>OX337246.1:45860041-48568334 GCA_946965025.1 Blera fallax
GTCAGAAATTCCCAATGCAAACACCTGTAAAAATTTGAAAATTTTTTTTTCATCCCCAATTAGAAAATTGTTTATGTAGAATTAAGCTCGCACCTTTCCTGAGTTCAAATCTGCTTTCGGGGTTGTGCTGCGACTTATAGTTTTTCGAGAAAATGGGATTCTTGTACGCTCTAATCGCGGCAGTCAGAATTCCAATGCAACCCCTGTAAAAATTTGAAAATTTTTTTTTTCATCCCCAATTTGAAAATTGTTTATGTAGAATTAAGCTCGCACCTTTCCTGAGTTCAAATCTGCTTTCGGGGTTGTGCTGCGACTTATAGTTTTCGAGAAAATGGGATTTCTGTAACGCTCTTCGAGGCAGTCAGAAATTCCAATGCAACCCCTGTAAAAATTTGAAAATTTTTTTTTCATCCCCAATTTGAAAATTGTTTATGTAGAATTAAGCTCGCACCTTTCCTGAGTTCAAATCTGCTTTTGGGGTTGTGCTGCGACTTATAGTTTTCGAGAAAATGGGATTCTTGTAACGCTCTTCGAGGCAGTCAGAAATTCCAATGCAACCCCTGTAAAAATTTGAAAATTTTTTTTTCATCCCCAATTTGAAAATTGTTTATGTAGAATTAAGCTCGCACCTTTCCTGAGTTCAAATCTGCTCTTTGGGGTTGTGCTGCGACTTATAGTTTTCGAGAAAATGGGATTCTTGTAACGCTCTTCGAGGCAGTCAGAAATTCCAATGCAACCCCTGTAAAAATTTGAAAATTTTTTTTTCATCCCCAATTTGAAAAATTGTTTATGTAGAATTAAGCTCGCACCTTTCCTGAGTTCAAATCTGCTTTCGGGGTTGTGCTGCGACTTATAGTTTTCGAGAAAATGGGATTCTTGTAACGCTCTTCGAGGCAGTCAGAAATTCCAATGCAACCCCTGTAAAAATTTGAAAATTTTTTTTTCATCCCCAATTTGAAAATTGTTTATGTAGAATTAAGCTCGCACCTTTCCTGAGTTCAAATCTGCTCTTGGGGTTGTGCTGCGACTTATAGTTTTCGAGAAAATGGGATTCTTGTAACGCTCTTCGAGGCAGTCAGAAATTCCAATGCAACCCCTGTAAAAATTTGAAAATTTTTTTTTCATCCCCAATTTGAAAATTGTTTATGTAGAATTAAGCTCGCACCTTTCCTGAGTTCAAATCTGCTTCTTGGGTTGAGCTGCGACTTATAGTTTTCGAGAAAATGGGATTTCTGTAACGCTCTTCGAGGCAGTCAGAAATTCCAATGCAACCCCTGTAAAAATTTGAAAATTTTTTTTTCATCCCCAATTTGAAAATTGTTTATGTAGAATTAAGCTCGCACCTTTCCTGAGTTCAAAATCTGCTTTTGGGGTTGTGCTGCGACTTATAGTTTTCGAGAAAATGGGATTTCTGTAACGCTCTTCGAGGCAGTCAGAAATTCCAATGCACCCCTGTAAAAATTTGAAAATTTTTTTTTCATCCCCAATTTGAAAATTGTTTATGTAGAATTAAGCTCGCACCTTTCCTGAGTTCAAATCTGCTTTTGGGGTTGTGCTGCGACTTATAGTTTTCGAGAAAATGGGATTTTTGTAACGCTCTTCGAGGCAGTCAGAAATTCCAATGCAACCCCTGTAAAAATTTGAAAATTTTTTTTTCATCCCCAATTTGAAAATTGTTTATGTAGAATTAAGCTCGCACCTTTCCTGAGTTCAAATCTGCTTTTGGGGTTGAGCTGCGACTTATAGTTTTCGAGAAAATGGGATTTCTTGTAACGCTCTTCGAGGCAGTCAGAAATTCCAATGCAACCCCTGTAAAAATTTGAAAATTTTTTTTTCATCCCCAATTTGAAAATTGTTTATGTAGAATTAAGCTCGCACCTTTCCTGAGTTCAAATCTGCTTTTGGGGTTGAGCTGCGACTTATAGTTTTCGAGAAAATGGGATTCTTGTAACGCTCTTCGAGGCAGTCAGAAATTCCAATGCAACCCTGTAAAAATTTGAAAATTTTTTTTCATCCCCAATTTGAAAATTGTTTATGTAGAATTAAGCTCGCACCTTTCCTGAGTTCAAATCTGCTTTTGGGGTTGTGCTGCGACTTATAGTTTTCGAGAAAATGGATTCTTGTAACGCTCTTCGAGGCAGTCAGAAATTCCAATGCAACCCCTGTAAAAATTTGAAAATTTTTTTTTCATCCCCAATTTGAAAATTGTTTATGTAGAATTAAGCTCGCACCTTTCCTGAGTTCAAATCTGCTTTTGGGGTTGTGCTGCGACTTATAGTTTTCGAGAAAATGGGATTCTTGTAACGCTCTTCGAGGCAGTCAGAAATTCCAATGCAACCCCTGTAAAAATTTGAAAATTTTTTTTTCATCCCCAATTTGAAAATTGTTTATGTAGAATTAAGCTCGCACCTTTCCTGAGTTCAAATCTGCTTTTGGGGTTGAGCTGCGACTTATAGTTTTCGAGAAAATGGGGATTTCTTGTAACGCTCTTCGAGGCAGTCAGAAATTCCAATGCAACCCCTGTAAAAATTTGAAAATTTTTTTTTCATCCCCAATTTGAAAATTGTTTATGTAGAATTAAGCTCGCACCTTTCCTGAGTTCAAATCTGCTTTTGGGGTTGTGCTGCGACTTATAGTTTTCGAGAAAATGGGATTTTTGTAACGCTCTTCGAGGCAGTCAGAAATTCCAATGCAACCCCTGTAAAAATTTGAAAATTTTTTCTTTCATCCCCAATTTGAAAATTGTTTATGTAGAATTAAGCTCGCACCTTCTCCTGAGTTCAAATCTGCTTTTGGGGTTGTGCTGCGACTTATAGTTTTCGAGAAAATGGGATTTCTGTAACGCTCTTCGAGGCAGTCAGAAATTCCAATGCAACCCCTGTAAAAATTTGAAAATTTTTTTTTCATCCCCAATTTGAAAATTGTTTATGTAGAATTAAGCTCGCACCTTCCTGAGTTCAAATCTGCTTTTGGGGTTGTGCTGCGACTTATAGTTTTCGAGAAAATGGGATTCTTGTAACGCTCTTCGAGGCAGTCAGAAATTCCAATGCAACCCCTGTAAAAATTTGAAAATTTTTTTTTCATCCCCAATTTGAAAATTGTTTATGTAGAATTAAGCTCGCACCTTTCCTGAGTTCAAATCTGCTTTTGGGGTTGTGCTGCGACTTATAGTTTTCGAGAAAATGGGATTCTTGTAACGCTCTTCGAGGCAGTCAGAAATTCCAATGCAACCCCTGTAAAAATTTGAAAATGTTTTTTTCATCCCCAATTTGAAAATTGTTTATGTAGAATTAAGCTCGCACCTTTCCTGAGTTCAAATCTGCTTTTGGGGTTGTGCTGCGACTTATAGTTTTCGAGAAAATGGGATTCTTGTAACGCTCTTCGAGGCAGTCAGAAATTCCAATGCAACCCCTGTAAAAATTTGAAAATTTTTTTTTTCATCCCCAATTTGAAAATTGTTTATGTAGAATTAAGCTCGCACCTTTCCTGAGTTCAAATCTGCTTTTGGGTTGTGCTGCGACTTATAGTTTTCGAGAAAATGGGATTTCTGTAACGCTCTTCGAGGCAGTCAGAAATTCCAATGCAACCCCCTGTAAAAATTTGAAAATTTTTTTTTCATCCCCAATTTGAAAATTGTTTATGTAGAATTAAGCTCGCACCTTTCCTGAGTTCAAATCTGCTTTTGGGGTTGTGCTGCGACTTATAGTTTTCGAGAAAATGGGATTCTTGTAACGCTCTTCGAGGCAGTCAGAAATTCCAATGCAACCCCTGTAAAAATTTGAAAATTTTTTTTTCATCCCCAATTTGAAAATTGTTTATGTAGAATTAAGCTCGCACCTTTCCTGAGTTCAAATCTGCTTTTGGGGTTGTGCTGCGACTTATAGTTTTCGAGAAAATGGGATTCTTGTAACGCTCTTCGAGGCAGTCAGAAATTCCAATGCAACCCCTGTAAAAATTTGAAAATTTTTTTTTCATCCCCAATTTGAAAATTGTTTATGTAGAATTAAGCTCGCACCTTTCCTGACGTTCAAATCTGCTTTTGGGGTTGTGCTGCGACTTATAGTTTTCGAGAAAATGGGATTCTTGTAACGCTCTTCGAGGCAGTCAGAAATTCCAATGCAACCCCTGTAAAAATTTGAAAATTTTTTTTTCATCCCCAATTTGAAAATTGTTTATGTAGAATTAAGCTCGCACCTTTCCTGAGTTCAAATCTGCTTTTGGGGTTGTGCTGCGACTTATAGTTTTCGAGAAAATGGGATTCTTGTAACGCTCTTCGAGGCAGTCAGAAATTCCAATGCAACCCCTGTAAAAATTTGAAAATTTTTTTTTCATCCCCAATTTGAAAATTGTTTATGTAGAATTAAGCTCGCACCTTTCCTGAGTTCAAATCTGCTTTTGGGGTTGTGCTGCGACTTATAGTTTTCGAGAAAATGGGATTCTTGTAACGCTCTTCGAGGCAGTCAGAAATTCCAATGCAACCCCTGTAAAAATTTGAAAATTTTTTTTTCATCCCCAATTTGAAAATTGTTTATGTAGAATTAAGCTCGCACCTTTCCTGAGTTCAAATCTGCTTTTGGGGTTGTGCTGCGACTTATAGTTTTCGAGAAAATGGGATCCTTGTAACGCTCTTCGAGGCAGTCAGAAATTCCAATGCAACCCCTGTAAAAATTTGAAAATTTTTTTTCATCCCCAATTTGAAAATTGTTTATGTAGAATTAAGCTCGCACCTTTCCTGAGTTCAAATCTGCTTTTGGTGTTGTGCTGCGACTTATAGTTTTCGAGAAAATGGGATTCTTGTAACGCTCTTCGAGGCAGTCAGAAATTCCAATGCAACCCCCTGTAAAAATTTGAAAATTTTTTTTTCATCCCCAATTTGAAAATTGTTTATGTAGAATTAAGCTCGCACCTTTCCTGAGTTCAAATCTGCTTTTGGGGTTGTGCTGCGACTTATAGTTTTCGAGAAAATGGGATTCTTGTAACGCTCTTCGAGGCAGTCAGAAATTCCAATGCAACCCCTGTAAAAATTTGAAATTTTTTTTTCATCCCCAATTTGAAAATTGTTTATGTAGAATTAAGCTCGCACCTTTCCTGAGTTCAAATCTGCTTTTGGGGTTGTGAGCTGCGACTTATAGTTTTCGAGAAAATGGGATTCTTGTAACGCTCTTCGAGGCAGTCAGAAATTCCAATGCAACCCCTGTAAAAATTTGAAAATTTTTTTTTCATCCCCAATTTGAAAATTGTTTATGTAGAATTAAGCTCGCACCTTTCCTGAGTTCAAATCTGCTTTTGGGGTTGAGCTGCGGCTTATAGTTTTCGAGAAAATGGGATTCTTGTAACGCTCTTCGAGGCAGTCAGAAATTCCAATGCAACCCCTGTAAAAATTTGAAATTTTTTTTTCATCCCAATTTGAAAATTGTTTATGTAGAATTAAGCTCGCACCTTTCCTGAGTTCAAATCTGCTTTTGGGGTTGAGCTGCGACTTATAGTTTTCGAGAAAATGTAATTCTTGTAACGCTCTTCGAGGCAGTCAGAAATTCCAATGCAACCCCTGTAAAAATTTGAAAATTTTTTTTTCATCACAATTTGAAAATTGTTAATGTAGAATTAAGCTCGCACCTTTCCTGAGTTCAAATCTGCTTTTGGGGTTGTGCTGCGACTTATAGTTTTCGAGAAAATGGGGATTCTTGTAACGCTCTTCGAGGCAGTCAGAAATTCCAATGCAACCCCTGTAAAAATTTGAAAATTTTTTTTCATCCCCAATTTGAAAATTGTTTATGCAGAATTAAGCTCGCACCTTTCCTGAGTTCAAATCTGCTTTTGGGGTTGTGCTGCGACTTATAGTTTCGAGAAAATGGGATTCTTGTAACGCTCTTCGAGGCAGTCAGAATTCCAATGCAACCCCTGTAAAAATTTGAAAATTTTTTTTTCATCCCCAATTTGAAAATTGTTTATGTAGAATTAAGCTCGCACCTTTCCTTGAGTTCAAATCTGCTTTTGGGGTTGTGCTGCGACTTATAGTTTTCGAGAAAATGGGATTCTTGTAACGCTCTTCGAGGCAGTCAGAAATTCCAATGCAACCCCTGTAAAATTTGAAATTTTTTTTTTCATCCCCAATTTGAAAATTGTTTATGTAGAATTAAGCTCGCACCTTTCCTGAGTTCAAATCTGCTTTTGGGGTTGTGCTGCGACTTATAGTTTTCGAGAAAATGGGATTCTTGTAACGCTCTTCGAGGCAGTCAGAAATTCCAATGCAACCCCTGTAAAAATTTGAAATTTTTTTTTCATCCCCAATTTGAAAATTGTTTATGTAGAATTAAGCTCGCACCTTTCCTGAGTTCAAATCTGCTTTTGGGGTTGTGCTGCGACTTATAGTTTTCGAGAAAATGGGATTCTTGTAACGCTCTTCGAGGCAGTCAGAAATTCCAATGCAACCCCTGTAAAAATTTGAAAATTTTTTTTTCATCCCCAATTTGAAAATTGTTTATGTAGAATTAAGCTCGCACCTTTCCTGAGTTCAAATCTGCTTTTGGGGTTGTGCTGCGACTTATAGTTTTCGAGAAAATGGGATTCTTGTAACGCTCTTCGAGGCAGTCAGAAATTCCAATGCAACCCCTGTAAAAATTTGAAATTTTTTTTTTCATCCCCAATTTGAAAATTGTTTATGTAGAATTAAGCTCGCACCTTTCCTGAGTTCAAATCTGCTTTTGGGGTTGTGCTGCGACTTATAGTTTTCGAGAAAATGGGATTTTTGTAACGCTCTTCGAGGCAGTCAGAAATTCCAATGCAACCCCTGTAAAAATTTGAAAATTTTTTTTTCATCCCCAATTTGAAAATTGTTTATGTAGAATTAAGCTCGCACCTTTCCTGAGTTCAAATCTGCTTTTGGGGTTGAGCTGCGACTTATAGTTTTCGAGAAAATGGGATTCTTGTAACGCTCTTCGAGGCAGTCAGAAATTCCAATGCAACCCCTGTAAAAATTTGAAAATTTTTTTTTCATCCCCAATTTGAAAATTGTTTATGTAGAATTAAGCTCGCACCTTTCCTGAGTTCAAATCTGCTTTTGGGGTTGAGCTGCGGCTTATAGTTTTCGAGAAAATGGGATTCTTGTAACGCTCTTCGAGGCAGTCAGAAATTCCAATGCAACCCCTGTAAAAATTTGAAAATTTTTTTTTCATCCCCAATTTGAAAATTGTTTATGTAGAATTAAGCTCGCACCTTTCCTGAGTTCAAATCTGCTTTTGGGGTTGAGCTGCGACTTATAGTTTTCGAGAAAATGTAATTCTTGTAACGCTCTTCGAGGCAGTCAGAAATTCCAATGCAACCCCTGTAAAAATTTGAAAATTTTTTTTTCATCAACAATTTGAAAATTGTTAATGTAGAATTAAGCTCGCACCTTTCCTGAGTTCAAATCTGCTTTTGGGGTTGTGCTGCGACTTATAGTTTTCGAGAAAATGGGATTCTTGTAACGCTCTTCGAGGCAGTCAGAAATTCCAATGCAACCCCTGTAAAAATTTGAAAATTTTTTTTTCATCCCCCAATTTGAAAATTGTTTATGCAGAATTAAGCTCGCACCTTTCCTGAGTTCAAATCTGCTTTTGGGGTTGTGCTGCGACTTATAGTTTTCGAGAAAATGGGATTCTTGTAACGCTCTTCGAGGCAGTCAGAAATTCCAATGCAACCCCTGTAAAAATTTGAAAATTTTTTTTTTCATCCCCAATTTGAAAATTGTTTATGTAGAATTAAGCTCGCACCTTTCTTGAGTTCAAATCTGCTTTTGGGGTTGTGCTGCGACTTATAGTTTTCGAGAAAATGGGATTCTTGTAACGCTCTTCGAGGCAGTCAGAAATTCCAATGCAACCCCTGTAAAATTTGAAATTTTTTTTTCATCCCCAATTTGAAAATTGTTTATGTAGAATTAAGCTCGCACCTTTCCTGAGTTCAAATCTGCTTTTGGGGTTGTGCTGCGACTTATAGTTTTCGAGAAATGGGATTCTTGTAACGCTCTTCGAGGCAGTCAGAAATTCCAATGCAACCCCTGTAAAAATTTGAAAATTTTTTTTCATCCCCAATTTGAAAATTGTTTATGTAGAATTAAGCTCGCACCTTTCCTGAGTTCAAATCTGCTTTTGGGGTTGTGCTGCGACTTATAGTTTTCGAGAAAATGGGATTCTTGTAACGCTCTTCGAGGCAGTCAGAAATTCCAATGCAACCCCCTGTAAAAATTTGAAAATTTTTTTTTCATCCCCAATTTGAAAATTGTTTATGTAGAATTAAGCTCGCACCTTTCCTGAGTTCAAATCTGCTTTTGGGGTTGTGCTGCGACTTATAGTTTTCGAGAAAATGGGATTCTTGTAACGCTCTTCGAGGCAGTCCAGAAATTCCAATGCAACCCCTGTAAAAATTTGAAATTTTTTTTTCATCCCCAATTTGAAAATTGTTTATGTAGAATTAAGCTCGCACCTTTCCTGAGTTCAAATCTGCTTTGGGGTTGTGCTGCGACTTATAGTTTTCGAGAAAATGGGATTTTGTAACGCTCTTCGAGGCAGTCAGAAATTCCAATGCAACCCCTGTAAAAATTTGAAAATTTTTTTTTCATCCCCAATTTGAAAATTGTTTATGTAGAATTAAGCTCGCACCTTTCCTGAGTTCAAATCTGCTTTTGGGGTTGAGCTGCGACTTATAGTTTTCGAGAAAATGGGATTCTTGTAACGCTCTTCGAGGCAGTCAGAAATTCCAATGCAACCCCTGTAAAAATTTGAAAATTTTTTTTTCATCCCCAATTTGAAAATTGTTTATGCAGAATTAAGCTCGCACCTTTCCTGAGTTCAAATCTGCTTATGGGGTTGAGCTGCGACTTATAGTTTTCGAGAAAATGGGATTCTTGTAACGCTCTTCGAGGCAGTCAGAAATTCCAATGCAACCCCTGTAAAAATTTGAAAATTTTTTTTTCATCCCCAATTTGAAAATTGTTTATGTAGAATTAAGCTCGCACCTTTCCTGAGTTCAAATCTGCTTTTGGGGTTGTGCTGCGACTTATAGTTTTCGAGAAAATGGGATTCTTGTAACGCTCTTCGAGGCAGTCAGAAATTCCAATGCAACCCCTGTAAAAATTTGAAAATTTTTTTTTCATCCCCAATTTGAAAATTGTTTATGTAGAATTAAGCTCGCACCTTTCCTGAGTTCAAATCTGCTTTTGGGGTTGTGCTGCGACTTATAGTTTTCGAGAAAATGGGATTCTTGTAACGCTCTTCGAGGCAGTCAGAAATTCCAATGCAACCCCTGTAAAAATTTGAAATTTTTTTTTCATCCCCAATTTGAAAATTGTTTATGTAGAATTAAGCTCGCACCTTTCCTGAGTTCAAATCTGCTTTTGGGGTTGTGCTGCGACTTATAGTTTTCGAGAAAATGGGATTTTGTAACGCTCTTCGAGGCAGTCAGAAATTCCAATGCAACCCCTGTAAAAATTTGAAAATTTTTTTTTCATCCCCAATTTGAAAATTGTTTATGTAGAATTAAGCTCGCACCTTTCCTGAGTTCAAATCTGCTTTTGGGGTTGAGCTGCGACTTATAGTTTTCGAGAAAATGGGATTCTTGTAACGCTCTTCGAGGCAGTCAGAAATTCCAATGCAACCCCTGTAAAAATTTGAAAATTTTTTTTTCATCCCCAATTTGAAAATTGTTTATGTAGAATTAAGCTCGCACCTCTCCTGAGTTCAAATCTGCTTTTGGGGTTGTGCTGCGACTTATAGTTTTCGAGAAAATGGGATTCTGTAACGCTCTTCGAGGCAGTCAGAAATTCCAATGCAACCCCTGTAAAAATTTGAAAATTTTTTTTTCATCCCCAATTTGAAAATTGTTTATGTAGAATTAAGCTCGCACCCTTCCTGAGTTCAAATCTGCTTTTGGGGTTGTGCTGCGACTTATAGTTTTCGAGAAAATGGGATTTTTGTAACGCTCTTCGAGGCAGTCAGAAATTCCAATGCAACCCCTGTAAAAATTTGAAAATTTTTTTTTCATCCCCAATTTGAAAATTGTTTATGTAGAATTAAGCTCGCACCTTTCCTGAGTTCAAATCTGCTTTTAGGGTTGTGCTGCGACTTATAGTTTTCGAGAAAATGGGATTCTTGTAACGCTCTTCGAGGCAGTCAGAAATTCCAATGCAACCCCTGTAAAAATTTGAAAATTTTTTTTCATCCCCAATTTGAAAATTGTTTATGTAGAATTAAGCTCGCACCTTTCCTGAGTTCAAATCTGCTTTTGGGGTTGTGCTGCGACTTATAGTTTTCGAGAAAATGGGATTCTTGTAACGCTCTTCGAGGCTGTCAGAAATTCCAATGCAACCCCTGTAAAAATTTGAAAATTTTTTTTCATCCCCAATTTGAAAATTGTTTATGTAGAATTAAGCTCGCACCTTTCCTGAGTTCAAATCTGCTTTTGGGGGTTGTGCTGCGACTTATAGTTTTCGAGAAAATGGGATTTCTGTAACGCTCTTCGAGGCAGTCAGAAATTCCAATGCAACCCCTGTAAAAATTTGAAAATTTTTTTTTCATCCCCAATTTGAAAATTGTTTATGTAGAATTAAGCTCGCACCTTTCCTGAGTTCAAATCTGCTTTTGGGGTTGAGCTGCGACTTATAGTTTTCGAGAAAATGGGATTTTGTAACGCTCTTCGAGGCAGTCAGAAATTCCAATGCAACCCTGTAAAAATTTGAAAATTTTTTTTTCATCCCCAATTTGAAAATTGTTTATGTAGAATTAAGCTCGCACCTTTCCTGAGTTCAAATCTGCTTTTGGGGTTGTGCTGCGACTTATAGTTTTCGAGAAAATGGGATTCTTGTAACGCTCTTCGAGGCAGTCAGAAATTCCAATGCAACCCCTGTAAAAATTTGAAAATTTTTTTTTCATCCCCAATTTGAAAATTGTTTATGTAGAATTAAGCTCGCACCTTTCCTGAGTTCAAATCTGCTTTTGGGGTTGTGCTGCGACTTATAGTTTTCGAGAAAATGGGATTTCTGTAACGCTCTTCGAGGCAGTCAGAAATTCCAATGCAACCCCTGTAAAAATTTGAAAATTTTTTTTTCATCCCCAATTTGAAAATTGTTTATGTAGAATTAAGCTCGCACCTTTCCTGAGTTCAAATCTGCTTTTGGGGTTGTGCTGCGACTTATAGTTTTCGAGAAAATGGGATTCTTGTAACGCTCTTCGAGGCAGTCAGAAATTCCAATGCAACCCCTGTAAAAATTTGAAAATTTGTTTTTCATCCCCAATTTGAAAATTGTTTATGTAGAATTAAGCTCGCACCTTCCTGAGTTCAAATCTGCTTTTGGGGTTTGTGCTGCGACTTATAGTTTTCGAGAAAATGGGATTCTTGTAACGCTCTTCGAGGCAGTCAGAAATTCCAATGCAACCCCTGTAAAAATTTGAAAATTTTTTTTTCATCCCAATTTGAAAATTGTTTATGTAGAATTAAGCTCGCACCTCTCCTGAGTTCAAATCTGCTTTTGGGGTTGTGCTGCGACTTATAGTTTTCGAGAAAATGGGATTCTTGTAACGCTCTTCGAGGCAGTCAGAAATTCCAATGCAACCCCTGTAAAAATTTGAAAATTTTTTTTTCATCCCCAATTTGAAAATTGTTTATGTAGAATTAAGCTCGCACCTTTCCTGAGTTCAAATCTGCTTTTGGGGTTGTGCTGCGACTTATAGTTTTCGAGAAAATGGGATTCTTGTAACGCTCTTCGAGGCAGTCAGAAATTCCAATGCAACCCCTGTAAAAATTTGAAATTTTTTTTTTCATCCCCAATTTGAAAATTGTTTATGTAGAATTAAGCTCGCACCTTTCCTGAGTTCAAATCTGCTTTTGGGGTGTGCTGCGACTTATAGTTTTCGAGAAAATTGGATTCTTGTAACGCTCTTCGAGGCAGTCAGAAATTCCAATGCAACCCCTGTAAAAATTTGAAAATTTTTTTTCATCCCCAATTTGAAAATTGTTTATGTAGAATTAAGCTCGCACCTTTCCTGAGTTCAAATCTGCTTTTAGGGTTGTGCTGCGACTTATAGTTTTCGAGAAAATGGATTCTTGTAACGCTCTTCGAGGCAGTCAGAAATTCCAATGCAACCCCTGTAAAAATTTGAAAATTTTTTTTTCATCCCCAATTTGAAAATTGTTTATGTAGAATTAAGCTCGCACCTTTCCTGAGTTCAAATCTGCTTTTGGGGTTGTGCTGCGACTTATAGTTTTCGAGAAAATGGGATTCTTGTAACGCTCTTCGAGGCTGTCAGAAATTCCAATGCAACCCCTGTAAAAATTTGAAAATTTTTTTTTCATCCCCAATTTGAAAATTGTTTATGTAGAATTAAGCTCGCACCTTTCCTGAGTTCAAATCTGCTTTTGGGGTTGAGCTGCGACTTATAGTTTTCGAGAAAATGGGATTTTTGTAACGCTCTTCGAGGCAGTCAGAAATTCCAATGCAACCCCCTGTAAAAATTTGAAAATTTTTTTTTCATCCCCAATTTGAAAATTGTTTATGTAGAATTAAGCTCGCACCTTTCCTGAGTTCAAATCTGCTTTTGGGGTTGTGCTGCGACTTATAGTTTTCGAGAAAATGGGATTCTTGTAACGCTCTTCGAGGCAGTCAGAAATTCCAATGCAACCCCTGTAAAAATTTGAAAATTTTTTTTCATCCCCAATTTGAAAATTGTTTATGTAGAATTAAGCTCGCACCTTTCCTGAGTTCAAATCTGCTTTTGGGGTTGTGCTGCGACTTATAGTTTTCGAGAAAATGGGATTTTTGTAACGCTCTTCGAGGCAGTCAGAAATTCCAATGCAACCCCTGTAAAAATTTGAAAATTTTTTTTTCATCCCAATTGAAAATTGTTTATGTAGAATTAAGCTCGCACCTTTCCTGAGTTCAAATCTGCTTTTGGGGTTGTGCTGCGACTTATAGTTTTCGAGAAAATGGGATTCTTGTAACGCTCTTCGAGGCAGTCAGAAATTCCAATGCACCCCTGTAAAAATTTGAAAATTTTTTTTTCATCCCCAATTTGAAAATTGTTTATGTAGAATTAAGCTCGCACCTTTCCTGAGTTCAAATCTGCTTTTGGGGTTGTGCTGCGACTTATAGTTTTCGAGAAAATGGGATTCTTGTAACGCTCTTCGAGGCAGTCAGAAATTCCAATGCAACCCCTGTAAAAATTTGAAAATTTGTTTTTCATCCCCAATTTGAAAATTGTTTATGTAGAATTAAGCTCGCACCTTTCCTGAGTTCAAATCTGCTTTTGGGGTTGTGCTGCGACTTATAGTTTTCGAGAAAATGGGATTCTTGTAACGCTCTTCGAGGCAGTCAGAAATTCCAATGCAACCCCTGTAAAAATTTGAAAATTTTTTTTTCATCCCCAATTTGAAAATTGTTTATGTAGAATTAAGCTCGCACCTTTCCTGAGTTCAAATCTGCTTTTGGGGTTGTGCTGCGACTTATAGTTTTCGAGAAAATGGGATTCTTGTAACGCTCTTCGAGGCAGTCAGAAATTCCAATGCAACCCCTGTAAAAATTTGAAAATTTTTTTTTCATCCCCAATTTGAAAATTGTTTATGTAGAATAAGCTCGCACCTTTCCTGAGTTCAAATCTGCTTTTGGGGTTGTGCTGCGACTTATAGTTTTCGAGAAAATGGGATTTTTGTAACGCTCTTCGAGGCAGTCAGAAATTCCAATGCAACCCCTGTAAAAATTTGAAAATTTTTTTTTCATCCCCAATTTGAAAATTGTTTATGTAGAATTAAGCTCGCACCTTTCCTGAGTTCAAATCTGCTTTTGGGGTTGTGCTGCGACTTATAGTTTTCGAGAAAATGGGATTTTTGTAACGCTCTTCGAGGCAGTCAGAAATTCCAATGCAACCCCTGTAAAAATTTGAAAATTTTTTTTTCATCCCCAATTTGAAAATTGTTTATGTAGAATTAAGCTCGCACCTTTCCTGAGTTCAAATCTGCTTTTGGGGTTGTGCTGCGACTTATAGTTTTCGAGAAAATGGGATTTTTGTAACGCTCTTCGAGGCAGTCAGAAATTCCAATGCAACCCCTGTAAAAATTTGAAAATTTTTTTTTCATCCCCAATTTGAAAATTGTTTATGTAGAATTAAGCTCGCACCTCTCCTGAGTTCAAATCTGCTTTTGGGGTTGTGCTGCGACTTATAGTTTTCGAGAAAATGGGATTTCTGTAACGCTCTTCGAGGCAGTCAGAAATTCCAATGCAACCCCTGTAAAAATTTGAAAATTTTTTTTTCATCCCCAATTTGAAAATTGTTTATGTAGAATTAAGCTCGCACCTTTCCTGAGTTCAAATCTGCTTTTGGGGTTGTGCTGCGACTTATAGTTTTCGAGAAAATGGGATTCTTGTAACGCTCTTCGAGGCAGTCAGAAATTCCAATGCAACCCCTGTAAAAATTTGAAAATTTTTTTTTCATCCCCAATTTGAAAATTGTTTATGTAGAATTAAGCTCGCACCTTTCCTGAGTTCAAATCTGCTTTTGGGGTTGTGCTGCGACTTATAGTTTTCGAGAAAATTGGATTCTTGTAACGCTCTTCGAGGCAGTCAGAAATTCCAATGCAACCCCTGTAAAAATTTGAAAATTTTTTTTTCATCCCCAATTTGAAAATTGTTTATGTAGAATTAAGCTCGCACCTTTCCTGAGTTCAAATCTGCTTTTAGGGTTGTGCTGCGACTTATAGTTTTCGAGAAAATGGGATTCTTGTAACGCTCTTCGAGGCAGTCAGAAATTCCAATGCAACCCCTGTAAAAATTTGAAAATTTTTTTTTCATCCCCAATTTGAAAATTGTTTATGTAGAATTAAGCTCGCACCTTTCCTGAGTTCAAATCTGCTTTTGGGGTTGTGCTGCGACTTATAGTTTTCGAGAAAATGGGATTTTTGTAACGCTCTTCGAGGCAGTCAGAAATTCCAATGCAACCCCTGTAAAAATTTGAAAATTTTTTTTTCATCCCCAATTTGAAAATTGTTTATGTAGAATTAAGCTCGCACCTTTCCTGAGTTCAAATCTGCTTTTGGGGTTGTGCTGCGACTTATAGTTTTCGAGAAAATGGGATTTTTGTAACGCTCTTCGAGGCAGTCAGAAATTCCAATGCAACCCCTGTAAAAATTTGAAAATTTTTTTTTCATCCCCAATTTGAAAATTGTTTATGTAGAATTAAGCTCGCACCTCTCCTGAGTTCAAATCTGCTTTTGGGGTTGTGCTGCGACTTATAGTTTTCGAGAAAATGGGATTTCTGTAACGCTCTTCGAGGCAGTCAGAAATTCCAATGCAACCCCTGTAAAAATTTGAAAATTTTTTTTTCATCCCCAATTTGAAAATTGTTTATGTAGAATTAAGCTCGCACCTTTCCTGAGTTCAAATCTGCTTTTGGGGTTGTGCTGCGACTTATAGTTTTCGAGAAAATGGGATTCTTGTAACGCTCTTCGAGGCAGTCAGAAATTCCAATGCAACCCCTGTAAAAATTTGAAAATTTTTTTTTCATCCCCAATTTGAAAATTGTTTATGTAGAATTAAGCTCGCACCTTTCCTGAGTTCAAATCTGCTTTTGGGGTTGTGCTGCGACTTATAGTTTTCGAGAAAATTGGATTCTTGTAACGCTCTTCGAGGCAGTCAGAAATTCCAATGCAACCCCTGTAAAAATTTGAAAATTTTTTTTTCATCCCCAATTTGAAAATTGTTTATGTAGAATTAAGCTCGCACCTTTCCTGAGTTCAAATCTGCTTTTAGGGTTGTGCTGCGACTTATAGTTTTCGAGAAAATGGGATTCTTGTAACGCTCTTCGAGGCAGTCAGAAATTCCAATGCAACCCCTGTAAAAATTTGAAAATTTTTTTTTCATCCCCAATTTGAAAATTGTTTATGTAGAATTAAGCTCGCACCTTTCCTGAGTTCAAATCTGCTTTTGGGGTTGTGCTGCGACTTATAGTTTTCGAGAAAATGGGATTCTTGTAACGCTCTTCGAGGCTGTCAGAAATTCCAATGCAACCCCTGTAAAAATTTGAAAATTTTTTTTTCATCCCCAATTTGAAAATTGTTTATGTAGAATTAAGCTCGCACCTTTCCTGAGTTCAAATCTGCTTTTGGGGTTGTGCTGCGACTTATAGTTTTCGAGAAAATGGGATTTCTGTAACGCTCTTCGAGGCAGTCAGAAATTCCAATGCAACCCCTGTAAAAATTTGAAAATTTTTTTTTCATCCCCAATTTGAAAATTGTTTATGTAGAATTAAGCTCGCACCTTTCCTGAGTTCAAATCTGCTTTTGGGGTTGAGCTGCGACTTATAGTTATCGAGAAAATGGGATTTTTGTAACGCTCTTCGAGGCAGTCAGAAATTCCAATGCAACCCCTGTAAAAATTTGAAAATCCCCAATTTGAAAATTGTTTATGTAGAATTAAGCTCGCACCTTTCCTGAGTTCAAATCTGCTTTTGGGGTTGTGCTGCGACTTATAGTTTTCGAGAAAATAGGATTCTTGTAACGCTCTTCGAGGCAGTCAGAAATTCCAATGCAACCCCTGTAAAAATTTGAAAATTTTTTTTTCATCCCCAATTTGAAAATTGTTTATGTAGAATTAAGCTCGCACCTTTCCTGAGTTCAAATCTGCTTTTGGGGTTGAGCTGCGACTTATAGTTTTCGAGAAAATGGGATTCTTGTAACGCTCTTCGAGGCAGTCAGAAATTCCAATGCAACCCCTGTAAAAATTTGAAAATTTTTTTTTCATCCCCAATTTGAAAATTGTTTATGTAGAATTAAGCTCGCACCTTTCCTGAGTTCAAATCTGCTTTTGGGGTTGAGCTGCGACTTATAGTTTTCGAGAAAATGTAATTCTTGTAACGCTCTTCGAGGCAGTCAGAAATTCCAATGCAACCCCTGTAAAAATTTGAAAATTTTTTTTTCATCAACAATTTGAAAATTGTTAATGTAGAATTAAGCTCGCACCTTTCCTGAGTTCAAATCTGCTTTTGGGGTTGTGCTGCGACTTATAGTTTTCGAGAAAATGGGATTCTTGTAACGCTCTTCGAGGCAGTCAGAAATTCCAATGCAACCCCTGTAAAAATTTGAAAATTTTTTTTTCATCCCCAATTTGAAAATTGTTTATGTAGAATTAAGCTCGCACCTTTCCTGAGTTCAAATCTGCTTTTGGGGTTGTGCTGCGACTTATAGTTTTCGAGAAAATGGGATTCTTGTAACGCTCTTCGAGGCAGTCAGAAATTCCAATGCAACCCCTGTAAAAATTTGAAAATTTTTTTTTCATCCCCAATTTGAAAATTGTTTATGTAGAATTAAGCTCGCACCTTTCCTGAGTTCAAATCTGCTTTTGGGGTTGTGCTGCGACTTATAGTTTTCGAGAAAATGGGATTCTTGTAACGCTCTTCGAGGCAGTCAGAAATTCCAATGCAACCCCTGTAAAATTTGAAAATTTTTTTTTCATCCCCAATTTGAAAATTGTTTATGTAGAATTAAGCTCGCACCTTTCCTGAGTTCAAATCTGCTTTTGGGGTTGTGCTGCGACTTATAGTTTTCGAGAAAATGGGATTCTTGTAACGCTCTTCGAGGCAGTCAGAAATTCCAATGCAACCCCTGTAAAAATTTGAAAATTTTTTTTTCATCCCCAATTTGAAAATTGTTTATGTAGAATTAAGCTCGCACCTTTCCTGAGTTCAAATCTGCTTTTGGGGTTGTGCTGCGACTTATAGTTTTCGAGAAAATGGGATTCTTGTAACGCTCTTCGAGGCAGTCAGAAATTCCAATGCAACCCCTGTAAAAATTTGAAAATTTTTTTTTCATCCCCAATTTGAAAATTGTTTATGTAGAATTAAGCTCGCACCTTTCCTGAGTTCAAATCTGCTTTTGGTGTTGTGCTGCGACTTATAGTTTTCGAGAAAATGGGATTCTTGTAACGCTCTTCGAGGCAGTCAGAAATTCCAATGCAACCCCTGTAAAAATTTGAAAATTTTTTTTTCATCCCCAATTTGAAAATTGTTTATGTAGAATTAAGCTCGCACCTTTCCTGAGTTCAAATCTGCTTTTGGGGTTGTGCTGCGACTTATAGTTTTCGAGAAAATGGGATTCTTGTAACGCTCTTCGAGGCAGTCAGAAATTCCAATGCAACCCCTGTAAAAATTTGAAAATTTTTTTTTCATCCCCAATTTGAAAATTGTTTATGTAGAATTAAGCTCGCACCTTTCCTGAGTTCAAATCTGCTTTTGGGGTTGTGCTGCGACTTATAGTTTTCGAGAAAATGGGATTCTTGTAACGCTCTTCGAGGCAGTCAGAAATTCCAATGCAACCCCTGTAAAAATTTGAAAATTTCTTTTTCATCCCCAATTTGAAAATTGTTTATGTAGAATTAAGCTCGCACCTTTCCTGAGTTCAAATCTGCTTTTGGGGTTGAGCTGCGACTTATAGTTTTCGAGAAAATGGGATTCTTGTAACGCTCTTCGAGGCAGTCAGAAATTCCAATGCAACCCCTGTAAAAATTTGAAAATTTTTTTTTCATCCCCAATTTGAAAATTGTTTATGTAGAATTAAGCTCGCACCTTTCCTGAGTTCAAATCTGCTTTTGGGGTTGAGCTGCGACTTATAGTTTTCGAGAAAATGGGATTCTTGTAACGCTCTTCGAGGCAGTCAGAAATTCCAATGCAACCCCTGTAAAAATTTGAAAATTTTTTTTTCATCCCCAATTTGAAAATTGTTTATGTAGAATTAAGCTCGCACCTTTCCTGAGTTCAAATCTGCTTTTGGGGTTGAGCTGCGACTTATAGTTTTCGAGAAAATGTAATTCTTGTAACGCTCTTCGAGGCAGTCAGAAATTCCAATGCAACCCCTGTAAAAATTTGAAAATTTCTTTTTCATCCCCAATTTGAAAATTGTTTATGTAGAATTAAGCTCGCACCTTTCCTGAGTTCAAATCTGCTTTTGGGGTTGAGCTGCGACTTATAGTTTTCGAGAAAATGGGATTCTTGTAACGCTCTTCGAGGCAGTCAGAAATTCCAATGCAACCCCTGTAAAAATTTGAAAATTTTTTTTTCATCCCCAATTTGAAAATTGTTTATGTAGAATTAAGCTCGCACCTTTCCTGAGTTCAAATCTGCTTTTGGGGTTGAGCTGCGACTTATAGTTTTCGAGAAAATGGGATTCTTGTAACGCTCTTCGAGGCAGTCAGAAATTCCAATGCAACCCCTGTAAAAATTTGAAAATTTTTTTTTCATCCCCAATTTGAAAATTGTTTATGTAGAATTAAGCTCGCACCTTTCCTGAGTTCAAATCTGCTTTTGGGGTTGAGCTGCGACTTATAGTTTTCGAGAAAATGTAATTCTTGTAACGCTCTTCGAGGCAGTCAGAAATTCCAATGCAACCCCTGTAAAAATTTGAAAAAATTTTTTTCATCAACAATTTGAAAATTGTTTATGTAGAATTAAGCTCGCACCTTTCCTGAGTTCAAATCTGCTTTTGGGGTTGTGCTGCGACTTATAGTTTTCGAGAAAATGGGATTCTTGTAACGCTCTTCGAGGCAGTCAGAAATTCCAATGCAACCCCTGTAAAAATTTGATAATTTTTTTTTCATCCCCCATTTGAAAATTGTTTATGTAGAATTAAGCTCGCACCTTTCCTGAGTTCAAATCTGCTTTTGGGGTTGTGCTGCGACTTATAGTTTTCGAGAAAATGGGATTCTTGTAACGCTCTTCGAGGCAGTCAGAAATTCCAATGCAACCCCTGTAAAAATTTGAAAATTTTTTTTTCATCAACAATTTGAAAATTGTTTATGTAGAATTAAGCTCGCACCTTTCCTGAGTTCAAATCTGCTTTTGGGGTTGTGCTGCGACTTATAGTTTTCGAGAAAATGGGATTCATGTAACGCTCTTCGAGGCAGTCAGAAATTACAATGCAACCCCTGTAAAAATTTTAAAATTTTTTTTTCATCCCCAATTTGAAAATTGTTTATGTAGAATTAAGCTCGCACCTTTCCTGAGTTCAAATCTGCTTTTGGGGTTGAGCTGCGACTTATAGTTTTCGAGAAAATGGGATTCTTGTAACGCTCTTCGAGGCAGTCAGAAATTCCAATGCAACCCCTGTAAAAATTTGAAAATTTTTTTTTCATCCCCAATTTGAAAATTGTTTATGTAGAAATAAGCTCGCACCTTTCCTGAGTTCAAATCTGCTTTTGGGGTTGTGCTGCGACTTATAGTTTTCGAGAAAATGGGATTTCTGTAACGCTCTTCGAGGCAGTCAGAAATTCCAATGCAACCCCTGTAAAAATTTGAAAATTTTTTTTTCATCCCCAATTTGAAAATTGTTTATGTAGAATTAAGCTCGCACCTTTCCTGAGTTCAAATCTGCTTTTGGGGTTGTGCTGCGACTTATAGTTTTCGAGAAAATGGGATTTCTGTAACGCTTTTCGAGGCAGTCAGAAATTCCAATGCAACCCCTGTAAAAATTTGAAAATTTTTTTTTCATCCCCAATTTGAAAATTGTTTATGTAGAATTAAGCTCGCACCTTTCCTGAGTTCAAATCTGCTTTTGGGGTTGTGCTGCGACTTATAGTTTTCGAGAAAATGGGATTCTTGTAACGCTCTTCGAGGCAGTCAGAAATTCCAATGCAACCCCTGTAAAAATTTGAAAATTTTTTTTTCATCCCCAATTTGAAAATTGTTTATGTAGAATTAAGCTCGCACCTTTCCTGAGTTCAAATCTGCTTTTGGGGTTGTGCTGCGACTTATAGTTTTCGAGAAAATGGGATTCTTGTAACGCTCTTCGAGGCAGTCAGAAATTCCAATGCAACCCCTGTAAAATTTGAAAATTTTTTTTTCATCCCCAATTTGAAAATTGTTTATGTAGAATTAAGCTCGCACCTTTCCTGAGTTCAAATCTGCTTTTGGGGTTGTGCTGCGACTTATAGTTTTCGAGAAAATGGGATTCTTGTAACGCTCTTCGAGGCAGTCAGAAATTCCAATGCAACCCCTGTAAAAATTTGAAAATTTTTTTTTCATCCCCAATTTGAAAATTGTTTATGTAGAATTAAGCTCGCACCTTTCCTGAGTTCAAATCTGCTTTTGGGGTTGTGCTGCGACTTATAGTTTTCGAGAAAATGGGATTCTTCTAAGGCTCTTCGAGGCAGTCAGAAATTCCAATGCAACCCCTGTAAAAATTTGAAAATTTTTTTTCATCCCCAATTTGAAAATTGTTTATGCAGAACTAAGCTCGCACCGTTCCTGAGTTCAAATCTGCTTTTGGGGTTGTGCTGCGACTTATAGTTTTCGAGAAAATGGGATTTCTGTAACGCTCTTCGAGGCAGTCAGAAATTCCAATGCAACCCCTGTAAAAATTTGAAAATTTTTTTTTCATCCCCAATTTGAAAATTGTTTATGTAGAATTAAGCTCGCACCTTTCCTGAGTTCAAATCTGCTTTTGGGGTTGAGCTGCGACTTATAGTTTTCGAGAAAATGTAATTCTTGTAACGCTCTTCGAGGCAGTCAGAAATTCCAATGCAACCCCTGTAAAAATTTGAAAATTTTTTTTTCATCCCCAATTTGAAAATTGTTTATGTAGAATTAAGCTCGCACCTTTCCTGAGTTTAAATCTGCTTTTGGGGTTGTGCTGCGACTTATAGTTTTCGAGAAAATGGGATTCTTGTAACGCTCTTCGAGGCAGTCAGAAATTCCAATGCAACCCCTGTAAAAATTTGAAAATTTTTTTTTCATCCCCAATTTGAAAATTGTTTATGTAGAATTAAGCTCGCACCTTTCCTGAGTTCAAATCTGCTTTTGGGGTTGTGCTGCGACTTATAGTTTTCGAGAAAATGGGATTCTTGTAACGCTCTTCGAGGCAGTCAGAAATTCCAATGCAACCCCTGTAAAAATTTGAAAATTTTTTTTTCATCCCCAATTTGAAAATTGTTTATGTAGAATTAAGCTCGCACCTTTCCTGAGTTCAAATCTGCTTTTGGGGTTGTGCTGCGACTTATAGTTTTCGAGAAAATGGGATTCATGTAACGCTCTTCGAGGCAGTCAGAAATTACAATGCAACCCCTGTAAAAATTTGAAAATTTTTTTTTCATCCCCAATTTGAAAATTGTTTATGTAGAATTAAGCTCGCAACTTTCCTGAGTTCAAATCTGCTTTTGGGGTTGTGCTGCGACTTATAGTTTTCGAGAAAATGGGATTTCTGTAACGCTCTTCGAGGCAGTCAGAAATTCCAATGCAACCCCTGTAAAAATTTGAAAATTTTTTTTTCATCCCCAATTTGAAAATTGTTTATGTAGAATTAAGCTCGCGCCTTTGTTGAGTTCAAATCTGCTTTTGGGGTTGTGCTGCGACTTATAGTTTTCGAGAAAATGGGATTCTTGTAACGCTCTTCGAGGCAGTCAGAAATTCCAATGCAACCCCTGTAAAAATTTGAAAATTTTTTTTTCATCCCCAATTTGAAAATTGTTTATGTAGAATTAAGCTCGCACCTTTCCTGAGTTCAAATCTGCTTTTGGGGTTGTGCTGCGACTTATAGTTTTCGAGAAAATGGGATTCTTGTAACGCTCTTCGAGGCAGTCAGAAATTCCAATGCAACCCCAGTAAAATTTGAAAATTTTTTTTTCATCCCCAATTTGAAAATTGTTTATGTAGAATTAAGCTCGCACCTTTCCTGAGTTCAAATCTGCTTTTGGGGTTGTGCTGCGACTTATAGTTTTCGAGAAAATGGGATTTTTGTAACGCTCTTCGAGGCAGTCAGAAATTCCAATGCAAACCCTGTAAAAATTTGAAAATTTTTTTTTCATCCCCAATTTGAAAATTGTTTATGTAGAATTAAGCTCGCACCTTTCCTGAGTTCAAATCTGCTTTTGGGGTTGAGCTGCGACTTATAGTTTTCGAGAAAATGTAATTCTTGTAACGCTCTTCGAGGCAGTCAGAAATTCCAATGCAACCCCTGTAAAAATTTGAAAATTTTTTTTTCATCAACAATTTGAAAATTGTTTATGTAGAATTAAGCTCGCACCTTTCCTGAGTTCAAATCTGCTTTTGGGGTTGTGCTGCGACTTATAGTTTTCGAGAAAATGGGATTCTTGTAACGCTCTTCGAGGCAGTCAGAAATTCCAATGCAACCCCTGTAAAAATTTGAAAATTTTTTTTCATCCCCAATTTGAAAATTGTTTATGTAGAATTAAGCTCGCACCTTTCCTGAGTTCAAATCTGCTTTTGGGGTTGTGCTGCGACTTATAGTTTTCGAGAAAATGGGATTCTTGTAACGCTCTTCGAGGCAGTCAGAAATTCCAATGCAACCCCTGTAAAAATTTGAAAATTTTTTTTTCATCCCCAATTTGAAAATTGTTTATGTAGAATTAAGCTCGCACCTTTCCTGAGTTCAAATCTGCTTTTGGGGTTGTGCTGCGACTTATAGTTTTCGAGAAAATGGGATTCATGTAACGCTCTTCGAGGCAGTCAGAAATTACAATGCAACCCCTGTAAAAATTTGAAAATTTTTTTTTCATCCCCAATTTGAAAATTGTTTATGTAGAATTAAGCTCGCACCTTTCCTGAGTTCAAATCTGCTTTTGGGGTTGAGCTGCGACTTATAGTTTTCGAGAAAATGGGATTCTTGTAACGCTCTTCGAGGCAGTCAGAAATTCCAATGCAACCCCTGTAAAAATTTGAAAATTTTTTTTTCATCCCCAATTTGAAAATTGTTTATGTAGAATTAAGCTCGCACCTTTCCTGAGTTCAAATCTGCTTTTGGGGTTGTGCTGCGACTTATAGTTTTCGAGAAAATGGGATTCTTGTAACTCTCTTCGAGGCAGTCAGTAATTCCAATGCAACCCCTGTAAAAATTTGAAAATTTTTTTTTCATCCCCAATTTGAAAATTGTTTATGTAGAATTAAGCTCGCACCTTTCCTGAGTTCAAATCTGCTTTTGGGGTTGTGCTGCGACTTATAGTTTTCGAGAAAATGGGATTCTTGTAACGCTCTTCGAGGCAGTCAGAAATTCCAATGCAACCCCTGTAAAATTTGAAAATTTTTTTTTCATCCCCAATTTGAAAATTGTTTATGTAGAATTAAGCTCGCACCTTTCCTGAGTTCAAATCTGCTTTTGGGGTTGTGCTGCGACTTATAGTTTTCGAGAAAATGGGATTTTTGTAACGCTCTTCGAGGCAGTCAGAAATTCCAATGCAAACCCTGTAAAAATTTGAAAATTTTTTTTTCATCCCCAATTTGAAAATTGTTTATGTAGAATTAAGCTCGCACCTTTCCTGAGTTCAAATCTGCTTTTGGGGTTGAGCTGCGACTTATAGTTTTCGAGAAAATGGGATTCTTGTAACGCTCTTCGAGGCAGTCAGAAATTCCAATGCAACCCCTGTAAAAATGTGAAAATTTTTTTTTCATCCCCAATTTGAAAATTGTTTATGTAGAATTAAGCTCGCACCTTTCCTGAGTTCAAATCTGCTTTTGGGGTTGTGCTGCGACTTATAGTTTTCGAGAAAATGGGATTCATGTAACGCTCTTCGAGGCAGTCAGAAATTACAATGCAACCCCTGTAAAAACTTGAAAATTTTTTTTTCATCCCCAATTTGAAAATTGTTTATGTAGAATTAAGCTCGCACCTTTCCTGAGTTCAAATCTGCTTTTGGGGTTGAGCTGCGACTTATAGTTTTCGAGAAAATGGGATTCTTGTAACGCTCTTCGAGGCAGTCAGAAATTCCAATGCAACCCCTGTAAAAATTTGAAAATTTTTTTTTCATCCCCAATTTGAAAATTGTTTATGTAGAAATAAGCTCGCACCTTTCCTGAGTTCAAATCTGCTTTTGGGGTTGTGCTGCGACTTATAGTTTTCGAGAAAATGGGATTTCTGTAACGCTCTTCGAGGCAGTTAGAAATTCCAATGCAACCCCTGTAAAAATTTGAAAATTTTTTTTTCATCCCCAATTTGAAAATTGTTTATGTAGAATTAAGCTCGCACCTTTCCTGAGTTCAAATCTGCTTTTGGGGTTGTGCTGCGACTTATAGTTTTCGAGAAAATGGGATTCATGTAACGCTCTTCGAGGCAGTCAGAAATTACAATGCAACCCCTGTAAAAATTTGAAAATTTTTTTTTCATCCCCAATTTGAAAATTGTTTATGTAGAATTAAGCTCGCACCTTTCCTGAGTTCAAATCTGCTTTTGGGGTTGAGCTGCGACTTATAGTTTTCGAGAAAATGGGATTCTTGTAACGCTCTTCGAGGCAGTCAGAAATTCCAATGCAAACCCTGTAAAAATTTGAAAATTTTTTTTTCATCCCCAATTTGAAAATTGTTTATGTAGAATTAAGCTCGCACCTTTCCTGAGTTCAAATCTGCTTTTGGGGTTGAGCTGCGACTTATAGTTTTCGAGAAAATGGGATTCTTGTAACGCTCTTCGAGGCAGTCAGAAATTCCAATGCAACCCCTGTAAAAATTTGAAAATTTTTTTTTCATCCCCAATTTGAAAATTGTTTATGTAGAATTAAGCTCGCACCTTTCCTGAGTTCAAATCTGCTTTTGGGGTTGTGCTGCGACTTATAGTTTTCGAGAAAATGGGATTCATGTAACGCTCTTCGAGGCAGTCAGAAATTACAATGCAACCCCTGTAAAAATTTGAAAATTTTTTTTTCATCCCCAATTTGAAAATTGTTTATGTAGAATTAAGCTCGCACCTTTCCTGAGTTCAAATCTGCTTTTGGGGTTGAGCTGCGACTTATAGTTTTCGAGAAAATGGGATTCTTGTAACGCTCTTCGAGGCAGTCAGAAATTCCAATGCAACCCCTGTAAAAATTTGAAAATTTTTTTTTCATCCCCAATTTGAAAATTGTTTATGTAGAATTAAGCTCGCACCTTTCCTGAGTTCAAATCTGCTTTTGGGGTTGAGCTGCGACTTATAGTTTTCGAGAAAATGGGATTCTTGTAACGCTCTTCGAGGCAGTCAGAAATTCCAATGCAACCCCTGTAAAAATTTGAAAATTTTTTTTTCATCCCCAATTTGAAAATTGTTTATGTAGAATTAAGCTCGCACCTTTCCTGAGTTCAAATCTGCTTTTGGGGTTGAGCTGCGACTTATAGTTTTCGAGAAAATGGGATTCTTGTAACGCTCTTCGAGGCAGTCAGAAATTCCAATGCAACCCCTGTAAAAATTTGAAAATTTTTTTTTCATCCCCAATTTGAAAATTGTTTATGTAGAATTAAGCTCGCACCTTTCCTGAGTTCAAATCTGCTTTTGGGGTTGAGCTGCGACTTATAGTTTTCGAGAAAATGTAATTCTTGTAACGCTCTTCGAGGCAGTCAGAAATTCCAATGCAACCCCTGTAAAAATTTGAAAATTTTTTTTTCATCAACAATTTGAAAATTGTTTATGTAGAATTAAGCTCGCACCTTTCCTGAGTTCAAATCTGCTTTTGGGGTTGTGCTGCGACTTATAGTTTTCGAGAAAATGGGATTCTTGTAACGCTCTTCGAGGCAGTCAGAAATTCCAATGCAACCCCTGTAAAAATTTTAAAATTTTTTTTTCATCCCCAATTTGAAAATTGTTTATGTAGAATTAAGCTCGCACCTTTCCTGAGTTCAAATCTGCTTTTGGGGTTGTGCTGCGACTTATAGTTTTCGAGAAAATGGGATTCTTGTAACGCTCTTCGAGGCAGTCAGAAATTCCAATGCAACCCCTGTAAAAATTTGAAAATTTTTTTTTCATCCCCAATTTGAAAATTGTTTATGTAGAATTAAGCTCGCACCTTTCCTGAGTTCAAATCTGCTTTTGGGGTTGTGCTGCGACTTATAGTTTTCGAGAAAATGGGATTCATGTAACGCTCTTCGAGGCAGTCAGAAATTACAATGCAACCCCTGTAAAAATTTGAAAATTTTTTTTTCATCCCCAATTTGAAAATTGTTTATGTAGAATTAAGCTCGCACCTTTCCTGAGTTCAAATCTGCTTTTGGGGTTGAGCTGCGACTTATAGTTTTCGAGAAAATGGGATTCTTGTAACGCTCTTCGAGGCAGTCAGAAATTCCAATGCAACCCCTGTAAAAATTTGAAAATTTTTTTTTCATCCCCAATTTGAAAATTGTTTATGTAGAAATAAGCTCGCACCTTTCCTGAGTTCAAATCTGCTTTTGGGGTTGTGCTGCGACTTATAGTTTTCGAGAAAATGGGATTTCTGTAACGCTCTTCGAGGCAGTCAGAAATTCCAATGCAACCCCTGTAAAAATTTGAAAATTTTTTTTTCATCCCCAATTTGAAAATTGTTTATGTAGAATTAAGCTCGCACCTTTCCTGAGTTCAAATCTGCTTTTGGGGTTGTGCTGCGACTTATAGTTTTCGAGAAAATGGGATTCTTGTAACGCTCTTCGAGGCAGTCAGAAATTCCAATGCAACCCCTGTAAAAATTTGAAAATTTTTTTTTCATCCCCAATTTGAAAATTGTTTATGTAGAATTAAGCTCGCACCTCTCCTGAGTTCAAATCTGCTTTTGGGGTTGTGCTGCGACTTATAGTTTTCGAGAAAATGGGATTCTTGTAACGCTCTTCGAGGCAGTCAGAAATTCCAATGCAACCCCTGTAAAAATTTGAAAATTTTTTTTTCATCCCCAATTTGAAAATTGTTTATGTAGAATTAAGCTCGCACCTTTCCTGAGTTCAAATCTGCTTTTGGGGTTGAGCTGCGACTTATAGTTTTCGAGAAAATGGGATTCTTGTAACGCTCTTCGAGGCAGTCAGAAATTCCAATGCAACCCCTGTAAAAATTTGAAAATTTTTTTTTCATCCCCAATTTGAAAATTGTTTATGTAGAAATAAGCTCGCACCTTTCCTGAGTTCAAATCTGCTTTTGGGGTTGTGCTGCGACTTATAGTTTTCGAGAAAATGGGATTTCTGTAACGCTCTTCGAGGCAGTTAGAAATTCCAATGCAACCCCTGTAAAAATTTGAAAATTTTTTTTTCATCCCCAATTTGAAAATTGTTTATGTAGAATTAAGCTCGCACCTTTCCTGAGTTCAAATCTGCTTTTGGGGTTGTGCTGCGACTTATAGTTTTCGAGAAAATGGGATTCATGTAACGCTCTTCGAGGCAGTCAGAAATTACAATGCAACCCCTGTAAAAATTTGAAAATTTTTTTTTCATCCCCAATTTGAAAATTGTTTATGTAGAATTAAGCTCGCACCTTTCCTGAGTTCAAATCTGCTTTTGGGGTTGAGCTGCGACTTATAGTTTTCGAGAAAATGGGATTCTTGTAACGCTCTTCGAGGCAGTCAGAAATTCCAATGCAAACCCTGTAAAAATTTGAAAATTTTTTTTTCATCCCCAATTTGAAAATTGTTTATGTAGAATTAAGCTCGCACCTTTCCTGAGTTCAAATCTGCTTTTGGGGTTGAGCTGCGACTTATAGTTTTCGAGAAAATGGGATTCTTGTAACGCTCTTCGAGGCAGTCAGAAATTCCAATGCAACCCCTGTAAAAATTTGAAAATTTTTTTTTCATCCCCAATTTGAAAATTGTTTATGTAGAATTAAGCTCGCACCTTTCCTGAGTTCAAATCTGCTTTTGGGGTTGTGCTGCGACTTATAGTTTTCGAGAAAATGGGATTCATGTAACGCTCTTCGAGGCAGTCAGAAATTACAATGCAACCCCTGTAAAAATTTGAAAATTTTTTTTTCATCCCCAATTTGAAAATTGTTTATGTAGAATTAAGCTCGCACCTTTCCTGAGTTCAAATCTGCTTTTGGGGTTGAGCTGCGACTTATAGTTTTCGAGAAAATGGGATTCTTGTAACGCTCTTCGAGGCAGTCAGAAATTCCAATGCAACCCCTGTAAAAATTTGAAAATTTTTTTTTCATCCCCAATTTGAAAATTGTTTATGTAGAAATAAGCTCGCACCTTTCCTGAGTTCAAATCTGCTTTTGGGGTTGTGCTGCGACTTATAGTTTTCGAGAAAATGGGATTTCTGTAACGCTCTTCGAGGCAGTCAGAAATTCCAATGCAACCCCTGTAAAAATTTGAAAATTTTTTTTTCATCCCCAATTTGAAAATTGTTTATGTAGAATTAAGCTCGCACCTTTCCTGAGTTCAAATCTGCTTTTGGGGTTGTGCTGCGACTTATAGTTTTCGAGAAAATGGGATTCTTGTAACGCTCTTCGAGGCAGTCAGAAATTCCAATGCAACCCCTGTAAAAATTTGAAAATTTTTTTTTCATCCCCAATTTGAAAATTGTTTATGTAGAATTAAGCTCGCACCTCTCCTGAGTTCAAATCTGCTTTTGGGGTTGTGCTGCGACTTATAGTTTTCGAGAAAATGGGATTCTTGTAACGCTCTTCGAGGCAGTCAGAAATTCCAATGCAACCCCTGTAAAAATTTGAAAATTTTTTTTTCATCCCCAATTTGAAAATTGTTTATGTAGAATTAAGCTCGCACCTTTCCTGAGTTCAAATCTGCTTTTGGGGTTGTGCTGCGACTTATAGTTTTCGAGAAAATGGGATTCATGTAACGTTCTTCGAGGCAGTCAGAAATTACAATGCAACCCCTGTAAAAATTTGAAAATTTTTTTTTCATCCCCAATTTGAAAATTGTTAGAAATTCCAATGCAACCCCTGTAAAAATTTGAAATTTTTTTTTCATCCCCAATTTGAAAATTGTTTATGTAGAATTAAGCTCGCACCTTTCGTGAGTTCAAATCTGCTTTTGGGGTTGAGCTGCGACTTATAGTTTTCGAGAAAATGGGATTCTTGTAACGCTCTTCGAGGCAGTCAGAAATTCCAATGCAACCCCTGTAAAAATTTGAAAATTTTTTTTTCATCCCCAATTTGAAAATTGTTTATGTAGAATTAAGCTCGCACCTTTCCTGAGTTCAAATCTGCTTTTGGGGTTGAGCTGCGACTTATAGTTTTCGAGAAAATGGGATTCTTGTAACGCTCTTCGAGGCAGTCAGAAATTCCAATGCAACCCCTGTAAAAATTTGAAAATTTTTTTTTCATCCCCAATTTGAAAATTGTTTATGTAGAATTAAGCTCGCACCTTTCCTGAGTTCAAATCTGCTTTTGGGGTTGAGCTGCGACTTATAGTTTTCGAGAAAATGTAATTCTTGTAACGCTCTTCGAGGCAGTCAGAAATTCCAATGCAACCCCTGTAAAAATTTGAAAATTTTTTTTTCATCAACAATTTGAAAATTGTTTATGTAGAATTAAGCTCGCACCTTTCCTGAGTTCAAATCTGCTTTTGGGGTTGTGCTGCGACTTATAGTTTTCGAGAAAATGGGATTCTTGTAACGCTCTTCGAGGCAGTCAGAAATTCCAATGCAACCCCTGTAAAAATTTTAAAATTTTTTTTTCATCCCCAATTTGAAAATTGTTTATGTAGAATTAAGCTCGCACCTTTCCTGAGTTCAAATCTGCTTTTGGGGTTGTGCTGCGACTTATAGTTTTCGAGAAAATGGGATTCTTGTAACGCTCTTCGAGGCAGTCAGAAATTCCAATGCAACCCCTGTAAAAATTTGAAAATTTTTTTTTCATCCCCAATTTGAAAATTGTTTATGTAGAATTAAGCTCGCACCTTTCCTGAGTTCAAATCTGCTTTTGGGGTTGAGCTGCGACTTATAGTTTTCGAGAAAATGGGATTCTTGTAACGCTCTTCGAGGCAGTCAGAAATTCCAATGCAACCCCTGTAAAAATTTGAAAATTTTTTTTTCATCCCCAATTTGAAAATTGTTTATGTAGAAATAAGCTCGCACCTTTCCTGAGTTCAAATCTGCTTTTGGGGTTGTGCTGCGACGTATAGTTTTCGAGAAAATGGGATTTCTGTAACGCTCTTCGAGGCAGTCAGAAATTCCAATGCAACCCCTGTAAAAATTTGAAAATTTTTTTTTCATCCCCAATTTGAAAATTGTTTATGTAGAATTAAGCTCGCACCTTTCCTGAGTTCAAATCTGCTTTTGGGGTTGTGCTGCGACTTATAGTTTTCGAGAAAATGGGATTCTTGTAACGCTCTTCGAGGCAGTCAGAAATTCCAATGCAACCCCTGTAAAAATTTGAAAATTTTTTTTTCATCCCCAATTTGAAAATTGTTTATGTAGAATTAAGCTCGCACCTTTCCTGAGTTCAAATCTGCTTTTGGGGTTGTGCTGCGACTTATAGTTTTCGAGAAAATGGGATTCTTGTAACGCTCTTCGAGGCAGTCAGAAATTCCAATGCAACCCCTGTAAAAATTTGAAAATTTTTTTTTCATCCCCAATTTGAAAATTGTTTATGTAGAATTAAGCTCGCACCTTTCCTGAGTTCAAATCTGCTTTTGGGGTTGTGCTGCGACTTATAGTTTTCGAGAAAATGGGATTCATGTAACGCTCTTCGAGGCAGTCAGAAATTACAATGCAACCCCTGTAAAAATTTGAAAATTGTTTATGTAGAATTAAGCTCGCACCTTTCCTGAGTTCAAATCTGCTTTTGGGGTTGTGCTGCGACTTATAGTTTTCGAAAAAATGGGATTCTTGTAACGCTCTTCGAGGCAGTCAGAAATTCCAATGCAACCCCTGTAAAATTTGAAAATTTTTTTTTCATCCCCAATTTGAAAATTGTTTATGTAGAATTAAGCTCGCACCTTTCCTGAGTTCAAATCTGCTTTTGGGGTTGTGCTGCGACTTATAGTTTTCGAGAAAATGGGATTTTTGTAACGCTCTTCGAGGCAGTCAGAAATTCCAATGCAAACCCTGTAAAAATTTGAAAATTTTTTTTTCATCCCCAATTTGAAAATTGTTTATGTAGAATTAAGCTCGCACCTTTCCTGAGTTCAAATCTGCTTTTGGGGTTGAGCTGCGACTTATAGTTTTCGAGAAAATGGGATTCTTGTAACGCTCTTCGAGGCAGTCAGAAATTCCAATGCAACCCCTGTAAAAATTTGAAAATTTTTTTTTCATCCCCAATTTGAAAATTGTTTATGTAGAATTAAGCTCGCACCTTTCCTGAGTTCAAATCTGCTTTTGGGGTTGTGCTGCGACTTATAGTTTTCGAGAAAATGGGATTCTTGTAACGCTCTTCGAGGCAGTCAGAAATTCCAATGCAACCCCTGTAAAAATTTGAAAATTTTTTTTTCATCCCCAATTTGAAAATTGTTTATGCAGAATTAAGCTCGCACCTTTCCTGAGTTCAAATCTGCTTTTGGGGTTGAGCTGCGACTTATAGTTTTCGAGAAAATGTAATTCTTGTAACGCTCTTCGAGGCAGTCAGAAATTCCAATGCAACCCCTGTAAAAATTTGAAAATTTTTTTTTCATCCCCAATGTGAAAATTGTTTATGTAGAATTAAGCTCGCACCTTTCCTGAGTTCAAATCTGCTTTTGGGGTTGTGCTGCGACTTATAGTTTTCGAGAAAATGGGATTCTTGTAACGCTCTTCGAGGCAGTCAGAAATTCCAATGCAACCCCTGTAAAAATTTTAAAATTTTTTTTTCATCCCCAATTTGAAAATTGTTTATGTAGAATTAAGCTCGCACCTTTCCTGAGTTCAAATCTGCTTTTGGGGTTGTGCTGCGACTTATAGTTTTCGAGAAAATGGGATTCTTGTAACGCTCTTCGAGGCAGTCAGAAATTCCAATGCAACCCCTGTAAAAATTTGAAAATTTTTTTTTCATCCCCAATTTGAAAATTGTTTATGTAGAATTAAGCTCGCACCTTTCCTGAGTTCAAATCTGCTTTTGGGGTTGTGCTGCGACTTATAGTTTTCGAGAAAATGGGATTCATGTAACGCTCTTCGAGGCAGTCAGAAATTCCAATGCAACCCCTGTAAAAATTTTAAAATTTTTTTTTCATCCCCAATTTGAAAATTGTTTATGTAGAATTAAGCTCGCACCTTTCCTGAGTTCAAATCTGCTTTTGGGGTTGAGCTGCGACTTATAGTTTTCGAGAAAATGTAATTCTTGTAACGCTCTTCGAGGCAGTCAGAAATTCCAATGCAACCCCTGTAAAAATTTGAAAATTTTTTTTTCATCCCCAATTTGAAAATTGTTTATGTAGAATTAAGCTCGCACCTTTCCTGAGTTTAAATCTGCTTTTGGGGTTGTGCTGCGACTTATAGTTTTCGAGAAAATGGGATTCTTGTAACGCTCTTCGAGGCAGTCAGAAATTCCAATGCAACCCCTGTAAAAATTTTAAAATTTTTTTTTCATCCCCAATTTGAAAATTGTTTATGTAGAATTAAGCTCGCACCTTTCCTGAGTTCAAATCTGCTTTTGGGGTTGAGCTGCGACTTATAGTTTTCGAGAAAATGGGATTTTTGTAACGCTCTCCGAGACAGTCAGAAATTCCAATGCAACCCCTGTAAAAATTTGAAAATTTTTTTTTCATCCCCAATTTGAAAACTGCTTATGTAGAATTAAGCTCGCACCTTTCCTGAGTTCAAATCTGCTTTTGGGGTTGAGCTGCGACTTATAGTTTTCGAGAAAATGGGATTTTTGTAACGCTCTTCGAGGCAGTCAGAAATTACAATGCAACCCCTGTAAAAATTTGAAAATTTTTTTTTCATCCCCAATTTGAAAATTGTTTATGTAGAATTAAGCTCGCACCTTTCCTGAGTTCAAATCTGCTTTTGGGGTTGTGCTGCGACTTATAGTTTTCGAGAAAATGGGATTTCTGTAACGCTCTTCGAGGCAGTCAGAAATTCCAATGCAACCCCTGTAAAAATTTGAAAATTTTTTTTTCATCCCCAATTTGAAAATTGTTTATGTAGAATTAAGCTCGCACCTTTCCTGAGTTCAAATCTGCTTTTGGGGTTGTGCTGCGACTTATAGTTTTCGAGAAAATGGGATTCTTGTAACGCTCTTCGAGGCAGTCAGAAATTCCAATGCAACCCCTGTAAAATTTGAAAATTTTTTTTTCATCCCCAATTTGAAAATTGTTTATGTAGAATTAAGCTCGCACCTTTCCTGAGTTCAAATCTGCTTTTGGGGTTGTGCTGCGACTTATAGTTTTCGAGAAAATGGGATTTTTGTAACGCTCTTCGAGGCAGTCAGAAATTCCAATGCAAACCCTGTAAAAATTTGAAAATTTTTTTTTCATCCCCAATTTGAAAATTGTTTATGTAGAATTAAGCTCGCACCTTTCCTGAGTTCAAATCTGCTTTTGGGGTTGAGCTGCGACTTATAGTTTTCGAGAAAATGTAATTCTTGTAACGCTCTTCGAGGCAGTCAGAAATTCCAATGCAACCCCTGTAAAAATTTGAAAATTTTTTTTTCATCCCCAATTTGAAAATTGTTTATGTAGAATTAAGCTCGCACCTTTCCTGAGTTCAAATCTGCTTTTGGGGTTGTGCTGCGACTTATAGTTTTCGAGAAAATGGGATTCTTGTAACGCTCTTCGAGGCAGTCAGAAATTCCAATGCAACCCCTGTAAAAATTTGAAAATTTTTTTTCATCCCCAATTTGAAAATTGTTTATGTAGAATTAAGCTCGCACCTTTCCTGAGTTCAAATCTGCTTTTGGGGTTGTGCTGCGACTTATAGTTTTCGAGAAAATGGGATTCTTGTAACGCTCTTCGAGGCAGTCAGAAATTCCAATGCAACCCCTGTAAAAATTTGAAAATTTTTTTTTCATCCCCAATTTGAAAATTGTTTATGTAGAATTAAGCTCGCACCTTTCCTGAGTTCAAATCTGCTTTTGGGGTTGTGCTGCGACTTATAGTTTTCGAGAAAATGGGATTCATGTAACGCTCTTCGAGGCAGTCAGAAATTACAATGCAACCCCTGTAAAAATTTGAAAATTTTTTTTTCATCCCCAATTTGAAAATTGTTTATGTAGAATTAAGCTCGCACCTTTCCTGAGTTCAAATCTGCTTTTGGGGTTGAGCTGCGACTTATAGTTTTCGAGAAAATGGGATTCTTGTAACGCTCTTCGAGGCAGTCAGAAATTCCAATGCAACCCCTGTAAAAATTTGAAAATTTTTTTTTCATCCCCAATTTGAAAATTGTTTATGTAGAAATAAGCTCGCACCTTTCCTGAGTTCAAATCTGCTTTTGGGGTTGTGCTGCGACTTATAGTTTTCGAGAAAATGGGATTTCTGTAACGCTCTTCGAGGCAGTCAGAAATTCCAATGCAACCCCTGTAAAAATTTGAAAATTTTTTTTTCATCCCCAATTTGAAAATTGTTTATGTAGAATTAAGCTCGCACCTTTCCTGAGTTCAAATCTGCTTTTGGGGTTGTGCTGCGACTTATAGTTTTCGAGAAAATGGGATTCTTGTAACGCTCTTCGAGGCAGTCAGAAATTCCAATGCAACCCCTGTAAAATTTGAAAATTTTTTTTTCATCCCCAATTTGAAAATTGTTTATGTAGAATTAAGCTCGCACCTTTCCTGAGTTCAAATCTGCTTTTGGGGTTGTGCTGCGACTTATAGTTTTCGAGAAAATGGGATTTTTGTAACGCTCTTCGAGGCAGTCAGAAATTCCAATGCAAACCCTGTAAAAATTTGAAAATTTTTTTTTCATCCCCAATTTGAAAATTGTTTATGTAGAATTAAGCTCGCACCTTTCCTGAGTTCAAATCTGCTTTTGGGGTTGAGCTGCGACTTATAGTTTTCGAGAAAATGGGATTCTTGTAACGCTCTTCGAGGCAGTCAGAAATTCCAATGCAACCCCTGTAAAAATTTGAAAATTTTTTTTTCATCCCCAATTTGAAAATTGTTTATGTAGAATTAAGCTCGCAGCTTTCCTGAGTTCAAATCTGCTTTTGGGGTTGAGCTGCGACTTATAGTTTTCGAGAAAATGGGATTCTTGTAACGCTCTTCGAGGCAGTCAGAAATTCCAATGCAACCCCTGTAAAAATTTGAAAATTTTTTTTTCATCCCCAATTTGAAAATTGTTTATGTAGAAATAAGCTCGCACCTTTCCTGAGTTCAAATCTGCTTTTGGGGTTGTGCTGCGACTTATAGTTTTCGAGAAAATGGGATTTCTGTAACGCTCTTCGAGGCAGTTAGAAATTCCAATGCAACCCCTGTAAAAATTTGAAAATTTTTTTTTCATCCCCAATTTGAAAATTGTTTATGTAGAATTAAGCTCGCACCTTTCCTGAGTTCAAATCTGCTTTTGGGGTTGAGCTGCGACTTATAGTTTTCGAGAAAATGGGATTCTTGTAACGCTCTTCGAGGCAGTCAGAAATTCCAATGCAACCCCTGTAAAAATTTGAAAATTTTTTTTCATCCCCAATTTGAAAATTGTTTATGTAGAATTAAGCTCGCACCTTTCCTGAGTTCAAATCTGCTTTTGGGGTTGTGCTGCGACTTATAGTTTTCGAGAAAATGGGATTCTTGTAACGCTCTTCGAGGCAGTCAGAAATTCCAATGCAACCCCTGTAAAAATTTGAAAATTTTTTTTTCATCCCCAATTTGAAAATTGTTTATGTAGAATTAAGCTCGCACCTTTCCTGAGTTCAAATCTGCTTTTGGGGTTGTGCTGCGACTTATAGTTTTCGAGAAAATGGGATTCATGTAACGCTCTTCGAGGCAGTCAGAAATTACAATGCAACCCCTGTAAAAATTTGAAAATTTTTTTTTCATCCCCAATTTGAAAATTGTTTATGTAGAATTAAGCTCGCACCTTTCCTGAGTTCAAATCTGCTTTTGGGGTTGAGCTGCGACTTATAGTTTTCGAGAAAATGGGATTCTTGTAACGCTCTTCGAGGCAGTCAGAAATTCCAATGCAACCCCTGTAAAAATTTGAAAATTTTTTTTTCATCCCCAATTTGAAAATTGTTTATGTAGAAATAAGCTCGCACCTTTCCTGAGTTCAAATCTGCTTTTGGGGTTGTGCTGCGACTTATAGTTTTCGAGAAAATGGGATTTCTGTAACGCTCTTCGAGGCAGTCAGAAATTCCAATGCAACCCCTGTAAAAATTTGAAAATTTTTTTTTCATCCCCAATTTGAAAATTGTTTATGTAGAATTAAGCTCGCACCTTTCCTGAGTTCAAATCTGCTTTTGGGGTTGTGCTGCGACTTATAGTTTTCGAGAAAATGGGATTCTTGTAACGCTCTTCGAGGCAGTCAGAAATTCCAATGCAACCCCTGTAAAATTTGAAAATTTTTTTTTCATCCCCAATTTGAAAATTGTTTATGTAGAATTAAGCTCGCACCTTTCCTGAGTTCAAATCTGCTTTTGGGGTTGTGCTGCGACTTATAGTTTTCGAGAAAATGGGATTTTTGTAACGCTCTTCGAGGCAGTCAGAAATTCCAATGCAAACCCTGTAAAAATTTGAAAATTTTTTTTTCATCCCCAATTTGAAAATTGTTTATGTAGAATTAAGCTCGCACCTTTCCTGAGTTCAAATCTGCTTTTGGGGTTGAGCTGCGACTTATAGTTTTCGAGAAAATGGGATTCTTGTAACGCTCTTCGAGGCAGTCAGAAATTCCAATGCAACCCCTGTAAAAATTTGAAAATTTTTTTTTCATCCCCAATTTGAAAATTGTTTATGTAGAATTAAGCTCGCAGCTTTCCTGAGTTCAAATCTGCTTTTGGGGTTGAGCTGCGACTTATAGTTTTCGAGAAAATGGGATTCTTGTAACGCTCTTCGAGGCAGTCAGAAATTCCAATGCAACCCCTGTAAAAATTTGAAAATTTTTTTTTCATCCCCAATTTGAAAATTGTTTATGTAGAAATAAGCTCGCACCTTTCCTGAGTTCAAATCTGCTTTTGGGGTTGTGCTGCGACTTATAGTTTTCGAGAAAATGGGATTTCTGTAACGCTCTTCGAGGCAGTTAGAAATTCCAATGCAACCCCTGTAAAAATTTGAAAATTTTTTTTTCATCCCCAATTTGAAAATTGTTTATGTAGAATTAAGCTCGCACCTTTCCTGAGTTCAAATCTGCTTTTGGGGTTGAGCTGCGACTTATAGTTTTCGAGAAAATGGGATTCTTGTAACGCTCTTCGAGGCAGTCAGAAATTCCAATGCAACCCCTGTAAAAATTTGAAAATTTTTTTTTCATCCCCAATTTGAAAATTGTTTATGTAGAATTAAGCTCGCACCTTTCCTGAGTTCAAATCTGCTTTTGGGGTTGAGCTGCGACTTATAGTTTTCGAGAAAATGGGATTCTTGTAACGCTCTTCGAGGCAGTCAGAAATTCCAATGCAACCCCTGTAAAAATTTGAAAATTTTTTTTTCATCAACAATTTGAAAATTGTTTATGTAGAATTAAGCTCGCACCTTTCCTGAGTTCAAATCTGCTTTTGGGGTTGTGCTGCGACTTATAGTTTTCGAGAAAATGGGATTCTTGTAACGCTCTTCGAGGCAGTCAGAAATTCCAATGCAACCCCTGTAAAAATTTGAAAATTTTTTTTTCATCCCCAATTTGAAAATTGTTTATGTAGAATTAAGCTCGCACCTTTCCTGAGTTCAAATCTGCTTTTGGGGTTGAGCTGCGACTTATAGTTTTCGAGAAAATGGGATTCTTGTAACGCTCTTCGAGGCAGTCAGAAATTCCAATGCAACCCCTGTAAAAATTTGAAAATTTTTTTTTCATCCCCAATTTGAAAATTGTTTATGTAGAAATAAGCTCGCACCTTTCCTGAGTTCAAATCTGCTTTTGGGGTTGTGCTGCGACTTATAGTTTTCGAGAAAATGGGATTTCTGTAACGCTCTTCGAGGCAGTCAGAAATTCCAATGCAACCCCTGTAAAAATTTGAAAATTTTTTTTTCATCCCCAATTTGAAAATTGTTTATGTAGAATTAAGCTCGCACCTTTCCTGAGTTCAAATCTGCTTTTGGGGTTGTGCTGCGACTTATAGTTTTCGAGAAAATGGGATTCTTGTAACGCTCTTCGAGGCAGTCAGAAATTCCAATGCAAACCCTGTAAAAATTTGAAAATTTTTTTTTCATCCCCAATTTGAAAATTGTTTATGTAGAATTAAGCTCGCACCTTTCCTGAGTTCAAATCTGCTTTTGGGGTTGTGCTGCGACTTATAGTTTTCGAGAAAATGGGATTCTTGTAACGCTCTTCGAGGCAGTCAGAAATTCCAATGCAACCCCTGTAAAAATTTGAAAATTTTTTTTTCATCCCCAATTTGAAAATTGTTTATGTAGAATTAAGCTCGCACCTTTCCTGAGTTCAAATCTGCTTTTGGGGTTGAGCTGCGACTTATAGTTTTCGAGAAAATGGGATTCTTGTAACGCTCTTCGAGGCAGTCAGAAATTCCAATGCAACCCCTGTAAAAATTTGAAAATTTTTTTTCATCCCCAATTTGAAAATTGTTTATGCAGAATTAAGCTCGCACCTTTCCTGAGTTCAAATCTGCTTTTGGGGTTGTGCTGCGACTTATAGTTTTCGAGAAAATGGGATTTCTGTAACGCTCTTCGAGGCAGTCAGAAATTCCAATGCAACCCCTGTAAAAATTTGAAAATTTTTTTTTCATCCCCAATTTGAAAATTGTTTATGTAGAATTAAGCTCGCACCTTTCCTGAGTTCAAATCTGCTTTTGGGGTTGTGCTGCGACTTATAGTTTTCGAGAAAATGGGATTCTTGTAACGCTCTTCGAGGCAGTCAGAAATTCCAATGCAACCGCTGTAAAAATTTGAAAATTTTTTTTCATCCCCAATTTGAAAATTGTTTATGTAGAATTAAGCTCGCACCTTTCCTGAGTTCAAATCTGCTTTTGGGGTTGAGCTGCGACTTATAGTTTTCGAGAAAATGGGATTCTTGTAACGCTCTTCGAGGCAGTCAGAAATTCCAATGCAACCCCTGTAAAAATTTGAAAATTTTTTTTTCATCCCCAATTTGAAAATTGTTTATGTAGAATTAAGCTCGCACCTTTCCTGAGTTCAAATCTGCTTTTGGGGTTGAGCTGCGACTTATAGTTTTCGAGAAAATGGGATTCTTGTAACGCTCTTCGAGGCAGTCAGAAATTCCAATGCAACCCCTGTAAAAATTTGAAAATTTTTTTTTCATCCCCAATTTGAAAATTGTTTATGTAGAATTAAGCTCGCACCTTTCCTGAGTTCAAATCTGCTTTTGGGGTTGAGCTGCGACTTATAGTTTTCGAGAAAATGTAATTCTTGTAACGCTCTTCGAGGCAGTCAGAAATTCCAATGCAACCCCTGTAAAAATTTGAAAATTTTTTTTTCATCAACAATTTGAAAATTGTTTATGTAGAATTAAGCTCGCACCTTTCCTGAGTTCAAATCTGCTTTTGGGGTTGTGCTGCGACTTATAGTTTTCGTGAAAATGGGATTCTTGTAACGCTCTTCGAGGCAGTCAGAAATTCCAATGCAACCCCTGTAAAAATTTGAAAATTTTTTTTTCATCCCCAATTTGAAAATTGTTTATGTAGAATTAAGCTCGCACCTTTCCTGAGTTCAAATCTGCTTTTGGGGTTGTGCTGCGACTTATAGTTTTCGAGAAAATGGGATTCATGTAACGCTCTTCGAGGCAGTCAGAAATTACAATGCAACCCCTGTAAAAATTTGAAAATTTTTTTTTCATCCCCAATTTGAAAATTGTTTATGTAGAATTAAGCTCGCACGTTTCCTGAGTTCAAATCTGCTTTTGGGGTTGAGCTGCGACTTATAGTTTTCGAGAAAATGGGATTCTTGTAACGCTCTTCGAGGCAGTCAGAAATTCCAATGCAACCCCTGTAAAAATTTGAAATTTTTTTTTCATCCCCAATTTGAAAATTGTTTATGTAGAAATAAGCTCGCACCTTTCCTGAGTTCAAATCTGCTTTTGGGGTTGTGCTGCGACTTATAGTTTTCGAGAAAATGGGATTTCTGTAACGCTCTTCGAGGCAGTCAGAAATTCCAATGCAACCCCTGTAAAAATTTGAAAATTTTTTTTTCATCCCCAATTTGAAAATTGTTTATGTAGAATTAAGCTCGCACCTTTCCTGAGTTCAAATCTGCTTTTGGGGTTGTGCTGCGACTTATAGTTTTCGAGAAAATGGGATTTTTGTAACGCACTTCGAGGCAGTCAGAAATTCCCTGTAAAAATTTGAAATTTTTTTTTTCATCCCCAATTTGAAAATTGTTTATGTAGAATTAAGCCCGCACCTTTCCCGAGTTCAAATCTGCTTTGGGGTTGAGCTGCGACTTATAGTTTTCGAGAAAATGGGATTCTTGTAACGCTCTTCGAGGCAGTCAGAAATTCCAATGCAACCCCTGTAAAAATTTGAAAATTTTTTTTTCATCCCCAATTTGAAAATTGTTTATGTAGAATTAAGCTCGCACCTTTCCTGAGTTCAAATCTGCTTTTGGGGTTGTGCTGCGACTTATAGTTTTCGAGAAAATGGGATTTTTGTAACGCTCTTCGAGGCAGTCAGAAATTCCAATGCAAACCCTGTAAAAATTTGAAAATTTTTTTTTCATCCCCAATTTGAAAATTGTTTATGTAGAATTAAGCTCGCACCTTTCCTGAGTTCAAATCTGCTTTTGGGGTTGAGCTGCGACTTATAGTTTTCGAGAAAATGGGATTCTTGTAACGCTCTTCGAGGCAGTCAGAAATTCCAATGCAACCCCTGTAAAAATTTGAAAATTTTTTTTTCATCCCCAATTTGAAAATTGTTTATGTAGAATTAAGCTCGCACCTTTCCTGAGTTCAAATCTGCTTTTGGGGTTGTGCTGCGACTTATAGTTTTCGAGAAAATGGGATTCATGTAACGCTCTTCGAGGCAGTCAGAAATTACAATGCAACCCCTGTAAAAATTTGAAAAATTTTTTTTCATCCCCAATTTGAAAATTGTTTATGTAGAAATAAGCTCGCACCTTTCCTGAGTTCAAATCTGCTTTTGGGGTTGTGCTGCGACTTATAGTTTTCGAGAAAATGGGATTTCTGTAACGCTCTTCGAGGCAGTCAGAAATTCCAATGCAACCCCTGTAAAAATTTGAAAATTTTTTTTTCATCCCCAATTTGAAAATTGTTTATGTAGAATTAAGCTCGCACCTTTCCTGAGTTCAAATCTGCTTTTGGGGTTGTGCTGCGACTTATAGTTTTCGAGAAAATGGGATTCTTGTAACGCTCTTCGAGGCAGTCAGAAATTCCAATGCAACCCCTGTAAAAATTTGAAAATTTTTTTTTCATCCCCAATTTGAAAATTGTTTATGTAGAATTAAGCTCGCACCTTTCCTGAGTTCAAATCTGCTTTTGGGGTTGTGCTGCGACTTATAGTTTTCGAGAAAATGGGATTCTTGTAACGCTCTTCGAGGCAGTCAGAAATTCCAATGCAACCCCTGTAAAATTTGAAAATTTTTTTTTCATCCCCAATTTGAAAATTGTTTATGTAGAATTAAGCTCGCACCTTTCCTGAGTTCAAATCTGCTTTTGGGGTTGTGCTGCGACTTATAGTTTTCGAGAAAATGGGATTTTTGTAACGCTCTTCGAGGCAGTCAGAAATTCCAATGCAAACCCTGTAAAAATTTGAAAACTTTTTTTTCATCCCCAATTTGAAAATTGTTTATGTAGAATTAAGCTCGCACCTTTCCTGAGTTCAAATCTGCTTTTGGGGTTGAGCTGCGACTTATAGTTTTCGAGAAAATGGGATTCTTGTAACGCTCTTCGAGGCAGTCAGAAATTCCAATGCAACCCCTGTAAAAATTTTAAAATTTTTTTTTCATCCCCAATTTGAAAATTGTTTATGTAGAATTAAGCTCGCACCTTTCCTGAGTTCAAATCTGCTTTTGGGGTTGTGCTGCGACTTATAGTTTTCGAGAAAATGGGATTCTTGTAACGCTCTTCGAGGCAGTCAGAAATTCCAATGCAACCCCTGTAAAAATTTGAAAATTTTTTTTTTCATCCCCAATTTGAAAATTGTTTATGTAGAATTAAGCTCGCACCTTTCCTGAGTTCAAATCTGCTTTTGGGGTTGTGCTGCGACTTATAGTTTTCGAGAAAATGGGATTTCTGTAACGCTCTTCGAGGCAGTCAGAAATTCCAATGCAACCCCTGTAAAAATTTGAAAATTTTTTTTTCATCCCCAATTTGAAAATTGTTTATGTAGAATTAAGCTCGCACCTTTCCTGAGTTCAAATCTGCTTTTGGGGTTGTGCTGCGACTTATAGTTTTCGAGAAAATGGGATTCTTGTAACGCTCTTCGAGGCAGTCAGAAATTCCAATGCAACCCCTGTAAAAATTTGAAAATTTTTTTTTCATCCCCAATTTGAAAATTGTTTATGTAGAATTAAGCTCGCACCTTTCCTGAGTTCAAATCTGCTTTTGGGGTTGTGCTGCGACTTATAGTTTTCGAGAAAATGGGATTTCTGTAACGCTCTTCGAGGCAGTCAGAAATTCCAATGCAACCCCTGTAAAAATTTGAAAATTTTTTTTTCATCCCCAATTTGAAAATTGTTTATGTAGAATTAAGCTCGCACCTTTCCTGAGTTCAAATCTGCTTTTGGGGTTGTGCTGCGACTTATAGTTTTCGAGAAAATGGGATTTCTGTAACGCTCTTCGAGGCAGTCAGAAATTCCAATGCAACCCCTGTAAAAATTTGAAAATTTTTTTTTCATCCCCAATTTGAAAATTGTTTATGTAGAATTAAGCTCGCACCTTTCCTGAGTTCAAATCTGCTTTTAGGGTTGTGCTGCGACTTATAGTTTTCGAGAAAATGGGATTCTTGTAACGCTCTTCGAGGCAGTCAGAAATTCCAATGCAACCCCTGTAAAAATTTTAAAATTTTTTTTTCATCCCCAATTTGAAAATTGTTTATGTAGAATTAAGCTCGCACCTTTCCTGAGTTCAAATCTGCTTTTGGGGTTGTGCTGCGACTTATAGTTTTCGAGAAAATGGGATTCTTGTAACGCTCTTCGAGGCAGTCAGAAATTCCAATGCAACCCCTGTAAAAATTTGAAAATTTTTTTTTCATCCCCAATTTGAAAATTGTTTATGTAGAATTAAGCTCGCACCTTTCTTGAGTTCAAATCTGCTTTTGGGGTTGTGCTGCGACTTATAGTTTTCGAGAAAATGGGATTTCTGTAACGCTCTTCGCGGCAGTCAGAAATTCCAATGCAACCCCTGTAAAAATTTGAAAATTTTTTTTTCATCCTCAATTTGAAAATTGTTTATGTAGAATTAAGCTCGCACCTTTCCTGAGTTCAAATCTGCTTTTGGGGTTGTGCTGCGACTTATAGTTTTCGAGAAAATGGGATTTTTGTAACGCTCTTCGAGGCAGTCAGAAATTCCAATGCAACCCCTGTAAAAATTTGAAAATTTTTTTTTCATCCCCAATTTGAAAATTGTTTATGTAGAATTAAGCTCGCACCTTTCCTGAGTTCAAATCTGCTTTTGGGGTTGTGCTGCGACTTATAGTTTTCGAGAAAATGGGATTCTTGTAACGCTCTTCGAGGCAGTCAGAAATTCCAATGCAACCCCTGTAAAAATTTGAAATTTTTTTTTTCATCCCCAATTTGAAAATTGTTTATGTAGAATTAAGCTCGCACCTTTCCTGAGTTCAAATCTGCTTTTGGGGTTGAGCTGCGACTTATAGTTTTCGAGAAAATGGGATTCTTGTAACGCTCTTCGAGGCAGTCAGAAATTCCAATGAAATTCCCTGTAAAAATTTGAAAATTTTTTTTTCATCCCCAATTTGAAAATTGTTTATGTAGAATTAAGCTCGCACCTTTCCTGAGTTCAAATCTGCTTTTGGGGTTGTGCTGCGACTTATAGTTTTCGAGAAAATGGGATTCTTGTAACGCTCTTCGAGGCAGTCAGAAATTCCAATGCAACCCCTGTAAAAATTTGAAAATTTTTTTTTCATCCCCAATTTGAAAATTGTTTATGTAGAATTAAGCTCGCACCTTTCCTGAGTTCAAATCTGCTTTTGGGGTTGAGCTGCGACTTATAGCTTTCGAGAAAATGGGATTCTTGTAACGCTCTTCGAGGCAGTCAGAAATTCCAATGCAACCCCTGTAAAAATTTAAAAATTTTTTTTTCTTCCCCAATTTGAAAATTGTTTATGTAGAATTAAGCTCGCACCTTTCCTGAGTTCAAATCTGCTTTTGGGGTTGTGCTGCGACTTATAGTTTTCGAGAAAATGGGATTCTTGTAACGCTCTTCGAGGCAGTCAGAAATTCCAATGCAACCCCTGTAAAAATTTGAAAATTTTTTTTTCATCCCCAATTTGAAAATTGTTTATGTAGAATTAAGCTCGCACCTTTCCTGAGTTCAAATCTGCTTTTGGGGTTGTGCTGCGACTTATAGTTTTCGAGAAAATGGGATTCTCGTAACGCTCTTCGAGGCAGTCAGAAATTCCAATGCAACCCCTGTAAAAATTTGAAAATTTTTTTTTCATCCCCAATTTGAAAATTGTTTATGTAGAATTAAGCTCGCACCTTTCCTGAGTTCAAATCTGCTTTTGGGGTTGTGCTGCGACTTATAGTTTTCGAGAAAATGGGATTCTTGTAACGCTCTTCGAGGCAGTCAGAAATTCCAATGCAACCCCTGTAAAAATTTGAAAAATTTTTTTTCATCCCCAATTTGAAAATTGTTTATGTAGAATTAAGCTCGCACCTTTCCTGAGTTCAAATCTGCTTTTGGGGTTGTGCTGCGACTTATAGTTTTCGAGAAAATGGGATTCTTGTAACGCTCTTCGAGGCAGTCAGAAATTCCAATGCAACCCCTGTAAAAATTTGAAAATTTTTTTTTCATCCCCAATTTGAAAATTGTTTATGTAGAATTAAGCTCGCACCTTTCCTGAGTTCAAATCTGCTTTGGTGTTGTGCTGCGACTTATAGTTTTCGAGAAAATGGGATTCTTGTAACGCTCTTCGAGGCAGTCAGAAATTCCAATGCAACCCCTGTAAAAATTTGAAAATTTTTTTTTCATCCCCAATTTGAAAATTGTTTATGTAGACTTAAGCTCGCACCTTTCCTGAGTTCAAATCTGCTTTTGGGGTTGTGCTGCGACTTATAGTTTTCGAGAAAATGGGATTCTTGTAACGCTCTTCGAGGCAGTCAGAAATTCCAATGCAACCCCTGTAAAAATTTGAAAATTTTTTTTTCATCCCCAATTTGAAAATTGTTTATGTAGAATTAAGCTCGCACCTTTCCTGAGTTCAAATCTGCTTTTGGGGTTGTGCTGCGACTTATAGTTTTCGAGAAAATGGGATTCTTGTAACGCTCTTCGAGGCAGTCAGAAATTCCAATGCAACCCCTGTAAAAATTTGAAAATTTTTTTTTCATCCCCAATTTGAAAATTGTTTATGTAGAATTAAGCTCGCACCTTTCCTGAGTTCAAATCTGCTTTTGGGGTTGTGCTGCGACTTATAGTTTTCGAGAAAATGGGATTCTTGTAACGCTCTTCGAGGCAGTCAGAAATTCCAATGCAACCCCTGTAAAAATTTGAAAATTTTTTTTTCATCCCCAATTTGAAAATTGTTTATGTAGAATTAAGCTCGCACCTTTCCTGAGTTCAAATCTGCTTTTGGGGTTGTGCTGCGACTTATAGTTTTCGAGAAAATGGGATTCTTGTAACGCTCTTCGAGGCAGTCAGAAATTCCAATGCAACCCCTGTAAAAATTTGAAAATTTTTTTTTCATCCCCAATTTGAAAATTGTTTATGTAGAATTAAGCTCGCACCTTTCCTGAGTTCAAATCTGCTTTTGGGGTTGAGCTGCGACTTATAGTTTTCGAGAAAATGTAATTCTTGTAACGCTCTTCGAGGCAGTCAGAAATTCCAATGCAACCCCTGTAAAAATTTGAAAATTTTTTTTTCATCAACAATTTGAAAATTGTTTATGTAGAATTAAGCTCGCACCTTTCCTGAGTTCAAATCTGCTTTTGGGGTTGTGCTGCGACTTATAGTTTTCGAGAAAATGGGATTCTTGTAACGCTCTTCGAGGCAGTCAGAAATTCCAATGCAACCCCTGTAAAAATTTTAAAATTTTTTTTTCATCCCCAATTTGAAAATTGTTTATGTAGAATTAAGCTCGCACCTTTCCTGAGTTCAAATCTGCTTTTGGGGTTGTGCTGCGACTTATAGTTTTCGAGAAAATGGGATTCTTGTAACGCTCTTCGAGGCAGTCAGAAATTCCAATGCAACCCCTGTAAAAATTTGAAAATTTTTTTTTCATCCCCAATTTGAAAATTGTTTATGTAGAATTAAGCTCGCACCTTTCCTGAGTTCAAATCTGCTTTTGGGGTTGAGCTGCGACTTATAGTTTTCGAGAAAATGGGATTCTTGTAACGCTCTTCGAGGCAGTCAGAAATTCCAATGCAACCCCTGTAAAAATTTGAAAATTTTTTTTTCATCCCCAATTTGAAAATTGTTTATGTAGAAATAAGCTCGCACCTTACCTGAGTTCAAATCTGCTTTTGGGGTTGTGCTGCGACTTATAGTTTTCGAGAAAATGGGATTTCTGTAACGCTCTTCGAGGCAGTCAGAAATTCCAATGCAACCCCTGTAAAAATTTGAAAATTTTTTTTTCATCCCCAATTTGGAAATTGTTTATGTAGAATTAAGCTCGCACCTTTCCTGAGTTCAAATCTGCTTTTGGGGTTGTGCTGCGACTTATAGTTCTCGAGAAAATGGGATTCTTGTAACGCTCTTCGAGGCAGTCAGAAATTCCAATGCAACCCCTGTAAAAATTTGAAAATTTTTTTTTCATCCCCAATTTGAAAATTGTTTATGTAGAATTAAGCTCGCACCTTTCCTGAGTTCAAATCTGCTTTTGGGGTTGAGCTGCGACTTATAGTTTTCGAGAAAATGGGATTCTTGTAACGCTCTTCGAGGCAGTCAGAAATTCCAATGCAACCCCTGTAAAAATTTGAAAATTTTTTTTTCATCCCCAATTTGAAAATTGTTTATGTAGAAATAAGCTCGCACCTTACCTGAGTTCAAATCTGCTTTTGGGGTTGTGCTGCGACTTATAGTTTTCGAGAAAATGGGATTTCTGTAACGCTCTTCGAGGCAGTCAGAAATTCCAATGCAACCCCTGTAAAAATTTGAAAATTTTTTTTTCATCCCCAATTTGAAAATTGTTTATGTAGAATTAAGCTCGCACCTTTCCTGAGTTCAAATCTGCTTTTGGGGTTGTGCTGCGACTTATAGTTCTCGAGAAAATGGGATTCTTGTAACGCTCTTCGAGGCAGTCAGAAATTCCAATGCAACCCCTGTCAAAATTTGAAAATTTTTTTTTCATCCCCAATTTGAAAATTGTTTATGTAGAATTAAGCTCGCACCTTTCCTGAGTTCAAATCTGCTTTTGGGGTTGAGCTGCGACTTATAGTTTTCGAGAAAATTGGATTTTTGTAACGCTCTTCGAGGCAGTCAGAAATTCCAATGCAACCCCTGTAAAAATTTGAAAATTTTTTTTTCATCCCCAATTTGAAAATTGTTTATGTAGAATTAAGCTCGCACCTTTCCTGAGTTCAAATCTGCTTTTGGAGTTGTGCTGCGACTTATAGTTTTCGAGAAAATGGGATTCTTGTAACGCTCTTCGAGGCAGTCAGAAATTCCAATGCAACCCCTGTAAAAATTTGAAAATTTTTTTTTCATCCCCAATTTGAAAATTGTTTATGTAGAATTAAGCTCGCACCTTTCCTGAGTTCAAATCTGCTTTTGGGGTTGTGCTGCGACTTATAGTTTTCGAGAAAATGGGATTCTTGTAACGCTCTTCGAGGCAGTCAGAAATTCCAATGCAACCCCTGTAAAAATTTTAAAATTTTTTTTTCATCCCCAATTTGAAAATTGTTTATGTAGAATTAAGCTCGCACCTTTCCTGAGTTCAAATCTGCTTTTGGGGTTGAGCTGCGACTTATAGTTTTCGAGAAAATGGGATTCTTGTAACGCTCTTCGAGGCAGTCAGAAATTCCAATGCAACCCCTGTAAAAATTTGAAATTTTTTTTTCATCCCCAATTTGAAAATTGTTTATGTAGAATTAAGCTCGCACCTTTCCTGAGTTCAAATCTGCTTTTGGGGTTGTGCTGCGACTTATAGTTTTCGAGAAAATGGGATTCTTGTAACGCTCTTCGAGGCAGTCAGAAATTCCAATGCAACCCCTGTAAAAATTTGAAAATTTTTTTTTCATCCCCAATTTGAAAATTGTTTATGTAGAATTAAGCTCGCACCTTTCCTGAGTTCAAATCTGCTTTTGGGGTTGTGCTGCGACTTATAGTTTTCGAGAAAATGGGATTCTTGTAACGCTCTTCGAGGCAGTCAGAAATTCCAATGCAACCCCTGTAAAAATTTGAAAATTTTTTTTTCATCCCCAATTTGAAAATTGTTTATGTAGAATTAAGCTCGCACCTTTCCTGAGTTCAAATCTGCTTTTGGGGTTGAGCTGCGACTTATAGTTTTCGAGAAAATGGGATTCTTGTAACGCTCTTCGAGGCAGTCAGAAATTCCAATGCAAGCCCTGTAAAAATTTAAAATTTTTTTTTTCATCCCCAATTTGAAAATTGTTTATGTAGAATTAAGCTCGCACCTTTCCTGAGCTCAAATCTGCTTTTGGGGTTGTGCTGCGACTTATAGTTTTCGAGAAAATTGGATTTTTGTAACGCTCTTCGAGGCAGTCAGAAATTCCAATGCAACCACTGTAAAAATTTGAAAATTTTTTTTTCATCCCCAATTTGAAAATTGTTTATGTAGAATTAAGCTCGCACCTTTCCTGAGTTCAAATCTGCTTTTGGGGTTGTGCTGCGACTTATAGTTTTCGAGAAAATGGGATTCTTGTAACGCTCTTCGAGGCAGTCAGAAATTCCAATGCAACCCCTGTAAAAATTTGAAAATTTTTTTTTCATCCCCAATTTGAAAATTGTTTATATAGAATTAAGCTCGCACCTTTCCTGAGTTCAAATCTGCTTTTGGGGTTGAGCTGCGACTTATAGTTTTCGAGAAAATGGGATTCTTGTAACGCTCTTCGAGGCAGTCAGAAATTCCAATGTAACCCCTGTAAAAATTTGAAAATTTTTTTTTCATCCCCAATTTGAAAATTGTTTATGTAGAAATAAGCTCGCACCTTTCCTGAGTTCAAATCTGCTTTTGGGGTTGTGCTGCGACTTATAGTTTTCGAGAAAATGGGATTTCTGTAACGCTCTTCGAGGCAGTCAGAAATTCCAATGCAACCCCTGTAAAAATTTGAAAATTTTTTTTTCATCCCCAATTTGAAAATTGTTTATGTAGAATTAAGCTCGCACCTTTCCTGAGTTCAAATCTGCTTTTGGGGTTGTGCTGCGACTTATAGTTTTCGAGAAAATGGGATTCTTGTAACGCTCTTCGAGGCAGTCAGAAATTCCAATGCAACCCCTGTAAAAATTTGAAAATTTTTTTTTCATCCCCAATTTGAAAATTGTTTATGTAGAATTAAGCTCGCACCTTTCCTGAGTTCAAATCTGCTTTTGGGGTTGTGCTGCGACTTATAGTTTTCGAGAAAATGGGATTCTTGTAACGCTCTTCGAGGCAGTCAGAAATTCCAATGCAACCCCTGTAAAAATTTGAAAATTTTTTTTTCATCCCCAATTTGAAAATTGTTTATGTAGAATTAAGCTCGCACCTTTCCTGAGTTCAAATCTGCTTTTGTGGTTGTGCTGCGACTTATAGTTTTCGAGAAAATGGGATTTTTGTAACGCTCTTCGAGGCAGTCAGAAATTCCAATGCAACCCCTGTAAAAATTTGAAAATTTTTTTTTCATCCCCAATTTGAAAATTGTTTATGTAGAATTAAGCTCGCACCTTTCCTGAGTTCAAATCTGCTTTTGGGGTTGAGCTGCGACTTATAGTTTTCGAGAAAATGGGATTCTTGTAACGCTCTTCGAGGCAGTCAGAAATTCCAATGCAACCCCTGTAAAAATTTGAAAATTTTTTTTTCATCCCCAATTTGAAAATTGTTTATGTAGAATTAAGCTCGCACCTTTCCTGAGTTCAAATCTGCTTTTGGGGTTGAGCTGCGACTTATAGTTTTCGAGAAAATGGGATTCTTGTAACGCTCTTCGAGGCAGTCAGAAATTCCAATGCAACCCCTGTAAAAATTTGAAAATTTTTTTTTCATCCCCAATTTGAAAATTGTTTATGTAGAATTAAGCTCGCACCTTTCCTGAGTTCAAATCTGCTTTTGGGGTTGAGCTGCGACTTATAGTTTTCGAGAAAATGGGATTTTTGTAACGCTCTTCGAAGCAGTCAGAAATTCCAATGCAACCCCTGTAAAAATTTTAAAATTTTTTTTTCATCCCCAATTTGAAAATTGTTTATGTAGAATTAAGCTCGCACCTTTCCTGAGTTCAAATCTGCTTTTGGGGTTGAGCTGCGACTTATAGTTTTCGAGAAAATGGGATTCTTGTAACGCTCTTCGAGGCAGTCAGAAATTCCAATGCAACCCCTGTAAAAATTTGAAAATTTTTTTTTCATCCCCAATTTGAAAATTGTTTATGTAGAATTAAGCTCGCACCTTTCCTGAGTTCAAATCTGCTTTTGGGGTTGTGCTGCGACTTATAGTTTTCGAGAAAATGGGATTCTTGTAACGCTCTTCGAGGCAGTCAGAAATTCCAATGCAACCCCTGTAAAAATTTGAAAATTTTTTTTTCATCCCCAATTTGAAAATTGTTTATGTAGAATTAAGCTCGCACCTTTCCTGAGTTCAAATCTGCTTTTGGGGTTGTGCTGCGACTTATAGTTTTCGAGAAAATGGGATTCTTGTAACGCTCTTCGAGGCAGTCAGAAATTCCAATGCAACCCCTGTAAAAATTTGAAAATTTTTTTTTCATCCCCAATTTGAAAATTGTTTATGTAGAATTAAGCTCGCACCTTTCCTGAGTTCAAATCTGCTTTTGGGGTTGTGCTGCGACTTATAGTTAAATGGGATTCTTGTAACGCTCTTCGAGGCAGTCAGAAATTCCAATGCAACCCCTGTAAAAATTTTAAAATTTTTTTTTCATCCCCAATTTGAAAATTGTTTATGTAGAATTAAGCTCGCACCTTTCCTGAGTTCAAATCTGCTTTTGGGGTTGAGCTGCGACTTATAGTTTTCGAGAAAATGGGATTCTTGTAACGCTCTTCGAGGCAGTCAGAAATTCCAATGCAACCCCTGTAAAAATTTGAAAATTTTTTTTTCATCCCCAATTTGAAAATTGTTTATGTAGAATTAAGCTCGCACCTTTCCTGAGTTCAAATCTGCTTTTGGGGTTGTGCTGCGACTTATAGTTTTCGAGAAAATGGGATTCTTGTAACGCTCTTCGAGGCAGTCAGAAATTCCAATGCAACCCCTGTAAAAATTTGTAAATTTTTTTTTCATCCCCAATTTGAAAATTGTTTATGTAGAATTAAGCTCGCACCTTTCCTGAGTTCAAATCTGCTTTTGGGGTTGAGCTGCGACTTATAGTTTTCGAGAAAATGGGATTCTTGTAACGCTCTTCGAGGCAGTCAGAAATTCCAATGCAAGCCCTGTAAAAATTTAAAATTTTTTTTTTCATCCCCAATTTGAAAATTGTTTATGTAGAATTAAGCTCGCACCTTTCCTGAGCTCAAATCTGCTTTTGGGGTTGTGCTGCGACTTATAGTTTTCGAGAAAATTGGATTTTTGTAACGCTCTTCGAGGCAGTCAGAAATTCCAATGCAACCCCTGTAAAAATTTGAAAATTTTTTTTTCATCCCCAATTTGAAAATTGTTTATGTAGAATTAAGCTCGCACCTTTCCTGAGTTCAAATCTGCTTTTGGGGTTGTGCTGCGACTTATAGTTTTCGAGAAAATGGGATTCTTGTAACGCTCTTCGAGGCAGTCAGAAATTCCAATGCAACCCCTGTAAAAATTTGAAAATTTTTTTTTCATCCCCAATTTGAAAATTGTTTATATAGAATTAAGCTCGCACCTTTCCTGAGTTCAAATCTGCTTTTGGGGTTGAGCTGCGACTTATAGTTTTCGAGAAAATGGGATTCTTGTAACGCTCTTCGAGGCAGTCAGAAATTCCAATGTAACCCCTGTAAAAATTTGAAAATTTTTTTTTCATCCCCAATTTGAAAATTGTTTATGTAGAAATAAGCTCGCACCTTTCCTGAGTTCAAATCTGCTTTTGGGGTTGTGCTGCGACTTATAGTTTTCGAGAAAATGGGATTTCTGTAACGCTCTTCGAGGCAGTCAGAAATTCCAATGCAACCCCTGTAAAAATTTGAAAATTTTTTTTTCATCCCCAATTTGAAAATTGTTTATGTAGAATTAAGCTCGCACCTTTCCTGAGTTCAAATCTGCTTTTGGGGTTGTGCTGCGACTTATAGTTTTCGAGAAAATGGGATTCTTGTAACGCTCTTCGAGGCAGTCAGAAATTCCAATGCAACCCCTGTAAAAATTTGAAAATTTTTTTTTCATCCCCAATTTGAAAATTGTTTATGTAGAATTAAGCTCGCACCTTTCCTGAGTTCAAATCTGCTTTTGGGGTTGTGCTGCGACTTATAGTTTTCGAGAAAATGGGATTCTTGTAACGCTCTTCGAGGCAGTCAGAAATTCCAATGCAACCCCTGTAAAAATTTGAAAATTTTTTTTTCATCCCCAATTTGAAAATTGTTTATGTAGAATTAAGCTCGCACCTTTCCTGAGTTCAAATCTGCTTTTGTGGTTGTGCTGCGACTTATAGTTTTCGAGAAAATGGGATTTTTGTAACGCTCTTCGAGGCAGTCAGAAATTCCAATGCAACCCCTGTAAAAATTTGAAAATTTTTTTTTCATCCCCAATTTGAAAATTGTTTATGTAGAATCAAGCTCGCACCTTTCCTGAGTTCAAATCTGCTTTTGGGGTTGAGCTGCGACTTATAGTTTTCGAGAAAATGGGATTCTTGTAACGCTCTTCGAGGCAGTCAGAAATTCCAATGCAACCCCTGTAAAAATTTGAAAATTTTTTTTTCATCCCCAATTTGAAAATTGTTTATGTAGAATTAAGCTCGCACCTTTCCTGAGTTCAAATCTGCTTTTGGGGTTGAGCTGCGACTTATAGTTTTCGAGAAAATGGGATTCTTGTAACGCTCTTCGAGGCAGTCAGAAATTCCAATGCAACCCCTGTAAAAATTTGAAAATTTTTTTTTCATCCCCAATTTGAAAATTGTTTATGTAGAATTAAGCTCGCACCTTTCCTGAGTTCAAATCTGCTTTTGGGGTTGAGCTGCGACTTATAGTTTTCGAGAAAATGGGATTTTTGTAACGCTCTTCGAAGCAGTCAGAAATTCCAATGCAACCCCTGTAAAAATTTTAAAATTTTTTTTTCATCCCCAATTTGAAAATTGTTTATGTAGAATTAAGCTCGCACCTTTCCTGAGTTCAAATCTGCTTTTGGGGTTGAGCTGCGACTTATAGTTTTCGAGAAAATGGGATTCTTGTAACGCTCTTCGAGGCAGTCAGAAATTCCAATGCAACCCCTGTAAAAATTTGAAAATTTTTTTTTCATCCCCAATTTGAAAATTGTTTATGTAGAATTAAGCTCGCACCTTTCCTGAGTTCAAATCTGCTTTTGGGGTTGTGCTGCGACTTATAGTTTTCGAGAAAATGGGATTCTTGTAACGCTCTTCGAGGCAGTCAGAAATTCCAATGCAACCCCTGTAAAAATTTGAAAATTTTTTTTTCATCCCCAATTTGAAAATTGTTTATGTAGAATTAAGCTCGCACCTTTCCTGAGTTCAAATCTGCTTTTGGGGTTGTGCTGCGACTTATAGTTTTCGAGAAAATGGGATTCTTGTAACGCTCTTCGAGGCAGTCAGAAATTCCAATGCAACCCCTGTAAAAATTTGAAAATTTTTTTTTCATCCCCAATTTGAAAATTGTTTATGTAGAATTAAGCTCGCACCTTTCCTGAGTTCAAATCTGCTTTTGGGGTTGTGCTGCGACTTATAGTTTTCGAGAAAATGGGATTCTTGTAACAATCTTCGAGGCAATCAGAAATTCCAATGCAACCCCTGTAAAAATTTGAAAATTTTTTTTTCATCCCCAATTTGAAAATTGTTTATGTAGAATTAAGCTCGCACCTTTCCTGAGTTCAAATCTGCTTTTGGGGTTGAGCTGCGACTTATAGTTTTCGAGAAAATGGGATTCTTGTAACGCTCTTCGAGGCAGTCAGAAATTCCAATGCAACCCCTGTAAAAATTTGAAAATTTTTTTTTCATCCCCAATTTGAAAATTGTTTATGTAGAATTAAGCTCGCACCTTTCCTGAGTTCAAATCTGCTTTTGGGGTTGTGCTGCGACTTATAGTTTTCGAGAAAATGGGATTTTTGTAACGCTCTTCGAGGCAGTCAGAAATTCCAATGCAACCCCTGTAAAAATTTGAAAATTTTTTTTTCATCCCCAATTTGAAAATTGTTTATGTAGAATTAAGCTCGCACCTTTCCTGAGTTCAAATCTGCTTTTGGGGTTGAGCTGCGACTTATAGTTTTCGAGAAAATGGGATTCTTGTAACGCTCTTCGAGGCAGTCAGAAATTCCAATGCAACCCCTGTAAAAATTTGAAAATTTTTTTTTCATCCCCAATTTGAAAATTGTTTATGTAGAATTAAGCTCGCACCTTTCCTGAGTTCAAATCTGCTTTTGGGGTTGAGCTGCGACTTATAGTTTTCGAGAAAATGGGATTCTTGTAACGCTCTTCGAGGCAGTCAGAAATTCCAATGCAACCCCTGTAAAAATTTGAAAATTTTTTTTTCATCCCCAATTTGAAAATTGTTTATGTAGAATTAAGCTCGCACCTTTCCTGAGTTCAAATCTGCTTTTGGGGTTGAGCTGCGACTTATAGTTTTCGAGAAAATGGGATTCTTGTAACGCTCTTCGAGGCAGTCAGAAATTCCAATGCAACCCCTGTAAAAATTTGAAAATTTTTTTTTCATCCCCAATTTGAAAATTGTTTATGTAGAATTAAGCTCGCACCTTTCCTGAGTTCAAATCTGCTTTTGGGGTTGAGCTGCGACTTATAGTTTTCGAGAAAATGGGATTCTTGTAACGCTCTTCGAGGCAGTCAGAAATTCCAATGCAACCCCTGTAAAAATTTGAACATTTTTTTTTCATCCCCAATTTGAAAATTGTTTATGTAGAATTAAGCTCGCACCTTTCCTGAGTTCAAATCTGCTTTTGGGGTTGAGCTGCGACTTATAGTTTTCGAGAAAATGGGATTCTTGTAACGCTCTTCGAGGCAGTCAGAAATTCCAATGCAACCCCTGTAAAAATTTGAAAATTTTTTTTTCATCCCCAATTTGAAAATTGTTTATGTAGAATTAAGCTCGCACCTTTCCTGAGTTCAAATCTGCTTTTGGGGTTGAGCTGCGACTTATAGTTTTCGAGAAAATGGGATTTTTGTAACGCTCTTCGAGGCAGTCAGAAATTCCAATGCAACTGTAAAAATTTGAAAATTTTTTTTTCATCCCCAATTTGAAAATTGTTTATGTAGAATTAAGCTCGCACCTTTCCTGAGTTCAAATCTGCTTTTGGGGTTGTGCTGCGACTTATAGTTTTCGAGAAAATGGGATTCTTGTAACGCTCTTCGAGGCAGTGAGAAATTCCAATGCAACCCCTGTAAAAATTTGAAAATTTTTTTTTCATCCCCAATTTGAAAATTGTTTATGTAGAATTAAGCTCGCACCTTTCCTGAGTTCAAATCTGCTCTTGGGGTTGTGCTGCGACTTATAGTTTTCGAGAAAATGGGATTTCTGTAACGCTCTTCGAGGCAGTCAGAAATTCCAATGCAACCCCTGTAAAAATTTTAAAATTTTTTTTTCATCCCCAATTTGAAAATTGTTTATGTAGAATTAAGTTCGCACCTTTCCTGATTCCAATTCTGCTTTTGGGGTTGAGCTGCGACTTATAGTTTTCGAGAAAATGGGATTCTTGTAACGCTCTTCGAGGCAGTCAGAAATTCCAATGCAACCCCTGTAAAAATTTGAACATTTTTTTTTCATCCCCAATTTGAAAATTGTTTATGTAGAATTAAGCTCGCACCTTTCCTGAGTTCAAATCTGCTTTTGGGGTTGTGCTGCGACTTATAGTTTTCGAGAAAATGGGATTTTTGTAACGCTCTTCGAGGCAGTCAGAAATTCCAATGCAACCCCTGTAAAAATTTGAAAATTTTTTTTTCATCCCCAATTTGAAAATTGTTTATGTAGAATTAAGCTCGCACCTTTCCTGAGTTCAAATCTGCTTTTCTGGTTGAGCTGCGACTTATAGTTTTCGAGAAAATGGGATTCTTGTAACGCTCTTCGAGGCAGTCAGAAATTCCAATGCAACCCCTGTAAAAATTTGAAAATTTTTTTTTCATCCCCAATTTGAAAATTGTTTATGTAGAATTAAGCTCGCACCTTTCCTGAGTTCAAATCTGCTTTTGGGGTTGAGCTGCGACTTATAGTTTTCGAGAAAATGGGATTCTTGTAACGCTCTTCGAGGCAGTCAGAAATTCCAATGCAACCCCTGTAAAAATTTGAAAATTTTTTTTTCATCCCCAATTTGAAAATTGTTTATGTAGAATTAAGCTCGCACCTTTCCTGAGTTCAAATCTGCTTTTGGGGTTGAGCTGCGACTTATAGTTTTCGAGAAAATGGGATTTTTGTAACGCTCTTCGAGGCAGTCAGAAATTCCAATGCAACCCCTGTAAAAATTTGAACATTTTTTTTTCATCCCCAATTTGAAAATTGTTTATGTAGAATTAAGCTCGCACCTTTCCTGAGTTCAAATCTGCTTTTCTGGTTGAGCTGCGACTTATAGTTTTCGAGAAAATGGGATTCTTGTAACGCTCTTCGAGGCAGTCAGAAATTCCAATGCAACCCCTGTAAAAATTTGAAAATTTTTTTTTCATCCCCAATTTGAAAATTGTTTATGTAGAATTAAGCTCGCACCTTTCCTGAGTTCAAATCTGCTTTTGGGGTTGAGCTGCGACTTATAGTTTTCGAGAAAATGGGATTCTTGTAACGCTCTTCGAGGCAGTCAGAAATTCCAATGCAACCCCTGTAAAAATTTGAAAATTTTTTTTTCATCCCCAATTTGAAAATTGTTTATGTAGAATTAAGCTCGCACCTTTCCTGAGTTCAAATCTGCTTTTGGGGTTGTGCTGCGACTTATAGTTTTCGAGAAAATGGGATTCATGTAACGCTCTTCGAGGCAGTCAGAAATTACAATGCAACCCCTGTAAAAATTTGAAAATTGTTTATGTAGAATTAAGCTCGCACCTTTCCTGAGTTCAAATCTGCTTTTGGGGTTGTGCTGCGACTTATAGTTTTCGAGAAAATGGGATTCTTGTAACGCTCTTCGAGGCAGTCAGCAATTCCAATGCAACCCCTGTAAAAATGTGAAAATTTTTTTTTCATCCCCAATTTGAAAATTGTTTATGTAGAATTAAGCTCGCACCTTTCCTGAGTTCAAATCTGCTTTTGGGGTTGTGCTGCGACTTATAGTTTTCGAGAAAATGGGATTCTTGTAACGCTCTTCGAGGCAGTCAGAAATTCCAATGCAACCCCTGTAAAAATTTGAAAATTTTTTTTTCATCCCCAATTTGAAAATTGTTTATGTAGAATTAAGCTCGCACCTTTCCTGAGTTCAAATCTGCTTTTGGGGTTGTGCTGCGACTTATAGTTTTCGAGAAAATGGGATTCTTGTAACGCTCTTCGAGGCAGTCAGAAATTCCAATGCAACCCCTGTAAAAATTTGAAAATTTTTTTTTCATCCCCAATTTGAAAATTGTTTATGTAGAATTAAGCTCGCACCTTTCCTGAGTTCAAATCTGCTTTTGGGGTTGAGCTGCGACTTATAGTTTTCGAGAAAATGGGATTCTTGTAACGCTCTTCGAGGCAGTCAGAAATTCCAATGCAACCGCTGTAAAAATTTGAAAATTTTTTTTTCATCCCCAATTTGAAAATTGTTTATGTAGAATTAAGCTCGCACCTTTCCTGAGTTCAAATCTGCTTTTGGGGTTGTGCTGCGACTTATAGTTTTCGAGAAAATGGGATTCTTGTAACGCTCTTCGAGGCAGTCAGAAATTCCAATGCAACCCCTGTAAAAATTTGAAAATTTTTTTTTCATCCCCAATTTGAAAATTGTTTATGTAGAATTAAGCTCGCACCTTTCCTGAGTTCAAATCTGCTTTTGGGGTTGTGCTGCGACTTATAGTTTTCGCGAAAATGGGATTCTTGTAACGCTCTTCGAGGCAGTCAGAAATTCCAATGCAACCCCTGTAAAAATTTGAAAATTTTTTTTTCATCCCCAATTTGAAAATTGTTTATGTAGAATTAAGCTCGCACCTTTCCTGAGTTCAAATCTGCTTTTGGGGTTGTGCTGCGACTTATAGTTTTCGAGAAAATGGGATTTTTGTAACGCTCTTCGAGGCAGTCAGAAATTCCAATGCAACCCCTGTAAAAATTTGAAAATTTTTTTTTCATCCCCAATTTGAAAATTGTTTATGTAGAATTAAGCTCGCACCTTTCCTGAGTTCAAATCTGCTTTTGGGGTTGTGCTGCGACTTATAGTTTTCGAGAAAATGGGATTCTTGTAACGCTCTTCGAGGCAGTCAGAAATTCCAATGCAACCCCTCTAAAAATTTGAAAATTTTTTTTTCATCCCCAATTTGAAAATTGTTTATGTAGAATTAAGCTCGCACCTTTCCTGAGTTCAAATCTGCTTTTGGGGTTGAGCTGCGACTTATAGTTTTCGAGAAAATGGGATTCTTGTAACGCTCTTCGAGGCAGTGAGAAATTCCAATGCAACCCCTGTAAAAATTTGAAAATTTTTTTTTCATCCCCAATTTTAAAATTGTTTATGTAGAATTAAGCTCGCACCTTTGCTGAGTTCAAATCTGCTTTTGGGGTTGAGCTGCGACTTATAGTTTTCGAGAAAATGGGATTCTTGTAACGCTCTTCGAGGCAGTCAGAAATTCCAATGCAACCCCTGTAAAAATTTGAAAATTTTTTTTTCATCCCCAATTTGAAAATTGTTTATGTAGAATTAAGCTCGCACCTTTCCTGAGTTCAAATCTGCTTTTGGGGTTGAGCTGCGACTTATAGTTTTCGAGAAAATGGGATTCTTGTAACGCTCTTCGAGGCAGTCAGAAATTCCAATGCAACCCCTGTAAAAATTTGAAAATTTTTTTTTCATCCCCAATTTGAAAATTGTTTATGTAGAATTAAGCTCGCACCTTTCCTGAGTTCAAATCTGCTTTTGGGGTTGAGCTGCGACTTATAGTTTTCGAGAAAATGGGATTCTTGTAACGCTCTTCGAGGCAGTCAGAAATTCCAATGCAACCCCTGTAAAAATTTGAAAATTTTTTTTTCATCCCCAATTTGAAAATTGTTTATGTAGAATTAAGCTCGCACCTTTCCTGAGTTCAAATCTGCTTTTGGGGTTGAGCTGCGACTTATAGTTTTCGAGAAAATGGGATTTTTGTAACGCTCTTCGAAGCAGTCAGAAATTCCAATGCAACCCCTGTAAAAATTTTAAAATTTTTTTTTCATCCCCAATTTGAAAATTGTTTATGTAGAATTAAGCTCGCACCTTTCCTGAGTTCAAATCTGCTTTTGGGGTTGAGCTGCGACTTATAGTTTTCGAGAAAATGGGATTCTTGTAACGCTCTTCGAGGCAGTCAGAAATTCCAATGCAACCCCTGTAAAAATTTGAAAATTTTTTTTTCATCCCCAATTTGAAAATTGTTTATGTAGAATTAAGCTCGCACCTTTCCTGAGTTCAAATCTGCTTTTGGGGTTGTGCTGCGACTTATAGTTTTCGAGAAAATGGGATTTTTGTAACGCTCTTCGAGGCAGTCAGAAATTCCAATGCAACCCCTGTAAAAATTTGAAAATTTTTTTTTCATCCCCAATTTGAAAATTGTTTATGTAGAATTAAGCTCGCACCTTTCCTGAGTTCAAATCTGCTTTTGGGGTTGAGCTGCGACTTATAGTTTTCGAGAAAATGGGATTCTTGTAACGCTCTTCGAGGCAGTCAGAAATTCCAATGCAACCCCTGTAAAAATTTGAAAATTTTTTTTTCATCCCCAATTTGAAAATTGTTTATGTAGAATTAAGCTCGCACCTTTCCTGAGTTCAAATCTGCTTTTGGGGTTGAGCTGCGACTTATAGTTTTCGAGAAAATGGGATTCTTGTAACGCTCTTCGAGGGAGTCAGAAATTCCAATGCAACCCCTGTAAAAATTTGAAAATTTTTTTTTCATCCCCAATTTGAAAATTGTTTATGTAGAATTAAGCTCGTACCTTTCCTGAGTTCAAATCTGCTTTTGGGGTTGAGCTGCGACTTATAGTTTTCGAGAAAATGGGATTTTTGTAACGCTCTTCGAGGCAGTCAGAAATTCCAATGCAACCCCTGTAAAAATTTGAAATTTTTTTTTTCATCCCCAATTTGAAAATTGTTTATGTAGAATTAAGCTCGCACCTTTCCTGAGTTCAAATCTGCTTTTGGGGTTGTGCTGCGACTTATAGTTTTCGAGAAAATGGGATTCTTGTAACGCTCTTCGAGGCAGTCAGCAATTCCAATGCAACCCCTGTAAAAATTTGAAAATTTTTTTTTCATCCCCAATTTGAAAATTGTTTATGTAGAATTAAGCTCGCACCTTTCCTGAGTTCAAATCTGCTTTTGGGGTTGTGCTGCGACTTATAGTTTTCGAGAAAATGGGATTCTTGTAACGCTCTTCGAGGCAGTCAGAAATTCCAATGCAACCCCTGTAAAAATTTTAAAATTTTTTTTTCATCCCCAATTTGAAAATTGTTTATGTAGAATTAAGTTCGCACCTTTCCTGAGTTCAAATCTGCTTTTGGGGTTGAGCTGCGACTTATAGTTTTCGAGAAAATGGGATTCTTGTAACGCTCTTCGAGGCAGTCAGAAATTCCAATGCAACCCCTGTAAAAATTTGAACATTTTTTTTTCATCCCCAATTTGAAAATTGTTTATGTAGAATTAAGCTCGCACCTTTCCTGAGTTCAAATCTGCTTTTGGGGTTGTGCTGCGACTTATAGTTTTCGAGAAAATGGGATTTTTGTAACGCTCTTCGAGGCAGTCAGAAATTCCAATGCAACCCCTGTAAAAATTTGAAAATTTTTTTTTCATCCCCAATTTGAAAATTGTTTATGTAGAATTAAGCTCGCACCTTTCCTGAGTTCAAATCTGCTTTTCTGGTTGAGCTGCGACTTATAGTTTTCGAGAAAATGGGATTCTTGTAACGCTCTTCGAGGCAGTCAGAAATTCCAATGCAACCCCTGTAAAAATTTGAAAATTTTTTTTTCATCCCCAATTTGAAAATTGTTTATGTAGAATTAAGCTCGCACCTTTCCTGAGTTCAAATCTGCTTTTGGGGTTGAGCTGCGACTTATAGTTTTCGAGAAAATGGGATTCTTGTAACGCTCTTCGAGGCAGTCAGAAATTCCAATGCAACCCCTGTAAAAATTTGAAAATTTTTTTTTCATCCCCAATTTGAAAATTGTTTATGTAGAATTAAGCTCGCACCTTTCCTGAGTTCAAATCTGCTTTTGGGGTTGAGCTGCGACTTATAGTTTTCGAGAAAATGGGATTTTTGTAACGCTCTTCGAGGCAGTCAGAAATTCCAATGCAACCCCTGTAAAAATTTGAACATTTTTTTTTCATCCCCAATTTGAAAATTGTTTATGTAGAATTAAGCTCGCACCTTTCCTGAGTTCAAATCTGCTTTTCTGGTTGAGCTGCGACTTATAGTTTTCGAGAAAATGGGATTCTTGTAACGCTCTTCGAGGCAGTCAGAAATTCCAATGCAACCCCTGTAAAAATTTGAAAATTTTTTTTTCATCCCCAATTTGAAAATTGTTTATGTAGAATTAAGCTCGCACCTTTCCTGAGTTCAAATCTGCTTTTGGGGTTGAGCTGCGACTTATAGTTTTCGAGAAAATGGGATTCTTGTAACGCTCTTCGAGGCAGTCAGAAATTCCAATGCAACCCCTGTAAAAATTTGAAAATTTTTTTTTCATCCCCAATTTGAAAATTGTTTATGTAGAATTAAGCTCGCACCTTTCCTGAGTTCAAATCTGCTTTTGGGGTTGTGCTGCGACTTATAGTTTTCGAGAAAATGGGATTCATGTAACGCTCTTCGAGGCAGTCAGAAATTACAATGCAACCCCTGTAAAAATTTGAAAATTGTTTATGTAGAATTAAGCTCGCACCTTTCCTGAGTTCAAATCTGCTTTTGGGGTTGTGCTGCGACTTATAGTTTTCGAGAAAATGGGATTCTTGTAACGCTCTTCGAGGCAGTCAGCAATTCCAATGCAACCCCTGTAAAAATGTGAAAATTTTTTTTTCATCCCCAATTTGAAAATTGTTTATGTAGAATTAAGCTCGCACCTTTCCTGAGTTCAAATCTGCTTTTGGGGTTGTGCTGCGACTTATAGTTTTCGAGAAAATGGGATTCTTGTAACGCTCTTCGAGGCAGTCAGAAATTCCAATGCAACCCCTGTAAAAATTTGAAAATTTTTTTTTCATCCCCAATTTGAAAATTGTTTATGTAGAATTAAGCTCGCACCTTTCCTGAGTTCAAATCTGCTTTTGGGGTTGTGCTGCGACTTATAGTTTTCGAGAAAATGGGATTCTTGTAACGCTCTTCGAGGCAGTCAGAAATTCCAATGCAACCCCTGTAAAAATTTGAAAATTTTTTTTTCATCCCCAATTTGAAAATTGTTTATGTAGAATTAAGCTCGCACCTTTCCTGAGTTCAAATCTGCTTTTGGGGTTGAGCTGCGACTTATAGTTTTCGAGAAAATGGGATTCTTGTAACGCTCTTCGAGGCAGTCAGAAATTCCAATGCAACCGCTGTAAAAATTTGAAAATTTTTTTTTCATCCCCAATTTGAAAATTGTTTATGTAGAATTAAGCTCGCACCTTTCCTGAGTTCAAATCTGCTTTTGGGGTTGTGCTGCGACTTATAGTTTTCGAGAAAATGGGATTCTTGTAACGCTCTTCGAGGCAGTCAGAAATTCCAATGCAACCCCTGTAAAAATTTGAAAATTTTTTTTTCATCCCCAATTTGAAAATTGTTTATGTAGAATTAAGCTCGCACCTTTCCTGAGTTCAAATCTGCTTTTGGGGTTGTGCTGCGACTTATAGTTTTCGCGAAAATGGGATTCTTGTAACGCTCTTCGAGGCAGTCAGAAATTCCAATGCAACCCCTGTAAAAATTTGAAAATTTTTTTTTCATCCCCAATTTGAAAATTGTTTATGTAGAATTAAGCTCGCACCTTTCCTGAGTTCAAATCTGCTTTTGGGGTTGTGCTGCGACTTATAGTTTTCGAGAAAATGGGATTTTTGTAACGCTCTTCGAGGCAGTCAGAAATTCCAATGCAACCCCTGTAAAAATTTGAAAATTTTTTTTTCATCCCCAATTTGAAAATTGTTTATGTAGAATTAAGCTCGCACCTTTCCTGAGTTCAAATCTGCTTTTGGGGTTGTGCTGCGACTTATAGTTTTCGAGAAAATGGGATTCTTGTAACGCTCTTCGAGGCAGTCAGAAATTCCAATGCAACCCCTCTAAAAATTTGAAAATTTTTTTTTCATCCCCAATTTGAAAATTGTTTATGTAGAATTAAGCTCGCACCTTTCCTGAGTTCAAATCTGCTTTTGGGGTTTAGCTGCGACTTATAGTTTTCGAGAAAATGGGATTCTTGTAACGCTCTTCGAGGCAGTCAGAAATTCCAATGCAACCCCTGTAAAAATTTGAAAATTTTTTTTTCATCCCCAATTTGAAAATTGTTTATGTAGAATTAAGCTCGCACCTTTCCTGAGTTCAAATCTGCTTTTGGGGTTGAGCTGCGACTTATAGTTTTCGAGAAAATGGGATTCTTGTAACGCTCTTCGAGGCAGTCAGAAATTCCAATGCAACCCCTGTAAAAATTTGAAAATTTTTTTTTCATCCCCAATTTGAAAATTGTTTATGTAGAATTAAGCTCGCACCTTTCCTGAGTTCAAATCTGCTTTTGGGGTTGAGCTGCGACTTATAGTTTTCGAGAAAATGGGATTTTTGTAACGCTCTTCGAAGCAGTCAGAAATTCCAATGCAACCCCTGTAAAAATTTTAAAATTTTTTTTCATCCCCAATTTGAAAATTGTTTATGTAGAATTAAGCTCGCACCTTTCCTGAGTTCAAATCTGCTTTTGGGGTTGAGCTGCGACTTATAGTTTTCGAGAAAATGGGATTCTTGTAACGCTCTTCGAGGCAGTCAGAAATTCCAATGCAACCCCTGTAAAAATTTGAAAATTTTTTTTTCATCCCCAATTTGAAAATTGTTTATGTAGAATTAAGCTCGCACCTTTCCTGAGTTCAAATCTGCTTTTGGGGTTGTGCTGCGACTTATAGTTTTCGAGAAAATGGGATTTTTGTAACGCTCTTCGAGGCAGTCAGAAATTCCAATGCAACCCCTGTAAAAATTTGAAAATTTTTTTTTCATCCCCAATTTGAAAATTGTTTATGTAGAATTAAGCTCGCACCTTTCCTGAGTTCAAATCTGCTTTTGGGGTTGAGCTGCGACTTATAGTTTTCGAGAAAATGGGATTCTTGTAACGCTCTTCGAGGCAGTCAGAAATTCCAATGCAACCCCTGTAAAAATTTGAAAATTTTTTTTTCATCCCCAATTTGAAAATTGTTTATGTAGAATTAAGCTCGCACCTTTCCTGAGTTCAAATCTGCTTTTGGGGTTGAGCTGCGACTTATAGTTTTCGAGAAAATGGGATTCTTGTAACGCTCTTCGAGGCAGTCAGAAATTCCAATGCAACCCCTGTAAAAATTTGAAAATTTTTTTTTCATCCCCAATTTGAAAATTGTTTATGTAGAATTAAGCTCGTACCTTTCCTGAGTTCAAATCTGCTTTTGGGGTTGAGCTGCGACTTATAGTTTTCGAGAAAATGGGATTTTTGTAACGCTCTTCGAGGCAGTCAGAAATTCCAATGCAACCCCTGTAAAAATTTGAAATTTTTTTTTTCATCCCCAATTTGAAAATTGTTTATGTAGAATTAAGCTCGCACCTTTCCTGAGTTCAAATCTGCTTTTGGGGTTGTGCTGCGACTTATAGTTTTCGAGAAAATGGGATTCTTGTAACGCTCTTCGAGGCAGTCAGCAATTCCAATGCAACCCCTGTAAAAATTTGAAAATTTTTTTTTCATCCCCAATTTGAAAATTGTTTATGTAGAATTAAGCTCGCACCTTTCCTGAGTTCAAATCTGCTTTTGGGGTTGTGCTGCGACTTATAGTTTTCGAGAAAATGGGATTCTTGTAACGCTCTTCGAGGCAGTCAGAAATTCCAATGCAACCCCTGTAAAAATTTGAAAATTTTTTTTTCATCCCCAATTTGAAAATTGTTTATGTAGAATTAAGCTCGCACCTTTCCTGAGTTCAAATCTGCTTTTGGGGTTGAGCTGCGACTTATAGTTTTCGAGAAAATGGGATTCTTGTAACGCTCTTCGAGGCAGTCAGAAATTCCAATGCAACCCCTGTAAAAATTTGAAAATTTTTTTTTCATCCCCAATTTGAAAATTGTTTATGTAGAATTAAGCTCGCACCTTTCCTGAGTTCAAATCTGCTTTTGGGGTTGTGCTGCGACTTATAGTTTTCGAGAAAATGGGATTTCTGTAACGCTCTTCGAGGCAGTCAGAAATTCCAATGCAACCCCTGTAAAAATTTGAAAATTTTTTTTTCATCCCCAATTTGAAAATTGTTTATGTAGAATTAAGCTCGCACCTTTCCTGAGTTCAAATCTGCTTTTGGGGTTGTGCTGCGACTTATAGTTTTCGAGAAAATGGGATTCTTGTAACGCTCTTCGAGGCAGTCAGAAATTCCAATGCAACCCCTGTAAAAATTTTAAAATTTTTTTTTCATCCCCAATTTGAAAATTGTTTATGTAGAATTAAGCTCGCACCTTTCCTGAGTTCAAATCTGCTTTTGGGGTTGTGCTGCGACTTATAGTTTTCGAGAAAATGGGATTCTTGTAACGCTCTTCGAGGCAGTCAGAAATTCCAATGCAACCCCTGTAAAAATTTGAAAATTTTTTTTTCATCCCCAATTTGAAAATTGTTTATGTAGAATTAAGCTCGCACCTTTCCTGAGTTCAAATCTGCTTTTGGGGTTGTGCTGCGACTTATAGTTTTCGAGAAAATGGGATTTTTGTAACGCTCTTCGAGGCAGTCAGAAATTCCAATGCAACCCCTGTAAAAATTTGAAAATTTTTTTTTCATCCCCAATTTGAAAATTGTTTATGTAGAATTAAGCTCGCACCTTTCCTGAGTTCAAATCTGCTTTTGGGGTTGTGCTGCGACTTATAGTTTTCGAGAAAATGGGATTCTTGTAACGCTCTTCGAGGCAGTCAGAAATTCCAATGCAACCCCTCTAAAAATTTGAAAATTTTGTTTTCATCCCCAATTTGAAAATTGTTTATGTAGAATTAAGCTCGCACCTTTCCTGAGTTCAAATCTGCTTTTGGGGTTGAGCTGCGACTTATAGTTTTCGAGAAAATGGGATGCTTGTAACGCTCTTCGAGGCAGTCAGAAATTCCAATGCAACCCCTGTAAAATTTTGAAAATTTTGTTTTCATCCCCAATTTGAAAATTGTTTATGTAGAATTAAGCTCGCACCTTTCCTGAGTTCAAATCTGCTTTTGGGGTTGTGCTGCGACTTATAGTTTTCGAGAAAATGGGATTCTTGTAAAGCTCTTCGAGGCAGTCAGAAATTCCAATGCAACCCCTGTAAAATTTTGAAAATTTTTTTCTCATCCCCAATTTGAAAATTGTTTATGTAGAATTAAGCTCGCACCTTTCCTGAGTTCAAATCTGCTTTTGGGGTTGAGCTGCGACTTATAGTTTTCGAGAAAATGGGATTCTTGTAACGCTCTTCGAGGCAGTCAGAAATTCCAATGCAACCCCTGTAAAAATTTGAAAATTTTTTTTCATCCCCAATTTGAAAATTGTTTATGTAGAATTAAGCTCGCACCTTTCCTGAGTTCAAATCTGCTTTTGGGGTTGTGCTGCGACTTATAGTTTTCGAGAAAATGGGATTTCTGTAACGCTCTTCGAGGCAGTCAGAAATTCCAATGCAACCCCTGTAAAAATTTGAAAATTTTTTTTTCATCCCCAATTTGAAAATTGTTTATGTAGAATTAAGCTCGCACCTTTCCTGAGTTCAAATCTGCTTTTGGGGTTGTGCTGCGACTTATAGTTTTCGAGAAAATGGGATTCTTGTAACGCTCTTCGAGGCAGTCAGAAATTCCAATGCAACCCCTGTAAAAATTTGAAAATTTTTTTTTCATCCCCAATTTGAAAATTGTTTATGTAGAATTAAGCTCGCACCTTTCCTGAGTTCAAATCTGCTTTTGGGGTTGAGCTGCGACTAATAGTTTTCGAGAAAATGGGATTCTTGTAACGCTCTTCGAGGCAGTCAGAAATTCCAATGCAACCCCTGTAAAAATTTGAAAATTGTTTTTTCATCCCCAATTTGAAAATTGTTTATGTAGAATTAAGCTCGCACCTTTCCTGAGTTCAAATCTGCTTTTGGGGTTGTGCTGCGACTTATAGTTTTCGAGAAAATGGGATTTCTGTAACGCTCTTCGAGGCAGTCAGAAATTCCAATGCAACCCCTGTAAAAATTTGAAAATTTTTTTTTCATCCCCAATTTGAAAATTGTTTATGTAGAATTAAGCTCGCACCTTTCCTGAGTTCAAATCTGCTTTTGGGGTTGTGCTGCGACTTATAGTTTTCGAGATAATGGGATTCTTGTAACGCTCTTCGAGGCAGTCAGAAATTCCAATGCAACCCCTGTAAAAATTTGAAAATTTTTTTTTCATCCCCAATTTGAAAATTGTTTATGTAGAATTAAGCTCGCACCTTTCCTGAGTTCAAATCTGCTTTTGGGGTTGTGCTGCGACTTATAGTTTTCGAGAAAATGGGATTTCTGTAACGCTCTTCGAGGCAGTCAGAAATTCCAATGCAACCCCTGTAAAAATTTGAAAATTTTTTTTTCATCCCCAATTTGAAAATTGTTTATGTAGAATTAAGCTCGCACCTTTCCTGAGTTCAAATCTGCTTTTGGGGTTGTGCTGCGACTTATAGTTTTCGAGATAATGGGATTCTTGTAACGCTCTTCGAGGCAGTCAGAAATTCCAATGCAACCCCTGTAAAAATTTGAAAATTTTTTTTTCATCCCCAATTTGAAAATTGTTTATGTAGAATTAAGCTCGCACCTTTCCTGAGTTCAAATCTGCTTTTGGGGTTGTGCTGCGACTTATAGTTTTCGAGAAAATGGGATTCTTGTAACGCTCTTCGAGGCAGTCAGCAATTCCAATGCAACCCCTGTAAAAATTTGAAAATTTTTTTTTCATCCCCAATTTGAAAATTGTTTATGTAGAATTAAGCTCGCACCTTTCCTGAGTTCAAATCTGCTTTTGGGGTTGTGCTGCGACTTATAGTTTTCGAGAAAATGGGATTCTTGTAACGCTCTTCGAGGCAGTCAGAAATTCCAATGCAACCCCTGTAAAAATTTGAAAATTTTTTTTTCATCCCCAATTTGAAAATTGTTTATGTAGAATTAAGCTCGCACCTTTCCTGAGTTCAAATCTGCTTTTGGGGTTGAGCTGCGACTTATAGTTTTCGAGAAAATGGGATTCTTGTAACGCTCTTCGAGGCAGTCAGAAATTCCAATGCAACCCCTGTAAAAATTTGAAAATTTTTTTTTCATCCCCAATTTGAAAATTGTTTATGTAGAATTAAGCTCGCACCTTTCCTGAGTTCAAATCTGCTTTTGGGGTTGTGCTGCGACTTATAGTTTTCGAGAAAATGGGATTTCTGTAACGCTCTTCGAGGCAGTCAGAAATTCCAATGCAACCCCTGTAAAAATTTGAAAATTTTTTTTTCATCCCCAATTTGAAAATTGTTTATGTAGAATTAAGCTCGCACCTTTCCTGAGTTCAAATCTGCTTTTGGGGTTGTGCTGCGACTTATAGTTTTCGAGAAAATGGGATTCTTGTAACGCTCTTCGAGGCAGTCAGAAATTCCAATGCAACCCCTGTAAAAATTTGAAAATTTTTTTTTCATCCCCAATTTGAAAATTGTTTATGTAGAATTAAGCTCGCACCTTTCCTGAGTTCAAATCTGCTTTTGGGGTTGTGCTGCGACTTATAGTTTTCGAGAAAATGGGATTTTTGTAACGCTCTTCGAGGCAGTCAGAAATTCCAATGCAACCCCTGTAAAAATTTGAAAATTTTTTTTTCATCCCCAATTTGAAAATTGTTTATGTAGAATTAAGCTCGCACCTTTCCTGAGTTCAAATCTGCTTTTGGGGTTGTGCTGCGACTTATAGTTTTCGAGAAAATGGGATTCTTGTAACGCTCTTCGAGGCAGTCAGAAATTCCAATGCAACCCCTCTAAAAATTTGAAAATTTTTTTTTCATCCCCAATTTGAAAATTGTTTATGTAGAATTAAGCTCGCACCTTTCCTGAGTTCAAATCTGCTTTTGGGGTTGAGCTGCGACTTATAGTTTTCGAGAAAATGGGATTCTTGTAACGCTCTTCGAGGCAGTCAGAAATTCCAATGCAACCCCTGTAAAAATTTGAAAATTTTTTTTTCATCCCCAATTTGAAAATTGTTTATGTAGAATTAAGCTCGCACCTTTCCTGAGTTCAAATCTGCTTTTGGGGTTGTGCTGCGACTTATAGTTTTCGAGAAAATGGGATTCTTGTAACGCTCTTCGAGGCAGTCAGAAATTCCAATGCAACCCCTCTAAAAATTTGAAAATTTTTTTTTCATCCCCAATTTGAAAATTGTTTATGTAGAATTAAGCTCGCACCTTTCCTGAGTTCAAATCTGCTTTTGGGGTTGAGCTGCGACTTATAGTTTTCGAGAAAATGGGATTCTTGTAACGCTCTTCGAGGCAGTGAGAAATTCCAATGCAACCCCTGTAAAAATTTGAAAATTTTTTTTTCATCCCCAATTTTAAAATTGTTTATGTAGAATTAAGCTCGCACCTTTGCTGAGTTCAAATCTGCTTTTGGGGTTGAGCTGCGACTTATAGTTTTCGAGAAAATGGGATTTTTGTAACGCTCTTCGAGGCAGTCAGAAATTCCAATGCAACCCCTGTAAAAATTTGAAAATTTTTTTTTCATCCCCAATTTGAAAATTGTTTATGTAGAATTAAGCTCGCACCTTTCCTGAGTTCAAATCTGCTTTTGGGGTTGAGCTGCGACTTATAGTTTTCGAGAAAATGGGATTCTTGTAACGCTCTTCGAGGCAGTCAGAAATTCCAATGCAACCCCTGTAAAAATTTGAAAATTTTTTTTTCATCCCCAATTTGAAAATTGTTTATGTAGAATTAAGCTCGCACCTTTCCTGAGTTCAAATCTGCTTTTGGGGTTGAGCTGCGACTTATAGTTTTCGAGAAAATGGGATTCTTGTAACGCTCTTCGAGGCAGTCAGAAATTCCAATGCAACCCCTGTAAAAATTTGAAAATTTTTTTTTCATCCCCAATTTGAAAATTGTTTATGTAGAATTAAGCTCGCACCTTTCCTGAGTTCAAATCTGCTTTTGGGGTTGAGCTGCGACTTATAGTTTTCGAGAAAATGGGATTTTTGTAACGCTCTTCGAAGCAGTCAGAAATTCCAATGCAACCCCTGTAAAAATTTTAAAATTTTTTTTTCATCCCCAATTTGAAAATTGTTTATGTAGAATTAAGCTCGCACCTTTCCTGAGTTCAAATCTGCTTTTGGGTTTGAGCTGCGACTTATAGTTTTCGAGAAAATGGGATTCTTGTAACGCTCTTCGAGGCAGTCAGAAATTCCAATGCAACCCCTGTAAAAATTTGAAAATTTTTTTTTCATCCCCAATTTGAAAATTGTTTATGTAGAATTAAGCTCGCACCTTTCCTGAGTTCAAATCTGCTTTTGGGGTTGTGCTGCGACTTATAGTTTTCGAGAAAATGGGATTCTTGTAACGCTCTTCGAGGCAGTCAGAAATTCCAATGCAACCCCTGTAAAAATTTGAAATTTTTTTTTTCATCCCCAATTTGAAAATTGTTTATGTAGAATTAAGCTCGCACCTTTCCTGAGTTCAAATCTGCTTTTGGGGTTGTGCTGCGACTTATAGTTTTCGAGAAAATGGGATTCTTGTAACGCTCTTCGAGGCAGTCAGAAATTCCAATGCAACCCCTGTAAAAATTTGAAAATTTTTTTTTCATCCCCAATTTGAAAATTGTTTATGTAGAATTAAGCTCGCACCTTTCCTGAGTTCAAATCTGCTTTTGGGGTTGTGCTGCGACTTATAGTTTTCGAGAAAATGGGATTCTTGTAACGCTCTTCGAGGCAGTCAGAAATTCCAATGCAACCCCTGTAAAAATTTGAAAATTGTTTTTTCATCCCCAATTTGAAAATTGTTTATGTAGAATTAAGCTCGCACCTTTCCTGAGTTCAAATCTGCTTTTGGGGTTGTGCTGCGACTTATAGTTTTCGAGAAAATGGGATTTCTGTAACGCTCTTCGAGGCAGTCAGAAATTCCAATGCAACCCCTGTAAAAATTTGAAAATTTTTTTTTCATCCCCAATTTGAAAATTGTTTATGTAGAATTAAGCTCGCACCTTTCCTGAGTTCAAATCTGCTTTTGGGGTTGTGCTGCGACTTATAGTTTTCGAGATAATGGGATTCTTGTAACGCTCTTCGAGGCAGTCAGAAATTCCAATGCAACCCCTGTAAAAATTTGAAAATTTTTTTTTCATCCCCAATTTGAAAATTGTTTATGTAGAATTAAGCTCGCACCTTTCCTGAGTTCAAATCTGCTTTTGGGGTTGTGCTGCGACTTATAGTTTTCGAGAAAATGGGATTCTTGTAACGCTCTTCGAGGCAGTCAGCAATTCCAATGCAACCCCTGTAAAAATTTGAAAATTTTTTTTTCATCCCCAATTTGAAAATTGTTTATGTAGAATTAAGCTCGCACCTTTCCTGAGTTCAAATCTGCTTTTGGGGTTGTGCTGCGACTTATAGTTTTCGAGAAAATGGGATTCTTGTAACGCTCTTCGAGGCAGTCAGAAATTCCAATGCAACCCCTGTAAAAATTTGAAAATCTTTTTTTCATCCCCAATTTGAAAATTGTTTATGTAGAATTAAGCTCGCACCTTTCCTGAGTTCAAATCTGCTTTTGGGGTTGTGCTGCGACTTATAGTTTTCGAGTAAATGGGATTCTTGTAACGCTCTTCGAGGCAGTCAGAAATTCCAATGCAACCCCTGTAAAAATTTGAAAATTTTTTTTTCATCCCCAATTTGAAAATTGTTTATGTAGAATTAAGCTCGCACCTTTCCTGAGTTCAAATCTGCTTTTGGGGTTGAGCTGCGACTTATAGTTTTCGAGAAAATGGGATTCTTGTAACGCTCTTCGAGGCAGTCAGAAATTCCAATGCAACCCCTGTAAAAATTTGAAAATTTTTTTTTCATCCCCAATTTGAAAATTGTTTATGTAGAATTAAGCTCGCACCTTTCCTGAGTTCAAATCTGCTTTTGGGGTTGAGCTGCGACTAATAGTTTTCGAGAAAATGGGATTCTTGTAACGCTCTTCGAGGCAGTCAGAAATTCCAATGCAACCCCTGTAAAAATTTGAAAATTGTTTTTTCATCCCCAATTTGAAAATTGTTTATGTAGAATTAAGCTCGCACCTTTCCTGAGTTCAAATCTGCTTTTGGGGTTGTGCTGCGACTTATAGTTTTCGAGAAAATGGGATTTCTGTAACGCTCTTCGAGGCAGTCAGAAATTCCAATGCAACCCCTGTAAAAATTTGAAAATTTTTTTTTCATCCCCAATTTGAAAATTGTTTATGTAGAATTAAGCTCGCACCTTTCCTGAGTTCAAATCTGCTTTTGGGGTTGTGCTGCGACTTATAGTTTTCGAGTAAATGGGATTCTTGTAACGCTCTTCGAGGCAGTCAGAAATTCCAATGCAACCCCTGTAAAAATTTGAAAATTTTTTTTTCATCCCCAATTTGAAAATTGTTTATGTAGAATTAAGCTCGCACCTTTCCTGAGTTCAAATCTGCTTTTGGGGTTGAGCTGCGACTTATAGTTTTCGAGAAAATGGGATTCTTGTAACGCTCTTCGAGGCAGTCAGAAATTCCAATGCAACCCCTGTAAAAATTTGAAAATTTTTTTTTCATCCCCAATTTGAAAATTGTTTATGTAGAATTAAGCTCGCACCTTTCCTGAGTTCAAATCTGCTTTTGGGGTTGAGCTGCGACTAATAGTTTTCGAGAAAATGGGATTCTTGTAACGCTCTTCGAGGCAGTCAGAAATTCCAATGCAACCCCTGTAAAAATTTGAAAATTGTTTTTTCATCCCCAATTTGAAAATTGTTTATGTAGAATTAAGCTCGCACCTTTCCTGAGTTCAAATCTGCTTTTGGGGTTGTGCTGCGACTTATAGTTTTCGAGAAAATGGGATTTCTGTAACGCTCTTCGAGGCAGTCAGAAATTCCAATGCAACCCCTGTAAAAATTTGAAAATTTTTTTTTCATCCCCAATTTGAAAATTGTTTATGTAGAATTAAGCTCGCACCTTTCCTGAGTTCAAATCTGCTTTTGGGGTTGTGCTGCGACTTATAGTTTTCGAGATAATGGGATTCTTGTAACGCTCTTCGAGGCAGTCAGAAATTCCAATGCAACCCCTGTAAAAATTTGAAAATTTTTTTTTCATCCCCAATTTGAAAATTGTTTATGTAGAATTAAGCTCGCACCTTTCCTGAGTTCAAATCTGCTTTTGGGGTTGTGCTGCGACTTATAGTTTTCGAGAAAATGGGATTTCTGTAACGCTCTTCGAGGCAGTCAGAAATTCCAATGCAACCCCTGTAAAAATTTGAAAATTTTTTTTTCATCCCCAATTTGAAAATTGTTTATGTAGAATTAAGCTCGCACCTTTCCTGAGTTCAAATCTGCTTTTGGGGTTGTGCTGCGACTTATAGTTTTCGAGATAATGGGATTCTTGTAACGCTCTTCGAGGCAGTCAGAAATTCCAATGCAACCCCTGTAAAAATTTGAAAATTTTTTTTTCATCCCCAATTTGAAAATTGTTTATGTAGAATTAAGCTCGCACCTTTCCTGAGTTCAAATCTGCTTTTGGGGTTGTGCTGCGACTTATAGTTTTCGAGAAAATGGGATTCTTGTAACGCTCTTCGAGGCAGTCAGCAATTCCAATGCAACCCCTGTAAAAATTTGAAAATTTTTTTTTCATCCCCAATTTGAAAATTGTTTATGTAGAATTAAGCTCGCACCTTTCCTGAGTTCAAATCTGCTTTTGGGGTTGTGCTGCGACTTATAGTTTTCGAGAAAATGGGATTCTTGTAACGCTCTTCGAGGCAGTCAGAAATTCCAATGCAACCCCTGTAAAAATTTGAAAATTTTTTTTTCATCCCCAATTTGAAAATTGTTTATGTAGAATTAAGCTCGCACCTTTCCTGAGTTCAAATCTGCTTTTGGGGTTGAGCTGCGACTTATAGTTTTCGAGAAAATGGGATTCTTGTAACGCTCTTCGAGGCAGTCAGAAATTCCAATGCAACCCCTGTAAAAATTTGAAAATTTTTTTTTTCATCCCCAATTTGAAAATTGTTTATGTAGAATTAAGCTCGCACCTTTCCTGAGTTCAAATCTGCTTTTGGGGTTGTGCTGCGACTTATAGTTTTCGAGAAAATGGGATTTCTGTAACGCTCTTCGAGGCAGTCAGAAATTCTAATGCAACCCCTGTAAAAATTTGAAAATTTTTTTTTCATCCCCAATTTGAAAATTGTTTATGTAGAATTAAGCTCGCACCTTTCCTGAGTTCAAATCTGCTTTTGGGGTTGTGCTGCGACTTATAGTTTTCGAGAAAATGGGATTCTTGTAACGCTCTTCGAGGCAGTCAGAAATTCCAATGCAACCCCTGTAAAAATTTGAAAATTTTTTTTTCATCCCCAATTTGAAAATTGTTTATGTAGAATTAAGCTCGCACCTTTCCTGAGTTCAAATCTGCTTTTGGGGTTGTGCTGCGACTTATAGTTTTCGAGAAAATGGGATTTTTGTAACGCTCTTCGAGGCAGTCAGAAATTCCAATGCAACCCCTGTAAAAATTTGAAAATTTTTTTTTCATCCCCAATTTGAAAATTGTTTATGTAGAATTAAGCTCGCACCTTTCCTGAGTTCAAATCTGCTTTTGGGGTTGAGCTGCGACTTATAGTTTTCGAGAAAATGGGATTCTTGTAACGCTCTTCGAGGCAGTGAGAAATTCCAATGCAACCCCTGTAAAAATTTGAAAATTTTTTTTTCATCCCCAATTTTAAAATTGTTTATGTAGAATTAAGCTCGCACCTTTGCTGAGTTCAAATCTGCTTTTGGGGTTGAGCTGCGACTTATAGTTTTCGAGAAAATGGGATTTTTGTAACGCTCTTCGAGGCAGTCAGAAATTCCAATGCAACCCCTGTAAAAATTTGAAAATTTTTTTTTCATCCCCAATTTGAAAATTGTTTATGTAGAATTAAGCTCGCACCTTTCCTGAGTTCAAATCTGCTTTTGGGGTTGAGCTGCGACTTATAGTTTTCGAGAAAATGGGATTCTTGTAACGCTCTTCGAGGCAGTCAGAAATTCCAATGCAACCCCTGTAAAAATTTGAAAATTTTTTTTTCATCCCCAATTTGAAAATTGTTTATGTAGAATTAAGCTCGCACCTTTCCTGAGTTCAAATCTGCTTTTGGGGTTGTGCTGCGACTTATAGTTTTCGAGTAAATGGGATTCTTGTAACGCTCTTCGAGGCAGTCAGAAATTCCAATGCAACCCCTGTAAAAATTTGAAAATTTTTTTTTCATCCCCAATTTGAAAATTGTTTATGTAGAATTAAGCTCGCACCTTTCCTGAGTTCAAATCTGCTTTTGGGGTTGAGCTGCGACTTATAGTTTTCGAGAAAATGGGATTCTTGTAACGCTCTTCGAGGCAGTCAGAAATTCCAATGCAACCCCTGTAAAAATTTGAAAATTTTTTTTTCATCGCCAATTTGAAAATTGTTTATGTAGAATTAAGCTCGCACCTTTCCTGAGTTCAAATCTGCTTTTGGGGTTGAGCTGCGACTAATAGTTTTCGAGAAAATGGGATTCTTGTAACGCTCTTCGAGGCAGTCAGAAATTCCAATGCAACCCCTGTAAAAATTTGAAAATTGTTTTTTCATCCCCAATTTGAAAATTGTTTATGTAGAATTAAGCTCGCACCTTTCCTGAGTTCAAATCTGCTTTTGGGGTTGTGCTGCGACTTATAGTTTTCGAGAAAATGGGATTTCTGTAACGCTCTTCGAGGCAGTCAGAAATTCCAATGCAACCCCTGTAAAAATTTGAAAATTTTTTTTTCATCCCCAATTTGAAAATTGTTTATGTAGAATTAAGCTCGCACCTTTCCTGAGTTCAAATCTGCTTTTGGGGTTGTGCTGCGACTTATAGTTTTCGAGATAATGGGATTCTTGTAACGCTCTTCGAGGCAGTCAGAAATTCCAATGCAACCCCTGTAAAAATTTGAAAATTTTTTTTTCATCCCCAATTTGAAAATTGTTTATGTAGAATTAAGCTCGCACCTTTCCTGAGTTCAAATCTGCTTTTGGGGTTGTGCTGCGACTTATAGTTTTCGAGAAAATGGGATTTCTGTAACGCTCTTCGAGGCAGTCAGAAATTCCAATGCAACCCCTGTAAAAATTTGAAAATTTTTTTTTCATCCCCAATTTGAAAATTGTTTATGTAGAATTAAGCTCGCACCTTTCCTGAGTTCAAATCTGCTTTTGGGGTTGTGCTGCGACTTATAGTTTTCGAGATAATGGGATTCTTGTAACGCTCTTCGAGGCAGTCAGAAATTCCAATGCAACCCCTGTAAAAATTTGAAAATTTTTTTTTCATCCCCAATTTGAAAATTGTTTATGTAGAATTAAGCTCGCACCTTTCCTGAGTTCAAATCTGCTTTTGGGGTTGTGCTGCGACTTATAGTTTTCGAGAAAATGGGATTCTTGTAACGCTCTTCGAGGCAGTCAGCAATTCCAATGCAACCCCTGTAAAAATTTGAAAATTTTTTTTTCATCCCCAATTTGAAAATTGTTTATGTAGAATTAAGCTCGCACCTTTCCTGAGTTCAAATCTGCTTTTGGGGTTGTGCTGCGACTTATAGTTTTCGAGAAAATGGGATTCTTGTAACGCTCTTCGAGGCAGTCAGAAATTCCAATGCAACCCCTGTAAAAATTTGAAAATTTTTTTTTCATCCCCAATTTGAAAATTGTTTATGTAGAATTAAGCTCGCACCTTTCCTGAGTTCAAATCTGCTTTTGGGGTTGAGCTGCGACTTATAGTTTTCGAGAAAATGGGATTCTTGTAACGCTCTTCGAGGCAGTCAGAAATTCCAATGCAACCCCTGTAAAAATTTGAAAATTTTTTTTTCATCCCCAATTTGAAAATTGTTTATGTAGAATTAAGCTCGCACCTTTCCTGAGTTCAAATCTGCTTTTGGGGTTGTGCTGCGACTTATAGTTTTCGAGAAAATGGGATTTCTGTAACGCTCTTCGAGGCAGTCAGAAATTCTAATGCAACCCCTGTAAAAATTTGAAAATTTTTTTTTCATCCCCAATTTGAAAATTGTTTATGTAGAATTAAGCTCGCACCTTTCCTGAGTTCAAATCTGCTTTTGGGGTTGTGCTGCGACTTATAGTTTTCGAGAAAATGGGATTCTTGTAACGCTCTTCGAGGCAGTCAGAAATTCCAATGCAACCCCTGTAAAAATTTGAAAATTTTTTTTTCATCCCCAATTTGAAAATTGTTTATGTAGAATTAAGCTCGCACCTTTCCTGAGTTCAAATCTGCTTTTGGGGTTGTGCTGCGACTTATAGTTTTCGAGAAAATGGGATTTTTGTAACGCTCTTCGAGGCAGTCAGAAATTCCAATGCAACCCCTGTAAAAATTTGAAAATTTTTTTTTCATCCCCAATTTGAAAATTGTTTATGTAGAATTAAGCTCGCACCTTTCCTGAGTTCAAATCTGCTTTTGGGGTTGAGCTGCGACTTATAGTTTTCGAGAAAATGGGATTCTTGTAACGCTCTTCGAGGCAGTGAGAAATTCCAATGCAACCCCTGTAAAAATTTGAAAATTTTTTTTTCATCCCCAATTTTAAAATTGTTTATGTAGAATTAAGCTCGCACCTTTGCTGAGTTCAAATCTGCTTTTGGGGTTGAGCTGCGACTTATAGTTTTCGAGAAAATGGGATTTTTGTAACGCTCTTCGAGGCAGTCAGAAATTCCAATGCAACCCCTGTAAAAATTTGAAAATTTTTTTTTCATCCCCAATTTGAAAATTGTTTATGTAGAATTAAGCTCGCACCTTTCCTGAGTTCAAATCTGCTTTTGGGGTTGAGCTGCGACTTATAGTTTTCGAGAAAATGGGATTCTTGTAACGCTCTTCGAGGCAGTCAGAAATTCCAATGCAACCCCTGTAAAAATTTGAAAATTTTTTTTTCATCCCCAATTTGAAAATTGTTTATGTAGAATTAAGCTCGCACCTTTCCTGAGTTCAAATCTGCTTTTGGGGTTGAGCTGCGACTTATAGTTTTCGAGAAAATGGGATTCTTGTAACGCTCTTCGAGGCAGTCAGAAATTCCAATGCAACCCCTGTAAAAATTTGAAAATTTTTTTTTCATCCCCAATTTGAAAATTTTTTATGTAGAATTAAGCTCGCACCTTTCCTGAGTTCAAATCTGCTTTTGGGGTTGAGCTGCGACTTATAGTTTTCGAGAAAATGGGATTCTTGTAACGCTCTTCGAGGCAGTCAGAAATTCCAATGCAACCCCTGTAAAAATTTGAAAATTTTTTTTTCATCCCCAATTTGAAAATTGTTTATGTAGAATTAAGCTCGCACCTTTCCTGAGTTCAAATCTGCTTTTGGGGTTGTGCTGCGACTTATAGTTTTCGAGAAAATGGGATTCTTGTAACGCTCTTCGAGGCAGTCAGAAATTCCAATGCAACCCCTGTAAAAATTTGAAAAATTTTTTTTCATCCCCAATTTGAAAATTGTTTATGTAGAATTAAGCTCGCACCTTTCCTGAGTTCAAATCTGCTTTTGGGGTTGTGCTGCGACTTATAGTTTTCGAGAAAATGGGATTCTTGTAACGCTCTTCGAGGCAGTCAGAAATTCCAATGCAACCCCTGTAAAAATTTGAAAATTGTTTTTTCATCCCCAATTTGAAAATTGTTTATGTAGAATTAAGCTCGCACCTTTCCTGAGTTCAAATCTGCTTTTGGGGTTGTGCTGCGACTTATAGTTTTCGAGAAAATGGGATTCTTGTAACGCTCTTCGAGGCAGTCAGAAATTCCAATGCAACCCCTGTAAAAATTTGAAAAATTTTTTTTCATCCCCAATTTGAAAATTGTTTATGTAGAATTAAGCTCGCACCTTTCCTGAGTTCAAATCTGCTTTTGGGGTTGTGCTGCGACTTATAGTTTTCGAGAAAATGGGATTCTTGTAACGCTCTTCGAGGCAGTCAGAAATTCCAATGCAACCCCTGTAAAAATTTTAAAATTTTTTTTTCATCCCCAATTTGAAAATTGTTTATGTAGAATTAAGCTCGCACCTTTCCTGAGTTCAAATCTGCTTTTGGGGTTGTGCTGCGACTTATAGTTTTCGAGATAATGGGATTCTTGTAACGCTCTTCGAGGCAGTCAGAAATTCCAATGCAACCCCTGTAAAAATTTGAAAATTTTTTTTTCATCCCCAATTTGAAAATTGTTTATGTAGAATTAAGCTCGCACCTTTCCTGAGTTCAAATCTGCTTTTGGGGTTGTGCTGCGACTTATAGTTTTCGAGAAAATGGGATTCTTGTAACGCTCTTCGAGGCAGTCAGAAATTCCAATGCAACCCCTGTAAAAATTTGAAAATTTTTTTTTCATCCCCAATTTGAAAATTGTTTATGTAGAATTAAGCTCGCACCTTTCCTGAGTTCAAATCTGCTTTTGGGGTTGAGCTGCGACTTATAGTTTTCGAGAAAATGGGATTCTTGTAACGCTCTTCGAGGCAGTCAGAAATTCCAATGCAACCCCTGTAAAAATTTGAAAATTTTTTTTTCATCCCCAATTTGAAAATTGTTTATGTAGAATTAAGCTCGCACCTTTCCTGAGTTCAAATCTGCTTTTGGGATTGTGCTGCGACTTATAGTTTTCGAGAAAATGGGATTTCTGTAACGCTCTTCGAGGCAGTCAGAAATTCCAATGCAACCCCTGTAAAAATTTGAAAATTTTTTTTTCATCCCCAATTTGAAAATTGTTTATGTAGAATTAAGCTCGCACCTTTCCTGAGTTCAAATCTGCTTTTGGGGTTGTGCTGCGACTTATAGTTTTCGAGAAAATGGGATTCTTGTAACGCTCTTCGAGGCAGTCAGAAATTCCAATGCAACCCCTGTAAAAATTTGAAAATTTTTTTTTCATCCCCAATTTGAAAATTGTTTATGTAGAATTAAGCTCGCACCTTTCCTGAGTTCAAATCTGCTTTTGGGGTTGTGCTGCGACTTATAGTTTTCGAGAAAATGGGATTTTTGTAACGCTCTTCGAGGCAGTCAGAAATTCCAATGCAACCCCTGTAAAAATTTGAAAATTTTTTTTTCATCCCCAATTTGAAAATTGTTTATGTAGAATTAAGCTCGCACCTTTCCTGAGTTCAAATCTGCTTTTGGGGTTGTGCTGCGACTTATAGTTTTCGAGAAAATGGGATTCTTGTAACGCTCTTCGAGGCAGTCAGAAATTCCAATGCAACCCCTCTAAAAATTTGAAAATTTTTTTTTCATCCCCAATTTGAAAATTGTTTATGTAGAATTAAGCTCGCACCTTTCCTGAGTTCAAATCTGCTTTTGGGGTTGAGCTGCGACTTATAGTTTTCGAGAAAATGGGATTCTTGTAACGCTCTTCGAGGCAGTGAGAAATTCCAATGCAACCCCTGTAAAAATTTGAAAATTTTTTTTTCATCCCCAATTTTAAAATTGTTTATGTAGAATTAAGCTCGCACCTTTGCTGAGTTCAAATCTGCTTTTGGGGTTGAGCTGCGACTTATAGTTTTCGAGAAAATGGGATTTTTGTAACGCTCTTCGAGGCAGTCAGAAATTCCAATGCAACCCCTGTAAAAATTTGAAAATTTTTTTTTCATCCCCAATTTGAAAATTGTTTATGTAGAATTAAGCTCGCACCTTTCCTGAGTTCAAATCTGCTTTTGGGGTTGAGCTGCGACTTATAGTTTTCGAGAAAATGGGATTCTTGTAACGCTCTTCGAGGCAGTCAGAAATTCCAATGCAACCCCTGTAAAAATTTGAAAATTTTTTTTTCATCCCCAATTTGAAAATTGTTTATGTAGAATTAAGCTCGCACCTTTCCTGAGTTCAAATCTGCTTTTGGGGTTGAGCTGCGACTTATAGTTTTCGAGAAAATGGGATTCTTGTAACGCTCTTCGAGGCAGTCAGAAATTCCAATGCAACCCCTGTAAAAATTTGAAAATTTTTTTTTCATCCCCAATTTGAAAATTGTTTATGTAGAATTAAGCTCGCACCTTTCCTGAGTTCAAATCTGCTTTTGGGGTTGAGCTGCGACTTATAGTTTTCGAGAAAATGGGATTTTTGTAACGCTCTTCGAAGCAGTCAGAAATTCCAATGCAACCCCTGTAAAAATTTTAAAATTTTTTTTTCATCCCCAATTTGAAAATTGTTTATGTAGAATTAAGCTCGCACCTTTCCTGAGTTCAAATCTGCTTTTGGGGTTGAGCTGCGACTTATAGTTTTCGAGAAAATGGGATTCTTGTAACGCTCTTCGAGGCAGTCAGAAATTCCAATGCAACCCCTGTAAAAATTTGAAAATTTTTTTTTCATCCCCAATTTGAAAATTGTTTATGTAGAATTAAGCTCGCACCTTTCCTGAGTTCAAATCTGCTTTTGGGGTTGTGCTGCGACTTATAGTTTTCGAGAAAATGGGATTCTTGTAACGCTCTTCGAGGCAGTCAGAAATTCCAATGCAACCCCTGTAAAAATTTGAAAATTTTTTTTTCATCCCCAATTTGAAAATTGTTTATGTAGAATTAAGCTCGCACCTTTCCTGAGTTCAAATCTGCTTTTGGGGTTGTGCTGCGACTTATAGTTTTCGAGAAAATGGGATTCTTGTAACGCTCTTCGAGGCAATCAGAAATTCCAATGCAACCCCTGTAAAAATTTGAAAATTTTTTTTTCATCCCCAATTTGAAAATTTTTTATGTAGAATTAAGCTCGCACCTTTCCTGAGTTCAAATCTGCTTTTGGGGTTGAGCTGCGACTTATAGTTTTCGAGAAAATGGGATTCTTGTAACGCTCTTCGAGGCAGTCAGAAATTCCAATGCAACCCCTGTAAAAATTTGAAAATTTTTTTTTCATCCCCAATTTGAAAATTGTTTATGTAGAATTAAGCTCGCACCTTTCCTGAGTTCAAATCTGCTTTTGGGGTTGTGCTGCGACTTATAGTTTTCGAGAAAATGGGATTTTTGTAACGCTCTTCGAGGCAGTCAGAAATTCCAATGCAACCCCTGTAAAAATTTGAAAATTTTTTTTTCATCCCCAATTTGAAAATTGTTTATGTAGAATTAAGCTCGCACCTTTCCTGAGTTCAAATCTGCTTTTGGGGTTGAGCTGCGACTTATAGTTTTCGAGAAAATGGGATTCTTGTAACGCTCTTCGAGGCAGTCAGAAATTCCAATGCAACCCCTGTAAAAATTTGAAATTTTTTTTTTCATCCCCAATTTGAAAATTGTTTATGTAGAATTAAGCTCGCACCTTTCCTGAGTTCAAATCTGCTTTTGGGGTTGTGCTGCGACTTATAGTTTTCGAGAAAATGGGATTCTTGTAACGCTCTTCGAGGCAGTCAGCAATTCCAATGCAACCCCTGTAAAAATTTGAAAATTTTTTTTTCATCCCCAATTTGAAAATTGTTTATGTAGAATTAAGCTCGCACCTTTCCTGAGTTCAAATCTGCTTTTGGGGTTGAGCTGCGACTTATAGTTTTCGAGAAAATGGGATTTTTGTAACGCTCTTCGAGGCAGTCAGAAATTCCAATGCAACCCCTGTAAAAATTTGAAATTTTTTTTTTCATCCCCAATTTGAAAATTGTTTATGTAGAATTAAGCTCGCACCTTTCCTGAGTTCAAATCTGCTTTTGGGGTTGTGCTGCGACTTATAGTTTTCGAGAAAATGGGATTTTTGTAACGCTCTTCGAGGCAGTCAGAAATTCCAATGCAACCCCTGTAAAAATTTGAAAATTTTTTTTTCATCCCCAATTTGAAAATTGTTTATGTAGAATTAAGCTCGCACCTTTCCTGAGTTCAAATCTGCTTTTGGGGTTGTGCTGCGACTTATAGTTTTCGAGAAAATGGGATTCTTGTAACGCTCTTCGAGGCAGTCAGAAATTCCAATGCAACCCCTGTAAAAATTTGAAAATTTTTTTTTCATCCCCAATTTGAAAATTGTTTATGTAGAATTAAGCTCGCACCTTTCCTGAGTTCAAATCTGCTTTTGGGGTTGAGCTGCGACTTATAGTTTTCGAGAAAATGGGATTTTTGTAACGCTCTTCGAGGCAGTCAGAAATTCCAATGCAACCCCTGTAAAAATTTGAAATTTTTTTTTTCATCCCCAATTTGAAAATTGTTTATGTAGAATTAAGCTCGCACCTTTCCTGAGTTCAAATCTGCTTTTGGGGTTGTGCTGCGACTTATAGTTTTCGAGAAAATGGGATTCTTGTAACGCTCTTCGAGGCAGTCAGCAATTCCAATGCAACCCCTGTAAAAATTTGAAAATTTTTTTTTCATCCCCAATTTGAAAATTGTTTATGTAGAATTAAGCTCGCACCTTTCCTGAGTTCAAATCTGCTTTTGGGGTTGTGCTGCGACTTATAGTTTTCGAGAAAATGGGATTCTTGTAACGCTCTTCGAGGCAGTCAGAAATTCCAATGCAACCCCTGTAAAAATTTGAAAATTTTTTTTTCATCCCCAATTTGAAAATTGTTTATGTAGAATTAAGCTCGCACCTTTCCTGAGTTCAAATCTGCTTTTGGGGTTGAGCTGCGACTTATAGTTTTCGAGAAAATGGGATTCTTGTAACGCTCTTCGAGGCAGTCAGAAATTCCAATGCAACCCCTGTAAAAATTTGAAAATTTTTTTTTCATCCCCAATTTGAAAATTGTTTATGTAGAATTAAGCTCGCACCTTTCCTGAGTTCAAATCTGCTTTTGGGGTTGTGCTGCGACTTATAGTTTTCGAGAAAATGGGATTTCTGTAACGCTCTTCGAGGCAGTCAGAAATTCCAATGCAACCCCTGTAAAAATTTGAAAATTTTTTTTTCATCCCCAATTTGAAAATTGTTTATGTAGAATTAAGCTCGCACCTTTCCTGAGTTCAAATCTGCTTTTGGGGTTGTGCTGCGACTTATAGTTTTCGAGAAAATGGGATTCTTGTAACGCTCTTCGAGGCAGTCAGAAATTCCAATGCAACCCCTGTAAAAATTTGAAAATTTTTTTTTCATCCCCAATTTGAAAATTGTTTATGTAGAATTAAGCTCGCACCTTTCCTGAGTTCAAATCTGCTTTTGGGGTTGTGCTGCGACTTATAGTTTTCGAGAAAATGGGATTCTTGTAACGCTCTTCGAGGCAGTCAGAAATTCCAATGCAACCCCTGTAAAAATTTGAAAATTTTTTTTTCATCCCCAATTTGAAAATTGTTTATGTAGAATTAAGCTCGCACCTTTCCTGAGTTCAAATCTGCTTTTGGGGTTGTGCTGCGACTTATAGTTTTCGAGAAAATGGGATTTTTGTAACGCTCTTCGAGGCAGTCAGAAATTCCAATGCAACCCCTGTAAAAATTTGAAAATTTTTTTTTCATCCCCAATTTGAAAATTGTTTATGTAGAATTAAGCTCGCACCTTTCCTGAGTTCAAATCTGCTTTTGGGGTTGTGCTGCGACTTATAGTTTTCGAGAAAATGGGATTCTTGTAACGCTCTTCGAGGCAGTCAGAAATTCCAATGCAACCCCTCTAAAAATTTGAAAATTTTGTTTTCATCCCCAATTTGAAAATTGTTTATGTAGAATTAAGCTCGCACCTTTCCTGAGTTCAAATCTGCTTTTGGGGTTGAGCTGCGACTTATAGTTTTCGAGAAAATGGGATGCTTGTAACGCTCTTCGAGGCAGTCAGAAATTCCAATGCAACCCCTGTAAAATTTTGAAAATTTTGTTTTCATCCCCAATTTGAAAATTGTTTATGTAGAATTAAGCTCGCACCTTTCCTGAGTTCAAATCTGCTTTTGGGGTTGTGCTGCGACTTATAGTTTTCGAGAAAATGGGATTCTTGTAAAGCTCTTCGAGGCAGTCAGAAATTCCAATGCAACCCCTGTAAAATTTTGAAAATTTTTTTCTCATCCCCAATTTGAAAACTGTTTATGTAGAATTAAGCTCGCACCTTTCCTGAGTTCAAATCTGCTTTTGGGGTTGAGCTGCGACTTATAGTTTTCGAGAAAATGGGATTCTTGTAACGCTCTTCGAGGCAGTCAGAAATTCCAATGCAACCCCTGTAAAAATTTGAAAATTTTTTTTCATCCCCAATTTGAAAATTGTTTATGTAGAATTAAGCTCGCACCTTTCCTGAGTTCAAATCTGCTTTTGGGGTTGTGCTGCGACTTATAGTTTTCGAGAAAATGGGATTTCTGTAACGCTCTTCGAGGCAGTCAGAAATTCCAATGCAACCCCTGTAAAAATTTGAAAATTTTTTTTTCATCCCCAATTTGAAAATTGTTTATGTAGAATTAAGCTCGCACCTTTCCTGAGTTCAAATCTGCTTTTGGGGTTGTGCTGCGACTTATAGTTTTCGAGAAAATGGGATTCTTGTAACGCTCTTCGAGGCAGTCAGAAATTCCAATGCAACCCCTGTAAAAATTTGAAAATTTTTTTTTCATCCCCAATTTGAAAATTGTTTATGTAGAATTAAGCTCGCACCTTTCCTGAGTTCAAATCTGCTTTTGGGGTTGTGCTGCGACTTATAGTTTTCGAGAAAATGGGATTCTTGTAACGCTCTTCGAGGCAGTCAGAAATTCCAATGCAACCCCTGTAAAAATTTGAAAATTGTTTTTTCATCCCCAATTTGAAAATTGTTTATGTAGAATTAAGCTCGCACCTTTCCTGAGTTCAAATCTGCTTTTGGGGTTGTGCTGCGACTTATAGTTTTCGAGAAAATGGGATTTCTGTAACGCTCTTCGAGGCAGTCAGAAATTCCAATGCAACCCCTGTAAAAATTTGAAAATTTTTTTTTCATCCCCAATTTGAAAATTGTTTATGTAGAATTAAGCTCGCACCTTTCCTGAGTTCAAATCTGCTTTTGGGGTTGTGCTGCGACTTATAGTTTTCGAGATAATGGGATTCTTGTAACGCTCTTCGAGGCAGTCAGAAATTCCAATGCAACCCCTGTAAAAATTTGAAAATTTTTTTTTCATCCCCAATTTGAAAATTGTTTATGTAGAATTAAGCTCGCACCTTTCCTGAGTTCAAATCTGCTTTTGGGGTTGTGCTGCGACTTATAGTTTTCGAGAAAATGGGATTTCTGTAACGCTCTTCGAGGCAGTCAGAAATTCCAATGCAACCCCTGTAAAAATTTGAAAATTTTTTTTTCATCCCCAATTTGAAAATTGTTTATGTAGAATTAAGCTCGCACCTTTCCTGAGTTCAAATCTGCTTTTGGGGTTGTGCTGCGACTTATAGTTTTCGAGATAATGGGATTCTTGTAACGCTCTTCGAGGCAGTCAGAAATTCCAATGCAACCCCTGTAAAAATTTGAAAATTTTTTTTTCATCCCCAATTTGAAAATTGTTTATGTAGAATTAAGCTCGCACCTTTCCTGAGTTCAAATCTGCTTTTGGGGTTGTGCTGCGACTTATAGTTTTCGAGAAAATGGGATTCTTGTAACGCTCTTCGAGGCAGTCAGCAATTCCAATGCAAACCCTGTAAAAATTTGAAAATTTTTTTTTCATCCCCAATTTGAAAATTGTTTATGTAGAATTAAGCTCGCACCTTTCCTGAGTTCAAATCTGCTTTTGGGGTTGTGCTGCGACTTATAGTTTTCGAGAAAATGGGATTCTTGTAACGCTCTTCGAGGCAGTCAGAAATTCCAATGCAACCCCTGTAAAAATTTGAAAATTTTTTTTTCATCCCCAATTTGAAAATTGTTTATGTAGAATTAAGCTCGCACCTTTCCTGAGTTCAAATCTGCTTTTGGGGTTGTGCTGCGACTTATAGTTTTCGAGAAAATGGGATTCTTGTAAAGCTCTTCGAGGCAGTCAGAAATTCCAATGCAACCCCTGTAAAATTTTGAAAATTTTTTTTTCATCCCCAATTTGAAAATTGTTTATTTAGAATTAAGCTCGCACCTTTCCTGAGTTCAAATCTTCTTTTGGGGTTGAGCTGCGACTTATAGTTTTCGAGAAAAGGGGATTTTTGTAACGCTCTTCGAGGCAGTCAGAAATTCCAATGCAACCCCTGTAAAAATTTTAAAATTTTTTTCTCATCCCCAATTTGAAAATTGTTTATGTAGAATTAAGCTCGCACCTTTCCTGAGTTCAAATCTGCTTTTGGGGTTGAGCTGCGACTTATAGTTTTCGAGAAAATGGGATTCTTGTAACGCTCTTCGAGGCAGTCAGAAATTCCAATGCAACCCCTGTAAAAATTTGAAAATTTTTTTTTCATCCCCAATTTGAAAATTGTTTATGTAGAATTAAGCTCGCACCTTTCCTGAGTTCAAATCTGCTTTTGGGGTTGTGCTGCGACTTATAGTTTTCGAGAAAATGGGATTCTTGTAACGCTCTTCGAGGCAGTCAGAAATTCCAATGCAACCCCTGTAAAAATTTGAAAATTTTTTTTTCATCCCCAATTTGAAAATTGTTTATGTAGAATTAAGCTCGCACCTTTCCTGAGTTCAAATCTGCTTTTGGGGTTGTGCTGCGACTTATAGTTTTCGAGAAAATGGGATTCTTGTAACGCTCTTCGAGGCAGTCAGAAATTCCAATGCAACCCCTGTAAAAATTTGAAAATTTTTTTTTCATCCCCAATTTGAAAAGTGTTTATGTAGAATTAAGCTCGCACCTTTCCTGAGTTCAAATCTGCTTTTGGGGTTGTGCTGCGACTTATAGTTTTCGAGAAAATGGGATTCTTGTAACGCTCTTCGAGGCAGTCAGAAATTCCAATGCAACCCCTGTAAAATTTTGAAAATTTTTTTTTCATCCCCAATTTGAAAATTGTTTATTTAGAATTAAGCTCGCACCTTTCCTGAGTTCAAATCTTCTTTTGGGGTTGAGCTGCGACTTATAGTTTTCGAGAAAAGGGGATTTTTGTAACGCTCTTCGAGGCAGTCAGAAATTCCAATGCAACCCCTGTAAAAATTTTAAAATTTTTTTCTCATCCCCAATTTGAAAATTGTTTATGTAGAATTAAGCTCGCACCTTTCCTGAGTTCAAATCTGCTTTTGGGGTTGAGCTGCGACTTATAGTTTTCGAGAAAATGGGATTCTTGTAACGCTCTTCGAGGCAGTCAGAAATTCCAATGCAACCCCTGTAAAAATTTGAAAATTTTTTTTTCATCCCCAATTTGAAAATTGTTTATGTAGAATTAAGCTCGCACCTTTCCTGAGTTCAAATCTGCTTTTGGGGTTGTGCTGCGACTTATAGTTTTCGAGAAAATGGGATTTCTGTAACGCTCTTCGAGGCAGTCAGAAATTCCAATGCAACCCCTGTAAAAATTTGAAAATTTTTTTTTCATCCCCAATTTGAAAATTGTTTATGTAGAATTAAGCTCGCACCTTTCCTGAGTTCAAATCTGCTTTTGGGGTTGTGCTGCGACTTATAGTTTTCGAGAAAATGGGATTCTTGTAACGCTCTTCGAGGCAGTCAGAAATTCCAATGCAACCCCTGTAAAAATTTGAAAATTTTTTTTTCATCCCCAATTTGAAAATTGTTTATGTAGAATTAAGCTCGCACCTTTCCTGAGTTCAAATCTGCTTTTGGGGTTGTGCTGCGACTTATAGTTTTCGAGAAAATGGGATTCTTGTAACGCTCTTCGAGGCAGTCAGAAATTCCAATGCAACCCCTGTAAAAATTTGAAAATTTTTTTTTCATCCCCAATTTGAAAATTGTTTATGTAGAATTAAGCTCGCACCTTTCCTGAGTTCAAATCTGATTTTGGGGTTGAGCTGCGACTAATAGTTTTCGAGAAAATGGGATTCTTGTAACGCTCTTCGAGGCAGTCAGAAATTCCAATGCAACCCCTGTAAAAATTTGAAAATTTTTTTTTCATCCCCAATTTGAAAATTGTTTATGTAGAATTAAGCTCGCACCTTTCCTGAGTTCAAATCTGCTTTTGGGGTTGTGCTGCGACTTATAGTTTTCGAGAAAATGGGATTTCTGTAACGCTCTTCGAGGCAGTCAGAAATTCCAATGCAACCCCTGTAAAAATTTGAAAATTTTTTTTTCATCCCCAATTTGAAAATTGTTTATGTAGAATTAAGCTCGCACCTTTCCTGAGTTCAAATCTGCTTTTGGGGTTGTGCTGCGACTTATAGTTTTCGAGAAAATGGGATTCTTGTAACGCTCTTCGAGGCAGTCAGAAATTCCAATGCAACCCCTGTAAAAATTTGAAAATTTTTTTTTCATCCCCAATTTGAAAATTGTTTATGTAGAATTAAGCTCGCACCTTTCCTGAGTTCAAATCTGCTTTTGGGGTTGTGCTGCGACTTATAGTTTTCGAGATAATGGGATTCTTGTAACGCTCTTCGAGGCAGTCAGAAATTCCAATGCAACCCCTGTAAAAATTTGAAAATTTTTTTTTCATCCCCAATTTGAAAATTGTTTATGTAGAATTAAGCTCGCACCTTTCCTGAGTTCAAATCTGCTTTTGGGGTTGAGCTGCGACTTATAGTTTTCGAGAAAATGGGATTCTTGTAACGCTCTTCGAGGCAGTCAGAAATTCCAATGCAACCCCAGTAAAAATTTGAAAATTTTTTTTTCATCCCCAATTTGAAAATTGTTTATGTAGAATTAAGCTCGCACCTTTCCTGAGTTCAAATCTGCTTTTGGGGTTGAGCTGCGACTTATAGTTTTCGAGAAAATGGGATTTTTGTAACGCTCTTCGAGGCAGTCAGAAATTCCAATGCAACCCCTGTAAAAATTTCAAAATTTTTTTTTCATCCCCAATTTGAAAATTGTTTATGCAGAATTAAGCTCGCACCTTTCCTGAGTTCAAATCTGCTTTTGGGGTTGAGCCTCGACTTATAGTTTTCGAGAAAATGGGATTTTTGTAACGCTCTTCGAGGCAGTCAGAAATTCCAATGCAACCCCTGTAAAAATTTTAAAATTTTTTTTTGCATCCCCAATTTGAAAATTGTTTATGTAGAATTAAGCTCGCACCTTTCCTGAGTTCAAATCTGCTTTTGGGGTTGTGCTGCGACTTATAGTTTTCGAGAAAATGGGATTCTTGTAACGCTCTTCGAGGCAGTCAGAAATTCCAATGCAACCCCTGTAAAAATTTGAAAATTGTTTATGCAGAATTAAGCTCGCACCTTTCCTGAGTTCAAATCTGCTTTTGGGGTTGTGCTGCGACTTATAGTTTTCGAGGAAATGGGATTTTTGTAACGCTCTTCGAGGCAGTCAGAAATTCCAATGCAACCCCTGTAAAAATTTGAAAATTTTTTTTTCATCCCCAATTTGAAAATTGTTTATGTAGAATTAAGCTCGCACCTTTCCTGAGTTCAAATCTGCTTTTGGGGTTGTGCTGCGACTTATAGTTTTCGAGAAAATGGGATTCTTGTAACGCTCTTCGAGGCAGTCAGAAATTCCAATGCAACCCCTGTAAAATTTTGAAAATTTTGTTTTCATCCCCAATTTGAAAATTGTTTATGCAGAATTAAGCTCGCACCTTTCCTGAGTTCAAATCTGCTTTTGGGGTTGTGCTGCGACTTATAGTTTTCGAGGAAATGGGATTTTTGTAACGCTCTTCGAGGCAGTCAGAAATTCCAATGCAACCCCTGTAAAAATTTCAAAATTTTTTTTTCATCCCCAATTTGAAAATTGTTTATGTAGAATTAAGCTCGCACCTTTCCTGAGTTCAAATCTGCTTTTGGGGTTGTGCTGCGACTTATAGTTTTCGAGAAAATGGGATTCTTGTAACGCTCTTCGAGGCAGTCAGAAATTCCAATGCAACCCCTGTAAAATTTTGAAAATTTTGTTTTCATCCCCAATTTGAAAATTTTTTATGTAGAATTAAGCTCGCACCTTTCCTGAGTTCAAATCTGCTTTTGGGGTTGTGCTGCGACTTATAGTTTTCGAGAAAATGGGATTCTTGTAAAGCTCTTCGAGGCAGTCAGAAATTCCAATGCAACCCCTGTAAAATTTTGAAAATTTTTTTTTCATCCCCAATTTGAAAATTGTTTATGTAGAATTAAGCTCGCACCTTTCCTGAGTTCAAATCTGCTTTTGGGGTTGTGCTGCGACTTATAGTTTTCGAGAAAATGGGATTTCTGTAACGCTCTTCGAGGCAGTCAGAAATTCCAATGCAACCCCTGTAAAAATTTGAAAATTTTTTTTTCATCCCCAATTTGAAAATTGTTTATGTAGAATTAAGCTCGCACCTTTCCTGAGTTCAAATCTGCTTTTGGGGTTGTGCTGCGACTTATAGTTTTCGAGAAAATGGGATTCTTGTAACGCTCTTCGAGGCAGTCAGAAATTCCAATGCAACCCCTGTAAAAATTTGAAAATTTTTTTTTCATCCCCAATTTGAAAATTGTTTATGTAGAATTAAGCTCGCACCTTTCCTGAGTTCAAATCTGCTTTTGGGGTTGTGCTGCGACTTATAGTTTTCGAGAAAATGGGATTCTTGTAACGCTCTTCGAGGCAGTCAGAAATTCCAATGCAACCCCTGTAAAAATTTGAAAATTTTTTTTTCATCCCCAATTTGAAAATTGTTTATGTAGAATTAAGCTCGCACCTTTCCTGAGTTCAAATCTGCTTTTGGGGTTGTGCTGCGACTTATAGTTTTCGAGAAAATGGGATTTTTGTAACGCTCTTCGAGGCAGTCAGAAATTCCAATGCAACCCCTGTAAAAATTTGAAAATTTTTTTTTCATCCCCAATTTGAAAATTGTTTATGTAGAATTAAGCTCGCACCTTTCCTGAGTTCAAATCTGCTTTTGGGGTTGTGCTGCGACTTATAGTTTTCGAGAAAATGGGATTCTTGTAACGCTCTTCGAGGCAGTCAGAAATTCCAATGCAACCCCTCTAAAAATTTGAAAATTTTGTTTTCATCCCCAATTTGAAAATTGTTTATGTAGAATTAAGCTCGCACCTTTCCTGAGTTCAAATCTGCTTTTGGGGTTGAGCTGCGACTTATAGTTTTCGAGAAAATGGGATGCTTGTAACGCTCTTCGAGGCAGTCAGAAATTCCAATGCAACCCCTGTAAAATTTTGAAAATTTTGTTTTCATCCCCAATTTGAAAATTGTTTATGTAGAATTAAGCTCGCACCTTTCCTGAGTTCAAATCTGCTTTTGGGGTTGTGCTGCGACTTATAGTTTTCGAGAAAATGGGATTCTTGTAAAGCTCTTCGAGGCAGTCAGAAATTCCAATGCAACCCCTGTAAAATTTTGAAAATTTTTTTCTCATCCCCAATTTGAAAACTGTTTATGTAGAATTAAGCTCGCACCTTTCCTGAGTTCAAATCTGCTTTTGGGGTTGAGCTGCGACTTATAGTTTTCGAGAAAATGGGATTCTTGTAACGCTCTTCGAGGCAGTCAGAAATTCCAATGCAACCCCTGTAAAAATTTGAAAATTTTTTTTCATCCCCAATTTGAAAATTGTTTATGTAGAATTAAGCTCGCACCTTTCCTGAGTTCAAATCTGCTTTTGGGGTTGTGCTGCGACTTATAGTTTTCGAGAAAATGGGATTTCTGTAACGCTCTTCGAGGCAGTCAGAAATTCCAATGCAACCCCTGTAAAAATTTGAAAATTTTTTTTTCATCCCCAATTTGAAAATTGTTTATGTAGAATTAAGCTCGCACCTTTCCTGAGTTCAAATCTGCTTTTGGGGTTGTGCTGCGACTTATAGTTTTCGAGAAAATGGGATTCTTGTAACGCTCTTCGAGGCAGTCAGAAATTCCAATGCAACCCCTGTAAAAATTTGAAAATTTTTTTTTCATCCCCAATTTGAAAATTGTTTATGTAGAATTAAGCTCGCACCTTTCCTGAGTTCAAATCTGCTTTTGGGGTTGTGCTGCGACTTATAGTTTTCGAGAAAATGGGATTCTTGTAACGCTCTTCGAGGCAGTCAGAAATTCCAATGCAACCCCTGTAAAAATTTGAAAATTGTTTTTTCATCCCCAATTTGAAAATTGTTTATGTAGAATTAAGCTCGCACCTTTCCTGAGTTCAAATCTGCTTTTGGGGTTGTGCTGCGACTTATAGTTTTCGAGAAAATGGGATTTCTGTAACGCTCTTCGAGGCAGTCAGAAATTCCAATGCAACCCCTGTAAAAATTTGAAAATTTTTTTTTCATCCCCAATTTGAAAATTGTTTATGTAGAATTAAGCTCGCACCTTTCCTGAGTTCAAATCTGCTTTTGGGGTTGTGCTGCGACTTATAGTTTTCGAGATAATGGGATTCTTGTAACGCTCTTCGAGGCAGTCAGAAATTCCAATGCAACCCCTGTAAAAATTTGAAAATTTTTTTTTCATCCCCAATTTGAAAATTGTTTATGTAGAATTAAGCTCGCACCTTTCCTGAGTTCAAATCTGCTTTTGGGGTTGTGCTGCGACTTATAGTTTTCGAGAAAATGGGATTTCTGTAACGCTCTTCGAGGCAGTCAGAAATTCCAATGCAACCCCTGTAAAAATTTGAAAATTTTTTTTTCATCCCCAATTTGAAAATTGTTTATGTAGAATTAAGCTCGCACCTTTCCTGAGTTCAAATCTGCTTTTGGGGTTGTGCTGCGACTTATAGTTTTCGAGATAATGGGATTCTTGTAACGCTCTTCGAGGCAGTCAGAAATTCCAATGCAACCCCTGTAAAAATTTGAAAATTTTTTTTTCATCCCCAATTTGAAAATTGTTTATGTAGAATTAAGCTCGCACCTTTCCTGAGTTCAAATCTGCTTTTGGGGTTGTGCTGCGACTTATAGTTTTCGAGAAAATGGGATTCTTGTAACGCTCTTCGAGGCAGTCAGCAATTCCAATGCAAACCCTGTAAAAATTTGAAAATTTTTTTTTCATCCCCAATTTGAAAATTGTTTATGTAGAATTAAGCTCGCACCTTTCCTGAGTTCAAATCTGCTTTTGGGGTTGTGCTGCGACTTATAGTTTTCGAGAAAATGGGATTCTTGTAACGCTCTTCGAGGCAGTCAGAAATTCCAATGCAACCCCTGTAAAAATTTGAAAATTTTTTTTTCATCCCCAATTTGAAAATTGTTTATGTAGAATTAAGCTCGCACCTTTCCTGAGTTCAAATCTGCTTTTGGGGTTGTGCTGCGACTTATAGTTTTCGAGAAAATGGGATTCTTGTAAAGCTCTTCGAGGCAGTCAGAAATTCCAATGCAACCCCTGTAAAATTTTGAAAATTTTTTTTTCATCCCCAATTTGAAAATTGTTTATTTAGAATTAAGCTCGCACCTTTCCTGAGTTCAAATCTTCTTTTGGGGTTGAGCTGCGACTTATAGTTTTCGAGAAAAGGGGATTTTTGTAACGCTCTTCGAGGCAGTCAGAAATTCCAATGCAACCCCTGTAAAAATTTTAAAATTTTTTTCTCATCCCCAATTTGAAAATTGTTTATGTAGAATTAAGCTCGCACCTTTCCTGAGTTCAAATCTGCTTTTGGGGTTGAGCTGCGACTTATAGTTTTCGAGAAAATGGGATTCTTGTAACGCTCTTCGAGGCAGTCAGAAATTCCAATGCAACCCCTGTAAAAATTTGAAAATTTTTTTTTCATCCCCAATTTGAAAATTGTTTATGTAGAATTAAGCTCGCACCTTTCCTGAGTTCAAATCTGCTTTTGGGGTTGTGCTGCGACTTATAGTTTTCGAGAAAATGGGATTCTTGTAACGCTCTTCGAGGCAGTCAGAAATTCCAATGCAACCCCTGTAAAAATTTGAAAATTTTTTTTTCATCCCCAATTTGAAAATTGTTTATGTAGAATTAAGCTCGCACCTTTCCTGAGTTCAAATCTGCTTTTGGGGTTGTGCTGCGACTTATAGTTTTCGAGAAAATGGGATTCTTGTAACGCTCTTCGAGGCAGTCAGAAATTCCAATGCAACCCCTGTAAAAATTTGAAAATTTTTTTTTCATCCCCAATTTGAAAAGTGTTTATGTAGAATTAAGCTCGCACCTTTCCTGAGTTCAAATCTGCTTTTGGGGTTGTGCTGCGACTTATAGTTTTCGAGAAAATGGGATTCTTGTAACGCTCTTCGAGGCAGTCAGAAATTCCAATGCAACCCCTGTAAAATTTTGAAAATTTTTTTTTCATCCCCAATTTGAAAATTGTTTATTTAGAATTAAGCTCGCACCTTTCCTGAGTTCAAATCTTCTTTTGGGGTTGAGCTGCGACTTATAGTTTTCGAGAAAAGGGGATTTTTGTAACGCTCTTCGAGGCAGTCAGAAATTCCAATGCAACCCCTGTAAAAATTTTAAAATTTTTTTCTCATCCCCAATTTGAAAATTGTTTATGTAGAATTAAGCTCGCACCTTTCCTGAGTTCAAATCTGCTTTTGGGGTTGAGCTGCGACTTATAGTTTTCGAGAAAATGGGATTCTTGTAACGCTCTTCGAGGCAGTCAGAAATTCCAATGCAACCCCTGTAAAAATTTGAAAATTTTTTTTTCATCCCCAATTTGAAAATTGTTTATGTAGAATTAAGCTCGCACCTTTCCTGAGTTCAAATCTGCTTTTGGGGTTGTGCTGCGACTTATAGTTTTCGAGAAAATGGGATTTCTGTAACGCTCTTCGAGGCAGTCAGAAATTCCAATGCAACCCCTGTAAAAATTTGAAAATTTTTTTTTCATCCCCAATTTGAAAATTGTTTATGTAGAATTAAGCTCGCACCTTTCCTGAGTTCAAATCTGCTTTTGGGGTTGTGCTGCGACTTATAGTTTTCGAGAAAATGGGATTCTTGTAACGCTCTTCGAGGCAGTCAGAAATTCCAATGCAACCCCTGTAAAAATTTGAAAATTTTTTTTTCATCCCCAATTTGAAAATTGTTTATGTAGAATTAAGCTCGCACCTTTCCTGAGTTCAAATCTGCTTTTGGGGTTGTGCTGCGACTTATAGTTTTCGAGAAAATGGGATTCTTGTAACGCTCTTCGAGGCAGTCAGAAATTCCAATGCAACCCCTGTAAAAATTTGAAAATTTTTTTTTCATCCCCAATTTGAAAATTGTTTATGTAGAATTAAGCTCGCACCTTTCCTGAGTTCAAATCTGATTTTGGGGTTGAGCTGCGACTAATAGTTTTCGAGAAAATGGGATTCTTGTAACGCTCTTCGAGGCAGTCAGAAATTCCAATGCAACCCCTGTAAAAATTTGAAAATTTTTTTTTCATCCCCAATTTGAAAATTGTTTATGTAGAATTAAGCTCGCACCTTTCCTGAGTTCAAATCTGCTTTTGGGGTTGTGCTGCGACTTATAGTTTTCGAGAAAATGGGATTTCTGTAACGCTCTTCGAGGCAGTCAGAAATTCCAATGCAACCCCTGTAAAAATTTGAAAATTTTTTTTTCATCCCCAATTTGAAAATTGTTTATGTAGAATTAAGCTCGCACCTTTCCTGAGTTCAAATCTGCTTTTGGGGTTGTGCTGCGACTTATAGTTTTCGAGAAAATGGGATTCTTGTAACGCTCTTCGAGGCAGTCAGAAATTCCAATGCAACCCCTGTAAAAATTTGAAAATTTTTTTTTCATCCCCAATTTGAAAATTGTTTATGTAGAATTAAGCTCGCACCTTTCCTGAGTTCAAATCTGCTTTTGGGGTTGTGCTGCGACTTATAGTTTTCGAGATAATGGGATTCTTGTAACGCTCTTCGAGGCAGTCAGAAATTCCAATGCAACCCCAGTAAAAATTTGAAAATTTTTTTTTCATCCCCAATTTGAAAATTGTTTATGTAGAATTAAGCTCGCACCTTTCCTGAGTTCAAATCTGCTTTTGGGGTTGAGCTGCGACTTATAGTTTTCGAGAAAATGGGATTTTTGTAACGCTCTTCGAGGCAGTCAGAAATTCCAATGCAACCCCTGTAAAAATTTCAAAATTTTTTTTTCATCCCCAATTTGAAAATTGTTTATGCAGAATTAAGCTCGCACCTTTCCTGAGTTCAAATCTGCTTTTGGGGTTGAGCCTCGACTTATAGTTTTCGAGAAAATGGGATTTTTGTAACGCTCTTCGAGGCAGTCAGAAATTCCAATGCAACCCCTGTAAAAATTTTAAAATTTTTTTTTGCATCCCCAATTTGAAAATTGTTTATGTAGAATTAAGCTCGCACCTTTCCTGAGTTCAAATCTGCTTTTGGGGTTGTGCTGCGACTTATAGTTTTCGAGAAAATGGGATTCTTGTAACGCTCTTCGAGGCAGTCAGAAATTCCAATGCAACCCCTGTAAAAATTTGAAAATTGTTTATGCAGAATTAAGCTCGCACCTTTCCTGAGTTCAAATCTGCTTTTGGGGTTGTGCTGCGACTTATAGTTTTCGAGGAAATGGGATTTTTGTAACGCTCTTCGAGGCAGTCAGAAATTCCAATGCAACCCCTGTAAAAATTTGAAAATTTTTTTTTCATCCCCAATTTGAAAATTGTTTATGTAGAATTAAGCTCGCACCTTTCCTGAGTTCAAATCTGCTTTTGGGGTTGTGCTGCGACTTATAGTTTTCGAGAAAATGGGATTCTTGTAACGCTCTTCGAGGCAGTCAGAAATTCCAATGCAACCCCTGTAAAATTTTGAAAATTTTGTTTTCATCCCCAATTTGAAAATTGTTTATGCAGAATTAAGCTCGCACCTTTCCTGAGTTCAAATCTGCTTTTGGGGTTGTGCTGCGACTTATAGTTTTCGAGGAAATGGGATTTTTGTAACGCTCTTCGAGGCAGTCAGAAATTCCAATGCAACCCCTGTAAAAATTTCAAAATTTTTTTTTCATCCCCAATTTGAAAATTGTTTATGTAGAATTAAGCTCGCACCTTTCCTGAGTTCAAATCTGCTTTTGGGGTTGTGCTGCGACTTATAGTTTTCGAGAAAATGGGATTCTTGTAACGCTCTTCGAGGCAGTCAGAAATTCCAATGCAACCCCTGTAAAATTTTGAAAATTTTGTTTTCATCCCCAATTTGAAAATTTTTTATGTAGAATTAAGCTCGCACCTTTCCTGAGTTCAAATCTGCTTTTGGGGTTGTGCTGCGACTTATAGTTTTCGAGAAAATGGGATTCTTGTAAAGCTCTTCGAGGCAGTCAGAAATTCCAATGCAACCCCTGTAAAATTTTGAAAATTTTTTTTTCATCCCCAATTTGAAAATTGTTTATGTAGAATTAAGCTCGCACCTTTCCTGAGTTCAAATCTGCTTTTGGGGTTGAGCTGCGACTTATAGTTTTCGAGAAAATGGGATTCTTGTAACGCTCTTCGAGGCAGTCAGAAATTCCAATGCAACCCCTGTAAAAATTTGAAAATTTTTTTTTCATCCCCAATTTGAAAATTGTTTATGTAGAATTAAGCTCGCACCTTTCCTGAGTTCAAATCTGCTTTTGGGGTTGTGCTGCGACTTATAGTTTTCGAGATAATGGGATTCTTGTAACGCTCTTCGAGGCAGTCAGAAATTCCAATGCAACCCCTGTAAAAATTTGAAAATTTTTTTTTCATCCCCAATTTCAAAATTGTTTATGTAGAATTAAGCTCGCACCTTTCCTGAGTTCAAATCTGCTTTTGGGGTTGTGCTGCGACTTATAGTTTTCGAGAAAATGGGATTCTTGTAACGCTCTTCGAGGCAGTCAGAAATTTGAAAATTGTTTATGTAGAATTAAGCTCGCACATTTCCTGAGTTCAAATCTGCCTTTGGGGTTGTGCTGCGACTTATAGTTTTCGAGAAAATGGGATTCTTGTAACGCTCTTCGAGGCAGTCAGAAATTCCAATGCAACCCCTGCAAAAATTTGAAATTTTTTTTTCATCCCCAATTTGTAAATTGTTTATGTAGAATAAAGCCCGCACCTTTCCCGAGTTCAAATCTGCTTTGGGGTTGAGCTGCGGCTTATAGTTTTCGAGAAAATGGGATTTTTGTAACGCTCTTCGAGGCAGTCAGGAATTCCAATGCAACCCCTGTAAAAATTTGAAAATTTTTTTTCATCCCCAATTTGAAAATTGTTTATGTAGAATTAAGCTCGCACCTTTCCTGAGTTCAAATCTGCTTTTGGTGTTGTGCTGCGACTTATAGTTTTCGAGAAAATGGGATTTTTCTAACGCTCTTCGAGGCAGTCAGAAATTCCAATGCAAGCCCTGTAAAAATTTGAAAATTTTTTTTTCATCCCCAATTTGAAAATTGATTATGTAGAATTAAGCTCGCACCTTTCCTGAGTTCAAATCTGCTTTTGGGGTTGTGCTGCGACTTATAGTTTTCGAGAAAATGGGATTCTTGTAACGCTCTTCGAGGCAGTCAGAAATTCCAATGCAACCCCTGTAAAAATTTGAAAATTTTTTTTTCATCCCCAATTTGAAAATTGTTTATGTAGAATAAAGCTCGCACCTTTCCTGAGTTCAAATCTGCTTTTGGGGTTGAGCTGCGGCTTATAGTTTTCGAGAAAATTGGATCTTTTTAACGCTCTTCGAGGCAGTCAGAAATTAAAATGCAACCCCTGTAAAAATTTGAAAATTTTTTTTTCATCCCCAATTTGAAAATTGTTTATGTAGAATTAAGCTCGCACCTTTCCTGAGTTCAAATCTGCTTTTGGGGTTGTGCTGCGACTTATAGTTTTCGAGAAAATGGGATTCTTCTAACGGTCTTCGAGGCAGTCAGAAATTATAATGCAACCCCTGTAAAAATTTGAAAATTTTTTTTTCATCCCCAATTTGAAAATTGTTTATGTAGAATTAAGCTCGCACCTTTCCTGAGTTCAAATCTGCTTTTGGGGTTGAGCTGCGGCTTATAGTTTTCGAGAAAATGGGATTTTCGTAACGCTCTTTGAGGCAGTCAGAAATTCCAATGCAACCCCTGCAAAAATTTTAAAATTTTTTTTTCATCCCCAATTTGAAAATTGTTTATGTAGAATAAAGCCCGCACCTTTCCCGAGTTCAAATCTGCTTTGGGGTTGAGCTGCGGCTTATAGTTTTCGAGAAAATGGGATTTTTGTAACGCTCTTTGAGGCAGTCAGAAATTCCAATGCAACCCCTGCAAAAATATGGAAATTTTATTTTCATCCCCAATTTGAAAATTGTTTATGTAGAATTAAGCTCGCACCTTTCCTGAGTTCAAATCTGCTTTTGGGGTTGTGCTGCGACTTATAGTTTTCGAGAAAATGGGATTCTGGTAACGCTCTTCGAGGCAGTCAGAAATTCCAATGCAACCCCTGTAAAAATTTGAAATTTTTTTTTCATCCCCAATTTGAAAATTGTTTATGTAGAATTAAGCTCGCACCTTTCCTGAGTTCAAATCTGCTTTTGGGGTTGAGCTGCGACTTATAGTTTTCGAGAAAATGGGATTTTTGTAACTCTCTTCGAGACAGTCAGAAATTCCAATGCAACCCCTGTAAAAATTTGAAAATTTTTTTTTCATCCCCAATTTGAAAATTGCTTATGTAGAATTAAGCTCGCACCTTTCCTGAGTTCAAATCTGCTTTTGGGGTTGAGCTGCGACTTATAGTTTTCGAGAAAATGGGATTCTTGTAACGCTCTTCGAGGCAGTCAGAAATTTCAATGCAACCCCTGTAAAAATTTGAAATTTTTTTTTTCATCCCCAATTTGAAAATTGTTTATGTAGAATTAAGCTCGCACCTTTCCTGAGTTCAAATCTGCTTTTGGGGTTGAGCTGCGACTTATAGTTTTCGAGAAAATGGGATTTTTGTAACGCTCTTTGAGGCAGTCAGAAATTCCAATGCAACCCCTGCAAAAATTTTAAAATTTTTTTTTCATCCCCAATTTGAAAATTGTTTATGTAGAATAAAGCCCGCACCTTTCCCGAGTTCAAATCTGCTTTGGGGTTGAGCTGCGGCTTATAGTTTTCGAGAAAATGGGATTTTTGTAACGCTCTTTGAGGCAGTCAGAAATTCCAATGCAACCCCTGCAAAAATATGGAAATTTTATTTTCATCCCAATTTGAAAATTGTTTATGTAGAATTAAGCTCGCACCTTTCCTGAGTTCAAATCTGCTTTTGGGGTTGTGCTGCGACTTATAGTTTTCGAGAAAATGGGATTCTTGTAACGCTCTTCGAGGCAGTCAGAAATTCCAATGCAACCCCTGTAAAAATTTGAAAAATTTTTTTTCATCCCCAATTTGAAAATTGTTTATGTACAATTAAGCTCGCACCTTTCCTGAGTTCAAATCTGCTTTTGGGGTTGAGCTGCGACTTATAGTTTTCGAGAAAATGGGATTTTTGTAACGCCCTTCGAGACAGTCAGAAATTCCAATGCAACCCCTGTAAAAATTTGAAAATTTTTTTTTCATCCCCAATTTGAAAACTGCTTATATAGAATTAAGCTCGCACCTTTCCTGAGTTCAAATCTGCTTTTGGGGTTGAGCTGCGACTTATAGTTTTCGAGAAAATGGGATTTTTGTAACGCTCTTCGAGGCAGTCAGAAATTCCAATGCAACCCCTGTAAAAATTTCAAAATTTTTTTTTCATCCCCAATTTGAAAATTGTTTATGTAGAATTAAGCTCGCACCTTTCCTGAGTTCAAATCTGCTTTTGGAGTTGTGCTGCGACTTATAGTTTTCGAGAAAATTGGATTTTTGTAACGCTCTTCGAGGCAGTCAGAAATTTCAATGCAACCCCTGTAAAAATTTGAAATTTTTTTTTCATCCCCAATTTGAAAATTGTTTATGTAGAATTAAGCTCGCACCTTTCCTGAGTTCAAATCTGCTTTTGGGGTTGTGCTGCGACTTATAGTTTTCGAGAAAATTGGATTTTTGTAACGCACTTCGAGGCAGTCAGAAATTCCCTGTAAAAATTTGAAATTTTTTTTTATCCCCAATTTGAAAATTGTTTATGTAGAATTAAGCTCGCACCTTTCCTGAGTTCAAATCTGCTTTTGGGGTTGTGCTGCGACTTATAGTTTTCGAGAAAATGGGATTTTTGTAACGCTCTTCGAGACAGTCAGAAACTCCAATGCAACCCCTGTAAAAATTTGAAAATTTTTTTTCATCCCCAATTTGAAAATTGCTTATGTAGAATTAAGCTCGCACCTTTCCTGAGTTCAAATCTGCTTTTGGGGTTGAGCTGCGGCTTATAGTTTTCGAGAAAATGGGATTTTCGTAACGCTCTTTGAGGCAGTCAGAAATTCCAATGCAACCCCTGCAAAAATTTGAAATTTTTTTTTCATCCCCAATTTGTAAATTGTTTATGTAGAATAAAGCCCGCACCTTTCCCGAGTTCAAATCTGCTTTGGGGTTGAGCTGCGGCTTATAGTTTTCGAGAAAATGGGATTTTTGTAACGCTCTTCGAGGCAGTCAGGAATTCCAATGCAACCCCTGTAAAAATTTGAAAATTTTTTTTCATCCCCAATTTGAAAATTGTTTATGTAGAATTAAGCTCGCACCTTTCCTGAGTTCAAATCTGCTTTTGGTGTTGTGCTGCGACTTATAGTTTTCGAGAAAATGGGATTTTTCTAACGCTCTTCGAGGCAGTCAGAAATTCCAATGCAAGCCCTGTAAAAATTTGAAAATTTTTTTTTCATCCCCAATTTGAAAATTGATTATGTAGAATTAAGCTCGCACCTTTCCTGAGTTCAAATCTGCTTTTGGGGTTGTGCTGCGACTTATAGTTTTCGAGAAAATGGGATTCTTGTAACGCTCTTCGAGGCAGTCAGAAATTCCAATGCAACCCCTGTAAAAATTTGAAAATTTTTTTTTCATCCCCAATTTGAAAATTGTTTATGTAGAATAAAGCTCGCACCTTTCCTGAGTTCAAATCTGCTTTTGGGGTTGAGCTGCGGCTTATAGTTTTCGAGAAAATTGGATCTTTTTAACGCTCTTCGAGGCAGTCAGAAATTAAAATGCAACCCCTGTAAAAATTTGAAAATTTTTTTTTCATCCCCAATTTGAAAATTGTTTATGTAGAATTAAGCTCGCACCTTTCCTGAGTTCAAATCTGCTTTTGGGGTTGTGCTGCGACTTATAGTTTTCGAGAAAATGGGATTCTTCTAACGGTCTTCGAGGCAGTCAGAAATTATAATGCAACCCCTGTAAAAATTTGAAAATTTTTTTTTCATCCCCAATTTGAAAATTGTTTATGTAGAATTAAGCTCGCACCTTTCCTGAGTTCAAATCTGCTTTTGGGGTTGAGCTGCGGCTTATAGTTTTCGAGAAAATGGGATTTTCGTAACGCTCTTTGAGGCAGTCAGAAATTCCAATGCAACCCCTGCAAAAATTTTAAAATTTTTTTTCATCCCCAATTTGAAAATTGTTTATGTAGAATAAAGCCCGCACCTTTCCCGAGTTCAAATCTGCTTTGGGGTTGAGCTGCGGCTTATAGTTTTCGAGAAAATGGGATTTTTGTAACGCTCTTTGAGGCAGTCAGAAATTCCAATGCAACCCCTGCAAAAATATGGAAATTTTATTTTCATCCCCAATTTGAAAATTGTTTATGTAGAATTAAGCTCGCACCTTTCCTGAGTTCAAATCTGCTTTTGGGGTTGTGCTGCGACTTATAGTTTTCGAGAAAATGGGATTCTTGTAACGCTCTTCGAGGCAGTCAGAAATTCCAATGTAACCCCTGTAAAAATTTGAAATTTTTTTTTCATCCCCAATTTGAAAATTGTTTATGTAGAATTAAGCTCGCACCTTTCCTGAGTTCAAATCTGCTTTTGGGGTTGAGCTGCGACTTATAGTTTTCGAGAAAATGGGATTTTTGTAACGCTCTTCGAGACAGTCAGAAATTCCAATGCAACCCCTGTAAAAATTTGAAATTTTTTTTTTCATCCCCAATTTGAAAATTGTTTATGTAGAATTAAGCTCGCACCTTTCCTGAGTTCAAATCTGCTTTTGGGGTTGAGCTGCGACTTATAGTTTTCGAGAAAATGGGATTTTTGTAACGCTCTTTGAGGCAGTCAGAAATTCCAATGCAACCCCTGCAAAAATTTTAAAATTTTTTTTTCATCCCCAATTTGAAAATTGTTTATGTAGAATAAAGCCCGCACCTTTCCCGAGTTCAAATCTGCTTTGGGGTTGAGCTGCGGCTTATAGTTTTCGAGAAAATGGGATTTTTGTAACGCTCTTTGAGGCAGTCAGAAATTCCAATGCAACCCCTGCAAAAATATGGAAATTTTATTTTCATCCCAATTTGAAAATTGTTTATGTAGAATTAAGCTCGCACCTTTCCTGAGTTCAAATCTGCTTTTGGGGTTGTGCTGCGACTTATAGTTTTCGAGAAAATGGGATTCTTGTAACGCTCTTCGAGGCAGTCAGAAATTCCAATGCAACCCCTGTAAAAATTTGAAAAATTTTTTTTCATCCCCAATTTGAAAATTGTTTATGTACAATTAAGCTCGCACCTTTTCTGAGTTCAAATCTGCTTTTGGGGTTGAGCTGCGACTTATAGTTTTCGAGAAAATGGGATTTTTGTAACGCTCTTCGAGACAGTCAGAAATTCCAATGCAACCCCTGTAAAAATTTGAAAATTTTTTTTTCATCCCCAATTTGAAAACTGCTTATGTAGAATTAAGCTCGCACCTTTCCTGAGTTCAAATCTGCTTTTGGGGTTGAGCTGCGACTTATAGTTTTCGAGAAAATGGGATTTTTGTAACGCTCTTCGAGGCAGTCAGAAATTTCAATGCAACCCCTGTAAAAATTTGAAATTTTTTTTTCATCCCCAATTTGAAAATTGTTTATGTAGAATTAAGCTCGCACCTTTCCTGAGTTCAAATCTGCTTTTGGGGTTGAGCTGCGACTTATAGTTTTCGAGAAAATGGGATTTTTGTAACGCTCTTCGAGGCAGTCAGAAATTCCAATGCAACCCCTGTAAAAATTTGAAAATTTTTTTTTCATCCCCAATTTGAAAATTGTTTATGTAGAATTAAGCTCGCACCTTTCCTGAGTTCAAATCTGCTTTTGGGGTTGTGCTGCGACTTATAGTTTTCGAGAAAATTGGATTTTTGTAACGCACTTCGAGGCAGTCAGAAATTCCCTGTAAAAATTTGAAATTTTTTTTTTCATCCCCAATTTGAAAATTGTTTATGTAGAATTAAGCCCGCACCTTTCCCGAGTTCAAATCTGCTTTGGGGTTGAGCTGCGGCTTATAGTTTTCGAGAAAATGGGATTTTTGTAACGCTCTTTGAGGCAGTCAGAAATTCCAATGCAACCCCTGCAAAAATATGGAAATTTTATTTTCATCCCAATTTGAAAATTGTTTATGTAGAATTAAGCTCGCACCTTTCCTGAGTTCAAATCTGCTTTTGGGGTTGTGCTGCGACTTATAGTTTTCGAGAAAATGGGATTCTTGTAACGCTCTTCGAGGCAGTCAGAAATTCCAATGCAACCCCTGTAAAAATTTGAAAAATTTTTTTTCATCCCCAATTTGAAAATTGAGCTGCGACATAGTTTTCGAGAAAATGGGATTTTTGTAACGCTCTTCGAGACAGTCAGAAATTCCAATGCAACCCCTGTAAAAATTTGAAAATTTTTTTTTCATCCCCAATTTGAAAACTGCTTATATAGAATTAAGCTCGCACCTTTCCTGAGTTCAAATCTGCTTTTGGGGTTGAGCTGCGACTTATAGTTTTCGAGAAAATGGGATTTTTGTAACGCTCTTCGAGGCAGTCAGAAATTCCAATGCAACCCCTGTAAAAATTTCAAAATTTTTTTTTCATCCCCAATTTGAAAATTGTTTATGTAGAATTAAGCTCGCGCCTTTCCTGAGTTCAAATCTGCTTTTGGAGTTGTGCTGCGACTTATAGTTTTCGAGAAAATTGGATTTTTGTAACGCTCTTCGAGGCAGTCAGAAATTTCAATGCAACCCCTGTAAAAATTTGAAATTTTTTTTTCATCCCCAATTTGAAAATTGTTTATGTAGACTTAAGCTCGCACCTTTCCTGAGTTCAAATCTGCTTTTGGGGTTGAGCTGCGACTTATAGTTTTCGAGAAAATGGGATTTTTGTAACGCTCTTCGAGGCAGTCAGAAATTCCAATGCAACCCCTGTAAAAATTTGAAATTTTTTTTTTCATCCCCAATTTGAAAATTGTTTATGTAGAATTAAGCTCGCACCTTTCCTGAGTTCAAATCTGCTTTTGGGGTTGTGCTGCGACTTATAGTTTTCGAGAAAATTGGATTTTTGTAACGCACTTCGAGGCAGTCAGAAATTCCCTGTAAAAATTTGAAATTTTTTTTTTATCCCCAATTTGAAAATTGTTTATGTAGAATTAAGCTCGCACCTTTCCTGAGTTCAAATCTGCTTTTGGGGTTGTGCTGCGACTTATAGTTTTCGAGAAAATGGGATTTTTGTAACGCTCTTCGAGACAGTCAGAAATTCCAATGCAACCCCTGTAAAAATTTGAAAATTTTTTTTCATCCCCAATTTGAAAATTGCTTATGTAGAATTAAGCTCGCACCTTTCCTGAGTTCAAATCTGCTTTTGGGGTTGAGCTGCGGCTTATAGTTTTCGAGAAAATGGGATTTTCGTAACGCTCTTTGAGGCAGTCAGAAATTCCAATGCAACCCCTGCAAAAATTTGAAATTTTTTTTTCATCCCCAATTTGTAAATTGTTTATGTAGAATAAAGCCCGCACCTTTCCCGAGTTCAAATCTGCTTTGGGGTTGAGCTGCGGCTTATAGTTTTCGAGAAAATGGGATTTTTGTAACGCTCTTCGAGGCAGTCAGGAATTCCAATGCAACCCCTGTAAAAATTTGAAAATTTTGTTTCATCCCCAATTTGAAAATTGTTTATGTAGAATTAAGCTCGCACCTTTCCTGAGTTCAAATCTGCTTTTGGTGTTGTGCTGCGACTTATAGTTTTCGAGAAAATGGGATTTTTCTAACGCTCTTCGAGGCAGTCAGAAATTCCAATGCAAGCCCTGTAAAAATTTGAAAATTTTTTTTTCATCCCCAATTTGAAAATTGATTATGTAGAATTAAGCTCGCACCTTTCCTGAGTTCAAATCTGCTTTTGGGGTTGTGCTGCGACTTATAGTTTTCGAGAAAATGGGATTCTTGTAACGCTCTTCGAGGCAGTCAGAAATTCCAATGCAACCCCTGTAAAAATTTGAAAATTTTTTTTTCATCCCCAATTTGAAAATTGTTTATGTAGAATAAAGCTCGCACCTTTCCTGAGTTCAAATCTGCTTTTGGGGTTGAGCTGCGGCTTATAGTTTTCGAGAAAATTGGATCTTTTTAACGCTCTTCGAGGCAGTCAGAAATTAAAATGCAACCCCTGTAAAAATTTGAAAATTTTTTTTTCATCCCCAATTTGAAAATTGTTTATGTAGAATTAAGCTCGCACCTTTCCTGAGTTCAAATCTGCTTTTGGGGTTGTGCTGCGACTTATAGTTTTCGAGAAAATGGGATTCTTCTAACGGTCTTCGAGGCAGTCAGAAATTATAATGCAACCCTTGTAAAAATTTGAAAATTTTTTTTTCATCCCCAATTTGAAAATTGTTTATGTAGAATTAAGCTCGCACCTTTCCTGAGTTCAAATCTGCTTTTGGGGTTGAGCTGCGGCTTATAGTTTTCGAGAAAATGGGATTTTCGTAACGCTCTTTGAGGCAGTCAGAAATTCCAATGCAACCCCTGCAAAAATTTTAAAATTTTTTTTTCATCCCCAATTTGAAAATTGTTTATGTAGAATAAAGCCCGCACCTTTCCCGAGTTCAAATCTGCTTTGGGGTTGAGCTGCGGCTTATAGTTTTCGAGAAAATGGGATTTTTGTAACGCTCTTTGAGGCAGTCAGAAATTCCAATGCAACCCCTGCAAAAATATGGAAATTTTATTTTCATCCCCAATTTGAAAATTGTTTATGTAGAATTAAGCTCGCACCTTTCCTGAGTTCAAATCTGCTTTTGGGGTTGTGCTGCGACTTATAGTTTTCGAGAAAATGGGATTCTTGTAACGCTCTTCGAGGCAGTCAGAAATTCCAATGCAACCCCTGTAAAAATTTGAAATTTTTTTTTCATCCCCAATTTGAAAATTGTTTATGTAGAATTAAGCTCGCACCTTTCCTGAGTTCAAATCTGCTTTTGGGGTTGAGCTGCGACTTATAGTTTTCGAGAAAATGGGATTTTTGTAACGCTCTTCGAGACAGTCAGAAATTCCAATGCAACCCTTTAAAAATTTGAAATTTTTTTTTTCATCCCCAATTTGAAAATTGTTTATGTAGAATTAAGCTCGCACCTTTCCTGAGTTCAAATCTGCTTTTGGGGTTGAGCTGCGACTTATAGTTTTCGAGAAAATGGGATTTTTGTAACGCTCTTTGAGGCAGTCAGAAATTCCAATGCAACCCCTGCAAAAATTTTAAAATTTTTTTTTCATCCCCAATTTGAAAATTGTTTATGTAGAATAAAGCCCGCACCTTTCCCGAGTTCAAATCTGCTTTGGGGTTGAGCTGCGGCTTATAGTTTTCGAGAAAATGGGATTTTTGTAACGCTCTTTGAGGCAGTCAGAAATTCCAATGCAACCCCTGCAAAAATATGGAAATTTTATTTTCATCCCAATTTGAAAATTGTTTATGTAGAATTAAGCTCGCACCTTTCCTGAGTTCAAATCTGCTTTTGGGGTTGTGCTGCGACTTATAGTTTTCGAGAAAATGGGATTCTTGTAACGCTCTTCGAGGCAGTCAGAAATTCCAATGCAACCCCTGTAAAAATTTGAAAAATTTTTTTTCATCCCCAATTTGAAAATTGTTTATGTACAATTAAGCTCGCACCTTTCCTGAGTTCAAATCTGCTTTTGGGGTTGAGCTGCGACTTATAGTTTTCGAGAAAATGGGATTTTTGTAACGCTCTTCGAGACAGTCAGAAATTCCAATGCAACCCCTGTAAAAATTTGAAAATTTTTTTTTCATCCCCAATTTGAAAACTGCTTATGTAGAATTAAGCTCGCACCTTTCCTGAGTTCAAATCTGCTTTTGGGGTTGAGCTGCGACTTATAGTTTTCGAGAAAATGGGATTTTTGTAACGCTCTTCGAGGCAGTCAGAAATTTCAATGCAACCCCTGTAAAAATTTGAAATTTTTTTTTCATCCCCAATTTGAAAATTGTTTATGTAGAATTAAGCTCGCACCTTTCCTGAGTTCAAATCTGCTTTTGGGGTTGAGCTGCGACTTATAGTTTTCGAGAAAATGGGATTTTTGTAACGCTCTTCGAGGCAGTCAGAAATTCCAATGCAACATCTGTAAAAATTTGAAAATTTTTTTTTCATCCCCAATTTGAAAATTGTTTATGTAGAATTAAGCTCGCACCTTTCCTGAGTTCAAATCTGCTTTTGGGGTTGTGCTGCGACTTATAGTTTTCGAGAAAATTGGATTTTTGTAACGCACTTCGAGGCAGTCAGAAATTGCCTGTAAAAATTTGAAATTTTTTTTTTATCCCCAATTTGAAAATTGTTTATGTAGAATTAAGCTCGCACCTTTCCTGTGTTCAAATCTGCTTTTGGGGTTGTGCTGCGACTTATAGTTTTCGAGAAAATGGGATTTTTGTAACGCTCTTCGAGACAGTCAGAAATTCCAATGCAACCCCTGTAAAAATTTGAAAATTTTTTTTTCATCCCCAATTTGAAAATTGCTTATGTAGAATTAAGCTCTCACCTTTCCTGAGTTCAAATCTGCTTTTGGGGTTGAGCTGCGGCTTATAGTTTTCGAGAAAATGGGATTTTCGTAACGCTCTTTGAGGCAGTCAGAAATTCCAATGCAACCCCTGCAAAAATTTGAAATTTTTTTTTCATCCCCAATTTGTAAATTGTTTATGTAGAATAAAGCCCGCACCTTTCCCGAGTTCAAATCTGCTTTGGGGTTGAGCTGCGGCTTATAGTTTTCGAGAAAATGGGATTTTTGTAACGCTCTTCGAGGCAGTCAGGAATTCCAATGCAACCCCTGTAAAAATTTGAAAATTTTTTTTCATCCCCAATTTGAAAATTGTTTATGTAGAATTAAGCTCGCACCTTTCCTGAGTTCAAATCTGCTTTTGGTGTTGTGCTGCGACTAACGCTCTTCGAGGCAGTCAGAAATTCCAATGCAAGCCCTGTAAAAATTTGAAAATTTTTTTTTCATCCCCAATTTGAAAATTGATTATGTAGAATTAAGCTCGCACCTTTCCTGAGTTCAAATCTGCTTTTGGGGTTGTGCTGCGACTTATAGTTTTCGAGAAAATGGGATTCTTGTAACGCTCTTCGAGGCAGTCAGAAATTCCAATGCAACCCCTGTAAAAATTTGAAAATTTTTTTTTCATCCCCAATTTGAAAATTGTTTATGTAGAATAAAGCTCGCACCTTTCCTGAGTTCAAATCTGCTTTTGGGGTTGAGCTGCGGCTTATAGTTTTCGAGAAAATTGGATCTTTTTAACGCTCTTCGAGGCAGTCAGAAATTAAAATGCAACCCCTGTAAAAATTTGAAAATTTTTTTTTCATCCCCAATTTGAAAATTGTTTATGTAGAATTAAGCTCGCACCTTTCCTGAGTTCAAATCTGCTTTTGGGGTTGTGCTGCGACTTATAGTTTTCGAGAAAATGGGATTCTTCTAACGGTCTTCGAGGCAGTCAGAAATTATAATGCAACCCCTGTAAAAAATTTGAAAATTTTTTTTTCATCCCCAATTTGAAAATTGTTTATGTAGAATTAAGCTCGCACCTTTCCTGAGTTCAAATCTGCTTTTGGGGTTGAGCTGCGGCTTATAGTTTTCGAGAAAATGGGATTTTCGTAACGCTCTTTGAGGCAGTCAGAAATTCCAATGCAACCCCTGCAAAAATTTTAAAATTTTTTTTTCATCCCCAATTTGAAAATTGTTTATGTAGAATAAAGCCCGCACCTTTCCCGAGTTCAAATCTGCTTTGGGGTTGAGCTGCGGCTTATAGTTTTCGAGAAAATGGGATTTTTGTAACGCTCTTTGAGGCAGTCAGAAATTCCAATGCAACCCCTGCAAAAATATGGAAATTTTATTTTCATCCCCAATTTGAAAATTGTTTATGTAGAATTAAGCTCGCACCTTTCCTGAGTTCAAATCTGCTTTTGGGGTTGAGCTGCGACTTATAGTTTTCGAGAAAATGGGATTCTTGTAACGCTCTTCGAGGCAGTCAGAAATTCCAATGCAACCCCTGTAAAAATTTGAAAATTTTTTTTTCATCCCCAATTTGAAAATTGCTTATGTAGAATTAAGCTCGCACCTTTCCTGAGTTCAAATCTGCTTTTGGGGTTGTGCTGCGACTTATAGTTTTCGAGAAAATGGGATTTTTGTAACGCTCTTCGAGACAGTCAGAAATTCCAATGCAACCCCTGTAAAAATTTGAAAATTTTTTTTTCATCCCCAATTTGAAAATTGCTTATGTAGAATTAAGCTCGCACCTTTCCTGAGTTCAAATCTGCTTTTGGGGTTGAGCTGCGGCTTATAGTTTTCGAGAAAATGGGATTTTCGTAACGCTCTTTGAGGCAGTCAGAAATTCCAATGCAACCCCTGCAAAAATTTGAAATTTTTTTTTCATCCCCAATTTGTAAATTGTTTATGTAGAATTAAGCTCGCACCTTTCCTGAGTTCAAATCTGCTTTTGGGGTTGTGCTGCGACTTATAGTTTTCGAGAAAATTGGATTTTTGTAACGCACTTCGAGGCAGTCAGAAATTCCCTGTAAAAATTTGAAATTTTTTTTTTATCCCCAATTTGAAAATTGTTTATGTAGAATTAAGCTCGCACCTTTCCTGAGTTCAAATCTGCTTTTGGGGTTGTGCTGCGACTTATAGTTTTCGAGAAAATGGGATTTTTGTAACGCTCTTCGAGACAGTCAGAAATTCCAATGCAACCCCTGTAAAAATTTGAAAATTTTTTTTCATCCCCAATTTGAAAATTGCTTATGTAGAATTAAGCTCGCACCTTTCCTGAGTTCAAATCTGCTTTTGGGGTTGAGCTGCGGCTTATAGTTTTCGAGAAAATGGGATTTTCGTAACGCTCTTTGAGGCAGTCAGAAATTCCAATGCAACCCCTGCAAAAATTTGAAATTTTTTTTTCATCCCCAATTTGTAAATTGTTTATGTAGAATAAAGCCCGCACCTTTCCCGAGTTCAAATCTGCTTTGGGGTTGAGCTGCGGCTTATAGTTTTCGAGAAAATGGGATTTTTGTAACGCTCTTCGAGGCAGTCAGGAATTCCAATGCAACCCCTGTAAAAATTTGAAAATTTTTTTTCATCCCCAATTTGAAAATTGTTTATGTAGAATTAAGCTCGCACCTTTCCTGAGTTCAAATCTGCTTTTGGTGTTGTGCTGCGACTTATAGTTTTCGAGAAAATGGGATTTTTCTAACGCTCTTCGAGGCAGTCAGAAATTCCAATGCAAGCCCTGTAAAAATTTGAAAATTTTTTTTTCATCCCCAATTTGAAAATTGATTATGTAGAATTAAGCTCGCACCTTTCCTGAGTTCAAATCTGCTTTTGGGGTTGTGCTGCGACTTATAGTTTTCGAGAAAATGGGATTCTTGTAACGCTCTTCGAGGCAGTCAGAAATTCCAATGCAACCCCTGTAAAAATTTGAAAATATTTTTTTCATCCCCAATTTGAAAATTGTTTATGTAGAATAAAGCTCGCACCTTTCCTGAGTTCAAATCTGCTTTTGGGGTTGAGCTGCGGCTTATAGTTTTCGAGAAAATTGGATCTTTTTAACGCTCTTCGAGGCAGTCAGAAATTAAAATGCAACCCCTGTAAAAATTTGAAAATTTTTTTTTCATCCCCAATTTGAAAATTGTTTATGTAGAATAAAGCTCGCACCTTTCCTGAGTTCAAATCTGCTTTTGGGGTTGAGCTGCGGCTTATAGTTTTCGAGAAAATTGGATCTTTTTAACGCTCTTCGAGGCAGTCAGAAATTAAAATGCAACCCCTGTAAAAATTTGAAAATTTTTTTTTCATCCCCAATTTGAAAATTGTTTATGTAGAATTAAGCTCGCACCTTTCCTGAGTTCAAATCTGCTTTTGGGGTTGTGCTGCGACTTATAGTTTTCGAGAAAATGGGATTCTTCTAACGGTCTTCGAGGCAGTCAGAAATTATAATGCAACCCCTGTAAAAATTTGAAAATTTTTTTTTCATCCCCAATTTGAAAATTGTTTATGTAGAATTAAGCTCGCACCTTTCCTGAGTTCAAATCTGCTTTTGGGGTTGAGCTGCGGCTTATAGTTTTCGAGAAAATGGGATTTTCGTAACGCTCTTTGAGGCAGTCAGAAATTCCAATGCAACCCCTGCAAAAATTTTAAAATTTTTTTTTCATCCCCAATTTGAAAATTGTTTATGTAGAATAAAGCCCGCACCTTTCCCGAGTTCAAATCTGCTTTGGGGTTGAGCTGCGGCTTATAGTTTTCGAGAAAATGGGATTTTTGTAACGCTCTTTGAGGCAGTCAGAAATTCCAATGCAACCCCTGCAAAAATATGGAAATTTTATTTTCATCCCCAATTTGAAAATTGTTTATGTAGAATTAAGCTCGCACCTTTCCTGAGTTCAAATCTGCTTTTGGGGTTGAGCTGCGACTTATAGTTTTCGAGAAAATGGGATTCTTGTAACGCTCTTCGAGGCAGTCAGAAATTCCAATGCAACCCCTGTAAAAATTTGAAAATTTTTTTTTCATCCCCAATTTGAAAATTGCTTATGTAGAATTAAGCTCGCACCTTTCCTGAGTTCAAATCTGCTTTTGGGGTTGTGCTGCGACTTATAGTTTTCGAGAAAATGGGATTTTTGTAACGCTCTTCGAGACAGTCAGAAATTCCAATGCAACCCCTGTAAAAATTTGAAAATTTTTTTTTCATCCCCAATTTGAAAATTGCTTATGTAGAATTAAGCTCGCACCTTTCCTGAGTTCAAATCTGCTTTTGGGGTTGAGCTGCGGCTTATAGTTTTCGAGAAAATGGGATTTTCGTAACGCTCTTTGAGGCAGTCAGAAATTCCAATGCAACCCCTGCAAAAATTTGAAATTTTTTTTTCATCCCCAATTTGTAAATTGTTTATGTAGAATTAAGCTCGCACCTTTCCTGAGTTCAAATCTGCTTTTGGGGTTGTGCTGCGACTTATAGTTTTCGAGAAAATTGGATTTTTGTAACGCACTTCGAGGCAGTCAGAAATTCCCTGTAAAAATTTGAAATTTTTTTTTTATCCCCAATTTGAAAATTGTTTATGTAGAATTAAGCTCGCACCTTTCCTGAGTTCAAATCTGCTTTTGGGGTTGTGCTGCGACTTATAGTTTTCGAGAAAATGGGATTTTTGTAACGCTCTTCGAGACAGTCAGAAATTCCAATGCAACCCCTGTAAAAATTTGAAAATTTTTTTTCATCCCCAATTTGAAAATTGCTTATGTAGAATTAAGCTCGCACCTTTCCTGAGTTCAAATCTGCTTTTGGGGTTGAGCTGCGGCTTATAGTTTTCGAGAAAATGGGATTTTCGTAACGCTCTTTGAGGCAGTCAGAAATTCCAATGCAACCCCTGCAAAAATTTGAAATTTTTTTTTCATCCCCAATTTGTAAATTGTTTATGTAGAATAAAGCCCGCACCTTTCCCGAGTTCAAATCTGCTTTGGGGTTGAGCTGCGGCTTATAGTTTTCGAGAAAATGGGATTTTTGTAACGCTCTTCGAGGCAGTCAGGAATTCCAATGCAACCCCTGTAAAAATTTGAAAATTTTTTTTCATCCCCAATTTGAAAATTGATTATGTAGAATTAAGCTCGCACCTTTCCTGAGTTCAAATCTGCTTTTGGGGTTGTGCTGCGACTTATAGTTTTCGAGAAAATGGGATTCTTGTAACGCTCTTCGAGGCAGTCAGAAATTCCAATGCAACCCCTGTAAAAATTTGAAAATATTTTTTTCATCCCCAATTTGAAAATTGTTTATGTAGAATAAAGCTCGCACCTTTCCTGAGTTCAAATCTGCTTTTGGGGTTGAGCTGCGGCTTATAGTTTTCGAGAAAATTGGATCTTTTTAACGCTCTTCGAGGCAGTCAGAAATTAAAATGCAACCCCTGTAAAAATTTGAAAATTTTTTTTTCATCCCCAATTTGAAAATTGTTTATGTAGAATTAAGCTCGCACCTTTCCTGAGTTCAAATCTGCTTTTGGGGTTGTGCTGCGACTTATAGTTTTCGAGAAAATGGGATTCTTCTAACGGTCTTCGAGGCAGTCAGAAATTATAATGCAACCCCTGTAAAAATTTGAAAATTTTTTTTTCATCCCCAATTTGAAAATTGTTTATGTAGAATTAAGCTCGCACCTTTCCTGAGTTCAAATCTGCTTTTGGGGTTGAGCTGCGGCTTATAGTTTTCGAGAAAATGGGATTTTCGTAACGCTCTTTGAGGCAGTCAGAAATTCCAATGCAACCCCTGCAAAAATTTTAAAATTTTTTTTTCATCCCCAATTTGAAAATTGTTTATGTAGAATAAAGCCCGCACCTTTCCCGAGTTCAAATCTGCTTTGGGGTTGAGCTGCGGCTTATAGTTTTCGAGAAAATGGGATTTTTGTAACGCTCTTTGAGGCAGTCAGAAATTCCAATGCAACCCCTGCAAAAATATGGAAATTTTATTTTCATCCCCAATTTGAAAATTGTTTATGTAGAATTAAGCTCGCACCTTTCCTGAGTTCAAATCTGCTTTTGGGGTTGTGCTGCGACTTATAGTTTTCGAGAAAATGGGATTCTTGTAACGCTCTTCGAGGCAGTCAGAAATTCCAATGCAACCCCTGTAAAAATTTGAAATTTTTTTTTCATCCCCAATTTGAAAATTGTTTATGTAGAATTAAGCTCGCACCTTTCCTGAGTTCAAATCTGCTTTTGGGGTTGAGCTGCGACTTATAGTTTTCGAGAAAATGGGATTTTTGTAACGCTCTTCGAGACAGTCAGAAATTCCAATGCAACCCTTTAAAAATTTGAAATTTTTTTTTTCATCCCCAATTTGAAAATTGTTTATGTAGAATTAAGCTCGCACCTTTCCTGAGTTCAAATCTGCTTTTGGGGTTGAGCTGCGACTTATAGTTTTCGAGAAAATGGGATTTTTGTAACGCTCTTTGAGGCAGTCAGAAATTCCAATGCAACCCCTGCAAAAATTTTAAAATTTTTTTTTCATCCCCAATTTGAAAATTGTTTATGTAGAATAAAGCCCGCACCTTTCCCGAGTTCAAATTTGCTTTGGGGTTGAGCTGCGGCTTATAGTTTTCGAGAAAATGGGATTTTTGTAACGCTCTTTGAGGCAGTCAGAAATTCCAATGCAACCCCTGCAAAAATATGGAAATTTTATTTTCATCCCAATTTGAAAATTGTTTATGTAGAATTAAGCTCGCACCTTTCCTGAGTTCAAATCTGCTTTTGGGGTTGTGCTGCGACTTATAGTTTTCGAGAAAATGGGATTCTTGTAACGCTCTTCGAGGCAGTCAGAAATTCCAATGCAACCCCTGTAAAAATTTGAAAAATTTTTTTTCATCCCCAATTTGAAAATTGTTTATGTACAATTAAGCTCGCACCTTTCCTGAGTTCAAATCTGCTTTTGGGGTTGAGCTGCGACTTATAGTTTTCGAGAAAATGGGATTTTTGTAACGCTCTTCGAGACAGTCAGAAATTCCAATGCAACCCCTGTAAAAATTTGAAAATTTTTTTTTCATCCCCAATTTGAAAACTGCTTATGTAGAATTAAGCTCGCACCTTTCCTGAGTTCAAATCTGCTTTTGGGGTTGAGCTGCGACTTATAGTTTTCGAGAAAATGGGATTTTTGTAACGCTCTTCGAGGCAGTCAGAAATTTCAATGCAACCCCTGTAAAAATTTGAAATTTTTTTTTCATCCCCAATTTGAAAATTGTTTATGTAGAATTAAGCTCGCACCTTTCCTGAGTTCAAATCTGCTTTTGGGGTTGAGCTGCGACTTATAGTTTTCGAGAAAATGGGATTTTTGTAACGCTCTTCGAGGCAGTCAGAAATTCCAATGCAACATCTGTAAAAATTTGAAAATTTTTTTTTCATCCCCAATTTGAAAATTGTTTATGTAGAATTAAGCTCGCACCTTTCCTGAGTTCAAATCTGCTTTTGGGGTTGTGCTGCGACTTATAGTTTTCGAGAAAATTGGATTTTTGTAACGCACTTCGAGGCAGTCAGAAATTCCCTGTAAAAATTTGAAATTTTTTTTTTATCCCCAATTTGAAAATTGTTTATGTAGAATTAAGCTCGCACCTTTCCTGTGTTCAAATCTGCTTTTGGGGTTGTGCTGCGACTTATAGTTTTCGAGAAAATGGGATTTTTGTAACGCTCTTCGAGACAGTCAGAAATTCCAATGCAACCCCTGTAAAAATTTGAAAATTTTTTTTTCATCCCCAATTTGAAAATTGCTTATGTAGAATTAAGCTCTCACCTTTCCTGAGTTCAAATCTGCTTTTGGGGTTGAGCTGCGGCTTATAGTTTTCGAGAAAATGGGATTTTCGTAACGCTCTTTGAGGCAGTCAGAAATTCCAATGCAACCCCTGCAAAAATTTGAAATTTTTTTTTCATCCCCAATTTGTAAATTGTTTATGTAGAATAAAGCCCGCACCTTTCCCGAGTTCAAATCTGCTTTGGGGTTGAGCTGCGGCTTATAGTTTTCGAGAAAATGGGATTTTTGTAACGCTCTTCGAGGCAGTCAGGAATTCCAATGCAACCCCTGTAAAAATTTGAAAATTTTTTTTCATCCCCAATTTGAAAATTGTTTATGTAGAATTAAGCTCGCACCTTTCCTGAGTTCAAATCTGCTTTTGGTGTTGTGCTGCGACTAACGCTCTTCGAGGCAGTCAGAAATTCCAATGCAAGCCCTGTAAAAATTTGAAAATTTTTTTTTCATCCCCAATTTGAAAATTGATTATGTAGAATTAAGCTCGCACCTTTCCTGAGTTCAAATCTGCTTTTGGGGTTGTGCTGCGACTTATAGTTTTCGAGAAAATGGGATTCTTGTAACGCTCTTCGAGGCAGTCAGAAATTCCAATGCAACCCCTGTAAAAATTTGAAAATTTTTTTTTCATCCCCAATTTGAAAATTGTTTATGTAGAATAAAGCTCGCACCTTTCCTGAGTTCAAATCTGCTTTTGGGGTTGAGCTGCGGCTTATAGTTTTCGAGAAAATTGGATCTTTTTAACGCTCTTCGAGGCAGTCAGAAATTAAAATGCAACCCCTGTAAAAATTTGAAAATTTTTTTTTCATCCCCAATTTGAAAATTGTTTATGTAGAATTAAGCTCGCACCTTTCCTGAGTTCAAATCTGCTTTTGGGGTTGTGCTGCGACTTATAGTTTTCGAGAAAATGGGATTCTTCTAACGGTCTTCGAGGCAGTCAGAAATTATAATGCAACCCCTGTAAAAATTTGAAAATTTTTTTTTCATCCCCAATTTGAAAATTGTTTATGTAGAATTAAGCTCGCACCTTTCCTGAGTTCAAATCTGCTTTTGGGGTTGAGCTGCGGCTTATAGTTTTCGAGAAAATGGGATTTTCGTAACGCTCTTTGAGGCAGTCAGAAATTCCAATGCAACCCCTGCAAAAATTTTAAAATTTTTTTTTCATCCCCAATTTGAAAATTGTTTATATAGAATAAAGCCCGCACCTTTCCCGAGTTCAAATCTGCTTTGGGGTTGAGCTGCGGCTTATAGTTTTCGAGAAAATGGGATTTTTGTAACGCTCTTTGAGGCAGTCAGAAATTCCAATGCAACCCCTGCAAAAATATGGAAATTTTATTTTCATCCCCAATTTGAAAATTGTTTATGTAGAATTAAGCTCGCACCTTTCCTGAGTTCAAATCTGCTTTTGGGGTTGTGCTGCGACTTATAGTTTTCGAGAAAATGGGATTCTTGTAACGCTCTTCGAGGCAGTCAGAAATTCCAATGCAACCCCTGTAAAAATTTGAAATTTTTTTTTCATCCCCAATTTGAAAATTGTTTATGTAGAATTAAGCTCGCACCTTTCCTGAGTTCAAATCTGCTTTTGGGGTTGAGCTGCGACTTATAGTTTTCGAGAAAATGGGATTTTTGTAACGCTCTTCGAGGCAGTCAGAAATTCCAATGCAACCCCTGTAAAAATTTGAAAATTTTTTTTTCATCCCCAATTTGAAAATTGCTTATGTAGAATTAAGCTCGCACCTTTCCTGAGTTCAAATCTGCTTTTGGGGTTGTGCTGCGACTTATAGTTTTCGAGAAAATGGGATTTTTGTAACGCTCTTCGAGACAGTCAGAAATTCCAATGCAACCCCTGTAAAAATTTGAAAATTTTTTTTTCATCCCCAATTTGAAAATTGCTTATGTAGAATTAAGCTCGCACCTTTCCTGAGTTCAAATCTGCTTTTGGGGTTGAGCTGCGGCTTATAGTTTTCGAGAAAATGGGATTTTCGTAACGCTCTTTGAGGCAGTCAGAAATTCCAATGCAACCCCTGCAAAAATTTGAAATTTTTTTTTCATCCCCAATTTGTAAATTGTTTATGTAGAATAAAGCCCGCACCTTTCCCGAGTTCAAATCTGCTTTGGGGTTGAGCTGCGGCTTATAGTTTTCGAGAAAATGGGATTTTTGTAACGCTCTTCGAGGCAGTCAGGAATTCCAATGCAACCCCTGTAAAAATTTGAAAATTTTTTTTCATCCCCAATTTGAAAATTGATTATGTAGAATTAAGCTCGCACCTTTCCTGAGTTCAAATCTGCTTTTGGGGTTGTGCTGCGACTTATAGTTTTCGAGAAAATGGGATTCTTGTAACGCTCTTCGAGGCAGTCAGAAATTCCAATGCAACCCCTGTAAAAATTTGAAAATTTTTTTTTCATCCCCAATTTGAAAATTGTTTATGTAGAATAAAGCTCGCACCTTTCCTGAGTTCAAATCTGCTTTTGGGGTTGAGCTGCGGCTTATAGTTTTCGAGAAAATTGGATCTTTTTGACGCTCTTCGAGGCAGTCAGAAATTAAAATGCAACCCCTGTAAAAATTTGAAAATTTTTTTTTCATCCCCAATTTGAAAATTGTTTATGTAGAATTAAGCTCGCACCTTTCCTGAGTTCAAATCTGCTTTTGGGGTTGTGCTGCGACTTATAGTTTTCGAGAAAATGGGATTCTTCTAACGGTCTTCGAGGCAGTCAGAAATTATAATGCAACCCCTGTAAAAATTTGAAAATTTTTTTTTCATCCCCAATTTGAAAATTGTTTATGTAGAATTAAGCTCGCACCTTTCCTGAGTTCAAATCTGCTTTTGGGGTTGAGCTGCGGCTTATAGTTTTCGAGAAAATGGGATTTTCGTAACGCTCTTTGAGGCAGTCAGAAATTCCAATGCAACCCCTGCAAAAATTTTAAAATTTTTTTTTCATCCCCAATTTGAAAATTGTTTATGTAGAATAAAGCCCGCACCTTTCCCGAGTTCAAATCTGCTTTGGGGTTGAGCTGCGGCTTATAGTTTTCGAGAAAATGGGATTTTTGTAACGCTCTTTGAGGCAGTCAGAAATTCCAATGCAACCCCTGCAAAAATATGGAAATTTTATTTTCATCCCCAATTTGAAAATTGTTTATGTAGAATTAAGCTCGCACCTTTCCTGAGTTCAAATCTGCTTTTGGGGTTGTGCTGCGACTTATAGTTTTCGAGAAAATGGGATTCTTGTAACGCTCTTCGAGGCAGTCAGAAATTCCAATGCAACCCCTGTAAAAATTTGAAATTTTTTTTTCATCCCCAATTTGAAAATTGTTTATGTAGAATTAAGCTCGCACCTTTCCTGAGTTCAAATCTGCTTTTGGGGTTGAGCTGCGACTTATAGTTTTCGAGAAAATGGGATTTTTGTAACGCTCTTCGAGACAGTCAGAAATTCCAATGCAACCCCTGTAAAAATTTGAAAATTTTTTTTTCATCCCCAATTTGAAAATTGTTTATGTAGAATTAAGCTCGCACCTTTCCTGAGTTCAAATCTGCTTTTGGGGTTGAGCTGCGACTTATAGTTTTCGAGAAAATGGGATTTTTGTAACGCTCTTTGAGGCAGTCAGAAATTCCAATGCAACCCCTGCAAAAATTTTAAAATTTTATTTTCATCCCCAATTTGAAAATTGTTTATGTAGAATAAAGCCCGCACCTTTCCCGAGTTCAAATCTGCTTTGGGGTTGAGCTGCGGCTTATAGTTTTCGAGAAAATGGGATTTTTGTAACGCTCTTTGAGGCAGTCAGAAATTCCAATGCAACCCCTGCAAAAATATGGAAATTTTATTTTCATCCCAATTTGAAAATTGTTTATGTAGAATTAAGCTCGCACCTTTCCTGAGTTCAAATCTGCTTTTGGGGTTGTGCTGCGACTTATAGTTTTCGAGAAAATGGGATTCTTGTAACGCTCTTCGAGGCAGTCAGAAATTCCAATGCAACCCCTGTAAAAATTTGAAAAATTTTTTTTCATCCCCAATTTGAAAATTGTTCATGTACAATTAAGCTCGCACCTTTCCTGAGTTCAAATCTGCTTTTGGGGTTGAGCTGCGACTTATAGTTTTCGAGAAAATGGGATTTTTGTAACGCTCTTCGAGACAGTCAGAAATTCCAATGCAACCCCTGTAAAAATTTGAAAATTTTTTTTTCATCCCCAATTTGAAAACTGCTTATGTAGAATTAAGCTCGCACCTTTCCTGAGTTCAAATCTGCTTTTGGGGTTGAGCTGCGACTTATAGTTTTCGAGAAAATGGGATTTTTGTAACGCTCTTCGAGGCAGTCAGAAATTTCAATGCAACCCCTGTAAAAATTTGAAAAATTTTTTTTCATCCCCAATTTGAAAATTGTTCATGTACAATTAAGCTCGCACCTTTCCTGAGTTCAAATCTGCTTTTGGGGTTGAGCTGCGACTTATAGTTTTCGAGAAAATGGGATTTTTGTAACGCTCTTCGAGACAGTCAGAAATTCCAATGCAACCCCTGTAAAAATTTGAAAATTTTTTTTTCATCCCCAATTTGAAAACTGCTTATGTAGAATTAAGCTCGCACCTTTCCTGAGTTCAAATCTGCTTTTGGGGTTGAGCTGCGACTTATAGTTTTCGAGAAAATGGGATTTTTGTAACGCTCTTCGAGGCAGTCAGAAATTTCAATGCAACCCCTGTAAAAATTTGAAATTTTTTTTTCATCCCCAATTTGAAAATTGTTTATGTAGAATTAAGCTCGCACCTTTCCTGAGTTCAAATCTGCTTTTGGGGTTGTGCTGCGACTTATAGTTTTCGAGAAAATTGGATTTTTGTAACGCACTTCGAGGCAGTCAGAAATTCCCTGTAAAATTTTGAAATTTTTTTTTTATCCCCAATTTGAAAATTGTTTATGTAGAATTAAGCTCGCACCTTTCCTGAGTTCAAATCTGCTTTTGGGGTTGTGCTGCGACTTATAGTTTTCGAGAAAATGGGATTTTTGTAACGCTCTTCGAGACAGTCAGAAATTCCAATGCAACCCCTGTAAAAATTTGAAAATTTTTTTTTCATCCCCAATTTGAAAACTGCTTATGTAGAATTAAGCTCGCACCTTTCCTGAGTTCAAATCTGCTTTTGGGGTTGAGCTGCGACTTATAGTTTTCGAGAAAATGGGATTTTTGTAACGCTCTTCGAGGCAGTCAGAAATTTCAATGCAACCCCTGTAAAAATTTGAAATTTTTTTTTCATCCCCAATTTGAAAATTGTTTATGTAGAATTAAGCTCGCACCTTTCCTGAGTTCAAATCTGCTTTTGGGGTTGTGCTGCGACTTATAGTTTTCGAGAAAATTGGATTTTTGTAACGCACTTCGAGGCAGTCAGAAATTCCCTGTAAAATTTGAAAATTTTTTTTTCATCCCCAATTTGAAAATTGCTTATGTAGAATTAAGCTCGCACCTTTCCTGAGTTCAAATCTGCTTTTGGGGTTGAGCTGCGGCTTATAGTTTTCGAGAAAATGGGATTTTCGTAACGCTCTTTGAGGCAGTCAGAAATTCCAATGCAACCCCTGCAAAAATTTGAAATTTTTTTTTCATCCCCAATTTGTAAATTGTTTATGTAGAATAAAGCCCGCACCTTTCCCGAGTTCAAATCTGCTTTGGGGTTGAGCTGCGGCTTATAGTTTTCGAGAAAATGGGATTTTTGTAACGCTCTTCGAGGCAGTCAGGAATTCCAATGCAACCCCTGTAAAAATTTGAAAATTTTTTTTCATCCCCAATTTGAAAATTGTTTATGTAGAATTAAGCTCGCACCTTTCCTGAGTTCAAATCTGCTTTTGGTGTTGTGCTGCGACTTATAGTTTTCGAGAAAATGGGATTTTTCTAACGCTCTTCGAGGCAGTCAGAAATTCCAATGCAAGCCCTGTAAAAATTTGAAAATTTTTTTTTCATCCCCAATTTGAAAATTGATTATGTAGAATTAAGCTCGCACCTTTCCTGAGTTCAAATCTGCTTTTGGGGTTGTGCTGCGACTTATAGTTTTCGAGAAAATGGGATTCTTGTAACGCTCTTCGAGGCAGTCAGAAATTCCAATGCAACCCCTGTAAAAATTTGAAAATTTTTTTTTCATCCCCAATTTGAAAATTGTTTATGTAGAATAAAGCTCGCACCTTTCCTGAGTTCAAATCTGCTTTTGGGGTTGAGCTGCGGCTTATAGTTTTCGAGAAAATTGGATCTTTTTAACGCTCTTCGAGGCAGTCAGAAATTAAAATGCAACCCCTGTAAAAATTTGAAATTTTTTTTTCATCCCCAATTTGAAAATTGTTTATGTAGAATTAAGCTCGCACCTTTCCTGAGTTCAAATCTGCTTTTGGGGTTGTGCTGCGACTTATAGTTTTCGAGAAAATGGGATTCTTCTAACGGTCTTCGAGGCAGTCAGAAATTATAATGCAACCCCTGTAAAAATTTGAAAATTTTTTTTTCATCCCCAATTTGAAAATTGTTTATGTAGAATTAAGCTCGCACCTTTCCTGAGTTCAAATCTGCTTTTGGGGTTGAGCTGCGGCTTATAGTTTTCGAGAAAATGGGATTTTCGTAACGCTCTTTGAGGCAGTCAGAAATTCCAATGCAACCCCTGCAAAAATTTTAAAATTTTTTTTTCATCCCCAATTTGAAAATTGTTTATGTAGAATAAAGCCCGCACCTTTCCCGAGTTCAAATCTGCTTTGGGGTTGAGCTGCGGCTTATAGTTTTCGAGAAAATGGGATTTTTGTAACGCTCTTTGAGGCAGTCAGAAATTCCAATGCAACCCCTGTAAAAATTTGAAATTTTTTTTTCATCCCCAATTTGAAAATTGTTTATGTAGAATTAAGCTCGCACCTTTCCTGAGTTCAAATCTGCTTTTGGGGTTGAGCTGCGACTTATAGTTTTCGAGAAAATGGGATTTTTGTAACGCTCTTCGAGACAGTCAGAAATTCCAATGCAACCCCTGTAAAAATTTGAAAATTTTTTTTCATCCCCAATTTGAAAATTGCTTATGTAGAATTAAGCTCGCACCTTTCCTGAGTTCAAATCTGCTTTTGGGGTTGAGCTGCGACTTATAGTTTTCGAGAAAATGGGATTCTTGTAACGCTCTTCGAGGCAGTCAGAAATTCCAATGCAACCCCTGTAAAAATTTGAAAATTTTTTTTTCATCCCCAATTTGAAAATTGTTTATGTAGAATAAAGCCCGCACCTTTCCCGAGTTCAAATCTGCTTTGGGGTTGAGCTGCGGCTTATAGTTTTCGAGAAAATGGGATTTTTGTAACGCTCTTTGAGGCAGTCAGAAATTCCAATGCAACCCCTGTAAAAATTTGAAATTTTTTTTTCATCCCCAATTTGAAAATTGTTTATGTAGAATTAAGCTCGCACCTTTCCTGAGTTCAAATCTGCTTTTGGGGTTGAGCTGCGACTTATAGTTTTCGAGAAAATGGGATTTTTGTAACGCTCTTCGAGACAGTCAGAAATTCCAATGCAACCCCTGTAAAAATTTGAAAATTTTTTTTCATCCCCAATTTGAAAATTGCTTATGTAGAATTAAGCTCGCACCTTTCCTGAGTTCAAATCTGCTTTTGGGGTTGAGCTGCGACTTATAGTTTTCGAGAAAATGGGATTTTTGTAACGCTCTTTGAGGCAGTCAGAAATTCCAATGCAACCCCTGCAAAAATTTTAAAATTTTTTTTTCATCCCCAATTTGAAAATTGTTTATGTAGAATAAAGCCCGCACCTTTCCCGAGTTCAAATCTGCTTTGGGGTTGAGCTGCGGCTTATAGTTTTCGAGAAAATGGGATTTTTGTAACGCTCTTTGAGGCAGTCAGAAATTCCAATGCAACCCCTGCAAAAATATGGAAATTTTATTTTCATCCCAATTTGAAAATTGTTTATGTAGAATTAAGCTCGCACCTTTCCTGAGTTCAAATCTGCTTTTGGGGTTGTGCTGCGACTTATAGTTTTCGAGAAAATGGGATTCTTGTAACGCTCTTCGAGGCAGTCAGAAATTCCAATGCAACCCCTGTAAAAATTTGAAAAATTTTTTTTCATCCCCAATTTGAAAATTGTTTATGTACAATTAAGCTCGCACCTTTCCTGAGTTCAAATCTGCTTTTGGGGTTGAGCTGCGACTTATAGTTTTCGAGAAAATGGGATTTTTGTAACGCTCTCCGAGACAGTCAGAAATTCCAATGCAACCCCTGTAAAAATTTGAAAATTTTTTTTTCATCCCCAATTTGAAAACTGCTTATGTAGAATTAAGCTCGCACCTTTCCTGAGTTCAAATCTGCTTTTGGGGTTGAGCTGCGACTTATAGTTTTCGAGAAAATGGGATTTTTGTAACGCTCTTCGAGGCAGTCAGAAATTTCAATGCAACCCCTGTAAAAATTTGAAATTTTTTCTTCATCCCCAATTTGAAAATTGTTTATGTAGAATTAAGCTCGCACCTTTCCTGAGTTCAAATCTGCTTTTGGGGTTGAGCTGCGACTTATAGTTTTCGAGAAAATGGGATTTCTGTAACGCTCTTCGAGGCAGTCAGAAATTCCAATGCAACCCCTGTAAAAATTTGAAAATTTTTTTTTCATCCCCAATTTGAAAATTGTTTATGTAGAATTAAGCTCGCACCTTTCCTGAGTTCAAATCTGCTTTTGGGGTTGTGCTGCGACTTATAGTTTTCGAGAAAATGGGATTCTTGTAACGCTCTTCGAGGCAGTCAGAAATTCCAATGCAACCCCTGTAAAATTTTGAAAATTTTTTTTTCATCCCCAATTTGAAAATTGTTTATGTAGAATTAAGCTCGCACCTTTCCTGAGTTCAAATCTGCTTTTGGGGTTGAGCTGCGACTTATAGTTTTCGAGAAAATGGGATTCTTGTAACGCTCTTCGAGGCTGTCAGAAATTCCAATGCAACCCCTGTAAAAATTTGAAAATTTTTTTTTCATCCCCAATTTGAAAATTGTTTATGTAGAATTAAGCTCGCACCTTTCCTGAGTTCAAATCTGCTTTTGGGGTTGTGCTGCGACTTATAGTTTTCGAGAAAATGGGATTTTTGTAACGCTCTTCGAGGCAGTCAGAAATTCCAATGCAACCCCTGTAAAAATTTGAAAATTTTTTTTTCATCCCCAATTTGAAAATTGTTTATGTAGAATTAAGCTCGCACCTTTCCTGAGTTCAAATCTGCTTTTGGGGTTGAGCTGCGACTTATAGTTTTCGAGAAAATGGGATTCTTGTAACGCTCTTCGAGGCAGTCAGAAATTCCAATGCAACCCCTGTAAAAATTTGAAAATTTTTTTTTCATCCCCAATTTGAAAATTGTTTATGTAGAATTAAGCTCGCACCTTTCCTGAGTTCAAATCTGCTTTTGGGGTTGTGCTGCGACTTATAGTTTTCGAGAAAATGGGATTTCTGTAACGCTCTTCGAGGCAGTCAGAAATTCCAATGCAACCCCTGTACAAATTTGAAAATTTTTTTTTCATCCCCAATTTGAAAATTGTTTATGTAGAATTAAGCTCGCACCTTTCCTGAGTTCAAATCTGCTTTTGGGGTTGTGCTGCGACTTATAGTTTTCGAGAAAATGGGATTCTTGTAACGCTCTTCGAGGCAGTCAGAAATTCCAATGCAACCCCTGTAAAAATTTGAAAATTTTTTTTTCATCCCCAATTTGAAAATTGTTTATGTAGAATTAAGCTCGCACCTTTCCTGAGTTGAAATCTGCTTTTGGGGTTGTGCTGCGACTTATAGTTTTCGAGAAAATGGGATTTTTGTAACGCTCTTCGAGGCAGTCAGAAATACCAATGCAACCCCTGTAAAAATTTGAAAATTTTTTTTTCATCCCCAATTTGAAAATTGTTTATGTAGAATTAAGCTCGCACCTTTCCTGAGTTCAAATCTGCTTTTGGGGTTGAGCTGCGACTTATAGTTTTCGAGAAAATGGGATTCTTGTAACGCTCTTCGAGGCAGTCAGAAATTCCAATGCAACCCCTGTAAAAATTTGAAAATTTTTTTTTCATCCCCAATTTGAAAATTGTTTATGTAGAATTAAGCTCGCACCTTTCCTGAGTTCAAATCTGCTTTTGGGGTTGTGCTGCGCCTTATAGTTTTCGAGAAAATGGGATTCTCGTAACGCTCTTCGAGGCAGTCAGAAATTCCAATGCAACCCCTGTAAAAATTTGAAAATTTTTTTTTCATCCCCAATTTGAAAATTGTTTATGTAGAATTAAGCTCGCACCTTTCCTGAGTTCAAATCTGCTTTTGGGGTTGAGCTGCGACTTATAGTTTTCGAGAAAATGGGATTCTTGTAACGCTCTTCGAGGCAGTCAGAAATTTCAATGCAACCCCTGTAAAAATTTGAAAATTTGTTTTTCATCCCCAATTTGAAAATTGTTTATGTAGAATTAAGCTCGCACCTTTCCTGAGTTCAAATCTGCTTTTGGGGTTGTGCTGCGACTTATAGTTTTCGAGAAAATGGGATTCTTGTAACGCTCTTCGAGGCAGTCAGAAATTCCAATGCAACCCCTGTAAAAATTTGAAAATTTTTTTTTCATCCCCAATTTGAAAATTGTTTATGTAGAATTAAGCTCGCACCTTTCCTGAGTTCAAATCTGCTTTGGGGTTGTGCTGCGACTTATAGTTTTCGAGAAAATGGGATTCTTGTAACGCTCTTCGAGGCAGTCAGAAATTCCAATGCAACCCCTGTAAAAATTTGAAAATTTTTTTTTCATCCCCAATTTGAAAATTGTTTATGTAGAATTAAGCTCGCACCTTTCCTGAGTTCAAATCTGCTTTTGGGGTTGTGCTGCGACTTATAGTTTTCGAGAAAATGGGATTCTTGTAACGCTCTTCGAGGCAGTCAGAAATTCCAATGCAACCCCTGTAAAAATTTGAAAATTTTTTTTTCATCCCCAATTTGAAAATTGTTTATGTAGAATTAAGCTCGCACCTTTCCTGAGTTCAAATCTGCTTTTGGGGTTGTGCTGCGCCTTATAGTTTTCGAGAAAATGGGATTCTCGTAACGCTCTTCGAGGCAGTCAGAAATTCCAATGCAACCCCTGTAAAAATTTGAAAATTTTTTTTTCATCCCCAATTTGAAAATTGTTTATGTAGAATTAAGCTCGCACCTTTCCTGAGTTCAAATCTGCTTTTGGGGTTGAGCTGCGACTTATAGTTTTCGAGAAAATGGGATTCTTGTAACGCTCTTCGAGGCAGTCAGAAATTTCAATGCAACCCCTGTAAAAATTTGAAAATTTGTTTTTCATCCCCAATTTGAAAATTGTTTATGTAGAATTAAGCTCGCACCTTTCCTGAGTTCAAATCTGCTTTTGGGGTTGTGCTGCGACTTATAGTTTTCGAGAAAATGGGATTCTTGTAACGCTCTTCGAGGCAGTCAGAAATTCCAATGCAACCCCTGTAAAAATTTGAAAATTTTTTTTTCATCCCCAATTTGAAAATTGTTTATGTAGAATTAAGCTCGCACCTTTCCTGAGTTCAAATCTGCTTTGGGGTTGTGCTGCGACTTATAGTTTTCGAGAAAATGGGATTCTTGTAACGCTCTTCGAGGCAGTCAGAAATTCCAATGCAACCCCTGTAAAAATTTGAAAATTTTTTTTTCATCCCCAATTTGAAAATTGTTTATGTAGAATTAAGCTCGCACCTTTCCTGAGTTCAAATCTGCTTTTGGGGTTGTGCTGCGACTTATAGTTTTCGAGAAAATGGGATTTTTGTAACGCTCTTCGAGGCAGTCAGAAATTCCAATGCAACCCCTGTAAAAATTTGAAAATTTTTTTTTCATCCCCAATTTGAAAATTGTTTATGTAGAATTAAGCTCGCACCTTTCCTGAGTTCAAATCTGCTTTTGGGGTTGAGCTGCGACTTATAGTTTTCGAGAAAATGGGATTCTTGTACCGCTCTTCGAGGCAGTCAGAAATTCCAATGCAACCCCTGTAAAAATTTGAAAATTTTTTTTTCATCCCCAATTTGAAAACTGTTTATGTAGAATTAAGCTCGCACCTTTCCAGAGTTCAAATCTGCTTTTGGGGTTGTGCTGCGACTTATAGTTTTCGAGAAAATGGGATTTCTGTAACGCTCTTCGAGGCAGTCAGAAATTCCAATGCAACCCCTGTAAAAATTTGAAATTTTTTTTTTCATCCCCAATTTGAAAATTGTTTATGTAGAATTAAGCTCGCACCTTTCCTGAGTTCAAATCTGCTTTTGGGGTTGTGCTGCGACTTATAGTTTTCGAGAAAATGGGATTCTTGTAACGCTCTTCGAGGCAGTCAGAAATTCCAATGCAACCCCTGTAAAAATTTGAAAATTTTTTTTTCATCCCCAATTTGAAAATTGTTTATGTAGAATTAAGCTCGCACCTTTCCTGAGTTCAAATCTGCTTTTGGGGTTGTGCTGCGACTTATAGTTTTCGAGAAAATGGGATTCTTGTAACGCTCTTCGAGGCAGTCAGAAATTCCAATGCAACCCCTGTAAAAATTTGAAAATTTTTTTTCATCCCCAATTTGAAAATTGTTTATGTAGAATTAAGCTCGCACCTTTCCTGAGTTCAAATCTGCTTTTGGGGTTGTGCTGCGACTTATAGTTTTCGAGAAAATGGGATTTTTGTAACGCTCTTCGAGGCAGTCAGAAATTCCAATGCAACCCCTGTAAAAATTTGAAAATTTTTTTTCATCCTCAATTTGAAAATTGTTTATGTAGAATTAAGCTCGCACCTTTCCTGAGTTCAAATCTGCTTTTGGGGTTGAGCTGCGACTTATAGTTTTCGAGAAAATGGGATTCTTGTACCGCTCTTCGAGGCAGTCAGAAATTCCAATGCAACCCCTGTAAAAATTTGAAAATTTTTTTTTCATCCCCAATTTGAAAACTGTTTATGTAGAATTAAGCTCGCACCTTTTCTGTAACGCTCTTCGAGGCAGTCAGAAATTCCAATGTAACCCCTGTAAAAATTTGAAATTTTTTTTTTCATCCCCAATTTGAAAATTGTTGAATTAAGCTCGCACCTTTCCTGAGTTCAAATCTGCTTTTGGGGTTGTGCTGCGACTTATAGTTTTCGAGAAAATGGGATTTCTGTAACGCTCTTCGAGGCAGTCAGAAATTCCAATGCAACCCCTGTAAAAATTTGAAAATTTTTTTTTCATCCCCAATTTGAAAATTGTTTATGTAGAATTAAGCTCGCACCTTTCCTGAGTTCAAATCTGCTTTTGGGGTTGAGCTGCGACTTATAGTTTTCGAGAAAATGGGATTCTTGTAACGCTCTTCGAGGCAGTCAGAAATTCCAATGCAACCCGTGTAAAAATTTGAAAATTTTTTTTTCATCCCCAATTTGAAAATTGTTTATGTAGAATTAAGCTCGCACCTTTCCTGAGTTCAAATCTGCTTTTGGGGTTGTGCTGCGACTTATAGTTTTCGAGAAAATGGGATATCTGTAACGCTCTTCGAGGCAGTCAGAAATTCCAATGCAACCCCTGTAAAAATTTGAAAATTTTTTTTTCATCCCCAATTTGAAAATTGTTTATGTAGAATTAAGCTCGCACCTTTCCTGAGTTCAAATCTGCTTTTGGGGTTGAGCTGCGACTTATAGTTTTCGAGAAAATGGGATTCTTGTAACGCTCTTCGAGGCAGTCAGAAATTCCAATGCAACCCCTGTAAAAATTTGAAAATTTTTTTTTCATCCCCAATTTGAAAATTGTTTATGTAGAATTAAGCTCGCACCTTTCCTGAGTTCAAATCTGCTTTTGGGGTTGAGCTGCGACTTATAGTTTTCGAGAAAATGGGATTCTTGTAACGCTCTTCGAGGCAGTCAGAAATTCCAATGCAACCCCTGTAAAAATTTGAAAATTTTTTTTTCATCCCCAATTTGAAAATTGTTTATGTAGAATTAAGCTCGCACCTTTCCTGAGTTCAAATCTGCTTTTGGGGTTGAGCTGCGACTTATAGTTTTCGAGAAAATGGGATTCTTGTAACGCTCTTCGAGGCAGTCAGAAATTCCAATGCAACCCCTGTAAAAATTTGAAAATTTTTTTTTCATCCCCAATTTGAAAATTGTTTATGTAGAATTAAGCTCGCACCTTTCCTGAGTTCAAATCTGCTTTTGGGGTTGAGCTGCGACTTATAGTTTTCGAGAAAATGGGATTCTTGTAACGCTCTTCGAGGCAGTCAGAAATTCCAATGCAACCCCTGTAAAAATTTGAAAATTTTTTTTTCATCCCCAATTTGAAAATTGTTTATGTAGAATTAAGCTCGCACCTTTCCTGAGTTCAAATCTGCTTTTGGGGTTGTGCTGCGACTTATAGTTTTCGAGAAAATGGGATTTCTGTAACGCTCTTCGAGGCAGTCAGAAATTCCAATGCAACCCCTGTAAAAATTTGAAAATTTTTTTTCATCCCCAATTTGAAAATTGTTTATGTAGAATTAAGCTCGCACCTTTCCTGAGTTCAAATCTGCTTTTGGGGTTGTGCTGCGACTTATAGTTTTCGAGAAAATGGGATTCTTGTAACGCTCTTCGAGGCAGTCAGAAATTCCAATGCAACCCCTGTAAAAATTTGAAAATTTTTTTTTCATCCCCAATTTGAAAATTGTTTATGTAGAATTAAGCTCGCACCTTTCCTGAGTTCAAATCTGCTTTTGGGGTTGAGCTGCGACTTATAGTTTTCGAGAAAATGGGATTCTTGTAACGCTCTTCGAGGCAGTCAGAAATTCCAATGCAACCCCTGTAAAAATTTGAAAATTTTTTTTCATCCCCAATTTGAAAATTGTTTATGTAGAATTAAGCTCGCACCTTTCCTGAGTTCAAATCTGCTTTTGGGGTTGTGCTGCGACTTATAGTTTTCGAGAAAATGGGATTCTTGTAACGCTCTTCGAGGCAGTCAGAAATTCCAATGCAACCCCTGTAAAAATTTGAAAATTTTTTTTTCATCCCCAATTTGAAAATTGTTTATGTAGAATTAAGCTCGCACCTTTCCTGAGTTCAAATCTGCTTTTGGGGTTGTGCTGCGACTTATAGTTTTCGAGAAAATGGGATTTTTGTAACGCTCTTCGAGGCAGTCAGAAATTCCAATGCAACCCCTGTAAAAATTTGAAAATTTTTTTTTCATCCCCAATTTGAAAATTGTTTATGTAGAATTAAGCTCGCACCTTTCCTGAGTTCAAATCTGCTTTTGGGGTTGAGCTGCGACTTATAGTTTTCGAGAAAATGGGATTCTTGTACCGCTCTTCGAGGCAGTCAGAAATTCCAATGCAACCCCTGTAAAAATTTGAAAATTTTTTTTTCATCCCCAATTTGAAAACTGTTTATGTAGAATTAAGCTCGCACCTTTCCAGAGTTCAAATCTGCTTTTGGGGTTGTGCTGCGACTTATAGTTTTCGAGAAAATGGGATTTCTGTAACGCTCTTCGAGGCAGTCAGAAATTCCAATGCAACCCCTGTAAAAATTTGAAATTTTTTTTTTCATCCCCAATTTGAAAATTGTTTATGTAGAATTAAGCTCGCACCTTTCCTGAGTTCAAATCTGCTTTTGGGGTTGTGCTGCGACTTATAGTTTTCGAGAAAATGGGATTCTTGTAACGCTCTTCGAGGCAGTCAGAAATTCCAATGCAACCCCTGTAAAAATTTGAAAATTTTTTTTTCATCCCCAATTTGAAAATTGTTTATGTAGAATTAAGCTCGCACCTTTCCTGAGTTCAAATCTGCTTTTGGGGTTGTGCTGCGACTTATAGTTTTCGAGAAAATGGGATTCTTGTAACGCTCTTCGAGGCAGTCAGAAATTCCAATGCAACCCCTGTAAAAATTTGAAAATTTTTTTTCATCCCCAATTTGAAAATTGTTTATGTAGAATTAAGCTCGCACCTTTCCTGAGTTCAAATCTGCTTTTGGGGTTGTGCTGCGACTTATAGTTTTCGAGAAAATGGGATTTTTGTAACGCTCTTCGAGGCAGTCAGAAATTCCAATGCAACCCCTGTAAAAATTTGAAAATTTTTTTTCATCCTCAATTTGAAAATTGTTTATGTAGAATTAAGCTCGCACCTTTCCTGAGTTCAAATCTGCTTTTGGGGTTGAGCTGCGACTTATAGTTTTCGAGAAAATGGGATTCTTGTACCGCTCTTCGAGGCAGTCAGAAATTCCAATGCAACCCCTGTAAAAATTTGAAAATTTTTTTTTCATCCCCAATTTGAAAACTGTTTATGTAGAATTAAGCTCGCACCTTTTCTGTAACGCTCTTCGAGGCAGTCAGAAATTCCAATGTAACCCCTGTAAAAATTTGAAATTTTTTTTTTCATCCCCAATTTGAAAATTGTTGAATTAAGCTCGCACCTTTCCTGAGTTCAAATCTGCTTTTGGGGTTGTGCTGCGACTTATAGTTTTCGAGAAAATGGGATTTCTGTAACGCTCTTCGAGGCAGTCAGAAATTCCAATGCAACCCCTGTAAAAATTTGAAAATTTTTTTTTCATCCCCAATTTGAAAATTGTTTATGTAGAATTAAGCTCGCACCTTTCCTGAGTTCAAATCTGCTTTTGGGGTTGAGCTGCGACTTATAGTTTTCGAGAAAATGGGATTCTTGTAACGCTCTTCGAGGCAGTCAGAAATTCCAATGCAACCCCTGTAAAAATTTGAAAATTTTTTTTTCATCCCCAATTTGAAAATTGTTTATGTAGAATTAAGCTCGCACCTTTCCTGAGTTCAAATCTGCTTTTGGGGTTGTGCTGCGACTTATAGTTTTCGAGAAAATGGGATTTTTGTAACGCTCTTCGAGGCAGTCAGAAATTCCAATGCAACCCCTGTAAAAATTTGAAAATTTTTTTTCATCCCCAATTTGAAAATTGTTTATGTAGAATTAAGCTCGCACCTTTCCTGAGTTCAAATCTGCTTTTGGGGTTGAGCTGCGACTTATAGTTTTCGAGAAAATGGGATTCTTGTAACGCTCTTCGAGGCAGTCAGAAATTCCAATGCAACCCCTGTAAAAATTTGAAAATTTTTTTTTCATCCCCAATTTGAAAATTGTTTATGTAGAATTAAGCTCGCACCTTTCCTGAGTTCAAATCTGCTTTTGGGGTTGAGCTGCGACTTATAGTTTTCGAGAAAATGGGATTCTTGTAACGCTCTTCGAGGCAGTCAGAAATTCCAATGCAACCCCTGTAAAAATTTGAAAATTTTTTTTTCATCCCCAATTTGAAAATTGTTTATGTAGAATTAAGCTCGCACCTTTCCTGAGTTCAAATCTGCTTTTGGGGTTGAGCTGCGACTTATAGTTTTCGAGAAAATGGGATTCTTGTAACGCTCTTCGAGGCAGTCAGAAATTCCAATGCAACCCCTGTAAAAATTTGAAAATTTTTTTTTCATCCCCAATTTGAAAATTGTTTATGTAGAATTAAGCTCGCACCTTTCCTGAGTTCAAATCTGCTTTTGGGGTTGAGCTGCGACTTATAGTTTTCGAGAAAATGGGATTCTTGTAACGCTCTTCGAGGCAGTCAGAAATTCCAATGCAACCCCTGTAAAAATTTGAAAATTTTTTTTTCATCCCCAATTTGAAAATTGTTTATGTAGAATTAAGCTCGCACCTTTCCTGAGTTCAAATCTGCTTTTGGGGTTGTGCTGCGACTTATAGTTTTCGAGAAAATGGGATTTCTGTAACGCTCTTCGAGGCAGTCAGAAATTCCAATGCAACCCCTGTAAAAATTTGAAAATTTTTTTTCATCCCCAATTTGAAAATTGTTTATGTAGAATTAAGCTCGCACCTTTCCTGAGTTCAAATCTGCTTTTGGGGTTGTGCTGCGACTTATAGTTTTCGAGAAAATGGGATTCTTGTAACGCTCTTCGAGGCAGTCAGAAATTCCAATGCAACCCCTGTAAAAATTTGAAAATTTTTTTTTCATCCCCAATTTGAAAATTGTTTATGTAGAATTAAGCTCGCACCTTTCCTGAGTTCAAATCTGCTTTTGGGGTTGAGCTGCGACTTATAGTTTTCGAGAAAATGGGATTCTTGTAACGCTCTTCGAGGCAGTCAGAAATTCCAATGCAACCCCTGTAAAAATTTGAAAATTTTTTTTTCATCCCCAATTTGAAAATTGTTTATGTAGAATTAAGCTCGCACCTTTCCTGAGTTCAAATCTGCTTTTGGGGTTGTGCTGCGACTTATAGTTTTCGAGAAAATGGGATTCTTGTAACGCTCTTCGAGGCAGTCAGAAATTCCAATGCAACCCCTGTAAAAATTTGAAAATTTTTTTTTCATCCCCAATTTGAAAATTGTTTATGTAGAATTAAGCTCGCACCTTTCCTGAGTTCAAATCTGCTTTTGGGGTTGAGCTGCGACTTATAGTTTTCGAGAAAATGGGATTCTTGTAACGCTCTTCGAGGCAGTCAGAAATTCCAATGCAACCCCTGTAAAAATTTGAAAATTTTTTTTTCATCCCCAATTTGAAAATTGTTTATGTAGAATTAAGCTCGCACCTTTCCTGAGTTCAAATCTGCTTTTGGGGTTGTGCTGCGACTTATAGTTTTCGAGAAAATGGGATTTTTGTAACGCTCTTCGAGGCAGTCAGAAATTCCAATGCAACCCCTGTAAAAATTTGAAAATTTTTTTTTCATCCCCAATTTGAAAATTGTTTATGTAGAATTAAGCTCGCACCTTTCCTGAGTTCAAATCTGCTTTTGGGGTTGAGCTGCGACTTATAGTTTTCGAGAAAATGGGATTCTCGTAACGCTCTTCGAGGCAGTTAGAAATTCCAATGCAACCCCTGTAAAAATTTGAAAATTTATTTTTCATCCCCAATTTGAAAATTGTTTATGTAGAATTAAGCTCGCACCTTTCCTGAGTTCAAATCTGCTTTTGGGGTTGAGCTGCGACTTATAGTTTTCGAGAAAATGGGATTCTTGTAACGCTCTTCGAGGCAGTCAGAAATTCCAATGCAACCCCTGTAAAAATTTGAAAATTTTTTTTTCATCCCCAATTTGAAAATTGTTTATGTAGAATTAAGCTCGCACCTTTCCTGAGTTCAAATCTGCTTTTGGGGTTGTGCTGCGACTTATAGTTTTCGAGAAAATGGGATATCTGTAACGCTCTTCGAGGCAGTCAGAAATTCCAATGCAACCCCTGTAAAAATTTTAAAATTTTTTTTCATCCCCAATTTGAAAATTGTTTATGTAGAATTAAGCTCGCACCTTTCCTGAGTTCAAATCTGCTTTTGGGGTTGTGCTGCGACTTATAGTTTTCGAGAAAATGGGATTCTTGTAACGCTCTTCGAGGCAGTCAGAAATTCCAATGCAACCCCTGTAAAAATTTGAAAATTTTTTTTCATCCCCAATTTGAAAATTGTTTATGTAGAATTAAGCTCGCACCTTTCCTGAGTTCAAATCTGCTTTTGGGGTTGAGCTGCGACTTATAGTTTTCGAGAAAATGGGATTCTTGTAACGCTCTTCGAGGCAGTCAGAAATTCCAATGCAACCCCTGTAAAAATTTGAAAATTTTTTTTTCATTACCAATTTGAAAATTGTTTATGTAGAATTAAGCTCGCACCTTTCCTGAGTTCAAATCTGCTTTTGGGGTTGAGCTGCGACTTATAGTTTTCGAGAAAATGGGATTCTTGTAACGCTCTTCGAGGCAGTCAGAAATTCAAATGCAACCCCTGTAAAAATTTGAAAATTTTTTTTTCATCCCCAATTTGAAAATTGTTTATGTAGAATTAAGCTCGCACCTTTCCTGAGTTCAAATCTGCTTTTGGGGTTGTGCTGCGACTTATAGTTTTCGAGAAAATGGGATTTCTGTAACGCTCTTCGAGGCAGTCAGAAATTCCAATGCAACCCCTGTAAAAATTTGAAAATTTTTTTTCATCCCCAATTTGAAAATTGTTTATGTAGAATTAAGCTCGCACCTTTCCTGAGTTCAAATCTGCTTTTGGGGTTGTGCTGCGACTTATAGTTTTCGAGAAAATGGGATTCTTGTAACGCTCTTCGAGGCAGTCAGAAATTCCAATGCAACCCCTGTAAAAATTTGAAAATTTTTTTTTCATCCCCAATTTGAAAATTGTTTATGTAGAATTAAGCTCGCACCTTTCCTGAGTTCAAATCTGCTTTTGGGGTTGAGCTGCGACTTATAGTTTTCGAGAAAATGGGATTCTTGTAACGCTCTTCGAGGCAGTCAGAAATTCCAATGCAACCCCTGTAAAAATTTGAAAATTTTTTTTTCATCCCCAATTTGAAAATTGTTTATGTAGAATTAAGCTCGCACCTTTCCTGAGTTCAAATCTCCTTTTGGGGTTGTGCTGCGACTTATAGTTTTCGAGAAAATGGGATTTCTGTAACGCTCTTCGAGGCAGTCAGAAATTCCAATGCAACCCCTGTAAAAATTTGAATATTTTTTTTTCATCCCCAATTTGAAAATTGTTTATGTAGAATTAAGCTCGCACCTTTCCTGAGTTCAAATCTGCTTTTGGGGTTGAGCTGCGACTTATAGTTTTCGAGAAAATGGGATTCTTGTAACGCTCTTCGAGGCAGTCAGAAATTCCAATGCAACCCCTGTAAAAATTTGAAAATTTTTTTTTCATCCCCAATTTGAAAATTGTTTATGTAGAATTAAGCTCGCACCTTTCCTGAGTTCAAATCTGCTTTTGGGGTTGAGCTGCGACTTATAGTTTTCGAGAAAATGGGATTTATGTAACGCTCTTCGAGGCAGTCAGAAATTCCAATGCAACCCCTGTAAAAATTTGAAAATTTTTTTTTCATCCCCAATTTCAAAATTGTTTATGTAGAATTAAGCTCGCACCTTTCCTGAGTTCAAATCTGCTTTTGGGGTTGAGCTGCGACTTATAGTTTTCGAGAAAATGGGATTTTTGTAACGCTCTTCGAGGCAGTCAGAAATTCCAATGCAACCCCTGTAAAAATTTGAAAATTTTTTTTCATCCCCAATTTGAAAATTGTTTATGTAGAATTAAGCTCGCACCTTTCCTGAGTTCAAATCTGCTTTTTGGGTTGAGCTGCGACTTATAGTTTTCGAGAAAAGGGGATTTATGTAACGCTCTTCGAGGCAGTCAGAAATTCCAATGCAAAACCTGTAAAAATTTGAAAATTTTTTTTTCATCCCCAATTTGAAAATTGTTTATGTAGAATTAAGCTCGCACCTTTCCTGAGTTCAAATCTGCTTTTGGGGTTGTGCTGCGACTTATAGTTTTCGAGAAAATGGGATTCTTGTAACGCTCTTCGAGGCAGTCAGAAATTCCAATGCAACCCCTGTAAAATTTGAAAATTTTTTTTTCATCCCCAATTTGAAAATTGTTTATGTAGAATTAAGCTCGCACCTTTCCTGAGTTCAAATCTGCTTTTGGGGTTGAGCTGCGACTTATAGTTTTCGAGAAAATGGGATTCTTGTAACGCTCTTCGAGGCAGTCAGAAATTCCAATGCAACCCCTGTAAAAATTTGAAAATTTTTTTTTCATCCCCAATTTGAAAATTGTTTATGTAGAATTAAGCTCGCACCTTTCCTGAGTTCAAATCTGCTTTTGGGGTTGTGCTGCGACTTATAGTTTTCGAGAAAATGGGATTCTTGTAACGCTCTTCGAGGCAGTCAGAAATTCCAATGCAACCCCTGTAAAAATTTGAAAATTTTTTTTTCATCCCCAATTTGAAAATTGTTTATGTAGAATTAAGCTCGCACCTTTCCTGAGTTCAAATCTGCTTTTGGGGTTGAGCTGCGACTTATAGTTTTCGAGAAAATGGGATTTATGTAACGCTCTTCGAGGCAGTCAGAAATTCCAATGCAACCCCTGTAAAAATTTGAAAATTTTTTTTTCATCCCCAATTTGAAAATTGTTTATGTAGAATTAAGCTCGCACCTTTCCTGAGTTCAAATCTGCTTTTGGGGTTATAGTTATAGTTATAACTTATAGTTTTCGAGAAAATGGGATTCTTGTAACGCTCTTCGAGGCAGTCAGAAATTCCAATGCAACCCCTGTAAAAATTTGAAAATTTTTTTTTCATCCCCAATTTGAAAATTGTTTATGTAGAATTAAGCTCGCACCTTTCCTGAGTTCAAATCTGCTTTTGGGGTTGTGCTGCGACTTATAGTTTTCGAGAAAATGGGATTTTTGTAACGCTCTTCGAGGCAGTCAGAAATTCCAATGCAACCCCTGTAAAAATTTGAAAATTTGTTTTTCATCCCCAATTTGAAAATTGTTTATGTAGAATTAAGCTCGCACCTTTCCTGAGTTCAAATCTGCTTTTGGGGTTGTGCTGCGACTTATAGTTTTCGAGAAAATGGGATTCTTGTAACGCTCTTCGAGGCAGTCAGAAATTCCAATGCAACCCCTGTAAAAATTTGAAAATTTTTGTTTCATCCCCAACTTGAAAATTGTTTATGTAGAATTAAGCTCGCACCTTTCCTGAGTTCAAATCTGCTTTTGGGGTTGAGCTGCGACTTATAGTTTTCGAGAAAATGGGATTCTTGTAACGCTCTTCGAGGCAGTCAGAAATTCCAATGCAACCCCTGTAAAATTTTGAAAATTTTTTTTTTCATCCCCAATTTGAAAATTGTTTATGTAGAATTAAGCTCGCACCTTTCCTGAGTTCAAATCTGCTTTTGGGGTTGAGCTGCGACTTATAGTTTTCGAGAAAATGGGATTTTTGTAACGCTCTTCGAGGCAGTCAGAAATTCCAATGCAACCCCTGTAAAAATTTGAAAATTTTTTTTTCGTCCCCAATTTGAAAATTGTTTATGTAGAATTAAGCTCGCACCTTTCCTGAGTTCAAATCTGCTTTTGGGGTTGAGCTGCGACTTATAGTTTTCGAGAAAATGGGATTCTTGTAACGCTCTTCGAGGCAGTCAGAAATTCCAATGCAACCCCTGTAAAAATTTGAAAATTTTTTTTTCATCCCCAATTTGAAAATTGTTTATGTAGAATTAAGCTCGCACCTTTCCTGAGTTCAAATCTGCTTTTGGGGTTGTGCTGCGACTTATAGTTTTCGAGAAAATGGGATTCTTGTAACGCTCTTCGAGGCAGTCAGAAATTCCAATGCAACCCCTGTAAAAATTTGAAAATTTTTTTTTCATCCCCAATTTGAAAATTGTTTATGTAGAATTAAGCTCGCACCTTTCCTGAGTTCAAATCTGCTTTTGGGGTTGAGCTGCGACTTATAGTTTTCGAGAAAATGGGATTCTTGTAACGCTCTTCGAGGCAGTCAGAAATTCCAATGCAACCCCTGTAAAATTTTGAAAATTTTTTTTTTCATCCCCAATTTGAAAATTGTTTATGTAGAATTAAGCTCGCACCTTTCCTGAGTTCAAATCTGCTTTTGGGGTTGAGCTGCGACTTATAGTTTTCGAGAAAATGGGATTTTTGTAACGCTCTTCGAGGCAGTCAGAAATTCCAATGCAACCCCTGTAAAAATTTGAAAATTTTTTTTTCGTCCCCAATTTGAAAATTGTTTATGTAGAATTAAGCTCGCACCTTTCCTGAGTTCAAATCTGCTTTTGGGGTTGAGCTGCGACTTATAGTTTTCGAGAAAATGGGATTCTTGTAACGCTCTTCGAGGCAGTCAGAAATTCCAATGCAACCCCTGTAAAAATTTGAAAATTTTTTTTTCATCCCCAATTTGAAAATTGTTTATGTAGAATTAAGCTCGCACCTTTCCTGAGTTCAAATCTGCTTTTGGGGTTGTGCTGCGACTTATAGTTTTCGAGAAAATGGGATTCTTGTAACGCTCTTCGAGGCAGTCAGAAATTCCAATGCAACCCCTGTAAAAATTTGAAAATTTTTTTTTCATCCCCAATTTGAAAATTGTTTATGTAGAATTAAGCTCGCACCTTTCCTGAGTTCAAATCTGCCCTTGGGGTTGTGCTGCGACTTATAGTTTTCGAGAAAATGGGATTTTTGTAACGCTCTTCGAGGCAGTCAGAAATTCCAATGCAACCCCTGTAAAAATTTGAAAATTTTTTTTTCATCCCCAATTTGAAAATTGTTTATGTAGAATTAAGCTCGCACCATTCCTGAGTTCAAATCTGCTTTTGGGGTTGAGCTGCGACTTATAGTTTTCGAGAAAATGGGATTCTTGTAACGCTCTTCGAGGCAGTCAGAAATTCCAATGCAACCCCTGTAAAAATTTGAAAATTTTTTTTTCATCCCTAATTTGAAAATTGTTTATGTAGAATTAAGCTCGCACCTTTCCTGAGTTCAAATCTGCTTTTGGGGTTGAGCTGCGACTTATAGTTTTCGAGAAAATGGGATTTATGTAACGCTCTTCGAGGCAGTCAGAAATTCCAATGCAACCCCTGTAAAAATTTGAAAATTTTTTTTTCATCCCCAATTTGAAAATTGTTTATGTAGAATTAAGCTCGCACCTTTCCTGAGTTCAAATCTGCTCTTGGGGTTGTGCTGCGACTTATAGTTTTCGAGTAAATGGGATTTTTGTAACGCTCTTCGAGGCAGTCAGAAATTCCAATGCAACCCCTGTAAAAATTTGAAAATTTTTTTTTCATCCCCAATTTGAAAATTGTTTCTGTAGAATTAAGCTCGCACCTTTCCTGAGTTCAAATCTGCTTTTGGGGTTGAGCTGCGACTTATAGTTTTCGAGAAAATGGGATTTTTGTAACGCTCTTCGAGGCAGTCAGAAATTCCAATGCAACCCCTGTAAAAATTTGAAAATTTTTTTTTCATCCCCAATTTGAAAATTGTTTATGTAGAATTAAGCTCGCACCTTTCCTGAGTTCAAATCTGCTTTTGGGGTTGAGCTGCGACTTATAGTTTTCGAGAAAAGGGGATTTTTGTAACGCTCTTCGAGGCAGTCAGAAATTCCAATGCAACCCCTGTAAAAATTTGAAAATTTTTTTTTCATCCCCAATTTGAAAATTGTTTATGTAGAATTAAGCTCGCACCTTTCCTGAGTTCAAATCTGCTTTTGGGGTTGTGCTGCGACTTATAGTTTTCGAGAAAATGGGATTCTTGTAACGCTCTTCGAGGCAGTCAGAAATTCCAATGCAACCCCTGTAAAAATTTGAAAATTTTTTTTTCATCCCCAATTTGAAAATTGTTTATGTAGAATTAAGCTCGCACCTTTCCTGAGTTCAAATCTGCTTTTGGGGTTGAGCTGCGACTTATAGTTTTCGAGAAAATGGGATTCTTGTAACGCTCTTCGAGGCAGTCAGAATTTCCAATGCAACCCCTGTAAAAATTTCAAGATTTTTTTTTCATCCCCAATTTGAAAATTGTTTATGTAGAATTAAGCTCGCACCTTTCCTGAGTTCAAATCTGCTTTTGGGGTTGAGCTGCGACTTATAGTTTTCGAGAAAATGGGATTCTTGTAACGCTCTTCGAGGCAGTCAGAAATTCCAATGCAACTCCTGTAAAAATTTGAAAATTTTTTTTTCATCCCCAATTTGAAAATTGTTTATGTAGCATTAAGCTCGCACCTTTCCTGAGTTCAAATCTGCTTTTGGGGTTGTGCTGCGACTTATAGTTTTCGAGAAAATGGGATTCTTGTAACGCTCTTCGAGGCAGTCAGAAATTCCAATGCAACCCCTGTAAAAATTTGAAAATTTTTTTTTCATCCCCAATTTGAAAATTGTTTATGTAGAATTAAGCTCGCACCTTTCCTGAGTTCAAATCTGCTTTTGGGGTTGTGCTGCGACTTATAGTTTTCGAGAAAATGGGATTCTTGTAACGCTCTTCGAGGCAGTCAGAAATTCCAATGCAACCCCTGTAAAAATTTGAAAATTTTTTTTCATCCCCAATTTGAAAATTGTTTATGTAGAATTAAGCTCGCACCTTTCCTGAGTTCATATCTGCTTTTGGGGTTGAGCTGCGACTTATAGTTTTCGAGAAAATGGGATTCTTGTAACGCTCTTCGAGGCAGTCAGAAATTCCAATGCAACCCCTGTAAAAATTTGAAAATTTTTTTTTCATCCCCAATTTCAAAATTGTTTATGTAGAATTAAGCTCGCACCTTTCCTGAGTTCAAATCTGCTTTTGGGGTTGAGCTGCGACTTATAGTTTTCGAGAAAATGGGATTTTTGTAACGCTCTTCGAGGCAGTCAGAAATTCCAATGCAACCCCTGTAAAAATTTGAAAATTTTTTTTCATCCCCAATTTGAAAATTGTTTATGTAGAATTAAGCTCGCACCTTTCCTGAGTTCAAATCTGCTTTTTGGGTTGAGCTGCGACTTATAGTTTTCGAGAAAAGGGGATTTATGTAACGCTCTTCGAGGCAGTCAGAAATTCCAATGCAAAACCTGTAAAAATTTGAAAATTTTTTTTTCATCCCCAATTTGAAAATTGTTTATGTAGAATTAAGCTCGCACCTTTCCTGAGTTCAAATCTGCTTTTGGGGTTGTGCTGCGACTTATAGTTTTCGAGAAAATGGGATTCTTGTAACGCTCTTCGAGGCAGTCAGAAATTCCAATGCAACCCCTGTAAAATTTGAAAATTTTTTTTTCATCCCCAATTTGAAAATTGTTTATGTAGAATTAAGCTCGCACCTTTCCTGAGTTCAAATCTGCTTTTGGGGTTGAGCTGCGACTTATAGTTTTCGAGAAAATGGGATTCTTGTAACGCTCTTCGAGGCAGTCAGAAATTCCAATGCAACCCCTGTAAAAATTTGAAAATTTTTTTTTCATCCCCAATTTGAAAATTGTTTATGTAGAATTAAGCTCGCACCTTTCCTGAGTTCAAATCTGCTTTTGGGGTTGTGCTGCGACTTATAGTTTTCGAGAAAATGGGATTCTTGTAACGCTCTTCGAGGCAGTCAGAAATTCCAATGCAACCCCTGTAAAAATTTGAAAATTTTTTTTTCATCCCCAATTTGAAAATTGTTTATGTAGAATTAAGCTCGCACCTTTCCTGAGTTCAAATCTGCTTTTGGGGTTGAGCTGCGACTTATAGTTTTCGAGAAAATGGGATTCTTGTAACGCTCTTCGAGGCAGTCAGAAATTCCAATGCAACCCCTGTAAAAATTTGAAAATTTTTTTTTCATCCCCAATTTGAAAATTGTTTATGTAGAATTAAGCTCGCACCTTTCCTGAGTTCAAATCTGCTTTTGGGGTTATAGTTATAGTTATAACTTATAGTTTTCGAGAAAATGGGATTCTTGTAACGCTCTTCGAGGCAGTCAGAAATTCCAATGCAACCCCTGTAAAAATTTGAAAATTTTTTTTTCATCCCCAATTTGAAAATTGTTTATGTAGAATTAAGCTCGCACCTTTCCTGAGTTCAAATCTGCTTTTGGGGTTGTGCTGCGACTTATATTTTTCGAGAAAATGGGATTTTTGTAACGCTCTTCGAGGCAGTCAGAAATTCCAATGCAACCCCTGTAAAAATTTGAAAATTTGTTTTTCATCCCCAATTTGAAAATTGTTTATGTAGAATTAAGCTCGCACCTTTCCTGAGTTCAAATCTGCTTTTGGGGTTGTGCTGCGACTTATAGTTTTCGAGAAAATGGGATTCTTGTAACGCTCTTCGAGGCAGTCAGAAATTCCAATGCAACCCCTGTAAAAATTTGAAAATTTTTTTTTCATCCCCAACTTGAAAATTGTTTATGTAGAATTAAGCTCGCACCTTTCCTGAGTTCAAATCTGCTTTTGGGGTTGAGCTGCGACTTATAGTTTTCGAGAAAATGGGATTCTTGTAACGCTCTTCGAGGCAGTCAGAAATTCCAATGCAACCCCTGTAAAATTTTGAAAATTTTTTTTTTCATCCCCAATTTGAAAATTGTTTATGTAGAATTAAGCTCGCACCTTTCCTGAGTTCAAATCTGCTTTTGGGGTTGAGCTGCGACTTATAGTTTTCGAGAAAATGGGATTTTTGTAACGCTCTTCGAGGCAGTCAGAAATTCCAATGCAACCCCTGTAAAAATTTGAAAATTTTTTTTTCGTCCCCAATTTGAAAATTGTTTATGTAGAATTAAGCTCGCACCTTTCCTGAGTTCAAATCTGCTTTTGGGGTTGAGCTGCGACTTATAGTTTTCGAGAAAATGGGATTCTTGTAACGCTCTTCGAGGCAGTCAGAAATTCCAATGCAACCCCTGTAAAAATTTGAAAATTTTTTTTTCATCCCCAATTTGAAAATTGTTTATGTAGAATTAAGCTCGCACCTTTCCTGAGTTCAAATCTGCTTTTGGGGTTGTGCTGCGACTTATAGTTTTCGAGAAAATGGGATTCTTGTAACGCTCTTCGAGGCAGTCAGAAATTCCAATGCAACCCCTGTAAAAATTTGAAAATTTTTTTTTCATCCCCAATTTGAAAATTGTTTATGTAGAATTAAGCTCGCACCTTTCCTGAGTTCAAATCTGCTCTTGGGGTTGTGCTGCGACTTATAGTTTTCGAGAAAATGGGATTTTTGTAACGCTCTTCGAGGCAGTCAGAAATTCCAATGCAACCCCTGTAAAAATTTGAAAATTTTTTTTTCATCCCCAATTTGAAAATTGTTTATGTAGAATTAAGCTCGCACCTTTCCTGAGTTCAAATCTGCTTTTGGGGTTGTGCTGCGACTTATAGTTTTCGAGAAAATGGGATTCTTGTAACGCTCTTCGAGGCAGTCAGAAATTCCAATGCAACCCCTGTAAAAATTTGAAAATTTTTTTTTCATCCCCAATTTGAAAATTGTTTATGTAGAATTAAGCTCGCACCTTTCCTGAGTTCAAATCTGCTTTTGGGGTTGTGCTGCGACTTATAGTTTTCGAGAAAATGGGATTTTTGTAACGCTCTTCGAGGCAGTCAGAAATTCCAATGCAACCCCTGTAAAAATTTGAAAATTTTTTTTTCATCCCCAATTTGAAAATTGTTTATGTAGAATTAAGCTCGCACCTTTCCTGAGTTCAAATCTGCTTTTGGGGTTGTGCTGCGCCTTATAGTTTTCGAGAAAATGGGATTCTTGTAACGCTCTTCGAGGCAGTCAGAAATTCCAATGCAACCCCTGTAAAAATTTGAAAATTTTTTTTTCATCCCCAATTTGAAAATTGTTTATGTGGAATTAAGCTCGCACCTTTCCTGAGTTCAAATCTGCTTTTGGGGTTGAGCTGCGACTTATAGTTTTCGAGAAAACGGGATTTTTGTAACGCTCTTCGAGGCAGTCAGAAATTCCAATGCAACCCCTGTAAAAATTTGAAAATTTTTTTTTCATCCCCAATTTGAAAATTGTTTATGTAGAATTAAGCTCGCACCTTTCCTGAGTTCAAATCTGCTTTTGGGGTTGTGCTGCGACTTATAGTTTTCGAGAAAATGGGATTCTTGTAACGCTCTTCGAGGCAGTCAGAAATTCCAATGCAACCCCTGTAAAAATTTGAAAATTTTTTTTTCATCCCCAATTTGAAAATTGTTTATATAGAATTAAGCTCGCACCTTTCCTGAGTTCAAATCTGCTTTTGGGGTTGAGCTGCGACTTATAGTTTTCGAGAAAATGGGATTCTTGTAACGCTCTTCGAGGCAGTCAGAAATTCCAATGCAACCCCTGTAAAAATTTGAAAATTTTTTTTTCATCCCCAATTTGAAAATTGTTTATGTAGAATTAAGCTCGCACCTTTCCTGAGTTCAAATCTGCTTTTGGGGTTGAGCTGCGACTTATAGTTTTCGAGAAAATGGGATTTATGTAACGCTCTTCGAGGCAGTCAGAAATTCCAATGCAACCCCTGTAAAAATTTGAAAATTTTTTTTTCATCCCCAATTTGAAAATTGTTTATGTAGAATTAAGCTCGCACCTTTCCTGAGTTCAAATCTGCTTTTGGGGTTATAGTTATAGTTATAACTTATAGTTTTCGAGAAAATGGGATTCTTGTAACGCTCTTCGAGGCAGTCAGAAATTCCAATGCAACCCCTGTAAAAATTTGAAAATTTTTTTTTCATCCCCAATTTGAAAATTGTTTATGTAGAATTAAGCTCGCACCTTTCCTGAGTTCAAATCTGCTTTTGGGGTTGTGCTGCGACTTATAGTTTTCGAGAAAATGGGATTCTTGTAACGCTCTTCGAGGCAGTCAGAAATTCCAATGCAACCCCTGTAAAAATTTGAAAATTTTTTTTTCATCCCCAATTTGAAAATTGTTTATGTAGAATTAAGCTCGCACCTTTCCTGAGTTCAAATCTGCCCTTGGGGTTGTGCTGCGACTTATAGTTTTCGAGAAAATGGGATTTTTGTAACGCTCTTCGAGGCAGTCAGAAATTCCAATGCAACCCCTGTAAAAATTTGAAAATTTTTTTTTCATCCCCAATTTGAAAATTGTTTATGTAGAATTAAGCTCGCACCATTCCTGAGTTCAAATCTGCTTTTGGGGTTGAGCTGCGACTTATAGTTTTCGAGAAAATGGGATTCTTGTAACGCTCTTCGAGGCAGTCAGAAATTCCAATGCAACCCCTGTAAAAATTTGAAAATTTTTTTTTCATCCCTAATTTGAAAATTGTTTATGTAGAATTAAGCTCGCACCTTTCCTGAGTTCAAATCTGCTTTTGGGGTTGAGCTGCGACTTATAGTTTTCGAGAAAATGGGATTTATGTAACGCTCTTCGAGGCAGTCAGAAATTCCAATGCAACCCCTGTAAAAATTTGAAAATTTTTTTTTCATCCCCAATTTGAAAATTGTTTATGTAGAATTAAGCTCGCACCTTTCCTGAGTTCAAATCTGCTCTTGGGGTTGTGCTGCGACTTATAGTTTTCGAGTAAATGGGATTTTTGTAACGCTCTTCGAGGCAGTCAGAAATTCCAATGCAACCCCTGTAAAAATTTGAAAATTTTTTTTTCATCCCCAATTTGAAAATTGTTTCTGTAGAATTAAGCTCGCACCTTTCCTGAGTTCAAATCTGCTTTTGGGGTTGAGCTGCGACTTATAGTTTTCGAGAAAATGGGATTTTTGTAACGCTCTTCGAGGCAGTCAGAAATTCCAATGCAACCCCTGTAAAAATTTGAAAATTTTTTTTTCATCCCCAATTTGAAAATTGTTTATGTAGAATTAAGCTCGCACCTTTCCTGAGTTCAAATCTGCTTTTGGGGTTGAGCTGCGACTTATAGTTTTCGAGAAAAGGGGATTTTTGTAACGCTCTTCGAGGCAGTCAGAAATTCCAATGCAACCCCTGTAAAAATTTGAAAATTTTTTTTTCATCCCCAATTTGAAAATTGTTTATGTAGAATTAAGCTCGCACCTTTCCTGAGTTCAAATCTGCTTTTGGGGTTGTGCTGCGACTTATAGTTTTCGAGAAAATGGGATTCTTGTAACGCTCTTCGAGGCAGTCAGAAATTCCAATGCAACCCCTGTAAAAATTTGAAAATTTTTTTTTCATCCCCAATTTGAAAATTGTTTATGTAGAATTAAGCTCGCACCTTTCCTGAGTTCAAATCTGCTTTTGGGGTTGAGCTGCGACTTATAGTTTTCGAGAAAATGGGATTCTTGTAACGCTCTTCGAGGCAGTCAGAATTTCCAATGCAACCCCTGTAAAAATTTGAAAATTTTTTTTTCATCCCCAATTTGAAAATTGTTTATGTAGAATTAAGCTCGCACCTTTCCTGAGTTCAAATCTGCTTTTGGGGTTGAGCTGCGACTTATAGTTTTCGAGAAAATGGGATTCTTGTAACGCTCTTCGAGGCAGTCAGAAATTCCAATGCAACCCCTGTAAAAATTTGAAAATTTTTTTTTCATCCCCAATTTGAAAATTGTTTATGTAGAATTAAGCTCGCACCTTTCCTGAGTTCAAATCTGCTTTTGGGGTTGAGCTGCGACTTATAGTTTTCGAGAAAATGGGATTCTTGTAACGCTCTTCGAGGCAGTCAGAAATTCCAATGCAACCCCTGTAAAAATTTGAAAATTTTTTTTTCATCCCCAATTTGAAAATTGTTTATGTAGAATTAAGCTCGCACCTTTCCTGAGTTCAAATCTGCTTTTGGGGTTGTGCTGCGACTTATAGTTTTCGAGAAAATGGGATTCTTGTAACGCTCTTCGAGGCAGTCAGAAATTCCAATGCAACCCCTGTAAAAATTTGAAAATTTTTTTTTCATCCCCAATTTGAAAATTGTTTATGTAGAATTAAGCTCGCACCTTTCCTGAGTTCAAATCTGCCCTTGGGGTTGTGCTGCGACTTATAGTTTTCGAGAAAATGGGATTTTTGTAACGCTCTTCGAGGCAGTCAGAAATTCCAATGCAACCCCTGTAAAAATTTGAAAATTTTTTTTTCATCCCCAATTTGAAAATTGTTTATGTAGAATTAAGCTCGCACCATTCCTGAGTTCAAATCTGCTTTTGGGGTTGAGCTGCGACTTATAGTTTTCGAGAAAATGGGATTCTTGTAACGCTCTTCGAGGCAGTCAGAAATTCCAATGCAACCCCTGTAAAAATTTGAAAATTTTTTTTTCATCCCTAATTTGAAAATTGTTTATGTAGAATTAAGCTCGCACCTTTCCTGAGTTCAAATCTGCTTTTGGGGTTGAGCTGCGACTTATAGTTTTCGAGAAAATGGGATTTATGTAACGCTCTTCGAGGCAGTCAGAAATTCCAATGCAACCCCTGTAAAAATTTGAAAATTTTTTTTTCATCCCCAATTTGAAAATTGTTTATGTAGAATTAAGCTCGCACCTTTCCTGAGTTCAAATCTGCTCTTGGGGTTGTGCTGCGACTTATAGTTTTCGAGTAAATGGGATTTTTGTAACGCTCTTCGAGGCAGTCAGAAATTCCAATGCAACCCCTGTAAAAATTTGAAAATTTTTTTTTCATCCCCAATTTGAAAATTGTTTCTGTAGAATTAAGCTCGCACCTTTCCTGAGTTCAAATCTGCTTTTGGGGTTGAGCTGCGACTTATAGTTTTCGAGAAAATGGGATTTTTGTAACGCTCTTCGAGGCAGTCAGAAATTCCAATGCAACCCCTGTAAAAATTTGAAAATTTTTTTTTCATCCCCAATTTGAAAATTGTTTATGTAGAATTAAGCTCGCACCTTTCCTGAGTTCAAATCTGCTTTTGGGGTTGAGCTGCGACTTATAGTTTTCGAGAAAAGGGGATTTTTGTAACGCTCTTCGAGGCAGTCAGAAATTCCAATGCAACCCCTGTAAAAATTTGAAAATTTTTTTTTCATCCCCAATTTGAAAATTGTTTATGTAGAATTAAGCTCGCACCTTTCCTGAGTTCAAATCTGCTTTTGGGGTTGTGCTGCGACTTATAGTTTTCGAGAAAATGGGATTCTTGTAACGCTCTTCGAGGCAGTCAGAAATTCCAATGCAACCCCTGTAAAAATTTGAAAATTTTTTTTTCATCCCCAATTTGAAAATTGTTTATGTAGAATTAAGCTCGCACCTTTCCTGAGTTCAAATCTGCTTTTGGGGTTGAGCTGCGACTTATAGTTTTCGAGAAAATGGGATTCTTGTAACGCTCTTCGAGGCAGTCAGAATTTCCAATGCAACCCCTGTAAAAATTTGAAAATTTTTTTTTCATCCCCAATTTGAAAATTGTTTATGTAGAATTAAGCTCGCACCTTTCCTGAGTTCAAATCTGCTTTTGGGGTTGAGCTGCGACTTATAGTTTTCGAGAAAATGGGATTCTTGTAACGCTCTTCGAGGCAGTCAGAAATTCCAATGCAACCCCTGTAAAAATTTGAAAATTTTTTTTTCATCCCCAATTTGAAAATTGTTTATGTAGCATTAAGCTCGCACCTTTCCTGAGTTCAAATCTGCTTTTGGGGTTGTGCTGCGACTTATAGTTTTCGAGAAAATGGGATTCTTGTAACGCTCTTCGAGGCAGTCAGAAATTCCAATGCAACCCCTGTAAAAATTTGAAAATTTTTTTTTCATCCCCAATTTGAAAATTGTTTATGTAGAATTAAGCTCGCACCTTTCCTGAGTTCAAATCTGCTTTTGGGGTTGTGCTGCGACTTATAGTTTTCGAGAAAATGGGATTCTTGTAACGCTCTTCGAGGCAGTCAGAAATTCCAATGCAACCCCTGTAAAAATTTGAAAATTTTTTTTCATCCCCAATTTGAAAATTGTTTATGTAGAATTAAGCTCGCACCTTTCCTGAGTTCATATCTGCTTTTGGGGTTGAGCTGCGACTTATAGTTTTCGAGAAAATGGGATTCTTGTAACGCTCTTCGAGGCAGTCAGAAATTCCAATGCAACCCCTGTAAAAATTTGAAAATTTTTTTTTCATCCCCAATTTCAAAATTGTTTATGTAGAATTAAGCTCGCACCTTTCCTGAGTTCAAATCTGCTTTTGGGGTTGAGCTGCGACTTATAGTTTTCGAGAAAATGGGATTTTTGTAACGCTCTTCGAGGCAGTCAGAAATTCCAATGCAACCCCTGTAAAAATTTGAAAATTTTTTTTCATCCCCAATTTGAAAATTGTTTATGTAGAATTAAGCTCGCACCTTTCCTGAGTTCAAATCTGCTTTTTGGGTTGAGCTGCGACTTATAGTTTTCGAGAAAAGGGGATTTATGTAACGCTCTTCGAGGCAGTCAGAAATTCCAATGCAAAACCTGTAAAAATTTGAAAATTTTTTTTTCATCCCCAATTTGAAAATTGTTTATGTAGAATTAAGCTCGCACCTTTCCTGAGTTCAAATCTGCTTTTGGGGTTGTGCTGCGACTTATAGTTTTCGAGAAAATGGGATTCTTGTAACGCTCTTCGAGGCAGTCAGAAATTCCAATGCAACCCCTGTAAAAATTTGAAAATTTTTTTTTCATCCCCAATTTGAAAATTGTTTATGTAGAATTAAGCTCGCACCTTTCCTGAGTTCAAATCTGCTTTTGGGGTTGAGCTGCGACTTATAGTTTTCGAGAAAATGGGATTCTTGTAACGCTCTTCGAGGCAGTCAGAAATTCCAATGCAACCCCTGTAAAAATTTGAAAATTTTTTTTTCATCCCCAATTTGAAAATTGTTTATGTAGAATTAAGCTCGCACCTTTCCTGAGTTCAAATCTGCTTTTGGGGTTGTGCTGCGACTTATAGTTTTCGAGAAAATGGGATTCTTGTAACGCTCTTCGAGGCAGTCAGAAATTCCAATGCAACCCCTGTAAAAATTTGAAAATTTTTTTTTCATCCCCAATTTGAAAATTGTTTATGTAGAATTAAGCTCGCACCTTTCCTGAGTTCAAATCTGCTTTTGGGGTTGAGCTGCGACTTATAGTTTTCGAGAAAATGGGATTTATGTAACGCTCTTCGAGGCAGTCAGAAATTCCAATGCAACCCCTGTAAAAATTTGAAAATTTTTTTTTCATCCCCAATTTGAAAATTGTTTATGTAGAATTAAGCTCGCACCTTTCCTGAGTTCAAATCTGCTTTTGGGGTTATAGTTATAGTTATAACTTATAGTTTTCGAGAAAATGGGATTCTTGTAACGCTCTTCGAGGCAGTCAGAAATTCCAATGCAACCCCTGTAAAAATTTGAAAATTTTTTTTTCATCCCCAATTTGAAAATTGTTTATGTAGAATTAAGCTCGCACCTTTCCTGAGTTCAAATCTGCTTTTGGGGTTGTGCTGCGACTTATAGTTTTCGAGAAAATGGGATTCTTGTAACGCTCTTCGAGGCAGTCAGAAATTCCAATGCAACCCCTGTAAAAATTTGAAAATTTTTTTTTCATCCCCAACTTGAAAATTGTTTATGTAGAATTAAGCTCGCACCTTTCCTGAGTTCAAATCTGCTTTTGGGGTTGAGCTGCGACTTATAGTTTTCGAGAAAATGGGATTCTTGTAACGCTCTTCGAGGCAGTCAGAAATTCCAATGCAACCCCTGTAAAATTTTGAAAATTTTTTTTTTCATCCCCAATTTGAAAATTGTTTATGTAGAATTAAGCTCGCACCTTTCCTGAGTTCAAATCTGCTTTTGGGGTTGAGCTGCGACTTATAGTTTTCGAGAAAATGGGATTTTTGTAACGCTCTTCGAGGCAGTCAGAAATTCCAATGCAACCCCTGTAAAAATTTGAAAATTTTTTTTTCGTCCCCAATTTGAAAATTGTTTATGTAGAATTAAGCTCGCACCTTTCCTGAGTTCAAATCTGCTTTTGGGGTTGAGCTGCGACTTATAGTTTTCGAGAAAATGGGATTCTTGTAACGCTCTTCGAGGCAGTCAGAAATTCCAATGCAACCCCTGTAAAAATTTGAAAATTTTTTTTTCATCCCCAATTTGAAAATTGTTTATGTAGAATTAAGCTCGCACCTTTCCTGAGTTCAAATCTGCTTTTGGGGTTGTGCTGCGACTTATAGTTTTCGAGAAAATGGGATTCTTGTAACGCTCTTCGAGGCAGTCAGAAATTCCAATGCAACCCCTGTAAAAATTTGAAAATTTTTTTTTCATCCCCAATTTGAAAATTGTTTATGTAGAATTAAGCTCGCACCTTTCCTGAGTTCAAATCTGCTCTTGGGGTTGTGCTGCGACTTATAGTTTTCGAGAAAATGGGATTTTTGTAACGCTCTTCGAGGCAGTCAGAAATTCCAATGCAACCCCTGTAAAAATTTGAAAATTTTTTTTTCATCCCCAATTTGAAAATTGTTTATGTAGAATTAAGCTCGCACCTTTCCTGAGTTCAAATCTGCTTTTGGGGTTGTGCTGCGACTTATAGTTTTCGAGAAAATGGGATTCTTGTAACGCTCTTCGAGGCAGTCAGAAATTCCAATGCAACCCCTGTAAAAATTTGAAAATTTTTTTTTCATCCCCAATTTGAAAATTGTTTATGTAGAATTAAGCTCGCACCTTTCCTGAGTTCAAATCTGCTTTTGGGGTTGTGCTGCGACTTATAGTTTTCGAGAAAATGGGATTTTTGTAACGCTCTTCGAGGCAGTCAGAAATTCCAATGCAACCCCTGTAAAAATTTGAAAATTTTTTTTTCATCCCCAATTTGAAAATTGTTTATGTAGAATTAAGCTCGCACCTTTCCTGAGTTCAAATCTGCTTTTGGGGTTGTGCTGCGCCTTATAGTTTTCGAGAAAATGGGATTCTTGTAACGCTCTTCGAGGCAGTCAGAAATTCCAATGCAACCCCTGTAAAAATTTGAAAATTTTTTTTTCATCCCCAATTTGAAAATTGTTTATGTGGAATTAAGCTCGCACCTTTCCTGAGTTCAAATCTGCTTTTGGGGTTGAGCTGCGACTTATAGTTTTCGAGAAAACGGGATTTTTGTAACGCTCTTCGAGGCAGTCAGAAATTCCAATGCAACCCCTGTAAAAATTTGAAAATTTTTTTTTCATCCCCAATTTGAAAATTGTTTATGTAGAATTAAGCTCGCACCTTTCCTGAGTTCAAATCTGCTTTTGGGGTTGTGCTGCGACTTATAGTTTTCGAGAAAATGGGATTCTTGTAACGCTCTTCGAGGCAGTCAGAAATTCCAATGCAACCCCTGTAAAAATTTGAAAATTTTTTTTTCATCCCCAATTTGAAAATTGTTTATATAGAATTAAGCTCGCACCTTTCCTGAGTTCAAATCTGCTTTTGGGGTTGAGCTGCGACTTATAGTTTTCGAGAAAATGGGATTCTTGTAACGCTCTTCGAGGCAGTCAGAAATTCCAATGCAACCCCTGTAAAAATTTGAAAATTTTTTTTTCATCCCCAATTTGAAAATTGTTTATGTAGAATTAAGCTCGCACCTTTCCTGAGTTCAAATCTGCTTTTGGGGTTGAGCTGCGACTTATAGTTTTCGAGAAAATGGGATTTATGTAACGCTCTTCGAGGCAGTCAGAAATTCCAATGCAACCCCTGTAAAAATTTGAAAATTTTTTTTTCATCCCCAATTTGAAAATTGTTTATGTAGAATTAAGCTCGCACCTTTCCTGAGTTCAAATCTGCTTTTGGGGTTATAGTTATAGTTATAACTTATAGTTTTCGAGAAAATGGGATTCTTGTAACGCTCTTCGAGGCAGTCAGAAATTCCAATGCAACCCCTGTAAAAATTTGAAAATTTTTTTTTCATCCCCAATTTGAAAATTGTTTATGTAGAATTAAGCTCGCACCTTTCCTGAGTTCAAATCTGCTTTTGGGGTTGTGCTGCGACTTATATTTTTCGAGAAAATGGGATTTTTGTAACGCTCTTCGAGGCAGTCAGAAATTCCAATGCAACCCCTGTAAAAATTTGAAAATTTGTTTTTCATCCCCAATTTGAAAATTGTTTATGTAGAATTAAGCTCGCACCTTTCCTGAGTTCAAATCTGCTTTTGGGGTTGTGCTGCGACTTATAGTTTTCGAGAAAATGGGATTCTTGTAACGCTCTTCGAGGCAGTCAGAAATTCCAATGCAACCCCTGTAAAAATTTGAAAATTTTTTTTTCATCCCCAACTTGAAAATTGTTTATGTAGAATTAAGCTCGCACCTTTCCTGAGTTCAAATCTGCTTTTGGGGTTGAGCTGCGACTTATAGTTTTCGAGAAAATGGGATTCTTGTAACGCTCTTCGAGGCAGTCAGAAATTCCAATGCAACCCCTGTAAAATTTTGAAAATTTTTTTTTTCATCCCCAATTTGAAAATTGTTTATGTAGAATTAAGCTCGCACCTTTCCTGAGTTCAAATCTGCTTTTGGGGTTGAGCTGCGACTTATAGTTTTCGAGAAAATGGGATTTTTGTAACGCTCTTCGAGGCAGTCAGAAATTCCAATGCAACCCCTGTAAAAATTTGAAAATTTTTTTTTCGTCCCCAATTTGAAAATTGTTTATGTAGAATTAAGCTCGCACCTTTCCTGAGTTCAAATCTGCTTTTGGGGTTGAGCTGCGACTTATAGTTTTCGAGAAAATGGGATTCTTGTAACGCTCTTCGAGGCAGTCAGAAATTCCAATGCAACCCCTGTAAAAATTTGAAAATTTTTTTTTCATCCCCAATTTGAAAATTGTTTATGTAGAATTAAGCTCGCACCTTTCCTGAGTTCAAATCTGCTTTTGGGGTTGTGCTGCGACTTATAGTTTTCGAGAAAATGGGATTCTTGTAACGCTCTTCGAGGCAGTCAGAAATTCCAATGCAACCCCTGTAAAAATTTGAAAATTTTTTTTTCATCCCCAATTTGAAAATTGTTTATGTAGAATTAAGCTCGCACCTTTCCTGAGTTCAAATCTGCTCTTGGGGTTGTGCTGCGACTTATAGTTTTCGAGAAAATGGGATTTTTGTAACGCTCTTCGAGGCAGTCAGAAATTCCAATGCAACCCCTGTAAAAATTTGAAAATTTTTTTTTCATCCCCAATTTGAAAATTGTTTATGTAGAATTAAGCTCGCACCTTTCCTGAGTTCAAATCTGCTTTTGGGGTTGTGCTGCGACTTATAGTTTTCGAGAAAATGGGATTCTTGTAACGCTCTTCGAGGCAGTCAGAAATTCCAATGCAACCCCTGTAAAAATTTGAAAATTTTTTTTTCATCCCCAATTTGAAAATTGTTTATGTAGAATTAAGCTCGCACCTTTCCTGAGTTCAAATCTGCTTTTGGGGTTGTGCTGCGACTTATAGTTTTCGAGAAAATGGGATTTTTGTAACGCTCTTCGAGGCAGTCAGAAATTCCAATGCAACCCCTGTAAAAATTTGAAAATTTTTTTTTCATCCCCAATTTGAAAATTGTTTATGTAGAATTAAGCTCGCACCTTTCCTGAGTTCAAATCTGCTTTTGGGGTTGTGCTGCGCCTTATAGTTTTCGAGAAAATGGGATTCTTGTAACGCTCTTCGAGGCAGTCAGAAATTCCAATGCAACCCCTGTAAAAATTTGAAAATTTTTTTTTCATCCCCAATTTGAAAATTGTTTATGTGGAATTAAGCTCGCACCTTTCCTGAGTTCAAATCTGCTTTTGGGGTTGAGCTGCGACTTATAGTTTTCGAGAAAACGGGATTTATGTAACGCTCTTCGAGGCAGTCAGAAATTCCAATGCAACCCCTGTAAAAATTTGAAAATTTTTTTTTCATCCCCAATTTGAAAATTGTTTATGTAGAATTAAGCTCGCACCTTTCCTGAGTTCAAATCTGCTTTTGGGGTTGTGCTGCGACTTATAGTTTTCGAGAAAATGGGATTCTTGTAACGCTCTTCGAGGCAGTCAGAAATTCCAATGCAACCCCTGTAAAAATTTGAAAATTTTTTTTTCATCCCCAATTTGAAAATTGTTTATATAGAATTAAGCTCGCACCTTTCCTGAGTTCAAATCTGCTTTTGGGGTTGAGCTGCGACTTATAGTTTTCGAGAAAATGGGATTCTTGTAACGCTCTTCGAGGCAGTCAGAAATTCCAATGCAACCACTGTAAAAATTTGAAAATTTGTTTTTCATCCCCAATTTGAAAATTGTTTATGTAGAATTAAGCTCGCACCTTTCCTGAGTTCAAATCTGCTTTTGGGGTTGTGCTGCGACTTATAGTTTTCGAGAAAATGGGATTCTTGTAACGCTCTTCGAGGCAGTCAGAAATTCCAATGCAACCCCTGTAAAAATTTGAAAATTTTTTTTTATCCCCAATTTGAAAATTGTTTATGTAGAATTAAGCTCGCACCTTTCCTGAGTTCAAATCTGCTTTTGGGGTTGTGCTGCGACTTATAGTTTTCGAGAAAATGGGATTCTTGTAACGCTCTTCGAGGCAGTCAGAAATTCCAATGCAACCCCTGTAAAAATTTGAAAATTTTTTTTTCATCCCCAATTTGAAAATTGTTTATGTAGAATTAAGATCGCACCTTTCCTGAGTTCAAATCTGCTTTTGGGGTTGTGCTGCGACTTATACTTTTCGAGAAACTGGGATTCTTGTAACGCTCTTCGAGGCAGTCAGAAATTCCAATGCAACCCCTGTAAAATTTTGAAAATTTTTTTTTCATCCCCATTTTGAAAATTGTTTATGTAGAATTAAGCTCGCACCTTTCCTGAGTTCAAATCTGCTTTTGGGGTTGAGCTGCGACTTATAGTTTTCGAGAAAATGGGATTTTTTGTAACGCTCTTCGAGGCAGTCAGAAATTCCAATGCAACCCCTGTAAAAATTTGAAAATTTTTTTTTCATCCCCAATTTGAAAATTGTTTATGTAGAATTAAGCTCGCACCTTTCCTGAGTTCAAATCTGCTTTTGGGGTTGAGCTGCGACTTATAGTTTTCGAGAAAAGGGGATTTTTGTAACGCTCTTCGAGGCAGTCAGAAATTCCAATGCAACCCCTGTAAAAATTTGAAAATTTTTTTTTCATCCCCAATTTGAAAATTGTTTATGTAGAATTAAGCTCGCACCTTTCCTGAGTTCAAATCTGCTTTTGGGGTTGTGCTGCGACTTATAGTTTTCGAGAAAATGGGATTCTTGTAACGCTCTTCGAGGCAGTCAGAAATTCCAATGCAACCCCTGTAAAAATTTCAAAATTTTTTTTTCATCCCCAATTTGAAAATTGTTTATGTAGAATTAAGCTCGCACCTTTCCTGAGTTCAAATCTGCTTTTGGGGTTGAGCTGCGACTTATAGTTTTCGAGAAAAGGGGATTTTTGTAACGCTCTTCGAGGCAGTCAGAAATTCCAATGCAACCCCTGTAAAAATTTGAAAATTTTTTTTTCATCCCCAATTTGAAAATTGTTTATGTAGAATTAAGCTCGCACCTTTCCTGAGTTCAAATCTGCTTTTGGGGTTGTGCTGCGACTTATAGTTTTCGAGAAAATGGGATTCTTGTACCGCTCTTCGAGGCAGTCAGAAATTCCAATGCAACCCCTGTAAAAATTTGAAAATTTTTTTTTCATCCCCAATTTGAAAACTGTTTATGTAGAATTAAGCTCGCACCTTTCCTGAGTTCAAATCTGCTTTTGGGGTTGTGCTGCGACTTATAGTTTTCGAGAAAATGGGATTTCTGTAACGCTCTTCGAGGCAGTCAGAAATTCCAATGCAACCCCTGTAAAAATTTGAAAATTTTTTTTTCATCCCCAATTTGAAAATTGTTTATGTAGAATTAAGCTCGCACCTTTCCTGAGTTCAAATCTGCTTTTGGGGTTGTGCTGCGACTTATAGTTTTCGAGAAAATGGGATTTTTGTAACGCTCTTCGAGGCAGTCAGAAATTCCAGTGCAACCCCTGTAAAAATTTGAAAATTTTTTTTTCATCCCCAATTTGAAAATTGTTTATGTAGAATTAAGCTCGCACCTTTCCTGAGTTCAAATCTGCTTTTGGGGTTGAGCTGCGACTTATAGTTTTCGAGAAAATGGGATTCTTGTACCGCTCTTCGAGGCAGTCAGAAATTCCAATGCAACCCCTGTAAAAATTTGAAAATTTTTTTTTCATCCCCAATTTGAAAACTGTTTATGTAGAATTAAGCTCGCACCTTTCCTGAGTTCAAATCTGCTTTTGGGGTTGAGCTGCGACTTATAGTTTTCGAGAAAATGGGATTCTTGTAACGCTCTTCGAGGCAGTCAGAAATTCCAATGCAACCCCTGTAAAAATTTGAAAATTTTTTTTTCATCCCCAATTTGAAAAATTGTTTATGTAGAATTAAGCTCGCACCTTTCCTGAGTTCAAATCTGCTTTTGGGGTTGAGCTGCGACTTATAGTTTTCGAGAAAATGGGATTCTTGTAACGCTCTTCGAGGCAGTCAGAAATTCCAATGCAACCCCTGTAAAAATTTGAAAATTTTTTTTCATCCCCAATTTGAAAATTGTTTATGTGGAATTAAGCTCGCACCTTTCCTGAGTTCAAATCTGCTTTTGGGGTTGAGCTGCGACTTATAGTTTTCGAGAAAACGGGATTTTTGTAACGCTCTTCGAGGCAGTCAGAAATTCCAATGCAACCCCTGTAAAAATTTGAAAATTTTTTTTTCATCCCCAATTTGAAAATTGTTTATGTAGAATTAAGCTCGCACCTTTCCTGAGTTCAAATCTGCTTTTGGGGTTGTGCTGCGACTTATAGTTTTCGAGAAAATGGGATTCTTGTAACGCTCTTCGAGGCAGTCAGAAATTCCAATGCAACCCCTGTAAAAATTTGAAAATTTTTTTTTCATCCCCAATTTGAAAATTGTTTATATAGAATTAAGCTCGCACCTTTCCTGAGTTCAAATCTGCTTTTGGGGTTGAGCTGCGACTTATAGTTTTCGAGAAAATGGGATTCTTGTAACGCTCTTCGAGGCAGTCAGAAATTCCAATGCAACCACTGTAAAAATTTGAAAATTTTTTTTTCATCTCCAATTTGAAAATTGTTTATGTAGAATTAAGCTCGCACCTTTCCTGAGTTCAAATCTGCTTTTGGGGTTGTGCTGCGACTTATAGTTTTCGAGAAAATGGGATTCTTGTAACGCTCTTCGAGGCAGTCAGAAATTCCAATGCAACCCCTGTAAAAATTTGAAAATTTGTTTTTCATCCCCAATTTGAAAATTGTTTATGTAGAATTAAGCTCGCACCTTTCCTGAGTTCAAATCTGCTTTTGGGGTTGTGCTGCGACTTATAGTTTTCGAGAAAATGGGATTCTTGTAACGCTCTTCGAGGCAGTCAGAAATTCCAATGCAACCCCTGTAAAAATTTGAAATTTTTTTTTTATCCCCAATTTGAAAATTGTTTATGTAGAATTAAGCTCGCACCTTTCCTGAGTTCAAATCTGCTCTTGGGGTTGTGCTGCGACTTATAGTTTTCGAGAAAATGGGATTTTTGTAACGCTCTTCGAGGCAGTCAGAAATTCCAATGCAACCCCTGTAAAAATTTGAAAATTTTTTTTTCATCCCCAATTTGAAAATTGTTTCTGTAGAATTAAGCTCGCACCTTTCCTGAGTTCAAATCTGCTTTTGGGGTTGTGCTGCGACTTATAGTTTTCGAGAAAATGGGATTCTTGTAACGCTCTTCGAGGCAGTCAGAAATTCCAATGCAACCCCTGTAAAAATTTGAAAATTTTTTTTTCATCCCCAATTTGAAAATTGTTTATGTAGAATTAAGCTCGCACCTTTCCTGAGTTCAAATCTGCTTTTGGGGTTGTGCTGCGACTTATAGTTTTCGAGAAAATGGGATTTTTGTAACGGTCTTCGAGGCAGTCAGAAATTCCAATGCAACCCCTGTAAAAATTTGAAAATTTTTTTTTCATCCCCAATTTGAAAATTGTTTATGTAGAATTAAGCTCGCACCTTTCCTGAGTTCAAATCTGCTTTTGGGGTTGTGCTGCGCCTTATAGTTTTCGAGAAAATGGGATTCTTGTAACGCTCTTCGAGGCAGCCAGAAATTCCAATGCAACCCCTGTAAAAATTTGAAAATTTTTTTTTCATCCCCAATTTGAAAATTGTTTATGTGGAATTAAGCTCGCACCTTTCCTGAGTTCAAATCTGCTTTTGGGGTTGAGCTGCGACTTATAGTTTTCGAGAAAACGGGATTTTTGTAACGCTCTTCGAGGCAGTCAGAAATTCCAATGCAACCCCTGTAAAAATTTGAAAATTTTTTTTTCATCCCCAATTTGAAAATTGTTTATGTAGAATTAAGCTCGCACCTTTCCTGAGTTCAAATCTGCTTTTGGGGTTGTGCTGCGACTTATAGTTTTCGAGAAAATGGGATTCTTGTAACGCTCTTCGAGGCAGTCAGAAATTCCAATGCAACCCCTGTAAAAATTTGAAAATTTTTTTTTCATCCCCAATTTGAAAATTGTTTATATAGAATTAAGCTCGCACCTTTCCTGAGTTCAAATCTGCTTTTGGGGTTGAGCTGCGACTTATAGTTTTCGAGAAAATGGGATTCTTGTAACGCTCTTCGAGGCAGTCAGAAATTCCAATGCAACCACTGTAAAAATTTGAAAATTTTTTTTTCATCTCCAATTTGAAAATTGTTTATGTAGAATTAAGCTCGCACCTTTCCTGAGTTCAAATCTGCTTTTGGGGTTGTGCTGCGACTTATAGTTTTCGAGAAAATGGGATTCTTGTAACGCTCTTCGAGGCAGTCAGAAATTCCAATGCAACCCCTGTAAAAATTTGAAAATTTGTTTTTCATCCCCAATTTGAAAATTGTTTATGTAGAATTAAGCTCGCACCTTTCCTGAGTTCAAATCTGCTTTTGGGGTTGTGCTGCGACTTATAGTTTTCGAGAAAATGGGATTCTTGTAACGCTCTTCGAGGCAGTCAGAAATTCCAATGCAACCCCTGTAAAAATTTGAAAATTTTTTTTTTATCCCCAATTTGAAAATTGTTTATGTAGAATTAAGCTCGCACCTTTCCTGAGTTCAAATCTGCTTTTGGGGTTGTGCTGCGACTTATAGTTTTCGAGAAAATGGGATTCTTGTAACGCTCTTCGAGGCAGTCAGAAATTCCAATGCAACCCCTGTAAAAATTTGAAAATTTTTTTTTCATCCCCAATTTGAAAAATTGTTTATGTAGAATTAAGCTCGCACCTTTCCTGAGTTCAAATCTGCTTTAGGGGTTGAGCTGCGACTTATAGTTTTCGAGAAAATGGGATTCTTGTAACGCTCTTCGAGGCAGTCAGAAATTCCAATGCAACCCCTGTAAAAATTTGAAAATTTTTTTTTCATCCCCAATTTGAAAATTGTTTATGTAGAATTAAGATCGCACCTTTCCTGAGTTCAAATCTGCTTTTGAGGTTGTGCTGCGACTTATACTTTTCGAGAAACTGGGATTCTTGTAATTCTTCGAGGCAGTCAGAAATTCCAATGCAACCCCTGTAAAATTTTGAAAATTTTTTTTTCACCCCCATTTTGAAAATTGTTTATGTAGAATCAAGCTCGCACCTTTCCTGAGTTCAAATCTGCTTTTGGGGTTGAGCTGCGACTTATAGTTTTCGAGAAAATGGGATTCTTGTAACGCTCTTCGAGGCAGTCAGAAATTCCAATGCAACCCCTGCAAAAATTTGAAAATTTTTTTTTCATCCCCAATTTGAAAATTGTTTATGTAGCATTAAGCTCGCACCTTTCCTGAGTTCAAATCTGCTTTTGGGGTTGTGCTGCGACTTATAGTTTTCGAGAAAATGGGATTCTTGTAACGCTCTTCGAGGCAGTCAGAAATTCCAATGCAACCCCTGTAAAATTTTGAAAATTTTTTTTTCATCCCCAATTTGAAAATTGTTTATGTAGAATTAAGCTCGCACCTTTCCTGAGTTCAAATCTGCTTTTGGGGTTGTGCTGCGACTTATAGTTTTCGAGAAAATGGGATTCTTGTAACGCTCTTCGAGGCAGTCAGAAATTCCAATGCAACCCCTGTAAAAATTTGAAAATTTGTTTTTCATCCCCAATTTGAAAATTGTTTATGTAGAATTAAGCTCGCACCTTTCCTGAGTTCAAATCTGCTTTTGGGGTTGTGCTGCGACTTATAGTTTTCGAGAAAATGGGATTCTTGTAACGCTCTTCGAGGCAGTCAGAAATTCCAATGCAACCCCTGTAAAAATTTGAAAATTTTTTTTTCATCCCCAATTTGAAAATTGTTTATGTAGAATTAAGCTCGCACCTTTCCTGAGTTCAAATCTGCTTTTGGGGTTGAGCTGCGACTTATAGTTTTCGAGAAAATGGGATTCTTGTAACGCTCTTCGAGGCAGTCAAAAATTCCAATGCAACCCCTGTAAAATTTTGAAAATTTTTTTTTTCATCCCCAATTTGAAAATTGTTTATGTAGAATTAAGCTCGCACCTTTCCTGAGTTCAAATCTGCTTTTGGGGTTGAGCTGCGACTTATAGTTTTCGAGAAAATGGGATTCTTGTAACGCTCTTCGAGGCAGTCAGAAATTCCAATGCAACCCCTGTAAAAATTTGAAAATTTTTTTTTCATCCCCAATTTGAAAATTGTTTATGTAGAATTAAGCTCGCACCTTTCCTGAGTTCAAATCTGCTCTTGGGGTTGTGCTGCGACTTATAGTTTTCGAGAAAATGGGATTTTTGTAACGCTCTTCGAGGCAGTCAGAAATTCCAATGCAACCCCTGTAAAAATTTGAAAATTTTTTTTTCATCCCCAATTTGAAAATTGTTTCTGTAGAATTAAGCTCGCACCTTTCCTGAGTTCAAATCTGCTTTTGGGGTTGTGCTGCGACTTATAGTTTTCGAGAAAATGGGATTCTTGTAACGCTCTTCGAGGCAGTCAGAAATTCCAATGCAACCCCTGTAAAAATTTGAAAATTTTTTTTTCATCCCAATTTGAAAATTGTTTATGTAGAATTAAGCTCGCACCTTTCCTGAGTTCAAATCTGCTTTTGGGGTTGTGCTGCAACTTATAGTTTTCGAGAAAATGGGATTCTTGTAACGCTCTTCGAGGCAGTCAGAAATTCCAATGCAACCCCTGTAAAAATTTTAAAATTTTTTTTTCATCCCCAATTTGAAAATTGTTTATGTGGAATTAAGCTCGCACCTTTCCTGAGTTCAAATCTGCTTTTGGGGTTGAGCTGCGACTTATAGTTTTCGAGAAAACGGGATTTTTGTAACGCTCTTCGAGGCAGTCAGAAATTCCAATGCAACCCCTGTAAAAATTTGAAAATTTTTTTTTCATCCCCAATTTGAAAATTGTTTATGTAGAATTAAGCTCGCACCTTTCCTGAGTTCAAATCTGCTTTTGGGGTTGTGCTGCGACTTATAGTTTTCGAGAAAATGGGATTCTTGTAACGCTCTTCGAGGCAGTCAGAAATTCCAATGCAACCCCTGTAAAAATTTGAAAATTTTTTTTTCATCCCCAATTTGAAAATTGTTTATATAGAATTAAGCTCGCACCTTTCCTGAGTTCAAATCTGCTTTTGGGGTTGAGCTGCGACTTATAGTTTTCGAGAAAATGGGATTCTTGTAACGCTCTTCGAGGCAGTCAGAAATTCCAATGCAACCACTGTAAAAATTTGAAAATTTTTTTTTCATCTCCAATTTGAAAATTGTTTATGTAGAATTAAGCTCGCACCTTTCCTGAGTTCAAATCTGCTTTTGGGGTTGTGCTGCGACTTATAGTTTTCGAGAAAATGGGATTCTTGTAACGCTCTTCGAGGCAGTCAGAAATTCCAATGCAACCCCTGTAAAAATTTGAAAATTTTTTTTTCATCCCCAATTTGAAAAATTGTTTATGTAGAATTAAGCTCGCACCTTTCCTGAGTTCAAATCTGCTTTTGGGGTTGAGCTGCGACTTATAGTTTTCGAGAAAATGGGATTCTTGTAACGCTCTTCGAGGCAGTCAGAAATTCCAATGCAACCCCTGTAAAAATTTGAAAATTTTTTTTTCATCCCCAATTTGAAAATTGTTTATGTAGAATTAAGCTCGCACCTTTCCTGAGTTCAAATCTGCTCTTGGGGTTGTGCTGCGACTTATAGTTTTCGAGAAAATGGGATTTTTGTAACGCTCTTCGAGGCAGTCAGAAATTCCAATGCAACCCCTGTAAAAATTTGAAAATTTTTTTTTCATCCCCAATTTGAAAATTGTTTCTGTAGAATTAAGCTCGCACCTTTCCTGAGTTCAAATCTGCTTTTGGGGTTGTGCTGCGACTTATAGTTTTCGAGAAAATGGGATTCTTGTAACGCTCTTCGAGGCAGTCAGAAATTCCAATGCAACCCCTGTAAAAATTTGAAAATTTTTTTTTCATCCCCAATTTGAAAATTGTTTATGTAGAATTAAGCTCGCACCTTTCCTGAGTTCAAATCTGCTTTTGGGGTTGTGCTGCGCCTTATAGTTTTCGAGAAAATGGGATTCTTGTAACGCTCTTCGAGGCAGTCAGAAATTCCAATGCAACCCCTGTAAAAATTTGAAAATTTTTTTTTCATCCCCAATTTGAAAATTGTTTATGTGGAATTAAGCTCGCACCTTTCCTGAGTTCAAATCTGCTTTTGGGGTTGAGCTGCGACTTATAGTTTTCGAGAAAACGGGATTTTTGTAACGCTCTTCGAGGCAGTCAGAAATTCCAATGCACCCCTGTAAAAATTTGAAAACTTTTTTTTCATCCCCAATTTGAAAATTGTTTATGTAGAATTAAGCTCGCACCTTTCCTGAGTTCAAATCTGCTTTTGGGGTTGTGCTGCGACTTATAGTTTTCGAGAAAATGGGATTCTTGTAACGCTCTTCGAGGCAGTCAGAAATTCCAATGCAACCCCTGTAAAAATTTGAAAATTTTTTTTTCATCCCCAATTTGAAAATTGTTTATATAGAATTAAGCTCGCACCTTTCCTGAGTTCAAATCTGCTTTTGGGGTTGAGCTGCGACTTATAGTTTTCGAGAAAATGGGATTCTTGTAACGCTCTTCGAGGCAGTCAGAAATTCCAATGCAACCACTGTAAAAATTTGAAAATTTTTTTTTCATCTCCAATTTGAAAATTGTTTATGTAGAATTAAGCTCGCACCTTTCCTGAGTTCAAATCTGCTTTTGGGGTTGTGCTGCGACTTATAGTTTTCGAGAAAATGGGATTCTTGTAACGCTCTTCGAGGCAGTCAGAAATTCCAATGCAACCCCTGTAAAAATTTGAAAATTTTTTTTTCATCCCCAATTTGAAAATTGTTTATGTAGAATTAAGATCGCACCTTTCCTGAGTTCAAATCTGCTTTTGGGGTTGTGCTGCGACTTATACTTTTCGAGAAACTGGGATTCTTGTAACGCTCTTCGAGGCAGTCAGAAATTCCAATGCAACCCCTGTAAAATTTTGAAAATTTTTTTTTCATCCCCATTTTGAAAATTGTTTATGTAGAATTAAGCTCGCACCTTTCCTGAGTTCAAATCTGCTTTTGGGGTTGAGCTGCGACTTATAGTTTTCGAGAAAATGGGATTTCTGTAACGCTCTTCGAGGCAGTCAGAAATTCCAATGCAACCCCTGTAAAAATTTGAAAATTTTTTTTTCATCCCCAATTTGAAAATTGTTTATGTAGAATTAAGCTCGCACCTTTCCTGAGTTCAAATCTGCTCTTGGGGTTGTGCTGCGACTTATAGTTTTCGAGAAAATGGGATTTTTGTAACGCTCTTCGAGGCAGTCAGAAATTCCAATGCAACCCCTGTAAAAATTTGAAAATTTTTTTTTCATCCCCAATTTGAAAATTGTTTCTGTAGAATTAAGCTCGCACCTTTCCTGAGTTCAAATCTGCTTTTGGGGTTGAGCTGCGACTTATAGTTTTCGAGAAAATGGGATTTTTGTAACGCTCTTCGAGGCAGTCAGAAATTCCAATGCAACCCCTGTAAAAATTTGAAAATTTTTTTTTCATCCCCAATTTGAAAATTGTTTATGTAGAATTAAGCTCGCACCTTTCCTGAGTTCAAATCTGCTTTTGGGGTTGAGCTGCGACTTATAGTTTACGAGAAAAGGGGATTTTTGTAACGCTCTTCGAGGCAGTCAGAAATTCCAATGCAACCCCTGTAAAAATTTGAAAATTTTTTTTTCATCCCCAATTTGAAAATTGTTTATGTAGAATTAAGCTCGCACCTTTCCTGAGTTCAAATCTGCTTTTGGGGTTGTGCTGCGACTTATAGTTTTCGAGAAAATGGGATTCTTGTAACGCTCTTCGAGGCAGTCAGAAATTCCAATGCAACCCCTGTAAAAATTTGAAAATTTTTTTTTCATCCCCAATTTGAAAATTGTTTATGTAGAATTAAGCTCGCACCTTTCCTGAGTTCAAATCTGCTTTTGGGGTTGAGCTGCGACTTATAGTTTTCGAGAAAATGGGATTCTTGTAACGCTCTTCGAGGCAGTCAGAAATTCCAATGCAACCCCTGTAAAAATTTGAAAATTTTTTTTTCATCCCCAATTTGAAAATTGTTTATGTAGAATTAAGCTCGCACCTTTCCTGAGTTCAAATCTGCTTTTGGGGTTGAGCTGCGACTTATAGTTTTCGAGAAAATGGGATTCTTGTAACGCTCTTCGAGGCAGTCAGAAATTCCAATGCAACCCCTGTAAAAATTTGAAAATTTTTTTTTCATCCCCAATTTGAAAATTGTTTATGTAGCATTAAGCTCGCACCTTTCCTGAGTTCAAATCTGCTTTTGGGGTTGTGCTGCGACTTATAGTTTTCGAGAAAATGGGATTCTTGTAACGCTCTTCGAGGCAGTCAGAAATTCCAATGCAACCCCTGTAAAAATTTGAAAATTTTTTTTTCATCCCCAATTTGAAAATTGTTTATGTAGAATTAAGCTCGCACCTTTCCTGAGTTCAAATCTGCTTTTCGGGTTGTGCTGCGACTTATAGTTTTAGAGAAAATGGGATTTCTGTAACGCTCTTCGAGGCAGTCAGAAATTCCAATGCAACCCCTGTAAAAATTTGAAAATTTTTTTTTCATCCCCAATTTGAAAATTGTTTATGTAGAATTAAGCTCGCACCTTTCCTGAGTTCAAATCTGCTTTTGGGGTTGTGCTGCGACTTATAGTTTTCGAGAAAATGGGATTCTTGTAACGCTCTTCGAGGCAGTCAGAAATTCCAATGCAACCCCTGTAAAAATTTGAAAATTTTTTTTTCATCCCCAATTTGAAAAATTGTTTATGTAGAATTAAGCTCGCACCTTTCCTGAGTTCAAATCTGCTTTAGGGGTTGAGCTGCGACTTATAGTTTTCGAGAAAATGGGATTCTTGTAACGCTCTTCGAGGCAGTCAGAAATTCCAATGCAACCCCTGTAAAAATTTGAAAATTTTTTTTTCATCCCCAATTTGAAAATTGTTTATGTAGAATTAAGATCGCACCTTTCCTGAGTTCAAATCTGCTTTTGGGGTTGTGCTGCGACTTATACTATTCGAGAAACTGGGATTCTTGTAACGCTCTTCGAGGCAGTCAGAAATTCCAATGCAACCCCTGCAAAATTTTGAAAATTTTTTTTTCATCCCCATTTTGAAAATTGTTTATGTAGAATTAAGCTCGCACCTTTCCTGAGTTCAAATCTGCTTTTGGGGTTGAGCTGCGACTTATAGTTTTCGAGAAAATGGGATTTCTGTAACGCTCTTCGAGGCAGTCAGAAATTCCAATGCAACCCCTGTAAAAATTTGAAAATTTTTTTTTCATCCCCAATTTGAAAATTGTTTATGTAGAATTAAGCTCGCACCTTTCCTGAGTTCAAATCTGCTCTTGGGGTTGTGCTGCGACTTATAGTTTTCGAGAAAATGGGATTTTTGTAACGCTCTTCGAGGCAGTCAGAAATTCCAATGCAACCCCTGTAAAAATTTTAAAATTTTTTTTTCATCCCCAATTTGAAAATTGTTTCTGTAGAATTAAGCTCGCACCTTTCCTGAGTTCAAATCTGCTTTTGGGGTTGAGCTGCGACTTATAGTTTTCGAGAAAATGGGATTTTTGTAACGCTCTTCGAGGCAGTCAGAAATTCCAATGCAACCCCTGTAAAAATTTGAAAATTTTTTTTTCATCCCCAATTTGAAAATTGTTTATGTAGAATTAAGCTCGCACCTTTCCTGAGTTCAAATCTGCTTTTGGGGTTGAGCTGCGACTTATAGTTTACGAGAAAAGGGGATTTTTGTAACGCTCTTCGAGGCAGTCAGAAATTCCAATGCAACCCCTGTAAAAATTTGAAAATTTTTTTTTCATCCCCAATTTGAAAATTGTTTATGTAGAATTAAGCTCGCACCTTTCCTGAGTTCAAATCTGCTTTTGGGGTTGTGCTGCGACTTATAGTTTTCGAGAAAATGGGATTCTTGTAACGCTCTTCGAGGCAGTCAGAAATTCCAATGCAACCCCTGTAAAAATTTGAAAATTTTTTTTTCATCCCCAATTTGAAAATTGTTTATGTAGAATTAAGCTCGCACCTTTCCTGAGTTCAAATCTGCTTTTGGGGTTGAGCTGCGACTTATAGTTTTCGAGAAAATGGGATTCTTGTAACGCTCTTCGAGGCAGTCAGAAATTCCAATGCAACCCCTGTAAAAATTTGAAAATTTTTTTTTCATCCCCAATTTGAAAATTGTTTATGTAGAATTAAGCTCGCACCTTTCCTGAGTTCAAATCTGCTTTTGGGGTTGAGCTGCGACTTATAGTTTTCGAGAAAATGGGATTCTTGTAACGCTCTTCGAGGCAGTCAGAAATTCCAATGCAACCCCTGTAAAAATTTGAAAATTTTTTTTTCATCCCCAATTTGAAAATTGTTTATGTAGCATTAAGCTCGCACCTTTCCTGAGTTCAAATCTGCTTTTGGGGTTGTGCTGCGACTTATAGTTTTCGAGAAAATGGGATTCTTGTAACGCTCTTCGAGGCAGTCAGAAATTCCAATGCAACCCCTGTAAAAATTTGAAAATTTTTTTTTCATCCCCAATTTGAAAATTGTTTATGTAGAATTAAGCTCGCACCTTTCCTGAGTTCAAATCTGCTTTTCGGGTTGTGCTGCGACTTATAGTTTTAGAGAAAATGGGATTTCTGTAACGCTCTTCGAGGCAGTCAGAAATTCCAATGCAACCCCTGTAAAAATTTGAAAATTTTTTTTTCATCCCCAATTTGAAAATTGTTTATGTAGAATTAAGCTCGCACCTTTCCTGAGTTCAAATCTGCTCTTGGGGTTGTGCTGCGACTTATAGTTTTCGAGAAAATGGGATTTTTGTAACGCTCTTCGAGGCAGTCAGAAATTCCAATGCAACCCCTGTAAAAATTTGAAAATTTTTTTTTCATCCCCAATTTGAAAATTGTTTCTGTAGAATTAAGCTCGCACCTTTCCTGAGTTCAAATCTGCTTTTGGGGTTGAGCTGCGACTTATAGTTTTCGAGAAAATGGGATTTTTGTAACGCTCTTCGAGGCAGTCAGAAATTCCAATGCAACCCCTGTAAAAATTTGAAAATTTTTTTTTCATCCCCAATTTGAAAATTGTTTATGTAGCATTAAGCTCGCACCTTTCCTGAGTTCAAATCTGCTTTTGGGGTTGAGCTGCGACTTATAGTTTTCGAGAAAATGGGATTCTTGTAACGCTCTTCGAGGCAGTCAGAAATTCCAATGCAACCCCTGTAAAAATTTGAAAATTTTTTTTTCATCCCCAATTTGAAAATTGTTTATGTAGCATTAAGCTCGCACCTTTCCTGAGTTCAAATCTGCTTTTGGGGTTGTGCTGCGACTTATAGTTTTCGAGAAAATGGGATTCTTGTAACGCTCTTCGAGGCAGTCAGAAATTCCAATGCAACCCCTGTAAAATTTTGAAAATTTTTTTTTTCATTCCCAATTTGAAAATTGTTTATGTAGAATTAAGCTCGCACCTTTCCTGAGTTCAAATCTGCTTTTGGGGTTGTGCTGCGCCTTATAGTTTTCGAGAAAATGGGATTCTTGTAACGCTCTTCGAGGCAGTCAGAAATTCCAATGCAACCCCTGTAAAAATTTGAAAATTTTTTTTTCATCCCCAATTTGAAAATTGTTTATGTAGAATTAAGCTCGCACCTTTCCTGAGTTCAAATCTGCTTTTGGGGTTGTGCTGCGACTTATAGTTTTCGAGAAAATGGGATTCTTGTAACGCTCTTCGAGGCAGTCAGAAATTCCAATGCAACCCCTGTAAAAATTTGAAAATTTTTTTTTCATCCCCAATTTGAAAATTGTTTATGTAGAATTAAGCTCGCACCTTTCCTGAGTTTAAATCTGCTTTTGGGGTTGTGCTGCGACTTATAGTTTTCGAGAAAATGGGATTCTTGTAACGCTCTTCGAGGCAGTCAGAAATTCCAATGCAACCCCTGTAAAATTTTGAAAATTTTTTTTTTCATTCCCAATTTGAAAATTGTTTATGTAGAATTAAGCTCGCACCTTTCCTGAGTTCAAATCTGCTTTTGGGGTTGAGCTGCGAGTTATAGTTTTCGAGAAAATGGGATTTTTGTAACGCTCTTCGAGGCAGTCAGAAATTCCAATGCAACCCCTGTAAAAATTTGAAAATTTTTTTTTCATCCCCAATTTGAAAATTGTTTATGTAGAATTAAGCTCGCACCTTTCCTGAGTTCAAATCTGCTTTTGGGGTTGAGCTGCGACTTATAGTTTTCGAGAAAAGGGGATTTTTGTAACGCTCTTCGAGGCAGTCAGAAATTCCAATGCAACCCCTGTAAAAATTTGAAAATTTTTTTTTCATCCCCAATTTGAAAATTGTTTCTGTAGAATTAAGCTCGCACCTTTCCTGAGTTCAAATCTGCTTTTGGGGTTGAGCTGCGACTTATAGTTTTCGAGAAAATGGGATTTTTGTAACGCTCTTCGAGGCAGTCAGAAATTCCAATGCAACCCCTGTAAAAATTTGAAAATTTTTTTTTCATCCCCAATTTGAAAATTGTTTATGTAGCATTAAGCTCGCACCTTTCCTGAGTTCAAATCTGCTTTTGGGGTTGTGCTGCGACTTATAGTTTTCGAGAAAATGGGATTCTTGTAACGCTCTTCGAGGCAGTCAGAAATTCCAATGCAACCCCTGTAAAAATTTGAAATTTTTTTTCCATCCCCTATTTGAAAATTGTTTATGTAGAATTAAGCTCGCACCTTTCCTGAGTTCAAATCTGCTTTTGGGGTTGAGCTGCGACTTATAGTTTTCGAGAAAATGGGATTCTTGTAACGCTCTTCGAGGCAGTCAGAAATTCCAATGCAACCCCTGTAAAAATTTGAAAATTTTTTTTTCATCCCCAATTTCAAAATTGTTTATGTAGAATTAAGCTCGCACCTTTCCTGAGTTCAAATCTGCTTTTGGGGTTGAGCTGCGACTTATAGTTTTCGAGAAAATGGGATTTTTGTAACGCTCTTCGAGGCAGTCAGAAATTCCAATGCAACCCCTGTAAAAATTTGAAAATTTTTTTTCATCCCCAATTTGAAAATTGTTTATGTAGAATTAAGCTCGCACCTTTCCTGAGTTCAAATCTGCTTTTGGGGTTGTGCTGCGACTTATAGTTTTCGAGAAAATGGGATTCTTGTAACGCTCTTCGAGGCAGTCAGAAATTCCAATGCAACCCCTGTAAAAATTTGAAAATTTTTTTTTCATCCCCAATTTGAAAATTGTTTATGTAGAATTAAGCTCGCACCTTTCCTGAGTTCAAATCTGCTTTTGGGGTTGAGCTGCGACTTATAGTTTTCGAGAAAATGGGATTTATGTAACGCTCTTCGAGGCAGTCAGAAATTCCAATGCAACCCCTGTAAAAATTTGAAAATTTTTTCTTCATCCCCAATTTGAAAATTGTTTATGTAGAATTAAGCTCGCACCTTTCCTGAGTTCAAATCTGCTTTTGGGGTTATAGTTATAGTTATAACTTACAGTTTTCGAGAAAATGGGATTCTTGTAACGCTCTTCGAGGCAGTCAGAAATTCCAATGCAACCCCTGTAAAAATTTGAAAATTTTTTTTTCATCCCCAATTTGAAAATTGTTTATGTAGAATTAAGCTCGCACCTTTCCTGAGTTCAAATCTGCTTTTGGGGTTGTGCTGCGACTTATAGTTTTCGAGAAAATGGGATTTTTGTAACGCTCTTCGAGGCAGTCAGAAATTCCAATGCAACCCCTGTAAAAATTTGAAAATTTTTTTTTCATCCCCAATTTGAAAATTGTTTATGTAGAATTAAGCTCGCACCTTTCCTGAGTTCAAATCTGCTTTTGGGGTTGTGCTGCGACTTATAGTTTTCGAGAAAATGGGATTCTTGTAACGCTCTTCGAGGCAGTCAGAAATTCCAATGCAACCCCTGTAAAAATTTGAAAATTTTTTTTTCATCCCCAATTTGAAAATTGTTTATGTAGAATTAAGCTCGCACCTTTCCTGAGTTCAAATCTGCTTTTGGGGTTGAGCTGCGACTTATAGTTTTCGAGAAAATGGGATTCTTGTAACGCTCTTCGAGGCAGTCAGAAATTCCAATGCAACCCCTGTAAAATTTTGAAAATTTTTTTTTTCATCCCCAATTTGAAAATTGTTTATGTAGAATTAAGCTCGCACCTTTCCTGAGTTCAAATCTGCTTTTGGGGTTGAGCTGCGAGTTATAGTTTTCGAGAAAATGGGATTTTTGTAACGCTCTTCGAGGCAGTCAGAAATTCCAATGCAACCCCTGTAAAAATTTGAAAATTTTTTTTTCATCCCCAATTTGAAAATTGTTTATGTAGAATTAAGCTCGCACCTTTCCTGAGTTCAAATCTGCTTTTGGGGTTGAGCTGCGACTTATAGTTTTCGAGAAAAGGGGATTTTTGTAACGCTCTTCGAGGCAGTCAGAAATTCCAATGCAACCCCTGTAAAAATTTGAAAATTTTTTTTTCATCCCCAATTTGAAAATTGTTTATGTAGAATTAAGCTCGCACCTTTCCTGAGTTCAAATCTGCTTTTGGGGTTGTGCTGCGACTTATAGTTTTCGAGAAAATGGGATTCTTGTAACGCTCTTCGAGGCAGTCAGAAATTCCAATGCAACCCCTGTAAAAATTTGAAAATTTTTTTTTCATCCCCAATTTGAAAAATTGTTTATGTAGAATTAAGCTCGCACCTTTCCTGAGTTCAAATCTGCTTTTGGGGTTGAGCTGCGACTTATAGTTTTCGAGAAAATGGGATTCTTGTAACGCTCTTCGAGGCAGTCAGAAATTCCAATGCAACCCCTGTAAAAATTTGAAAATTTTTTTTTCATCCCCAATTTGAAAATTGTTTATGTAGCATTAAGCTCGCACCTTTCCTGAGTTCAAATCTACTTTTGGGGTTGTGCTGCGACTTATAGTTTTCGAGCAAATGGGATTTCTGTAACGCTCTTCGATCCAGTCAGAAATTCCAATGCAACCCCTGTAAAAATTTGAAAATTTTTTTTTCATCCCCAATTTGAAAATTGTTTATGTAGAATTAAGCTCGCACCTTTCCTGAGTTCAAATCTGCTCTTGGGGTTGTGCTGCGACTTATAGTTTTCGAGAAAATGGGATTTTTGTAACGCTCTTCGAGGCAGTCAGAAATTCCAATGCAACCCCTGTAAAAATTTGAAAATTTTTTTTTCATCCCCAATTTGAAAATTGTTTCTGTAGAATTAAGCTCGCACCTTTCCTGAGTTCAAATCTGCTTTTGGGGTTGTGCTGCGACTTATAGTTTTCGAGAAAATGGGATTCTTGTAACGCTCTTCGAGGCAGTCAGAAATTCCAATGCAACCCCTGTAAAAATTTGAAAATTTTTTTTTCATCCCCAATTTGAAAATTGTTTATGTAGAATTAAGCTCGCACCTTTCCTGAGTTCAAATCTGCTTTTGGGGTTGTGCTGCGACTTATAGTTTTCGAGAAAATGGGATTTTTGTAACGCTCTTCGAGGCAGTCAGAAATTCCAATGCAACCCCTGTAAAAATTTGTAAATTTTTTTTTCATCCCCAATTTGAAAATTGTTTATGTAGAATTAAGCTCGCACCTTTCCTGAGTTCAAATCTGCTTTTGGGGTTGTGCTGCGCCTTATAGTTTTCGAGAAAATGGGATTCTTGTAACGCTCTTCGAGGCAGTCAGAAATTCCAATGCAACCCCTGTAAAAATTTGAAAATTTTTTTTTCATCCCCAATTTGAAAATTGTTTATGTAGAATTAAGCTCGCACCTTTCCTGAGTTCAAATCTGCTTTTGGGGTTGTGCTGCGACTTATAGTTTTCGAGAAAATGGGATTCTTGTAACGCTCTTCGAGGCAGTCAGAAATTCCAATGCAACCCCTGTAAAAATTTGAAAATTTTTTTTTCATCCCCAATTTGAAAATTGTTTATGTAGAATTAAGCTCGCACCTTTCCTGAGTTTAAATCTGCTTTTGGGGTTGTGCTGCGACTTATAGTTTTCGAGAAAATGGGATTCTTGTAACGCTCTTCGAGGCAGTCAGAAATTCCAATGCAACCCCTGTAAAATTTTGAAAATTTTTTTTTTCATTCCCAATTTGAAAATTGTTTATGTAGAATTAAGCTCGCACCTTTCCTGAGTTCAAATCTGCTTTTGGGGTTGAGCTGCGAGTTATAGTTTTCGAGAAAATGGGATTTTTGTAACGCTCTTCGAGGCAGTCAGAAATTCCAATGCAACCCCTGTAAAAATTTGAAAATTTTTTTTTCATCCCCAATTTGAAAATTGTTTATGTAGAATTAAGCTCGCACCTTTCCTGAGTTCAAATCTGCTTTTGGGGTTGAGCTGCGACTTATAGTTTTCGAGAAAAGGGGATTTTTGTAACGCTCTTCGAGGCAGTCAGAAATTCCAATGCAACCCCTGTAAAAATTTGAAAATTTTTTTTTCATCCCCAATTTGAAAATTGTTTCTGTAGAATTAAGCTCGCACCTTTCCTGAGTTCAAATCTGCTTTTGGGGTTGAGCTGCGACTTATAGTTTTCGAGAAAATGGGATTTTTGTAACGCTCTTCGAGGCAGTCAGAAATTCCAATGCAACCCCTGTAAAAATTTGAAAATTTTTTTTTCATCCCCAATTTGAAAATTGTTTATGTAGCATTAAGCTCGCACCTTTCCTGAGTTCAAATCTGCTTTTGGGGTTGTGCTGCGACTTATAGTTTTCGAGAAAATGGGATTCTTGTAACGCTCTTCGAGGCAGTCAGAAATTCCAATGCAACCCCTGTAAAAATTTGAAATTTTTTTTCCATCCCCTATTTGAAAATTGTTTATGTAGAATTAAGCTCGCACCTTTCCTGAGTTCAAATCTGCTTTTGGGGTTGAGCTGCGACTTATAGTTTTCGAGAAAATGGGATTCTTGTAACGCTCTTCGAGGCAGTCAGAAATTCCAATGCAACCCCTGTAAAAATTTGAAAATTTTTTTTTCATCCCCAATTTCAAAATTGTTTATGTAGAATTAAGCTCGCACCTTTCCTGAGTTCAAATCTGCTTTTGGGGTTGAGCTGCGACTTATAGTTTTCGAGAAAATGGGATTTTTGTAACGCTCTTCGAGGCAGTCAGAAATTCCAATGCAACCCCTGTAAAAATTTGAAAATTTTTTTTCATCCCCAATTTGAAAATTGTTTATGTAGAATTAAGCTCGCACCTTTCCTGAGTTCAAATCTGCTTTTGGGGTTGTGCTGCGACTTATAGTTTTCGAGAAAATGGGATTCTTGTAACGCTCTTCGAGGCAGTCAGAAATTCCAATGCAACCCCTGTAAAAATTTGAAAATTTTTTTTTCATCCCCAATTTGAAAATTGTTTATGTAGAATTAAGCTCGCACCTTTCCTGAGTTCAAATCTGCTTTTGGGGTTGAGCTGCGACTTATAGTTTTCGAGAAAATGGGATTTATGTAACGCTCTTCGAGGCAGTCAGAAATTCCAATGCAACCCCTGTAAAAATTTGAAAATTTTTTCTTCATCCCCAATTTGAAAATTGTTTATGTAGAATTAAGCTCGCACCTTTCCTGAGTTCAAATCTGCTTTTGGGGTTATAGTTATAGTTATAACTTACAGTTTTCGAGAAAATGGGATTCTTGTAACGCTCTTCGAGGCAGTCAGAAATTCCAATGCAACCCCTGTAAAAATTTGAAAATTTTTTTTTCATCCCCAATTTGAAAATTGTTTATGTAGAATTAAGCTCGCACCTTTCCTGAGTTCAAATCTGCTTTTGGGGTTGTGCTGCGACTTATAGTTTTCGAGAAAATGGGATTTTTGTAACGCTCTTCGAGGCAGTCAGAAATTCCAATGCAACCCCTGTAAAAATTTGAAAATTTTTTTTTCATCCCCAATTTGAAAATTGTTTATGTAGAATTAAGCTCGCACCTTTCCTGAGTTCAAATCTGCTTTTGGGGTTGTGCTGCGACTTATAGTTTTCGAGAAAATGGGATTCTTGTAACGCTCTTCGAGGCAGTCAGAAATTCCAATGCAACCCCTGTAAAAATTTGAAAATTTTTTTTTCATCCCCAATTTGAAAATTGTTTATGTAGAATTAAGCTCGCACCTTTCCTGAGTTCAAATCTGCTTTTGGGGTTGAGCTGCGACTTATAGTTTTCGAGAAAATGGGATTCTTGTAACGCTCTTCGAGGCAGTCAGAAATTCCAATGCAACCCCTGTAAAATTTTGAAAATTTTTTTTTTCATCCCCAATTTGAAAATTGTTTATGTAGAATTAAGCTCGCACCTTTCCTGAGTTCAAATCTGCTTTTGGGGTTGAGCTGCGAGTTATAGTTTTCGAGAAAATGGGATTTTTGTAACGCTCTTCGAGGCAGTCAGAAATTCCAATGCAACCCCTGTAAAAATTTGAAAATTTTTTTTTCATCCCCAATTTGAAAATTGTTTATGTAGAATTAAGCTCGCACCTTTCCTGAGTTCAAATCTGCTTTTGGGGTTGAGCTGCGACTTATAGTTTTCGAGAAAATGGGATTCTTGTAACGCTCTTCGAGGCAGTCAGAAATTCCAATGCAACCCCTGTAAAAATTTGAAAATTTTTTTTTCATCCCCAATTTCAAAATTGTTTATGTAGAATTAAGCTCGCACCTTTCCTGAGTTCAAATCTGCTTTTGGGGTTGAGCTGCGACTTATAGTTTTCGAGAAAATGGGATTTTTGTAACGCTCTTCGAGGCAGTCAGAAATTCCAATGCAACCCCTGTAAAAATTTGAAAATTTTTTTTCATCCCCAATTTGAAAATTGTTTATGTAGAATTAAGCTCGCACCTTTCCTGAGTTCAAATCTGCTTTTGGGGTTGTGCTGCGACTTATAGTTTTCGAGAAAATGGGATTCTTGTAACGCTCTTCGAGGCAGTCAGAAATTCCAATGCAACCCCTGTAAAAATTTGAAAATTTTTTTTTCATCCCCAATTTGAAAATTGTTTATGTAGAATTAAGCTCGCACCTTTCCTGAGTTCAAATCTGCTTTTGGGGTTGAGCTGCGACTTATAGTTTTCGAGAAAATGGGATTTATGTAACGCTCTTCGAGGCAGTCAGAAATTCCAATGCAACCCCTGTAAAAATTTGAAAATTTTTTCTTCATCCCCAATTTGAAAATTGTTTATGTAGAATTAAGCTCGCACCTTTCCTGAGTTCAAATCTGCTTTTGGGGTTATAGTTATAGTTATAACTTACAGTTTTCGAGAAAATGGGATTCTTGTAACGCTCTTCGAGGCAGTCAGAAATTCCAATGCAACCCCTGTAAAAATTTGAAAATTTTTTTTTCATCCCCAATTTGAAAATTGTTTATGTAGAATTAAGCTCGCACCTTTCCTGAGTTCAAATCTGCTTTTGGGGTTGTGCTGCGACTTATAGTTTTCGAGAAAATGGGATTTTTGTAACGCTCTTCGAGGCAGTCAGAAATTCCAATGCAACCCCTGTAAAAATTTGAAAATTTTTTTTTCATCCCCAATTTGAAAATTGTTTATGTAGAATTAAGCTCGCACCTTTCCTGAGTTCAAATCTGCTTTTGGGGTTGTGCTGCGACTTATAGTTTTCGAGAAAATGGGATTCTTGTAACGCTCTTCGAGGCAGTCAGAAATTCCAATGCAACCCCTGTAAAAATTTGAAAATTTTTTTTTCATCCCCAATTTGAAAATTGTTTATGTAGAATTAAGCTCGCACCTTTCCTGAGTTCAAATCTGCTTTTGGGGTTGAGCTGCGACTTATAGTTTTCGAGAAAATGGGATTCTTGTAACGCTCTTCGAGGCAGTCAGAAATTCCAATGCAACCCCTGTAAAATTTTGAAAATTTTTTTTTTCATCCCCAATTTGAAAATTGTTTATGTAGAATTAAGCTCGCACCTTTCCTGAGTTCAAATCTGCTTTTGGGGTTGAGCTGCGAGTTATAGTTTTCGAGAAAATGGGATTTTTGTAACGCTCTTCGAGGCAGTCAGAAATTCCAATGCAACCCCTGTAAAAATTTGAAAATTTTTTTTTCATCCCCAATTTGAAAATTGTTTATGTAGAATTAAGCTCGCACCTTTCCTGAGTTCAAATCTGCTTTTGGGGTTGAGCTGCGACTTATAGTTTTCGAGAAAAGGGGATTTTTGTAACGCTCTTCGAGGCAGTCAGAAATTCCAATGCAACCCCTGTAAAAATTTGAAAATTTTTTTTTCATCCCCAATTTGAAAATTGTTTATGTAGAATTAAGCTCGCACCTTTCCTGAGTTCAAATCTGCTTTTGGGGTTGTGCTGCGACTTATAGTTTTCGAGAAAATGGGATTCTTGTAACGCTCTTCGAGGCAGTCAGAAATTCCAATGCAACCCCTGTAAAAATTTGAAAATTTTTTTTTCATCCCCAATTTGAAAAATTGTTTATGTAGAATTAAGCTCGCACCTTTCCTGAGTTCAAATCTGCTTTTGGGGTTGAGCTGCGACTTATAGTTTTCGAGAAAATGGGATTCTTGTAACGCTCTTCGAGGCAGTCAGAAATTCCAATGCAACCCCTGTAAAAATTTGAAAATTTTTTTTTCATCCCCAATTTGAAAATTGTTTATGTAGCATTAAGCTCGCACCTTTCCTGAGTTCAAATCTACTTTTGGGGTTGTGCTGCGACTTATAGTTTTCGAGCAAATGGGATTTCTGTAACGCTCTTCGATCCAGTCAGAAATTCCAATGCAACCCCTGTAAAAATTTGAAAATTTTTTTTTCATCCCCAATTTGAAAATTGTTTATGTAGAATTAAGCTCGCACCTTTCCTGAGTTCAAATCTGCTCTTGGGGTTGTGCTGCGACTTATAGTTTTCGAGAAAATGGGATTTTTGTAACGCTCTTCGAGGCAGTCAGAAATTCCAATGCAACCCCTGTAAAAATTTGAAAATTTTTTTTTCATCCCCAATTTGAAAATTGTTTCTGTAGAATTAAGCTCGCACCTTTCCTGAGTTCAAATCTGCTTTTGGGGTTGTGCTGCGACTTATAGTTTTCGAGAAAATGGGATTCTTGTAACGCTCTTCGAGGCAGTCAGAAATTCCAATGCAACCCCTGTAAAAATTTGAAAATTTTTTTTTCATCCCCAATTTGAAAATTGTTTATGTAGAATTAAGCTCGCACCTTTCCTGAGTTCAAATCTGCTTTTGGGGTTGTGCTGCGACTTATAGTTTTCGAGAAAATGGGATTTTTGTAACGCTCTTCGAGGCAGTCAGAAATTCCAATGCAACCCCTGTAAAAATTTGTAAATTTTTTTTTCATCCCCAATTTGAAAATTGTTTATGTAGAATTAAGCTCGCACCTTTCCTGAGTTCAAATCTGCTTTTGGGGTTGTGCTGCGCCTTATAGTTTTCGAGAAAATGGGATTCTTGTAACGCTCTTCGAGGCAGTCAGAAATTCCAATGCAACCCCTGTAAAAATTTGAAAATTTTTTTTTCATCCCCAATTTGAAAATTGTTTATGTAGAATTAAGCTCGCACCTTTCCTGAGTTCAAATCTGCTTTTGGGGTTGTGCTGCGACTTATAGTTTTCGAGAAAATGGGATTCTTGTAACGCTCTTCGAGGCAGTCAGAAATTCCAATGCAACCCCTGTAAAAATTTGAAAATTTTTTTTTCATCCCCAATTTGAAAATTGTTTATGTAGAATTAAGCTCGCACCTTTCCTGAGTTTAAATCTGCTTTTGGGGTTGTGCTGCGACTTATAGTTTTCGAGAAAATGGGATTCTTGTAACGCTCTTCGAGGCAGTCAGAAATTCCAATGCAACCCCTGTAAAATTTTGAAAATTTTTTTTTTCATTCCCAATTTGAAAATTGTTTATGTAGAATTAAGCTCGCACCTTTCCTGAGTTCAAATCTGCTTTTGGGGTTGAGCTGCGAGTTATAGTTTTCGAGAAAATGGGATTTTTGTAACGCTCTTCGAGGCAGTCAGAAATTCCAATGCAACCCCTGTAAAAATTTGAAAATTTTTTTTTCATCCCCAATTTGAAAATTGTTTATGTAGAATTAAGCTCGCACCTTTCCTGAGTTCAAATCTGCTTTTGGGGTTGAGCTGCGACTTATAGTTTTCGAGAAAAGGGGATTTTTGTAACGCTCTTCGAGGCAGTCAGAAATTCCAATGCAACCCCTGTAAAAATTTGAAAATTTTTTTTTCATCCCCAATTTGAAAATTGTTTATGTAGAATTAAGCTCGCACCTTTCCTGAGTTCAAATCTGCTTTTGGGGTTGTGCTGCGACTTATAGTTTTCGAGAAAATGGGATTCTTGTAACGCTCTTCGAGGCAGTCAGAAATTCCAATGCAACCCCTGTAAAAATTTGAAAATTTTTTTTTCATCCCCAATTTGAAAAATTGTTTATGTAGAATTAAGCTCGCACCTTTCCTGAGTTCAAATCTGCTTTTGGGGTTGAGCTGCGACTTATAGTTTTCGAGAAAATGGGATTCTTGTAACGCTCTTCGAGGCAGTCAGAAATTCCAATGCAACCCCTGTAAAAATTTGAAAATTTTTTTTTCATCCCCAATTTGAAAATTGTTTATGTAGCATTAAGCTCGCACCTTTCCTGAGTTCAAATCTACTTTTGGGGTTGTGCTGCGACTTATAGTTTTCGAGCAAATGGGATTTCTGTAACGCTCTTCGATCCAGTCAGAAATTCCAATGCAACCCCTGTAAAAATTTGAAAATTTTTTTTTCATCCCCAATTTGAAAATTGTTTATGTAGAATTAAGCTCGCACCTTTCCTGAGTTCAAATCTGCTCTTGGGGTTGTGCTGCGACTTATAGTTTTCGAGAAAATGGGATTTTTGTAACGCTCTTCGAGGCAGTCAGAAATTCCAATGCAACCCCTGTAAAAATTTGAAAATTTTTTTTTCATCCCCAATTTGAAAATTGTTTCTGTAGAATTAAGCTCGCACCTTTCCTGAGTTCAAATCTGCTTTTGGGGTTGTGCTGCGACTTATAGTTTTCGAGAAAATGGGATTCTTGTAACGCTCTTCGAGGCAGTCAGAAATTCCAATGCAACCCCTGTAAAAATTTGAAAATTTTTTTTTCATCCCCAATTTGAAAATTGTTTATGTAGAATAAAGCTCGCACCTTTCCTGAGTTCAAATCTGCTTTTGGGGTTGTGCTGCGACTTATAGTTTTCGAGAAAATGGGATTTTCGTAACGCTCTTCGAGGCAGTCAGAAATTCCAATGCAACCCCTGTAAAAATTTGTAAATTTTTTTTTCATCCCCAATTTGAAAATTGTTTATGTAGAATTAAGCTCGCACCTTTCCTGAGTTCAAATCTGCTTTTGGGGTTGTGCTGCGCCTTATAGTTTTCGAGAAAATGGGATTCTTGTAACGCTCTTCGAGGCAGTCAGAAATTCCAATGCAACCCCTGTAAAAATTTGAAAATTTTTTTTTCATCCCCAATTTGAAAATTGTTTATGTAGAATTAAGCTCGCACCTTTCCTGAGTTCAAATCTGCTTTTGGGGTTGTGCTGCGACTTATAGTTTTCGAGAAAATGGGATTCTTGTAACGCTCTTCGAGGCAGTCAGAAATTCCAATGCAACCCCTGTAAAAATTTGAAAATTTTTTTTTCATCCCCAATTTGAAAATTGTTTATGTAGAATTAAGCTCGCACCTTTCCTGAGTTTAAATCTGCTTTTGGGGTTGTGCTGCGACTTATAGTTTTCGAGAAAATGGGATTCTTGTAACGCTCTTCGAGGCAGTCAGAAATTCCAATGCAACCCCTGTAAAAATTTGAAAATTTTTTTTTCATCCCCAATTTGAAAATTGTTTATGTAGAATTAAGCTCGCACCTTTCCTGAGTTCAAATCTGCTTTTGGGGTTGTCCTGCGACTTATAGTTTTCGAGAAAATGGGATTCTTGTAACGCTCTTCGAGGCAGTCAGAAATTCCAATGCAACCCCTGTAAAAATTTGAAAATTTTTTTTTCATCCCCAATTTGAAAATTGTTTATGTAGAATTAAGCTCGCACCTTTCCTGAGTTCAAATCTGCTTTTGGGGTTGAGCTGCGACTTATAGTTTTCGAGAAAATGGGATTCTTGTAACGCTCTTCGAGGCAGTCAGAAATTCCAATGCAACCCCTGTAAAATTTTGAAAATTTTTTTTTTCATCCCCAATTTGAAAATTGTTTATGTAGAATTAAGCTCGCACCTTTCCTGAGTTCAAATCTGCTTTTGGGGTTGAGCTGCGACTTATAGTTTTCGAGAAAATGGGATTTTTGTAACGCTCTTCGAGGCAGTCAGAAATTCCAATGCAACCCCTGTAAAAATTTGAAAATTTTTTTTTCATCCCCAATTTGAAAATTGTTTATGTAGAATTAAGCTCGCACCTTTCCTGAGTTCAAATCTGCTTTTGGGGTTGAGCTGCGACTTATAGTTTTCGAGAAGAGGGGATTTTTGTAACGCTCTTCGAGGCAGTCAGAAATTCCAATGCAACCCCTGTAAAAATTTTAAAATTTTTTTTTCATCCCCAATTTGAAAATTGTTTATGTAGAATTAAGCTCGCACCTTTCCTGAGTTCAAATCTGCTTTTGGGGTTGAGCTGCGACTTATAGTTTTCGAGAAAATGGGATTCTTGTAACGCTCTTCGAGGCAGTCAGAAATTCCAATGCAACCCCTGTAAAAATTTGAAAATTTTTTTTTCATCCCCGATTTGAAAAATTGTTTATGTAGAATTAAGCTCGCACCTTTCCTGAGTTCAAATCTGCTTTTGGGGTTGAGCTGCGACTTATAGTTTTCGAGAAAATGGGATTCTTGTAACGCTCTTCGAGGCAGTCAGAAATTCCAATGCAACCCCTGTAAAAATTTGAAAATTTTTTTTTCATCCCCAATTTGAAAATTGTTTATGTAGCATTAAGCTCGCACCTTTCCTGAGTTCAAATCTGCTTTTGGGGTTGTGCTGCGACTTATAGTTTTCGAGAAAATGGGATTTCTGTAACGCTCTTCGAGGTAGTCAGAAATTCCAATGCAACCCCTGTAAAAATTTGAAAATTTTTTTTTCATCCCCAATTTGAAAATTGTTTATGTAGAATTAAGCTCGCACCTTTCCTGAGTTCAAATCTGCTCTTGGGGTTGTGCTGCGACTTATAGTTTTCGAGAAAATGGGATTTTTGTAACGCTCTTCGAGGCAGTCAGAAATTCCAATGCAACCCCTGTAAAAATTTGAAAATTTTTTTTTCATCCCCAATTTGAAAATTGTTTCTGTAGAATTAAGCTCGCACCTTTCCTGAGTTCAAATCTGCTTTTGGGGTTGTGCTGCGACTTATAGTTTTCGAGAAAATGGGATTCTTGTAACGCTCTTCGAGGCAGTCAGAAATTCCAATGCAACCCCTGTAAAAATTTGAAAATTTTTTTTTCATCCCCAATTTGAAAATTGTTTATGTAGAATTAAGCTCGCACCTTTCCTGAGTTCAAATCTGCTTTTGGGGTTGTGCTGCGACTTATAGTTTTCGAGAAAATGGGATTTTTGTAACGCTCTTCGAGGCAGTCAGAAATTCCAATGCAACCCCTGTAAAAATTTGAAAATTTTTTTTTCATCCCCAATTTGAAAATTGTTTATGTAGAGAATTAAGCTCGCACCTTTCCTGAGTTCAAATCTGCTTTTGGGGTTGAGCTGCGACTTATAGTTTTCGAGAAAATGGGATTCTTGTAACGCTCTTCGAGGCAGTCAGAAATTCCAATGCAACCACTGTAAAAATTTGAAAATTTTTTTTTCATCTCCAATTTGAAAATTGTTTATGTAGAATTAAGCTCGCGCCTTTCCTGAGTTCAAATCTGCTTTTGGGGTTGTGCTGCGACTTATAGTTTTCGAGAAAATGGGATTCTTGTAACGCTCTTCGAGGCAGTCAGAAATTCCAATGCAACCCCTGTAAAAATTTGAAAATTTGTTTTTCATCCCCAATTTGAAAATTGTTTATGTAGAATTAAGCTCGCACCTTTCCTGAGTTCAAATCTGCTTTTGGGGTTGTGCTGCGACTTATAGTTTTCGAGAAAATGGGATTCTTGTAAAGCTCTTCGAAGCAGTCAGAAATTCCAATGCAACCCCTGTAAAAATTTGAAAATTTTTTTTCATCCCCAATTTGAAAATTGTTTATGTAGAATTAAGCTCGCACCTTTCCTGAGTTCAAATCTGCTTTTGGGGTTGTGCTGCGACTTATAGTTTTCGAGAAAATGGGATTCTTGTAACGCTCTTCGAGGCAGTCAGAAATTCCAATGCAACCCCTGTAAAAATTTGAAAATTTTTTTTTCATCCCCAATTTGAAAAATTGTTTATCTAGAATTAAGCTCGCACCTTTCCTGAGTTCAAATCTGCTTTAGGGGTTGAGCTGCGACTTATAGTTTTCGAGAAAATGGGATTCTTGTAACGCTCTTCGAGGCAGTCAGAAATTCCAATGCAACCCCTGTAAAAATTTGAAAATTTTTTTTTCATCCCCAATTTGAAAATTTTTTATGTAGAATTAAGATCGCACCTTTCCTGAGTTCAAATCTGCTTTTGGGGTTGTGCTGCGACTTATAGTTTTCGAGAAACTGGGATTCTTGTAACGCTCTTCGAGGCAGTCAGAAATTCCAATGCAACCCCTGTAAAATTTTGAAAATTTTTTTTTCATCCCCATTTTGAAAATTGTTTATGTAGAATTAAGCTCGCACCTTTCCTGAGTTCAAATCTGCTTTTGGGGTTGAGCTGCGACTTATAGTTTTCGAGAAAATGGGATTTTTTGTAACGCTCTTCGAGGCAGTCAGAAATTCCAATGCAACCCCTGTAAAAATTTGAAAATTTTTTTTTCATCCCCAATTTGAAAATTGTTTATGTAGAATTAAGCTCGCACCTTTCCTGAGTTCAAATCTGCTTTTGAGGTTGTGCTGCGACTTATAGTTTTCGAGAAAATGGGATTCTTGTAACGCTCTTCGAGGCAGTCAGAAATTCCAATGCAACCCCTGTAAAAATTTGAAAATTTTTTTTTCATCCCCAATTTGAAAATTGTTTATGTAGAATTAAGCTCGCACCTTTCCTGAGTTCAAATCTGCTTTTGGGGTTGAGCTGCGACTTATAGTTTTCGAGAAAATGGGATTCTTGTAACGCTCTTCGAGGCAGTCAGATAATTCCAATGCAACCCGTGTAAAAATTTGAAAATTTTTTTTTCATCCCCAATTTGAAAATTGTTTATGTAGAATTAAGCTCGCACCTTTCCTGAGTTCAAATCTGCTTTTGGGGTTGTGCTGCGACTTATAGTTTTCGAGAAAATGGGATTTCTGTAACGCTCTTCGAGGCAGTCAGAAATTCCAATGCAACCCCTGTAAAAATTTGAAAATTTTTTTTTCATCCCCAATTTCAAAATTGTTTATGTAGAATTAAGCTCGCACCTTTCCTGAGGTCAAATCTGCTTTTGGGGTTGTGCTGCGACTTATAGTTTTCGAGAAAATGGGATTCTTGTAACGCTCTTCGAGGCAGTCAGAAATTCCAATGCAACCCCTGTAAAAATTTGAAAATTTTTTTTTCATCCCCAATTTGAAAATTGTTTATATAGAATTAAGCTCGCACCTTTCCTGAGTTCAAATCTGCTTTTGGGGTTGAGCTGCGACTTATAGTTTTCGAGAAAATGGGATTCTTGTAACGCTCTTCGAGGCAGTCAGAAATTCCAATGCAACCACTGTAAAAATTTGAAAATTTTTTTTTCATCTCCAATTTGAAAATTGTTTATGTAGAATTAAGCTCGCGCCTTTCCTGAGTTCAAATCTGCTTTTGGGGTTGTGCTGCGACTTATAGTTTTCGAGAAAATGGGATTCTTGTAACGCTCTTCGAGGCAGTCAGAAATTCCAATGCAACCCCTGTAAAAATTTGAAAATTTTTTTTTCATCCCCAATTTGAAAATTGTTTATGTAGAATTAAGCTCGCACCTTTCCTGAGTTCAAATCTGCTTTTGGGGTTGTGCTGCGACTTATAGTTTTCGAGAAAATGGGATTCTTGTAAAGCTCTTCGAGGCAGTCAGAAATTCCAACGCAACCCCTGTAAAAATTTGAAAATTTTTTTTCATCCCCAATTTGAAAATTGTTTATGTAGAATTAAGCTCGCACCTTTCCTGAGTTCAAATCTGCTTTTGGGGTTGTGCTGCGACTTATAGTTTTCGAGAAAATGGGATTCTTGTAACGCTCTTCGAGGCAGTCAGAAATTCCAATGCAACCCCTGTAAAAATTTGAAAATTTTTTTTTCATCCCCAATTTGAAAAATTGTTTATGTAGAATTAAGCTCGCACCTTTCCTGAGTTCAAATCTGCTTTAGGGGTTGAGCTGCGACTTATAGTTTTCGAGAAAATGGGATTCTTGTAACGCTCTTCGAGGCAGTCAGAAATTCCAATGCAACCCCTGTAAAAATTTGAAAATTTTTTTTTCATCCCCAATTTGAAATTTTTTTATGTAGAATTAAGATCGCACCTTTCCTGAGTTCAAATCTGCTTTTGGGGTTGTGCTGCGACTTATAGTTTTCGAGAAACTGGGATTCTTGTAACGCTCTTCGAGGCAGTCAGAAATTCCAATGCAACCCCTGTAAAATTTTGAAAATTTTTTTTTCATCAACATTTTGAAAATTGTTTATGTAGAATTAAGCTCGCACCTTTCCTGAGTTCAAATCTGCTTTTGGGGTTGAGCTGCGACTTATAGTTTTCGAGAAAATGGGATTTTTTGTAACGCTCTTCGAGGCAGTCAGAAATTCCAATGCAACCCCTGTAAAAATTTGAAAATTTTTTTTTCATCCCCAATTTGAAAATTGTTTATGTAGAATTAAGCTCGCACCTTTCCTGAGTTCAAATCTGCTTTTGGGGTTGTGCTGCGACTTATAGTTTTCGAGAAAATGGGATTCTTGTAACGCTCTTCGAGGCAGTCAGAAATTCCAATGCAACCCCTGTAAAAATTTGAAATTTTTTTTTTCATCCCCAATTTGAAAATTGTTTATGTAGAATTAAGCTCGCACCTTTCCTGAGTTCAAATCTGCTTTTGGGGTTGAGCTGCGACTTATAGTTTTCGAGAAAATGGGATTCTTGTAACGCTCTTCGAGGCAGTCAGATAATTCCAATGCAACCCGTGTAAAAATTTGAAAATTTTTTTTTCATCCCCAATTTGAAAATTGTTTATGTAGAATTAAGCTCGCACCTTTCCTGAGTTCAAATCTGCTTTTGGGGTTGTGCTGCGACTTATAGTTTTCGAGAAAATGGGATTTCTGTAACGCTCTTCGAGGCAGTCAGAAATTCCAATGCAACCCCTGTAAAAATTTGAAAATTTTTTTTTCATCCCCAATTTGAAAATTGTTTATGTAGAATTAAGCTCGCACCTTTCCTGAGTTCAAATCTGCTTTTGGGGTTGTGCTGCGACTTATAGTTTTCGAGAAAATGGGATTTTTGTAACGCTCTTCGAGGCAGTCAGAAATTCCAATGCAACCCCTGTAAAAATTTGAAAATTTTTTTTTCATCCCCAATTTGAAAATTGTTTATGTAGAATTAAGCTCGCACCTTTCCTGAGTTCAAATCTGCTTTTGGGGTTGTGCTGCGCCTTATAGTTTTCGAGAAAATGGGATTCTTGTAACGCTCTTCGAGGCAGTCAGAAATTCCAATGCAACCCCTGTAAAAATTTGAAAATTTTTTTTTCATCCCCAATTTGAAAATTGTTTATGTAGAATTAAGCTCGCAGCTTTCCTGAGCTCAAATCTGCTTTTGGGGTTGAGCTGCGACTTATAGTTTTCGAGAAAAGGGGATTCTTGTAACGCTCTTCGAGGCAGTCAGAAATTCCAATGCAACCCCTGTAAAAATTTGAAAATTTTTTTTTCATCCCCAATTTGAAAATTGTTTATGTGGAATTAAGCTCGCACCTTTCCTGAGTTCAAATCTGCTTTTGGGGTTGAGCTGCGACTTATAGTTTTCGAGAAAATGGGATTCTTGTAAAGCTCTTCGAATTTGAAAATTTTTTTTTCATCCCCAATTTGAAAATTGTTTATGTAGAATTCAGCTCGCACCTTTCCTGAGTTCAAATCTGCTTTTGGGGTTGTGCTGCGACTTATAGTTTTCGAGAAAATGGGATTTCTGTAACGCTCTTCGAGGCAGTCAGAAATTCCAATGCAACCCCTGTAAAAATTTGAAAATTTTTTTTTCATCCCCAATTTGAAAATTGTTTATGTAGAATTAAGCTCGCACCTTTCCTGAGTTCAAATCTGCTTTTGGGGTTGTGCTGCGCCTTATAGTTTTCGAGAAAATGGGATTCTTGTAACGCTCTTCGAGGCAGTCAGAAATTCCAATGCAACCCCTGTAAAAATTTGAAAATTTTTTTTTCATCCCCAATTTGAAAATTGTTTATGTGGAATTAAGCTCGCAGCTTTCCTGAGTTCAAATCTGCTTTTGGGGTTGAGCTGCGACTTATAGTTTTCGAGAAAAGGGGATTCTTGTAACGCTCTTCGAGGCAGTCAGAAATTCCAATGCAACCCCTGTAAAAATTTGAAAATTTTTTTTTCATCCCCAATTTGAAAATTGTTTATGTAGAATTCAGCTCGCACCTTTCCTGAGTTCAAATCTGCTTTTGGGGTTGTGCTGCGACTTATAGTTTTCGAGAAAATGGGATTCTTGTAACGCTCTTCGAATTTGAAAATTTTTTTTTCATCCCCAATTTGAAAATTGTTTATGTAGAATTAAGCTCGCACCTTTCCTGAGTTCAAATCTGCTTTTGGGGTTGTGCTGCGACTTATAGTTTTCGAGAAAATGGGATTCTTGTAACGCTCTTCGAGGCAGTCAGAAATTCCAATGCAACCCCTGTAAAAATTTGAAAATTTTTTTTTCATCCCCAATTTGAAAATTGTTTATGTAGAATTAAGCTCGCACCTTTCCTGAGTTCAAATCTGCTTTTGGGGTTGAGCTGCGACTTATAGTTTTCGAGAAAATGGGATTCTTGTAACGCTCTTCGAGGCAGTCAGAAATTCCAATGCAACCCCTGTAAAAATTTGAAAATTTGTTTTTCATCCCCAATTTGAAAATTGTTTATGTAGAATTAAGCTCGCACCTTTCCTGAGTTCAAATCTGCTTTTGGGGTTGTGCTGCGACTTATAGTTTTCGAGAAAATGGGATTCTTGTAACGCTCTTCGAGGCAGTCAGAAATTCCAATGCAACCCCTGTAAAAATTTGAAAATTTGTTTTTCATCCCCAATTTGAAAATTGTTTATGTAGAATTAAGCTCGCACCTTTCCTGAGTTCAAATCTGCTTTTGGGGTTGTGCTGCGACTTATAGTTTTCGAGAAAATGGGATTCTTGTAACGCTCTTCGAGGCAGTCAGAAATTCCAATGCAACCCCTGTAAAAATTTGAAAATTTTTTTTTCATCCCCAATTTGAAAATTGTTTATGTAGAATTAAGCTCGCACCTTTCCTGAGTTCAAATCTGCTTTTGGGGTTGTGCTGCGACTTATAGTTTTCGAGAAAATGGGATTTTTGTAACGCTCTTCGAGGCAGTCAGAAATTCCAATGCAACCCCTGTAAAAATTTGAAAATATTTTTTTCATCCCCAATTTGAAAATTGTTTATGTAGAATTAAGCTCGCACCTTTCCTGAGTTCAAATCTGCTTTTGGGGTTGTGCTGCGCCTTATAGTTTTCGAGAAAATGGGATTCTTGTAACGCTCTTCGAGGCAGTCAGAAATTCCAATGCAACCCCTGTAAAAATTTGAAAATTTTTTTTTCATCCCCAATTTGAAAATTGTTTATGTAAAATTAAGCTCGCACCTTTCCTGAGTTCAAATCTGCTTTTGGGGTTGTGCTGCGACTTATAGTTTTCGAGAAAATGGGATTTCTGTAACGCTCTTCGAGGCAGTCAGAAATTCCAATGCAACCCCTGTAAAAATTTGAAAATTTTTTTTTCATCCCCAATTTGAAAATTGTTTATGTAGAATTAAGCTCGCACCTTTCCTGAGTTCAAATCTGCTTTTGGGGTTGTGCTGCGACTTATAGTTTTCGAGAAAATGGGATTCTTGTAACGCTCTTCGAGGCAGTCAAAAATTCCAATGCAACCCCTGTAAAAATTTGTTTTTCATCCCCAATTTGAAAATTGTTTATGTAGAATTCAGCTCGCACCTTTCCTGAGTTCAAATCTGCTTTTGGGGTTGTGCTGCGACTTATAGTTTTCGAGAAAATGGGATTCTTGTAACGCTCTTCGAATTTGAAAATTTTTTTTTCATCCCCAATTTGAAAATTGTTTATGTAGAATTAAGCTCGCACCTTTCCTGAGTTCAAATCTGCTTTTGGGGTTGTGCTGCGACTTATAGTTTTCGAGAAAATGGGATTCTTGTAACGCTCTTCGAGGCAGTCAGAAATTCCAATGCAACCCCTGTAAAAATTTGAAAATTTTTTTTTCATCCCCAATTTGAAAATTGTTTATGTGGAATTAAGCTCGCACCTTTCCTGAGTTCAAATCTGCTTTTGGGGTTGAGCTGCGACTTATAGTTTTCGAGAAAATGGGATTCTTGTAACGCTCTTCGAATTTGAAAATTTTTTTTTCATCCCCAATTTGAAAATTGTTTATGTAGAATTAAGCTCGCACCTTTCCTGAGTTCAAATCTGCTTTTGGGGTTGTGCTGCGACTTATAGTTTTCGAGAAAATGGGATTCTTGTAACGCTCTTCGAGGCAGTCAGAAATTCCAATGCAACCCCTGTAAAAATTTGAAAATTTTTTTTTCATCCCCAATTTGAAAATTGTTTATGTAGAATTAAGCTCGCACCTTTCCTGAGTTCAAATCTGCTTTTGGGGTTGAGCTGCGACTTATAGTTTTCGAGAAAATGGGATTCTTGTAACGCTCTTCGAGGCAGTCAGAAATTCCAATGCAACCCCTGTAAAAATTTGAAAATTTTTTTTTCATCCCCAATTTGAAAATTGTTTATGTAGAATTAAGCTCGCACCTTTCCTGAGTTCAAATCTGCTTTTGGGGTTGTGCTGCGACTTATAGTTTTCGAGAAAATGGGATTTCTGTAACGCTCTTCGAGGCAGTCAGAAATTCCAATGCAACCCCTGTAAAAATTTGAAAATTTTTTTTTCATCCCCAATTTGAAAATTGTTTATGTAGAATTAAGCTCGCACCTTTCCTGAGTTCAAATCTGCTTTTGGGGTTGTGCTGCGACTTATAGTTTTCGAGAAAATGGGATTCTTGTAACGCTCTTCGAGGCAGTCAGAAATTCCAATGCAACCCCTGTGAAAATTTGAAAATTTTTTTTTCATCCCCAATTTGAAAATTGTTTATGTAGAATTAAGCTCGCACCTTTCCTGAGTTCAAATCTGCTTTTGGGGTTGAGCTGCGACTTATAGTTTTCGAGAAAATGGGATTTTTGTAACGCTCTTCGAGGCAGTCAGAAATTAAAATGCAACCCCTGTAAAAATTTGAAAATTTTTTTTTCATCCCCAATTTGAAAATTGTTTATGTAGAATTAAGCTCGCACCTTTCCTGAGTTCAAATCTGCTTTTGGGGTTGTGCTGCGACTTATAGTTTTCGAGAAAATGGGATTCTTGTAACGCTCTTCGAGGCAGTCAGAAATTCCAATGCAACCCCTGTAAAAATTTGAAAATTTTTTTTTCATCCCCAATTTGAAAATTGTTTATGTAGAATTAAGCTCGCACCTTTCCTGAGTTCAAATCTGCTTTTGGGGTTGAGCTGCGACTTATAGTTTTCGAGAAAATGGGATTCTTGTAACGCTCTTCGAGGCAGTCAGAAATTCCAATGCAACCCCTGTAAAAATTTGAAAATTTTTTTTTCATCCCCAATTTGAAAATTGTTTATGTAGAACTAAGCTCGCACCTTTCCTGAGTTCAAATCTGCTTTTGGGGTTGTGCTGCGACTTATAGTTTTCGAGAAAATGGGATTTCTGTAACGCTCTTCGAGGCAGTCAGAAATTCCAATGCAACCCCTGTAAAAATTAGAAATTTTTTTTTTCATCCCCAATTTGAAAATTGTTTATGTAGAATTAAGCTCGCACCTTTCCTGAGTTCAAATCTGCTTTTGGGGTTGAGCTGCGACTTATAGTTTTCGAGAAAATGGGATTCTTGTAACGCTCTTCGAGGCAGTCAGAAATTCCAATGCAACCCCTGTAAAAATTTGAAAATTTTTTTTTCATCCCCAATTTGAAAATTGGTTATGTAGAATTAAGCTCGCACCTTTCCTGAGTTCAAATCTGCTTTTGGGGTTGTGCTGCGACTTATAGTTTTCGAGAAAATGGGATTTTTGTAACGCTCTTCGAGGCAGTCAGAAATTCCAATGCAACCCCTGTAAAAATATGAAAATTTTTTTTTCATCCCCAATTTGAAAACTGTTTATGTAGAATTAAGCTCGCACCTTTCCTGAGTTCAAATCTGCTTTTTTGGTTGTGCTGCGACTTATAGTTTTCGAGAAAATGGGATTCTTGTAACGCTCTTCGAGGCAGTCAGAAATTCCAATGCAACCCCTGTAAAACTTTGAAAATTTTTTTTTCATCCCCAATTTGAAAATTGTTTATGTAGGATTAAGCTCGCACCTTTCCTGAGTTCAAATCTGCTTTTGGGGTTGAGCTGCGACTTATAGTTTTCGAGAAAATGGGATTCTTGTAACGCTCTTCGAGGCAGTCAGAAATTCCAATGCAACCCCTGTAAAAATTTGAAAATTTTTTTTTCATCCCCAATTTGAAAATTGTTTATGTAGAATTAAGCTCGCACCTTTCCTGAGTTCAAATCTGCTTTTGGGGTTGTGCTGCGACTTATATTTTTCGAGAAAATGGGATTCTTGTAACGCTCTTCGAGGCAGTCAGAAATTCTAATGCAACCCCTGTAAAAATTTTAAAATTTTTTTTTCATCCCCAATTTGAAAATTGTTTATGTAGAATTAAGCTCGCACCTTTCCTGAGTTCAAATCTGCTTTTGGGGTTGTGCTGCGCCTTATAGTTTTCGAGAAAATGGGATTCTTGTAACGCTCTTCGAGGCAGTCAGAAATTCCAATGCAACCCCTGTAAAAATTTGAAAATTTTTTTTTCATCCCCAATTTGAAAATTGTTTATGTAGAATTAAGCTCGCACCTTTCCTGAGTTCAAATCTGCTTTTGGGGTTGTGCTGCGACTTATAGTTTTCGAGAAAATGGGATTTCTGTAACGCTCTTCGAGGCAGTCAGAAATTCCAATGCAACCCCTGTAAAAATTTGAAAATTTTTTTTTCATCCCCAATTTGAAAATTGTTTATGTAGAATTAAGCTCGCACCTTTCCTGAGTTCAAATCTGCTTTTGGGGTTGTGCTGCGACTTATAGTTTTCGAGAAAATGGGATTCTTGTAACGCTCTTCGAGGCAGTCAGAAATTCCAATGCAACCCCTGTGAAAATTTGAAAATTTTTTTTTCATCCCCAATTTGAAAATTGTTTATGTAGAATTAAGCTCGCACCTTTCCTGAGTTCAAATCTGCTTTTGGGGTTGAGCTGCGACTTATAGTTTTCGAGAAAATGGGATTCTTGTAACGCTCTTCGAGGCAGTCAGAAATTCCAATGCAACCCCTGTAAAAATTTGAAAATTTTTTTTTCATCCCCAATTTGAAAATTGGTTATGTAGAATTAAGCTCGCACCTTTCCTGAGTTCAAATCTGCTTTTGGGGTTGTGCTGCGACTTATAGTTTTCGAGAAAATGGGATTCTTGTAACGCTCTTCGAGGCAGTCAGAAATTCCAATGCAACCCCTGTGAAAATTTGAAAATTTTTTTTTCATCCCCAATTTGAAAATTGTTTATGTAGAATTAAGCTCGCACCTTTCCTGAGTTCAAATCTGCTTTTGGGGTTGAGCTGCGACTTATAGTTTTCGAGAAAATGGGATTCTTGTAACGCTCTTCGAGGCAGTCAGAAATTCCAATGCAACCCCTGTAAAAATTTGAAAATTTTTTTTTCATCCCCAATTTGAAAATTGGTTATGTAGAATTAAGCTCGCACCTTTCCTGAGTTCAAATCTGCTTTTGGGGTTGAGCTGCGACTTATAGTTTTCGAGAAAATGGGATTCTTGTAACGCTCTTCGAGGCAGTCAGATAATTCCAATGCAACCCGTGTAAAAATTTGAAAATTTTTTTTTCATCCCCAATTTGAAAATTGTTTATGTAGAATTAAGCTCGCACCTTTCCTGAGTTCAAATCTGCTTTTGGGGTTGTGCTGCGACTTATAGTTTTCGAGAAAATGGGATTTCTGTAACGCTCTTCGAGGCAGTCAGAAATTCCAATGCAACCCCTGTAAAAATTTGAAAATTTTTTTTTCATCCCCAATTTGAAAATTGTTTATGTAGAATTAAGCTCGCACCTTTCCTGAGTTCAAATCTGCTTTTGGGGTTGTGCTGCGACTTATAGTTTTCGAGAAAATGGGATTTTTGTAACGCTCTTCGAGGCAGTCAGAAATTCCAATGCAACCCCTGTAAAAATTTGAAAATTTTTTTTTCATCCCCAATTTGAAAATTGTTTATGTAGAATTAAGCTCGCACCTTTCCTGAGTTCAAATCTGCTTTTGGGGTTGTGCTGCGCCTTATAGTTTTCGAGAAAATGGGATTCTTGTAACGCTCTTCGAGGCAGTCAGAAATTCCAATGCAACCCCTGTAAAAATTTGAAAATTTTTTTTTCATCCCCAATTTGAAAATTGTTTATGTAGAATTAAGCTCGCAGCTTTCCTGAGCTCAAATCTGCTTTTGGGGTTGAGCTGCGACTTATAGTTTTCGAGAAAAGGGGATTCTTGTAACGCTCTTCGAGGCAGTCAGAAATTCCAATGCAACCCCTGTAAAAATTTGAAAATTTTTTTTTCATCCCCAATTTGAAAATTGTTTATGTGGAATTAAGCTCGCACCTTTCCTGAGTTCAAATCTGCTTTTGGGGTTGAGCTGCGACTTATAGTTTTCGAGAAAATGGGATTCTTGTAAAGCTCTTCGAATTTGAAAATTTTTTTTTCATCCCCAATTTGAAAATTGTTTATGTAGAATTCAGCTCGCACCTTTCCTGAGTTCAAATCTGCTTTTGGGGTTGTGCTGCGACTTATAGTTTTCGAGAAAATGGGATTTCTGTAACGCTCTTCGAGGCAGTCAGAAATTCCAATGCAACCCCTGTAAAAATTTGAAAATTTTTTTTTCATCCCCAATTTGAAAATTGTTTATGTAGAATTAAGCTCGCACCTTTCCTGAGTTCAAATCTGCTTTTGGGGTTGTGCTGCGCCTTATAGTTTTCGAGAAAATGGGATTCTTGTAACGCTCTTCGAGGCAGTCAGAAATTCCAATGCAACCCCTGTAAAAATTTGAAAATTTTTTTTTCATCCCCAATTTGAAAATTGTTTATGTGGAATTAAGCTCGCAGCTTTCCTGAGTTCAAATCTGCTTTTGGGGTTGAGCTGCGACTTATAGTTTTCGAGAAAAGGGGATTCTTGTAACGCTCTTCGAGGCAGTCAGAAATTCCAATGCAACCCCTGTAAAAATTTGAAAATTTTTTTTTCATCCCCAATTTGAAAATTGTTTATGTAGAATTCAGCTCGCACCTTTCCTGAGTTCAAATCTGCTTTTGGGGTTGTGCTGCGACTTATAGTTTTCGAGAAAATGGGATTCTTGTAACGCTCTTCGAATTTGAAAATTTTTTTTTCATCCCCAATTTGAAAATTGTTTATGTAGAATTAAGCTCGCACCTTTCCTGAGTTCAAATCTGCTTTTGGGGTTGTGCTGCGACTTATAGTTTTCGAGAAAATGGGATTCTTGTAACGCTCTTCGAGGCAGTCAGAAATTCCAATGCAACCCCTGTAAAAATTTGAAAATTTTTTTTTCATCCCCAATTTGAAAATTGTTTATGTAGAATTAAGCTCGCACCTTTCCTGAGTTCAAATCTGCTTTTGGGGTTGAGCTGCGACTTATAGTTTTCGAGAAAATGGGATTCTTGTAACGCTCTTCGAGGCAGTCAGAAATTCCAATGCAACCCCTGTAAAAATTTGAAAATTTGTTTTTCATCCCCAATTTGAAAATTGTTTATGTAGAATTAAGCTCGCACCTTTCCTGAGTTCAAATCTGCTTTTGGGGTTGTGCTGCGACTTATAGTTTTCGAGAAAATGGGATTCTTGTAACGCTCTTCGAGGCAGTCAGAAATTCCAATGCAACCCCTGTAAAAATTTGAAAATTTGTTTTTCATCCCCAATTTGAAAATTGTTTATGTAGAATTAAGCTCGCACCTTTCCTGAGTTCAAATCTGCTTTTGGGGTTGTGCTGCGACTTATAGTTTTCGAGAAAATGGGATTCTTGTAACGCTCTTCGAGGCAGTCAGAAATTCCAATGCAACCCCTGTAAAAATTTGAAAATTTTTTTTTCATCCCCAATTTGAAAATTGTTTATGTAGAATTAAGCTCGCACCTTTCCTGAGTTCAAATCTGCTTTTGGGGTTGTGCTGCGACTTATAGTTTTCGAGAAAATGGGATTTTTGTAACGCTCTTCGAGGCAGTCAGAAATTCCAATGCAACCCCTGTAAAAATTTGAAAATATTTTTTTCATCCCCAATTTGAAAATTGTTTATGTAGAATTAAGCTCGCACCTTTCCTGAGTTCAAATCTGCTTTTGGGGTTGTGCTGCGCCTTATAGTTTTCGAGAAAATGGGATTCTTGTAACGCTCTTCGAGGCAGTCAGAAATTCCAATGCAACCCCTGTAAAAATTTGAAAATTTTTTTTTCATCCCCAATTTGAAAATTGTTTATGTAAAATTAAGCTCGCACCTTTCCTGAGTTCAAATCTGCTTTTGGGGTTGTGCTGCGACTTATAGTTTTCGAGAAAATGGGATTTCTGTAACGCTCTTCGAGGCAGTCAGAAATTCCAATGCAACCCCTGTAAAAATTTGAAAATTTTTTTTTCATCCCCAATTTGAAAATTGTTTATGTAGAATTAAGCTCGCACCTTTCCTGAGTTCAAATCTGCTTTTGGGGTTGTGCTGCGACTTATAGTTTTCGAGAAAATGGGATTCTTGTAACGCTCTTCGAGGCAGTCAAAAATTCCAATGCAACCCCTGTAAAAATTTGTTTTTCATCCCCAATTTGAAAATTGTTTATGTAGAATTCAGCTCGCACCTTTCCTGAGTTCAAATCTGCTTTTGGGGTTGTGCTGCGACTTATAGTTTTCGAGAAAATGGGATTCTTGTAACGCTCTTCGAATTTGAAAATTTTTTTTTCATCCCCAATTTGAAAATTGTTTATGTAGAATTAAGCTCGCACCTTTCCTGAGTTCAAATCTGCTTTTGGGGTTGTGCTGCGACTTATAGTTTTCGAGAAAATGGGATTCTTGTAACGCTCTTCGAGGCAGTCAGAAATTCCAATGCAACCCCTGTAAAAATTTGAAAATTTTTTTTTCATCCCCAATTTGAAAATTGTTTATGTGGAATTAAGCTCGCACCTTTCCTGAGTTCAAATCTGCTTTTGGGGTTGAGCTGCGACTTATAGTTTTCGAGAAAATGGGATTCTTGTAACGCTCTTCGAATTTGAAAATTTTTTTTTCATCCCCAATTTGAAAATTGTTTATGTAGAATTAAGCTCGCACCTTTCCTGAGTTCAAATCTGCTTTTGGGGTTGTGCTGCGACTTATAGTTTTCGAGAAAATGGGATTCTTGTAACGCTCTTCGAGGCAGTCAGAAATTCCAATGCAACCCCTGTAAAAATTTGAAAATTTTTTTTTCATCCCCAATTTGAAAATTGTTTATGTAGAATTAAGCTCGCACCTTTCCTGAGTTCAAATCTGCTTTTGGGGTTGAGCTGCGACTTATAGTTTTCGAGAAAATGGGATTCTTGTAACGCTCTTCGAGGCAGTCAGAAATTCCAATGCAACCCCTGTAAAAATTTGAAAATTTTTTTTTCATCCCCAATTTGAAAATTGTTTATGTAGAATTAAGCTCGCACCTTTCCTGAGTTCAAATCTGCTTTTGGGGTTGTGCTGCGACTTATAGTTTTCGAGAAAATGGGATTTCTGTAACGCTCTTCGAGGCAGTCAGAAATTCCAATGCAACCCCTGTAAAAATTTGAAAATTTTTTTTTCATCCCCAATTTGAAAATTGTTTATGTAGAATTAAGCTCGCACCTTTCCTGAGTTCAAATCTGCTTTTGGGGTTGTGCTGCGACTTATAGTTTTCGAGAAAATGGGATTCTTGTAACGCTCTTCGAGGCAGTCAGAAATTCCAATGCAACCCCTGTGAAAATTTGAAAATTTTTTTTTCATCCCCAATTTGAAAATTGTTTATGTAGAATTAAGCTCGCACCTTTCCTGAGTTCAAATCTGCTTTTGGGGTTGAGCTGCGACTTATAGTTTTCGAGAAAATGGGATTTTTGTAACGCTCTTCGAGGCAGTCAGAAATTAAAATGCAACCCCTGTAAAAATTTGAAAATTTTTTTTTCATCCCCAATTTGAAAATTGTTTATGTAGAATTAAGCTCGCACCTTTCCTGAGTTCAAATCTGCTTTTGGGGTTGTGCTGCGACTTATAGTTTTCGAGAAAATGGGATTCTTGTAACGCTCTTCGAGGCAGTCAGAAATTCCAATGCAACCCCTGTAAAAATTTGAAAATTTTTTTTTCATCCCCAATTTGAAAATTGTTTATGTAGAATTAAGCTCGCACCTTTCCTGAGTTCAAATCTGCTTTTGGGGTTGAGCTGCGACTTATAGTTTTCGAGAAAATGGGATTCTTGTAACGCTCTTCGAGGCAGTCAGAAATTCCAATGCAACCCCTGTAAAAATTTGAAAATTTTTTTTTCATCCCCAATTTGAAAATTGTTTATGTAGAACTAAGCTCGCACCTTTCCTGAGTTCAAATCTGCTTTTGGGGTTGTGCTGCGACTTATAGTTTTCGAGAAAATGGGATTTCTGTAACGCTCTTCGAGGCAGTCAGAAATTCCAATGCAACCCCTGTAAAAATTAGAAATTTTTTTTTTCATCCCCAATTTGAAAATTGTTTATGTAGAATTAAGCTCGCACCTTTCCTGAGTTCAAATCTGCTTTTGGGGTTGAGCTGCGACTTATAGTTTTCGAGAAAATGGGATTCTTGTAACGCTCTTCGAGGCAGTCAGAAATTCCAATGCAACCCCTGTAAAAATTTGAAAATTTTTTTTTCATCCCCAATTTGAAAATTGGTTATGTAGAATTAAGCTCGCACCTTTCCTGAGTTCAAATCTGCTTTTGGGGTTGTGCTGCGACTTATAGTTTTCGAGAAAATGGGATTTTTGTAACGCTCTTCGAGGCAGTCAGAAATTCCAATGCAACCCCTGTAAAAATATGAAAATTTTTTTTTCATCCCCAATTTGAAAACTGTTTATGTAGAATTAAGCTCGCACCTTTCCTGAGTTCAAATCTGCTTTTTTGGTTGTGCTGCGACTTATAGTTTTCGAGAAAATGGGATTCTTGTAACGCTCTTCGAGGCAGTCAGAAATTCCAATGCAACCCCTGTAAAACTTTGAAAATTTTTTTTTCATCCCCAATTTGAAAATTGTTTATGTAGGATTAAGCTCGCACCTTTCCTGAGTTCAAATCTGCTTTTGGGGTTGAGCTGCGACTTATAGTTTTCGAGAAAATGGGATTCTTGTAACGCTCTTCGAGGCAGTCAGAAATTCCAATGCAACCCCTGTAAAAATTTGAAAATTTTTTTTTCATCCCCAATTTGAAAATTGTTTATGTAGAATTAAGCTCGCACCTTTCCTGAGTTCAAATCTGCTTTTGGGGTTGTGCTGCGACTTATATTTTTCGAGAAAATGGGATTCTTGTAACGCTCTTCGAGGCAGTCAGAAATTCTAATGCAACCCCTGTAAAAATTTTAAAATTTTTTTTTCATCCCCAATTTGAAAATTGTTTATGTAGAATTAAGCTCGCACCTTTCCTGAGTTCAAATCTGCTTTTGGGGTTGTGCTGCGCCTTATAGTTTTCGAGAAAATGGGATTCTTGTAACGCTCTTCGAGGCAGTCAGAAATTCCAATGCAACCCCTGTAAAAATTTGAAAATTTTTTTTTCATCCCCAATTTGAAAATTGTTTATGTAGAATTAAGCTCGCACCTTTCCTGAGTTCAAATCTGCTTTTGGGGTTGTGCTGCGACTTATAGTTTTCGAGAAAATGGGATTTCTGTAACGCTCTTCGAGGCAGTCAGAAATTCCAATGCAACCCCTGTAAAAATTTGAAAATTTTTTTTTCATCCCCAATTTGAAAATTGTTTATGTAGAATTAAGCTCGCACCTTTCCTGAGTTCAAATCTGCTTTTGGGGTTGTGCTGCGACTTATAGTTTTCGAGAAAATGGGATTCTTGTAACGCTCTTCGAGGCAGTCAGAAATTCCAATGCAACCCCTGTGAAAATTTGAAAATTTTTTTTTCATCCCCAATTTGAAAATTGTTTATGTAGAATTAAGCTCGCACCTTTCCTGAGTTCAAATCTGCTTTTGGGGTTGAGCTGCGACTTATAGTTTTCGAGAAAATGGGATTCTTGTAACGCTCTTCGAGGCAGTCAGAAATTCCAATGCAACCCCTGTAAAAATTTGAAAATTTTTTTTTCATCCCCAATTTGAAAATTGGTTATGTAGAATTAAGCTCGCACCTTTCCTGAGTTCAAATCTGCTTTTGGGGTTGTGCTGCGACTTATAGTTTTCGAGAAAATGGGATTCTTGTAACGCTCTTCGAGGCAGTCAGAAATTCCAATGCAACCCCTGTGAAAATTTGAAAATTTTTTTTTCATCCCCAATTTGAAAATTGTTTATGTAGAATTAAGCTCGCACCTTTCCTGAGTTCAAATCTGCTTTTGGGGTTGAGCTGCGACTTATAGTTTTCGAGAAAATGGGATTCTTGTAACGCTCTTCGAGGCAGTCAGAAATTCCAATGCAACCCCTGTAAAAATTTGAAAATTTTTTTTTCATCCCCAATTTGAAAATTGGTTATGTAGAATTAAGCTCGCACCTTTCCTGAGTTCAAATCTGCTTTTGGGGTTGTGCTGCGACTTATAGTTTTCGAGAAAATGGGATTTTTGTAACGCTCTTCGAGGCAGTCAGAAATTCCAATGCAACCCCTGTAAAAATATGAAAATTTTTTTTTCATCCCCAATTTGAAAACTGTTTATGTAGAATTAAGCTCGCACCTTTCCTGAGTTCAAATCTGCTTTTTTGGTTGTGCTGCGACTTATAGTTTTCGAGAAAATGGGATTCTTGTAACGCTCTTCGAGGCAGTCAGAAATTCCAATGCAACCCCTGTAAAACTTTGAAAATTTTTTTTTCATCCCCAATTTGAAAATTGTTTATGTAGGATTAAGCTCGCACCTTTCCTGAGTTCAAATCTGCTTTTGGGGTTGAGCTGCGACTTATAGTTTTCGAGAAAATGGGATTCTTGTAACGCTCTTCGAGGCAGTCAGAAATTCCAATGCAACCCCTGTAAAAATTTGAAAATTTTTTTTTCATCCCCAATTTGAAAATTGTTTATGTAGAATTAAGCTCGCACCTTTCCTGAGTTCAAATCTGCTTTTGGGGTTGTGCTGCGACTTATATTTTTCGAGAAAATGGGATTCTTGTAACGCTCTTCGAGGCAGTCAGAAATTCTAATGCAACCCCTGTAAAAATTTTAAAATTTTTTTTTCATCCCCAATTTGAAAATTGTTTATGTAGAATTAAGCTCGCACCTTTCCTGAGTTCAAATCTGCTTTTGGGGTTGTGCTGCGCCTTATAGTTTTCGAGAAAATGGGATTCTTGTAACGCTCTTCGAGGCAGTCAGAAATTCCAATGCAACCCCTGTAAAAATTTGAAAATTTTTTTTTCATCCCCAATTTGAAAATTGTTTATGTAGAATTAAGCTCGCACCTTTCCTGAGTTCAAATCTGCTTTAGGGGTTGTGCTGCGCCTTATAGTTTTCGAGAAAATGGGATTCTTGTAACGCTCTTCGAGGCAGTCAGAAATTCCAATGCAACCCCTGTTAAAATTTGAAAATTTTTTTTTCATCCCCAATTTGAAAATTGTTTATGTAGAATTAAGCTCGCACCTTTCCTGAGTTCAAATCTGCTTTTGGGGTTGTGCTGCGACTTATAGTTTTCGAGAAAATGGGATTCTTGTAACGCTCTTCGAGGCAGTCAGAAATTCCAATGCAACCCCTGTAAAACTTTGAAAATTTTTTTTCATCCCCAATTTGAAAATTGTTTATGTAGGATTAAGCTCGCACCTTTCCTGAGTTCAAATCTGCTTTTGGGGTTGAGCTGCGACTTATAGTTTTCGAGAAAATGGGATTCTTGTAACGCTCTTCGAGGCAGTCAGAAATTCCAATGCAACCCCTGTAAAAATTTGAAAATTTTTTTTTCATCCCCAATTTGAAAATTGTTTATGTAGAATTAAGCTCGCACCTTTCCTGAGTTCAAATCTGCTTTTGGGGTTGTGCTGCGACTTATAGTTTTCGAGAAAATGGGATTCTTGTAACGCTCTTCGAGGCAGTCAGAAATTCCAATGCAACCCCTGTAAAAATTTTAAAATTTTTTTTTCATCCCCAATTTGAAAATTGTTTATGTAGAATTAAGCTCGCACCTTTCCTGAGTTCAAATCTGCTTTTGGGGTTGAGCTGCGACTTATAGTTTTCGAGAAAATGGGATTCTTGTAACGCTCTTCGAGGCAGTCAGAAATTCCAATGCAACCCCTGGAAAAATTTGAAAATTTTTTTTTCATCCCCAATTTGAAAATTGTTTATGTAGAATTAAGCTCGCACCTTTCCTGAGTTCAAATCTGCTTTTGGGGTTGTGCTGCGACTTATATTTTTCGAGAAAATGGGATTCTTGTAACGCTCTTCGAGGCAGTCAGAAATTCCAATGCAACCCCTGTAAAAATTTTAAAATTTTTTTTTCATCCCCAATTTGAAAATTGTTTATGTAGAATTAAGCTCGCACCTTTCCTGAGTTCAAATCTGCTTTTGGGGTTGTGCTGCGCCTTATAGTTTTCGAGAAAATGGGATTCTTGTAACGCTCTTCGAGGCAGTCAGAAATTCCAATGCAACCCCTGTAAAAATTTGAAAATTTTTTTTTCATCCCCAATTTGAAAATTGTTTATGTAGAATTAAGCTCGCACCTTTCCTGAGTTCAAATCTGCTTTAGGGGTTGTGCTGCGCCTTATAGTTTTCGAGAAAATGGGATTCTTGTAACGCTCTTCGAGGCAGTCAGAAATTCCAATGCAACCCCTGTAAAAATTTGAAAATTTTTTTTTCATCCCCAATTTGAAAATTGTTTATGTAGAATTAAGCTCGCACCTTTCCTGAGTTCAAATCTGCTTTTGGGGTTGTGCTGCGACTTATAGTTTTCGAGAAAATGGGATTCTTGTAACGCTCTTCGAGGCAGTCAGAAATTCCAATGCAACCCCTGTAAAACTTTGAAAATTTTTTTTTCATCCCCAATTTGAAAATTGTTTATGTAGGATTAAGCTCGCACCTTTCCTGAGTTCAAATCTGCTTTTGGGGTTGAGCTGCGACTTATAGTTTTCGAGAAAATGGGATTCTTGTAACGCTCTTCGAGGCAGTCAGAAATTCCAATGCAACCCCTGTAAAAATTTGAAAATTTTTTTTTCATCCCCAATTTGAAAATTGTTTATGTAGAATTAAGCTCGCACCTTTCCTGAGTTCAAATCTGCTTTTGGGGTTGTGCTGCGACTTATAGTTTTCGAGAAAATGGGATTCTTGTAACGCTCTTCGAGGCAGTCAGAAATTCCAATGCAACCCCTGTAAAAATTTTAAAATTTTTTTTTCATCCCCAATTTGAAAATTGTTTATGTAGAATTAAGCTCGCACCTTTCCTGAGTTCAAATCTGCTTTTGGGGTTGTGCTGCGCCTTATAGTTTTCGAGAAAATGGGATTCTTGTAACGCTCTTCGAGGCAGTCAGAAATTCCAATGCAACCCCTGTAAAAATTTTAAAATTTTTTTTTCATCCCCAATTTGAAAATTGTTTATGTAGAATTAAGCTCGCACCTTTCCTGAGTTCAAATCTGCTTTTGGGGTTGTGCTGCGACTTATAGTTTTCGAGAAAATGGGATTCTTGTAACGCTCTTCGAGGCAGTCAGAAATTTCAATGCAACCCCTGTAAAAATTTGAAAATTTTCTTTTCATCCCCAATTTGAAAATTGTTTATGTAGAATTAAGCTCGCACCTTTCCTGAGTTCAAATCTGCTTTTGGGGTTGTGCTGCGACTTATAGTTTTCGAGAAAATGGGATTCTTGTTACGCTCTTCGCGGCAGTCAGAAATTCCAATGCAACCCCTGTAAAAATTTGAAAATTTTTTTTTCATCCCCAATTTGAAAATTGTTTATGTAGAATTAAGCTCGCACCTTTCCTGAGTTCAAATCTGCTTTTGGGGTTGTGCTGCGACTTATAGTTTTCGAGAAAATGGGATTCTTGTAACGCTCTTCGAGGCAGTCAGAAATTCCAATGCAACCCCTGTAAAAATTTGAAAATTTTTTTTTCATCCCCAATTTGAAAATTGTTTATGTAGAATTAAGCTCGCACCTTTCCTGAGTTCAAATCTGCTTTTGGGGTTGAGCTGCGACTTATAGTTTTCGAGAAAAGGGGATTTTTGTAACGCTCTTCGAGGCAGTCAGAAATTCCAATGCAACCCCTGTAAAAATTTGAAAATTTTTTTTTCATCCCCAATTTGAAAATTGTTTATGTAGAATTAAGCTCGCACCTTTCCTGAGTTCAAATCTGCTTTTGGGGTTGTGCTGCGACTTATAGTTTTCGAGAAAATGGGATTCTTGTAACGCTCTTCGAGGCAGTCAGAAATTCCAATGCAACCCCTGTAAAAATTTAAGAATTTTTTTTTCATCCCCAATTTGAAAATTGTTTATGTAGAATTAAGCTCGCACCTTTCCTGAGTTCAAATCTGCTTTTGGTTTTGTGCTGCGACTTATAGTTTTCGAGAAAATGGGATTCTTGTAACGCTCTTCGAGGCAGTCAGAAATTCCAATGCAACCCCTGTAAAAATTTAAGAATTTTTTTTTCATCCCCAATTTGAAAATTGTTTATGTAGAATTAAGCTCGCACCTTTCCTGAGTTCAAATCTGCTTTTGGGGTTGAGCTGCGACTTATAGTTTTCGAGAAAATGGGATTCTTGTAACGCTCTTCGAGGCAGTCAGAAATTCCAATGCAACCCCTGTAAAAATTTGAAAATTTTTTTTTCATCCCCAATGTGAAAATTGTTTATGTAGAATTAAACTCGCACCTTTCCTGAATTCAAATCTGCTTTTGGGGTTGTGCTGCGACTTATAGTTTTCGAGAAAATGGGATTCTTGTAACGCTCTTCGAGGCAGTCAGAAATTCCAATGCAACCCCTGTAAAAATTTGAAAATTTTTTTTTCATCCCCAATTTGAAAATTGTTTATGTAGAATTAAGCTCGCACCTTTCCTGAGTTCAAATCTGCTTTAGGGGTTGTGCTGCGCCTTATAGTTTTCGAGAAAATGGGATTCTTGTAACGCTCTTCGAGGCAGTCAGAAATTCCAATGCAACCCCTGTAAAAATTTGAAAATTTTTTTTTCATCCCCAATTTGAAAATTGTTTATGTAGAATTAAGCTCGCACCTTTCCTGAGTTCAAATCTGCTTTTGGGGTTGTGCTGCGACTTATAGTTTTCGAGAAAAGGGGATTTTTGTAACGCTCTTCGAGGCAATCAGAAATTCCAATGCAACCCCTGTAAAAATTTGAAAATTTTTTTTTCATCCCCAATTTGAAAATTGTTTATGTAGAATTAAGCTCGCACCTTTCCTGAGTTCAAATCTGCTTTTGGGGTTGTGCTGCGACTTATAGTTTTCGAGAAAATGGGATTCTTGTAACGCTCTTCGAGGCAGTCAGAAATGCCAATGCAACCCCTGTAAAAATTTAACAATTTTTTTTTCATCCCCAATTTGAAAATTGTTTATGTAGAATTAAGCTCGCACCTTTCCTGAGTTCAAATCTGCTTTTGGTTTTGTGCTGCGACTTATAGTTTTCGAGAAAATGGGATTCTTGTAACGCTCTTCGAGGCAGTCAGAAATTCCAATGCAACCCCTGTAAAAATTTAAGAATTTTTTTTTCATCCCCAATTTGAAAATTGTTTATGTAGAATTAAGCTCGCACCTTTCCTGAGTTCAAATCTGCTTTTGGGGTTGAGCTGCGACTTATAGTTTTCGAGAAAATGGGATTCTTGTAACGCTCTTCGAGGCAGTCAGAAATTCCAATGCAACCCCTGTAAAAATTTGAAAATTTTTTTTTCATCCCCAATGTGAAAATTGTTTATGTAGAATTAAACTCGCACCTTTCCTGAATTCAAATCTGCTTTTGGGGTTGTGCTGCGACTTATAGTTTTCGAGAAAATGGGATTCTTGTAACGCTCTTCGAGGCAGTCAGAAATTCCAATGCAACCCCTGTAAAAATTTGAAAATTTTTTTTTCATCCCCAATTTGAAAATTGTTTATGTAGAATTAAGCTCGCACCTTTCCTGAGTTCAAATCTGCTTTAGGGGTTGTGCTGCGCCTTATAGTTTTCGAGAAAATGGGATTCTTGTAACGCTCTTCGAGGCAGTCAGAAATTCCAATGCAACCCCTGTAAAAATTTGAAAATTTTTTTTTCATCCCCAATTTGAAAATTGTTTATGTAGAATTAAGCTCGCACCTTTCCTGAGTTCAAATCTGCTTTTGGGGTTGTGCTGCGACTTATAGTTTTCGAGAAAATGGGATTCTTGTAACGCTCTTCGAGGCAGTCAGAAATTCCAATGCAACCCCTGTAAAACTTTGAAAATTTTTTTTTCATCCCCAATTTGAAAATTGTTTATGTAGGATTAAGCTCGCACCTTTCCTGAGTTCAAATCTGCTTTTGGGGTTGAGCTGCGACTTATAGTTTTCGAGAAAATGGGATTCTTGTAACGCTCTTCGAGGCAGTCAGAAATTCCAATGCAACCCCTGTAAAAATTTGAAAATTTTTTTTTCATCCCCAATTTAAAAATTGTTTATGTAGAATTAAGCTCGCACCTTTCCTGAGTTCAAATCTGCTTTTGGGGTTGTGCTGCGACTTATATTTTTCGAGAAAATGGGATTCTTGTAACGCTCTTCGAGGCAGTCAGAAATTCCAATGCAACCCCTGTAAAAATTTGAAAATTTTTTTTTCATCCCCAATTTGAAAATTGTTTATGTAGAATTAAGCTCGCACCTTTCCTGAGTTCAAATCTGCTTTTGGGGTTGTGCTGCGCCTTATAGTTTTCGAGAAAATGGGATTCTTGTAACGCTCTTCGAGGCAGTCAGAAATTCCAATGCAACCCCTGTAAAAATTTGAACATTTTTTTTTCATCCCCAATTTGAAAATTGTTTATGTAGAATTAAGCTCGCACCTTTCCTGAGTTCAAATCTGCTTTTGGGGTTGTGCTGCGACTTATAGTTTTCGAGAAAATGGGATTCTTGTAACGCTCTTCGAGGCAGTCAGAAATTTCAATGCAACCCCTGTAAAAATTTGAAAATTTTCTTTTCATCCCCAATTTGAAAATTGTTTATGTAGAATTAAGCTCGCACCTTTCCTGAGTTCAAATCTGCTTTTGGGGTTGTGCTGCGACTTATAGTTTTCGAGAAAATGGGATTCTTGTAACGCTCTTCGCGGCAGTCAGAAATTCCAATGCAACCCCTGTAAAAATTTGAAAATTTTTTTTTCATCCCCAATTTGAAAATTGTTTATGTAGAATTAAGCTCGCACCTTTCCTGAGTTCAAATCTGCTTTTGGGGTTGTGCTGCGACTTATAGTTTTCGAGAAAATGGGATTCTTGTAACGCTCTTCGAGGCAGTCAGAAATTCCAATGCAACCCCTGTAAAAATTTGAAAATTTTTTTTTCATCCCCAATTTGAAAATTGTTTATGTAGAATTAAGCTCGCACCTTTCCTGAGTTCAAATCTGCTTTTGGGGTTGAGCTGCGACTTATAGTTTTCGAGAAAAGGGGATTTTTGTAACGCTCTTCGAGGCAGTCAGAAATTCCAATGCAACCCCTGTAAAAATTTGAAAATTTTTTTTTCATCCCCAATTTGAAAATTGTTTATGTAGAATTAAGCTCGCACCTTTCCTGAGTTCAAATCTGCTTTTGGGGTTGTGCTGCGACTTATAGTTTTCGAGAAAATGGGATTCTTGTAACGCTCTTCGAGGCAGTCAGAAATTCCAATGCAACCCCTGTAAAAATTTAAGAATTTTTTTTTCATCCCCAATTTGAAAATTGTTTATGTAGAATTAAGCTCGCACCTTTCCTGAGTTCAAATCTGCTTTTGGTTTTGTGCTGCGACTTATAGTTTTCGAGAAAATGGGATTCTTGTAACGCTCTTCGAGGCAGTCAGAAATTCCAATGCAACCCCTGTAAAAATTTAAGAATTTTTTTTTCATCCCCAATTTGAAAATTGTTTATGTAGAATTAAGCTCGCACCTTTCCTGAGTTCAAATCTGCTTTTGGGGTTGAGCTGCGACTTATAGTTTTCGAGAAAATGGGATTTCTGTAACGCTCTTCGAGGCAGTCAGAAATTCCAATGCAACCCCTGTAAAAATTTTAAAATTTTTTTTTCATCCCCAATTTGAAAATTGTTTATGTAGAATTAAGCTCGCACCTTTCCTGAGTTCAAATCAGCTCTTGGGGTTGTGCTGCGACTTATAGTTTTCGAGAAAATGGGATTCTTGTAACGCTCTTCGAGGCAGTCAGAAATTCCAATGCAACCCCTGTAAAATTTTGAAAATTTTTTTTTCATCCCCAATTTGAAAATTTTTTTTTCATCCCCAATTTGAAAATTGTTTATGTAAAATTAAGCTCGCACCTTTCCTGAGTTCAAATCTGCTTTAGGGGTTGTGCTGCGCCTTATAGTTTTCGAGAAAATGGGATTCTTGTAACGCTCTTCGAGGCAGTCAGAAATTCCAATGCAACCCCTGTAAAAATTTGAAAATTTTTTTTTCATCCCCAATTTGAAAATTGTTTATGTAGAATTAAGCTCGCACCTTTCCTGAGTTCAAATCTGCTTTTGGGGTTGAGCTGCGACTTATAGTTTTCGAGAAAATGGGATTCTTGTAACGCTCTTCGAGGCAGTCAGAAATTCCAATGCAACCCCTGTAAAAATTTGAAAATTTTTTTTTCATCCCCAATTTGAAAATTGTTTATGTAGAATTAAGCTCGCACCTTTCCTGAGTTCAAATCTGCTTTTGGGGTTGTGCTGCGACTTATAGTTTTCGAGAAAATGGGATTCTTGTAACGCTCTTCGAGGCAGTCAGAAATTCCAATGCAACCCCTGTAAAAATTTGAAAATTTTTTTTTCATCCCCAATTTGAAAATTGTTTATGTAGAATTAAGCTCGCACCTTTCCTGAGTTCAAATCTGCTTTAGGGGTTGTGCTGCGCCTTATAGTTTTCGAGAAAATGGGATTCTTGTAACGCTCTTCGAGGCAGTCAGAAATTCCAATGCAACCCCTGTAAAAATTTGAAAATTTTTTTTTCATCCCCAATTTGAAAATAGTTTATGTAGAATTAAGCTCGCACCTTTCCTGAGTTCAAATCTGCTTTTGGGGTTGAGCTGCGACTTATAGTTTTCGAGAAAATGGGATTCTTGTAACGCTCTTCGAGGCAGTCAGAAATTCCAATGCAACCCCTGTAAAAATTTGAAAATTTTTTTTTCATCCCCAATTTGAAAATTGTTTATGTAGAATTAAGCTCGCACCTTTCCTGAGTTCAAATCTGCTTTTGGGGTTGTGCTGCGACTTATAGTTTTCGAGAAAATGGGATTCTTGTAACGCTCTTCGAGGCAGTCAGAAATTCCAATGCAACCCCTGTAAAACTTTGAAAATTTTTTTTTCATCCCCAATTTGAAAATTGTTTATGTAGAATTAAGCTCGCACCTTTCCTGAGTTCAAATCTGCTTTTGGGGTTGTGCTGCGACTTATAGTTTTCGAGAAAATGGGATTCTTGTAACGCTCTTCGAGGCAGTCAGAAATTCCAATGCAACCCCTGTAAAAATTTGAAAATTTTTTTTTCATCCCCAATTTGAAAATTGTTTATGTAGAATTAAGCTCGCACCTTTCCTGAGTTCAAATCTGCTTTTGGGGTTGTGCTGCGACTTATAGTTTTCGAGAAAATGGGATTTTTGTAACGCTCTTCGAGGCAATCAGAAATTCCAATGCAACCCCTGTAAAAATTTGAACATTTTTTTTTCATCCCCAATTTGAAAATTGTTTATGTAGAATTAAGCTCGCACCTTTCCTGAGTTCAAATCTGCTTTTGGGGTTGTGCTGCGACTTATAGTTTTCGAGAAAATGGGATTCTTGTAACGCTCTTCGAGGCAGTCAGAAATTCCAATGCAACCCCTGTAAAAATTTAAGAATTTTTTTTTCATCCCCAATTTGAAAATTGTTTATGTAGAATTAAGCTCGCACCTTTCCTGAGTTCAAATCTGCTTTTGGTTTTGTGCTGCGACTTATAGTTTTCGAGAAAATGGGATTCTTGTAACGCTCTTCGAGGCAGTCAGAAATTCCAATGCAACCCCTGTAAAAATTTAAGAATTTTTTTTTCATCCCCAATTTGAAAATTGTTTATGTAGAATTAAGCTCGCACCTTTCCTGAGTTCAAATCTGCTTTTGGGGTTGAGCTGCGACTTATAGTTTTCGAGAAAATGGGATTCTTGTAACGCTCTTCGAGGCAGTCAGAAATTCCAATGCAACCCCTGTAAAAATTTGAAAATTTTTTTTTCATCCCCAATGTGAAAATTGTTTATGTAGAATTAAACTCGCACCTTTCCTGAATTCAAATCTGCTTTTGGGGTTGTGCTGCGACTTATAGTTTTCGAGAAAATGGGATTCTTGTAACGCTCTTCGAGGCAGTCAGAAATTCCAATGCAACCCCTGTAAAAATTTGAAAATTTTTTTTTCATCCCCAATTTGAAAATTGTTTATGTAGAATTAAGCTCGCACCTTTCCTGAGTTCAAATCTGCTTTAGGGGTTGTGCTGCGCCTTATAGTTTTCGAGAAAATGGGATTCTTGTAACGCTCTTCGAGGCAGTCAGAAATTCCAATGCAACCCCTGTAAAAATTTGAAAATTTTTTTTTCATCCCCAATTTGAAAATTGTTTATGTAGAATTAAGCTCGCACCTTTCCTGAGTTCAAATCTGCTTTTGGGGTTGTGCTGCGACTTATAGTTTTCGAGAAAATGGGATTCTTGTAACGCTCTTCGAGGCAGTCAGAAATTCCAATGCAACCCCTGTAAAACTTTGAAAATTTTTTTTTCATCCCCAATTTGAAAATTGTTTATGTAGGATTAAGCTCGCACCTTTCCTGAGTTCAAATCTGCTTTTGGGGTTGAGCTGCGACTTATAGTTTTCGAGAAAATGGGATTCTTGTAACGCTCTTCGAGGTAGTCAGAAATTCCAATGCAACCCCTGTAAAAATTTGAAAATTTTTTTTTCATCCCCAATGTGAAAATTGTTTATGTAGAATTAAACTCGCACCTTTCCTGAATTCAAATCTGCTTTTGGGGTTGTGCTGCGACTTATAGTTTTCGAGAAAATGGGATTCTTGTAACGCTCTTCGAGGCAGTCAGAAATTCCAATGCAACCCCTGTAAAAATTTAAGAATTTTTTTTTCATCCCCAATTTGAAAATTGTTTATGTAGAATTAAGCTCGCACCTTTCCTGAGTTCAAATCTGCTTTAGGGGTTGTGCTGCGCCTTATAGTTTTCGAGAAAATGGGATTCTTGTAACGCTCTTCGAGGCAGTCAGAAATTCCAATGCAACCCCTGTAAAAATTTGAAAATTTTCTTTTCATCCCCAATTTGAAAATTGTTTATGTAGAATTAAGCTCGCACCTTTCCTGAGTTCAAATCTGCTTTTGGGGTTGTGCTGCGACTTATAGTTTTCGAGAAAATGGGATTCTTGTAACGCTCTTCGCGGCAGTCAGAAATTCCAATGCAAACCCTGTAAAAATTTGAAAATTTTTTTTTCATCCCCAATTTGAAAATTGTTTATGTAGAATTAAGCTCGCACCTTTCCTGAGTTCAAATCTGCTTTTGGGGTTGTGCTGCGACTTATAGTTTTCGAGAAAAGGGGATTTTTGTAACGCTCTTCGAGGCAATCAGAAATTCCAATGCAACCCCTGTAAAAATTTGAAAATTTTTTTTTCATCCCCAATGTGAAAATTGTTTATGTAGAATTAAACTCGCACCTTTCCTGAATTCAAATCTGCTTTTGGGGTTGTGCTGCGACTTATAGTTTTCGAGAAAATGGGATTCTTGTAACGCTCTTCGAGGCAGTCAGAAATTCCAATGCAACCCCTGTAAAAATTTGAAAATTTTTTTTTCATCCCCAATTTGAAAATTGTTTATGTAGAATTAAGCTCGCACCTTTCCTGAGTTCAAATCTGCTTTAGGGGTTGTGCTGCGCCTTATAGTTTTCGAGAAAATGGGATTCTTGTAACGCTCTTCGAGGCAGTCAGAAATTCCAATGCAACCCCTGTAAAAATTTGAAAATTTTTTTTTCATCCCCAATTTGAAAATTGTTTATGTAGAATTAAGCTCGCACCTTTCCTGAGTTCAAATCTGCTTTAGGGGTTGTGCTGCGCCTTATAGTTTTCGAGAAAATGGGATTCTTGTAACGCTCTTCGAGGCAGTCAGAAATTCCAATGCAACCCCTGTAAAAATTTGAAAATTTTTTTTTCATCCCCAATTTGAAAATTGTTTATGTAGAATTAAGCTCGCACCTTTCCTGAGTTCAAATCTGCTTTTGGGGTTGTGCTGCGACTTATAGTTTTCGAGAAAATGGGATTCTTGTAACGCTCTTCGAGGCAGTCAGAAATTCCAATGCAACCCCTGTAAAACTTTGAAAATTTTTTTTTCATCCCCAATTTGAAAATTGTTTATGTAGGATTAAGCTCGCACCTTTCCTGAGTTCAAATCTGCTTTTGGGGTTGAGCTGCGACTTATAGTTTTCGAGAAAATGGGATTCTTGTAACGCTCTTCGAGGTAGTCAGAAATTCCAATGCAACCCCTGTAAAAATTTGAAAATTTTTTTTTCATCCCCAATGTGAAAATTGTTTATGTAGAATTAAACTCGCACCTTTCCTGAATTCAAATCTGCTTTTGGGGTTGTGCTGCGACTTATAGTTTTCGAGAAAATGGGATTCTTGTAACGCTCTTCGAGGCAGTCAGAAATTCCAATGCAACCCCTGTAAAAATTTAAGAATTTTTTTTTCATCCCCAATTTGAAAATTGTTTATGTAGAATTAAGCTCGCACCTTTCCTGAGTTCAAATCTGCTTTAGGGGTTGTGCTGCGCCTTATAGTTTTCGAGAAAATGGGATTCTTGTAACGCTCTTCGAGGCAGTCAGAAATTCCAATGCAACCCCTGTAAAAATTTGAAAATTTTCTTTTCATCCCCAATTTGAAAATTGTTTATGTAGAATTAAGCTCGCACCTTTCCTGAGTTCAAATCTGCTTTTGGGGTTGTGCTGCGACTTATAGTTTTCGAGAAAATGGGATTCTTGTAACGCTCTTCGCGGCAGTCAGAAATTCCAATGCAAACCCTGTAAAAATTTGAAAATTTTTTTTTCATCCCCAATTTGAAAATTGTTTATGTAGAATTAAGCTCGCACCTTTCCTGAGTTCAAATCTGCTTTTGGGGTTGTGCTGCGACTTATAGTTTTCGAGAAAAGGGGATTTTTGTAACGCTCTTCGAGGCAATCAGAAATTCCAATGCAACCCCTGTAAAAATTTGAAAATTTTTTTTTCATCCCCAATTTGAAAATTGTTTATGTAGAATTAAGCTCGCACCTTTCCTGAGTTCAAATCTGCTTTTGGGGTTGTGCTGCGACTTATAGTTTTCGAGAAAATGGGATTCTTGTAACGCTCTTCGAGGCAGTCAGAAATTCCAATGCAACCCCTGTAAAAATTTAAGAATTTTTTTTTCATCCCCAATTTGAAAATTGTTTATGTAGAATTAAGCTCGCACCTTTCCTGAGTTCAAATCTGCTTTTGGTTTTGTGCTGCGACTTATAGTTTTCGAGAAAATGGGATTCTTGTAACGCTCTTCGAGGCAGTCAGAAATTCCAATGCAACCCCTGTAAAAATTTAAGAATTTTTTTTTCATCCCCAATTTGAAAATTGTTTATGTAGAATTAAGCTCGCACCTTTCCTGAGTTCAAATCTGCTTTTGGGGTTGAGCTGCGACTTATAGTTTTCGAGAAAATGGGATTCTTGTAACGCTCTTCGAGGCAGTCAGAAATTCCAATGCAACCCCTGTAAAAATTTGAAAATTTTTTTTTCATCCCCAATGTGAAAATTGTTTATGTAGAATTAAACTCGCACCTTTCCTGAATTCAAATCTGCTTTTGGGGTTGTGCTGCGACTTATAGTTTTCGAGAAAATGGGATTCTTGTAACGCTCTTCGAGGCAGTCAGAAATTCCAATGCAACCCCTGTAAAAATTTGAAAATTTTTTTTTCATCCCCAATTTGAAAATTGTTTATGTAGAATTAAGCTCGCACCTTTCCTGAGTTCAAATCTGCTTTAGGGGTTGTGCTGCGCCTTATAGTTTTCGAGAAAATGGGATTCTTGTAACGCTCTTCGAGGCAGTCAGAAATTCCAATGCAACCCCTGTAAAAATTTGAAAATTTTTTTTTCATCCCCAATTTGAAAATTGTTTATGTAGAATTAAGCTCGCACCTTTCCTGAGTTCAAATCTGCTTTTGGGGTTGTGCTGCGACTTATAGTTTTCGAGAAAATGGGATTCTTGTAACGCTCTTCGAGGCAGTCAGAAATTCCAATGCAACCCCTGTAAAACTTTGAAAATTTTTTTTTCATCCCCAATTTGAAAATTGTTTATGTAGGATTAAGCTCGCACCTTTCCTGAGTTCAAATCTGCTTTTGGGGTTGAGCTGCGACTTATAGTTTTCGAGAAAATGGGATTCTTGTAACGCTCTTCGAGGCAGTCAGAAATTCCAATGCAACCCCTGTAAAAATTTGAAAATTTTTTTTTCATCCCCAATTTGAAAATTGTTTATGTAGAATTAAGCTCGCACCTTTCCTGAGTTCAAATCTGCTTTTGGGGTTGTGCTGCGACTTATATTTTTCGAGAAAATGGGATTCTTGTAACGCTCTTCGAGGCAGTCAGAAATTCCAATGCAACCCCTGTAAAAATTTGAAAATTTTTTTTTCATCCCCAATTTGAAAATTGTTTATGTAGAATTAAGCTCGCACCTTTCCTGAGTTCAAATCTGCTTTTGGGGTTGTGCTGCGCCTTATAGTTTTCGAGAAAATGGGATTCTTGTAACGCTCTTCGAGGCAGTCAGAAATTCCAATGCAACCCCTGTAAAAATTTGAACATTTTTTTTTCATCCCCAATTTGAAAATTGTTTATGTAGAATTAAGCTCGCACCTTTCCTGAGTTCAAATCTGCTTTTGGGGTTGTGCTGCGACTTATAGTTTTCGAGAAAATGGGATTCTTGTAACGCTCTTCGAGGCAGTCAGAAATTTCAATGCAACCCCTGTAAAAATTTGAAAATTTTCTTTTCATCCCCAATTTGAAAATTGTTTATGTAGAATTAAGCTCGCACCTTTCCTGAGTTCAAATCTGCTTTTGGGGTTGTGCTGCGACTTATAGTTTTCGAGAAAATGGGATTCTTGTAACGCTCTTCGCGGCAGTCAGAAATTCCAATGCAACCCCTGTAAAAATTTGAAAATTTTTTTTTCATCCCCAATTTGAAAATTGTTTATGTAGAATTAAGCTCGCACCTTTCCTGAGTTCAAATCTGCTTTTGGGGTTGTGCTGCGACTTATAGTTTTCGAGAAAATGGGATTCTTGTAACGCTCTTCGAGGCAGTCAGAAATTCCAATGCAACCCCTGTAAAAATTTAAGAATTTTTTTTTCATCCCCAATTTGAAAATTGTTTATGTAGAATTAAGCTCGCACCTTTCCTGAGTTCAAATCTGCTTTTGGTTTTGTGCTGCGACTTATAGTTTTCGAGAAAATGGGATTCTTGTAACGCTCTTCGAGGCAGTCAGAAATTCCAATGCAACCCCTGTAAAAATTTAAGAATTTTTTTTTCATCCCCAATTTGAAAATTGTTTATGTAGAATTAAGCTCGCACCTTTCCTGAGTTCAAATCTGCTTTTGGGGTTGAGCTGCGACTTATAGTTTTCGAGAAAATGGGATTCTTGTAACGCTCTTCGAGTCAGAAATTCCAATGCAACCCCTGTAAAAATTTGAAAATTTTTTTTTCATCCCCAATGTGAAAATTGTTTATGTAGAATTAAACTCGCACCTTTCCTGAATTCAAATCTGCTTTTGGGGTTGTGCTGCGACTTATAGTTTTCGAGAAAATGGGATTTCTGTAACGCTCTTCGAGGCAGTCAGAAATTCCAATGCAACCCCTGTAAAAATTTTAAAATTTTTTTTTCATCCCCAATTTGAAAATTGTTTATGTAGAATTAAGCTCGCACCTTTCCTGAGTTCAAATCAGCTCTTGGGGTTGTGCTGCGACTTATAGTTTTCGAGAAAATGGGATTCTTGTAACGCTCTTCGAGGCAGTCAGAAATTCCAATGCAACCCCTGTAAAATTTTGAAAATTTTTTTTTCATCCCCAATTTGAAAATTTGAATTAAGCTCGCACCTTTCCTGAGTTCAAATCTGCTTTAGGGGTTGTGCTGCGCCTTATAGTTTTCGAGAAAATGGGATTCTTGTAACGCTCTTCGAGGCAGTCAGAAATTCCAATGCAACCCCTGTAAAAATTTGAAAATTTTTTTTTCATCCCCAATTTGAAAATTGTTTATGTAGAATTAAGCTCGCACCTTTCCTGAGTTCAAATCTGCTTTTGGGGTTGTGCTGCGACTTATAGTTTTCGAGAAAATGGGATTCTTGTAACGCTCTTCGAGGCAGTCAGAAATTCCAATGCAACCCCTGTAAAAATTTGAAAATTTTTTTTTCATCCCCAATTTGAAAATTGTTTATGTAGAATTAAGCTCGCACCTTTCCTGAGTTCAAATCTGCTTTAGGGGTTGTGCTGCGCCTTATAGTTTTCGAGAAAATGGGATTCTTGTAACGCTCTTCGAGGCAGTCAGAAATTCCAATGCAACCCCTGTAAAAATTTGAAAATTTTTTTTTCATCCCCAATTTGAAAATTGTTTATGTAGAATTAAGCTCGCACCTTTCCTGAGTTCAAATCTGCTTTTGGGGTTGAGCTGCGACTTATAGTTTTCGAGAAAATGGGATTCTTGTAACGCTCTTCGAGGCAGTCAGAAATTCCAATGCAACCCCTGTAAAAATTTGAAAATTTTTTTTTCATCCCCAATTTGAAAATTGTTTATGTAGAATTAAGCTCGCACCTTTCCTGAGTTCAAATCTGCTTTTGGGGTTGTGCTGCGACTTATAGTTTTCGAGAAAATGGGATTCTTGTAACGCTCTTCGAGGCAGTCAGAAATTCCAATGCAACCCCTGTAAAAATTTGAAAATTTTTTTTTCATCCCCAATTTGAAAATTGTTTATGTAGAATTAAGCTCGCACCTTTCCTGAGTTCAAATCTGCTTTTGGGGTTGTGCTGCGCCTTATAGTTTTCGAGAAAATGGGATTCTTGTAACGCTCTTCGAGGCAGTCAGAAATTCCAATGCAACCCCTGTAAAAATTTGAACATTTTTTTTTCATCCCCAATTTGAAAATTGTTTATGTAGAATTAAGCTCGCACCTTTCCTGAGTTCAAATCTGCTTTTGGGGTTGTGCTGCGACTTATAGTTTTCGAGAAAATGGGATTTCTGTAACGCTCTTCGAGGCAGTCAGAAATTCCAATGCAACCCCTGTAAAAATTTGAAAATTTTTTTTTCATCCCCAATTTGAAAATTGTTTATGTAGAATTAAGCTCGCACCTTTCCTGAGTTCAAATCTGCTTTTGGGGTTGTGCTGCGACTTATAGTTTTCGAGAAAATGGGATTCTTGTAACGCTCTTCGAGGCAGTCAGAAATTCCAATGCAACCCCTGTAAAAATTTGAAAATTTTTTTTTCATCCCCAATTTGAAAATTGTTTATGTAGAATTAAGCTCGCACCTTTCCTGAGTTCAAATCTGCTTTTGGGGTTGAGCTGCGACTTATAGTTTTCGAGAAAAGGGGATTTTTGTAACGCTCTTCGAGGCAGTCAGAAATTCCAATGCAACCCCTGTAAAAATTTGAAAATTTTTTTTTCATCCCCAATTTGAAAATTGTTTATGTAGAATTAAGCTCGCACCTTTCCTGAGTTCAAATCTGCTTTTGGGGTTGTGCTGCGACTTATAGTTTTCGAGAAAATGGGATTCTTGTAACGCTCTTCGAGGCAGTCAGAAATTCCAATGCAACCCCTGTAAAAATTTAAGAATTTTTTTTTCATCCCCAATTTGAAAATTGTTTATGTAGAATTAAGCTCGCACCTTTCCTGAGTTCAAATCTGCTTTTGGTTTTGTGCTGCGACTTATAGTTTTCGAGAAAATGGGATTCTTGTAACGCTCTTCGAGGCAGTCAGAAATTCCAATGCAACCCCTGTAAAAATTTAAGAATTTTTTTTTCATCCCCAATTTGAAAATTGTTTATGTAGAATTAAGCTCGCACCTTTCCTGAGTTCAAATCTGCTTTTGGGGTTGAGCTGCGACTTATAGTTTTCGAGAAAATGGGATTCTTGTAACGCTCTTCGAGGCAGTCAGAAATTCCAATGCAACCCCTGTAAAAATTTGAAAATTTTTTTTTCATCCCCAATGTGAAAATTGTTTATGTAGAATTAAACTCGCACCTTTCCTGAGTTCAAATCAGCTCTTGGGGTTGTGCTGCGACTTATAGTTTTCGAGAAAATGGGATTCTTGTAACGCTCTTCGAGGCAGTCAGAAATTCCAATGCAACCCCTGTAAAATTTTGAAAATTTTTTTTTCATCCCCAATTTGAAAATTTTTTTTTCATCCCCAATTTGAAAATTGTTTATGTAGAATTAAGCTCGCACCTTTCCTGAGTTCAAATCTGCTTTAGGGGTTGTGCTGCGCCTTATAGTTTTCGAGAAAATGGGATTCTTGTAACGCTCTTCGAGGCAGTCAGAAATTCCAATGCAACCCCTGTAAAAATTTGAAAATTTTTTTTTCATCCCCAATTTGAAAATTGTTTATGTAGAATTAAGCTCGCACCTTTCCTGAGTTCAAATCTGCTTTTGGGGTTGAGCTGCGACTTATAGTTTTCGAGAAAATGGGATTCTTGTAACGCTCTTCGAGGCAGTCAGAAATTCCAATGCAACCCCTGTAAAAATTTGAAAATTTTTTTTTCATCCCCAATTTGAAAATTGTTTATGTAGAATTAAGCTCGCACCTTTCCTGAGTTCAAATCTGCTTTTGGGGTTGTGCTGCGACTTATAGTTTTCGAGAAAATGGGATTCTTGTAACGCTCTTCGAGGCAGTCAGAAATTCCAATGCAACCCCTGTAAAAATTTGAAAATTTTTTTTTCATCCCCAATTTGAAAATTGTTTATGTAGAATTAAGCTCGCACCTTTCCTGAGTTCAAATCTGCTTTAGGGGTTGTGCTGCGCCTTATAGTTTTCGAGAAAATGGGATTCTTGTAACGCTCTTCGAGGCAGTCAGAAATTCCAATGCAACCCCTGTAAAAATTTGAAAATTTTTTTTTCATCCCCAATTTGAAAATTGTTTATGTAGAATTAAGCTCGCACCTTTCCTGAGTTCAAATCTGCTTTTGGGGTTGAGCTGCGACTTATAGTTTTCGAGAAAATGGGATTCTTGTAACGCTCTTCGAGGCAGTCAGAAATTCCAATGCAACCCCTGTAAAAATTTGAAAATTTTTTTTTCATCCCCAATTTGAAAATTGTTTATGTAGAATTAAGCTCGCACCTTTCCTGAGTTCAAATCTGCTTTTGGGGTTGTGCTGCGACTTATAGTTTTCGAGAAAATGGGATTCTTGTAACGCTCTTCGAGGCAGTCAGAAATTCCAATGCAACCCCTGTAAAACTTTGAAAATTTTTTTTTCATCCCCAATTTGAAAATTGTTTATGTAGAATTAAGCTCGCACCTTTCCTGAGTTCAAATCTGCTTTTGGGGTTGTGCTGCGACTTATAGTTTTCGAGAAAATGGGATTCTTGTAACGCTCTTCGAGGCAGTCAGAAATTCCAATGCAACCCCTGTAAAAATTTTAAAATTTTTTTTTCATCCCCAATTTGAAAATTGTTTATGTAGAATTAAGCTCGCACCTTTCCTGAGTTCAAATCTGCTTTTGGGGTTGTGCTGCGCCTTATAGTTTTCGAGAAAATGGGATTCTTGTAACGCTCTTCGAGGCAGTCAGAAATTCCAATGCAACCCCTGTAAAAATTTGAACATTTTTTTTTCATCCCCAATTTGAAAATTGTTTATGTAGAATTAAGCTCGCACCTTTCCTGAGTTCAAATCTGCTTTTGGGGTTGTGCTGCGACTTATAGTTTTCGAGAAAATGGGATTCTTGTAACGCTCTTCGAGGCAGTCAGAAATTCCAATGCAATCCCTGTAAAAATTTGAAAATTTGTTTTTCATCCCCAATTTGAAAATTGTTTATGTAGAATTAAGCTCGCACCTTTCCTGAGTTCAAATCTGCTTTTGGGGTTGTGCTGCGACTTATAGTTTTCGAGAAAATGGGATTCTTGTAACGCTCTTCGAGGCAGTCAGAAATTCCAATGCAACCCCTGTAAAAATTTGAAAATTTTTTTTTCATTCCCAATTTGAAAATTGTTTATGTAGAATTAAGCTCGCACCTTTCCTGAGTTCAAATCTGCTTTTGGGGTTGTGCTGCGACTTATAGTTTTCGAGAAAATGGGATTTTTGTAACGCTCTTCGAGGCAGTCAGAAATTCCAATGCAACCCCTGTAAAAATTTGAAAATTTTTTTTTCATCCCCAATTTGAAAATTGTTTATGTAGAATTAAGCTCGCACATTTCCTGAGTTCAAATCTGCTTTTGGGGTTGTGCTGCGACTTATAGTTTTCGAGAAAATGGGATTCTTGTAACGCTCTTCGAGGCAGTCAGAAATTTCAATGCAACCCCTGTAAAAATTTGAAAATTTTCTTTTCATCCCCAATTTGAAAATTGTTTATGTAGAATTAAGCTCGCACCTTTCCTGAGTTCAAATCTGCTTTTGGGGTTGTGCTGCGACTTATAGTTTTCGAGAAAATGGGATTCTTGTAACGCTCTTCGCGGCAGTCAGAAATTCCAATGCAACCCCTGTAAAAATTTGAAAATTTTTTTTTCATCCCCAATTTGAAAATTGTTTATGTAGAATTAAGCTCGCACCTTTCCTGAGTTCAAATCTGCTTTTGGGGTTGAGCTGCGGCTTATAGTTTTCGAGAAAATGGGATTTTCGTAACGCTCTTTGAGGCAGTCAGAAATTCCAATGCAACCCCTGCAAAAATTTTAAAATTTTTTTTTCATCCCCAATTTGAAAATTGTTTATGTAGAATAAAGCCCGCACCTTTCCCGAGTTCAAATCTGCTTTGGGGTTGAGCTGCGGCTTATAGTTTTCGAGAAAATGGGATTTTTGTAACGCTCTTTGAGGCAGTCAGAAATTCCAATGCAACCCCTGCAAAAATATGGAAATTTTATTTTCATCCCCAATTTGAAAATTGTTTATGTAGAATTAAGCTCGCACCTTTCCTGAGTTCAAATCTGCTTTTGGGGTTGTGCTGCGACTTATAGTTTTCGAGAAAATGGGATTCTTGTAACGCTCTTCGAGGCAGTCAGAAATTCCAATGCAACCCCTGTAAAAATTTTAAATTTTTTTTTCATCCCCAATTTGAAAATTGTTTATGTAGAATTGAGCTCGCACCTTTCCTGAGTTCAAATCTGCTTTTGGGGTCGTGCTGCGACTTATAGTTTTCGAGAAAATGGGATTCTTGTAACGCTCTTCGAGGCAGTCAGAAATTCCAATGCAACCCCTGTAAAAATTTGAAAATTTTTTTTTCATCCCCAATTTGAAAATTGTTTATGTAGAATTAAGCTCGCACCTTTCCTGAGTTCAAATCTGCTTTTGGGGTTGTGCTGCGACTTATAGTTTTCGAGAAAATGGGATTCTTCTAACGGTCTTCGAGGCAGTCAGAAATTACAATGCAACCCCTGTAAAAATTTGAATTTTTTTTTTTTCATCCCCAATTTGAAAATTGTTTATGTAGAATTAAGCTCGCACCTTTCCTGAGTTCAAATCTGCTTTTGGGGTTGAGCTGCGGCTTATAGTTTTCGAGAAAATGGGATTTTCGTAACGCTCTTCGAGGCAGTCAGAAATTCCAATGCAACCCCTGCAAAAATTTGAAATTTTTTTTTCATCCCCAATTTGTAAATTGTTTATGTAGAATAAAGCCCGCACCTTTCCCGAGTTCAAATCTGCTTTGGGGTTGAGCTGCGGCTTATAGTTTTCGAGAAAATGGGATTTTTGTAACGCTCTTTGAGGCAGTCAGAAATTCCAATGCAACCCCTGTAAAACTTTGAAAATTTTTTTTTCATCCCCAATTTGAAAATTGTTTATGTAGAATTAAGCTCGCACCTTTCCTGAGTTCAAATCTGCTTTTGGGGTTGTGCTGCGACTTATAGTTTTCGAGAAAATGGGATTCTTGTAACGCTCTTCGAGGCAGTCAGAAATTCCAATGCAACCCCTGTAAAAATTTTAAAATTTTTTTTTCATCCCCAATTTGAAAATTGTTTATGTAGAATTAAGCTCGCACCTTTCCTGAGTTCAAATCTGCTTTTGGGGTTGTGCTGCGCCTTATAGTTTTCGAGAAAATGGGATTCTTGTAACGCTCTTCGAGGCAGTCAGAAATTCCAATGCAACCCCTGTAAAAATTTGAACATTTTTTTTTCATCCCCAATTTGAAAATTGTTTATGTAGAATTAAGCTCGCACCTTTCCTGAGTTCAAATCTGCTTTTGGGGTTGTGCTGCGACTTATAGTTTTCGAGAAAATGGGATTCTTGTAACGCTCTTCGAGGCAGTCAGAAATTCCAATGCAATCCCTGTAAAAATTTGAAAATTTGTTTTTCATCCCCAATTTGAAAATTGTTTATGTAGAATTAAGCTCGCACCTTTCCTGAGTTCAAATCTGCTTTTGGGGTTGTGCTGCGACTTATAGTTTTCGAGAAAATGGGATTCTTGTAACGCTCTTCGAGGCAGTCAGAAATTCCAATGCAACCCCTGTAAAAATTTGAAAATTTTTTTTTCATTCCCAATTTGAAAATTGTTTATGTAGAATTAAGCTCGCACCTTTCCTGAGTTCAAATCTGCTTTTGGGGTTGTGCTGCGACTTATAGTTTTCGAGAAAATGGGATTTTTGTAACGCTCTTCGAGGCAGTCAGAAATTCCAATGCAACCCCTGTAAAAATTTGAAAATTTTTTTTTCATCCCCAATTTGAAAATTGTTTATGTAGAATTAAGCTCGCACATTTCCTGAGTTCAAATCTGCTTTTGGGGTTGTGCTGCGACTTATAGTTTTCGAGAAAATGGGATTCTTGTAACGCTCTTCGAGGCAGTCAGAAATTTCAATGCAACCCCTGTAAAAATTTGAAAATTTTCTTTTCATCCCCAATTTGAAAATTGTTTATGTAGAATTAAGCTCGCACCTTTCCTGAGTTCAAATCTGCTTTTGGGGTTGTGCTGCGACTTATAGTTTTCGAGAAAATGGGATTCTTGTAACGCTCTTCGCGGCAGTCAGAAATTCCAATGCAACCCCTGTAAAAATTTGAAAATTTTTTTTTCATCCCCAATTTGAAAATTGTTTATGTAGAATTAAGCTCGCACCTTTCCTGAGTTCAAATCTGCTTTTGGGGTTGAGCTGCGGCTTATAGTTTTCGAGAAAATGGGATTTTCGTAACGCTCTTTGAGGCAGTCAGAAATTCCAATGCAACCCCTGCAAAAATTTTAAAATTTTTTTTTCATCCCCAATTTGAAAATTGTTTATGTAGAATAAAGCCCGCACCTTTCCCGAGTTCAAATCTGCTTTGGGGTTGAGCTGCGGCTTATAGTTTTCGAGAAAATGGGATTTTTGTAACGCTCTTTGAGGCAGTCAGAAATTCCAATGCAACCCCTGCAAAAATATGGAAATTTTATTTTCATCCCCAATTTGAAAATTGTTTATGTAGAATTAAGCTCGCACCTTTCCTGAGTTCAAATCTGCTTTTGGGGTTGTGCTGCGACTTATAGTTTTCGAGAAAATGGGATTCTTGTAACGCTCTTCGAGGCAGTCAGAAATTCCAATGCAACCCCTGTAAAAATTTTAAATTTTTTTTTCATCCCCAATTTGAAAATTGTTTATGTAGAATTGAGCTCGCACCTTTCCTGAGTTCAAATCTGCTTTTGGGGTCGTGCTGCGACTTATAGTTTTCGAGAAAATGGGATTCTTGTAACGCTCTTCGAGGCAGTCAGAAATTCCAATGCAACCCCTGTAAAAATTTGAAAATTTTTTTTTCATCCCCAATTTGAAAATTGTTTATGTAGAATTAAGCTCGCACCTTTCCTGAGTTCAAATCTGCTTTTGGGGTTGTGCTGCGACTTATAGTTTTCGAGAAAATGGGATTCTTCTAACGGTCTTCGAGGCAGTCAGAAATTACAATGCAACCCCTGTAAAAATTTGAATTTTTTTTTTTTCATCCCCAATTTGAAAATTGTTTATGTAGAATTAAGCTCGCACCTTTCCTGAGTTCAAATCTGCTTTTGGGGTTGAGCTGCGGCTTATAGTTTTCGAGAAAATGGGATTTTCGTAACGCTCTTCGAGGCAGTCAGAAATTCCAATGCAACCCCTGCAAAAATTTGAAATTTTTTTTTCATCCCCAATTTGTAAATTGTTTATGTAGAATAAAGCCCGCACCTTTCCCGAGTTCAAATCTGCTTTGGGGTTGAGCTGCGGCTTATAGTTTTCGAGAAAATGGGATTTTTGTAACGCTCTTTGAGGCAGTCAGAAATTCCAATGCAACCCCTGCAAAAATTTGAAAATTTTTTTTTCATCCCCAATTTGAAAATTGTTTATGTAGAATTAAGCTCGCACCTTTCCTGAGTTCAAATCTGCTTTTGGGGTTGAGCTGCGACTTATAGTTTTCGAGAAAATGGGATTTTTGTAACGCTCTTCGAGGCAGTCAGAAATTCCAATGCAACCCCTGTAAAAATTTGAAAATTTTTTTTTCATCCCCAATTTGAAAATTGCTTATGTAGAATAAGCTCGCACCTTTCCTGAGTTCAAATTTGCTTTTGGGGTTGAGCTGCGACTTATAGTTTTCGAGAAAATGGGATTTTTGTAACGCTCTTCGAGGCAGTCAGAAATTTCAATGCAACCCCTGTAAAAATTTGAAATTTTTTTTTTATCCCCAATTTGAAAATTGTTTATGTAGAATTAAGCTCGCACCTTTCCTGAGTTCAAATCTGCTTTTGGTGTTGTGCTGCGACTTATAGTTTTCGAGAAAATGGGATTTTTCTAACGCTCTTCGAGGCAGTCAGAAATTCCAATGCAAGCCCTGTAAAAATTTGAAAATTTTTTTTTCATCCCCAATTTAAAAATTGATTATGTGGAATTAAGCTCGCACCTTTCCTGAGTTCAAATCTGCTTTTGGGGTTGTGCTGCGACTTATAGTTTTCGAGAAAATGGGATTCTTGTAACGCTCTTCGAGGCAGTCAGAAATTCCAATGCAACCCCTGTAAAAATTTGAAAATTTTTTTTTCATCCCCAATTTGAAAATTGTTTATGTAGAATAAAGCTCGCACCTTTCCTGAGTTCAAATCTGCTTTTAGGGTTGAGCTGCGGCTTATAGTTTTCGAGAAAATTGGATCTTTTTAACGCTCTTCGAGGCAGTCAGAAATTAAAATGCAACCCCTGTAAAAATTTGAAAATTTTTTTTTCATCCCCAATTTGAAAATTGTTTATGTAGAATTAAGCTCGCACCTTTCCTGAGTTCAAATCTGCTTTTGGGGTTGTGCTGCGACTTATAGTTTTCGAGAAAATGGGATTCTTCTAACGGTCTTCGAGGCAGTCAGAAATTATAATGCAACCCCTGTAAAAATTTGAAAATTTTTTTTTCATCCCCAATTTGAAAATTGTTTATGTAGAATTAAGCTCGCACCTTTCCTGAGTTCAAATCTGCTTTTGGGGTTGAGCTGCGGTTTATAGTTTTCGAGAAAATGGGATTTTCGTAACGCTCTTTGAGGCAGTCAGAAATTCCAATGCAACCCCTGCAAAAATTTTAAAATTTTTTTTTCATCCCCAATTTGAAAATTGTTTATGTAGAATAAAGCCCGCACCTTTCCCTTTTTAACGCTCTTCGAGGCAGTCAGAAATTCCAATGCAACCCCTGTAAAAATTTGAAAATTTTTTTTTCATCCCCAATTTGAAAATTGTTTATGTAGAATTAAGCTCGCACCTTTCCTGAGTACAAATCTGCTTTTTGGTTGTGCTGCGACTTATAGTTTTCGAGAAAATAGGATTCTTCTAACGGTCTTCGAGGCAGTCAGAAATTCCAATGCAACCCCTGTAAAAATTTGAAAATTTTTTTTTCATCCCCAATTTGAAAATTGTTTATGTAGAATTAAGCTCGCACCTTTCCTGAGTTCAAATCTGCTTTTGGGGTTGAGCTGCGGCTTATAGTTTTCGAGAAAATGGGATTTTCGTAACGCTCTTTGAGGCAGTCAGAAATTCCAATGCAACCCCTGCAAAAATTTTAAAATTTTTTTTTCATCCCCAATTTGAAAATTGTTTATGTAGAATAAAGCCCGCACCTTTCCCGAGTTCAAATCTGCTTTGGGGTTGAGCTGCGGCTTATAGTTTTCGAGAAAATGGGATTTTTGTAACGCTCTTTGAGGCAGTCAGAAATTCCAATGCAACCCCTGCAAAAATATGGAAATTTTATTTTCATCCCCAATTTGAAAATTGTTTATGTAGAATTAAGCTCGCACCTTTCCTGAGTTCAAATCTGCTTTTGGGGTTGTGCTGCGACTTATAGTTTTCGAGAAAATGGGATTCTTGTAACGCTCTTCGAGGCAGTCAGAAATTCCAATGCAACCCCTGTAAAAATTTTAAATTTTTTTTTCATCCCCAATTTGAAAATTGTTTATGTAGAATTAAGCTCGCACCTTTCCTGAGTTCAAATCTGCTTTTGGGGTCGTGCTGCGACTTATAGTTTTCGAGAAAATGGGATTCTTGTAACGCTCTTCGAGGCAGTCAGAAATTCCAATGCAACCCCTGTAAAAATTTGAAAATTTTTTTTTCATCCCCAATTTGAAAATTGTTTATGTAGAATTAAGCTCGCACCTTTCCTGAGTTCAAATCTGCTTTTGGGGTTGTGCTGCGACTTATAGTTTTCGAGAAAATGGGATTCTTCTAACGGTCTTCGAGGCAGTCAGAAATTACAATGCAACCCCTGCAAAAATTTGAAATTTTTTTTTTTCATCCCCAATTTGAAAATTGTTTATGTAGAATTAAGCTCGCACCTTTCCTGAGTTCAAATCTGCTTTTGGGGTTGAGCTGCGGCTTATAGTTTTCGAGAAAATGGGATTTTCATAACGCTCTTCGAGGCAGTCAGAAATTCCAATGCAACCCCTGCAAAAATTTGAAATTTTTTTTTCATCCCCAATTTGTAAATTGTTTATGTAGAATAAAGCCCGCACCTTTCCCGAGTTCAAATCTGCTTTGGGGTTGAGCTGCGGCTTATAGTTTTCGAGAAAATGGGATTTTTGTAACGCTCTTCGAGGCAGTCAGGAATTCCAATGCAACCCCTGTAAAAATTTGAAATTTTTTTTTCATCCCCAATTTGAAAATTGTTTATGTAGAATTAAGCTCGCACCTTTCCTGAGTTCAAATCTGCTTTTGGGGTTGAGCTGCGGCTTATAGTTTTCGAGAAAATGGGATTTTCGTAACGCTCTTTGAGGCAGTCAGAAATTCCAATGCAACCCCTGCAAAAATTTTAAAATTTTTTTTTCATCCCCAATTTGAAAATTGTTTATGTAGAATAAAGCCCGCACCTTTCCCTTTTTAACGCTCTTCGAGGCAGTCAGAAATTCCAATGCAACCCCTGTAAAATGTGAAAATTTTTTTTTCATCCCCAATTTGAAAATTGTTTATGTAGAATTAAGCTCGCACCTTTCCTGAGTTCAAATCTGCTTTTGGGGTCGTGCTGCGACTTATAGTTTTCGAGAAAATGGGATTCTTGTAACGCTCTTCGAGGCAGTCAGAAATTCCAATGCAACCCCTGTAAAAATTTGAAAATTTTTTTTTCATCCCCAATTTGAAAATTGTTTATGTAGAATTAAGCTCGCACCTTTCCTGAGTTCAAATCTGCTTTTGGGGTTGTGCTGCGACTTATAGTTTTCGAGAAAATGGGATTCTTCTAACGGTCTTCGAGGCAGTCAGAAATTACAATGCAACCCCTGTAAAAATTTGAAATTTTTTTTTTTCATCCCCAATTTGAAAATTGTTTATGTAGAATTAAGCTCGCACCTTTCCTGAGTTCAAATCTGCTTTTGGGGTTGTGCTGCGACTTATAGTTTTCGAGAAAATGGGATTCTTCTAACGGTCTTCGAGGCAGTCAGAAATTCCAATGCAACCCCTGCAAAAATATGAAAATCTTATTTTCATCCCCAATTTGAAAATTGTTTATGTAGAATTAAGCTCGCACCTTTCCTGAGTTCAAATCTGCTTTTGGGGTCGTGCTGCGACTTATAGTTTTCGAGAAAATGGGATTCTTGTAACGCTCTTCGAGGCAGTCAGAAATTCCAATGCAACCCCTGCAAAAATATGGAAATTTTATTTTCATCCCCAATTTGAAAATTGTTTATGTAGAATTAAGCTCGCACCTTTCCTGAGTTCAAATCTGCTTTTGGGGTTGTGCTGCGACTTATAGTTTTCGAGAAAATGGGATTCTTGTAACGCTCTTCGAGGCAGTCAGAAATTCCAATGCAACCCCTGTAAAAATTTTAAATTTTTTTTTCATCCCCAATTTGAAAATTGTTTATGTAGAATTAAGCTCGCACCTTTCCTGAGTTCAAATCTGCTTTTGGGGTCGTGCTGCGACTTATAGTTTTCGAGAAAATGGGATTCTTGTAACGCTCTTCGAGGCAGTCAGAAATTCCAATGCAACCCCTGTAAAAATTTGAAAATTTTTTTTTCATCCCCAATTTGAAAATTGTTTATGTAGAATTAAGCTCGCACCTTTCCTGAGTTCAAATCTGCTTTTGGGGTTGTGCTGCGACTTATAGTTTTCGAGAAAATGGGATTCTTCTAACGGTCTTCGAGGCAGTCAGAAATTACAATGCAACCCCTGTAAAAATTTGAAATTTTTTTTTTTCATCCCCAATTTGAAAACTGTTTATGTAGAATTAAGCTCGCACCTTTCCTGAGTTCAAATCTGCTTTTGGGGTTGAGCTGCGGCTTATAGTTTTCGAGAAAATGGGATTTTCGTAACGCTCTTTGAGGCAGTCAGAAATTCCAATGCAACCCCTGCAAAAATTTGAAATTTTTTTTTCATCCCCAATTTGTAAATTGTTTATGTAGAATAAAGCCCGCACCTTTCCCGAGTTCAAATCTGCTTTGGGGTTGAGCTGCGGCTTATAGTTTTCGAGAAAATGGGATTTTTGTAACGCTCTTCGAGGCAGTCAGGAATTCCAATGCAACCCCTGTAAAAATTTGAAAATTTTTTTTCATCCCCAATTTGAAAATTGTTTATGTAGAATTAAGCTCGCACCTTTCCTGAGTACAAATCTGCTTTTTGGTTGTGCTGCGACTTATAGTTTTCGAGAAAATAGGATTCTTCTAACGGTCTTCGAGGCAGTCAGAAATTCCAATGCAACCCCTGCAAAAATTTTAAAATTTTTTTTTCATCCCCAATTTGAAAATTGTTTATGTAGAATAAAGCCCGCACCTTTCCCTTTTTAACGCTCTTCGAGGCAGTCAGAAATTCCAATGCAACCCCTGTAAAAATTTGAGAATTTTTTTTCATCCCCAATTTGAAAATTGTTTATGTAGAATTAAGCTCGCACCTTTCCTGAGTACAAATCTGCTTTTTGGTTGTGCTGCGACTTATAGTTTTCGAGAAAATAGGATTCTTCTAACGGTCTTCGAGGCAGTCAGAAATTCCAATGCAACCCCTGCAAAAATTTTAAAATTTTTTTTTCATCCCCAATTTGAAAATTGTTTATGTAGAATAAAGCCCGCACCTTTCCCGAGTTCAAATCTGCTTTGGGGTTGAGCTGCGGCTTATAGTTTTCGAGAAAATGGGATTTTTGTAACGCTCTTTGAGGCAGTCAGAAATTCCAATGCAACCCCTGCAAAAATATGAAAATCTTATTTTCATCCCCAATTTGAAAATTGTTTATGTAGAATTAAGCTCGCACCTTTCCTGAGTTCAAATCTGCTTTTGGGGTCGTGCTGCGACTTATAGTTTTCGAGAAAATGGGATTCTTGTAACGCTCTTCGAGGCAGTCAGAAATTCCAATGCAACCCCTGTAAAAATTTTAAATTTTTTTTTCATCCCCAATTTGAAAATTGTTTATGTAGAATTAAGCTCGCACCTTTCCTGAGTTCAAATCTGCTTTTGGGGTCGTGCTGCGACTTATAGTTTTCGAGAAAATGGGATTCTTGTAACGCTCTTCGAGGCAGTCAGAAATTCCAATGCAACCCCTGTAAAAATTTGAAAATTTTTTTTTCATCCCCAATTTGAAAATTGTTTATGTAGAATTAAGCTCGCACCTTTCCTGAGTTCAAATCTGCTTTTGGGGTTGTGCTGCGACTTATAGTTTTCGAGAAAATGGGATTCTTCTAACGGTCTTCGAGGCAGTCAGAAATTACAATGCAACCCCTGTAAAAATTTGAAATTTTTTTTTTTCATCCCCAATTTGAAAACTGTTTATGTAGAATTAAGCTCGCACCTTTCCTGAGTTCAAATCTGCTTTTGGGGTTGAGCTGCGGCTTATAGTTTTCGAGAAAATGGGATTTTCGTAACGCTCTTTGAGGCAGTCAGAAATTCCAATGCAACCCCTGCAAAAATTTGAAATTTTTTTTTCATCCCCAATTTGTAAATTGTTTATGTAGAATAAAGCCCGCACCTTTCCCGAGTTCAAATCTGCTTTGGGGTTGAGCTGCGGCTTATAGTTTTCGAGAAAATGGGATTTTTGTAACGCTCTTCGAGGCAGTCAGGAATTCCAATGCAACCCCTGTAAAAATTTGAAAATTTTTTTTCATCCCCAATTTGAAAATTGTTTATGTAGAATTAAGCTCGCACCTTTCCTGAGTACAAATCTGCTTTTTGGTTGTGCTGCGACTTATAGTTTTCGAGAAAATAGGATTCTTCTAACGGTCTTCGAGGCAGTCAGAAATTCCAATGCAACCCCTGCAAAAATTTTAAAATTTTTTTTTCATCCCCAATTTGAAAATTGTTTATGTAGAATAAAGCTCGCACCTTTCCCTTTTTAACGCTCTTCGAGGCAGTCAGAAATTCCAATGCAACCCCTGTAAAAATTTGAGAATTTTTTTTCATCCCCAATTTGAAAATTGTTTATGTAGAATTAAGCTCGCACCTTTCCTGAGTACAAATCTGCTTTTTGGTTGTGCTGCGACTTATAGTTTTCGAGAAAATAGGATTCTTCTAACGGTCTTCGAGGCAGTCAGAAATTCCAATGCAACCCCTGCAAAAATTTTAAAATTTTTTTTTCATCCCCAATTTGAAAATTGTTTATGTAGAATAAAGCCCGCACCTTTCCCGAGTTCAAATCTGCTTTGGGGTTGAGCTGCGGCTTATAGTTTTCGAGAAAATGGGATTTTTGTAACGCTCTTTGAGGCAGTCAGAAATTCCAATGCAACCCCTGCAAAAATATGGAAATTTTATTTTCATCCCCAATTTGAAAATTGTTTATGTAGAATTAAGCTCGCACCTTTCCTGAGTTCAAATCTGCTTTTGGGGTTGTGCTGCGACTTATAGTTTTCGAGAAAATGGGATTCTTGTAACGCTCTTCGAGGCAGTCAGAAATTCCAATGCAACCCCTGTAAAAATTTTAAATTTTTTTTTCATCCCCAATTTGAAAATTGTTTATGTAGAATTAAGCTCGCACCTTTCCTGAGTTCAAATCTGCTTTTGGGGTCGTGCTGCGACTTATAGTTTTCGAGAAAATGGGATTCTTGTAACGCTCTTCGAGGCAGTCAGAAATTCCAATGCAACCCCTGTAAAAATTTGAAAATTTTTTTTTCATCCCCAATTTAAAAATTGTTTATGTAGAATTAAGCTCGCACCTTTCCTGAGTTCAAATCTGCTTTTGGGGTTGCGCTGCGACTTATAGTTTTCGAGAAAATGGGATTCTTGTAACGCTCTTCGAGGCAGTCAGAAATTCCAATGCAACCCCTGTAAAAATTTGAAAATTTTTCTTCATCCCCAATTTGAAAATTGTTTATGTAGAATTAAGCTCGCACCTTTATTGAGTTCAAATCTGCTTTTGGGGTTGAGCTGCGACTTATAATTTTCGGCAGTCAGAAATTCCAATGCAACCCCTGTAAAAATTTGAAAATTTTTTTTTCATCCCCAATTTGAAAATTGTTTATGTAGAATTAAGCTCGCACCTTTCCTGAGTTCAAATCTGCTTTTGGTGTTGTGCTGCGACTTATAGTTTTCGAGAAAATGGGATTTTTCTAACGCTCTTCGAGGCAGTCAGAAATTCCAATGCAAGCCCTGTAAAAATTTGAAAATTTTTTTTTCATCCCCAATTTGAAAATTGATTATGTAGAATAAAGCCCGCACCTTTCCCTTTTCAACGCTCTTCGAGGCAGTCAGAAATTAAAATGCAACCACTGTAAAAATTTGAAAATTTTTTTTTCATCCCCAATTTGAAAATTGTTTATGTAGAATTAAGCTCGCACCTTTCCTGAGTTCAAATCTGCTTTTGGGGTTGTGCTGCGACTTATAGTTTTCGAGAAAATGGGATTCTTCTAACGGTCTTCGAGGCAGTCAGAAATTACAATGCAACCCCTGTAAAAATTTGAAATTTTTTTTTTTCATCCCCAATTTGAAAATTGTTTATGTAGAATTAAGCTCGCACCTTTCCTGAGTTCAAATCTGCTTTTGGGGTTGAGCTGCGGCTTATAGTTTTCGAGAAAATGGGATTTTCGTAACGCTCTTTGAGGCAGTCAGAAATTCCAATGCAACCCCTGCAAAAATTTGAAATTTTTTTTTCATCCCCAATTTGTAAATTGCTTATGTAGAATAAAGCCCGCACCTTTCCCGAGTTCAAATCTGCTTTGGGGTTGAGCTGCGGCTTATAGTTTTCGAGAAAATGGGATTTTTGTAACGCTCTTCGAGGCAGTCAGGAATTCCAATGCAACCCCTGTAAAAATTTGAAATTTTTTTTTCATCCCCAATTTGAAAATTGTTTATGTAGAATTAAGCTCGCACCTTTCCTGAGTTCAAATCTGCTTTTGGTGTTGTGCTGCGACTTATAGTTTTCGAGAAAATGGGATTTTTCTAACGCTCTTCGAGGCAGTCAGAAATTCCAATGCAAGCCCTGTAAAAATTTGAAAATTTTTTTTTCATCCCCAATTTGAAAATTGATTATGTAGAATTAAGCTCGCACCTTTCCTGAGTTCAAATCTGCTTTTGGGGTTGTGCTGCGACTTATAGTTTTCGAGAAAATGGGATTCTTCTAACGGTCTTCGAGGCAGTCAGAAATTATAATGCAACCCCTGTAAAAATTTGAAAATTTTTTTTTCATCCCCAATTTGAAAATTTTTTATGTAGAATTAAGCTCGCACCTTTCCTGAGTTCAAATCTGCTTTTGGGGTTGAGCTGCGGCTTATAGTTTTCGAGAAAATGGGATTTTCGTAACGCTCTTTGAGGCAGTCAGAAATTCCAATGCAACCCCTGCAAAAATTTTAAAATTTTTTTTTCATCCCCAATTTGAAAATTGTTTATGTAGAATAAAGCCCGCACCTTTCCCGAGTTCAAATCTGCTTTGGGGTTGAGCTGCGGCTTATAGTTTTCGAGAAAATGGGATTTTTGTAACGCTCTTTGAGGCAGTCAGAAATTCCAATGCAACCCCTGCAAAAATATGGAAATTTTATTTTCATCCCCAATTTGAAAATTGTTTATGTAGAATTAAGCTCGCACCTTTCCTGAGTTCAAATCTGCTTTTGGAGTTGTGCTGCGACTTATAGTTTTCGAGAAAATGGGATTCTTGTAACGCTCTTCGAGGCAGTCAGAAATTCCAATGCAACCCCTGTAAAAATTTGAAATTTTTTTTTCATCCCCAATTTGAAAATTGTTTATGTAGAATTAAGCTCGCACCTTTCCTGAGTTCAAATCTGCTTTTGGGGTTGAGCTGCGACTTATAGTTTTCGAGAAAATGGGATTTTTGTAACGCTCTTCGAGACAGTCAGAAATTCCAATGCAACCCCTGTAAAAATTTGAAAATTTTTTTTTCATCCCCAATTTGAAAATTGCTTATGTAGAATTAAGCTCGCACCTTTCCTGAGTTCAAATCTGCTTTTGGGGTTGAGCTGCGACTTATAGTTTTCGAGAAAATGGGATTCTTATAACGCTCTTCGAGGCAGTCAGAAATTTCAATGCAACCCCTGTAAAAATTTGAAATTTTTTTTTTCATCCCCAATTTGAAAATTGTTTATGTAGAATTAAGCTCGCACCTTTCCTGAGTTCAAATCTGCTTTTGGGGTTGAGCTGCGACTTATAGTTTTCGAGAAAATGGGAATTTTGTAACGCTCTTCGAGACAGTCAGAAATTCCAATGCAACCCCTGTAAAAATTTGAAATTTTTTTTTTCATCCCCAATTTGAAAATTGTTTATGTAGAATTAAGCTCGCACCTTTCCTGAGTTCAAATCTGCTTTTGGGGTTGAGCTGCGACTTATAGTTTTCGAGAAAATGGGATTCTTATAACGCTCTTCGAGGCAGTCAGAAATTTCAATGCAACCCCTGTAAAAATTTGAAATTTTTTTTTTCATCCCCAATTTGAAAATTGTTTATGTAGAATTAAGCTCGCACCTTTCCTGAGTTCAAATCTGCTTTTGGGGTTGAGCTGCGACTTATAGTTTTCGAGAAAATGGGATTTTTGTAACGCTCTTCGAGGCAGTCAGAAATTCCAATGCAACCAGTGTAAAAATTTGAAAATTTTTCTTCATCCCCAATTTGAAAATTGTTTATGTAGAATTAAGCTCGCACCTTTCCTGAGTTCAAATCTGCTTTTGGGGTTGAGCTGCGGCTTATAGTTTTCGAGAAAATGGGATTTTCGTAACGCTCTTTGAGGCAGTCAGAAATTCCAATGCAACCCCTGCAAAAATTTTAAAATTTTTTTTTCATCCCCAATTTGAAAATTGTTTATGTAGAATAAAGCCCGCACCTTTCCCGAGTTCAAATCTGCTTTGGGGTTGAGCTGCGGCTTATAGTTTTCGAGAAAATGGGATTTTTGTAACGCTCTTTGAGGCAGTCAGAAATTCCAATGCAACCCCTGCAAAAATATGGAAATTTTATTTTCATCCCCAATTTGAAAATTGTTTATGTAGAATTAAGCTCGCACCTTTCCTGAGTTCAAATCTGCTTTTGGGGTCGTGCTGCGACTTATAGTTTTCGAGAAAATGGGATTCTTGTAACGCTCTTCGAGGCAGTCAGAAATTCCAATGCAACCCCTGTAAAAATTTGAAAATTTTTTTTTCATCCCCAATTTAAAAATTGTTTATGTAGAATTAAGCTCGCACCTTTCCTGAGTTCAAATCTGCTTTTGGGGTTGCGCTGCGACTTATAGTTTTCGAGAAAATGGGATTCTTGTAACGCTCTTCGAGGCAGTCAGAAATTCCAATGCAACCAGTGTAAAAATTTGAAAATTTTTCTTCATCCCCAATTTGAAAATTGTTTATGTAGAATTAAGCTCGCACCTTTCCTGAGTTCAAATCTGCTTTTGGGGTTGAGCTGCGACTTATAGTTTTCGAGAAAATGGGATTTTTGTAACGCTCTTCGAGACAGTCAGAAATTCCAATGCAACCCCTGTAAAAATTTGAAAATTTTTTTTTCATCCCCAATTTGAAAATTGCTTATGTAGAATTAAGCTCGCACCTTTCCTGAGTTCAAATCTGCTTTTGGGGTTGAGCTGCGGCTTATAGTTTTCGAGAAAATGGGATTTTCGTAACGCTCTTTGAGGCAGTCAGAAATTCCAATGCAACCCCTGCAAAAATTTAAAAATTTTTTTTTCATCCCCAATTTGAAAATTGTTTATGTAGAATTAAGCTCGCACCTTTCCTGAGTTCAAATCTGCTTTTGGGGTTGTGCTGCGACTTATAGTTTTCGAGAAAATGGGATTCTTCTAACGGTCTTCGAGGCAGTCAGAAATTATAATGCAACCCCTGTAAAAATTTGAAAATTTTTTTTTCATCCCCAATTTGAAAATTGTTTATGTAGAATTAAGCTCGCATCTTTCCTGAGTTCAAATCTGCTTTTGGGGTTGAGCTGCGGCTTATAGTTTTCGAGAAAATGGGATTTTCGTAACGCTCTTTGAGGCAGTCAGAAATTCCAATGCAACCCCTGCAAAAATTTTAAAATTTTTTTTTCATCCCCAATTTGAAAATTGTTTATGTAGAATAAAGCCCGCACCTTTCCCTTTTTAACGCTCTTCGATTCAGTCAGAAATTCCAATGCAACCCCTGTAAAAATTTGAAAATTTTTTTTTCATCCCCAATTTGAAAATTGTTTATGTAGAATTAAGCTCGCACCTTTCCTGAGTACAAATCTGCTTTTGGGGTTGTGCTGCGACTTATAGTTTTCGAGAAAATGGGATTCTTGTAACGCTCTTCGAGGCAGTCAGAAATTCCAATGCAACCCCTGCAAAAATTTTAAAATTTATTTTTCATCCCCAATTTGAAAATTGATTATGTAGAATAAAGCCCGCACCTATCCCTTTTCAACGCTCTTCGAGGCAGTCAGAAATTAAAATGCAACCACTGTAAAAATTTGAAAATTTTTTTTTCATCCCCAATTTGAAAATTGTTTATGTAGAATTAAGCTCGCACCTTTCCTGAGTTCAAATCTGCTTTGGGGTTGAGCTGCGGCTTATAGTTTTCGAGAAAATGGGATTTTTGTAACGCTCTTCGAGGCAGTCAGGAATTCCAATGCAACCCCTGTAAAAATTTGAAATTTTTTTTTCATCCCCAATTTGAAAATTGTTTATGTAGAATTAAGCTCGCACCTTTCCTGAGTTCAAATCTGCTTTGGGGTTGAGCTGCGGCTTATAGTTTTCGAGAAAATGGGATTCTTCTAACGGTCTTCGAGGCAGTCAGAAATTACAATGCAACCCCTGTAAAAATTTGAAATTTTTTTTTTTCATCCCCAATTTGAAAATTGTTTATGTAGAATTAAGCTCGCACCTTTCCTGAGTTCAAATCTGCTTTGGGGTTGAGCTGCGGCTTATAGTTTTCGAGAAAATGGGATTTTTGTAACGCTCTTCGAGGCAGTCAGGAATTCCAATGCAACCCCTGTAAAAATTTGAAATTTTTTTTTCATCCCCAATTTGAAAATTGTTTATGTAGAATTAAGCTCGCACCTTTCCTGAGTTCAAATCTGCTTTTGGTGTTGTGCTGCGACTTATAGTTTTCGAGAAAATGGGATTTTTCTAAAGCTCTTCGAGGCAGTCAGAAATTCCAATGCAACCCCTGTAAAAATTTGAAAATTTTTTTTTCATCCCCAATTTGAAAATTGTTTATGTAGAATAAAGCTCGCACCTTTCCTGAGTTCAAATCTGCTTTTGGGGTTGAGCTGCGGCTTATAGTTTTCGAGAAAATGGGATTCTTCTAACGGTCTTCGAGGCAGTCAGAAATTCCAATGCAACCCCTGTAAAAATTTGAAAATTTTTTTTTCATCCCCAATTTGAAAATTGATTATGTAGAATTAAGCTCGCACCTTTCCTGAGTTCAAATCTGCTTTTGGGGTTGTGCTGCGACTTATAGTTTTCGAGAAAATGGGATTCTTGTAACGCTCTTCGAGGCAGTCAGAAATTCCAATGCAACCCCTGTAAAAATTTGAAAATTTTTTTTTCATCCCCAATTTGAAAATTGTTTATGTAGAATAAAGCTCGCACCTTTCCTGAGTTCAAATCTGCTTTTGGGGTTGAGCTGCGGCTTATAGTTTTCGAGAAAATTGGATCTTTTTAACGCTCTTCGAGGCAGTCAGAAATTAAAATGCAACCCCTGTAAAAATTTGAAAATTTTTTTTTCATCCCCAATTTGAAAATTGTTTATGTAGAATTAAGCTCGCACCTTTCCTGAGTTCAAATCTGCTTTTGGGGTTGTGCTGCGACTTATAGTTTTCGAGAAAATGGGATTCTTCTAACGGTCTTCGAGGCAGTCAGAAATTATAATGCAACCCCTGTAAAAATTTGAAAATTTTTTTTTCATCCCCAATTTGAAAATTGTTTATGTAGAATTAAGCTCGCACCTTTCCTGAGTTCAAATCTGCTTTTGGGGTTGAGCTGCGGCTTATAGTTTTCGAGAAAATGGGATTTTCGTAACGCTCTTTGAGGCAGTCAGAAATTCCAATGCAACCCCTGCAAAAATTTTAAAATTTTTTTTTCATCCCCAATTTGAAAATTGTTTATGTAGAATAAAGCCCGCACCTTTCCCGAGTTCAAATCTGCTTTGGGGTTGAGCTGCGGCTTATAGTTTTCGAGAAAATGGGATTTTTGTAACGCTCTTTGAGGCAGTCAGAAATTCCAATGCAACCCCTGCAAAAATATGGAAATTTTATTTTCATCCCCAATTTGAAAATTGTTTATGTAGAATTAAGCTCGCACCTTTCCTGAGTTCAAATCTGCTTTTGGGGTTGTGCTGCGACTTATAGTTTTCGAGAAAATGGGATTCTTGTAACGCTCTTCGAGGCAGTCAGAAATTCCAATGCAACCCCTGTAAAAATTTGAAATTTTTTTTTCATCCCCAATTTGAAAATTGTTTATGTAGAATTAAGCTCGCACCTTTCCTGAGTTCAAATCTGCTTTTGGGGTTGAGCTGCGACTTATAGTTTTCGAGAAAATGGGATTTTTGTAACGCTCTTCGAGACAGTCAGAAATTCCAATGCAACCCCTGTAAAAATTTGAAAATTTTTTTTTCATCCCCAATTTGAAAATTGCTTATGTAGAATTAAGCTCGCACCTTTCCTGAGTTCAAATCTGCTTTTGGGGTTGAGCTGCGACTTATAGTTTTCGAGAAAATGGGATTCTTGTAACGCTCTTCGAGGCAGTCAGAAATTTCAATGCAACCCCTGTAAAAATTTGAAATTTTTTTTTTCATCCCCAATTTGAAAATTGTTTATGTAGAATTAAGCTCGCACCTTTCCTGAGTTCAAATCTGCTTTTGGGGTTGAGCTGCGACTTATAGTTTTCGAGAAAATGGGATTTTTGTAACGCCCTTCGAGACAGTCAGAAATTCCAATGCAACCCCTGTAAAAATTTGAAAATTTTTTTTTCATCCCCAATTTGAAAATTGCTTATGTAGAATTAAGCTCGCACCTTTCCTGAGTTCAAATCTGCTTTTGGGGTTGAGCTGCGGCTTATAGTTTTCGAGAAAATGGGATTTTCGTAACGCTCTTTGAGGCAGTCAGAAATTCCAATGCAACCCCTGCAAAAATTTGAAAATTTTTTTTTCATCCCCAATTTGAAAATTGTTTATGTAGAATTAAGCTCGCACCTTTCCTGAGTTCAAATCTGCTTTTGGGGTTGAGCTGCGGCTTATAGTTTTCGAGAAAATGGGATTTTCGTAACGCTCTTTGAGGCAGTCAGAAATTCCAATGCAACCCCTGCAAAAATTTTAAAATTTTTTTTTCATCCCCAATTTGAAAATTGTTTATGTAGAATAAAGCCCGCACCTTTCCCGAGTTCAAATCTGCTTTGGGGTTGAGCTGCGGCTTATAGTTTTCGAGAAATGGGATTTTTGTAACGCTCTTTGAGGCAGTCAGAAATTCCAATGCAACCCCTGCAAAAATATGGAAATTTTATTTTCATCCCCAATTTGAAAATTGTTTATGTAGAATTAAGCTCGCACCTTTCCTGAGTTCAAATCTGCTTTTGGGGTTGTGCTGCGACTTATAGTTTTCGAGAAAATGGGATTTTTCTAACGCTCTTCGAGGCAGTCAGAAATTCCAATGCAAGCCCTGTAAAAATTTGAAAATTTTTTTTTCATCCCCAATTTGAAAATTGATTATGTAGAATTAAGCTCGCACCTTTCCTGAGTTCAAATCTGCTTTTGGGGTTGTGCTGCGACTTATAGTTTTCGAGAAAATGGGATTCTTGTAACGCTCTTCGAGGCAGTCAGAAATTCCAATGCAACCCCTGTAAAAATTTGAAAATTTTTTTTTCATCCCCAATTTGAAAATTGTTTATGTAGAATAAAGCTCGCACCTTTCCTGAGTTCAAATCTGCTTTTGGGGTTGAGCTGCGGCTTATAGTTTTCGAGAAAATTGGATCTTTTTAACGCTCTTCGAGGCAGTCAGAAATTAAAATGCAACCCCTGTAAAAATTTGAAAATTTTTTTTTCATCCCCAATTTGAAAATTGTTTATGTAGAATTAAGCTCGCACCTTTCCTGAGTTCAAATCTGCTTTTGGGGTTGTGCTGCGACTTATAGTTTTCGAGAAAATGGGATTCTTCTAACGGTCTTCGAGGCAGTCAGAAATTAAAATGCAACCCCTGTAAAAATTTGAAAATTTTTTTTTCATCCCCAATTTGAAAATTGTTTATGTAGAATTAAGCTCGCACCTTTCCTGAGTTCAAATCTGCTTTTGGGGTTGTGCTGCGACTTATGGTTTTCGAGAAAATTGGATTTTTGTAACGCTCTTCGAGGCAGTCAGAAATTCCAATGCAACCCCTGTAAAAATTTTAAAATTTTTTTTTCATCCCCAATTTGAAAATTGTTTATGTAGAATTAAGCTCGCACCTTTCCTGAGTTCAAATCTGCTTTTGGGGTTGAGCTGCGGCTTATAGTTTTCGAGAAAATGGGATTTTCGTAACGCTCTTTGAGGCAGTCAGAAATTCCAATGCAACCCCTGCAAAAATTTTAAAATTTTTTTTTCATCCCCAATTTGAAAATTGTTTATGTAGAATAAAGCCCGCACCTTTCCCGAGTTCAAATCTGCTTTGGGGTTGAGCTGCGGCTTATAGTTTTCGAGAAAATGGGATTTTTGTAACGCTCTTTGAGGCAGTCAGAAATTCCAATGCAACCCCTGCAAAAATATGGAAATTTTATTTTCATCCCCAATTTGAAAATTGTTTATGTAGAATTAAGCTCGCACCTTTCCTGAGTTCAAATCTGCTTTTGGGGTTGTGCTGCGGCTTATAGTTTTCGAGAAAATGGGATTCTTGTAACGCTCTTCGAGGCAGTCAGAAATTCCAATGCAACCCCTGTAAAAATTTGAAAATTTTTTTTTCATCCCCAATTTGAAAATTGCTTATGTAGAATTAAGCTCGCACCTTTCCTGAGTTCAAATCTGCTTTTGGGGTTGAGCTGCGACTTATAGTTTTCGAGAAAATGGGATTCTTGTAACGCTCTTCGAGGCAGTCAGAAATTTCAATGCAACCCCTGTAAAAATTTGAAATTTTTTTTTTCATCCCCAATTTGAAAATTGTTTATGTAGAATTAAGCTCGCACCTTTCCTGAGTTCAAATCTGCTTTTGGGGTTGAGCTGCGACTTATAGTTTTCGAGAAAATGGGATTTTTGTAACGCTCTTCGAGACAGTCAGAAATTCCAATGCAACCCCTGTAAAAATTTGAAAATTTTTTTTTCATCCCCAATTTGAAAATTGCTTATGTAGAATTAAGCTCGCACCTTTCCTGAGTTCAAATCTGCTTTTGGGGTTGAGCTGCGGCTTATAGTTTTCGAGAAAATGGGATTTTCGTAACGCTCTTTGAGGCAGTCAGAAATTCCAATGCAACCCCTGCAAAAATTTTAAAATTTTTTTTTCATCCCCAATTTGAAAATTGTTTATGTAGAATTAAGCTCGCACCTTTCCTGAGTTCAAATCTGCTTTTGGGGTTGTGCTGCGACTTATAGTTTTCGAGAAAATGGGATTCTTCTAACGGTCTTCGAGGCAGTCAGAAATTATAATGCAACCCCTGTAAAAATTTGAAAATTTTTTTTTCATCCCCAATTTGAAAATTGTTTATGTAGAATAAAGCCCGCACCTTTCCCTTTTTAACGCTCTTCGATTCAGTCAGAAATTCCAATGCAACCCCTGTAAAAATTTGAAAATTTTTTTTTCATCCCCAATTTGAAAATTGTTTATGTAGAATTAAGCTCGCACCTTTCCTGAGTACAAATCTGCTTTTGGGGTTGAGCTGCGGCTTATAGTTTTCGAGAAAATGGGATTTTCGTAACGCTCTTTGAGGCAGTCAGAAATTCCAATGCAACCCCTGCAAAAATTTTAAAATTTTTTTTTCATCCCCAATTTGAAAATTGTTTATGTAGAATAAAGCCCGCACCTTTCCCTTTTTAACGCTCTTCGATTCAGTCAGAAATTCCAATGCAACCCCTGTAAAAATTTGAAAATTTTTTTTTCATCCCCAATTTGAAAATTGTTTATGTAGAATTAAGCTCGCACCTTTCCTGAGTACAAATCTGCTTTTGGGGTTGTGCTGCGACTTATAGTTTTCGAGAAAATAGGATTCTTCTAACGGTCTTCGAGGCAGTCAGAAATTCCAATGCAACCCCTGTAAAAATTTGAAAATTTTTTTTTCATCCCCAATTTGAAAATTGTTTATGTAGAATTAAGCTCGCACCTTTCCTGAGTTCAAATCTGCTTTTGGGGTTGAGCTGCGGCTCATAGTTTTCGAGAAAATGGGATTTTCGTAACGCTCTTTGAGGCAGTCAGAAATTCCAATGCAACCCCTGCAAAAATTTTAAAATTTTTTTTTCATCCCCAATTTGAAAATTGTTTATGTAGAATAAAGCCCGCACCTTTCCCGAGTTCAAATCTGCTTTGGGGTTGAGCTGCGGCTTATAGTTTTCGAGAAAATGGGATTTTTGTAACGCTCTTTGAGGCAGTCAGAAATTCCAATGCAACCCCTGTAAAAATATGGAAATTTTATTTTCATCCCCAATTTGAAAATTGTTTATGTAGAATTAAGCTCGCACCTTTCCTGAGTTCAAATCTGCTTTTGGGGTTGTGCTGCGACTTATAGTTTTCGAGAAAATGGGATTCTTGTAACGCTCTTCGAGGCAGTCAGAAATTCCAATGCAACCCCTGTAAAAATTTTAAATTTTTTTTTCATCCCCAATTTGAAAATTGTTTATGTAGAATTAAGCTCGCACCTTTCCTGAGTTCAAATCTGCTTTTGGGGTCGTGCTGCGACTTATAGTTTTCGAGAAAATGGGATTCTTGTAACGCTCTTCGAGGCAGTCAGAAATTCCAATGCAACCCCTGTAAAAATTTGAAAATTTTTTTTTCATCCCCAATTTAAAAATTGTTTATGTAGAATTAAGCTCGCACCTTTCTTGAGTTCAAATCTGCTTTTGGGGTTGCGCTGCGACTTATAGTTTTCGAGAAAATGGGATTCTTGTAACGCTCTTCGAGGCAGTCAGAAATTCCAATGCAACCCCTGTAAAAATTTGAAAATTTTTCTTCATCCCCAATTTGAAAATTGTTTATGTAGAATTAAGCTCGCACCTTTCCTGAGTTCAAATCTGCTTTTGGGGTTGAGCTGCGACTTATAGTTTTCGGCAGTCAGAAATTCCAACGCAACCCCTGTAAAAATTTGAAAATTTTTTTTTCATCCCCAATTTGAAAATTGATTATGTAGAATAAAGCCCGCACCTTTCCCTTTTCAACGCTCTTCGAGGCAGTCAGAAATTAAAATGCAACCACTGTAAAAATTTGAAAATTTTTTTTTCATCCCCAATTTGAAAATTGTTTATGTAGAATTAAGCTCGCACCTTTCCTGAGTTCAAATCTGCTTTTGGGGTTGTGCTGCGACTTATAGTTTTCGAGAAAATGGGATTCTTCTAACGGTCTTCGAGGCAGTCAGAAATTACAATGCAACCCCTGTAAAAATTTGAAATTTTTTTTTTTCATCCCCAATTTGAAAATTGTTTATATAGAATTAAGCTCGCACCTTTCCTGAGTTCAAATCTGCTTTTGGGGTTGAGCTGCGGCTTATAGTTTTCGAGAAAATGGGATTTTCGTAACGCTCTTTGAGGCAGTCAGAAATTCCAATGCAACCCCTGCAAAAATTTGAAATTTTTTTTTCATCCCCAATTTGTAAATTGTTTATGTAGAATAAAGCCCGCACCTTTCCCGAGTTCAAATCTGCTTTGGGGTTGAGCTGCGGCTTATAGTTTTCGAGAAAATGGGATTTTTGTAACGCTCTTCGAGGCAGTCAGGAATTCCAATGCAACCCCTGTAAAAATTTGAAATTTTTTTTTCATCCCCAATTTGAAAATTGTTTATGTAGAATTAAGCTCGCACCTTTCCTGAGTTCAAATCTGCTTTTGGTGTTGTGCTGCGACTTATAGTTTTCGAGAAAATGGGATTTTTCTAACGCTCTTCGAGGCAGTCAGAAATTCCAATGCAAGCCCTGTAAAAATTTGAAAATTTTTTTTTCATCCCCAATTTGAAAATTGATTATGTAGAATTAAGCTCGCACCTTTCCTGAGTTCAAATCTGCTTTTGGGGTTGTGCTGCGACTTATAGTTTTCGAGAAAATGGGATTCTTGTAACGCTCTTCGAGGCAGTCAGAAATTCCAATGCAACCCCTTTAAAAATTTTAAAATTTTTTTTTCATCCCCAATTTGAAAATTGTTTATGTAGAATAAAGCTCGCACCTTTCCTGAGTTCAAATCTGCTTTTGGGGTTGAGCTGCGGCTTATAGTTTTCGAGAAAATTGGATCTTTTTAACGCTCTTCGAGGCAGTCAGAAATTAAAATGCAACCCCTGTAAAAATTTGAAATTTTTTTTTTCATCCCCAATTTGAAAATTGTTTATGTAGAATTAAGCTCGCACCTTTCCTGAGTTCAAATCTGCTTTTGGGGTTGTGCTGCGACTTATAGTTTTCGAGAAAATGGGATTCTTCTAACGGTCTTCGAGGCAGTCAGAAATTATAATGCAACCCCTGTAAAAATTTGAAAATTTTTTTTTCATCCCCAATTTGAAAATTGTTTATGTAGAATTAAGCTCGCTCCTTTCCTGAGTTCAAATCTGCTTTTGGGGTTGAGCTGCGGCTTATAGTTTTCGAGAAAATGGGATTTTCGTAACGCTCTTTGAGGCAGTCAGAAATTCCAATGCAACCCCTGCAAAAATTTTAAAATTTTTTTTTCATCCCCAATTTGAAAATTGTTTATGTAGAATAAAGCACGCACCTTTCCCGAGTTCAAATCTGCTTTTGGGGTTGAGCTGCGGCTTATAGTTTTCGAGAAAATGGGATTTTTGTAACGCTCTTTGAGGCAGTCAGAAATTCCAATGCAACCCCTGCAAAAATATGGAAATTTTATTTTCATCCCCAATTTGAAAATTGTTTATGTAGAATTAAGCTCGCACCTTTCCTGAGTTCAAATCTGCTTTTGGGGTTGTGCTGCGACTTATAGTTTTCGAGAAAATGGGATTCTTGTAACGCTCTTCGAGGCAGTCAGAAATTCCAATGCAACCCCTGTAAAAATTTGAAATTTTTTTTTCATCCCCAATTTGAAAATTGTTTATGTAGAATTAAGCTCGCACCTTTCCTGAGTTCAAATCTGCTTTTGGGGTTGAGCTGCGACTTATAGTTTTCGAGAAAATGGGATTTTTGTAACGCTCTTCGAGACAGTCAGAAATTCCAATGCAACCCCTGTAAAAATTTGAAAATTTTTTTTTCATCCCAATTTGAAAATTGCTTATGTAGAATTAAGCTCGCACCTTTCCTGAGTTCAAATCTGCTTTTGGGGTTGAGCTGCGACTTATAGTTTTCGAGAAAATGGGATTTTTGTAACGCTCTTCGAGACAGTCAGAAATTCCAATGCAACCCCTGTAAAAATTTGAAAATTTTTTTTTCATCCCCAATTTGAAAATTGCTTATGTAGAATTAAGCTCGCACCTTTCCTGAGTTCAAATCTGCTTTTGGGGTTGAGCTGCGACTTATAGTTTTCGAGAAAATGGGATTCTTGTAACGCTCTTCGAGGCAGTCAGAAATTCCAATGCAACCCCTGCAAAAATTTTAAAATTTTTTTTTCATCCCCAATTTGAAAATTGTTTATGTAGAATTAAGCTCGCACCTTTCCTGAGTTCAAATCTGCTTTTGGGGTTGAGCTGCGGCTTATAGTTTTCGAGAAAATGGGATTTTCGTAACGCTCTTTGAGGCAGTCAGAAATTCCAATGCAACCCCTGCAAAAATTTTAAAATTTTTTTTTCATCCCCAATTTGAAAATTGTTTATGTAGAATAAAGCCCGCACCTTTCCCTTTTTAACGCTCTTCGATTCAGTTAGAAATTCCAATGCAACCCCTGTAAAAATTTGAAAATTTTTTTTTCATCCCCAATTTGAAAATTGTTTATGTAGAATTAAGCTCGCACCTTTCCTGAGTACAAATCTGCTTTTGGGGTTGTGCTGCGACTTATAGTTTTCGAGAAAATAGGATTCTTCTAACGGTCTTCGAGGCAGTCAGAAATTCCAATGCAACCCCTGTAAAAATTTGAAAATTTTTTTTTCATCCCCAATTTGAAAATTGTTTATGTAGAATTAAGCTCGCACCTTTCCTGAGTTCAAATCTGCTTTTGGGGTTGAGCTGCGGCTTATAGTTTTCGAGAAAATGGGATTTTCGTAACGCTCTTTGAGGCAGTCAGAAATTCCAATGCAACCCCTGCAAAAATTTTAAAATTTTTTTTTCATCCCCAATTTGAAAATTGTTTATGTAGAATAAAGCCCGCACCTTTCCCGAGTTCAAATCTGCTTTGGGGTTGAGCTGCGGCTTATAGTTTTCGAGAAATGGGATTTTTGTAACGCTCTTTGAGGCAGTCAGAAATTCCAATGCAACCCCTGCAAAAATATGGAAATTTTATTTTCATCCCCAATTTGAAAATTGTTTATGTAGAATTAAGCTCGCACCTTTCCTGAGTTCAAATCTGCTTTTGGGGTTGTGCTGCGACTTATAGTTTTCGAGAAAATGGGATTTTTCTAACGCTCTTCGAGGCAGTCAGAAATTCCAATGCAAGCCCTGTAAAAATTTGAAAATTTTTTTTTCATCCCCAATTTGAAAATTGATTATGTAGAATTAAGCTCGCACCTTTCCTGAGTTCAAATCTGCTTTTGGGGTTGTGCTGCGACTTATAGTTTTCGAGAAAATGGGATTCTTGTAACGCTCTTCGAGGCAGTCAGAAATTCCAATGCAACCCCTGTAAAAATTTGAAAATTTTTTTTTCATCCCCAATTTGAAAATTGTTTATGTAGAATAAAGCTCGCACCTTTCCTGAGTTCAAATCTGCTTTTGGGGTTGAGCTGCGGCTTATAGTTTTCGAGAAAATTGGATCTTTTTAACGCTCTTCGAGGCAGTCAGAAATTAAAATGCAACCCCTGTAAAAATTTGAAAATTTTTTTTTCATCCCCAATTTGAAAATTGTTTATGTAGAATTAAGCTCGCACCTTTCCTGAGTTCAAATCTGCTTTTGGGGTTGTGCTGCGACTTATGGTTTTCGAGAAAATTGGATTTTTGTAACGCTCTTCGAGGCAGTCAGAAATTCCAATGCAACCCCTGTAAAAATTTTAAAATTTTTTTTTCATCCCCAATTTGAAAATTGTTTATGTAGAATTAAGCTCGCACCTTTCCTGAGTTCAAATCTGCTTTTGGGGTTGAGCTGCGGTTTATAGTTTTCGAGAAAATGGGATTTTCGTAACGCTCTTTGAGGCAGTCAGAAATTCCAATGCAACCCCTGCAAAAATTTTAAAATTTTTTTTTCATCCCCAATTTGAAAATTGTTTATGTAGAATAAAGCCCGCACCTTTCCCGAGTTCAAATCTGCTTTGGGGTTGAGCTGCGGCTTATAGTTTTCGAGAAAATGGGATTTTTGTAACGCTCTTTGAGGCAGTCAGAAATTCCAATGCAACCCCTGCAAAAATATGGAAATTTTATTTTCATCCCCAATTTGAAAATTGTTTATGTAGAATTAAGCTCGCACCTTTCCTGAGTTCAAATCTGCTTTTGGGGTTGTGCTGCGGCTTATAGTTTTCGAGAAAATGGGATTCTTGTAACGCTCTTCGAGGCAGTCAGAAATTCCAATGCAACCCCTGTAAAAATTTGAAATTTTTTTTTCATCCCCAATTTGAAAATTGTTTATGTAGAATTAAGCTCGCACCTTTCCTGAGTTCAAATCTGCTTTTGGGGTTGAGCTGCGACTTATAGTTTTCGAGAAAATGGGATTTTTGTAACGCTCTTCGAGACAGTCAGAAATTCCAATGCAACCCCTGCAAAAATTTGAAAATTTTTTTTTCATCCCCAATTTGAAAATTGCTTATGTAGAATTAAGCTCGCACCTTTCCTGAGTTCAAATCTGCTTTTGGGGTTGAGCTGCGACTTATAGTTTTCGAGAAAATGGGATTCTTGTAACGCTCTTCGAGGCAGTCAGAAATTTCAATGCAACCCCTGTAAAAATTTGAAATTTTTTTTTTCATCCCCAATTTGAAAATTGTTTATGTAGAAATAAGCTCGCACCTTTCCTGAGTTCAAATCTGCTTTTGGGGTTGAGCTGCGACTTATAGTTTTCGAGAAAATGGGATTTTTGTAACGCTCTTCGAGACAGTCAGAAATTCCAATGCAACCCCTGTAAAAATTTGAAAATTTTTTTTTCATCCCCAATTTGAAAATTGCTTATGTAGAATTAAGCTCGCACCTTTCCTGAGTTCAAATCTGCTTTTGGGGTTGAGCTGCGGCTTATAGTTTTCGAGAAAATGGGATTTTCGTAACGCTCTTTGAGGCAGTCAGAAATTCCAATGCAACCCCTGCAAAAATTTTAAAATTTTTTTTTCATCCCCAATTTGAAAATTGTTTATGTAGAATTAAGCTCGCACCTTTCCTGAGTTCAAATCTGCTTTTGGGGTTGTGCTGCGACTTATAGTTTTCGAGAAAATGGGATTCTTCTAACGGTCTTCGAGGCAGTCAGAAATTATAATGCAACCCCTGTAAAAATTTGAAAATTTTTTTTTCATCCCCAATTTGAAAATTGTTTATGTAGAATTAAGCTCGCACCTTTCCTGAGTTCAAATCTGCTTTTGGGGTTGAGCTGCGGCTTATAGTTTTCGAGAAAATGGGATTCTTCTAACGGTCTTCGAGGCAGTCAGAAATTATAATGCAACCCCTGTAAAAATTTGAAAATTTTTTTTTCATCCCCAATTTGAAAATTGTTTATGTAGAATAAAGCCCGCACCTTTCCCTTTTTAACGCTCTTCGATTCAGTCAGAAATTCCAATGCAACCCCTGTAAAAATTTGAAAATTTTTTTTTCATCCCCAATTTGAAAATTGTTTATGTAGAATTAAGCTCGCACCTTTCCTGAGTACAAATCTGCTTTTGGGGTTGTGCTGCGACTTATAGTTTTCGAGAAAATAGGATTCTTCTAACGGTCTTCGAGGCAGTCAGAAATTCCAATGCAACCCCTGTAAAAATTTGAAAATTTTTTTTTCATCCCCAATTTGAAAATTGTTTATGTAGAATTAAGCTCGCACCTTTCCTGAGTTCAAATCTGCTTTTGGGGTTGAGCTGCGGCTCATAGTTTTCGAGAAAATGGGATTTTCGTAACGCTCTTTGAGGCAGTCAGAAATTCCAATGCAACCCCTGCAAAAATATGGAAATTTTATTTTCATCCCCAATTTGAAAATTGTTTATGTAGAATTAAGCTCGCACCTTTCCTGAGTTCAAATCTGCTTTTGGGGTTGTGCTGCGACTTATAGTTTTCGAGAAAATGGGATTCTTGTAACGCTCTTCGAGGCAGTCAGAAATTCCAATGCAACCCCTGTAAAAATTTTAAATTTTTTTTTCATCCCCAATTTGAAAATTGTTTATGTAGAATTAAGCTCGCACCTTTCCTGAGTTCAAATCTGCTTTTGGGGTCGTGCTGCGACTTATAGTTTTCGAGAAAATGGGATTCTTGTAACGCTCTTCGAGGCAGTCAGAAATTCCAATGCAACCCCTGTAAAAATTTGAAAATTTTTTTTTCATCCCCAATTTAAAAATTGTTTATGTAGAATTAAGCTCGCACCTTTCTTGAGTTCAAATCTGCTTTTGGGGTTGCGCTGCGACTTATAGTTTTCGAGAAAATGGGATTCTTGTAACGCTCTTCGAGGCAGTCAGAAATTCCAATGCAACCCCTGTAAAAATTTGAAAATTTTTCTTCATCCCCAATTTGAAAATTGTTTATGTAGAATTAAGCTCGCACCTTTCCTGAGTTCAAATCTGCTTTTGGGGTTGAGCTGCGACTTATAGTTTTCGGCAGTCAGAAATTCCAACGCAACCCCTGTAAAAATTTGAAAATTTTTTTTTCATCCCCAATTTGAAAATTGATTATGTAGAATAAAGCCCGCACCTTTCCCTTTTCAACGCTCTTCGAGGCAGTCAGAAATTAAAATGCAACCACTGTAAAAATTTGAAAATTTTTTTTTCATCCCCAATTTGAAAATTGTTTATGTAGAATTAAGCTCGCACCTTTCCTGAGTTCAAATCTGCTTTTGGGGTTGTGCTGCGACTTATAGTTTTCGAGAAAATGGGATTCTTCTAACGGTCTTCGAGGCAGTCAGAAATTACAATGCAACCCCTGTAAAAATTTGAAATTTTTTTTTTTCATCCCCAATTTGAAAATTGTTTATGTAGAATTAAGCTCGCACCTTTCCTGAGTTCAAATCTGCTTTTGGGGTTGAGCTGCGGCTTATAGTTTTCGAGAAAATGGGATTTTCGTAACGCTCTTTGAGGCAGTCAGAAATTCCAATGCAACCCCTGCAAAAATTTGAAATTTTTTTTTCATCCCCAATTTGTAAATTGTTTATGTAGAATAAAGCCCGCACCTTTCCCGAGTTCAAATCTGCTTTGGGGTTGAGCTGCGGCTTATAGTTTTCGAGAAAATGGGATTTTTGTAACGCTCTTCGAGGCAGTCAGGAATTCCAATGCAACCCCTGTAAAAATTTGAAATTTTTTTTTCATCCCCAATTTGAAAATTGTTTATGTAGAATTAAGCTCGCACCTTTCCTGAGTTCAAATCTGCTTTTGGTGTTGTGCTGCGACTTATAGTTTTCGAGAAAATGGGATTTTTCTAACGCTCTTCGAGGCAGTCAGAAATTCTAATGCAAGCCCTGTAAAAATTTTAAAATTTTTTTTTCATCCCCAATTTGAAAATTGATTATGTAGAATTAAGCTCGCACCTTTCCTGAGTTCAAATCTGCTTTTGGGGTTGTGCTGCGACTTATAGTTTTCGAGAAAATGGGATTCTTGTAACGCTCTTCGAGGCAGTCAGAAATTCCAATGCAACCCCTTTAAAAATTTTAAAATTTTTTTTCATCCCCAATTTGAAAATTGTTTATGTAGAATAAAGCTCGCACCTTTCCTGAGTTCAAATCTGCTTTTGGGGTTGAGCTGCGGCTTATAGTTTTCGAGAAAATTGGATCTTTTTAACGCTCTTCGAGGCAGTCAGAAATTAAAATGCAACCCCTGTAAAAATTTGAAATTTTTTTTTTCATCCCCAATTTGAAAATTGTTTATGTAGAATTAAGCTCGCACCTTTCCTGAGTTCAAATCTGCTTTTGGGGTTGTGCTGCGACTTATAGTTTTCGAGAAAATGGGATTCTTCTAACGGTCTTCGAGGCAGTCAGAAATTATAATGCAACCCCTGTAAAAATTTGAAAATTTTTTTTTCATCCCCAATTTGAAAATTGTTTATGTAGAATTAAGCTCGCTCCTTTCCTGAGTTCAAATCTGCTTTTGGGGTTGAGCTGCGGCTTATAGTTTTCGAGAAAATGGGATTTTCGTAACGCTCTTTGAGGCAGTCAGAAATTCCAATGCAACCCCTGCAAAAATTTTAAAATTTTTTTTTCATCCCCAATTTGAAAATTGTTTATGTAGAATAAAGCACGCACCTTTCCCGAGTTCAAATCTGCTTTTGGGGTTGAGCTGCGGCTTATAGTTTTCGAGAAAATGGGATTTTTGTAACGCTCTTTGAGGCAGTCAGAAATTCCAATGCAACCCCTGCAAAAATATGGAAATTTTATTTTCATCCCCAATTTGAAAATTGTTTATGTAGAATTAAGCTCGCACCTTTCCTGAGTTCAAATCTGCTTTTGGGGTTGTGCTGCGACTTATAGTTTTCGAGAAAATGGGATTCTTGTAACGCTCTTCGAGGCAGTCAGAAATTCCAATGCAACCCCTGTAAAAATTTGAAATTTTTTTTTCATCCCCAATTTGAAAATTGTTTATGTAGAATTAAGCTCGCACCTTTCCTGAGTTCAAATCTGCTTTTGGGGTTGAGCTGCGACTTATAGTTTTCGAGAAAATGGGATTTTTGTAACGCTCTTCGAGACAGTCAGAAATTCCAATGCAACCCCTGTAAAAATTTGAAAATTTTTTTTTCATCCCAATTTGAAAATTGCTTATGTAGAATTAAGCTCGCACCTTTCCTGAGTACAAATCTGCTTTTGGGGTTGTGCTGCGACTTATAGTTTTCGAGAAAATAGAATTCTTCTAACGGTCTTCGAGGCAGTCAGAAATTCCAATGCAACCCCTGTAAAAATTTGAAAATTTTTTTTTCATCCCCAATTTGAAAATTGTTTATGTAGAATTAAGCTCGCACCTTTCCTGAGTTCAAATCTGCTTTTGGGGTTGAGCTGCGGCTTATAGTTTTCGAGAAAATGGGATTTTCGTAACGCTCTTTGAGGCAGTCAGAAATTCCAATGCAACCCCTGCAAAAATATGGAAATTTTATTTTCATCCCCAATTTGAAAATTGCTTATGTAGAATTAAGCTCGCACCTTTCCTGAGTTCAAATCTGCTTTTGTGGTTGAGCTGCGATTTATAGTTTTCGAGAAAATGGGATTTTTGTAACGCTCTTCGAGACAGTCAGAAATTCCAATGCAACCCCTGTAAAAATTTGAAAATTTTTTTTTCATCCCCAATTTGAAAATTGCTTATGTAGAATTAAGCTCGCACCTTTCCTGAGTTCAAATCTGCTTTTGGGGTTGAGCTGCGGCTTATAGTTTTCGAGAAAATGGGATTTTCGTAACGCTCTTTGAGGCAGTCAGAAATTCCAATGCAACCCCTGCAAAAATTTTAAAATTTTTTTTTCATCCCCAATTTGAAAATTGTTTATGTAGAATAAAGCCCGCACCTTTCCCGAGTTCAAATCTGCTTTGGGGTTGAGCTGCGGCTTATAGTTTTCGAGAAAATGGGATTTTTGTAACGCTCTTTGAGGCAGTCTGAAATTCCAATGCAACCCCTGCAAAAATATGGAAATTTTATTTTCATCCCAATTTGAAAATTGTTTATGTAGAATTAAGCTCGCACCTTTCCTGAGTTCAAATCTGCTTTTGGGGTTGTGCTGCGACTTATAGTTTTCGAGAAAATGGGATTCTTCTAACGGTCTTCGAGGCAGTCAGAAATTATAATGCAACCCCTGTAAAAATTTGAAAATTTTTTTTTCATCCCCAATTTGAAAATTGTTTATGTAGAATTAAGCTCGCACCTTTCCTGAGTTCAAATCTGCTTTTGGGGTTGAGCTGCGGCTTATAGTTTTCGAGAAAATGGGATTTTCGTAACGCTCTTTGAGGCAGTCAGAAATTCCAATGCAACCCCTGCAAAAATTTTAAAATTTTTTTTTCATCCCCAATTTGAAAATTGTTTATGTAGAATAAAGCACGCACCTTTCCCGAGTTCAAATCTGCTTTTGGGGTTGAGCTGCGGCTTATAGTTTTCGAGAAAATGGGATTTTTGTAACGCTCTTTGAGGCAGTCAGAAATTCCAATGCAACCCCTGCAAAAATATGGAAATTTTATTTTCATCCCCAATTTGAAAATTGTTTATGTAGAATTAAGCTCGCACCTTTCCTGAGTTCAAATCTGCTTTTGGGGTTGTGCTGCGACTTATAGTTTTCGAGAAAATGGGATTCTTGTAACGCTCTTCGAGGCAGTCAGAAATTCCAATGCAACCCCTGTAAAAATTTGAAATTTTTTTTTCATCCCCAATTTGAAAATTGTTTATGTAGAATTAAGCTCGCACCTTTCCTGAGTTCAAATCTGCTTTTGGGGTTGAGCTGCGACTTATAGTTTTCGAGAAAATGGGATTTTTGTAACGCTCTTCGAGACAGTCAGAAATTCCAATGCAACCCCTGTAAAAATTTGAAAATTTTTTTTTCATCCCAATTTGAAAATTGCTTATGTAGAATTAAGCTCGCACCTTTCCTGAGTTCAAATCTGCTTTTGGGGTTGAGCTGCGACTTATAGTTTTCGAGAAAATGGGATTCTTGTAACGCTCTTCGAGGCAGTCAGAAATTTCAATGCAACCCCTGTAAAAATTTGAAATTTTTTTTTTCATCCCCAATTTGAAAATTGTTTATGTAGAATTAAGCTCGCACCTTTCCTGAGTTCAAATCTGCTTTTGGGGTTGAGCTGCGACTTATAGTTTTCGAGAAAATGGGATTTTTGTAACGCTCTTCGAGACAGTCAGAAATTCCAATGCAACCCCTGTAAAAATTTGAAAATTTTTTTTTCATCCCCAATTTGAAAATTGCTTATGTAGAATTAAGCTCGCACCTTTCCTGAGTTCAAATCTGCTTTTGGGGTTGAGCTGCGGCTTATAGTTTTCGAGAAAATGGGATTTTCGTAACGCTCTTTGAGGCAGTCAGAAATTCCAATGCAACCCCTGCAAAAATTTTAAAATTTTTTTTTCATCCCCAATTTGAAAATTGTTTATGTAGAATAAAGCCCGCACCTTTCCCGAGTTCAAATCTGCTTTGGGGTTGAGCTGCGGCTTATAGTTTTCGAGAAAATGGGATTTTTGTAACGCTCTTTGAGGCAGTCAGAAATTCCAATGCAACCCCTGTAAAAATTTGAAAATTTTTTTTTCATCCCCAATTTGAAAATTGTTTATGTAGAATTAAGCTCGCACCTTTCCTGAGTTCAAATCTGCTTTTGGGGTTGTGCTGCGACTTATAGTTTTCGAGAAAATGGGTATCTTGTAGCGCTCTTCGAGGCAGTCAGAAATTAAAATGCAACCCCCGTAAAAATTTGAAAATTCTTTTTTCATCCCCAATTTGAAAATTGTGTATGTAGAATTAAGCTCGCACCTTTCCTGAGTTCAAATCTGCTTTTGGGGTTGAGCTGCGGCTTATAGTTTTCGAGAAAATGGGATTTTTGTAACGCTTTTCGAGGCAGTCAGAAATTCCAATGCAACCCCTGTAAAAATTTGAAAATTTTTTTTCATCCCCAATTTGAAAATTGTTTATGTAGAATTAAGCTCGCACCTTTCCTGAGTTCAAATCTGCTTTTGGTGTTGTGCTGCGACTTATAGTTTTCGAGAAAATTGGATTTTTGTAACGCTCTTCGAGGCAGTCAGAAATTCCAATGCAACCGCTGAAAAAATTTGAAAATTTTTTTTTCATCCCCAATTTGAAAATTGTTTATGTAGAATTAAGCTCGCACCTTTCCTGAGTTCAAATCTGCTTTTGGGGTTGAGCTGCGGCTTACAGTTTTCGAGAAAATTGGATTTTTGTAACGCTCTTCGAGGCAGTCAGAAATTTCAATGCAACCCCTGAAAAAATTTGAAATTTTTTTTTCATCCCCAATTTGAAAATTGTTTATGTAGAATTAAGCTCGCACCTTTCCTGAGTTCAAATCTGCTTTTGGGGTTGAGCTGCTGCTTATAGTTTTCGAGAAATTGTAATTCTTGTAACGCTCTTCGAGGCAGTCAGAAATTCCAATGCAACCCCTGTAAAAATTTGAAAATTTTTTTTTCATCCCCAATTTGAAAATTGTTTATGTAGAATTAAGCTCGCACCTTTCCTGAGTTCAAATCTGCTTTTGGTGTTGTGCTGCGACTTATAGTTTTCGAGAAAATGGGATTTTTGTAACGTCTTCGAGGCAGTCAGAAATTCCAATGCAACCCCTGTAAAAATTTGAAAATTTTTTTTTCATCCCCAATTTGAAAATTGTTTATGTAGAATTAAGCTCGCACCTTTCCTGAGTTCAAATCTGCTTTTGGGGTTGAGCTGCGGCTTATAGTTTCCGAGAAAATGGGATTTTTGTAACGCTCTTCGAGGCAGTCAGAAATTCCAATGCAACCCCTGTAAAAATTTGAAAATTTTTTTTTCATCCCCAATTTGAAAATTGTTTATGTAGAATTAAGCTCGCACCTTTCCTGAGTTCAAATCTGCTTTTGGGGTTGAGCTGCGGCTTATAGTTTTCGAGAAAATGGGATTTTTGTAACGCTCTTTGAGGCAGTCAGAAATTCCAATGCAACCCCTGTAAAAATTTGAAAATTTTTTTCTCATCCCCAATTTGAAAATTGTTTATGTAGAATTAAGGTCGCACCTTTCCTGAGTTCAAATCTGCTTTTGGGGTTGTGCTGCGACTTATAGTTTTCGAGAAAATGGGATTCTTGTAACGCTCTTCGAGGCAGTCAGAAATTCTAATGCAACCCCTGAAAAAATTTGAAAATTTTTTTTCATCCCCAATTTGAAAATTGTTTATGTGGAATTAAGCTCGCACCTTTCCTGAGTTCAAATCTGCTTTTGGTGTTGTGCTGCGACTTATAGTTTTCGAGAAAATTGGATTTTTGTAACGCTCTTCGAGGCAGTCAGAAATTCCAATGCAACCCCTGTAAAAATTTGAAAATTTTTTTTTCATCCCCAATTTGAAAATTGTTTATGTAGAATTAAGCTCGCACCTTTCCTGAGTTCAAATCTGCTTTTGGGGTTGAGCTGCAGCTTATAGTTTTCGAGAAAATGGGATTTTTGTAACGCTCTTCGAGGCAGTCAGAAATTCCAATGCAACCCCTGCAAAAATTTTAAAATTTTTTTTTCATCCCCAATTTGAAAATTGTTTATGTAGAATTAAGCTCGCACCTTTCCTGAGTTCAAATCTGCTTTTGGGGTTGAGCTGCGGCTTATAGTTTTCGAGAAAATGGGATTTTTGTAGCGCTCTTTGAGGCAGTCAGAAATTCCAATGCAACCCCTGTAAAAATTTGAAAATTTTTTTTTCATCCCCAATTTGAAAATTGTTTATGTAGAATTAAGCTCGCACCTTTCCTGAGTTCAAATCTGCTTTTGGTGTTGTGCTGCGACTTATAGTTTTCGAGAAAATGGGATTTTTGTAACGTCTTCGAGGCAGTCAGAAATTCCAATGCAACCCCTGTAAAAATTTGAAAATTTTTTTTTCGTCCCCAATTTGAAAATTGTTTATGTAGAATTAAGCTCGCACCTTTCCTGAGTTCAAATCTGCTTTTGGGGTTGAGCTGCGGCTTATAGTTTCCGAGAAAATGGGATTTTTGTAACGTCTTCGAGGCAGTCAGAAATTCCAATGCAACCCCTGTAAAAATTTGAAAATTTTTTTTTCGTCCCCAATTTGAAAATTGTTTATGTAGAATTAAGCTCGCACCTTTCCTGAGTTCAAATCTGCTTTTGGTGTTGTGCTGCGACTTATAGTTTTCGAGAAAATGGGATTTTTGTAACGCACTTCGAGGCAGTCAGAAATTCCCTGTAAAAATTTGAAATTTTTTTTTCATCCCCAATTTGAAAATTGCTTATGTAGAATTAAGCTCGCACCTTTCCTGAGTTCAAATCTGCTTTTGGGGTTGAGCTGCGACTTATAGTTTTCGAGAAAGTGGGATTTTTCTAACGCTCTTCGAGGCAGTCAGAAATTCCAATGCAAGCCCTGTAAAAATTTGAAAATTTTTTTTTCATCCCCAATTTGAAAATTGCTTATGTAGAATTAAGCTCGCACCTTTCCTGAGTTCAAATCTGCTTTTGGGGTTGAGCTGCGGCTTATAGTTTCCGAGAAAATGGGATTTTTGTAACGCTCTTCGAGGCAGTCAGAAATTCCAATGCAACCCCTGTAAAAATTTGAAAATTTTTTTTTCATCCCCAATTTGAAAATTGTTTATGTAGAATTAAGCTCGCACCTTTCCTGAGTTCAAATCTGCTTTTGGGGTTGAGCTGCGGCTTATAGTTTCCGAGAAAATGGGATTTTTGTAACGCTCTTCGAGGCAGTCAGAAATTCCAATGCAACCCCTGTAAAAATTTGAAAAATTTTTTTTCATCCCCAATTTGAAAATTGTTTATGTACAATTAAGCTCGCACCTTTCCTGAGTTCAAATCTGCTTTTGGGGTTGAGCTGCGACTTATAGTTTTCGAGAAAATGGGATTTTTGTAACGCTCTTCGAGACAGTCAGAAATTCCAATGCAACCCCTGTAAAAATTTGAAAATTTTTTTTTCATCCCCAATTTGAAAACTGCTTATGTAGAATTAAGCTCGCACCTTTCCTGAGTTCAAATCTGCTTTTGGGGTTGAGCTGCGACTTATAGTTTTCGAGAAAATGGGATTTTTGTAACGCTCTTCGAGGCAGTCAGAAATTTCAATGCAACCCCTGTAAAAATTTGAAAAATTTTTTTTCATCCCCAATTTGAAAATTGTTTATGTACAATTAAGCTCGCACCTTTCCTGAGTTCAAATCTGCTTTTGGGGTTGAGCTGCGACTTATAGTTTTCGAGAAAATGGGATTTTTGTAACGCTCTTCGAGACAGTCAGAAATTCCAATGCAACCCCTGTAAAAATTTGAAAATTTTTTTTTCATCCCCAATTTGAAAATTGCTTATGTAGAATTAAGCTCGCACCTTTCCTGAGTTCAAATCTGCTTTTGGGGTTGAGTTGCGGCTTATAGTTTTCGAGAAAATGGGATTTTCGTAACGCTCTTTGAGGCAGTCAGAAATTCCAATGCAACCCCTGCAAAAATATGGAAATTTTATTTTCATCCCAATTTGAAAATTGTTTATGTACAATTAAGCTCGCACCTTTCCTGAGCTCAAATCTGCTTTTGGGGTTGAGCTGCGACTTATAGTTTTCGAGAAAATGGGATTCTTGTAACGCTCTTCGAGGCAGTCAGAAATTCCAATGCAACCCCTGTAAAAATTTGAAAAATTTTTTTTCATCCCCAATTTGAAAATTGTTTATGTACAATTAAGCTCGCACCTTTCCTGAGTTCAAATCTGCTTTTGGGGTTGAGCTGCGACTTATAGTTTTCGAGAAAATGGGATTTTTGTAACGCTCTTCGAGACAGTCAGAAATTCCAATGCAACCCCTGTAAAAATTTGAAATTTTTTTTTCATCCCCAATTTGAAAATTGCTTATGTAGAATTAAGCTCGCACCTTTCCTGAGTTCAAATCTGCTTTTGGGGTTGAGCTGCGACTTATAGTTTTCGAGAAAATGGGATTCTTGTAACGCTCTTCGAGGCAGTCAGAAATTCCAATGCAACCCCTGTAAAAATTTGAAAAATTTTTTTTCATCCCCAATTTGAAAATTGTTTATGTACAATTAAGCTCGCACCTTTCCTGAGTTCAAATCTGCTTTTGGGGTTGAGCTGCGACTTATAGTTTTCGAGAAAATGGGATTTTTGTAACGCTCTTCGAGACAGTCAGAAATTCCAATGCAACCCCTGTAAAAATTTGAAATTTTTTTTTCATCCCCAATTTGAAAATTGCTTATGTAGAATTAAGCTCGCACCTTTCCTGAGCTCAAATCTGCTTTTGGGGTTGTGCTGCGACTTATAGTTTTCGAGAAAATGGGATTCTTGTAACGCTCTTCGAGGCAGTCAGAAATTCCAATGCAACCCCTGTAAAAATTTGAAATTTTTTTTCATCCCCAATTTGAAAATTGTTTATGCAGAATTAAGCTCGCACCTTTCCTGAGTTCAAATCTGCTTTTGGGGTTGAGCTGCGACTTATAGTTTTCGAGAAAATGGGATTTTTGTAACGCTCTTCGAGACAGTCAGAAATTCCAATGCAACCCCTGTAAAAATTTGAAAATTTTTTTTTCATCCCCAATTTGAAAATTGCTTATGTAGAATTAAGCTCGCACCTTTCCTGAGTTCAAATCTGCTTTTGGGGTTGAGCTGCGACTTATAGTTTTCGAGAAAATGGGATTCTTGTAACGCTCTTCGAGGCAGTCAGAAATTTCAATGCAACCCCTGTAAAAATTTGAAATTTTTTTTTTTCATCCCCAATTTGAAAATTGCTTATGTAGAATTAAGCTCGCACCTTTCCTGAGTTCAAATCTGCTTTTGGGGTTGAGCTGCGACTTATAGTTTTCGAGAAAATGGGATTTTTGTAACGCTCTTCGAGACAGTCAGAAATTCCAATGCAACCCCTGTAAAAATTTGAAAATTTTTTTTTCATCCCCAATTTGAAAATTGCTTATGTAGAATTAAGCTCGCACCTTTCCTGAGTTCAAATCTGCTTTTGGGGTTGAGCTGCGGCTTATAGTTTTCGAGAAAATGGGATTTTCGTAACGCTCTTTGAGGCAGTCAGAAATTCCAATGCAACCCCTGCAAAAATATGGAAATTTTATTTTCATCCCAATTTGAAAATTGTTTATGTAGAAGTAAGCTCGCACCTTTCCTGAGCTCAAATCTGCTTTTGGGGTTGTGCTGCGACTTATAGTTTTCGAGAAAATGGGATTCTTGTAACGCTCTTCGAGGCAGTCAGAAATTCCAATGCAACCCCTGTAAAAATTTGAAAAATTTTTTTTCATCCCCAATTTGAAAATTGTTTATGTACAATTAAGCTCGCACCTTTCCTGAGTTCAAATCTGCTTTTGGGGTTGAGCTGCGACTTATAGTTTTCGAGAAAATGGGATTTTTGTAACGCTCTTCGAGACAGTCAGAAATTCCAATGCAACCCCTGTAAAAATTTGAAAATTTTTTTTTCATCCCCAATTTGAAAATTGCTTATGTAGAATTAAGCTCGCACCTTTCCTGAGTTCAAATCTGCTTTTGGGGTTGTGCTGCGACTTATAGTTTTCGAGAAAATGGGATTCTTGTAACGCTCTTCGAGGCAGTCAGAAATTCCAATGCAACCCCTGCAAAAATATGGAAATTTTTTTTCATCCCCAATTTGAAAATTGCTTATGTAGAATTAAGCTCGCACCTTTCCTGAGTTCAAATCTGCTTTTGGGGTTGAGCTGCGACTTATAGTTTTCGAGAAAATGGGATTCTTGTAACGCTCTTCGAGGCAGTCAGAAATTTCAATGCAACCCCTGTAAAAATTTGAAATTTTTTTTTTTCATCCCCAATTTGAAAATTGCTTATGTAGAATTAAGCTCGCACCTTTCCTGAGTTCAAATCTGCTTTTGGGGTTGTGCTGCGACTTATAGTTTTCGAGAAAATGGGATTCTTGTAACGCTCTTCGAGGCAGTCAGAAATTCCAATGCAACCCCTGTAAAAATTTGAAAATTTTTTTTTCATCCCCAATTTGAAAATTGCTTATGTAGAATTAAGCTCGCACCTTTCCTGAGTTCAAATCTGCTTTTGGGGTTGAGCTGCGGCTTATAGTTTTCGAGAAAATGGGATTTTCGTAACGCTCTTTGAGGCAGTCAGAAATTCCAATGCAACCCCTGCAAAAATATGGAAATTTTATTTTCATCCCAATTTGAAAATTGTTTATGTAGAATTAAGCTCGCACCTTTCCTGAGTTCAAATCTGCTTTTGGGGTTGAGCTGCGGCTTATAGTTTTCGAGAAAATGGGATTTTCGTAACGCTCTTTGAGGCAGTCAGAAATTCCAATGCAACCCCTGTAAAAATTTGAAAAATTTTTTTTCATCCCCAATTTGAAAATTGTTTATGTACACGAGAAAGCTCGCACCTTTCCTGAGTTCAAATCTGCTTTTGGGGTTGAGCTGCGACTTATAGTTTTCGAGAAAATGGGATTTTTGTAACGCTCTTCGAGACAGTCAGAAATTCCAATGCAACCCCTGTAAAAATTTGAAAATTTTTTTTTCATCCCCAATTTGAAAATTGCTTATGTAGAATTAAGCTCGCACCTTTCCTGAGTTCAAATCTGCTTTTGGGGTTGTGCTGCGACTTATAGTTTTCGAGAAAATGGGATGCTTGTAACGCTCTTCGAGGCAGTCAGAAATTCCAATGCAACCCCTGTAAAAATTTGAAATTTTTTTTTCATCCCCAATTTGAAAATTGTTTATGCAGAATTAAGCTCGCACCTTTCCTGAGTTCAAATCTGCTTTTGGGGTTGAGCTGCGACTTATAGTTTTCGAGAAAATGGGATTTTTGTAACGCTCTTCGAGACAGTCAGAAATTCCAATGCAACCCCTGTAAAAATTTGAAAATTTTTTTTTCATCCCCAATTTGAAAATTGCTTATGTAGAATTAAGCTCGCACCTTTCCTGAGTTCAAATCTGCTTTTGGGGTTGAGCTGCGACTTATAGTTTTCGAGAAAATGGGATTCTTGTAACGCTCTTCGAGGCAGTCAGAAATTTCAATGCAACCCCTGTAAAAATTTGAAATTTTTTTTTTTCATCCCCAATTTGAAAATTGTTTATGTAGAATTAAGCTCGCACCTTTCCTGAGTTCAAATCTGCTTTTGGGGTTGAGCTGCGACTTATAGTTTTCGAGAAAATGGGATTTTTGTAACGCTCTTCGAGACAGTCAGAAATTCCAATGCAACCCCTGTAAAAATTTGAAAATTTTTTTTTCATCCCCAATTTGAAAATTGCTTATGTAGAATTAAGCTCGCACCTTTCCTGAGCTCAAATCTGCTTTTGGGGTTGTGCTGCGACTTATAGTTTTCGAGAAAATGGGATTCTTGTAACGCTCTTCGAGGCAGTCAGAAATTCCAATGCAACCCCTGTAAAAATTTGAAAAATTTTTTTTCATCCCCAATTTGAAAATTGTTTATGTACAATTAAGCTCGCACCTTTCCTGAGTTCAAATCTGCTTTTGGGGTTGAGCTGCGACTTATAGTTTTCGAGAAAATGGGATTTTTGTAACGCTCTTCGAGACAGTCAGAAATTCCAATGCAACCCCTGTAAAAATTTGAAATTTTTTTTTTCATCCCCAATTTGAAAATTGCTTATGTAGAATTAAGCTCGCACCTTTCCTGAGTTCAAATCTGCTTTTGGGGTTGTGCTGCGACTTATAGTTTTCGAGAAAATGGGATTCTTGTAACGCTCTTCGAGGCAGTCAGAAATTCCAATGCAACCCCTGTAAAAATTTGAAATTTTTTTTTCATCCCCAACTTGAAAATTGTTTATGCAGAATTAAGCTCGCACCTTTCCTGAGTTCAAATCTGCTTTTGGGGTTGAGCTGCGACTTATAGTTTTCGAGAAAATGGGATTTTTGTAACGCTCTTCGAGACAGTCAGAAATTCCAATGCAACCCCTGTAAAAATTTGAAAATTTTTTTTTCATCCCCAATTTGAAAATTGCTTATGTAGAATTAAGCTCGCACCTTTCCTGAGTTCAAATCTGCTTTTGGGGTTGAGCTGCGACTTATAGTTTTCGAGAAAATGGGATTCTTGTAACGCTCTTCGAGGCAGTCAGAAATTTCAATGCAACCCCTGTAAAAATTTGAAATTTTTTTTTTTCATCCCCAATTTGAAAATTGCTTATGTAGAATTAAGCTCGCACCTTTCCTGAGTTCAAATCTGCTTTTGGGGTTGAGCTGCGACTTATAGTTTTCGAGAAAATGGGATTCTTGTAACGCTCTTCGAGGCAGTCAGAAATTTCAATGCAACCCCTGTAAAAATTTGAAATTTTTTTTTTCATCCCCAATTTGAAAATTGTTTATGTAGAATTAAGCTCGCACCTGTCCTGAGTTCAAATCTGCTTTTGGGGTTGAGCTGCGACTTATAGTTTTCGAGAAAATAGGATTTTTGTAACGCTCTTCGAGACAGTCAGAAATTCCAATGCAACCCCTGTAAAAATTTGAAAATTTTTTTTTCATCCCCAATTTGAAAATTGCTTATGTAGAATTAAGCTCGCACCTTTCCTGAGTTCAAATCTGCTTTTGGGGTTGAGCTGCGGCTTATAGTTTTCGAGAAAATGGGATTTTCGTAACGCTCTTTGAGGCAGTCAGAAATTCCAATGCAACCCCTGCAAAAATATGGAAATTTTATTTTCATCCCAATTTGAAAATTGTTTATGTAGAATTAAGCTCGCACCTTTCCTGAGCTCAAATCTGCTTTTGGGGTTGTGCTGCGACTTATAGTTTTCGAGAAAATGGGATTCTTGTAACGCTCTTCGAGGCAGTCAGAAATTCCAATGCAACCCCTGTAAAAATTTGAAAAATTTTTTTTCATCCCCAATTTGAAAATTGTTTATGTACAATTAAGCTCGCACCTTTCCTGAGTTCAAATCTGCTTTTGGGGTTGAGCTGCGACTTATAGTTTTCGAGAAAATGGGATTCTTGTAACGCTCTTCGAGGCAGTCAGAAATTCCAATGCAACCCCTGTAAAAATTTGAAATTTTTTTTTCATCCCCAATTTGAAAATTGTTTATGCAGAATTAAGCTCGCACCTTTCCTGAGTTCAAATCTGCTTTTGGGGTTGAGCTGCGACTTATAGTTTTCGAGAAAATGGGATTTTTGTAACGCTCTTCGAGACAGTCAGAAATTCCAATGCAACCCCTGTAAAAATTTGAAAATTTTTTTTTCATCCCCAATTTGAAAATTGCTTATGTAGAATTAAGCTCGCACCTTTCCTGAGTTCAAATCTGCTTTTGGGGTTGAGCTGCGACTTATAGTTTTCGAGAAAATGGGATTCTTGTAACGCTCTTCGAGGCAGTCAGAAATTTCAATGCAACCCCTGTAAAAATTTGAAATTTTTTTTTTTCATCCCCAATTTGAAAATTGCTTATGTAGAATTAAGCTCGCACCTTTCCTGAGTTCAAATCTGCTTTTGGGGTTGAGCTGCGACTTATAGTTTTCGAGAAAATGGGATTCTTGTAACGCTCTTCGAGGCAGTCAGAAATTTCAATGCAACCCCTGTAAAAATTTGAAATTTTTTTTTTCATCCCCAATTTGAAAATTGTTTATGTAGAATTAAGCTCGCACCTTTCCTGAGTTCAAATCTGCTTTTGGGGTTGAGCTGCGACTTATAGTTTTCGAGAAAATGGGATTTTTGTAACGCTCTTCGAGACAGTCAGAAATTCCAATGCAACCCCTGTAAAAATTTGAAATTTTTTTTTTCATCCCCAATTTGAAAATTGCTTATGTAGAATTAAGCTCGCACCTTTCCTGAGTTCAAATCTGCTTTTGGGGTTGAGCTGCGGCTTATAGTTTTCGAGAAAATGGGATTTTCGTAACGCTCTTTGAGGCAGTCAGAAATTCCAATGCAACCCCTGCAAAAATATGGAAATTTTATTTTCATCCCAATTTGAAAATTGTTTATGTAGAATTAAGCTCGCACCTTTCCTGAGCTCAAATCTGCTTTTGGGGTTGTGCTGCGACTTATAGTTTTCGAGAAAATGGGATTCTTGTAACGCTCTTCGAGGCAGTCAGAAATTCCAATGCAACCCCTGTAAAAATTTGACAAATTTTTTTTCATCCCCAATTTGAAAATTGTTTATGTACAATTAAGCTCGCACCTTTCCTGAGTTCAAATCTGCTTTTGGGGTTGAGCTGCGACTTATAGTTTTCGAGAAAATGGGATTTTTGTAACGCTCTTCGAGACAGTCAGAAATTCCAATGCAACCCCTGTAAAAATTTGAAAATTTTTTTTTCATCCCCAATTTGAAAATTGCTTATGTAGAATTAAGCTCGCACCTTTCCTGAGTTCAAATCTGCTTTTGGGGTTGTGCTGCGACTTATAGTTTTCGAGAAAATGGGATTCTTGTAACGCTCTTCGAGGCAGTCAGAAATTCCAATGCAACCCCTGTAAAAATTTGAAATTTTTTTTTCATCCCCAATTTGAAAATTGTTTATGCAGAATTAAGCTCGCACCTTTCCTGAGTTCAAATCTGCTTTTGGGGTTGAGCTGCGACTTATAGTTTTCGAGAAAATGGGATTTTTGTAACGCTCTTCGAGACAGTCAGAAATTCCAATGCAACCCCTGTAAAAATTTGAAAATTTTTTTTTCATCCCCAATTTGAAAATTGCTTATGTAGAATTAAGCTCGCACCTTTCCTGAGTTCAAATCTGCTTTTGGGGTTGAGCTGCGACTTATAGTTTTCGAGAAAATGGGATTCTTGTAACGCTCTCCGAGGCAGTCAGAAATTTCAATGCAACCCGTGTAAAAATTTGAATTTTTTTTTTTTCATCCCCAATTTGAAAATTGTTTATGTAGAATTAAGCTCGCACCTTTCCTGAGTTCAAATCTGCTTTTGGGGTTGAGCTGCGACTTATAGTTTTCGAGAAAATGGGATTCTTGTAACGCTCTCCGAGGCAGTCAGAAATTTCAATGCAACCCGTGTAAAAATTTGAATTTTTTTTTTTTCATCCCCAATTTGAAAATTGCTTATGTAGAATTAAGCTCGCACCTTTCCTGAGTTCAAATCTGCTTTTGGGGTTGAGCTGCGACTTATAGTTTTCGAGAAAATGGGATTCTTGTAACGCTCTTCGAGGCAGTCAGAAATTTCAATGCAACCCCTGTAAAAATTTGAAATTTTTTTTTTCATCCCCAATTTGAAAATTGTTTATGTAGAATTAAGCTCGCACCTTTCCTGAGTTCAAATCTGCTTTTGGGGTTGAGCTGCGACTTATAGTTTTCGAGAAAATGGGATTTTTGTAACGCTCTTCGAGACAGTCAGAAATTCCAATGCAACCCCTGTAAAAATTTGAAATTTTTTTTTTCATCCCCAATTTGAAAATTGCTTATGTAGAATTAAGCTCGCACCTTTCCTGAGTTCAAATCTGCTTTTGGGGTTGAGCTGCGGCTTATAGTTTTCGAGAAAATGGGATTTTCGTAACGCTCTTTGAGGCAGTCAGAAATTCCAATGCAACCCCTGCAAAAATATGGAAATTTTATTTTCATCCCAATTTGAAAATTGTTTATGTAGAATTAAGCTCGCACCTTTCCTGAGCTCAAATCTGCTTTTGGGGTTGTGCTGCGACTTATAGTTTTCGAGAAAATGGGATTCTTGTAACGCTCTTCGAGGCAGTCAGAAATTCCAATGCAACCCCTGTAAAAATTTGACAAATTTTTTTTCATCCCCAATTTGAAAATTGTTTATGTACAATTAAGCTCGCACCTTTCCTGAGTTCAAATCTGCTTTTGGGGTTGAGCTGCGACTTATAGTTTTCGAGAAAATGGGATTTTTGTAACGCTCTTCGAGACAGTCAGAAATTCCAATGCAACCCCTGTAAAAATTTGAAAATTTTTTTTTCATCCCCAATTTGAAAATTGCTTATGTAGAATTAAGCTCGCACCTTTCCTGAGTTCAAATCTGCTTTTGGGGTTGTGCTGCGACTTATAGTTTTCGAGAAAATGGGATTCTTGTAACGCTCTTCGAGGCAGTCAGAAATTCCAATGCAACCCCTGTAAAAATTTGAAATTTTTTTTTCATCCCCAATTTGAAAATTGTTTATGCAGAATTAAGCTCGCACCTTTCCTGAGTTCAAATCTGCTTTTGGGGTTGAGCTGCGACTTATAGTTTTCGAGAAAATGGGATTTTTGTAACGCTCTTCGAGACAGTCAGAAATTCCAATGCAACCCCTGTAAAAATTTGAAAATTTTTTTTTCATCCCCAATTTGAAAATTGCTTATGTAGAATTAAGCTCGCACCTTTCCTGAGTTCAAATCTGCTTTTGGGGTTGAGCTGCGACTTATAGTTTTCGAGAAAATGGGATTCTTGTAACGCTCTCCGAGGCAGTCAGAAATTTCAATGCAACCCGTGTAAAAATTTGAATTTTTTTTTTTTCATCCCCAATTTGAAAATTGTTTATGTAGAATTAAGCTCGCACCTTTCCTGAGTTCAAATCTGCTTTTGGGGTTGAGCTGCGACTTATAGTTTTCGAGAAAATGGGATTTTTGTAACGCTCTTCGAGACAGTCAGAAATTCCAATGCAACCCCTGTAAAAATTTGAAAATTTTTTTTTCATCCCCAATTTGAAAATTGCTTATGTAGAATTAAGCTCGCACCTTTCCTGAGTTCAAATCTGCTTTTGGGGTTGAGCTGCGGCTTATAGTTTTCGAGAAAATGGGATTTTCGTAACGCTCTTTGAGGCAGTCAGAAATTCCAATGCAACCCCTGCAAAAATTTTAAAATTTTTTTTTCATCCCCAATTTGAAAATTGTTTATGTAGAATAAAGCCCGCACCTTTCCCGAGTTCAAATCTGCTTTGGGGTTGAGCTGCGGCTTATAGTTTTCGAGAAAATGGGATTTTTGTAACGCTCTTTGAGGCAGTCAGAAATTCCAATGCAACCCCTGCAAAAATATGGAAATTTTATTTTCATCCCAATTTGAAAATTGTTTATGTAGAATTAAGCTCGCACCTTTCCTGAGTTCAAATCTGCTTTTGGGGTTGTGCTGCGACTTATAGTTTTCGAGAAAATGGGATTTTTGTAACGCTCTTCGAGACAGTCAGAAATTCCAATGCAACCCCTGCAAAAATATGGAAATTTTATTTTCATCCCAATTTGAAAATTGTTTATGTACAATTAAGCTCGCACCTTTCCTGAGTTCAAATCTGCTTTTGGGGTTGAGCTGCGACTTATAGTTTTCGAGAAAATGGGATTTTTGTAACGCTCTTCGAGACAGTCAGAAATTCCAATGCAACCCCTGTAAAAATTTGAAATTTTTTTTTCATCCCCAATTTGAAAATTGCTTATGTAGAATTAAGCTCGCACCTTTCCTGAGCTCAAATCTGCTTTTGGGGTTGTGCTGCGACTTATAGTTTTCGAGAAAATGGGATTCTTGTAACGCTCTTCGAGGCAGTCAGAAATTCCAATGCACCCCCTGTAAAAATTTGAAATTTTTTTTTCATCCCCAATTTGAAAATTGTTTATGCAGAATTAAGCTCGCACCTTTCCTGAGTTCAAATCTGCTTTTGGGGTTGAGCTGCGACTTATAGTTTTCGAGAAAATGGGATTTTTGTAACGCTCTTCGAGACAGTCAGAAATTCCAATGCAACCCCTGTAAAAATTTGAAAATTTTTTTTTCATCCCCAATTTGAAAATTGCTTATGTAGAATTAAGCTCGCACCTTTCCTGAGTTCAAATCTGCTTTTGGGGTTGAGCTGCGACTTATAGTTTTCGAGAAAATGGGATTCTTGTAACGCTCTTCGAGGCAGTCAGAAATTTCAATGCAACCCCTGTAAAAATTTGAAATTTTTTTTTTTCATCCCCAATTTGAAAATTGCTTATGTAGAATTAAGCTCGCACCTTTCCTGAGTTCAAATCTGCTTTTGGGGTTGAGCTGCGGCTTATAGTTTTCGAGAAAATGGGATTTTCGTAACGCTCTTTGAGGCAGTCAGAAATTCCAATGCAACCCCTGCAAAAATATGGAAATTTTATTTTCATCCCAATTTGAAAATTGTTTATGTAGAAGTAAGCTCGCACCTTTCCTGAGCTCAAATCTGCTTTTGGGGTTGTGCTGCGACTTATAGTTTTCGAGAAAATGGGATTCTTGTAACGCTCTTCGAGGCAGTCAGAAATTCCAATGCAACCCCTGTAAAAATTTGAAAAATTTTTTTTCATCCCCAATTTGAAAATTGTTTATGTACAATTAAGCTCGCACCTTTTCTGAGTTCAAATCTGCTTTTGGGGTTGAGCTGCGACTTATAGTTTTCGAGAAAATGGGATTTTTGTAACGCTCTTCGAGACAGTCAGAAATTCCAATGCAACCCCTGTAAAAATTTGAAAATTTTTTTTTCATCCCCAATTTGAAAATTGCTTATGTAGAATTAAGCTCGCACCTTTCCTGAGTTCAAATCTGCTTTTGGGGTTGTGCTGCGACTTATAGTTTTCGAGAAAATGGGATTCTTGTAACGCTCTTCGAGGCAGTCAGAAATTCCAATGCAACCCCTGCAAAAATATGGAAATTTTTTTTCATCCCCAATTTGAAAATTGCTTATGTAGAATTAAGCTCGCACCTTTCCTGAGTTCAAATCTGCTTTTGGGGTTGAGCTGCGACTTATAGTTTTCGAGAAAATGGGATTCTTGTAACGCTCTTCGAGGCAGTCAGAAATTTCAATGCAACCCCTGTAAAAATTTGAAAATTTTTTTTTTCATCCCCAATTTGAAAATTGCTTATGTAGAATTAAGCTCGCACCTTTCCTGAGTTCAAATCTGCTTTTGGGGTTGTGCTGCGACTTATAGTTTTCGAGAAAATGGGATTCTTGTAACGCTCTTCGAGGCAGTCAGAAATTCCAATGCAACCCCTGTAAAAATTTGAAAATTTTTTTTTCATCCCCAATTTGAAAATTGCTTATGTAGAATTAAGCTCGCACCTTTCCTGAGTTCAAATCTGCTTTTGGGGTTGAGCTGCGGCTTATAGTTTTCGAGAAAATGGGATTTTCGTAACGCTCTTTGAGGCAGTCAGAAATTCCAATGCAACCCCTGCAAAAATATGGAAATTTTATTTTCATCCCAATTTGAAAATTGTTTATGTAGAATTAAGCTCGCACCTTTCCTGAGCTCAAATCTGCTTTTGGGGTTGTGCTGCGACTTATAGTTTTCGAGAAAATGGGATTCTTGTAACGCTCTTCGAGGCAGTCAGAAATTTCAATGCAACCCCTGTAAAAATTTGAAAAATTTTTTTTCATCCCCAATTTGAAAATTGTTTATGTACAATTAAGCTCGCACCTTTCCTGAGCTCAAATCTGCTTTTGGGGTTGTGCTGCGACTTATAGTTTTCGAGAAAATGGGATTCTTGTAACGCTCTTCGAGGCAGTCAGAAATTCCAATGCACCCCCTGTAAAAATTTGAAATTTTTTTTTCATCCCCAATTTGAAAATTGTTTATGCAGAATTAAGCTCGTACCTTTCCTGAGTTCAAATCTGCTTTTGGGGTTGAGCTGCGACTTATAGTTTTCGAGAAAATGGGATTTTTGTAACGCTCTTCGAGACAGTCAGAAATTCCAATGCAACCCCTGTAAAAATTTGAAAATTTTTTTTTCATCCCCAATTTAAAAATTGCTTATGTAGAATTAAGCTCGCACCTTTCCTGAGTTCAAATCTGCTTTTGGGGTTGAGCTGCGACTTATAGTTTTCGAGAAAATGGGATTCTTGTAACGCTCTTCGAGGCAGTCAGAAATTTCAATGCAACCCCTGTAAAAATTTGAAATTTTTTTTTTTCATCCCCAATTTGAAAATTGCTTATGTAGAATTAAGCTCGCACCTTTCCTGAGTTCAAATCTGCTTTTGGGGTTGAGCTGCGGCTTATAGTTTTCGAGAAAATGGGATTTTCGTAACGCTCTTTGAGGCAGTCAGAAATTCCAATGCAACCCCTGCAAAAATATGGAAATTTTATTTTCATCCCAATTTGAAAATTGTTTATGTAGAAGTAAGCTCGCACCTTTCCTGAGCTCAAATCTGCTTTTGGGGTTGTGCTGCGACTTATAGTTTTCGAGAAAATGGGATTCTTGTAACGCTCTTCGAGGCAGTCAGAAATTCCAATGCAACCCCTGTAAAAATTTGAAAAATTTTTTTTCATCCCCAATTTGAAAATTGTTTATGTACAATTAAGCTCGCACCTTTTCTGAGTTCAAATCTGCTTTTGGGGTTGAGCTGCGACTTATAGTTTTCGAGAAAATGGGATTTTTGTAACGCTCTTCGAGACAGTCAGAAATTCCAATGCAACCCCTGTAAAAATTTGAAAATTTTTTTTTCATCCCCAATTTGAAAATTGCTTATGTAGAATTAAGCTCGCACCTTTCCTGAGTTCAAATCTGCTTTTGGGGTTGTGCTGCGACTTATAGTTTTCGAGAAAATGGGATTCTTGTAACGCTCTTCGAGGCAGTCAGAAATTCCAATGCAACCCCTGCAAAAATATGGAAATTTTTTTTCATCCCCAATTTGAAAATTGCTTATGTAGAATTAAGCTCGCACCTTTCCTGAGTTCAAATCTGCTTTTGGGGTTGTGCTGCGACTTATAGTTTTCGAGAAAATGGGATTCTTGTAACGCTCTTCGAGGCAGTCAGAAATTCCAATGCAACCCCTGTAAAAATTTGAAAATTTTTTTTTCATCCCCAATTTGAAAATTGCTTATGTAGAATTAAGCTCGCACCTTTCCTGAGTTCAAATCTGCTTTTGGGGTTGAGCTGCGGCTTATAGTTTTCGAGAAAATGGGATTTTTGTAACGCTCTTCGAGACAGTCAGAAATTCCAATGCAACCCCTGTAAAAATTTGAAAATTTTTTTTTCATCCCCAATTTGAAAATTGCTTATGTAGAATTAAGCTCGCACCTTTCCTGAGTTCAAATCTGCTTTTGGGGTTGAGCTGCGACTTATAGTTTTCGAGAAAATGGGATTCTTGTAACGCTCTTGTAACGCTCTTCGAGGCAGTCAGAAATTTCAATGCAACCCCTGTAAAAATTTGAAATTTTTTTTTTTCATCCCCAATTTGAAAATTGCTTATGTAGAATTAAGCTCGCACCTTTCCTGAGTTCAAATCTGCTTTTGGGGTTGTGCTGCGACTTATAGTTTTCGAGAAAATGGGATTCTTGTAACGCTCTTCGAGGCAGTCAGAAATTCCAATGCAACCCCTGTAAAAATTTGAAAATTTTTTTTTCATCCCCAATTTGAAAATTGCTTATGTAGAATTAAGCTCGCACCTTTCCTGAGTTCAAATCTGCTTTTGGGGTTGTGCTGCGACTTATAGTTTTCGAGAAAATGGGATTCTTGTAACGCTCTTCGAGGCAGTCAGAAATTCCAATGCAACCCCTGTAAAAATTTGAAAATTTTTTTTTCATCCCCAATTTGAAAATTGCTTATGTAGAATTAGCTCGCACCTTTCCTGAGTTCAAATCTGCTTTTGGGGTTGAGCTGCGGCTTATAGTTTTCGAGAAAATGGGATTTTCGTAACGCTCTTTGAGGCAGTCAGAAATTCCAATGCAACCCCTGCAAAAATATGGAAATTTTATTTTCATCCCAATTTGAAAATTGTTTATGTAGAATTAAGCTCGCACCTTTCCTGAGCTCAAATCTGCTTTTGGGGTTGTGCTGCGACTTATAGTTTTCGAGAAAATGGGATTCTTGTAACGCTCTTCGAGGCAGTCAGAAATTTCAATGCAACCCCTGTAAAAATTTGAAAAATTTTTTTTCATCCCCAATTTGAAAATTGTTTATGTACAATTAAGCTCGCACCTTTCCTGAGTTCAAATCTGCTTTTGGGGTTGAGCTGCGACTTATAGTTTTCGAGAAAATGGGATTTTTGTAACGCTCTTCGAGACAGTCAGAAATTCCAATGCAACCCCTGTAAAAATTTGAAAATTTTTTTTTCATCCCCAATTTGAAAATTGCTTATGTAGAATTAAGCTCGCACCTTTCCTGAGTTCAAATCTGCTTTTGGGGTTGTGCTGCGACTTATAGTTTTCGAGAAAATGGGATGCTTGTAACGCTCTTCGAGGCAGTCAGAAATTCCAATGCAACCCCTGTAAAAATTTGAAAATTTTTTTTTCATCCCCAATTTGAAAATTGCTTATGTAGAATTAAGCTCGCACCTTTCCTGAGTTCAAATCTGCTTTTGGGGTTGAGCTGCGACTTATAGTTTTCGAGAAAATGGGATTCTTGTAACGCTCTTCGAGGCAGTCAGAAATTTCAATGCAACCCCTGTAAAAATTTGAAATTTTTTTTTTCATCCCCAATTTGAAAATTGCTTATGTAGAATTAAGCTCGCACCTTTCCTGAGTTCAAATCTGCTTTTGGGGTTGAGCTGCGACTTATAGTTTTCGAGAAAATGGGATTCTTGTAACGCTCTTCGAGGCAGTCAGAAATTTCAATGCAACCCCTGTAAAAATTTGAAATTTTTTTTTTCATCCCCAATTTGAAAATTGTTTATGTAGAATTAAGCTCGCACTTTTCCTGAGTTCAAATCTGCTTTTGGGGTTGAGCTGCGACTTATAGTTTTCGAGAAAATGGGATTTTTGTAACGCTCTTCGAGACAGTCAGAAATTCCAATGCAACCCCTGTAAAAATTTGAAAATTTTTTTTTCATCCCCAATTTGAAAATTGCTTATGTAGAATTAAGCTCGCACCTTTCCTGAGTTCAAATCTGCTTTTGGGGTTGAGCTGCGGCTTATAGTTTTCGAGAAAATGGGATTTTCGTAACGCTCTTTGAGGCAGTCAGAAATTCCAATGCAACCCCTGCAAAAATATGGAAATTTTATTTTCATCCCAATTTGAAAATTGTTTATGTAGAATTAAGCTCGCACCTTTCCTGAGCTCAAATCTGCTTTTGGGGTTGTGCTGCGACTTATAGTTTTCGAGAAAATGGGATTCTTGTAACGCTCTTCGAGGCAGTCAGAAATTCCAATGCAACCCCTGTAAAAATTTGAAAAATTTTTTTTCATCCCCAATTTGAAAATTGTTTATGTACAATTAAGCTCGCACCTTTCCTGAGTTCAAATCTGCTTTTGGGGTTGAGCTGCGACTTATAGTTTTCGAGAAAATGGGATTCTTGTAACGCTCTTCGAGGCAGTCAGAAATTCCAATGCAACCCCTGTAAAAATTTGAAATTTTTTTTTCATCCCCAATTTGAAAATTGTTTATGCAGAATTAAGCTCGCACCTTTCCTGAGTTCAAATCTGCTTTTGGGGTTGAGCTGCGACTTATAGTTTTCGAGAAAATGGGATTTTTGTAACGCTCTTCGAGACAGTCAGAAATTCCAATGCAACCCCTGTAAAAATTTGAAAATTTTTTTTTCATCCCCAATTTGAAAATTGCTTATGTAGAATTAAGCTCGCACCTTTCCTGAGTTCAAATCTGCTTTTGGGGTTGAGCTGCGACTTATAGTTTTCGAGAAAATGGGATTCTTGTAACGCTCTTCGAGGCAGTCAGAAATTTCAATGCAACCCCTGTAAAAATTTGAAATTTTTTTTTTTCATCCCCAATTTGAAAATTGCTTATGTAGAATTAAGCTCGCACCTTTCCTGAGTTCAAATCTGCTTTTGGGGTTGAGCTGCGACTTATAGTTTTCGAGAAAATGGGATTCTTGTAACGCTCTTCGAGGCAGTCAGAAATTTCAATGCAACCCCTGTAAAAATTTGAAATTTTTTTTTTCATCCCCAATTTGAAAATTGTTTATGTAGAATTAAGCTCGCACCTTTCCTGAGTTCAAATCTGCTTTTGGGGTTGAGCTGCGACTTATGGTTTTCGAGAAAATGGGATTTTTGTAACGCTCTTCGAGACAGTCAGAAATTCCAATGCAACCCCTGTAAAAATTTGAAAATTTTTTTTTCATCCCCAATTTGAAAATTGCTTATGTAGAATTAAGCTCGCACCTTTCCTGAGTTCAAATCTGCTTTTGGGGTTGAGCTGCGGCTTATAGTTTTCGAGAAAATGGGATTTTCGTAACGCTCTTTGAGGCAGTCAGAAATTCCAATGCAACCCCTGCAAAAATATGGAAATTTTATTTTCATCCCAATTTGAAAATTGTTTATGTAGAATTAAGCTCGCACCTTTCCTGAGCTCAAATCTGCTTTTGGGGTTGTGCTGCGACTTATAGTTTTCGAGAAAATGGGATTCTTGTAACGCTCTTCGAGGCAGTCAGAAATTCCAATGCAACCCCTGTAAAAATTTGAAATTTTTTTTTCATCCCCAATTTGAAAATTGTTTATGCAGAATTAAGCTCGCACCTTTCCTGAGTTCAAATCTGCTTTTGGGGTTGAGCTGCGACTTATAGTTTTCGAGAAAATGGGATTTTTGTAACGCTCTTCGAGACAGTCAGAAATTCCAATGCAACCCCTGTAAAAATTTGAACATTTTTTTTTCATCCCCAATTTGAAAATTGCTTATGTAGAATTAAGCTCGCACCTTTCCTGAGTTCAAATCTGCTTTTGGGGTTGAGCTGCGACTTATAGTTTTCGAGAAAATGGGATTCTTGTAACGCTCTCCGAGGCAGTCAGAAATTTCAATGCAACCCGTGTAAAAATTTGAATTTTTTTTTTTTCATCCCCAATTTGAAAATTGTTTATGTAGAATTAAGCTCGCACCTTTCCTGAGTTCAAATCTGCTTTTGGGGTTGAGCTGCGACTTATAGTTTTCGAGAAAATGGGATTTTTGTAACGCTCTTCGAGACAGTCAGAAATTCCAATGCAACCCCTGTAAAAATTTGAAAATTTTTTTTTCATCCCCAATTTGAAAATTGCTTATGTAGAATTAAGCTCGCACCTTTCCTGAGTTCAAATCTGCTTTTGGGGTTGAGCTGCGGCTTATAGTTTTCGAGAAAATGGGATTTTCGTAACGCTCTTTGAGGCAGTCAGAAATTCCAATGCAACCCCTGCAAAAATTTTAAAATTTTTTTTTCATCCCCAATTTGAAAATTGTTTATGTAGAATAAAGCCCGCACCTTTCCCGAGTTCAAATCTGCTTTGGGGTTGAGCTGCGGCTTATAGTTTTCGAGAAAATGGGATTTTTGTAACGCTCTTTGAGGCAGTCAGAAATTCCAATGCAACCCCTGCAAAAATATGGAAATTTTATTTTCATCCCAATTTGAAAATTGTTTATGTAGAATTAAGCTCGCACCTTTCCTGAGTTCAAATCTGCTTTTGGGGTTGTGCTGCGACTTATAGTTTTCGAGAAAATGGGATTTTTGTAACGCTCTTCGAGACAGTCAGAAATTCCAATGCAACCCCTGTAAAAATTTGAAAATTTTTTTTTCATCCCCAATTTGAAAATTGCTTATGTAGAATTAAGCTCGCACCTTTCCTGAGTTCAAATCTGCTTTTGGGGTTGAGCTGCGGCTTATAGTTTTCGAGAAAATGGGATTTTCGTAACGCTCTTTGAGGCAGTCAGAAATTCCAATGCAACCCCTGCAAAAATATGGAAATTTTATTTTCATCCCAATTTGAAAATTGTTTATGTAGAATTAAGCTCGCACCTTTCCTGAGCTCAAATCTGCTTTTGGGGTTGTGCTGCGACTTATAGTTTTCGAGAAAATGGGATTCTTGTAACGCTCTTCGAGGCAGTCAGAAATTCCAATGCAACCCCTGTAAAAATTTGAAAAATTTTTTTTCATCCCCAATTTGAAAATTGTTTATGTACAATTAAGCTCGCACCTTTCCTGAGTTCAAATCTGCTTTTGGGGTTGAGCTGCGACTTATAGTTTTCGAGAAAATGGGATTTTTGTAACGCTCTTCGAGACAGTCAGAAATTCCAATGCAACCCCTGTAAAAATTTGAAAATTTTTTTTTCATCCCCAATTTGAAAATTGCTTATGTAGAATTAAGCTCGCACCTTTCCTGAGTTCAAATCTGCTTTTGGGGTTGTGCTGCGACTTATAGTTTTCGAGAAAATGGGATTCTTGTAACGCTCTTCGAGGCAGTCAGAAATTCCAATGCAACCCCTGTAAAAATTTGAAATTTTTTTTTCATCCCCAATTTGAAAATTGTTTATGCAGAATTAAGCTCGCACCTTTCCTGAGTTCAAATCTGCTTTTGGGGTTGAGCTGCGACTTATAGTTTTCGAGAAAATGGGATTTTTGTAACGCTCTTCGAGACAGTCAGAAATTCCAGTGCAACCCCTGTAAAAATTTGAAAATTTTTTTTTCATCCCCAATTTGAAAATTGCTTATGTAGAATTAAGCTCGCACCTTTCCTGAGTTCAAATCTGCTTTTGGGGTTGAGCTGCGACTTATAGTTTTCGAGAAAATGGGATTCTTGTAACGCTCTCCGAGGCAGTCAGAAATTTCAATGCAACCCCTGTAAAAATTTGAAATTTTTTTTTTTCATCCCCAATTTGAAAATTGTTTATGTAGAATTAAGCTCGCACCTTTCCTGAGTTCAAATCTGCTTTTGGGGTTGAGCTGCGACTTATAGTTTTCGAGAAAATGGGATTTTTGTAACGCTCTTCGAGACAGTCAGAAATTCCAATGCAACCCCTGTAAAAATTTGAAAATTTTTTTTTCATCCCCAATTTGAAAATTGCTTATGTAGAATTAAGCTCGCACCTTTCCTGAGTTCAAATCTGCTTTTGGGGTTGAGCTGCGGCTTATAGTTTTCGAGAAAATGGGATTTTCGTAACGCTCTTTGAGGCAGTCAGAAATTCCAATGCAACCCCTGCAAAAATTTTAAAATTTTTTTTTCATCCCCAATTTGAAAATTGTTTATGTAGAATAAAGCCCGCACCTTTCCCGAGTTCAAATCTGCTTTGGGGTTGAGCTGCGGCTTATAGTTTTCGAGAAAATGGGATTTTTGTAACGCTCTTTGAGGCAGTCAGAAATTCCAATGCAACCCCTGCAAAAATATGGAAATTTTATTTTCATCCCAATTTGAAAATTGTTTATGTAGAATTAAGCTCGCACCTTTCCTGAGTTCAAATCTGCTTTTGGGGTTGTGCTGCGACTTATAGTTTTCGAGAAAATGGGATTCTTGTAACGCTCTTCGAGGCAGTCAGAAATTCCAATGCAACCCCTGTAAAAATTTGAAAAAATTTTTTTCATCCCCAATTTGAAAATTGTTTATGTACAATTAAGCTCGCACCTTTCCTGAGTTCAAATCTGCTTTTGGGGTTGAGCTGCGACTTATAGTTTTCGAGAAAATGGGATTTTTGTAACGCTCTTCGAGACAGTCAGAAATTCCAATGCAACCCCTGTAAAAATTTGAAAATTTTTTTTTCATCCCCAATTTGAAAATTGCTTATGTAGAATTAAGCTCGCACCTTTCCTGAGTTCAAATCTGCTTTTGGGGTTGTGCTGCGACTTATAGTTTTCGAGAAAATGGGATTCTTGTAACGCTCTTCGAGGCAGTCAGAAATTCCAATGCAACCCCTGTAAAAATTTGAAATTTTTTTTTCATCCCCAATTTGAAAATTGTTTATGTAGAATTAAGCTCGCACCTTTCCTGAGTTCAAATCTGCTTTTGGGGTTGAGCTGCGACTTATAGTTTTCGAGAAAATGGGATTCTTGTAACGCTCTTCGAGGCAGTCAGAAATTTCAATGCAACCCCTGTAAAAATTTGAAATTTTTTTTTTCATCCCCAATTTGAAAATTGTTTATGTAGAATTAAGCTCGCACCTTTCCTGAGTTCAAATCTGCTTTTGGGGTTGAGCTGCGACTTATAGTTTTCGAGAAAATGGGATTTTTGTAACGCTCTTCGAGACAGTCAGAAATTCCAATGCAACCCCTGTAAAAATTTGAAAATTTTTTTTTCATCCCCAATTTGAAAATTGCTTATGTAGAATTAAGCTCGCACCTTTCCTGAGTTCAAATCTGCTTTTGGGGTTGAGCTGCGACTTATAGTTTTCGAGAAAATGGGATTTTTGTAACGCTCTTCGAGACAGTCAGAAATTCCAATGCAACCCCTGTAAAAATTTGAAAATTTTTTTTTCATCCCCAATTTGAAAATTGCTTATGTAGAATTAAGCTCGCACCTTTCCTGAGTTCAAATCTGCTTTTTTGGTTGAGCTGCGACTTATAGTTTTCGAGAAAATGGGATTCTTGTAACGCTCTTCGAGGCAGTCAGAAATTCCAATGCAACCCCTGTAAAAATTTGAAATTTTTTTTTTCATCCCCAATTTGAAAATTGTTTATGTAGAATTAAGCTCGCACCTTTCCTGAGTTCAAATCTGCTTTTGGGGTTGAGCTGCGACTTATAGTTTTCGAGAAAATGGGATTTTTGTAATGCTCTTCGAGACAGTCAGAAATTCCAATGCAACCCCTGTAAAAATTTTTTTTTCATCCCCAATTTGAAAATTGCTTATGTAGAATTAAGCTCGCACCTTTCCTGAGTTCAAATCTGCTTTTGGGGTTGAGCTGCGGCTTATAGTTTTCGAGAAAATGGGATTTTCGTAACGCTCTTTGAGGCAGTCAGAAATTCCAATGCAACCCCTGCAAAAATATGGAAATTTTATTTTCATCCCAATTTGAAAATTGTTTATGTAGAATTAAGCTCGCACCTTTCCTGAGCTCAAATCTGCTTTTGGGGTTGTGCTGCGACTTATAGTTTTCGAGAAAATGGGATTCTTGTAACGCTCTTCGAGGCAGTCAGAAATTCCAATGCAACCCCTGTAAAAATTTGAAAAATTTTTTTTCATCCCCAATTTGAAAATTGTTTATGTACAATTAAGCTCGCACCTTTCCTGAGTTCAAATCTGCTTTTGGGGTTGAGCTGCGACTTATAGTTTTCGAGAAAATGGGATTTTTGTAACGCTCTTCGAGACAGTCAGAAATTCCAATGCAACCCCTGTAAAAATTTGAAAATTTTTTTTTCATCCCCAATTTGAAAATTGCTTATGTAGAATTAAGCTCGCACCTTTCCTGAGTTCAAATCTGCTTTTGGGGTTGTGCTGCGACTTATAGTTTTCGAGAAAATGGGATTCTTGTAACGCTCTTCGAGGCAGTCAGAAATTCCAATGCAACCCCTGTAAAAATTTGAAATTTTTTTTTCATCCCCAATTTGAAAATTGTTTATGCAGAATTAAGCTCGCACCTTTCCTGAGTTCAAATCTGCTTTTGGGGTTGAGCTGCGACTTATAGTTTTCGAGAAAATGGGATTTTTGTAACGCTCTTCGAGACAGTCAGAAATTCCAGTGCAACCCCTGTAAAAATTTGAAAATTTTTTTTTCATCCCCAATTTGAAAATTGCTTATGTAGAATTAAGCTCGCACCTTTCCTGAGTTCAAATCTGCTTTTGGGGTTGAGCTGCGACTTATAGTTTTCGAGAAAATGGGATTCTTGTAACGCTCTCCGAGGCAGTCAGAAATTTCAATGCAACCCCTGTAAAAATTTGAAATTTTTTTTTTTCATCCCCAATTTGAAAATTGTTTATGTAGAATTAAGCTCGCACCTTTCCTGAGTTCAAATCTGCTTTTGGGGTTGAGCTGCGACTTATAGTTTTCGAGAAAATGGGATTTTTGTAACGCTCTTCGAGACAGTCAGAAATTCCAATGCAACCCCTGTAAAAATTTGAAAATTTTTTTTTCATCCCCAATTTGAAAATTGCTTATGTAGAATTAAGCTCGCACCTTTCCTGAGTTCAAATCTGCTTTTGGGGTTGAGCTGCGGCTTATAGTTTTCGAGAAAATGGGATTTTCGTAACGCTCTTTGAGGCAGTCAGAAATTCCAATGCAACCCCTGCAAAAATTTTAAAATTTTTTTTCATCCCCAATTTGAAAATTGTTTATGTAGAATAAAGCCCGCACCTTTCCCGAGTTCAAATCTGCTTTGGGGTTGAGCTGCGGCTTATAGTTTTCGAGAAAATGGGATTTTTGTAACGCTCTTTGAGGCAGTCAGAAATTCCAATGCAACCCCTGCAAAAATATGGAAATTTTATTTTCATCCCAATTTGAAAATTGTTTATGTAGAATTAAGCTCGCACCTTTCCTGAGTTCAAATCTGCTTTTGGGGTTGTGCTGCGACTTATAGTTTTCGAGAAAATGGGATTCTTGTAACGCTCTTCGAGGCAGTCAGAAATTCCAATGCAACCCCTGTAAAAATTTGAAAAAATTTTTTTCATCCCCAATTTGAAAATTGTTTATGTACAATTAAGCTCGCACCTTTCCTGAGTTCAAATCTGCTTTTGGGGTTGAGCTGCGACTTATAGTTTTCGAGAAAATGGGATTTTTGTAACGCTCTTCGAGACAGTCAGAAATTCCAATGCAACCCCTGTAAAAATTTGAAAATTTTTTTTTCATCCCCAATTTGAAAATTGCTTATGTAGAATTAAGCTCGCACCTTTCCTGAGTTCAAATCTGCTTTTGGGGTTGTGCTGCGACTTATAGTTTTCGAGAAAATGGGATTCTTGTAACGCTCTTCGAGGCAGTCAGAAATTCCAATGCAACCCCTGTAAAAATTTGAAATTTTTTTTTCATCCCCAATTTGAAAATTGTTTATGTAGAATTAAGCTCGCACCTTTCCTGAGTTCAAATCTGCTTTTGGGGTTGAGCTGCGACTTATAGTTTTCGAGAAAATGGGATTCTTGTAACGCTCTTCGAGGCAGTCAGAAATTTCAATGCAACCCCTGTAAAAATTTGAAATTTTTTTTTTCATCCCCAATTTGAAAATTGTTTATGTAGAATTAAGCTCGCACCTTTCCTGAGTTCAAATCTGCTTTTGGGGTTGAGCTGCGACTTATAGTTTTCGAGAAAATGGGATTTTTGTAACGCTCTTCGAGACAGTCAGAAATTCCAATGCAACCCCTGTAAAAATTTGAAAATTTTTTTTTCATCCCCAATTTGAAAATTGCTTATGTAGAATTAAGCTCGCACCTTTCCTGAGTTCAAATCTGCTTTTGGGGTTGAGCTGCGACTTATAGTTTTCGAGAAAATGGGATTTTTGTAACGCTCTTCGAGACAGTCAGAAATTCCAATGCAACCCCTGTAAAAATTTGAAAATTTTTTTTTCATCCCCAATTTGAAAATTGCTTATGTAGAATTAAGCTCGCACCTTTCCTGAGTTCAAATCTGCTTTTTTGGTTGAGCTGCGACTTATAGTTTTCGAGAAAATGGGATTCTTGTAACGCTCTTCGAGGCAGTCAGAAATTCCAATGCAACCCCTGTAAAAATTTGAAATTTTTTTTTTCATCCCCAATTTGAAAATTGTTTATGTAGAATTAAGCTCGCACCTTTCCTGAGTTCAAATCTGCTTTTGGGGTTGAGCTGCGACTTATAGTTTTCGAGAAAATGGGATTTTTGTAATGCTCTTCGAGACAGTCAGAAATTCCAATGCAACCCCTGTAAAAATTTTTTTTTCATCCCCAATTTGAAAATTGCTTATGTAGAATTAAGCTCGCACCTTTCCTGAGTTCAAATCTGCTTTTGGGGTTGAGCTGCGGCTTATAGTTTTCGAGAAAATGGGATTTTCGTAACGCTCTTTGAGGCAGTCAGAAATTCCAATGCAACCCCTGCAAAAATATGGAAATTTTATTTTCATCCCAATTTGAAAATTGTTTATGTACAATTAAGCTCGCACCTTTCCTGAGTTCAAATCTGCTTTTGGGGTTGAGCTGCGACTTATAGTTTTCGAGAAAATTGGATTTTTGTAACGCTCTTCGAGACAGTCAGAAATTCCAATGCAACCCCTGTAAAAATTTGAAAATTTTTTTCTCATCCCCAATTTGAAAATTGCTTATGTAGAATTAAGCTCGCACCTTTCCTGAGTTCAAATCTGCTTTTGGGGTCGTGCTGCGACTTATAGTTTTCGAGAAAATGGGATTCTTGTAACGCTCTTCGAGGCAGTCAGAAATTCCAATGCAACCCCTGTAAAAATTTGAAAATTATTTTTTCATCCCCAATTTGAAAATTGTTTATGTAGAATTAAGCTCGCACCTTTCATGAGTTCAAATCTGCTTTTGGGGTTGTGCTGCGACTTATAGTTTTCGAGAAAATGGGATTTTTGTAACGCTCTTCGAGACAGTCAGAAATTCCAATGCAACCCCTGTAAAAATGTGAAAATTTTTTTTTCATCCCCAATTTGAAAATTGCTTATGTAGAATTAAGCTCGCACCTTTCATGAGTTCAAATCTGCTTTTGGTGTTGTGCTGCGACTTATAGTTTTCGAGAAAATGGGATTTTTGTAACGCTCTTCGAGGCAGTCAGGAATTCCAATTCCCTGTAAAAACCCCTGTAAAAATTTGAAAATTTTTTTTTCATCCCGAATTTAAAAATTGATTATGTAGAATTAAGCTCGCACCTTTCCTGAGTTCAAATCTGCTTTTGGGGTTGTGCTGCGACTTATAGTTTTCGAGAAAATGGGATTCTTGTAACGCTCTTCGAGGCAGTCAGAAATTCCAATGCAACCCCTGTAAAAATTTGAAAATTTTTTTTTCATCCCCAATTTAAAAATTGTTTATGTAGAATTAAGCTCGCACCTTTAATGAGTTCAAATCTGCTTTTGGGGTTGAGCTGCGGCTTATAGTTTTCGAGAAAATGGGATCTTTTTAACGCTCTTTGAGGCAGTCAGAAATTCCAATGCAACCCCTGTAAAAATTTGAAAATTTTTTTTTCATCCCCAATTTGAAAATTGTTTATGTAGAATTAAGCTCGCACCTTTCATGAGTTCAAATCTGCTTTTGGTGTTGTGCTGCGACTTATAGTTTTCGAGAAAATGGGATTTTTGTAACGCTCTTCGAGGCAGTCAGGAATTCCAATTCCCTGTAAAAACCCCTGTAAAAATTTGAAAATTTTTTTTTCATCCCGAATTTAAAAATTGATTATGTAGAATTAAGCTCGCACCTTTCCTGAGTTCAAATCTGCTTTTGGGGTTGAGCTGCGACTTATAGTTTTCGAGAAAATGGGATTTTTGTAACGCTCTTCGAGACAGTCAGAAATTCCAATGCAACCCCTGTAAAAATTTGAAAATTTTTTTCTCATCCCCAATTTGAAAATTGCTTATGTAGAATTAAGCTCGCACCTTTCCTGAGTTCAAATCTGATTTTGGGGTTGAGCTGCGACTTATAGTTTTCGAGAAAATGGGATTTTTGTAACGCTCTTCGAGGCAGTCAGAAATTCCAATGCAACCCCTGTAAAAATTTGAAAATTTTTTTTTCATCCCCAATTTGAAAATTGTTTATGTAGAATTAAGCTCGCACCTTTCCTGAGTTCAAATCTGCTTTTGGGGTTGTGCTGCGACTTATAGTTTTCGAGAAAATTGGATTTTTGTAACGCACTTCGAGGCAGTCAGAAATTCCCTGTAAAAATTTGAAATTTTTTTTTATCCCCAATTTGAAAATTGTTTATGTAGAATTACGCTCGCACCTTTCCTGAGTTCAAATCTGCTTTTGGGGTTGTGCTGCGACTTATAGTTTTCGAGAAAATGGGATTTTTCTAACGCTCTTCGAGGCAGTCAGAAATTCCAATGCAAGCCCTGTAAAAATTTGAAATTTTTTTTTTCATCCCCAATTTGAAAATTGATTATGTAGAATTAAGCTCGCACCTTTCCTGAGTTCAAATCTGCTTTTGGGGTCGTGCTGCGACTTATAGTTTTCGAGAAAATGGGATTCTTGTAACGCTCTTCGAGGCAGTCAGAAATTCCAATGCAACCCCTGTAAAAATTTGAAAATTATTTTTTCATCCCCAATTTGAAAATTGTTTATGTAGAATTAAGCTCGCACCTTTCATGAGTTCAAATCTGCTTTTGGGGTTGTGCTGCGACTTATAGTTTTCGAGAAATTGGGATTTTTGTAACGCTCTTCGAGACAGTCAGAAATTCCAATGCAACCCCTGTAAAAATGTGAAAATTTTTTTTTCATCCCCAATTTGAAAATTGCTTATGTAGAATTAAGCTCGCACCTTTCATGAGTTCAAATCTGCTTTTGGTGTTGTGCTGCGACTTATAGTTTTCGAGAAAATGGGATTTTTGTAACGCTCTTCGAGGCAGTCAGGAATTCCAATTCCCTGTAAAAACCCCTGTAAAAATTTGAAAATTTTTTTTTCATCCCGAATTTAAAAATTGATTATGTAGAATTAAGCTCGCACCTTTCCTGAGTTCAAATCTGCTTTTGGGGTTGTGCTGCGACTTATAGTTTTCGAGAAAATGGGATTCTTGTAACGCTCTTCGAGGCAGTCAGAAATTCCAATGCAACCCCTGTAAAAATTTGAAAATTTTTTTTTCATCCCCAATTTAAAAATTGTTTATGTAGAATTAAGCTCGCACCTTTAATGAGTTCAAATCTGCTTTTGGGGTTGAGCTGCGGCTTATAGTTTTCGAGAAAATGGGATCTTTTTAACGCTCTTTGAGGCAGTCAGAAATTCCAATGCAACCCCTGTAAAAATTTGAAAATTTTTTTTTCATCCCCAATTTGAAAATTGTTTATGTAGAATTAAGCTCGCACCTTTCATGAGTTCAAATCTGCTTTTGGTGTTGTGCTGCGACTTATAGTTTTCGAGAAAATGGGATTTTTGTAACGCTCTTTGAGGCAGTCAGGAATTCCAATTCCCTGTAAAAACCCCTGTAAAAATTTGAAAATTTTTTTTTCATCCCGAATTTAAAAATTGATTATGTAGAATTAAGCTCGCACCTTTCCTGAGTTCAAATCTGCTTTTGGGGTTGTGCTGCGACTTATAGTTTTCGAGGCAGTCAGAAATTCCAATGCAACCCCTGTAAAAATTTGAAAATTTTTTTTTCATCCCCAATTTGAAAATTGTTTATGTAGAATTAAGCTCGCACCTTTCATGAGTTCAAATCTGCTTTTGGGGTTGTGCTGCGACTTATAGTTATCGAGAAAATTGGATTTTTGTAACGCTCTTCGAGGCAGTCAGAAATTCCAATGCAACCCCTGCAAAAATTTAAAAATTTTTTTTTCATCCCCAATTTAAAAATTGTTTATGTAGAATTAAGCTCGCACCTTTCCTGAGTTCAAATCTGCTTTTGGGGTTGAGCTGCGGCTTATAGTTTTCGAGAAAATGGGATCTTTTTAACGCTCTTTGAGGCAGTCAGAAATTCCAATGCAACCCCTGTAAAAATTTGAAAATTTTTTTTTCATCCCCAATTTGAAAATTGTTTATGTAGAATTAAGCTCGCACCTTTCATGAGTTCAAATCTGCTTTTGGTGTTGTGCTGCGACTTATAGTTTTCGAGAAAATGGGATTTTTGTAACGCTCTTCGAGGCAGTCAGGAATTCCAATTCCCTGTAAAAACCCCTGTAAAAATTTGAAAATTTTTTTTTTCATCCCGAATTTAAAAATTGATTATGTAGAATTAAGCTCGCACCTTTCCTGAGTTCAAATCTGCTTTTGGGGTTGTGCTGCGACTTATAGTTTTCGAGAAAATGGGATTCTTGTAACGCTCTTCGAGGCAGTCAGAAATTCCAATGCAACCCCTGTAAAAATTTGAAAATTTTTTTTTCATCCCCAATTTAAAAATTGTTTATGTAGAATTAAGCTCGCACCTTTAATGAGTTCAAATCTGCTTTTGGGGTTGAGCTGCGGCTTATAGTTTTCGAGAAAATGGGATCTTTTTAACGCTCTTTGAGGCAGTCAGAAATTCCAATGCAACCCCTGTAAAAATTTGAAAATTTTTTTTTCATCCCCAATTTGAAAATTGTTTATGTAGAATTAAGCTCGCACCTTTCATGAGTTCAAATCTGCTTTTGGTGTTGTGCTGCGACTTATAGTTTTCGAGAAAATGGGATTTTTGTAACGCTCTTTGAGGCAGTCAGGAATTCCAATTCCCTGTAAAAACCCCTGTAAAAATTTGAAAATTTTTTTTTCATCCCGAATTTAAAAATTGATTATGTAGAATTAAGCTCGCACCTTTCCTGAGTTCAAATCTGCTTTTGGGGTTGTGCTGCGACTTATAGTTTTCGAGAAAATGGGATTCTTGTAACGCTCTTCGAGGCAGTCAGAAATTCCAATGCAACCCCTGTAAAAATTTGAAAATTTTTTTTTCATCCCCAATTTGAAAATTGTTTATGTAGAATTAAGCTCGCACCTTTCATGAGTTCAAATCTGCTTTTGGGGTTGTGCTGCGACTTATAGTTATCGAGAAAATTGGATTTTTGTAACGCTCTTCGAGGCAGTCAGAAATTCCAATGCAACCCCTGCAAAAATTTAAAAATTTTTTTTTCATCCCCAATTTAAAAATTGTTTATGTAGAATTAAGCTCGCACCTTTCCTGAGTTCAAATCTGCTTTTGGGGTTGAGCTGCGACTTATAGTTTTCGAGAAAATGGGATTCTTGTAACGCTCTTCGAGGCAGTCAGAAATTCCAATGCAACCCCTGTAAAAATTTGAAAATTTTTTTTTCATCCCCAATTTGAAAATTGTTTATGTAGAATTAAGCTCGCACCTTTCATGAGTTCAAATCTGCTTTTGGTGTTGTGCTGCGACTTATAGTTTTCGAGAAAATGGGATTTTTGTATCGAGGCAGTCAGGAATTCCAATTCCCTGTAAAAACCCCTGTAAAAATTTGAAAATTTTTTTTTCATCCCGAATTTAAAAATTGATTATGCAGAACTAAGCTCGCACCTTTCCTGAGTTCAAATCTGCTTTTGGGGTTGAGCTGCGACTTATAGTTTTCGAGAAAATGGGATTTTTGTAACGCTCTTCGAGGCAGTCAGAAATTTCAATGCAACCCCTGTAAAAATTTGAAATTTTTTTTTTCATCCCCAATTTGAAAATTGTTTATGTAGAATAAAGCTCGCACCTTTCCCGAGTTCAAATCTGCTTTTGGGGTTGAGCTGCGGCTTATAGTTTTCGAGAAAATGGGATTTTTGTAACGCTCTTCGAGGCAGTCAGAAATTCCAATGCAACCCCTGTAAAAATTTGAAATTTTTTTTTCATCCCCAATTTGAAAATTGTTTATGTAGAATTAAGCTCGCACCTTTCCTGAGTTCAAATCTGCTTTTGGGGTTGAGCTGCGACTTATAGTTTTCGAGAAAATGGGATTTTTGTAACGCTCTTCGAGGCAGTCAGAAATTCCAATGCAACCCCTGTAAAAATTTGAAAATTTTTTTTCATCCCCAATTTGAAAATTGTTTATGTAGAATAAAGCTCGCACCTTTCCCGAGTTCAAATCTGCTTTTGGGGTTGAGCTGCGGCTTATAGTTTTCGAGAAAATGGGATTTTTGTAACGCTCTTCGAGGCAGTCAGAAATTCCAATGCAACCCCTGTAAAAATTTGAAATTTTTTTTTCATCCCCAATTTGAAAATTGTTTATGTAGAATTAAGCTCGCACCTTTCCTGAGTTCAAATCTGCTTTTGGGGTTGAGCTGCGACTTATAGTTTTCGAGAAAATGGGATTTTTGTAACGCTCTTCGAGGCAGTCAGGAATTCCAATGCAACCCCTGTAAAAATTTGAAAATTATTTTTTCATCCCCAATTTGAAAATTGTTTATGTAGAATTAAGCTCGCACCTTTCATGAGTTCAAATCTGCTTTTGGGGTTGTGCTGCGACTTATAGTTTTCGAGAAAATGGGATTTTTGTAACGCTCTTCGAGACAGTCAGAAATTCCAATGCAACCCCTGTAAAAATTTGAAAATTTTTTTTTCATCCCCAATTTGAAAATTGCTTATGTAAAATTAAGCTCGCACCTTTCATGAGTTCAAATCTGCTTTTGGTGTTGTGCTGCGACTTATAGTTTTCGAGAAAATGGGATTTTTGTAACGCTCTTCGAGGCAGTCAGGAATTCCAATTCCCTGTAAAAACCCCTGTAAAAATTTGAAAATTTTTTTTTCATCCCGAATTTAAAAATTGATTATGTAGAATTAAGCTCGCACCTTTCCTGAGTTCAAATCTGCTTTTGGGGTTGTGCTGCGACTTATAGTTTTCGAGAAAATGGGATTCTTGTAACGCTCTTCGAGGCAGTCAGAAATTCCAATGCAACCCCTGTAAAAATTTGAAAATTTTTTTTTCATCCCCAATTTAAAAATTGTTTATGTAGAATTAAGCTCGCACCTTTAATGAGTTCAAATCTGCTTTTGGGGTCGTGCTGCGACTTATGGTTTTCGAGAAAATGGGATTCTTGTAACGCTCTTCGAGGCAGTCAGAAATTCCAATGCAACCCCTGTAAAAATTTGAAAATTTTTTTTTCATCCCCAATTTGAAAATTGTTTATGTAGAATTAAGCTCGCACCTTTCATGAGTTCAAATCTGCTTTTGGGGTTGTGCTGCGACTTATAGTTATCGAGAAAATTGGATTTTTGTAACGCTCTTCGAGGCAGTCAGAAATTCCAATGCAACCCCTGCAAAAATTTTAAAATTTTTTTTTCATCCCCAATTTAAAAATTGTTTATGTAGAATTAAGCTCGCACCTTTCCTGAGTTCAAATCTGCTTTTGGGGTTGAGCTGCGACTTATAGTTTTCGAGAAAATGGGATTCTTGTAACGCTCTTCGAGGCAGTCAGAAATTCCAATGCAACCCCTGTAAAAATTTGAAAATTTTTTTTTCATCCCCAATTTGAAAATTGTTTATGTAGAATTAAGCTCGCACCTTTCATGAGTTCAAATCTGCTTTTGGTGTTGTGCTGCGACTTATAGTTTTCGAGAAAATGGGATTTTTGTAACGCTCTTCGAGGCAGTCAGGAATTCCAATTCCCTGTAAAAACCCCTGTAAAAATTTGAAAATTTTTTTTTCATCCCGAATTTAAAAATTGATTATGCAGAACTAAGCTCGCACCTTTCCTGAGTTCAAATCTGCTTTTGGGGTTGAGCTGCGACTTATAGTTTTCGAGAAAATGGGATTTTTGTAACGCTCTTCGAGGCAGTCAGAAATTCCAATGCAACCCCTGTAAAAATTTGAAATTTTTTTTTCATCCCCAATTTGAAAATTGTTTATGTAGAATTAAGCTCGCACCTTTCCTGAGTTCAAATCTGCTTTTGGGGTTGAGCTGCGACTTATAGTTTTCGAGAAAATGGGATTTTTGTAACGCTCTTCGAGGCAGTCAGAAATTCCAATGCAACCCCTGTAAAAATTTGAAAATTTTTTTTCATCCCCAATTTGAAAATTGTTTATGTAGAATAAAGCTCGCAAATTTCCCGAGTTCAAATCTGCTTTTGGGGTTGAGCTGCGGCTTATAGTTTTCGAGAAAATGGGATTTTTGTAACGCTCTTCGAGGCAGTCAGAAATTCCAATGCAACCCCTGTAAAAATTTGAAATTTTTTTTTCATCCCCAATTTGAAAATTGTTTATGTAGAATTAAGCTCGCACCTTTCCTGAGTTCAAATCTGCTTTTGGGGTTGAGCTGCGACTTATAGTTTTCGAGAAAATGGGATTTTTGTAACGCTCTTCGAGGCAGTCAGGAATTCCAATGCAACCCCTGTAAAAATTTGAAAATTATTTTTTCATCCCCAATTTGAAAATTGTTTATGTAGAATTAAGCTCGCACCTTTCATGAGTTCAAATCTGCTTTTGGGGTTGTGCTGCGACTTATAGTTTTCGAGAAAATGGGATTTTTGTAACGCTCTTCGAGACAGTCAGAAATTCCAATGCAACCCCTGTAAAAATTTGAAAATTTTTTTTTCATCCCCAATTTGAAAATTGCTTATGTAGAATTAAGCTCGCACCTTTCATGAGTTCAAATCTGCTTTTGGTGTTGTGCTGCGACTTATAGTTTTCGAGAAAATGGGATTTTTGTAACGCTCTTCGAGGCAGTCAGGAATTCCAATTCCCTGTAAAAACCCCTGTAAAAATTTGAAAATTTTTTTTTCATCCCGAATTTAAAAATTGATTATGTAGAATTAAGCTCGCACCTTTCCTGAGTTCAAATCTGCTTTTGGGGTTGTGCTGCGACTTATAGTTTTCGAGAAAATGGGATTCTTGTAACGCTCTTCGAGGCAGTCAGAAATTCCAATGCAACCCCTGTAAAAATTTGAAAATTTTTTTTTCATCCCCAATTTAAAAATTGTTTATGTAGAATTAAGCTCGCACCTTTAATGAGTTCAAATCTGCTTTTGGGGTCGTGCTGCGACTTATGGTTTTCGAGAAAATGGGATTCTTGTAACGCTCTTCGAGGCAGTCAGAAATTCCAATGCAACCCCTGTAAAAATTTGAAAATTTTTTTTTCATCCCCAATTTGAAAATTGTTTATGTAGAATTAAGCTCGCACCTTTCATGAGTTCAAATCTGCTTTTGGGGTTGTGCTGCGACTTATAGTTATCGAGAAAATTGGATTTTTGTAACGCTCTTCGAGGCAGTCAGAAATTCCAATGCAACCCCTGCAAAAATTTTAAAATTTTTTTTTCATCCCCAATTTAAAAATTGTTTATGTAGAATTAAGCTCGCACCTTTCCTGAGTTCAAATCTGCTTTTGGGGTTGAGCTGCGACTTATAGTTTTCGAGAAAATGGGATTCTTGTAACGCTCTTCGAGGCAGTCAGAAATTCCAATGCAACCCCTGTAAAAATTTGAAAATTTTTTTTTCATCCCCAATTTGAAAATTGTTTATGTAGAATTAAGCTCGCACCTTTCATGAGTTCAAATCTGCTTTTGGTGTTGTGCTGCGACTTATAGTTTTCGAGAAAATGGGATTTTTGTAACGCTCTTCGAGGCAGTCAGGAATTCCAATTCCCTGTAAAAACCCCTGTAAAAATTTGAAAATTTTTTTTTCATCCCGAATTTAAAAATTGATTATGCAGAACTAAGCTCGCACCTTTCCTGAGTTCAAATCTGCTTTTGGGGTTGAGCTGCGACTTATAGTTTTCGAGAAAATGGGATTTTTGTAACGCTCTTCGAGGCAGTCAGAAATTCCAATGCAACCCCTGTAAAAATTTGAAATTTTTTTTTCATCCCCAATTTGAAAATTGTTTATGTAGAATTAAGCTCGCACCTTTCCTGAGTTCAAATCTGCTTTTGGGGTTGAGCTGCGACTTATAGTTTTCGAGAAAATGGGATTTTTGTAACGCTCTTCGAGGCAGTCAGAAATTCCAATGCAACCCCTGTAAAAATTTGAAATTTTTTTTTCATCCCCAATTTGAAAATTGTTTATGTAGAATTAAGCTCGCACCTTTCCTGAGTTCAAATCTGCTTTTGGGGTTGAGCTGCGACTTATAGTTTTCGAGAAAATGGGATTTTTGTAACGCTCTTCGAGGCAGTCAGAAATTCCAATGCAACCCCTGTAAAAATTTGAAAATTTTTTTTTCATCCCCAATTTGAAAATTGTTTATGTAGAATTAAGCTCGCACCTTTCCTGAGTTCAAATCTGCTTTTGGAGTTGTGCTGCGACTTATAGTTTTCGAGAAAATTGGATTTTTGTAACGCTCTTCGAGGCAGTCAGAAATTCCAATGCAACCCCTGTAAAAATTTGAAAATTTTTTTTTCATCCCCAATTTGAAAATTGTTTATGTAGAATTAAGCTCGCACCTTTCCTGAGTTCAAATCTGCTTTTGGGGTTGAGCTGCGACTTATAGTTTTCGAGAAAATGGGATTTTTGTAACGCTCTTCGAGGCAGTCAGAAATTTCAATGCAACCCCTGTAAAAATTTGAAATTTTTTTTTCATCCCCAATTTGAAAATTGTTTATGTAGAATTAAGCTCGCACCTTTCCTGAGTTCAAATCTGCTTTTGGGGTTGAGCTGCGACTTATAGTTTTCGAGAAAATGGGATTCTTGTAACGCTCTTCGAGGCAGTCAGAAATTCCAATGCAACCCCTGTAAAAATTTGAAAATTTTTTTTTCATCCCCAATTTGAAAATTGTTTATGTAGAATTAAGCTCGCACCTTTCATGAGTTCAAATCTGCTTTTGGTGTTGTGCTGCGACTTATAGTTTTCGAGAAAATGGGATTTTTGTAACGCTCTTCGAGGCAGTCAGGAATTCCAATTCCCTGTAAAAACCCCTGTAAAAATTTGAAAATTTTTTTTTCATCCCGAATTTAAAAATTGATTATGCAGAACTAAGCTCGCACCTTTCCTGAGTTCAAATCTGCTTTTGGGGTTGAGCTGCGACTTATAGTTTTCGAGAAAATGGGATTTTTGTAACGCTCTTCGAGGCAGTCAGAAATTCCAATGCAACCCCTGTAAAAATTTGAAATTTTTTTTTCATCCCCAATTTGAAAATTGTTTATGTAGAATTAAGCTCGCACCTTTCCTGAGTTCAAATCTGCTTTTGGGGTTGAGCTGCGACTTATAGTTTTCGAGAAAATGGGATTTTTGTAACGCTCTTCGAGGCAGTCAGAAATTCCAATGCAACCCCTGTAAAAATTTGAAAATTTTTTTTCATCCCCAATTTGAAAATTGTTTATGTAGAATTAAGCTCGCACCTTTCCTGAGTTCAAATCTGCTTTTGGGGTTGAGCTGCGACTTATAGTTTTCGAGAAAATGGGATTTTTGTAACGCTCTTCGAGGCAGTCAGAAATTCCAATGCAACCCCTGTAAAAATTTGAAAATTTTTTTTTCATCCCCAATTTGAAAATTGTTTATGTAGAATTAAGCTCGCACCTTTCCTGAGTTCAAATCTGCTTTTGGAGTTGTGCTGCGACTTATAGTTTTCGAGAAAATTGGATTTTTGTAACGCTCTTCGAGGCAGTCAGAAATTCCAATGCAACCCCTGTAAAAATTTGAAAATTTTTTTTTCATCCCCAATTTGAAAATTGTTTATGTAGAATTAAGCTCGCACCTTTCCTGAGTTCAAATCTGCTTTTGGGGTTGAGCTGCGACTTATAGTTTTCGAGAAAATGGGATTTTTGTAACGCTCTTCGAGGCAGTCAGAAATTTCAATGCAACCCCTGTAAAAATTTGAAATTTTTTTTTCATCCCCAATTTGAAAATTGTTTATGTAGAATTAAGCTCGCACCTTTCCTGAGTTCAAATCTGCTTTTGGGGTTGAGCTGCGACTTATAGTTTTCGAGAAAATGGGATTTTTGTAACGCTCTTCGAGGCAGTCAGAAATTCCAATGCAACCCCTGTAAAAATTTGAAAATTTTTTTTTCATCCCCAATTTGAAAATTGTTTATGTAGAATTAAGCTCGCACCTTTCCTGAGTTCAAATCTGCTTTTGGGGTTGAGCTGCGACTTATAGTTTTCGAGAAAATGGGATTTTTGTAACGCTCTTCGAGGCAGTCAGAAATTCCAATGCAACCCCTGTAAAAATTTTAAAATTTTTTTTTTCATCCCCAATTTGAAAATTGTTTATGTAGAATTAAGCTCGCACCTTTCCTGAGTTCAAATCTGCTTTTGGGGTTGTGCTGCGACTTATAGTTTTCGAGAAAATTGGATTTTTGTAACGCTCTTCGAGGCAGTCAGAAATTCCCTGTAAAAATTTGAAATTTTTTTTTATCCCCAATTTGAAAATTGTTTATGTAGAATTAAGCTCGCACCTTTCCTGAGTTCAAATCTGCTTTTGGGGTTGAGCTGCGACTTATAGTTTTCGAGAAAATGGGATTTTTCTAACGCTCTTCGAGGCAGTCAGAAATTCCAATGCAAGCCCTGTAAAAATTTGAAATTTTTTTTTTCATCCCCAATTTGAAAATTGTTTATGTAGAATTAAGCTCGCACCTTTCATGAGTTCAAATCTGCTTTTGGGGTTGTGCTGCGACTTATAGTTATCGAGAAAATTGGATTTTTGTAACGCTCTTCGAGGCAGTCAGAAATTCCAATGCAACATCTGCAAAAATTTTAAAATTTTTTTTCATCCCCAATTTGAAAATTGTTTATGTAGAATTAAGCTCGCACCTTTCCTGAGTTCAAATCTGCTTTTGGGGTTGAGCTGTGGCTTATAGTTTTCGAGAAAATGGGATCTTTTTAACGCTCTTTGAGGCAGTCAGAAATTCCAATGCAACCCCTGTAAAAATTTGAAAATTTTTTTTTCATCCCCAATTTGAAAATTGTTTATGTAGAATTAAGCTCGCACCTTTCATGAGTTCAAATCTGCTTTTGGTGTTGTGCTGCGACTTATAGTTTTCGAGAAAATGGGATTTTTGTAACGCTCTTCGAGGCAGTCAGGAATTCCAATTCCCTGTAAAAACCCCTGTAAAAATTTGAAAATTTTTTTTTCATCCCGAATTTAAAAATTGATTATGTAGAATTAAGCTCGCACCTTTCCTGAGTTCAAATCTGCTTTTGGGGTTGTGCTGCGACTTATAGTTATCGAGAAAATGGGATTCTTGTAACGCTCTTCGAGGCAGTCAGAAATTCCAATGCAACCCCTGTAAAAATTTGAAAATTTTTTTTTCATCCCCAATTTGAAAATTGTTTATGTAGAATAAAGCTCGCACCTTTCCTGAGTTCAAATCTGCTTTTGGGGTTGAGCTGCGGCTTATAGTTTTCGAGAAAATAGGATCTTTTTAACGCTCTTTGAGGCAGTCAGAAATTCCAATGCAACCCCTGTAAAAATTTGAAAATTTTTTTTTCATCCCCAATTTAAAAATTGATTATGTAGAATTAAGCTCGCACCTTTCATGAGTTCAAATCTGCTTTTGGTGTTGTGCTGCGACTTATAGTTTTCGAGAAAATTGGATTTTTGTAACGCTCTTCGAGGCAGTCAGAAATTCCAATGTAACCCCTGTAAAAATTTGAAATTTTTTTTTTATCCCCAATTTGAAAATTGTTTATGTAGAATTAAGCTCGCACCTTTCCTGAGTTCAAATCTACTTTTGGGGTTGTGCTGCGACTTATAGTTTTCGAGAAAATGGGATTCTTGTAACGCTCTTCGAGGCAGTCAGAAATTCCAATGCAACCCCTGTAAAAATTTGAAAATTTTTTTTTCATCCCCAATTTGAAAATTGTTTATGTAGAATTAAGCTCGCACCTTTCATGAGTTCAAATCTGCTTTTGGGGTTGTGCTGCGACTTATAGTTTTCGAGAAAATGGGATTCTTGTAACGCTCTTCGAGGCAGTCAGAAATTCCAATGCAACCCCTGTAAAAATTTGAAAATTTTTTTTCATCCCCAATTTGAAAATTGTTTATGTAGAATTAAGCTCGCACCTTTCCTGAGTTCAAATCTGCTTTTGGGGTTGTGCTGCGACTTATAGTTTTCGAGAAAATTGGATTTTTGTAACGCTCTTCGAGGCAGTCAGAAATTCCAATGCAACCCCTGTAAAAATTTGAAATTTTTTTTTTCATCCCCAATTTGAAAATTGTTTATGTAGAATTAAGCTCGCACCTTTCCTGAGTTCAAATCTGCTTTTGGGGTTGAGCTGCGACTTATAGTTTTCGAGAAAATGGGATTTTTGTAACGCTCTTCGAGGCAGTCAGAAATTCCAATGCAACCCCTGTAAAAATTTGAAAATTTTTTTTCATCCCCAATTTGAAAATTGTTTATATAGAATTAAGCTCGCACCTTTCCTGAGTTCAAATCTGCTTTTGGGGTTGTGCTGCGACTTATAGTTTTCGAGAAAATGGGATTCTTGTAACGCTCTTCGAGGCAGTCAGAAATTCCAATGCAACCCCTGTAAAAATTCATCCCCAATTTGAAAATTGTTTATGTAGAATTAAGCTCGCACCTTTCCTGAGTTCAAATCTGCTTTTGGGGTTGAGCTGCGGCTTATAGTTTCGAGAAAATGGGATTTTTGTAACGCTCTTCGAGGCAGTCAGAAATTCCAATGCAACCCCTGCAAAAATTTGAAAAATTTTTTTTCATCCCCAATTTGAAAATTGTTTATGTAGAATTAAGCTCGCACCTTTCCTGAGTTCAAATCTGCTTTTGGGGTTGTGCTGCGACTTATAGTTTTCGAGAAAATGGGATTCTTGTAACGCTCTTCGAGGCAGTCAGAAATTCCAATGCAACCCCTGTAAAAATTTGAAAATTTTTTTTCATCCCCAATTTGAAAATTGTTTATGTAAAATTAAGCTCGCATCTTTCCTGAGTTCAAATCTGCTTTTGGGGTTGTGCTGCGACTTATAGTTTTCGAGAAAATGGGATTTTTGTAACGCTCTTCGAGGCAGTCAGAAATTCCAATGCAACCCCTGTAAAAATTTGAACATTTTTTTTTCATCCCCAATTTGAAAATTGTTTATGTAGAATTAAGCTCGCACCTTTCCTGAGTTCAAATCTGCTTTTGGGGTTGTGCTGCGACTTATAGTTTTCGAGAAAATTGGATTCTTGTAACGCTCTTCGAGGCAGTCAGAAATTCCAATGCAACCCCTGTAAAAATTTGAAAATTTTTTTTTCATCCCCAATTTGAAAATTGTTTATATAGAATTAAGCTCGCACCTTTCCTGAGTTCAAATCTGCTTTTGGGGTTGTGCTGCGACTTATAGTTTTCGAGAAAATTGGATTTTTGTAACGCTCTTCGAGGCAGTCAGAAATTCCAATGTAACCCCTGTAAAAATTTGAAATTTTTTTTTCATCCCCAATTTGAAAATTGTTTATGTAGAATTAAGCTCGCACCTTTCCTGAGTTCAAATCTGCTTTTGGGGTTGTGCTGCGACTTATAGTTTTCGAGAAAATTGGATTTTTGTAACGCTCTTCGAGGCAGTCAGAAATTCCAATGCAACCCCTGTAAAAATTTGAAAATTTTTTTTTCATCCCCAATTTGAAAATTGTTTATGTAGAATTAAGCTCGCACCTTTCCTGAGTTCAAATCTGCTTTTGGTGTTGTGCTGCGACTTATAGTTTTCGAGAAAATGGGATTTTTCTAACGCTCTTCGAGGCAGTCGGAAATTCCAATGCAAGCCCTGTAAAAATTTTAAAATTTTTTTTTCATCCCCAATTTGAAAATTGATTATGTAGAATTAAGCTCGCACCTTTCCTGAGTTCAAATCTGCTTTTGGGGTCGTGCTGCGACTTATAGTTTTCGAGAAAATGGGATTCTTGTAACGCTCTTCGAGGCAGTCAGAAATTCCAATGCAACCCCTGTAAAAATTTGAAAATTTTTTTTTCATCCCCAATTTGAAAATTGTTTATGTAGAATAAAGCTCGCACCTTTCCTGAGTTCAAATCTGCTTTTGGGGTTGTGCTGCGACTTATAGTTTTCGAGAAAATGGGATTCTTGTAACGCTCTTCGAGGCAGTCAGAAATTCCAATGCAACCCCTGTAAAAATTTGAAAATTTTTTTTTCATCCCCAATTTGAAAATTGTTTATGTAGAATTAAGCTCGCACCTTTCCTGAGTTCAAATCTGCTTTTGGTGTTGTGCTGCGACTTATAGTTTTCGAGAAAATGGGATTTTTGTAACGCTCTTCGAGGCAGTCAGAAATTCCAATGCAACCCCTGTAAAAATTTGAAAATTTTTTTTTCATCCCCAATTTGAAAATTGTTTATGTAGAATAAAGCTCGCACCTTTCCTGAGTTCAAATCTGCTTTTGGGGTTGTGCTGCGACTTATAGTTTTCGAGAAAATGGGATTCTTGTAACGCTCTTCGAGGCAGTCAGAAATTCCAATGCAACCCCTGTAAAAATTTGAAAATTTTTTTTTCATCCCCAATTTGAAAATTGTTTATATAGAATTAAGCTCGCACCTTTCCTGAGTTCAAATCTGCTTTTGGGGTTGTGCTGCGACTTATAGTTTTCGAGAAAATGGGATTTTTGTAACGCTCTTCGAGGCAGTCAGAAATTCCAATGCAACCCCTGTAAAAATTTGAAATTTTTTTTTCATCCCCAATTTGAAAATTGATTATGTAGAATTAAGCTCCCACCTTTCCTGAGTTCAAATCTGCTTTTGGGGTCGTGCTGCGACTTATAGTTTTCGAGAAAATGGGATTCTTGTAACGCTCTTCGAGGCAGTCAGAAATTCCAATGCAACCCCTGTAAAAATTTGAAAATTTTTTTTCATCCCCAATTTGAAAATTGTTTATGTAGAATTAAGCTCGCACCTTTCCTGAGTTCAAATCTGCTTTTGGGGTTGTGCTGCGACTTATAGTTTTCGAGAAAATGGGATTTTTCTAACGCTCTTCGAGGCAGTCAGAAATTCCAATGCAAGCCCTGTAAAAATTTGAAATTTTTTTTTTATCCCCAATTTGAAAATTGTTTATGTAGGATTAAGCTCGCACCTTTCCTGAGTTCAAATCTGCTTTTGGTGTTGTGCTGCGACTTATAGTTTTCGAGAAAATGGGATTCTTGTAACGCTCTTCGAGGCAGTCAGAAATTCCAATGCAACCCCTGTAAAAATTTGAAAATTTTTTTTTCATCCCCAATTTGAAAATTGTTTATGTAGAATAAAGCTCGCACCTTTCCCGAGTTCAAATCTGCTTTTGGGGTTGAGCTGCGGCTTATAGTTTTCGAGAAAATGGGATCTTTGTAACGCTCTTCGAGGCAGTCAGAAATTCCAATGCAACCCCTGTAAAAATTTGAAAATTTTTTTTTCATCCCCAATTTGAAAATTGTTTATGTAGAATTAAGCTCGCACCTTTCCTGAGTTCAAATCTGCTTTTGAGGTTGTGCTGCGACTTATAGTTTTCGAGAAAATGGGATTCTTCTAACTGTCTTCGAGGCAGTCAGAAATTCCAATGCAACCCCTGTAAAAATTTGAAAATTTTTTTTTCATCCCCAATTTGAAAATTGTTTATGTAGAATTAAGCTCGCACCTTTCCTGAGTTCAAATCTGCTTTTGGGGTTGAGCTGCGGCTTATAGTTTCGAGAAAATGGGATTTTTGTAACGCTCTTCGAGGCAGTCAGAAATTCCAATGCAACCCCTGCAAAAATTTGAAAAATTTTTTTTCATCCCCAATTTGAAAATTGTTTATGTAGAATTAAGCACCTTTCCTGAGTTCAAATCTGCTTTTGGGGTTGAGCTGCGACTTATAGTTTTCGAGAAAATGGGATTTTTGTAACGCTCTTCGAGGCAGTCAGAAATTCCAATGCAACCCCTGTAAAAATTTGAACATTTTTTTTTCATCCCCAATTTGAAAATTGTTTATGTAGAATTAAGCTCGCACCTTTCCTGAGTTCAAATCTGCTTTTGGGGTTGTGCTGCGACTTATAGTTTTCGAGAAAATGGGATTCTTGTAACGCTCTTCGAGGCAGTCAGAAATTCCAATGCAACCCCTGTAAAAATTTGAAAATTTTTTTTTCATCCCCAATTTGAAAATTGTTTATATAGAATTAAGCTCGCACCTTTCCTGAGTTCAAATCTGCTTTTGGGGTTGTGCTGCGACTTATAGTTTTCGAGAAAATTGGATTTTTGTAACGCTCTTCGAGGCAGTCAGAAATTCCAATGTAACCCCTGTAAAAATTTGAAATTTTTTTTTCATCCCCAATTTGAAAATTGTTTATGTAGAATTAAGCTCGCACCTTTCCTGAGTTCAAATCTGCTTTTGGGGTCGTGCTGCGACTTATAATTTTCGAGAAAATGAGATTCTTGTAACGCTCTTCGAGGCAGTCAGAAATTCCAATGCAACCCCTGTAAAAATTTGAAAATTTTTTTTTCATCCCCAATTTGAAAATTGTTTATGTAGAATTAAGCTCGCACCTTTCTTGAGTTCAAATCTGCTTTTGGTGTTGTGCTGCGACTTATAGTTTTCGAGAAAATGGGATTTTTCTAACGCTCTTCGAGGCAGTCGGAAATTCCAATGCAAGCCCTGTAAAAATTTTAAAATTTTTTTTTCATCCCCAATTTGAAAATTGATTATGTAGAATTAAGCTCGCACCTTTCCTGAGTTCAAATCTGCTTTTGGGGTCGTGCTGCGACTTATAGTTTTCGAGAAAATGGGATTCTTGTAACGCTCTTCGAGGCAGTCAGAAATTCCAATGCAACCCCTGTAAAAATTTGAAAATTTTTTTTCATCCCCAATTTGAAAATTGTTTATGTAGAATTAAGCTCGCACCTTTCCTGAGTTCAAATCTGCTTTTGGGGTTGTGCTGCGACTTATAGTTTTCGAGAAAATGGGATTTTTCTAACGCTCTTCGAGGCAGTCAGAAATTCCAATGCAAGCCCTGTAAAAATTTGAAATTTTTTTTTTATCCCCAATTTGAAAATTGTTTATGTAGGATTAAGCTCGCACCTTTCCTGAGTTCAAATCTGCTTTTGGTGTTGTGCTGCGACTTATAGTTTTCGAGAAAATGGGATTCTTGTAACGCTCTTCGAGGCAGTCAGAAATTCCAATGCAACCCCTGTAAAAATTTGAAAATTTTTTTTTCATCCCCAATTTGAAAATTGTTTATGTAGAATAAAGCTCGCACCTTTCCCGAGTTCAAATCTGCTTTTGGGGTTGAGCTGCGGCTTATAGTTTTCGAGAAAATGGGATCTTTGTAACGCTCTTCGAGGCAGTCAGAAATTCCAATGCAACCCCTGTAAAAATTTGAAAATTTTTTTTTCATCCCCAATTTGAAAATTGTTTATGTAGAATTAAGCTCGCACCTTTCCTGAGTTCAAATCTGCTTTTGAGGTTGTGCTGCGACTTATAGTTTTCGAGAAAATGGGATTCTTCTAACGGTCTTCGAGGCAGTCAGAAATTCCAATGCAACCCCTGTAAAAATTTGAAAATTTTTTTTTCATCCCCAATTTGAAAATTGTTTATGTAGAATTAAGCTCGCACCTTTCCTGAGTTCAAATCTGCTTTTGGGGTTGAGCTGCGGCTTATAGTTTCGAGAAAATGGGATTTTTGTAACGCTCTTCGAGGCAGTCAGAAATTCCAATGCAACCCCTGCAAAAATTTGAAAAATTTTTTTTCATCCCCAATTTGAAAATTGTTTATGTAGAATTAAGCACCTTTCCTGAGTTCAAATCTGCTTTTGGGGTTGTGCTGCGACTTATAGTTTTCGAGAAAATGGGATTCTTGTAACGCTCTTCGAGGCAGTCAGAAATTCCAATGCAACCCCTGTAAAAATTTGAAAATTTTTTTTTCATCCCCAATTTGAAAATTGTTTATGTAGAATTAAGCTCGCATCTTTCCTGAGTTCAAATCTGCTTTTGGGGTTGAGCTGCGACTTATAGTTTTCGAGAAAATGGGATTTTTGTAACGCTCTTCGAGGCAGTCAGAAATTCCAATGCAACCCCTGTAAAAATTTGAACATTTTTTTTTCATCCCCAATTTGAAAATTGTTTATGTAGAATTAAGCTCGCACCTTTCCTGAGTTCAAATCTGCTTTTGGGGTTGTGCTGCGACTTATAGTTTTCGAGAAAATGGGATTCTTGTAACGCTCTTCGAGGCAGTCAGAAATTCCAATGCAACCCCTGTAAAAATTTGAAAATTTTTTTTTCATCCCCAATTTGAAAATTGTTTATATAGAATTAAGCTCGCACCTTTCCTGAGTTCAAATCTGCTTTTGGGGTTGTGCTGCGACTTATAGTTTTCGAGAAAATGGGATTTTTGTAACGCTCTTCGAGGCAGTCAGAAATTCCAATGTAACCCCTGTAAAAATTTGAAATTTTTTTTTCATCCCCAATTTGAAAATTGTTTATGTAGAATTAAGCTCGCACCTTTCCTGAGTTCAAATCTGCTTTTGGGGTCGTGCTGCGACTTATAATTTTCGAGAAAATGAGATTCTTGTAACGCTCTTCGAGGCAGTCAGAAATTCCAATGCAACCCCTGTAAAAATTTGAAAATTTTTTTTTCATCCCCAATTTGAAAATTGTTTATGTAGAATTAAGCTCGCACCTTTCCTGAGTTCAAATCTGCTTTTGGTGTTGTGCTGCGACTTATAGTTTTCGAGAAAATGGGATTTTTCTAACGCTCTTCGAGGCAGTCGGAAATTCCAATGCAAGCCCTGTAAAAATTTTAAAATTTTTTTTTCATCCCCAATTTGAAAATTGATTATGTAGAATTAAGCTCGCACCTTTCCTGAGTTCAAATCTGCTTTTGGGGTCGTGCTGCGACTTATAGTTTTCGAGAAAATGGGATTCTTGTAACGCTCTTCGAGGCAGTCAGAAATTCCAATGCAACCCCTGTAAAAATTTGAAAATTTTTTTTTCATCCCCAATTTGAAAATTGTTTATGTAGAATAAAGCTCGCACCTTTCCTGAGTTCAAATCTGCTTTTGGGGTTGTGCTGCGACTTATAGTTTTCGAGAAAATGGGATTCTTGTAACGCTCTTCGAGGCAGTCAGAAATTCCAATGCAACCCCTGTAAAAATTTGAAAATTTTTTTTTCATCCCCAATTTGAAAATTGTTTATGTAGAATTAAGCTCGCACCTTTCCTGAGTTCAAATCTGCTTTTGGTGTTGTGCTGCGACTTATAGTTTTCGAGAAAATGGGATTTTTGTAACGCTCTTCGAGGCAGTCAGAAATTCCAATGCAACCCCTGTAAAAATTTGAAATTTTTTTTTTCATCCCCAATTTGAAAATTGTTTATGTAGAATTAAGCTCGCACCTTTCCTGAGTTCAAATCTGCTTTTGGGGTTGAGCTGCGACTTATAGTTTTCGAGAAAATGGGATTCTTGTAACGCTCTTCGAGGCAGTCAGAAATTCCAATGCAACCCCTGTAAAAATTTGAAAATTTTTTTTTCATCCCCAATTTGAAAATTGTTTATGTAGAATAAAGCTCGCACCTTTCCTGAGTTCAATTCTGCTTTTGGGGTTGTGCTGCGACTTATAGTTTTCGAGAAAATGGGATTCTTGTAACGCTCTTCGAGGCAGTCAGAAATTCCAATGCAACCCCTGTAAAAATTTGAAAATTTTTTTTTCATCCCCAATTTGAAAATTGTTTATGTAGAATTAAGCTCGCACCTTTCCTGAGTTCAAATCTGCTTTTGGTGTTGTGCTGCGACTTATAGTTTTCGAGAAAATGGGATTTTTGTAACGCTCTTCGAGGCAGTCAGAAATTCCAATGCAACCCCTGTAAAAATTTGAAATTTTTTTTTTCATCCCCAATTTGAAAATTGTTTATGTAGAATTAAGCTCGCACCTTTCCTGAGTTCAAATCTGCTTTTGGGGTTGAGCTGCGGCTTATAGTTTCGAGAAAATGGGATTTTTGTAACGCTCTTCGAGGCAGTCAGAAATTCCAATGCAACCCCTGCAAAAATTTGAAAAATTTTTTTTCATCCCCAATTTGAAAATTGTTTATGTAGAATTAAGCACCTTTCCTGAGTTCAAATCTGCTTTTGGGGTTGTGCTGCGACTTATAGTTTTCGAGAAAATGGGATTCTTGTAACGCTCTTCGAGGCAGTCAGAAATTCCAATGCAACCCCTGTAAAAATTTGAAAATTTTTTTTTCATCCCCAATTTGAAAATTGTTTATGTAGAATTAAGCTCGCATCTTTCCTGAGTTCAAATCTGCTTTTGGGGTTGAGCTGCGACTTATAGTTTTCGAGAAAATGGGATTTTTGTAACGCTCTTCGAGGCAGTCAGAAATTCCAATGCAACCCCTGTAAAAATTTGAACATTTTTTTTTCATCCCCAATTTGAAAATTGTTTATGTAGAATTAAGCTCGCACCTTTCCTGAGTTCAAATCTGCTTTTGGGGTTGTGCTGCGACTTATAGTTTTCGAGAAAATGGGATTCTTGTAACGCTCTTCGAGGCAGTCAGAAATTCCAATGCAACCCCTGTAAAAATTTGAAAATTTTTTTTTCATCCCCAATTTGAAAATTGTTTATATAGAATTAAGCTCGCACCTTTCCTGAGTTCAAATCTGCTTTTGGGGTTGTGCTGCGACTTATAGTTTTCGAGAAAATGGGATTTTTGTAACGCTCTTCGAGGCAGTCAGAAATTCCAATGTAACCCCTGTAAAAATTTGAAATTTTTTTTTCATCCCCAATTTGAAAATTGTTTATGTAGAATTAAGCTCGCACCTTTCCTGAGTTCAAATCTGCTTTTGGGGTCGTGCTGCGACTTATAATTTTCGAGAAAATGAGATTCTTGTAACGCTCTTCGAGGCAGTCAGAAATTCCAATGCAACCCCTGTAAAAATTTGAAAATTTTTTTTTCATCCCCAATTTGAAAATTGTTTATGTAGAATTAAGCTCGCACCTTTCCTGAGTTCAAATCTGCTTTTGGTGTTGTGCTGCGACTTATAGTTTTCGAGAAAATGGGATTTTTCTAACGCTCTTCGAGGCAGTCGGAAATTCCAATGCAAGCCCTGTAAAAATTTGAAAATTTTTTTTTCATCCCCAATTTGAAAATTGTTTATGTAGAATTAAGCTCGCACCTTTCCTGAGTTCAAATCTGCTTTTGGTGTTGTGCTGCGACTTATAGTTTTCGAGAAAATGGGATTTTTGTAACGCTCTTCGAGGCAGTCAGAAATTCCAATGCAACCCCTGTAAAAATTTGAAATTTTTTTTTTCATCCCCAATTTGAAAATTGTTTATGTAGAATTAAGCTCGCACCTTTCCTGAGTTCAAATCTGCTTTTGGGGTTGAGCTGCGACTTATAGTTTTCGAGAAAATGCGATTCTTGTAACGCTCTTCGAGGCAGTCAGAAATTCCAATGCAACCCCTGTAAAAATTTGAAAATTTTTTTTTCATCCCCAATTTGAAAATTGTTTATGTAGAATAAAGCTCGCACCTTTCCTGAGTTCAAATCTGCTTTTGGGGTTGTGCTGCGACTTATAGTTTTCGAGAAAATGGGATTCTTGTAACGCTCTTCGAGGCAGTCAGAAATTCCAATGCAACCCCTGTAAAAATTTGAAAATTTTTTTTTCATCCCCAATTTGAAAATTGTTTATGTAGAATTAAGCTCGCACCTTTCCTGAGTTCAAATCTGCTTTTGGTGTTGTGCTGCGACTTATAGTTTTCGAGAAAATGGGATTTTTGTAACGCTCTTCGAGGCAGTCAGAAATTCCAATGCAACCCCTGTAAAAATTTGAAATTTTTTTTTTCATCCCCAATTTGAAAATTGTTTATGTAGAATTAAGCTCGCACCTTTCCTGAGTTCAAATCTGCTTTTGGGGTCGTGCTGCGACTTATAGTTTTCGAGAAAATGGGATTCTTGTAACGCTCTTCGAGGCAGTCAGAAATTCCAATGCAACCCCTGTAAAAATTTGAAAATTTTTTTTTCATCCCCAATTTGTAAATTGTTTATGTAGAATAAAGCTCGCACCTTTCCCGAGTTCAAATCTGCTTTTGGGGTTGAGCTGCGGCTTATAGTTTTCGAGAAAATGGGATTTTTGTAACGCTCTTCGAGGCAGTCAGAAATTCCAATGCAACCCCTGTAAAAATTTGAAAATTTTTTTTTCATCCCCAATTTGAAAATTGTTTATGTAGAATTAAGCTCGCACCTTTCCTGAGTTCAAATCTGCTTTTGGGGTTGTGCTGCGACTTATAGTTTTCGAGAAAATGGGATTCTTGTAACGCTCTTCGAGGCAGTCAGAAATTCCAATGCAACCCCTGTAAAAATTTGAAAATTTTTTTTTCATCCCCAATTTGAAAATTGTTTATATAGAATTAAGCTCGCACCTTTCCTGAGTTCAAATCTGCTTTTGGGGTCGTGCTGCGACTTATAATTTTCGAGAAAATGGGATTCTTGTAACGCTCTTCGAGGCAGTCAGAAATTCCAATGCAACCCCTGTAAAAATTTGAAAATTTTTTTTTTCATCCCCAATTTGAAAATTGTTTATGTAGAATTAAGCTCGCACCTTTCCTGAGTTCAAATCTGGTTTTGGTGTTGTGCTGCGACTTATAGTTTTCGAGAAAATGGGATTTTTCTAACGCTCTTCGAATCAGTCGGAAATTCCAATGCAAGCCCTGTAAAAATTTTAAAATTTTTTTTTCATCCCCAATTTGAAAATTGATTATGTAGAATTAAGCTCGCACCTTTCCTGAGTTCAAATCTGCTTTTGGGGTCGTGCTGCGACTTATAGTTTTCGAGAAAATGGGATTCTTGTAACGCTCTTCGAGGCAGTCAGAAATTCCAATGCAACCCCTGTAAAAATTTGAAATTTTTTTTTCATCCCCAATTTGAAAATTGTTTATGTAGAATTAAGCTCGCACCTTTCCTGAGTTCAAATCTGCTTTTGGGGTTGTGCTGCGACTTATAGTTTTCGAGAAAATGGGATTCTTGTAACGCTCTTCGAGGCAGTCAGAAATTCCAATGCAACCCCTGTAAAAATTTGAAAATTTTTTTTTCATCCCCAATTTGAAAATTGTTTATGTAGAATTAAGCTCGCACCTTTCCTGAGTTCAAATCTGCTTTTGGTGTTGTGCTGCGACTTATAGTTTTCGAGAAAATGGGATTTTTGTAACGCTCTTCGAGGCAGTCAGAAATTCCAATGCAACCCCTGTAAAAATTTGAAATTTTTTTTTTCATCCCCAATTTGAAAATTGTTTATGTAGAATTAAGCTCGCACCTTTCCTGAGTTCAAATCTGCTTTTGGGGTTGAGCTGCGACTTATAGTTTTCGAGAAAATGGGATTCTTGTAACGCTCTTCGAGGCAGTCAGAAATTTCAATGCAACCCCTGTAAAAATTTGAAATTTTTTTTTTTCATCCCCAATTTGAAAATTGCTTATGTAGAATTAAGCTCGCACCTTTCCTGAGTTCAAATCTGCTTTTGGGGTTGTGCTGCGACTTATAGTTTTCGAGAAAATGGGATTCTTGTAACGCTCTTCGAGGCAGTCAGAAATTCCAATGCAACCCCTGTAAAAATTTGAAAATTTTTTTTTCATCCCCAATTTGAAAATTGTTTATGTAGAATTAAGCTCGCACCTTTCCTGAGTTCAAATCTGGTTTTGGTGTTGTGCTGCGACTTATAGTTTTCGAGAAAATGGGATTTTTCTAACGCTCTTCGAGGCAGTCGGAAATTCCAATGCAAGCCCTGTAAAAATTTTAAAATTTTTTTTTCATCCCCAATTTGAAAATTGATTATGTAGAATTAAGCTCGCACCTTTCCTGAGTTCAAATCTGCTTTTGGGGTCGTGCTGCGACTTATAGTTTTCGAGAAAATGGGATTCTTGTAACGCTCTTCGAGGCAGTCAGAAATTCCAATGCAACCCCTGTAAAAATTTGAAATTTTTTTTTCATCCCCAATTTGAAAATTGTTTATGTAGAATTAAGCTCGCACCTTTCCTGAGTTCAAATCTGCTTTTGGGGTTGTGCTGCGACTTATAGTTTTCGAGAAAATGGGATTCTTGTAACGCTCTTCGAGGCAGTCAGAAATTCCAATGTAACCCCTGTAAAAATTTGAAATTTTTTTTTCATCCCCAATTTGAAAATTGTTTATGTAGAATAAAGCTCGCACCTTTCCTGAGTTCAAATCTGCTTTTGGTGTTGTGCTGCGACTTATAGTTTTCGAGAAAATGGGATTTTTCTAACGCTCTTCGAGGCAGTCGGAAATTCCAATGCAAGCCCTGTAAAAATTTTAAAATTTTTTTTTCATCCCCAATTTGAAAATTGATTATGTAGAATTAAGCTCGCACCTTTCCTGAGTTCAAATCTGCTTTTGGGGTCGTGCTGCGACTTATAGTTTTCGAGAAAATGGGATTCTTGTAACGCTCTTCGAGGCAGTCAGAAATTCCAATGCAACCCCTGTAAAAATTTGAAAATTTTTTTTCATCCCCAATTTGAAAATTGTTTATGTAGAATAAAGCTCGCACCTTTCCTGAGTTCAAATCTGCTTTTGGGGTTGTGCTGCGACTTATAGTTTTCGAGAAAATGGGATTCTTGTAACGCTCTTCGAGGCAGTCAGAAATTCCAATGCAACCCCTGTAAAAATTTGGAAATTTTTTTTTCATCCCCAATTTGAAAATTGTTTATGTAGAATTAAGCTCGCACCTTTCCTGAGTTCAAATCTGCTTTTGGTGTTGTGCTGCGACTTATAGTTTTCGAGAAAATGGGATTTTTGTAACGCTCTTCGAGGCAGTCAGAAATTCCAATGCAACCCCTGTAAAAATTTGAAATTTTTTTTTTCATCCCCAATTTGAAAATTGTTTATGTAGAATTAAGCTCGCACCTTTCCTGAGTTCAAATCTGCTTTTGGGGTTGAGCTGCGACTTATAGTTTTCGAGAAAATGGGATTCTTGTAACGCTCTTCGAGGCAGTCAGAAATTTCAATGCAACCCCTGTAAAAATTTGAAATTTTTTTTTTTCATCCCCAATTTGAAAATTGCTTATGTAGAATTAAGCTCGCACCTTTCCTGAGTTCAAATCTGCTTTTGGGGTTGTGCTGCGACTTATAGTTTTCGAGAAAATTGGATTTTTGTAAAGCTCTTCGAGGCAGTCAGAAATTCCAATGCAACCCCTGTAAAAATTTGAAAATTTTTTTTTCATCCCCAATTTGATAATTGTTTATGTAGAATAAAGCTCGCACCTTTCCTGAGTTCAAATCTGCTTTTGAGGTTGTGCTGCGACTTATAGTTTTCGAGAAAATAGGATTCTTCTAACGGTCTTCGAGGCAGTCAGAAATTCCAATGCAACCCCTGTAAAAATTTGAAAATTTTTTTTTCATCCCCAATTTGAAAATTGTTTATGTAGAATTAAGCTCGCACCTTTCCTGAGTTCAAATCTGCTTTTGGGGTTGAGCTGCGGCTTATAGTTTCGAGAAAATGGGATTTTTGTAACGCTCTTCGAGGCAGTCAGAAATTCCAATGCAACCCCTGCAAAAATTTGAAAAATTTTTTTTCATCCCCAATTTGAAAATTGTTTATGTAGAATTAAGCACCTTTCCTGAGTTCAAATCTGCTTTTGGGGTTGTGCTGCGACTTATAGTTTTCGAGAAAATGGGATTCTTGTAACGCTCTTCGAGGCAGTCAGAAATTCCAATGCAACCCCTGTAAAAATTTGAAAATTTTTTTTTCATCCCCAATTTGAAAATTGTTTATGTAGAATTAAGCTCGCATCTTTCCTGAGTTCAAATCTGCTTTTGGGGTTGAGCTGCGACTTATAGTTTTCGAGAAAATGGGATTTTTGTAACGCTCTTCGAGGCAGTCAGAAATTCCAATGCAACCCCTGTAAAAATTTGAACATTTTTTTTTCATCCCCAATTTGAAAATTGTTTATGTAGAATTAAGCTCGCACCTTTCCTGAGTTCAAATCTGCTTTTGGGGTTGTGCTGCGACTTATACTTCGAGGCAGTCAGAAATTCCAATGCAACCCCTGTAAAAATTTGAAAATTTTTTTTTCATCCCCAATTTGAAAATTGTTTATATAGAATTAAGCTCGCACCTTTCCTGAGTTCAAATCTGCTTTTGGGGTTGTGCTGCGACTTATAGTTTTCGAGAAAATTGGATTTTTGTAACGCTCTTCGAGGCAGTCAGAAATTCCAATGTAACCCCTGTAAAAATTTGAAATTTTTTTTTCATCCCCAATTTGAAAATTGTTTATGTAGAATTAAGCTCGCACCTTTCCTGAGTTCAAATCTGCTTTTGGGGTCGTGCTGCGACTTATAATTTTCGAGAAAATGAGATTCTTGTAACGCTCTTCGAGGCAGTCAGAAATTCCAATGCAACCCCTGTAAAAATTTGAAAATTTTTTTTTCATCCCCAATTTGAAAATTGTTTATGTAGAATTAAGCTCGCACCTTTCCTGAGTTCAAATCTGCTTTTGGTGTTGTGCTGCGACTTATAGTTTTCGAGAAAATGGGATTTTTGTAACGCTCTTCGAGGCAGTCAGAAATTCCAATGCAACCCCTGTAAAAATTTGAAAATTTTTTTTTCATCCCCAATTTGAAAATTGTTTATGTAGAATTAAGCTCGCACCTTTCCTGAGTTCAAATCTGCTTTTGGGGTTGAGCTGCGACTTATAGTTTTCGAGAAAATGGGATTCTTGTAACGCTCTTCGAGGCAGTCAGAAATTTCAATGCAAGCCCTGTAAAAATTTTAAAATTTTTTTTTCATCCCCAATTTGAAAATTGATTATGTAGAATTAAGCTCGCACCTTTCCTGAGTTCAAATCTGCTTTTGGGGTCGTGCTGCGACTTATAGTTTTCGAGAAAATGGGATTCTTGTAACGCTCTTCGAGGCAGTCAGAAATTCCAATGCAACCCCTGTAAAAATTTGAAAATTTTTTTTCATCCCCAATTTGAAAATTGTTTATGTAGAATAAAGCTCGCACCTTTCCTGAGTTCAAATCTGCTTTTGGGGTTGTGCTGCGACTTATAGTTTTCGAGAAAATGGGATTCTTGTAACGCTCTTCGAGGCAGTCAGAAATTCCAATGCAACCCCTGTAAAAATTTGAAAATTTTTTTTTCATCCCCAATTTGAAAATTGTTTATGTAGAATTAAGCTCGCACCTTTCCTGAGTTCAAATCTGCTTTTGGTGTTGTGCTGCGACTTATAGTTTTCGAGAAAATGGGATTTTTGTAACGCTCTTCGAGGCAGTCAGAAATTCCAATGCAACCCCTGTAAAAATTTGAAATTTTTTTTTTCATCCCCAATTTGAAAATTGTTTATGTAGAATTAAGCTCGCACCTTTCCTGAGTTCAAATCTGCTTTTGGGGTTGAGCTGCGACTTATAGTTTTCGAGAAAATGGGATTCTTGTAACGCTCTTCGAGGCAGTCAGAAATTTCAATGCAACCCCTGTAAAAATTTGAAATTTTTTTTTTTCATCCCCAATTTGAAAATTGCTTATGTAGAATTAAGCTCGCACCTTTCCTGAGTTCAAATCTGCTTTTGGGGTTGTGCTGCGACTTATAGTTTTCGAGAAAATTGGATTTTTGTAAAGCTCTTCGAGGCAGTCAGAAATTCCAATGCAACCCCTGTAAAAATTTGAAAATTTTTTTTTCATCCCCAATTTGATAATTGTTTATGTAGAATAAAGCTCGCACCTTTCCTGAGTTCAAATCTGCTTTTGAGGTTGTGCTGCGACTTATAGTTTTCGAGAAAATAGGATTCTTCTAACGGTCTTCGAGGCAGTCAGAAATTCCAATGCAACCCCTGTAAAAATTTGAAAATTTTTTTTTCATCCCCAATTTGAAAATTGTTTATGTAGAATTAAGCTCGCACCTTTCCTGAGTTCAAATCTGCTTTTGGGGTTGAGCTGCGGCTTATAGTTTCGAGAAAATGGGATTTTTGTAACGCTCTTCGAGGCAGTCAGAAATTCCAATGCAACCCCTGCAAAAATTTGAAAAATTTTTTTTCATCCCCAATTTGAAAATTGTTTATGTAGAATTAAGCACCTTTCCTGAGTTCAAATCTGCTTTTGGGGTTGTGCTGCGACTTATAGTTTTCGAGAAAATGGGATTCTTGTAACGCTCTTCGAGGCAGTCAGAAATTCCAATGCAACCCCTGTAAAAATTTGAAAATTTTTTTTTCATCCCCAATTTGAAAATTGTTTATGTAGAATTAAGCTCGCATCTTTCCTGAGTTCAAATCTGCTTTTGGGGTTGAGCTGCGACTTATAGTTTTCGAGAAAATGGGATTTTTGTAACGCTCTTCGAGGCAGTCAGAAATTCCAATGCAACCCCTGTAAAAATTTGAACATTTTTTTTTCATCCCCAATTTGAAAATTGTTTATGTAGAATTAAGCTCGCACCTTTCCTGAGTTCAAATCTGCTTTTGGGGTTGTGCTGCGACTTATACTTCGAGGCAGTCAGAAATTCCAATGCAACCCCTGTAAAAATTTGAAAATTTTTTTTTCATCCCCAATTTGAAAATTGTTTATATAGAATTAAGCTCGCACCTTTCCTGAGTTCAAATCTGCTTTTGGGGTTGTGCTGCGACTTATAGTTTTCGAGAAAATTGGATTTTTGTAACGCTCTTCGAGGCAGTCAGAAATTCCAATGTAACCCCTGTAAAAATTTGAAATTTTTTTTTCATCCCCAATTTGAAAATTGTTTATGTAGAATTAAGCTCGCACCTTTCCTGAGTTCAAATCTGCTTTTGGGGTCGTGCTGCGACTTATAATTTTCGAGAAAATGAGATTCTTGTAACGCTCTTCGAGGCAGTCAGAAATTCCAATGCAACCCCTGTAAAAATTTGAAAATTTTTTTTTCATCCCCAATTTGAAAATTGTTTATGTAGAATTAAGCTCGCACCTTTCCTGAGTTCAAATCTGCTTTTGGTGTTGTGCTGCGACTTATAGTTTTCGAGAAAATGGGATTTTTCTAACGCTCTTCGAGGCAGTCGGAAATTCCAATGCAAGCCCTGTAAAAATTTTAAAATTTTTTTTTCATCCCCAATTTGAAAATTGATTATGTAGAATTAAGCTCGCACCTTTCCTGAGTTCAAATCTGCTTTTGGGGTCGTGCTGCGACTTATAGTTTTCGAGAAAATGGGATTCTTGTAACGCTCTTCGAGGCAGTCAGAAATTCCAATGCAACCCCTGTAAAAATTTGAAAATTTTTTTTTCATCCCCAATTTGAAAATTGTTTATGTAGAATAAAGCTCGCACCTTTCCTGAGTTCAAATCTGCTTTTGGGGTTGTGCTGCGACTTATAGTTTTCGAGAAAATGGGATTCTTGTAACGCTCTTCGAGGCAGTCAGAAATTCCAATGCAACCCCTGTAAAAATTTTAAAATTTTTTTTTCATCCCCAATTTGAAAATTGTTTATGTAGAATTAAGCTCGCACCTTTCCTGAGTTCAAATCTGCTTTTGGTGTTGTGCTGCGACTTATAGTTTTCGAGAAAATGGGATTTTTGTAACGCTCTTCGAGGCAGTCAGAAATTCCAATGCAACCCCTGTAAAAATTTGAAATTTTTTTTTTCATCCCCAATTTGAAAATTGTTTATGTAGAATTAAGCTCGCACCTTTCCTGAGTTCAAATCTGCTTTTGGGGTTGAGCTGCGACTTATAGTTTTCGAGAAAATGGGATTCTTGTAACGCTCTTCGAGGCAGTCAGAAATTCCAATGCAACCCCTGTAAAAATTTGAAAATTTTTTTTTCATCCCCAATTTGAAAATTGTTTATGTAGAATAAAGCTCGCACCTTTCCTGAGTTCAAATCTGCTTTTGGGGTTGTGCTGCGACTTATAGTTTTCGAGAAAATGGGATTTTTGTAACGCTCTTCGAGGCAGTCAGAAATTCCAATGCAACCCCTGTAAAAATTTGAAATTTTTTTTTTCATCCCCAATTTGAAAATTGTTTATGTAGAATTAAGCTCGCACCTTTCCTGAGTTCAAATCTGCTTTTGGGGTCGTGCTGCGACTTATAGTTTTCGAGAAAATGGGATTCTTGTAACGCTCTTCGAGGCAGTCAGAAATTCCAATGCAACCCCTGTAAAAATTTGAAAATTTTTTTTTCATCCCCAATTTGAAAATTGTTTATGTAGAATTAAGCTCGCACCTTTCCTGAGTTCAAATCTGCTTTTGGGGTTGTGCTGCGACTTATAGTTTTCGAGAAAATGGGATTCTTGTAACGCTCTTCGAGGCAGTCAGAAATTCCAATGCAACCCCTGTAAAAATTTGAAAATTTTTTTTTCATCCCCAATTTGAAAATTGTTTATATAGAATTAAGCTCGCACCTTTCCTGAGTTCAAATCTGCTTTTGGGGTTGTGCTGCGACTTATAGTTTTCGAGAAAATTGGATTTTTGTAACGCTCTTCGAGGCAGTCAGAAATTCCAATGTAACCCCTGTAAAAATTTGAAATTTTTTTTTCATCCCCAATTTGAAAATTGTTTATGTAGAATTAAGCTCGCACCTTTCCTGAGTTCAAATCTGCTTTTGGGGTCGTGCTGCGACTTATAATTTTCGAGAAAATGGGATTCTTGTAACGCTCTTCGAGGCAGTCAGAAATTCCAATGCAACCCCTGTAAAAATTTGAAAATTTTTTTTTCATCCCCAATTTGAAAATTGTTTATGTAGAATTAAGCTCGCACCTTTCCTGAGTTCAAATCTGCTTTTGGTGTTGTGCTGCGACTTATAGTTTTCGAGAAAATGGGATTTTTCTAACGCTCTTCGAGGCAGTCGGAAATTCCAATGCAAGCCCTGTATAAATTTTAAATTTTTTTTTCATCCCCAATTTGAAAATTGTTTATGTAGAATTAAGCTCGCACCTTTCCTGAGTTCAAATCTGCTTTTGGGGTCGTGCTGCGACTTATAATTTTCGAGAAAATGGGATTCTTGTAACGCTCTTCGAGGCAGTCAGAAATTCCAATTCAACCCCTGTAAAAATTTGAAAATTTTTTTTTCATCCCCAATTTGAAAATTGTTTATGTAGAATAAAGCTCGCACCTTTCCTGAGTTCAAATCTGCTTTTGGGGTTGTGCTGCGACTTATAGTTTTCGAGAAAATGGGATTCTTGTAACGCTCTTCGAGGCAGTCAGAAATTCCAATGCAACCCCTGTAAAAATTTGAAAATTTTTTTTTCATCCCCAATTTGAAAATTGTTTATGTAGAATAAAGCTCGCACCTTTCCTGAGTTCAAATCTGCTTTTGGGGTCGTGCTGCGACTTATAGTTTTCGAGAAAATGGGATTCTTGTAACGCTCTTCGAGGCAGTCAGAAATTCCAATGCAACCCCTGTAAAAATTTGAAAATTTTTTTTTCATCCCCAATTTGAAAATTGTTTATGTAGAATAAAGCTCGCACCTTTCCTGAGTTCAAATCTGCTTTTGGGGTTGTGCTGCGACTTATAGTTTTCGAGAAAATGGGATTCTTGTAACGCTCTTCGAGGCAGTCAGAAATTCCAATGCAACCCCTGTAAAAATTTGAAAATTTTTTTTTCATCCCCAATTTGAAAATTGTTTATGTAGAATAAAGCTCGCACCTTTCCTGAGTTCAAATCTGCTTTTGGGGTTGAGCTGCGGCTTATAGTTTTCGAGAAAATGGGATCTTTTTAACGCTCTTTGAGGCAGTCAGAAATTCCAATGCAACCCCTGTAAAAATTTGAAAATTTTTTTTTCATCCCCAATTTGAAAATTGTTTATGTAGAATTAAGCTCGCACCTTTCATGAGTTCAAATCTGCTTTTGGGGTTGTGCTGCGACTTATAGTTATCGAGAAAATTGGATTTTTGTAACGCTCTTCGAGGCAGTCAGAAATTCCAATGCAACCCCTGCAAAAATTTTAAAATTTTTTTTTCATCCCCAATTTAAAAATTGTTTAGGTAGAATTAAGCTCACACCTTTCCTGAGTTCAAATCTGCTTTTGGGGTTGAGCTGCGGCTTATAGTTTTCGAGAAAATGGGATCTTTTTAACGCTCTTTGAGGCAGTCAGAAATTCCAATGCAACCCCTGTAAAAATTTGAAAATTTTTTTTTCATCCCGAATTTAAAAATTGATTATGTAGAATTAAGCTCGCACCTTTCATGAGTTCAAATCTGCTTTTGGTGTTGTGCTGCGGCTTATAGTTTTCGAGAAAATTGGATTTTTGTAACGCTCTTCGAGGCAGTCAGAAATTCCAATGCAACCCCTGTAAAAATTTGAAAATTTTTTTTTCATCCCCAATTTGAAAATTGTTTATGTAGAATAAAGCTCGCACCTTTCCCGAGTTCAAATCTGCTTTTGGGGTTGAGCTGCGGCTTATAGTTTTCGAGAAAATGGGATTTTTGTAACGCTCTTCGAGGCAGTCGGAAATTCCAATGCAAGCCCTGTAAAAATTTTAAAATTTTTTTTTCATCCCCAATTTGAAAATTGATTATGTAGAATTAAGCTCGCACCTTTCCTGAGTTCAAATCTGCTTTTGGGGTCGTGCTGCGACTTATAGTTTTCGAGAAAATGGGATTCTTGTAACGCTCTTCGAGGCAGTCAGAAATTCCAATGCAACCCCTGTAAAAATTTGAAAATTTTTTTTTCATCCCCAATTTGAAAATTGTTTATGTAGAATAAAGCTCGCACCTTTCCTGAGTTCAAATCTGCTTTTGGGGTTGAGCTGCGGCTTATAGTTTTCGAGAAAATGGGATCTTTTTAACGCTCTTTGAGGCAGTCAGAAATTCCAATGCAACCCCTGTAAAAATTTGAAAATTTTTTTTTCATCCCCAATTTGAAAATTGTTTATGTAGAATTAAGCTCGCACCTTTCATGAGTTCAAATCTGCTTTTGGGGTTGTGCTGCGACTTATAGTTATCGAGAAAATTGGATTTTTGTAACGCTCTTCGAGGCAGTCAGAAATTCCAATGCAACCCCTGTAAAAATTTTAAAATTTTTTTTTCATCCCCAATTTAAAAATTGTTTAGGTAGAATTAAGCTCACACCTTTCCTGAGTTCAAATCTGCTTTTGGGGTTGAGCTGCGGCTTATAGTTTTCGAGAAAATGGGATCTTTTTAACGCTCTTCGAGGCAGTCAGAAATTCCAATGCAAGCCCTGTAAAAATTTGAAAATTTTTTTTTCATCCCCAATTTGAAAATTGATTATGTAGAATTAAGCTCCCAAATTTCCTGAGTTCAAATCTGCTTTTGGGGTCCTGCTGCGACTTATAGTTTTCGAGAAAATGGGATTCTTGTAACGCTCTTCGAGGCAGTCAGAAATTCCAATGCAACCCCTGTAAAAATTTGAAAATTTTTTTTTCATCCCCAATTTGAAAATTGTTTATGTAGAATAAAGCTCGCACCTTTCCCGAGTTCAAATCTGCTTTTGGGGTTGAGTTGCGGCTTATAGTTTTCGAGAAAATGGGATTTTTGTAACGCTCTTCGAGGCAGTCAGAAATTCCAATGCAACCCCTGTAAAAATTTGAAAATTTTTTTTTCATCCCCAATTTGAAAATTGTTTATGTAGAATTAAGCTCGCACCTTTCCTGAGTTCAAATCTGCTTTTGGTGTTGTGCTGCGACTTATAGTTTTCGAGAAAATGGGATTTTTCTAACGCTCTTCGAGGCAGTCAGAAATTCCAATGCAAGCCCTGTAAAAATTTGAAATTTTTTTTTATCCCCAATTTGAAAATTGTTTATGTAGGATTAAGCTCGCACCTTTCCTGAGTTCAAATCTGCTTTTGGTGTTGTGCTGCGACTTATAGTTTTCGAGAAAATGGGATTCTTGTAACGCTCTTCGAGGCAGTCAGAAATTCCAATGCAACCCCTGTAAAAATTTGAAAATTTTTTTTTCATCCCCAATTTGAAAATTGTTTATGTAGAATAAAGCTCGCACCTTTCCCGAGTTCAAATCTGCTTTTGGGGTTGAGCTGCGGCTTATAGTTTTCGAGAAAATGGGATCTTTGTAACGCTCTTCGAGGCAGTCAGATATTCCAATGCAACCCCTGTAAAAATTTGAAAATTTTTTTTTCATCCCCAATTTGAAAATTGTTTATGTAGAATTAAGCTCGCACCTTTCCTGAGTTCAAATCTGCTTTTGGGGTTGTGCTGCGACTTATAGTTTTCGAGAAAATGGGATTTTTCTAACGCTCTTCGAGGCAGTCGGAAATTCCAATGCAAGCCCTGTAAAAATTTTAAAATTTTTTTTTCATCCCCAATTTGAAAATTGTTTATGTAGAATTAAGCTCGCACCTTTCCTGAGTTCAAATCTGCTTTTGGTGTTGTGCTGCGACTTATAGTTTTCGAGAAAATGGGATTTTTGTAACGCTCTTCGAGGCAGTCAGAAATTCCAATGCAACCCCTGTAAAAATTTGAAATTTTTTTTTTCATCCCCAATTTGAAAATTGTTTATGTAGAATTAAGCTCGCACCTTTCCTGAGTTCAAATCTGCTTTTGGGGTTGAGCTGCGACTTATAGTTTTCGAGAAAATGGGATTCTTGTAACGCTCTTCGAGGCAGTCAGAAATTCCAATGCAACCCCTGTAAAAATTTGAAAATTTTTTTTTCATCCCCAATTTGAAAATTGTTTATGTAGAATAAAGCTCGCACCTTTCCTGAGTTCAAATCTGCTTTTGGGGTTGTGCTGCGACTTATAGTTTTCGAGAAAATGGGATTCTTGTAACGCTCTTCGAGGCAGTCAGAAATTCCAATGCAACCCCTGTAAAAATTTGAAAATTTTTTTTTCATCCCCAATTTGAAAATTGTTTATGTAGAATTAAGCTCGCACCTTTCCTGAGTTCAAATCTGCTTTTGGTGTTGTGCTGCGACTTATAGTTTTCGAGAAAATGGGATTTTTGTAACGCTCTTCGAGGCAGTCAGAAATTCCAATGCAACCCCTGTAAAAATTTTAAATTTTTTTTTTCATCCCCAATTTGAAAATTGTTTATGTAGAATTAAGCTCGCACCTTTCCTGAGTTAAAATCTGCTTTTGGGGTCGTGCTGCGACTTATAGTTTTCGAGAAAATGGGATTCTTGTAACGCTCTTCGAGGCAGTCAGAAATTCCAATGCAACCCCTGTAAAAATTTGAAAATTTTTTTTTCATCCCCAATTTGTAAATTGTTTATGTAGAATAAAGCTCGCACCTTTCCCGAGTTCAAATCTGCTTTTGGGGTTGAGCAGCGGCTTATAGTTTTCGAGAAAATGGGATTTTTGTAACGCTCTTCGAGGCAGTCAGAAATTCCAATGCAACACCTGTAAAAATTTGAAAATTTTTTTTTCATCCCCAATTTGAAAATTGTTTATGTAGAATTAAGCTCGCACCTTTCCTGAGTTCAAATCTGCTTTTGGGGTTGTGCTGCGACTTATAGTTTTCGAGAAAATGGGATTCTTGTAACGCTCTTCGAGGCAGTCAGAAATTCCAATGCAACCCCTGTAAAAATTTGAAAATTTTTTTTTCATCCCCAATTTGAAAATTGTTTATATAGAATTAAGCTCGCACCTTTCCTGAGTTCAAATCTGCTTTTGAGGTTGTGCTGCGACTTATAGTTTTCGAGAAAATTGGATTTTTGTAACGCTCTTCGAGGCAGTCAGAAATTCCAATGTAACCCCTGTAAAAATTTGAAATTTTTTTTTCATCCCCAATTTGAAAATTGTTTATGTAGAATTAAGCTCGCACCTTTCCTGAGTTCAAATCTGCTTTTGGGGTCGTGCTGCGACTTATAATTTTCGAGAAAATGGGATTCTTGTAACGCTCTTCGAGGCAGTCAGAAATTCCAATGCAACCCCTGTAAAAATTTGAAAATTTTTTTTTCATCCCCAATTTGAAAATTGTTTATGTAGAATTAAGCTCGCACCTTTCCTGAGTTCAAATCTGCTTTTGGTGTTGTGCTGCGACTTATAGTTTTCGAGAAAATGGGATTTTTCTAACGCTCTTCGAGGCAGTCGGAAATTCCAATGCAAGCCCTGTAAAAATTTTAAAATTTTTTTTTCATCCCCAATTTGAAAATTGATTATGTAGAATTAAGCTCGCACCTTTCCTGAGTTCAAATCTGCTTTTGGGGTCGTGCTGCGACTTATAGTTTTCGAGAAAATGGGATTCTTGTAACGCTCTTCGAGGCAGTCAGAAATTCCAATGCAACCCCTGTAAAAATTTGAAAATTTTTTTTTCATCCCCAATTTGAAAATTGTTTATGTAGAATAAAGCTCGCACCTTTCCTGAGTTCAAATCTGCTTTTGGGGTTGTGCTGCGACTTATAGTTTTCGAGAAAATGGGATTCTTGTAACGCTCTTCGAGGCAGTCAGAAATTCCAATGCAACCCCTGTAAAAATTTGAAAATTTTTTTTTCATCCCCAATTTGAAAATTGTTTATGTAGAATAAAGCTCGCACCTTTCCTGAGTTCAAATCTGCTTTTGGGGTTGAGCTGCGGCTTATAGTTTTCGAGAAAATGGGATCTTTTTAACGCTCTTTGAGGCAGTCAGAAATTCCAATGCAACCCCTGTAAAAATTTGAAAATTTTTTTTTCATCCCCAATTTGAAAATTGTTTATGTAGAATTAAGCTCGCACCTTTCATGAGTTCAAATCTGCTTTTGGGGTTGTGCTGCGACTTATAGTTATCGAGAAAATTGGATTTTTGTAACGCTCTTCGAGGCAGTCAGAAATTCCAATGCAACCCCTGCAAAAATTTTAAAATTTTTTTTTCATCCCCAATTTAAAAATTGTTTAGGTAGAATTAAGCTCACACCTTTCCTGAGTTCAAATCTGCTTTTGGGGTTGAGCTGCGGCTTATAGTTTTCGAGAAAATGGGATCTTTTTAACGCTCTTTGAGGCAGTCAGAAATTCCAATGCAACCCCTGTAAAAATTTGAAAATTTTTTTTTCATCCCGAATTTAAAAATTGATTATGTAGAATTAAGCTCGCACCTTTCATGAGTTCAAATCTGCTTTTGGTGTTGTGCTGCGACTTATAGTTTTCGAGAAAATGGGATTTTTCTAACGCTCTTCGAGGCAGTCAGAAATTCCAATGCAAGCCCTGTAAAAATTTGAAATTTTTTTTTATCCCCAATTTGAAAATTGTTTATGTAGGATTAAGCTCGCACCTTTCCTGAGTTCAAATCTGCTTTTGGTGTTGTGCTGCGACTTATAGTTTTCGAGAAAATGGGATTCTTGTAACGCTCTTCGAGGCAGTCAGAAATTCCAATGCAACCCCTGTAAAAATTTGAAAATTTTTTTTTCATCCCCAATTTGAAAATTGTTTATGTAGAATTAAGCTCGCACCTTTCCTGAGTTCAAATCTGCTTTTGGGGTTGTGCTGCGACTTATAGTTTTCGAGAAAATGGGATTCTTGTAACGCTCTTCAAGGCAGTCAGAAATTCCAATGCAACCCCTGTAAAAATTTGAAAATTTTTTTTTCATTACCAATTTGAAAATTGTTTATATAGAATTAAGCTCGCACCTTTCCTGAGTTCAAATCTGCTTTTGGGGTTGTGCTGCGACTTATAGTTTTCGAGAAAATTGGATTTTTGTAACGCTCTTCGAGGCAGTCAGAAATTCCAATGTAACCCCTGTAAAAATTTGAAATTTTTTTTTCATCCCCAATTTGAAAATTGTTTATGTAGAATTAAGCTCGCACCTTTCCTGAGTTCAAATCTGCTTTTGGGGTCGTGCTGCGACTTATAATTTTCGAGAAAATGGGATTCTTGTAACGCTCTTCGAGGCAGTTAGAAATTCCAATGCAACCCCTGTAAAAATTTGAAAATTTTTTTTTCATCCCCAATTTGAAAATTGTTTATGTAGAATTAAGCTCGCACCTTTCCTGAGTTCAAATCTGCTTTTGGTGTTGTGCTGCGACTTATAGTTTTCGAGAAAATGGGATTTTTCTAACGCTCTTCGAGGCAGTCGGAAATTCCAATGCAAGCCCTGTAAAAATTTTAAAATTTTTTTTTCATCCCCAATTTGAAAATTGATTATGTAGAATTAAGCTCGCACCTTTCCTGAGTTCAAATCTGCTTTTGGGGTCGTGCTGCGACTTATAGTTTTCGAGAAAATGGGATTCTTGTAACGCTCTTCGAGGCAGTCAGAAATTCCAATGCAACCCCTGTAAAAATTTGAAAATTTTTTTTTCATCCCCAATTTGAAAATTGTTTATGTAGAATAAAGCTCGCACCTTTCCTGAGTTCAAATCTGCTTTTGGGGTTGTGCTGCGACTTATAGTTTTCGAGAAAATGGGATTCTTGTAACGCTCTTCGAGGGAGTCAGAAATTCCAATGCAACCCCTGTAAAAATTTGAAAATTTTTTTTTCATCCCCAATTTGAAAATTGTTTATGTAGAATTAAGCTCGCACCTTTCCTGAGTTCAAATCTGCTTTTGGGGTTGAGCTGCGACTTATAGTTTTCGAGAAAATGGGATTCTTGTAACGCTCTTCGAGGCAGTCAGAAATTCCAATACAACCCCTGTAAAAATTTGAAAATTTTTTTTTCATCCCCAATTTGAAAATTGTTTATGTAGAATAAAGCTCGCACCTTTCCTGAGTTCAAATCTGCTTTTGGGGTTGTGCTGCGACTTATAGTTTTCGAGAAAATGGGATTCTTGTAACGCTCTTCGAGGCAGTCAGAAATTCCAATGCAACCCCTGTAAAAATTTGAAAATTTTTTTTTCATCCCTAATTTGAAAATTGTTTATGTAGAATTAAGCTCGCACCTTTCCTGAGTTCAAATCTGCTTTTGGTGTTGTGCTGCGACTTATAGTTTTCGAGAAAATGGGATTTTTGTAACGCTCTTCGAGGCAGTCAGAAATTCCAATGCAACCCCTGTAAAAATTTGAAATTTTTTTTTTCATCCCCAATTTGAAAATTGTTTATGTAGAATTAAGCTCGCACCTTTCCTGAGTTCAAATCTGGTTTTGGTGTTGTGCTGCGACTTATAGTTTTCGAGAAAATGGGATTTTTCTAACGCTCTTCGAGGCAGTCAGAAATTCCAATGCAAGCCCTGTAAAAATTTGAAATTTTTTTTTTCATCCCCAATTTGAAAATTGATTATGTAGAATTAAGCTCGCACCTTTCCTGAGTTCAAATCTGCTTTTGGGGTCGTGCTGCGACTTATAGTTTTCGAGAAAATGGGATTCTTGTAACGCTCTTCGAGGCAGTCAGAAATTCCAATGCAACCCCTGTAAAAATTTGAAAATTTTTTTTCATCCCCAATTTGTAAATTGTTTATGTAGAATAAAGCTCGCACCTTTCCCGAGTTCAAATCTGCTTTTGGGGTTGAGCTGCGGCTTATAGTTTTCGAGAAAATGGGATTTTTGTAACGCTCTTCGAGGCAGTCAGAAATTCCAATGCAACCCCTGTAAAAATTTGAAAATTTTTTTTTCATCCCCAATTTGAAAATTGTTTATGTAGAATTAAGCTCGCACCTTTCCTGAGTTCAAATCTGCTTTTGGGGTCGTGCTGCGACTTATAATTTTCGAGAAAATGGGATTCTTGTAACGCTCTTCGAGGCAGTCAGAAATTCCAATGCAACCCCTGTAAAAATTTGAAAATTTTTTTTTCATCCCCAATTTGAAAATTGTTTATGTAGACTAAAGCTCGCACCTTTCCTGAGTTCAAATCTGCTTTTGGGGTTGTGCTGCGACTTATAGTTTTCGAGAAAATGGGATTCTTGTAACGCTCTTCGAGGCAGTCAGAAATTCCAATGCAACCCCTGTAAAAATTTGAAATTTTTTTTTTCATCCAGAAATTGAAAATTGTTTATGTAGAATTAAGCTCGCACCTTTCCTGAGTTCAAATCTGCTTTTGGGGTTGAGCTGCGACTTATAGTTTTCGAGAAAATGGGATTCTTGTAACGCTCTTCGAGGCAGTCAGAAATTCCAATGCAACCCCTGTAAAAATTTGAAAATTTTTTTTTCATCCCCAATTTGAAAATTGTTTATGTAGACTAAAGCTCGCACCTTTCCTGAGTTCAAATCTGCTTTTGGGGTTGTGCTGCGACTTATAGTTTTCGAGAAAATGGGATTCTTGTAACGCTCTTCGAGGCAGTCAGAAATTCCAATGCAACCCCTGTAAAAATTTGAAATTTTTTTTTTTCATCCCCAATTTGAAAATTGTTTATGTAGAATTAAGCTCGCACCTTTCCTGAGTTCAAATCTGGTTTTGGTGTTGTGCTGCGACTTATAGTTTTCGAGAAAATGGGATTTTTTTAACGCTCTTCGAGGCAGTCAGAAATTCCAATGCAAGCCCTGTAAAAATTTGAAAATTTTTTTTTCAACCCCAATTTGAAAATTGATTATGTAGAATTAAGCTCGCACCTTTCCTGAGTTCAAATCTGCTTTTGGGGTCGTGCTGCGACTTATAGTTTTCGAGAAAATGGGATTCTTGTAACGCTCTTCGAGGCAGTCAGAAATTCCAATGCAACCCCTGTAAAAATTTGAAAATTTTTTTTTCATCACCAATTTGTAAATTGTTTATGTAGAATAAAGCTCGCACCTTTCCCGAGTTCAAATCTGCTTTTGGGGTTGAGCTGCGGCTTATAGTTTTCGAGAAAATGGGATTTTTGTAACGCTCTTCGAGGCAGTCAGAAATTCCAATGCAACCCCTGTAAAAATTTGAAAATTTTTTTTTCATCCCCAATTTGAAAATTGTTTATGTAGAATTAAGCTCGCACCTTTCCTGAGTTCAAATCTGGTTTTGGTGTTGTGCTGCGACTTATAGTTTTCGAGAAAATGGGATTTTTCTAACGCTCTTCGAGGCAGTCAGAAATTCCAATGCAAGCCCTGTAAAAATTTGAAAATTTTTTTTTCATCCCCAATTTGAAAATTGTTTATGTAGAATTAAGCTCGCACCTTTCCTGAGTTCAAATCTGCTTTTGGGGTCGTGCTGCGACTTATAGTTTTCGAGAAAATGGGATTCTTGTAACGCTCTTCGAGGCAGTCAGAAATTCCAATGCAACCCCTGTAAAAATTTGAAAATTTTTTTTTCATCCCCAATTTGTAAATTGTTTATGTAGAATAAAGCTCGCACCTTTCCCGAGTTCAAATCTGCTTTTGGGGTTGAGCTGCGGCTTATAGTTTTCGAGAAAATGGGATTTTTGTAACGCTCTTCGAGGCAGTCAGAAATTCCAATGCAACCCCTGTAAAAATTTGAAAATTTTTTTTTCATCCCCAATTTGAAAATTGTTTATGTAGAATTAAGCTCGCACCTTTCCTGAGTTCAAATCTCCTTTTGGGGTTGTGCTGCGACTTATAGTTTTCGAGAAAATTGGATTTTTGTAACGCTCTTCGAGGCAGTCAGAAATTCCAATGCAACCCCTGTAAAAATTTGAAAATTTTTTTTTCATCCCCAATTTGAAAATTGTTTATGTAGAATAAAGCTCGCAAATTTCCCGAGTTCAAATCTGCTTTTGGGGTTGAGCTGCGGCTTATAGTTTTCGAGAAAATGGGATCTTTGTAACGCTCTTCGAGGCAGTCAGAAATTCCAATGCAAGCCCTGTAAAAATTTGAAATTTTTTTTTTATCCCCAATTTGAAAATTGTTTATGTAGGATTAAGCTCGCACCTTTCCTGAGTTCAAATCTGCTTTTGGTGTTGTGCTGCGACTTATAGTTTTCGAGAAAATGGGATTTTTCTAACGCTCTTCGAGGCAGTCAGAAATTCCAATGCAAGCCCTGTAAAAATTTGAAAATTTTTTTTTCATCCCCAATTTGAAAATTGATTATGTAGAATTAAGCTCGCACCTTTCCTGAGTTCAAATCTGCTTTTGGGGTCGTGCTGCGACTTATAGTTTTCGAGAAAATGGGATTCTTGTAACGCTCTTCGAGGCAGTCAGAAATTCCAATGCAACCCCTGTAAAAATTTGAAAATTTTTTTTTCATCCCCAATTTGTAAATTGTTTATGTAGAATAAAGCTCGCACCTTTCCCGAGTTCAAATCTGCTTTTGGGGTTGAGCTGCGGCTTATAGTTTTCGAGAAAATGGGATTTTTGTAACGCTCTTCGAGGCAGTCAGAAATTCCAATGCAACCCCTGTAAAAATTTGAAAATTTTTTTTTCATCCCCAATTTGAAAATTGTTTATGTAGAATTAAGCTCGCACCTTTCCTGAGTTCAAATCTCCTTTTGGGGTTGTGCTGCGACTTATAGTTTTCGAGAAAATTGGATTTTTGTAACGCTCTTCGAGGCAGTCAGAAATTCCAATGCAAGCCCTGTAAAAATTTGAAAATTTTTTTTTCAACCCCAATTTGAAAATTGATTATGTAGAATTAAGCTCGCACCTTTCCTGAGTTCAAATCTGCTTTTGGGGTCGTGCTGCGACTTATAGTTTTCGAGAAAATGGGATTCTTGTAACGCTCTTCGAGGCAGTCAGAAATTCCAATGCAACCCCTGTAAAAATTTGAAAATTTTTTTTTCATCACCAATTTGTAAATTGTTTATGTAGAATAAAGCTCGCACCTTTCCCGAGTTCAAATCTGCTTTTGGGGTTGAGCTGCGGCTTATAGTTTTCGAGAAAATGGGATTCTTGTAACGCTCTTCGAGGCAGTCAGAAATTCCAATGCAAGCCCTGTAAAAATTTGAAAATTTTTTTTTCATCCCCAATTTGAAAATTGATTATGTAGAATTAAGCTCGCACCTTTCCTGAGTTCAAATCTGCTTTTGGGGTCGTGCTGCGACTTATAGTTTTCGAGAAAATGGGATTCTTGTAACGCTCTTCAAGGCAGTCAGAAATTCCAATGCAACCCCTGTAAAAATTTGAAAATTTTTTTTTCATCCCCAATTTGTAAATTGTTTATGTAGAATAAAGCTCGCACCTTTCCCGAGTTCAAATCTGCTTTTGGGGTTGAGCTGCGGCTTATAGTTTTCGAGAAAATGGGATTTTTGTAACGCTCTTCGAGGCAGTCAGAAATTCCAATGCAACCCCTGTAAAAATTTGAAAATTTTTTTTTCATCCCCAATTTGAAAATTGTTTATGTAGAATTAAGCTCGCACCTTTCCTGAGTTCAAATCTGCTTTTGGGGTTGTGCTGCGACTTATAGTTTTCGAGAAAATGGGATTCTTGTAACGCTCTTCAAGGCAGTCAGAAATTCCAATGTAACCCCTGTAAAAATTTGAAATTTTTTTTTTATCCCCAATTTGAAAATTGTTTATGTAGAATTAAGCTCGCACCTTTCCTGAGTTCAAATCTGCTTTTGGTGTTGTGCTGCGACTTATAGTTTTCGAGAAAATGGGATTTTTGTAACGCTCTTCGAGGCAGTCAGAAATTCCAATGCAAGCCCTGTAAAAATTTAAAAATTTTTTTTTCATCCCCAATTTGAAAATTGATTATGTAGAATTAAGCTCCCACCTTTCCTGAGTTCAAATCTGCTTTTGGGGTCGTGCTGCGACTTATAGTTTTCGAGAAAATGGGATTCTTGTAACGCTCTTCGAGGCAGTCAGAAATTCCAATGCAACCCCTGTAAAAATTTGAAAATTTTTTTTTCATCCCCAATTTGAAAATTGTTTATGTAGAATTAAGCTCGCACCTTTCCTGAGTTCAAATCTCCTTTTGGGGTTGTGCTGCGACTTATAGTTTTCGAGAAAATTGGATTTTTGTAACGCTCTTCGAGGCAGTCAGAAATTCCAATGTAACCCCTGTAAAAATTTGAAATTTTTTTTTTATCCCCAATTTGAAAATTGTTTATGTAGAATTAAGCTCGCACCTTTCCTGAGTTCAAATCTGCTTTTGGTGTTGTGCTGCGACTTATAGTTTTCGAGAAAATGGGATTTTTGTAACGCTCTTCGAGGCAGTCAGAAATTCCAATGCAAGCCCTGTAAAAATTTAAAAATTTTTTTTTCATCCCCAATTTGAAAATTGATTATGTAGAATTAAGCTCCCACCTTTCCTGAGTTCAAATCTGCTTTTGGGGTCGTGCTGCGACTTATAGTTTTCGAGAAAATGGGATTCTTGTAACGCTCTTCGAGGCAGTCAGAAATTCCAATGCAACCCCTGTAAAAATTTGAAAATTTTTTTTTCATCCCCAATTTGAAAATTGTTTATGTAGAATAAAGCTCGCACCTTTCCCGAGTTCAAATCTGCTTTTGGGGTTGAGCTGCGGCTTATAGTTTTCGAGAAAATGGGATCTTTGTAACGCTCTTCGAGGCAGTCAGAAATTCCAATGCAAGCCCTGTAAAAATTTGAAATTTTTTTTTCATCCCCAATTTGAAAATTGTTTATGTAGAATAAAGCTCGCACCTTTCCTCAGTTCAAATCTGCTTTTGGGGTTGAGCTGCGGCTTATAGTTTTCGAGAAAATGGGATCTTTTAAACGCTCTTTGAGGCAGTCAGAAATTCCAATGCAACCCCTGTAAAAATTCCAATGCAAGCCCTGTAAAAATTTGAAATTTTTTTTTTATCGCCAATTTGAAAATTGTTTATGTAGGATTAAGCTCGCACCTTTCCTGAGTTCAAATCTGCTTTTGGTGTTGTGCTGCGACTTATAGTTTTCGAGAAAATGGGATTCTTGTAACGCTCTTCGAGGCAGTCAGAAATTCCAATGCAACCCCTGTAAAAATTTGAAAATTTTTTTTTCATCCCCAATTTGAAAATTGTTTATGTAGAATAAAGCTCGCACCTTTCCTGAGTTCAAATCTGCTTTTGGTGTTGTGCTGCGACTTATAGTTTTCGAGAAAATGGGATCTTTGTAACGCTCTTCGAGGCAGTCAGAAATTCCAATGCAACCCCTGTAAAAATTTGAAAATTTTTTTTTCATCCCCAATTTGAAAATTGTTTATGTAGAATTAAGCTCGCACCTTTCCTGAGTTCAAATCTGCTTTTGGGGTTGTGCTGCGACTTATAGTTTTCGAGAAAATGGGATTCTTCTAACGGTCTTCGAGGCAGTCAGAAATTCCAATGCAACCCCTGTAAAAATTTGAAAATTTTTTTTTCATCCCCAATTTGAAAATTGTTTATGTAGAATTAAGCTCGCACCTTTCCTGAGTTCAAATCTGCTTTTGGGGTTGAGCTGCGGCTTATAGTTTCGAGAAAATGGGACTTTTGTAACGCTCTTTGAGGCAGTCAGAAATTCCAATGCAACCCCTGTAAAAATTCCAATGCAAGCCCTGTAAAAATTTGAAATTTTTTTTTTATCCCCAATTTGAAAATTGTTTATGTAGGATTAAGCTCGCACCTTTCCTGAGTTCAAATCTGCTTTTGGTGTTGTGCTGCGACTTATAGTTTTCGAGAAAATGGGATTCTTGTAACGCTCTTCGAGGCAGTCAGAAATTCCAATGCAACCCCTGTAAAAATTTGAAAATTTTTTTTTCATCCCCAATTTGAAAATTGTTTATGTAGAATAAAGCTCGCACCTTTCCCGAGTTCAAATCTGCTTTTGGGGTTGAGCTGCGGCTTATAGTTTTCGAGAAAATGGGATCTTTGTAACGCTCTTCGAGGCAGTCAGAGATTCCAATGCAACCCCTGTAAAAATTTGAAAATTTTTTTTTCATCCCCAATTTGAAAATTGTTTATGTAGAATTAAGCTCGCACCTTTCCTGAGTTCAAATCTGCTTTTGGGGTTGTGCTGCGACTTATAGTTTTCGAGAAAATGGGATTCTTCTAACGGTCTTCGAGGCAGTCAGAAATTCCAATGCAACCCCTGTAAAAATTTGAAAATTTTTTTTTCATCCCCAATTTGAAAATTGTTTATGTAGAATTAAGCTCGCACCTTTCCTGAGTTCAAATCTGCTTTTGGGGTTGAGCTGCGGCTTATAGTTTCGAGAAAATGGGACTTTTGTAACGCTCTTCGAGGCAGTCAGAAATTCCAATGCAACCCCTGCAAAAATTTGAAAAATTTTTTTTCATCCTCAATTTGAAAATTGTTTATGTAGAATTAAGCTCGCACCTTTCCTGAGTTCAAATCTGCTTTTGGGGTTGTGCTGCGACTTATAGTTTTCGACAAAATGGGATTCTTGTAACGCTCTTCGAGGCAGTCAGAAATTCCAATGCAACCCCTGTAAAAATTTGAAAATTTTTTTTTCATCCCCAATTTGAAAATTGTTTATGTAGAATTAAGCTCGCATCTTTCCTGAGTTCAAATCTGCTTTTGGGGTTGAGCTGCGACTTATAGTTTTCGAGAAAATGGGATTTTTGTAACGCTCTTCGAGGCAGTCAGAAATTCCAATGCAACCCCTGTAAAAATTTGAACATTTTTTTTTCATCCCCAATTTGAAAATTGTTTATGTAGAATTAAGCTCGCACCTTTCCTGAGTTCAAATCTGCTTTTGGGGTTGTGCTGCGACTTATAGTTTTCGAGAAAATGGGATTCTTGTAACGCTCTTCAAGGCAGTCAGAAATTCCAATGCAACCCCTGTAAAAATTTGAAAATTTTTTTTTCATTACCAATTTGAAAATTGTTTATATAGAATTAAGCTCGCACCTTTCCTGAGTTCAAATCTGCTTTTGGGGTTGTGCTGCGACTTATAGTTTTCGAGAAAATTGGATTTTTGTAACGCTCTTCGAGGCAGTCAGAAATTCCAATGTAACCCCTGTAAAAATTTGAAATTTTTTTTTCATCCCCAATTTGAAAATTGTTTATGTAGAATTAAGCTCGCACCTTTCCTGAGTTCAAATCTGCTTTTGGGGTCGTGCTGCGACTTATAATTTTCGAGAAAATGGGATTCTTGTAACGCTCTTCGAGGCAGTCAGAAATTCCAATGCAACCCCTGTAAAAATTTGAAAATTTTTTTTTCATCCCCAATTTGAAAATTGTTTATGTAGAATTAAGCTCGCACCTTTCCTGAGTTCAAATCTGCTTTTGGTGTTGTGCTGCGACTTATAGTTTTCGAGAAAATGGGATTTTTCTAACGCTCTTCGAGGCAGTCGGAAATTCCAATGCAAGCCCTGTAAAAATTTTAAAATTTTTTTTTCATCCCCAATTTGAAAATTGATTATGTAGAATTAAGCTCGCACCTTTCCTGAGTTCAAATCTGCTTTTGGGGTCGTGCTGCGACTTATAGTTTTCGAGAAAATGGGATTCTTGTAACGCTCTTCGAGGCAGTCAGAAATTCCAATGCAACCCCTGTAAAAATTTGAAAATTTTTTTTTCATCCCCAATTTGAAAATTGTTTATGTAGAATAAAGCTCGCACCTTTCCTGAGTTCAAATCTGCTTTTGGGGTTGTGCTGCGACTTATAGTTTTCGAGAAAATGGGATTCTTGTAACGCTCTTCGAGGGAGTCAGAAATTCCAATGCAACCCCTGTAAAAATTTGAAAATTTTTTTTTCATCCCCAATTTGAAAATTTTTTATATAGAATTAAGCTCGCACCTTTCCTGAGTTCAAATCTGCTTTTGGGGTTGAGCTGCGACTTATAGTTTTCGAGAAAATGGGATTCTTGTAACGCTCTTCGAGGCAGTCAGAAATTCCAATGCAACCCCTGTAAAAATTTGAAAATTTTTTTTTCATCCCCAATTTGAAAATTGTTTATGTAGAATAAAGCTCGCACCTTTCCTGAGTTCAAATCTGCTTTTGGGGTTGTGCTGCGACTTATAGTTTTCGAGAAAATGGGATTCTTGTAACGCTCTTCGAGGCAGTCAGAAATTCCAATGCAACCCCTGTAAAAATTTGAAAATTTTTTTTTCATCCCCAATTTGAAAATTGTTTATGTAGAATTAAGCTCGCACCTTTCCTGAGTTCAAATCTGCTTTTGGTGTTGTGCTGCGACTTATAGTTTTCGAGAAAATGGGATTTTTCTAACGCTCTTCGAGGCAGTCGGAAATTCCAATGCAAGCCCTGTAAAAATTTTAAAATTTTTTTTTCATCCCCAATTTGAAAATTGATTATGTAGAATTAAGCTCGCACCTTTCCTGAGTTCAAATCTGCTTTTGGGGTCGTGCTGCGACTTATAGTTTTCGAGAAAATGGGATTCTTGTAACGCTCTTCGAGGCAGTCAGAAATTCCAATGCAACCCCTGTAAAAATTTGAAAATTTTTTTTTCATCCCCAATTTGAAAATTGTTTATGTAGAATAAAGCTCGCACCTTTCCTGAGTTCAAATCTGCTTTTGGGGTTGTGCTGCGACTTATAGTTTTCGAGAAAATGGGATTCTTGTAACGCTCTTCGAGGCAGTCAGAAATTCCAATGCAACCCCTGTAAAAATTTGAAAATTTTTTTTTCATCCCCAATTTGAAAATTGTTTATGTAGAATTAAGCTCGCACCTTTCCTGAGTTCAAATCTGCTTTTGGTGTTGTGCTGCGACTTATAGTTTTCGAGAAAATGGGATTTTTGTAACGCTCTTCGAGGCAGTCAGAAATTCCAATGCAACCCCTGTAAAAATTTGAAATTTTTTTTTTCATCCGCAATTTGAAAATTGTTTGTGTAGAATTAAGCTCGCACCTTTCCTGAGTTCAAATCTGGTTTTGGTGTTGTGCTGCGACTTATAGTTTTCGAGAAAATGGGATTTTTCTAACGCTCTTCGAGGCAGTCAGAAATTCCAATGCAAGCCCTGTAAAAATTTGAAAATTTTTTTTTCATCCCCAATTTGAAAATTGATTATGTAGAATTAAGCTCGCACCTTTCCTGAGTTCAAATCTGCTTTTGGGGTCGTGCTGCGACTTATAGTTTTCGAGAAAATGGGATTCTTGTAACGCTCTTCGAGGCAGTCAGAAATTCCAATGCAACCCCTGTAAAAATTTGAAAATTTTTTTTTCATCCCCAATTTGTAAATTGTTTATGTAGAATAAAGCTCGCACCTTTCCCGAGTTCAAATCTGCTTTTGGGGTTGAGCTGCGGCTTATAGTTTTCGAGAAAATGGGATTTTTGTAACGCTCTTCGAGGCAGTCAGAAATTCCAATGCAACCCCTGTAAAAATTTGAAAATTTTTTTTTCATCCCCAATTTGAAAATTGTTTATGTAGAATTAAGCTCGCACCTTTCCTGAGTTCAAATCTCCTTTTGGGGTTGTGCTGCGACTTATAGTTTTCGAGAAAATTGGATTTTTGTAACGCTCTTCGAGGCAGTCAGAAATTCCAATGTAACCCCTGTAAAAATTTGAAATTTTTTTTTTATCCCCAATTTGAAAATTGTTTATGTAGAATTAAGCTCGCACCTTTCCTGAGTTCAAATCTGCTTTTGGGGTCGTGCTGCGACTTATAGTTTTCGAGAAAATGGGATTCTTGTAACGCTCTTCGAGGCAGTCAGAAATTCCAATGCAACCCCTGTAAAAATTTGAAATTTTTTTTTTCATCCAGAAATTGAAAATTGTTTATGTAGAATTAAGCTCGCACCTTTCCTGAGTTCAAATCTGCTTTTGGGGTTGAGCTGCGACTTATAGTTTTCGAGAAAATGGGATTCTTGTAACGCTCTTCGAGGCAGTCAGAAATTCCAATGCAACCCCTGTAAAAATTTGAAAATTTTTTTTTCATCCCCAATTTGAAAATTGTTTATGTAGACTAAAGCTCGCACCTTTCCTGAGTTCAAATCTGCTTTTGGGGTTGTGCTGCGACTTATAGTTTTCGAGAAAATGGGATTCTTGTAACGCTCTTCGAGGCAGTCAGAAATTCCAATGCAACCCCTGTAAAAATTTGAAATTTTTTTTTTTCATCCCCAATTTGAAAATTGTTTATGTAGAATTAAGCTCGCACCTTTCCTGAGTTCAAATCTGGTTTTGGTGTTGTGCTGCGACTTATAGTTTTCGAGAAAATGGGATTTTTTTAACGCTCTTCGAGGCAGTCAGAAATTCCAATGCAAGCCCTGTAAAAATTTGAAAATTTTTTTTTCAACCCCAATTTGAAAATTGATTATGTAGAATTAAGCTCGCACCTTTCCTGAGTTCAAATCTGCTTTTGGGGTCGTGCTGCGACTTATAGTTTTCGAGAAAATGGGATTCTTGTAACGCTCTTCGAGGCAGTCACAAATTCCAATGCAACCCCTGTAAAAATTTGAAAATTTTTTTTTCATCACCAATTTGTAAATTGTTTATGTAGAATAAAGCTCGCACCTTTCCCGAGTTCAAATCTGCTTTTGGGGTTGAGCTGCGGCTTATAGTTTTCGAGAAAATGGGATTTTTGTAACGCTCTTCGAGGCAGTCAGAAATTCCAATGCAACCCCTGTAAAAATTTGAAAATTTTTTTTTCATCCCCAATTTGAAAATTGTTTATGTAGAATTAAGCTCGCACCTTTCCTGAGTTCAAATCTGGTTTTGGTGTTGTGCTGCGACTTATAGTTTTCGAGAAAATGGGATTTTTCTAACGCTCTTCGAGGCAGTCAGAAATTCCAATGCAAGCCCTGTAAAAATTTGAAAATTTTTTTTTCATCCCCAATTTGAAAATTGTTTATGTAGAATTAAGCTCGCACCTTTCCTGAGTTCAAATCTGCTTTTGGGGTCGTGCTGCGACTTATAGTTTTCGAGAAAATGGGATTCTTGTAACGCTCTTCGAGGCAGTCAGAAATTCCAATGCAACCCCTGTAAAAATTTGAAAATTTTTTTTTCATCCCCAATTTGTAAATTGTTTATGTAGAATAAAGCTCGCACCTTTCCCGAGTTCAAATCTGCTTTTGGGGTTGAGCTGCGGCTTATAGTTTTCGAGAAAATGGGATTTTTGTAACGCTCTTCGAGGCAGTCAGAAATTCCAATGCAACCCCTGTAAAAATTTGAAAATTTTTTTTTCATCCCCAATTTGAAAATTGTTTATGTAGAATTAAGCTCGCACCTTTCCTGAGTTCAAATCTCCTTTTGGGGTTGTGCTGCGACTTATAGTTTTCGAGAAAATTGGATTTTTGTAACGCTCTTCGAGGCAGTCAGAAATTCCAATGCAACCCCTGTAAAAATTTGAAAATTTTTTTTTCATCCCCAATTTGAAAATTGTTTATGTAGAATAAAGCTCGCAAATTTCCCGAGTTCAAATCTGCTTTTGGGGTTGAGCTGCGGCTTATAGTTTTCGAGAAAATGGGATCTTTGTAACGCTCTTCGAGGCAGTCAGAAATTCCAATGCAAGCCCTGTAAAAATTTGAAATTTTTTTTTTATCCCCAATTTGAAAATTGTTTATGTAGGATTAAGCTCGCACCTTTCCTGAGTTCAAATCTGCTTTTGGTGTTGTGCTGCGACTTATAGTTTTCGAGAAAATGGGATTTTTCTAACGCTCTTCGAGGCAGTCAGAAATTCCAATGCAACCCCTGTAAAAATTTGAAATTTTTTTTTTCATCCCCAATTTGAAAATTGTTTATGTAGAATTAAGCTCGCACCTTTCCTGAGTTCAAATCTGCTTTTGGTGTTGTGCTGCGACTTATAGTTTTCGAGAAAATAGGATTTTTGTAACGCTCTTCGAGGCAGTCAGAAATTCCAATGCAAGCCCTGTAAAAATTTAAACATTTTTTTTTCATCCCCAATTTGAAAATTGATTATGTAGAATTAAGCTCCCACCTTTCCTGAGTTCAAATCTGCTTTTGGGGTCGTGCTGCGACTTATAGTTTTCGAGAAAATGGGATTCTTGTAACGCTCTTCGAGGCAGTCAGAAATTCCAATGCAACCCCTGTAAAAATTTGAAAATTTTTTTTTCATCCCCAATTTGAAAATTGTTTATGTAGAATTAAGCTCGCACCTTTCCTGAGTTCAAATCTGCTTTTGGTGTTGTGCTGCGACTTATAGTTTTCGAGAAAATAGGATTTTTGTAACGCTCTTCGAGGCAGTCAGAAATTCCAATGCAACCCCTGTAAAAATTTGAAAATTTTTTTTTCATCCCCAATTTGTAAATTGTTTATGTAGAATAAAGCTCGCACCTTTCCCGAGTTCAAATCTGCTTTTGGGGTTGAGCTGCGGCTTATAGTTTTCGAGAAAATGGGATTTTTGTAACGCTCTTCGAGGCAGTCAGAAATTCCAATGCAACCCCTGTAAAAATTTGAAAATTTTTTTTTCATCCCCAATTTGAAAATTGTTTATGTAGAATTAAGCTCGCACCTTTCCTGAGTTCAAATCTCCTTTTGGGGTTGTGCTGCGACTTATAGTTTTCGAGAAAATTGGATTTTTGTAACGCTCTTCGAGGCAGTCAGAAATTCCAATGCAACCCCTGTAAAAATTTGAAAATTTTTTTTTCATCCCCAATTTGAAAATTGTTTATGTAGAATAAAGCTCGCACCTTTCCCGAGTTCAAATCTGCTTTTGGGGTTGAGCTGCGGCTTATAGTTTTCGAGAAAATGGGATCTTTGTAACGCTCTTCGAGGCAGTCAGAAATTCCAATGCAAGCCCTGTAAAAATTTGAAATTTTTTTTTCATCCCCAATTTGAAAATTGTTTATGTAGGATTAAGCTCGCACCTTTCCTGAGTTCAAATCTGCTTTTGGTGTTGTGCTGCGACTTATAGTTTTCGAGAAAATGGGATTTTTCTAACGCTCTTCGAGGCAGTCAGAAATTCCAATGCAAGCCCTGTAAAAATTTAAACATTTTTTTTTCATCCCCAATTTGAAAATTGATTATGTAGAATTAAGCTCCCACCTTTCCTGAGTTCAAATCTGCTTTTGGGGTCGTGCTGCGACTTATAGTTTTCGAGAAAATGGGATTCTTGTAACGCTCTTCGAGGCAGTCAGAAATTTCAATGCAACCCCTGTAAAAATTTTAAAATTTTTTTTTCATCCCCAATTTGAAAATTGTTTATGTAGAATAAAGCTCGCACCTTTCCCGAGTTCAAATCTGCTTTTGGGGTTGAGCTGCGGCTTACAGTTTTCGAGAAAATGGGATCTTTGTAACGCTCTTCGAGGCAGTCAGAAATTCCAATGCAACCCCTGTAAAAATTTGAAAATTTTTTTTTCATCCCCAATTTGAAAATTGTTTATGTAGAATTAAGCTCGCACCTTTCCTGAGTTCAAATCTGCTTTTGGTGTTGTGCTGCGACTTATAGTTTTCGAGAAAATGGGATTTTTGTAACGCTCTTCGAGGCAGTCAGAAATTCCAATGCAACCCCTGTAAAAATTTGAAATTTTTTTTTTCATCCCCAATTTGAAAATTGTTTATGTAGAATTAAGCTCGCACCTTTCCTGAGTTCAAATCTGCTTTTGGGGTTGAGCTGCGACTTATAGTTTTCGAGAAAATGGGATTCTTGTAACGCTCTTCGAGGCAGTCAGAAATTCCAATGCAACCCCTGTAAAAATTTGAAAATTTTTTTTTCATCCCCAATTTCAAAATTGTTTATGTAGAATAAAGCTCGCACCTTTCCTGAGTTCAAATCTGCTTTTGGGGTTGTGCTGCGACTTATAGTTTTCGAGAAAATGGGATTCTTGTAACGCTCTTCGAGGCAGTCAGAAATTCCAATGCAACCCCTGTAAAAATTTGAAAATTTTTTTTTCATCCCCAATTTGAAAATTGTTTATGTAGAATTAAGCTCGCACCTTTCCTGAGTTCAAATCTGCTTTTGGTGTTGTGCTGCGACTTATAGTTTTCGAGAAAATGGGATTTTTGTAACGCTCTTCGAGGCAGTCAGAAATTCCAATGCAACCCCTGTAAAAATTTGAAATTTTTTTTTTCATCCCCAATTTGAAAATTGTTTATGTAGAATTAAGCTCGCACCTTTCCTGAGTTCAAATCTGGTTTTGGTGTTGTGCTGCGACTTATAGTTTTCGAAAATGGGATTTTTCTAACGCTCTTCGAGGCAGTCAGAAATTCCAATGCAAGCCCTGTAAAAATTTGAAAATTTTTTTTTCATCCCCAATTTGAAAATTGATTATGTAGAATTAAGCTCGCACCTTTCCTGAGTTCAAATCTGCTTTTGGGGTCGTGCTGCGACTTATAGTTTTCGAGAAAATGGGATTCTTGTAACGCTCTTCGAGGCAGTCAGAAATTCCAATGCAACCCCTGTAAAAATTTGAAAATTTTTTTTCATCCCCAATTTGTAAATTGTTTATGTAGAATAAAGCTCGCACCTTTCCCGAGTTCAAATCTGCTTTTGGGGTTGAGCTGCGGCTTATAGTTTTCGAGAAAATGGGATTTTTGTAACGCTCTTCGAGGCAGTTAGAAATTCCAATGCAAAACCTGTAAAAATTTGAAAATTTTTTTTTCATCCCCAATTTGAAAATTGTTTATGTAGAATTAAGCTCGCACCTTTCCTGAGTTCAAATCTCCTTTTGGGGTTGTGCTGCGACTTATAGTTTTCGAGAAAATTGGATTTTTGTAACGCTCTTCGAGGCAGTCAGAAATTCCAATGTAACCCCTGTAAAAATTTGAAATTTTTTTTTTATCCCCAATTTGAAAATTGTTTATGTAGAATTAAGCTCGCACCTTTCCTGAGTTCAAATCTGCTTTTGGTGTTGTGCTGCGACTTATAGTTTTCGAGAAAATGGGATTTTTCTAACGCTCTTCGAGGCAGTCAGAAATTCCAATGCAAGCCCTGTAAAAATTTGAAAATTTTTTTTTCATCCCCAATTTGAAAATTGATTATGTAGAATTAAGCTCCCACCTTTCCTGAGTTCAAATCTGCTTTTGGGGTCGTGCTGCGACTTATAGTTTTCGAGAAAATGGGATTCTTGTAACGCTCTTCGAGGCAGTCAGAAATTCCAATGCAACCCCTGTAAAAATTTGAAAATTTTTTTTTCATCCCCAATTTGAAAATTGTTTATGTAGAATAAAGCTCGCACCTTTCCCGAGTTCAAATCTGCTTTTGGGGTTGAGCTGCGGCTTATAGTTTTCGAGAAAATGGGATCTTTGTAACGCTCTTCGAGGCAGTCAGAAATTCCAATGCAAGCCCTGTAAAAATTTGAAATTTTTTTTTTATCCCCAATTTGAAAATTGTTTATGTAGGATTAAGCTCGCACCTTTCCTGAGTTCAAATCTGCTTTTGGTGTTGTGCTGCGACTTATAGTTTTCGAGAAAATGGGATTTTTGTAACGCTCTTCGAGGCAGTCGAAAAATTTGAAAATTTTTTTTTCATCCCCAATTTGAAAATTGTTTATGTAGAATTAAGCTCGCACCTTTCCTGAGTTCAAATCTGCTTTTGGGGTTGAGCTGGGACTTATAGTTTTCTAGAAAATGGGATTTTTGTAACGCTCTTCGAGGCAGTCAGAAATTCCAATGCAACCCCTGTAAAAATTTGAAAATTTTTTTTCATCCCCAATTTGAAAATTGTTTATGTAGAATTAAGCTCGCATCTTTCCTGAGTTCAAATCTGCTTTTGGGGTTGAGCTGGGACTTATAGTTTTCGAGAAAATGGGATTTTTGTAACGCTCTTCGAGGCAGTCAGAAATTCCAATGCAACCCCTGTAAAAATTTGAAAATTTTTTTTCATCCCCAATTTGAAAATTGTTTATGTAGAATTAAGCTCGCACCTTTCCTGAGTTCAAATCTGCTTTTGGGGTTGTGCTGCGACTTATAGTTTTCGAGAAAATGGGATTCTTGTAACGCTCTTCGAGGCAGTCAGAAATTACAATGCAACCCCTGTAAAAATTTGAAAATTTTTTTTTCATCCCCAATTTGAAAATTGTTTATATAGAATTAAGCTCGCACCTTTCCTGAGTTCAAATCTGCTTTTGGGGTTGTGCTGCGACTTATAGTTTTCGAGAAAATTGGATTTTTGTAACGCTCTTCGAGGCAGTCAGAAATTCCAATGTAACCCCTGTAAAAATTTGAAATTTTTTTTTTATCCCCAATTTGAAAATTGTTTATGTAGAATTAAGCTCGCACCTTTCCTGAGTTCAAATCTGCTTTTGGGGTCGTGCTGCGACTTATAGTTTTCGAGAAAATGGGATTCTTGTAACGCTCTTCGAGGCAGTCAGAAATTCCAATGCAACCCCTGTAAAAATTTGAACATTTTTTTTTCATCCCCAATTTGAAAATTGTTTATGTAGAATTAAGCTCGCACCTTTCCTGAGTTCAAATCTGCTTTTGGTGTTGTGCTGCGACTTATAGTTTTCGAGAAAATGGGATTTTTCTAACGCTCTTCGAGGCAGTCGGTAATTCCAATGCAAGCCCTGTAAAAATTTTAAAATTTTTTTTTCATCCCCAATTTGAAAATTGATTATGTAGAATTAAGCTCGCACCTCTCCTGAGCTCAAATCTGCTTTTGGGGTCGTGCTGCGACTTATAGTTTTCGAGAAAATGGGATTCTTGTAACGCTCTTCGAGGCAGTCAGAAATTCCAATGCAACCCCTGTAAAAATTTGAAAATTTTTTTTTCATCCCCAATTTGAAAATTGTTTATGTAGAATAAAGCTCGCACCTTTCCTGAGTTCAAATCTGCTTTTGGGGTTGTGCTTATAGTTTATAGTTTTCGAGAAAATGGGATTCTTGTAACGCTCTTCGAGGCAGTCAGAAATTCCAATGCAACCCCTGTAAAAATTTGAAAATTTTTTTTTCATCCCCAATTTGAAAATTGTTTATGTAGAATAAAGCTCGCACCTTTCCTGAGTTCAAATCTGCTTTTGGGGTTGTGCTGCGACTTATAGTTTTCGAGAAAATGGGATTCTTGTAACGCTCTTCGAGGCAGTCAGAAATTCCAATGCAACCCCTGTAAAAATTTGAAAATTTTTTTTTCATCCCCAATTTGAAAATTGTTTATGTAGAATTAAGCTCGCATGTTTCCTGAGTTCAAATCTGCTTTTGGGGTTGAGCTGCGACTTATAGTTTTCGAGAAAATGGGATTTTTGTAACGCTCTTCGAGGCAGTCAGAAATTCCAATGCAACCCCTGTAAAAATTTGAAAATTTTTTTTTCATCCCCAATTTGAAAATTGTTTATTTAGAATTAAGCTCGCACCTTTCCTGAGTTCAAATCTGCTTTTGGGGTTGTGCTGCGACTTATAGTTTTCGAGAAAATTGGATTCTTGTAACGCTCTTCGAGGCAGTCAGAAATTCCAATGCAACCCCTGTAAAAATTTGAAAATTTTTTTTTCATCCCCAATTTGAAAAGTGTTTATATAGAATTAAGCTCGCACCTTTCCTGAGTTCAAATCTGCTTTTGGGGTTGTGCTGCGACTTATAGTTTTCGAGAAAATTGGATTTTTGTAACGCTCTTCGAGGCAGTCAGAAATTCCAATGTAACCCCTGTAAAAATTTGAAATTTTTTTTTTATCCCCAATTTGTAAATTGTTTATGTAGAATTACGCTCGCACCTTTCCTGAGTTCAAATCTGCTTTTGGTGTTGTGCTGCGACTTATAGTTTTCGAGAAAATGGGATTTTTGTAACGCTCTTTGAGGCAGTCAGAAATTCCAATGCAACCCCTGCAAAAATATGGAAATTTTATTTTCATCCCAATTTGAAAATTGTTTATGTAGAATTAAGCTCGCACCTATCCTGAGTTCAAATCTGCTTTTGGGGTCGTGCTGCGACTTATAGTTTTCGAGAAAATGGGATTCTTGTAACGCTCTTCGAGGCAGTCAGAAATTCCAATGCAACCCCTGTAAAAATTTGAACATTTTTTTTTTATCCCCAATTTGTAAATTGTTTATGTAGAATAAAGCTCGCACCTTTCCCGAGTTCAAATCTGCTTTTGGGGTTGTGCTGCGACTTATAGTTTTCGAGAAAATGGTATTTTTCTAACGCTCTTCGAGGCAGTCGGTAATTCCAATGCAAGCCCTGTAAAAATTTTAAAATTTTTTTTTCATCCCCAATTTGAAAATTGATTATGTAGAATTAAGCTCGCATGTTTCCTGAGTTCAAATCTGCTTTTGGGGTTGTGCTGCGACTTATAGTTTTCGAGAAAATTGGATTTTTGTAACGCTCTTCGAGGCAGTCAGAAATTCCAATGTAACCCCTGTAAAAATTTGAAATTTTTTTTTTATCCCCAACTTGAAAATTGTTTATGTAGAATTAAGCTCGCACCTATCCTGAGTTCAAATCTGCTTTTGGGGTCGTGCTGCGACTTATAGTTTTCGAGAAAATGGGATTCTTGTAACGCTCTTCGAGGCAGTCAGAAATTCCAATGCAACCCCTGTAAAAATTTGAACATTTTTTTTTCATCCCCAATTTGAAAATTGTTTATGTAGAATTAAGCTCGCACCTTTCCTGAGTTCAAATCTGCTTTTGGTGTTGTGCTGCGACTTATAGTTTTCGAGAAAATGGTATTTTTCTAACGCTCTTCGAGGCAGTCGGTAATTCCAATGCAAGCCCTGTAAAAATTTTAAAATTTTTTTTTCATCCCCAATTTGAAAATTGATTATGTAGAATTAAGCTCGCACCTCTCCTGAGCTCAAATCTGCTTTTGGGGTCGTGCTGCGACTTATAGTTTTCGAGAAAATGGGATTCTTGTAACGCTCTTCGAGGCAGTCAGAAATTCCAATGCAACCCCTGTAAAAATTTGAAAATTTTTTTTTCATCCCCAATTTGAAAATTGTTTATGTAGAATAAAGCTCGCACCTTTCCTGAGTTCAAATCTGCTTTTGGGGTTGTGCTGCGACTTATAGTTTTCGAGAAAATGGGATTCTTGTAACGCTCTTCGAGGCAGTCAGAAATTCCAATGCAACCCCTGTAAAAATTTGAAAATTTTTTTTTCATCCCCAATTTGAAAATTGTTTATGTAGAATTAAGCTCGCATGTTTCCTGAGTTCAAATCTGCTTTTGGGGTTGAGCTGCGACTTATAGTTTTCGAGAAAATGGGATTTTTGTAACGCTCTTCGAGGCAGTCAGAAATTCCAATGCAACCCCTGTAAAAATTTGAAAATTTTTTTTTCATCCCCAATTTGAAAATTGTTTATTTAGAATTAAGCTCGCACCTTTCCTGAGTTCAAATCTGCTTTTGGGGTTGTGCTGCGACTTATAGTTTTCGAGAAAATGGGATTTTTGTAACGCTCTTCGAGGCAGTCAGAAATTCCAATGCAACCCCTGTAAAAATTTGAAAATTTTTTTTTCATCCCCAATTTGAAAAGTGTTTATATAGAATTAAGCTCGCACCTTTCCTGAGTTCAAATCTGCTTTTGGGGTTGTGCTGCGACTTATAGTTTTCGAGAAAATTGGATTTTTGTAACGCTCTTCGAGGCAGTCAGAAATTCCAATGTAACCCCTGTAAAAATTTGAAATTTTTTTTTTATCCCCAATTTGAAAATTGTTTATGTAGAATTACGCTCGCACCTTTCCTGAGTTCAAATCTGCTTTTGGTGTTGTGCTGCGACTTATAGTTTTCGAGAAAATGGGATTTTTCTAACGCTCTTCGAGGCAGTCAGAAATTCCAATGCAAGCCCTGTAAAAATTTTAAATTTTTTTTTCATCCCCAATTTGAAAATTGATTATGTAGAATTAAGCTCGCACCTTTCCTGAGTTCAAATCTGCTTTTGGGGTCGTGCTGCGACTTATAGTTTTCGAGAAAATGGGATTCTTGTAACGCTCTTCGAGGCAGTCAGAAATTCCAATGCAACCCCTGTAAAAATTTGAAAATTTTTTTTCATCCCCAATTTGAAAATTGATTATGTAGAATTAAGCTCGCACCTTTCCTGAGTTCAAATCTGCTTTTGGGGTTGTGCTGCGACTTATAGTTTTCGAGAAAATGGGATTCTTGTAACGCTCTTCGAGGCAGTCAGAAATTCCAATGTAACCCCTGTAAAAATTTTAAATTTTTTTTTTATCCCCAATTTGGTGTTGTGCTGCGACTTATAGTTTTCGAGAAAATGGGAAAATTGATTATGTAGAATAAGCTCCCACCTTTCCTGAGTTCAAATCTGCTTTTGGGGTTGTGCTGCGACTTATAGTTTTCGAGAAAATGGGATTCTTGTAACGCTCTTCGAGGCAGTCAGAAATTCCAATGCAACCCCTGTAAAAATTTGAAAATTTTTTTTTCATCCCCAATTTGAAAATTGTTTATGTAGAATTAAGCTCGCACCTTTCCTGAGTTTAAATCTGCTTTTGGGGTTGTGCTGCGACTTATAGTTTTCGAGAAAATGGGATTCTTGTAACGCTCTTCGAGGCAGTCAGAAATTCCAATGCAACCCCTGTAAAATTTTGAAAATTTTTTTTTTCATTCCCAATTTGAAAATTGTTTATGTAGAATTAAGCTCGCACCTTTCCTGAGTTCAAATCTGCTTTTGGGGTTGAGCTGCGAGTTATAGTTTTCGAGAAAATGGGATTTTTGTAACGCTCTTCGAGGCAGTCAGAAATTCCAATGCAACCCCTGTAAAAATTTGAAAATTTTTTTTTCATCCCCAATTTGAAAATTGTTTATGTAGAATTAAGCTCGCACCTTTCCTGAGTTCAAATCTGCTTTTGGGGTTGAGCTGCGACTTATAGTTTTCGAGAAAAGGGGATTTTTGTAACGCTCTTCGAGGCAGTCAGAAATTCCAATGCAACCCCTGTAAAAATTTGAAAATTTTTTTTTCATCCCCAATTTGAAAATTGTTTATGTAGAATTAAGCTCGCACCTTTCCTGAGTTCAAATCTGCTTTTGGGGTTGTGCTGCGACTTATAGTTTTCGAGAAAATGGGATTCTTGTAACGCTCTTCGAGGCAGTCAGAAATTCCAATGCAACCCCTGTAAAAATTTGAAAATTTTTTTTTCATCCCCAATTTGAAAAATTGTTTATGTAGAATTAAGCTCGCACCTTTCCTGAGTTCAAATCTGCTTTTGGGGTTGAGCTGCGACTTATAGTTTTCGAGAAAATGGGATTCTTGTAACGCTCTTCGAGGCAGTCAGAAATTCCAATGCAACCCCTGTAAAAATTTGAAAATTTTTTTTTCATCCCCAATTTGAAAATTGTTTATGTAGAATAAAGCTCGCACCTTTCCCGAGTTCAAATCTGCTTTTGGGGTTGAGCTGCGGCTTATAGTTTTCGAGAAAATGGGATCTTTGTAACGCTCTTCGAGGCAGTCAGAAATTCCAATGCAACCCCTGTAAAAATTTCAAGATTTTTTTTCATCCCCGATTTGAAAATTGTTTATTTAGAATTTAGTTCGCACCTTTCCTGAGTTCAAATCTGCTTTTGGGGTTGTGCTGCGACTTATAGTTTTCGAGAAAATAGGATTTTTGTAACGCTTTTCGAGGCAGTCAGAAATTCCAATGCAACCCCTGTAAAAATTTGAAAATTTTTTTTCATCCCCAATTTGAAAATTGTTTATGTAGAATTAAGCTCGCACCTTTCCTGAGTTCAAATCTGCTTTTGGTGTTGTGCTGCGACTTATAGTTTTCGAGAAAATTGGATTTTTGTAACGCTCTTCGAGGCAGTCAGAAATTCCAATGCAACCCCTGTAAAAATTTGAAAATTTTTTTTCATCCCCAATTTGAAAATTGTTTATGTAGAATTAAGCTCGCACCTTTCCTGAGTTCAAATCTGCTTTTGGTGTTGTGCTGCGACTTATAGTTTTCGAGAAAATTGGATTTTTGTAACGCTCTTCGAGGCAGTCAGAAATTCCAATGCAACCCCTGTAAAAATTTGAAAATTTTTTTTTCATCCCCAATTTGAAAATTGTTTATGTAGAATTAAGCTCGCACCTTTGCTGAGTTCAAATCTGCTTTTGGGGTTGTGCTGCGACTTATAGTTTTCGAGAAAATGGGATTCTTGTAACGCTCTTCGAGGCAGTCAGAAATTCCAATGCAACCCCTGTAAAAATTTGAAAAATTTTTTTTTCATCCCCAATTTGAAAATTGTTTATATAGAATTGAGCTCGCGACTTTGATGAGTTCAAATCTGCTTTAGGGGTTGTGCTGCGACTTATAGTTTTCGAGAAAATGGCATTCTTGTAACGCTCTTCGAGGCAGTCAGAAATTCCAATGCAACCCCTGTAAAAATTTGAAAATTTTTTTTTCATCCCCAATTTGAAAATTGTTTATATAGAATTAAGCTCGCACCTTTCCTGAGTTAAAATCTGCTTTTGGGGTTGAGCTGCGGCTTATAGTTTTCGAGAAAATGGGATCTTTGTAACGCTCTTCGAGGCAGTCAGAAATTCCAATGCAACCCCTGTAAAAATTTGAAAATTTTTTTTTCATCCCCAATTTGAAAATTGTTTATGTAGAATTAAGCTCGCACCTTTCCTGAGTTCAAATCTGCTTTTGGGGTTGTGCTGCGACTTATAGTTTTCGAGAAAATGGGATTCTTGTAACGCTCTTCGAGGCAGTCAGAAATTCCAATGCAACCCCTGTAAAAATTTGAAAATTTTTTTTTTATCCCCAATTTGAAAATTGTTTATATAGAATTAAGCTCGCACCTTTCCTGAGTTAAAATCTGCTTTTGGGGTTGTGCTGCGACTTATAATTTTCGAGAAAATTGGATTTTTGTAACGCTCTTCGAGGCAGTCAGAAATTCCAATGTAACCCCTGTAAAAATTTGAATTTTTTTTTTATCCCCAATTTGAAAATTGTTTATGTAGAATTAAGCTCGCACCTTTCCTGAGTTCAAATCTGCTTTTGGTGTTGTGCTGCGACTTATAGTTTTCGAGAAAATGGGATTTTTCTAACGCTCTTCGAGGCAGTCAGAAATTCCAATGCAAGCCCTGTAAAAATTTGAAAATTTTTTTTTCATCCCCAATTTGAAAATTGTTTATGTAGAATAAAGCTCGCACCTTTCCTGAGTTCAAATATGCTTTTGGGGTTGAGCTGCGGCTTATAGTTTTCGAGAAAATGGGATCTTTTTAACGCTCTTCGAGGCAGTCAGAAATTAAAATGCAACCCCTGTAAAAATTTGAAAATTTTTTTTTCATCCCCAATTTGAAAATTGTTTATGTAGAATTAAGCTCGCACCTTTCCTGAGTTCAAATCTGCTTTTGGGGTTGTGCTGCGACTTATAGTTTTCGAGAAAATGGGATTTTTGTAACGCTCTTCGAGGCACTCAGACATTCCAATGCAACCCCTGTAAAAATTTGAAAATTTTTTTTTCATCCTCAATTTGAAAATTGTTTATGTAGAATTAAGCTCGCACCTTTCCTGAGTTCAAATCTGCTTTTGGGGTTGAGCTGCGACTTATAGTTTTCGAGAAAATGGGATTTTTGTAACGCTCTTTGAGGCAGTCAGAAATTCCAATGCAACCCCTGTAAAAACTTGAAAATTTCTTTTTCATCCCCAATTTTGGAATTTCTGACTGCCTCGAAGAGCGTTACGAAAATCCCATTTTCTCGGAAACTATAAGTCGCAGCACAACCCCAAAAGCAGATTTGAACTCAGGAAAGGTGCGAGCTTAATTCTACATAAACAATTTTCAAATTGGGGATGAAAAAAAAATTTTCAAATTTTTACAGGGGTTGCATTGGAATTTCTGACTGCCTCGCAGAGCGTTACAAGAATCCCATTTTCTCGAAAACTATAAGTCGCAGCACAACCCCAAAAGCAGATTTGAACTCAGGAAAGGTGCGAGCTTAATTCTTCATAAACAATTTTCAAATTGGGGATGAAAAAAAAATTTTCAAATTTTTACAGGGGTTGCATTGGAATTTCTGACTGCCTCGAAGAGCGTTACAAGAATCCCATTTTCTCGAAAACTATAAGTCGCAGCACAACCCCAAAAGCAGATTTGAACTCAGGAAAGGTGCGAGCTTAATTCTACATAAACAATTTTCAAATTGGGGATGAAAAAAAAATTTTCAAATTTTTACAGGGGTTGCATTGGAATTTCTGACTGCCTCGAAGAGCGTTACAAAAATCCCATTTTCTCGAAAACTATAAGTCGCAGCACAACCCCAAAAGCAGATTTGAACTCAGGAAAGGTGCGAGCTTAATTCTACATAAACAATTTTCAAATTGGGGATGAAAAAAAAATTTTCAAATTTTTACAGGGGTTGCATTGGAATTTCTGACTGCCTCGAAGAGCGTTACAAAAATCCCATTTTCTCGGAAACTATAAGTCGCAGCACAACCCCAAAAGCAGATTTGAACTCAGGAAAGGTGCGAGCTTAATTCTACATAATCAATTTTTAAATTGGGGATAAAAAAAAAATTTTCAAATTTTTACAGGGGTTGCATTGGAATTTCTGACTGCCTCGAAGAGCGTTACAAAAATCCCATTTTCTCGAAAACTATAAGTCGCAGCACAACCCCAAAAGCAGATTTGAGCTCAGGAAAGGTGCGAGCTTAATTCTACATAAACAATTTTCAAAATGGGGATGAAAAAAAAATTTTCAAATTTTTACAGGGGTTGCATTGGAATTTCTGACTGCCTCAAAGAGCGCTACAAAAATCCCATTTTCTCGAAAACTATAAGCCGCAGCTCAACCCCAAAAGCAGATTTGAACTCAGGAAAGGTGCGAGCTTAATTCTACATAAACAATTTTCAAATTGGGGATGAAAAAAAAATTTTAAAATTTTTGCAGGGGTTGCATTGGAATTTCTGACTGCCTCGAAGAGCGTTACAAAAATCCCATTTTCTCGAAAACTATAAGCTGCAGCTCAACCCCAAAAGCAGATTTGAACTCAGGAAAGGTGCGAGCTTAATTCTACATAAACAATTTTCAAATTGGGGATGAAAAAAAAATTTTCAAATTTTTACAGGGGTTGGAATTTCTGACTGCCTCGAAGAGCGTTACAAAAATCCAATTTTCTCGAAAACTATAAGTCGCAGCACAACACCAAAAGCAGATTTGAACTCAGGAAAGGTGCGAGCTTAATTCCACATAAACAATTTTCAAATTGGGGATGAAAAAAAATTTTCAAATTTTTTCAGGGGTTGCATTGGAATTTCTGACTGCCTCGAAGAGCGTTACAAGAATCCCATTTTCTCGAAAACTATAAGTCGCAGCACAACCCCAAAAGCAGATTTGAACTCAGGAAAGGTGCGACCTTAATTCTACATAAACAATTTTCAAATTGGGGATGAAAAAAAAATTTTCAAATTTTTACAGGGGTTGCATTGGAATTTCTGACTGCCTCAAAGAGCGTTACAAAAATCCCATTTTCTCGAAAACTATAAGCCGCAGCTCAACCCCAAAAGCAGATTTGAACTCAGGAAAGGTGCGAGCTTAATTCTACATAAACAATTTTCAAATTGGGGATGAAAAAAAAATTTTCAAATTTTTACAGGGGTTGCATTGGAATTTCTGACTGCCTCGCAGAGCGTTACAAGAATCCCATTTTCTCGAAAACTATAAGTCGCAGCACAACCCCAAAAGCAGATTTGAACTCAGGAAAGGTGCGAGCTTAATTCTTCATAAACAATTTTCAAATTGGGGATGAAAAAAAAATTTTCAAATTTTTACAGGGGTTGCATTGGAATTTCTGACTGCCTCGAAGAGCGTTACAAGAATCCCATTTTCTCGAAAACTATAAGTCGCAGCACAACCCCAAAAGCAGATTTGAACTCAGGAAAGGTGCGAGCTTAATTCTACATAAACAATTTTCAAATTGGGGATGAAAAAAAAATTTTCAAATTTTTACAGGGGTTGCATTGGAATTTCTGACTGCCTCGAAGAGCGTTACAAAAATCCCATTTTCTCGAAAACTATAAGTCGCAGCACAACCCCAAAAGCAGATTTGAACTCAGGAAAGGTGCGAGCTTAATTCTACATAAACAATTTTCAAATTGGGGATGAAAAAAAAATTTTCAAATTTTTACAGGGGTTGCATTGGAATTTCTGACTGCCTCGAAGAGCGTTACAAAAATCCCATTTTCTCGGAAACTATAAGTCGCAGCACAACCCCAAAAGCAGATTTGAACTCAGGAAAGGTGCGAGCTTAATTCTACATAATCAATTTTTAAATTGGGGATGAAAAAAAAATTTTCAAATTTTTACAGGGGTTGCATTGGAATTTCTGACTGCCTCGAAGAGCGTTACAAAAATCCCATTTTCTCGAAAACTATAAGTCGCAGCACAACCCCAAAAGCAGATTTGAGCTCAGGAAAGGTGCGAGCTTAATTCTACATAAACAATTTTCAAAATGGGGATGAAAAAAAAATTTTCAAATTTTTACAGGGGTTGCATTGGAATTTCTGACTGCCTCAAAGAGCGTTACAAAAATCCCATTTTCTCGAAAACTATAAGCCGCAGCTCAACCCCAAAAGCAGATTTGAACTCAGGAAAGGTGCGAGCTTAATTCTACATAAACAATTTTCAAATTGGGGATGAAAAAAAAATTTTCAAATTTTTACAGGGGTTGCATTGGAATTTCTGACTGCCTCGAAGAGCGTTACAAAAATCCCATTTTCTCGGAAACTATAAGTCGCAGCACAACCCCAAAAGCAGATTTGAACTCAGGAAAGGTGCGAGCTTAATTCTACATAAACAATTTTCAAATTGGGGATGAAAAAAAATTTTCAAATTTTTACAGGGGTTGCATTGGAATTTCTGACTGCCTCGAAGACGTTACAAAAATCCCATTTTCTCGAAAACTATAAGTCGCAGCACAACACCAAAAGCAGATTTGAACTCAGGAAAGGTGCGAGCTTAATTCTACATAAACAATTTTCAAATTGGGGATGAAAAAAAAATTTTCAAATTTTTTCAGGGGTTGCATTGGAATTTCTGACTGCCTCGAAGAGCGTTACAAGAATCAAATTTTCTCGAAAACTGTAAGTCGCAGCACAACCCCAAAAGCAGATTTGAACTCAGGAAAGGTGCGACCTTAATTCTACATAAACAATTTTCAAATTGGGGATGAAAAAAAAATTTTCAAATTTTTACAGGGGTTGCATTGGAATTTCTGACTGCCTCAAAGAGCGTTACAAAAATCCCATTTTCTCGAAAACTATAAGCCGCAGCTCAACCCCAAAAGCAGATTTGAACTCAGGAAAGGTGCGAGCTTAATTCTACATAAACAATTTTCAAATTGGGGATGAAAAAAAAATTTTCAAATTTTTACAGGGGTTGCATTGGAATTTCTGACTGCCTCGAAGAGCGTTACAAAAATCCCATTTTCTCGGAAACTATAAGCCGCAGCTCAACCCCAAAAGCAGATTTGAACTCAGGAAAGGTGCGAGCTTAATTCTACATAAACAATTTTCAAATTGGGGATGAAAAAAAAATTTTCAAATTTTTACAGGGGTTGCATTGGAATTTCTGACTGCCTCGAAGACGTTACAAAAATCCCATTTTCTCGAAAACTATAAGTCGCAGCACAACACCAAAAGCAGATTTGAACTCAGGAAAGGTGCGAGCTTAATTCTACATAAACAATTTTCAAATTGGGGATGAAAAAAAAATTTTCAAATTTTTACAGGGGTTGCATTGGAATTTCTGACTGCCTCGAAGAGCGTTACAAGAATTACAATTTCTCGAAAACTATAAGCAGCAGCTCAACCCCAAAAGCAGATTTGAACTCAGGAAAGGTGCGAGCTTAATTCTACATAAACAATTTTCAAATTGGGGATGAAAAAAAAATTTTAAAATTTTTACAGGGGTTGCATTGGAATTTCTGACTGCCTCGAAGAGCGTTACAAAAATCCAATTTTCTCGAAAACTATAAGTCGCAGCACAACACCAAAAGCAGATTTGAACTCAGGAAAGGTGCGAGCTTAATTCTACATAAACAATTTTCAAATTGGGGATGAAAAAAAATTTTCAAATTTTTTCAGGGGTTGCATTGAAATTTCTGACTGCCTCGAAGAGCGTTACAAAAATCCAATTTTCTCGAAAACTATAAGTCGCAGCTCAACCCCAAAAGCAGATATGAACTCAGGAAAGGTGCGAACTTAATTCTACATAAACAATTTTCAAATTGGGGATGAAAAAAAAATTTTCAAATTTTTACAGGGTTTGCATTGGAATTTCTGACTGCCTCGAAGAGCGTTACAAGAATCCCATTTTCTCGAAAACTGTAAGCCGCAGCTCAACCCCAAAAGCAGATTTGAACTCAGGAAAGGTGCGAGCTTAATTCTACATAAACAATTTTCAAAGTGGGGATGAAAAAAAAATTTTCAAATTTTTACAGGGGTTGCATTGGAATTTCTGACTGCCTCGAAGAGCGTTACAAAAATCCAATTTTCTCGAAAACTATAAGTCGCAGCACAACACCAAAAGCAGATTTGAACTCAGGAAAGGTGCGAGCTTAATTCTACATAAACAATTTTCAAATTGGGGATGAAAAAAAATTTTCAAATTTTTACAGGGGTTGCATTGGAATTTCTGACTGCCTCGAAAAGCGTTACAAAAATCCCATTTTCTCGAAAACTATAAGCCGCAGCTCAACCCCAAAAGCAGATTTGAACTCAGGAAAGGTGCGAGCTTAATTCTACATACACAATTTTCAAATTGGGGATGAAAAAAGAATTTTCAAATTTTTACAGGGGTTGCATTTTAATTTCTGACTGCCTCGAAGAGCGCTACAAGATACCCATTTTCTCGAAAACTATAAGTCGCAGCACAACCCCAAAAGCAGATTTGAACTCAGGAAAGGTGCGAGCTTAATTCTACATAAACAATTTTCAAATTGGGGATGAAAAAAAAATTTTCAAATTTTTACAGGGGTTGCATTATAATTTCTGACTGCCTCGAAGAGCGTTACAAAAATCCAATTTTCTCGAAAACTATAAGTAGCAGCACAACCCCAAAAGCAGATTTGAACTGAGGAAAGGCGCGAGCTTAATTCTACATAAACAATTTTCAAATTGAGGATGAAAAAAAAATTTTCAAATTTTTACAGGGTTGCATTGGAATTTCTGACTGCCTCGAAGAGCGTTACAAGAATCTCATTTTCTCGAAAACTATAAGTCGCAGCACAACCCCCAAAGCAGATTTGAACTCAGGAAAGGTGCGAGCTTAATTCTACATAAACAATTTTCAAATTGGGGATGAAAAAAAAATTTGCAAATTTTTACAGGGTTTGCATTGGAATTTCTGACTGCCTCGAAGAGCGTTACAAGAATCCCATTTTCTCGAAAACTGTAAGCCGCAGCTCAACCCCAAAAGCAGATTTGAGCTCAGGAAAGGTGCGAGCTTAATTCTACATAAACAATTTTCAAATTGGGGATGAAAAAAAAATTTTCAAATTTTTACAGGGGTTGCATTGGAATTTCTGACTGCCTCGAAGAGCGTTACAAAAATCCAATTTTCTCGAAAACTATAAGTCGCAGCACAACACCAAAAGCAGATTTGAACTCAGGAAAGGTGCGAGCTTAATTCTACATAAACAATTTCCAAATTGGGGATGAAAAAAAAATTTTCAAATTTTTACAGGGGTTGCATTGGAATTTCTGACTGCCTCAAAGTGCGTTACAAAAATCCCATTTACTCGAAAACTATAAGCCGCAGCTCAACCCCAAAAGCAGATTTGAACTCAGGAAAGGTGCGAGCTTAATTCTACATAAACAATTTTCAAATTGGGGATGAAAAAAGAATTTTCAAATTTTTACAGGGGTTGCATTTTAATTTCTGACTGCCTCGAAGAGCGCTACAAGATACCCATTTTCTCGAAAACTATAAGTCGCAGCACAACCCCAAAAGCAGATTTGAACTCAGGAAAGGTGCGAGCTTAATTCTACATAAACAATTTTCAAATTGGGGATGAAAAAAAATTTTCAAATTTTTACAGGGGTTGCATTGGAATTTCTGACTGCCTCGAAAAGCGTTACAAAAATCCCATTTTCTCGAAAACTATAAGCCGCAGCTCAACCCCAAAAGCAGATTTGAACTCAGGAAAGGTGCGAGCTTAATTCTACATACACAATTTTCAAATTGGGGATGAAAAAAGAATTTTCAAATTTTTACAGGGGTTGCATTTTAATTTCTGACTGCCTCGAAGAGCGCTACAAGATACCCATTTTCTCGAAAACTATAAGTCGCAGCACAACCCCAAAAGCAGATTTGAACTCAGGAAAGGTGCGAGCTTAATTCTACATAAACAATTTTCAAATTGGGGATGAAAAAAAAATTTTCAAATTTTTACAGGGGTTGCATTATAATTTCTGACTGCCTCGAAGAGCGTTACAAAAATCCAATTTTCTCGAAAACTATAAGTAGCAGCACAACCCCAAAAGCAGATTTGAACTCAGGAAAGGCGCGAGCTTAATTCTACATAAACAATTTTCAAATTGAGGATGAAAAAAAAATTTTCAAATTTTTACAGGGTTGCATTGGAATTTCTGACTGCCTCGAAGAGCGTTACAAGAATCTCATTTTCTCGAAAACTATAAGTCGCAGCACAACCCCCAAAGCAGATTTGAACTCAGGAAAGGTGCGAGCTTAATTCTACATAAACAATTTTCAAATTGGGGATGAAAAAAAAATTTTCAAATTTTTACAGGGTTTGCATTGGAATTTCTGACTGCCTCGAAGAGCGTTACAAGAATCCCATTTTCTCGAAAACTGTAAGCCGCAGCTCAACCCCAAAAGCAGATTTGAACTCAGGAAAGGTGCGAGCTTAATTCTACATACACAATTTTCAAATTGGGGATGAAAAAAGAATTTTCAAATTTTTACAGGGGTTGCATTTTAATTTCTGACTGCCTCGAAGAGCGCTACAAGATACCCATTTTCTCGAAAACTATAAGTAGCAGCACAACCCCAAAAGCAGATTTGAACTCAGGAAAGGTGCGAGCTTAATTCTACATAAACAATTTTCAAATTGGGGATGAAAAAAAAATTTTCAAATTTTTACAGGGGTTGCATTATAATTTCTGACTGCCTCGAAGAGCGTTACAAAAATCCAATTTTCTCGAAAACTATAAGTAGCAGCACAACCCCAAAAGCAGATTTGAACTCAGGAAAGGCGCGAGCTTAATTCTACATAAACAATTTTCAAATTGGGGATGAAAAAAAAATTTTCAAATTTTTACAGGGTTTGCATTGGAATTTCTGACTGCCTCGAAGAGCGTTACAAGAATCCCATTTTCTCGAAAACTGTAAGCCGCAGCTCAACCCCAAAAGCAGATTTGAACTCAGGAAAGGTGCGAGCTTAATTCTACATAAACAATTTTCAAATTGGGGATGAAAAAAAATTTTCAAATTTTTACAGGGGTTGCATTGGAATTTCTGACGGCCTCGAAAAGCGTTACAAAAATCCCATTTTCTCGAAAACTATAAGCCGCAGCTCAACCCCAAAAGCAGATTTGAACTCAGGAAAGGTGCGAGCTTAATTCTACATACACAATTTTCAAATTGGGGATGAAAAAAGAATTTTCAAATTTTTACAGGGGTTGCATTTTAATTTCTGACTGCCTCGAAGAGCGCTACAAGATACCCATTTTCTCGAAAACTATAAGTAGCAGCACAACCCCAAAAGCAGATTTGAACTCAGGAAAGGTGCGAGCTTAATTCTACATAAACAATTTTCAAATTGGGGATGAAAAAAAAATTTTCAAATTTTTACAGGGGTTGCATTATAATTTCTGACTGCCTCGAAGAGCGTTACAAAAATCCAATTTTCTCGAAAACTATAAGTAGCAGCACAACCCCAAAAGCAGATTTGAACTCAGGAAAGGCGCGAGCTTAATTCTACATAAACAATTTTCAAATTGAGGATGAAAAAAAAATTTTCAAATTTTTACAGGGTTGCATTGGAATTTCTGACTGCCTCGAAGAGCGTTACAAGAATCTCATTTTCTCGAAAACTATAAGTCGCAGCACAACCCCCAAAGCAGATTTGAACTCAGGAAAGGTGCGAGCTTAATTCTACATAAACAATTTTCAAATTGGGGATGAAAAAAAAATTTGCAAATTTTTACAGGGTTTGCATTGGAATTTCTGACTGCCTCGAAGAGCGTTACAAGAATCCCATTTTCTCGAAAACTGTAAGCCGCAGCTCAACCCCAAAAGCAGATTTGAGCTCAGGAAAGGTGCGAGCTTAATTCTACATAAACAATTTTCAAATTGGGGATGAAAAAAAAATTTTCAAATTTTTACAGGGGTTGCATTGGAATTTCTGACTGCCTCGAAGAGCGTTACACAAATCCAATTTTCTCGAAAACTATAAGTCGCAGCACAACACCAAAAGCAGATTTGAACTCAGGAAAGGTGCGAGCTTAATTCTACATAAACAATTTTCAAATTGGGGATGAAAAAAAAATTTTCAAATTTTTACAGGGGTTGCATTGGAATTTCTGACTGCCTCGAAGAGCGTTACAAAAATCCCATTTTCTCGGAAACTATAAGCCGCAGCACAACCCCAAAAGCAGATTTGAACTCAGGAAAGGTGCGACCTTAATTCTACATAAACAATTTTCAAATTGGGGATGAAAAAAAAATTTTCAATTTTTTACAGGGGTTGCATTGGAATTTCTGACTGCCTCAAAGTGCGTTACAAAAATCCCATTTTCTCGAAAACTATAAGCCGCAGCTCAACCCCAAAAGCAGATTTGAACTCAGGAAAGGTGCGAGCTTAATTCTACATAAACAATTTTCAAATTGGGGATGAAAAAAAAATTTTCAAATTTTTACAGGGGTTGCATTGGAATTTCTGACTGCCTCGAAGACGTTACAAAAATCCCATTTTCTCGAAAACTATAAGTCGCAGCACAACACCAAAAGCAGATTTGAACTCAGGAAAGGTGCGAGCTTAATTCTACATAAACAATTTTCAAATTGGGGATGAAAAAAAAATTTTCAAATTTTTACAGGGGTTGCATTGGAATTTCTGACTGCCTCAAAGAGCGTTACAAAAATCCCATTTTCTCGAAAACTATAAGTCGCAGCTCAACCCCAAAAGCAGATATGAACTCAGGAAAGGTGCGCACTTAATTCTACATAAACAATTTTTAAATTGGGGATGAAAAAAAAATTTACAAATTTTTACAGGGTTTGCATTGGAATTTCTGACTGCCTCGAAGAGCGTTACAAGAATCCCATTTTCTCGAAAACTGTAAGCCGCAGCTCAACCCCAAAAGCAGATTTGAACTCAGGAAAGGTGCGAGCTTAATTCTACATAAACAATTTTCAAATTGGGGATGAAAAAAAAATTTTCAAATTTTTACAGGGGTTGCATTGGAATTTCTAACTGCCTCGAAGAGCGTTACAAAAATCCAATTTTCTCGAAAACTATAAGTCGCAGCACAACACCAAAAGCAGATTTGAACTCAGGAAAGGTGCGAGCTTAATTCTACATAAACAATTTTCAAATTGGGGATGAAAAAAAATTTTCAAATTTTTACAGGGGTTGCATTGGAATTTCTGACTGCCTCGAAAAGCGTTACAAAAATCCCATTTTCTCGAAAACTATAAGCCGCAGCTCAACCCCAAAAGCAGATTTGAACTCAGGAAAGGTGCGAGCTTAATTCTACATAAACAATTTTCAAATTGGGGATGAAAAAAGAATTTTCAAATTTTTACAGGGGTTGCATTTTAATTTCTGACTGCCTCGAAGAGCACTACAAGATACCCATTTTCTCGAAAACTATAAGTCGCAGCACAACCCCAAAAGCAGATTTGAACTCAGGAAAGGTGCGAGCTTAATTCTACATAAACAATTTTCCAATTGGGGATGAAAAAAAAATTTTCAAATTTTTACAGGGGTTGCATTGGAATTTCTGACTGCCTCGAAGAGCGTTACAAAAATCCAATTTTCTCGAAAACTATAAGTCGCAGCACAACCCCAAAAGCAGATTTGAACTCAGGAAAGGCGCGAGCTTAATTCTACATAAACAATTTTCAAATTGGGGATGAAAAAAAAATTTTCAAATTTTTACAGGGGTTGCATTGGAATTTCTGACTGCCTCGAAGAGCGTTACAAGAATCTCATTTTCTCGAAAACTATAAGTCGCAGCACAACCCCCAAAGCAGATTTGAACTCAGGAAAGGTGCGAGCTTAATTCTACATAAACAATTTTCAAATTGGGGATGAAAAAAAAATTTACAAATTTTTACAGGGTTTGCATTGGAATTTCTGACTGCCTCGAAGAGCGTTACAAGAATCCCATTTTCTCGAAAACTATAAGTCGCAGCTCAACCCCAAAAGCAGATTTGAACTCAGGAAAGGTGCGAGCTTAATTCTACATAAACAATTTTCAAATTGGGGATGAAAAAAAAATTTTCAAATTTTTACAGGGGTTGCATTGGAATTTCTGACTGCCTCGAAGAGCGTTACAAGAATCCCATTTTCTCGAAAACTATAGGTCGCAGCTCAACCCCAAAAGCAGATTTGAACTCAGGAAAGGTGCGAGCTTAATTCTACATAAACAATTTTCAAATTGGGGATGAAAAAAAAATTTTCAAATTTTTACAGGGGTTGCATTGGAATTTCTGACTGCCTCGAAGAGCGTTACAAGAATCTCATTTTCTCGAAAACTATAAGTCGCAGCACAACCCCCAAAGCAGATTTGAACTCAGGAAAGGTGCGAGCTTAATTCTACATAAACAATTTTCAAATTGGGGATGAAAAAAAAATTTTCAAATTTTTACAGGGGTTGCATTGGAATTTCTGACTGCCTCGAAGAGCGTTACAAGAATCCCATTTTCTCGAAAACTATAAGTCGCAGCACAACCCCAAAAGCAGATTTGAACTCAGGAAAGGTGCGAGCTTAATTCTTCATAAACAATTTTCAAATTGGGGATGAAAAAAAAATTTTCAAATTTTTACAGGGGTTGCATTGGAATTTCAGACTGCCTCGAAGAGCGTTACAAGAATCCCATTTTCTCGAAAACTATAAGTCGCAGCACAACCCCAAAAGTAGATTTGAACTCAGGAAAGGTGCGAGCTTAATTCTACATAAACAATTTTCAAATTGGGGATGAAAAAAGAATTTTCAAATTTTTACAGGGGTTGCATTTTAATTTCTGACTGCCTCGAAGAGCGCTACAAGATACCCATTTTCTCGAAAACTATAAGTCGCAGCACAACCCCAAAAGCAGATTTGAACTCAGGAAAGGTGCGAGCTTAATTCTACATAAGCAATTTTCAAATTGGGGATGAAAAAAAAATTTTCAAATTTTTACAGGGGTTGCATTGGAATTTCTGACTGCCTCGAAGAGCGTTACAAAAATCCAATTTTCTCGAAAACTATAAGTCGCAGCACAACCCCAAAAGCAGATTTGAACTCAGGAAAGGCGCGAGCTTAATTCTACATAAACAATTTTCAAATTGGGGATGAAAAAAAAATTTTCAAATTTTTACAGGGGTTGCATTGGAATTTCTGACTGCCTCGAAGAGCGTTACAAGAATCTCATTTTCTCGAAAACTATAAGTCGCAGCACAACCCCCAAAGAAGATTTGAACTCAGGAAAGGTGCGAGCTTAATTCTACATAAACAATTTTCAAATTGGGGATGAAAAAAAAATTTGCAAATTTTTACAGGGTTTGCATTGGAATTTCTGACTGCCTCGAAGAGCGTTACAAGAATCCCATTTTCTCGAAAACTATAAGTCGCAGCACAACCCCAAAAGCAGATTTGAACTCAGGAAAGGTGCGAGCTTAATTCTTCATAAACAATTTTCAAATTGGGGATGAAAAAAAAATTTTCAAATTTTTACAGGGGTTGCATTGGAATTTCTGACTGCCTCGAAGAGCGTTACAAGAATTACATTTTCTCGAAAACTATAAGTCGCAGCACAACCCCAAAAGCAGATTTGAACTCAGGAAAGGTGCGAGCTTAATTCTACATAAACAATTTTCAAATTGGGGATGAAAAAAAAATTTTCAAATTTTTACAGGGGTTGCATTGGAATTTCTGACTGCCTCGAAGAGCGTTACAAGAATTACATTTTCTCGAAAACTATAAGTCGCAGCACAACCCCAAAAGCAGATTTGAACTCAGGAAAGGTGCGAGCTTAATTCTACATAAACAATTTTCAAATTGGGGATGAAAAAAAAATTTTCAAATTTTTACAGGGGTTGCATTTTAATTTCTGACTGCCTCGAAGAGCGCTACAAGATACCCATTTTCTCGAAAACTATAAGTCGCAGCACAACCCCAAAAGCAGATTTGAACTCAGGAAAGGTGCGAGCTTAATTCTACATAAACAATTTTCAAATTGGGGATGAAAAAAAAATTTTCAAATTTTTACAGGGGTTGCATTGGAATTTCTGACTGCCTCGAAGAGCGTTACAAAAATCCAATTTTCTCGAAAACTATAAGTCGCAGCACAACACCAAAAGCAGATTTGAACTCAGGAAAGGTGCGAGCTTAATTCTACTTAAACAATTTTCAAATTGGGGATGAAAAAAAGTTTTCAAATTTTTACAGGGGTTGCATTGGAATTTCTGACTGCCTCGAAAAGCGTTACAAAAATCCTATTTTCTCGAAAACTATAAGTCGCAGCACAACCCCAAAAGCAGATTTGAACTCAGGAAAGGTGCGAACTAAATTCTAAATAAACAATTTTCAAATCGGGGATGAAAAAAAATCTTGAAATTTTTACAGGGGTTGCATTGGAATTTCTGATTGCCTCGAAGAGCGTTACAAAAATCCCATTTTCTCGAAAACTATAAGTCGCAGCTCAACACCAAAAGCAAATTTGAACTCAGGAAAGGTGCGAGCTTAATTCTATATAAACGATTTTCAAATCGGGGATGAAAAAAACTCTTGAAATTTCTACAGGGGTTGCATTGGAATTTCTGACTGCCTCGAAGAGCGTTACAAAAATCCCATTTTCTCGAAAACTATAAGTCGCAGCTCAACCCCAAAAGCAGATTTGAACTCAGGAAAGGTGCGAACTTAATTCTAAATAAACAATTTTCAAATCGGGGATGAAAAAAAATCTTGAAATTTTTACAGGGGTTGCGTTGGAACTTCTGACTGCCTCGAAGAGCGTTACAAAAATCCCATTTTCTCGAAAACTATAAGTCGCAGCTCAACCCCAAAAGCAGATTTGTACTCAGGAAAGGTGCGAGCTTTATTCTACATAAACAATTTTCAAATCGGGGGTGAAAAAAAATTTCCAAATTTTTACAGGGGTTGCATTGGAATTTCTGACTGCCTCGAAGAGCGTTACAAAAATCCCATTTTCTCGAAAACTATAAGTCGCAGCTCAACCCCAAAAGCAGATTTGTACTCAGGAAAGGTGCGAGCTTAATTCTACATAAACAATTTTCAAATCGTGGATGAAAAAAAAATTTTCAAATTTTTACAGGACTTGCATTGGAATTTCTGACTGCCTCGAAGAGCGTTACAAAAATCCCATTTTCTCGAATACTATAAGTCGCAGCTCAACTCCAAATGCAGATTTGAATTCAGAAAGGTGCGAGCTTAATTCTACATAAACAATTTTCAAATCGGAGATGAAATAAAAAATGTTTTCAGGGATTGCATTGGAATTCCTAACTACCTCGAAGAGCGTTACAAAAATCCCACTTTCTCGAAACTATAAATCGCAGCTCAACTCCGAAAGCAGTTTTGAATTCAGGAAAGGTGCGAGCTTAATTCTACATACACAATTTTCAAATCGGGGATGAAAAATGAATTTTCAAATTTTTACAGGGGTTGCATTGGAATTCCTGACTACCTAAAGAGCGTTACAAAAATCCCATTTTCTCGAATACTATAAGTCGCAGCTCAACTCCAAATGCAGATTTGAATTCAGGAAAGGTGCGAGCTTAATTCTACATAAACAATTTTCAAATCGGAGATGAAATAAAAAATGTTTTCAGGGATTGCATTGGAATTCCTAACTACCTCGAAGAGCGTTACAAAATCCCACTTTCTCGAAACTATAAATCGCAGCTCAACTCCGAAAGCAGTTTCGAATTCAGGAAAGGTGCGAGCTTAATTCTACATAAACAATTTTCAAATCGGGGATGAAAAATGAATTTTCAAATTTTTACAGGGGTTGCATTGGAATTCCTGACTACCTAAAGAGCGTTACAAAAATCCCATTTTCTCGAATACTATAAGTCGCAGCTCAACTCCAAAAGCAGATTTGAATTCAGGAAAGGTGCGAGCTTAATTCTGCATAAACAATTTTCAAATTGGTGATAAAAAAAAAATTTTCAAATTTTTACAGGGGTTGCATTGGAATTTTTGACTGCCTCGAAGAGCGTTACAAAAATCCCATTTTCTCGAAACTATAAATCGCAGCTCAACTCCGAAAGCAGTTTCGAATTCAGGAAAGGTGCGAGCTTAATTCTGCATAAACAATTTTCAAATTGGGGATAAAAAAAATTTAAATTTTTAATGGGGTTGCATTGGAATTTCTGACTGTCTCGAAGAGCGATACAAAAATCCCATTTTCTCGAAAACTATAAGTCGCAGCTCAATTCCAAAAGCAGATTTGAATTCAGGAAAGTTGCAAACTTAATTCCACATAAACAATTTTCAAATCGGGGATGAACAACAAATTTTTAAATTTTTACAGGGGTTGCATTGGAATTTCTGACTGCCTCGAAGAGCGTTACAAAAATCCCATTTTCTCGAAAACTATAAGTCGCAGCTCAACCCCAAAAGCAGATTTGTACTCAGGAAAGGTGCGAGCTTAATTCTACATAAACACTTTTCAAATCGGGGATGAAAAAAAAATTTTAAAATTTTTACAGGGGTTGCATTGGAATTTCTGACTGCCTCGAAAAGCGTTGCAAAAATCCCATTTTCTCGAAAACTATAAGTCGCAGCTCAACCCCTAAAGTACATAAACAATTTTCAAATCGGGATGAACAAAAAATTTTTAAATTTTTACAGGGGTTGCATTGGAATTTCTGATTGCCTCGAAGAGCGTTACGAAAATCCCATTTTCTCGAAACTTTAAGTCGCAGCTAAACCCCAAAAAGAAGATTTGAATTCAGGAAAGGTGCGAGCTTAATTCTACATAAACAATTTTCAAATCGGGGGTGAAAAAAAATTTCCAAATTTTTACAGGGGTTGCATTGGAATTTCTGACTGCCTCGAAGAGCGTTACAAAAATCCCATTTTCTCGAAAACTATAAGTCGCAGCTCAACCCCAAAAGCAGATTTGTACTCAGGAAAGGTGCGAGCTTAATTCTACATAAACAATTTTCAAATCGTGGATGAAAAAAAAATTTTCAAATTTTTACAGGACTTGCATTGGAATTTCTGACTGCCTCGAAGAGCGTTACAAAAATCCCATTTTCTCGAATACTATAAGTCGCAGCTCAACTCCAAATGCAGATTTGAATTCAGAAAGGTGCGAGCTTAATTCTACATAAACAATTTTCAAATCGGAGATGAAATAAAAAATGTTTTCAGGGATTGCATTGGAATTCCTAACTACCTCGAAGAGCGTTACAAAAATCCCACTTTCTCGAAACTATAAATCGCAGCTCAACTCCGAAAGCAGTTTTGAATTCAGGAAAGGTGCGAGCTTAATTCTACATACACAATTTTCAAATCGGGGATGAAAAATGAATTTTCAAATTTTTACAGGGGTTGCATTGGAATTCCTGACTACCTAAAGAGCGTTACAAAAATCCCATTTTCTCGAATACTATAAGTCGCAGCTCAACTCCAAATGCAGATTTGAATTCAGGAAAGGTGCGAGCTTAATTCTACATAAACAATTTTCAAATCGGAGATGAAATAAAAAATGTTTTCAGGGATTGCATTGGAATTCCTAACTACCTCGAAGAGCGTTACAAAATCCCACTTTCTCGAAACTATAAATCGCAGCTCAACTCCGAAAGCAGTTTCGAATTCAGGAAAGGTGCGAGCTTAATTCTACATAAACAATTTTCAAATCGGGGATGAAAAATGAATTTTCAAATTTTTACAGGGGTTGCATTGGAATTCCTGACTACCTAAAGAGCGTTACAAAAATCCCATTTTCTCGAATACTATAAGTCGCAGCTCAACTCCAAAAGCAGATTTGAATTCAGGAAAGGTGCGAGCTTAATTCTGCATAAACAATTTTCAAATTGGTGATAAAAAAAAAATTTTCAAATTTTTACAGGGGTTGCATTGGAATTTTTGACTGCCTCGAAGAGCGTTACAAAAATCCCATTTTCTCGAAACTATAAATCGCAGCTCAACTCCGAAAGCAGTTTCGAATTCAGGAAAGGTGCGAGCTTAATTCTGCATAAACAATTTTCAAATTGGGGATAAAAAAAATTTAAATTTTTAATGGGGTTGCATTGGAATTTCTGACTGTCTCGAAGAGCGATACAAAAATCCCATTTTCTCGAAAACTATAAGTCGCAGCTCAATTCCAAAAGCAGATTTGAATTCAGGAAAGTTGCAAACTTAATTCCACATAAACAATTTTCAAATCGGGGATGAAAAAAAAATTTTCAAATTTTTACAGGGGTTGCATTGGAATTCCTGACTACCTCGAAGAGCCATACAAAAATCCCATTTTCTCGAAAACTATAAGTTGCAGCTCAACCCCAAAAGCAGATTTGTACTCAGGAAAGGTGCGAGCTTAATTCTACATAAACAATTTTCAAATCGTGGATGAAAAAAAAATTTTCAAATTTTTACAGGACTTGCATTGGAATTTCTGACTGCCTCGAAGAGCGTTACAAAAATCCCATTTTCTCGAATACTATAAGTCGCAGCTCAACTCCAAATGCAGATTTGAATTCAGAAAGGTGCGAGCTTAATTCTACATAAACAATTTTCAAATCGGAGATGAAATAAAAAATGTTTTCAGGGATTGCATTGGAATTCCTAACTACCTCGAAGAGCGTTACAAAATCCCACTTTCTCGAAACTATAAATCGCAGCTCAACTCCGAAAGCAGTTTTGAATTCAGGAAAGGTGCGAGCTTAATTCTACATACACAATTTTCAAATCGGGGATGAAAAATGAATTTTCAAATTTTTACAGGGGTTGCATTGGAATTCCTGACTACCTAAAGAGCGTTACAAAAATCCCATTTTCTCGAATACTATAAGTCGCAGCTCAACTCCAAATGCAGATTTGAATTCAGGAAAGGTGCGAGCTTAATTCTACATAAACAATTTTCAAATCGGAGATGAAATAAAAAATGTTTTCAGGGATTGCATTGGAATTCCTAACTACCTCGAAGAGCGTTACAAAAATCCCATTTTCTCGAAACTATAAATCGCAGCTCAACTCCGAAAGCAGTTTCGAATTCAGGAAAGGTGCGAGCTTAATTCTACATAAACAATTTTCAAATCGGGGATGAAAAATGAATTTTCAAATTTTTACAGGGGTTGCATTGGAATTCCTGACTACCTAAAGAGCGTTACAAAAATCCCATTTTCTCGAATACTATAAGTCGCAGCTCAACTCCAAAAGCAGATTTGAATTCAGGAAAGGTGCGAGCTTAATTCTGCATAAACAATTTTCAAATTGGTGATAAAAAAAAAATTTTCAAATTTTTACAGGGGTTGCATTGGAATTTTTGACTGCCTCGAAGAGCGTTACAAAAATCCCATTTTCTCGAAACTATAAATCGCAGCTCAACTCCGAAAGCAGTTTCGAATTCAGGAAAGGTGCGAGCTTAATTCTGCATAAACAATTTTCAAATCGGGGATAAAAAAAATTTAAATTTTTAATGGGGTTGCATTGGAATTTCTGACTGTCTCGAAGAGCGATACAAAAATCCCATTTTCTCGAAAACTATAAGTCGCAGCTCAATTCCAAAAGCAGATTTGAACTCAGGAAAGTTGCAAACTTAATTCCACATAAACAATTTTCAAATCGGGGATGAAAAAAAAATTTTCAAATTTTTACAGGGGTTGCATTGGAATTCCTGACTACCTCGAAGAGCCATACAAAAATCCCATTTTCTCGAAAACTATAAGTTGCAGCTCAACTCCAAGAGCAGATTTGAATTTAGGAAAGGTGCGAGCTTAATTCTACAAAAACAATTTTCAAATCGGGGATGAAAAAAAAATGTTTAGAGGAATTGCATTGGAATCCCTGACAACCTCGAAGAGCGTTACAAAAATCCCACTTTCTCGAAAACTCTAAGTCGCAGCTCAACTCCAAAAGCAGATTTGAATTCAGGAAAGGTGCGAGCTTAATACTACATAAACAATTTTCAAATCGGGGATGAAAAAAAAATTTTCAAATTTCTACAGGGGTTGCATTGGAATTCCTGACAACCTCGAAGAGCGATACAAAAATCTCATTTTCTCGAAAACTATAAGTTGCAGCTCAACTCCAAGAGCAGATTTGAATTTAGGAAAGGTGCGAGCTTAATTCTACATAAACAATTTTCAAATTGGGGATGAAAAAAAAATTTTCAAATTTTTACAGGGGTTGCATTGGAATTTCTGACTGCCTCGAAAAGCGTTACAAAAATCCAATTTTCTCGAAAACTATAAGCCGCAGCTCAACCCCAAAAGCAGATTTGAACTCAGGAAAGGTGCGAGCTTAATTCTACATACACAATTTTCAAATCGGGGATGAAAAAAAAATTTTCAAATTTCTACAGGGGTTGCATTGGAATTCCTGACAACCTCGAAGAGCGATACAAAAATCTCATTTTCTCGAAAACTATAAGTTGCAGCTCAACTCCGAGAGCAGATTTGAATTTAGGAAAGGTGCGAGCTTAATTCTACATAAACAATTTTCAAATTGGGGATGAAAAAAAAATGTTCAAATTTTTACAGGGGTTGCATTGGAATTTCTGACTGCCTCGAAGAGCGTTACAAAAATCCAATTTTCTCGAAAACTATAAGCCGCAGCTCAACCCCAAAAGCAGATTTGAAGTCAGGAAAGGCGCGAGCTTAATTCTACATAAACAATTTTCAAACTGGGGATAAAAAAAAATTTCAAATTTTTACAGGGGTTGCATTGGAATTTCTGACTGCCTCGAAGAGCGTTACAAAAATCCCATTTTCTCGAAAACTGTAAGTCGCAGCACAACCCCAAAAGCAGATTTGAACTCAGGAAAGGTGCGAGCTTAATTCTACATAAACAATTTTCAAATCGGGGATGAACAAAAAATTTTCAAATTTTTACAGGGATTGCATTGGATTTCCTGACTACTTCGTAGCTTCTGCTCCTTAATAAATCCGGCAAACAGATGACTACAAGTACGGAAATCCGTCTAAATGCCTCCTCGCAGTGGTCTAGCTGCTATGCTGGCTCTATTAAACTTTACCCATGAAAATAGTGTCTACGCTCGGCCGAAACTGAAAATTGCCTGTAACTTCTGAGCGACCATTTCTGCCCGCACTGAATGTTAAAACGATGTTACCTTGGACGACAGTTCAATTAACTTCTGCATACACGCTCCTAGACCAAAAGCGGGGTAGGTTCTGCTGTCTTCTCAATCTTAACATCTCTTTCCGTGTCCTTGATCACTGAAGACTTTTTTCAGGCGGAAATCATGGCGACTAAAGAAGCCTCGTTCTGGCTGAAGTGCAATACCATATCTGCTAAGAATATGAGCATCTTCACTGACAGTCAAGCGACAATCGAGCTCCTAGAATCATGTTCTTGCACTGTTCGTCTCTAGTGGAAATGACGGACCAGTTCAACATGCACCTCTACTGGGCGTCTGGCCATAGAGGCGGGAAACTGCAAGACTGACGAGCTTGACAAAATCATTCCCCGCCTCATTAAAAAGTTTAGATTGATTTGATTAGTCGCTGTGTAGCCAAGTGGGAAGATACATGGCCTAACAAAAAACGTCTAAGTGTATCTGTATCCTGTTACAGACAAGCACCTTAATCTACCCTAGATTGACACTTTAGTCGTCTGGTTTTAAAATCATGCAAATGATTCGAATGGAGTACGAGTAATTCTTAAAATGAGGCTTCAATTATGAAGAGTTGCTTGGCCATGTGTTAGTTTTTCTTTAAAATGCTGCAAAAGGCTTTCTACTGAAGGCCCCACTGACAGTAGCATCAACAGAGCCAACAGCTTGTCTGGAAAACTATTTAGTCAAGAAAAAATAAGTGTGCAATCGACACATTTAAGCCCTTTAATGCAACTTTTGTCAAATTATTCAAGCTGCGCTCTTTTAAGTTTCTGACTGGTGCACAAGAGAAGGTCTATAGATGAACCCTAACTAGGTAGACCTTGCACCTTTCACAAGAAAAAGAAAATTGTACCTTGGTTCCTTGGTTCAACTGGAACTCCCACATTAAAACAAAATTGGAAAAGAGAAACCGGCCATTCGAGCCAGTCGTCGAGTATATAGGGTCTATCCCCTAAGGTTACCGTCTGGTTATAGTGGTTAGACCCATCCTGACTTACGCATCCATTGTCTAGCGGAAGAACATCAAAGAAGCTACCCCCATCAATAAGCTTTAACGTTTTCATAGACTAGCATGTCTTGGTATCACAGGCAATTGCCTTACGGCAAGCATCGAAGCTATTATCGCGCTTACCCCCTGCATGTATTCGACTTCTCCGAGCTAGAAGTTCTCAGCACGGTATCCGACTTTATGCCTAGATCACTTTGCTTTGACAGGACGATCGAGGCTGAAATTCCAAGCCACGATATAAATCGCGAACCGATGCTGGATCCAAAAGAAGTCGATTCGTAAGCTAAATTAGTTGAGGTTCCCTACATATTCCATGTTCCATCTGGGTTGCCATGTTTCCATGTTCCTTCCATACTGCGCCGTCCCTCGGAGGTGGATTCGAAGAGTTTCCGGGCCGAAGCATTAGTGTGTATCAGCTTTACATGACCCAGTCACCTCAGTCATTCGACCTTCATTCACTCTTCTATATAAGGGGATGTTGCTGTACAGTTCGTTGTGGTATCTCCTCCTCCACTCACCGCGTATGCTGACGGGATCGAGTGGATCACGCAAAGAATTTTTCTCTTGAAACAGGGCAACTGTTCAAGAGCAACCTCATCCACTTTTAATAAATTCCGTGACTTTGCGAGCATGCCGGGGATGATTAACTTCTTATGAAGAGTCACTTTAATTGTTTGAGAGAAGGGCTTGCTACTCATTTACCTCAGCGGTTGCCAAGAGCACTTCATTTGATCTTCAGCGCCTGGTGGCGTTGTGTGTATTAATAACGGAGTCTGCCTTCTAGATAGACAAAGTTTCTAACTACGTTAAAGTTATATCTGTCTACGCTGACATTCTGCTCAAGACGTCGGTGTTAGTTGTCCTTTCTTGTTGACAGCATATATGTACATACTTGTCTTTTATTCTATGACCTTTAAAAACCATCTTCGCCGCTTGCGTGTCAGTACTCAGGAATACCTTACGGATCATAAGTACAATGCGTTGAGTACAGGACTCCGCTACATACATATGTATATTCTTTGTCGATTTTTAGAAGACTTTCGATAGTATAAATCGAGATGCTATTTGGCCATCGTTGTGCAGGAGAGGCATACCTTTCGCAAGAGAGGTGAAAAATCCAGAACTGCATACGGGGGAAGTAAGTGTCATGATAAGGTGTCGGAAGATTTTGAAGTCCAACGTGGTGTACATCAGAAGTGTATATTCTCACCGCTGTTGTTCTTGATGGCCATCAGCGATGAATGTCATGACATTGTGAATGCCATGCAATGGAATCTGCTCACCTAGGCAGGCAGAACTGCGGCACACCCTACGCAATCGTGGCGCAGAACAGTTGAGTCAATGTCGTTGGGAAAGAGTTGGAACTTTTTGCAATACGTTGCGTCGAGGGTTGAAAATTAGTAAGGATAAATATGAATAACATTTCATTATGTTTAAAAAATCTTATCAAGTTTCATAACAGCTTAGGTGCAACAAAAAAAAACAACAACAACATAAACCAAATATTTTAGCCTAAATCTTAACAATAGAAATCGAATTTTTCTATCTTTACACGAAACACGAGTGTCTTCTATAACAAAGGATCTCTTTCCAAGAGATGCTTGCTTATGCACTCCTCTGTTGTAATCGAATTTGAATGCCATTGTCAGACTTTAAAGTAAGAACGGCAGACAGGATAGGATCATATTTGTTTCTCGGCTCCTTCGGTTCATAACCATCCGTGGAATAGAGTCCATCTTCGGGTGGAAGAATTTTAAACGTTCTAACAATTTTTGCAACCGCTGCCTTCATCTCCATTTGGGCGAATTTTTGTCCTTAAAATAAGAAAATAATATTGTACATCACATGGTGTTTCATTTTTTTGCAGTTTTCTCCAACCTATGCAATTTCTTGGACCGGCACTAAAGGGAACGTATTCAAACGGACTTGCTTTCACTCGTTTATCTGGATTAAAACGTTCTGGATCAAATTTGTATGGATCCGGGAAATACTTTTCATTATACCCCATGCCAATGATAAATATATTCACTGTCGTACCCTTAGGAAGTATTACTCCATCTGAAATACTCGTATAATATAAAACATATTCTGTTACAAAAATATTTGAATACAAACTTACTCATGTCATATTCCACTTGGGTAAAACGTCCAATCATTGGGACACTAGGATACAAACGTTGTGTCTCTTTGATTACCATGTCCAGGTATTTCATATCTTGTAAGTCGTTAAACGTAGGTTGTCGTGTAAGATCCCCATTCAAAATTTCAAATTGTTCTTCAAAAACTTTTTGCTACAATTAAACGGAATACCTCAGTTATGGACCTACGAGTAAATACAATATCTCCATCAAATATATGTATGTGCACATTTACCTGGACGTCATGATGCCTGGATAGTAAATGTATGGCAAAGGATACCCCAGATGCAGTAGTGTCATGCCCCTAAATAAATTTAATACAAACATTTTTAAGTCCTTATAAATTGGACACACAAGTGTAATCTTAGGCTAGGTTAACCATTTTGTTAAGCTTACCTCAAACATAAATGTAGAAACTTCTTCGTAGATTTCCTGCAGTGTTAATGGCCGCCCATCAATCGTCGTTGTGAGCAGTGTATCGAGAAAAGCCTGTTTGGGTCGAATGTTGTTTACTTTGTCATCTGCATCCTCTTCAACGTTGTTGACTTTAGCCTCATGTTGCATTGCATCGCGACGTTTTTTAATAACCTTAAAGAACAAAATACATATAAATGAAGAATTTAAGAAGGCTTACATACAGCGTAAGTATATTTGGTCACAGTTCCAACCTACGGACAATTTTTCTTCAACCACATGGGCAATAAGTGCAATCCAGTAATACTAAAGAGAATTTTTTACTTAACTTTACTTGTCTTCAAATGGCTTTAAAGGTCGCAGACAGCCAAAATTTTAGTTGTCTTTCTAGATTTTATCGCAACATCTTGGTTGCAGTCAAAGTGAAGTATTGCGACCACGGACAACGATTGGATTCTGGAACCTTAAGACCGTCCTTGACAACGGAAAAAGGGTCCCCAAAATTCTAGATCCATCCAATCACAGCGAGAATTCACGCTGTACAAACTTGAACTCCTAGGAGTAAGTGAAAGTAGATAGTGGGGAAACGGCATTTAACCCTCCGAAACTGGCAATAGCTTCCTGGTTTACCCCCAGCGATGACTATCCACCTTGTCGCTGCGCTGGGGCTTAGGTAGGACTGAAGGTTTCACGGAAATATGTCGGCGTGTGCTGAATAACTCCTGACTCTCTGAGGTCCCAAAACCAAGAGATAGTCTCCCTAATTCTACCGGTTCAGTGAGCAACCAAAACCGTTGCGAAAGATGAAAGGTTGGGGGGATAACGAGCCACTAACGAGCTCTCACAGATGCCCTGACGAGGTCTGTGGAAAATAAATGCCTTACCCCGGTATGGCGGCTCTGGCGGGGCGTACATGTTTTCCGGCCCTACTCGTGGGAACACAATGAACACTAAAGAAAACGAAAACAATATAACCATAAATAACAAACCAAAAGATGTCAAAACCAGTCTGGAGGCAGACACGCTATCCGTGAGCGCACCAGCACTGGCTGAGCTGCGACCACCATCGGCAGCCACATCGGACGAGGAGATCTCCATGGAACTGGAGGAGCAGCTATTAGCAGATCCACCAAGGAGTCCCCAGAAAACGAAGACAGGAAAGAAAGTCTCCCCAAGTCAAATGAGACGGCGGTTGTTCCGTAGAGCGACGCACATCAAAATGATTCTGGACGCGAAGGAGCCCGCTTCCCTATCCGAGAAGGAGAAGAACTCCCTGGCCTGGGCTATTGATGTAATAGCAAAGGACGCTATGACGAGGCCTGTACCTAAACAGAGCGTTGCTGCAACCAGTGCCACCCGCAAGGCCGATGCCCCTAAGGCAAGCCACAGCGGAAAGGGAGTGGACAAGAAAAGCGGCAAAACCACCAACAAGGCAGAAGAGGGTCAGATCCTCGGAAGACACAAAGAATCCCCCCAAAAGGTCGAAGGCCGATACGGAGATGGCCTACAGCGGGGCGATCCGTGGCTCACTGCAGCTTGCTGTGGTGGACTTCGGAGAACTCAGCGGCCAGTATTCCCTAGAACGCGGTCAGTTGATTGAGAAGGCCTTAGCCAGAGCAGTCTTCGACGGTATTCGAAAGAATACTTGGACAACCGCGCCCGCTTTCGGGAGAGCGAAGTGGCAGCGTGGATTCACCTTGATAGACTGCAAGGATCAGTTATCATACGAATTCGCGAAGGCCACAGTTCGCGATTTTAAACTCTGGGAGGGGGCTGCACTGCAAGCAGTACCTCCAGAAGAGATCCCCACCACGCCCAAGGGAAGGCTTTGTGTTCCTGACTGGGGTGTGAACAAAAATGAGATCCTCGACTTCCTAAAGGCCCAGAACCATGAAGACCATTGATATGAAGACCTGGGAGGTCGTCGGGGAGGAAGAAGCGAAGAATGGGACCAGGGGGTTCATCATCCTCATGCATGAACCTCCGGCCGCATTGCTGGAGAAAACGCAGTTGAGGCTGTACTATGGAGCGGGAGAAGTCACTCTAAAGCTCATAAAGCGGACTCAACCGGCGACTGACGCTGTGAAAGGGGGAATTGCAGTAACCAATGCAGGTGGTGCAAATCAACCTTCATCACAGTAAAGTCGCCTCCTACAACCTGAAGCTGCTCCTCCTGGAGGGGCAGCTGGACTTGGCCCTAATCCAGGAACCGTGGATTGATAACAATCGCGTGATGGGATTAGGGTCTAAAAACTATAATTTATTTTATAGGGGTGACGCTGGCAAGGTTAGAACGTGTATCGTGGCTAAAAAGAGTCTCCATGTACTAATGCAGTCTCATTTTAGCTCCGGAGAATTGACAGTGGTAGATGTGAGAGGGATGAACGAGAACTGCACGGTGGCGTCTGCGTACCTACCCTACGAAGCTTTGAGGTCGCTCATATCAGCGTCTCAAAAAGGTAAGAAAAACTTAGTCTTCGGTTGCGATGCTAACGCCCACCATACTCTGTGGGGTAGCACCGACATTAATGCTACAGGCGAAGTTTTGTTTAGTTATATCCTGGAATCCAATCTTGTTATAAGTAATAGAGGTAATGACCCCACCTTTGTAACGTCAACCAGGAAAGAAGTCTTGGATATTATGTTTGTATCTGAACAGAGCTCTGTTGAAGTTACTGACTGGAGAGTCTCCAGTAAGGCGTCACTATCTATCTGACCATTGCTGGATACTCTTCAAACTACAGCTATCTACTCGCGGGAAAGGGTCTTACAGAAATCCGCGTCGGGCAAACTGGTCAAAATTCAAAAGAGAAATGAGGAAATCGGGGAATCTTATCACCGATGACCTCAATTCTGCAGAAGCAGTTGACAATGCAGTCAATGCATTGACCGGTTCCCTTACGCGATCTTTTGAAAGGTCCTGCCCTGTTAGTAGGCAGAGCGGCAAAAAACGTCCACCATGGTGGAGTGATAAAATAGCGGAACTCATTCGCATTTCAAGAGTAGGGTGGAACTTCGCTAAAGAGGGGGTCGTCGAGTGGTCCACCTATAAAGAAAGCGTAAAGCTCCTCAAGAAAGAGATTAGATTCGCAAAGAGGAATTCCTGGAGGACCTTTTGTGCATCTATAGAATCTACTAATGAAGCGTCTCGCCTAAGGAAGGTTCTGGCCAAGACACCAATCCCGGCATCCAATATTAGGAAAAGTGACGGTAGTTGGGCGGAATCACATGAGGAAACGCTGGATATACTTTTGAGCACTCACTTTCCCGGATGTACATCAATCTCCGGAGATGACCTTTCCATTCCAGAGACGACATCGGGACTAAGCGCGGAAGAAGTAGGAAACATAATAGACAACTATAAGATAGCTTGGGCAATTAAATCTTTTGCTCCGTACAAGGCACCAGGAATGGATAACATTCGACCTGTGATGTTGCAAGAGTCAGTGGATATTGCTACTCCATGGCTTAAGCGTATCTTCACAGGATGCCTTAAGCTAGGATATGTTCCTAAAGCATGGCGGGAGGTGCGCGTTGTTTTTATCCCCAAAGCAGGGAAAGCGAGCCACACAAACGCAAAAGACCTGAGACCTATTAGTCTGTCGTCTTTTCTGCTGAAAACATTGGAACGATTAATAGATGTTTACATACGAAACGTGATCAGCGATGATTACCTATCTAAATCACAACATGCATACATCTGCGGCTGGTCGGTAGATACAGCCCTCCACAGGGTTGTATCAAGCATAGAAAGATCCCTCCACCTCAAGGAGTTCACTCTTGGAGCGTTCTTAGATATTGAAGGGGCGTTCAACAACGTAAGCACTGATGCGATCCTGAGCAGTCTACACAGAGCTCACCTCAACACCGGCCTCTGCAATTGGATTGCACAGATGCTTTATTCAAGAGTTGTATATTCAACGCAAGGAGACATAACCGTCCGGAGAAGGGTCTGCAGAGGAACCCCCCACGGCGGAGTTCTGTCTCCTCTAATATGGCTCCTTGTAGTGGATGAGATCTTGGTAATATTGAAGGATAACGGCTTCAACGTGACGGCCTATGCCGATGATGTGGCCATCCTGGTCTCGGGAAAATTTCCTTCAGTCCTAAGTGAAAGACTCAATCTCGCACTACAACTAGTGGATAAGTGCGTTGGTAGCAAAGGACTGGGAGTGAACCCCTCAAAAACGGAGGTAGTCCTTTTCACTAAGAAAAGATCAACCCCTACCTTCAGACCCCCAAATATCGGTGGTACTGAACTAAGTCTCTCAGGTTCAGCTCGATGCCTGGCCGTAATACTGGATTCCAAACTAAATTGGAAGGATAACATTACCGAACGCATCAAAAACGCAAGCGTATCCTTCTATGCTTACAAGAAGGCGTTCCGTAACACGTGGGGTTTTAAACCAGCTGTGGTGTACTGGATATACACGGCGGTGGTAAGAGCTATTCTCACATACGGTTCATTAGTATGGTGGATGGTACTTGAGAAGCAATACCAGCTCTCAAACCTCACCGAAATGCAGAGGGCAGCGTGTATCGGAGTCATGGGATCAATGAGAACAACACCGACAGCGGCAATGGAAACCATGCTTAGTTTCATTCCGCTTGATTTATACTGTAGCAGTCTGGCTGCCAAAACCGCGGTAAGACTCAAAGAAGGTGGACTATGGTCATCGAGCCTCTACTTTGTCCCGATGGGAGACTACCAACAGGTCGACGGAAACTGATTACAAGAACCCGATATTAGCTTTTGAAAGGAGATTCGCTACAAGAATTCCCGACAGAATGTACTGGAAGAACCGTAGGAGCATGAAAAAGGAGCTGGCATTCTACACCGATGGTTTTAAGATGGACATTGGCACGGGAGCCGGAGTTTATTGTAAAGCCCTAGGAATAAACCACTCCTTTAGAATTCACGACGACTGCAGCGTCTTTCAGGCCGAAGTCACAGCCATCATACAGGCTGCTGAAATTATTCGCGAGAGTAATATCGTTGGCAAAACGATCACTGTCTATATAGACAGCCAGGCAGCCGTTAAGGCTCTGGACTCCGCGGTAATCAGGTCGAGGCTTGTGAGAATCTGCAAGTCACTCCTAAACGAGATATCTAGAGCCAATGCGGTGACCCTCTGCTGGGTACCAGGGCACATGGATATCAAAGGAAATGAAAAGGCTGATGAGCTGGCTATCAGTTCCTTACGGAAAAAGATAGAAGATGAAGCCATGAAGTCGAGCAAACAGACGTTGGGTTCATCTGGAAACATGCGCAACGGCCAGGGCGCTATGGCCAGCCTTTAGCAAGAAGAGATCAACCTCTCTGGTAAAACTTAGTCACTATAACGCACGGGTTGTTTCTGGCATAATTACTGAACACTGTGCTATCGGCGTTCACGCAGAACGACTCGGTGTGCTACATATCGACTTTTGCAGAAGTTGCAGGGATGAAGAAGAAATCGAATCTGTTCGTCATCTGCTGTGTGATTGTCCTGCCCTATCCGTCATAAGAATGAGGACTCTTGGAAGTTACTTCTTTTCGGAAATGGAGGACTTAGGAAATGTAGAGCTGACGGACTTCCTGAGATTCATATCATTATCTGGGTGGTTCTAACAGCGGTTTTCTCACATGTTTCCAGGGTTAAAAAAAAAATTGAGCACAATGGACCGACCTGGTCTAAGTGAGCAGTGACTATGTCACAAGGCACCCATCTACCTAACCTAACCTAACCTTCCTGGTTTACTCTGAGAAGCCAACGAGCACCACTCGCGAATACAGAGCTCTTACTTACCCCTAAAGCTGGAGACAGCCTTATGTGGTAGTTCACCTTATGGTGACAGGATATTGGCGATGATGTTCAAGGGTAAGGTCAAAAACAAAACCATTATCTAGTGCTACGCTCCTCCAAACTATGCGGATGTGGATGACAAGGACGATTTCTGTAGTAAATTATGGGCAGCCACAAACTCAAAGCCTAACGGAGGTATCGTGATCGTAATGGAAGATTTTAACGCACGGCCTCGGGAATACAAAAATGACGATGACGAAAGGTTTGTTGACTTCTGCAACGTCAGCTGCCTGGTCTTCGGAGTCACACTGTTTGATCACAAGGACTGCCACAAAATCAGGTGGGTCTCAACTGATCGACAACATACATCAAACCAGATCGATCACTTAACCATTAGTCGACGCTTTAGAAATTGCATGCAAGACGTCCGTAACAAACTTGGACCTGACATAGGAATTGAGACAGACCACTATCTATCGAGGACCACTGGAACGCTGTGAAATGTATTTTACGTCTGAGGCAGACACCATTGTCGGTAGAAGGCTAAAAAGCCTAAGAACATATGTAGCTGACAGCAGACACCTGGAGCCGATCTATGAACTCATGTATTGAACTCAAAGCACATTAGTACTAGCTCAACCACTAAGGCTACCGTTCTGAGCCTTTCGCAGAAACAAATTCCCGTATTCGCTGGATTCGAGCTGGATCTTCCAACATCGACCACATCAACACCTTGGAGATCATCATTGAACAATGCATCGAGTACAGATTGAATCCATTGATTCGGAGAAGACCTTCGACAGTTTGAATCGAGATGCTATATGGCGAGGTTTGCACTGGAGAAGTATACCAGAAAAACTCGTCGCTATTATAAAGGCTACCTAAAGGAATTTAAAGTCCGCAGCGGAGTACGAGAAGGATGCATTCTTTCGCTTCTGCTATTTCTTGTGGTAATCAGTGATGTGATCCGGGCAGTTCTGTCTGGAGAAAACATGGGACTGCGATGGACTACGATATCATATCTCAGATATCTTGACTACGCTGACAACGTTTGCCTGCTCTGACATAAGATAATGGACCTGCATCAGGTGGCCCATAATGTGGAGTCAGAGGCGAACAAAATAGGGCTTAAAATAAAAACGGTAAAAACAAAAACTTCGATTTCTCAAGAAAATATCAGCGCCGCTCAACTCAACACTGCAAGTCGAGAAAGTAAGCAGCTTTCTATATTTAGGAAGTATGGCCTCGGAAGAAGGTGGTAGCGAACTGAATGTAGACAGCAGAATACGTGAAGCAAAGGTTGCGTTCGGTATGATGTCTAAAATAGGTACGGAAAAGCAATGTTTTCAGCACAAAAATCAAGCTGAGACTGTTTCGATCACACATGGAAATAGTGCTACTTTATGGGTGTAGTACCTAGAAAGTGACCAACACCGTCACAAGGAGGCTGCAAATCTTCATAAATAGATGTCTTCGCAACATCCTAAGGATCTTCTGGCCGAACAGTATATCGAACGACCTACTAAACGCTATAACGCCAGGAGTCAATAGACGTCAAAATACGGAGGAGAAAGTGGCAGTGGACTGGTCACACCCTACAGCGCGCAGACAGTTCCATTGCAAAGTACGTCCTACAATGGAATCCACTTACCCAATGAGGCAGACGTGTGGGCCGCCCTAAGGAGACATGGAGGGGGGCAGTCGAGGAGGAATCTAGGTCATTGGGGATGACTTGGAGGGAGCTCAATCGCGTTGCAGAACTCCGAACACGATGTAGTGTAAAGCGGTGCCAAAATGAGGTGACTATACTTTATCAATTACTACTTGGTACACGAGAGAGGGGCTTTGATGAAGCTACTCTGAGATGTCCACTTTAAAGGCTCATGATGTGTACAGTATCAGTGCAGTTCCTGCATCTTGGTCATATAGGAGGATTAAGTTTCTCACTCTTCTTACTGACTTGACATGGACGTGCTTTACAAAATAAATAACGAACACCTATTCACCTATAGGCGCGGAGACTCGAACTAATAGATCGATTTTATACTATATAGCAGTAGTATTTTGTTACCAATATTATAAGAATAAGGGTGACCCGAGGAAGGTAAAACATTCGACACATTCGAAACATTCCCTAAAAACCCGAGAGTTTCCGATCTATCTGAGAAGTTTGAAATCAAATGTCGGAGTACATCAAGGTTGTCTGTCATTGAGTCCATTGCTCTTCATCACACTTGATTTACCATAGACAACACTATGCGATCACGAAATTGTTTTGATATCAACAATTTAGGAGGGCCTGCACAGCAAAATAGATGCAAACATGCTACGAATTAGAGGCAAACGGTCTAGGAATCAGTGGGACGAAACCTGAATACGCATACACATTTACTTTACATCCAAGGCCGGCCAGTTCCAACAACCCCGTCCTTTAAATAGTTAGCGCAAACTTTAATATCAACGAATACATATGTATGTATGTCCAGAGCCGACATATGAATTCTAGCTGGCTACAATAGCGAGCGGTTACAGGTGTAATATGCGCAAAAATACATCGCCAAACGCTTGAAGAAGGCTGAGAGACGAACCGTTCGTTAGAGGTGAGCAAAAGAAGCAGTAACGTATCTACGCCAATGATTATTCCATCAAACAACCAATGCGCGTACTAGGATTAGTTTTCACTTTGCCGTATAGATCCAAATGGCTTTTTTCAGCTATAAGCCCCATATCTTCCCAAAGGCATCTTTGCACTGCCAGGAAACCAACAGCGCATTGTTTGTTTTCAACTTAACAAGTTTTAATTAGAGAAGTCTGCTATCCAAGATGACTTCCAGATATCTAACTTCATCGGATATTTGAAAGGTGACACCTCAAAAAAATGGCTGATTTAGACCGGTCAGATGCCTCCTCCTCGTAACGAGAATAATAGGACTAACTAGGAGCTCTTTCCAGGTGCATCATGCCTAGGGACATCTGTACCTTGAAAGCAGGCACTCGGCTGTCATGAACCGGCAGAGAGCATGGCAACGTCAGGATCTGTAATGTATCTCTTAATTTTCCACACAAAGATTTCGAGTGATTGCTGTCGGATACATCGAGGTTCTGTAAGAAGTTCTTAAGTACTGGATAAATATTGTGGGTAGGGACGACCAGTCGACAAGTCAGGCGAACGTCATAATCAACACAACCATTTAAATTAGGCATGCTCACGTTTTCAGTGACAAACTGATACTATTATCATCAGATGGAAAATATTGCCTACAGACCGATTTTTACATATTTATGTGCCAAATTATATTCTAGCAGAAACAAGTATATTTTATGTCCTTAAAAAGCTTCTGCGTTCTATTTATAATGTCTAAAGGAGAAGCTAAAGATAAAATCTCTTTCAGGCATCATTCACCATTTACTATAAAATGGGGTTTGTTTTTATATAGAGGTCTAAAATACTTACGTCAGTCGTAAAATCCGTTAGCGTATCCAGTGCATGCTTGTACCTTTTGTACTCTGGTAAAAATTTAAAGAGGAACTGATTCCTTTTTAGTGGACTGAATATCCTCATTTGAACTGAGTAGCACATGCTGAAAAATAATCAGAATTTAATAAGACATGGAATTCATTTTATAGCTGCACTTACTATTGAAATGCTTTTACAACTTTTGAATCGTTGTCGTCCATTGCATTTATACTTACTCCCATGGCAGTATCTAGAGAAAAATGTTTTTAGTTTAGTTTCCTTTTTTATATTCATGTCTCGCATTAATACCGCAAATTATATCCAACGTAAAATAGGATACTAGGCTCTGAACATCAAAAATAACTCCACCTTTTGAAACCTCTTTCAATTTCTCAACAAACTTTGATGAGTTCTTATTCATCACCTCGAGAAAATCGACAAGGATCTTAAAGTGGAACGATGGAGTTATCATCTTACGATGACTATGCCACTGTGGTCCAAAGCTGGTCAAGAGACCCTGTCCCAACCATGGATGTAGCAAATCATAGATATTTGATTTTTTTAGAATTTGTGTGCTTGAGAGAATATTCTAAAAATGAATTTCTGTGAAATGAGTTTTTAGTTGATAGTTGGATTGATCCTTACCTCAACATCCTTTGCGTCTGATATAATAACATTTGCTTCAACTCCAAGCCAAATTCGGAATCTATTCTTGTCATATTGTCGCCACCACTTAAATAAGTTCGATAGGATTGCTAAAATGAAATTCGATATTAAAAAAAAGGATTTATCCTTGTTTGGTAAATAAATCTGTTCAGAATTTTCATTCCTGAATATCTATAACGAAATTCCTCAGCAGGTTTTGATAAATTTATGTAAGCATACGAGAATTTATGAGTAGGTACATATGTATGTACTTAGGTATATGCATATGAAGACTGCATAATAAAGCAAGATTAAGTAAACTGGAAGAGGACTGGATCTTCTATAGATCCGCCCTCAATCTCTACACACGTGATATAAGAAGAGCTAAAAAAGAATCCTGGAACACCTTTCGCGAAGCCATCGAGAACACAAACGAGGCCGCTAGACTGCGTAAAGTTCTATCCAAAGACCCATCCGTCGCGGGATATCTTAAGCGTAGCGACAACTCCTGGACGGATACGAGTCAAGAATCCTTAGAACTCTTAATGGATACACACTTCCCTGGGTGCATAGAACCAGAGCAGAACGAAACCGTCGTTCAATCCGATCCAAATTCCTACTCGGATGATGAAGAAATCAAAGATATTATTATAGAGCAAAAGATAGTTTGGGTAATAAAATCGTTCAACCCCTATAAATCTGCAGGAGCCGACAACATCATCCATGCTATGTTTCAAAACGCTCTAACAAGAATCTCACCATGGCTAAAGGTAATTTTCCGTAGCTGTATAACACTAGGATACGTACCAAAAACCTGGAGAGAGGTAAAAGTGCTTTTCATTCCCAAAGCAGGAAGACTTACCCACTCCACCGCAAAAGATTTTAGACCAACTAGTCTGTCCTCCTTTCTTTTGATGAAAAGAATAATTGATCTACATGAGAGGAATTTACTCGGCGATCACAACCTGTGCAGCACACAACACACCTACCTGAAGGGGAAGTCAGTGGAAACCGCTACATGGAGTTGTCTCAGAAATCGAGAAGAATCTTCGCTATAAGGATTTCACACTAGCTGCTTTTCTAGATATAGAAGGAGCGTTTAATAACGTGAAAACTGAATTAATTGATTCAGCATTAACTGATTTAGGAGTAAAAACGAATATAATAAATTGGATCAATGATATGCTCAATAGCAGAGTTGTAAACGCAGAATTAGGAAAGAGTATAGCAAGGAAAACAGTTACGAGAGGAACTCCACAGGGGGGTGTCATTTCTCCTCTGCTGTGGCTCCTAGTCGTTCACAAAATTCTAACAATTAAAACAGTAGCATATGCAGGACGACGTCGTAATTATAATCAGTGCGAAACATCTTCCTACTATCAGCAACATTATGGAATCTGCACTTAAAGAACTATCTTCATGGGCAGAACTAAACGGCTTAGGGCTAAACCCAACAAAAACCGAACTGTTTCTGTTTACTAGAAGGAGGAAAATTGAAGAATTCGACCTTCCAAAGGTAAACGGAGTTTCCCTGAATCTCTCCTTAGAAGCCAAGTATCTAGGAACAATCCTTGATTCGAAGCTCACTTGAAAAAGAAAGACAGAGGAAAGGATGAAAATGGCATTATGTGCTTTCTGCTCGGACAAGAAAACCTTCGGTAAACTATGGGGATTACGACCGCCTATAATCCATAATCCGTCTTAGACAATCAAGCACATGGAGGCATAACTCCTATGGACACGGATCTATGCTCCACAGATATAGATCAATTGATTTCGAAAGAGCAACAGACTATGTAGTACCATATGCAGACTTTTATAAGAAATACTCCATTCTTATTCCCGAAAGACATGAGTGGGAATCCAACACATTAACCAATGTACAGGATCTTCAACTCTACACTGACGGGTCTAAAATGGACATAGGAACTGGCGCTGGATTTTTCTGTGAATCACTTGATATCAACGATTCATACAGACTCCAGGGCGACTATAGTATCTTCCAAGCCGAAGTCTTCGCCATTGAAAAAGCAGCACAGACGATACACGCTAAGGCACTTAATCCATCCAGGATTACAAGCAGCACTCAAGGCACTGGACAGCGACACAGTTAGATCAAAAACAGTTGCGACATGCCGACAAACTATAAATAGAATATGCAACACTCACGAAGTCACTCTCTGTTGGGTTTCCGGACATAGGAATATAGAAGGAAACGAAGCAGCAGATGAACTTGCACGGAAAGGGTCAGCTTTAAATGAGGATTTCACTCAAACATCAATAGCCATCCCTATTGGTGTACTGAAAAGAATACACCTTAAAACAAGAGCAATGATCAACTCTTCCTGGACAACTAGAGGAGACTGCGTCACATATCGCAGTTTATGGCCAATACTGAACGATAAGAGGACTAAAAGCCCTTTATCATTGCACAGAAAGGAAATCAGTTTGCTGACAGGAGTACTAACGGGACACTGTCCGATAGGTGCAATGGCCGTAAAACTGGGTATCAAATCACCTGACTATTGCAGAAGCTGTCATGACACAGAAGAACCAGAAACCATCAAACACCTGCTTTGTGACTGCCCCAGCCTCCAAATCCGTCGCTTCCTCTACATGGGAAACAGACTATTTGAGGAACTAGAGGAACTGGTTCAACCAAACCAACCGATAGAACTCAGTTATGGTACCACTATTTAACAGGGAAACACAATGGACCAACTGGCCCCCGTGAAAGCACCTCTACAGGTGCGCGTCCCCCAACCATAACCATAGGTACATGCATAGGCGGAACCCTCTTTCGCTTTAAGGCTGATCTTTAAAGGTCTTTATAAAATTTACAACTTATTTAAATAAATTTTCTCAAATTTTATTTAGAATGCGCTAGAACGTGTTGAACTTTGCTCATTTTTAGATCTCACTCTTTTTCGTGGCTGAATAGCTTACTTCTGCGGGGGACATGTGAATGGCTTAAAGGTCTACCGCACGAAACCAAAACAACCCCTCCTTGAGTTAAGGTGTGGAGAGCAAGCCCCTAAGTAAATCCAATCCTTAAGTCTGAGAGTTGAGGTACCCGTGCTTGGTTGCATGACTAGTGGTTAAAGAGAACTGGTGGAACGGTCCCCTCCGATGCTCGGGCAAGGTCGGTCGTATAAATGCCTTATCTCAGTATATCGGCTGGGGCGGACTTAGTTTCCGAATTACTTGTGAAACCAAAATGCAAACAAAAAGAAAACAAAAAAAATTAAAAATAAAATGATGAATAAACACATTGACCTAACTTAATACGGCAAACACAATTACAAACAACAAACGACCACCCTTCTACAAGTTCAACAAATAGTAGTTCGGACTTACTGACGACGACAATCCTGTTTTTTTACATGCTTCACTTGGACAGTCCGGATGAAGAATCTCTTCATCCTCTTCATCTCTTCATCCTCTCGAGCAAACCGAGGTAGGCGAAGAAACGGAAAACGAACTGCTACGCTCAGCCTCGGAATACGAAAAAAAGACCTTGGTACCAGCCCAAATCTCTAAGCTAGAGAAGTTGAAAGTTTCTGGTCAAAATGAGCGAAAAACATCCTGCCTCCTTCAATGAACGAGATAAGGCATTAATATAAAAGCACAAGAAGTCCATAAAGCAGTATGAGTGTCAGGTAGTGCAGAAAACTCCTGAAATCGTAGCTTCAGTGACTAGACAGGATCAGCCTGCCTCAATTCCAACCAATGAAACAGCGATAAATCGATCCCAGTTCATCAAACGTGCACAACACGGCAAATCTGGGCCGACCCCTGAAAAAGCCAATCAAGAAGAGGCGCGTAAGGCTGGCAGACCTCGGATCGGGAAGACAATAAGGAACAGTCGTCCAATTCTAGGGTGGTCCACAAAAGATCAACCGGAAACAGAACGATAAAATCCCTCTGCCCTCTGCTCTCAGCACTTCTACTGCCTCCTCAAAGCGACAAAGATGGGAAGAAGAGGCAGAAAAAAAGGGACGCAAAAAGAGCCAAACCGACGATTTTCGCGACCACTCTAACCGACCTCAAGGTGGCCTTACCAATGACCGCTCTTCCTATATGCAATAAGATTAAACTATGGATTCCACCTCCTGCTCAGCACGAGGACGAATCCATCCAAATCCAAAGCAGAATAGACCTTAAAACAAGAGAAACCATCAACACCTCCTGGGCAGCCAGAGGTGACTGCGTCATATCTCGCAGCTTATGGCCAATAATGAATAAAAGAGAAATCAGCATGAACTGAACTTTGCCTGATAGGGGCAAGGGCCATCAGAATGAGCATCAGCTCTCCTGACTACTTTAAGAGCTGTACATGTTGAGTGAATGGTGACAAATGCCCCGTCCCGCACGGTTTTCAAATCTAATCTGGAACGGCAACACAGTGGAGGAAGACCTCTCCTTATGTGGCGCACAGAAGTAGAAGGCGACCTTAACCACATTGGGCAACTCGAGGCAGTGACCTAAGTACCGAATTACTTGGGAGGCATGTTGGCTTAGACCCAGTTTCAGCTCTAGCTGTAGCCCCACCGCCAAAATTAATTTTTTGCGCATTAAATTCGGTAACCTTATTATGAGGCATTTTGGGGACGTGTCCAACCCAGCAGCATCCCTTTGATTGAAATTATTTTTCATAAACCATCGGAAAACGTACTTGAATGAAGCACAAAAACCATCGTGTTTAAAGGAGCAACTCTGTGAAAAAGGTAATAAAAATCAACGATCCTAAAGAAGCGCGGAAGAGAGACAGACCAAAAAACTCCTAGATCGCACATCAGAAACAGCAGCATTGATTGGCCTCAGTGACGAAGGTGTAATGATTCTTTGCTGGATGTTGACTCCGTTCCATCAGCCTTTTTAATAAGACTATGCACAATAGGATGTTTAAACACGATCAGGCAATTTTATTTGCCTCATTACTTTCCTCAATGTTTGAGCAGTAAAGATGCTAGGTTCCTCTTTTAGCCTCTCTAATCTTCGTTTCATATATTTTATGGCGAGTCCTTATCATAAAATCATAGCTTACGCTATACGTGTACTTACAAAACAAATTAAGTCTTTAAGTGGATATGAGGTAAAAAATTTATGAGGAAATTTAAAATCTTTCCTGATTGCATAGAAGTGTGAGATACAAATATCAATTTTGTTTCGTAAATCAAATGCAAACCATCAATCTAATTCAATGACACATACATACATAGCATTTTATCTTATTATTGCAACAAATAATTGCAACAAATTATTTATAGGTTATCTTATCTTGGTTCCTAAATTATCGATAGATTTTGCGAGTCATGCATACAAAAAGTGCTTTGTTATCCCCACAAACAGTGTTGAAAAAGGAAACAAAAATTAAAGTGCGATACTGATGTATTCATAAGTAAAGATATTTGTCTAGCATTTTCTTCGATTAATATCAATATCTTTGTACGTACTACATGATTTTGATATGTACGTTAGTAACGGATATTTAAGAATACTGGACATAGCTGAAAGAAGCGTACAATATGTAACTATGTAGTGTATACGAGGGTAGGTCAATAAGTCCCTGAAAATTAAAATGAGGAACACTCTTGTTTCGTGAATGTTTCATCGATAACCTCCTCATTCGACTCCGAGCCATTTTTTCATGTTTGGAAACAGGAAATAGTCGCAGAGGGCTAAATCTGGAGAATATGCTGGATGAGGGAACACTTCGTAACATAATTCATGAAATTTTGCCATGGCGACTGCGGACTTGTGCACCGGTGCGTTGTCCTAGTGGAAGAGAACTCGAAGAGAAAATTCTCGTAGGCGTCTGTTTCAAATGGCTGTCACAACAAATAGATGCATTCATTCGTTTGATCTGAGTTGGCAACGCCATCTGTTTTAATTTTCAGGGACTTATTGACCCAGTCTCGTATTCTGTGTAGTGCCAAGTCTGGCACTCTACTTGGAAATGTCCTTGTGATTTGAAACCCAGCAATGTTCAATGTTAAATTCTTCCCCATCTATATGAGACACGAGCGACAATCTAGAGTGACCTCTGAAGTAGAAGAAATCGACTCTTATTACCCCTCGGCTATTCATGAAAATGCTAATATTCCTGACAGACATTACCTTAAATTTAATCCAGAGCACGGCTACCTTAATCATCAGAATTTCCATCTGAAAAACGCTACAATGATCTGGGAGGAGGAAGGAGGTATTCAAACCCAACATTTTAGAGAAGACACTATCACCCACCCCACTTCCGGTTTTGCATTCGTTTTTATAGAAATTAATCGATCTTCTATCCACCCTGGAAGCACTTTTCCACTCATTTCATGTAGGGATAGTTGTACCGAAAATTTATGTTTTCAGGTGTAAAATTTAGTAGATCGGAAATCGAGGAGCGACCAACTTGGAGGCTAAACCGACTATCAGCCATCTGCTTGTTAAAATTATTTAGGCGCAAAAAATCGTGCATTATGTGAAGTGCTGCGAAGGTGTTGTTCATAGCACACCCACACCACTAATAAATACACAGATCCTTCTACTTTACCTAGGAGTTTGGGGTTTATAGCCTTATCAATGATCTGACGCTGCTCTGGGTGAGAGGGAAAGAGAGGGCAACGAAAACGCGGACTCTTTAGCAAAGCAAAGGTCAACTTCGGAGTTCTTTGGTCCTGAACCATTTGCTGCAATTGGCAGAGGAATGGTGGAGCACCTGATTAACAATTGCATCGCTCCGGAACGCTAGAGAAGGTGGTCAATCGTGGAAAGTTTTAGACAGGCTAAAATGGCTTTCAAATGCCGACTGGCGCCACTCATAGAGAAGTTCTAAGCCTTTGAGCGAAGCGCTCTGAAATGAGTGGTAGCGTTATCTGCAGGTCATGGAAATTGTGTCAATGTGCAGCATTAGCTAGGAGAAGAACGGAGGTCTTGGGGCGCCACTGGGTAGAAACCCAGAATATGAACCAAATTTCTGTTAAACAGATGCTAACGTTCACACGAGGAATCAGAGTCAGAGAAGAACTCTCTAGAGTCTTTCGGGCTAAGATGGATCGTGGAAGAGAGACGAAAAGGGACCCATTACTGTGGTCTGGTTCGAAATCTCTCGAAATAATATATTTGTATGTACACGCTTTCTTCGTTCAGTAATTTTAAAATTTCTTACCAATTTTGTCGATAATATAACGATTATGGTAGTTTTTATTTCCTGAAATAAATAGCTGAAATCAAATTTTCATTTATTACCCTCATTAAAATTTTCCTTCATGTTCACATGAAAAAACTACAGCAAATTGCAAATGAATCAGCATGAAAAACTGCACAGCACACTTTCAACGCTTTCATTACAGCACAGCACACAGTTTCACACAGTTCGTAGCTTAAGCCAATTATTGACTCAAATTTACGTGTGCTTTAATTATTGCTTCTGGTTTGACATTGTTAAGTATTCCCTCAATGTCAAGAAAAACGGCTCCAACAGTTATGCTGAGAATTTTTTCAATGGATTGCACGAGCGAGTGTAAGACCACTGCAATTAATCTGGCTAATGATAAAGCGTAAATAGACATCAATCAATCTCTCCAGCGTTTCCAACAAAAAGGAGAATAAGCTGATGGATCGGAGATTCTTTGGCTAACATGTGTGGGCTAGAGAATGTTTTCAGTGGTTACTATTTTCTGAGATTGCTGCACGGAGGAAATTTTGTCAGTTCAGTATGATTTGTTGAAACTAAAGAGCTATCCGAAGATTGAGTATCCAGAAGAAGGTCAATTCACTGCTTGCTGGAGGTGATCCATTGGCCGTCTGAACCTAATAGATAGATAGTCTAAAGAGAGGGTTTTTCGCAATTTTTCTAAATAATTCTGAAGATACATCAATGCTTCTGCAGAAAAACCTCCGGACCAGACGCTTCTCTTCCTCAAAAACTTTTTATAATATAAGACGAGACACTTATTGTAAGAGTCACAGTCAAACGTCTTTCAGGACCTTCTGGCTTTATTGAAAAGCTAACCTTTAGGTTTGGGGGATTGTCAACTCATCTTTTAGGTGTAAGTTAATACAGAATTTTACAAGGTATTTGTGAATGCCTCGATTTTGATCAAAATATTTGGCTCAATCTCCAGCTACTCGCATCCATTTTTGCTTACTTCAAACAGTAGATATATATGTACATAAAAATAAACTTTAATTAACGCACTATAATGATTCATTGAATTTGACCAAACGAAAGAAAAGGTCAAACACGTGCGAATTCGCAATAAATGTACGCAACAGTCGTAAATTTTATAAATTTTATGAGGGTTAGCATTCTAGGGTTAAGCTGGCGTACATGGCTTTTGGATAAAAGTGCATGTTCCTCCTGAATACGAGTCATCGTATCACCTTTACATTATTCGAAGAAGCCAAGGTTGTTTTACTGTACATTTGACCTAAAACATTCAGCGTTACTTCACTTTTTGAGCTTTTTTTCTTACACCTCTCTGTAGGAACTAAGTGTACCAAAAAGGCTTTGTTATTGGATTTTTTATTGAACAAGTAGCAGGAGTGCGTACAACTTTATAGCTTGGTTTATTGATTTCTGCAAAATTTATTGCTAGCACGGTCTTGCCCTTTTATAAATTAAATTAGAAACCGTAGGCCTTCAATTTCTGTTTTCTAGAGAATTTTTAAAAATACGCCTTGCAATGATGCCATACTCCTTGCACAATATCGAAGTCAACAAGTGCGCTGCACAAACTCTTGATTTTTTTGTGATTTTTCTGGTAACATCGCCGCATAATTGTGAACTGGTAATGGTAATAAATCTTTGCATTTTCGGCTTAGCCTTAGGAATTGTTTCCGACTTGATGACGTACACATGCGACCTCAAGGTACCCAAGGTAAAAAAAATAATTCGTAATGTGTCGAATCATCCAATCTTCCTAGGCAATTTATATCCACCTTCTTGAGATTACACGACTTGAATATTTTTCTTGCAACAACTAAAATTAATTCGCGTGTAGTGTGACTGATCCAGGTATGCAGCGTTACTCTGAAAAACACGCTCTGTATAGGGCAGTTTGGAAGCTCGGAATTTTTCTAGATATGTATCAGATTTCGGTAAAGAGATGCGCTGTCATCTTATTTCCTTAATTTAGTACTTGAGTAGATAGTACAGAGGGCTGAAAATAAACAAACTAACATGTGTCGACCGCTTAGAAGAAAATGCAACTGCCAGTCCTACTATAAGGCGCCGAGTGCTGGCCGATACGCAGGAGCGGATCTTCGATACGTCGTCGAATAGGAGAAAAGAAACAACAGCGAACTCCATAAAGGTATGGACAACAAAGTTCCAGCCGACAAGGAAACAGAACTTCCATTATAAGGATCAAGCAATCGCGGATGCCAGGACCAATCGTTTGGTCTAACAAACTGGAAGCAGTATGCCCGCAACCAAAAGGGGTGGAATGCCGCAGTGTCTTAGGCTGAGACTTTTCACATCCATACACACAAATAAATAAAAACCAATCAAGTTCAATTAAATTTTCTCATTTTCAATCAATTCCAAGCGACACGCACAAGTCAATCAAAAAGCGCAAAATGAATGGTAAACAACATGTCAAATGTCATTTTATGTGAAATTTGACAATGCGTAGGTATGAATCGGTTTGAAAATGAGTTTAAACTGTTTTAAATCCGCGTTAAATGCATTTTTAATCCACCGGGTTTAATGTATGAATACAATACTGAAAATATGCAAATTCAATTATAACATCCCCAGTGGGAATCGCTACCACAGCACACACAGACACAATTGTAAATTTGACAAATGATATTTTTGATATTGCTCAGCTTCTAGATGACGTAGAATCATGATTTTGGACTTGAAATTTGCATCTTTAAAAACTCTAAACGACAAAATTAATTTGATTGAAATCGACAAAGGCAAAGTTGATGTAATTTGTGTTTTTAAGTTATTTTTTCTCTTTTCGTGGTTCGTATTTATTTATATTAATATAACAACATTTTCAATAGACTATATATAATCTTTAATTAATATGTAAATGTGAATTTTACAATAACATAGTTTCAATTAATTTCAATGATTTCCAATTCGGAGAATTAAAACTAAAAATTGAGTAAAAGTTAAATTACCCAGTATGAAGTATAAGAGCAACTGTTTACCATAGACAAATATTATTCCTAATTACTATCTGCTAGGTGCCGAAAGATAGTGTTATCAAAGCCATTCGTGTTATAGAGTGATCGGAAACTTCAAAATTTTAAAGCGAAAGTGACAACAGTAAGACAATCGGTCTCTAGCGTGCAGAAATAGATCCAATCTGTGACACCAAAAAGCAATATTTCACCAGACCCCGCAACTTACGTACTTTCTGTTATACTTGAAAAACTCAAAGGATGAACTAAAGAACACAAACTTTTATTTTCGAGAGGATAGTTAAACTTGAAAATAATATTCGTAACATGGACATCCTTACGAGAATATGAAACAAATATTAAAAATTCTTCCGTGGAACTCAAAAGGACTTTTCGCAAAACTCCACTAGTCCACAACAGTGTATACCACACACAAAAATTAATATAGACTTCGAAATACCACAATCGTTTTACGCCTGAACAAATTCGGAAATATTGAAAAACTAATTCCAAAGTAAAAGCCGTGTTGCAGGAACTATGGAATATTTTAAAAGAATTTTTGATCGAAATGAAGAAAGTTCGCGACATTAGCCTGCTTATGGATAACAAAAGCAATACGTTTGTCCCTCCTGTGCAATCAGACAAAAGAATTGTTTTTGTTGTGTAAAGTGTGCGTAAAAAACTTAAGAACCGCAACTGGTCGCAGAGCTCAACAACCAAAGATCGAATATTTCTGGGGAAATATTGCATAAAGACCTCGGATTATTTGCTTATAAGATCCGACTTACTCAAGAGTCGAAGCAAAATGACCGGTCTTAAAACTGTGACATTGGTTTTAATCGCAAAATCATATTTTCATATCAACAAGTAAAATTATAGGACTTGCTGTTCCAAATGGGTCCAAGAGTTACTGTTTGAGGAACCACGGTGGCCGAAATAATCGAAAAGATAATTGACGACCAGAAAATTGTGTGGGCCATTAATTCGATCGCACCCTACAAAGCACCCGGTATGGACGAGATACACCCCATAATGTTACCAGAGTCGGGGGAATCTATTATTCCATGGCTCAAACGCATTTATGGCTGGTGTCTTAGAATGAATTAAGTTCCAAAGTCTTGGTGGGAAGTTAGAATGGTCTTGATACCACTCTAGTGCCAAAGACTACAGACCATTCTTATTGAAAACACTGGAGAAGTTAAATGATATGCAAGATTGGGGATAACTATTTATCGAAATCTCATAACGTGTACATACACAAAAGGTAAGTCTGTAGATGCCGCCCTCCACAGGGTAGTCTCTACAATAGAAAACTCCCTTCAAACTAAGGAATTCACATTAAGTGCCTTTGACATTGACATTGAAGGGACATTCAACAATATGAGCACTGAAGCAATCACAAAGAGCCTGCGGAAAGCCCGAAAAGATCCAGATACATGCAAGTGGATTGAAGAAATTTTTAGTACATAGTGAATTACGCTCTAAGAGATGTAAATGGCAGAAAGAGAGTTAAGCGGGGTACCCCCCAAGGCAGAGTCCTATCGCCACTTATATGGCTCCAAGTAGTGGACGACTTGGTCGCAATACTAGAAAACAACAGCTTCAGTGGCCTACGCCGATGATGATATGATCTTTGAAAAATATCTTTTTATTTTTAAGGTTGGGAGCGATTGAGGATAACAAAATAATCTGTGATCCCGCCCCTAGTTACGGCCTTGGCTCGTAGACCTTCAAAACAATCCAAACAATGTCAATAACCCCAATCGCAAAATTATTGCTATGTTACCCATACACTTTCAGAAGATAGGGGGGATTGCAATCAGGTCTTTTATTTTATATTTTTTGCAAAAGTTATCTTATCACAAGAGTACAAAAAGTATTATCACGAGATAATACTGACGACCCAAGCAGTGGTGTGGCATACATACATACATACATATATTGATCATCACAGAAATATTTTTAGAGCTCAATCTTGATTGTTTGACTAAATTAAAAAGTGAGAGTCATGACAATGTATCCCATAACAGACTCATTAAAATTAAATTAAAAAAAAAACGCTGTTGCCGCACGAATTTCTTTGTGTCTTGATAATTTTTTTTTTTTTTTTTATGGACTCAGAAGAATCCGCGACGTCTTTAATTTACTAAAACGCACTGAAAAAATCAAACACATGTACATGATGATTCAGATATATGAATCTGTTAATAAACACAACACAGTTGAAAATTTACCATGAGGACTATTCCCAAATAGATGAGCATTTCCCACAATGGGTAATGTTGCTGGTCCAGGAACTTTATTGATAGCTCGTTGAAATTTCCCAAATGTAGAGTGATAGTACGCTAATGACAAGCCAATTATGGCAGCGGCAATAATCAGTGTGAACATATTTTTTTTTTCTTTTGTTTTACAACTCTTCAAATCACAAACACTAAACGAGCGTAATACACGCTACTCGATGTAGAATTTTGGACTGACAGAATGGGAGGTAAACAACATTATTATAAACCCATATTTGACAGAAGTTAAAACTGGCCTATTCGTACAAGTATGTATGTGTCTAGTCACTTGTTTATATTTTTTTTCAAAATCATGGTAATCGGGTGGGAAAAAAAGTGAAGCGAATTTTAATGACATTTAAGTGGCAGTAATATATTTTTTTTTATAAATGTGTAGTAGATAGTAGGTTGGCCAAAATATATTCCCACATCTCATGTGTGTAGAGCGCAGTTGAATAGTCTGCTCTTATAATAACCACTTGTATATATTTTCCTTTTATGTATATGTGTTCTGGTACTGATACTGGAAAATATGATTTGATAACCAACATCAGAACATGACTAGTTAGTTGTAGTTCGACACTAGAATGAATACTATCTGCTGCTCCATGCTCAAGCTACATACTGTATGACTAGACAATGTGGTATTTTGTGGTATTCCTTGGATTCATTTAGTGAAAAAATATAATTTGTCTACAATTACAAATTTAATGAGGTGAAGTAGAAAAAAATAAATTAGCAACACTTTTTCGTAAATGAATTATTAAATAATAGCATCGAACGGGTTAGGATTTTAGCATATCATAACAAAATTGATTCCATCGAATTTTTGTTGACCTTGCGGGAGTGATGCTTCCAGTTGTTCTAAACTAGTTTGAGTAGCACTGATGCATGACATGCAAACTCAAGAGACGGGATTCATAACAGTTGCTTTTATAATATAGATTGAACTAGTTTGATTAATTACAGGAATATATGAATGTACATGCAACATGCAAACTGGCCAACAGTACGGCAAATTGCGCGGTAGACCTGGTATAGGCCTGTTGCTGTATTGACCACTGCGCTTCGAGTGTGCCCGTCTTTTCCCACAGATATTTTGAGAACATGTACTTTCAGCCAGGAGTCTCGCGGACTGTAAAAATCTGTGATAACGATGATGTCTCCTTCTTGGATCTGTGGGACTTCCACCAGGTACTCTAATTCCTCAAATATGTAGTGTGTTTCCCATATAGCGCAAATGACAGATTTAGAGGCTGGGGCAGTCACAAAGCAAGTGTTTGATGGATTCTGTTTCTTCTGTATCATGACAATGGTTTCTGTTTTTTCTGTATCATGACAGTTTCGGCAATAATCAGGTGAGCTGATACCCAGTCTCACGGCCATTGCACCTATAGGACAGTGTCCAGTTAGTATTCCTGGCAGTAAACTGATTTCCTTTTTGTGCATTGATAAAAGGCTTTTAGTCCTCTTATCGTTGAGTATTGGCCATAAACTGTGAGATATAACGCAGTCTCCTCCGGTTGTCCAGGAGGAGTTGATCAATTCTCTGGTCTGAAGGTCCATTCTTCTTTTCAGTACACCAATAGGGATAGCTGACCCTTTCCGTGCAAGTTCATCTGCTGCTTGGTTTCCTTCCATATTCCTATGTCCGGGAACACAACAGAGAGTGATCTTGTGGGTGTTGAATATTATGTTTATAGTTTGTCAGCATTTCGCGACTGTTTTTGATCTAACTTCGTCGAATAGTTCGCCTGGCGTTTTGTTACCATTTGAGGAGCGTCTTCATTTTCATCACCTTGAGGAACGTACGTAAGCGGTCTCATATTAATAATTCTCGATAGAAATTCATGCGTAGTTTTCTCGTCAGTGTAATGTAACCTAAAGTTTTCTTTACTGATCTAACCAGCCTCTTCCATATACCCCCATATGGGGTGAGGAGGGTAGAATAAAGTTCCATTTCAGATTCGGCCCAACGCATCCCTCTACCTTCTTTTCTACGTCAATTTAGTGCATAACCTCCAACATAATCTCAGACCAACCACTGGAAATGCTGTAAAGCGATTTAAGGCCACTCCTATAAAGTGATCGTGTGGTGCCGAGTGATTCGCTACAAGCTGCAGCAACTCGACCCCTTTATTCGCAGTATTGAGTTTTCATCCAAGTTTGATGAGAGCTGGTACAACTTAATCAAGCCGTCGTTTGTTTGTTTCCTTTACAACCACGCAAGGCAGCGTTTTTTCAGGAAAGGTCTCATTTTGACACATCTTGAAGCAATAGTTTTCAGCATTGACGAAATCTAGATTTTTTCGCCAGCTTACTTTTGTTTTTTTTTTTTTTCTAAAACGAGAAACTTCGATAATGGGTTCAAACTTTACAACCTGATGCATGTGCATATGTCTCATTTCTTCAGATGATGGAAAGGTTCGTATAGAAACTCGGTCATCGGCACCATTGGTTATCAGATCGGAGTTTTTTATTATGTACATTGCCACTTGGTGCCTTCATCAGCGACATTCGCTTTACTTGACATCCACCTCTAGTTCTTTGCCTCAGTCTTTTCTCCTACCCTAAATCCAGCTCAAGACTGTTCTCGAATCAGAGCAAAAGTACTTCTCTGTTATTATGATTGAGTGGTAGGCTGTTATAATTTTCGCTAGTTTAACTCCTAACACCACAGCTTCTAGCTCTAGTACGGGGATCGATATTACTTATGTAAGTGGAGCTACCTTCTTCTTTGCATCTACTAACACATTTTCAATTAGTTGTGAATTAAGGCTAAAGTGTCGAAAACCCTCCATTCGAATCTTTAAAATTTCTCTTTTTGTCCATTACGCATTTTTAGCCAGGACGTCTGAATGGACGGTACTTGCTTCGATGGCAAATGAAAAGGGATTAACCACCACATACCAAGGATTTTCTATGGAGTGGATACAATACTTTTCTCGAAGCTTGCAGCCTTTTCTTTTAAGCTTTTGAATACGTTTTGTTAATTAAATAGGAAATTCCTAATTTGATGTCCACCTTTCTCATGCATAAATATTATCTCGCTGGCCAACGGTATTGTTCCTTCCCCGGAGTCGACTCTGTCAAGATAGTCATCTACGTAATGTTTCTCTATGACTGCTCTTACTGCTCGTAACGCTTATTATTTATATTTTCGTAACGCTTTGCATTTTCGTTTTTAACGAATTGAGCGCAAAACGGAGAGCAAGCTGACCGAAGAGAGAAACCTGTATAATAAATATTTCGATTTGTTTGTTTTGTTTCTTTCGCCACAAGAAACATGGAGCTTGTTGATCCTATTTTCTTATTTTTATCTGGTAAAACAGAGATGGAACATGTTTCGCATAGATTTCGAGAAACTTTACCCAACCTACTATCTACTCCAAATCCGACAATCACCCAGTGGCAGGGTTGTTGTGGTCAGTCGTTCACAGAACTTCGCGGTACCTAGACGTGTTTCGGCTTCGCTAAAAGAAAAACAAAAAAAAAATTCTAATTTCTGCAGCAAGCAGTATACGCTTCAGCGGCGACGCAGCCCAGTGGTGGTGTTTTGGTACCGTTACCAGGTTTCGGTATCGCGCCGCGCGCGCCGGGGTAAAATACCAGTGTTTGTGTGTGGTGTGCTTTTTATGTGCAAATAGAAAGCAAACAGAATAAAAAAAAAAAAAAAAAAAAGTGATAGAGACACAAAAAAAATAAATTACAACTAAGTGACAGAGACACAAAGTGAGAAAAAAAAAAAAAATAATAAATTAATAAATAAATAAAAAGTGATGGATAGTGAGGATTCCGTTATCCCCATAGCGGGAGTAGCGGAAACAAAAATCGCATCAGCCGATGAGGCAATTTTGGGTAGCCGCGTACCACCAGCGGCTACCAAATCTATAATTAAAAGGAAGGCAAAACTAAGGTCTACTCCTAACCTAGTTAAGCGCCTCTCTCTCTCTGCTTCAGCCAAAAAGCTGCGGGGTGAAGTGAGGATAGGGGCGCCATCGACGAAAAAACCAGCAGCAGCACAACAGCAGCGTCATCGGTCCGACGATGATAATGTAGAAGGCATGGGTGACAGCAACAGCTTCGCCTCGCTAGCGGCTTCCGAATCGGAAGATGAGGAAGACGAGTTGGAGTGCCTAGACACCAGCATAAGGCAGCTGCAACAGAGAGTGCTCGCCATAAAGGCTAAGCAGACGGCCAGAAGGGAGAAGGAGGACATTGAGCTCCAGCGCTCCCAGGAACAACAACAACAACAACAAAAACAACAACAACATCAGTTGCCTGCAAATAAGGCAGCAATAACAATCGCAGTTAACAAAACTGCAAAGAAAGCGGCAGCAACAACAAAGCTGCCGCAAAAATCTAGTCAACTGCCAGTAAGGCAGCTGCAACAACAACAGCAGCCAAAGAAGCAGCAACAACAACAGCAGCCGAAAAAGCAGCTGCAACCACAACAACACCAGCAGAAACAACAGCAGCAGCAGCAACCACAGCAGCAGCAACCACAGCAGCAGCAACCACAGCAGCAGCAACCGCAACAGCAGCAACAACAACAGCAGCAACAACAGCAGCAACAACAGCTGCAGCAGAAGAATACGAAGGCGAAGGTCCCGCCTATAAATACATACAAGATGGAGCTGAAGGACACCATAGACCTGTGTAAGTCGGCCATAGGTCAAAATTTTTATATCAAACGCCTTAGTGAGGATAGACATGCTATCCACTGCAAAACAGTGGAGCATTATAAAAAAATAAAAGAATTATTAAAGGACTCGACGACGGAGTTCTTCTCCTTCACCCCGAAGGGGGAAAAGCTGCAAACTATGCTGCTGAAGGGGATGGACTTGTCTATCGAGCCGGAGGAGCTCCTTCAAATGCTGAGGGATAAAAAGTGCGACGGGCTTGAGTTCGTGGGGGTCAAGCCGTTCACCACAGCTAGGGCAAAAAGGGAGAAGCGAAAGCTACCGTTCTTCCTTGTTCAGCTTTCGCCCAGTAGCAAACTGGATGGTCTCAGGAGTATTAATGTCCTAGACTACCAGGTTGTGTCATGGGAAAGAGTAAAAAGGAGCGATAGCATTTTACAATGCGTTCGCTGCCAAAGGTTTGGGCACGCCGCGTCGAACTGTGAAATGCAGCCTCGATGCGTGAAGTGCGGTAAGAACCACAAAGCAGAGGAATGCTCTCTGGGTAAGGATGGGGTAGCAGATAGGGCCCAACTCTCATGTGCTTTATGTGGAAACTCGGGACACACCGCAAACTATCGGGGTTGTCCTAAGTTCCAATATATGAAAAAAATAAATCTGGTTCGTCAGCAGAAGGTCGAAGTCAAGCGTCCACCCGTTTCTAGTCAAACACCAGCCGTTACTTCCCAATGGACTTACGCCCAAATGGTGTCAGGCCGGGGAAATACGGTACAAAAACAACAACCGAAGGTTGCTTCACAGGTCCCAGTGCCTAAAGCACCTGAGGCTCAGCCTGATATGCTCGCTATTTTGCTCTCAATTCAAGGGCAAATGAGCCAGCTTCAGCGTCAGTTACAAGAGCAGGCGAAACGGGTAGACCAGATCTACGCATTTCTGCCGGACCTAGCGCACCACCAGTCGTAATGGCTACGTTGGCGGAGAAATCATTGAGGATCCTTGCGGTGAATGTGAATTCACTGATAAGGATCGAGCGAAGAACCGTACTTTTTAAATTGTTAGAAGACCAAAGCCCTGACGTACTTTTGGTTAGCGAAACAAAGCTATCCCAGAAGCACAAACTATGGCACAGTAAATATAATATTATAAGAAGAGACCGACCCAACTCCATTCAAGGGGGAGGTGTTGCGATCTTCATTAGGAAAGATTTGCGTTATAAGGCTGTGTACAGCGGTGAAGTGCGGAGGTTTCAGGAGCTGGAGGCCTGTATCGTGTGCATCCCTCTCCGTAGTGGAAAGAGGTTGTACATGGTCGCAGTCTACGCTTCCGGAGCTACTCAAACCACTTCATTTATAACAGAGCTCGAGACACTTTTTCGATGTCTAAGGCTGGAGTCGGAGGAGAACTATTTTATTATGGCTGGAGATTTAAATGCCAAGCATAGTGATTGGGGAAATAATATACCAAATTCTAGGGGGAACCTACTACTCAATTGGTGGGGTCTACACAATGTCGAGTATAGACTCGATTTGAAAGCTACCGATAGTCCGTCGTATCCTAGCGGCGGCTCCTATCTGGATCTTCTGCTGTTCGACGTACGGTTACAACTGACCAACACGAACCGACAAACGAGAAACTGCCTACATACATTCGTGTATGACAGTGACCATTGCGGACTCAGTGCCGAAATAACAATTCCCAACGAGATTGCGGAGTTGGAGGAGTTTGTCCAAACGTACCCCTACAATTACAGTAGGACGCGTTGGACACGCTTCTCCAGAGTATTGGCAAGAGCACTCTCCTCGAACTTGCTCTACCTACCGTCCAATAGGAACCTGTCAAATGAGGAGATCGACAGATACCTACAACGAATGGACGAGACCATTAAACGAACGATGGACAGCACGATACCTCGGTATCAACATACTGACAACGTTGACATATACCGCAACGCAACAATTGACGCACTTCACCTACAAAAAAGTAGACTTCTGTCAAGACTTAAAACCTTGTACAGACGGTTTACTGACAGACAAAACTCGGAGGTCAGGACACTCAAGTCGTTGATTAAAAATCTCCAACAGTTAATAAAAGAAAATTACAGACTCTCTGTAAGTTTGCACTGGAACAAAAAAATTCGGGCTGTAAAATCCAGCAACCCGAGTATGTTCCCGCAAATAAATAAAATATTTCGGAGGAATAATCAGAACGACCTGCCATGTCTTAAGATCCCCCGAACGACGAACACCGAACAGATACTTATAACAGCAGGCATAGATCCAGGGAACGCCGTCAGTGATGACAACTTCTTTGTGATCGAAGATCCGCAGGAGAAGGTGGAGGCTATAGGAGCGACTTTTCAGGAAGTGTATAAGGTGAATGATAGTATTTGCCCGAACCACGACCTGGAAAGTCGAGTCCTTGTGCACAACTTTAACCTTCAAAATGATATACAGCACTGGCGATCAGAGAACAACGGTTTCACCGAGTTCAATGACGATAATATGGCAAACAATGTCATCGCCAATGTGGAGGTACATCCCCCGTTCATATTGAAGGTAGAACTCCAAGCGATCTTCGAATCACTGAGAAGGAAGAAATCCGTGGGTATCGACGGAGTGTCTAACATTGTGCTAAGACATCTCCCTCCAGAAGCGGTGAACATTTACACCATCCTGTTTAACAATGCGCTGAATAATGCACATTATCCGGCGCACTGGAAAACAGCGGTGGTTCATCCTATTCCCAAAAGGGGTAAAGATACGTCCAATCCGGCAAATCTCCGGTCGATAAGTCTCCTTCCGAACATCAGCAAGGTATTCGAGAAGGTTGTCAATAGAGCCCTGTCTAAGTGGGTTGAGGACATGAATATTGTTCCGGATAACCAATTCGGTTTTAAGGCGGGGCATGATACAATACATGCCGCGTCTAAACTGGTGTCGGATATCCAATGGAACAAAAGCAAGAAACAATGCACGGGTGCCTGCCTGGTTGACTTGGAGAAGGCCTTCGATACCGTATGGCTAGAAGGACTCTTCTACAAGTTGAGTAGGCTGGGCATAAGTAAACCACTGCTATACATGTTTTGTAACATGCTCACCGGTAGACAGTTCATTGTGAAAAATGGCAATGTGACTTCTGCTGGTACGTTTGATATTAAAAATGGTCTGCAACAGGGTGCGGTAAATTCGCCGATCCTCTTTAACATTTACACAAGTGATCTTGTAGGATCTCTTCACCATGCTATAGCGTATGCCGACGACTTGATAGCGTACAGATCAGGACCAAAGATTGAGGTCATTGCAATACTCTTGCAGCGTGACTTCGATAAGATCAAGCGATATTGCGACGACTGGAAGTTGAAAATCAACTTCCAGAAGTCGGAAACCATCCTGTTTAGGACGTCGTTATCTGGGGCCTCTGCGGATACCAGAAAGAATTGGCGAAAGTTCTCAATAGTGGGACAGCACGGACAACCATTAGCGTCTCGAAATGTAGTCAGATACCTTGGGTTCTGGCTAGACCAGTATCTATATTTTAACAAACATATAGATGCTGCTCTGGCCAGAGCCAAAGCGGCTTTCGCCCTCACAAAGAGACTGTTTTATAGCAGCCAACTCGATGCGAGGGTGAAGGTAATCTGCTACATGGCCCTCATTCGGCCCATGCTCGTGTATGGTTGTCCCGTGTGGTTCAAAGTGGGAGCAAGCTCGTTGGAAAGGATTCGGGTGTTTGAGAGGGCTTGCCTTAGGGCCTGCCTTCGCTTATACAGAACACCAGAGTCTCAGTACATAAAATTCTACTCCAATGAGATCCTCTATAACAAGGCGGACATAAGCAGGGTGGATAATTTCTTGATCAAGATGATTCGAAGGCACATTGCAAGAGCAATGAACTCGATGAATAACCTGATCTCTGGGGCCTACTACCCCAATGATATGTATCATGAGAGCGTGCGCCTTAACGGCTTCATTCCCCCAGAGGCGTTCCTCTATTTAGATAGAGAAGGTCTGATACAGGACAAAGTAGCGGTGCCGCTAATCTTCCATGTTGCCCGGACAGCTGTGGATAGGCGACTCAACTACGACCGAGACGTAGCGCTCAGCATGACGGAGCGTCTTCGGTTCAGTAGAGCGATAGCAGGTCGCGATTTGCGAGACGTAGTAAGGCAGCATCAGACATTCTGGTGGTTAGGGGACGGAGAGGGAACTCCCTCGTCGTTTCCTTTTGATACAGGGTAGCTCCTCCTACGGCGCAAAGTTGGCCTGGCCGGCTTACATAGGTTTAAGGTTTAGGTGTAGGATATTTATAAAAAAAAAAAAAAAAAAAAAAAAAAAAAAAAAAAAAAAAAAAAAAATTATATATGTGTATATCTATATATATATATAAATATATATATATGTGTATATATACATATATGGTTTAGAATAAGTAGTTTTAAGGTTTATTTTTAAGGTAGTTTTTAAGTTTTAGATGTATAAGTTTTTATCTTAGTTTTTTATAAAAAACACGTACGTTTACTAAGTTTTTTCTAAATTTTCCTTAGTCATCCTAGTTGTTAAGTCATTTAAATAAATAATTAATTTTAAGTTAGGTTACGTCGAAAGACATAGTTTTAAGCATTAGGTTTAGCTTAGAGCACCCGCATAGGGTCAGTAAGTTAGAATAAGATTAAGTTAAGTTAGTTAAGTTAGTTTAAGCGTTTTTGTCTAGCTTGTAAGAAATAATGAATTCCAAAAATAAAAATGCATTAAAAATGAAAAATGAAAAAAAATGGGTTGTTGTGGCGAGCAGAATGCCCCCCATATATATTCGACTAGCAGCAGCAAAATGTACTGCATTAATTACGTGAGCTTATTTCGAATAGTAATAACATCTGTGGGCTTTATTGCTTTTCTATGGGGCCTTATTGTCATTTTAAAAAAGAAATAAAGCCCAGGGGTGTTATTTCTTTTTTTTTGGGAAATAAGACCCACTAGCTTTATTTTCGCGGGTCTTAGTGCATTGCACTTTTGTTACTAACGCCGCGGCCGATTGACTTGAGTGAAATAAATTCCTTAAACAGTGTGCTCAACTTTTCGTCATCGTTTCGTTGACAGTTACAGATGCGAAATGTAAAATTATTTTGCTTTCGGTCATTTGGCTTTAAGAGACGCATGTACGACCGCTAGACCAGTATCTATATTTTAACAAACATGTAAATGCTGCTCTGGCCAAAGCGGCTTTCGCCCTCACAAAGAGACTGTTTTATAGCAGCCAACTCGATGCGAGGGTAAAGGTAATCTGCTACATGGCCCTCATACGGCCCGTGCTCGTATATGGTTGTCCCGTGTGGTTCAAAGTGGGAGCAAGCTGGATGGAAAGGATTCGGGTGTTTGAGAGGGCTTGCCTTAGGGCCTGCCTTCGCTTGTACAGAACACCAGAGGAGTATCAGTACATAAAATTCTATGAGATCCTCTATAACAAGGCGGACATAAACAGGGTGGATAATTTCTTGATCAAGATGATTCGAATGCACATAGCTAGAGCATTGAACTCGATGAATAACCCGATCTCTGGGGCCTACTACCCCAATGATATGTATCATGAGAGCGTGCGCCTCAACGGCTTCATTCTCCCAGAGGCGTTCCTCTATCTAGATAGGACAAAGTATATATACCTGTGTATGTAAAAATAAAGTCACCAACCAAAGTTCAGCCGAGCACTTCCCTGAACTCCCCTCTGCAGCACTAGATATTCTATTTTAACTGATAACCCCTCGACATCTTCAGCAGGAAAATGACATCTAGTGCAGCCGTTCACCTTGAAGTAAACGATTTAGGCCACGCTTGGATTCCGAATAAATTCGAAATGTCTCTAGAAAAACTTCCAAGTCACCAACTCTACCAGATCATTCTGGGAGGAATTGTATTTTAAGAAGAAAAATCGATTCATTTTTACACTGCACAAATCAAAAACCAACGACGGTGTTAGGGGAGGAGTTTTCTCTGACAGGCTTAATCTTAACCTCTCTTTACGTCTTGCAAATCATTGTAGCGTGTTCTAGGAGGAAATAATAGCGATTAAGGAGGTAGTATTTTGGCTAAAGAAAATCTGATATCTACGGATATCCGCATCTTTTCAGATAGCCAAGCTGCAATAAAATTCTTGGAATCGGTCTTCCTGGCCTGGTGGAGCAGTTCAATATTCACCTCTGTTGCGTGCCAGGGAACCAAAGCTGACGAACTCGTAAGATGAGACAACTATGTATACCCATCCTTCCAGAAAAGAGTACATTAACGGCCATATTATTCACTGCGGGTTAAAATCAGGTTAAAGTTAAGTTTAAACCCGACCATTTAATCCGCATTTTTTTAACCCACAAATTTAAACCCACATATGTTCATAATATTCACTCAAAAACATGCATTAAACCCGATGGATTAAAAATGCATTTAACGCGGATTTAAAACAGTTTAAACTCATTTCCAAACCGATTTAAAAATACGCATTGTCAAATTTCACATAAAATGACATACCATTCATTTTGCGCTCATTGATTGACTTGTGCGTGTCGCTTGGAATTGATTTGAAAATGAGAAAAATTAACTTGAAATTGATTTGTTTTTATTTATTTGTGTGTATGAATGTGATGTTTTGTGTTTTTGCAGTTTTTCTTAATTTTCAGAAAAAATTCAAATGTGACGAACAAAAAGAGTCGATATATTATGAAATTGTGTTTTAACCCCGGTTAAAGTACTTAAGCTGATCCCCGGAAGGCAATTTAAATTTGATCGGATTAAACGTCAACCAAGATTATACAACTGGGTTAAACTTCGTGCTTAACGAGTGAATATTATGGACTTGGGTTTAATTTTCGGGTTGCACTCACTTTAATCCGGATGTAAATTTTAATCCGGGTTAAAATGAGTGAATCATATGGCCGTAAGTACACCAATCAAACCAAAATTTAAGATGCCTGCTATCGAGAGTACAAATCTAAGGCGAACAAGTGGTAATGCTACAAAAAAGATCTCGCTAAAGCTGGATCTGAAGCGCTCTTCGAATTTGATTGTTTTTACAACACATTGCATATTGGCGCTATAATGGGTGTCACTGACTAATAGGCAAGTGTGCAACAAGACTTGACATATATTCGAACGATTTTTATAGGAGCTTCATTTAAGAAGAAACCATTTATCACCGTTTTTGTACCTACCCAGTTCTCCCAAAGAAGGAAGCTTCATTCAGAAGTGTTTTATTACAACAATCTAGGTCATATGATAAAAACCGATATTAGGAGGCTCTTACGCTTCATCAGCAGCTCAAATTGTTTAAATGAGTAGGCCCAAAATTGTGCTAAATATGAACTGAATTTTCTTAAAACTTGAAAAGACAAATTATAATAAAAATCGTATTTTTTCGTTTCATTAAATGTTTTATTTTGTACGTTGCAATATTCTGTTCGCACCCTCAATATGCAGGCATAAAGATAAGCATAAGCAAGCACTATAGAGCTGATCATCTGCACACAATTCTATAGTTTCGTGAAACTAATGATGAAAAACGAAAACGCTAAGCGTATCGCACCATTTGCACTTTGAACTCTTAGGCAGCTAAGCTAGTCATAATCTAAAGCAAATTATTTTCAGCAACTCATTCATAACATCTCTACAGCAAACACTGACACTCTTTAAGCCATCTGTGTTATGTGTTATCCGTATTTGTTCAACACCACAATATAGTCACGGCAGAAATGTCTACAATGACTATACTTGGCCCACAACTGAAAAACCTGTTCATTGGAATCTTAAAATTGAAATAAAAAATTAATCAAAATGACAACAATAAATCGCAAATTGTTATAAACGAAACAAATGAGACTCTTCTTTAACGTTTTATGGAGACAATATGCGTCATGATTCATGAACTTAAAAAAAAAAAATATTTAGTCTCAATCGAATTCTTAAGGCAGTTACTTTGTTTCTAAATAAAATGAGTTGGTTCTGTTTGTTTATTATGTTTATTTATACGTTTCTTCTTCTTTCTTTTGTTCGGCGACGTTCAGGATTATGATCAGGATTATAGGGACCATAACCCTCCTACGTTACTGCATCTCTACTGGTCCGCTTGTGGGGTACGCCGTCACGACCTCAGAAAGTATTTGCAGGCCTCACGGTTTCGGATTACTTCGTCATAGAGGCCAATCAAATTTTGCTGTTTCTGCATCCAGGAGTTTTTTGGGCTGCCTCTCTTCCGCGCTTGTATAGGAACGTTGATTGACATTGCCTTTTTGACAGGGTACGTAGAATTCCTCCTTTGAACATGGCAATTGGCAATTGCAAGATGGGTGCTTTAACTTTATGGCTTCCTCAGATCTTCATACTTTTGGTGCATTGTCCAGCATTGCGAACCGTATGTGGGCGCCAGAGGAACAACTGCGGTATAAAGCCATCTTTTCAGCTTAGAGGGCATTTTTCGGTCACAGACGATAGCTGCTTTGCCATTGATCATAGGTCCCAGATACTTGCACTTTTCGCACTTAGGAATCACTTTTCCATTCGAATAAATGTATGGAATTGGTCGGAGTGGATCAGAATGGGCAGTACAGGTACTCTGTCTTTTTTAGACTCATTCGGTACCCACTTCCCTCCAAAACATCCACCCATACATCAAGCGCTCATTGCATAGCTCCATCGTCAGCAAAGAATAACTGATGCACTTTGGGGTCCGTCACTTTTCTTTCAAGCAGATAATTTAGGACTGCAATACGTAGCAAACGACTTTAGACGCTTCCCTGGTGCACACCGGCTTTAATTAGGAACTCTTCGGTCACTCCAGCGGGGCATCTTACTCTTGTCTTTGCTCCATCATACATGTCCATGATCATCTTGTACGTAGGGTTCTAGAACTCCTCGTTGTCTTAGCGCCACCCACATCAGATCTCTTGGTTGTCTATCGAATGCTTTTTCAAAATCAACCAACACCAGATGCAAATCCTTTAAGGCAACACGATGTTCTCCACTATGATCCTTATACTTTGGATTGCACGGTAATTATCACAGTTTCTCGTATCACCCTTTCCTTTGTGCAAAGGAAGAAGATAACTTTCCCTCCACTAATTAGGCATTGAATCTCCTCTCATGAGTTTGAATATGAGAATCATGAGCCAGTTGATTTTCACTTTTTGGAGTATTTGACCGCTTTTCCGGATATGTATATCGTATGTAGAACCGAATATTCGACGAAGTATTTCTCCTTTCGAAGGAGGTCAAGATATGCTCCACTTTCCTATTTATCGTCCAGCACCCGACGCCACATTATTATAGCCCTGTAGGGCATCATTTACGTCCTTACTACTAAGAGTTTTGAACCGAGTTGTTTCGTCAAGCCAAAGTAGCAGCAGTTTGTTCGGGAAATTTTTCGCCGGCCATTAAATTCTCGTTCGTAGAGTTAACATTTACTCCGAGGTAGGTGAACTCCTTAACTACCTCGAAGTTGTGACTGTCGATAGTGACATTCGATAGATGATGGTTTCTCTGGTTTTATCCTCGTTGATTCTCAACGCTCCTTACTATCTGCTTCAGCACTAAATTGAAAAAATCGCATGACAGCCCATCTCCGACGTATGTATATCTGAAAAGTTTCACACTGGAGCTTCCTAACTGCTTGACACAGCGCATGTTTTCAGAATAATGCGGCATAGGTGGATTAGTTTTTTCGGGGTCTTGAATTCATTCATCTCCTTATAGAGCTTCAAGCAATGAATGCCGTCATACGAAGCCTTAAAGTCGAAAAACTGATGGCTCGTTTCAACTTCAAACTCTTTGGTTCTTATCAGTATTTGTCTTAGAGTGAAGAACAAATCCATAGTCGATCTGCCCGCCCGGAATCCACATAGGTACGTGCCAATAAATGCGGTCCTTAAGATGTTCACATAGTATGCAGGACAGGATCTTATTTGCGACATTAAGCAGGGATATGTCTCGGTATACATACATAAAATCACCTTTTTTGGAGATGGGGCATCTGGAGTTAAACTGCAGTCGTCGGGCATGCTTTCGTCCTTCTATAGTTTACTCATGATCTGATGCATGCCTTCGCAGGTCTTCGGTCCCGGTGGTATTGTTGCTTTTTTTAGCTCTATAACAAATATGTTATTCTCATCCAAAATGGGAGGGACAACTACTTCAACGACTCCCTGTGAGGTCTCTTCTTGCGATGTGTTTGGTTGCTACCCATTTAAAGCTGCTGGGAGTGCTCCTTCAACCTGTAGGTTATACCCAACACAGTATCCTCACTGCTTTTGGAATCATCCGTGCAATTTAGTTTTTGGCAGGAACTATCTCCTTTGCCAGTCCTTTTTATCATAGTCCCTGTGAAGTCAAGACAGGTTGATCTTTGTACTTTAACTAACATATCCCTCTTATTCTTCTTAATCGTTGCCTTAATCCTGGAGGCTTTCCTCCTTTGTCCGTTCTCCAAAACCAGATTTCATTGTCGTATATATCCTTCCTCTTTAGGTGCAAGTAAAGTATTTAAATATGATTTGACCATATAACTACTTAATGGGAAATCAATAAATACAACCGGGAAAAAGTAGTTCATCTACACTTCCATTCGAAGTGCTGTGCTATGCATTTCGTGCGATTGAAAGTAAATTGTATGCCATGAGCTCCCTCGACTTCCTAATATCTAAAAGATTAATTCAGAAAAGTATTGTTTCCAATTCGATAGACAGGAAGCAATCTACCAGAAATGTTTGAAGTTCTTTTTTAATAGAAAAACTTTCCTTCGCTGGAAGATTGCAAAAGTCGCATGAATGGAAGGTTTTATGGGCACGTCATTATGAAGTTGGCTCATAGAAAATAATGGCTCATATCTACATATTCGTATAAAGTTAAAGTTCTTGGAACTATTAGGAATAAACGGTGTCATAAATTATATGTTCCCAATAGCAATCAAGTTGATTTGGATACCAAAAAAAAAGTGATTCAATTGAGCAAGTACTTGGCTTCCTTTCGTAATCAGTTAGTTAGACAGTTTATTGCAAAATTTTATTTCAGTAATGTAATACGGGCTGCCGACCCATGAAGAGTTTCTACCTGGAACGCCTTCCTAAAGGGTAGCCCTCCATGCCCGCCGAATCCGGGTACGCTGATTCCAGTTGTCAAAACTAATCACTGGCAAACGCGATAGGTTAATCCTTATGGCGGAGGTTCGATCTTCCTGGTCGTCTCCAATTTGGGGTTCTGGGATTCGAAGATCTTCTTAAGTGGAGTGCAGGCACTCGATGTGCCCGAGCCAATGTAGTCGACGTGTCTTGGCCATTTTTACTATGTACATCCACGCGATTGAATTTTCTTCTTTATTCGCCCTCTTGTACATATGGGCTTATCGCTCAGCACTCGACCTCTTACAACAGAACTGGGGGGGTTAACTTCCCTTTGAGCGTGCATTTTGTCCCCCAAGTAAGGACGTTGGCCCCCATATGTTTTGCCCAACTGAAGTAGCACCGGTTCTCAACAGTCAAGCTTGGTCAAGACTTCACTTCATCATTTTTTGAGTTTTGGTGCATGTACCCTCCCAAAACATCACCTCCGTATATTTGAATAGCTCCGCTGATAAGCCATCCAAGCGGGTAACCTAGTAATTCTTCATCTTATGAATTGCTGCACAAAGTCTTCTGTACTGAGGGAGGGAATTAATTCGTTGACTTGAAGTGGTTTCTCTATTTGCTCTCGACAGTATGACCAGCAGCTGCTGGAAGTGATGCTTATATGTTTATACATATGTATCTGCAATGTGCTGAGAATCGATGACTGAGTTCCCTTTACTACGTATTTCGTTATGTTACGTGACTCTTCGATATCTCTTCACACACAATACGGGCTATGTATTCTTCCCTCGCTGCATTACTTTTATTTTTTCTAAATCTAGCTGCTAGGGAATAATTGACAGAGTTGACTTTTGCTCCTCTGAATATGGACATATTCAGGATATTTTATGTGTAAGACACACACATCAGCATATGGTAATTTGGTTCAGCGCTTGTATCTGAAGATAGTCAGGTTGTTATGTGGATTCGTAGTAATAGAAACCTAGTGCTACTTACCACCGTTTTACGAGCCGCTGCAAAGCTGGTTAGCCAAAAGCTGTTATATGCTCTGTAGTTCACGTTACCGGACCAAAACCAAGGAGCATTTCTTTTAAAATATAGATGACATTGATCCGGACGAGATATTATTTCAACAGCATGACTCTAGTTGCTATATGTCGAACGAAAACAATCAACTTATAGAAATCATTAACTGGCGATAAGTTGATTTCAAGATATAGACTTTAAACCTCTAGATTTTTTCTAGGGTTATCTACTGAAGACTTTACGTGCATAGGTTGCGATACCATATGAATAATGGTGTGACTTTCAAACAGTTAGTTATCAGGTAATTTGCTGGTAATAGTAGACCAAATGAAGACGTAATTTTATTAGGTGACTTGAACTTGAACATTCTGGATAAAAGCAGACCAGTGGTGAATGATTACTTGGAGATAGTGGCGTCAATGGGGTTGGTCAATGTAATTAAACACTCCATGATATACGAACCGGCAGCGCAACATTGATTGACCAGATCCTGGTAAGCATGCCTTCGCAGTTTATGTTGATTTGATAGAAGACACTGATTGGGAACCAGTCCTTCCCGAGCGGAATGTCAACGCAATGTATAGTAACTTCGCTAAAAAAAAAATGCAGGCGATTTATAAATGTGCGACAGTCAGCCACAGCTATAAAGTCACCCGAATTCATCATCCTTGGATTATACCTGAGCATAAAGTGAAGTGCAAGATGCGCGTCTATTGTACAAAAGGTAGAAAAATAATAGATTTTGCGCTACGTATGAAACTGCGTACAAACGCTATCTTAATAGGCTGAACAAAGAAATACAAATTAAAAAAAGCAGCTAAAAGGATCCGAGAAAGACCCAGAATCTTATCAACAATATAATTGTGAGAAAGAAGATGTCTTTGCTCCAGCAAAGAATTTCAGTGACAAAATCGCTAAGGTGGTCATCGGAAAGTTTTCGGATTATTTGTCTAAGGAAGCTATGAGTTACTACTTCGCAAATCCGGGAATACCACCTCGATCCATGTAAAAAACTCAATTCATTTGCAGCAGACCAACGTTACTGAGATGGCACCAGGTATTGACGAAATAAGGCCAGTGGATCTAAAAGTAGATGCAGAAATTTTCGGACCGATACTCACGAAAATAATCAACAGTAGTATGGAGCAGTGCAGTATCCCACATGCACTCAAGACGGCTATTGTTCATCCGCTATACAAAGGAGGGATAAAAAGTAATGTTGGCAACTATAGGCCAATTTCAATTCTACCTATTGTCGAAAAATGTGTAGAAAAATTTGTAGTAGACAGACTCAAAACGTTTATAGAAAGGCACTCTGTGATTGTGACTTTTAAAAAAATAGAAGCACGAGCAAACTTTGGGCGAATTCGCGAATCTGGTCAAAGAAAGATTCAACAAAATTCATCACTTCGTGGTTATGTTCATCGATTTTAGTAAAATTTTCTACACGTTGGACTTTCAGCGAACTGGCTGTTAGACTACCTCACCGATCTCCAATTCCAAGTAAAAATTTCGGAAAATTACAGCGAACCGAAGGGAATCAAAAATGGTGTACCACATGGATCAAAGTTGGGTCCGCCACTATTCATAAATTGCACGAACGAACTGCTGCAAGTGTTCATAAAGCTTTTCCTTCGCTTACGCCGATGACACAGCAATTGTAGTGAAACGTCGATTCCTGGATATTGTGTAGGAAATAATACAGACAGAGTTCGACAAAGCTGTAAGCTGCTGTAAAGACAACTGTCTTGTCATAAATGTGTCCAAAACCAAGCTGTGCTTACCTCCTTGCAGACGGTAAATACAGGAATCATCTTCCAGAACAACTGCATTATGTACCGAGGAAGTAAAGACCTATAGGTACTTAGGGGTCACTATAAATTGCAATTTTAGATGCGATACTCATGTTACGCCGCAAAATAAAGAGTGCCTTGTTTGCACTGTTCTATTTAAAAATATACACACTACATCAAGTTTTACGGCAAGTGTACTAATCGCAGCTATGTTACAGTATAGCTGCATGGGGTGGAGCAGCGAGGACTCATATAGAAATTGCAGAGCAGAGCCCTGAAAAGAATCGCTAACAATGAATTTTAAGTTCTCAGTGTTTCAAATATGTATATTCAAAATGACAGTTGTACTCGAATACTAAAAAAAAAATAATGTTTCCAAAGCCCTCTACACTATGATGTGAATACAAGAAGACAAGCCCAGCACTTGCTTCATACACCCCGAACCTATAACATAATATGGAAAACGTCAACTAAAACATATGATTCCAACTCTTCTAAACGAGAACTCTCATCAACATCAGAGATCAACAAAGAAGTCTTATTGAATCAAAGTCAGAAATAAAACGAATTTCCTTTTTTTGTTTTTGCTGTTTCCTGCAAAATCATAAACATTTAATTTAATCAGTTAAATCTTAAGTACCAGCTTTTTGAAAAAAACATTATTTTAACATGACATAATATATAAATATAATAAAGCTGATTTTTTTTTTAACACGTTATTAGCAGAATAACCTCCTGCAGATAAGCCATAAGCTTAGCGGGAAAATTGTATATGTAAAATTGTTATTATGAGATATGAATAAACTTGAATTGAATTAAATTGAATCTTACATAAATTGATAACGTGACATTAGGTAGTTTTAAGCTTGAACCACACTTATCTCGTGTGGTGTGCTATGACGATATCGCATGCATGCAAGTTTCATTCATTTCAACCTGGTATGGCGCACACTTGTCCTGTGTGTTGTGACGCGCTACAATGCCATAGAGCCACAGGGGATAACGTCAGGACACACCACACGAGACAAGTTTGGTTCTAGCTTTAAGTTCATTTCACCGGCAGTATGTGTTACTGGCTTTATGCCCAAGAAAAAAAATTTACATCATCCCTTCGAAATACCACAAAGTACCTTAATTGGGTCGACAAATAAATTGGTACACTGATGGTTCAAAAATGGCAAAAGGTGTCGGTGCCAGAATGTCTCAGTTTTAAATCTGCTGAATTAGAATCATACAGCTTTGAGACAAAACTAGTTTGGAATTCTCTCGTTACACTAAATCAGCTTGTTGAACACAACACTATATCAGTTATCTGGGTCCCAGGTCATAAATATACCACTAGCAATGAGTGAGTTGTTGAACCAGCAAGATCTGGATCAAAATCCAAACTCATAGGCCCGGATCCCTTTTGTCCTAAATAAAAGGGAAGAACATTAGTGCTCTAACAAAAGACTGAAAGAAATTCTGGCAATGAACACACATGCGAGTAAATGCAAATTTTTTAAACCGACTTCTTGATCATTGCACTCTCAAATAATATCCTCAAAAAAATGGACATTCGCCATATGACACTTGCAGATTATACCTTAAGAACACAGAAACTACCGAGCATATTATGTGCGAATATATCGTTCGCAGCAGACTAAAACCTTTCTTTCACCTTCTGATATAATCTCCTCCTCAGCCCAAACAATCCTAAGCTTTCTTGGAGAACTTGAACTCGGACACGTATACATGTGTCCCGTATGATAGTACAAAAGGTCACCTGAAGGTTGCAATACTTTGATAGAACTCTATGAGCCCTCTACCAACCACTGCATCCTTTTTCTGATTTTCAAAATATGCTTTAGTTTTGAGCAATTTAGATAATCTGTTAACCTACATGCATAATGTGGTTATGTTAATACCTGCTTAAATGAATAACTATTTAGATTAATTATAGCAGGCGGTCAGAGCTCGAAGCAAGTTTTGAAACTTACCTCAATAATTTCAGGATCAACTAATAATGTGCGGGGTTTATTTCACCGGTTTGAACCATTTAGATGATGATGCTATCAAATACTTAAATTCGCACTCGTTCTAATAGAAAGACAGAAATTAAAACTGCGATCGAAATACTCAAGAAAAAAAATGGTCCGGGTGCGACCCGCAAGGTCCACACGACTAACTTCCCAGTGACTCAATGACTAATGCCAATAATTGCTTCCAATACAAAGTTGGAAGATAAAGATACCATCTTGACGTTTCATGATTCAATCGATTTCTTCATTTTCCATAGAATAAATAATGACCCTAGCGATAAATAAATATGATTCCTAAACAATACGGCATTTCAAGATGATAGAAACTACCACAAAATGTTCCACTTGTTGAAACTTTCAAATTTTAACAGACCCTGACATTTCCGTTTGTACGAATATATCAAGGGTATATTTTTTCTTTATTTTTATAGGTTTACTTTATCATCGAGGAAGCACCAGCACTGCTACGAAGAAGGATAGAAAATTGGTTGTACGTAAAAGTTGAGAACAGATTTGAAATAATATTTTCATTTTCGTCGCTAAACAATTATTCATGTACCAATGTTGTTATTTGATTTTAATAAGTCTTCTGTTTATGTCAATGAACTTTGAAATATTATTTTCATATGATCAAGGTCTTTGCGCATACGAAAAGGTTTAAGGAAGCTCAATCCAAAGCACTAATGGCCTACACATAACCACTTGCTTCTACAATTACTACTATGTTTGACGAACAATGAAATTTTGTTCTTCACGTTATCAAGAAACCATCAACTTAGAGATATCTCATCAATACCACTCATCAACTAAGAATGCTGAATTAACATTTCTTTACTTACAAGTAACTAAACAACAATATTGATAACAGACTACGCAGCTGACAGCACAATATAATTTACTTTCTTCATGAATTGTTCAAGACTGACATCACAAAACTACTGCTTTTCACCTTGCACCATGCAAAATCATCAGTAGGAGATTATTAACCATATCCTCAAGAATTTTATCATCTTCAACAAACATTTCCATATTGGCTTGTCACAAAAAATAATAACTAGCAGAAATTGATGAAGCTCTCATAACATCAATCAGCCCATACACAACATATGCAATTAAATCGGATTTAAAATGGAAGAAATCGACTTTACATAAGACTTATCTAAATATGAAATAACAATATTTTTTCATAAATACTATTTATGTGTACTTATAGAAATGAAAAAGCATTGTTTCATCGAAAATAACTTTTACGGTTAATAACTTCTACTTACAACCATGTTCCACGTCATAATTTATTTTCTAAATGTTAAATGTACATCATACTATTACCTCCAAATGCTTTCTGAACATAACATTCTTGTATTAATTGTATATTAATAAAGCAACCGTGAATTGCAGAAAGATTGTTGATTTTTCACATCCCATTTTTTATTATTATTATTGTTATCAACGTCATTTTTTTTATTATAACTAATTGTTACGAGTTGGCTAATTCGAAATCTCAATATTCTCCTGGCCTGATAATATAAATTTAAAATTCTACACATTCATCTAGTTTTTGTTCACAAGAATTTTTTTTAATAATATTTTTTTTTAAATAATTGCTACGACATTCATAAAAATTTTGCTAAAACATACAATTATAATATTAAAAAAAAATCACTACGAAGGTATTTAGAATCTGCACGAATGAATAGCACAAATCATCAATCAATTCAGCTAGTTTGCCTTTATTTTAGTTATTTAATTACTAACAAAAAACTACTGGACCGATTTTTCTGGAAACTTAATCAGTTCTTAGTTACGTAATTACGCGTCAAATGAACCCGGTCCCATGTCCATATCATCTTTGGTTCTCGAGATAATCGACGCGAAAGATAATTCCGAACGCACATACGCACATACGCACATACGAACATACGCACATACGAACATACGTACATACACACACACAGACATCTCTGTAAAAACGTTGGATTTGGATTCAGGTGACCTTAAAACGTGAAGATATGTCAAAATTCGCCATTCACAAAATCGGCCCCATTACAACAACTTCCCATTGGGAAGTTAATAAAGCGGCGGGGCTAGACGTCAGAGCTCTTCCAAGCAGAGCCAAGAATATTGGCAGCCCTAATACTACCAGTTGTTCACATAGCTTGGAAAAGCAAAAGTCTACGCTCTGGAAATTGAGACAAACAAATGGTTAAAGCTTAACACGGCTAAAACAAAAGCTCTCAGCCTTCACTGTTTAATTAAACATTAATTGTAGATTGTTTGGGAGGTGGGAATTTGTCGCCTTATCACTGCGGCCACATTGGGCCTATTGTGATTTCCTCTAATCTTAAAGCTCACTCAATATGCCCGATTTGGTAATGAATTCTACTATACTTTTGAATGAGCTTGCAGACAGGTCTTCAGCTTCCAGATAATTAGAATTTACCTAAATAACGATGACGTGTTCTGATTAGACAGTTGCAGTGACATAAGATGTGTTCTGCTGATTCTTCGTCTTCGTTGCAGATGCTATCTTGTGCTATTCCCATAGCCATTAGATGCTTTTTCACTCGACAGTGAAACCCGTGGCTATACGAATCTGACTCCTATTTAATTGTAAGAGTTTTTTGGTTCTTTTGAGGGAAGTATTTGGCAGGAAGATTTTGGCTTCTCTATTACATTCAGTTTTCTCCAGTAATCGTTCGCTTTTTCGTTTAGCCAATTTTTGGTACAGCTTTTAGCTGTACTCACTGGTAATCCACAGAATGGTCTTGGCATTATAAAATTTGACGCAGCTCCTGTTCTGGCTAGCAGGTCGGATTTTTCATTTCCTTCATATCCACTGTGTCCTGGCACCCAAATGAGATAGACTATGTTTGTGCTGGCTAGTGATATGAGTAATTGAAGGCAGTCCCAGACTAGTTTGAATAGTATTTCATAAGCTTTAATTGCCAGTAGAGCAGCCTTGCTATCTAATAGAATATAGATGTTCTTGTTGGGTATAGATCTGTTTATATTTTCTCTTATGCATAGTTCCATAGCAAATACTTCGGCTTGGAATACGGAGTTACTTGAAGGTTTTGTAGTAGCGCCGTATACTCCAGCCTCAACTCCTTCATCTGCCTTGGATCCGTCTGCGTACCATACATGAGAGTTATTGGCAAATGTAGGTTTGTTCTGTTCCCAGTTATTGCGATCTGAGAATGTAACCTTGGAGTTGTGGCTGAAGTTAAATCTTGGCAGACATTTGTCCGTGATTGTTATTCCTAGAAGTTCATTACGGTTGAGTTCAAGCGCAATATCCGAGTGAACTAGTTTGGAGTTGGACTCATCTTCTGCGATGAGCATAAAGGCGTTAACCATAGCTTCTTTCTTTATATGAAGATGTGGAGATGGTAAGTTAAGAAAAGACCTTTGCTTTGTTTTTTGCCACCATACTGGTGCTGCATATTGCTTGCTATTGCCGTGTATAGCCACAGCATCATACTGGGATTTAGGCCCCCATTTCTACCAATGAGACTTTTTTTCTGGTCCATTATGAGATCCTGGCTTTGTCTATGGCTTTTGTAAGGTGAGAATTCCAGGTAAGTTTTTCATCTAGTGTTAGGCCAAGGTATTTGACCTCCTTAGAGAATTCTAGTGTTTCACCAAAGAGTGTATTCTATCTACAACTATGGTGCTCTTTTTTGGGTTGACATTAAGGCCAACTTTTTGGCACCAGTCAGCAACAAGATTCAAGGCCCTCTGGAGGAGATCCGAAATTGTTTCTTCGAATTTCCGTCTGATAAATAACGCAATATCATCTGCGTAACCTTGAACATAAAAGCCTTCATTGCTTAGTATTTCCAGTAGTTCATTAACTAGGATGGATCATAATAAGGGGGAGAGGACTCCTCCTTAGGGGCATCCTTTCGCAGCAGTGACCCTGAGTTTATTGCTACCTAGTGAGTCTGTCTTTTAGCATGCATAATATCCATTTACATGTTGTATTATCTATCCCTGTGTATTGGATGCATCTGTTAATTAGGGCGTATTCGGTGTTATCAAAAGCTCCTTGGATGTTAAGGAAGCAGCCCACCGCAAACTCTTTGTGTCTAAAGGACTTTTCAATTCTTGTTGTGAGTTCCTGAAGGGCATGGGTTGTTAATTTTCCAGGTTGATAGACATATTGGTTTTTGTGTCCAATTAATTGTCACGAGACGCTCGTCCCCATACTTAAGACTTCTTGCCTAAGTCTGCCTCAAACGACGAATGCATATCTAAATAGGGACTGCTTTTGTGTCGCAGTATTTCATCCTGTTTTTCCAGGGCCCATCCAATGGGACTTCTTTGATTTCGGTGATATCTGCTTTGCAGCACTCTAAGGCCTCAGCTAATTGTTCGGCTGCACGTGGACTAAAGGACCTAACGTAATGTTTCACGTATAGATCCGAAGTTCGTTCTCCTTGTTTCATTTTCATGGTTCGTCGGGCAATCCACAAGACCAGTTTCATTGTAGAAACCTCTAAGGGTTTCTCTTTCGTAAGAACCCGACTACAACCCGGCCTAAGCTTCATATACGTCCACGAAGCCCAGATAAGGTGCTACATTCGCTCCGTCACCGTTGGTTCCATCTGAGGAATTCATCCGCTGTCGTGTTTATATGCAGTGCTAGTATTTTTGTCTTCTGGTCATCACTCAAGCACAATTGATATGTTGTAACAGTAACAACACTGTGTTGTGAGCTAGGATGAAGCTAGGCTCAGCTCGTCGGACGGGGTGGTTCTTGTCTTTTAATTTTTTTTTTTTTTTTTTATTGTACATATTTATTAATGTTAATGTAGATTTTACGAAAAATATACACGCATTACATCTGTAAATGGTTTTCTACACATTGGGCATTTGTCGACTGAAGACGCACACTTGGCACATGCCACTACATGACCGCATGGCAAAATGCCGCATTATATTCAGCGACATAGCATATTTTACATAATTTCTCCTCTGGAATGGTTCTTTTCTCCGTCGATGAGCTATTGCTATCACTTCGTTGTAATAAATCTTTTGCTGCCGTTGTCGCTGTCGTCACTGTTTTCGTACTTTTTTGTAGCTGTCCTTCAGTTTGCGTTCCACATGGCTGGTGGTGTGTGGAGTTGAGGACAGACCGTCCTTCTGTAGCATGACGAAGACCCACGGCGACGAACTCTAACGACAACAGCATGACATACTGACTAACTGAACATCTTCTACGAGACGTGACCTAGGCTGTGGATGGGGAGAAGCGACTATAGGGGCTATCTCCCAAAAATATCGGCCAGGGAGATAGCGTTTGGATGAGTCACCAAGACATGGGAGGGCCAAGGCCGTGCCACGCCATCCGGCACAACTCTGCTTCCTTGGCGAACCAATACTTTGAAGAGACATTGGGGGAGGGATTTTGCGTATTAGGGTTTAAGTTTAAGGAAGATGTAAGTTAGTTAAGGCTTATTTTAGGGATAAGTCTAGGTTAAGTTTCGCAGTCTTCTCTCCTCCTACTGTCGCACATTTGGGGTATTGGGATAGATCCTGGAATGGTATCTTTTCCACTTTTCTTTACTATCTTTTTTTGTCCGTCCGCGGTCGACGTAAAGTAGCTTCCTTCTTTCTTTTGCTTTTTTTTTTATCAGGCATGAAATTTTTGCGTGTTGAGCAGGTGGTGTAAGGTGCGGGGTGACAAGAACCACCCCGTCCGACGAGCTGAGCCGGGCGACCACAAGCGTGCCGCCGTCCTCCTCACCAGCACCGAAGATGCCCCCGTGGCCCTACTCTTGCTCACAACAACTGGGTATCGCCTGGGTGACACAAATTTAAGTCTACATACTCGTAATTTCTACAACATCCAGCCAGTTTTGTTCTTCATCAATTATTACATTTCATTTTATCCTTTGACTTATCAAAGTAGTTTAACCAAGAACAACAATTTCAAGTTAATCGCCTATGAAAGTAATAAGTTCTTTCCTAATTTCTGGAAAAAATCATCCATCAAATATATTATTTCTTTTTTTGTGTCCTCAATGTCACGTTAAGTCGAAGGCCTTGATATTTGGCTAAACCCTTGAATGAAATGTTGCGAAAATATTAAAGTTATACTTGAAAAGATTATGACGGATTTATAGAAGATTTATTTTATTATAGACTTGCCCTTTTTACAGGGTTATTTCACGATATGCCCAGGCAAATTGGGACGTCCTATACATTTCGAGGAATAGATGAATGTGAGGAGAGCCTCTTAAAATGAAGTAATGTCCTTTAAAATAAAGTACGGATGTCGCCGTAATTAAGGGAAATGGGATTAAAAAAAATACGTAATGAGACTGTACCCTTTTTACGCCTTTTAACCATGAAAGTCACTTTGTTGATTACAGGATAGCGCAATGATGTTTTCGACTATTTTAAATTTATTTCATGTAAATTATTTTTTTCTTGTTTACATAAATTATTATTTACATTTATTCTCTTTTCTTTAAACGAATTTTAATACCGTTCTCTGATTGTAACGTCACCCGGATATTTAAGACTGGATCGTATTCGCTTTCCGGAACACAATCCACTTTTGTGTGGTCATTAATTCCAGCTGATAAGCCATCAATGGCTGGAAGGATTTCAAAATTACGCACAACATTTGATATCATAGCCTTCAGTTGCATCATAGAATATTTTTCAGCTGAAAGGAGATATATGTGTACTCGGAGGAACGTATTAAGAATTTTAGTAAATTGAATTTAAAACTAACCAACACAACCCCTTGGGCCAGCACTAAATGGAACACTTTTAAATGCATTAACGCCTTCCTGCTTTTCAGTATCCTTAAATCTCTCCGGTTTAAATTCACATGGACTGGGAAAATATTTTTCATTGTAACCCATTGCCAATAGGCAAAGTACAACTGTTGTCCTACTGGCAATTTTTGTTCCATCTGTCGGAATAGAATTATGTACTTGTATGTAGCACCTGTAAAATATTTAAAATTTATTTGTGAACATACTTATATCAATCGGCTTGCGGTTGGTCCTAGCTATCACTGGTACACTGGGATACAAACGGAGCGCCTCTCGAAAGACTGATTCCAGATATATCATAGCATCTAAATTTGCAAAACTGGGAGTAGTTGACAAATCCGTTCCAAGAATGAGTTGTTGTTCTGCAGCAACTTTTGATTGTATCTCCGGATGACGAGAGAGGGCGTATATTGTGAATGACACTGCGGATGCGATTGTTTCATGACCCTAACAGTTGAGAAAATATCATAGAATCATTCTTTAAGAGGAGTTTATATTCGAAATGCTTTCACTCGGCCTTAAAAAAATTATTAGAGACTATGATACACAACTGCTCTAAGAAGGCGATATGGTAGATAATATTATAGTTGGTGATTCCTTGTAAAGAAATATTGCTTTAGTCAAGTCACATTGACTTAACATCCTTCTGAGTTAACTGACATATAAAACTAGTTTGTATTTCCGTAACTAAAAATCCTTACAAATCCTGACAAAACCTTCGAGAGTATAATTGTCATGAGAACCTTCATTATTCGCTACTTCTCCTTACTGATTCAACAAAAAAAAGTTCTAGTTTCTCCGCTCGATTCATGCGGAAAATATATCACGCACAACACGAATGGCTATGAGAACAGGCTCTCTAGAGATAGAAAGATTTATTTAAACACTTTTCAATGCTTGGCGCCTTATTATTTGACAAACAGACTGTATGGGACTAAGGGCCTAGCTAGTGTTACTAAAATTATATGTCCATCACATAAATGGACGTAGTCTTAGATTCAATATCGTGTTCAAAACATTGGATTGATACACTTTCTCCTGCTAGTTATTTTTTTCAGACGTTTGTTGCCATAAGTGTGGGGAGGAACTCGAACCTTGACTGTCACTTTCATTATTTCGAAGGTAGAAAAAAGAACGGCAGCCTAATGAGAGCAGTTTTTAAACCACTTAAAGTAGAAATATAAGGTTTGAAAAGTAATCCGAACTACAAGTACAAATAATTGGAGCAACAGACCGTATGTGGTTCAGGGCCTAGCTTCTCGCAAACATTCGTGTTGTGCGTATTACATTTTTTCACACAAATGGAAGGGACCTAAAATTTATACGAAAGGCTTTTGTTTTGAGAAGCTTTCTCATGACATATACATGGGAATCGAACCTCGAACCTCCTGCTCAGTAATCCAACGCACTAACGACTGATCCACGGCGCCTAATTATCTAAAGAAAAATACAGAAGCATAATATCAATCAATTCTGGGAAATCTTTTTCTATCTCCAAGCTGGGCAATAGACCTATTAAATCGAACAGCATTTGTCCTCATTACTATGGAGAGACTCATTAATGCTGACATTAGAGGCTAGTTGAATCTGTGCACTCCTCTGCATTCGAGCCAGTACACACACAGAAAAGTTAAGCCCACGGAAGGTGCCCGTTCCAAGGGAATAGTCTTATGTGTCTTCTTAAAAATCGAGAGCGCTTTCGGTAGTACGGGCTATGACTCGATAGCAAGAGCAGAAAATGTATCGAATATTCGACAAACCAATGGTTAAGAACCATGCTGGAAAGACGAATTATAACTTCCTCTTTCGGAGGAGTGTCGATATCTGTAAATGCAGCTAAACGCTATTCCCAGGCCTCCACATCTCGCCTGGGGTCACCAGTCATCGACAAACTTCTAGTCGATCTACAAAGGTTAGGCTTCATCGATATTGGTTATGCTGATGACTTGGCGATGTTTATCAGTAATAAACATAGCACCATTATTACTAGTGCCATACAGGGAGCTTTACTACACGTTTTAGAATGATGAAATAAGGAAGGACTCTCCATTAATCCTTCAAAGAATGTTCTAGTCCCTTTTGCGAAAAGATGAGTGACCAGCCTTTATGAAAAAAGGTACCACATTAGTCGATTCCGGCTACAGAAGCGTACCTACCCTACGACACCATTTGAAGCTGTTCCTAGGCTGTCAACCCTACAAGCTATTATACTCCTGCACGAATACAAGTGCAAAATCTTGAGGGACACATAAAAATAGTTGACTTAATTCCTAGAAGTAACATGTTTTGCATTATTCGCGATATTATGTTCGGCAGGTTATTTAAAGCAGAAATATTAGACCGCATAAATTGGCCTAGTAGCAAATCGGTACTAGACCCCAGAAGTCTGATCTGGTTGCCTGATGGATCGAAGAATCTAAATCTCGATACCTATGGGGATGTGTCGCACTGTGTTCCAGGGTCCATGCCATTGAAGTCTGCGATAGGTTAAAGCTCCAAAATGGTATAAAGTGCACCAGAATACATATATGCATATGTTTTCAGATAGACAAACAGCGCTTAAAGCACCATCGTCCAACTCAATGAACTACAAGGCAGTCAAATACTAAAACTTTGTTTGGTCACCAGGGAATTGCAGGCAATGAATCGGTAGATGAACTAGATAGGCTTGGCTTAGAATCTGCGTTCATTGGACTGTCGCGTCAACTGGACCGCCGCCACAGTGCTGATTATTGACTGGGGGCACAAACTTAATCTAGTCCACTGTGAAAATTTCTCGAGGCTTAGAAAATTCAAGCGATTAATCAAGCTATATTTCTATACATATTTTATTATAATTGTTCCTTCACTATAGAGAGTACATCTCCTGATTACTTACAAAAATTAATTCCATTCTTATTGTTACTATGGTTGCCTTGGAAGTAGCCAATCCTCTTAATCCAATTTCGCAGTACATTGTCGGTTGTTTGTGGCACCATTTCGGGAATAACTCGATGGATGTTTTGCTTATGTACATAAGTTAGGAGTTCCCCGTACGAAATGGGCCGACTGCCCCAAATCACAGCCAAGTGGTAGCCAAGCTATGGCTCCAAAACGGCTGATAACGCTACCAGTGAGCAAGAGATGACGGTCGTGGCACCTTGCGCCATTCTGCTGGAACCAAGGCCCGCCCAAGATCAAATCATCTAAGTGTAGCTAAAAAAAATCAATTCATATGTCACTGAAACGTTTTCAGTAACGTTATGCCCACAACCACAAATTCTACAGTTTCCTTGTTGACAAAGCCTCCGAAAAGAAAATGAGTTTCGTCGGATAAGATTATTTTGCCGCCAGGATTAACGAACGAGTTGGGTGTTAGTGCGTTTGGAGGTGCTGATTGCTTCCGCTCTGACGACAAAAAGTCCTTAAATAGTTGTGCACCATAGAGTCCCGAAGGCTTATAAATCATAGGCCAATGCTATTTCTATTCCCTATGGCTCCAAAGGCTTTGCACTGCGTTGTTGTAGCTAGCACAGAAAATATACGCACATCGAAAAGAAACCAACATGGCCATTCCTTTATACCCAGCTAACTATCGCTTGTAATTAACTCCTACGACTACTGATCGGAAACTTCTATACGAAGGTACGTAACGACAATGAAACATTAAAAAAGTACCGCTGAAGGGCTTGTGGATTTCTGTAAAGCCAAGCCTTGCAATGTAGGTAGCACCATAACTCAGCGCAAAACTTGAAGCAAGGCAAACCTACTGTTGCACAAAGAATCGTAGAAATTGTTTTCTGAACACCCGAGACAAACGCGACATAACCGAAGGAAAAGCATGCGATCATTCAACTTTATTTTGCATAGTTTTGACGAAATCGTTATGTCATTCGAAAGCACAGGAATGACATCGAATGATTAAGGGGTCACACAGTAAAGGACCAAATGAGTGCAGACTACCACCAGCTGAAAGTCGGCATCCATCTGCAAAACGATGTAAAAGAAAAATTTTACTTCCGGCACAGAAACTGTAATTGGGATATCGAAATTGGCACAAGGAGTGGGTTTCCCTAAATACATGCAGACGGTATTAAGGTTTTGTTTTCGTAGACGTATAGACCGGGATACTAAACTTAAAGTTCGCATACCCATCAGTGGGGAGAAAACCCTATAACAAAGGAAAACCCTCTGGCAGAACAGCAGCGATTAGGTCCGACAACAGAACGGTTCACAGAACCACCAAAGGGTTGAAAGGATGTTATATTTCCAACCAACATTTGATAAAAGGCTTAGACGGATGCCTGTTGATAAAACCAGCTAATACGATGGGAGGCGCATTTCATTGTGATTTTATATCGTGTTTTCGACAGAGCAGGAGAGACTGAAGGTTTCTTAAGGAGCGATTTAGGGGTATGATAATACAACAATAAGGGGTTGACCATCTGTTGATTTCTTCTTTAAGTGGATGCTATTTCTCACAGTGTCAAGGTTTCGCGGTACGAAATTGATAATTTTGAACTTAAACAGTGCTCGGAAATATTGAAAAATTATTTAAGAAAATAGTGCTGTGTTTTTGAAACTATGCGATACTTAAAAATATTTTTTTTGTCGAAATGAAATGCAAATGACGCATAAAAATACAAATATTTGGGGCAAGCTTCTCGCGACTATTCGTGTTGTGCACGTTACATTTTTTCACACAAATGGAAGGGACCTATAGTTTAGAGCTACATCCGAAAGGATTTTTTTTAATTGTAAGGCATTCGCAAGAGGTGGGACCGTGGAAAAACTTATTAGTCTTTCCTGGGACTCGAACCTCGAACCTCCTGCTCACTTATGCACCACACTAACCAATGAGCTACAGCTCCCACTGGCATATTTATAACAAAGGGCTTCTTTCAAGCTAAACGCGGCAGCCATGTAAATGGAGTTACTTTTCCTAAATAATCAGAAAGTGCATACTCCTCAACAAACGTACACTTATTTAAAAATATTAAACGCCGTAGTTCTGAAGGCAGTTTCGAAAAGAAACCAGCAGATGGCTCCCGGACATCAGATGTTCATAGAAGATAGGCAAAAGTGTCTACAAGAACGGGTTGTCTCGAAACTATCCAAGCTACAGTATTTGGTACTGTTACCAAATGGAAACAAGCCACCTGGGAAACCATGGTCATACCGCTCAATATACATAGTGGCCATACTTGAAAAGCTATTTAAACGGATTATACAGATTGCTCGTAATAGCGAAGAAAAGAGAATATTGTCAAACCATCAGTTTGAGGTTAAAAAATCATACTCCATGCTTGACGCCATAAAAGCTCTCGTCGAGACAGCAACTCATGCGATAGAAAAAGAAAGATGGCCCTGGGGAACAACAGAATAGTATGCAGTAGTGGTGCTCGACAGACTCTCAGCAAATTTGTCGTGGATAAACAGATCACTTGGCAGAAAGGATACATAAAGACATAATTGCTGCAGTAATAAAAAAATGCCAAAAAGAGGAAACGGCAACTTAAAATGTTGTGAACAATAGTCAGAGCAATCAGTTTTTCATTGCAAATGCTTCAAGGAATGGAGAGTTAACGTGCCAAGTCCACACTTCCTTATAGACCAAATGATACGTTCAGAAGACAATTAGACGGAAATCGTAAGGATTTGTAACAAACTGAAAAGCAATGAATAATTAAAAGAATGCTGAAAGCTTACCAGCCCCGAGAAGTATTACTGAGCTGCAGCCCCGCGAGGGACTGCGTTTGAAGTGTGTAGAGTGTCGGTTACTACGTAGGGGCATTCCTGACATCCATAATTATTCAGGCTCGCGAATCAAATGTGCTAGTAACCTGGGTTTCTAGAATCTCTATTCACTACAATTCGTCCTAATTTGACGGTATTACACCTTCTGGTTAGTAGTTCGGAAATCTATGACCTTGCAAGTTTAAAAACAGTCTTTAAACTGAAAAAAAAACTAAACGTAGGCTAACCTGTTTGCCTCTATGAAGGACCTACATTTGAGACTGGCAAAAACATTTCGCATACGAAAGTGTTTCCTAAAAGCCAACACTCACTGTATATATGAACGTTGAAATCTCCTGGAATATTTCATTGAAATTCAAAGGTCGTTGATCAATTTTTGCTGTTAAAAGATTGTCCAGGAAAGGCTTCCTATTAGCTTCGGTGAGTGGGCGTTGAAGAACTTCTCGTCTATGCTCGACAATCTAGGAAGAAAATAATTCAATATTTTGAAAACAAAGGATACCTTCATATATACCTGACGTATATTTCGTTTAAGTATCATCACACCCTTACGTTGCTTCCAATAGTAAGGCGTTAGATGGAATAGCGACTGAAAGCGCTTAACAATGCTAAATGTTCTTTCATGGATAACTTCAAAGAGACTAGTGATACCAGAAATTGCTTTGAAATACAAAATTTTCTAATTGAAGTTAGTAACTTACTCCCATATCGCCTTGTGTATGTCAGTCGCTTCGCCGTCCAAAGTATGGCTTGGAACTCCTGTAGCATTCTCTAAAATAGAATTTCTTACTCAAAAACTTTTTTTTTTAACACGGACGTTGGCCATCTCACCATGAACAATATCCACAGTACATTTGTAAACCAAATCCTGAATATCAAATATAGTTCCATCCTTGGAGACTTCTTCACACTTCCTGATGAATTTGGCGCTGGTTTCATTTACAACTTTCATGTAACTACGTATCGCAGACATATCAAAGGCCGGCAAGATGATTTTACGATGTTTCAACCATCTTGCGCCACAGGCTGTGAGAAGGCCATCGCCTAACCATGGTCGAATGTACTTGTAGAGATGATATTTGTTAAGTAGTGTGGTACTAGAGAGTATAGTCTAGAGGAATTAGATAAGAATTATTAACTTATGAACGGCGAAGGTAGTTAAAGATGTGTATTTACCTGTATTTCAGCTGGATCACTTAGAATAACGTGATATTGGAAAAAAACTAAGGAGCGGAAACCTTGGAATTCATATTTGCGACAGTACTGGAGTAGCTTCTTTGGATATTCTGTAGAGAAAGCAGTGTAAAAAAAAACACTATTTGTGTATATACTTTCACAATAGTAATTGTTCTATGTTCAATGTGTATGATACGTACATATGTACATATATACATATATCAATCACAACAGCCTAATTGATTAAGTCACATCTATATTCTTCTGTTTATTATCAGTTTACTGACGCCAAATTTTGAGATGGAAAATTTCGTACACACATGCAAGCTTTTGAAAGAACACTCACCAACCGCAACATTCACAACACTCTGATTAATTGTAGTGTGGAAATATGGGAGGAAAGACATACATATGTATATTAACTAAGCACGGAGACACAAAGTTAGGAGCATACGAGATACTCCTCAAGGTGGAGTAATATCCCCACTACTATAGGTGATTGTGCTAAATGAAGTACTCCTACAACTCAGATATAGCGAAGTTAAAAATATTGCATATACAGATGGCTACGGATAAATACCTTCCGGCTCACTGAAGACTCTAGACACCTGGGCCAAAAAATGTGGACCAGCGGTCAACCCCCTGAAAACCGAGATGGTATAATTCACCAATGAAAGGAAAATACCATAGTTTCCACTACCTTCTATGAGGGGTATTCCCTGAGGATCTCGAACAGCGACAGATATCTAGTCTTCGTGCTTGATAAAAAGCTAAATTGGAGACTTAAATTAAATGAAGGGATAAAAAACGCCACTATTGCCCACTATGCATGCAGTGAAGTATTTGGGAAGACATGGGAAACAAAAACCAAAATTATTTTATGGATGTATACGGCTATACCCCTACTGACTTATAGCTGTCTTGTTTGGTGGGAGGCCACCAGCAAGACCACCAACTTAGCACGAAGGTACAGAAATTGACGTGCATTTGTGCTACCAGTGCAATGAGAACTACACTCACAGCAGGACTGGAGGCTATCTTAAGCCTGATTCCGCTGGATATCTTCGTACAAGCATTGGCAGCAATCAGTTCCCTAAGAATAAGTCAAAAACACAGCTGGAGACCAAATACAATGGGTCATTCCATGATCCTGCAAAAATATCTTGGTTACTGCGGACTACACAGTACCACACCTAGATTTCAATAGGCCTTTCTTAAGCACATTCCCGAGCGGGGAGGAATGGTAAAACGCTGACCGTTTGACCGTTTCGCAATCCATATCTATCTACACAGACGGATCAAGGTGGACATATGTAGGCGTAGTATCTAGTATTTTTCCGTACCACTGAGCATAACCAAATCAGTTACGTATCCCCTTTTTTATCGACAGCCAGGCAGCAATAAAAGCAATTACTGCTACTGAAATCAAATCCAAGCTGTCGGGAAGAACTAAAGGCTCTTGGAACAAGGTTACGTACGCACTGTTGGACCCCTGGACATGAGGACATAGCAGGTAATGAGATGGCAGACGAATTGCCTAGTGGAATCTCGACCGGATGAAACAGACTTATTTGTAAACATCCTGCCTTGCACACTAAAGCTTGAAGTAAGGATCCTTACGTCCTTAAGGGAGGCAAACAACAAAAGGTCCTCCTTGGACACTTGTGTAACCACAAGAAGTATTTGGCCTTATTTTGACAAAAAACAAGGACCGACAGGCTTATGCAAAAGGACAGGAGAACGGTTTTTGCCCTGGTAGGAGAAATCATGGGACATAATACCCTGCAGTGCCATATGAAAAAAACTGCGACAAACGGAAGAACAACTACATATGTGTTAATGTCGAGGACGTGGAGATGAAGAAGTTAATGAGGACACAACCCACTTTCTCTGTCAATATCCAGCTCTCATCCACCTTAGATATTAATTTCTTGGACGATACTACACTTCTGTCAGGACCTTAAAGAAATTTCCAGACGACATTTTGAACAATGTCAAATCAACTGGATGGCTTGCTAATTCATCTCAATTAAGAAGTTGAACCGTGGCTTATAATAAGGTAATCCATTGGGGAAGGGGCAGAGATATGTCCCCTAAGGGTATCACAATGGGTTTGCATTGACCTGAGAATGGCGTGGTGAATTACTGCAACCTTGCCTGCCCACATACCAAACTTAAACTAAGCTTTTGAAACCCGAAAGATTACAAATCCGTATTAGACGGCGAAGGTAATTCATGAAAAAACCCTTTTCTAATTTTTTGTACTGCATAAATTGCCCCTCTTGAATACATTGCACAAGCCCTCCAACCAAATAGTTCTTGCGATACCCAAGCAGATTTAGGAGATAGAAAACCTAACCGATGTTGAATCAGTTTATCCCAATTACCTGAACTATCTCTCTCCAATATTGATGGACGCTGGAATTGACAATAATTCAATCCAAACCTTGATCCTTATCATGGTTTCTGCATTCTAGCGAATGTTTTCAAAAATCGGCTCGATGTCGAAGGACAAGGTATAAATAGTTATAAATAGTTATACCTTGTATAACTATTTGCTAATAGCTTTTCTCTGAACAAAAAAGACTCTCTGTCACCAGACCAAGAGGAAGCTAATGAGATCGCAATACATAAATACATATGTATGCTGATTGTACTTCAAATGCAGCTATAAATACATACTAACCCTCATCACCCCATAATGGCTCCCGTTTGCCTTTATTTTCTGATTCTCAAAAGAAGGTAAAGTGTTAGTTAAGGATTCTTTGGTTGTCGGTTTGTGGAACGAAGACGCAATAATGGAAGGTAAGTCGAGACACTTTATCCATGCGAGGACCACTGTCAACATTTGTTACTCTTCAATTACAGAATGTGATTCCATTATACATCCAGAGGGTGAAGAAGCACCACTGAAATTTTCTTTCGAATCAGAGGACGAGTCGCCTCTTTCAGAAATCCGGGAACAACTTCCAAGGCGTGATCAACCAAAGTGCCTTTTAATTGGACTCAAGTCACTGATGTTCAGGGGCAAACCTTACCGGAATTTACTCAATACTGATTTTACTGATTTTATCAAGGGTATAGAAAATCCAACACCCATAGATATAGATATTTTAATTATTGTTTAACAACGAAATTTTTAAGCATTTAATTTTCCAAACGAACTTATACACTGAGTAAGACATTGAGAAAACAAATATGGATGAAATGAAAACGTTAATCGGTTTGAACTTGCTTATGGGAATAAAGAAGGTTCCTGGTTACAAAGACTACTGGTCATCCGCACCGGATTTGAAAGATTCCTATATTAGTTTCCTTATGACATTAGTTCCCTTATGACGCGGTTTGGTTGGTTGCTAGGAAATATAAACGCAAATGATGGAAGCCTCCGGCAGAAACGAGGCGCTTCCAACCACGACAGACTGTATAAAATTATACCTGTGCTCCAGATGCTCCCGAAAAATTCTTAGTGACACAAATTTGACCGCAATTAAATAGAGAGATAAGCGGTGTGGACAAGTATACATAAATTTTTTGCAATTTTCAATATCATGAACAAATTGAAGAAGTGTCACCCAAAATTAAGGATGGGGCTCTTTCGAAAGTATCGTGTCCAACTGCAGTTCTTCACTACACCAAACATATGAACTACGTGGACAAGTTTGACTTGGATAGAAAAGGTAAGAAATGGTGGCATTGTACATTTTTCTTTTTTATGAAAGCAGCAGTTGTGAATACCTTCTGTTTGTACAAAATGTTCAACTTTCCGCAAATGGATATGAAGACATTTAGCCGCTCAATAATAAATGGTTTATTACCGCAACGTTTAGTTAGAAGTTCAAAATTCACCAGCATTGTTCAAAAGTACAACGATCCAGTCCTTACCGCGGAGGTTTGACACTGCATATGTACTTATTTGCCAAGATTTTAAGAGTGTTGGTATTGCCAGCTGCGAAATACGGTGCACTTTAAAAAGAAAACACGAAGTGGCCAACGCTTTATAATAGATTGTTCATAAAAGTGTTATAACTCTTCTTTTAAATATGGTATCAAATAATCATCCATGCTTTTACAAGAACAATTCCTTATTGACTCGAAATTGAGTTTATTAGATAAGCGAATATTTGTTTGGATTGCCAATTCAAGTTAACTTCTAAATTGCGATAGTTAAAAAGATATTAAGTTGATTTTAAAAATTCAGAACGAAACAATCTTTTTCAAAAATTTTTTTCTTTTATATTAAATATTCCGATTCTGAATAATGGAGCACTAGACGTTCGAACAACGGATTTTCGATGTCGAGTCTTATATTCGGCACAACTCCCCGATTCTAATTACACAATGAGAATTTCGCTGTCATTTTAATGTAAGAAATATCCGGTCTAGAGTGTGCTTTGTCGCCTGTTTTCAACAAAAAATTATTGCACAATAGACTAACTCGTTGTCATGCAATTGGAAGTTCCCGAGACAACATAAACTGCCTAAAGACACCTGTAAATGAACACCCTTACAGAGATATTTAAAAGGAATTTGCATTATTTCCATAATTTCCAAACTCAATTAGGCAGCAACTTTTTGCCAGAGACGAAGCCCATTTTCACCGCAATAACTTCGTAAAAAAAAGCACAATTTTCGTTCCCGGGACGTGGAAAACCCTCGAATAATTCAAAAGCAGCAGATGCATCCACTTCAAATGACGGTTTGGTGTGGTTTCTTTGCTAAAAAGGTCAAGGAGGCCTATTTCTTTGAAGACGAAAATGGGAATACAATTACGGTAAATGGAGACGAGTATAGAGCAATGCTTGAAAACGTTACGTCCGATACAGGCAAAGATATGGTGAATATTATTCAAGAAATGTTCGCAGGCCGAAAAATCTAAAAATCTAAAAATCTTTTTGGCAGGCTCGTTTTCCGGAATTAATAGCTTCAAACTTCTTCCTATTGGGTTAAGGCTTACAAGAATAATCAGCAGTCCCTTACGGACCTAAAACGAAACATTAAGTCCCATATATCGGCCTTTACACCACAGACTTTGACAAAAGTGATGGAAAATTTCATCAAAAGATTGGAGTGTTACGAAAACCATACTGGCGGGCATCTAAGGAATGTTACTTTTCATTCTTAACACCATAAAAACAGCAAAGATTGAGCTTCAATATTCTTCTGGCTTCGTTAAAATTCGTTATTCAAGTAAAAAGTTATTTAAATTCAAAGTCCACCTAATATTTTCGGGTCACCCTATAGTAAAATGTATTGCGCACTATATACATATACTATAAGTGCTTGTTTTCAGAGAGACTTACTTCTCAAACAAATCTCCAAGGCGAATATACGGCCAAAGTCAAGAAGATGAATTCAATCAGCTATTAAATATAATAAATATTTGAGAAACCTTATAGCTTTCTGAATACCAAGCAACATCGCAATTTTTTTCCTGACGCAATAGAACTAAATTTTAACAAGATAAAACATTTATCAGTCTCACCATCTGGTTTTAATCCAAACTGAAAAACATTTCCCACGAATGGATATGGCGTAGGGCCAGGTATCATCTCCATAATTCCAGCCACATGATCCGCGTAGTTTAACACCTGTAGTCCTTTATAAAAGAGCACGGATATTATAAGAATAAGTATTAAAAGCAGATACATTTTTATATCCAATCCACAAACTTTTCACTTCAACAACTGTCATAAGCGCGTTAATGTAAAAAACTGCCGAAAAAGTAGCTAACAAGTCTTTCGTATCATTTGGACATTTGAACCGAAAGCAATAAAAAAAAAAATAAATTGCAACCAAGTTATTATCAGCTGATTAGATGTTTCCATTGGGAGTTTCGCTATAATTGTTTGATAAAATATACGACTTTGAGGAACAACATGGTGACACCACTAAGATTAGTCACTCTATTGCAAAGCATACATTTCGGGCTTGCTTAAGTTCTTATCGACACATCTGTTTGCACTGTTGACGCTGGGGTAAGGGTCAAGAGCTTGTGTGTTTATGTAGGTAAATGACGGGAGCTTATTGCACGTCAGTATAACCTGGATAACGTAAACTAAGTGTTCGATAATGTGGACAGTATTTGAAAATTTATTCACTCCGCAATACAAGCAATGTTTTTATATAATTCATTCGCTCTAAAGGAGGTAGTCATAAACTATGATTATTTCTTTTGGGCACTTTCGGTGAAAATATCTATAAAACTGAGACTTTACGAAATATTTCAAGCGAAACATTACTGCTTATTTTGGTCATTATCTCAAGAGCAGATGTGAGCGTTAAAGTAGAAACACAATGTGGCGTTCGCGCGGTCGCGCGTTGACAGATTGAGTAGAAACAATGGGATCTTATGGGGTAACACAAAATGTGACCTCACGCGTTTGGTCGGTTTTTGATCGTAAATATCGTAAGCGCGACCTCAACGTCGAAGTAGAGCTACTCTCTACTATTTTCTACTATGGTCGCGCGTTTTGACAGCTCACAGCTGTTTTGGATTGACATTATTCTTTGGCTTGTTCGATTTTAGCAAAAAGGCAAACCATTGTGTCGTATATGTACTCCGAATTGTTAGCATTTAATATGTAAACATTTTTAATTGCTAATTGATGTTTTTTCAACACAAATTAATTATGTTAGAGTATGCAGAGGTTTTTGTTTTTTTATTTTCGTATTCATACACATTCGTTTTCAAAGTTATTTCTTATATTTGCGTTTCCTAATTAAACCATGAAAATAAAAAGAGTACATTTCTACTCCTTTTTCTGCCGCGAAATAGTGTGTGGGAAATTTGAGGGAACAGAACATAATTCTGCCATATTCCTAACCTCTCAACGCACGACCGTCGTGAAGCCACATTTTGTGTTGCAAATTTTGAGGTCGCGCGTTTTGACAAATACTATCGTAAGTCGGTACAATGCCTGTCAAACGCACGACCGCGCGAGCGCCACATTGTGTTTCGCCCATTAGAGAGTAGCTCTACTTCGACGTTGAGGTCGCGCTTACGATATTTACGATCAAAAACCGACCAAACGCGTGAGGTCACATTTAGTGTTACCCCATAAGAACCCATTGTTTCTACTCAATCTGTCAACGCGCGACCGCGAGAACGCCACATTGTGTTTCTACTTTTATACTCTAATTCATGGCGAAGGTTTGCCTCATAAATTGAATCGAGTTTAGAAGCGGCGAAATACTTCTTACATCGCTTAAGTGGAAACAAGCATTTCCCGCCATTCTTCGTGATTTCGAATAGCTCTATGCTCATTCCAACTTTCCAAGTGGGCGCCGTAGTTCAGTGGTTAGTGCGTTGGACTACTGAGCGATAGACTCGAGGTTTAAATCCTAGAAAACACCAAAAATATTTTTCGCAGTCCTACCTCTTGCGAATGTCTGATAATCGTTCGAATGTCTCCAGTTAGCCCGGTGCTTAGCTGACTGCCTCCAGTTGCGCACTCCAAGTTGGTTGAGGTCCCCTTCTACTTGTGCGCGCCACCTTAAGCGAGGTCTTCCTCTACACCGTTGTCCCTCTGGGTTAGATTCGAATACTCTGCGGGCCAAAGCATTGGTGTCTATTCGCTCTATATGTCCTAGCCATCTCAAGCGACTGATGCTCAGTTGTTTCACAAGGTCGATGTCCCTGTACAGCTCGTAAATTTCGTCATTAATGGGCAAAACACAATGTGGCGCTCGCGCGGTCGTGCGTTTGACAGGCATTGTACCGACTTACGATAGTATTTGTCAAAACGCGCGACCTCAAAATTTGCAACACAAAATGTGGCTTCACGACGGTCGTGCGTTGAGAGGTTAGGAATATGGCAGAATTATGTTCTGTTCCCTCAAATTGCCCACACACTATTTCGCGGCAGAAAAAGGAGTAGAAATGTACTCTTTTTATTTTCATGGTTTGATTAGAAAACACAAATACAAGAAATAACTTCGAAAACGAATGTGTATGAACACGAAAATAAAAAAAATAAAAACCTCTGCATACTCTAACATAATTAATTTGTGTTTAAAAAACATTAATTAGCAATTAAAAATCTTTACATATTAAATGCTAACAATTCGGAGTACATATACGACACAATGGTTTGCCTTTTTGGTAAAATCGAACAAGCCAAAGAATAATGTCAACCCAAAACAGCTGTGAGCTGTCAAAACGCGCGACCATAGTAGAAAATAGTAGAGTAGCTCTACTTCGACGTTGAGGTCGCCCTTACGATATTTACGATCAAAAACCGACCAAACGCGTGAGGTCACATTTTGTGCTACCCCATAAGAACACATTGTTTCTACTCAATCTGTCAACGCGCGACCGCGCGAACGCCACATTGTGTTTCTACTTTAAATCTTCTCCTCTTAAACTACCTGCGTTTTTTAAAAGTTTTTTTTTTCTTTGTTGAGCTATACAGAGTCTTAAACCTTTTAAATCTACAGGCCCAGATGGTATAATCCCCGCCGAAATCCAACTGGTGGTTGACCTGATCTTTCCCTGCCTTATTATCATTTTGCCATTTCAATAGCTCCCTGGATCTGGTTTAGAACCCCAAACCCTGGACCGAAGTGGAAGTGGTGCTTATACTAAAGAGCCGGCAAAAGCTCGCATGTAAACCCCAAGGACATCTGACCGATTAGTCTATAGATGCCATATACGCGGCAGCATCAACCCCAAGCTGATGTCACCTTCCCAACATGCGTACAGTAAAGGGAAAACGATAGAAACGGCCCTACACTCATTAGTGCGCATATACTCTGTTGGCATTTCTTGACATCGAGAGAACTTTTAACTACGTCGAACCAAGGGCAATTATAAGGGCATTCATGAACCTTGGAGTTGCGGCGCCGATTGGCGGACTTATCAACCGGCTTCTAACCAATGGGATGATCAACTCCAAGCTGGGCGAAGCCGTAGTTCGAAGGTCCGTGAGCAGGGGTACTCCGCAGGGTGGGGTGCACTCTCCGCTTCTCTGGAACATAGTGGTGAATCAACTGCTTTTAATCCTGGAAGGAGAAGGCTGTAAGTTAATTGCCTATGCAGATGACGTTGCTATAGCTGTCTCGGGTAAGCAGCTCAATACGCTCAGAGAATGGATCCAAAACAGAATCTGGAGTAGGGGGAGGTGTATTCACCAATGATTGCTAAAAATCTCCTTCCTCCTCCTAAATCATTGTGAGCAGGGGTACTCCGCAGAGTGGGGTGCTCTCTCCGCTTCTCTGGAACATAGTGGTGAATCAACTGCTTTTAATCCTGGAAGGAGAAGGCTGTAAGTTAATTGCCTATGCAGATGACATTGCTATAGCTGTCTCGGGTAAGGACCTCAATACGCTCAGAGAACGGATCCAAAACAGAATCTGGAGTAGGGGGAGGTGAATTCTCCAATGATTGCTAAAAATCTCCTTCCTCCTCCTAAATCATTGTAGCGTTTTCCAGGCGGAGATTATGGCTATAAAAGAAGCCTTGTCGTAGATCAAGTACAATGTGATATCTAAACGGGATATCATCATTTTTACTCACAGCCAAGCCGCGATCAAGTCTCTGGAATCCGTCACCTTCAACTCTCGACTAGCTAACGACTTCTGTAGAAACTGCATGGACGAAGAGGAGGAAGAAACCATTCTACATCTTCTTTTTTGTATGTACATATCAAGCTCTCTTCGCTCGTACGAAACTGCATTAAGGGGGCCTATTTCTTCAACAACCTTCGCGAACTGGCTAATGCCAGCATAAGCAGCTTCCAGCGCTTCATAACTAGCTTTTCCTGATTCAACGGGTAGCTCTCTTTGGAGATGCTTATCCATGTGGTAACACAGTGGACCTTACTGGTCTAAGTAATATTGCATACTTGCAGCTTGCCACGTCAACCAAACCTAACCTAGCTAAGGGCCAACTTTGCCTTGAGAGGCTACCCCGAATCAAAAGGAAACAATGGTGGAGTTCCCTATCCGGAACATGTAAACAAGAATTTCTGATGCTGCCTAATAACACCTCGACTCGCTCCGGATTCGGTAACGCAAGCTCTTGCTTTCTTTACCCTTTTACAGAAATTCCGGATATGTCTCCTGCCGTAACATCTCAGCATCTCCTCAATCTCATGTTTCTGATGCTCCTTTTTCTTTCGTCTAAGTACGTACTTTTTGTCCTTCTTTTCCTGCGCGTATGTATATCTATTGTAATACATATGGTGAGTATCCTTAACGTCAAATTCCCATCAAAGATGAAAATTCAGTGTGTGACAATTACACAGCGTGGCTGTGTCCATGATGATGCATAAAATATATGAAACGTTTAAATCCTTTTTAAAATTAAAAATCTAATTAATTATAAAATTAAACTAATTCACTGTCATCACCTATGTACCTATACGTCTTGTATAATGAAAACGTAAACCACTAAAAACTCGTTTCGAAAATTAACATCGATGATGTTACTCTGTTTTGCGAACCTCAAAAACATTTAAAAGTGTATCATCAATTAATTATGAAAATTGCTGAAAACAGCTGCACTAGCAACCACGTATATGTACATACATATAATGTAATTATATCAGACATGAATCACACTACGAGTACTGCGGTTACCACAATATAATTTTGAAATGAAATGCAAACATGTACTTATGTAGAGCTGCATCCTTTCTACTAGGTTTTGTTTGTTGCACAGCTATCATGGTTTCAGGACCATTTTTACATAACCACCAGCAGCAGCAAAAGGACTCGGAGGAATGAATGCAAACAAAATGAATTCCCATACCCATGGTAAGTGGTTGTTTATCCATTATTCCCGTACCATGCATTGCAATAGCTAATTGGAACATGTTAGTCATTGGCAGTTTGTGTTGGGTGATTCCTGGCAACTGCAGGTTTGTGAAGGAAACGCGAAGCTCTCGCAAAGGCTTCCAATCACGTCTACGTACGTTTGTATCTCCATTACCCAAACATTATTGAAGTAAATTATTTAACGAACTGATTTTTTTTTCTTTTTCGCTGAGGGAGTGATTTGGATACTGGGTAGTACTTGCTACTAATTACTCCTTACTTCTGTATGTTAACATGACTCACATGCATGCAGGTTTCTTGTTGGTTGCCTGGGTCCTTCAATATTTGGCGTTACCTTGGATATTGCGACAATAGCCCAATTCGTATTCACTCTTGTGTAGACTAGGTGCCTTCTAAGGTTGAGAATATGGTCAAACAGTACCCCTAAATACTTCATGGTTTTCTCTGGCTCAGTAGTGTGCTTACCTTCCCGTATAGTCAGGTGCTCAACTCTCTTGCAACTGCGAAGGAGTACAGCATCCGTTTTGTGATCCGCTCCAGTCCTGATGAACGAAGTCACATCTTTACGTCTTATATACCTAGTATTGATGCATTGTTCCATCATCTCCTCTAGGGTTTTAGCTACTACTTCCACCGCTGTGTCATCGGCGTATCCTTTGGTCATATTCTTACATCAGACGAGTACATAATGTTCCACACAGCTGGGCCCAAGACTAATACCAGTGGGACTCCTCCTGTAATTTCATATATTTTTTCGTCTATATCGAAAAAACAGTTCTATATTCAAGATAATTTAGATAATTAGTAACTATTCGTTGGTCTTTTTTGGCCCAGTTGGGCGAGTTGAAAGCAATTTTGAAGTCGAGTGTAACTACAGAAGAGTGTACTGTGCAATAATTCTCTTGGCGATGAATTTAAAAATTTATTTAATCTGGAACAAAGAAAATTTTGGAAGATGGACATAAAAGTTATAAGCCTTGCGGATCATCTCCAATTGTACGAGCAACAAAGGACTGGCAATCTGTTAGTTTCTTTTTGAAAATACCATTAAAACTACTATAACTTATAAATACAATTTTTTATAATTAAAAGGTCGGAAACATCACATCACCAGTGCACCTACAAGTGAATACAATTACCGGCCTTTCAGCCGCCATGCTCTACTAAACCCTCGGCCATTTCAACGAAGGCGCATACACAGGACATCGAAAAATTACCAAAATGAAAAGAAAGTTGCGTCATTTTTGTGCAAGTGATGTTGAAAATTTTATACATATGTATGTGCATATGTAATTTCATTGACAGCTTCAAGACAATTTTCCCTACAAGAGAATTTTGGAGGAAGTAAAGAGGGAAAGAGGGACGAGCAACAATGGGTATGCACAGTATACACAGATGGCGCTAACATATCACGCGAATCAGGGGTTGGCATCTTTTGTGGTAACCCGCCGATTGAAATTGGTATTCATCTACAACAATTCGTAATGGCGTTCCAAACAGAAGTCTTTGCAATAATGAAAACTAAAGAAGCACTTGCAGATGTTGGCAAAGAGAGGTAAATCGACATCTGGTCGGACAGCAAAGCAACAATTACCGCTATAATCTACTATAATAAGACTTAATTAAGCACAACACAGATGAGATTGATAGAGGACACACCTATCTCAACAAACATTCATTTAGACTCTCGTTAGCTAAAACAAAAATCTATGTCTAGAGAAGAAAGGTGTAGAACACCGCCTATGTCTGTCCCCTGCAGCAGCGAGGTTAAGACAGAAGATACTGAGATCCCCAAGGATACCTGGTCTAATACACATCAAAAAGATCATCAAAGATCAAAGGCGGGATCCCCATGATCCCAATACCTTTTTTCCTTGTCAATACAAAATTTCCATATCTCACAACTTTTCCTTACTCAACCTCAAAAACCAACCAACCAACCATCTTTCGAACAAAAAAAAAAGATTTTTGAAAACAAGTTTATTTTTTTTAATTGGTTTTTATTTGAGCTCTCCTGGTTAAATTTTATAATTTCCTCATGAATATCGCGAAAATTGTTGGAGCCGTATCAAAACCTTTTTGGTATTCAAAACAATACCTACATTCGCCGCCATTATTCTCAGGATTTCAAAACCCTAAGTGGCACGTGGGTGGGCAAAAACGCATCATCACCTCCACGTGATGCCTGCTGGATAGCTATTAAATAGTGAACCAACGATGAGCGTATGCTGAGTCTGGCTGTACATGTGGAGCTGGACACTCGGACCAGCGCAAGCTCAGCCGGGTTAACTCCAGCACGCGTGTGCCAGGCGAGGCATCTCTTGCTGACCTGACCCGCACTTTGTGGATCAGATGTCTAACAAGAGGTCCTCAGGAGGACGTGCAGCGGAGGAATTCCAACGGCGGAATCAACGGTGACGTCCACAGACAGACCGGCGGAAGCCTTACTCGAGCTACTCCGACATATTTGGAGCTCAGGTCAATAAGGAACTTTCACGACTGAGGCAGGGTCTTGAAAAAGAGATGATGGCGAAGGAGCTCTTAATGGGCCAACGGCAGCACTCGCATCCCCGAAGTGGGTTACTGGCATCGGGTTAACCGGCCCCTTGTCCTAGGGGTTGTATAAAGGGGTCTGGCCCTCCAGGTTGGGGGTTGTGCGTAGGGGCAACTTCCCTACCGCGTAAAAAACCCTTAGTTACGAACCAACCAAATGCCTCGGAAAGGAATGACCCTACTGTTGACGACCCTGGCAAACGAAATAAGGACAACGATTTACGGATCTGCACGTGGAATGTTCGGACCCTTAACAGACCACGTGCAGCCGATCAATTAGCAGAGGCCCTAGACTGCTATAAAGCAGACATCACAGCCATCCAAGAAATGCGATGGGATGGGCCGGGCAAAAGGAGGATGAAAAACTGTGACATCTACTACGGTGATTGCTACAGCGAACAGAAACAGCGCTTATTCGGATGCGGATTTGTTATACGCGGCAGACTTAGGCAAGAAGTCTTGAGCTTTCGACACGTGAGCGAGCGTCTTATGACAATCCGCATCAAGGCTAAATTTGCCAACATCAGCCTAATATGCGCTCACGCCCGCTGCAATCGCAAGAGACCGCCAGAATCTTCGCCGATCGCGTATCCCGAAATCTCGCCACGACTCCTATGCCGCCAGCATCAAGTGCCGAAGACCAGTGGCATCGTTGCCAACATGCCATCAGAGACGCCGCAACTGATGTGCTGGGTTTCAGTCGACCACCACCAAGAAACCTCTGGTTTGACGAAGAATGCCGGCTAGCACATGCAGCTACATAGGACGCGTACAAAGCGGCGCTGCAAAGAAGGACGAGGGCTGCTCGTGAGCTCTACGAGCGTAAGAGACGGGAAGAGCATCGGCTTTTCCAGAAGAAGAAAAAAGAGCATGAGAAGCGCGAGATCGAAGATATTGAGAGATTATACTCCAGGAATAATGTACGGAAGTTTTACCAAAAGGTAAAAAGAACGTGTCACGCCAACAAGACCTGTATGGAAACCTGTAGAGATGAGGAAGGAAACCTGGTAGTAGAATCACAGTCGGTGCTGAGAATATGGAAAAACTTTTTCTGCACTGTATAACGGCGATGAAGATCAACATACCGCTGTCAGGCAGAATGCGCCATTCAACATAGACGATGATAGCCAAAACTTCCGTCCACCTGACCAAAACGAAGTAAGGATAGCAATATCCAAGCTTAAATCCAACAAAGTTGCTGGTCCTGATGGCCTACCGGCCGAGTTGTTCAAGGCAGCCGGAAATGACTTGGTAGAGAGCATACACCAACTCATTTCCAAGATTTGGTCAGACGAGTGTATGCCTGATGAATGGAACCTCAGCATCGTTTGCCCGATCCACAAGAAAGGAGACCCCATTAAACGGCGCCAATTACAGAGGTATCAGTCTCCTCAACATCGCGTACAAGATCTTATCTACCATATTGTGTGAACGCCTGAAACCCTTTATCAACAACCTGATTGGCCCCTATCAGTGTGGTTTCAGGCCAGGAAAGTCCACCGTCGATCAAATTTTCACACTCCGGCAGATCCTGGAAAAAACCCAAGAAGTCCAAATCGATACTCACCATCTTTTTATCGATTTTAAGGCCGCATATGACAGCATTTATAGAGACGAGCTATACAGAGCCATGTCTAGTTTTGGCATCCCTGCCAAACTCGTTCGTCTGTGCAGGATGACGATGGAGAACGCTCGCTGCTCCATCAAGGTCGGTAATGACCTCACCGAGACCTTCGATGTCAAAAAAGGATTTAGACAAGGCGACGCGCTGTCATGTGACTTCTTCAATATCATTCTTGAAAGAATTGTGCGAAACTCACAAGCCAACACCGGAGGCACAATCTTTCAAAAGTCTGTGCAACTACTAGCTTACGCGGATGACATCGACATAATTGGCAGAGCACAGCGGGCTGTCACTGGTGCGTTCGCTAGTATCGAAACAGAAGCCGCCAAAATGGGTTTCGCTGTAAATGAGGGCAAAACAAAGTATATGCTGTCGACAAGAAGGGACACACAACATCGACGAATCGGACAGAACGTCACGTAATTTCGAGGTAGTAAGGGACTTTGTCTACCTTGACTCTGCTATTAATTCTGACAATAACATCTCAGCGGAAATTAACCGAAGAATTACTCTTGCCAATCGCTGTTTCTTTGGGCTGAGAAGGCAATTGAGTAGTTAGGCCCTATCTCGAACAACTAAGGAGACTCTGTACAAGACCTTGATCATCCCAGTCCTGCTTTATGGCGCTGAAGCATGGACTCTGTCGAAAGCGGATGAAGATATCCTTGGTCGCTTCGAGAGAAAAATTCTTCGGAAGATATACGGTCCCGCTTGCGTTGACGGGCTTTGGAGGAGAAGATTCAACGACGAAATCTACGAGCTGTACAGTGACATCGACCTAGTCAAAAAACTGCGCATCAGTCGCCTAAGATGGCTAGGACATGTAGAGCGAATGGACACCAATGCTCCGGCCCGCAGAGTCTTCGAAGGGACAACGCAGTAGAGGAAGACCTCGCCTAAGGTGGCGCGCACAAGTAGAAAGGGACCTCAACCAACTTGGAGTGCGCAACTGGAGGCAGTTAGCTAAGGACCGGGCTAACTGGAGAGGCTTGTTGGTTGAGGCCCAGGTTCATCCCGAACTGTAGCGCCACTTAAGTAAGTAAGTAAGTGGCACGTGGGGGCCGTGGCTCAAGTGGTTAGTGCGTTTGATCGCTGAGCGGGAGGTTCGAGGTTCGAATCCCAGAGAACACCTAAAAGTTTTTCACGGTCCCACCTCTCGCGAATGTCTGACAAACGTCCGAGAGTAATAACTGTCAAGAGAAAGCTTCTCAATTTGCCTTTCGGATATGGCTCTAAACTGTAGGTCCCTTCCATTTGTGTGGAAAATATAACACGCACAACACGAATGGTCGCGAGAAGCTAGGCCCTGGACCACATACGCCTGTTGCGCCAAGTATTTGTATTTGTATTTGTAAGTGGCACGTCACAGACCTAGTGGTAAATATGTGGTAAATATGTATTACCATACTTACAGATTTTATAAACGGAATTGGATTTTCCAACGGCTATTTTACCCCCAATGAGGTGAAAATGATAAACAGCAGGCCCAAGGTATCTGCCAGTGTACCTACCTGTTTCACGCGTCACAGAGTACTCTAAAAAACACTCGAGCAACAAGTAAAGCGGATTTACTCCTCCAATCCTATTTCATATGTTGCTACTGACTCCTATAGAAAGCCAACGGGGCGGTTCTTCGCTTTGTGGAATAAAGCTAGTGTAGCTGTAGGTGTAATCCATGCACAAAATCGCATTTATTATGGTACTACTAATGGACGACTGATCCGATTTGGGAGTTTGTAACTTTTAATATTATTCTATGACATCCGTTTTTCTTTTATGTTGCCTTCCTTAATTCATTTTACCAAAATGCTGCAGGCAACCAAATGATGACACGATGTGTTACACGTCGCCCCTTGGTAGATACAGTGAATTCGTGTTCCCCTAGCAAATAAAAACACATTAGATACACAGTAAGAACAAAACGATATCAATTTTCAAGACAATGTTGATATTACCGCAAGGAATAGACAAAAAAGGAGCTAAGTACATAGAAAATAATGGGAAGGAAAAAAATAATGTAGAAGTAACGTGCAATAAAATCAAACACGAAGGAGTATTGCCGCACTTACTTCGTAAGTTCTTCGAGCAGAGTCCTTACATTTAACATTTGATTGCGTGTAGGATTTTTTTTACTATTCCACAAAACCGCTAGCTGTAATGGAGAAAGAATATCCTTTTGAGAATTTGATAAATGATAAAGCGAAAAAAATAGATTTAAACTTACACAAAACCTAACAAGGTGTGAAACTTTGAGATTCATTCTTGCATTCTTTTTGCTTTTATAAAAGTCTTTTCTGGGAGTCTCATCCTTAGAGATTCAAGGGAACATACACTCGTGTTGTAGAACTAAAAGAAAGAAGGAAAAAATCCCTAAATATCACATTGATTGATGACGAATGACTGATTTGGTTTTAGAGTAAAAACTCGGAAAAATGTCATTAAAGTAGAAGACGTTTGTCCTTGGAAAACAAACTTGGAAATCAAAGAAAAAAAAATCGAGTCATTACTTTAAGACGAGAATGTGGGTACTTCCTTTATGATATCAGCATAGCAACAGTTCTGATCCGCAACACTGAGGGGAAGTCGAAACTATAAAGGTGACGTGACGTAGCAATGATTCACCCGAACCCCCAGTCACACCGAAAGAGTTTCGAAAAATTGGGAACATTAAAGCTCCTGACGTCGCGTCGATGGCATTTCTAACATTTTCCTTAGGGCTGCGATAAGCAGATGCCAGATATATTTTCAGACACGTACTATGCGTGTTTAAAGGGAGGAATATTTCCAAACCAGTGGAAGAAGCAAACTGGTTTTGATACCGTAGGAAAAGAAGCTTTACAGGGCCCTTGATCGTAAAACTGGAAAAAAAGTTTTTGTGTATAAATGGATTAAGAAAAAGCCATCCAAGGAGCACAATGGAAGCGCTATAGTAAGAAGTGGCTATCACCACGCTAGACGTTAACAATATGTTTACAACGGCTACCTGCAGTGTAGATACTCTCCGGCAAAAAAATATTGATGGACTATTTTCGAAATAGAGTACTGTTTGTACGATGATGTTCCTAGACTGCGAGTCCCATAATCATCAAAAATAATTAATTTTACTAACGATATAGCCATCGAGGTAGTAGAAAAACTCCTGGAAGCACAGAGCTTACCTTTCAACATCTACAGTACGCAGCTGACAATCCAGCAAACCGCTGATGCCCTGGTAAGGATGATGTCGAATATTGATACACCGCGATATAGGAAAAAACTGCTGCTGCATAGCTAAATTTGTATCGCCAATAACGCTCTATGGATCCCACATATGGGCCAGTCCTATGGAAACAAAAGCACGTAGAAAAACAATGGAGGCAACTTACCGAATCAATGCTCTAAGTGTAAAAGTAGCTTTCCAAACGAAATCCTATGAAGTAACGATAGTTGTGGCTGGTACGATGCCAATCCACAAACTAGCACAAAAAGCGCAAGAGGTGTTCATATCCTGCCAGCAGACAAACGACAGCATTAAAGATAACATCAATCGGCAGCCAAAGTCCACCAAGAACGAAAAGTTTACGGAATGGCAACAGAGATGGGATTGCTCTGAAAAAGGACTCTGGACGCAAAAAATTGCGTACGGTATGGCATGGTGAATAGATCCTACAAAATCGGTACCGAAAGTCTTTTCCAAATCAAAACAGGAAGCCACCCGTGCATTGTTTCTAGTTATTGTTCCGTTGAATATCCGACACCACTTTAAGACGCGATATGTACATTGTACAATATCCCACTTTTATAAAAAGATTATTACTTATGGCCGATTTAGATATGTATGTAGGTCCATGGTGTCCTTAAACACAATACTTAAGAATACTTACGTATTCTTACGAGTGAACCCCTGCTGCTGCTGTTGTTGTTACGGGATTGGTTGCTGTTGTTGTTGGTGCAACTTAGACTGCTGTTGTTGCCGTTGGTGTTGTTTTTGGTTCATTTATTTGGATTTGCTGCTGCTCTGGCTGCTTTTGTTGTTGTTGCTGATGCTTTGTTGGCAGCTGCTGCTGTGGTTGTTGTTGTTTGTTATTTTGGAAGCGCTGGAGCTCATGCATGCACTCCTTCTCCCTTCTTGCCATTTGTTGACACTAAATGGCCAGTATCTTCTGTTGCAGCTGTCGTATACTATTCCAGGGCCTCCTCCAGTAGCTTCTTTTCCTGAGTGGCTTTTGCTAAGTCTCATTCTTTCCTTCTTTGCCTTCTAACACTTTCACCAGGCTTACTGGCCATTGAAAAATCCATGTCTTTTCGCTTACTCTGGTTAAGGCAGAAGCCGAAAAACGTCTGCATTCCGTTAAGGTCTGTGAACGACTGGCGCCGTTATGCGTTTTCTTCTATTCGTGCTGCTCGCAAATAGTATTGAATATGTATTACTATAAGCTATTTTTAGAGTATCAACTTTTTCTTCCTAGGTACGAGTATGTATTAACCTCGGTGGTTTTATCGAAGTAGCAATGCACGTTGGTCTCTGGCCCAGTAAACTGCAGAGTAACATTCGTTACGATAATCCTCTGATCGCAACATGTGGTCTATAAGGAACGATCTATCCGCCGTGACCCTGCGTAAGATAAGGCTCGTTTCACACTATCCGGTTCTAGCCGTACGGCAAAAAACCGTACGGCGAAATTATTTTAGTGGCCTAAAGAAAAGCATGGCCCCTTTCACATTACACGGTTACGGCAAAATGCCGTCACCATGCCGTGTAGCAGCCGTCCACTGCCACTGCAACTAACGGCGTCCGTACGGCTACCGATAACGCAGTGGTGTACATAACCAAATGCGCGCTTTCACATTTACCGGTTTTAAATCGTACGATCAGTTGTCTTCAAGCCAGTGTAGTTGCGGTTTGGTTAATTCTATTTATTGGTTATTTAAATAATAATGGAAGCTATTGATAACGAAGTGTTAATTACACTTGTGGAAGCCAGACCTATGCTGTGGGACAAATTTCTGGACACCTACAAGGATCGAAATGTTACAAAAGATGCCTGGGATGAAGTTTGCATAGAACTACGTCCAGACTTTGAGGCTCTTGATGCCAAGGATAAAAATGCGTTTGGTAAGAATTTTAAAAAATATTATTAGTTATATACATATGTATGTATATGTATGTAGGTACTCAATTTATTTCTTTAAAAGATATAATTAGTGTAAAAAAAACTCTTTTTTTAATGCTTAATTTCGGTTAGCTACAGTACAGATAAATTTAAATTTATATTTTTGCCATTTGCCATGGCACACTTCCGGCGGCAGAAACGAAATATTTAGAAAATACATTTCTCACGTTGTTTGCAGTCAAAAGCCGTGCATAAACCGTATAGTGTGAATGGACAACAGCATTCGGATTTTTGCCGTACGGTTTTTGCCTCAATGAGGGGGACTGGTTTGTATGTAGGTCCATCTGCCGGATCGCAGTTTTTTCAGCAGTACCCAAACCCGAGATGGAAGCCCAGTATCCCATAGTGCTAGAAGTGGCAAATGCACTCATATCAACGCACCAGCATCGAAAGCTAAAGATGCAGAAGTATGTAGGACAGACGAGTTGGCCATAGTGCAGTGTTAATGTGCTTACTTGTGACGTGGCCGACGTATAAGCAACAAATAAAATGTAAGTTTCTCCGACCAATACAGCAAAAAAAAGATCACTGTCTGGTGCCTCAGTGCTCCGGGATTTAAATTAAAAGCAATAAGAAGAAAAATTCTGGTAGTTCAAGCCCCAAAAATCGTTAAATAGCAACCCGCTATTTTCAAATGAGCACCAGCCCAACATATGGGGGAAACATTGACATAAACCACTGTCCTCTAATAACTCATTTAACTTGATATCGTCTATTTTATTGCGTGATATGATAAGCACTGCCTCTACTTTATGCTCAGCTAATTGTAAGCCAACGAATTTAAGCGAGGTCTTTCTTACTACAACGGCTCTGTTGCACGCTTGTGTGATCTGCGATTTTGCAGTCACGATCGTAGCAGTCTCATCTGCAAATCTTACCTCCTGCGTTTCCTGACGTAAAGACACAAACACATGCTCATACATTATTTTCCAAAGTACTAGTCCCAGAACGGAGCTTTTTGGTGATCTACTGCATTGTGATCATTTGAATCTTACATCAGCAGCCTTCAGCCCAATCAATTTTATCAGAAGGAATGGTGAACCTTTTGTGAAAATGTTTTAGTCCACTGCAAGTGGGTGGTATTTGAGAGAACTAATGACTAGTAAAGAACTCAGTTAAAAACTTTGCAATGTTTTTTTATAGCTAGAATCTCTTAAGATCTTTTGTTAGAGACATCAATAAATTTCTTGCATGTCTAAGTCCCACCCGCGAGTCCCAACATCCGTTCCACAAATAGTCTAGCTCTTTAGATTTGAGTGCGATTCGGGATGATTTAAATATATTTTCTTGGGCATGAAGTCAGCATGGAGCGCATGGAGCGCTGACAGTAGTATTATTGTTAACTCATTTTGAAGAGAGTTAAGAAATGCAGGAGGGCTTCCAGTGCCGCTGTCGGGCATGTGCACATCACGAGTCTATCTATCTTTTGAATGGTAATTCCAGTTCAGACCTGTTCGGTTTTTTCCCACCATATTAATGAGGCATAGGTAATGAAAGGAATGGCGATGGTGAGGTATGTTCAGTAAACCATTTATGGCTTTTGATCACGTTTGTTCCCAATGAGTCTAGAACAGGCCCAAGATGTTCTAGTTGCCTTTGATGTGATTCTATCTAAATGAGTTTTCCAGGTAAGTTTCTGATAAATGGAATGATGACAGATTTTGATGGATTAACTTTCAATCTATCTATCCGACACCAAGCATTTATTTTTGATAGGGCATTTTGTAATATTGGATTCATGATCGCCTCTTATTATTACATATAACTAGGTAATCCGTATAGCCATAGGGTAACCATTACATAGGTTAGTTTAATAAAAAGTTATAGCAACATTCTTTAAAAGTTTGATTGGAAGTTGTTCAATTCAGGATTTGCATACTACCTTTTAAAACACCAATAAAGCAAAAAATATAAACATTTCCCTTATTTTTTATTTTATTTATTTAAATTGTAGGATTTATTAAACAAATTAAAATGTATTTCCAAAAAAAAAAAACATTTCGAAGGAGAAGAAAACCAAAAGAAGCTATAAAAGTCACATCGTTCTTCTATTTTTAAAATTTATGTCCACCCAAAAATACTTCGAAATCCAATTGATGGTGGGCTGATTGTTATTTCTATGATATCCAGTGAAAAAATTGTTTTCTCTTTTTTTATTCTTTTTTTTTTACTTTCCCAGCGACGAAAATTTAAAAGATCCTAGAAGAGATGGTTTTTAGGCATTTTTTCGAATGTTAATAAATTTATTTATGTGTATTTCTATATAAAAAACAGTAATTATGAGGTATTAATATTTTATTTAAAGTTTGTTTGTTTAAAGCAAAAAAATTGTTAAATACAATTTTATTAGCTAACATTTCAGGTCAAAGACATTACTTCAGAAGATAACAGGTAACATTTTATTAATTATTTTAAGTAAATGACTTAAACCATGATGACTTACCAGATGGACGTGCTGCCTTTGATTTACAGGATTTTTTACGTGCCTCCTGACTTGTCGAAGATTCACGAGATTCCGTTTGCATTGCCTCATCTGTGTCATTGAGCTGAGCTTTTAATGTCTTCTTGAGGTTAATTATCTGTAAAATGTCGGAAACAATCGTGTGTTAACAACACATTTACACCTCTGATTTGCTATAAATCTTCAAATATTGAATTTTTATTTACAAAAATCTAAAAAGTACATATATCCTTCCTTAAAAACCGCAGAAGTAAACGCTTTTATTGAAACGTTTAGTAGTAGTATTTGAAAATGAAAAATTGTGCTGTGAATCAATCGGGAAATTTCATAAGCCGTGTGATGTACATACATATGCATGTACATATGTACCCAGAGGTGATTTAAGAGCTACGTGTGAAAACAAATTGAGGGAAAATTCATTGGATTCGAGGAATGTAAGTAATAAAACACTTTTAGAGGTGTCGTGCAGAGAGGAATTATCGATATCAATAAATTTATGAATGAAATAATAAATGCGAATGCGTTAATAATATATTTAATTCGAAACTTGTGGTAACACGTTTCAATTGCAAATTATTTGTATGATAAGCTGATATGCTGAGAGTGTTAATTTGTACAATTGAAAGTTTCGTGACATACATACATATGCACGAATTAGGATTAAGGCATACGATCTAACGAAATCTATTTTTTTTTTAATTCAAAGTAAGAATTGTACTCGATGAAATGTCAAATATGTGGCATTTTTTAATGAAAAAACATCAACGAAATTTAAAGTAAATAGATAAAGAGTACGCAAAGTTCGTGGTATTGCCGATAAGCTTAACATATTGAAGTCGACAGTGAGCGATATGTCGCTTTTGAGAATCACCGACTCTTAGACTCGGAATAGAAACGGAAGGTCAAAATTAACATCAAAAGAGGAGGACCAGGCTATGAAACAAAGTCTGAGGTAGATTAGGGTAAAAGCACCAGGACTAGACATCAAAAGTTTGAAGTTTTTGAACAAAAAGGAGAGTTTACGTTCGGCGGTCTGCGTCAGAAATGATGATCCTAAGGTGTGTAAGCCTAACAATCAAACATGGCCGTGGATCACTAATGGTCTGTGGATCTGTCTATTCCACCGGTGTTAGAGACCTGATCAGTATCGATAGAATCATGAGTAAGAAGTACATGCAAATATTAGAAGAACATGCCGTATTGTCGGGTTTGCGATTAATACGCCCTGGATTCACATTAATGATACGAAACATTCTTCCAAGCTTTACCGACGATACGTGGACTAAGAAGACAAACTTTGGGACAAAGCTGACAAACTTTGGGAGATGCTTCAAGTAGCTTGGAGATCGATCGATAAATTTTTTTTAGGTGGATTTTCGACGAGAACGAGGTCTAACTATTTAGTTATCCAAGTCATTTTATTTATTAGATTGATTTGCTCATTTGTCTAGATAAGTAGAATATTGATGAAGATATTTACAATAAATTTATTATTATTAAGATGAAAAAGACAGAATTTTATATCAATTTCTCTGATAGAACGTATTTTCTGGAAATTTATGGGCGGTAGTGTATGTGAAGAAATTACATAAGTAAAAATAAACTGGAAACCATCATTCCTTAAAACTCGAATCTCTTTTTTTCTTGTGCTTCAAAGATTTAAATGCATTTGAACACAATCTTTAAATCCTGCTTGGGCGACACGAAAGGAGAATGGAATTTTGGAATTTAATAAAATAAGACAAAAAATAAAAAATACTTACTTCCTGATCAATGCGGTCTTTATTTTTTAAACGTTTTGCCTTTTCTGAATTGGCACGATTTATTTGCTCTTCAATGCATTTTGAAATGGCATCACATGCATCTGACCATTCTTGCAATGTTTGTGCAATCTTGTTTGTGTACCCAGGTGGAATATCCCTTCCCTGTGCATAATCAATTTCGAGAAATCGATTGTTTTGAAAAAGTTTTCCATGAATAATATCTGCAAAGATAGAAAGGTACATAAAACGATTCATAAAAAAACAAAAATGTACAACTCATGACGATAAGCATTTTATTTTTAATGGAATTTATAATTTTGTTCGTGGGCGCGATATCTAACTTTTCTTAGTTTTCTCAAAGAGGAAACTTTTCATTCTGTACTCCCCATTTTTATCAGATTCATTTAAAATTTGTATTCTACGACGAAAAGATTTCCCTAGCGACCGACCAGCGTAAGCTGTGGCAAAATATTTAAATGTAAACGTACCATACCAAGATGAAATTAAACGGATGTTGAGGTTTCATCTGACGAAATTTTATTCTGTACGAATTTGAGGACTACGAGTAAGTAATCACATTTACAAATTATCCAAAAAGTTTTGTTTAAACACAGCCAAGTTTTTGGAAAGATATTGTCGTGTGTAAGTACTGCGAACAGTAAATTTGCTTTCCTGCTTACATACTGTTTACATACACTGAAGAATTATTGTTTCTTGAAGACAATTTGTAAATGTAATTTGAAAATTTAACTCTTAGTCGTTTTAATGATAGAAAGTGCTTTAGATATAAAATGATAATTTTCAACTGCGTTAGGCATTTCGCTTGCGGTTAAATAACAGATAGAAATAGTTATGGTAGGCATGAAAAATCAACAAGAATGGATACTTAATGATGTGAATTAAATTAAGGATTGACTTCTTCTTGTGTTTATTTATAGGCCTAAAGAATGAGTTGAACTTTCAACATGAAAATGAACGTCTGATGACACTAGTTACTAAGGTTAAATTTGCAAATCTAACGACCAAATGCTAAGAAAGTGTGAACAAAAATAAACACTAGTATTTCAAAACCATATAAGCATATGAATCTCAAGAGGCCCCGTAGGTCAATGTTACAGATATACCAAGTCATGATGCCGGAGAAGACTTAGCCGACATAAACACAAGATATTTGACTCTCCGCACCCTGTCAGTTATTATTTTCGGACGTTGTTCAAACATTCGCGAGAAGTGGAACCATGAAAAAACTTTTATGAGCTACGAAACCTACAAGGACATAGTTATATATATTGTTATAAAAATAAAGTGATAAAGTCACGTTTAAATACGGGAACATGAATATTATTGAAGGCAAATGAAGATACTCTTGGTCCTTAAGAACATACGATTTTTTCCAAGAATATACGGTGCAACCATGATTCATACGAACTGTACATCGATCTAGTTAAAATACTTCACATTAGACGTTTGAGGTGGCTAGGAATTATAGAGTTAGAATAGACACCAATGTTCTGGCACGCAGAGTCTTGGAATCTAACCTGGGGAGACAACACTGTAGAGGTAGGGCTCGCTGTAGATGTCTCGTACAAGTAGAAAGGGATCCCAAATATCTAAGTGAACGCAACTGGAAACAGTGAGCTAAATGGCTAGGCGTGATGGTGGAAACCAGGTTCACCCTGAAATATACCACAATCTAAGTAATGTACTTAATCCATATGGGGCCGAAAAAAAAGCATTCTTGGCGAAATATTCACATGAAGACAGATTTTTGAGAAAACATTGGGGCTCCGCTTCATCGATCTCAAATCCACCCATGACACCGTATACAAAAGATGTATTTTTGAATCAATTTCGTTTGTCTGTTCCGCCAGGCGATAAGAATTGCAAGCTGTTTCATTGACAGCTTTAATGTCACAAGGGTTTAAGATAAAACTTCGGGCTAGTAATTGTTTTTTAACATAATTTTAATCAGCCAAGCTTCAGCGAGTACTCCGACAACAGAGACATAATCGAAAGTACATATGCAATGTGTTACCATTGCCTATTGGTCTTTTGTAAGAACAAGTGTTGTCATAGAAACGACAAAAATAGGTCTAGCGGTTAACGAGGTTAAAACAAAATAATATGCTTTCATCAAAAAGGCCACCGAACACCTATAAATCCAGCAGAAAAGCTACAAATTTGTGGTAGTTAAGGACTACCCTGGTGGCTCTGCTGCGAATTTTAAAAAATAATGACACACTTGCATTACATTTTCGTTATATCTCAGATGTCTGTGCACAAATAGTACCCGTAAAGTGTCACACAAACCGAAAACGGGGTGACTGCGGTGTGGTAACCCATTTTCACAGCGAGCAATTCAGTCATTAATGCAGCATGTCACATGCTACGATAAGTACGTACGAGTATCTACGTATTTATGTATGTTTTTCAATGCGTTCTATATCCATCCAAAGTGTCTTGTGTGCAGGATTGCGGAGCACGAAAGCACTGGGTGAAAGTAATAAGTAAAACTGAAATCACTTTAGAATTTTGGAACAGAAGTTCTTCATTAAACCAGACGATGACGAATTTAAGTGGATTTCGGTAGAAATGCGGTATAAATACTTCTACGAGAGCGGATTGAAAAGTTCAGAACATACTACATTTGTATGTTGTACAAGCTTTAATTCTACATTGGTTTGGATACATTCGAAGAATGATGCTGTTAAGTTAGATTCCTGCGTTGCAATTAGTTCAATTCACACACGTGAGGCAGATTCATAAAGATACAGGTAGAATCTATACAGCAGAATCTACCCCATCAAAGGAGGCGGTAACCGAATTTAAACGTGCCTAAGAGAGTGAAATAAAAACGGTTGAAGACCATTAACCCCTACCACAGAAGGTAGGTTCAGGTATAGGTTAGGCTGACTGTCTGTATCAGGATGTACATATGAACACTCACTTAGACCAGAAGCTGTCCTTTGTGATGACACGGATCTTTCCACTTGAGTACACAGAGACTAATCAAATCAACTGGAGCTTTTAATGCAGCGGAGACGTCTAAGGACGCCAGTTCCCTGAGGTCGTTGAAGAAAAGAGAACTAAATGGACCTGATATATTTTTTTTACAGGGCCGGACAAGTGCAAGGGAAATGAAGGATGGTTTCTTTCTTCTCTTTATCTCTGCAACTGCTGCAGAAGTCATTTGAAAAGAAGCGCAGCCGTTTAGCATGTTGGCCTATCAGACAGTGTTCCGTGAGGACATCCATTACGTAGCTGATCTGTGATCGCTCTGATCCATCCTTTCTTTTTCATAATTGAAACGTAAAGCCATTTTCTCATCTGTGGTTGCTTCTGCTTAAAGCGTCCAGCTTGAGTAAATGTTTGTTTGAAGCAAGGGGTATAGGTACCGATTATTTGCTAAGGGTCGTACCCTTACTGTGAACTCGTCAGCCTTGCAGTTTCCCGAAATGTCACTATAGTCAAGCACCTACCGTAGGTGAATGTTGAACTGTCATCTCCGAGAGAAACGAACAGCAGTTTAAACGGCCTTTGAAGTGAAGTAGCACGATTCCAGGGACTCAATTGCCTGTTGAATGTCAGTGAAGATGCTAATACCCTTAACATATATTGCACTACATTTCAGCCAGGACAAAGCTTCCTTGATCGCTATATTTGCCGCCTGAAAACCCCCACAACCCACCTTTCGGTGGGCTTTCGGTCTTGGAGCCGTCTGTGTAAAAGTGAACTGAACTAGCGTAAATGCGATATTGTTATCCCATTCAGTGCGGACAGGATTGCTCGTTTGGAAGTTACTGTCAAATATCAGTTTCGGCAGGGTATAGTCGATATTTTATGAGTAAGGTTTAAAAGATCGAGGATCGTGAAATGCTCAACGTTGTAGATGGACCACAGCGAGGAGGCTTTAAGACATCTGTTTGCCGGATTTCTTTGAGTGTAGCCGGGTGTTTATCTGAGGCTACAATAGCAATGTCATATGCATAGGCAACCACTTTGCATCCTGTCCTTTCAAGGTCTACAAGTAGCTCGTTGACTACCAGATTCCAGGGAAGAGCGAACTAGAGACCACCTTGGGGTGCTGTGCTCCCGCAAGTGCTCCCATTATTGCTTCTGATTTGACAGCTTCCTCAATGTCAAGAAAGGCCACCATGGGAATGCAAAGCTCAGAGATCTTTCAATGATGCACACAAGTGATTGGAAGGCTGTCTTGACTGGCTTGCTTTTGCTGCACGCATGTTGAAATGCAGAGTTCAAAGTGAAAACACGCACTTAAAAAAAAACAGATGTCCCACCCTCTATATTATGCACATACATATGAGTCCTGGTAACGCATGTATTTGTACAGGCGAGTTTTTTTTTTTTTGGCAAAAAGTTTTTGTTTTGTAGTGCTTCTAATGGAAAACTAATCAATAACGTCACGTTAAAGAAGACAATGATTAATTCTCTAAGAGTTTAGTTTCGAATGACACTTCATACAAAACACGGGCTGTCAATTTGGGTTTCAAATTCAGATGGATGACAGACAGAAATAGCACATGCTTTAAAAAGAATAGGGAAATGTATTTTGCTTAGAAATTTCTAAATTTTTTAGGATATGAAGAAATTTTGGAATTTATAAGGATCGAATAATAATCACAATTTTTAATACTTCTTAGGCCCGTCATTGATTGGTTTACATATTTGTAGCATATCCTTGCTCCAGTCAACTCAAGTTTTCTGTTGGGCATCGGTAAAATTTTTGAGTAAAATGATCATGAAGAATTTTTCGACATGGCTCACGGTTAGGTCCAATGATGACTTGATATCCATTTAGGTTATTTCATTGCGGGGTTATTTCCTGCAGCCTCTGAGACAATGACACTGGATCGTCTTTAAGTGAAGTGCAAAGCCTGGTCATAGAATTATCACAGATTGGAATTTTAAAGCATTTTACACTTGACAACTTCAAGATTAATAGTAAAATAAGTTAGTCAAATGCTCCAAAGCATTATAAATCGAAAAGGTAAGGACAACGCGGCACAGAACAAGGAGGGGTATTGTCAGTTGTGTGTCCAGACTGTGAACAAAATACTACTCAGTTTGGAAAAAGAAGGGCGTTAGGTTATAAAGTACGCAAAAGATATACCTATCACAAAGTCGAAGATATCTTCTGACGGTTAGAGATCTGATGGAAGCAACTCTGTTCAAACTAGTTAAGTAAGTGGTCTGACGGCTTGGGAAAAAAACACCAGTGCCTTTTACAAGAAAGCGTAAGATACAACAGATCAGCCCCCAAAATTGAATGGTATTAAAACTCAGTTTAACTGGGTACTTGGGTTGGTACCCATTTTTGGTACTGGATATGAAGCTGAATTGAAAAATGAACAAAAGAGCGCGTCAAGAACGCAACTGTAGCATTATACTCCTGCAATAAAGCCTTGGACTACAAATGGAAAATTCATACATCTGTACGGAATCATAGGCAGCACTAGCCAAAGTCAGCTAGGGCAACTTACTCAATGAAATTCAAATGCAATGGAATCGGCGTTGCAACTGAAAGAGTCATCACAATAGAAAAATTATGACTCAGGGTATGCCAAAACTTTAAGCCCAAATGGCATTAAAATAGGAGTTACAGACTACGTAAAAACCGTTCTTAGACTTCATAATTCAATTTAAGACTACCATTCCCAGCCGACAGCAATGGGAAGAGAATGCTACTCAAAATGATAACAAAATGCGCTGAAAATCTACACAGACATAGCGTAGGGACTGAACTTAATGCTAGTCTTTTAGACTACCCGCTCACAGCAGGGTGCTCCAAGCTAAAACTTTGGCTGTTCATAAAGCCGCTCAATGGGATTCGTTTTAATTATGCATTTTTATAGTGCACATCTGGCTCTAAAAACAGACATTTAGGTATCATACATGCATTATAATTTTTATCTCCTAAGACCTGACATAATGCCACTTAGCTCACCAAAAACTATCATCAAACAATTTCCTAATTAATAGAAACGTGTCATCTATAGTCATACCATAACCACGTAATTAAAAGTTTATCCTAATTAGGAAGTTCTCATGCAAGTATTCCGTATAGTACGCTCTACCCATTACAATAGCAACCACCACTACGGAGCCAATAAATTGCAGGAATAACTCTGTTAAACTTTCTCTAAGGATTGTACACCACCACAAATAGCATTTCAACAGCCAAGCTTATCAGCCATGCTATAAAAACTTTAAGTTAACCGCCGACAACAAGAGGAAAGATAAAGTATTCTCCATATGCTCTCTAGGCTTCCTAGAAAATTCTGTGTAACAGGATAGGTGTTCATAGAGCATCTGTTCAACTTAACGCCAAAAACTTAAAAACTTTATGGTTTCAAATTTAGATTATAAACTTGGAGCGGAACTACTCTAGTAAAGTGTGCGGAAACTGATTAAATGTTAGAGATGTAAACGAATGAATAGGTAATGATCATTAAAAATTCGAATAGAAAACTGGGCGATATCATCTAATCGATGTGGAATGGTTTTAAACTTTAACAAACCACGATTTTGTTCAGAGATAGGCAAAAAGTTTATTCATCGTTTTGCGGAATTAAAAAAAAACACTTTAGCCTCGTTATAAACGACTAAATTAGAACGGATGTACTCAAACGCAGTCACAGCGAGCCGAAAAACTATTCGTCTCTAGCCAGTGTCACGAGTATTTCATAAATTTCATGCTCAGAGTAAACACAAACAATATTTCTTTTATACTCTGTTTTTCCCCATTGAATAGTATCTGCGATGATAACTAAAACTTAATACTTTCACTTACATATATACTATATACATACACACACAAAATGACTAAGCCTTTTACCGAAAAAGTATTCGTCTGCATGCGTTTCCAGGTAATTTAACGTTGGTTAGCAGGATTTTTTTCACTGATTTGGAAGTCAAATTCTTCTGATCAGGACATGGTTAGTTTGAAGTTGAGTTCTGAATTGATTGCGTTGCATTTGTTTTGCATTGATTTTATTAAAAATGGTACAGAAAAATCGTGAGACAACAAAAGAAGTGCGAAATATCATTATAAATAATATCTCGGCGATAACTTTGCGGATTTTGGCTTTTAGTAGCTTCAACGTTTCGAGTTTGTTACCATAGCGTCAAATCGCAAGCAGAACATAAAATAATTCGATATGGTACTTCGCGCAAAACTCCCAACGATGCACCCCATGCGTGACAAGTTGCGCCATCTTGTTGGAGCGACCTACATACATACATATCTTCCACATCAATATCTTCGATTTTGTGTTCATCGTGCGCTTATAGCGCTCATCATTGATTGTTACAATTCGGGGCGCAGGGTCATAAGTACACAAAATTTCGGGTCATAATTCCACAATCCTAAAAAGCAAGTGGGCCCCATTAGCCCACAATCCCTTTTATGACTTATATAATGGAATAAAATAAAGAGAAAAAATTTGGGAATACTGAACAGTATTTGCTGTATGATTGATTGCAATAATAGGTGCCATGACATAAGACAAAATATTTTGAGAATGTAAAATGTCAAATAAGAAGAGACCGAACTATATGCCGCATAGTGGCACCCTAAGCACCTACATATGAGGCCGAAGGTCGTCCGGTGTATGAATCGAGGAAATGCCCATAGTTTTTTTTTTTATCGAGCGTAGCGAGCCCACTCATCACAAATTAGTATTGAAGTGACTAGCGGGCGAAAGCTTGAAATTCGGGGTAAGTGAGCTCGCTACGCTCGCTAAAAAAAGAAAAATTATGGACATTTCCGTGATTCATACACCGGACGATCTTCGGCCTAACATGCAGGTAAGGCTACGCATATAGTTAGGTCTCTTTTAATTTGACAAATTTAAAGATATGCAGTAGAAAGTGACATAAAGCCAAATTGGCCTAATGTCGCTTTATCAAAGTGGCATAAAATTTGGCCTTATGCCACGGCATCTCAATAATAATCATAATCAACACTCAAAATAAATTCCGCAATCCCAAATTGATGTACTGAACCCATGCATATATTTTGTGTCAATCCGCTCCTGAATTATAGTTCAAGAAAAAGAGAATGTAAGAGAGAATTTATGAATGAAGACCACTGTATTTTTGTTTTCATACGAAAATTACAACATTATGGACTTATGACCCACGTTAGTGAGCCATAAGACCCCAATCGATTGGCCAGTAGTCCGCAGAAACAGACTTATGGCCGGTGGACTTATGACCCTGCGCCACGATTCGGCCATTATTATCTTTGCAAAAGTAAAGCCCAATGACGACGGCTGACCACAATGTTACCAAATATGTGGCATTTTTGGGCATGTAAGGGTGGCAATGGTGTAGTGGTAGCGTCATCGTTTGTCGAGCTGATGGTTCACAGTTCAATCCCTGATGTCAGCAAGCATTATATGATAAGAGGCAGTCGAATCAATTGCGAAAGCTTATGAGAAAACTACTGCGAAGGCATAACACTGGCAGTAGGTTTGTCATATGGCTGGAGAAATTGTTCGCTCTGTTGATGATTGATATGCTTATGACATCAGGTGGACTGCGAAAAAAATACTGTGAATCAAAAGCGGAGGCAAAAAATAAATGACAACAAACAAATCTCCCCAGTTATTCTGGACACCAAGACTGGAGTTAATGTGAAACCTAATAACACCTGAGTTTCAAACCACTACACCAATCTCTTTCTCTCTCTCTATCTATCTTTCCAACGCCCGCACCGTGTGAAAACATGTAAAAGGGTATTCATAACCCCTTGAGTGCGTGCAAATTATAAAAAAAAAAAAAAATGTAATGGTGTCTCGTGATCGTCATAAGGAATTTTCTCTCCTCATACGCGACAATTTTGCTTATTGGCATATCAAGATAGTTGGAAATGTATGCCTCATCAGAGAAGAAAAATCAGCATCAACTTACTACTGCTCTAACACCTGATCTGCGTAAATTTTTCGAGGTCCATGGTCTAAAGGATTCAGATCTTGTGTTAAGAGAATTTTATACGGATGCAGGTGCAACCCCGCAAATCAACGATGAACCAAATCTTCACGGTAAAAAAAAACTCCTGGAAAAAGCCAACAAATTTCAAGTTCAGACACATCATCTTTCCATCGTCTTCAGAGTCACATATGATAGCATTCATCGTCTGGAGCTCTACAAGGCGATGTCTGAATTCGAAAACCCGACAAAATGTATCCAACTATGTCGGGTAACGCTGGAGAATATCCACTGAAATATGAAGTTTGGAAATACATAGCTCATCAATATTATTGTAAACTTGTACTGGACTTCGGCAAAGAGGTGCGTTATCATGTGATTTCTTCAATCTTATACTGGAGCAATTAATGAAGAAGCGAAACGAATTGGTCAACAACAAAAAACAAAATTAATCTGTCCACCGCTTAGGACAAAATGTCACTCTCTTGTCTTGTGTGCGAGGAGAAAATACAACCGAGAACTCTACGAGTTCTATCAAGATATGGATGTACATACCTACATAGTCAACTATATTGGTTCGGTCACATCTAGTCCATGGACAACAACTGTTCAGTGAAGAGAATCCTTCAATAGTACGTATTGTTGGTTGATAGTAAACAATAAAAAATAAAACACGGGGCGCGTTGGTTATTGCATTGGACGGGAACTTCGACTATGAACCCCTTTTCTGGCTAGTGCTCGAATAACATCCGAGACTAAACACTGTCATTAAAAACTTCTCAATATACCCTACCATCATTTCGTTTGCGAAAATCTAGGTCGAAGACTCATTATTTATTTTAAGGTTTCACAAACTCCCTGTATTAAAAGAAAGTCTTACCATATACATATAAGGAAATTCTGAAATGTACATATATTGAGCGACTAGGAAGTGCAGCACCGTCCCTTGATGGGTATGCCAATTTTCTGTCAAACAAGCAGCGTTTTACAAACGGCCATAGATGAGTCGTAGCTTCGCAATCACCCTCTTACAATGTCAACGCATCTACATAGGTTAAGAAAAAATTGCTTACATTGAAGAAGAAAATATTCCTCGTGTCAATGGTTACTTGAACTGATTCAAGTAGTCTTAAATTGAAAAAAAAAAAAACAATGTACTCGAACGTGTATAAATCTGGGGCACAAATCGATAAACGGCATAGAATTTGATTTTAACCGTCTAGACAGGTACATATGACTTCATTTCATAACACAGAGGAATAATGAAGCATACACACTAGTACCTATAAATGCCTAGAACGCCAAACATACATCTTAGAACGCCTCATCTAGACTTTTAAGAAATATGTATGTACATAGACAAATTTAAAGGATTCACACAAACGTAATTACAGGTCAGATAAAATTTATACCCTGAAATCCAAAACTCTTTCAATTTGCCATACAAAAAAGAAAACCTGTATACTTTCTCTAGTAGGACTCAATTCACTTTAAAGTCAACATGCCCGCACAGCTTAAGAGATTCGACAAGAGTCAATGTTTAAATTAGGATATTTGGGAGGAGATAACAGCTCCTGTCTCAATTGAATTCGTACTAAATACGTTAATTTGTGATTGAGGAACACAAGAATATCTACCATAGGGTTTCAATAACTTTACTGTAAAGCACTTTACAAATTGAAGATCTAATTGAAACGGAATTCGTATGTAAATGAGATTATTTTAAGGGGATAACGAATTTAATTCATTCGAGGTTTTACAGCATTGAAAGAACGAACGGTTTTTATCAAGGAATGTATGTAGATATATTGGTAAACGGTTCCTCGTACGGTTTGTAATTGGTAGATTTTAACACATACTTACTTCGTGAATGTTAAGGATTTGAGGAAATCCTACCTAATATGCTTAGATATACTGTACCAAGTGGATATAAAGGTTAATAAACCTTAAATTTATAAAATTTTAAGGCTCATACATTTTTGTAATATTCTTCAACCACCATAGGTGGGGTGGATAATAAAATGGGACCTAAGTCTATGCGATCAAAAAACTTGTTTTCTCAGAAGAGCCACCCAAGATCGACATATCGAAGTGGAGTTGTATGTCTTAACTATGAAGCCTTCAACGAGAGATGGATGTTTTCACTAAGTTCTTCTTCATATCCAGACTGTAGCGGAGGAATTCTCTAGACTGAGTCAACTGTGGTGTCAACGATCAGGGTGATTTATTTAGGCTTATACATATGGGTGACTTTCACATCACCAGATATTAGGCCAACAGGGATCGAATTAATCGGTCCATTCCATCCAAAAGCTCCAAGAAAAGGCCTTTTTCGCACTGAAGCAAGAAGAACTTTCAACAATTGTTTGTCAATTCGTATCAAGGCTAAATTCACCAGCATGAGCCTTACATGCGCACACAGAGGAAAAAGACGACGCTACCAAAAACGAGGTCCTCAACAAATCCTACGAGAAATGCCCTCAGTATAGCGTTAAAATTACGGGCTGTCACTAGTGTATACGCCCAGGTTCACCTTGAACTGTATAGGCGCCAGTGTAGAGCAACTAAATGAATAGCAACAGTATAGCTCTCATTCATTTATTACAGTACAACATTTGAGAGAGTGCGCCAAGAAAATGTACGGAAGGCACTCGGAACAAGAGGGATTTCTTTGAAACTCATAGCACTGGTCAAGCCCTGATACAAGCGTTTTAGATGCAAAATTCTACATAATGGTCACCTTTCAGGAAAACTTACTATCAATTCAGGATTAAGACAAGGTTGTTTGCTGTCGTCGACACTGTTCCTCATCGTAATCGAACAGATTTTACGCAACTCAATCGATGGAAAAAAAAAGAGACATCACGCGTGACAAATGCGTCATCAACTCATTTCACCGCTTTAGATCCCCCTGAGAAGATAGAATTTGCCCAGCACCTCCTCCAAAAAATATCTCCCCTATAGTCCCGCTTTTGATCATCATCGGATTACATACCAAAAAGTATAAATTTATAGATAAACAGATGCATCCAGAACACGGGAGAAGATAGTACAACATGTAACTGGATAAATAACATGCTTAACGGTAAAAATATCAATGCAACACTAGGCAGTAGCAGAATCAGCGTTACGGCTGCGAGAGTTTGCCCTCAGGGAGGTGTTCTCTCCTCATTACTATGGCCCATCGTGGTGAATGAGTTGTTGAATATACTCCCCAATGACGGGTTCTATGTTCAAGAATACGCAGATCACATTGCGATCTTAGTCAGAGACAAATTTAAAAAAACAATCTCGGATTTCCTCAAGAGGGTGCTGAACCATTGTTGTTGAACCCAGAAATAAGCACCATAGTTGCTTTCACAAAAAGAAAAATTGAGACAAGCTACGAAAACCCGCTCTGTTTGGTATAACCATAAAAAAAAGTCACATACCTTGGCCTAAATCTAGACGAAAAACTCACTGGAACCCTCATCTGACGAAAACCGCAGACAAAGCCAGGATCTCCTTATGGACCCATATACCTCGGGTAAGAGCTGTGGCTCTAGACAACTATAGCCAGATAGATTGTCACCTATGCAGCACCGGTATAAGGGTAAAAATGAAATAGTGTATATCCACAACGGGTGCAATGAGAACGAGTTATACTTAGCCTTTCACACCTCCATCTTCAGATAGAGAAAGAAGCCATGGTTAACGATGGCAATAACTCTACGACATGGACATGTAGGCAATGAAGTGGAAGACGTACAAGGGAGGGTCACTAAGTCCCTGAAAATTAAAGCAGATAGCGTTGCCACCTTAAATACAACATTTTGCTTGTCAAGAAGCATCTTGCAAAAGAACGCAGACAGACCTTTGTTGTGACAGCCACTTGAAACAGACGCCTACGAGAATTTTCGTAAAAATGTTGAAAAAAACACGTTTTTGCCGAAAAGAATGTTCCTTATTTCAATTTCTAGGGACTTATTGACCCACCCTCGTACGAGCCAGAAAAGGAACTGCATCGATCTTCATGATGTCAAGACGATTCTGGAAAATACCAATCAGCATTGCACTGTATTAAGAACTGAATAAATTCAAAATCTCTCCCGAAAACACGGACTATACCATCCCACGTATAAATTTTGAGAAGAACGTCCTAGTCACCATCCCTTCCAGATCACTCTGGGAGAACGATGCATTTTCAGAAGATGAATCAATTCACTTCTACACTGACGACGGGTCAAAAACCAAAGACGGAGTTGCTGCAGGTGTTATCTCTGATAGGCTTAACATAAAGCTCTCTTTCCGTCTTCCAAATCATTGTAGCGTGTTCCAGGCGGAAATAATGGAGATCAAAGAAGCTCTATCTTGGCTTAAGAAAAACGTGATATCTGCTAGAGATATCCGCATCTTTTCAGACACCCAAGCAGCAATCAAATCTCTGGAATCGACCTCTATAAATTCATTAGTAACTCTAGACTGCTGTTCGTCTCTTGTGGAGATGGCTGAACAGTTCAACATTCAACTGTGTTGGGTGCCGGGGCATAGAGACATTCCAGGGAATTGTAAGGCTGATGAACTCGCCAGAATAGGAACAACTATACCCATCTTGACGGATAAAGGCACCTGAGGTATTCCAATCGCTACTTGCAAACTAAAACTTAAGCTGTATGCTGTCGAGAGTACAAATCTTAAGTGGACAAATGGATCAACATGTCTAACGACAAAACAGATTTGGCCAAAGCTAGATCTAAAACGCTCTAAGAATTTGATTTCTCTCAATAGATTGCATATCGGCACCACAATAGGTGTCATCACTGGACACTGTCTAATAGGCAAGAATGCTACAAGGCTAGGCCTCTTTGCGAACGACTTTTGTAGAAGCTGCAGGGATGAAGAAGAGGAGGAAACTATTCCTCACCTTCTTTGTTTCTGCCGAGCTCTCTCCCGTAGAAGGAAGCTTCACTTAGGAGCTCCCTATTACAACGAGATAAGCGATCTGATGAATATTGACATTAAGAGCCTCCTACGCTTCACAAGAAGTTCTAATTGGTTTTAAAAGAGTAGGTAGAGAGAAACTTTCTCCCATGATCTACGTGGTATCAAAATGGACCTACCATTGGTCTAAGTGTGCTGGCGACTCCTAGCTGGCAGCCACTTTAACCTTACCTAACCTAACTTACCTCAAATTCAAGTATCTGTGAATATGCTGGAAAAATTAAAACAAAAAATTAGATAAACTTTACTCCTGACAAATTATTGCCCTTGAATATCACATTATTCTTACCCCATATAAACCATAAAGACAATATATTTTTAATCGAAACAGATTTGTTATTTTAGAAAACCTGTCGTTCATCATACTGTATTCGTTATACTGTATTTTTATTAGACTTACATCCATAGCTGCAGCTGCTAGACGAAAAATGTTCCCATCGTGCTTTCCATCGGATACGAATACTTATTAAAGCAACAGTAATGGGGCTTGAGAGGGAACTCGTAATTTTCTAAAGACTATTTGCACAACTGAAAAAACAGATCCATATTTTTTCTGTGTTTCATTGTAAATTCAGTTGTACCAAAGCATGATTGCACATATTCATTAAGTAGTCTAGTCATTACGAAGAACAAGGCTACCTAAATTTCATAATTGTGAACGATTTGATTGAAAAAATGGATAACTAGTATGGAAATTTAATTATCAATTAAAAATGTTATTAAAAAAATAAATTCCTATAATAAAAATTCCTATTGCACTACCAGCGACTGATAAGTGGGCATGTCGAGAGAGTGGTAGGGAATCACGCGGATTCACTTCCAGGCTACGAGGAAGTAATCACCTCAATCAGTATATATGTAGAAAAGGCTGTACAGCTATTCATAACCCGAAGAATAACAAGGTCGCTGGTGCAAGGTCATCAATCAAGAATTGGAGGATAAAAGTATGCCCAAAGACTGGAATATCAGCTCCATATGCCCCATCTGTCAGAGGCGTGATACTATGTCTTTCACCTACTACATTCCTTCTTAATGTCGAATATAAGATCCCATCCAACATTCTGTGTAAACGTCTAAAGCTTTTCTGTAACACATTGATCGGTAAATAGAAGTGTGGCTTCTGGACTGATAGATCGAAGATAGGCTAAGTTTTCACACTAAAGCAAATCCTGGAAAAGACCAACGAATTTCAAGTTGAGGCGCACCATCCTTTCATAGACTTCAGAGTTGCATATGATAGTATTCATCGTTTAGAGCCCTAAGAGGAGATATTTGAACCCGGAATCCCGACAAAATTAATCCATCTGTGTTGGGCAACGCTAGTCGCCATACAATGTGCAGTTTGGAAGTAGTTCTACTGCATTTTTGCGAATGAGTACAGAATTTTGTCAAGGAGATTGCTATCATGTGATTTCTTCAATCTCGTGCTCTGTTTCGAGTTGGAGCAGATTGTGCATAGGGCATGAGTGAACACAGAAGGCACTCATGCTTCAACAAATTAGCGCAGCTACTGGGATACGCAGGCGATATTAACGTCATTGGTCGTTCCCAGCTTGCCGTAGTAGAGAAAAGGCTTTCACGGCAATTGATGAACTGGCGAAAAAGTTGGTCTTGAAATGAACAAGGGCAAGCTAAATGCTATCAACAAACAAAACATCCTCTGTCAGGGTATAAAGCTATAAAGCTTTAACTTCGAAGTAGTTAAGGAGTTCATCTACCTCGCAGTTCACAACGACTCCACAAAATGACATCGACGAATATTTACACTTGGAAACCGGTGCTTCTTCGGTTTGGCAAAGCAAAGCAAAGCAGGATCCCTACAATATGTATGCTCTATAGAGTGCCAATCTTACTAGATTTGCTGTACTGTTGTACTGTCTTCGTCGAATTTTTGATCATACATATGTCCGAGGAGAGGAGAATGGAGGAGTAGATACAACCGCGAACTCTATGAGCTGTACCAAGATGTAAAAAGGCCACGATACGTCGGCTACATTAGCTAAACAAATGGACAACAACGCTCCAGTCAAGTAGATCTTCGAATCCCATCGCCCAAGTTCGAGACGACCAGAAAGACCGAAACAGTGCTTTAAACACCAAGCTGTCGCGGATGCGATTAGTGAGTACCATGACGCAGTGACTAGTGCATAGGACTACAGAGCGTCTCCGGTTTAGTAGAGCGGTATCGGGCCGCTATGTTCAAGATGCCATTAGGCAGCATTAGAAATTCTGGTGGCTAGAGGACGGAGAGGGAATTCCCTCGTCATTTCCCTATGATTCGGGGTAGCTGTTCAAGGGGCAAACTTGGTCTTTTTTAGCCTGGCCGGCCTACATAGGTTTAAGATTTATCTGAAGGTAATGTATAGGTTTATTTTAAGTTCTATTTTAAGGTAGTTATAGTAGTATATTTGTAACTTTTCAAAAACTAATGAAGGTTCGACGTTCGAACCCAAGAAAACAACAAAAAAAAGTTTTTTCCACGCTCCCACCTCTCGGGAATATCTGACATGTCATGAAAAGCTTCCCATTTATGCCTCTAGGACATGGTAGTAAACGTAGGGCTCCCCATTCGTGCGAAAAAATATGACATGCACAACACGAATGGTTGAAAAAAGGCCCTTTAAGGGCTTTTTGCATTTTCTCTTATTTTTCGTTTCCACCAGGACAACGCACCGGCGCACAAGTCCGCAGTCGCAATGGCAAAATTGCATGAATTAGGTTACGAGATGCTTCCTCATCCAGCATATTCTCCATCCAGCGGGGGGCTACTGCGACTATTTCCTGTTTCCAAACATGAATAAATGGCCCGCTGGTAAGATATTTAAGTCTAATCGACGAAACAGAGGCCTATTTTGAGTGCCTCGAGAAATAGTATTTGGAGGGCATCATAAAATTGGACGAAGTGTATGTAGCTAAACGTAATTATGTTTTTTGCCGAAAAGAATGTTCCTTATTTCAATTTTCAGGGACTTATTGACCCACCCTCTTGTACATATGTATAAATATGTACGAATATTTTGTTTTTATTGCTGATACCAAAGCGCTTTAACAACTGAAAGCAGTTTTCTCGCAATCGGCGACGATGGAAGGCCGCTACACATGCTGAACAAGTTCCGGACTTTTATTTCTGTGCGAAACGTTGAACGCTTTTTATCTTTAGAAATAGACCGAACATTACCGCTAGAAAGCTCCAACTCTGCACGGCGTGTCTTTTCATTTCTTGTGTTAGGTATTTATCTGACATTGTACCCGAGAAAACTTAAACGCAGCATGTAATGCCCATTCTCTGGTGAAAACACGACTTCACAGTCTTGTATAACATAAGCTAACCTCACTTTGATTTAAGCAAAGCCTTTTGAAAGACAGTAATATTTTTGTGTATTCGACTTTTATGTATTTTTCCCCCAATCACGTTTTTGGTTCATATTGCACGCTGTCGAGGAAGTTCGTTTTCTTTAAACAGGGATATGCTCAACGGTTTGCTTCTACCAAATAATTGGCGCAGAAAATTCCTCAGACACCCGAGGAACGGTAGTACACTTCATTCAGAAGGTCCAACTCCTTTGTGATTCGCTATTAATTTCAAAATATGTGTACTAAGGTACTTTTCACATTAGTGAGATTTGGGAAACTCAAGAATTATTAATATCGTACATGCAACACCTTGGTCGTCTAAGTAAGTTTTCTTGAAAAGATACCAGTACTTAATAATGTTCCATTTACTATTTATAAGCAGGCGAGTCCAGTTTTACTTTGTAAACATATTGAAACACTCAAACATAATTTCAGTAGTAAAAGTTCTGAAGTAAGTTAAAATTTTATTTCACTAGTACTTCTACTTCAACACAACGATTGGTAGTGTGATGAATACATATAGGTATTATGTTTCGATCTCAAGCCGCAGGCCACACGTGCAGATTCCTTGCTTAGACTGACTTTAAAGAAGTGATGAATAGACCACTAATGTATAACTACTACAGACGATGAATTTACAATTGCTTATACAAAAGGCCACTGTGGGACACGATGGAACCAAAAAAAAGTATCTCAATCAGTTAATAATTGATACGTTTTGCATCGCAGTAACCCATGTTGCTCAGCACCCACCCGAATGCTATAATGGCTTTAACTCCGCTGCTTTCTAAGGAAGTTGCTATCCTACCTTCCCTTTAAAAAGAAAGAAACAGTATTCACAACACAAACGGTATATTATTTACACAGAGAATTCCTTTGGGCTATTTTTCTAATGAAACTGAAACACGATTAGGGAATTTCTTAGATTACACTGTGCTAATGGTACCGATACCTTAGAGCATTCATTGAATTAGAAAATTCCAATGGAAATCCACACGAGGATAATACACTGTGATGCGATGCTATTTAATATTCGACGAAATAAATTGCTAATTAATTCGAAACATATTTTACAAATATTTGCGTAAATTACCCAAGGGTATGGTTGACTGCAGATAGTGGTTAGTTGGTTGGCTCTTTGATTATTATCCAAGGTGTATCTAACTTGGGAATGAAATTCCTTTATTTATTGGGAAAAAAATGGTACGAGTAGACGGGTAGACTAAAGGTGTCATAATAAGAGCGCCGGATTCAGTCGTTGCATTAAACACGGCACTTACTAAAATATATGTACGTCCAGGGCTCTCCTGGCAAACTTCTGCTCTTTTCATGAAATTAGCGATGACATATTGCATAATTGTGGGTTGATAGTGGCAGTAATATTTTGGATCTCCACATTCATTTGAGGAATTACTTGTAGCTTATTGGTGTCGCATGGTATTGCATTATACGTTCTTGTTGGTCAATTCTTACTCGCATTTTTTTGAGATTACACTTGAACATTTTTTCCACAGTAACTGAATTGCTTCACGTGTATTGTGACGAATTGCTGCGAATCGTTGAAACCGAATGTTTTCAAGATCAAAAGAAATCAGTCATTATAATTCTGTAAACGTAAACTATTCATTCTCTGCAACCCCATTCCGGTCGCATTCTGAAATAAAACCCCACCAGTCTAAGAACCAAGTCAACCAATTTTTCAGCAAAGTTTCAAGCTCACTAGCTTATATTCCATCAACCAATTCATAAATTTACTTAAAATGATCTTCTGGTTTGAGTTGTTGGGTCAGTTGGATTTGTAAGTATGCAAGAAAGATCGTGAGAATTCGCTGCAAGGTTCTTCTAGAAACGTCAAAGTCTTATAACAAACTGAGTCTCTAGGTTTTCTGTAAAACTTTTCCGTACTGCGGCTGCGTTTTCGATTGAATATCCCCTAGGAGGACGCACAGGCGACTATTTATTTTAACTGAAATTCATAGCACGTTCTTATTTCGAGTGGCGTTCCAATTTACTAATCGTAACATTAACGAAAGTCATATATTATATTCTAAGGGTTGCTAACCATAAGAAGAAAGGTGGAGCGAAATGTAAATCCAGTGCTTTTTTTGGTACACCCTTTATTTTTGAAAGAAAACTTAATCGTCCCCATAAAAAAAATGTTTTTAAAGAGTCTATGGACGGACTTCCATAATGTTTACACTTATACAGCTTCGGGTTTAGGAGGCTTATGTTGCTAGGCATTCAAACAAATATAGAAAAAAAACTCTGCGAAACTCATCCACAAAAAAAAAGAAAAACAAAGTTAATTACATCCTTGTAGAGCTTAAACACACAAAATGACTCAAATGCGTTTTCTGTCTAAATTTGGGTCAGAAAAAATCGCTTATATAAAATTCAAATGACAGAAAGGATTCGAACGTCGAACCACCCGCTCAGCAAACCAACGCTCTAACCACCTGAGCTATCGCGCCCCACAAACGGTAACTAACGATAACTGGTAAATATTACTGACATTCATCACTCAAATTGAGATTGGAAAATGGAAAAAATTGTGTCAAGTTCTTCCACAATTTGAAAGGCAAAACGAATGATGAAATCAAATCCAAACTGGGTTCTGTTTATGGTTAACAATGACCTTCGTTAACCACAGTGAGACGATGGAAAACTAAACGCACTCTTATAAACACTTCGACGCATTGTTTGGGCATATCTAAGCGTAATCCAAATACATTTATCGCTGCACATCAGAAGTAAACGAACTGTCAGAAAACATTTAATAGCAATCACCATAAAACCAAAAAAAAAAAAAAAACACTTTTGGAATGCAAGTGGCATGATATGTATTAATCGTTTAATTGAAAGACTAAATCAGCGCGACTATTTCCTGTTTCTGAATAAGAAGAAATGGCTAGGTAGAAAAAGATTTTCGTCAACTATGTACATCGAACTAAAAATGGGGACTACATTGAAAAATAAGATGCTTTTTGCCCTAAAAAATTATATTTTCTTACCTATCTTTATTACTTATTAAATTGTTCTCTTAGTTCATCTATTTAAGCGAAATCTTAACCCACAATTGTACATAACACATCATCTACCTAAATACACCCTTTATTGACACTCAACCACAGTAATATCGGAACTTTTTATTGTTGGCGACGGTTAAAGACAGATATTGAGCAGCCATTTACAGTCCTGTAGTTATTTTCAGTTTTCTATGGCTATTGTAATTACCATCAAACCATTGTCTGTCTTAAACATGTTTCATTTTCAGGCGCAGAACATAAATAAGTTTCCTTCTTCGACTTGCATCGTTACTCTATCACAAGACATGTAATTAAAGATGGATAATGGAAAAGAAAATTAAAATACTAAACAAAACACTTAAAAAAAAACACAATTTAATAGCAAACGGTGGAGCAATTTAGTCTTCCGTAAAAATTTCTACGATACAAGCACCAAGTTTCATCCCTTCCCATAACCCTATTGTATTGCATCAAATAAAGTACTTCAATTTAAATTATTTTTTTTAGAATGTAATGGAAATGCAAAGTTGAAGCTGGAAAGATTTCGACGTAGTCATCAGATTAGAGTCATAATGTAATTTCTTACGGTTGGCAGGTAGTGCTCTTAAGTCAAGGCGAATGATGCTGTTACCATAACTTCGTCGTAAGTCATGAGCTGTGTGTATGTACGTTGGTTTCGGTTCGGATTCATTGTATTTACGTTGATGTTGAGAACACGACATCTCGGAAAAAAAATTATTTTCAAAAATAACTATTTTTTGTGAATCATAGAATGAGTTTAATCTGAGGTACTTACTATTTGTACATTAAAAAAACGTCATAACGTTGATGCTCGTACCTTAATTGATATCGAAACTGCATGCATTCAACTATTTGTAGATTAAAACGATTGCTCCTGACGAAGACTTCAACGAGTTTGAACTTAGACTCTCAGATTACCCTTTTACAAGGGTAGACCGGTACCATGCGTTTTTATTGATGAAACAAGAAGCTTATTGGGTTTTGTACAAATATGTGGTCATATGAATTATTTGACGCTTAAGCCTAAGCATTTTGAAGACTTGTCTAATCTGCAAATACAAATATTTGTCGCACAAGACCATATGTGATCCAGTGCCTAACTTCTCTCGACCATTCGTGTTGTGCGTTTTACGTTTTTTACACAAATGGAAGGGACCGACAGTTTAGAGCCCTGTTTAATCTAGACATTTATAATGATACAACGTTTGAACGTTTTGGAAATGATTCGGACCTATCGAAGAAATTGCAAAGTTAAAGTTAAAAGTTAAAGTTATTTTTTAAAAAAAATCCTTTGTTACCACCATTTTAAGAAATGCTATGGCGATGCTGAATATTTTTAAATGTTTATTTTCCAAGAAGGAAACGTACATGAGGAGTTCACATTAGCTCAAAATGTTCCTCTTGGTGTAAACTTTTATTCAAATGTACTTACATTGCAATTGTTAAAGAATTTTCAGCAAAAAATACAAAATACTGCATTTCAACTAAATTGTGGAGTTTCGTAATTTACTCAGAAAAAATTAATTAATTCAAGAATTTCCTGAAACAAAACCATTAAAGCATTTCAAGACCGATCGATAACATACATTGAATTTATGATTTCACATAAAAGACCCGAAATACTGGTATATGGTGACAGCTTCAGTGCTGGAATGGTAGGCTATTAGATGCATCTGCCATGTTACAGATTGAACTTGCGAATTTTATGGATAACTTGCTTATTCGAAATATAAACTTTTTCAGCGCTCCGTGTTTACTCGTAGTTTACGGAGCTCTATTGCTCTCGCTCCTGCGATTGGAAACGTAAGCATGCCAGAACTAAATGTGCCTTGTTGACGTTCGCCACAATTTGGAAAAACTCATTCTTTAAAGCTTGAATTGTGGAGATGATTGTTAGTTTTATGTTCAATTATGCCCCACAAAAAGTAATCCGAGAGATTAGACTCTGATGATCATATATTTGGTATTATGTGCCAAATGGAAATTATAACTATTCATTCCTGAATCGCTTTGTGCATTAGTGCTCAAACACGTATGATCCTTCACATAAACTGTCTATCCAGGGCTAAACAATTGCCTCGAGCCCGTTGATGTTTCCGTCAGAATTCACTCGAAGACCGTGGTAAAAATAGAGGGGCACAACGTAATTTCCATTGCTCACTGATCTAAAGACCTTCACACTGGTAGGAAACTTGGGGGCAGTTGAAGGCTCCACATACAGCCATCTGTCGTTCCTTCAATTGACCTTTGGATCCTATTCGAACCTTTTTCAAACCAAAAGAAAACAAATAAGGTCTTGATTTCCCGGATACTTCAACTTGAGGAACCACCTTCCTTAGAGCACACGCTGTTTTATTATTTCTTCCAACATAAACTGGCTGAAACTGGGGTTTTTATAAACCACACCGAGAATTCATTGCAATAAATGAAGGTCCATGTAATTGACCTTTTTGACTTTCCAGGGTCCTGGTGAACAAGATGTCGAACTTGTTTAACAAGTTCTGGGCGTTCTCGCTGTCGGAACGTGTTAAATGCGTTTTACGTTACGAAACAAACGAAACATGGCCTGCAGAAGCTTTTTTACTTAACGCGAAACTTGTGAATGACAAATCTTCAGTCCGCACAATTGTTAGAGGAAGCACCAGACCCTTTGCCATGCATCTATGTTTGCTCCGAAAATGAAAAAATGGGTCCAAAGATATCTGGGAGTTATGGAAACGACGAAGAGCAGAGCAGAGCCAATGGCCCTTCGCAAAAGAACTAGACCTACACACGTAAGGCTCTAGATTCTTCGAACGCTTTGCTATTGAGTCAAAAAACTAGAAAAAAAAATAGTGAACTAGTAAATACTAAAGGTAAGTCATGAAGGGTTTCACATTGGACTACAGGTACTCCGAGTGGAAGTTTTGTGCTTTGTAACCAACACACCATTATTAATCTAAATTTTACTCAAGAGATTTATCCTTTTCTTCACTCGTTGTACCTATTTTGAGGTTTTCTCACTAAGGTTCATAGACGGATACGAATACGAAGTGATAAGAGATACTCTTATGTACATATGTTAACTAATATGGGTGGCGCTAAGACATCGAGGAGTTCGTGAACCCTACATACAGATGATCATGGACATGTATAACGGAGCAAAGACAAGAGTAAGATGACCCGCCGGAGTCACCGAAGAGTTCCCAACTAAATTCGGTGAGCACCAGGGAAGTGTTTTAAGTCCTTTGCTTTGCAGTCCTATATTACCTGCTTGAAGGTTAAGTGACGGACCCCAAAAAGCATTAGTTATTCTTTGCTGACGATTAAGCCATTATAAGCGAGGATCAAACCTCTCTGCAACAAGCACTTGATGTATGCATCGGTGTTTTGGAGGGAAATGGGTATCATATTAGTCCAAAAAAGACAGAGTACCTGTACTGCCCAATCTCTGATTCATTCCGACCTATTTCAGACATTTATTTGAATGAAAAAGTGATTTCCAAGTGCGAAAATTTCAAATATCTGGGATCATAGGCTCAATAGCGAAGTAACCACTGATGACATCAGTAATCATGTACATACAAGGAGGGATGCTAAGAACCCTGTTAAAAAAGCAATGTCAATCAAAGTTCCACAATGCAGACAGAAACCCTATGTAATACAGGGAAGACAATGAAAGGGAGGCTCCAGATACATTGTGTTGTGATAACCCTCGATATTAAAAACGCGTTCAACAGTGCAAATTGGAACCATATCTCGCAGGCACTTAGAAATATGAGAGTACCACCCTACCTAATAAAAATATTTGTCGTTTAATTAAGGCACCCAATACTCCTATATAATACCGAATACGGCCTGAAACAGTACAGCGCCATGGGGATCCGCGCTAGGCCCATTGCTGTGAAACATTATGTATGATGACGTACTACGTCTTCCAATAGTTGAGAAGTCAAAAATAGGTCAGCTTTGCCGATAACATAACCATTGTGGTTACACCCAAACTGTTAGTTAAGGCAGAACGGTTTGCGAGCGAAATTGAAAGGACCGTGCGAAAATAGCCCACCTCGGCTGTCTTGTTAATAGCGGAACATATAACTGATGTGGTTCTCATAACCAGCAGAAAGACATATCGTTCACGGACGGATATACCATGACTTCGAAACCGCACATTAGATACCTTGGAGCGTTGCTAAATGCAACACCTTCTGCTCACGGAGCGTCTCATCATAGACGCGCACAAGTTTCGTCCTGCTGCAACTATTCCTTTACGCCAAAATATCCGCAAATGAATCGATTTTCAAGCGTATTTAATTTAATTGTTGCAAAGATGTCAACTAATGAAGAGGAATAACTTTTGTTAAGTTAACATCGTCACCGCAAGGAAAAGAAGACACGTAGGAAAGCGTACTGCAAGCGACCGACACCGCTATGCATTCATTGCAGCTTGTCTGCTTTGACTAATACTTGCATCTCGCTCTTGGTGTGCAGGTGTACATATACAGTACTCGTGTATTATGCCCAACACCAGAGAGTGAAATTACTACATAACACAGTTTCTGCTGGGACATGGATGTTTTCCACTCGTACATACATACATAAGCACAAGCACGACGATAGCACACGGTCCACTATGCTCAGATTGCAGCGAAAGTGTGGAACATGTAGTATTTCAATATCTACCTTTTTTAAGCGAAAGGGAATCGTTGAGAAGTGGCCATGGAATACAACGAACCGCTGAAAACAATTATTGGTTAAATGAAGAACGCAAAAGACGTCATGGAATAGGTGACAGAGAATATAACTATGTGACATTCAATGGCAGAGGAAACTTCTCTTGGACAATCGAGAATAACGCGGGGAAGCCGTGAACAGCTAAGTGTAAACTCTCCCTGCGAAGAAATGGTAAGACGACAATACCGAGGGGAAATAGGAGAGTTTTGGTGAGTAGGAATCTCACACTTCTATCAAGCACGGGCTCAAAAGTGTCTTTCTGAAGATTCTCATCGTCATCCGAAAAAAAGTGTAGAATCTCTAATCCAACCCTTAATGAACAATCGTTTTCCCGGAGTACCAAATTGATTGAACACGAGTGTGTTACTAATGACCGGTGCAAAATAGCAAAATAGCATCCGAGCATTAACACATGAATAAAGGACACAGATACAGGAGAATAATTCAAAAAGTTGATGTACCAATAAATCATAAAAATACATCGAGCTTTTAAAAACACTTACCAGCATAAATCGCCTCAATAATGACATCTTCTAAATGTCGCACATTTTCGACTTCCAACTCTTCTAAAAGAACACTATACGGGATGCATTTGTTCTTGATAGCTAGCGAAACAATGGTTAAGTGTTGAAGTTTCTTTCGCATCGCTGTTGTGAGCTCTAAATATTCAGATGGATTCTGCGAATATTGCTTATAAGTACCATAAGCAAAGAGGTTAAGGGTGTTGTAGTAGTTCGCATTGGGACCATTCTGCAACTGAAAAGCAACTGAGTTAAATCGATGTACACTTAACGCGATAATCAGAGTTACCTCTATTATATTTGGCATCGCCAGTAGTTCTGCAAACACGTAAATTCCTGGCGCTTCCAATACTTGCTTTATGAGTTCCAAACAGGCAGCACCACGAGCAGTTTTCGCAAGGATGGTAAACTGTTCTAACTGGTTACGAGTTTCCGAGTGTGTCCCTTCCGTATTGTCTTGAGCCATTAGGATGTCGGTAGTCATTATTTCTTCTCACTGTATACCGATTATTTAAGAAATACAAAATAGCAAAATGTTCTCTAGCCGGGGAACAACAAAGGAAATTTGGCTTTTTTTTTCTAATCCTATATATTTTTCCCGAGATGAACTATATATTCCTGGAATTGTTTTAAAGATGCTTGAATTAATAAGTCTCTAAGTCAACCAATAATGTTTTTAATATTTACATTTGGTTATAGATTTCTTTATCTACTTCGGTTAGAATTTTGCAAATACTTAAACAGAACCTGCTACAAACGTCAAATTTTCAGCTTCTGCGGATGTCAAATTGCGCTGAATATGCTCGCCAACTCTGACAGTTGGTCTACACAACATAGGACTGTTCTATATGACATGCCATTTTCTGTTGACGTCAGAAAATATAAAAAATGATAAAGAGCTCAAAGATTGTAAACGTAAATTTGGTAAAAGAAAATGCACAAATGTGATTTTAGATACAGGCTTAGCAAAACATATTTATACACATTTACTTATGTATGCATTATTTAATTAATTAACATAAAAAAGTCATTATTCGAATCGCCGATGAAGTTAGAAATCTAGGAGTTATATTGTGAAGCAAACTTTCTGTTCAAAACATTTTAAGTTCAAAACTACCAAAGATCAATCGGCCTTTGGCAGTGTAAAGATACATTTGGCTTATCATAGAAAAGGGTCCTTTAGATCTATACGGCAACGATAAGACCAATCCTCGAATACGCATCGGCAGTTTGATGAAAAAAAATAATTTTTTGTAACATTATGTCCTATCATCTCCCAACCAATCGTGTTGGTTTTATTTTTTTGCACCCATGAGGAGAATGTCATTTCCGAAAATCGTAATTGAGAAGTGTCTCATAACATTTATTACTCTCGGATGTTTGTCAGAGAAAAAATTTTTTTTTGTGTTTTTGTGGATTCAAGCGTCGAACATTTCGCTCAGTAGTTCAACGCACTAACTATGGTGCGCAAAAGTGTAATAAGCATTATCGTAAGACAATCCCTGCTTCTTTTCCTAGACTCCAAAGAACGGCTTTTCTCGGCTGCTTACGGGCCTTCTCCAGCACGCCTGGCTTTGCTCTATGTGCTCCGCTAAACCTTGCCCCTGGATATTTATATCATGGGCCGCATTCTGAAAGATCTCTCGTCTCAGATAACATTCGTACTAGATGTACTAACGAATACGGCCTCTGATGCTGTGGCACCGAAAATACAATTGTAGCACAAATACACAGTCAATTTTCCCTCGTCATTGGAATGGCTTTAATTAGACTCTCAACCGGGGAAAGAATAATATCGAAATTTCAAGGATGGCTTCGAAAGTTGACATGGGGCCTGTGCTGGTGTCTTCGTAGAAATAGACTCCCCTCTCCGTTTGATCAATAAGCATTTGTCCTCCAAATCAAGATCTACTTGCATATGTAATGGCCATGTGATTTTTTAAAGAAAATATGGATTTAAACGACTATATATGTAGGTTTGCAGCAATAGCTTCATAAAAAATCCGCGAATTTTCTTTTGCAACAGGAATATTGACTGAAAACGACTCTTAGGCGTCTTTTCAGGCCACTTCACTTTCTCCAATTACCTCAGCATGTTGGATTAAAGCTACTCAACAAACTTTGGTGCATGTAAAGAAGACGCTGATACAGCGGAACATTTCTTCTGTTACTTTCCTACTTTTGATTTGCTCGCAGTAAATGGTAAATCCTGGGGCCGATATGCTAAATTGTGATCTCTGCATTTCTGGAGCCCCTCTCGTATTTCTCGAAAATCGTTAAAAATCGGTAAAAGACGCGGTGAGGTTGTTACTGACCTTGATGGAGCGGCGACCACTCGCCATCGTCATCCTATACAACCGAGTTTGGCAAAACAGAAATTATCAACCTCAACTCACGAGCTCAAATACTCGTAAGCATTGCTGAACAGGCGGTAGGAGATAGAGAGAATAGAAAGTGTCCAATAATTACCGTTATAAGGAGAAGTAAAAGTGGATAGGTTCGCTTCGAAAAGGCGACAACTCCATAGCTAGCTAAACGATGACTGGAACTTGCTAACCCTAGATGGAAGAGAAATATTCTTCCATTTCACATAACGGTAAAAAAAAGAATTATGGCAACTAGGGAGTGTTATATAGAATGACGACACATCACCAGGAAACGTAGGGGTGATGACGAGTAGCCTTGTAGAATTCTTGGGACCAACAAGGGAAGCTGGACATAACAGGAAAAATTTTAGCAATCGGCTTTGTTTATCTCCTCCTATCCTTTCGTGCATAGACGGATAAACTTGACAGATATTGAGACTAGATATGGGCAGGTTTATTTAACTTGTAACACTCTATCATAGGCAACTATGCAATGGCCTTAGTAATTACCCCATCAGGTTGATGATGGCTTTGGGCGTTGAAATAGTACGGCAGACAAGATCTTGAATGCTTTGTTAAGGAGACTCTATAGTTGGCGCACTTTAAATGGTCTCATTTCTTCAGGATATGACAAACGATGCTGAGATTCAAATCATACCCTTCAGTTTTGAAAAGTTTGGCTGCTGGGCTGTCTTCTTCCGCAGCTTTATTGAACGTAATGTATACAAATCCTCACTTTATTTGCCTCGAAATATGTCGAAGGAGATTATGTAAAATATCTGCAAGTGTGTTGGTATCATCATTGATTTAAATGTTTATCTGTCTGGCTGTCTGTTGGTTTTTTTTTGACTTTCTTAATAGCCCCCGAAGCGTAGTTTTTGACTGAGACAGGGTAGCCTTCCATCTTAGCCTATCTCGGACACGCAGCTACCAGTTGTCAAAACCAATCACTCTGGCATTCGCAAAAGGTATTTTTTGTCTTCCTGGCTGCCTCGAACCTGGGGCTGAAACTCGAATATATTTTTGGCCGCAGCAATGTTATCCATACTCTCGATGTGGCCGAGCGAGTTCCAATGAAAATCAGACCCTAGGACGAGGAACCTGTTACGTCTGGTTCGACTGCAGACGCCACCGTTGATCGCGGCGAGAGAATTCTTCCACCTCATGTACTCCGTTTAAAGGCTCTTGCTAGACTTCTGAGACGTAGTTCAGGCAATCAGGTCAACGTGGGATGCCTCCTCGGGGTTGATACAAATGTGTTTGATTTGAGTCTTGGAGTTTTTTTACTACATCAATTTAAGTATAAAGTTTGCCAGCAACGAATTGGCTCTTATCAGTTTAGTTTAAGACCAAATAGTGCACTCCGCAGATAGTAGGAAAAATCCAGGAATTTCAGACCGATACCCACCATCTCTTCATACATTTTAAAGTTACTTGTGGTAGTATATATAAATATGGGTTATAAAAAGTCATGCCAAATATCAGCATCCCTGCCGAGCTTGTCCGTCGACGATGGAGGAAACTTATTGTTTCATCTAGATTGACAGAAACACCACCGAAACCCTCGATGTTGAAAAAGGTTTAAAAAAAGGTGTCGCGCTATCACTTGATCTATTTAATATAATATTTGAAGCAGTTGTACGTAACTCAAACGCCACCTTTAGAGGCACAATTTTTCGAAAGACCGTTCAAATACTTGCATATGCGGATGGTAGCGTTTGTAAGCATTAAAAAGGCGGCAAAGATATGTTTGACTAGAAATGAGGACAAAATGAAGACATCAAGCTCTTGCCCATCGCTGCTTCTTAGGGCTAAGAAGGTATATAAGAAGTAAAGACATTTGTCAAACCTCAAAGGAGATTCTATATAATCCCTGATTATCCCGTTTCTGCTATATAACGCAAACTCTGACAAAAGCAGATAAAACTTCCCTCGATAAAGGGAAAATTATTCGCGTTATACTCGGTTAAGTTTGTATCAATGGAACGTGGAGGAGAAGGTTTAACGACGAACTCTATGAGTTATGCAGCGAAGTCGGTCAAAAAGTTGCGAGTGCAGTGGCTCATATGGCTGGTCACTTATGTAGAGCGCATTGACATCAACGCACCGGCCCTTCGAGTCTATGAATCCACCCTAGAGAGACAGCGCAGCAAAGGAAGATCCTACCTTAGGTTGCGCGTCCAATTGGAGAGTGACCTTTTTTTATGCACAGGAGGTGAAACCCTTTGTAGATAAATCGGTTGCCCTTGCTTGGAATAATACCCGACTTCATGCTCCTGCATGATTACGTGACTAAACGTGACCCCCAACCATGTCCTATTGGCCCTAATAGTGCCACAGCTCAAGGCATTCCTAAGTAGCGAGATCACGTCTTCTTCCTTTTATGATCCAGGGTTTTCTCCCTTTTGGGTTCTCGGCGTTTGATTTCCCACCTTAGAGCATCAGGTAATCGCGGAAGCTTCCATATCCCGCTAGGAATTGAATAAGGTAGAAATTTACTTCGCCCTGCTTTCTTCTGGTCCACTTTTTTATGTTTGGCAGCAATGTGTACATATGTCCACCGACCATTTTTTGAGGTTTTCCATAGACGTTGACATTCTATTTTGGCATTCGCATTGTATATACATATGTAGGTATGTATATGCTGCTTAATTCATCTTCCGCGGCTATCGCACTTATCGCATCCCCCGATATGGATCTGTATGCGCAGCATACTCTAAGCGTTGCTCTTCTGTGTGCAGAGTTTATTCTTCTTATGTATGTATAAGTTTATTGATGTCCATAGAGGGGTTACTTACATGAGGACTGACTTTTTCAATGTCGCAAGCAGGTTTCTCAATGGCTGTCTGTAATATTTGGCATTAGCCAGGATATTACGGCTACAGCCCGATTGGCTTTTACGTCTGCGTATATTAGGTGCTCTCTTAAGTTGGGCCTGTTCTCAAACAGAACCCCCAGGTACGAGTACTTTATGCTAGACTCTGTATCGATGGGGAGTTCACTTACCCGAATGGCCAGGCGCGCAACTTTCTTGCGGCAGCTAATGAGGACAAAATGTGCGAAACTGGAGGCAGTTACCTAAGTACCGAGGTGTCTAGAGGGGCATCTTGGTTGGACTGCAAGCACTATTTAAAGTAAGGTAAAAGTAAGTAACTAGCCTTCAACTATTCTTACTTCTCTGTGAGATAATTTTATTGATCTCATTATTCCATTAAATGCCGCAAATTCATTCTTAAACCACATACCTACCAATTTGCTTTACCAAATTAATTTCAATTCAATTGAAGCTTATTGATGACTTTTCGAACAGTCAATTATTATCCTTGACATACCCCTGTCATAAAAACACTTCGCCCTCTCACCTCCCGTCAATGATTTAAACTTCACTGCAAAATTCACACAAAGCTCGAAAAAAAAGAAAAACCAAAAGAAGACTTCACACACGACATCGTTGGTTTGCGTGTACTTTTTGCGGGTTATTTATTTTTATTTTATACATCCTTAAATGTGATTTTATCCTTTGGAAGATCCACTTCAATGCCCAAGCATGTGGAGAGAACCATATACCAGTTGTATTGTATGAAACTTTACGGACTACCAAGAGTTCCGCGCTATTACATGTATTGTCGCACCTTAAACTCTTGGCCAGCGTGGTATACACATTCGTATGTACATATGTGTATACGCACATGTACATGCATATATAGTTATCATAGTCTCATCCACCAGTTGCAGGATTTCCGTTAGTATCGTCCTTGTTGTCGGCGTCGTGCTACAAAATCATTTGCGGCTTTAGGTGGCATATAAATTTTCTTACACACATACGAGTATAAACCACCCACTTCGTTTCCATTCACAAACACTCACATTTTCCAAAGGTGCCATCGTCTTTATCGGCATTGTGAACTACCAAGAGTGTGGGTGAAGGTCCTTGTCGCGATAACTTTCACACTCCTTTTTTTTTTTCTTCTTCTTTTTGATATTACTGCCTGAATATGTGCTAACAGCATGTAGTTGAGGCGCTCAAGAGGCCATTTATGTTATTTACATTCCGGTTGTAAAGTGGGAGGAGGGTAAGTGTTAGGATGTTCCATTCTTACGGTTTTTAATGCTTCAGGTAAATATACTTGTATACGATATGAATGCATGGAGAGCGAATAAGGGGGTACGCAACGCTCATAACCTCAATTGCAATCTCGGGTGTAATCTGCAAAATGTGATTTGGGGAACTTTTTTTTTTCCTGCTCGTAAGTTGGACATTCTTTCTGTCGAAGTGAATTTTTTAAAGGGCGAATGTAAATGAACCTTTTATGTTATTACTTTCAGGAAAAGTATGTAAGAAAATAATAAAAAAAAAAATTCAGCGATTCAACTGAATTGTGTGACGGAGCAACCTAGAGGTAAGTTACGAGTAGAGGTTGGTTGAGTGGTAGTTTGTGTGTAAGAAAAACGTACTTCTACTCCCAGCGGAACAATTTTATATTTTCAGATTTATGTAGTACGAGTAGGTACTTTTTTTGTCAGAGAATAGGGCCGAATTCAGTTAGAAGATACTAATCTGATAGTAATGTGTACTTATCGAAGGTAGAGTAGAACTAAATTTATACACAAAAAGACAAATGCTATTCTTCTGAAATGGAAAATCTCATTTTTCTGGTTTCTGGTTTTGCAGTGAGAGCGCGCGGGGCGGGCCCACAATAGAACGAAAAGCAATTTTTCAAAGTAATTGATTCAGGGCCCAACTGTTAGAGATATGCAAAAACGGAGTGCGTGAGGGTTGCAGTAATTGCAAAGATGTTGATACTTCTCAAGGTTTATTTATTTAGCTATAAAATTTAACTTAAACTAAAACTTAAAAGTTATCATCTGGAATATATACATACATATGTATATGTACATATACATATATGTATATGTATATGTATATGTATATGTATATGTATATGTATATACATATATGTATATGTATATGTATATGTATACATATATGTATATGTACATATGTATGTAAGGGGAGAGGTCATATGGAAGAGAGAAAACGGTTTCTAAAGGAGAATTAACTAAAGTGAAAGTCAAGCATGTTCTGTGCATTGTTGGCCAAACGCAACATTCTGGAGATTGTTTCGAAATGGCCATAGTTGGTGCGGTGTTGAGGGAGACAAAGTGCGGAACAGACCTAAGCTTATGTGGGTTTGTGTGAAGGGACATTATTTCCCCCATTGATCCGAGGGAATCAATGGTAGCAGTTAATATTGGTGCACGAAGAGAATGTCAGCGACTTCGCAACGCTTTACAAGGGTATAGTCGTCGGACTAAGGAAGACCGCGTAAGGCAAAACGGATAAACCTGCGCTGCACAGCTTCAGCGTTCAAAGTGAGTGGGCGTCGTGAAAAGGTGACCAAACTAGGCTGGCGTATTCAAGGAGCGGTCTGACAAAGGTAATATAAAAGGATTTTGTAACGTAAGGGTTCGAGAATTCCTTAAACCACCGTTTTATGAAACAGAGAGAGGAATTGGCTTTGAGTATAATTTGATCAATGTGGGAACGGAAGTTTAGCTCCCTGTCACAAATAATACCCAGATCGCGTATAGTGGAGACTGAGGGAATTGACTCGTTACGAAAGTAGTAGGTTCTGAGGGGAGGTGGAACTCGTTTACAGGAATATCTTATGGATTGACATTTACCGACGTTAGGTTGTAAAAAGTTTTTGTCGCACCATGTAAAGAACGAATTTAGTAAGAGAGGATGTGTAGGGGTAGATATTACCTTAATGATTTTTATGTCGTCCGCGTAAATCGACAGTTCAGAGTGTTTTATGATGTGACCAACATCGTTTATTGTTAAGACAAATATCAATGGACGGTTAGGTTAGTTGTTGTGAACCTACCTTTTAAGAAACCGTGCTGTTGTGGAGAAAAGATGGATTTGCGGTGAAAATATAGTGACTCGTAGGCAATGCTTTCGAAGAGTTTGAGGATAGAATGGAGTTTAGCTATGGGTCGGTAGTAAGATATGACGTGTTTACTCTCTTTTTTATGGATAGGGAAAATAAAAAAGTCCTTCCATAGTTTTGGGAAAACGGCTTGAGAGAGTGAGAGTCGAAATAAAGTTGTAAGGAGCTGATACAGAGCTTTAACACATTTTTTTAGACATATGGTGGGCAGATCATCAGGACCGGGGGAAAAGTCATCCTTGAGCCGATTGATCTTTTCGGGTACCTTATCAGTTCTTATGTCAACTAAATTGGTAACCATTCGGTCGAGGTTTCGGAGATAGAGGGATTCGCAGAGGATGGAAAAGCGGTAGTAGATCTGGATCTTAGGTAAGTTTTCCATAATTTGTTTCTGGCATTGCGAAAAGTACGCAATTCGTTATTATACCAGGGAGGGGATGGCAAGCAGTTTTTTCGCGGCAGAAATGGAGCAGATTGGAGAAGACAATCAAAGATTGCTGTGTAAAAGAATTCAAGAGCGATATCAATGGGGATGTTATTATTTAGAAAGAGGCCGAAGTTTAAGTTATTGACTAGGCTATTAAGTTAAACGAAGTCAGCTTTACGAAAATTGGAAGAAAGAGAGTTCTCCGAATCGACGGTAATGTTGTCGTTTTTATAAGAAATTGTACGAGCGAGTGGAGGGTGATAGTGGTCAAGGGTGGAGAGAAGATGGTTGCTCGCAGTAACCAGGGAACTAAGGACGTCGGATGTGAAAATGAGATCTAGTTGCCTACCAAAGTTGTTTGGTAGACTGTGAAGGAATTAGTTGGAATAAAAAATGATTCGTCCTCCGATGGAACCCATTGCAAAACGGAAGGTTGAAGTCGCCAGCAATAATAAAATCATCACCGGGACTTCAAACAGAGAGTTAACTACATCAATAGCCAGCTGGTATGCTTGGGCGGGTTGAGAAAGGCGAATATAACAGCAAGGAATGTATATGATCCGTTTGGATACAGATATTTTAGAGCAAACGAATTTAAATGAAGTGGCATTTGAGATTTTGACGAGAGTTGCATCAAGACGATTATGTATGGCTATAAGAACACCACAGCCGAAGGAGAGGTTATCGTTATCTTGGCCGTCAGCGCGAAAAACTACGAAATTATATGTAAAAAATTGGGACAAAGGTTGGTTTCAGTTAGTGCAAAAATGTCGTAGGGAAAGTTTTTATGAGTTAAGGTGCACCATCGATGTTTTGGTGCGAAGTCCTCTGACGTTCTGATAGTAGAGGCAGTTTCGACAGAGTGAAATGGAACAACTGGATAGAAGTTAGGGACGAAAATATTTGTTGAAGTTGCTGCTAGATTTTTGGAGATACAAGAGACTTTTGGAACCAATATGAGAAGCAAAAGTTGAAAGATCTTTGGCCACAGTTGAACTCTCATGAAAACGGGTGTAGATATTTCTCAGGGCCATAGGGTCAGTTGGGAGACCCTCTTTTTCAATCAAAACCATGACATTCGTCTTTGCCTTGCCGTCGATGCAGACAGAGTCAGGCTTGTCATATATATAGGCTAGCTAGAGGCGGACATTTTCAAAAAGCCGGTGATCACTCAGTCTTGACATAATATAGCGGCCATCGAGGTCATTGATCATTGATGTGGGGTTCGCTAATTTAGTTTGTTAAAATTAACGAGGAAATTTACTTCGAGGAAATAGTTTATTTAGTTCATCTTAATACGGCTTATGCATTTCGTGCTTTAAGACATGAAAAAATAAAATTGATTCAAATTTCTGTAAAAATTTTCCAACTGTCGACTCATAAACTACCCAGAATGTGGACAAATACAAAGAAACAAACTTCAACTCTTACCGAGCTCGTCTGTCTAACTCTCAGTATCTCATCCTTATCAAAGAAGTAGTCAAAACCACACTGGGATACCAAGCACCTCAAAAAAAGTGTCCATGGTACATACGATGATCTTTAGAATTACCGGAAAAATGTGAGAAAAGATACACATCATAAAAGTGAGGAAAAGAGTAGGTAAAAGGAAGAGGGCAAAGGCGGTCTCCCAGCTTAAGGAAATCGAAGAGTGTCGCGAAACAAAGCAACTGCTAGCTGACTAAGAGTCCAGAACTCAGGCTCTTCGAAATAGTAAAGTGAACTTAGTCACAGATGCACGGTAGATGCAATTGTAGATTTGTTTAAACAAGTAGATCAGCAGATGCGCCGGACGCTCGACATATGCGGTCGCTGCCAACGAGCTTTCACGGCAATTAATGAACAGGCGAAACGGGTTGGTGTTCAAATGAACGAGGGCAAAACTAAGTGCACGTTATCAAGGAATGAAACACCATCTGCCCACCGCCTAGTACAAAACATCACTGTTGATAGTTTTAATTTCAATGTCGATAAGGAGTCAACATCAACTTCCCGACATTTTGATGGAGATTCGATCAAGACTAACCCTTGAAAACCGGTGCTACGTGGGCAACAAGTGGTTTCAAACTACTTACTCGGAAAATAAAATATATGCCCTTTAGAACGCTAATCCTGCCAGTTCCTGTACAATAGCAGACCATTTATTGGGCGTTTTCGGGCGAAGAAGCCATGTACCTCGACTTCAGAGGCTCGGCCTCTACTAAGGCTCCAGACAAATGGATCGTTTACAGTCCCAGGTTCGAGACGACGCACGTTAAAGACCAAGCTATCGCGGATGCCAGAGCGTTAGAGCTTGACAACAGCAAGCAGCGTACTGGGAATCGTCACGATGGAAGCCTACCCTGTTGTAGGCAGAGGCTCTGTACATGTCACCTGGTTAGGTAAGTAAGTTTGTCCATTACATGTTAAGTATACACTCTATGCTCGGTATGCGGAGTGTGGTTTTAGTCGCGTCTTAACACAGGCATACTTGCATGGTTATATTCTAGAAGCTACTCGAAGGGGCAACCGCTGATATGATTTTCATGAGTGGATAAAAACCGTGTCTTACAAGAATTTGATCTCCAGCGTCAGTATTCAAATCAGAAGGACATAATGCCAATGCGGTGGTTGATGGCGGTTCTCTTTTAGAGTTTCCCACATTTTTCATCCAATTTTTTTTTTGCTGGCCTTCTATTGCTATTTTCTATTACTATTTTCCTTCTAGTTTCAACTTTCTCTTTAAACTACACTTCAAATTATTCGTAGATACTTAAAATAGTCTTATAAAGGGAATAATTTGCACAGGCAAGTCTTCAGTTTTTGCTTGCTTTTCTAAGCGCATAAGAAAGCAACATCCATGGCCAAGAGGCAAGAGCAACTAATGCAGTGCCTTGGGTTAATCTTAAAATTTGACCGCTTTGTATGTGAGTAAGTACGTAGGATCAAGTTGTGAACTTTATTCTCTTCCTTCAAATATCCAACGATGCAACGGTAGAACTACAAACACTTTGTAAACTATGCAAGGGTTTCGTTAGGACAAATTGTAGTACACATCGATGATTCCTTTAATTAGGTCAGCTAAGACGATGTACTTCTATCAACATCTCGCCGAAAGGGCAGCAGCGTATCTTCAGATTTGTTTTTTGTTGTGATTAATCCTTGTAGTTGTTGTTCGAGTATGCACATATTTATTCAGAGTAGTATCAAACTGAGTCAACTCATTAGACCATTTCGCTAAAACTTCGAGAACAGCAGAAACAAAGCAATTATACGCGAGACAATTGGTGCCACAAGCAACAGGCAAATTTTTTTCGAAGTTTTACTGAACAAGTAGAAGGAGTTCCAAGAAATGTCATTCTCCTGGGGCGGAAAATGAGTTCTCATAAAACTAAGTTGGTACTGCTCACAAACAAGAACATACCTCAATTTAGGATACCAACTGTTGCGGGAATCCCCCCCAGGAGATCGGATACCTAAGGTGCTTGGAATTTGTGACTGGCAAAAAGTTGAACTGGAGAATGAACGTAAAGGAACGAATGACGAAGGCCACTATCTATGAGTTTCTATTTGTACAGTGGAATATTTGAAAAGTTACTGACCAAGTCGTAAAACTATCTTAAAAATGTTCGCATCCATTGTGACGCCTATATATTAGCACACTTACAATAGTAGCCTGATGTGGTGGCATGCAGCCATCAAAAGTACCAACTTCAAAGACATTGTAAAAATACAAAGCCTGGCGTGGAATAAAAACCAGACCAGCAGCAAAACTTTAATCTGTCTTAAACCTGCTGCCAGTAGATCAATTATACAGAAATTTGCAGCTAGAAATATTATGGGAATCAGACAATTGGAAACCAAGTGTTACGCAAAAAGGATATAACCGAATCGTCTCCTTTTACAAAGGAATGTATCAAGCATTTAGTATGTGCAACATTGAGCTTGGTATGATGCAGATAAGCTCAGTTCGAGTTAAGAATATATCCTTGGATTACAAGATTGCGTGAATATATTGCCTTCCGCGGTTAACAGTGACTTTGTCAGAATTTTTGACTCACTTGAACCTGGTTTCATTTTTCAATGCAAAAGTATGTAAAGTATACTGCGAAGCTGGCATGTAACCTGGTGCTTGTTTTTACTCGAAGGAGAAGTCGACATACTAGCCCACTAAAATTACACATATTTCGTGCAACAGACGATATGTGCCTAGCTTCCACGCTTAAAGAAATCAAGGCTTGGTTTTCCCAGGAAGTGTTGTATAACAATGGATCTGTATTGATTTGAGTGTGTCGAAGCGAATTATCTTCCTTCTTTGCCAAGCCCACCAACCTAACCTATCTACTCTTGAGAATTAATGCTTCGTTTTTCTGTATTTGCTGTGATAGTTTAGTTTTTAATATCTAGATAAAAAAACATATCTTTTAGTAGTTGGATATCTATAACAAGAAAATGTGTTTCTACTTAGTTGTACTTATTTTTAAATCCAACTTCGAACTCGTCTGTGTGTGTTGCGGTTACTCCATAACTGGTTTCACTTATTCTGCATTTCCCCGTTTGTTTGAAAGTCAACTTTAACCTGTTGCCTCGTCTAGCTCTGCATCAGTTATGCACAAAATCATACATTTTAAATGCAACCTTATCTTAACATATCCCATTCTCGTAACACTACGAGAGTACTAAAACAGATTATAACAGTTTGACAACGATTTCTCCCGTTTTATCACTACAGCGCAGGCGTTTGCCCCAGCCACAACTGGTCGAAAATACAGTTCTTATCATTGTTATCAGCACATGTTGTAACATTCTCATCCATCCTCAGTTGTGCTCTATTTGATGCTGGCCTAACTCTTCATTCTTCTGTTCGGGTTCCAAAGAAAGTTGAGTTGCCTAATAGATTTCTATGAACTGCTTTAGAATTCATAACATGAATCTCAACAGATAAATGTCCTTAAGTTCCTTTCTTTCATAATTACTTAATCTATGTATGTACATATCCAACACAGGTCGCATCAGATACTACATATTTTCACTGCTTATTTTGACAGATTTATTGGCATATTTTGATAATAGAATGGTTTTCTTTTGCAGAAGTCCTTTATTGGCTGACTGGTGACATTTTCTTTGTAATCAAGGCATTGGAAGGAGAAAGGCTGAAAATCATTCATTTGCCATCTGTAGAGGTAAACGATAGGTCATTGATCAAAATTAGTTTTATTATACTATCAAGCGATAGTATACTACATAAGTATGTATACCAAACGGAATTATTGGCCAAAATAGAAATGAATTGACTTAGTGATGCTATAGAATTTACCGACGGCAATTCATAATTGCCTATCGTAAGGGGGCAGCTGGTTGAAAATGTACGTACTGCGACCACCCACTGAGTGTGGTTTAGCACTTCATTTGAATTGAATTTGTTGTCAATTATTACTGTGATTGAACCGTAATCAGTTTTCCTCGGAATAAGAGAAAGAGAAAAAATAAAGAGGGAAGGAGATTCCCATGAAAGTTTTTTTTGTCTTTTTTTTTTTTTTTTGTAGAAAGATTGAAAAAGATGGTGTTGCACACGATGAACGCACATGTGACATCGAAGGAGACAAGGACAAACTAAATAAGTAAAATCGATTTCAGTCGGGCGGAGGGTTGAGTTTGTTTCTGATGGTATCTGTATGCATGTATTTCCATTTGTTATACGCTTCACCGTGTGTAGGAAGTTTACGACTTTATCATGACTGTGAATGTGTACATATCCTAAACGATGCAAAAGTGCCCTATTAAAAAGGATATGATAAAACTATGAGTCTTTAAGTTGGATAACATGACTCTTACAATTCTCTTTTCCTTCCTTAAATTAATATTAGGTACACGCACTTCACATAAAACGTAAAGTGCAAATTGTAGTTTTTGTATGTACGAGTACTTAAATTATTTTTATTTCTGTCCCTCGAATTATGTATGTAAGTTCTTGCTAATCCGATTGTGAAATGTTACCCCCCCGCATTATGACTATTCGTAAGCTGCTGGTGACTGTTTGAAATTATACTTCACAGTCGGTATTATACTATAAAATAAAATGAAATTGCGAGATCCGAATAAAATACCAGCAATTGCTTGAACTTCTTTCAGGTTGGCAAGAAGGGCAGACCGAATATGTTTATGACATTTTTTTCCAGTCCGATTCATTTCGAAAGACGTTGAAATGGTAGACAACGTTCATTTGAAAAGACACAGGCGTCTTTCTCAGATCTCTGTCTACGAATTTTTACTTCCACCTCCTTCCTACTAGAAATTCTGAAAAAGAATCTTCGATTATAGTTTGTTAGTGGGACGATGTAATCCATTTCCGTTAGGAGTCTCGATATATTCCACCAGTTCAGAATTAAGGCATAACAATAGGGCTTAGCTAACCATAGTCCATCTTCGCTAAGCCTTAGTACAGGTTTAGCTGCCAAGTTGCCGCAATTGGCTACATAAGAATACGCAATTACTGGAGGAGTACCCCAGAGATCGGTCCTGGGACCATTCCTATGAACCCTCGTGTACGATGACGCCTTTCGCCTTAAAATACCAGGCGAGTCTAAAATCGTGGGCCGGAGCTGTGAGAGTGACTGCATACAAAAGAAAAATTAGAGCAGTAAATCGGCTACCTCGGATCATACAGCGCGCGTCATCGCAGGAATTATACCCATCGATTTACTGGTGGAAGAACTGCAGAGATAGTTCCTAGAGAAGAGACAGGAAGGGCGCCTACCTTACAGTTAAGCGGACAGAAAGAACCATAAGTTTGATGGAGTGGCAGCAACTCTAGACTCTTTCTACTAATCCCACCTATAGAGACTTGGGTAAACTGCAAACATGGTGAAGTTAACTTCTATATGATTGCTTACAGGACATGGTTGTTTCCGGTCATATCTATTCAAATGTAAAAACGATGACTCTCCCACTTGTCCATCGTGCAGTGATACTCCTGAGGACGTGGAGCATGTATTCTTTCACTGCCCACGATTCCAGCTAAAAAGAGAAGCACTACAAGCAGAACTGTGAGAAACACCAACTGAACCAAAAATGTATGCCAAAAGTGGAGTAGACTAGCATGAGAAAGAAGAGAAAGCGAGGAAGCGAGGAGTGGACACCCAGTTACATATATACCAAAATGTGCCTACACAAGCAAGGACATTCTTAGTGGTGTTGTTCAGGATGACCTCTTTGACTTGTCTAATTCTTTGAATGCAATCCTAATCTTTTTTTCTTTCCTCGTGTGCCTAGACTTGTTCTAAATGTGCAATTGGGGATGCTACAGAAGGGTTCGACACATATGTATCTTTCAGCTGGTCAGCGATTTTGTTTCCCTCAATACCTTTGGTCGTGGTACCCACCAGAATTTGACTTTGTTACTCTTTGAGTCTAAGAATGCTTTAAAGCAACCAGCAATGGTTTCTGAGATGCAATAATGAGAACTCGGTGCTTTGACGATGGTTGCTTATGCCAGAGTCAAAACCGATGTTGACGTAAATATCAGTGCCTTCGAAAATTTGTGATTGGGGCCATAAATACCGGCTCCAACACCAGAGTCCATCTTTGATCCTTTAGTTTTGATGACAAAGATGTGTAATGGTCAATGGACTAAGTCCAATAAGTGCCTCTAGGTCTGCCGTAGAGCAGGTTCGCATAATCACGGTGATACCGAGACTTGCAAATCTTAATAGTCGTTGTCATTTTTAGATGGTCGACTCTTCCTTGACAGTATACCACTAAATTACCCAAGCAAAGGATATAGGTCTAACTATCATGATTCAAGGGAAATATGTCGTAAAACCTAAGTTTTGCCATACATTCGGCGAAATAACCACATGGCATTAGTCTCTTTGGTAATTTTGCTGTTAATGTGTGAGTTTTATCTGAAAAACAATGAAAGATGTACCATCGAGGATTGAGAGTCACTGTTCCAAAGTTCAGCCTCCGCCTTCTAGTGAATAGTACAAGAACGTAGATACTTGTTAGGGTTAATTGATAAATCCTCTCTGGCCCACAAGTCAGAGACAAAATGAAGCTGTTGCGCGCATTCTGCATTCATGGTTTCCGGTTACTATGATCACAAGATGATCAGCTTAGACGATTACGTGAATATTGCTGAGTCTAGTTAGCAGGTCATCAAAGACGATTGACCATAAGAGAGGCGAGAGGACGCCAACTTGTGGACAGTCTTAGGCTGCTGATTTATAGGTAGCCACTGAGACCTCTCCAGAAGTGGGTGTAATTCTCTGGCTTTCAACCAACCTATTAGTTGGATAATAAATGCCTCTGCGGGCAAGAACATTGGTTGTTGGATCAAAGCCAGTGTTGTCAAAGCAATCCTATTATAGAGGAAGGGTAATTTCCTTCGAGCAGAAGTCCCCCTTTAGAGAGGTGATCAGATATTGCAGGACAATCTTAGTGGATCTGCCTTTGCCATAGTATGCAGAAGCGTACTATTTTCTAAAAGGCCTTCTTTGGGATGCTCAGGTAACTATAGTTGTTGTGGCTGCGGACGGTTTTACAGACCTGTTGAGAATGAGTTTATGCACGCAAAGCCGATAAGACTTTACGCCTTTCAGCATAAGGGATAAGTGTCTTCCCAGGTCTCTTATATGTGGGATTTGGTGGGGGATTGTCGTCAGATTGTATGCGCTCCATCTCGGAACACTTACTCGTTTGTGGAAATTCGGTATAGACCAAAGCACAATCTTTAGTCATGCCTTGTTTTAAGGCAGCACTGAAGTGCTTCTGTTTAGGCTGAGAAGCCGGATAGACATATTCTCAACAGCAGCCTTAATAGTTGCGCTTTTTGACTTGATAATTAAAATTGACTTAAGAGCATAATTTTAGATTCATAGCACAGCGTTTCAGTTTGGGAAAGTGAGAACACATCCCATGCTCCCTGAATAAATGTGGTAATGGAGACTGTCATAGTGGTCCTACTGACAGCAGCTTTTTATTACCGAGTTGTGGATGGCTCATAGGCTACAGGTGGCGCTCATAAGCTTTTTGATATGCGTATGTTTTATACCCACAAGTATTCGGGAAAAGTAAGTTGGAGCCCCTATATGCTGCAAGAAAACTTATTGAAATCGAAAGTCCTCTGCCATCCGAAGTTCTCATAGTGAAAGCTAATCAAGAGCAAGGGGCTCTGAGCTTCTTTGGGGCAGGTACAAACAAGGTAATAGTTTCTTCTTTTTCGTCCACACAGGTTCTATAAAAAGTGCTAAGTGATGACACCTATTGCAGCGCCCACATACAATCAGCTTTGGTCAAATCTTGTCGCTAGACGTGTTATAACATTTGCTCACTTAAGATTTGTTTTTTCTTTTCGATAGCATCCAGTATAAATATAAGTTTGCAAGTAACGATTGCCCGATCCACAAGAAAGGAGACCCCCTCAACTCCGTACAAGACCTTATCTGCCATATTGTGTGAGCCGCCTGAAAACCTTCGTCAACAACTATCAGTGTGGTTTCAGGCCAGGAAAGTCCACAGTCGATCAAATCTTCACACTCCGGCAGATCCTGAAAAAAATTCAAGAAGTCCAAATCGATACTCACCATTTTTTTATCGATTTTAAGGCCGCATATGACAGCATTTATAGAGACCCGGGTAGTTTTGGTATCTCTGCAAAACTCGTTTGTCTGTGCAGGATGACGATGGAGAACGCTCGCTGCTCCCATCAAGGTCGGTAATGACTTCACGGAGACCTTCGATGTCAAAAAAGGATCTAGGCAAGGTGATGCGCTCTGTCTTGCGACTTCTTTAATATCATACTTGAGAGAATTGTGCGAAACTCAGAAGCTAATACCGGAGGCACAATCTTTCAAAAGTCTGTGCAACTACTAGCTTACGCAGAAGACATCGACATAATTGGTAGAACACAGCGGGCTGTCACCGGTGCGTTCTATAGTATCGAAACAGAAGCGAAGTATATGCTGTCAACATCGGCGAATTGGACAGAACGTCACAGTCGACAGCTATAACTTCGAGGAAGTAAGGGACTTTGTCTACCTTGGCTCTGCTATTAACACTGAAAATAACATCTTATCAGAAATCAATTGAAGAATAACTCTTACCAATCGCTGTTTCTTTGGGCTGAGAAGCCAATTGAGTAGTAAGGCCCTATCTCGAAAGACTAAAGAGACTCTTTATAAGACCTGAATCATCCCAGTTCTGCTTTATGGTAGTGAAGCATGGACTCTTTCGAAAGCGGATAAAGATATCCTTGGCCGCTTCGAGAGAAAAATTCTTCGCGTCGACGGGCTTTGGAGGAGAAGATTCAACGACGAAATTTAGGAGCTGTACAGCGACATTGACCTTGTCAAAAAACTAGGCATCAGTCGCCTAAGATGGCTAGGACATGTAGAGCGAATGGACACCAATGCTCCGGCCCGCAGAGTCTTTGAATCGAAACCGGAGGGACATCGCAGTAGAGGACGACCTCGCCTAAGGTGGCGCGCACAAGTAGAAGGGGACCTCAACCAACTTGGAGTGCGCAACTAGAGGCAATTGGCTAAGGACCGGGCTAACTGGAGAGGCTTGTTGGTTGAGGCCCAGGTTCACCCTGAACTGTAGCCCCACCTAAGTAAGTAAGTAAGTAACGATCGGTATACCTAATGTACCCTTTTCTGGAAGGAGGAATATACATACATATGTACCTAGTTATTCTATATCTGGCGATTTCGTCAGCCTTGGAATATCCCTATGCCCTGGCACCCAATAGAGGTGAACATTGAACTGCTCGCCCAATTCTAGAAGAGAAAATGAATTTAGAAAGACCGAAAGATCACTCTTTTCTTTAGACTGATCTGGCAGGGTTTTGGAAGTTGTTGTTAAAGTTTACACGGAGAATGGTGAGTCCATGTTTTCGCCAGAAATGTTGTAATATGTAATATGTTACCGTTCCTCCCTTTGAACAAAGAGCTGACGGGGGTATTATGGTAATTACGGGATACCTGGACGAAGGAAAAATGTATATATAGACATTGTAGTAAGTAACAGTTACTCTACCCTAACCAGCGAAATTTAATAAATCAAATTTCATTACAAGTGAAGTGCCATTTAGATAACATCAAGCTTTATCAAATTTCTAGTCATAATTACGAATGTTGTTGTTCCTGTACATACGTACATATGTCTATACATACGTATATCAACTCAGAAATCGGGATCGATATGCATCAGCCATGATTAGGTAACTAATTAACTGGATGGGCTACTTTGTATAAAGCGCCCCAAATGAGTTTAGTTAAGTAGCATGACTGCATCTAATATCCACTAAAATTGTGATGTGCGACTTGATACGAGTATCCTTACATTGAACTAATTTTGAATTGCTGAGTCGTCAGTATTTCTTTTTTTTTGAGGTTTTCTTTTAAATCTTAACAGTATTGATGTCTATAGACTCTCCTCGGGGAGGGTCAATGGTTAAGACAATTTTGCTCAAGTGCTTTAATCAAGCGATTAAACTACATATCTTTACCATCTATCCAGAGGTCGAAAATGATGCGATGACAATTGCTAATTAATTAATTTGATTCAATCTAGGGCAACGAAATTGTATTGGAATGTGAATAGACTACTACTCGTACCAAGCAGAGTTTGGCATAGACGTGGTAGTTTTCGGTCAAATGAATGATTTGCTAATTGCGTGAGTACGTGACTTGCATTAAAGTGACCCAAATGGATTGAATCCAATCGATAAGCAGAAACTTAACTACAAGTTGCGAATAGAGACTTTCCTTGGTGCTGTGATTTAAAAGGAAAAAAGTTTAACCCGGAACCAAAAAAAAGGAAATGTGTGGTTAGCTAAAAAATACAAAAGTACACAAGACTAGCTACGAATAAAGTTTTTCGCCTTCGATTCCAAAGTCTACCAGCAGCAAACGAAATTACTGAGATTTGGTCTAGTTCAGGATAACAGTGCTACTTGCCGAAGACTTTTTAAGAAAAGAATTTACGTTGAGCACGTGATTTCCTCTTTTTTTGCTGATGTTACCCGTTCGGTACATTTGAAAAACGACGTGGTTGTTAAAATTTCAACGTTTGGAAATAACATACGAAATAATACCTTGTAATGAAGAATAGATGAAAAAGTAATGAAGACAGGACAGCGACAGATAGAGATTCGAACGAGCGTAAATCAGTTTTCTTTTTTATAATTTACATGCGCGTCAAGGAGATGTGAATACCCTTATGAACACAGCGCGGGCAGTGGGTAAATTAGGAATACATACGGTTTCGCGGATGCAAGTGCGATTCATTGATAATGGCTGGGGACTTAAATTTCGCTTTAACGACAGAAGAAAGCATTGAGTTTTCGAAGCATTAAATTCTACTCCATTATTTGTACCCCATTTGATCATGCGGTCAAGGTCAGAGTTTAATGAGCTTAACATAGGCTGCAGCTCCAGTTCCACAGCAGGGACGTGAATCTGGAAACGAATATGAGAAGCTAAGGGTATTGTCGTCAGCGAAGGACTGTATTGGATTAGAACCAAAGTGGTGAAGAGATTGGTTCGACTTTTCGGTGAGATATGCCATCAAATCACCAGTGGACCTGTTGCTACCAAAACCGTACTTTCGGCCTTTTCATGACCTTGAAAAGAAGGGAACTAAGTGCAATGGGTCGTTGGTTGGAGGGAGAAGAAGATTTGCGTTTTTAGGGAAAACTTTACTCCCTCAACCTCCTTAAAGCTCAAGTAGTACCACGCATTTTCGTTTGGCTTGATACTCTTCACGCTGTTAGGAATGAAGGATTTCATGCCAAGGAGGATGGTGTTTGTAATCATACCGACGGCGGCATCGACGTCGTTATCGAGGAAACAAAGCGACCAATTAAAACACCTTAAGAAAGAATTCAAGCCGCCCCAGTTGGCTTTCTCGTACTGCCATACTGTTCTTTTGAGAGTTTGCTCTTTAAGTGAGTGGTTAAAGAGAAATTAGTCGAAATGACACAATAGTCTAACGAACGTAGAGGCGACGTGGGGTGGGAGCTTTGGAGAAGAAGATTTAACGATGAAATATACAAGCGACATCGACCTAGTCAGAAAACTGCGCGTCAGTCGCTCGGACATGTAGAGCGAATGGACACCTATACTCCGGCCAGCAGAGTCTTCGAATCTAACCCCTAGAGACAAACTCAACTATGGCGGCGCGCACAAGTAGAAGGGAACCTCAACCAACTTCCAGTGCGTAACTGGAGGCAGTAAGCTAAGGACTAACTGGAAGGGTTTGTTCGTGGAGACCCAGATTTTACCCAAACAGTACCGCCACCAAAGTAAGTAAGTAACCTTGGCGATTAAGCCAAGTAAATTGCACACATTGCAACATCTACAACCGCAAAAGAGGCCTGGGTAGCTCTGGTTACAGCGTATGATGACAGTAGTTTGACGGGAAAAGTAGGATTGCAAAAGCAATTGGCACAACTTAAGTTAAAGGAATGCGAACACAATGATTCTCACACCACTCAAAGTCCCAAATTGCTACTTAAATATTGATAGCAAATTAGCAACTTCACTTATGCAAGTGGCTGGGCAAAATGTCGCATCATCGTATCCACGTGATGCCCCTGGATAGCTATGAAGCAGTGAACTAACAATGGGCGTATGCCCAATCCTTCTACTCATGTGTAGCTGAACACTCGGAACTTCGCGAACACAGCTGAGTGAACTTCAGCACTCATGTGTAACCGAATGAGGCATCTTTTGTTGACCTGAACGTCTTAATGCGTCTCAGATGTCTATAAAGAGCCCTCAGAAGGATGATGGACGAAGATGAATGAAGAGGTGTTCTTCTTCGCTGGCAAAACCTCTGCGTAAGCTTTTCCGTCTGTCCTACTCTTCTGGATTCTTTCCGAGAAGATGTAAAACAGCATTTGTCCAGCCTGGTCCTAAAAAAGGCAAATCTTCCTCTCCGACCAATTACCGACCCATTGCACTTACGTCCCTTCTTTCAAGGTCATGGAAACGCTGATAAATCTTCGCCTTTTGAAATATCTTGGTTCACGAAAACTTCTGAATGGCCGGCAGTATGGTTTTCGTAGCAATGGTGATTTGATGGCATATCTCAGTTTTTCATATTCGTTCGCTAACTCACGTCGCTGCTCTTCGGCCGTAGATGAGGAACGACAACGTATGTTAAACTCATTAAATTCCGACCTTGACATCATAATTAAATGGGGCTCAATTAACAGATTAGAATTTAATGCATCCAAGGCTCAGTACCGTCTTCTATCTCTCAAGCGAAACCAAGATCCCCAACCATTATCCATGAATGCTTCTTGCATCGCAGCAACGAAAAAATTGCCATTCTCGGAATGTGTATTAACAACCATCTTCGTTGGACCGATCACATATTCGAGGTCGCCAAAAATGCTGCAAAATGTCTAGGATTCCTTATGCAGTGCAAGAAATACTTTACCCCAACTGATCCGGCTACAATTTATAATGCATTCATCCGCCCAAAGCTGGAATACAGCGCCCATATCTGCTGCACCCAAGACCGATTTGCACATTCTAGATAGGGTCCAGAACCGCGCGATAAAACTCATAGGTGATAGAGACACTGTGAGCTCCATAGTCTCACTAGTCTTTCCCTATTTTATCGTTTCTTCAGCAAAAAATGCTCCAACGAAATAGCCACTTGCATATCTCCCCTTCAAAATTCAACCCGCAATGCGCTTCGAATGGACATCATTTCACGCTGAAGCCCAACTTCGGAAGTACTGCCAAATACAGGGATTCGTTCAAAAGCCGATTTCGCGTTTGTACATATTTGAAGTAACAGTTTTCCTCAAATATAAGTTCAACGGCGTCAAAACTCAGATGCCAAAGGACGTCTCAAAAATCCGCAATTTAATTTAATCCGCAAAACTTCGATTGTTTGATGGGTTATGTGGAACGTTGCGACATTTTGCTGGAATCAAATTCGGTCCAAGCTTAAATCGTTCAATTGTCACCACAAAAAATCAGTTACTATGTTACTATTTAGCACACTCGATTCACAATTCAGTTACGCTGTTGAAAACTTCATTTTCAAAGAAGCAGAGATTAATCTTTCCACTTCTTTAAACCGTCAGCAAACAATCACTTGTGACGATACTCTATGACAATGTATGCATTTTCGGAACCCCTTTCCTCACACAGCTTTCCTTCTTGACATAGACTTCGAGATAAAACTGAGCAACAACAGCAATTCTTTTGTTTGTGGGCTCCGGAGAGGCAGTTTTACTAACTTCTTTTAAGAATTTCGATGCACCTTGAAGGGGCTAGATTGGACCAAAAATTATTTTCAAATTTCATACATACATACCTCTTTAATAATCTACATGAACTCAACAGCGTCTAAACGCCAAAAAAAAAATTATACTAAAAATGGTTCCGGTAAGCGTGTGGTGAATCCAAACCCAAGGCGTGTGATACACACATCCCTACATAATGGCAACACAATGGACTTATATACTTTTGGTTTAAGTGCACGTTGTCGAGGGCTACCTCAAATCAATCAACTACAGATCTACAGTTTGCAATTAAGCCCAGGCAGTTGTAATATGGACAAGTTTATATGCTGCATGAACTGTACGGTTCCCATTGACATACCTCACATTCGTAGTAAATTCCCCAAGCTGTAAAGTTATTCATAAAAGAAAAGAAAATCTGGTTATTATAGTTTATTTTTTAAGTATATTGCATATCCAACTCGTATAAGGTTAACGAAAACGTTCTTTCAGAGTCTTCATCTTCATCTGCAAGTAAAACAAAATCAGTTCCAAATAAGTGATTAAATATCAAGATTTACCTCTTTCTATACACACAGGGCTTTAACGAGAATGATATTAATTTTGCATCCTTCCCGACATTCTTCACCTTTTTGAAATGAAAGAAGTAAAACAACTTGACCGATGTATCTTTTTTCACCAAACTGAAGCCACAATTCTCCAGAGACTTTATAAACTGCCGTACATCATCGAAGCGCGACTGAATCTCTGCGACCAGCAATAGTCCACCCATCTTCAGGACGCGATTTGCCTCTAACAAATAGTCATTTAGATTTGTTCCCATCAGAGACAGACAGTAGACAGCAACGTTAAGGCATTCACTATCCAGGGGTGTATTTGCCATGTCAGATGCGATGATATCCTTGCGGCAACTAACCAAATCAATTGAAAAAACTTTATTCGGCACCGACTGAGCCAGCTTCCCCTCTCCACAACCGAAATCACCAATAACCGAGTCTTTTGGGAGTTTCTTAATTGACTTGATAATTTTATTCAACGGATTCAGTGGCCACTTCTCGACTTGGTGTCGATATCCATCATGGTAGGCTTCAAAGGCCGATGTGTCTTCCTTAAAAAGTTGCTTTGCCGATTTACTGCTCATGGTGTAGAGTTGTTCGTTGATGTAACGAAATCGTCCTCCCATGAGATTTTCTTTCAGTTTACTCTCAAAGCTGGACGATGGTTTGGATGAGGTTACAGCTATAGGAGACGCTGTGGGCTTTGATTTCTGATTCGTTTTCTTTATGCGGCCGTTTAGTATAGATTTGGATTTCTTTGGCGATTTTTGTGTATCCGGAGGCGATGGTGGTGGAGCTAGAGGTGGCCGTGGACCCATTTGAATAGAAACATTGGAGTCTTCGTTATTTGCTTCGGCTTTCTTTTTCTTCTTCTTTGCCTTTTTGCTTGCAGATGTATCCGATTTTTGTTTATTTGCAACAGAAGTGAATTGGATTGGAGCTTCACCCTTACCCCAACTATTGGCCACAAAGAACTTTTTCATTTTCAAGTTATTTTTAATTGAAACGACTGAAGAAGAACGTCTAAATGATGAAAATTACCCGGGAGTGGTATTTTTGAGAAGCACGCCTTTTAGAGTTGACGGTTGTTTGTTTTCGAAAAGTGACATTTAAAGCAGCTGTTTACCAGCAATGTGCACATGTTAGGGAGTGTTATCGATAAATTCAATGGCAATGTTCGTAGATACTTTTTCGATAGCCGAATTTATAGGAATGTTACATGAGGCATAGTCACATTTCTCTGACGTCATGAGTTGCAGTTAAATAATGCTGGCGTTGAATATGTATAGGCCTTTGTGGTATTATATATGCACGTATGTAGTTAAAGTACAGTGTTCGCTTATCAATTTTTTTTCGCCGCTTGCTCCTATGCATTCGAGTTGTTGAATTTTGGTTAGCTTAGTAATTTTTTTTGCGACTATCTACTAGATTAGGCAAATTTAAGACGGAAACCATAAGAGCGGGACCCATTATTCTTGAAAATTTCTTTATTATCTCTTAAATTGCTTCCTTTTATGTCAGTCTACGTTCTCTGATTTTGCAGAGTGGATTCTCAATCAATTAAATTGCTTGATTGTGGTCCCTTGCAGACCCTTTTCTTGCCAGTTCGTCAGTTATCTCATTTCCGTCTTATATGTAGATTCAAAATACTGGTCTTTTATTGGTTCGTTAGTTTACTCTTCTTCTCTTTTTGGAAAAGTATAGGAGAGTGTTTTTTTTCATGTCGAGTTATGGTGACACGTGTGTACATAGTCACTGTTTACATCTTCACCTACAAGTTTCTTTAGTATCTGCGCATGTCCGTGGTGATTAGAGGTCCAGTCGCTAGAGTTCCAGTCACCGGTATACCCGCTAAGACAACCGGGCGGAAAAGATAATTCTGAGTGGATCAGGTACGAGATGGTTTCGCTACATCGAAATTGGAAGCAAGACAGAGGAGCGTAAAGCTAAAGCTAAGCCTGAATCCGATGTCACACAAAAGGGTCCACATGACTTTGCATGTAATGTATGCAGACAAATCCAAGGGTGGGAGAAAGTACTGAGAAGACTTAGGCAACGTCTGCGAAATTTGGCACTGTAACAGCGGGCAAAAGATATGCTGCAGCCGCAAAAGTGGCCCATTTGAAAGCACTGGAGAATGCTATTGTAGCAGGAACGGCTTTAGATAGGAGTATAAGCGCAAATTTCAGCGAAGTGCAATGGAGACTGGCAAAGCTACAGAATGAAATTTACTAACTAAAGTAAGGAAATAAAGGAAGAAAAAGAGGGCTTCCAAAAGTTCTGTGAGACAATCTAAAACACACCTACCGGTGCCAGGCTTCATAAAGTATTTGATGTAAGAAACTTTTATTAAGAGAAAGAAAAGAAGTACAATGTGACAACTTAAGATTATGTATGAAAAATTATAATGATGTGAGATCTGTCAAAAAGAGAATAAATGGAAACAAAAACGTTTATTTCAACATAAAGCATTGGCAAAAGTGGGTGGAATGCAAACGTCTCTTAGAAAGCCAAACCGCAACTACACGGATAACGAGGAGCAAAAAGCTGAACTTCTTCTAGAAACTCATTTCTCACAAAAGAGGCTACTTTTTGTTCTCGGCTATGTACCGAACCAGTGGAGATGGGCCAAGTTCGTGTTTATTTCAAAAGTGTGGAAAAAGACCCAACACATCAAAAAGGATCATTGATCCAGTATAGGCTAGATCTGTATGGATATTTGACACATCGTGCCATCCTCCAATCTGCGATTTGTCTTGCTGATATCCTCAAGCTTGAACAGAAAGCTTACACGTAGCGGATAGCGGAAGGGGTACCCTTAACCTTCCCTACCGGTAGGACATTTGGTCTCGCAAGCTCGTCAGCCTCGTAGTTATCTCCGTGTCCTAGCACACAGCAAAGGTGAATGTTGAATTGCTCCATCATCTATATTAAAGACAACCGTCAATCTAAAGTAAAAGACAACGAATCCAGGGACTTAATTGACTGTCCGTCAACATTACATATTAGCCAGGATAGGGCTTCCTTAATCGGCAGAATTTTTAGTTGAAAAACGCTACAGTGATCTGAGAGAAGGAAGGAATGAAATTGAGTTGAGTTTTTGGGAGAAGACACCACTTCCTACCCCTCTTAGGGTGTAAGTAGTCTAAAAAAAATGTTGTGATTTATTTCCAATAAATCAAGCAAAACAAACCTTTAAGTCTTACCACACACTATTAGAGAATAACGCTCTACGAACTTTTCAGTCAAGCAATTGTTCAGATTCAAGGTGGAGCTCCTTGCAGTTATCTTGTAGGCAAACAACTTTTCATATTTTCAGACCTCTAATAAAATCGAAATTGGTCCAAAAGTCCTATAACGCATTTGCAGAAGTAATCATTAACGATTGTGTCCTGGCCGTAGGGGTTTTGTTAGGAATGCAAAAGCTTGATTTATTGGACAAAGAGGCTGTCTCAGAACTAAAATTCGATATATCTCAACGACCTCTGAATTTCCAAATTTGTCGAAACGTAGTTAAACTCAACCGGACATACCTCCACCAAGGTACCAATACTTTTCGCAATCTACTCATACATGAAACCTAACTTGCTGTTGAACCTTGACCGAAATAGATTAAAAGTCTAGACGGAAACTATAACTGGCCGTTGTTCCTATATGTACACAATGTCTCTATAGACAGATCACTATTGCGCTCTTCCGTTTCAGGAAGTGTATCTTTCGCTACAAATCCATCGCCACAGATAGTTCCGCTAGCATTCATCACGAGAGAATCATAGACTTTTAAATGGCCTCTGCAGTGAAACACCTGATCTAGACCACCTTAAAAGGTGGCATATTAGGTCCCGTACGAAACCACAGTACCCGGTCTGTTTTTAGCTGCCCATATACCAATCTAATCTTATCAACCATACGACATAAACTCGCTGGCATTATGGTCATTTCTTAATTTCTTCCACACAATTTAACCTCAAAATATATTCCAAGTTTAAGTAATTTAGATTTCCCTTTGTTTTCCTGGCTACAATAAAAACAATTATACTACCAAAGCCTCTTTTGTTTGACAAACGTCTAATCCTCATCTAATCCGCTCGCAAGTTTCTATGCCTACACACACAGCTTTTCATTCACAATACAAAACTTTCTCGCAAAAGGACAGAAACTTTTAAATCACAAAACCAACATGGCGAGGGAATCTAAGAGGTCGTAAGTGGGTACAGTTCAACTTCCGTTAAATTAGGAAAATTGCTATCGACTCGAAATGGGTCGTCATCCTCTTCGGATCCCTGGATTTGGCCATAAAAACTTGTTTCCATTCTTTACTTCAACGGAAATAGTATGTGTCCTAGACACACCCTTGGTCTTTTTAGAATGGAAGTAGAGCACGAAACTGAAGTAAAAGTGGGTTGCCCTAATTTTGCTCCTTTCTTTCATATCCTTTCTGATTTTTTTTCGTTTGGGGATAGTTCTTCTCCACTATTAAAGAACCACAAATAGGTATCCGATTGCGTGGGCAACGCCACACAAATGGTTGTGTACCCAAAGTATGGAGAAATTTTACGTTTTAACAGATTAATAAAAAAAAAAAATCCAGTTCACTTAATAAGGGTTGGGTCAGGTCAGTCGAACGATGATTTTATTTATTTGGGTGACTGGACACAATCGAAATGCAGGTTGTGTGAGCATCCTTGGGTGCAGCAATTAAGGCGAATCAACTTATTTTTAACTGTCGTTTTTGTGGAATCATGAAAAGTTCATGACTTCATGCAGACGGCTGCTACTACATTGCCAACGTAAGTAATTAAAAAGTAATCCTGGAAAATGGAAATAAATTGATGTGGGCAGCAATAACAGACCAAAGAAAGCAGAGTAACCTGGTCAGGATGTATCCTGAGGTTCTGCAGAAAACATTATCATGGTTGGCACTTAAAATACTGAGAATAAGGTTGGCAACACCAGGGGTATGGGGTATACTAGTACACCAAGATTTGCATTAAATGTAGGATTCTTGGAAAATGTGGGGCAAAGTAGACGTATAAGCCGTCCTTGCATATTTGTTTGCTTATTCTTGGGTAAGTAGGATCCTATCATTTCAGGTAACTGAAATTGCCTAAGGTTGTTGTCAATTATGCGATGTAAAAGTTTGTTGCCCAAGATACTTGTGCCATGTAATGCTTCGTTTAATTCAAGCGTTTGCAGGGTAAAATTTAAATGTATCGAATACTGCACAGGTTTCTATGGATAAGACGAACGTTAGGATGTGGTCTTCCAGTCGAAGAAGATTGTTCGTTATAAGCACAGCAGCGGTGATACTGCAGATGTTGAATTGACTCCAGGTTAAGTTATGGACGTGTGTGTGATGGATAAGAACTTATCACGCTCTCTCGGAGACCTAGTAGTCCACTGTGAATCGTCTTTTGTGAAAAAAGAATAAAAGCAGTGCGAAACGAATCTATCCTATTAATGGACGAATTGAAAACCAGTTGGCACTCTTTATGAAGTAAAACAGATCCGATATCTAACCTCCTGTTACCTCTGCGATGCTTGCGAAGAATCTGAATCCTAAAGTACGTAGGCGGGCGTTGCAGAGGCATACCAGATGTTGAATTGACTCCACTTCTTCTTCATCTTTCTCTACTCTACTTTCCATTTACGGAGCATGTCTCCAAGGCGGGTGTACTTCGAGTAGGTTAGTTAAAATGCGGATAGATGATCGATCTAGTGCCAGAAAGCTCTTTGTTTAATCCCGGCTATAAGGCACGAAAGGTGGCAAGGTCCTGTCTGGATAGTCAGTTCGAGTTGGCCACTTTACTTATCATGCCATCTTTAGTACAATACAATTTACCAATCCGTGGCATGGATCTTCCGCTTCGCCTTTTCGTTCCCTTTAATACTCGTATATCTTTGTATGTCCAGGTACCGATTTGATGGCGATCAGATTGCATCACGAAACTTCTTAACATCCTCTCCAGTACCGATATTAATTTTCGAGCTATGGTGACCTTGAACTTTATCTACACTTTTTAAATCCCAATCTACTCGACTTGAGAATAAGATAGGGATATCGATGGTGAAATCATTACATAGGACTATGTAGTCCAATGTGGCTGTGGACTACTTGTGGAGTTATATTTTGTACTAGTCTTTGTACTTTGTAGAGCTCCTTCATACAGCTCTTCGTTCCAGTTGCTATCCATCAAACAAAAGATCCATAGGTCTGATATTTGCTTCGTACATCCACTGAATGATTCGCAGATGCATTCCCCATATTCTCCCAAACATTCTTTCACAGGCATAAGGAGCTTTCATTGATTCTTCATCTTTTCTCCAGGATTTCTATTGCCATATAAATTGGGGTCTAGAATGGCGCTGAGATATTTCGCCTCAGGTGAGATAAGGCATAAGGAGCTTTCATTGATTTTTCATCTTTTCTCCAGGATTTCTATTGCCATATAAATTGGGGTCTAGAATGGCGCTGAGATATTTCGCCTCAGGTGAGATATCTATTGTGGTGCCATTTAGTTTGGAATGTGGAGCACTGCACTGGGGCCAAATTGTCTCTTCCGTGAACGGATGATCATTCGTACGAAAATAAATAACGTTATACGTCATTCAAATAAGAAAATTCGGATTGTGGCATACGATTGCTCAATTGGAAACATTCGAAACGAAATTGTAATAGATTTAGTCCTGAAAATGTAACGTGAAGTGTCAATAAAACTTTAAATAGACGTCATTTGGTTGATAAAAGACTGCAATTAATTTGTTTAAAACAAAAATCATTGCTACGGCATTATTGTTTTGTTTATCAAGTTCTAACGAAAGTGATTACGACGAAAAATTTACACGACGCTACCTTAGGGATGGAAGCAATTCACTGTCAATATCTAAAAATGTAAGAATGGAGAAGGCAGAACCCTGAAATATGAAGTATTAATTGTTTATTTGCAGATTTATAAAAAGATTTCCAATAAATAAGGACGTACATACTTATGTATAACATTTTGTCGATTTTAAGCTTCCACTACCATTTGTCTACTACAGTTCCACCCGTACTACGTACATAACGCTTTTACTTTTACTAATAATTTTTTGGGTCAAATTTATTTTATTGCAGTTTGGCCTAGAACATGAATTTTTCAATATTATCATGTTTATTATAATTATTCAAATACTTAATTTGATCAAAAAACTTACATTTTGTTTGATTTTCCCCTTCTTGAACTAATTACGTCTGCTATTTACCTATCGAATGACCGCTCGAAAGAATGTATGCGTTCACGGAAACAAAAACACTCGGTCACGGAAGACATAATACTGAATTACGCTAATGCGTATACGATTACGTATGTCATAGTATCTACTAAATACACCCTTTTACGTGACGTATCATACGTTCACGGATGCGACGATTTGCCCCTGATCTACAAAAGAAAAAAACTTTCGCCAAATTATAAATCCTGATGCAGTTCATGAATAAGATACCGCGGTAGTTGCAAGAGTGGTTAGGATCTCCCTTTTTGAAGATAGGAAATATTATGGATTTTATGAACGATTCTTCTATCCTACATTCGTTGAGCATCTGACTTAAGGTTTTTGCTAGTTGTTCTGTGGCGTTTATCAGGAACTCGTAAGGTATCCTGTCTTCCCCAGGAGCTTAATTGTATTGTACGCATTTTAGCATTGTTCTTATTTCATAGGTGTGAATTGGATAGGCGGCTACGTATGTATATAAAACTATTCTTTCTTGGAGTAGCAATATAGCTTTAGATCCTTAGCTATGCCATGAATGTAGCTTATGCTTAGGACAAAAACTTAAGGATACCCTTTTCAAACCAGTTTTCGTTGGCAGTGTTAGGAAATAATATCCATTTTGCATGGGGAGGCTCATTAATCAAATGGACTTACTCACCGGATGATGAGAAAAATTACATATGTAGGTCTATAGACCTGCCTTTCTCGTTGTTAACTCCATTTTATAATACGAATGTGAATACCTACTAACATTTCAACTCACATGTAAATCCGCATAAGTTATATTCTCTCCTTAAACTCAAAAATTATTCTACATCAGTTTACATAACCCATTTTAGTCACCCACATCCGCATCCTTGCTCGGCTACCATACGCGAAGAATCATTAGGTGGATATGATGTGGTAAACTTTTAACGAGAGCGGTGATTTCACCCCTTGCAGCCCCTGTTGTTTCATGCAACCACAAGTGTATCTGTAGAGTGAAGGTAACTATTACACAGATGTTGGTAATGATACTTTTTTGAGGTAATTTTGCCAGCAAAAAGTAAAAGTACATGGTGAATGTATCAAAGGACCTAAAGCTACAGGCATTACACTATGCGTGGGCAGAATACGAAAGAGAGAGATTTGATTGAATTAAGGAAAATATAATTAAGTTTTACTATAAAGTTGAAACCTGAACTCAACTAAACTTGGATACCATGCTTACGAGGCATACATTTAAATTTTTATAGCAAAACTGAAATTTTTCACAGCACTCGTTCTAACTCGTTGTCACCGCTTATAAAACTAAATATACTCGTATAAGAAGAACTCATTAGCATACAAAACCCTAGATTCCAGATGTCCAACTAAACACTTACATCCACTAATGTATTTTTCCCGCATCCTATTGTTCCATTTCTATTGATAGTAGCTCATCTGAACGTAAAGCAATGTAGGTTGCCTTGAATATTTCCTATTAGAATAATCTCCTGTCCCCTTCCATTTGCACTATACTATAAGAGTCCATCTATACTACACAATAATAGGAGCATCGTACCTCGAAGAGGTCATCCGGACGAACAACGAATCTAAGCCAAGTTCTACCGAACACGAGTGTACAATTTAATCCCCCCTTTGTTCAAAGATCATCCTAAAGCAGTCACCGTATGCACCAAATGCTAAATCAGACCACATCTATGCACTTCCTGGGCGAGTTTGACTCTGAGAATCATTCTACGAAGACGGCTTCGACGACTACGTCGCGTCGGTGCACTTTAAGTCTTTCATTGTCATCCACCACTGGTAATTCTGCATCCATTCATGCACTCATACGAGTATGTCTGCGGGCTCTTCTGCTGTTGCCAGAGTAATTGTGGTTAATGCATCTTTCGTTTGGACTCTTGTTTACTGCCACTCCAGTACGGTGCTTTGGGATAGATGGCTGGAGATTCATGAAAGTGGCTATGCGCTGGCTATTATGAGGCACACCAACCGCATAGATAGTGTATACTGAAGTCCGTGATCAGTGCGGCATTCCGTTGCTTTTGTCACCTAGAAGGTCGCTGATTTGTGACCCAATTGTTTGATATTTGTGATCACCACCAAACTACACTGTCAGGGATGCGGAAACGGAAAATTCTGTTTGTTTAGCATAGAATGTCTAAGAAGTGGAATATGAGTATGTATATGCGAGATACTTTTTAAATAGAAAGAAAAAATAGAAATTTGAAAACATATTTCAAAATATTTTTCAATGGCTTAATTGGAATGGCTATGTGTGTATGTATTATATCTACTGATACACAGTGGCAATAAAATGATAAATCCTACAGAAGCTTTATAAATGGATTCATAGTACAGCCGCCGGATTTTACAGTGTGCCTTTTCTTTAGGGTATACGTGTAATAGACAAGAATTCTTAACTTCTGGGTTCTGAACAATCTTTTCAATCTCTATCCAGCGATGACTATCCATCTTGACAGTGGACGTGTCAGTAGCCCGACATTTTTGATTCTGCTGTTGGCATGTTGGTTTAGATAATAAGGCAAGGACAGTACTTAGACCAACGAGCACTGTGTCATGTCAAAAAAGTGCCGGAACCACTCACAATGGTTACGAGAATTATTTTTAATATTTTTCGCTTTGAAGAAACTAGACTTCGTGATAAGATGGAACGGGTCATAACAGTATAACAGTTAATGTCTGTTTTGTACTGCTTCGTGTTTATTTCAGTCATTTTAACCCAAAGATAAATTTGAGAATGTTGCATAACAGTGGCAAAAAGTGTGTTGACGTCTCCCTTTCCTCCTCCTACTATTGTGATTCTTATAGCTCGTTGATTGTCGGTATGAATAAACGATGCCCGCGCTCGATAACCTCTGAATGAAATATACTGAAATACTCCGAAAATCGAAAAAGACTGACTAATGCCAAGGTTAGGTTAGGTTGAAGTGGCTGCCAGCTAGGAGTCGCCAACACACTTAGACCAATGGCAGGTCCATTGTGATACCAAGTGAAGCTTCGTTCTACGGGAGAAAGCTGGGCAGAAATGGCAGGTGAGGGATAGTTTCCTCCTCTTCTTCATCCAAGCAGCTTCTACAAAAGTCGTTCGTAAAAAGGCCTAGCCTTGTAGCATGCTTGCCTTTTAGACAGTGCCCAGTGATGACACCTATTGTGGTGCCGATATGCAGCCTATTGAGAGAAATCAAATTCTTAGAGCGTTTTAGCTCCAGCTTTGGCCAAATCTGTTTTGTCGCTAGACATGTTAATCCACTTGTCCACTTAAGATTTGTACTCTCGACAGCATCCAGCTTAAGTTTTAGTTTGCAAGTAGCGATTGAAATACCTAAGGTGCCCTTATCCGGCAAGATGGGTATAGTTGTTCCTATTCTGGCGAGTTCATCGGCCTTGCAATTCCCTGGAATGTCTCTATGCCCCGGCACCCAACACAGGTGAATATTGAACTGCTCAGCCATCTCCACAAGGGACGAACGACAGTCTAGGGCTACTAAAGAGTTTATAGAGGTCGATTCCAGGGATTTGATTGCTGCCTGGCTATCAGAAAAGATGCGGATATCTCTAGCAGATATCACGTTTTTCTTAAGTCAAGATAGGGCTTCATTGATCGCCATCATTTCCGCCTGGAACACGCAACAATGATTTAGAAGACGGAAAGAGAGCTTAAGATTAAGCCTATCAGAGAAAACACCTGCACCAACTCCATCTTTGGTTTTTGACCCGTCAGTGTAGAAGTGAAATGATTCATCTTCTGAAAATGCATCGTTCTCCCAGAGTGATCTGGAAGGGATGGTGACTAGGAAGTTCTTCTCAAAATTTAGACGTGAGATAGTGTAGTCCGTGTTTTTGGGAGAGTTTTTGAATTTATTCAGAGTAGAAGCGTGGCCAAATTCTTTTCTTGACCACTGTTGGGTAGCTTCATGAGGAAGGGCTGCAATCGCAGACAAGCTGTACGTTGGACCTTACTTATTTATAGCTTTTTCTAAGGCTGTCCACCACACCATCACCCCGTAAGTGAGTATCGGTCTTATGACCGAGATGTAGAGCCAGTGAGTAGTTCGAGGTTGTAAGCCCCATTTATTTCCAATGGCTTTCTTGCAAGAGAAAAGTGCTACTGTAGCTTTCTTTACTCATTCTGGAATATTAGGTTTCCAACTTAGCTTCCTATCCAGGATAAGACCGAAATATTTTGCTTTGTCAGAGAAAGTTTAGCTGGTATCATTAAGAGAGGGAGGGTCGATTAGCGGAATTTCATATTACCTTGAAAAGAGCACTAGTTCAGTTTTGTGGGGGTTTACACCCGAACCACACCGAAATGCCCATCTAGTGAGCTTGTTTAAAGCGTTTTATAGAAGTTCCTTTAAAGTATTTAGGTGCTTTCCCGAGACGGCCAAAGCAACATCATCTGCATAAGCGATCGCCGTGCATCCCTGGGCTTCCATGATTATCAATAGTTCATTGACCACCAAAATCCACAGAAGCGGGGATAGAACACCTCCTTGCGGAGTGCCTCTACTAACAGGTTTTCTGGTAGACGTCCCACCAAACTTAGACTTGGTAATCCGACCATTGAGCAGTAGATTAATCAATTCGCGAAGTGAGCTGTCAACTTTCAGATCTGATAGTGCATGTGCTATCGCTGATGTATTGACATTGTTGAAGTGCCTCGTATATCCATTAAGGCAACCATTGTATACTCCTTGATACTAGAGATACTGATACTATTCCCGCTCTAATAAGCATGGGGCTACAAATTGCAAAGCAAAAGAGAGAAGTAGTGCTCATTAGCACTACATGAAGAGCATAAGAGTAACCGTAGGCGATCACGTTGTTGTAGTTTCCCTTCGGTAGTTGAAGTACCTAGATGCAGCGCTAACTTTTAAGCAACATCTGCAGCACGCAACAGATAAAGCTGCAAAGACAGCCGCTGCCCTGGCAAAAATCACGCCAAATATCGGCCCTTAGCAATAGTTTAGGCATCAATAATACCCTACAGTTGACTAATATGAGCTGGTGCATTGAAGACGAACCCCTACAAGTAGAAGACGGGGGCAGCTTACAGGATTAAAGCGTTGAGAGTATTGCAGCAGCTTTCGAACAACTGTATACTACTTGGCATGTGCCCGCAATAGCATGCTACCAATAGACCTTCTTGCTCTTCCTTCTTGAAAGAAGTACAACAGAAATACTTTATCAGCAGGACAACAGCATTAGCAACGACGAGAAATGATACTAGGGCACCACCAAGGACAAGTCTGGAAGAATATCAGGAGAAATGGTGTCATTCTGATAAATGCGGGTTAGCGCACAGATTGATCACCAGATTGGAAAAACAGGAAGAAGGGGAGCTCAATTTCTACCTGACTCAGATGCCTTCCTTCACGGGTTTGGACACGAAGGCAACCCATACTGTCCAACCTGCACGGAGGCAGTCGAAGTTGCGGAGCACGTCATGTTTCATTACCCGCGATATTATGAAGATCAGCATCGACTAGTGGATAAACTGGGTGAGGGCTTAACCCCAGATAACATCACCAGATAGATGATAAGCACGTAAGATGCTTGGGACCCACTAAGCGACACTGTCGCAACCATTATGAAGGAGCAACGAAGACAGAAGCGACAGCGAAATGCAGGACTTCGGGTTTCCAACACAAGTGAGCCAAGCACATAAGGCTTCTCGCGATCGAAATGCTTTACCGTAGTACAGCGAGGACCAGGAATAGTTCCACTTGTTCTGTTCTGTGTAAGATTCCCACCGAACCACACAAAAAAACCCTCTCAGATAGATTCCAAAAGATCGATTCCAATTGATCGTATTCTCAGCCTAATTCTGTCGACTAGAAATACTTGTTCAACATTTCACATTAAAGTCTAAGTAGTCCCCGACTTCTACTCAAATGCTGGAATGCGCTGGTAACGAAGACGCAAACAGTCCCTTGAATCGTACTCGCATAAGTAAAGAGATAGCTAACTTTGTCCAGTAATGTCCACCAGACAAAAATTCTATACATGAGTATTGGTCTTACTACTTATAGCCGATTCATTATTTGTGGACAGATACCGTGTTTATACCCCACTAAACAAACACATTACCTACTACTCCGTGGCCACCTGCAATATACTCGGAAGGCTTAAATATAGGTACAGCGCGTTCGGAGAAACGTAGCTGTATTGCTCTCATTTTTGGTGATGCATTCTACAGAACTCTGTGCATCTTATTGGAAAGCATTGCCTCAGTCTTCGTTAGTTTGGCCTTATGTCCGCATCTGTCAATTGACTTCAACAAATTTGACATGAGATACCGCAGAGTCGTAGGACGGTTATATAATAGCATTAAATTCTTCTTTTTCGAAGGTAAGAAGTATTACATTTAATTTTCGGTAAGGAGCAATAATTGTGGTGATAACAGCTCTCCTTGATGCGCGCCATGCAAAGCATTGTGCTATCTTGCTGCTAATTTTTCACCAACATGTCAAGAGTCTTTAGTAGAAAAGAATAAGCTCATCAGTCATCCTCATCAGCCACCTCTTAGACTAGTATTTGAGGCTTTTGCAGTCTTCGTTATAAAAACCACCTTCACCTCTTTGCATTCTATGTTTTCTCAGCCTGATCAAAATAGTCTTATCACTAGGGATGCAAAGATGTTGCATATGGAAGGAAGCTGGAGCTATAACTTCTCTAAAATATGTGGAGTTTCCGATTTGAATAATTCGCGATTGAAGATAATCACGTCTGTGATTCCTTCGAAGTGGGTTTTTACAAGTAGACTTCCTGACTTTTATCGTCATAACTAGGGCACTGCTGATACATCAGGTCACAGAGATCGTAGAATATTTCTCCATATTTCTCCCCTGAGGTGGCAAGAAGCCCTATTATTTGGTCTTAATGCTCAAAACGCAAGACTTTTTGTCCAAATCTGCCTCCAAACAAGCGTTGTTTTGGTTGTCGGTAACAATTGCCGTAGATTTCTTTTTGCCCAACCCTTTCCATCGTACTTCTTGGATGGTGGTTATGCCTACCTTGCAGCGACCTAGACCCTCCATTAGTTATGCATTCCACGTGCAGATTTGAATATCGACGTCCTTGATTCGTGGACAGGAGATGTCAACAGTAAAATCATAGCGGACGAATATACCTTTCCTTCGAATGCCTCTCACGTGGGTCCTGCAGCAAGACAACGACCCAAAACATACGAGTAAATTGGCCAAAGAGTTTTTCGACGCGAGTAGGGTTAAGGTTATGGAATGGCCGGCTCAGTCTCCAGACCTAAACTCCATTGAAAACCTTTGGACAGACGTCAAAAAAGCCGTATTTAAAGCAAAAGCAACAAATACTTTGCAGTTATGGGAAGCTGTGAGGAATGCGTGGGATGATATTCCACTCGAGCGATGTCAAGCATTAGTAAACTCCATGCCACGACGTTGCGCCGCTGTGCTTAAAAATAAGGGAAATAAGACAAAATACTAAAATTCCGCTCCAATTAGAGACAAAAAGTTATTAATTTTATTAAAAAATTTATTTTATTTATGAATTTTTATTCTTGGTGCTATTATTTTGCACACTCAAAAATTGACTTTTTTTGTTTAATTGTTTTTTTTGCTTTTATATATAATGAAATTTTGTGTTTGTAAGTTACTTAAACTTCACTTTAAGTGTCACAACAAAAATAAAGTTCAAATTCTCATTTGATTTTAAAATATTTCTTTTACATTCCTTTGGAAGTGGTTGGTGGTATTTTTTTGCACAGAGCTGTATATCGAAGTAGCTCACATAAGAGGTTTACTTAGAATTTCCACCTGAAACTGTAAATGCCTCCGTTGATCCCATCTGGAGAATACTTCCGCCACCACCTGAGTTCAAGAAAGGATGACTTAGGGTAACCACCTCTATCCCTCTCTTTGGTTTGCTGCTGTCAAGGTCCTTCAAAGAGATTGAAACTCAATCTTCAGTCAAGGTACCAGGCATCGTGGGTCTACGACACTTATGTAGGTAATTAGATAAAAGAATGCAAATGTGGCAAACACATTCCATTCTCGTCGTTACATTGTGGATAAAATACTTTGTTTTTGATGAATCTGTCATTGCCAACTAGCTAAGGAATAATAACCGTCGTAGATAGTTGTAATCTTATCGTAAAAAAACTCTTTTTAATGGGATTATATTTTCGTGAAAACTGCAAAAACTTCAATGTCGACGTAAGCTCTTCAAATGAAATCAGAGAAAGTGCAAGGATAAGGGATGACCAATGATGGAAAATTTTCCTTCACCGGCATTTTAACTTTTTTATAGCATTCCCTTCTTTCTCAGCGTCCCTGCGCTGCATCCTTGTCGTGTTCATTCAATAGTCCGGAAGTAAATGGCAAAGACACATAAAGATCACCATTAATACGGTATCCAAGCAAAAGCCAACAAACAGATTTCTAAGGATGGTATGTAGTTCAGAGCATCCTGACTTCATTCGTGGTGATATCCTTCTCTACTCGTAGGTTTGTTTCTTTTCATTTACGGTCCATTCTGCTCTTGCACTTGCGTTGCACTTCTCGTATCCTTCCTTGCTCTACGAATGATGATGCAATTGTATTCGAATGAAAGACGAGGACTCCTTGGCGCCGATGTTGATTCAAAGTGCAGTCTGATAGCAACTATTGTGTTTGTGTTGAATGATGAACTTTTCAGAAAAATGTCTGTACTCGTATTGGTATAGGTATGAGCCAGGAGTGAGATAGGACTGGTGGTGAACACTTTTAATACTCGTTGAGATTATTTTCTGTGCATGACTTTCAGAAGTACTCTTTAGAAAGAGTGTTGCAGACAGTGAGGTTTGATGCTATCTATGGATTTGGTACAATCCCCATCCGGGACATTCGGATGAAAGTTTATCCTCTGAATATGCGAATTGCTATGCAATTAACGTGAAGCTGTTGTCGGGAATTTATCGGAGTTGTAATTAAGGAGCATATTGTAAAACGTATTTGTATTAGCTGACTCAAGGGTTTAAACAAATTTAAGTAGCGAGTAATTTAAATTGCAATGAACGCGGGCAAACGCTTATAAAAAAGCTTCAACTATTGAGAACCACAAAAGACTTCCAGTAAGAAAGCTTCTAATGAGTGGAAAGTAGTAGTTTAATAAAACTGTGGACTTATAGACAAAGTCGTGCGACTACCCCTATATGTGGCGGCTGCAAGATTAAAAGTTGACGACCACAGGACAATGATATTAGTACTGTACCTTTCGGTAAGAAAGATCGTTTTAGGTTTAGTACTCGCAATGACCTTTTCGGTTATAGTTTGCGGCTAAAGATTTAATGAACAGCTTAATTTATTTATTTATTGCACAACACTTAACCTAACTTAACTATTTTTTTTTTGCGGCATGGGCCCAAGGGCCCACCACTTTTTCTTGCGCCTTAAACATTCTAAACCTTAAATACTAAAACTTAATATCCAATAAGGGGAAAAGGAGTTTAGGTATGGTGACAGTGGAGGAGGACGTTACGGAGTACGAATTTGCTGCAATAAAAATCAAAGATGTTTGCGGCATTATTTGATTTGCGCAGCATTCGTGACAATGGTTCGTTGTACCCATAGTTGGTACGGTGAGGAGATATAAGGAATAGAGGAACAGATCTAAGATTGCGGGGATTGGTATTTAAAGAAATAGCTTGAAGCAGGGTGGGCCAATCAATGTTACCACATAACAACTGATGAATGAAAAGTAGGTCGGCAACATGAAGACGTTTTTCCAATGAGTCTTCCCCTCTGTACTCATGTCATGGAATTATGAGAACCTTTGGTAGAAAAGCTCAATCATAGACCTTCCCTTTGTTAGCAGCTCCGTATTCCAAAAAACAACGAGGTAGATAGACTTGCCAACAATAATCACAGTGATCACCAGTACTATGCGCGATAAGAACATAGCAAAGGCAAGATGGACACTAACCTAGAAATGTAGAAGGATAGGTTGAAAATGTGGAACTTTTGATGAAGGTGTGTAAACAGCTAGATTATGAATTTAATGCTTTCAAGTTCAGCTTCTAGTAAAAACAAAATGGAGGATGAACCATATTATAAGAGCATATGAGGCATCCATATGACGAAGAAGAACTATCCGTGGATATGTATCTGTGTACGGTGGAGTGTTGAAAACGTACAGTTGAGTTGAGTTTACAAGCACTTCAGAGGTAGAAACACCTTCACAGAATACCAACAGCAGTACAGATCAGCGTGTAGAAGGCTATAAATGGCAATCACAAACAGCAAAGTTAGAAGTTTCAAGGAATTGTGCAAGGAAGTCGAAAAACCCATGGGACATAGCGTACCTGGTGGTAAGGAAGAAACTTAAGAGCTTCCGATCAATAGTTCCCATATGCTCAAAAGAGGTCGGAGGGTTCTTCCCAAGACCATATGAAACCCCATTAGAGGATCAGCAATCAAAAGAAACACACCTAATTCCTGCAACCACTAACAGGTTCGGAGGAAAAAAAGCCCCTAAAGCTGCAATAAGAATTCAACCGGAAATGTTTGCGAACATCTACAGCTCATGCTTGAATGAAGGAGAATTCCCACAGCCATGGAAAAAATATAAAGTAGTGCCAATCTCCAAAGGAAGCAATTCCCATGCGGATGTATCTCTATCGTCATTTCGTTTACTCCGAATTTTGGATACGACCGAAAAAATTCTGGAACCAACAGGTTGGAATCAGCTAATCAAAACGCAGGAGAATTGGCAGAATATCAGTACGATTTCTGAAGGTCGCGGTCAACAATAGATAAAATCCGAGTGGTCGTAGATACAGCGAAGAAAGCCATACATATAAGGAAGGGTGGTGCAAAACAGTACTGTACTGTAATAACGTTAGATGTAAGAAACGTATTCAACTCTGCTAACTGGATGCATACCTTGTAATCCCTTCGAAACATGAAGGTACCTAGGTACATCATGAAAATAGTGACGGATTACCTTAGAAAAAGGAACCTCACAATCTAAATTTACTGAACAGAAGGTAGAGAAAATCGATAACTTTCTGCATTTAGAAAACATTTTCGCTAATGAACTGGGAAGTAGAACTGAAAAAAACAAAGCCTGTATTCAGCATGTTGCCTAAAATGTGGAAGAGCAATGTCTACAGCACTAAAACCAAGGTGCGACCGTTTCGCTCTTACATTGATTCAGTACTTTACAGGTGGTGTAGTACTACTAAAGTAATCACAATCATCGCACTTCAGTCAGTCGTAAACGGATGTCTTCGCATTATATGAGAACGAGTTAGGAGCCGATACACATCATTATAGGACAATGGAAGAACTCGTAGCAATGGATCGGTCACAACTGCAGCTCGAAATATGACATGCAGACGAATCCACTGTCCCCGACGGAAAGAAGTGTGTGCCGTCTTAGCGAAACGTGGTGTAGAATAGTTGACGAGGAATCTAGGTCATGTAGGAGTTTCTGACGCCCTATTCCGCTTGAAGGGTTATATGATCTAAAGAAGAACAATTTATACCGGATTGTTGATCCATCTTACTGCCTGTAAGTAAATTATGAAAGTGACACAGCAGACATGGATATTCATTGGATGCAAAAAATCGTAGGAAGCTCACTCCCACGAATGTCTTATCTCTTGAATGCACTTTTTTTTATCGGTACCAACTGACAAACTCAATGATGTATAAGATATTCTATCTGAATCTGAATCACTGAGAAATATTGATGGCGACATCACGCTCGAGTTAAACCTCGATGACGCAATTTGCAAATATTACCCGATTGAGATAAGAGAAGTGAATTGAATTGGTATTCCAGATATGTCGGACGTCAGATTTTCAAAATCCCATCTGTGCTACTAACTGGGGTCCGATTCAAACAAAAGAAAAACTTTTTACACTACTCCATACGTGTCCATTATTTCAGTGATAATTTGATACACTTCCTTTTATTCTATAAGTAATATAAATCGCAAAATAATTTTAGTTTAACCTCTTTCCCACACTTACAACGACAAAACGTGCCTTTTGCCTAAAATCTCATCTTGCAAAGGAATTTTCTCAAAAACGCCATAAAGAAAATTGAAAAAAAAAATATTGACAAAAACAAACAAGAAAACACTACACTAGTGCTAGTAAGTATGCCGGTATACCCTATTCTGTCATGAAGACGTATGCAAAACAGAATGAAAATAATGGGTAGTTGCTGCCTGCTGCATGGGGCTTGTGGGGCTCAAAGGGAAAACCAACGCATGTACACTGCGTCCAAATGAATTTCGAGAGGGCTGAGCTCCATAAAAAACCAGAGGTCATAACGCTTTTTCCGAACAGACTTCACTTCAATGCTAGCATACCCTATAAGGGCACTGAAAACTGAAATCATATCTGCATTTATTATTCACATAGTCCGATACGGCGACTTTGCCAACGAATTCACCTTTCTGACGCGACGAATACACCGGTCGGATTATATCTGCAACATGACCGTGCTATGAAAAAAAAAAATTGTTGCCATTCCTCCGTCTTCCTGTCACTGTCCAACTTGCCAATTCCACTCCTAATAGGAAAAATTGTTTACATAATGGTAACTTGAGCGAATTCGTAAAGTGTCAAATTTTCCACAGACCCTACTTGAGCTATCGGTGTACAGCATACATACCTACAATTGGAACAGGAAAACTGAAAATAAAAATTGAAGACAGCAATAATACTCGCGTATCTACATACATATGTATCCACAAGTGCGATTGTTTCTTAAAATCATAATCAGCAAAATTGTGATTCCAACGTTCAGAAGTTCAAGAGCGGGAAATATTTTCAAAGTACAGCTTCAAGAACTTTAGGTTAGTGCTTGACTTTTGTTCGACGTAGACGGGTGTGTTGAGTAAAAATGGTTAAAAATATTCGGTTGTGCGCGTTTCATGGTTTATTAATGAAATGTTTTCTTTTATCCTTGATTTGATGATTTATTTCTCTTTTTTATTTAAGGAAAAATGTGTACTAAAAGTGTTATTTAAAAAAAATATGAGAAAAGCCAAAAATGAAAAATGTAAGTTTTGTGTAAATTATATTACTCAAGCCGTAGATAAAGTTACGTCTCCTTTCTTAAATCAATCCAACCGATGTCTATGCTTTTGATTTTTGAGTATATAGTCTCATAATTTCAACTTTAAAGGCCTAAAGATTCGGAGTGTTTTGATCTTGACCCAAGTACACGTGCATCTGTTCCTTTTTTAGCTCTCGAATCGTCTGCATACCATTTTCTTGCGAGGTTGCATAGTCTGTAGGTTTTGGATTCGTCGTTCTAATCCTTCTTATTGCTTAACTTCGTACGAAATTTCGTTTAAGTTTATTTCCTTATCCTATCGTCCCTAGGGTTTGCTAGAAGTTTCTTAAGAAGTGCATCATTTCCTCTCTTCTTTTGTCATCTTTAGTATCGCTCGTTTCGCGATATGTTAATACCTGCAGTATAAAAACTAGCACGAGATTGAGGGAGCCCATAATAGCGCATATTCTTTCTTGGAAAGTTTCTTTCCGCGTTTTTCCTAATTACTACGGAGTGTTTTCCTAGGCCAATTGCTGATTATCGCTGACCAATTTATGGACTTCTTCATAAATTCTTTCTTAACTCAAAGATATTTTTATATACATATGCCCTATATAAAATTCTTTCTGGTACTTATATTTGCTTTGAGTATATAAGTAATGCAAACATCGGTTTCGTTCATCACTGAAATAAATTTTAGCACCTTTAAATCTCTCAGCAACAGTGTTAATGCGAAAAATGTATCTATTCGTAAGGCTCTTCCTTGTATACCACATAATGATATTTACGGGTAGACGGAGTTCGCATCCGATTTAATAAAAAATCCAATTTGTTATAAATTCCTTCAATAAAGCAATCCCGCAAAGAAAAAAGTACAAGAAAATTGCTAGCGTTATTTAACCTTCAACAAACTTAAATCTAATCAAAATCCGACTGAGCGATGTAGACGTGCGAAAAGAAAAATTCACCCCTACTGGGAAGTTGTCCAGACATTTTTACTTATGCGAGTAGATACATATCCACAAGTTTTACAGAAGCTCATCTTACACGTGCTCACTTTTTGCGTTACCCCACTTGATTTCATTAGACATTTACAATTTTATTACGTAAAATTGCGATCCAATTGAAAAATGTTGTATTTCCAAGGTTCTTCTTGACATTCGTCACTTTTTTTTAGAGATATCTTTTTGTAGATAAGTATGAAAAATAAAAAGGACTTTGTTGGTTGGAAGAGGACATTGTAAAAATGGGGAACTTTGGGAAGTGGTTGGATGAATTTTATTACCAGCGTCGTAAAAGTGACTGAGTGGTGGTTGGTAGATTTCTTTATAACTCACTTATTTTGTCAGGCTACTGTTAACTGGATACGACACTTCTAGAGAGAAAAAGTGCGGAACATCGTGATACACGGGAGTGCACTGAAACACCATCGGCACTACCTTATTTCTATCAGAGCGCGGGTAGGAAAGGGTACGATAAAATGTAAACTGCGTAGGTAGGTAGTATAAATCTTGAACTTGAAGGAGAAGAGTAATGTCCTTATATCAGAAATCACATCCAACACGTTTATTGGAGCATTTGTGCATGTTTCAGTTAAGCATGTGCACGTTTAAGTCATTTGCATGATATCCATCACGGAACAGTCATAGCTTGGTGTCTATGATGATTGCATTGCTTCGCCGTATCACGGACATCACTTCAAACGCAGACTTTGCTTTGACGATTTGGTTGACAATATCCTGTTCGGTCGAGACAGTACTCCCAAAATATTGGAAACTCTCTACTCTCTTTCCCGGTTATCCAGCAATGCTTACATGATGATGATTTTGGTTTTCGCAGTGTTAATCTTCAACCCCATGACATTTGCCTCCCTCTCCGCACTTGCTATCATTTGATGCATATCCATAATCTTGTGAGAGTGTAAACAAATGACATCTGCGTAGTCCAGATGTTTGAGTTGAGATGTGAGAGTCCAAAGAATTCCTCAGTTTCAAGTAGACAAAGCTGCGCGAAGCACATCGCTTATCACAAATAAAAAAGTATCGCAGATAGAACTCAACCTTGCTGGTCCCCACAGAACATGACATTTAGACCCTTCATAGGTTGCCTTGATAATAGCTATTAATTTATCGGGTATACCTCTCCTGCGCAAGGCAAGCCAGATAAACTGTCTCTTGACACTGTGGAACGCCATCTCAAAATCAATGAACTGCAAGTGAAGTGGTGACTGGTATTGAACACACTATTCAGTAATGATTCGCACTGTGTTAATGTGGTCGACAGAGGAGGATCCAGAGCGGAAACCTGCTTGTTCTTCCAGATGCCCCTTTATCCGCTCGAGGATTACTTTGGCTATTATCTTAGCAACTGCGGGAATTTTCAAATGCGTCTCCAGTTTTTGCACTCTATAAGATGACCCTTTTTAGGAAGCTTGACAATCATTCCACTGATCAACAGCTACAATACCGGATGCCTCACCAAATTCATTCTTCGCAGCTGCCTTCTAGAATTTGACGAAGGCAAGGTCCATTGCGCAATTCAGAGTATCTTCTGCCCGCCTTACCTTATTCACATTTTTCATCGGACACCAGATAGTGTATTTAGTACTGTCGTGCACCGTGCTCCATTACTGCCCACTTTGCTGAGCCTTCACCTGAAAATGTCATTCTTGACGAGATCATGTATCATAGTCTTCCTCTGACGATTTCTTTGCTTTAAATTTTTTCATTAACCTCGTCAAATTCAACCAATCCATCCACTTGAAACCGATTCACTTTAAGGTGAAGGGGCTTCACAAAATCAGTACCTGGATTTTTGGTCCGGCAGTAATCCCTTCTTCCCTTAGCAAATGCGTTGATGCCTCTGACAGTATTGATTCACTTCCAGTTTAGAGCTTTAATTTCTTCATAATAGGTTCGGTTGGTGGTGTCTCAAACTCCTGTTGTTGTAATCGTATGAGTACATTTAAGAATCCATCCGACCACTTCAAAGCCTTTCACCACTTATTTAGCTGACTCATACTCGCATATTAAATGTAGGCCATCTGTTGGTTTCTTTGTGAATTGAAATGTCTACAAGAACGTAGTGACCCTAGGGTGATGCTAGAACATAAAGAAAGTCTGTGAAACTGGTATGCTTGTGAATAACGCATGCTCACGAAAGAATTGCAGCTGTTGGAAAAGTATGTATGAAAACCGAGGAACCGTAAATCATTACCGAGCTCAGCAACTGGACATCGGTCGTTCTTCTCTGAGGAGGATAATACATAAAGGCCTCAGATTATTTGCTCAGAACGCCCAACTCACTCGCTTCTCTGTGTAAGCTTTAAATAAGTTTGGGAATGACTTTGGTTTATTTTCGGATACAACTCATTTTCATCTCGTAAGTTATGTCTAGAAGCAAAATTGTTGGGGTGTTGACTCCAAAAATCCATAAGTAGTGGAAGAGAAGCCAATACGTCGTCAAAGAATGAGTATTTTATGTGGACCTTGTAGTGGTGGCATAATTGGTTCCTACTTCTTCTAAAATTAAGCTGACAACAACGTTACGGTCAACGGAGTGGGCTACAGGAAGACGCTTTGCATGCAGCACCCATTTCAAAAGACATGAACAGATGGCCCAAAGTTTATTTTTCGTTAAACCGGGCATAATTGTATAGGCACTCTTGAAGGTTGACGTAGAGCCTCCACTTGTCATACTGCACAACCAGTTGCTCTCGAGTAGAGTTTAGGTAAGTACCAACTTGGGAGAGGCATCTCCTCTTCTTTGGTTCCTGAGCTATCTTTGGAAAACACATACATACGCTTCTTTCCACGCCCTCTTTACGAGCTTATAATTGTGGATTAGTCAACCCCTAAAACAGTGAATTGGTGCTCTTTACTAGGAAGCCTTAGTCTTTTGTCGTCGGCTCGTTTCTTTCTCTTTTTCACTCTTCTTGATGTGAAGCACCCATAGCTGGTTAACATGTGGGTTATGTAGAAGTTTAATTCTCCATGCCTTCGGTTCAATCAGATCTCGATTTTGGGTATGATTTTATGGGTCAATCTACCTTTATTATAGCAATCCCATCTTCGTTGCCACTAAATTAGACTGATCCCTCTTCGTTTTGGCCGGATGCTATTCCTGCGGCTTTTTTGTTAGAGCTGTAGTTCTCCTGGGCTTCATTTGCTAAGATGTCAATCAGCACCATGGCGGCTATTACACATGTCGCGTTGCATGACGTTGTTCAAAAGGCGCTAGCTGCTCTCAGTGTGTTGTTCCTGAATACTGTCTCTGTCTTCTTTTTGAAGGTTTTGCCTCTCATGGCATTCAGCCAGATTTGGTATCCATAGAGTATTATTGAGGCTGCCAATTTTGCCAGGAGCAGCCTTCTTTCATATTTTGGCCCGCGGATAATGCAGATGTTGCCTTTACAGCCTTTTCAGCTGCATATCTAAGACGCTGTATGTAGTCTAGGACGTGCAAGTTACTACAGTATACACATTTTTTCATATGTACTCGATAATTCAAGCCTCCTGTCGTACTTTCTTTAAAAACAGTGACTAGAAAGGATTCCATCGCAGTTCTTAGTTGTGATCTACCTATGGACCGAATCGAATAATATGGAAACTTCATAGCGAAATAATTTCTATTTGCTTAAAAAATTATGCTTTCACTGTAGTCACTGGCACACTGGTCACTTTTCCTCAATTTTGTCGCCTAATTCCTTTCAATGGGCCGACAATGTTATACATTAGGTGGGTTCATGTCTTTTGTGACGAAAGCTATGTATTTAGTCGCAAGCAAGTTTAACTTCGCTTGAGTATAGTCAGCTGAAGCCAAATCTGGCCAAAATAATGTTGAAGCGATTGGTGCTTCGGATTCCTCAAGAGGTGTAAACGTTCTTTCTATAAAGCTTATATTCGTCCGAAACTCGAATACAACTCACATGTTTGGGCGAGAGCTCCGGCAACTTGTTGGAGTCTATTAGATTGTGTCCAGCGTAAGGCATAAAGATTGATCGGTGACCCGTCAATTTGCAACCAAATCCCTTCGCTAGAGCATCGTCGGAATGTTGGATGCTAATCGGTCATGTACCGATATTTCCATCACAGTTGTTCGGATCTATAGTTGTGTCCCGCTTGTCCGTCAGTTTTATCGTACTACACGTACTACACCCTTATCTTTTAAAACCCATCTTCGGTCGCACAGAAAAATTCAGAAAGTCGTTCTTTAGCTACTCAACACGCATGTGGAATGACTTACCCTCCTCAGAGCTTCCATCAAATTATGATTTGCAAAGATTCAAGGTCAACATGCATCGTCACCTAACTCTCTTTCCTTTTCGCTCCAATTCTTACTTCCCTATACCCTTTCCTTTCACTCCATCACTGGGTTTATAACTTTAAAGGACTTTAGTCCTAAGTGATGAAGTTTATTTAAAAAAAAAAAAAACCCTTCGTGTTTGTTTGTAAATGGAATTAACCTTTTTTTAGGCACTAATTGATGTAAACTTCCGCGATAATTGTTCCATTTGTAACAAACGGTGTCCTTGGCAAAGAGCTTGCCACCCATGATATTTCGATCCGAAATTTTCCACGGCAATTGATGTTTCTGATTGCGGAAGAATCTCTCCCTCAAAAGAATTATAAAACAGGTCACCTGGAAATGTACTAAAGTCGGTTTTAACGTAGGTCGTCCAAAATTAAGCAGGCTTCCAATCAAGTCGTACAACTTTCGGGTTCGTGTTTTTATTGCCTTTATGCTTTTCAGTAACTTTTGGAACAGCCCGTTTTTTACATCTTTGTACCATTGTTTGTTAGGTACTTACTATATTTCCGAGCTACATCTCTTGTTGACGTGGCCCGGTTCTTAACGATAACACCGGCTATTTTTTGGCCTCCTATTTGATACAACAATGTCCCTAGTTCTTGCGATTTATTTTAAGCCAAAGGGCCTTCAGCACCTTGGGTCTTCCTATACTTAACCATCTGATGCCAGTTATTTTGGTGATTTTATTTAGAACTTGCTCCGTGCAAAGTGAGTTTTGTATTATTTATTATACGTTCATCATGCCGGGGCATCTGTCTGTTTTTTTTTTTTTTGTGATACCGTCGATCCCAGTACTAGCAAGGATCATGCAAATCGGCGACAAATCCATTGTGCAAACAATTTTTGAATTTACTGTTTTGAGCTAAATTCCCAGAGTTCCCATTTATTTTTGGAATCAGCTTGAATATTAAATGTTAAAGTGTTGTAATTCGGTGCAGTGTGTCACAAGATCAACCGCATAGTGAGGCCGCCCACCTGATGATTAATCATCAATAAAAGTTAGAAAAAAAAAACACAATAAGTGATGTTACCACATGATGCGGTGTCACCAAACATTAGAACACCAAACAAAAGTCCAAGCTACATACAAAGCCTCCCCACACTGCTGCAAGTCAAACACGAGTTATAAAATGCTAATGCGGTATCTCTTACTCACCGCATCGACTATCGACTTCGGGCGCACCGTAATCGCCAGCTGTTTCAATTAAAAATTAAACAATTTCATTACGTGATTAAATTGTTGAATATCTTTCCACGCTTCGCCACTTACCGCAAAAAGACAAGGCCTACATCTTCCAACTACGTGCAACTGGTATTGACAACCACCTCCCGAACCGATGGTGACGGTTTTTACGAACGCAAATTGCTGCATTTTTAATTTTCGCTGCAGTTTTTTTTTTATTTTTTAGCATCATTTCAAGTATTGCTCGCTCTCAATATGGTGACCGATACCCATTAATAATCCTCATGAAATCACAACTCTTGGTGCGAGCTAGCATCCACCAAAAGCCAAATGCCTGCAACTGAACAGGCCACACATTGGTTACTCGTATAGAAATGGAATTGACTGTAAGCCGAGGAAAGGTGAAGCCATCTTCATCTTAGAGTCGAGGTGGACAAACATCTGCAGCCGCTGGCTGACTGTCCACTGTCAGTGCGAACGCATTATCATCATAATACGCAAGTGGTGATCGCGATACGATCCTATGATCCCTATTGAGCACACATCAACAAGAGTTGCATCATTGGGGACTGCCGCTGTTGCCGCTTTTGCTGGACAATGTTGGTCAGGGAGTTATGTCAAACCATGTTTCGGACCAAAATCGGTGCAGAGATTCTTTTGAAATGCACTGCAAAAATAAAGTTGAAAGTCGCAGAAAAAATGGAAGTTACCATTTATGCAATCACCATGCAACGAGTATCCTATGCGAGTGTTTTTTTTTTTTTTTTTTCTAAATAAAACGCACATCAGTTGGTCGAAGAAAATGCGCGTGTGGCATTTCAATGAAAATTTCCTTCGCTGAGAGAAGAGATTAATTCAAAGAGTTGATATTTGGAATTTTCTTGGGTGAAAGAAAATTGCAAAACGACTTTGAAGTCTATTTACTGCTTTATTTGGTATAACATTCTTCGTTGATGGAAGCCCACGCTATTTTAGAATTAAGATCCTCGACAGCAGTTCAGGCAGTGAGACATGTTATTACTATTATTAGTGGTAGTGGTGGAGCTGTTGGGCAGCTTCGGCACTGTGCTTGAAAACCCAAAGTGGAAGAGTCTGTGGAGGCTAAGCATGGCCTCCATGTGAATATGAACCGGAATGGGGATAAGACCCAGTTGATCGAGCAGATTTCGGCTAGTCGTTGGATAAAGTCTATCTTTCTAAGTGTGATGACTTTGTTCATCAAACCATTGCAGAGTGATGGAATGAAAGGATAGAGTATAGGGGAGAATTAAAGAAGGGAGAAAAAAGGACGTTGAGAGAGGTGATTATACGCACCAATTTTGTATCTATGTAAAGGGTACTTTTTAAAATAAATTGGTTTATCCATGTAAAGAAGCGATTTCACATATCCCTTAGAAAATAAAGGCCCCAGTCTTGAAATCACTGTCCCACACAATTATAATTTCAGTAAGTTCATGGTATTGGTGGCAGTGTGATACGTAGCCCCATCCTGCTGCAACCACATATCGTACATATCGATATCGAGTAAATTTGGAAACAAATACTGGTTGTTCGTCTCTCTGTATCAGCCACCATTGACTGCAACACGAGCTCCTGCCTCATTGTTGAGAAAATAAGACCCGATAATACCATATCCCTTGAGCTAAAAGTGAGCCTCATTGCTGAACACAATTTTTAAAATTTTTTAAAAATTCCGAATCATCTTGCAATTGCTTTTGAGCCAATTTAGCCGCATGCCAAGATTGAACGTCTTCAATTCTTGCACCAATTGAATCTTGTAAGGGATTAGACCGAAAAGCCACAGATTCTATGCACACCTCCAAAACATTGAACCCAAAAAATGGCACCTAATTTGGCAGTTATTGGCGCCTCTTAAAAAAACACCCTTTAGATCGCAGTTTGCTGGAAATATTCAGCAAGGCAAAGCACTTTTTCAAGATTCCACTACTTGGAGCCCTTACTGTGGGGTCTTTAAGGAGTAAGCAAATTCAGAAGTATTTTCAATTGCGAAGAACTGTATTGGATAGCGAGTGATAGAAATGAATACCAAAAACAGGGACGAAGAGAGAACAACATAATTAATTGTTGAAAGGAAGTAGATCCATCCAATACAACTTGTCGATTAGTTAAAAAAAACTCGCGGTCCTTGATGAGAGAATCTTACTGACACCATAGTTTGTACCTATCTGTCAAAAGTTTTGCAGTTATTAAGGGCAACTATTCGGCACAGTGATGATGTAAGCTTAGGTTTCATTTTTCTGATTGATACACCACAAGGGTTCCTGTGGTAGCTTGTTCCCGAAGACCATATTGACGATTATTGAGGAAATTTTTCTTTCGGGAAATCTCATAAGATTGTAGTTCTGACGTAAGAGCTATAGGTTCTTGCATAAAAGGGGAGGTTTTAATGATATTTTTGTAAATTGTGTAGACACGCTCAAATTTCATCTATCCGGAAAAATGCCTATGCAGAACAATAGGTCGAAGACCTTCTTGCACTTCAAAAAGAAACTTTATTTAAAAAAATTTGCTGACAGTCATCTTTTCTGTTCATATCACCACTGCCGCATACATCGTGATGGGAATTCTGAGGCGGAATGTGGTCAAAGTCACCAGGAGAGCATGCAGAAGTTAACGCGATATTCTCCGTTCCTCTCTCGATTCGTACCTCGACAAAAAATGACAAAAGAACTAATGCACACAAGCTTTCGTTAAGAAAGGGTTTGTGTAATGGATAAAGACTTATGACATTAACTCGGCATAATGGTCCATGAAATTGGTGGTAAGAAAACCGTCTAGTAGACAATTTCCGGCTTTCTTCTGCAATTGAAGCCTCCCCGCCACGCAAAGTCCACAATCCATTAATATTTAGGACAATTAAGCACATTGCTCTCGGCAGGTACTCCCTATGTTCGTGAATCAACTTACGTGTCCTGTGGGGTTTTACCTTAAAATTTGTAACTAAAGTGATGGCGATAATGATGATCTGAATGTCAGCAAAAATATCACAAATTAAATAGAACCACTAATACGTACATATGCACTTCGGGACGTTTTTTTACCATGATCAACCCTGCACAGAAGATTCAGTACTTGAAGTCGGTATGAGGTTGGCCTTAATAAATGGAGTTCAAATACGTACTTCGCATTTTATTTTTTTACCTTAATAAAACTTACACCAAGTCAAACCCAATAAAATTCATCAATTGAACTGAAGTAAGTCTAAAGTTTGTTTTTCTTCATTGCCTTCGCCTATCTACTCTTATTTATCTCCATTCGTTGACTGAAAACTCGGCCAAAGTATTTTGCATAAAATAAACAGATTTTTGACGCATCTTACTGTGTAACCTTTAACATTTCACAAATGGCTTTCAAATCAACTCCTTTAAAACCCTTCACTACTCTGAATTTCAAATATCCCAGCAATAAGCTTGTCTACTTCAAGGATAATGAAGGAGATTATTCAAAAAGAGGCACCAGACGAGTATTCTAAATTTGAATTTAATTTGGCAGGACGAGGAGAGAAAGAGGGAGAGGGGGTTAACCTACTGTGGATTAAAATCGATATGATGCAACGCATCACTAATGGAATTCGTAAACTTCCACATGGGTATAGTCTACACCCATGGAATTGTCGAAGACTTAAGTTCTTGAATTTTAAAAAGCCAAATAAATGTGCTCGGATGCTTCATATTCCAATTGATATTCCGTGATGCAGAATGATGACGAAAAGAAAAAAAAAAGAAAGAAAGGGAATCCAATTGGCGAACGTGGGCACACTTTTCGACATCATCCCATGAATCTTTAGATAGTGCGACGCATATGTACTTTATGTGGAATGTAGAATAGATTGACGCATAAATCAAACCAATTTTGTTGGGATTGAAAGGTATCATTGAAAGAAGGTAATTTGGAAAATATTTGTCTTATACGATATGGAATGTAATTTGTATGTACACGTGTGGATGGTGTTACCTTCATAATTAAGTTATGGTTGACGTTGAACAGTCATGGTGGAGTTATGTATCTTTTTTTGTAATCGTTATGAGTGCATAGATACGTGATGGAATTTGTGTTATACGATATCGTTTTTGCCTTTGAATCTGTTGTGGAGAATATTGAAGTAATTAACACCCACTCCGGTTCGGATTGGATTTTTTTGTTACTAACGACTTCTCATATCTCATCCTTAAAGCAAAGTTCTTCTTCCATTTTTTTGACCGTTGCAATTCTAATGGTTATCTCAAGTAAGTTGCTAGAGTAAATCATTGTCATGGCGTATTTCTTGTACCAGTCTATGCAAGGTATGATATGGCCCGTAGTTCTTTGCTTTCATGTGCCTGATTGTCGAAGACTAATAGTGCTTTTCAGTATTATATCTAACCCCACCTTAGGTGTTGGTCTATGTGATCCTGTTATGCTTACACATGTTCAGCTTTGTACCTTCATAAGATTATTGAGATAGCTGGCCAACTATTAGGATAAATTCTGATAACCAATTTTTCGACCTGAGATTGTGAGCTACATGCGGTCACTTGTACATATAACACAGCAAATTTGGCTCTATTCCACGAAAAGTTTCCCGACTGGATTTATTTTTGTGAGGCTTTGCTAAAGATCGTATCTACGCAGGTAATCGTGAAATTTTGGAGCACTTAAGAAGCAAAATCCGAGAAATTATGGCCACAATACAACCGGAATTGTACCGAAAAGTCATCGAAAATTACCTCACAAGACCGTATAACCGATTTTGTATTCCGGACATATTGGAACTGGTCAAAGTTTAAAACAGTTAATAAATTTTAATGACTTTTACTTTATTTAAATTAAAATCCTAAAGCACAAAATGAATAAACCTGGATTAATTTTTATTTTTTATTTACTTACAGATATGCCTACTTCACCACAGATACATTTGTATATTCTCACTTTTAATATGACGTGCTACAACTAGGCGTGGGAAAAAGCCACTACCTCGCTGTCACGTGATTCTATGAATTTTAAAACTTCATGTGATGTGACGTAGTGGAACATTCCTAACGTTCGCAACATCAAACAGCACCGTTGACATTATCACAAAAATTTATTGTGTCCTTTTTCTCATTAATATTCTTAGTTCTAGCTGTCATCGTGGTATTACTTCAAAATACATCGTGCATTTGCATACACCTCGTGGAAAATATAAAAAAAAGTTTTCCTTCTCCATAGAATAAAAAAGAAATGCAAATTCATCGAAAGGATAAGAAGCAATGTCCATCGCAGCAATCTATCTATTCAATCAGTGAAAGAGTAGGAGAACAAATCCACGGGTAAATCATTTTGCAATTGTTATTCGAATGAATCATGGTTATACGAGTATGCATCTTTTCTGTATTTGTTCCTAGATTGAGACAGGTTACAAAATGAACGATTTTATAGCCATCGATATGAATACTGGATGTCCAACAAAACACACACTTTACCAATTCTGTGGAGGAAATTCGTCCATTGAATGGAATTCTCTAGATACGCTGTGGAGAAAATCCAACTGTAGATGGTACGAGTATTATGGATGATCAGATGGGATCACCGTGGTTGATTGGATCGATCGGCTCTCTAGATGTGTATCATCGTTGTTTGAACCTTATTTGGTATTCGCAACAAATGCAATCTGTCACATTGTTGGTAATTTCTTGCGAAATGGGAATACCTAAGGGATATAGCAGATACCCTGAAGCAAGAGTGCGATTGATGTACAATTTAAAGACATGGATTGTGAAATGCTTTACATTCTATGGAGATACGTCAAGGCAGGAATAATGTGTGGACAAGAAATGCAACGCAATACAAATGTAAATTTAATTTTTAGTGATACTCGCATATAGTATATTTGCATGGTATTGGAACAGATGCAATTGGGTGACATGCGTTTGCAATGAGTATTCATTCATTCGTTGCTTCGGTTTTATTGATCATATGAGTTCGTCAAGTAAGAATAACGAAATGGAAAATACACACAAAAAGGACGAACATTTCTTGTAAAAAATATATGTACCAAATCACTGCGGCTGTTTGTGTTGCGTTTTAAATATCCTAAGCCTTCCACGACTTCACTTCAAAAGTGTAGTTCTATAAAAGAGACTGCTTTTCTTGGAGTCTAGATTTGGATAAAAAAAAGGTTTTATTATGACTGGGAAAGGTACGAGTATATATGTACATATCTCGTCTAGCAATAGGAGCAATACTAATTTCCTTTCAATAGCCCCAAACAAAGTAGAATGCCGAATGTTTGGATTGGTTTGAATACTTGAAGGTATAACAGCAGCTTCTTATGTGTGGACAGCCCCAACTTTCTCCTCCAATTAACCGATGCAGAAGATAAAGCACATCCCTTACTTTTTCAACATGTTCTTTTCAATTCAGTTTTGAATCTAGAGTCATACCAAGATATTTGGAGTTATTCAGCTGCCATATCGTGCGCTTCTTTTGGCGAGGTTATGATCAGGATTATAGGGATCATAACCATTCTACTTCACTGCATTCCTACTCATCCGCCTGTGGGGTTCGCGCGATTTAACCTCAAAAAGTATCTGCAGGCCTCTCGGTTTCAGATCACCTCGTCACGGAGGCCAATCAAATTATGCTGGTCTGCATTTGTCCAATCCAGGTTTTCTTGGTTTGCCTCTCTTGCCCGTTTGTATAGAAACGTTGACTGACATTGCGTTTTCGGCAGGGTTCGTAGGGATCCGAGTAGCACGACCAGCAGCCTTGTTGGATTTAGGCTTGGATATTGCTTCCTCACTTCATTTTGGTCAGGTGGACGGAAGTTTTGGCTATCATTGTCTATTTTGAATGGTGCATTCTGCCTGACAGCGGTATGTTGGTCTTCATCGCCGTTATAAAGTCTGCATTGTTTGCAACCGGCAAACCAGGGGTTTCTTGGTGGTGGTAGGGTGAAAACTATTGAAGCCGAGGGGAGATTTCGGGATACACCTTCTGCGAAGATTCTGGCGGTCTCTTGCGATAGGAGCTTTACGACGTTATATCTTTTCACACTAATGCCTCTCTGTTGTGTCGCTTGGGATATCCACGTTTGTGCCTGCAAGGTAGTAGTGATCCAGGTCCATGTTTGCTGCACGAAAGGTTCGAATATTCAGAATACTGAAGGTATGCCTTGCGTCGATTGCAATGAGATGAATTTGATTGAGAGTTTTATGATCAGGAAACCGCCATTCCGCTGCCAGACATGGTGTCGCGTAGACTATGCCTTCGGACTAACATGATTTAATCGTCATATTTATTACATCGCTCATAGGCATCATCGAGGAGTTCGTAGAAGCTCTCTTTAGTGGCATCGTCCCTGGCGTCTGTGCGAGTAGGAGGGCATATTAGGCTAATGTTTTCCTTGATGCGGATTGTCATAAGCCGCTCGCTTGAGTGTCAAAAAATTAAAATTTCTTACCTAAGTCTGCCGCTTATAGCAAATCTTCACCTGAGCGCTGCTTCTGTTTTTCGTCCTCCTTTTGCTTGGCTCTCACATCGGACTTCCTGGATGGCTGTAATATGGACCTAGCTAAGGATCCGAACATTCTACATGCAGATCTGAAGATCGTTGTTTCGTTTCATAATAGAGTCATCCATATGCGAGTGTCCTTCCACTATGCCTTCTAGCTCCATCCTAATGGAACTATGTACTATATATAATTGTGGATGGTTTTACACAGTTAGCCTCAACAAATTTTCAAACATCATCTGATATTGAGCAACTTTGATGGTAACTGCGACTTTATTTTCAAAGAAATATGAGCCAATTACCCTTTCGGACGATACACCGCACTAAATAGCACACTTTAGTCGGTGTAATTGTCGCTCATTTACTGCTCTTGGATTATTCTCCGTAGCCCATATCCTACAATTTTGAAATCGGTATTTTGCTCCATGTCTTTGCTGCAACAAAATGACTTAATCAATCTGTTGCTGGTGGTCTGCCGGCTTAAATTCTTGCACAAGCTGGATTTTATATGGGAACATGTGCAATCTGGCCAAAATCCTCTTGAATGAAACTCTACGATAACCGGAGTCCAGCCGAACGTTTCCTTGTTGATGTTCCTAAACTGCAAACTATTCAGTACACTTTAAATAATGATTACATCATTCAATACTACAACTTTTCGGCCTCAACGATAAAGTGATTCAAGACCGAGTCACTTGCAAAAGGATACTCAATTTCGCAAACTTATCCAACTCCATGACCAGTCAGCATCAATGTAACAAAAATGAATTTATTAATTAACATGAGATGTGCTTGAAAGCTCTATATAATTCGAAGGACGAACAAAGGGGGGACACTATTTAAAAAATATTTTCGCATGTATTCAGTGTTGTATGGTTGATTCAAAATGTTCGCTGGTATCCGCTGCCAATATACCATATTGCAGTTAATTCTAATACTCTCTCACACTACCGACTGTAACAGCATGTGTATCCAACATTACCAAAATCCTCACTCCCACTTGAGGAATCCTTTTAGGGCCCTAGAGGCCAATGCCCTTATGCCTTAGACAAGAACTACTACGTTTTAAACTAATAAGCGTTGGCTTTTGCCGTTAGCAGAGAAAAGAGAGGTTTAAAATTACAGAATTAATTCATATTTATTTTTAAAAACCTTGCAACCGATATTTTAAAGCAGATTTTCTATATTTAAACAAAGTCCAGTTTCCTCCATTTTAAATGCGAAAGACTTCATCGGAAGAAAGATTGTTTTTTTCATAAAAGGATCTTCTGATTGAGCTCAGTATAAGGCAGGTTGCAATGAAATAAAGGCCGTCATCGCTTGTTCTATGGTTGCACAGTGTACATTCATCACTTCCATCAAATCCGTCTGGCTTGTAGTTTAATTGAAGTAGTTCGCCCCTGCTATTGAATACTCTTTTACTCTGTTACGGTCATGAGAATAGTTTAGCTCCCCAGGGTCATGCTTTAAAATTTTATATGTAAATGTTTCTTACTTCACTTCATTCGCTTTTCCTTTAAAATTACTGCCGCGTGGATCCTTCGATCTTCGAATTAAAAGATCCTCCAGAGCATTTATTAAGTTTGTTTTGTCTACGTGTACTTCATGTAGGGGTACATAATGTTCACGGCCCAGCCTGAAGGATGACTGTGATCAGTATTCCGTACCTCATTTTGCCAAGTCCATTTTTCATCTATTGAATTGCACCCCCATCCGTTCCGAAAAATCATAATTTTTTGCTTTGCTGGTGCTCAGATACATGTTCGATATTTGGGAGTATTAATGCAGTTTATTGATCATGATTTGTAGCATGTTCGGGGTTTCCGCAAGTATGACGAAATCATCAGTGTAGAGCAAGAGGTTAATTCGTATTCCATCAATACATATTCCTCCTGGGAGATATGCAACGAGATTGTCCAGGAAAATCGAAAACAAGAGAGGGCTCAGCAGACATCCTTGCCTCACACCAGATTTCGACTGCAACCATTTGGACAAGATTTTTGCAACCCTATTTATTTTCGAAAATTTTTTGTAGCACTCTTAGTCCCTTTGTCAAAACTCGTAGGTTGCTCAGTTTATAGAAAAGGGCTCTTCTCTCTATACAATCAAAAGCCTTGAAATCCATTAGAAAACCGTACAGTTTTTACGATGCTTGCTAGAATGCATGCGGGAATAATCTTTACGGAAACCAGCTTGCAACTCGCTAAGTGGTCATTTTTGCTTGTCGAATTTGTTAGTCGGTCCAAGATAATTCCTGTAAAACTTTTGGTGGCCACATTTAAGAAAGATATCCTTCCATAGTTGCTTGGCTCATTTGAGTCTCCTTCCTTAAATATCGGAAATATTAAATTTTTCTTGAAAGATGATGGCACCCCGTCAGTTTTGAAAATAAAATCATACGTTTCCGCGAGCTTCTCCGAGAAGGCATCAACCGCCTTCGTAATGAATACGATCTTTCCCTGGATCCTTATTTCAACAGCATCTATGTACATATGTATAACTCTGATGACATCCTGGAAACTTATGGGTCGGTCTAAAGAGTTAACTTCGACGTGAGGTAGCGCACATTGCTTTTGGTTTTGAGTTTGCGATAGATTCGAAGTAGCTGTTCGAAGTATTCGGCTAAAATTCAATTTTGATGCCCTTCGTGAAAAGCGCACCAACAAGCGTTTTTACCATCTTCCGAAAGGACCTGCTGTCGCCAGAGCTGATGAGAGGTTCTGAATGTAGACTTTTTTTTTGCTCGCTGATGCTTTTGAACTTTTTATTTGCAATCTGGTATATACATTTCGCGTAATTGGTTCTGACTTGTTTTGTTTTTATTTTAATTTGAGATAATATGCAAATAACAACTTCAATAAACTAGAACACTGCATTCTAATCGCCAAGACATATATATCACATATTTTATTCCATTCGTTTATCATAGGCACCCAGGACAATGTTGCGGTCATTACTCAGCATAAAAGATTAAAAAATATACTCCTACTTACTATGTATACATATGTACGTGTATATCGTATCAACTTGACTTGACTTTGGTTGGTTTATCACAGCAAATGCATTTGTAAAACCCTCTCACGTCATCAGTCAATGCATGCGCAAGTTGAATCTAAAAATAAATATGTCATCCGCTAGGCAAAAAATAATAAAAAAATCTACACAAAAAAAATTGCATAAAATTATTAAAAAAAAAATGCAAAAAGGCTAAACGTCAAAGTCCTAGATAACCATTGCATTTTTATTGTGCGCGGATTTTACTGCATGTGTGCAGTTTGCAGATAATTCGATACCGCCTCTCATTGTTTCACTGGTACTATGGACAGCAGGGTTTTGGCGTATTACTTTCAATGTGACTGCCAGTGCGGCATGTGAACTTCTCTTTAATATGCATTTATGTAAAAGCGAATTTCGTCTGCATAATAAGTGCATAAGTCTGTCGATTGAAAATTTATAAAAGATAAAAAAAAATTTAGATACTAAGAGGAACAATCTATGAATACTGATATTATGCACAGTTGAATGCAGATTCCTACTTGTAGAAGGTGGTTTTTTTTCAGCTAGAGCAATAATATTCATAACTTTCTCGAGCCGTTTTGATAACGTCTTCATACTTTAGTATCGAATTTCCATGATGTACTCCTATGTACCTCATCCAATCGTTCAACACGCAAGTGCCAGTTAAGAAATAAATTATTAGAAAAATGTTTACAAAATGCTAAGACTCACGTGATGCAGTGATATTCTTTTTGGTTCGTGGCTGTTAGACATTTAGTAGATACGAATTTCCCTGTTCCACTTTCCTTTAAGCATAGAAATCCATCATTCGGTTGAAGTTGATGGTAAATTCGTTGTTGGTCTTAGTCACCTGAGGTAATTCGCAATAACTTTTGGTTGGCATAAGAAACGCGGGAATATTATGGCACACCAAAAGCAAGGTTAGAGTGGGTGTTCGCATTCAGACCGCAGGCCATAGATATGTTCAATGTAATACTACAAGATCTAGGTTTTACCCGGAAGTTACCCGAAAAACCAATTTCAATATAGGAAACTTGTTGAAAGTTATCCTAACGCGAATATTAACTGCAGTACAGTCATTGCAAGTGACAATTTGCAAGCCTGGCGGAAGTTACTCAGGAAGTTTGAAATTTAAAACTAACAATTTTCCTAGCTGCGTCTTAATATCGGAACGGGTTCCTGCCTGCAAAAGTATAAGTTAAGCTCCTGTAATCCTGCTTTAAGATTGCAATACGTTCCAAGGCAATTGAAAGTTGAAAGTACTTACTTACTAACAGGTGGTGCTACAGTTCGGGGTGAACATGGACCTCAACCAACAATCCTCTCCAGTTGACCCGATCCTTAGCCAACTGCCTCCAGTTGCGCACTCTAAGTTGGTTGAGGTCCGCTTTTACTTGTGTGCTCCACCTTAGGCGAGGTCTTCCTTTACTGCGATGTCCCTCCGTGTTAGGTTCGAAGACTCTGCAGGCCGGAGCATTGATGTCCATTCACTCTTCATATCCTAGCCATCTTAAGCGACTGATGCGCAGTTTTTAACACTAAGTCGATGTCGATGTCATAAATTTCATCGTTGAGTCTTCTCCTCCAAAGCCCATCAACGCAAACGGGACTGAATACCTTACGAAGAATTTTACTCTCGAAACGACCAGGGATATCCTCATCCGCTTTCGAAAGAGTCCATGCTTCAGCGCCATAAAGTAGGACTGCGATGATTAAGGTCTTGTATAGAGTCTCCTCAGTCGTTCGAAATAGGGCCTTACTACTCAATTGCCTTCTCACCCGAAAGAAACAGTGATTGGCAAGAGCTATTCTCATTTTATTTCCGCTGATGTTGTTGTCAGAATTAATAGCAGAGCCAAGGTAGACAAAGTTCTTTACTGCATCGAAGTTATAGCTGTCGACTGTGACGTTCTGTCCAATTCGTGGATGTTGTGTTCTGAGTTCGTCGGCGTATGCTAGTAGTTGCACAGACTTTTGAAAGATTGTGCCTCCAGTGTTGGCTTGTGAGTTTTGCACAATTCTTTCAAGAATGATATTAAAGAAGTCACATGACAGCGCATCACCTTGTCTAAGTCCTTTTTTGACATTTGGAAGACGAAAGGACAATTTCAGGTTGCATTCATTGGAGAATACACCTCCCCCTACTCCTGATTCTGTCTTGGATCCATCCGTATATATAATCGCATGGATGCCTTGCACTCTACTCAGATGGTTGCGGTGAACGGCTTTCTTTAAGGACGTCCACCAGACGATCACGCCATATGTTAATATAGGTCTGATAACCTGGTAATTCGTGGCTGTAGTCCCCATCTAGTTCCAATCGCTTTCTTACAGCAATACAAAACTGTAGTGGCTTCCTTGACACGTTCCAGAATGTTGGGTTTCTAGCTTTGTCTCTTGTCGAGGATGATTCCCAAATATTTAGCTTTATCAGAAAGCGTCAGACTGACACCACAAAGTTTTGGGGGATCAAAATGCGGAATTTTATATTTTCTTGTGAAAAGAGGGTTAACGCCTAGACCGCATCCCCTAGGGAGTGCATTCTGCAGAATGTCTCTGAGCGTATTGAGGTGTTTACCAGAGACAGCTATAGCAACGTCATCTGCATAGCCAATTACCTTACAGTCTTTCTCTACCAGGATTAAAAGAAGTTTGTTCACCACTAGGTTCTAGAGAAGGGGAGACCGCACCCCACCCTGCGGAGTACCCCTGCTCACGGACCTCCGAACTACGGGGTCGCCCACCTTGGAGTTGATCATCCTATTTGTGAAAAGCCGCTTGATCAGTCCGCCAATTGGCACCGCAACTCCAAGGTTCATGAGTGCCCTTATAATTGCCCTAGGTTCGACGTTGTTGAAAGATCCTCCGATGTCAAGAAATGCCACCAGAGTACATTACATACAACTGTACAATTTGACCATTAAGGATGGTTTAATAGGTCGGATGTATCATAGATCGGTAAATTCTGTGTTACAAACTGTGAAACGTCTGACAATTCAAATGGGGTTCTAATTGACACTCACCGTAAGGTCTGCGAAACTTTGCTTTTAGTATAAATTTCTACCAGCCTTCCTGTCTTCAATAAATCTTTTTTCTTCGCCCGCAATTCATCTTACCATGAAGCTAAATCATTAGAAGTGTAGATATTCTCCTCCATTCGATCGATAGGCATCAATAACGTTTACGTAAACAGCAGCCACCAATTTAGATCCGCATCAATTAACAGCACCAGAAAATGCATCCACCATACAATGCAACTCGAACGAATCTCCAGATACTCGTGCATCTATCATCAGTAGTGTTGCAAATAAAATCAAAAGATCCTCTCTCCTCTTGCCTAACAATAATAAAACCGACTCATCCGACAAGTGTTTCCAAGTGTTTTTCAGTACATACAGATATTTCTGGTCCATTGTTTTGAAGCGACAAAGAAGAAGAAGAAGAAGTAAAGACGGGACATGGCGGCCATAACGAAACGAATAATTAATAATTTCCTCAACGACGAACAAGATTCTTATCTGGGGCTTTGGTAACAATAAAAGCAACTTGTTACTACTAGTTACCAGCCCGGAGGGACTTTCACTCTCCCCTAGAAGCGAAGTACTTTAGAGCTTATACACGTGGATGATGAATTTGAGCCTCACAAAAACAAACTGGCGAAATTCCTCAACATCAAGCTCTCTGCTCCCCCCATTGTGGATCCATTGTCTTGTGGATTCATACGTTGCCAAGAGACTGAGTGTTTATTGGAGAAGAGCTCATTAGGAGCATCGTGTGGTAGTGCTGGAGTCATCTGTCATGCCCGTATGTTTGGCCAGATGCAGGTGGCGGTGGTTCAGGGATTCTCACAATAGACACACCATCCGCCACGGTCAATTGACTTATTCACGGAAGGCAAAGAGGCTAAGCGCTGGTGAACTGTTCCTAGTGTGCTGGTGCTGCTGTTGGCGGAGTGCTGTAAATTTTTCTCATGCCATTACTTTCGCCTGAGTGCAGGGAATTGCAGAAGCCGCATGCACAGCACAATATCTCCATGTCGCCATCCATCGTCATCGGTGCTTAGCACACAGATACGAGTACGTAACTTTGTCAGTCATTCACGGATTTATTCGAATGAAAAAAAGCGAATTTCAGGAGATTTGCAATCAAAGGGGGGACATCGCTAGCCGGCGAACAATCCGACCTGTCTGATCCATAAAGAGCGCAAATTCATAATTCATAAGTGTACGAGTATGTGTATGTGATTTGGATGTGATTGTGCGATTGATTTTCCCCGATTTGGGAACTACACGTAGCTAGCTGGCGTGCTTCATTCACCTATGCGATGTATTCGGATATTTGAAGAAGTAGATTAATTGCGATAGGCATTCAATAAGTGCATACGTTTGGCAAAAATATCTGTATGGATGCAGTTGGAGTGACATCTGTCTGTCACAATTTGTATCCTAAAAGTCCATGTCTCGTGCTTGTATTTCATGTCATCAGAAAAGTATTTATTGCCATTTTATAATATTACGTGCTAGTATCTGTCAACTTGTATTTGATCGACGTAAACATTTTTTAGTGGAAAGGTTTGAAATTCACTGAATAGCGGGTGGTTTTTATTCAGATCTTGTAACCCACCAAATGGGATATGAATACCCTTATGCTGATTTTTCAGGGAGGTACCCGCGCACGTTGGCTTTGAATGTTTGAAGGTTGCAATGATAAGGAAATATAGAAGTTGGGCTTGAGAGTGAACAGATGTGCATTGGAAGCATGACGCGTATTGCGGGTGAAATTTTGAAGGGGAGGAATGCAAATGGCTATTTCGCTGGAGCAAGCTCAAGTGAGACTGTGGAGCTTACAATGTGTCTATCACCTATAAGTTTTAATGCGCGCTTCTGGACCCTATCTAGAATGTGCAAAACGACCTTGGGTGCACCAGACCAGATGTGGGCGTTGTTCTCCACTTTTCGACGGATGAATGCGTTATAAATTGAGGCCAGATCCGACGGGGAAAAGTATTTCTTGCACCGCTTAAGAAATCCTTGACATTTCGCAGCATTTTTGGCGACCTCGAATATGTGATCGTTCCAACGAAGATGGTTGTTGGATAATGGTTGAGGGTCTTGGTTTCGCTTGAGAGACACAAGACAGCACTGCGTTTTGGATACATGAAATTCCACTCTGTTGGTTGAGTAATGCTCTTTATTCTGTTAAAGTCATTCATACCTAAGAGCATTGCGTCAGTAATCATTACAGGTATCCACGTCACTATCAAAGGAGCACAGCGACCAGTTAAAACTCTTAAAGAATCTATTAAGGCCGTCCCAGTTTTCTCGTAACGTCATAGGTACTTTTCTTTTGAGAGTTTGCTCTTTGACTATGTAGTCGGAGTACAAGAATTTAGCTGTACCTCCTCCGCGTTCCGACCATGGCCTAGGGCGTTACAAGGTTTGGGTTAGCTCTTCGGAGCTTTATATCAAGGATTGAAAAATCAATCAAGTGTTGTTTTCAATATCACACAATAGATGTATTCAAAGCACAAGAGTACATATGTTAATAAAACTAGATAGAATTTTAGAATGCATGCCAGTGTAAAACCTGCGCTAAATAGCGACAAACTCAATGTCATAGCTGCAAAAGAGTGCCCCTAAGGAGGAGTTATTTTCCCTTTATACTCAGCAACGATATTTTCTATATTCAAGGGTACCCAATGATTCTAATCAGCGGGGAAAATCGGAAAACATTCTCAAAGCTCCTGAGCCTTAAATGCAGACCGGTGTCAAAAGATTGGTTGAAACGTCAACCCTAAGAAAAGTAAAACAGTTGTGTTCAGAAAACTTATTAAATTCAAGTAACCCTCATTCTGTGGAGAAACAAGAGAGTTCTTAATGGAAGCTAAATATCTAGGATTAATCGTAGATTAAAAATTAGCATTGACTCGTAGAGCTATATGAACCGCAAGGTGCACACGTTATTTCAGTGTTATTGGGGAGGAAGGTATGAATACGGGAATTTGTTGCTGCGATAGGCTCACCTGAGTTTGACTCCAAATCATTGCAACGCAAGTGGTTAAGCACTACTGAGTTCAATACGTTCATCGGTCCGTCTCCAGGTGTCTGCTGTTAGCCAGGTGCTTTGGCTTTTTCGTCTTCTACCGGCAATGGTGTCTGCACTAGACATAAAAAACACTTTCACAGCGTTCCAGTGGTCGCTCTCAGGACCGAAGCAGCTGATTGCTTCTTCATTTCTGGCAACATGATCCCTTATCTGTTGGTGTACTTGGGGATCCCGGAGCCTGTCAGCATTATCCCTCGGTATCCTTAGCAAGTTGGATCGGTTGCTATAAACAGATGTAGTACGAAGACGTATAGTAACTTCCATTAGATGGTGGTCCCTCTCAATTTCTATGTCAGCTCCACGTATGTTACAGACGTCTTGAATGCAATTTCTAAAGCGTCAGCTAATGGTAAAGTGATCAATCTAGTTGGATGTATGTTGTCCAACAGTCGAGACCCAGCTTATCTTGTGGCAGTCTTGTAGTCAAACAGTGCGCCTCCAATGACCAGGAGACTGACGTTGCAGAAGTCAACAAACCTTTCGCCCTTGTTATTTTTTGTGTCCTTGAGGCCGTATAGTTCCATTACATGTTTGAACGTGGTGTTGTCATTTCCTACCTTCGCTTTAAAATCTCCCATCACGATCACGATATCTCCGTTAGGCGTTGATTTTGGGGCTGTGCCTAGTTTGCTGAAGTAATCGTCCTGGTCATCCACACCCGAATAGTTTGGCGGAGCATAGCTCTGGATAATGGCTATGTTCCTTACCCTTGAACCTCGCCGTCAATATCCTGTCACCATAAGCTGAATAGGACATAAGGCTGTCTCTAGCTTTAGGGGTAAGTAATAGGCCTACTCCATATTCACGAGTGGTGTTCGTTGGTTTTCCAGAGTAGACCAGGAAGCTATTGCCAGTTCCGAAGAGTTGAATGCCGTGTTCCTACCACCTAATTTCACTTACTCCTTGGATGTCCAATTTGTACCGCATGAATTATTTAATTGGATGAATCTAGAATTTTGGGGACTCACTTTCCTTTGTCAAGGAGGGTCTTAACATTCCAGAATCCAATTGTTGTCCGTGGTCCATAACCAATGGACCAACAAAGTATCCGTCCGTATCCGAGTCGAGTGTTGCAGTTTTAGAGCAATGAACCGTGAGGCACTTGTAAGTGTAACTAGTTACTGTCATGAGAAAGCTTCTCATACTAAATCTTTTCGGACATGACATTGAACTGCAGGTCTCTTCCACGGGAAAGGGACATATTTTCTTTCCATTCTAGTAGGTTTTAAATTGCTTTAGCATTGACTTAAGTGCCGAATCACTTCTCCCATTTTCGTCAAACCCATAACATAACTAAACCACATTTTCAAATACTTTTTATTAGTCAGCACTGAATTTGTGCAAAATTCAAACCGCTTCATTTGTATTCCAGCAAACAACAGCTTTCTCATTATTTATCACGCCACGCGATCCCTTTTAATCCTCTAAATTTCCAATCAATTGCTCCTAATGATTCACATTTCATCAAAAGGATAATTTACCTAACTGTGTAGTTCTGTGCCAAATTTTCCACCCATCTAATTCATTATAAAAACCAAATTGAATTCCACAAAACCCAGCATCCATTAAGCAGGCTCTGTAACTTGCGCTTCATAGCACAAAATACCAAACGCTTCCGTTGTGAATGGATAAAGTCGAGAGACAAGGTATAACGTAACAAATTACCACTGTCCTACCGACATGCAACCTAATGACCAACTCTCATAATCCATTGGACTATGTCGGATCCTCCATTAGCAGCATTATAATCGACAGTCCCCCATTACATTGACTCAAACCCTACACAAACACATCCTTGGCGATGGAAATAGTAAAGATACTCTGTAGCCCACTATCCTACCTGCAGGGATCACTCGAGCGTTGTACACCCAGGCCACTACCGCAACACAATTTTGTTGTTTGTTGTGCTGCAAAAAGGGGTCAGTAGACCACAAAGTCAAACACACCCACCCACCCAACAACCACCCCAAAGAGGCGATGCCGTCTATTTGAAAGCTGTGTTCTACTAGTTTCATCCTGGCCATCTGCAGTGAAATGAAAATGATATCCATTTATAATTCGAAGAGCAACAACAGCATCATGTCCTTTCCGTTGTGCCTGCATAATTTGTTTAGTTATAGGAACAACAACAAAAAAAAGTAATGGTCGCCTAAATCGGATGTGAAACCAAAAAAATTAAACTCACTAGTTCGCCCTAGCCTGCTTCGTAGCGCATTTAATTCGCTGTCTACTGTATCTTTCGGATGTTGGATGTGATTATGTTGAGAAACGGTAGATTATGTATGACGTTCAACTTTGCAGAAGCCAGAGATGACAGCGCATTTTGCATGGGCACAGTTATTGTTGTTGGCTTAGTCTGGTCATGTGTGAAATTGCTTGCACATACTCCTTCGCTTGCATTAGGACATAAACCGAACGACATACGAACCAAGCAAGTTCTGGGTCATAAAGTTTCATGTTCTCTATGATGTTTGTACACTCTTCTCCATGTGAAGATTTTAGGGAAACTTTATTTTTCCTTGCAGTCCTAGTTAGGTTTAAAACATCTTCTCTAGTGTGGGTTAGTGACATCTTTTTAACACACACACTGGAATCTGAGTAAATAGCTTCCATGTCGATGCATTTTGAGATCGCCCTTTGAGATAGGTAAGCAAGCACTTCGCATTTAATATTAGTTATGCAGCACCGGAGGGATATAATTTGCTTTGTTGTCCTTCAAAGCAAATATCGGTGCAAAACGTTAAAACGGTGAGCTAAGGCCAAGAGCTTAGCTTTGTAAAGGTAACTAATTTTGGGTGTATCTGCGTTGCCGCAATTATCAAAAGGCAACATAGTTAAAGGCAAGCTTTGCGGTTAGTAGAGAAATGAATGAATTTCCTGTTTACATGTATCGTCAACTGCTTCGATGATTTAATTTTAAAACTAATTAGTGCGGCTGGCTAACGTTGTTTAAAAACTCTGTGAAGTACAACGCTGCGTGAAGTGGTATTAAAACTGAAAAAAATACTTAGAAGTTCAGTTATAAATTAAAAAAAAGTATTTTAAGGTACCTAGGCATTGTAAGTGATGATGTTCGAACAAATTTGCGATTTGAGACATCTTTTTTATAGTAAGGTCGTAAAACATAACCTACCCGGCAAAATGACCGAAAATGCATTCTGACAACTTAATAGCCATCGAAATTAATTGTCTTTCGACCGACTTAAGGTATTCGTAATAAGGTCTCGAACCACTACCTAGGTGCAGCAAAGATACTTACAATGTTAAATAGAATCCTTTACAGACACTAGAGAAAACCAACGCAACCGAAGACGATGCTAGACATCCGCATAGTCCTGGCAAAATAATAAGAAACAAAAAGCACCCCACAGGGGGAATCCGGCGCATTGAAGAACAGCGGTGGTACAAGGGGTAAAGACACTCTCAATCCGGTGAGTCTCCGGTCGATAAGTCTCCTCCCGAACATCAACGTATTCGAAAAAGTGATCTATAAAGCCCTCAATAAGTGGGTTGAGGACAAGCGTATTCTTCCGGATAACCAATTCAGTTTCAAGGCGGGACATGATACTATTCATGCCGCGTCTAAACTGGTGTCGGATATCCAATGGAACAAAAGCAAGACACAATGCACGAGTGCCTGCCTGTTTGACTTGGAGAAATCCTTTGATACCGTATGGCTAGAAGGACTCTGCTGCAAGTTGAGTAGGCTGGGCATAAGTAAACCACGGCTATATATGCTTTGTAATGTGCTCACCAGTAGACAGTTCATTGTAAAAAAAATAGCAATGTGACTTTTGCTGGGACGTTTGAAATTAAAAATGGTCTGCAATAGGGTGCGGTTAATTTACCGATCGTCTTTAACATTTACACGAGAGATCTCGTCGGATCTCTTCACTATGTCGTTGATAGCCAAGCTCAACAGGGTCTTCTTTCCCCGCTAATTATTCCAAGCCCGTTCCCTTGGCTGTGGTTTCGCTAGATAGTAGATAGGGAAACTGAAGATCAACTTCCAGAATTCGGAAACCATCCTGTTTAGGACGTTGTTATCTGGGACCTCTGCGGATGCCGAAAAGAATTGGTGAAATTTCTCCAATGTGCGACAGCACGGGTAGTCACTGTCGTGTCGAAATCTAGTGAGATACCTTGGGCTGTGGCTTGACCAATATCTATATTTTAAGAAACGTATAGATGCTGCTCTGGCCAGAGCCAAAGGGCCTTTCGCCCTTACGAAGAGACTGTTTTATAGCAACCAACTCGATGCAAGAATGAAGGTAATCTGCTATATGGCGCTCAACCGGCCCATGCTCGCATATGTTTGTCCCGTGTGGTTCAAGGTGGGAGCAGGATTGACGGAAATAATTCGGGGTTTTGAGAGGGCTTGCCTTTGTTTATACCGAACACCAGAGTATGAGTAAAAAAAAATTTATTCCAATGGGGTCCTACATAACAGGGCGAAAATAAACAGAGTGTACAATGTCCTGATCAAGTTGATTCGAGGTCACATTGCAAGAGCAACTCGGTTAACTCGGTTAATAACCTGATCTCCGGGGCTTACTATCCCAACTACCTGTATCACGAGAGTGCATGCCTTAACGGCTTCATCCCCCAGAAGCATTCCTTTACTCGACCAAGTAGGTCTGATCCAGGACAGATTAGCAGTGCCGATAATCTTCCACAATGCTAGGACAGCTGTGGATAGACTGTGATTTCCTATAACTCTATCGTACTCTTGACGAAACATATGATGTTCTAGAGTGAAAATTGCGCTAGATCCTCCAGTTTTTCAAAAAGTTTTTTTTTCTCATTTTATCTGTAGTTAATGCACGTGTTAATTTGCCTGCACTGTCAAGCCTTATAATTTGGGGATTGGCGGTTCAAGTACGCCTTCAAGTACGTGGAATATCAATGATGGTGGTGGGGAAATAGGCTTCTATGCCGATATTATACGTAAAAGTCAGAAATAGTATCACAGCCCCATGACAAAATATTCATTTTATAACCATGAACGATTTTATAGATCATTGAACGGTGCCAACTGCAGCGCCACCAAGAAAGTAAGCAAGTAAGAAAGTAGGTAATATAAGTTCATATTTCTTCAGTGAGTTTTTTTATAATCGAGTTTATGAGATCGGTCAAATAGGTCTCAAAAGTCCAATTATACGGAATCCGCCTATTATAGCAGTGAAAAATACGTGGGCGCTGAAGCTCAGTAGTTAATGCATTCGATTACTGAGCGGGAGGTTCGAGGTTCGAATCTCAGAAAACACCTAAAGTACTACCTTTTGCGAATGCCTGAGAAATGTCCAAGAGTAATAATTATCTCATTACTGCAAGAACATTAAGCCAACTGCCACAAAGAGCTATTTGCAAACTTTCAATTTCTGAATCATATCTCTCAAAAACATACTTTCGCATCAAAAAACAAAAAGCGTATAAGAGCATAAAAGCCGGAGTACCTCAAGGTTGCATATTGGAGCCAACGCTGTACTTTTTTTGTAAAAACGATTTACCAGACCCTCAAACCTCTACTGCAACCACATGTGCTGAATATGCGGTGATGCAACCAGTTGAGAAAACTGAGTTAGAATTGACCAGAACTCTCCAAAATGCTGTTAATACAGTAGTCAACTGGATCAATAAATCGCGAATACCCTTTCACCTAAAAACACAAAGGCATTCACCAACAAACTTCACCAACAAAGCCATTCATCAACTTCCAATTACCATCTCTGGGACTCTACTTCCTTATTCGAATACCGCAAAGTATCTACAAATGAATCATCTATACGCCAAGCTGAACTGGAATATGCTAAAAATAAAATTATAATATATGTAGTACAGCAAATGGTCCATGGTATATAAGAAACGGAAACCCGCACCGGGACCTTAAACTGAAGATGGTAAAGGAAACGATAGCTGATCTCAAGACTGAGACACCATAAACATAAATCAGAACCCAGCCAATCTTGCAGAAACAACTGGACTTTCTCGAAGGCCAAAGTGTCCTAGGTCGCAGAGTTTAATTCATGACATCTAAGAGTACACAATTGTATCTTTTGCACCGTTTGTAAAAACATGTGCATATGCATGTGTATGTTTAACTTGAACTACTCTTCAGTGGAGACTAGTTGTTAAATGAAATGTTTCAATAAAAAAAATCAAAATTAATTGCTTCCGATTTTTTGACGACGTTGATGGGCGTTCATGCCCTTATTTTGGTTAAGTTCAGAAGCGGCAGCTATTGTCTTCTGGTGGTGAGTGTGATAGCCGTAGTCTTGAGCGAGTTTTTGGAGAAGCTTTGGTCTAAAATGCTGAGAGGTCCAGTTGAAAGCTCTGAAGTAGTTCTGTGGACTATTGGAGATAGGTCGATCGGGAATGCGTTGCATTGGTGATATAACGATGTTTGGCCATGAGAGCGAATATTCCGATTCCATACTGAAATCTTATTGGTAAGAGAGTGGTTGAGGTGCGCGTAACACTCTCATTTTTATTTTATTTTACTTTACTATCGTATGTTTTATATTGTCTTATCCAATTTATAAATTTAATGTTTGTCAAATGTACAGACTCATATTGGGGTTCAAGTTGCAAACACTGTGTTAGTCAATGATCATAAACCGATCAAGTTCTATCTAAGCTACGATTCTGACCATACGAATTTTGCCAATTCATCTCCCGCCTTTCTTGACCCACTGTTTCCTCCTACGATCAAACTAACTAAGCAATTTGTAGATTTTAGTAACGATAGAGAGAGTCTTCCCTGAACCAATGAAGTTTTAACATTTGGTACTCATACCAAAAGGGAACAAGCCATCATTTTTTCGTCCATTATAACATATTTATTCAACACTTTCGGAAAGATCCGCAAGCCAATAATATACAACCCATTGCTCATAAGAGCAAATGAAAAAAATCACTGGCAGACGACCCTTTCAACTTTAGAAAATTTCGTTCTATCATTGATACTATTGGAGCGTAAGTAGATACAGCAGCTGAGGCCATACAGGGAGAAAGGTGGCGATTTGGGACAATTGTGCAGTAGTAACGCCGGACAATGAAAACGATTTTAAGTCTCAAATTGTTCTTCTATAAGAAGGCCGCTGGCTCGGATGGATACACCATACTACTGATGAAGATAGTCGCAAGCCATTTCACAAACAGGAAGTTCAGGTACCAAACCGATGCGGGGGTTAAGTTACTACTACATTGCTACTGTATCGGTACTAGACCTTCTCCTTTGGAATATCATGCATGACGGAGTTCTAAGACTAACATAACCATAAGGAATTTAAATAATCAAGTTCTGGCCAGTAGGCCAGGCTGCGGCAGGCAGGGGCAGATCAGCAACCAACAGCGTAACTGAGTTTGTATCTAATAGTCTACATGCTTTGGAAGATGGTAAAGAGGTGTATATGTATGTTATTGCGATAGATTTCAGTAAAGCAAATTTTTCAGTTTTAAAACTCACGGATTGGCCTCAGTGACGAAATGATCCGAAACCTGGAGGCCTGCAGATCCTTTTCAGGTCAAATCGGATGCAGTAAAGTGAGAGGGCTATGGTTCCTATAATCCTGATCATAAGCTCGCTGGACAAAACTAAACTTCCGCTCTGATATTAGACGGTCTGGCTCAGTGGTTAGCGCGTTGGATTGCTAAGCAGGAGGCTCGAGGTTCGAATCCCAGTAAACATCAAAAAAAATCTTTCACAGTCGCACTTCGTCTGGGTAAGCTTGTCAATTCGCCTCTCGGATATAGCTATAAACTGTAGGCTTCTTTTTATGTGAAAAAAAAAATAAAATGCGCACAACACGAATGGTCACGAGAAGCTAGGCTTTGGACCACAGTATTTGTATTTGTATATCGTTTTCCGATCTCAACAAAAACAAAATTTCTCTGGGAAACATTCTGTTCACATTGTATCGTTCACTTCTTAGTTTTTAATTTTTTTTTTTCTTGGTTGCTAGTCTTTAGTTCTTTAGCTTGTACTAAAATAAAAAAGTAAGACAAGAAAAAAAAACAAAATAACACTTCATACTACCGGGTATGGAAACAAAAACATATTTACCCTAAGCGCAATCAAACCAATATTTCAAGCATTTTTGTTGCTGCTCCCAACGTACATGTTTGAATTGCACTCTTCATTTCAAACCTATACGAACAAAGAGAAAGTTTTTAAAAACGGTATCTTCATCCGAGAAAAGCAAGAAAAAACTCTGGGCGAATCCGCACTTAAACATCAACAACTCGACGAAGTGGTCAGGTGGAACACCATCGAATTGGAACTGCAGAGGCAAACCGAATCACAGATAAACAATCCTCCTCCACCACTTAAATGGCGAGGTGGTCTGCTTTCTTTCGGTAAAAAAAAACAGCGCATGTGCCGTATTTATTTATTTTTTTTTATTGTATGGGGATGGTGTACAAGAAGTCCTATTTGCGATAAGTATCTCACTCTCCTCACCAGTTTGGTATTTTAAATTCTTTTTAAATTCCCAAGATAAGCCAGACGTCAACTGATAAAATTTGTAAATTTTAAAATTTCCGATTAGAATTTCCCTTACCCAGTCAAATCACAAACTAAAACATTTGCTAAAGAGAACGGCACAGGGACATTTTCTCTTCTTAACGAAACTCCCATCGAATTGGAAATGAAACGAACTTCAAGTTTTTGAGGTACACACAAATCGGTTGCGGTTTGTTCCTCTAGTTGAGTGTAAAGCATCTAATAAGGTGGTAACGTTGTCGCAAATAGTGTTAAATTTTTTTTTTTCTTGTGAGAAAATTGTCTCCCCGTTGACAGTGACCAGTGTGTGGAAAAAAACCAGTTGCCCAACCACCCTCGGATAAGGGTTGATGGTAAAGGAAAACAAATTTTCCATGCAAAGTGCTTTAACAAACAAGAAAACAAATAAATTTCGCGTTACATTCCACTGGGAGGTGTTTTTTTTTCTTTGATATTTTTAATCCCAACTGAGACCGAGATTTTTTGTGCCGTTTTATTTTGTGCTTATTCTCCGTTTTAATCCGACCACGACTTAAAGAAGAGAGCGAGCGCACTTGAGTCGGTGAGTGTTGTTGTCTTTGGTGCTGTGGTGGTGTATTTTGTGGTCTCAAAAAAGGGCGATAGTTGGTGTTGGTGTTAAAATACTGAGAAAGTGCTGCCGTCGTTGCCGTCGTCGCCGCGTTCAAAGGGAGGCCAAAGAATTTTTGATACTCGAAACCGGTTTTTTTTTCTTTACCTTCTCCTCATACATCCACTGCCACCTTGTTCCTGATCTTCTTTGTACAGAGATTTAGCACTGTTTCGGTGGTTTAATTGAAAAATAATAAAAATAAAACGAAAAAGAAAATTTATCGTCTTGGGTTTCCTTTGATTTGTGTTTTCATTCCATCTTCCTCCGCCCGTACATCCTTTTTTATTTGTTGGTTTTTCCTGCGCTCTGTGTAGTGAAGTGATTCGTGTGTGTATTCCCCATCGCCTTTTAGTCCTTTCACAGTGTTAGTATATTCAACGACAAGTGGAAATCCTGTACTCTCCACTCCAGGGACTTTTTTTTTTTTATTCGTGTGTTCATCTTCCAATCGGGTATTTCGTTTTGTGCGGTGTTTCTAGTTGGAGAAGGATGCTGCAGTAGAAGCAGCAGCAGCATCCATCCCATTATCGTTGTGGAACACGAAAATTCCTGAATTTTATACACCAATATTCGTTTTTGTTTGCCTTTACTCCATCCGTTATATAGAGAGAGTAAAAAGGAGCTGACGAGAAGAAGAATATTGCTTCTACATTAGTGTGAGTGTTTCTTTTGGACCGGTACAATCCGGTGTGTGGTGCATTTGGAAAATAAAAGAAAATAATCAATTCTCTCTTAACTGAGACAAGTGTGTATGATTCATTTCATAATTCATTATCCTGCAGGAAAAAAAAAAAGATTCCAGCGCATCTTCGTGGTGGTGTGCGTTGAAAAAAGAGTGATTACTGCAATAACTTGATTAAAATTTCAAAACAGAAGCAGAATACAACCGGATACTTCATCTGAAGGCAGAGTGAATATTTTAGTGGAACACAGAAAAGGTCAGTATCCTAGTTTCTTGTTGTTTTTGGTTTGTGTATCCTTTTTTCCTGTCTATTTGGAAGGAAATATGGGTGTGGGTTTGAATAATAGGTAGGCAGCTTAAAATGTGTTTCTTTGTGGGTTATGTGTTCACAGGGATTTACCTGCTAATCTTGGATTGAGGTCGTAATGATGATTCATAATAATGACTGCTGACATCAATAAAAGATGTACTTTTGAATGGAATAGAATGAGAGTAAAAATCGGGTTAAGGGATGGTAGCTAATTGGTTTCATTTTGAGCGAATGTGTTTTAATGTTTTAATGAATGTGTGTTTTAAAAATTTGTAAGTACCTGCCTTTGTGAACTATGCATACATAATTATACTCCCGGCAATGGATTGACGTTAGATAATAAGAACTTGAAATTGGGTCCTAAATGCTCAGAGGTGTCTGCGTAAATACTGACGATATAAAAGGATTTTTTTTATTCTCTTCCAATCTACTTGTATTGACGCAATAAAACGCATTTGTACAGGTGAGGGTTGAAGCATAGTTTTGAACTTGAAGGTCATTAAGCTTGGTACCCAAGGCTAGTCCATCTCTCGAAATTAGGTGAGTACCTACACATATTCGAGTCCTTCGGCGGGAAATTGTACATTCGGCTTTGGCCAAAATTCGGTCGTGGTGCATTATACTTCCAAAATGCTTTGTACACTTCCACAATGCTGAACCCGTTTTGTTAACTCATTTAAATATACATATTTACTCAGAATCATCCTTCAAGGATGAATGAGAAGAAGTGCTGTACACGAATGATTCCAAAATGGACACTAGAGCTGGGCTTGAAATTTTAGGCGAGACTTCAGGCGGTCAGCCTTGGCATATGCTCAACTATTCTCCAGACAGAAATATTTCCCAGTAATCAGCATAAATTTACAATTTAACACCGGTGACGAAACCATCTCAATCTTTTCTGATAATCATGCCGCTGTAATGGGTTGGACTCCGTTGTTTGAAACCTGTCTATTCCTGGTCTTAAAAATCTTGGTTACTCTATGCGCATTGGATCCCAGGGCCCAGAGGTCATATCGGTACCCAAATTCCGCTCTCACTGGAAAAGATGGCCGCATCAAACTTATTCATTGTACATTGTCATACCAATGAGCAGACCCTGTTAAAATCTAATGCCATGTGGACGGATTTTCGAAGGCAGATCTGTACCAAATACATACTTATTTTCCGCGTTATTTGACAAGCCGTTGATGTGACTTAAAAGCAGTAAACCCACCATTTCAAAGACACCTCTAAAACTAAGCTGATGGCTTGTTTTTGTCTGGGAAGATCCATCAGCAAATCCCAGCTTCACACCAGTGGAAGTGTTTTTAACCGACCTCGATTGCATTTTTGAGTCTTTTCTTGCTCCAATCAATTCGCTCCTTATTTCAGAACTCAGTAAAATTATGTCGTAATCACTGAACACAAGTGATGGTCATGGAAAATAGTTCTAATGAGAGTCGCAAATTTGCCATGTACATATGATCCAATGGCGTAGAAGGTTTCTGGGACGGCGACAGTGCGTCCCTCTCGATGCTCGGCATTGAGTGAAGTACTAAATTGTTAAAACTCATTGAACCACCGTTCGTGATGGGCCAAGGATGTTTCATCTCTAAAAGAAACTTCTTTAAGTTTCTAACAAAAGGTACATATGTATGTACATCTTTTTTAAATCATCTCGCGAAAATGTTCCCGAAATCAATTTCTTTGACCCCCTCGATACCAGCAAAGAAAGCTGCTACAACTTTTAAAATGTCACACAATTAAAAGATAACAATTCCAAAATGCCACGCTTTGCAGGAAATAATCTAATCGCAAGAATTAAGTAGCAATCTAGCCATTATGTGTATAATCTATGGGTCCTAAAGCCAACCTAAAGTTTTGATAAATGTATTAATCTCACACATGAATTTATCGGAAAGTTCAGAATATTTTCAGTACAATCTTTGCAATAAACACAGGATTCTAGTACTTACATGGCATCTATCTTTCGCTATTATTATTTACATTTAAAAATGCATGTTTTTCATTTAAAATTAAGCCTATTCCGGATCCGGGGCTGAGCTTTTCCTCGCCATGTTAAGAGTTCTTTCATTAGTGACCAGGGATGCAGTGGAGATGGACCTCGTTCTAAGCACCAAAAATTCCTAGTTTCTTGTCATTGTTATGAAAAAAGTTCGATTTTCTTCGCTTTTTTGCTGGCTGCCTTTCACTAAAAGATGTAATATTATAGCGTGGTGTTGCCTTTATTGCAACTTTCCGTGGGGCTAATATCAAACCAAGAACATTCGCTTGGAAAACATTGCTGTAGCCTGGAGGTCGAATAAATTTACATAATCTCAATATTCCTGCACCTACACCGATATCCACCTTGGACCCATCAGTGTTGATGAAAATGGATGTAATGTTTACTGGCAGGCTGGTTTGTCTTTCTCGAAAAAGAGACTAAAAACGGTCGATAAAAATCGAAAAAGTTTGTGCTGACAACGGCATCTCCATGTTTTTTTTTTTCGCTGGGAGGTGGTAATCTTCAAAAGACGAAACTGGGCCCGTGCCCAGTAACAGTGTGGGATTTTTACCTACTAAACCCTCCTCCCTTCTTACCCTCTCTCCCTACGGTACCGCCTTCTTGGACTCCCTTCTATGACGTTCCAGTATTCTTAGCTTGACAATGATATTTTTTTCCATTTTCAGCCACTGCATCCCAAGCTTCTTGGCTTTTAAGCATTTCACCAACTATGTTTTTAGGGGTTGGTGATACGCACTTTAGGTGTCCCTTAAAAGACAGCCTCGTGTCAAGTACGACTCCGAGGTATTTTATGTGGGGCTTTGATGTTATTGTGTGGCCAACCACAGTAATATTTATCGTTTCTGCCTTCCTCCTGTTGCTTATAAGGACTGTTTCCGTTTTGTGTTCCGCAAACGTGAGACCAGCTCAACTCAACCAGTTCCGTATGGCCCTTATTGTAGAGCATCTACATATGTATGTATGTACATACGTAACGGATTAAAAATAGTGTCAAGCCAGGCTGAAGGTGTGGACTTATTCTTGTGAATGCCATTTTTTGCACGTGGCTTTACAAGTAGCTTGCCCCCAGACTAGTTTGTTTGATATTAGTAGAGGTCATACTTTTCTCTATAAGGTCATAGTACAACTATAGGACAGCAACAAATTACAAAGACTTTTAGTTTATACCCAGAGAAGGATGCTACCTGATTTTTTTTTGCTTAACGTACCACCGTGCAGGCATTCTATCAAACTCAATAGAATTACCCCCAGAAATGAGTCATTTGTGCGCACTGCCTTTCCTCTCCTTTACAAACCTCATAAATATCATTCCACTACGTAAATTTATAATGTTCGTAATCCTGTTTACCGAGTAGCCTTGCCAGAATCTTTCTTTTTCCATTAAGTTCCCGTTTCCTTCATTCCCTAAACAAAAAACAAAAAAACACACAAATGCTCATAATTTTTCCAAATGTCAACAACTGCAAATGAATAATTAATTTATTTATTAGCATTCCGCAAACCGTTTCAAATTTGATAACCTTGACAAAAACAAATTGATTATATTTACTGAAAAGCTCTTATAACGGTCGTTGGGTAAATCTGTTAACATATTTTATGGAAATACTAATACAATTCCTACCCTCCACCATAGTTATTCATCGCCATATCGGACATTTTATTAATTCCTTAAGATTTTGTGCGCTCCAAATAATCTTTTCCGCACACATTGCCAACAATTAATCACAAAAATCATCGTAATCCTTGTCCATTTATCGTATGAAAGGAATCTCATGCGGAATAGATTTTCCATTTGAATGTCCATCGGTCGGCCATATTCCGGTCGGTATTTTATACCCTGGTGAGGTGCACTTAAGCATGAAAACCAGCCGCGGTCGTACAAGCAGAAAAACCAGACACAGATAAACAGATAGATAAATCTTTGTATCTAGTCGATATGAAAGAAGCCATCGCGGGGGTTGGTTCTGAATTCAAATGATAAATCGAAACTAAGCACGTGCATGACATTATCAACGATTTGACATATAGCTGAAGTAACATGTAACAGAGTCCAGGAGTTGTCATCATAAAAGTAATCGACTATTTGTCTAATCTTAATTGGATCCGTAAAGTCCGGATGCTGAGATAATATTTACTTCAACCCTTATCGGATGTAGGTACTATGTGAGTACAAAAAAAAATTCTCCATTCTCACCCGACACGTTATTGTATGGTGAGAAGTTTCAGTGAAATTGCCCTCATGTCAGAAGTTTTAGAGACTGGGAAAATACATTTCATCGGGTGGTGGAAACATTAAGGTAGCAAGATACACTTTAATCATACAAGGAAATTTACTCCCCGCTACGCACCTCCTAATCTCTGAGAATCTCTTTGGGTTATTTTTTTCTGCTCGTAATGTTTGACAATCTGACAGTTTGACAGTTTGAAGGATGGAATTTTGGAGTGGTCAAATTTGATCGAATTAGGCTTTTATCTCACCGGGAAAGTTTAAGTGTGTTGATGATATTGATGTTAAATAAATTGGCTAAATTAAAATAAAATGGCAGAGGCTTCTTGGTTATTAATTTATTTTTGAAGTTTAAATTAAAGTGCGTGGGGTCTACAAAAAGTTAATAATTCCTGGAATTTAATTTAGTTAGCGGTAACATAAATTATTAATATACACGGATGAATTGATTTATGTTTTGGATTTATTTATATTTGCAATGGTTGTCTCAATACTGCTTCGAAAATGAGGCCTTTTTTGCAGCAGTGGAAGCATTTCCACGGAATTTCCATAGAGAATTCGTCATAACAACAACTTTGCTTTGTAAAATTCTGGGAGCTTATTATCTGTAGCAGACTTAAAACAGTAATAAAAGCAGGGGAAGACTCTCGGAACAGCTATGTATATGGCTTTAGGCAGGAATGGTCAATGATAGATGCCGTAGATTGTACATACATATATCGAAACGATATTCTGAGAAATGTCTCTTGACGTAAGGAATGCATTTGTAAGTACCAATAAGAATCGAATCTAATTCTCGAGGCAATTAGAAATTCTGACAAGCGGCCGTAGGCACAGAATCTTTCTGTACAACATGGACTATGTCCTTAAAAGAATATACTTGAGAAATATAAAATTTTAAGTTTTAGCAAATGATATAGCCTTATTGGCAAGCTGTTAGAACAGGTTAACTGTTAACGAATAGGGATCGTATTCGACCTCAAGAATTCAGTTGACTCAGTAAGTAAAGCAACAACAAAGCTTCCGTCGTACGTTCACTAACTGGATCCTTCAACAGCTAGAAGGGGATTTAAGATTTGGTGGAAAAATGATCTACACGACGAAGTGCATTTTTGGTTGAACAGTTTCGCAAAATTTCAGAACTAATCCGCAACAGCTCAAGGAGATTCCTCTGCATTAAAAAAAACTTATTGTTTGGTCAGACGACGTCTTCCGAAATAAGAGACTCATTTTTGTCCCAAACATGTGGACAACGTGGGGTTCCAGTATAACGGTGCTACGTGCCACATAGTGAATGTTTCAATGGCGTTTTTGACAGACAAATTTCCCGATCGCGTTGTTTCGAAAACTGTCAGCTACGATCGTGCGATTTAACGAACAAAGACTTTACTCTTTGAGACTTCTTTAAGTTTCTGAGCCATGCTAATAAACCAACAATAATGTTGCATCTTCAGTATGGGATTCTGCTTGAACATTTTGTGGTTGCTCATTTTGATCCTTGACATTATTAATTATCAAATTTTCCAAGTCTTTCGCTGCGGCTAGAACATCTTGTAATGAAGTTTCTTTTAGTTCCCATGTACTTTTCTGCTTTTGTAGTAATCTATTCGGGTCCCTGGAGTTAGAAACAAAGCTTCGAGTCGCTATAATGATCGCGGTGACTCACTCTTCAAAATGTACAAAACCGTTTTTGTAGCTAGTATAATACTTCAAGAGTTATAGCATTCTAATTAATTATACCTTCAAATCGGAGGTGTTCCACTTCGATGGGCTATAACCTGAAATAGGGTGAAAATAGACCCCACCTCAACTTCAGGAATCTCCACTTAAAAGTTTATACCTCTTTACTGGGACACTCTGTATATATACATAAATTTTAGGATTTTGTATGGCTTATTGTTTCGTAGCTGATCTAGTAGAAGAAGGGTAATATTCTTTTTATGGATCGATCCAGGATAGTCACATTTACGAATACATCTTATTTCTTCTTCATCCCTGCAGCTTCTACAGCAATTCGGGCTGCATGGTTGCATGTTGCTCAGTGTCCGGTCAGGCTGCCAATAGCAATGGGAATGTCCTTGCGGCTTAGCTTTGGTAGATTGATATACAGTGTACTCCCTTATAAGCGAAAGCCGAAGGTTCCGAAGAATTTGTCCGCTTATGAGAAAACAAACAAAATAACCTTTAAAAGAAATCTTCCTTGAAATTTGTCCGGTTATGAGGGAAGGGTGGAGAGAGTACACTGTACCTCTTCTTATCGTAGACTGGCCAGAACAATTATACTTATAGCGCATGCATCTAATTGACAGTAGCGTTCGTTAGCTTTCTGCAGAGACTCTATGTCTATTTCCCTATGTAAAGTACTAGCCTCATTTTGAGCATATGACTTTATTTAAACCGAAAATTCCACGAAGCGCGCGAACTGTTTCAGCAAAGCTTTCCTCAATGTGTGGAAATGAATTTATCAGGATTGGGCTGTAGTCACATTTTCACGAAAAAGAAGTAGAAAGGATGGTGCTACCTTTTTTTTTGTTGTTGAAACCAATATTGACTGATTTACCTTTGTAAAAAGTAAGGGGTACAAGTCAACTGTTAGTGCAGTCAAATACATTATATGTATATTGCTGTTTGCAATGTTTTAATTGAATCCTGCTCGGGTTTGCCAATAGCCAGAATGACAGTGCCATCAGCAAATATTACTTAACCTACTAGTTAAGTCGTACGTGTACATTAAGTCTAACACGGGCCGCAGTGCGCTAACTCGGGCTTTCCCAGCCCCAAAAAAAAAATTAGGGACTCAAACGATCTGCAATGGTATACTTTCACAACACGTCGAACAATTATGTACAACCGCCAGTGTTACCAGTTTGGCGGTTTCCGCCCCTGATTTAGGGGTATCTTTGCTCGTTAGGGAGGAATGGGGGGGCACAACGCATTTAGAGGGAGATCTGGGACCTAATCACATGGCAACACTCAACCGCATACCGTGCTAAGTGATAAATAATTCTCAAAATCTAAACAAATTTCCCAGCCAACATTATCAATTAATTCAACCGAGAAAGGGGATACAAACCCTACCCCATGCGGAGCTAGAGCCATTAAGTCAGTGAGCAAACAGAAAACATAAAAGTCGCAGTCAACACAAGAGATAAGCGCTTGCACACTAATTATCGCTGGAAAACAAATTTTATTAAAAAAAAAGAAAAAATTGTTTACTTTAACAAATTAAAGCAAAAAATGTAATGTATCCGCGGAGGGATACAAGGTTTGTTTTTGTCTTCTTAAAATTAACGAATTTAATTGCATAATTGAAGCGAATGGCGCGGAATTTCTTGTGCAATGTGTTATATGGTAGCACACAATAGACCAACCATTGCAGTCGCCTTATACGCCCATTATGCGTAGGCGAAGGTGGTGAAATGACGTCCACCGCTTGTACAAGTAACAGAAAGAGTTTCTGTGTAAACAATCGCATTCGTTTGATACACACGTTATCCGCTACTGCCGCACCGCTTACTGAAAGGAATTTTTATTGCGTTTATAATTGCTCCGCTCGTATGTGGTTAGGTGGTGGTGGTGGTGATGGTGGTGGTACTAGCAACCTTGCGGGAGCTGATAAAAGATACAAATCTTTGCCTATAAACGGGTGCTATAAATATTTATTTGGCGAGTGATGAAAATTTCAAAATTCGTCTTCGAATGGCTATGCCTTAAAAAAGAGAAAAAATTATTCGGGTTGTTTACGCCAAATCCCGTGAATTCGCATTCCATGAAAAGCGCTAAAGTGGGTGTGAAGTTCTGTTTTTTGTTGTTTGGTGTTGCGCTGCATCATCTACGAGCCACGAGCACGAATAGCGACGCCTTTGAGACATAAATGCGCATTTCAAGTAATGGCGGCATAAATGTTGGCTGGAACTGGATACAACGTTGATACGGCGGGGGTGTTATAAGCACACGGCCTATAAACTTGTACAATGATAAAAGCATTTTTTATTGCACTCTGAATGGGAAAGCAGCAATAGCAGCAGCAGGAAGGGAAGGAAACATGTTTTTAAGTAGACATATGGTGTTTGGTGCATTTGCTTGTACTCGTATTAATATTTGTATCGTTAAAAATTTGTTAAGCTTTATTCGGCGGTATAAGATTTTATTTTAATACCCAAAGTGCGTATAATTTGTTTGTGTAAGGTAAATGATATAATTGTTAATACCTTGTTGAATGCTGTTGACTCGCGCTGTCACGCATTTTAAGCTGTGCTAGACGTAACACATTTGACTCATAAGTGCTTTTATATAACTTTCACAGCGATAACGATTTATAGCTTCCTTCCGGGGGTAATTCCTAGCTATGTCTAAAGGGATTGTGTGCTAAAGTGTTGAAACTCAGGTGTATGCTACCTTTGGAGTGGCAGTTAAGCAGCATATATTGATCTTCTTCTTCTTCGGAGATGTTCTCTCATAACTTTGTTTTCTAGAGACAGCAGCCTTGGAAACAATACTGAATCTTCTTCCACTTGACATTTACTAAGGCAACTCGGCAGCTTAAACTGCACTAAAACTTAGGGAAGACGGAATATGGTTACCTAAACCTTATGGTCACGACTCAATTTTGAATTGGTGGATTATATGTATAAAGACTCCGGACAAACTTACAACGGGTAGTCTGTACCGGAAATGAACTGGCTATCTATACCGACGGATCCAAAATGGATGTAGTTACTGGTGCTGGTGTTTACTACGAGTCCCGAAATACAAACCGGTCTTTCATACTTGAGGACAATTGCAGTGCTTTTCAAGGCAAAGTTGCTGCCAGAAAACAAGCAGCGGACATGATTAGCGAGAGTAACATTTCTGGAAAAACAATCAGCATCTATGTTGACAGTCAAGCGCCATTAAAGCGTTACAGTCCAAGCTCGTAAAAAAGTTCTTTAAATGACTGGGTGATATCTCAGTGGCCAACAAGATGAACCTCTGTTGGGTACCGGGCTACATGGATATACCAGGTAATATTAAGGCGGAAGAACTAGCCAGGGCAGGGTCACATCTAAGCGCCTCGCAGGCCCTTCCCGAGGCTAGCACACCACTTTGAACAGAAAGATAGACATTGAGTCCAACGAGGAAGCTAGCAGGCGTTGGTATCGATTAGATACATGTGCCAAAGCCAAATCGTTATGGCCGGTCTATGACAAAAAGAGATCCACAGATCTCATGAAACTCAGTCGCAGGGATATTCGTATAGCTGTCGGTGTCGTCTACTTTTCATTCTGTGATAGTACACATATTTCTATTTTCTTGTTCAGAGACCAAGAAAACGTCTCTAGAACTAGCTTGAATTTCAATTCTAATTCAAAAGGCTTTTAAAGGTAGTTAGCTATACGAGAAGATATTGCCCGACATTGTTAGAAAGCATACTTATTGTGTCTCATGACCGGAATATGAATGCGTGCAATCTCTTAAAACTTATAACCAAACATTTCACACCCAGATCTATTATCCATCATGAAACCGTTAGTAAACAAGTCGTAGTTAAAGTCCGACGTGCGAAGCTTGTAAGTTACCCAGTCACTCCTTCGAAGTTTGAGTATAGAGTCAAACTCTGGCCATGATTAAAGTAGTATCTTCTCTTCTTTCCTTTTGTTCTGCCAGGTTATGATCAGGATTATAGGAATCATAACCCTCCCACTTTACTGCATCCCTACTGGGCTGTCTGTGCGGTTCGCCGATTTGACCTCAAAAAGTATCTGCTTCGGATGACAATTTGCATTTGTGTGATCCAGAAGTTTTTTGGCCTGCTTCTCTTCCGCGCTTGTATACGAACGTTGATTGACATTGCATTTTTGACAGGGTTCGTAGGATCCCTCCTTTGAACACGACAATACAAACTGAGCCGATCGTGCTCTAAATTTTTCGAGATTGGTTCTTTGATGTGAAGGTTTCCTCGGATCTTTGAACTTCTAATTCTATCAAGGTTTGTTACTCCTGCTGTCATGCGAAGCATCTTCATCTCAGCTGCCGTTAATATGCCCTCATACTTTTTGTACATTGTCCATCATTGCGCTTCGTATGTGAGCGCCAGACGAATAACTGCGGTGTAACGCCTTCCTTTCAGTTTAGGGGACATTTTTCGGTAGAAGATGGCAGAGTTTTGATGACACTTTATCCACCCTACGCTTAATCTACGCTTACGCGAAGATTAATGTCGTCATCAATAGTTGCTCCGCTATTGATCATAGATCGCAGATACTTGAACTTTTCGCACATGGGAATCACTTTTCCATTCAAATAAATCTCTGGACTAGGTTGGAGTGGATCAGAGAATGGGCAGTACAGGTACTCTGTCGTTTTTGGACTAATTCGATACCCATTTCCCTCCAAAACATCCACCCATACATCAAGTGCTCGTTGCAGGGACGTTTGATTTTGATCCTTGCTTATGATGGCTCTATCGTTAGCAAAGAATAACTGATGCACTTTGTGGTCCAACACTTTTCCTTCAAACAGATAATCAAGGGCTGCAATAAATAGCAAAGGACTTAAGATGCTTTCCTGGTGCACACCGACCTTGATTGGAAATTCTTCAGTGTCTCCGGCGGGACATCCTACTCTTGTCTTTGCTCCGTCATACATGTCCATGATCATCTATCTGTACGTAGGGTTCTGGAACTGCTCGATGTCTTAGCGCCACCCATATCAGATCTCTTGGTTTTCTATCGAATGCTTTTTTTCAAAATCAACCAAATCCTTTAAGGAATCACGATGTTTTTCCATTATAATCCTTACACTTCGAATAGCTGTGGTTGATTTACCCGCGATTAACCCGCACTGATCATCAGATAGCAGTATTGTTTGCCGCAATCGGCCGTCTAATACCCGCTTAACGATCTTCATGGTGTGTGACATATGAAGTAGTATATAGACAGTATGTCATCCAATATCATGCCGAAGTCATTCTTGTATAACAGCAAGTCAAACTGAGTTAGGTGACCATTCTGTAAGAGTCGAGAGCTGATATTGTTAAAATAGGGGAGTCTCTGGGACCGAGCATAGTGTTCAATCGAATGGTGACCTGAATCGTAGATGGGGCCAAAATAGCATTGTGGGAGTAAATCGCAGACAGCCCACTATAGAAATTTCGACCAGTCGTTGGGCTCCACCAAACAGCGCATCGAAAGCATCCTGTTTTACAATAATTATTGTCTGTTCGACCATGAGGAGCCACATAACTTTTCCGTGTTCGATTTATTTAGGCATCCGTCTTTGCTTGTGTACATACAAATGGCGACAAATATAGCAAGCATACTGCAAACAACTTTCGATACAATTACTATTCTAAGTTCGAAACTTTTCAGCGACCTTTATTGTGGATTGGGAAATTATAAATTGTTTTTTTTTTTTTACAAAACTAGGTTAATACTCTGTTTGAAGATTACATCGGTCAGCTATATTTTTTGTTGTCAAAACAAAAAGAAAAATAATAAGGAAACAATTAAACTTTTAATAGCGGTTAAATGGATAAATAAGACACTTTCTCATTAAATGTAGAAATTTTTTATAATTGTTTATGAAGGATTAGAATATCTCTCTTCAGTTCTCACACGTTATGGTACTAAAGAAAATATTTTAAGTGCACACAGATTGTTGCAAATTTCATTTCATCCACAGCCTCTTATAATTGGTGTTACGTGAACGCTCAAAAAAGTATCTATTCGAATTTATCTTTTTCGCTGGGTATGTATGTAGCTGTAGATATTCTTCTTTATTTAGCTTTTGCAATTATGCTGTATGCCCGCAAGGTCAGAAACCGTGTAAACATTGTTAACGGACAGAAAAAAAGAGAGTAATAGAATTAAAAAGATCGCACAACGTGTACATAGGTACATGACAGTCTTTCTTTTATAAAATGTTTTGAATTGGAAATTAAGAAGCGTGATACAAAACGGGCAGAACAGAAAAGGATTATCATTAGCTCAGTATACCATAAGGGGGATGAGAATGGTGTGTTTGCCTCTATACGTAAAGGCATAGATTATGTGTTCCTGCTTGGAGCCTCTAAGATACGTAAAGTGTTGTTCGGAATTGTTACCCAGTTTAGCATGGACATCGTCTGAGGATTTTCAGCCTTTGTCCTTGATATCAAGGAATAATGATCGGCTTTCATTTTATTGTGCGTTTGTTTGCTTCAGAAGCTAAAGACGTTCTCGCCTTGTTCGTCATTGGTTTTGATAGACCCAACTTAATAAATTCAAACCTGTAGATTTATGTACAATCGATATCGGTGAACGATATTTACAATCACATTTGGTTTATTAGCATCGATAACCGTTCAGTGATAACGTTGGTCAGGTCCCTATACTCATATTTTTATAGAAACAACAAACTCAAATGCGGAAAGCGAAGTAAACAAGCAGATAATCTCAGAAAGCTTAAGATGGACTATGGGTTCTTACTCTCAAAATGTATACAGGAGCAGAAATAAGGCGGGGGTCCGCGCCACGTTAAAGTTTGGTCATCGTCTGGAACTGCTTGTCAAAGACCTTTGTTGGGCGATGTTTTTCTGAGCCGAACAAACTCCTTAAATTTGTATACCCACCTGGGTGGTGAAGTTAGCAGTCGAAACTAATTAAGCGCAATGGACTCTGTGTGTTCTAAGTGAGCCCTTGAGGCAAAGTCAGCAGGCAGCAAGCAGCGGTTTTAAAAACTGTTACAGTGTTGCCTTTTCTGTGATTGTCTTAACGTTTGTGTTGCCACCTGTCACCCTTTCTGTCTGAAGCTGATGTGACAGCTGTCAAATTGGCAGTAAAGTTTCTTTCACTGTATTTGGCTGTATGCTGTTTAGGCTCTGGGTTATTGTGAAATATAGGCATGTTGCTCTAATCGCCAGAATCATCTATAACGTTAAACTGAGGAACTCCGTTGGCTATTTCTTTCCGTCGCTGCATTTTGTTTCTTCCTTCAATCTGCTAGCTTTGCTTGCTTCTATGCTGTCACTTTTTTCGCAGTGTGCACTCTCTTTTTGATTAATAGACTAATCTAGGCTCCGTTTCCTTTTTGAAAACTGTGCCTCACTGGATCTACTAGTAGTTACTTGCCATTCGCCTCTGAGGTGTCTAGTGGCGTTCTGGAAAATACGCTTAAGCGTTGTCTGTAGCTTCGAGCTATTCCAGACATAATTAAGCGTTCAATGTTGTATTTCTTCTACTGTTGGCAATGGTGGAGACTAATGCTAATGCTGTTTTTTGTTCTTGGCATCTTGTCTGGTCGGGATAGGCTTCATCCATAAGGTCATAAAATATTCGCTCTTTTTTGATTGGCCCCACTTCACATATCACTCGTAGGTTGATTCTGCAGAATACGATTTTGATGTGAATTCTAGCCTTGTGATAGCCATTTCAATCCATTCGATCCATCAGGACAGCGAATCTACATCCCGGTTAACAACTGCTTTCTAAGCAACGTGAATGCATCTCTTGTCCAACATATGGACAGTTGGGCAGTTGTTTACGCCTGTAAACTGACAAATTCGTGTCTTCAATAATACTGGGCTCAACTACGGCGAAACACATTGGTCTTATGTCATGTAGCGTTAAGTTAGTGCGAATTATGTCCACAACACAACAAATAGCACGTTCAAATAGGCGAATATATGGTCCATAAAACTTCATAAATTGGATCAATATGTACATACATATGTACATATGTACATGTGTATGTACCCTACTATCAAATTCCAAACATTTGAAGTTTAATTTGGAAAGACTACACACGTGTGTATTTTTATACATAAATTAAAAATTTACTAAACTAATTGGCACGCATCCGTGTAATGTGTCCTCTCTCGATTGTGCCTTTAAAAATTGAACTTCGTGGAACTTTAATATCAAAATAATCCTATTCCGGTTAAGGAACTGAATCTAAAAATATTGCCATTAGCTTCGGGTGCCATTTTTAGAATTTACATTTACGATGAGTAAATTCAAGTTTTTTGAGTGCCTGTTTAAAAATAAAGGACGAAAGCACTTCAACGGCATCAAAGACACTTAGTTAGAAAAACAAAACGTCTAAAAAAGAAAAATAAAAACAAAAAAGAGTGGCAACCAGAATATCTCTTCTGTCCAACCAACTATACACATACATATGTTCATATATACATATAAATGTATTCTTCAGAGTTACGGTCCAATTATCAGAAGATAGAGATTACATAGAAATACTTTTCCTCCTTCCTTTTCCATTTAACGAAAAATACTTTCGTTTATTTGTTCGAAAGAAAATGTTCATGGTTAAACTATAATCGAGCAATCACCTGTATTCGAGCTGCCGTCATACAACCAACCACCCTTAAGGACATCCACCCACTTAAGTTTTCGCTCCTGAGTTCCTTGCGTTCATAAATTTAATGGCTTCAACATTATTTCTCTCTTACGTCTGGCCAGCAGAAATCAGATACCGACAATGAAAAAGGAGAACGAACGAAGAAACAGAAAAACAGAGAAATGAAAAACAGAAAAAGAAAACAGGACAAACAAAATATAAATCGTAGTTGGTGCTCTCCACCCACTCTAGTCCACCGCATTTCCCAGTCTATCTCTCTACGCGACAAGTCGCCTACATTTTATCCTTGAAAAAGTATCTCAATCGAATATGACGACGACGACGTTGACGACGTTGTGGTTTTACTGTACCATGGTGTGGTGCCAGTGATATTCTGTTTCTATGCTCAATTCGCTTGAAGTCTGAAGGATGGATGGAGCTTGGATGATTGGGTGGTAATTTTCACTAAAAGAAGACGACGAAGAAAAAAAATCTTTGACAAAAATATAAAATGAAATTTATTATAAAAAAGAAACCAAGGCGAACATGCATGAACACACACACCACGACGGATGTACTGTGCATGATATTAATATCTCCGTGTTTTTTTTTTGTTACTTCGTTGTAAGCAAGAAAAGGAATAATATGGAGAAAGAAAAACAAAAACAAACACAAAATACGAATAGGGTACGTAGTTTAAATTTGAGTACCAGCATAAGGGCAGAGCGCAAGGATAACAGATGTGAACGAATGAACGAAACGGCCAAAGCATCGGGTTCGGGGGTAAGGAGAGACTGCTGGTGCAAAGTAAACAAACAACTTGACGAATAGTAATGAGATAGGAGAAAATGAAAGAGGGACTCGTTTGAATGAATGAATGTGCGAATAGGGATGTTAGGGGAAACTAAATAGAAACTTGAGATATGCTTCCATATGTTTAAGAAGAAAATTAAAGGCAAGCGAAAAGAAATAAATCTCTGAAGTCTTCATGAGGGGGTGTATAGAGGAGTGGCAAAAATAAAAATGCAACTTGCAATAAGCTCATATTTACTTACCATCCAAATGAAAATTTTGCTTTGAGGACGACTAAGCCTCTCATTCTGAGAACAATTTTCAAAAGTCCTACATTTTTTTTTCGTACAGGATATAAAATAGGACTTTCGAATAGGAGGTGATGGATGGAATTATGGTATCTTTGCCATTTCGTTTCGTTTAACCGGCGTTCACCCCATTAAAACTGTTGCATCTGCATACCCATCTGTGCGTCCCGTTTTAAGGTCAGGTTATGACCGTCATAATCGTCCAACTGAGCAAACAATTCATCACATTCAAACAAATCGATAGTCTTTGTGATGTCGTAAGGCCTGTGCATCATCGTAATGCTCGATCAACTGATCAACTGAACCGCCGTGAGTCCCTCTTCGACTTCAAAGCCGAATATGATAGTATAAGGCGATGAAGGACTTAATTCATCTGAGTCTGAAAGAGTGCGCTGTACTGTTTACCACTGAAGGCATTATCTCCAAAAAGTCTGTTTTACTACTGGGTTACGCAGACTACATTATGGGGTGCGTGTTCTTATAGACCAGTCAAGAAAATTTGTCTAAGTAATCCCAAATTAATGAAAACAAAACAAAATATTTGCTGTCGACAAGCAAAGAAGCATTCATCTAAAAAAACAGGATAAAACGTCAGTTGGCTATCGCCAGCTATTACTTAGAAGTACATAGTTACAGAGTTTATCGACATCGGAGTAAGTTCCTGAATCTCCTTGATTTGACTTTCGCATACGTGTACTTATAAGAAAAAGATATTTATTCAGATATATATTTATACCTCCCTCTATAAGACTGTATAAGGCTTTCTTTCACAAGACCATAGGCACAGTAATTCGTCTATCCCTTGGGAACAACTAATTGAAGTGCGAACCTTATTATTTCTCAAGAGAACCAGCTTTCCTGAACTTGACGAGTTTCATTCTACGGCGTTCTTTTCCTTATCACTCGCAAGGAGTCTTTCAATAAGGGCACTTCATTTTTAAAATTCAATTGAAAAGTACATTCAATGCGATTGTGTTTTCAAAACTGCATTATTCAAGGCATCTACGGCTTCGTTAGCAAAAGGCGATCAGAGAAATTTAATTTTCGATGCATTTCTACAATGTCTTTGGGTTTCGGCAATTGTTTGAATGACATTATTTTCCAAACCCTAGGTTATTCGCATGGATCAGAGATTAAACGCCCTAAAAAAAGGTCTAAGAGCGTTAAATCACATCGTAAAAGCTTGTAGACATCACCTTTTCTCGAAATAATGACGAAAATGTCCCCTTAGTTGCACCTCTCTCTTATTTTTGAAGACATATGGCCCGTTGACGCAACCTTACCAAAATGCGGAAAATTCGTTAGTGGATTTATGACCCACCCAAGTGAGTCAAAAGTCCATTGTGGACTTATGGTCTGTAGACTTATGACCCTGCGCCCCAAAATGCACCTCGAACAATCAGTTTTCCTGAGTGCAAAGGAAACTTCTAGAATTGTTGTGTGTATTGGCCATTCAACCCAAAATGCGCTTCGTCGCAGCAAATGACTTGTTTTCACCAAAATTAGGATCCACACAGCCTGGGATTTTGTGACTTTAGTTCTTAGGTAAATCGAATCTTGCGAGTGTAAAGACTCAAATTGAGGTTGAGGAAAATACCACTTCTTGTGAACGATAAAAACCTAAGAGATTTCCAGACTCACGTACACAACAACACGCAAAGCACCAGCATTCTCGTTCGACCCACTGCTCGTCTAACAATGGAACAGTTTTTTCTCGATTTTTCATGATAACTTTTTAAATTGAACTATCGACAGGATACTCTTGCCGACCATAAATTCGGCGTATGTAGTTCAGGCATCGTTTGACAGATAGGGCGAATTTTTATAATAGAATCGAACAAATCCGACACGTATAGTTTTCCACGATTAAATGGCGATTATGACAGAACATAACCGGCTGTCAAAGTTCAAGCATACATATTGAAAGACCCTGTGTATAAGTACATAATGTCTTCATAGTATGTGCACAAGTCTTTATCTGATTTTGTAATTCCTTGCCTGTTGGCACGTCACAGTGTCTTAACACATCCTAGGCTTACTGTGGTACTCGTTCTCTTAACATCTAAAGCAGCCTTACATCGTTACATCCTCCAATAGTAGACAAACCATAGTTTTTGCGACGCTTGGTTGATTATTGACTTTGGTCCTAACGAAGGTGGTTTCTCCCTATTCCGAAAGGTCATCATTTGCTATTGGATAGTAACCAGGCGCCCTATATAGCCTTTGGCATTTTAGTATGCATTGTTCCGTGAGCATTGTCCGGATGTTTTGATCTATTTTGGATTTGATTCAAGTGGCTCAAGCACTATCAATCAACATGGACAGCGATATCCTAGTTAGATATCGATTTTATTTCTAGTACTCTTACTTTCGGGCTTGAGTACAACCAGACCATCTGATTGGCTTGCACCTTTTATCATCCTAAAAAATAGAGTTTACATAATTGGTTTTCTTTATCTCCTTCCGCTCTATTTGCTACCATTGTATGTTTTTTTTTAAAAAGATAAAATACTAATTGAAAAAAATCCAGTCCTTCAGTGGCACACCACAAAAAATTCTCTTTCAGCTCAATTAATAATAATTCGCAATAGTAACATCGAATTTTTTAAACTTCGAATCCAAAACATCGTTAAAGTTCCACGACCTTCTGAAAGAACGAAAAACAATTAATACATTTCACTGCGGCTTTTCCGATTTTATCCAGTGCCAGCGGCAATGTGGTTAATTGTACTACAATACTACCACAATACAACCACCATAAAAAATTATAAATCAAATCAACGCCGATAAAGCGTAACATAATGAAATTTGGAAAAAGAATATGCCCTCGGGTTAGAGTTATCAGGGTCGGTCGTATCCCCTCAATCTATTTAGATTCACCACAATTTGTAACAGTCATAGGGCGCCCTTTATCTACAAGACCACCAGATAAAAACTGATAAGCGTTGTAAGTATTTCTAAAAAGGAAACAAGGCGAAACGACATCCATTGGCGACAATTTTATCGTCTTCAGCAAATAAGATAAGAGAAGGATGCCAAAAGTCACACAAAAAAAGGTCCACCTGTCACAGGAGAATAGTGAAGTGTTATCCTCTGTTTGCATCGGTATCGATTGCAATTTTCAACACAGATAAAACAAAAAAAGAGAGAGCGATAGAGAAAAAATTGTGTCCGAGACCACAAAAGAAGTGTCCTTTTCAAATAATTTTGAACATAAGCCAAGTGTAATAAGGAGACGACTATTTCAGCAGACACAGTTATATCCTTAGTGGCAAAGAGAATCCATTGAACAATTTCAAAAATTTATTATAACCAGTATCTGCAAACAAAAGAAAAAGTGAGAGTGGGGCCTACCTGCCTTAACTGAAACATTAATCAAACCTATAAGCCATCAATTGGGTCTATTCTTCCCTCCTTTGATCCCTAGGTCTTGAAATGATGTCTTTCAGCATAGTTTTACGTAAGTCCTCCAGCTTTCTGAGGAAAAGACTGTAAAGAAACCCTCATTCTTCTGTGTACTGAAGCTGATGCCCAGATGTCCGCTTCCGTGCAACTTCTGAAGTGGTCTTTATAAAATACCCCAAAACTTTTTGCAGAATACCAATGGCAGTGGTCAGTAATAATGTCAGAGACGTTCTTTGAGTCACTACGACTACACTGAACTAGAGGCAGAGATATCCTATTGTCACATTGAGAGATCTTGTACATGTACGAGTATCTAACTGAACCCGACAACAATTGGCTTTGTGAGTGGCTTTGTTGGAATATATCTGCTCCTGGATTAGCCATAAGTCCATGAACCCAGGACATAATCTTAGCATTGGTTGTTCATATCTCATTTAAATGTCACTTGCAGATTTTTACTAGCCTTGATTTATTAACTGCAGAATATAGAGACTTGACGACTGCTTAGCTGTCAATGTCAATACGAGTACTTGCCTTTCCGACGGCTCAGGTTTTCTAGACTGAATCCCGGCTTGAAAGGTGACGCAGACTTTGGTAATTTTAGAGGACCGGTTGAATTCCACGATTTCACAGTAAACTCAACTTCATTCATTTTTTATTGACACATTTAAAAGCCATTCTGGAATTCTGAAGTCTGTTTGTTGCCTCCCATTAGGATAAGGTGGAACCATGATAAGCTTGAACTTCATGCCCACAGTTCAAGTTCAGTAAATCAGACTTACCATTTCATCCATTGCCACTGCCAATGTTGCTTTACAGATCCTACGATCCTAATGCAAGCTGTCCTTTGGATCTAAGTAAGATTTTCAAATGCGCTTATTTCTCAAGCGGCTCTACAAGATTAGGCGTCCATTCAAAAGAATAGGTTCACAACCGCTATTTATAACCACTACACTACAGCTGGATGTGGAATCTTCATAGAAACTAGTAGCTCGTACTACTGACATGCACGATTCGCGGGTTATTCTCCAGTTCTTATTTCCTTTACTGCGTACTAATATACACCTCTGCATTCATCAACAACTCTCCCCGCGGAGAGTCTGTCGCTTCTCTCTTCGTTGTTCTTTCATGTGGTAGCCATAATATCGCTTGCTGCTTCCCAGGTTTCTTGCGTGCTCAGCATCTGTTTGGTGATGTTTTCTGGGGTTAAATCCACACCCAGTCAGTTCACTAGCAAGTTACTTCGTGATATCGTCCACAGTGGAACATGATGTGTTCCGAATACTCGACTGCTTCCGTGCACGTTGGGCAATAAGGGTTGTCTTTCTGTCCAAATCTGTGGAGGTAGGCTTTAAAACATCCATTATCAGTAAGCATTTGCATCAGGTAGAAATTTAGCTCTCCATGCTTCCTACTGATCCAAGGGTCTAAATTGGGGATCAATCAGTGCGTCCATCTGCCTTTGTCAGAAAAGTTCCATCTCTCTTGCCATTCTTCGAGTCTTGTTCTTGGTGGTACTTCAGTGTCACTTTGATTCGTCGCTGTTGACACCATTGTCCGGCTGGCACGATATTTCCGTTCGGCTTTTTTAACAAGGAGATCTATTGGCAACATTCCAGCCACTACATAGTCGCGTCGTAGAAGGCTGTTCGAAAGGCGCTGCAAGCTCTCAAAGCATTGGTTCTGTAGACCGCCTCCGTCTTCCTTCTGTACGATTTCGTCCTCAAGGCACCTTCCCTTCTTCTGTTTAGGTCTGTAGTTGGCATGATCCTTGCCAGGGCAGCCGTTGTTCTTGCTGCCTTCTCATCTGCGTGTTGCAGATGTTGCTTAAAAGTTAACCTTGCATCTATAGTAACGTCAAAGTACTTTAGCTCTGGTTTGGAAACTACAACGTGGTCGCGCACGGTTACTCTTACAGTCTCCATAACTCGTCTGCTGCTGGTGAGCAAGCAGTACTTCGGTCTTTCCCTCTGCTAGTTTAAGGTCCATGTTTACTAGCCAGTCGTGTAGCATCCCGATAGATTCTTACTCCAACTCTTCAGGAAATTTGGTCACTACCACGATCGCTATGTGGTCGGCGAAGTCAATTATTTTCGAGGAGCCCGGTATTCGAAGTCTGAGGTCGTCATCGTACATTAGATTTCACAGCAGTGGACCCAGTACGGATGCTTGGGCGACACCGTCTGTGACGTTATACTGCCTCATTCCGCCGTCAGTGTAAAAGTGTAGTATTCTATTTCTAAAATAGTCCGTCATTATTTTTTGCAGTTAGTCCGGTACTCTCTTGGCGTTAAGTGCTCGCCGAATCTTACTCCAGTTTGCGGTGTTTACGGCGTTTTTAACTTCCAGCGTTATGATTGCACAGTACTGTTAATCGTAGAACGAGGAACGGGGCTCTGAGTATTACTAAACGTCTTTTTCTATCCGTAGACAGCCAACAGAGAACATTCGACTGTCATCCTGCACAGGCGAACGATATGAATGTGTATAGGTCCTCTCCGTAATTGCTGTCATCTGCGACCTTAAAATCGATAAAAATGTGGTAGGTATCGACTTCGACTTCTTGGATGCATTTGTATTTTTATTTATATCTCTTAGTGCAGATGTTACGAGTAGTTCATTGAAAGCCTAGTTGATTGTCTAAGCTTCAAATTGGAATACAATACGATGCGGTCTGAAAATCCCACCATCCTCCCACCATGGTCCACATATCCTAGTTTCATATAAAGGACTTTTTTTTACCTAAATTTTGACTTCAAATTCCACTCTGTCTGCTTATTTTAGATTTTTGAAAAAAATCATTCATAAGTCCGACAGAATTATTTCCATCGTTTCGATGGCATATAAACAATTAGTTACATAAAGTGTAGTAGTAAACATATTTTAGTTTCTTGATTGTTCGGCAAACAAATCTCGATTTGAAAGGTTCACATTTATTTACACAGAGAAGCAATTGATTGATTAAGTATGTGGATGAGTTCATAGTTAAATAGACACTTGAAATAGTAAGTGAGTAAAAAATAATAAATTCAACAAATGCGATATGAAACCTGTTCTGTGTATAATTTAAGCTTACGTATTACATATAAATATATCCGAGTAATTATCGATTAAATTTGCGTTAATACACGATTTTTTATGCAACAAAAGATTAATTGTGGAATGTAAGGGTTTGACTTAGAAAAACTTGCAATAATTGTCAATTCAGTTTTAGTTTTGTATGTAATGATGTACTGCCTGCAAGTGTAGATACGATTTAAGTTAAATAATGAATGGAAGGAAATATCAAACAGATGCCGCATAATGAAAACGTGGTTCGGCTATCTACCACATCATTACTTACTTTCTTACTTAGGTGGCGCTACAGTTTGGGATGAACCTGGCCTCAACCAACTAGCCTCTCCAGTTAGCCCGATTCTTAGCTAACTGCCTCCAGATGCGGACTCCAAGTTGATTGAAGTTCACTTCTACTTGTGTGCGCTACCTTAGGCGAGGTCGTCCTCTACTGACAGCCGGAGTATTGGTGTCCAGTCGCTCTACATGTCCTAGCCATCTCAAGCGACTGATGCGCAGTTTTTTGACTTGGTCGCTGAACGTAAATTTCATAGTTAAATCTTCTCCTCTAAAGCCCTTCAACGCAAACGGTACCGAATTTTCGACAGAGTCCGTGCTTCAGCGCCATAAAGCAGGACTGAGATGAGTAAGGTCTTGTAAAGAGTCTCCTTAGTAGTTCGAGATAGGGCCTTACTACTCAATTGCCTTCTCAGCCCAAAGCAACAATGATTGGCAAAAGGTATTCTTCGTTTCATTTCCGTTGAGATGTTGTCAGAATTTATAGCAGAGCCAAGGTAGTCAAAGTCCCTTACTACCTCGAAGTTATACTTGTCGACTGTGACTATCTGTCCAATTCGTCGATCTTGTGTGTCCTTTCTTGTTGACAGCATATACTTGGTTTGGCCCTTATTTACAGCTAAACCCGTTTTGGCAGCTTCCGCAAACGCACCAGTGCGCTGTGTTCTGCCAATTATGTCGATATCGTCGGCGTACGCTAGTAGTTGCACACACTTTTGAAAGATTGTGCCTCCGGTGTTGGCTTGTGAGTTTCGCACAATTCTCTCAAGTATGATATTAAAAAAGTCACATGACAGCGCTTTACCTTGTCAAAATCCTTTTTTGACATCGAAGGTCTCGGTGAGGTAATTGCCGACTTTGATGGAGCAACGAGCGTTCTCCATCGTCATCCTGACCAGATTAACGAGTTTGGCAAACTAGATGCCCTGGATCTGCCGAAATGTTAAAATTTCAATAACTTTATAGATGTTATGAAGTGTTTAAATTTACCCAGAGACCATTTGTGCGGTCAGATCGGGTTGTGAATACATCGCTATCCCTAGAGAACTTTCACTAAAGTCTGAAATCTATTTATTCACTTGAATTTTCCTACAAAAACTCACTATTTTAAGATGGACTATTCTACTACTTTAGCACAAAAGATCTCTCTAGGTCGCAGTGCTTGTCTGGCCTTCCTAAAGATAGCCACGAGGCCCCTCTGAACCTAATGCTGGTTATCCAGGATAGGTGCTTTCCGGCTTTGCCGTGAAGATAGCACTTCTATTATATTCTACGTACTTCCTGCAGTGAAAACCTAAGCGATTTTATAAGCACTAGTTTTAAAGACAAACCTGTATTAGGATAAAAGGTTTTTATTCTTCGATTCAAACCACAACAATCGGAAAGCTGATAGCTCTACAGCCGTATGAATTCATGGGCCGATAGCATCTTTGTTGTTCATAGCTTACAGCCTTTTATTTATTGTTTAGCTACGTTAGCAAAGCCATGTTACTATCGACCTTGATACAGTAGTATTCTCTCTGCGTGATAACTACTTATACGGCCTAATAAGTCTATAAATAAGCAAAGCTTGTTGACCGCAAGTTTTTTTGAACATGTGTTTTGGTAGGTTTTTCTCATGGCAACATTAAAGAGAATAATGTTCGTTATAACAATGTCAGCAAAACGTTTGACAAAACAATCTTAAGCAAAGTGCGTTGAATCTCTGGAATACGTTCTTAAGTGCAACAAATTTCGCACTTACACATTACAAAAGCACGCTGCATTCTTTAGCATTTTCAACCTTGGAGGAGAAAGAATTGTTTATGTTGCGTACAACATCAATGACAATATCTCTTATTGAAAACGACATCGTTACCATGCTTAGTAATGTTAAGTCAAGTTTAGGAACAAAGTAGCTAACGTCGGTGCATATTATGATGGTTGTTTTTATGTATCGCCTTTTTCTGAGACGCACAAATTGCACATGTGCCCCTAGGCTGTGGGTATAGAAGTACTTAATTTGTCTGATATTTTCATAGGATACCAGCTGGAAGGTATTATACAAGTTGATCTGTCCTAAAAATGTGTATCTTGCATCTTTTTTGCTAGGCGGAGTTTAATGCAAATTTAGTGTTTAGTCTAATGCTCTAGAAAACTAGAAGAGATTGGAAGCAAAATTCACTCAAGTTTTTAAGGTTTTAATTTTTTTTTGCTGCGCCAAAGTATTGCATGGTAGATTTCGTCTGGGCTTGGCTTAAATGCTGCTGTCCCTGACTCTTTTTAACCGCCAAAGTTCACTTATGATTATAGCTGCAACCTGTTTCACCGCATCCCATATAGCGCTCGATGCTATCATGTACAAGATTCTCGGGAGTTTGTGTCTCTCCAATTCTTTCCTTTAAAATCCTATATAGAATCTGAAAAAATTTAAACAGGTAGGAGATTCATCATGCCCAAACCATTTCAGATACGCTCGAGGGTAGCCATGTCAGGAGCTGGATGATGTAGAAATCTACTTCTCCATGGGGCTGATCTATCCATTTTTAAATGTCATATGTACGTCGATGTGTCCAACTTCCCTTCGCCGACTAGTTCCATCTCTTCTGCATGCTGACATGCTTCGCTGTCTTTCTTCCAGTGTGTTGATATCTTTGACTGAAGCTCGAGATCCCTAAATTTCGGCATCTTAAGTCTTTTGTTTTTGTAAGCCCAGATATCTGCTGATAGATTTCCCGCGATGACATGAGTATATGGCATCATCTGACACCGTCCAGAGTGCACAGCATATCTTCAGCGCACATAGTCGGTTGACTGAGTTAATCTTTCTGTCGCATCACTTAATTAACACTGCCTTGGTCCACATTGGTGCCACATGCATTATGATGGACTACCTATAACAGAAAACTAGTCTCCTTTCTTGTCTGGATACTCCAGCATTCGTCATTATTTTGGATAAGGCTGCACTTTAGAAACTAGCGTGGGCCTAACTAGAAATGGTTATACGCAGAGATGGGGACTCTTGGACTCCAAGGAATCGCCAACTCCACGGAAGGCGTCGATAAGATGGTAGATAACATTACCAGTAAACTCCAACGCTCGTTTAAAAAAGCCTGCCCAGCGGTAGAAATCATCCACCATCGGTGAACCCGAAAATAGCAGAACGTCTGCGCACCACAAAATACAGCTGGAACCTCGCTAAAGAGGGAAATATCAAGTGGTCAACATACAAAGAAATCGTCAAGCTTCTCAAAAAAGAAGAAGTGAAATTGGATTTGTCAAAAAAATTCATGGAGAAACTTCTGCGGTTCTATCGAAAGTACCACAGAGGCAGCTCGTTTAAGGAAGGTCCTTGCCAAGGCTCCGTTACAGGTTTCTTCTATCAAGAAATGTGACGGCACCTGGACAGACTCCTACTAGAATACGCTTGACGACCTCCTGAAATGTCACTTCCCTAGTTGTGTAGGCGCAGGAACCTATCGTCCGGCAATTTTACATACTTCAGAAACCATGGTGACCGGAATAATCGACAAAATAGTTGATGATCAGAAAATTGTGTGGGCTATAAATTCGTTTGCACCCTACAAAAGCACCCGGTATGGACGACATACACCCCATAATGTAGCAAGAGTCGGGGGAATCTATCATTCCATAAAAGGTTAATCTGTAGATACCGCCGTCCACACGGTAGTCCCTACAATAAAAAAAACTTTCTTCAAACTAAGGAATACACATTAAGTGCCTTCCTTGACATTGGAGGGGCATTCAACAATGTGAGCACTGAAGCAATCACAAGTAGCCAGCGGATGGCCCAAATAGCTTCGGGTATATGCAGGTGGACTGAAGTTATGCTTAGCACTCACATAGTAATTTCCACGCTAGGAGATAAATAACAGAAAGAGAATCAAGTGGGGTACCCCCCAAGGTGGAATCCTATCGTAAAAACGTGATATCTCAGTGGCCAACAAGGTGAACTTCTGTTGGGTACCGGCCCACATTGATATAGCTGATTACGTAAAGGCAGATGGACTTGCCAGGGCAGGGTCATATCTAAGTGCCTCACAGAGCCTACCCAATAGGCTTATCGTTAGTTTAAGTGAGGCGTTAACCGTCTCCTGTCAACTAGGGCACCTAACCTAACCTAATACTGATCCTTGTGAAACTCCGCCAGATACATACATATGTTGCACTGTCTTACTCCGTTCCTCGGAATAGCTTATCATTATTTTAATTAAAAGTGGGTGAATATTAAACATACATACTTATGGACATACATATGTACATATGTAGGTCGGTATAACCCATTATCTAATAAAACAAAACTTTACATTTTTTTTATGATTAATGCATTCTCTGTGGTTATTCAGCAAACATTCCTGAGAGTCATTTTCAAAAAATTTATTCCGGATATTCTGTCTGTAAATTCCGGACTAAAACTAAATAAACATCTAATCTCAAAACATATTCATAGAATACACACAAAAATATTTATAAAAGCTGATATTTTCGATTGAAAGCTATTTTTTGTATCCATTTGGTTTTAAGTCATCAGAGGACGAGTCATCATGTTTCGAAATTGTATCTCTCTCTCTGTGTCTATCAGCGAATTTATTTGTTTTCGTGATTAAACTTGAATAGAATTTTATACATATGTATATACATATGTATGTATAACACATTTTTGTTCATAGCCCTGTTAGGTGATATATGGAGCAACAGAAATGAATTGAAGGAAGGAAACGAGTGCAATAAACATCGCCCTTCGTAAGAACTTAACCGTCAATGAAGTGCTAAATATTCAATTTTACACTGCAGTAAAGTACGATTAGGTTACTAATTTGTCTATAAAATGTTAACAGCTCTCTTGTGCGTAAAGAGAGTTGGTGAACTTAATTTATTCACCAGTAACTTAAATGCAACGTCAAGCTATAAACATATGTGGTTAATGCTCTACGATTGAAGGTCATTGGGTCGATAAATTATTGTATGGTACTTCTATCTTAGAGTTTAAATATATTCAAAAAATTGAAGACAGTTACTCTTGAAAGTGTTTTTATTTATTCCTCGCTTAAATTGATTTTTGGAAAGGTCTTGTCGTGCTCTCTTTTGCGCAATGAAGTCCTCAATTTTTTGCCTTTCATCCATTAACCACAGTCTCGAAATAATTCCACAGGAAAAATGTCCCAAAGCCAAATATGGTATTATAAGTGCAAGTGCAATACTTTTAGCTCAGGGTCTTGCAATAGACGCGTCTGAACTTTGACAACCGTTAGTGGTTATGTCACGCTGTCACCCTGTGACGTTTGGTTTCTGTCATAACTCTCATTTTATAATGGGGAACTACTCGCTTCAGCAAAGCTTGGGTCGTCAAATAATGCGTGAGCCAGGTCATATTTGAAGTGAACATGATTGTCTTGTTGAGAGGTCAATTTCTAATGCAACTTGAATATTGCTATTATTGCTGAAATTGCGCGTGGGAACCAAAACCCCTCAGTCTTTAATCGTTTATAAGAATTGGGCTTTCCGTGACGTCAACTTGGGGAATTTCAAGTTTTTATCCAACTTGGGTTTTTATCCAAGCAAGATTCAGCTGACTCAAAACTATATCGACAAGCATGCGTCAGACGTCGCCTATTGAGTCCTTGAGCAGTTGGAAACGTATTCCAATTTTCATGGAAAAATTGTCTTAAGCAACGAAGCGTATTTTTTTTGTTTTCGGAAGTATGTAGTCGAAATTGTCGAATTTGGGAGGATTGTAATCCCCAACAGTTCTAGGAGATTCATTTGTTTCCAGAAAACTTAGTAACTGTTTGGTGAAAGTCTTGGTAAGGCCACGTCCCGAGCCATATGTCTTCCAGAAAAAGAAAAAGACGAATTGGTAACTGTCAACGGCGAAAGGTATTGAGATTAACGATTTTTTTTGTGCGAATTGGATTATGTGGGGGCATGTGAGTTCAGCAAGACGATACTACGTACCACACAGCAGTAGTATTGCTGACGGACTTTCAGGTCGAGAAGAGGTAAGCCTGTGACCAGTGCAGTTATCAATTTAAAGCTGGGTGATGGTGCTGTTTAGAGGTTCATCAGTAGGGGCACACGACAAGATGGAGTCAACTTCCGTCTTCTTTGGAACCTAGTAACTAGGGAGAAGGAGAAGGTTGTGAAGTAATTGTCTGCGCGCAATATATAGCTAAGATAGCCTCGTGTAAACACCTCAGTATGGCTAGGAATTATGGATGATCCGCGTGTTTTTTTATTCTTTGGCTTCTATGGCTCAGCATTACCGGTGCACTTTGAACCTCTCCATCTGCGACCATTCACACCATAATATACATACATACATACCTTGACTTTTTGTGTTCGGAGAATATTTTTGCTCTGGAGAACAAACCCTTAATGCCTGACAACGAAGAGTGGTCACACAATGCTGCCCTTTACGACGAGGCATTGTAAATATGTATGTATCTTAGAATGGTTCCAAAATCGGGAATGAAGTTGGTACTAAAGTCTTCTCTAAGGACTTAGATATTCGTATCTTCTTCGTTCATATACTTTCCAGGCTGAAGTCATTGCCGTTCAAACCGCTGACGGATATCGTCATTTATATCGACTGTCAGGCAGTCACATCAAGTACCATATTATCTTAGGCATTGAATGACTGCCGCTGGAGTATCAGTTAACTGTGACATACCCGGAAATTGCGTCAGTCACAAACTACTGAAGTTCTAGATCGAGGCATCCATGTCATTTGTTAAGTATCTCAACCATAGAAGGAGACATGGAATAGAATACTGTTAGCTTACTAACGAAATCAAAAAAGATCTTACCGACTTCTGGAAACTAACTTTAAAAACTTATTCATCGCAACCGGGCACTGTACTAAGGGTAAACATACTCATGTTTTTTAAAGAAATGAAGGGAGTTGAAGGTCTACCTCATGTTGCTAATAACCCTGATGTTGCGCCCTCTTAGTATAAACATTTTTGGTCGATGGATCATTGGGATGTCCCAAAATTGACCTAAAACTGTCTTATTTGTCCTATTTTCGGGTTTCCATATAATACTTTCCAGCTATCTTTGTAAAACAGTTCAAAATTTCAAGGGTGTGACAGACGAACCCTGTTCTGAATTCAGAAGAACGTTAAAAGCTATATTAAAGCTCCACAACTTGAAAATATCGCATCCACCTTTACTGAGTATTTTGCTTTGAATGACGTCCACTGCTTCAGTATGAGATTGTAACCGCATAATCCTGAAACACACTGAGTACACACAGGTGCCTAACTAAAGTTAAACAGCCCCATTAACTGCGTCTTAGAGTTAATTTTGTGTAACGTAGTTTTAACAAAGATGTAATGATCTCACATCAGCATTAATATTCTTCTTATCGCATCAAGTGATCTAATGAAATCTTTTTTTTTTCTCCTCTCTTTCCAGGTAATTAATTGACTGGAAGCGGTAATGATGCAATCACATTGTTCTCATCACACGATGACTATTTTTTTTTTGTCAAACATTTTCATCAATTTTTCCAGCATTTGGAAAAGGGCGAAGGTAAATTAATTGCTAGTGAAAGCCTATAATCGACTGTCATTTGGAGGATGATTAAATCACAGTTTTAATAAATAAAGAAATGTCGAAAAATATAATTTTTTTCCTTCTTTAAAATTAAAAATTAAAAAAATAATTACACTTTGCCTTAAAATACGTGGGAGAGTGGTGAAAAAAGCGGTACCAAATAGCAATTAAAATTTATTTGGGTCATGACGAATGGTATAGTGAGCTATGAAAATATAGTCTCCACTTAGACAGGTGGTTTTCACTATAAATAAATTTGCAAGGATATATGGATAATCTGTTTAATGCATTATCATGGATGATATTCTGTCAAGCATATAAATATGTATGTATGTACATTCATGTACTGAATTAAGACATTGTGTAATCTCCTCTCAATGAAATCGTATCTAATGAGATATTGTGACTGGGCATAAACTAATAATTCAGCGATTACACACAACTTTATCGCTTGTCACTCGGATAGTGGTAGGAAATGCCATAACATTATTGTGAGTTACGACTGATCAGGTATACAAGGACATCATGAGTAACTTTGAATAAGTAATCTTTTTAAATTTGAGAATAATGTTATACATTCCCTTACATGGGGAATGATTATAAGATGCCGCATGTCCAAAGTTAAATGGTAGGTAGAATAGACGGCGTTACGGTCCGGGGTACGAAGGGCGGGTTATAAGTTCGCGGCCTAGGACATTAACTGAAAGAAGATATCCGACTAAAAAAAATTAATTTCTCAATGTAATCTCCCTCGAGTATATTGCATATCTAAAATGAGGCGTACAGTGCCTTAATACAACCGAAAAATATTATTTTTATTTGCCTTCAAAATGACTTCCTGCCGCCGACTTTCTTACTTACTTACTTAGGTGGCTCTACAGTTCATTGTAAACCTGGGCCTCAACCAACAAGCCTCTCCAGTTAGCCTGGTTCTTAGCTAACTGCATTCGCTCTACATGTCCTAGCCATCTCAAGCGACTGATGCGCAGTTTTTTGACAAAGTCGAGTGGCTTATGAATATTTCATTTGTTACGGTTTATAGGTGCATCTCAAGACCTTCATTCAAACTGGAAATGAAAATTTTGATGTGGATTCCATCTTGAGATATCTCAACCTTAGGTTAAGGTAGTTGAGCGGGGTACAAGTGATTCACAACGCCACACTCGGCTAAATGCATGCCTTTTGTGATACCCATGGGGGAGATGAACGTGTCCGTTGCTTGTCTTGTTCTGTATCGAAGGTTCAACTTATTGTTCGTAATGAACTTCCGAACTAAACAATTGATTTGATGTAGTTTCAATTTTCAAAACTCAGTACTGGATATTTCTTCCAGGTCCTGGAAGAGGTATCGCCCAGAAATTTGTATTTAAAGTGGGCGACGGTGATCCTTGGTAGCATCGTTTTTGTCATCAGTGGGGCATGAGCACATGTTAGGCTAATATTACCGATTTTAGCCTTGACGCTTATTGTCATAAAGCGGTCGCCCACGTGTCGAAAACTCAAGACTTCTTGCCTAAGTCTGCCGCGTATAACGAATCCGCATCCGAATAATGGCTATTTGTGCTCTCTGTAGCAATCACCGTAGTAAATGTCACAGTTTTTCATCCTCCTTTTGCCCGGCACATCCCATCGCTCTTCCTGCATGGATGTAATGTCTGCTTTATAGCAGTCTAGGGCCTCTGCTAATTGATCGGCTGCACGCGGTTTGTTAAGGATCCGAACATTCCATTTGCAGATTCGAAAATCGTTGTCCTTATTTCGTTTGCCGAGTCGTCAACAGACTCTTGGTTGCGTCGTAACTAAGGGTTTTCACGTGGTAGGCAAGTTGCCCCGACGCACAACCCCTAACCTGGAGGGCCTTTATACCACTCCTAGGACGAGGGGTCGGTTACACCGATGCCAGTAACCCTCTTCGGCCAGCGCTATCGTTGGCCCATTAAGAGCTTCTCCGCCACGATCTCTTTTTGAAGACCCTGCCCAGTCTTTAAAGTTCCTTACTGATCTGAGCTCCAAATATGTCGGAGTAGGTCAAGTAAGGCTTCCGCTAGTTTGTCTGAGGACGTCACCATTATTGTCGTCGATGGAATTCCTCCACTGCACATCCTCCTTCTGGGGACCTCTTATTAGTCAGGTCAGCAAGAGATATGTACCTTCCCTAGCACATGCGTGCTGAAGTTAACCCGGCTAAGCTTGCGCTGGTCCGAGAGTTCACCTCCACATGTACAATCAGACTCAGCATACGGCCATTGTTGCTTCACTATCTATAGCTATCCAGCATGCACCACGTGGAGGTGATGATGCGTTTTTGCTTCGTCATCATACCTGTGGAAAAAACGGTGCAAACCTCCCCGATTAGTTCAGACACTATCGATGGAATAAATTGTTGAAACATGTACATAATACCTAAGTTCTAAACCTCTTTAATAAATCAGACTATTCCCTCGTTTGACTGAAGTCAAGATGCTATTTTAAAAGGTACAACTTAATTGCAATAGAAAACCAAATTAAAGTTACCCTCTATCCAAAAGCAAACAATTTAATTTCTAATCTTTAAAAAACATTTTTCTCTCAACGAATTTCCTTCTACTATTCTGTCATACGCCTTAAAATTATTACAAAAGTCTACAACGCCAGATGAATTTCGGTGGTATGCTGCGCTCCGTATAATTTGAAATCTGTGCTGGAGTTGACTTTATTTAAATTAAAAAAAAGAGAGTAATTACGTTCTTTGACTTAAAACAAATATTTCAAGTCAGTTTCTCGGAAATTTGTTTGGCCTTCAAATTTGTTTCGCATCAACGACTGTCCTACCAGTGTGTTTACTAATTTGAAAAAGATGAAATTTCTTTCAAAAATGAAGTAGGTACATGTGAATGAAATGAAGGTCACTCAAATATTCATTAGAAGACTAGGCTGTTATGAGCTCTATAATTGTTTGTACATTATGAATAAATTCACCGATTAAACTTGGAGGATCCCATTGAAATTGAAAAAGTTTTAAGCTTAAAATATAGATAATGTCATTCTGCCACTCGGGCACTCTAATTGAATTAAGATAAATAATTTATGGGATGCGTTCAAAATGTAGTCATATTTCTAATGGACGTACGTGAAATGTATAAACTTCATGTTAATGCTTATTTGAAATTCGAAAATCGATTTGAAATGTAATTGTTTGAGTGGAAGATGTTCACCTAGAAGACGGACAAAATAATCATTGTATGAGTAATGTGCTTTGAAAAATATGGAAAAGATTTATAATGAAGTTTACTTTGTATTTTTGTATGTGCCCACCATTTTGGTTTTCTCAAAACTTCAGTCTTTGAATCAACTTTCCATAACTTTTTTTAAGTTTGTGGCGTCAAGGTCAATATTCGGGACTGGAAGTTTCTTTCAAGGTAAGCAAGAGAGGGGACTATTTATTGTCACCATGAAAAATGACGTCCGTAACACGATCGACGAAGTTGACGTTGAAGAGTGCAGAGCACAAGAAAGTGTCATTCAATGCTTGGTGAGTAATAGAGATGTTAAAGCTCGCCTCGAATGTAAAAGTGTTTCAAAAGTATCGCAAAAAAGAAGTGTGTTTAAATTCAATCAAAGAGAATGGAGGACCTGTATCCGGGACCTTTAAACGAGTGACTTGTACTGTGAGGGACTTTTAAACGAACAGTTTTCCCGGCTATACTTTCTAAGAGCCGTTCCTAACTATGGAGAAGTACCCGATTAAAAGTCTATGAAGTTTGGAAAGCGGTTAAATCCTCAAAAAAACGAAAAGCAGTTGGGGCGGACGAGCTACCCTCTGAGTTATGGAAGAAAATGGGAGACATCGGGTCTAGATGGCTCATGATTCTCATCTCTGAACTGATGAGAGGAGACCCAATGCGGGAAAGTTATATTCTTCCTTTGCATAAAGGAAAGGGTAATACGAGAAACTACATCAGTTATTATTTGCTGACAATGGAGCCATCATAAGTGATGATCAAACGTCCCTGTAACGAGCACTTGATGTATGGGTGGATGTTTTGGAGGTAAATGGATATCGAATTAGTCCAAAGAAGACGGAGTACCTAATGTCTTCACTTTTTTTAAAGAATAGTCATCGCATCTCTGGCAGTAGCGCCGTCTTGTAACCACATACGGGCATAGAATCGGTGACGCAGTTGTGGATGTAAATATGTTTGAGTATTGCTATATACTCATCGCAATGCTCGGGGATCTCCATTTGTGTCGTCAAAGTAATTACATTTCCAGACGAGAGAACACACCAAACCATGCCTTGAGGTGGATGCATTCGACGGTTCTGAATTATTCGAGGGTTTTTCACATTACAGAAATGCAAATTTTGTTTATTGACGAAGCCATTCAGGTGGAAATTAACATCGTCTGACATAATCCATTTCTTCAAAAAAAAAAAAAAAAAACTGTTGCTGATTAAATTGAATTTTATTTGGAAAAATATGCAAATTTCTTCTCAAAATTCTCTTACGTGCATCCATGGGATGTTTAGTTGGGACGAGCGTCGCCTGGTCGATGCTGCCTGTACGCGGCTTATGTTGTCTCGGGACCATATGGGCGCAGATTATCAGTTTATCTGTAGCTGAACGTAGTTCCTTCTAGCCGAAAACGGTTGCGCTTTTCTAGATCGTATCGAACCACTAACCCTCTCACTCTATGCCAGTGCTAAACTCCCTCAAGAATTCGCTTAGCGAACTGGACTGTCTCAAAGTTAGATTGCTACAATTATTCCAATTTCTCCATCCGAATCAACAAATTCCGCTGTATATTAAACTCATCCTTTTTCCTTACAAAGCATCAAATGGTTCTGGGTCAGATTGTTTGATTAACTGTAACCATCAAAGCCAATGAGACTGATGCTGCCATACAATTAAGGAACACCGCCACATCCAATATTCTAAGCAGACGTTTTTTCAGTCGCCCAGAGACTTGTCCGTCTTTTTCTAGATTTCACGATGGTCTTAGGCTCTTTCCTTCAGCAAAATAGCAACCGTACCTAACCTAATTCTTGATTGAAATTGTACCGTCTCCTTTCATTTTGTACCTACGACCTCAGCTATCTTATTAAACTTTAATCGCCGGTTGCCCAATACCATATTGTGTACGTTCTCGATGTTTTCATCTGTGGTTTCAGTTTTTTGTTGTCCTTCACGTGGATTGTTTACAATCACGCTGATGGTCTGAGGCTAGCTTCTCGCGACCATTCGTGTTATGCGTGTTATATTTTTTCACACAAAAGGAAGGGACCTACAGTTTAGAGCCACATCCGAAAGGCAAATTGAGAAGCTTTCTCATGAAAGCTACTCCCGGGCATTTATCAGACATTCTCGAAAGGTGGGACCGTGAAAAAACTTTTTAACGTTTTCTGAGACTCGAACGTCGAACCTCCCGCTCAGCAGTCTAACGCACTTACCACTTTAGCCACGGGCCCCACAGGTTTAAATTCAACCATCTATTATTTATTAAAAAGCCGTGTAAAGAAAGCTCTTTGACAGATCAAGTTCAGCCTTGACGTTCATTTTTGAGACACGTGTACCAATATTATAAAAAAAAAATATTTATTGATAGCAATGCCATCTCTGTCCATTTATGACGGTTTAACACTGATTGCCCACACAGTTCGTTACCAACGTCATATTTAGCAAGCAATGGTCTACCTTCTCACACACATAAATACGTATGAGGCTAGTACTCGTAGTACTGTTTTGGGGCGTAATGATTGTGTAGACAGTTCAGGGCTTTTCTTCTCTTTTTTCGAAGAACCTTTTCCCAGTACAACAGTACCTTAAATTATCAAATTTTTCTTCGAAACAATATCTAGTACCTGTGTACGTGGCAGCGATGATGGGGTGGTGCCTAGTAGCTGATTCCCCTGATCAAATGTGCGGAAATGAAAATGCAAATCACGCCAGCAATATGGAAGTATCTTCTTCATTTCTGTTGTACAAAACAAGAATAAAAGAACTCATGGATATTTCATAACGTTTCTTCGGATTTTTTTTTTATTTTATTTTCGCATTCTCTCCTTCACATGCAATTAAATTTTTGTTTTTATCCGTTGAACGGAGTAATGTGAAGTGTTTTTCAATTCAACATTTGCCAAAGTATGTCAAACATATGTACGTGTACGATTTGAACAAATCTGTAGGCAACGACATTGTTGTTAGCAATTTTCTTATTCTCTTTGACAGATATTTCAATTTAAATTGATTGCCGCCGACGACGACGTTGCGTACATTCCAATGAAACAAAATATTTAATGACAAGTGTAATTACACTTTCAACGAAAATCTGAGTGTGTTTGTGTGCTGTAATGATTCGTTTTAATTCAATAATCGACATGAAAGCAGCAGACAAACATACAGACAGACAGACAGAAGAACGATTTTAAAAGGGAGACGTGTGTTGTTTTTTTTATCTTTCGAAATTGAATTAAATCTTGTTCATATGTGCCATATTGTGGGTGATGTGTGTTGCTGATGGCTTTTGTCAGTCGGAGGTTTTAACGTCTGTATGCTTAGCTAATCAAATTATGAGCAATTTGTCTCAGTTTGCCGAATTTTCGTTCATTAGTTTTAATCAAAGTTATTGTTTCTTTGGAGGTTAAGGGTTTATTTAAATGCTATGGTACTTTCAAGGTGGTTTTGTTATGAAATTTAGGCCCACAATGCAGCTAGTATAGCTTTGTTTAACACGGTTACCAATAGGACGCAATAGGAAGGAAAGAACTAAGATTGGCCCAAAAACGTGCAGATATCTGTACATCTTTGCAAAAGACGTAGCGCCATCCAGTTGAAACCACGTGCCTTCCAGATCCATTCAACTCAAATTTGGATACAAATAATCAACGATCAACATTCTACAACGATCTCTATTGTCCGCAACGCGACCTCTCTCATCATTTTTAAAGAACTAGAGCGACCAGTGTTAAAACCTGACCAATTTGTGAATTTTTCGGAAGTAATGAGGTCTACTCCATATGTGTCAATTTTGGATATCTACACCCCATTTGATCTATAGACCAACTCTAGGACGAAAATGATAGTTTTGTGGTATAAATTCCTACACCAGTTGAATTTCTAAAAATTGTACACGTAGTGGATCGACAGAGCCCCAATTGATACAACCGACGACGAATCTTGCAGACTTTCATTTACTGCTGCGATATTCTCTTCAGTACGTATGAAGTTATTACATCCTTTGAAGAGTAAGGATATGTTGCACAAAATCAATCCACAGTTCTACAGATGGCTTGCTCAGAGTGACGATTATGTGCGCCGTTAGGCAAGACCTAATAGCTTAGGCCTTAGTACTATAAACTATGCAGGGGATCTAGTGATTATAATCAAGGTCAAGCATGAAGACAATTCATTTAATCTGGGCTCTGACTGCTGCGCTAGATAAGGGCTGTCGATGAAGTAGTTTAGCCAGCATTCGTTGGAGGAAAAGGAAACTGAATTAGAAAGGCGATCAAGGAAGGCCATGTGGGCCTGTCGTCGAATGTGTATCAAAACCAGGAATCTATCCTCAAAGGTTACATACTAGTTATACACCACTGTGGTTAGACACATCGTGACTTACGCATCCATTGTCTGGTATGCGAAAGCCAAGAAAGTTGCAACCATCAAAAAGCTTATAAATTGTTTCAAAGACTAGCATGCTTTTGTGTCACAGGCCAATGCACACCTTCTCTACGGCAGCTATCGAGGCTGTTATCGGGCATAAATTCGTCCAAAAACTAGCATTTCAGAGTACAGTCAATCTCCGGAAGACGGGTGAAAATACTCCTTCTGATCAAGTGGATCTCATGGAACTATCCGACTTCCCCGCACTTAATAGCGGAATCACTTTGCTTTGGCAGGAAACTCGAGCCTGTTAGACCAAATTCCACACCATAAAGAGGTATAGGAAATCAAAGGTTGTTATTGATTCTCACGTGGATTTTAATGAACCCTAAATCTTAAGCCAATTTACCTAAAGGGGCTTTGTCGGAGAACACGTTTTTTAGCCAAAATCGAAACACTTTTTCCGAAAAGAAAACGGGTTTTGATCATAAGTACAAATTATATCGATAAATTTTACTGGACTCTTCCTGTTATGACCCCAATCAGTGGTTACAGATTCATCGCCCTTAAGGAAAATAATTTTGGGTTACCAATCCTTGCGATATTATGCCGAATTCAAGTCGAATTCCAGTTCATTGTTGAGTCATAGTAATGAAGTCATTCATTAAGAAATCCAACTGCGAAATATACCTAATGTAAGAAAAACTTTGCTAATGCCCTGTGGGACGCCACAAATTATCGACTTGATGTGAAACTAACTTAAAACTTAGTCAAGAGTCATCGCTCTGTACCCATACCAGGTATGTAGTGTGGACGTTATCCAATTGTGTACAAAGCACCTACAGGCTACTCTTCGCCACTCGAAATTACCATTTTTGGTTATGTCACTGTGACGTTTCCCATTCCCTTAAGCAATGAATGTCATTCCTCTGCTATTCACCACTCACCGCCACCACCATTCGTTACCTTCTACCATAACCACTTCTTCTGTCAATTTTGGCCAACATGTTGACATTGCTTTGACTATAATTATGCACGCAAAGTATACAACCCATCCGCCTACACAGACGAGGCTCACTAACACTATACGAGTATACTGTGGTCTCCTTTTTTTTTTGCAAATACTTAAGCCAATGCAGGAACCACAGTGCAAATTAATTTTCCCCAACCGAATGGTGGGTGGGGATATAAGATCAGCTTACAACAGCATAGTTTCTCAGCTATTGCCCATGTTGTATGCGCATTCTACGCGCAAAGACGCGATTTGACAGCTGCTTGTGAAGGCAAATACTGCCGCGCTGCTAATATGTAGGCGAACAAGTCGCCGCGCTGCAAATATCCATCCATCCAGAAACCGCCAGAGCACTAGCATTGTCGAACTGCCATTACATATAAGAGTATACCGCAGGCAACGCGCACCAAACTGGATTAATAATAATTATTTTTATTTTTTTTTTTCGCCCAGGTAGATGTGTATATTATGTACTCGGTATACCTTGTGGTTATTGCCGCTGTCACCGCAGCATCATCAACGACCAACCGACAGACCACCCGACCATTTTTTTTCCGGTTTTGTTGGCTTAGTAAATTGTCTTTAAGATACATGTTGGCCGTCCGTAGATTGCGTGAAGTAAAAACTAGTCCGCATCAGAGAATCAGCGTAACGAAGTGGACACTATTTCATTCATTAATTTCGCCCGAGAGAAGGGGGTGGACGCGCCGCGGAGGTGGTGAATTAACAATAAATTATTTAACAATTGATGAATTTATTCAATTATTGCAAATTTGTCGACTTACGTAATTGGTAATCAACAACTAAACTGATTGGGGTAGTGCGTGTGCTTGTAAGGATTTCTATTATTCTTTTCTTGTAGTATTTTCCGAGGACTGGGACAATAGAGGGAAGACTTGATAAATTAAATCGAATAAGGATGGCAAACAACACAAATGGTTTTTCCATTGATTTTTCGATCGATATTTTCAATGTTTTCGACGTTGGTTTCGTTGAGAGCACGAGCCTTTTAGTGATACTGTGGGGTCTACCGGAGGTAAAGGGAGTTGCTTACGAAGCATGAACTTTTTATTTTTAATATTTGATATTCAAATTTAACAGCGAATGGTTATGAAAATTACATAAATAAGATTCTCTGTCAAGAAGAGTGGAAATACGAAAACTGATTCTAAAAATATCCCATCCAACGGGTGGTTTTAGGTAGAAAAGGTATAATTTCACAAATTTAATTCAGCATAAAACTTTGAACTCACGTCGTTTTACAGTCAATTAGCGTGTAAGCTGCGGGTTAAGCAGTAAAAATATTCGTGGGTCTTTGGGGGAATTTACTGTTGATTTCTCATTGTACCTACATACATACAGTATACATATGTAGCTTGACACAAGATCAGTTGATATTTACATCATCAATTTGGTCCGTGCATATCCGCATCTTCAGACATTAATTGTCTTGCTAAAAGAGTTAAGTTTGTTTACCTTTTCTTGTAATCTTGTCTCCGAAGGGGTTCCCTATAAAACTGCGATGATTTTTTTTAATTTATGTTCATAAAAATATCGATGTTGCAATGCTTTATATTGCCGTTTCTTTCAGCAAAATTATAGTTGCAACACGACTGGCACTCCCATAATTTGAGTTTGTGGTTTGTATTTAAAGACGACCAGATAGATATTAAGTTTTAATAAAAAATCTTGTTTTACGAAAAATCAATTAAAGACGATACAAAAGACAAATTAAGAGAGACAGTTAAATAGTTTACCAATCCTCATCAGATATTTGACCAAGGCCCCCTGACCATATCAGCAAAGTTCATTCAGAACGGTAAGAGTATTTCACTAATTGCAGGCGAAAATACGCTGCCATTGAAACCATGTCATCTGCATAGATTATCGGTCTACCACTGTTTTTTTTTGTTGGTAGAATTTCTGATAGGATCTTAATAACCAAAAATAATAGTAAAACTCCTGGTTGACTACCCCTTGTCGTCGACATTTTATTCGTAAAGCCTCCACCCTAATGGTATGTTTTTTTTTGCCTCTGGGTTATTTTTTATTGGTAAACTCTGCTTAAAACCGTTTCATAAACTGATTGAACAGGCCTATACGAGTAAATTGCATTCATTTTCTAGCTTTCAAAGTAAATAATTAGTGTAAACAGGCTGTAAATCTCTCCACTGGGTTTGGTGGGCGTAATTACTAGGAAGGCGCATCGCACAATGTTGTCAAAACCAGGTGCTTATGGCAATTAATTCTTTGTACTCGTAATATCCATGAATTCTCCGAAATTGAATTTCCATTCTCATGTCAGTCATTGTAGCCAAATTAGTACCAGTAGCAGTTACGACCCATCAGAGGCGATAACCCAATAGTAAATGTAAATGTTTTCGACGCCATTTTCAGAGAGAAGAAAATGGACTGCACATCGCTTCCTTCGCTTTACCTACCACCATTAATCAATCCACCATCCCTCAACATAATGTATCTACCGTAGCACTTTTATCAAATCCATAATTTAATTATTGTCCCTTCGTTCCGATTCTGGAGAGCAAAAACGAAAAAAAAGGTTCACTGAGTTTTTTATACCATTTGATTCCACACGAATAGGTTCAAATGAAAAATCAATTTCAATTATGTTCCACTACTCCAGTCTCTGTCCGCGTAGAACTTAATACCTCTTCAGTAAGCAGAAGGTAGATACACGTTGAAAAATTGAAGTAAGTCCCAGTAACAAAAAGTAATAACAATAAATTCTTCTTCTCTGCTGTTTTTTTTTTTTTGTGTGTGATATTACGCGCGCAGTCTCCTCAGATACTCAGATACACGACGCGAAAGAAACGTAAAGAAAAAGAAAAAAATATTCATTTACAGAAGATGGCAGAAAAAAAAAACAGCCCTTCTCAAGGGTCATTAACACCCATCATAGCTGTAGAACTTGAGTTAAGTTGAGAGAGGCACACAAGATGAAGACGGACAAAAAAACTGCAGCAGTAAAAAGTCTGTGAAAACATCTCTGAGTATCTAAATTCCCCAATTGCAGTACCATCAACTCCTATGAGATGATGGTGCATCCATTAAAGAAATCCCACACCGTACTTTAATTTTTATTTTTTTTTTGTTATTTTTCTCAAAACATTTCGCACATCATCGCTCGCTTACGTATAATGTTTGAGTCGTCATAGTCGCCCATTAATGGTCGTATAACGCACGTCCTCCAAGAAGCCGCCAAGCCGCCAAGCCGTCAAAGCGCCAAGTGATGTTATATCTGAGCCCATGTGCCCACGTCAAATTATGCATCTCATTGCCTTATACAGAAAGATCAATGAAATAGGCGAACAAAGTGGGGAGAGATAGACCCTAAAGTAGCTGAGTATCTGTATCTTTTTTTCTTTTCTTTCTTTTTTTTTCGTCTTCTTTTAATTGGAAAATCACGATTCTTAGAAATCACCATTAAATGACGTTATTAACCATTATTTGGAATTTTCGTGTCGGAATTGATTCGAGATCTTGGGATTGCTCTGTCCCGCTTCTTCGCACGTTCCAGTTGAAAGTAAATTCCCCCGAAAAAAGAAAAAAGAAATGCATGCAACCATGCCAAAGAAACAGGTTTGTTTTGTTGGATTTCTGTTATGATGATGTGTACTACAATCGGAGGGAGCTACTGAATGCCTGGGATTTAGATGCGAACAATCTTGAACCTGTTTCTCGGTGATGGCTGCTGCTTTTACTTAATTTTTGTGTACGTTTAGAGTTTCATCTCGTTTGGGTCAACTGAAAATCTTTTCCGATTTGACGAGAATGCATAATGAGACCGGACATTTTTTTTGTCGTCAGCATTTTCATTAGCAAAAGTTTTTTTTTCTCGTTTTTCATTTATAGCAGAGAAATCAGAGAAGAAATATGCGATTTCTAAGAATGTTCAGTCAAGTTCTAGTGATGAGTAGTGTGTGGTTACATATTGCTTCCGTTTAACTGAGGAAAACAAATATTTGTCTGATTACTATAGAATACAGGAAATTCGTTGAATTACAATATTTTGGGAATTGGGTATACATTATGTAGATGGACTCTGTATACTTTGTTTTCTTAAAATAAATATAATTCGTGATACGTAATCATTAGTCGGCCGCCCTAATCAAAATCTTAAGATGGGTTCAGTGGTGAACAAAGAACATGACAATGACAATGATTGGAGAAGAACACGAACTGAACGGGCTATATAGAGACGCTGACCTAGTCAGAGAGCCTACCTCAGAGGGATGGCAGCGTAAAGAAAAACTGTGCATTATTAGGCGCGCATCCGTGGAAAGGGACGTACGAAACTAGAGGGAGCTTGCGGGTTGATGTCCACGTCCACCCCGGACAGCAGCGATGCCTTCGTAAGTAAGTACATACATGTCGCTTTTTTAGCTGGTAGATTAGGTTAGGTTAGGTGAGGTGGCTAGCGATAGCCAGGACACACTTAGACCAAAAAGTAATACCACATATTTGGTAGACCGGAGGAAGTCACCGGGTACTCAGGGAAAAACCAATGCTTACCTCAGGGGGTATATATGTATATGTATAGTGTCAGCTGAACCAGTTAGATTTTGATATAAATCTCTGTAGATTTGTGATGTCTATGTTGGACAGATCACTTAGATCTTCGAAGAAGTAATTGCTTAGTATTTTCTTTGTTGTTTTTTAAATCATCCTGGAGCCTTAGTAAACCTGTTGATATCATTTGCAGCCTTTTCAGACGGAGTGCCTCTCAAGGAATATTGTTTCCGAAAAATGAGATGTACATATCCTTATAGACTTCCTCATCACCGCAACCTATACATACATACAATACAGGTCTTCTTAAGTAGTCGGAGGTTTTTTCATGCGCTACCACAGCGCATTATGCAATTTAATCGGGGGCCGATGTGAATTTACCATACTTCTGTTTAGTCTGACGGGTCCACCTTTATTGGAACAGCAGTTAAATTATTTTGCTGTTTACTCCTATGAGAAATTTGTTTCTTTTTTTTATCAATGTCATAGAGTGGTGCCTTATTCGGGTTCAGCGCCAAGCCTGATCTTGTTATTTCAGTAACATTCGTTCCAAGAGCCCGTATCTGTTAGAGATAGCACGTAATAAACTTCGATATCACTAATGTCCCTGAAATTGTTCTTATTGCTGCTTGGCTATCGATGAAAAAGGTGATATCCTCAAGTTGTATTGACCACATCACGACTTGTGAGCGGCAGTTTTCTTACTATTAGGACCTTCATTATATAGAATAGCTCCAGCATTGAATCAACGATACTCGAACCCATTCGTCGAGCCCATCAGTGTAAATGGCTATCGACTCTCAAATATTTAGCGACGTAATTCGGAAGTAATTTTCTTTAGAATAACCGTAGCCATGTGAGGCAGGCTTCTCACCATATCAGGCTTTCCAAAATCAGAATTGGACAACCGAAAGGTTGGTAATAACGATTTTGTTGTAGTTGCTTATCCGAAAGCCTTTTTTAGAAATTTTCTCACGACGGTTATTACTCTTGGACGTGTGTCAGACACTTGTGCAATAAATGCTTAAACTAGCTTAACTAACTTAACTATGTAATGTTATACTAACTAACCTCATGTGGGTGCTTTAAGCTAGATCTAATACTTAAACTAGACTCATTTATTGGTTGGTTGATTGATATGGCTCTCGATAAGGTACACTTAGACCAAGGTAGGTCCATTGTGCTGCCACTAGGTAGGGTCCTGGAACCAACTATTTTCGTTATGCAATTGTTAATGTCAGCCGTAGACGCATGATTAGATCCTTGAGACAATCGAAATAGTAATGACCGAATGTTAGCAAGTGCAGGACACGTGCACAGGAAGTGAAGGATAGTTTCTTCTTCCTCCTCGGGATGCGCAACCTTTGAGCATGCCTGCTCCAAGGAATCGGACACATTGGCTCCATCTGTATTAGTTTTATTTAGCGCATCGTCGTGGATGAGGTATTTAACACAAGGCATGGGTGCGTCAATTTGGCAATAATTATGCCATTGATACCGGAAAAGCCTCGTCTATCCAATTCGTCAGCCAGACAGTTCCCTGGGACGTCACAGTGACCTGGTACCCAGCAAAGAGTGAGGTTGTACTGTTAAGAGATATGCGGCAATTTTTCACTGCCTTAGATGTTATATAATGCTGGATATTAAGGATTTAATAGCTGCCTGACTGTAGAGATATGTACATATAAAACTATTTTTTCCGACACTTTTTCCGTGACTTCGGCCTGAAAGACGCTGCAATGGTTCGGAAAGGAGAGACGGATGCCTAAATTTTCCGAAAAGTCAAAAACATCCTGTGCTTTGGAGCCATCCGCTAAGATAGACCGCGAGGGGTTGTACAAGACATCGCGTTACGTCCATTTTAATCTGTCCAGTATCGAAGCCTAAGCTGAAATCCATTTGAGTAGGCAATCGATCGGTAACCTTGGGCAGATGACTATGCATTATAAGTATGCTGGCATGACCAGTGTCTAGCTTTTTTCATAAGCGAGAGTTTCTCAGTGAAAGAGCAGAGATGGTTGCCATTTGCTTGCCGACGATGTCTATCGGGAGAAAGTGAAGCATAGTTTTAAGCGCAGCTTTTGGAGAGATTCTCAACGCAACCGTAATGCTGAGACAAGCTACTCATTGAGCTTTTTCCATCTGTTCAGAGTGGAGTTCCTCTCCAAGACGGTCCACGACACTATTGTACTCCGACGTGTATAGCCAGTACAGGCCCCATGTGGGACCACCGCTCTTTAACATGAGTACAGGACAACCATTGCTTTTGACACGTTGGTTGACATTATCTCTCCAGTGGAGCTTCCGGTCTAACTTTAATCCCCAATAATTAGCGCTCTTTGAGCGCCTAAAAGAAGAACCTCGACATTCACCGTCATATCTTTTTTTCAGTTCGGTAAACCATACCTCCACCGCCTGCTGTAGTCTGCCTGGATTGTTTGCAAGGATGACAATGTTGTCTGCATACATATATGAAAGTAGTAAGAATTGCTGATAGATAGGTTGTAATCTCCACATTCCGATTTTGATTTTATCAGCCCTTGTTCTAAACGACTTGTTTACTTCATCGAGGAATATATTAAACATCAGTGGACTGAGACTGTCTCCTTGTTCAATCCTTTTCTCATCTTAAACACTCCTGAATATACCCCTCTATTCCTACTCTGGCGGTGAGACTGTCGAAACGCTTTTAATGCCATGTATGTATAAGTCTGTCAATGCCTCACACACATGCTGTCTAGGTACATTATTGTACGCAGCTTTCAAGTCCACGAACGCCAGAAAGCGGTCCTTGTCATATTTATGTACCTAACAATGGGCTGTATTTACCGTTTCTTATCGAACAAACTGTAAATTTCATCAAATCCTTTATATGAATCTTCAGTGTAAGAACAAGTGTGATCATAATCTCTCTGGAAGCCCTCCCAATGTCTTACATTCTCTCCACCTGATTGTCATGACTGTATTTGATTGTCTCCTGCGTTTAGGCATCGTCCTAGACATTCCCTGGGAACTGAGATTGTTCATCCCTTTGGCGTCTTTGTGTCCTCTTAAAATAGTTCTGTTTTAGATTTTATCTGTACTCTAAAATGGATTAGAAATTTGCAATAACCATTTTCCTATCCGCACCGAAGCCCTCTTCTCTTTCACTTGATTGGCAAACGGATTACTGCCGCTTTCAATTAATTAGTTAAATTTTGTAACCAACCCATTTCTGATATGAATACAAAAATCAATATCTGTGTCGCCTGATGCCTGCTGCCTGCACACATGTCTTAAGTCAAAATTAGATAATTTTTTAATTATAAGTAAAAGTTGTTTTCACAGAAGACCCATCAATTTCAATTTACCCTAATCAATTCATCATTATTTCCACCACCGTCTTGCGTAACCTACAAGACAAATCTCCCCGCCACCCTCCCCAAAAAAAATTGTAAAACCCCTTACCAAAGCATAAAATTAATTTGACCTCATCTGTTGTAACCTAAAGCAATAACCAAATAAAACTCTTTCACACTTGTACAGTCCCAAACTCAACTGGAACCGTAACATTACCCACAAATGTTCAAACCACATCACTTGTCTGATCTTCCACCTGATGCAAAAAAAAAACCGAAAAAACGGACCATAAACGACGAGGAACTCTCGTCGGCTTCAAAAGTAGAAAAAAGGTAAAAAAAAAAAAAATAATAATAATAACTAACGACCAAGCATTTCCACCAGCAGTGAGGTGTCATAAATCTTTTCCATCTCCATCTTCACATGGACCAGAAATAGATTTATGGTCTTGTAGCAGAAAATGTGCTTCCAAGGCCTCCGACCATATTCGCTTTCTGTGCTTTCTGTCTTTGACTAATTTTTAGCTCTTTAAGGGCGGTAACCTATTGCACTTGCACTGAGATTAAAGTTTTATCTTTTCTCTGTGAACTTGAAAAGTCATGCTCTAAAGGGCTACCTCGTACGTGCACAGCAAGTACACACCGACAGAGTAGCTACATCCAAGTTAACAAAAAAAATAAAAATAAAACTTTAAAGATGGGATAACAAAAACTATGAAGACGACCACGACGAAGTATACATTGCCATTGGCTCCACGGTGAGCCTGGAAGTTAATGACTTTGAAATGGGCGGGTTGAGGCGCGCTGTGTATTCTCGAAAGGTCGGTGGGATAATTAAAAAGTACCCACATCCACGAAGTAGTAGTATCCGACTGCAATCACTGCATGATTCTGTAGGGTTATAGAACTAAATCTGCGAAGTCATCATTTTTGATGAGAAGCTAGAATCTTACAGTTCGAGCATCGGTTACTGATGGCGTTTAATGCTGATGAAGTTGGTGCGAAGGGGCACCAGACTTTGAAGCCCACTGAGGTCAGTTGTAATTCACTAGAAGAGATTGACAATGGCCTTAAGTTTGTTTTTCTCCAGAAATGCTGTGCTGTTCAAAATTTGTTTGTTGCTCAAAATTATTGGGTTTCCATTGCCCCAAAGAGCAGACTACACAGAGTACACACTCCAGTGCAAGACCTTATGTAACTTCAACTTGAAAGTTGGAACTGGTCTGCGGCATTATGCAACTGACACTGAACAGAGAGTACAGTGCTATAAGTACTCTGGGTGAGTTGTGTTTTATTGATGCACCGATGAGACGCGATTGAAATTCGAATTGATTTACACTCCAGTTGGCTGCTGTTTTCGTATTCGTGACAATCACAGAGACATTCTCTGAGGTTATCAGCTTTGAATTGAATTGGAAAACGAAATGAGCATCATATGTTGCACATCCTTGACAGTGTGTGCACCAGTGGCCATTTGACACAAAGACTATAATTGGTTTCGTCTTTTAATCAAGTTTTTCGATGCTTTGCTCTGAATTACATTTGCATTATAATCGGTTGGGTAACACAAAAGATTATAAAGTTGAACAAAAAATATAAACAAAGCGTGCTCGTTACGGTGGAATTGCGTTATCGATTCTTGATTAGAAATTAGCTAACAATTTTAATTGGAATTGGAATTTACCACAAGCACATTGAGTGCCGTGCATTTCTCATAATTTTAGTCCTCACATCGGTTTCTCAAATGCTTTTGGAAAATAGATTCATTGACTGTTTTAGTGAACTTGTTCTTGTTCTTTTTTCGCTCTTAGGATCCATAAAACTAGAGAGAGTTTCTTTTTTATAAGACGGGGCTCACGATATGAATAACTGTCAAGTCGAGCTGTCATTCTTATATCTCTTTTCGACATTTATGCCCTACATAATCTGACAAATCATCCCGGATACACTCACGCTTGATCAATTCTACTTAATTGTCCAGATTTTCGATTAGCAAAACTTATAGACGTCTTCTTGCTTTTTATAGCGCATAAGAGCAATAGTTTCCACATGGAGTCTACAGCCAAACATCATCTAGTAATACAAGTCGGTAGTAAGGACGATCCTCATATACATATGATTAAATAGTTTGATGGAGGCATTTCAATCCTAAATTAATTGGAAGGACTCAAACAGTACACTGAGAACCACTCCAACAGAACCTTCTTCCAATCGACATCGTCGGCAAACAAAAGACTAGCAGCTAAGTTTTAACACTGACCATATGCCACTAAGTACGTCGTTTAATCATTTCGAGTTCCGAAAGTGTAAACTCAGCCGTTGAGTGACTGTTTGGTTAGGGTTAAGAGTGGTATCATCAGCGCTTCCTAAAACAACGTTACGCTAAACAGAACGCACTACAGGGAGATCATAACTTATTGTTTTGCTCTCACAACTAGGCGACTTGGGCTTGGATGGGTTATCGTTCCAGAACAATGACAAAACGTGCCGCACCAGATGTTAAACAGTAGATATTTTACACATCAAGTTGGGTAACCGTGTTATCAACTGTTTTGGAGGCGCGTAGCAGCGACTTAACGTCGTTAGAATTTTTTTTTTTTTATTGGAAATCGTTTGTACTCTTGAAACACTTGAAGCACTTATGGAAAACACCCATCGAACTATTTGCGAAATAGATCCACAAACTGTAGACAATGTACAAGAGGTGATAAGTTCGCGGCCTGAGATACGCAACAATGAGTCACCGCAACATGATAAAGTACCTCGTGGAAAAAGGAAAATCACCTAGAGAAATTTTCGAGGACATGTCATCGACTCTTCAGGATTCTAGGCTTGCGTATGCCATGGCCAAAAAATTGGTTCGCTTATTTTAACAAAGGTGAGAGAGCTGTGAATATGACGAAGTCGGCTTCGAAGCTTATGGCGATTGTTTCTTGGGATCTTAAAGGACAGTTAAAATTTTCCGTTGTCTCTACTATTAACTTTGTCAGTAACACGTAAGCAGAAATAAAGCGAGAAGGCAATTCAGTAGTTAGACTCCATCCCGAACATCTCAACACTGCTTTATGGCACTGAAGCATGGAATCTGTAGAAAGCGAATGAAGATATCCAGCACGTAGAGTATTCGAATCTATCCCGGACAGTGGCGCGCACAAACAAAAGGAGAACTCAACCAACTTGGAGTGCGCAACTGTTGGCATTTAGCTAAGAATCGGAGTAACTAGAAGAACTCGTTGGTTGAGGCCCATGTTAACTCCGAACTGTAGCGCCACCTAAGTAAGTAATTATTTAATCGGAAGGTTAGAGCAACAGTTGATAATAAAGCAAAAATCATTGAAAAATGTTGATCGGTGTAGTTTTCATAACAATTTCAAAAATAAACCAATAGATGACTAATGGTGGACGATGGTTTACACTAAAGACGCACCCTGTATCTGAGATGCAGCATGCATATCAGCGTGGAAAACCCTGAGAAACTGCGCTTCAAAATCTAGTAGCTAGAATTGAATTCTCCTTCGAGCAGAACCTACATTCCGTGTCTGAGGTTAAGTTTGTTAAGGTGATATCTCAAGCCACAGTGGCCCGTGAGAAAGCCCACCAGCTTTCTGATACTTTTCTTATTAAGGTTAAGTATACCTTATAGGAGTAAGGTTTGACTAGTAATTTGAATTGTCTCAACCCTTGGACAATTTCCTAGTGGTCCAGGCGAAGTCTATGTTCCCAGTTACTAATCATCGCTGTGGTATACGTATACCACTGATGGTATAAGTAAATAAAATCAGTGACGTTCTCGCTTTCCATTGCATTGTTCCACATAACAATGAACTTTTATTCTCTTGCATTCACGCAAGTAACATGCATTTTAGATTTAATACTTTTTGGTGCAAGTATTGTTAGCCTACCTAGACAGATAATTGTTTTTAGGCTTTCCGTGATCTTCTGAATCGGAAGAAGGCACTTCATGTGCAGTAAAACTTGTCGATGGTTAAAGATAAACACAGATGATGCGATACCCACAAGTAGCTAACAATGAGTCACATTATGTTTACACGGTGTACGAGTACCTGCTTAGAAATAATTTGTTTCTACTTGTGCAAAATTTCTACGGCAGTTTATATGCCAATGAGAGATTTTGAATACAAAATTATAAAACTGCAATGTCTGGAGAAAGCAAGTACTTCACTGAATGTATCTATTTATGTTTCTATTAACAGCTTACCATTAAAAAATAAAAAAAATGTTCAGCGAATGTTACATCCGTCGTGAACTACGAGTATTTTTTGTTGAGAATTATACGATCTTTTTTTTAACTAGGTGTGGTACTTAATCCAAAACTAAGCTGGAATCTTAAAATTGAGCAGCGGGTAAAGAATGCCTGCGTGGCTTTCTATGCTCGCAACAAAGCCTTCGGCAAGATGTGGGAACTTCACACGAAGATGGTCATATTGATGAACACCGATGTGGTACGTCGTATACTTTCCTATGGATCGCTAGTCTGGTGGCCTGTGTTAAGGAAAGAATACAACCTCAAACTTATCAACTAAATGCAAAGAACTGTTGCTCTAGGCGCAACGGGGGCCATTGGAACATGTCCAACCGAAGCCTTGAACGTAATACTGCACCTTTTACCACTCGATCTTCACATTATGTATTTATCATCATGTAGTGCGGTCAGACGAAGAGAAACAGGATGCTGGTGTACCAAATCTTATAATCACAGCAGGATCCAGAATCTGTTACCACGGGAACTGATAGCTAATCCAAACGTCTTTATAGCTCGCAGACTGAACTTCAGAAATGACGTGACGGTCAGATATCCAACCAGAGCGGAGTGGGAAATAGGCGAAGTGACAAATGACGGTTCATGGACTTTGGGGTAGGGGCGGGGATATTCTCAGATTCCCTTAACGTTTCCATGTCTTACCGGCTTCCCGATTCGTGCAGCATCTTCCAGGCAGAAGGTCTTGTTGTGTGGTGAGACTTGCCGCCTACTCAAGTAAACCTCTACACCCCTAAACACCATAGTCATCCACATTGACAGCCAGGCCACTATCAAGGCTATTGTATCTGCCACTACATCTTCGAAGCTAGGAGAGCAGTGCCAGAAGGAAAACAACTCGCTGGATCATCGGTTCAGGATCAGTCTCCTTTGGGTGCCGAGTCACAGCAACATCGAGGGAAATGAGCAAGCTGATGAACTAGCGAGGCGGGGATCTGCCCTTGACGGTTCCCTTGCGGAGGCGGTTAACGTCCCGTTGGGCGTCCTCAGCGGTAGAATCTTTGCGCACCACCTATTAAAGGCTGACTGCAGATGGTAGGTAGCCCATCCAAGTTCATGTGGCCAGAATAGGCATTAAGTACATTTAATGCACATTCGCAGCAACAATATTGCAAACGAAAACTATTCAGCACTTGCTTTGCAAAAGCCTGACTCTAGGCAGGGCCAGACAGCGCAGATTAGGTAAATCGGTCTATGACAATCTAACATAGTTAGCGGAGATAAGCATTGGGGACATTATCAGTTTCCTCAATGTAACGGGGTGGACTTGAATAATCTTTAGTTTTTTCCTCTGTACCCCCTTTGTTTACGCCCGACATGTCCCTTAAATTATGGGACCAAAACGGCGCTCTTGCGCTAATTATCTTTAAGCTTAGTTGGATGCTACAACCCCTTCTACCTACCTACCTAACCTATTTTTTGGTTAGTATGCATCTTTGGTAAAAATGCTATTATTTTCAAAGATATTCGCCATCTATTTAACACTTAATGGTAGTTAACGTGTATATCATTGAAAGTAGCTCTTGAATTTTTGCGTACACTCGTCTGGGAGATGATTCGAATTTAAATGGCAAGTGACTGCATTAATAAGTGACTTGAGATAGGAGTAGGTTAAGAGCTAGCACATTTTCAATACATTGAGCATGTTTGTGCTTTTCTTAGGTAATGTACAATTTTTATAGAAACACTATTCAGGGCAGAGTTTAGTGTACATATAATCCTTCCGGATACATGCAGTGTGTTCCAAGCAGAGGTTCTTGCTATAATCGCCATCTTCATTGACAGTCAGGCTGCGCTAAAGGCGCTAGAATCTAATGTCACTAAATCTGAGATCGTCAGGAATTGCCGTACAATGCTTAAGGCATTATGTACGCAGAACAGTGTCAGATTATGTTGGGTACCTGGACACTGGATAGAAGGCAACGAAAAGGCCAAAAGAGGAGCAGAGCTCCCGCGTGGAGGCATGATCGGTAACATTAAACCACCAAGGTGTTTGGTTAGGGGAATTATTCGTGATAGAATCATCAACTTGGCTAATTCAAGATGGTCCGACTTAGATTGCCATAAGGTGTCCAAGGCCTAGTGGTCTGTGTTAGACCGCGGGAAAGATCATAAAGGTCAGGGCTACGAACAGCGATAGGAATACTCTCTGGCCACTGTCTTCTAAGGAAGCATGCTATGAGATTAGGTTTATCAAATACAGATGTCTGTAGGTACTGCAACGACCTACATGCCTCAGGGGATGTAACACACATACTCTGTGAATGCCAGGGCATTGCCAGGACAAGGCTCAAGTAGCTTGGAAGATACTTCTTCGATAACTTAGAAGAGCTAAGGTCCCGGAAGCACAATAGTGATATCTTCAAATTCTATATGGAAATTAAGTGTATGGGAGCATTGGTTTAGGTCTTCGCCGTAGAGGTTCCCTAGGGATCGCGATTGGCCTACTGTGGTGCCTCATAACCCTACTCAGCCTAACCTAACCTAACCTTTGTGTATAATCTGAGTATGAATTCCAAACAAAGTGAAGTCGGTTTAAAGACATAACGTCATCGATAACCCTACCTTCTTTTCCTTACCACGTTATAGTTTCGCTCTAGAGCTTCATTAGCGCCCACACATTTTCTTAAGGATATTAATCCGGTGACTGTTATGGCCAATCCATGGTAATGATGCCAAATTACGATGATTTGTATCATTATTCTCTTAGAGCTTTCAGTTCAGATTATTTGTCCCGCAGAGTTTCGAAAAGTCTGCAGACTTGAACCCATCAGATTTGTACAATTTAAACGCAGGGCCTGTATTTAGAATTTAAAAAAAAGTACAAATAGTTACAAATATTTGCCTCAACAAACCGTACATATGTGATCTGGGGCCTAGCTTCTCGCGACCGTTCGTCTTGTATGTTTTATATTTTTCCGCACCATTTGAAGTTTAGAGTTTTATCCGAAAGGCTCTCGAACGTTTGTCAGATATTCGCGAGAGTTGAGAGCGTGCAAAAATTTGTTGATGTTTAATGGGATTCGAATCACGTACCTCCAGGTCAGTAGTTCAACGCTATACGGCTATGATAAGACCCGTTCTACTTTACGCGTTGGTTGTCTAGTGGAGGGGACTCTCGCGTAAGTATGTGATTGCCTTCTGCACTAAGCTTCAAAGATCGGTCTGTCTCGGCTGCACGGGAGCCCGAGTACGCCTGGCTCTGCTCTAGACGCTCTGCTTAATTTTCCTCCCCTTGATACGTGTATCATGGGTTGTACTATCAAAGCAATCTATCATCTTAGACGAGGTGGCTTTTGGTATCATTCGCAGTGTTAGCCTTGCTGAACCCTTTAACCCATTCGAAAGTAGTTCAAAAATGTAAGAACTCTTTGAATTTGGTCGCAAGACTGACTCTTTGACTCTTGCCTGTGTCCCAGGTCACACTGTTTATTGCGGGAAATGAGATCTCCGATGAGATTGCTAAAAAGGCTCAGAGCTCATATCAGTCGCATTCTTACGGTCTCTCAGTAGAAAAGACTGTAGACAACCTATGTATAGGCACTCTCATGGGCCATTTTCCTTTCGCTAAGAATCTTGGCGTGCTAGGCTGAAGAGTCACCATTGTCTGTGACGGATCACTTCCTTTGCTATTGTCCTGCTTTTGCTCGTATCCTCGTTTCTGTTCTGCTGTTTGACAGCTGTCCCTACCGGAGCATTGTTAAAAAATTTCCCTTTAGTCAATCAAATTCGTTAATAAATTTACAACCTTCATTCATAAACTTCATCCATAAACTTTCTCTCTGTCAAAAAAAAAAATTGTTCAATAAATTAGCAACAATTTCTGCCCAATTGACTTTAATGATCAATTACCTTAATGATCAATTTCGTTACACTGTCTTTATTATGTTAAAATTACTATTTGGAAAAGCAAAAAATAATGCAGAAAGATAATCACGTTAAAAAAAAAAACATTTTTTAATTTTGTAAAACATTATATCAACATCAATAACTTTTTTTTTTCTTTCAGGTAATTTAAAGCTGCATCATTGCAAAACCAGAAAAGTGAGAGATCTTTAATTTTTATTTAAAGTAGGACCTGCTATTGCATTCATATGGCCTTTAAGCAATCGTAAATAAGATAAAAAATACTTTGACAATATTCGAAATAACAACAAATTAAAATATATTTAACAGGTTTTTTTTAACTCTCCAACCCAACAATAGCTAAGGCATTCTCAAATGTCAGCTGGCATTTTCAAGCCTTCCTCTGGCCAAAAATGGCAACAATCTCAGAATAGACATTCAACTTTATACGCCCTATTTGGTAATGAGCCATAATAATCAGTTCACTTGCGGCGTTCTTAAATCTAGCTTCGTTGTAATTAGATGCTTAAGTATCTTCCCGGTCCGATTGGTCAAATTTTCGTTGTTTGTTCTAGTTTGTGTGGTTGTGTGATTAAAATGATTTACGCCGACAAAGTAGCTTCTTAATGGACCCAGACCACGATAGAACCTAGAGAAGGGAAAAACAGGTTAACTTTACGGCGTAAGGGCGATAATTTTGGTTCCGTCCAAGTTAGTGTCGTACAATTTTTTTTTTAAATTAATTGTCGATTAGCAAGTTGAGTACTATATTTGTGTTTGTGTAGTAAACTTCCTTTCATCTTGATCGAATGGTTGAAGGTCAAAATGTGTTTTTTTTTATTCTTTTCAATTTATTTCAATCGACAAAGACTGCAAAAGGTTTATCTTTATATGTACATAAATTAGATACTTTTTGTTGTTCATAGCTATATGAAAAAGGCGAGAATAGTGTCGGCACTATTAGTCACTGGGTATGAGAGCTGATTGGCATATTTGCATTTGGTTGGGGATAATGGCAGCGTAATTGGTGATTGATTGGTGGTTTTCGAGATGATCATGTACTCCATAGGTGGTATGGTATTGTTGTTGTTTTTGTTTTTTTTAGACGACATTTCCGGAAGATTTAAGTGTGATGAAAACCTGAAAAGAATTCAGGTTTGAGGAAGTCGTTAAGTGCCTTGTTTGGGACTCCGATTCATCTTTGAAAGTATTTTGAGGTGGTTCTAGTATTTGTGTGATCAAAATTGTAGATTTCGAACTGTGAGCAACTATTTGCTATCCATATAGTGGTATGCCAGCCTGCCTTATAAAGAGGCTTCCATTAAGAGCTTTAATTTTTAATTGGTAGAAAAAGTTTATCTTCCAAAAAAGTGCGGATAATTTTAAAGTAAAGATTCTACCATTACCTGTGGAACACGATATCTGATATATGTATGTATGCCCTCGTCGGCTTCTCTTGTATGTACATAAACGGTCATCCCTTGGAGAGATGTATAAGCCAAACTTCAGCGTGAAAGCGTGAATAACTCTGATATAATCAATTGTAGATCATTGGCGAGGACCTTATCCTTAAAGTATCACCAAAGAAAAAAGTCTAGTAGCGTTAAATCGAACGATGTAGGCGGCCAATTGAAGTTCTCAAAATGTTCGTGCAATAAAGCGGTTGTTTCATGGCTTGTATGGCTCTGCTGGAAATAAGCGTCATTCAAATCTAGTTTCAGGCCAAAAAAATAGGTTAGCATTATTCAGTACCACAATGCATTGTCTGTGTAGCTGGCACTGAATTTATTTTCGAAGAAATAATGACCGATGATGCTGCGTGCCAAAAACCACACTAAACACTCACTCATAGTAGATAGAGAGTTGCTCGATAATTACTTTCGGGTTTTCGGTGCCCAAATGTGACAGCTCTGCTTATTAAGGAATCCTTGCAGATGTACATAAATGAACCTCGTCCGTCGTGATGATTTTCTTAAAAAAATCAGCATAACCTGCCTGCATTTCTAACACCCAATCAGCGAACGCACGGTATTGTACATGGTCTGCCGACATCAATTCTTGAGTCGGACGAAATTTGCAACAATGCATTCCAAGACGCGGTGTAGGCTGGTTTGGAATATTCGTACTAGGTTAGGTTAGCTTATTCATATCTAGGCCAAAGCTTCTTTGATATGTCACAAGTGGTAAGCGATTTCCACCTATCGTTGGCCTTCATTAGGATCTTACACTCAGTTCGCCCTCTGAGTTTACAGAACGGAGGAGTAATATTGTGCTGCGAACCAAGAACCTTTAGTTCTTCGCGACAGTGTCGAACTAACTCGAACCTGATTTCAGTAGCAAAAATTGCCCTAATGGCTAATTGACTGTCAATGAAAATAGTGATATCATCTCGTGGTATTGCCAACATTGATGCCACTGGCTACCACTGTCACTGCCGGTATCTCCGCCTGGAATACACTGCTGTGGTCAGATATGCCTATTAACTGCGAACGTCTTCTAATGGACAAATCTGAATTTTCAGCAACACTTTCAGTCACAGCAGCAATGTTTTCGTTTGGCCCTGCTTTTCGAGCACGAATTGGAGTCTTCACAACACTATCCTGGCTGGTTGATTCAAAATTATTGATCAGGTTCACAATAGATGGGCGTGAAGGTGATTCAAAGCGACTTTGCGTACATTTTTGTACTGAATTTTCACAAATTCTGTGCGTTGCTCATGTTCCATTTTCTGGAACCGAATAGTTGTTACTTGACAGGTGTCAAGGTGCCTTATGTTTCAAAGGCCAAAAATACGGCGAAATCTCAAATGTAAGGCCCTTTAGTATGCCAACCTTTCTTTAGACTTCAGAGCAACATAGGCGCTCATTCAGGCCAAAGTGCCTCGCACATTTTCTTACTTTTTTTCCTGAAGATCGGGAACAGAATTTGTGTGTGGATTTCATCTGATCTGTTCTAAATAAATTCTCTTAAATTAAAGCAGTGTTGCACAGCTCACAGCTTCTTCTTAATCATCATATGTATCTTTGTTTCATATTTTAAGTCTCCTTCTAAGGCTATTCTCTGCATAGCCTTCTGTAAAGTGGTGCTTCAGGTTAGCCTTCTGTAAAGTGGTGCTTCAGGTTTGAGAAGGTCTCCCCGGCCCTCGTTTAGCCTCTGCTAAATTCATCACTTGCTTCACCGCGAGTTCTTTCGGTCTCACCCCAGCCGGTTCGCACGGACCTTTTTACACATCAGTGTTACTTTTCTGCTACCTCTTATGTATATTGTTGTTGCTGTTGTGTTGATCAAGCATCGTCACCATATAGGCCCCACTCCAGGATAAGCATATCGGTGATGACTGATGACAGTCCTGATGACTGTTTTTAAATTTTTCCTTCCGAGTATTGAAGGATCTTGTTGTCGGATAATGAGCCTGTTGCGGCCCGTCAGCTTTGCACAACCCAACCATATTCTATTGGTAACTGCTTTGTTGGACTTAAGTTTACATATTGTTATCCCAACTACGTACATATAGGTCGGGATGGAAAGTCCATCCTGCCTAGTAGCCGCGCCCTTCTACAATCTCTGTTGCAACAAAAGGTTTTCTCAGTTGTCCAGTGCCCATCTGTGTTCGTTTAAACAGTTCAATTTTTATAAAATTCATTTGCACAGCCAGAACGCTAAGATATCTTCAAATTATGGAAAAAGTCCGACTTTCCAAATCCATTATGGTCTCAATGAAATGAAAATTACTACCTACTATGTAGGTTTATAGCATAAGCATTCTACCTCAATGGAAACACAAAAGCACTGCCAAGCTGCCAGAACTTTATCATAAAATACACATCACAAGCTGATACTATGAGCGCAAAGCACGCAAAATGCATCCACACGATAATTTTTTTTTAGGGGCCATAATCTAGAGAAAACCCTTATCAAGCACATGTAAGGAGCACATGCTAGCCTCTTACGTGATGTTTGCCCAAGAGATGAAGTCAGATGGAGTGGCAAAACCTCTCTGAAGCTTGTTTCTTTGGCGCGGCCATTAGAGGGGATTCGCACAGGATATGGGTTGGTAGGGTTGGGTTGGGTGGCCGTCTCTGCTCAGCAGGGACAAAGAAGATCTATTATGATACCACTATGAAAATCCGGACTACCAGCACCGGGTACCTACATGGTAACATGGTGACTTCCTTGCAGAATGGGCAACCGATTGCGGTGTTAACACATGCCGATGGGACATGATTCGCCGTTTAGCCATTAAACCAGTTTGACCCGGAGACAACGCTTTTTATTTTGCTTAAGTCGAGTCTAGCTAGATCTTTAAGATCTTCGAAGAAGTATTCCCCTAGGGTTTTCCTTCTCAAGGCCGATTAAGCAGGATAGGTACACAGAAGATGTGTCATGATTTCCTCCTCTTCTTTATCTCTACAGCTTCTACAGAAATCGTTGAAGGCAGCATCAAGTCTTCTGGCATGTCTGCCAACCAAACAATATCCCGTGAGGGCTCCAACTATCTTCCTAATATTTGTCCTATTAACGGAAATAAGTCTACTGGTTTTCCTACAATCCATCTCTGTCCAGAATTGTTTTGAAGCGAAACATGAACCACCTACCGTTTACCGAACTAAAGGTTCCGGTATCTAATTGGAATTTTATTGATTTAATAGGTACTGACGGTTTCCCTCTATTATCAGGGAGGTTCCGGTCTGCGCCCTCCTTAGCTAGTTTGTCCGCTTTGCAATTGCCTGGAATATCGCTATAGCCAGGAACCCAGCACAGGGATACGTCGCATCTGACAGAGATTTTGCACAGGATATACGAAGTGCAGGTTGAATTTGAATGAAGAAAACAATGGCCAGTGAGGAAATCAGCTAAGAGCTCTGCGTCACGTTTGTCAATTGGAAGAATACCTTTGTATCGTTTGCCGGAGAAATTAATACATTTTTTGGCATAAGACTCATTATTGAGCTGATGCTCGTTCTTAGACACAAGTTGAGACCTTCGTTTAATGGGATTATCTCTATTCTGTCAATTTCTCCAGAAGGCCGAGCGTAAGAAAACCACACTGCATTCCTGAAATTAGAATCGGTGTCACATTACAAAGCTAATCATGAAGTCATCGGCATGACGAATGTAATTGATATAATATTCAATCCAATTGTTATGATACGAATCTTCGAAGGTCTATTCTAAAACTTGTCGCTTAAATTAAAATTTCTGATCAGAGTGATACAGTGTCGAACGTACTTCACTGTCATATGTACCCAGTCGTATATGGAATTACCTCACACGTGTAAGCCAACTCGGTTTCAATTATTCGCGCATATCTACTCGTATATTTTATTCAAGTTTGCTTCGGGCCACCTCCCATGCATATCTAACAGCTCATCAGTGTTAAGAATTTGTGCGCATTGTACAAACATCATCTCACAACTGTCAGATCGGATTACCGAGATTATCAAGTGTTGCTGACAAACACTGCACAATAGTCCGCTGTGTTAGCACGATCTTTGCGCAAACTGCTGACGTTTCGAAAATCCGATGATCTATGACCACACACAGAGCGTTTTTTTTTTATACGAATATGTATATTCCAGAGCGATTCCCTACGCCACATTGTAATGGAAATCGTTTTGCTCTAGATATAACCCTGAACTTGACATCAAACTGATGTTCTCTGATTGTTTTATTACGTAAACGTGGCTAACAAACCTTGAAGCTATAATAGCTTGTCTTGTCTCGCTAGTTTTTTTTTTTTCCACCATTCTGACTTTTATTGTTGACTTTTCTGTTCAGGACCGATATCTAGTGTTAACTTCCCGCGCTGCTGCCTTAATAATAACAAGAATACAACAACAACCGGTAAATAAATCACTCAATTTCTATATTAACGTCAATTAGTCGGTTCAGGCTGAGGGCACAAGTCTTTTAAGCCAACTTTAAGTCAACTGTCGGTCAGGTGGTGGCGGGATGAGGAACAGAAAAACCATGATGGAAAGGAAAACGAAAAAAAAGTTAAATAATGATGACGACAAGTTTTGGTATTTGTGTTTCGCACGGTTGTTGTAAGCCGCCTTAAGCCCAAGAAAAAAAGGCACCAGCCACCACCAGCTAGCACCATCATCGGCATGAAACTCTTCATTAAATTGCAGTCAACAGCATTGTGGCTGACATAGTAGTTGGCACACTGAGTAGTGCCTGAAAGCTCATCCGGTAAGAGTCGTGGCAGCAACAGCGATATGATTGTTATCGCCACATGGATGCACGTTTCTTTCCACCGTTTTATTTTGTATTTCCTTCTTTTACGGTTTGAACTTGAAATTCCCACGTGAGTTTAGCAGTGCATGACCGTGTCGACGTCGGGAAAAGATTTTTATAAAAATAAAAATCGATTGTAAAAGTGGGAGGGAAGGTGGGATTTGCTGAAGTGGTGCTTCCAAAGAGTAAACAATTAGATAATTGTAGATTGAACGGGTTTCAACTGTGCCAGGTCAGTAATGAAGCAATTTGTGCTGGAAGATTGGATTGGATTTAATTTGTTGATTTTATATGAAATCACCTGTCCTTTTGAAATCAGTGGCAAAAGTCGTCAATTGATTTCCTAAGGCAGTAAGTTTGTCCGTAAATAAAAGGAATTTGGTCTATGTTTATTTAGGCGTTTATTTCCATAAATTCATGAAGATAATATCGGTCTGCCGCTAGTGTTGATGTACATTCGAGCTTGTTCCACAGCATTTTCCATGACTTTTCTCAAAACTTGTGGCAGTAAATTCTCCACTTCTTCTCAGATGTTCTGCTTGTTCGTTTGTACCCTCGAAAAAAAAAACCCTAAAGAAAAAAGTCTGAAACGGTCATATCGGCCAATCTTGTCGACCGCTGCAGATCGCTGCCGGAAAACGCTTGCTGCTGAATGTCCACTATCGCTCTTGCTGTGTGTATAGTTACACCGTCCTAGATCTTCTCCAAACCCAATTCGTAAATTTGCGGCAGCAAGAAGTCGTTGATCATGATTTTGTAGCGCTCAGCAGTCACAGTAACAGTGTTGCCGACGCCATCCTCAAAAAAATATGTTCCCATCACCTTTCCTCAGTAAATGCCGCACCAGAAAGTGTCTTTACAAAAATACTAATACTTGGCGCAACGGGCCGTATGTGGTCCAGGGCTTAGCTTCTCGCGACCATTCGTGTTGTGCGTGTTGAAATTTATTACTCGCGAACGTTTCTCAGACATTCGGGAGAGGTAGGACCATGAAAAAAACTTTTTGGTGTTTCTGGTATTCCAACGTCGAACCTTTCGCTCAGCGTCGAACCACTTGAGCCATGGCACTCACAGGAAGTGTCTTTTAGATGATTTAATGGCTCTTTGTGCATTACACACGGATATTTAGTGCTCGAGAGGCAATAATTTTATTCGCGTATTCAGGTGAATGGATTTTCAATGAAAAATCATCCTCATCACGGTCGAGATTTAGGAGAGTTTGACTGTAATTTACACTTTATTTGCGGTCTACAGATAATAGTTGCGGTCTACTGTTTACACTTTGTATGGGTACATTTTTAAGCCGTTCACCAAAATTGGCTGAGTGGATCATCTTTTTATGCCGAATTCAGTGAGACTGCGTTGGGGGAACACCACAAGAAGGTACCATCTTTTTCACCGATATCTGACAATAAAAGCGATTTCTGCTAATGAAATTATATCCAAGCTTGCGAAGTGATGTTGATAAGAGATAAGAGATTCTCGAAACACAGCACAACGTTACACTCGGTTGAGTCCCTGGACATGAAGGTATACCAGGTTATTAGAAGGCCAACGAACTATCGAAAAAAGGTTCGAAATCTGGACCAGAAGAAATAGAAAAGAAAAACATACATCCTGCCTTGCACACTAAAGCTCAAAGCAGGGTTTAAGGTGCAAATGGGGGTAAACAACAGATGGTCCTTACTTTGACAAAATGAGGACCGACAGACTTGCGCGAATAGATAATACTCCGTGATACCACGAAAAAAAGAAGAAGAAAATCTATATCGAGGATGTTGAGATGAGGAAGCCAGAGAGGACAAAACCCACTTTCTTTGTCACTGTCAAGGTACACGTTAGATACAAATTTCCCCGGCGAGGCATCTTCCAGGACCTAGATGAAATAGCCAGTAGACCAGTAAGTGACACCTTGAGCTACGTCAAATCAACTGAATGGTTTGCAAATTCATTACAAAGTACAAAGAAGTTGAACCATTGATACAAAACAAGGTTGACCAACGAGCAAGAGGCAGACACATCCCACTTATGGGAGTCATAATGGGTCTGCATTCACCTAAATGTGGCGTTTTCACTTCTACCGACATACCTAACCTGACCCATGGTGATTTGATGTCGCTTGCACACTTATGTCCTACATCCATACGGCAACTGCTAACCCGATGTTTTACTAATTTTGTTCATTCCCCAGGGCTTATGGTTGAGAATGCTTATTGAAACAACAGCCTTGTATCGAACTGGAGTGCAGTTATTTTCCTTTGAACCAGGATGCCAGAAGTCCGCAGGACCTTGCTTTACCCCATATGCCTGCACATACATATGTTAATTATGTCTACCCCCGATCCAATAAACCTACACCACGCTGTCAACACACCATGATGAGAATGCTTTTGCGACGACTCCAGCTGAGTATGTGTAGTTTGCTCTGGTGCATCTGATTAAATTCAAAACTCATTATTATTTCAAATTAGACCTGATTTCATTCACACCTCATCCCCGTACCGCAACCGCAGTGCATTACGAAATTGCCTCAACAGTCAAGTGCAGCAGTACGATTTTCTTTTGCTCCCATTTATTATTTATTTCTGACAAACTACTGCTCCCATACACGCAAAAACACACTCAGAATTCCTCGGGGGTAATTAATAATTGTTTTACGGTATCTAATGCAATTTGCACCTCACGACTTGGTTTACATTGATGTTAATCAACATCACAGTGCGCAGGGTGTACCAGATCTTGGATGACACCTTTGTGGCAGTAGAGCAGCGGCGCGGCGGTTAATGAAGTTTGTGTTGTTTGATGGTAAATTGTGGCCACGTTTTGTATCTGATTTCAATTTCAAATCGACATCTTAAGACGACAGGTGATGAAGAGATGAAACAGCCATCACCGGGTGTGAGTATCGCTGGCGTCATAATGTAGAAAAACATTGAAGTTTCTTCCACAGATACGAGTTGTTGTCATTGATATACACCACGTAAAACATATCCCGCGGTGGTAAATACGCATTTGACATGAATTCAAGTTGCGTGTGGTTAAGAGATTCTGTGTCACTCAAGGCCATGCTAAGTCGAGTGTAATGAAGTTGTGTCTCTTGTTGCCTCGAATTTCTCATATGGTAGAGCACACAGTGTAAGGAAAATGCGAATTCGAGAAAACCATGTTAAGATAGCATAATTAAGGTTTTGGATGAAATAATTCGTGCGCATGCAATATGCCTCCGGCTATGAGTCAGAAACCTAAAAAACAACAAAATTGGATCTGGGAAATAGGAGTAGTAAATTATAGGAGCATCATTATTATTTTACAGCATCTCTTGACATGTGCACATGGTCTGTATTTGTAATTAATCGGAAGAGAGTTTAATGGCATGCGATTGTATCAGATACAGAAATCCGGAAGCACTGATTGGATTGCTTTATTAAGTTTAATTGGGACTAATACACATACGCGTAGCCTCAATCTTTTTGGGTAATAGACACGCTAGGTAAACATCTGCAAAAACTTACTTCGAAGCAAATGAAAGAGCCTTTAGGCATTTGATATGATACACGTAGGATAAATATGTAAATCTCTTCTCATTGTCAAGCCGTTTGAGGAACTCTAAACATTGGCCACTGAAATGGCTTTCAGTCATGACTAGTCTAGAAGTGCCCCTAATTAAAAATATCAACTCAACATTGAATAAGAAGAATATAAGTATTGATAACCCTCATTGATAATCACAATCAGTTCAGCGCTTTCCTTAAAAGGATAGCAGAAGCTAGTTTACGCTAACAAAAAAAGAAAAGATTATTCCACTTTGTGGTGTGAATTTGATAACTGATCTTTTGCAGAAGCACCAACCATGAGCACTTCATTTAATTTCAGATTTTAAAGTGCGTTGACAGTCGCTATTAGGCTAGTACTTGTACCGAAAGAAATAAAAAAAAGACAGAACGAATATTTGACGCAACAGACCGTATAACGTCCAGGGGCTAGCTAGCTATATTCGCACGAATCTACAGTTTAATTGGAAAGCTTTCTCATGCCACTTATTACTTTCGAATGTTTGTCAGACGTCCGTGAGCGGTGAGCGGTGGGTGGGCGTGAAAAATCGTACTAATGCAATGGATTCTTTACGTATGGAGGCCCACCAGTAACCTGGTTTCAACTCTAGTGCCAAAGAAAACAGACCTATAAGTCTGTTTTAATTCTGATACTGAAAATACTGGAGAGGTTGATTGATATGCACGTAAGAGATGAGATTGAGGATAACTATATATCGGAATCTCATTACACGTACATAAAAGGTAAATCTGTTGATAACGCGATGGTGCGCGTTACAAGAAAAGGTCAATACCGAACTACAGATACCCACGTTTTAACGGAATTGGTCTTATACCTCAGATAACTGCAAGAGATCTCGGATACACATATTAGGCAATCGAATCAAGAAGGCTTGGAAGCCAGATTATGCTTAGCTAAGCCTTATGGTCATGCCTTAATTCTGAACCGGTGGAATATATCGAGACTCCGGACGGAAACTGACTACATAGTCCCACTAACAAACTGCAATCGGAGATTCTCTGCCAGAATTCCTAGCAGGGAGGAGTGGGGTGAAAGGTTAGTCTATACCAGAAATGAAGTGGCTATCTGTACCGACGGATTCAAAAGGGATGTACATAGTTACTGGAGCTGGTATTTACTGCGAGTCCCGAAATACAAACCGGTCCTTCAGACTTGAGGACGATTGCAGTGTTTTTCAAGCCAAAGTTACTGCCATAAAACAAGCTGTGGACATGATTAGCGTGGGTAACATCTCTGGAAAAACAAACAATCAGCATCTATGTCGACAGTCAAGCAGCCTTTAAAGCGTTACAGTCAATAACGGTGAGGTCCAAGCTCGTAAAAATGTGGCATCAAAATACTGGGTGATATCTCAGTGGCCAACAAGGTGAACCTCTGTTGGGTACCGGGCCACTTGAATATACCAGGTAACGTAAAGGCGGATGAACTAGCCAGGGCATGGCCATATCTAAGCTCCTCGCAGACCCTTCCGTAGGCTAGAACACCGTTTAGCACTTTAACAGAAAGATAGACATTGAGTTCAACGAGGGAGCTAACAGGCGTTGGTATCGATTTGGTACATGTGCCATCGTTATGGCCGGTCTATGACAAAAAGAGATCCGCAGGTCTCATGGAACTCAGTCGCAGGGATATTCGTATAGCTGTCGGCGTCGTGACGGGGCATTCTCTGATAGGCAATCATGCACTAGACTACCCTAGACTTCTGTAGGAACTGCAGGGACGAAGAGGAAGTAGAATCCATTCGTCACTTGCTATATGATTGTCCAGCACCAGTTACTTCCCTGCGGAGCTGGATGATCTCAGAAACATTGAGCTGAACTAACTCCTGAGATTTATACATACATACATGTGTATATCTGGGTGGTTTACTCCAGCCTTTGATAATGAAATTTAGGATCTCAGGGGTCTACTATTGGTCACAATCTCCTGTCTACTTGGGCACCCATTTACCTAAGCTAACCTAAACTGATTTCTACAAATAGCTGGGAGTATAAAAACGCTAAATAGCTTTTCGTATCATAGATGCCTCTATCTTCTACTTTCTCAGAAGAAACTCTCTAGGAGTTCGATTCAGGGCCATCATTTTAGCTTTGTTGCACCTAAAGTTACTAATTCCTGTACATAGTAATGGCCACCGCAACAGTCGAGTTCGTGCATGGTGCACAGGATATCACAGGTTTGGAGGGTATTTTTTCATGGTTTCACACTATATAGCTCATTTGCTACACACTCATCGAATAACGTTACTAATGCCACGTTACAAAATTTATGTTTTGTAAAGGAACACGAGGCTATAACCAATTTTCAGCTCTATCACAGGTGTCGCTATATAGGTAATGTACATATTGTCATACAGGGATCCATTTCTAGTTTTATTGAGGCATTCATTTCTTATGGTTCTCTTAAAAGTTTAATGGAATTTAATCAACAATTTTAAAGGCGGTTAAAAAACAGTTCCACATTAATATCTCAGTACATAACGAAGTTGTGGAGAACCACATAACTTGTCGTCATTATTTCCCACAAATGTATCCCTCTGATGCCTGAGAGAGTTAGTACGGATCATTAAGCGTTATTTGATAGCAGGTGCGCACCACAATGGTCCTAGAGCATGATAGCCACATAGTATATATGTACCTTTTTAAGTCACCTTATCTCGATACCACATGGAGTTTATTTAACCGCTCAAATGTTCATCCTCAGTGGTAGGTTAGTCCATATACCTCTCGAATTGGATATAATTCAACTTTCAATGCTCGTCTTCAGGAAATCACCAATTTATCTTACAGATAGCAGCTATGTGATATCTTCAATTTTAGGATAATTTTTGGCACATTTCCATTCATAGATACATGCTCTCTAGGTTCTGTTTTGCTGCCGCGTCGTTTCAGTTTAAGGTTTGCCAAGTGATTTGTATGCTAATGTGACACTGAATGAAATATCTTTTGTTATGCTACTTTGATATGGAAGGAGAGATGGTATGTGTGTCACTGTGAAATGCTTGTTATTAGGTCGAATCTATATTTAGGATTCATCATTACTTTTGATTTGGCAAATAGTTTGGCGTATGAATAAATTTGAATATAATTGGATGTCGTTGTAGCCATAGTGCGTGTATTTTTTTTTTTTTTTTTGTTAACATAGATTGCTATGAAAATAGAACACTCAACTCATCGACTTTCCTTTATTTACTCGTAAGTTAAATGTAACGAATTTTTGCATGTTATAGAGTAACTGACAATTAAGAAACTCCTGTTTGCTAGGTAGTAGCTGGTGTTATGGATTTTCGGTTTCTTTGGATTCTATTTGGCTGGGAAAATGTTCTATAAACGTATTTTTATTTTCCCATTAATTACTGTGATCTACCTTTCCACAGATTGCGGGCTTGCGTCCCATGCATGTCATGCAGGAACCTAAAAATCCTTCTTTAACATTGTTATGTTAGCCGACTTTTGAAACCGTTTTCATAAATCTATAACGAAACTTGCATGCAAAAGCAGTTCTCGGAAAAACTTTGCTTACTTTTTTAGTTGATAGATACATACATATGTAATAGTTATTCTCTTCCATTTCCAGGAAGGTAATTAATTTTCGGAAATTTATCTAACCTTTGCATTGAGTTCCAAAACGATGCCTTTTTTTAAGTGGCCGCAAGCTTAGGTATCTTCAGAGATTCAAATCTTAATTTTCGAGTAATTCCATGACGGATGAAATGAATTTGCTAGATGTGACAATATTAGCAGTAATCGCACATCCTTTAATTCCCTGGGGTACAGGGATCCGAGTAAGTGGTTCTGTGCACAAACATCTGGTGGTCAACGTTTCTGGACTGTTCAAAATAATAAGGCTTGAAGTGCTGTCGGGTATTTGAAAAGATATTTACATAGGTTCTGCGGAAGTTGCGTCTAATGGCGCATAACTTGCAATAGTTGGACATATCTCTGCACTGAAATACGGTTTTAGTATCCATAAGGGACTCTTTAACTAACCCTTTCCCTCATTTTTGATCCAAAGGCTTAGTATAAAAAATGGAAACCTTTCACATTGCAACCACAATCCTTTCATAAAAAATAATTGTTTTTCTAGATCTGTGTCCTTCTTTCGTGATCACCACTCACTATTCATGTGGAACACTTTCGCATCATTGTTTTCGCACTTTTAAGCCCAACATACTCGTATTTCAAATGCTCTCGATTCCTCCTCCTGTTCCATGTGACACTTCTCCTGGATTAGGTGGCCGATTTGATTGACTTCCTTTTTTTTTTTTTGCACCACCACGGTATTTTTAAAGCCGGGCTATAATCGCTGCATTTCTACGACGATCCGTAAGTTGTTACTGCGTTCAATACTCGGAGATTTCATATGAAAACCTGTATCCTTACATCACGGTAGACTCTCGATTTTCAATTCATTCTTTACGAAAGGATGCAATAGGTTTGGCGATATATTTGTCGCGGCTTAAAAAAGCTGCATTCATTGCTCTTAGAGTTCTGTACGCCTTTTTGGTATTGGGAAGGCAAAGACGAATAAGAAGTTCCAGCAGTTTCGCGTAGCTCAGTTTGGTTAGGAAACATCACGGCGTCCACATTTTAAGTTGATGTTCGTGAAGACTCCTGAGTTCTAACCAGCTGTCAACAGCGGTGAAAATTTTCCCTGTTCATACAGAGATATCTGCAATTTGAACTTCGACTGAAATATGCTCTTCGGTCCGCATCTCGGTAACCGCAGATATCCATGTGATATGACGTTCTGCCATAATCCGACAAAACTTTGTGTAACAACTGGAAAAATGAATTAAGCTGCTGGCTGTTGATGAGCACTATTCAGTTACGGAAAGCTTCTAATTGTTTTGTCTTCTTCGACGAAATTCTCAAGTCTGTAAGTAAGGTAAGGTTGAAAGGTCGAAAGATTCGACTCACCTATGTAGGTTAGGTTAGGTTGCTGGGATAGAGGAGAGAAGACTCGACTCATTCCATTTAGATCCGTGTGGAGCCATTGGATATCACCAATGGGGGCGTTGAACCCAATTCCTGTAGGTACTCGGTTACTTCCGAGGATCTCAAACCATCGTGACATCCTCAGAAACCTGAAAAGATTGTTTATTGAGACGTCAGATAGTTTTTATATGCCATGGAAGTAAGGTTTCCTAAAGTTCCTAAGGTTTTGTTTTTCAAGTGATATAGGCTTGTGAATTGGCAGAAGAAATAAGGTACATCCTCGTGTGCCCCTTCGTCACCACAGTCTCTACATAGAGCTTAGACAAGTTCCATTGTGTGATCTCTTAGAATGTTGTGGGTAGTGAGCGCACCTATCAACATTTCTGTCATTTTTTAAAAGTTTACCCTGGTTTTGTCGTAGTTTGGCCCAAGGTTTTTTAACATACATATGTATTAGGCGTCGTAAGCGAGTTTCGCCTATTATTGGCTGTCATGTGGAGGCTTAATCCATTGAAGAGCTCGATTGTGGTATATTGCAGAGCCTTTTCTTGCAAGTTCGTCAGATATCTCATATCCGGCTATATCTCTATGACCAAGGACCACGCAGAAAGTGATATTGTGCTGCGAGCCAAGAACCTTAAGTTATTCGCGACAGCGTCGACCTAGCTTAGATTTGATTTCGGTAGAAAAAATTACTTTAATCGCCGCCTGACTTTCAATAAAATGGTGATATCATCTCGGTGTATTCCCATCATGGACACCATACTGGGTCCCATCGTCGCTGCCAGGACCTCCGGTTGAGAGACACCGCTGTGTCTTCTAGAAATAAAGATGGTGTGAGTTAGATTTTTTTTAAAACATCTCAAAGGCAGGCTACTTTTAAAATCTTGGCTATCCAAATAGTAAATCTGGTTGGATTTTCGCTGTATATCGACAGACACTTACCTAATTTTGGAGTCCCTTTAAAAAAAGTTTTGCTTTTTATCCTAAGTCGCATCGTGTGGGGGACGTAACACTGAGTGAATGAGCAAAACTTTTCTCACATTTCACTGAAATTGGTTCATTTACATATATCAGTTAATTATAACTGACTTACTTTCTTAAGGTGGCGCTACAGTGGACCTGGGCCTCAAGCAATATGCGTCTCCAACCAGCTCAATTCTGAGCAAGCTGCCTCCAGGTTCGCACGCTAAGTTGGCTGAGGCCCCATTCTACTTGCATGCGCCACATGATCACCTCATTCATTCAGGTTTATGCAGGCAGCATTGGAAATTACCTCAAGAATTTTCCTTTCGAAACAGCCAAGCGCATGACAAAGATTATGTCTATGGCATGGAGCAGTCAGATGAACGAAGTTTTTTAAAGCGTCCTTATAAAAGCCCTTATAAAAGCGTCACTTACAAAAGGCATTCTTGACCCAAAGAAACAGCGGTTGGCAAGAGTTTTATTCTGCGCTTAATCTTAGCGCTAATATCGTCGTTTGATTGATAGCGGAGCCTAGATAGACAAAGTTCATAACTATCTTAAAATTGTACCTGTCTACGGTGATGTTCAAACCAAGACGTCGATGTTGGTTGTCCTTTCTTGTTGACAGCATATACTTGGTCTTGCCCTCATTGACTGTTAAACCCATCTTTGACGCTTCCGTTTCAATACTCACGAAAGTGCCACTGACATCACCCTGCGTTCTTCTGATTATGTCAATATCGTCGTCGTATGCGAATAATTGGACGGACTTTTGAAAGATTCTTCCTCTAGTATTGGCGCGTGAGTTTTGCACTTTTCTTTCAAGAACGATGTTAAAGAAGTCCCATGACAGCACTTCGCCTTGTCTGTATCCTTTTGTGGGATCATAGGTTTCGGTGAGTTTTTACGAACCTTGATGGAGCCCCCTACATTCTCCATCGTCATTCCATAATCGTACGAGTTTGGCAGGAAGGCCAAGACTTGACATTGCTCTGTATAAATAGTCTCTATAAATGCTGTCATAGGCCTTGAAATCGATGAAAAGGGGAGAATATTTGATCGACCGTAGACTTTCCTGGTCTAAGACAACAGTGATGTGGACCGTTCAGGTTGTTAACAAACGGCTTTGGCCGTCAGTACATCCAAGAGCTAAGTGTTTTTTTTTTTGTAGACACAATTAGACTTGGATCGGCTTTGGCTTTAGCAGAATAGCGCACCGGGGTATACTACACATTAAATAATCAATCTAAAGCGAACTAAGCTCGGTAACCGTGTTGTCACCATTTTGGAGACTTAGTTTGCCCACCAAGTCGATTTGAAGGACCGTTTTGACTGCAACAATCCACACAAGGAAAACATACATCGAGCTATTCGCAAAACAAAGTCATTCACAATCGGTAATAACTCAGTCACTGTCTTTACCCAAAATCACAAGGTTTGCCAAGGAAACCAAATGCCTTGTCGAAAGAGAAAACGCCATTAGGTGGTGTTTTCCGTACTTCGCAACCCTGTCTTATCAGGGAACTCTCACTAAAACACAACCACTGACACGGTTTGGTTCAAGATATACTGCTGTACTGTTGTATTTGACTTGTCTCTCAAATTATTCCCACGACGATTATTTAATTCCACAAATAGTTCGTACATTCCTATTGTGTCTAATCAATTAAAACAAACTCCTCAAAGATCACATTCCCATACCAATCTCCGATTAAGCTATTTCTATGTAAACAAGCCCAGCCAGTTAGAAATACTACATCACCTAAGGCTCAATTAAATCTACAACCATTACCCAGCACCTGGACCACATACACAAGAGACATAACACAACAGTCTATCTGACCAAATGCCAAAAATGAAGCAATATTTGCCTGCAACCGCTAGAAACATGCACCAATGCGTTCATGTTTACAAAACGGAGCCAATTGGCCGGCAAACAATTTGTTCACACATTAATACACATTTTCTGAATACAAATTTCCAAATAGGCATTCCAAATCGTTTTCAGTTCGTTTGTTTACAATGTGCCCCATTAAAACCCCAAACTTGCGTAGCCTGACCAATATAACGTGCAGCATCTCATCCTGCACTGCAGTTGGGAAGTTCAACAACTTTTTTGACGGTATCTGCAATTTCAGGCAGAAAGCTATTTTTGTCAGAGGATCGAGGATAAGATTTAGAGCAACTGACAAGGAAATTACTTTTGAACGTGGACAGTGGACCGGAGAGACGCGCCATTATGCCAACTGGCAACCTTAGATCTGCAATTAACTTTAGTTTGCATTCCGAATGTCCATTGTGGACTACTATTGTGTTTTTGACGGCGTATCTCGATTGCCTTATAATAAATATTATTATTAGGCTTCCTCGTATGAGCGCGGCAATCAATTGTAGCGAAAGTATGCTGCAGTGTTGATGTTGCAGCTACTACTGTACTGACGTCATTAATTGCATTTCGCAGTGAGATTGGGAAATGGATTCGTGTTCGTTGTTCCTATGGTTATGTTCGGTTTTAATTCAAAGTGACCTAATTTTTTTTTCTCGTTGTGTGATTGTTTGGCATAGAGACCGTAGACGTCGACAACGTACAGCAAACGGTGGTGGCGGTAGTTATTAGCTTCGACCAAAAATGTAGGTTACTAAAGTATTTCAATTGTGCACATGAGAAATTTTTAATTTTCTTTTTATGGATTGTTACGTGTTGTGTGTATGGGTGTGTATGTGCGGGGGTATGTGTGACAGCTAAAGTCTGGTGCAATGATAACTGTAGGACGACGGCTAACCTCTACGGTGATCGAGGCCTGGATTGTTATTTGGTTCCCGCCATTCACTTGCACTTCCTGAGGCGAACTCCACAGGCGAACCAGTAAGGTGGGAGGGTTATGATCCTATAATCCTGATCATAACTTCGTCGAACAAAAGGAAAGCAGAAGAAGTATGCACTTCTTGAGGGAATATACATATGTATTACTAGATTGAAAATCGATCACAGTAAAAGAGCGTAAAACTGTGTAGAACGAGTGAGAAAAAGATTTAATCAGAAGGATTTTTGTATTTAGATAGAACCTACAGTGCCGTTCGAAAAATTTTGGTCAAACTTTTTTTTTCGAATTTTGTCAAATTTGTTGCAATAACTACATATTTTTTAATGACAATTTGTTTTCTTATGCGGTTTCAATCGTTTCATGATACATTTAGAGTGTTAAAATTTTTCACACGCGGTCACGGGAGCAAAAGTTGTTAGACCGAAAAATGGGTTTTTTTGGGTAGCTGCCTCATTTTTAGGGATTAAAGAAAAACGCTTTATTGGTGCAGTGTTTTTGTTTTTTTTTTTTATTGCTTCTCAGAAACATTCTCTATCTAATTAGTACTTTGTACTTATTACAGCTGGACATCGGCGAGACATTGACTCAGATAGGTGTTTCCATGTGGAAGCAGGTATGGTGTTCCAGGTCCGAATAAGTTAATTTTTTAGGTTTTCAATTGACTCTGGACGCTTCTTCGCAACCTTAAGTTTCATTATTGACCAGATATTCTCAATTGGATTGAGATCTGGACTGTAGGGAGGCCAACTTAATTCATCGACATTATTTTCTTCGAAGTGCTGCTGCGAAGTGAAATAACAAAAAATGCAAATATTATTTTTAGTCATAAAAGTTCGAGCTTATATATAGTCTATCTTATTAAAAAAAAGAACAAGTTCATAATTACAATTTTGGCTGTATGGCAAGGAGCATTGTCTAGTGAAAAATGAATCTGCAAGTGTCACCAAAAGCTCCAGCGCAGAGGGCTCTAATACATTTTCCAGAACCCGTAGGTAAACTTCTGCAGTGACTTTCGATTCTAGGAAGACCATTCTATCTTTTTCATCTCCAGAGAAGCATCCCCAGACAATCACACCTTCAGTTTTGGGGGCATCCGTAAGATGCATTCAGAGCTCAGTCTTTCCTTTGGTTCTCTTCGCGCAAGAATCCTCCCATCTCCAACATGCAGCTTAAACTTTGATTCGTCGGAAAAGATAACACTGTTCCACATGTCTTGAGTCCAATTAAGATGCTCTTGAGCCCAGAGCAATCGTTTTTCTCTGACTCTTTTTGGAAAATCCGGCTTCAGTAATGGTTTTCCTCACTGAGCTTGACGAAATTATTTTTCCTGTAGCTCGACAAGATCGTTTTTAAGATCCACCGAAGTCTTGAACCGATGCTGACGGCTTCGGCTTTGGTACAGCACCAAAAAACGATCTTCCACTGGGGTCGTCTTTTTTTGCCTCTCTGAGCGTTTCTGCTGGTAGTCCCGGTCTCACGATATTTTTTTAAATTCCATGCCACAGTTTGTTGAGCAACATTTAATCTTCTAGAAATTTCACGCGTTGTCAAATTGAGATGTGACAGACACAAAATATTAGCTTTGCACTCCGAACTGATTTTTCCCATTTTTTTTCACTAAATTACTTCGATTCGATTCGGACTGCTTTCACGAGCTAAATGCACCTCTTATTCATAATAACATCGACTTTTATGCGCTATTTGAACGACATTTTGCTACCTAGTGCAAAAAAAACCCCGTAGCTCTCATAAATTCCAAGAACTGCGCCCGAAAAGTGTAATAAAATGTTTGACCAAAATTTCTCGAACGGCACTTTATGTACGAATCAAAATTGTCGGACTCAGCGGATGTTGGACTAATCTGGGGTATGGACACAGCAACATCCTGAATCTGCTTCCGCGAGACATGTTAGCATCAACAACAGATTACATTCCCCATAAGCTGGAGTTTAGAGAAGTTCCTAAAATTCACATTCCATACAGAGTGGAATGGACTAATCAGGTGGCAACAAACGATTATGATATACTCTTATGCTCAAAAACAGAATCTGGAGTGGTCTTAAGAGTTTTTTTTCGGAATCTCTAAAAATTCCTTCAGACTACCAATTTTTACTAGCGTTTTCCAGGCGCTCTTTTAATAGCAATCCAACAATAATTAACAACGTGGCCAAAAATTATGGCGCTTAAAGCACCAAACACATCTTCTAAGAACAGTGTCGAAATGAACTCGCGTGTCTAGGCAATCACCTGTCACTTGTTCTAGTGTGTGTCCCAGGGCACAGAGGTATTGAGGGCAATGAACAATCCGATGAACTAGCCAGCCGGGGGCGGTCGGAATAGTTAAGGGTAGAGTCTTCTCACACTATCTATCAAAAGCTCAGATAAAATGGTGTGAACTAAACAGTTGTACCATATCGAGAAAGATGTGGCCCACTTACAACATCGGGAGGACCAACGAGCTCCTTAGAAGGAGCACCGACATCGTCAGAACTGTAGCGGTTTGCACAGTTCATTGGCCAGTAGGCCATCATGCGGCTAGACTCGGTATCCCTTTCAATACCCACTGTCGCAGCTGCAAAGATGTGAACGAGAAAGAAACCATTGAACACTTCCTTTGCGGGTGCCCTGCCTTAGCTAGAGCTAGGCACCGCGCTTTAGCCAAACCCTTTCTCAACATTCTTGGTGAACTCGCGGAAGAAAGAATCGCTAACCTCTTACTCTTAATCAACACCAGTGTGTTTCAGGCCAGGAAAGTCCACAGTCGATCAAATTTTCACACTCCGTCAGATCCTAGAAAAACCCAAGAAGTCTAAATCTATACTCACCATCTTTTTATCGCTTTCAAGGCCGCATATGACAGCATTTATAGAGACGTATTTAGCCTTGGCATCCCTGCCAAACTCGTTCGTCTGTGCAGGATGACGATGGAGAACGCTCGCTGCTCCATCAAGGTCGGTAATGACCTCACCGACACCTTCGATGTCAAAAAAGGATTTAGACAAGGCGATGCGCTTTCATGTGACTTCTTTAAGAATTGTGCGAAACTCACAAGCCAGCAACTGAGGCACAATCTTTTAATTCAGATTGTCTGTGTCTGTCTTAAAAGTCTGTGCAACTACTAGCTTACGCCAATGACATCGACATAATTGGCAGAACACAGCGGGTTGTCACTGGTGCGTACGCTAGTATCGAAACAAAAGCCGCCAAAATGGGTTTAGCTGTAGGGCCAAACCAAGTATATGCTGTCGACAAGAAGGAACACACAACATCGACGAATTGGACAGAACGTCACTGTTTCTTTGGGCCGAAAAGGCAATTGAGTAGTAAGGCCCTATCCCGAACAACTAACGAGACTCTATACAAGACCTTTATCATCCCAGTCCTGCCTTATGGCACTGAAGCATGGACTCTGTCTAAAGGGGATGAAGATATCCTCGGTCGTTTCGAGAGTAAAATTCTTCGTAAGAAATTCGGTCCCGTTTGCGTTCACGGGCTTTAGAGGAGAAGTTTTAACGATGAAATTTACGAGCTGTACATCGACATCTTCCTTGTCAAAAAACTGCGCATCAGTCGCTTGAGATGGCTAGGACATGTAGAGCGAATGGACACCAATGCTCCGGCCCGCAGAGTCTTCGAATCTAAACCGGAGGGACAACGCAGTGGAGGAAGACCTCTCCTTATTTGGCGCGCACAAGTAGAAGGGGACTTCAATCAACTTGGAGTGCGCAACTGGAGGCTGCTAGCTAAGGACCGGACTAACTGGAGAGGCTTGTTAGTTGAGGCCCAGGTTCACCCCGAACTGTAGCGCCGCCTAAGTAAGTAAATAAGGTTAAAATATATAAAATATATTGGCAAAATTATTCCCAATAGAGTGAGTACAATCCAAAGAAGACCCCCCAAAGATCCAGTTTAATCTGGATTATCTCGGTTGCAGCCGCCCTTGTGACATCGACTTATAATAGAAATCAACGGCGCCGGAAAATGTCAAAATATTACAAATATGTACATACATACATATGCAGATGTATTTCCTACCGTAGACTTGTATATGTACATATGTACTTCCAAATCAAATTCACCTATTTGTCACCTAATTTCTGTATGAAAAGAAAACCGCCGTATCTACACACCTTTTATATTGTTTTTGTAAAATACTCGTAATCTGGTTATTTATTAGTTAGCCACTCATGTAATTTATCAGCATTTTGTAAATTGATATCCGCAATTATCCGTCCATTCCATGTTCATAAATCACAAATTCCAACTCTCCATGTGAAATCTAGCCGCTTTGTCTCCCATTTGTCCGGCATTGTTGTTGTCGCTCCTTCGCTCTTACAACACATTGTTATGCCGTCTGATAAAATCAATATTTCATATCAACTTGAATGCTTCCCATAGTTTTGCCAATGGTAAACAACACAACAATAGACCCATCTAACTAACACTGGGCAACAACAATAATGACACGAGAAAAAAAGTACTGGTCCACCAAACAAAAATTTAATTCATTGCGCAATCAATTCGCTTGATATCAAAATAGATCTCAGATTTGCCGGGACTCTACGTAGTTGGGCCAGACCCTCACATCGGCGCCCTGTTAAAAACGTCTTATTTGCCATTAAAACTGTATAATTAGTGATGAAGTTCTTTTTTTTTGTATCTTAACCTACAAAAGGGTGAGATTCAGTAGTTAAGGCTGGGATGCTAGTGACTTGTTCGCCCAGTACTTCTAATGCATTTCTATTGGTATTTTCACGGGCGATGTATCAAGGCAGAGATTCGATATTTTTGCAATCTCCGTTTAGCATAATGGCATACTTCCATCTACCTGCAGTTGTTCTGTGATTTTTTTTTCTTTTTACCCAACAATCGAGTTAAACGATGCATGGTTCGAGAAAACGGTAGCTGGTGGTGGTTGCCACTGCGACAAATATGACCAGAAGGTCTGCGCGGCATATTTATTGCGAGGCTCAGCGAGACAATGATAGGAGATTTCGAGGGTTACCTTGTTGGCTGGACCTGAATGGCCATTCATTTTGGGCGGCAAGTTCCGGACATTGGGCAAAAAAAAGTGCATATGTATGGTATGTTTCCCCCATTCGAATAGCGGCTACCATGTGAGTGTGATACAATTTATCTCTTTGGCAATAGTGAAGGGAACTTTCTGTCGCGTAATATAAACACACGTGCTTCATTTCTTCGTCGCGCTGTCGGTGTCGATATGCTTCATATAACTGGGTTGCATGGTAGAATGGCGGGGATTATAGAAAATTTAGATTAGAGGCGCTGTGGACCAGAATTCATGCATAGTTACCAGGTTGTGAGTAATGCAAGTTGACAATACCTCTAGCCAACGTTGCGAGAGAAGCAAGGAACTACAGCGCTTTAGCGGTTTAAGATAAATATCCATACAGTGTGGCTAAGAATTTGTCTGGAGCTATTTGATGTGTTATGAGACTTTTGAAATTGGTATTACGATTACACTGCTCAATATTTTGCAATTATTGTTGTTTTTTGAAGAGGTTATACCTTCGGATAATTTATGGAAAATGATTTCATTTAAACGGCTGTTGCGACTGGCTTGGGAGTAGCCAATTTTGTAGTACATTGTCGATGTACTACATACATGTACTACTTGTGGCTCAATTTTGCAAATATGCAGGTCGATGGATGTTTTCCTTAAGTAAATTGTTTGCGCTTTTTAACAGTTCCCCACAAAAAAGAGTTCAAAGTCCTCAAATCGTAGCTACACGATGGCAATAGACATCTCCAAAACTAAAGCTAAATACCCGGTTACTTAATGCGCTAAAAGTCGATTGCTTATACATACGTCGGTGTCGTACGTTACGTTACCATAGTCAATTGCGGCTGCAAAAAAAATAATTAACGCAATTTGTTCACCGTAACGTTGCTGCCAGCTACATGTTCCAAGAAGTAGAATCCAATAATGCCACCGCACACCGCACAGTCGCTCTTTAAGGATGTTTAGGTTTCTCAACGACTAGAGGTAGAATTTCGGAATTCTGAATCCTACAGTTTTGCTTGTTGATAAAGGTTGCGAGATGAAAATAAGCTGCATCCAAAAAGATAATTTTACAATCTAAATCGATGTTATTTTCAAACTCAAGCCCACTTAGAGAAGCGATAATGGTGAGAACGATTTTTTTACTTCAACTTGTGAGTGGTTGGTCCTTGGAAGTAAAGAATGCGTCTTTAAAGAAGTGCGAATGATATTCACTTGTTAAGTTCTGCGATGAGTTGAGTTAGTTTTCAAGTACATTCTAGTCAACATCAGCAATTCTTTCGTCTTTGCGAACTCTTCGGGTTATTCATAAGCATGATCATTTCTCGAACTTTTCTTACGAATGTCCTTACACAAACCGCTGAGGAGGCTTCATTACTATTTTGTTCAGAAATAAAACGATATCTTTTTTTACTGCGAGCTCTTCACAATGCGTGTATCAATATTTCATGCTCATTAATGTTGTCAATGGGTTTCAGAGTAAAACCTTTTGAGTTTGGCAGCAGAACGCCATCGCACCCTTGCCGAGTGAAACCAGCCATCGACTTCGTCCACGGCGTTCGGCATCTGGTTCAAATGGGAGTGCGTACCCTAAACTGCCTCATAGATGCCAACATACGCTGTTATTGATGATCTTTTTTTTTGTCACAAAATGTGCCAAATCTTGAGCTTCTCAGCTCAGTAGGCTAAGTCTAAGCCTCAGCATGCTTCGAAGCTACTAAAAAGTTGTATTTTTATCGTGTAAAATAATTATCTTGTCCCCGATGTCCAGCGAGTTGTTAAATGGTTCATCTTTCATCATCATTCATCCAATTTTTTCCACCTTTCCCGGTCTACAGCTAGATATTTCAGTTGTGGCCACGTTTTGCTCTGAGTCACTGCTAAGACAGTTGATATCCACGTTGTTCTTGGTCTTCAAACCCGCCTCGCACCCTGAGTATTTCATTCGAAGCTCTGCTTCCCGATGTTGTCATTTGGCTTCCTCAGTGTGCGACCAATCCAGCGCCATTTTCACTGCATTATCTAGATATTCAACAGCTTTGACTCGTTTTTCGCTACAATTCCTAGTTGGATAAGGAATTGCGGCCAACGAATCTTTAGGATGTATCGCAGACAGCGATCAACAAAAGCCTGTAATTTCCTCGTGATGTTTACCGAGACTTTCCAGGATTCACACGCATACAGTAGCACAGATTTCATGTTAGATTCGAAGGGTCTCAACTCAGTGCGTAAGGAGATTTGACTGGATTTCCAAACTGGAGAGAGGATACCAAAGGCAATGCTTTACTTCTTCTGCTTTTAACGTTTAAGTCAGTTCCGCCATCAGATGACACAAAACTTCCTAGTTAGTTGAACTGTTTGACCTCCTTAATAGTCGTCTGTTTCAGAATAAGAATATGGGCAATAATACGCTGATGCGTGGAGCGACATGTGGGCATTATTTTTGTCTTTTTACCGTTAATCCTAAGACTCTCCATACATCTGCCAGGAAACATACATATATCATGGGCATAGTCCAAATGACTAAGCCTTTCAAACGGTCTCCATTGGATGCCATGTCTCTCAGCTGTACCTCTGGTGGCATTCAGTACATCATCTATCGCCAGTAAAAAGAAGAATGGCGATAGAATATCCCATTCCCTCACTCCCTGTTCCACCTCGAAAGAGTCTGAGTTCTGTTCATTGTGCGGAACAAAACACCTTGCGTTGCAGTAGGGCTCATTTATAATAGCAACTAAGAGGGGATTCCTTTTCTGAGAAGCGACCTTCATATGCATTCGCGATTAACCCCGTCAAACGCCTTCTCGAAATCTACGAACATGAAGGTAAAGCGGTGACTTGAACTCGGCTGATTGCTCGAGAAAGATACTCAAGGTGTTGATGTGGTCAACGCACGATCGACCACTGCGAAAGCCCGCTTGATGCCTTTTAATCCTTGCTGTTTTAAAACCATTAACCTCTTAATATTTGTGCATACTTCCTTAGATGAGAAATCGAAAATATACAGAGCTTCGCGAGACTTTGAAACATTGTCTTTCTTATTTCGTTGCAATCTGTAGCAGTATAATCATCATTAAAACCAAGGTGCACCCACGGAATTCGCATCGTTATATATTTTTTTTTGAAGCCTCATTACCAGACCACCAATGTCACAATATCGACTTTGTTTGCTTTACTTTGCCTTGCAGATGAACGTATATCAACCAGTCCTGTAAGAAAGGCCAGTCCCACGAGACAGGCGAAGTAAGACGTGGTGGTTTCCTAAACAAAGAAAACCCAATTAGCACCAAGCTGCTGTGACGAAAACTCATGTGATCGGGATATTCACACCTACTCCAATAGGCCAGTGTCCTGTGGTGATCGCTGTTATTCTGGTCATGCGTTGTACTTAGTAAATCGTTTATAGCTTGGCCACGTCTTTCTGGATGTGATGCAATTCGTTTGCCGAGTCCATCTGAGGAAGGAAGATTGAGGAGATATTAGCCCTCATTGCCCCGAGCAGGATGTGAATTAGTTCCGCAAGTGAGCAATGGAGGGCTGCTTGTTTCCACAAACTGTGCTATGCCCTGGAACCAAGATAAGAGTTACCATGAATTGACCACCTAGCTAGGTTAGCTCTCTTCGGCATTTTAGTACCAATTCGAATGATATGATTACCGAGTCTGATTTGGCGACAGGCTTCACGGATAGTGAATAAATCCACTTGGAAAACACTGAAAACATCCGGAAATCTATAAGTTTTTGAGATGTTTAAGGATTCCGAACATACACCTGCACTGAACTACAGTTCATCTTTGAACCGTGAGTGTATATTGTAAGATCGAAATACTTATTCACCTATCCGTCTTGCCTTTCTGTTGTTCTTGTGGGGAATTGTATGTTGAAACGCTTTGTAAAGTTTATTGTGAGTCTATAGGGGGCAATGTGAGAGAATCTGGGCAATAGGCATACAAGTTGCATACATACTACCATATTCTCATAGAAGAAGCTCCATAGCTCCTTATTGAAGAACAATCTCATTGCGGAAAGAAACGAAGCAGGTAGAGAGAGTTGACACTTACTCCTAGAGGGTAAGGGTTGTCAGGTCATATATCAATACCTAGTCGTATATACTACTTCAAGGCCAATACACTAGCCCAGTTTTATGCCCATTTCTTTATAGTATCGTTATCGTTCTGTATTTTTATTGGTCATACGCCTAAGTAAGTCGAACAATTTTCAGCCTCAGAAAACACCATAAATTTCCTTACATATGAATAATTCATTTAATAAATCAGATTTCCCGACTCATTCCTCTCGCATGTGCAATTTATGCACAACTAACCGTTCACAAAGGCAACAAACGTGCTAACCATCGCTTAGATATTATAATCCTTGTAATGCTTCGCTAATTAATTTTGAACACCACCATTAGAGCGAGAGCAATGATTGCCTGCTTGTAGGCAATTGTTTATCCTAACGGTGTGTAATCGTAGTATCCGTAGCGAGAAAACAATGTTGGCGCGCTTGTCGGCCAAACGAAATAATCACGCATTCAGCAATTTTCTCATGCATTCGTCGTTCGGTGAAGTGCACACACAGCCATGTGTGCAAGGATTTGCATTCTTCTCTCGGTGCTGGACTATAATTTATCCATTACATCATTTTATCACACCAGAACCGCAAAACCTCATTCACCTGCTAACCTCGGAAGGAGAATCTCTATTTAGTTCTCTGTTCACAAACGAAAAGATAAGCAGATAGCTTGGACGTTGGTAATCATATGTAGGTATACCTACCAAGCTCATAGGCTAATTAGCGAATGCATGCGTTCTCGAAAATGCACATTCATACAAGGTATGCAGCGTGTACATCTGCATCTCTCGGTACCACTGTACATATCTATGTATCTGTTTAGTTGTTAGAATGAAATTTATTTTTCCATTGTAGTTGTGTAGTATCTAGGCTATGCTCTTACTATGATGATGATGACGTTGATGCACCTGATGAAACTACTTGCAGCTCAAAGGCATTAATAGCATTAAACTTGAAATAATAATGAGAAATCAGGTTCTGTGATATTTCATTGGTGCGCACAGTGCAGATTGATGATGCTCCGAGCTGAAAGCGTAAAAAAAAGAAGATAATTAGATTCAATGTTCTTGTTCAGTGGGGCCGTGTTACTATTCTCATCGTTGGTTCTACTAAAATTGCAGCACACAGCGCTGGTTTGGAGCATGTATTTGTTATGCTCTGAACCACTTAACAATAATTTTTCATTTCCTATGTTTTTTTTCATCGAATTAGCAGGAAAAAGTAGTTGAATGGCAGATGATGATGAGAAGGGGAGCTCCGGCTGACATGTGTGTGGTGCGCCTAGCTCTTATTTTATGTGATTAGCCTAGTGTTCTAGAATGCTAATTACAATTAAAGCGCCCAAATTGGGTATCAACAGCGACATGTTCGAGTGCAGAGGTGTAATATTTTTAGCTAAGGAAGTATGTATATTATACAAAATGAAGGTAGAAAGCTGTAATTACTTCCTTGCTTGAAGGACTTCCCCAACTGCGCATCAGTCTCCTTAGGTTAGGATAGGTATGTGGGCTGGCAGGGAGAAGTTCTCCACGCCACACTCATTCCGTTGGCGTGCTGGAGGGTTATTAAAGAAGTGTCTCCCCAAGAACTTGTTTCTAGAATGTTGGAGGCCGGGGCAGTGGCATAGGAAGTGGGTTGTATCCTAAATCGCTTCCCCATCGCCACAGCCTCTGCAGAGCTCCTCTTCTGTCAGACGCAGCTTTTTCATATGATACCGCAGAGTGTTGTGTCCTGTGATGATATTCACGAGGGTGGAAATGAATTTCCGATCATTCCGCACAAGTCTCTTAGTTCCAGCTTTGTCAAAAGTGGGCCATAGTTTCCACCTATAGTTTGCCTCTTTCGTGGCTTTTTTCCCTGCTTCAAGCTTAAGTGTAAAAGACGGGATTCTCACGGATGGGTCTGTTAATTTGGTGGTCGATGCAGAGTCACCCCTTGCCAGCTCGTCAGCCTTCTCGTTGCCTGGTATTCATTCATGTCCAGGAACCCAGCAGAGAACGACTTTATGCTGCGCGCCAAGAGCCTTAAGTTATTCGCGGCAGCACATCACAGGCTCCGATTTTATCTCAACAGCAGTAATTGCTTTGTTGCCCTTACCGCAAACTCACGGACTGCTGTTGTCACTGCCAGGACCTCCGTCGAGTCGAATTGATCGTGCTATTCCCAGAGGTTCAGAGAAAATGTCCACTGTCCATTTTGGAGCCGTCTGGGTGCACAGATATGGATTGCACATTTGGTAAGTGGTAATTTTTCCATTCTTCTCTGCTAGGGTAGGGGCAAGAGAACGGTCTCGTGTCTAAATATGCCGTAATGTAGTCCGTGATAGGTACATGGGCAATGTAGTTTTGTAGGATCATTGAGTGATCCACAGTATTTCTTTTCCAGTTTTCAGACTGGCTATTTTCTTATGGCGCCTACCTCTAACTACATGAAGATATCTAGAGGTAGCAGGTTGAGGATCGCCTCAAGACCCGCCGTTGGTGTTGCTCTCATGGCACTGGTGGTTCCGATGCACGCTAGTCTTTGTACCTTCGTGAGAGCTTTAGGTTGTCTGCCACCATATTAGACTGCCATAAGCCAGTATAGTTCTAACAATAGCTGTATACCTTACCCACAGCATAATTTTGGGAGAGGGGCCCCAGGTTTTTCCAAAAATTCGGCTGCAGGAGTAGAGGGCTATTGTTGCCTTTTGAATTCTTTCATTTATATTCAGTTTCCAGTATAGTTTCTCATCAAGCACTAGTCCTAGGTATTTCGCACTATCTGAAATTGTAAGGCGGGTGTCTCCGATAGAGGGTGTATTAAATTGCGGAATCTTCCTTTTGTTGGTGAAAAGTCCCAAATCAGTATCCTTAACATAGCGTACAAGATCTCACCTGTCATATTGTGTGAACGTCTGAAACCTTCCTTAACAACCTGAATTAGGCCAGCAAAGTCCATAGCAGATCAAATTTTCACACCTCGGCAGATCGTGGGAAAAATCAAAGAAGTCCAGCCTAAGACCCATATGGCAGCATTTATAGAGACGGACTATACAGAACCAAGTTTAGTTTTGGCATCCCCGATACCTTTGATGTCAATAAAGTATTTGGGCAAGGTGATATGCAACATATTTACCATGATTTTAAAAAGAATTGTACGAAACTTCCAAGCTAACTCCGGAAGCACAATTTGTCAAAAGTCTGTGCACAGTTTTACTAACGTACGCTTCAGTTATAAGGAGCTACCATACCAGCACTTATAACTTTAGCACCAAAGCTCTGCTACACTAGATACGAGCGAATACACGACAAACGCAGAAGTGTCTCGCAGCTAACCAACCAGATAGAAGTGCTTGCAACAAGTCTAGTACATACAGACTCGTCCCTTTCTAAACCTTTAGTTTGATTAATCCCCACAAGAGGTTTCTAGAAGTGCAGATGGTATGCCTCTGCAGATTAAGGACCATTAGATACTTGTTAAAGCTTTCTCAAGAATGTCGTGCGTATCTGCTCCTTGAAGATCACAATTCGGCGCACCTGATCAAATTTTCCTTACCAAGAAATGGGAAGCATGGCAACTGGTCAAGGTTCTTTTTTTTGGTCGGGGCGGGCACACCCCACTGGAGCACTCGAACTCAAATACTGATCCATTGTACTACCAGGTAGAGTACCCCATTTTACTCTATAGTTTTTTCGTCTTTCGTAGAAAGTCGAAAAGGAGCTTCAATGATAAAAATCTTACAGAATCAGCACTCACCACATCAGCACCGAAAATCCGCAAAAGGCAGGACAATCACATAGGAAATGCTCCGCCGTGTCGTCGCCTTCTCCACAGGCGTCGCAGATAGGGGTATCACTGTAACCTGGCACACTAAAGTGTTTGGCAAAGGTGTAGTGGCCCGCCGTAAGAACGCCAGTAAGTTGTCTGCAGTCCTTCCTGCAAAGAGCTAGCAAGAAAACCGCCGATTTCCTGCAGAAGTCAGGACCATTCGTTTAGTCAGCCTACATTCTGGAGAGCTATGTATGTCACCTTCGATTGTATTCATTTAAAACCCAATCGTCAATGGAAGCCCTGACCAAAGACGTTGTTATTCCGTTGCGTCCTGGGACCCGGACGAGTTTCAATGAGTTCAGCTTTTCGATCGAATTCAAGTTTTCTGCATTCGCGAACTATTTTGGAAAAAGTTAAAAGGTTGAGCAGTGCATTAAGCGCAGCCTGGCTATCGCTACATATGCAGATATTCCACCTGTTTCTCACAATATAGTCCGCAGCCATTAGGACTGCATACACCTCTGTCTGAAAGACAGATGCTGTATGCATGTGTAATGTGTAATAAAGCCTAATGTTGCCGCATTCCATGAAAACACCAGCGCCGGACCCCTGTCCGGTCTTGGAGTCGTGCGTAAAAATGCGACTCCTTTGCTGGTTCAGACTCTGGTCAAAGCCTGTCCTGAACATGATGGAAGTCGACTACAAATTTTTGGTATAAAAGCTACTCTCACCGTTCGCCAGGGAATTGGTATGTATGCCAGTGCCTGTTAAGAGTTGACAACAACTGACTGATACCCTGCTTCAGCATGGCCGGGAATATTGACTTAAAACCATCAAAAGACGCAACAGCGTATTTAATAGCCTCGCTCATCACCACGACCGACGCAGCTACGATGGGTTATTTGGCTCAGCCCGCTAACAGCCTCAATGGTAGAGATTGGTTGCGAGCCGATGTTGACCTGATTTCCTAGAAAGTAAATCTACAGCCGGAGACTGAAAGCCTCTACCTTCGACTCAGTGAAAGCACCATCAGGTTTTCTGAGCCATTCCGGCCTGTTTGATTTTCCGTTCCTGAGAACCCGCTGGTTTCACTAAGGGTTTCGATCTTGTTGCAAAATTTTTGTTTTTGTTTCGATCGGTAAGGACTCCAGTCCCCTTCCAAATTCGTCTTAAGGGACTTATTTAGAAGTTTTCTGGTTTCCTTACACATTCACTGCAGTTCTGAGTTCTACCACGGAACTGGTCTTCTGCAGTGGATTTTCGACACGTCAGTTCAAAACATCGGGTAAGGGCGCTATTCAGGTCTTGAACAAGCTTCTTACTTCATGTTTCAATAGGAGCGTAAATAAAGTGCAAAGGTAATTTTTAAATTGGGTAGTTTCACTAAAACCCCAAGAGGTGCTAAGTCCCAACCCTTATCCTCGTCGACAATCATCAGTTTTTACATCAGTCCAATTGTAATTTCGGTAAATCTCTTCCCATTTTTTAATTCAAGCCTTCATTGTAATCATCATGATTCCGCTCATAAATTATTTACTTATACCGTTGTGTGTGTAATTAAATTAATTTTTATTTAATCCCCATCAATAAACTGAGTGAAATGCGCTGTACGAGTATCAGTATTTACCCGACCAGAAAAGAACATTTTGAGCTGAAATTAAATTTTAAAATCCACTTCGCTAAGGATAACATTTTGCCATCCTTAGTACTCCTCGTTCATCTCCTCTTTTGTCATTAAAAGAACATAAAAATTATTTACATGGCTTTCCTTTCACAACCCAACCGAACCGCCCAGCCGTGTCACAACAAGGAATGTAGCCACTTTAAGTGGTGAATGTATCATCGTCAACCCCCCCACAATCATTAAGGATACACAAATGAGCACTCACGTCCGTGTCTGGTTTTAAAGTGCAACTCTTTGTCCTTTTTCCATCGTCTTCGGCATCATCATTGGCGTCGTCGTCACCTTTTGAACCCTCGAACGCACCCAACGACAATACTCCGAGTATAACATGTAGTTGAGGTCGAGGGTGGTTTAATTAATGTACGTACACATCCCGAACCTTTCGAAATGGGAATAACGCTTCCCCCCAGTGGGTCTTAATGGCACATATTGAATGCAGATATTAATTAAGTTTGTTTCCTCTTAAATATGTAATAAATCTCTGGACACAGTATAAGCAGAAAGGAAGCATCCTTGGGAATTGTAATAATTTTTGCCTACAAATCGGGGGTGTGTGTGCGTGTGTAAAAATCGCATAACAGATGTGACTTTCATCTTAGCAGTAATTAATTATTAACTTTAGCTAGAGAAAGATGTAATGTGCTACAAAGAATCTGTACTATCACGTACACATGTTCTGATGTTAGTATACAGTCAAGATATTCAGATATGACAGACAAAGTTTTGCAAAAATATTATTTATCTTCTTCTTGGATTTGAACTTTGTTATCCTTAATTTAAGTTAGTTTCTTATTTAAGATTTGAGTAAGGCGCCTCTGTATAATCCCACCTTCAACACGCATTCTAAATATAAAGAGGAAATCTTAACCCCTTTCCCTTTAACTCCACAATTGAAAGGAAGTATGGAGCAAATGGAATAAAATAAAGGATGCAAATTTCTTTTCATGTTTCCCCCCCAATAGCAGAGCAAGCAATGGGGGTATGCTAACACGATATTTCACAATAGAGCTGTCTTAAGTAAAAAAAAGGACACCACCGAGTACAAAGGAAATCAACCGATACAATAGTCTCAACGAAAGGAAAACCAATAAAAATATAAAAGAGAAAGGAATTTTTAAAAGAAATCCTTGAGACTCACAAATTGGATTTGAAAACAGCAGCACAACCTATCCACGTGTATCTTTAAAAGTTAACTCCACAAGCTTGCAGATAAATGTGTCTAAATAAATCAGAGCAAAGACGAACTTGCCCTAGCTTTTGAGTTTGTATCTGTGAATCTATTTCAAAGGGTCTTTATTATCTTTTAAAGTAACCTTAAAAATGATAAATGAAGACGGAGTCGTACAGAAGCACTCTCGAAGGACATGAGATACAAAGTCTAACAATTTTATTGTTATACAGTCGTTGTGCATTAAGGTGCTATCTGTCTTTTGCTTTGTTTTCATTTTGCGATACTTAAATGTTAATTAAGAGATACTTTACGTGATAATGAATATAACTTCTTGCACAGTGCATTCGTTGTGTGGAAAGTGTGTGTGTGTATGGAGGGAGGGACAGACAGCCGGTAGAAGCAGGACAGGGTCAGTATTTATCTGTAACAGTTGCTTGGTGAAAGATAACCTGCACGTGGGTATATTGATCGTAGAGGGTAAGTGGTTGGTAATGTTGTAATTAAGAATGAATATTCAAGTGCTTTCTTGATATAGTGTCACAGGTGGCTAAGTGTGGACAAGTAATTTGCGATAAGGAAGTTGACAGTTGGTAGACAATAAGTCTTTGGTACATTAACGCAGGCATTTGTTGACAGTTGATGGAGAAGATCTATTTTTAAGATGTTTTGTAGATTAGCAACAAAAGGAGGATGGAATCAGGATAAGAACAATGGGAAAGTATTTATAATTCAACTCAGAACAAAGAAAAAGGTGCAAAATATCACATGCTGCGGAGGAGCAGACTGTCGGAGGAATTTGAAATTTCAAGAGGATGGCACAAGGCCACTATTTCTTCAGAACCTGATTTCTGGTGATTAGGGACGTTCATTGGAATACTTTGTTGGAGTCTTACAAAATCTATCAAAGACCTCGAACATGCCGCTGATATTTGCTGCTATCGCATAAAATTATGAAACTGCACTCAATACCCACCGATTTGGTGTAAAAGGAAACTCTGGTGGGGCTGAAAATAAACAAATTTACGACAGTCTATCTACCTTTAGTATAAACATTTCTGGATAGATCGAATAAAAACTTGCAGATTCGTTGGGTGTATTATCTCTTAACTCGACGTAAGCATTTGAATCGAGGAGACATGTTGCCTTAAATCTGGAGATAAACCTAAGCACTGAGTTGCGAATGTTTCACCCAATCTCGGGAGTCCGTGCAATTATGAGAATGCAACACAATGTTATAAAAAGATGCAAATTTTCTTCAATTTTTATCTAACCAAAGCGCATTTGAAATATGAAGCTTTGTGGGAGAACGAGCCAGGATCAAATATACAGAAAGGGAAGTAACTGGATGATAACCGCAAAGCCCACTAGAACACTCCATGGAAGTCACTTAGCCAAGATGGAAAATAGCAGATCGTGAGTAGAAAATTCTAAGAGGAGTAGAGACAATTAGGATGAGCTTACTGGAAGCTAAAACATATCACAGGTAAACGTACACGATGGTACAAAGTTCTGGTGAGTGCGTTTTAGACCCAGAAAGATACAAAAAGCCTAAGAAGATGACTCTAATAGCGTACATCAGAAAAATCTGATCATCTCCAGTGTTAAGTTTTGCACTACGAAAGAAGTAAGGTTCGATGATACCATCATCGTGAAAACCGGCTCCAAGCGGTGCATTTTTCGATAAGTACTTGGGGTGTTAAGGATCTTCTGGATTGGTCTACCTCCATGTACATATTTGGCGCAACAGACCGTATGTGGTCCAAGGCCTATCTTCTCGCGAAAAAACGGATCCGCTTGAAACTGCTCTGTAGATCATCGAGCGAAAGAATGATAGTCCTGTGGCTTAAATTCCTAGAACAGCTGGGTCTTAAACGCATGTAGGCCAAAATCTTTGAACACGCAGTGGGCTGACAGAGCTCTATTAATACAACCGATGAAAAATCTATAAAATTGTATCTTCTCGTGAAATTCTTTTCAAAACGCGCATTCCTTTGGTATGTGTTCTTGCATCATTTAGAGATCATGCAGTATGAAATCTATTCACAGTTTGACAGATGACTTGCTCAGATCGACAATTGTGTCCATTATGGAATGTCGGCAGGCTGTAGAGAGAAATTCTAGGCTTGCCAAGGGGAACAATCAAATAGATATCTTTAAGACCTAGTAACCGTAGATATCATCTATAGAAAATTAGACTTCTGGAAGGCGATACTTGTAGATGTCGTCACGAATATTTTCTCGAAGTTCAAATCTATCTCACAGACGAAAATATTCTTAGAAAAAACTGATACTGAGGGAAAACAAAAAAGAAGTCAACGAAGAATTGTGAATTGCATACGGTAATTCTGACTAATTTTGTACAAAACTCACAGACTAACAAAAGAGACACAATCTTTCAAAAGTTATAATAGGTATAATGCCGATGTCACAGACGTGCTTGGAAGAACATAGTATGCTGTCATCGGTGTGTAGCTGACAACGCTGTTTCTTTGGTCTAAGAAGACTTAATCAATTGTCTTGTTGAAGTAACTCTGTAAGAGATCTTGATTACGCCAGTCTTCCACAGATCTAATTTGGATGATGGTGATCCTGCTTGTGCCAGAAGAAAAATTATTTGACTGACTTCATAAACAGTGAATGGAGGAGAAGATACAATAACGAACAGTACAGGCTCAACAACATATCAGAGGAGTACATATACACCGGCTGTAGTAAGATACTGGTAAAGCAGATGAACACAAACCGTCCATCCCAAAGGCGCAACGGTATAGGGGAAGACTTCACCTTAAGGGACTCGCATTAGTGAAGATGGATCTAAAATAAATTATTCCATGGAACTGGAAGCATCTGGCTAATGATCGAGCCGACTGGCTTGATAGTTGCTACTCCGGGCCATCCCAGACTACAGCGCTGTGAGAGACCGTTTCGATACCTTTTCAAATATATGTATGTACACATATGCAAGCATATATGAGTATCTTAAGCACTTGCTACTACTTATATAAACGTTCAATACATTATCTCCCTCTCTGCTGTACATTTGCTTTAATTTGCTGAAATCTTTTTGGGTGTATAACTACTAACTAAGGCCGAACAAATATATGTACATAGCTCCTACTTTATTCACTTTGAATGAACTTTGAAAGCTGACGTCTCACAAAACAAACCAAATTCCCACCGTTCTCACGTAGGTCGCTGTCAATTTTTGACACTACTTACCGTTAGACATTGAATTTTATTTGGATTTCCCTCCAATCTACATAAAAGTACTCCTAAATAAGTGGATTATGTTACAAAATATTAGCAAACTCTCACACATTGGCTATAGTGACAACGACAACGACGATGGCGAGAATTGGTTGACAATGCCACCTCGTTGTCATGTCAAAACTTTTTGCTTATATTTCTATACAATTTGTGTTATTTTTTGTTGCTCACTCAGGCATATGAGTATGTATCTCTGCTCGTAGATACTCGTATTGCTACAAAGCTTGGAGTGATATATGATCGCAACAAGTCTATTAGGAGTACAAAAGGTGCTCGAATATGTATTTCTATCTGAAACTATCTACAATAGGGCTTGAAGCTTCCCACGCAATAATTTTTGCTGACAGAAAAATTGCAAAATATTAAAAAGAAAAAAAAAAGCACTGAAAGCAAATTTTCTATAGAAATGTATCTTACAAACTCAATACCTTTTTTTTCGTTATTTTATGTGAGGTGGTTGACTTTTTTCTCTCTCTCCCTTCGAAAGATTGGTTAACAAATGTACCTATCGACGGTGAAGATTACACCCATAAATACCAAATTTTGTTACCCATTAAGATTATGAACTTGAACTGATATCTGCCATTACATGCATGCGTGCAGATACTCCTTTTACTTATTTATTACGTCTTATGCTTATAATTCCTGGTTTTTAATGTGTGTATCCTGTTTTCTTATGTTCTTTGCAGGCAAATGCGATAAATCAAGTACGATTTGAGTCAACCGTAAAGTATCTGAGGTAAGCATTAATTTTTGCACGAAATCTTTGTATTCTTGGAATGGCAGAGGAGAGTTCCTTTTTTTGGGGTATTTTTGTTCAGCAAACAATTTTGGAAATTAATGCAAATAAATTAGTCTGAGCGTGATATGGTGATATTTTTTGTTGTTGTTGTTTCGGTGTAAAAATTAAAATTAAAAATTTTTTCGAAGAAAACCTTGACCGGTGCATTTAGGTTTGGGGTTTTGCGTCATCGGGTGAATATGCTTTTAATTATCAGATGGTGATGAGAGTAGGTGGCTTAAAAATGTGGTAAAATTGTTTATTGCGAACATGTTTTTTGCCACAGCGTAGAAGTAACTACTAAAGGTTAGTTGTTGCTTGACCTTCCCAAACAGGTGTACAATTCAAAAATTTGCAAAATATAAGACGTGATTTGTGTCATCTCTTAGGTTTATGTGGATACAAGCACTTTCATTCAACTGGTATATCGTGAGATACTGGTTTCAAGTTCGTGTGCCGCAAACTCTTTGATGTCTACAAAAATATTACGAATTTTGTTTTTTGAGGGAGAGAATTAAATTCAATGCAGTGTGAAAACTGCAGAGGTATTTACGTACTTCTTGCACTTCTTGTTGTCAAGGTAATAACTAAAATAGTTTTTAGTAGAGAAACACTTTAAATACACACTCGATACAAAGAATGGGTCTTCATTTTTCTAGTATGTCTTCCTACCAAACAATGTTCGTGAGAGCTCCAATTTTAGAGCCTAACTTAGGATCGGATTTGAAAGATCCACAGCAATGATAGTTCGGGAGCTTTTATTGCTACCTTATAATGCGATAACCACCCTATTATTGTGTACGCAAAAGGGTAGGCTGCTGCTTCTCGGACTGCCGTAATTTCCTTCGAAGTATAGTTTCATATGAAAGCGCGTCTTACTATGTACAGCGCAGTTGGCCTGAATTCGCGAGTAGCTGGCTAATTGCTTGGATTCCCAGCGTACCCGTCATACGAGTACATACATATGTACGCATGTATGTATGTACATGATAACCTAAGTCTTCCAGAAGGGTACTGTGACTTTTCTTGTTCAGTTCTGACTATTAGACCAGCACTGTTTCAACACTTGGGCATCAGAAAAAGTTTACCTTCTACGTCCAGTGAACCATACCACATTTTGGGGTCAGAATCTTTTCAAATCTACAGGACTATGCAAACCTTTTCAGGATAGTCCTGCATATATAGTTTTCAGCAGGGATATCCGGACTTTGTTTGCATGGATACTGTGGTATGTATCCCCCATTAACGCCTACACCCATATGAGAATATGAGATACCCTTTGTGCAGCAATTAATGCCAGAAAATAGTCATTTACGTCGCTCTTTCGCTGACTGGACTCTACAACAATTGCAGGGTGACCCGTTCCTTTTCATCGCAAAGTTGTGTCCAGCAATGCGGCTTATTTTTGGCTTTGTGGGTTTATTAATGAAATAAATTGTCACATGTTACGTGAGAAAATCCAAAAGAGACACTAAAAATGCACTGTACGGTATGGTTTGTACACTGTTAGCATCATCGAATTATTTTTCCTTTGCACCCTTGTTTTGTACCTTTTTCTGAATATCATCATCACTGGCTTGGAAGTTTTTACCCCGAGTCCACCTTTAATCATCCACGTGACAAGTTTAGAGAAAACTTAATTTATCACATTGCTCCTCGTACCTATTGCGACGAAACTACATCTTTATCTTGACGGCATTCCTCATTCGCCACTAGAAGCACTAATTGATGGGGGGCTACTATGACTACTTCGTGCAAGTACACACAGACCTTCTAACCAGGTAACCCGGGCGACCAGTACATTGAAATGTTAGGTAAAGTTGCTGCTGTACTAGAAGTAGATTGCGTAAACGAACGAAAAACACTGGTCGAGCCAAGTAAAAACAAATATCCTTACAGACAACGCCAAAAACATAATCACGTTCAGTGGATACGCCAACCTCTGTATTGTTTTCGAACAGGCATCAAATTAGAGCGGAATTCTCGGTATTTTCTGCGTCAAAATGCTTCCAATTCTACAAATCGAATTTCATGTTGGAAATCATAGCTTCTTTCATTTCCTCACAAGGAAATAACAAAACAACTAAACAAACAACCAGCTCTATTCACTCCCTCAGTCTATTCTACATTATAAACACCATGGAGGTGATTACCCTTTGCACAGCAAAACATTATTAGTCCAAGCAAACTTCATCAAGTGCAAATTGTGTACCTTTCTTTTGTACGCGCCACAATTTCAGACACCACCACTATACGCCACCCATACAGCATGTGGTCATCATCGTCATCAACATCTCGTCGTGTTGTTGTAGTTCCAAGCCCTCTAGGCATACACTATCTAGGCAATCAGAAATGTAGTAGCAAGAAACCACCAGCGGCGTACCTATCACTACCGCCTTCTTCATTGGCCAACATCATCACCATCGACATCATGGATGAATTCCAAAATGAAAATGGAATCCATTCTCAAGTTTTCTAGTCACGTTCGGTTTCAATCAGCGTGGTCTCAGCCAATTCCTAGAACTTCTTCTCCCTACCTCTCCCTGTATCTCTCTTTCTCTCTTCGGCGATAGATAGGGTCGAGAAGAACCTCAGGTAATGGTATCGGATCGCTAGATAAAATTCCATTTGGTATTATTATCGAATCGATACAGCACACGGTACTCGGACGACCGACGGTTTGTTCTTTCGGTGCTCGTCTCTGTGGAAATTTACGTGTGGCTTGGAATGATTCGTTTTTCTGTGGTTAATATTCAAGGAAGGACTCTGTGATGTGATGAATAATACTCATAGAACGAAGACAAAGAAAACAAGAAAGAAATATTGGTAAACAAAGAAAACCTCTCTAACGAGGGATATAGACGCTATTTTTAGAGAGTATCGGCAAAGGGTATTTCACTGGAAGGTGTTCTAATAACAATGTTTTCCTTCGATGGCTATTTGACTTCGTTTGTAATGACCACATCTATGTAGGTTTGTGGTCATAATGTTGTTTTGTTTGCGAAGTTGGTATCACGTGTCCTTTGATTAAGAATCATTGGGTGTCACACTAGCAAACACTCGAACTTGTCCCATGAGCACTGGAGACGCCTTCAGCATTTTTATAAGACTTTATGTGCATCCCAGGGCAATGGGTGGAAAATCAATGTCCAAATGAAAGGATAATAGAGACACATCACTCAATCAAGACTCAAATTAGCTTTTGGCTTGAAAAACTCTGGTAAAACAATCCAACCAGTCTTAGACAAGAAGTGCCAACGATAGATATCAGGATTCTTATGTGGATGCAATCAAAAGCGTTTGCTTCTTGACAGTCCGATATATTATAAATCCATGGTGAGGCTAACAGGTTTCAAAGGTGTCACCACTTCAACTCCAGGAACTATTATAACGTTAGTTACTTGGTAAGTTTTGAGGTGAGTCCTCTCAACAGAAGTCATTCAGATCTTTTCTAGTTTAGCACTGATCATAGTAGCAAATTAGTGTTAAATTGACGGGGATGCTTCCTTTTATGTTTACCCCTCCTTATCGCTTTCGATGTGAATAATATGATAAACAGACGACGTGGGTGGAAGCCTTTCCGTGCCAGTTCATTAGTTACCCAACTCTGGGGAATGTCATACATGGTATCAAGTAAAAGATGAGGTTTTGCTGTCAAAAGATGTGCGGCCACAGCGGCTGTTTTTGACGAAGCGCTCTAATGTTTACTTCAAAAAACGTGGTACCCTTGGTGCTCTTGAGAGAATTTTTCAAGGAATAGAAGCAGAACAAGCACCAAGATCTACGTCGAGCATTCCTAATCCCAGTTCTGAGCACTTGGCCCACTGTTTTTGGAAGTGCGACAGATTCCGATAAATGCTGACTTAAGAGCAAAAGTAACTCAGTCCAATAGTTACTGAATTCTCGGCGGTGTGCTGACAGAGGAAATGATTTTGTATGCTTATCCCAGTCTTGAGAAAAACTGACTGCGAAGCTTAAAAGCAGTTTTCCTCATTGAGCTCTAAGTAGCAAAGATCCAGAAGGACTGGTTACTAGACACATCTCAGCTTGGGTGGTTGTATCGGTGCTTCTCCACAAATCATGGTAAGCGTAAGTCTCACACAATGTTCTCCTTCCTCTTCTCTACTTTTTCACATATGTATGTATGGTCCAAAATACTTATATATCTACTGCCATCTTAACTATACTTAAGAAAACAATTAATTCACTTTTAGAAAATATTTAGACTCTCATTCCATGTACAAGTCGTCTGAGATTGTGCAGGATCACAACCACTTTATTCCTTTTTTGTAGCTCGTTACAGCAACGTTCGAACTTTAAGCATAAGATAGAATATAAGATTTTTTTCTACATCATTTTCAACATCATCCTCGAGCAAGTGATCATTTTTTTTTTCAGGTCGTCAGGATGGTTTGTATGCAAAGACTCGCATCAATAACTATCGGAGCATATTAGATTCGGTTACCGGGTTTCAATGGGCAAGGGACATCCTTTCCCCCAAAGGGCATCACAATGGGTCAGTACTGACCTGAGTGTGGCGGAGAGTCTCTCTCCCCGCCAACCCACATACCTAACCTAACCTAACATAAGTGATCATTTTCAAGTATGAGGTATCGCAAAAGTTATTACCTGATCGAAAAATGTTCTCGTTTTTACATGTCATCACGATTTTAGCTTTTGTGAAGTAACCAGAAGCAAAATATATGCAGCCAACCATGACTGTTATACTCTTCAAGGACGGGATTGATGGTTTTGGCTAAACTTGAATTTCGTCGTTGATTCTCTGGCCGCGAGGCACCAACTGGGCAAACAATCCGGCGTTTAGCCATTCGGGTAGAGGAGATTGACTCAACACAGACATGGCCAGCAAAGAATCAGCCATTCGGTCGCGAATATCACTGTTGTGGCTGTAGATATTCAAGAGGACGCTCTTTAAATCGAATTATGGTGAATAACTTAAAGATGTACCCGTACATAGTGCAAACAGTGCATCACTTATTGCCTGCAAACCTCGAATCACATACAGTCATTCTAAATCTCGAGAATGATTTTCCAACCAAAATCGTCATGAGCGACAAGACGCTTCACACATATGAGCACCAGTGAACTGGCATTATCGTTTCTAAAGCACTGCCAATCCGCCTGTTATGTATGAAGAGCCAATACATCCTCTCAAAGTCACTGTTTCGTGCGGCGTTTACGGAGGAAGGGCGACTGGCCCATATTTTTTTTAAGGACGACGTCAGAAACACCGTTTATGTGACTAGTAAGTGCTGCAGAACTATGATCAATGACTTCTTACTCCCGCAAATATACATAGTTATTGGGTTTGGAGAACATGTGGTTCCAGCAGGACGGTGCAACCACATACACACCACGAGCGACTGTGGACATTCTGTAGCAAGAGTGTCCCGGTCGCTTATTCCCTCGTTTTGACAATTTTCACTATCGTCCCATTTCACTGTTCCTGACTTCTTTCGTTGGGTTTTTTAAAGTCAAGCCACTGTCTAAGGGAGAACATCCGACAAGAAGTGAAGAATTTATCTCCAAAAGTTTTGAGAAAAGTCATGAAAAGTACTATGGAACGATCCCGAATTTACATTAACTCTGACGGCGGCCAATTGACCGATATTATATTCACGACTTAATGAAAAAAGTGTAATAAACATTATTAACAAATACAACCAATTCTTTATGTGTACAAACGAAGTTACTGCCTTACGAAATCGAGTAAGGACTTAGGGCGCCACATTGTTGATGTCCTTGTCGACCGACCACACTGGCCCAGTGCTAAAGTCCTTCAGTAAAAAAATGAGTTTGTCCGCGGTCTTGTCATTATGTCATCTTATGGCACTAAAGAAGAATTCGAATTATGTATGTACATATAAAAGCTCCTTGAAAATGTACAAAATCCGACTCACTATGGCTACATGTCCATGCACTTTGTTTGCTTCAATTCCCTGTCCCATTTTTATGAATGATATTCGATTCGATTGGTATGTACTAAAAAGATCTAAAAATGCAGTGACACCAATATGTATGCATGTACATGTTGAAGTTCCTAAACTGCACCTACTGCACACTGTCAAGTCATTGATGTACGACTTTTGTAGCTGAATTTTTTTTATAATCCATCAGAACCATTCCATAAGAAGCATCTATCATTAAAAAAAACAAAAACAACAACAAATGTACGTTGCCAGGATATGTTTTTCAATTTGAAGAAAAAAAAAATCTAGCTTCCGACGCCTCTGCAAAATAAATTACTTTAGGAATGAAAGGCTTTTCGCCTCTCTGTGTATACGGAGTTAGTGAAGCAAACTTATACCAATGCAACGAAGCCATCTATGTGTAGGTATTTATGCATGGTAAGAGCGTAAATCACATTTTATTATGCCATGAAGTTGAACATGCATTCTACATGACATGATCGTGTGTGTACTTTGGAAATAACTCGCAAAATAAATCAATTTGTACATTCGAGTACGAGTGTAGTGTGTTGCATGTCATGTCACCGCACACACATGAATTGTTGTGCAGCGAATGCAGCTTCATAAACCCCCTTTAGATGCACTTAGTCGCAGTTCACTTCACTTTGACTTGTCTCCCAAAGCAACTGAAGTAAATGCTAAATTTGATGACTGGAGTTATTTGTGAAATGGTGGAGGACTTGTGTTTTGATAAAAAAGGCTCTCTATTAATAGGGTATATGAGGGTGTATGAGGTGACTAATTGGAGTGTGTTTTCGTATGGAAGCTACACACTTCAATTGTATCTCCAGAAGATACATACAATGAATGGTTACCCTTACTTTTAAGCTTTTTTCCATTTCTGACTCTGGAATGCCAGTAGTAGAGAAAACTAACGCATCTTGGTTCTATTGCAGTTCGGTCATGTCGATACTATTTCCTTCGCATGTGTCTCCCTTTAAAATCTTACGAACGCTCTGACAGGCAAGTCCGACATTTCCACTGAGTGGTCTATGACTTTCGTTCGTATTTTTCAATTCAATTTTGCTAACCATGGCCGTCTTTCGCTACTTTCTTTCCGAAGTATCGACGTAAATCAGTCAAAACACAACTCATCAGGAATCGCTACCCAACATCAGTCGCGCTGCTTATATTACGAATGTCATACTACTTACATCAGCTCACACTTGAAGCTTCTTGAAATTGTTCATATTTGTGTCTTTCACAAAAACCCGACGCAGTGAGATCACGAAGATTGTTGCTCTTGGACATGTGCTGTAAAAAGAAGGAAACAAAAAAAGCGAGAACAAAGCCAAATATTAGCCTTTCTTTTCGCTTCTGAGATTCATAGTAAAACGTTTGTGACATATTACCATTTTGACGGATAACTTAGCTGCTTATATTGCAATCTCTCTAACACAAATTATTTCTCTAGATGTACAAAGTCACTTCACGACCTGCCTAGGTTACTACCTGTGGATGACACAGAAAACTTCAAAATTATTGATTTTATTGTTTCTCGAAATGTTCGCATTGATGTTATACATAATTTTACAGGCGCTTAAACTAGTCCTGAAAGTACTAGCCCACCCTTCCGAAGTCACCTCTGAAACAGGACTTTCGTAGGTTTCTATCGCTGCCTAAGAGCTTCTTATTGTCAAGTCGCTGAATTAAAAGAAATCCGAGCTGTAGGTCGATCAATCATCAATTCCACATTTCATTTTGACGTACGATGTGTGATGGTGCATTGACGTGATGGAGAGAAATTCGCCCTCTTAGTCGCCCTATACACAACATCCTCCAACAACTGGTGGTGCACATACTACATTCACTGTACGACGATCCTCCATGGAGGACTAGAGGCAACATCCGAAGAATCTGGCACACATTTTCAGAACGCCGTTCACCCTTCAGCTAGTACTTTGTCGGCTCCCACTAGATCTAAGTTCAGATACAGCCATTTTCACTTCGATAGGGTTGACTGGATTTGTATCTTTCATAGTCACTGCTAAGAGGCTAATACTGCTCGACAGCCGACTTTCATATCTGCAGCACCTACTGGTAACAAAGTAGACCGAATGCGTCATTACAGGCTTCTGGTTTAACGTTAAATCCTTATTTTGGCAACATTTTCGAACGTCATGTCCGCAATTGTCCCTCTCTACCTCTTTATTGCTAGATGTGCCTGCGGGTATTCTTTATCACATTGGAGGTTTTGTTGTGGTAGTGGAGAGGAACCCAGCTCATCAGAGTCGGTATCTCTGATGGCTTCTTGATAGTGACGTTTTTCCGTATTTTCAGATGGCGGCATGGCGAAGTGAAAATTTAGCGATACTCTATGGGTAAAGGCTGTGACCATCTCTTGCGATCACAGCTGTTCGACATCAAACTTCTCAATTAATTCCTTGGTTCGGATCTGTTCTGGAACTGGACATTGCACGGGTTATGTTAAATTCATGTTGGAATGTTCTGTCAGCAAAGCCACCATTCGTGAATTGTTATGAAATTTCAACGTAAACGGGCATCATGCTTGGTCGAAGCGACATGCTGCCGCCGTCCATGAATGCGTGCTCACAGACTTGAGGTAGGTTAGTCCTCAAATTTCTCTATTCCCAGTCGTTCACAAGAACTGAACCTTTCACAGACCTCAACTTGCCTAAATTTGCTTACAGACTTGAGTCCCAATCCGTATCAAATTCAGTTGACCACGGCAGTAATTTCTGAATTGTTTGTCCCATTTGTTCCGCTCCTCGGCCAAACTGATGCTCACCCTCTTCCTTCCGAAAGTACAGATATTAATGCGAAAAATGTGGAAAAAAATTAAGGCTTCCAAAACAACTTTCTTCTGGCAAATTGCTCGAAGCTATTGTAAGGCAATTTTGTAATCCATAAAAGGATAGCAGTGTGAATATTTGGTCTATGATCTAAGATGGCCTGACATAAAACAACACTTATCACGTCTACCCTTAGGTTGTGGCCACGTTGAAGTGGTGAGAATTTTATCCCGAACTGGTTGGTTTTGGAGGGTGGGCATATCTGCAGCACCTACTGGTAACAAAGTAGACCGAATGCGTCATTACAGGCTTCTGGTTTAACGTTAAATCCTTATTTTGGCAACATTTTCGAACGTCATGTCCGCAATTGTCCCTCTCTACCTCTTTATTGCTAGATGTGCCTGCGGGTATTCTTTATCACATTGGAGGTTTTGTTGTGGTAGTGGAGAGGAACCCAGCTCATCAGAGTCGGTATCTCTGATGGCTTCTTGATAGTGACGTTTTTCCGTATTTTCAGATGGCGGCATGGCGAAGTGAAAATTTAGCGATACTCTATGGGTAAAGGCTGTGACCATCTCTTGCGATCACAGCTGTTCGACATCAAACTTCTCAATTAATTCCTTGGTTCGGATCTGTTCTGGAACTCTTTTTGCATATGTACGTAACTGAGTTGCAACTGGATAGTGGTAAATGCCTAATTTACCTCCTCAAAACGTGCGGACATCCAATAATTTCGACATCTTACTTAGATCAAAAGAGTGACATGATCCTCATCGCGTAATATTTACGACGCTTTGCCACATCTATCATTAACATTATCAAAATTAACTTTCTGTTCACCGGACATTGCACGGGTTATGTTAAATTCATGTTGGAATGTTCTGTCAGCAAAGCCACCATTCGTGAATTGTTATGAAATTTCAACGTAAACGGGCATCATGCTTGGTCGAAGCGACATGCTGCCGCCGTCCATGAATGCGTGCTCACAGACTTGAGGTAGGTTAGTCCTCAAATTTCTCTATTCCCAGTCGTTCACAAGAACTGAACCTTTCACAGACCTCAACTTGCCTAAATTTGCTTACAGACTTGAGTCCCAATCCGTATCAAATTCAGTTGACCACGGCAGTAATTTCTGAATTGTTTGTCCCATTTGTTCCGCTCCTCGGCCAAACTGATGCTCACCCTCTTCCTTCCGAAAGTACAGATATTAATGCGAAAAATGTGGAAAAAAAAAAACAACTTTCTTCTGGCAAATTGCTCGAAGCTATTGTAAGGCAATTTTGTAATCCATAAAAGGATAGCAGTGTGAATATTTGGTCTATGATCTAAGATGGCCTGACATAAAACAACACTTATCACGTCTACCCTTAGGTTGTGGCCACGTTGAAGTGGTGAGAATTTTATCCCGAACTGGTTGGTTTTGGAGGGTGGGCTTACGCCCGTCACTTAGGCCTTTATTAGACCTCTTGTGTTCCTCTTGTCCATAAAACTGTTAGGAATAGCCTTGTTGGGTATCGTTGAGAGCCCCAGTATCTTCTGTCTTAACCTCGCTGTCCTACATCTTCCTCCTTACAGTTGACACAGATTGTTGCTCCTGTTCCGACTTCATGGGTTTGACATGTTTTTTTTTACATTGCCACTGTCCCTTTGTACTTATGTAATGTTGCCAATGTTTCTTCCTTTTGTGGATATTGGATTTAAAAAAAAGTAGCGATTTTCAACAATTGTAGCCATTTGTTGGTTAACATTCTCATAATACTTATTTATTGCTGTGTAAGTCACGAAATCAACCAACCATCCTTGGTTGTCACATTTGAGTCTATATTGACCCCTCGTATAGTCCAGACAAACAACTTACTGAAGAGTATTTTTCGACAAGATAATTTTTCGACCAACACCGATGTCAATTTGCAACCCATTTAAAGTCCAAACAGAGCAAAAGAGCGTTAACGAAGCGGACGGTCATTTCGTTTTGACTCTCAAGTGAGTTGGACCTTGTAAGCAAAAAGTATCGCAAGTCCTTAATGCTTTTTCGACTCCCATTCTAGCTTCAAAACTTTTTCATGATTCAGTTTTTCCGGAACTCATCGCTGGTTGAAATCAACATTCTACGTCAAGTTTGTGTACAGAAGACTTGTGGGAGCATAGATAGTCCTTGTAACTCTCACTCAACTTCGAATAATACAGTGATGCTATTGACAACTTAAAAGCGGAATACTAAAGACCAGTAGTCGTTGATTGGTCTTGTCTAAGCAATTGTGCTAGGAAATGCAGTTAACTTAATTGTTATTCTTAGCGATGAGGACTGACCCGTATTTACGGTACTGAGAGTCAAGCATGTAATTAATTTACTACCCTTCCCTTAACATCAATTAATCATAGTTCAGGATACCTTCTGCCTTACAATATTAAATCTTGCAAACTGCTTCATGGTAACCCTAACTTTACCATACACACCTCTTACATATTCCTACGACACCCCATACTTACACAAAATAGTCCCCTCTGTCAGGATACTTCAAATTTGTCATCATCACTCAGTCAGAAGTTTTGAAACTCCACGTACCATATCCGCTGCAAAGTCCCAAAACAATTTCTGTAATTTCGTAGAACAAAAAAAGGTTCAGTGTCGCCAAAGTCCCATGTGATGCAGATACTTCGTCGTTATCGTCGTCGCCAGTCTTCCTTGCGCCTCATGTCGATTCTATGATAAAGTTTAAACTATGTCCTTGCATCGTAGGATGCATAACTTCTATGGTTCGTTGGTTTGGGTAAAATTCACTCCAGCAACTAAGTTCCATTAAGTGTCGACTTTATTGTCGTGCACTGCCATAAGCAAAGCAGTAATTAAATCCTGCATTCCATCCACACACCACAACTCAACTCTTTAACTCGCTTTTTCTCTCTCGCTCTCTAGTAAAAAAAAAAAAGAAATAAAAGTGAAAAAGATATTTTCATGGTAGCGTAGCGGATGTGCGGATACCTGCTCGTACTAATGTTATATACGTACCTACACTTATGCACTTGTCCTTCCTTGGTGCTTTCCATAACTAATAACATTTGCTACCAGTGCTCGGGGAAAGATTGGACCTGTAAGGTGGAATATTTATTGTTGGAAGTACTGTTGTACTCACCACTAATGAGGTCCAACTTAGTACACTCAACGAGAATATGAATACCTTTAAGTAGTGTACAACAATAATGGTGGAAAACAGGGCTGAAAGAAAAGCTTCATGAAATTGAACTAAGGCTGAGTGATGGGCTCCTCATTTATCGAGATAATGCAATTTTTCTTAGCTTGTCTTACCATCGTTCGTAGCTTTCAAAACTGTTTTCAGAGCAATATGGAAAGGATCTACCAGGTACACAAAGTGGTAGTTTTTATCCTTACCCTTGAGGAAAATCTGCTACATATAACCCGAGGGATATTTCCGTTAACAATAAATCATTAATCATCGCGGTAAGTAGGTAGGTTAATGAGTTCTCTGGGAAAGCAGTCATTGACTCACGTAGACTAACAATCAACTCTTACCGTCAGAGAATGTCAGACAAGGAAGTGAATCTCAGGATGTCTTTTGGACCATTTTCGTGCAAATGCTCATTGTTCTCTTATGTAGGAGACAGACTGCTGGTATTGGCTGTACCATTGTACATATATGTAGTATTGAGATTCGCAAATTTTTGGTGGTATACCACCATCTTATTGATTGCAGCGCCACTTTCCTTCTGTTGGTGATTCTTTATAGCTTCTTTGACAATGCAAAAACAAGCAATAACAGCGATAAAGTATTTATAACAACATTTTTTGGAAATGAATTCAAGGAGGAAAATTCTATTTGCATTGGAAACAGTGAAAGAAATGGAAGTTTGGAGGAATTATATCGGCGAGCTACGAGAAGTAAGCCGCAATATTGGAGTGTTGCAAATGGGCAAAGAGCTGGAGGAGGTGCAACACAAATGTCAAATATACCACGTAACGCAAAAATCATCATATACTAGGAAATGCAGTCTGTCAGGGGTTCTGGTTCTGGTTCCATGGTATCAATACCAGAAGTCTGTCTCCCACATTAGCTAAACGGAACATTGACAAAGCAGACGACAAATACAATAGATATGTATAAGCCTTATCTCCGCTTTGACTCCTGCAGTAATCACAATGGACTATCTTAAGACACTGCGCATAAAGCAATAGTACTAAGCCTAACCAGCGAAAAGCAACGCATTGCCCAGCTGTTGTTTAGATAGGAATCCAGCATGATTCCGCCTCCGTCGTATAAATTCTTTTACAAAAGCCTTTCATTAAATTGTTGAGAGCCATATTCTACGATTAATCTTCCAACCGCTATAATTTAACGGGCACAGTATTTGGCTCAGGGTGTGTTTGACTGTAACCCGCTCAACACTGTAATCTAAACGGTTCTGTAGAAAAGAATGCGAATCTCCTATCACCTCCACCAGCTTAGCAGTCTTCTGATTAACCATCGGAAGATAATGGTTACTGACCTTATTCCGATCATTCATCCAAGAACGAGTCCTTGGTCTCTTCCATCTACCTTGGACTTTTGCACGTGAAGTCCTTAGTCAAAGGATCGATGAATATGGCTTTGATAACTTTCCTTACTTAAGCGAGTTCTTTCCTGTTCTCTTCAGTAAGCTCTTCTTGTTGAGTGTTTTTATATATCTCTATGAGTCTGGATGCTGAGCAGCACTCTCTGAAGTTGCGCTTGGAGTTGCTGATGTGTTGCGAGCTCGACGACGTGTCAAACCAGCAGGGTCCGAGCTGGAATAGGGGGAGAATGTTCTCGAATGGTAAGGTGAGCCCTCTACGCAGGTCGGGTTTAGTGGCCAGAGCTTTAGCTGACAGCTTTTCAGGAGCTCAACTTAGGAGCACTGGATTCAAGAGTTATTTTATGTTTTTGTTGTTTTTTTTTTTATCTGTTCACTGAACCCACGAGTTTATGGTATGGGCCCATAATCCTCCTTGACACCTTGATCCGTTCCACCCGAAAGGATAAAGGAAGGGGTGGGATAAGAATGGGAAGGATAGGAAAATCGACTATGTCTTAGCTTTATGTCTCATCTGGGGAACAGTTCCGAAAGTCTTTGAAGTTACTAGGCTCCTACATTGCGACGAGGTGTATAGGGAGCTTTTGAAAACTGCAATAGTATAGAGGATAAGGGATCTCCAAATTATACTGTTTTATTCGATAAGCTCTTGGGATTTTTGATTCCTCTTGGGATATTAGGAGTGATATAGAATTGCTTTCTTTGCCGGGAGACACCTATCCTCGATAACCAGAATTAATCTTTGAGTCTCCTTCTGCCTATCCCTAGGAAGGCCAGACAAGCACTTCGACCTTGAGAGATCTTTTGTGCTATCCCTAAGTTCTCCTAGTAATGGAGAGAGTATTTATCCCGAGCAAAGATCAAGGACGTGGAGGAACCTTGCGATGGTTTTTGCGGGTGACTCGTTGACTATGTTTGGGGAACTGAACTCACTTCGAAAGTGCCTGTGTCTGCTTCGAGCTATGGCGGGACAATCACATAGGATATGCTCGGTAGTCTCTTGATCTTCCAGACAAAATCGGCACATGTCCGTAGGACTTATGCCCATTTTGTGAAGAAGGTGAGTGAACAGTGTCCGGTGAGGAAGTCCGTGAGGAGTTCAGCATCACGATTGTTCAGTCCGACTCCTCTTGCTATTGAAGGCATTGATGAATCTCTTGGCTTGACGTAGCCCGGTTATTGAATTCCATTTCGAAATTCTCTCTTGGTGATCCCATGAGTTAAGCTCCATCTTTATGTGGCTGGTGGATAAGCCACAGTTGCCCTCTATTCCCTCATGTCCTGGAACCCAATGAATTGTAATTTGACCGTGAGCAGCGAGCTGCTTCACCGAGTCCAGGCAGTTCCAGACGAGCTTGGACTTCAGAGCCTTTATGGCTGTCTGTCGGAGGCGTCTGATGAACTCTCTGGCACATAGCTCAATTGCAAAAACCTCGTCTTGAAAGACAAATGTGGAGCAGCCCCGAGAAACTGCTTGTTTGAAGTTGGGGCCGTATATGCCTGCACCAACTCCGTTTTCTGTTTTTGAGCTATCGGTGTACCACACAGAATGGGAGCTGAAGGAGATTGCAACCGCATTACTCCATACACTGCGTTCCGGAATGATGGGTTTGAATGGACTGGCAAAGTTCATCCGAGAGGACATGAAGTCCGTTATACAAAGCGACGGACTGGAAAGCAGAGGGGAGCATTAGGAGTGATAGTTTCTTGATACTTTTACTCTGACGCCCGCCTTTGTGTCGATGTGATTGTGAGTTAAATTGCCTGTAGGGTTGACTCTAGTCTCTCCCGTAGTGTTGAGAGACATCAAGTTCTTATGCTTATCCTTTCCTATTTTCCTGCTAATTTGCATAAAACCACTTCCAACCACAACTCGCTTAATTGAGTGCTTTTAGACGTCCATTGAAAACTATCAAATTTCGTACAGAAGATCTGACTTTATTGGCACAAAATTTCAGCGTACTGAAAATAAGTATTGCATTCTAACTTGGGAACTGATTTCGTCGGTTCCGGACAACAGAGTTCGTGTTGTGTTGTCAAAGTCAAGTGCACTACCGTTCTTGCTCGGAGAAATTACCTTCTTGGTCTCGAAGTCACATCCGGCAATTTGATACCTCTGCGAATAATAGTTATAAAAACAAGAACTTACCGCATGACCCCCGGACCCATAGCCACTCCCGAAACGATATCATTTCTAACGCCTATTTCCCTATTGTAGCAATAAAGCGGAATTTGTTTACAGAGTTATGAATCAATTGGCGATTAATTTCTTATCTACTGCGTTGTTTGGTTTTGCTTCTCTTACTCCATTGATTTCAAGGCACGATTCCGAAAGATAAGCAAGTAATTTCCCAACACACCTTGAGTACGCGTCAACATGCAATACCTGGTGTAAAACAGGTTATGAAGAATGTTTCTCACCAATCGGTTAGTCATCTAAGATAAGGCGCCGCCGCAGCAAATTCTGTGACATTACTCTGCCTCCGAAGGAACGCCACTGTGTAAGTCAATCTTATCTCATTGCGATAGGTAATGTGCCAGTAATGCATTCGGCAATTAAAAAATGTGGGTCTCATCTGAAGCCGCACTCTATGTATGTATGTGCTACGTGAAAATGTTGACCAATTACAGTTTGCGGCAAGTTTACCAGATCAATTTGCGTAATTATACGACCCGCACTATGATTTAATTAGTGGGACCGTTACGCGACTGGCTAGTGAACTAATTTGAACATGTGTTCTTGCAGATACAAATATGGTTCGCACACCGCAGTAACTCTTAATGTAGGCTCACAATCCTGTTGCGAGGACCATATAAGGGGAGTCCGCCACTCGTTGAGTGAATTTGCATTTTATTATTATTGTAGTCTGTTGTTCGTAGATACACTCAGATAGGTTCTGAAGTGCTGAACGAATCAATGAATGAATGGCCTCCAAGGACGCAATGACGCGCAGATTCGTTGTTCTTGTCATGAGTAATGCCGTGTATCTGTTTGCCGATGATAAAGCAGTGGGAATTGAAAACTTTGTGCTAATGAGGAAGTGGGTGTGTATAAGTATTATGTTTCTCTTTCCTTCCTCCATGAGATGAGAGGATTAGGTTTTCGTAGTTATGGGGAAAATTTGTCCAGGGACGACCAATGTTTTGCTTTGCATGGGTTCCAGATAATGACGATGAGATTTTCAGATCTTTCGATGTATGTACATATCCGCTGACTATTACACTTTGATATGTGGATTCACACCGTGGTGACTTTGGGTAGAACAAAGTCAGGTCCTTATCATGCATCTTACTTCAAGATTGCAATGTCAAGCGCTCGTAGACGTTCTCATGATGCGGAAAGTTTTCTTAAAATCGACGACGACTCCCTTGAACGTCAAAATATTTTTCAAATTGTTTTGTGTTATTGTTATTGTGTTGTTAGAAGTCTTAGTCATGATGCGTCATTTAAAAATAGGTAAGACGATAGTCTACAGCTCTTTAAAGTTTCAATAGTCACCAAATCCACGTCATCTTTGCATTATGTTAAACCGGAAATGACTAATAAGAATCCAGTTGTATGCGATCTATGTGTCAAATATGTACATTGCACAATAGTCGATCATGCCTGATCATGCCTAGATTGTGTGTGTGAGGAGTTCTTTCAACGAATTTGCTACTTAGTACACCACTGTTATGTCTAAAAATAAGCTAATCGTTTACCAACGTATGATGAAATAAAATTGCACTAGCTGAGGGGCTGTTGTCGCCTATTACAAGGTCCTTTAAGCCGATTAGTAAAACATTGTACTAGCAAAATGTAAAAGTCGCATTTTCTTTGGTTTTTTTAATGCTCTAGATCTGAGTGTCTACCTTAAAAAGAACGTTACATAGACTTAAACAAGAAGTACTCCAGTCTTTTTTCTGAAGGAAAGGAGTGGGAATCGAACGCATTACCAAGAGCACGGGACTTTAAACTCTATTCTGATGCATCTGCAATGGACAAGGGAACCGGTACTAGATTTTTGTGTGATTCAGCAACAACGTTTCATACACAACTCCCAGCTGACTATAGTATCTTCCAAGCTGAGGTTTTCGCCATTAAATGAGCAGCACAGACTTTACACGCGCAGAGAAACTATACCCATCTTAGGTCACAATCTTCGGCGATAGTCAAGCTCCACTCAAGCAACTAGACAGCGACATAATTACATGAAGTCTCTCTCTGCTGGGTTCCTAAACGAAACAGCAGATGAACCAGCAGGGAATGGGTCAGCTTTAAATAAGGAATTCACCTATGCACCCTATTGGTGTTCTAAAAAGGAAAATAGGCAAAATAAAAAAGTCTAAACGCTTTTAGTCAATGAACGAAACCAGTATCATGATACGTGTACTCACTGGGCATTGCCCGATAGTGCAACGGCCGCCAGAATAGTCATCAACTCACTTTACTACAGGAGCTGTTGTGACATTGAAGTAGTCGAAACTATCAAACACTTACTGTGTGAATGTCCCAATCTGCATACAAATTCATCGCTTCCGTTACATGGGAAATAGACTTTTTTAAGTTGGTGTGTTTGGCAGACGTAGAAGATAATATTTTTCGTCAAGATTACAGGTGGGTTTGATTTAAGACCAACCGAGAGCCAATCAACCGGAATGGACGAAAAGCAAGCACGCTCTAAGGTGCACTTTCCTCATACTATACCATTATGTTGAAGACCGCGGTTAAGTCACACCATCCATCCTGAACACCATCCCTTCTATGTTGATGCCGTCCTGGATGGTTATTAGATTGAGTCTGAAAGAACCTTGTATAGGCACCGCGTTCCAAGTTACACGGCAGATTCTTACTGACTTAACCTCACCTCCGCTGGCTCAGACCCTTATCCCGCGGGACCGGAGGCAATCCGCTTCCCAGTTACTCACCGATTTCAGCATCTCCGTTATTATGTTTGTAGCATCAAGTGCGATATTTACTTCACTCTATAATCTCTGTTTTTTCTCCAGGAACCTTGGGCAGTTAAAAGTAACGTGTTCCGGGTCCTCATCGCATCCAGGACATGTTCGGCACTCTGGTGAGTCATCGGATCTAAACCGATGGAGCTATCGACGATATCCGCCATTGCCCGGCAGAAACTGTGTATAATTGTAATTGTATAACTGTCGATCTTGACATTCATGGTCTCTCTTATTTTTCGGCTACTAATAAGGACTGCCTCCGTTTTCTGTTCTTATTTTTTTTATTTGAATCTACGCATTGTTTGACTGAAGCTATGGTTTCGTTTGCGTTTAGTCTTAATTCGTCTCAAGCATGGAATGTCTATGTCATCCATTATGTGACAGTGTATGCCGGGCTATAAAAGATGGCTGATTTCGAAGTACCAATGAATACTTTTCATGACTTTCGAAAACATCGATTCTTTGAATTTTTGATACTATATTAAAGAGGTTATGACAGCCCTCGTTGGTTGGGTATCGCTGGAAAACTTACAAGTTCAAATCAACCCAAAAAATGTCTATGATAAGTCTTCGAATGGATAGAAGAAACAGAATGCAAACTCCTGATAATTTGTTCTAAGAGATATGTACGTATCTGTCCTAAATTAGACAAACCTCGACATGGCATTAAAAGAGAAATAGGTAGATCGTTCTCCTACCGATTTGGTGCAATAATCTGTACATCTTTCGTGTAAATACTCGTAAGTACTATTAATGAAATTACCAGTTATCACAGTCCCCATACACAATCATCTTGAACGATGGATGTCACTGAGTTATTGATTGTTTGCTATCCTCAGAGTTCTTGAATTATTGTCGATGCAAACTATCCATTAGTCTGGGAACTTGGACTAGTACCGTAATTATTAATATTAACTGATGCTTTACCCAACCAGATGTAGCTTATTATAAATTAGTGATAGATACATATATAAGTGGGCGCCGTGGCTCAAGTGGTTAGTGCGTTGGATCGCTGAGCGAGAGGTTCGACGTTCGAATCCCAGAGAACACCAAAAAGTTTTTCACGGTCCCGCCTCTAGCGAATGCCTGACAAACGTCCGAGAGTAATAACTGTCAAGAGAAAGCTTCTCAATTTGCCTTTCGGATATGGCTCTAAACAGTAGGTCCCTTCCATTTTGTGTGAAAAATATAACACGCACAGCACGAATGGTTGCGAGAAGCTAGGCCTTGGACCAATTCGGTCTGTTGCGCCAAGTATTTGTATTTGTAGATACATATATGCATGGACCTATGCATTCCTTGTCAGTTTTCATCGTTAAATGATCCAATTTGTTAAAAAAATACAAAACTATTGCAAGACATATCAGGTGGGGATAGTAATTTAAAATTAACCTGTGTGCAGAACATAGGTAAGGTTAGGTTAGGTTGAAGTGGCTGCCAGCTAGGAGTCGCCAGCACACTTAGACTAATGGTAGGTCCATTGTGATACCACTTGGATCTTGGCAGAAAGTTTCTCTCTACCTACTCGTTAAAACCGATTTGAGCTTCTTATGAAGCGTAAGAGGCTCTTATTGACAATATTCATCAGGTCGCCTATATCGTTGTAATTGGGAGCTCCTAGGTGAAGCCTCCTTCTACGGGAGAGAGCTGGGCAGAAACAAGGAAGGTGAGGAATAGTTTCCTCCTCTTCTTCGTCCATGCAGCTTCTACAAAAGCCGTTCGCAAAGAGGCCTAGCCTTGTAGCATGCTTGCCTTGTTGTGCCGATATGCAATCTATTGAGAGAAATCAAATTCTTAGAGCGTATTAGATCCAGCTTTGGCCAAATCTGTTTTGTCGCTAGACATGTTGATCCACTTGTCCACCTAAGATTTGTACTCTCGACAGCATCCAGCTTAAGTTTAAGTTTGCGAGTAGCGATTGGAATACCTAAGGTGACTTTGTCCAGCAAGATGGGTATAGTTGTTCCTCTTCTGGCGAGTTCACCGGCCTTACAATTCGCTGGAATGTCTCTATGCCCCGGCACCCACAAGAGGTGAATATTGAACTGCTCAGCCATCTCCACAAGAGACGAACGGCAGTCTAGAGCTACTGAAGAATTTATCGAGATCTATTGCAGGGATTTGATAGCTGCTTGCAGAACATAACTCATTAATAATTATCTGCAATCAAGCATGACAACATACATACATATATACTTAGGTAGTTGCATATTGCCACAACTTTCAGCAGAGCACAATTTGTCACATCAGCGCCTAGTATCTCCCACGAGTATTTCTGTAGCCAACCAAGTTTGCCACTGCAGCAATGTTTCTAAAAAATAATTGGAGAAACCAAGATACACACCTTCTTAAAAATTATAGACTACGGGGCATTACCACCTTTGTGCAACTCAATTTTATTTAATTTATCCGTCCATCTTTTCGTCTACAGATTTACCTCGGATAATATTTTTTTCCATTTTTCTATCACATGAGTGTGGAGTGATAGTTATAACTATCTAATTCCCTGGGTCAACAATCCTCGATATATCCAATATCTTTTTTAATTAAAACTGAATTCAAAAAACCAATTTCTGATTCGTTTATCATTTGATTAAAACATTGTCCACTGAAATAGACTTTCAACCTCGATGATGAATCCGTTTAAATAAATTCCCAATTGATTGCGATTTCTGGACAAATAAACGCAAAACAAGACCTATCCACCGATAAGCGTGATAATTGAATTGGACAATAAAGTGATTGTTATCAGCACACTCTGGATATGATACCAGGCTAAGGCCATCGTCAATGTCTAACATAAATAATTCAGATATACGAGTATAAACCAAAGTAGAACTAGATAAGTTCTATTGTCAACTTCCCTTGTCGAAAATATGTACACTTCTTCCTTTTGTAATTCTAGGTACATATGATAAGGGAATTCTTTTCAAATTTAAGTTACTAAGATACTTGTATGTACATGCATATCTCCATGACATGGAAAGCGTATTTAATGTCACGATAATCGTGTTAAAATATTTGCTTCCAATTAATGCGACATGTGAAAGATAAACAAAAAGAATGATGTCAAGAATGACAGGTTGAGTCATTTTTAGCAAGAAGTCACCAGTATTGACAAAACGGAGTCAAGCAATTTCGGTACAAGTTTTGAGATATTGATTTGGTGAATTTTTAACTGAACGAGAGCTAAGAAACTTTGCAAAATTATTTTAAGTCACTCGGCGTGATTTTTAACCAGAAGACTTGGCAGCAACTTCTGCTGACAAGTTGTATTTACAGAAAGACTTTAGGAAAAATGTCTCACTCGGAGACGAATTTCAACGAATCTGTCTTCACCGACATTTTAAAAGTGGTCACAGGTCTAACCTCGGATCTTTTAAAAAACAATGAATATATCCAAATCGTTTCGCCTTCCAGACTCTTTCAGCGTCTTTTAGGGGGTTTTCTTTCTTGTTAAGCTGCTATAAACATCCTGTAGGCTGGTCTAGTGGTGCAAACAAAATTTCAGACGGCTTATTTCTCGGTTCAACATAGTCTGGGTTCCATAGCATAGAAACGTAGAAAGGCATAAGCGAGCCAATGAGTAAGCCAAACTGCGATCAGCTCTGCAAAGATCACCTCCGCTGGGTGCCAGCAAATGCAGCATTCTCCTGTACTTCCTAAAATGCCTGTCAACCCCAGATGGAACAGCTTTATAAATGTGCCGTATCCACGAAGATATGACCCAATTTCTTCCACAACCTAAAAGAACTCTCTTAGAAAGAGACGGGAGACTAAAGAATACTCGTTCAGTGAGGAACTCAAGGCTTTAGAGCATCGTTGAACAGATACTCTTAGACTTTTTAATTGCAGGGATATACAATCATCCTTGGGCCTGGGTCATCCCCGCATGAAAAGAAAATCTCCATGGTCTTCCGTGCTTGGTGGATACAACCCAGCTTAACCAAAGCCGAAGAGAAGACGAGAGTTGGTTGCGTAAAAAGAAAAATCATCGGTCAAACGAAGTGTTCAACATTCTTGATGAAATTTGGATTCAAGCCATAAAGCGGGCGACGAAAATACCGCATTCTTTGGATGTACGGGTCATATTGCCACTGTTTTATTGGAAGATCATCGCATGGTCAATGATGGATGGGAGGTTGGTAGGTAGAAGTGGTAGCTTCAGGGGTAATCCGGAGGCCCAATTAGCACTATGGTGTGCCGTTTTGTTACCACGACTCTTGGCGCCTATTGGTAGTACTGGATGTGAATAATGTTTAGCTAGAGAGAAGTCCCTACTAGGGCATAGATCCAGCCTGTGGTGTTGAGGAAGAGTAAGATATTGGCAGTTCTTTCTTCCGCGAATTCACCAAGGTTCTGGAAGAAGGGATTGCCTAAAGCGCGGTACCTAGCCCTAGCCATGGCAGGGCACTCGCAAAGGTAGTGGTCAGGGATTTCTTCCTCGTTCACCTCTTTGCAACTGCGGCTGGGGGTGTTAAAAGGGATACCGACTCTACAGGCCAATGACCCGTGCAAATCGTCACAGTCCTAGCAATGTCAAGGCGACTCCTACTAAGGAGCTCGTTTGTTCTCCCGATGTTATAAGTGTGCCAAATCCTTCTCGATGTGATACAACTGTTTAGATCACTCCACTTTGAGTCTGAGCTTTTGATAGATGGTGTAAGAATACTTTACCCTTAACTATTCTAAGCGGAATGTGGACACTTTCCGCTACGGAGACTTTAAGCTCCGCCCATCGCTTGACTAGTTCATCGGATTGTTCATTGCCCTCAATTCCTCTGTGTCTTGGGACCCAGACTAGAACAAGTGACAGCCGATTGCCTAGGCACGCGAGTCCATATTGACACTGTTCTACCAGCTTAGATGATGTGGATGGTGATTTAAGCGCCATAATTTCTGGCCACGTTGTTAATTATTGCTGGATTGCTATAAAAACAGCGCGTGGAAAACGCTAGCAAAGTTTGGCAGTCTGAAGGACTTTAAAATTTTTAGAGATTCCGAAAAAAACTCTTAAGCCCACTCCAGATCCTGTTTTCGAGCCGAGCGTCGGTAAATAAAAGGGTATCGTATCATGATGAATGGTACACCACCATTTGTTTGCCGAATGTTTTTCAAAAATTGCACTGAAAACTACTAAGAAGGCGAACATCGCATCTCAAACTATCGATTTTCTTACCGCCTCAAATGTGGTGTTGATGACTCATACGCCTTTTAATCTCGACTTTACCTTCTTTTTATTCCATTTCATAAAGGATAAAATATGCAGATTGACATTTAGCTGCTCTTAAGAAACGTTTAGAAGGCTACGAAAGTGCAGTTTTAGAGGTCGCTTCAAAATTGTAAGCTCTGTCCTTTCAGAACTGGTTCAAGCACATGCGAAAATTTAAAAAAACAATTTAACAAATTCGAAGTTTGCTTTGTCATCTGTGGGATAGTAACCCACCTGCATACTTAAATATGAGTATAGTTGCTCTGACACCTATTCCCCATTAAATTGAAAACTGCCGTTTTTAATGTCAACAAACAAATAAAAAAAATAATGCAATAAATATTCGTAAGTTGACATTTCTTCAACTTTGAATACATTGTGGTTTTATCTTGCGTTAAACAAGGCTATTAATAGTTATTTAGTTTTTTTAAATTTAAAATTAATTTATGTATTTTGCATTACTTACATATTCATTTAGCACCTCTCATCATTTCAAGTTTGAAGACTGTTATGCATGTTATTGAACCACACGAGCGTAAAACTTGTTCTAATTTTGAATGACGCCAGTTTAACTAGTTGTAGATACGCATATGCCTTGAGTTAAACTGTTTTCAATTTGACGATAAAGGTTTTGCGTTTGTAAGTAAAAGTTCTGAGATTTTAAAGTACCCTGCTTTCTTATGGGACTTCTTGCAGCCACTGTTATAAAACGAAACCCACAAAGATAAAAATAGTGGAATGCTAAAAATACATCACGCAAATCCAAATAAAATGTCTTAAAAGATCGGACTCCAACACTCATTCTAGACAAAATTTTGTTTTCTTTTTACACATAGGTGACCTGATTTATGACTAACCTTCATAGGGTAACGAAAGTAGCTGTGTAAACATAACGAATAAGGTTTTAATTATCTAAATTAGTTCCCATTAGGTGTCGGGAGATACATATGTTTTCTACACACTTTCTCATTTTTTCCATCATTAATTTTTACTTTCACATGAATATGAGAATCACCGGGATATCATTTCCATTTAGCCCTTCTAGGTGTAAACAAAACTGGTAGTAAAACGTTGATTACCTCTTGAGTACAGAAAAAAGAAGAAATTTGGGGTCTTTTATGGCACATTAAGTGGTATACTTTTTGGTTTGTTATCTTCAAAATTTTGCTCATGAAAAGATGTTTATTTCGGAATTTTTAACAGCTTTATCTAAGCAAAACAACATGAAGAGCACCGAAAACCCTAAACTTACTCATAAATAATGGTTCATAAAGTATTCCTAGGTTACCCACTATGGTGATAAACATAAAATTTAGTAAGGGATTAAAAACAAAAATATTTGCTTAGTTAGGGCGGTACTAACCTTTGAAAGAATAATTGTATGTCCATTGGGAAGATCATGTTTTAAAATTAGCATTTCCGATGAATGAGGTAATAATACTGAAGGCTTGATGGAAGTCCTTTTCTACAACACTTTCTGTGGCCATTGGAGATATAATTTCGAAGTTGGGGAATGGTTTGTTTGCCTTTAAATGGATTACGGTCAGCGTAAGCCAGCTTTCTGCTTTAAAGCAACGATTTCTGCAACTATCGTCGATTTTTTTTTGAAAATAATTATCACATGCACGTGATTTTGGTTTTCTAAGACTCAAACTTCGAACCTCCCGCGGAGTTGTCCAACGCACTAACCACTTAGCCACGTGTTTTCCGACTCCCTCTAAAAGCTATCAATCATAAGATTCCTTCCTTTTGATGCCAATTAAAAAGGTTCCTGATTCGACAAGTTTTTTGAAGCAGCCAATATGCCCTGCAACTTACAACTTAACTCTCTGTAGTGTTCGCACTAGCATGTCGCCCCGGTACATCTCCCATGCAGATCATCGTTTCCACGATAGCCTCACGTAACAAACCCTAAATACCCATATTTATTTATGCCCAGCTTCCGCCCATATTGGTGACCCATAGAGCACTAATCTGGTACATAATCTTGTTCTCCCTATTGTATGAGTGCCCTTCCTCCCTTTCTGTTTTCTACTGATAAGTACCACTTCCGTTTTATGATCCTATTTTAAATCCACAGCTTCAATCCAGCTCATAAGAATCATGATTACGTCGCTACTTATTTGGCCCAATTCTTGCAGCAGCTTGACAACAACGACTATCGCAATATCGTTCACAAAGAAAACGACACCATTAATAGGTCACACAGATCTCTGCGGATCGAAGAGCATCGGAAATCCCTTACTAAGCCCCAAAATCGTGCCTAGATTATTCCCTATGATGCAGAGGTATGGTGAACAAAGCCTACGGAAATCTCTTAAAATGGAAACTAGATCAAAGCCAACGTGTAGACGAAATTTGTATGACTGCCTGTTCACGGTTCACTCCAGTGCAACACTCAATGACATTATGAGCCCTCCCCCGATTCAGGTTCACATTCAAAAAGAAACTTTTTACACAGACTCTTACATAATGATCGCCAAACTCTGCTTAACTCCTTTCTGCAGATGACTGACAGTTCAGAAAGGCTCCCCACATAGTCATTCCTGTAAAAAATTAGTGGAAAATTGAGAAACCCTACACATCGGAACTGAACCAAATCTGGTTCGCAACCGGCTCTGGAATCTGAGTCTGAAATTTTGATGATCTGAACTGCATTCATCGATATTCCAGGGAGAAATTTTTACCACTCCACTAACCAGTGCAGTACGCCACGCACAACCATTCTGTAGGGTAAGTAGAAGTTTCTTAAAATAAGACGCAGAAACTTGCTATCTGGCATGGCCCTACGGGTATGCAGCGCGACTCCATAAACGCTATCAAAGGCTACCGTAATAAAAACGAAGTGAGCATTGATTTAAAATTCCTGGGTTTTCTTTAAGATCTGTGGAAGTTCAAATACCTAGCTGATGGTACACTTTACTAATTCAAAACTGCGCTAGCAAGTATGAGTCAAGTTGGTGAAGGAAAGCTTAAGCTGTTTCCACGATGCAGCATGGAATGCAATGCTTATGAGACATATGTATGCCTCCATTTCTGGAGATCGGGCACACCTGAACGATGTTGAAAATCATCAGGGATACTCTTCTTTGACCATGTTGGTGTATTCTCCTTACTCTGCCTTAAATACCTCTGCTGCTAAGCCTTAGATGCTTAAGGACTACATCCTGAAAAATTAACTTAAAACAAACTCTCAAGGAAAAGTTTCTGAACGGGGTAAGTTTTTGCCAAACTTAACGTATAAAATAGGTCGTCGATCAGTGTTAGTCAAGCGAAGCATTGCACGCAATTACTATGTATTGCTGCCTTATGTCACTTGCTGCAGCACTTAGTTAGACACATTGTTGTTCACTAAACAAATGATAAGAAAAATTCTGTCATGAACTTTTAATGGGTGGCATTTCACAGTCTTCATTTCTTCCACATTGTATTCATCTCAAACCTTTAAATTTTCCCGATTACCGCAAGTACATTGGCATGTTTGTCAAATTATCCGAAAGCAAACTCCATTATCAACCATAGAACATACACCACTAATGTACTTGAATTGGATCGACCTTCACCCCTCAAATTTGAGCACGATACTAAAGGCGAACACCCTCCGCACAAATTTCCTTCCTCCAAGCAATTACAGTGATTAACGCTGTGTACACTGCGTTATCCCGCGGATAATGCGGTCCCAATTTCTCTTCTTTTCATTATCGAATCAAGGCATCATTACATTGCGTGAGTCCCCTTTTTTATGGAGCACATATAACTACCCTCTGTCTATCGCTGGTATTCGTCAATCAGTTCGAAAATGACACAAAAAAAAAACTTTCGGATCTGTTAAGTGACTTAAAAAAAGGGGATCCATAGGTTATATGTCACATAGCCATGAAAAGACTCATCCACCCCACAGCTATGCAATCCACTGATGATGATAATGATTATTTTATTTTTGGCAGCAATGATACAGCAACCAACCCAACCCAACTGTCAAAGATTAGAACCAGCAGAGAGGGGCTTAATAAAATTGCTTTAGCATCCCTGGTTTCAAAAGCGAGCACACATTCTCATATTCTCCCTACATATCTCTCTCCGCCGGATCCGGATATCCGTTTTCCGGCCGAGGTAACAATTTCTCGAGAAATTAAGAGAAAATTGCTACGGAAAAACGTGTGTGTTGTGTACATGTCAGAGTTGACGTTTTGCGATTTTATCAGCTCTTCACAGGAATGGGAAAGCACCAAACTCAGCCATCCCACGAATAATTTGACAGAAAAGAGCTTTGACTTGTTGGGGTTGCTTTCTGGTCGTTTACAGCCGCCATTTGCCAGAGCAATTGTTTTATTTTCCACTTGACATGGTTACGCTTGTATCCCTTATTTATTTCCAGACAAATAAACAACTGTAGTGAGCCATAACTATGTAGGTCAAACAGGCAAAATCGAAAATCTTTCAAAAATAAAGTAATAAAATAAAATTATTAAAAATTCCAACAAGAAACATAAATTTAAGATACCAAGTTTCATTTGCAAATTGAGAGAGAAAAGAAAAGAGTGAAAGAGAGAAAGAGAAAGACGTAGGAAAAGTCGTGAAAAAGTAAGCGGAACCAACTTGAACCGAGGATGTGTCTGATTGCAAGGACAACGCGACGGGGATGGCAAAAAGATTTTTTTTTTTTGGAAAGAAAAGTTGCCAGTTACTATGATAATTCGATTACTTTTTCGTAACTGTTACTGGGTTTTTGGTAAAAATATGCATAGGACTCGAAGGACCTAGAAAGGAATTCGAATGCGGAATGGGAAATTTATACTTTTTCTTATGTTTAGTCTGGAGAAACTGTGACGGATGTGACTGGGCGAGGGGGGGCACATTTAGATGGCGACAGATTGTCGTTATTGTTCTTGTTCTTTTTTTGTCCTTTTAAAACTTTGTTACACTTTAACTGGAATATAGAAGTTCCGGAAGCAATATTTGTCAAATAAGAGGTTTTCTCGAGGTTGATGTTGCATTATTTAATTAATTTTATTTCATTTGATTTGTGAACTTTATCTTACTTAGTTTCTGCATTATTTCCTCCGGGAGATACAGTATACAGTTTGTTCAGTAAAAAGGGGTAAACTCAGAAGTACGCTTCGTTTTAGTTTCGTTCACGACATAAGTTAGGCAAGCAATAATACGGATGAGTGCGAAATACAATAAAAGGTTTAAGGTTACACAAATGCAGCAAGGAACTATACCTGGGAACTAGAAAAAAACTTCATTATAAGATGGCAGATTGCCATGGCAGGTTGCCAAGAAAGCTTGAAAACGGCGATGACGGACCAGGTCCAGTATTTAAATGGCCAACCACAAAATAGCAAGGCAAGATGATCGTCGAAATGTTCCAGCAGAACGTACATATACTGAATCTGAGGCAATGTATCCCTAAATACGATTCGGCAACGACTAAGAGAAAGAAGTACCTATCTTTGAGAGAAGAGTACTCCACAGAAGTCCATTCTTGATGAAAACCCATCGAAAACTCTTTCAGTGAGCTGGGGACGATGTCGATCGTCTCGATGGGATTGGACTGTTTGCTAAGTCCAATATGTCGGGTTAGAAAGTGGTGTGGTATTGCGTGGTATTGCCTTCCCCTTAGCTTCTGGGGCAACTACTATCATCGCCAAGACCTCCGCTTAGGAACGGAACCACTCCTGTAGTCTGAAAGTCGAATTGAGTTGTTCAATTTGAAATTTTCGGAAAATATCCCTGCACCTACTCCCACATCCATCTTGCATCCATCAGTATAGATGAAGATGGAGTTATCATTCAGTGGGTGGGTTATGGATATTCGAATAGGGTAGTATGTAGTCTATGCTAACATCTACGTCCATGAATTTGTGTAGAATCTGCGCATGCCCTGTCAAGCTTCTCAGATTGGCTTGTTTTTGCTGCAGATTCTTGAACAAATAGAGTTACATACATTCTCTGCCGGCCATAAGTTTGGAATCATCATCTAATTTTTTTATATTTGGGCTTGCTCCAGTCCTCCATCGTCCAATTTGTATGCTCTTTGGCCCACAGTAATCAGCCAATTTCAGCTCGAGTTTGAGACCTGAAGTTTTCGAACTGCTATTCTGCGTTTAAGCCTGCTTCAATCAAGCGCCTTTTTATGGTGGTTAAAGAAACAGGCTGATGGAAACCAGAAAGTGATTCAAAACTTATGGTCAGCAGTGTAAGTGTAGTGGATTAAGTATTGTCTCTAACCTTGCTCCCGTGACACCAATGCTCGCCATTATTTTTACTCTGGTCAATATCAGGAGGTTGATGACCTTGCTTTTAGCTGGCTACCAGACTATACTGCCGTATGCAATATGCATCTCACATCTGCTTTGTGGAGCCAAAAAATAAAACTGCTTTATGTTTAGGCCCCCGGGTTACTCTTTCCCTCGTTTTTAATCTCCGTTTAGTTCATAAATGTCCACAGTATTTTTGTCCTAAATATTGGTTGACAAGTCGTGAAAATGGTCAGTTAGTGGAAGGCAAACACTTTCGCAGTTGTCGATTTTCATATAGAACAGAAATACATATGTGGTTTCACATAGCAGGATATTGATTGGATGAAAATGTAATCTGAAGTGAACAAAGGCTCCGCTACGTAAACGAGCTTAAAGTTCTTGCAGCACTCAATACGAATTGGTTGCATTAAGTCTCAACAAAGCTGGCCAAGTCTTCAAGTGTGGACTGTAGTCTTCACGAAAACTTGTTTTTCTGGCTAAACTTCAACCAACACCTCATTCCTAACCCATCCCAATTGCATCATACACCTACAACGTATCAAGTTATCACGCTTCCTACTCATAACTTAATTTAACCAAATCATGCGCAACTCCCAGCTCATTTATCTCCATCAGATGCCGATCTAACAAATTATCCATATTTGTCTGATTACATTCAAATAATATCGCAGCTCTGGGAATCGCCGCCACAGACAGACACAACCCAAGCGTCCACGCCTCCACTCCAAGCGTCGATTGTTAGTGTATCTTGTATACTCGTAGCAAACTTGCATTAAGGCCGGCATCTCAAAATCAATTGACTTCGCTACGCAACTGCATGGCAGCCAGACAACTTGCCACGCATTGCGAAATTCAAATGCACGTGGAAGTCACCTCTGGTCTGCATCACGACAAAGGCAATGGCGAGTGTGGTTCGTATCTTATGGGTGCGCGCACGCATCAAGATGTGATTACCACGAATGAAATTTTCCACCTTTTGTCTGGTTCGTGCGGGAGAAAGATACATTTCATAGTCATTCACTTTCTCTTCAGTGTCAGCTGCAAAACAGTGGCAATTGCCGCCACTGGCCCAACCCTAACTGAAGGCTTGAAAGTGATTTATTACAAAAGGAAAAAACAAAAATATTAAGAAGTGCGATAAGTTGGTGGGTGTGTCTGCCTCTAAGTGGAATAGAGTTCACGAATAATGTGACAGTCTCACACCCTTTATGGGTATGGATCTCTTAATTTCCTTTGAGTAGGCGTTTGGCAAATTCTTTGGAATTTTGTTTTTTATTTTTGCTTTCTTATTTGCGACAACGTTTAGAATTTCGTTTTTAAATGAAATTCTTTGTTTGTTCAAATGGTATCTATTGATTTTACAGATACACTTGAGAGAGATACAAATATTTGCCGAAATAATCCACTTTACGTGTTGGTATGAGATCACCTTGGTTGATGGTACGAAGCGTGGCCAAGTATGAATGGCAGAGAGCAAACAAACGCATTAAAATTATCTAACACTTTAAACAAACTGCAGAAAAGATACTTAAAGAGATTGCGGTTAGATTCAAGGACAGCAAGCGAGATTGATAAGAGATTGTGTAAATGTTTTCAAGAATCTAATATGTGCTGATCATTTAAGACTGTTGTTGTTAAATGGCGGTATTTTGACGGGACAAGCTCAGACTCTTCTCGGTCCATTGTACTAACAGGCAATAACACCTATTCTTAGTGTAGTGGTTGGGATAACTCGCATTTAACTTGTTACTCTTTGACTAGTCGGCGGCTGTGTATGCAGAGAAAAATTAAATCAATTTTCACCAAACTTAGAAGTTTAAGGTTGTGTTAACTGGATTTCTGTTAAGTATTATAAGCTATGTAGACGATCTTGTGATCATAAGCAAGGACATGCATAAAGACAATTTGTTTCAACTTATGTAAGGTGCGCTGCTTGAAATTGTTTACTGGTGCGACGAATTGTTTACTGGTTTTTCCGACGAAGTGAAATATCTAGGAGCTGTCCTCGATAAGAAACTCAACCAGAACTCCCATATTCTCAACAAAATTGCAAAGGCGACCAAGGCCATGTGAGCCGGTCGTCAATTATGGTAAAACTAGGAGTCTATCGCCAAAGTTCACTTACTGGTTATATAATACATGTATGTACCTACTACGGTGGTAAGGCCCATCCTGACTTAGATATCCTTTGACAAAAATTAGAGCAGTTACAACCATCAATGTGCTTAGTGCTTAATGGCTTCAAAGATTAACTTGCCTTGGTATTGCAGGGGAAATGCATAACTGTGCTGCGTCGGACATCGAGACTATTATCTGGCTCACCCCTGCATACATACATATGTGTATGTATTTGTCTAAAAAGTGACAATTGTGGGGTCAGTGCAGACAGTCTCCAAAAGACGAATGAAAATACTCCTTAGGTGGATCTCATGGATCTCCTATCCCCGATCTAGAAATGCTCAGTTATAAACTTTGCTGTAAAAAAAATTTGAGATCCTTATGCAATATCGTCCTCCGTGAAGTGCGACTGATGTCCACTTTTTTAGCTCTGCGACGCGCTTTTCTTCTTCATCGTCGAGATATAGCAACCGCGTTTTGAAATTTCCGCAAAGTGAATAAACTTAAAGCCGTTATCAAACGTGGTGTCATGCAAGCTATACTATACGATAGTGATGCCAAAGATGCCTCAGCTTCTTCTATTTCTATTTTAGCACAGGACAATTTTAACGTTGTAACTGAAACACTGCTCATACGTTTGATTCAGGAGCTTGAAGGATGTATCTTTGTATCGCCATATTTGTCCTCTGTTGTGGCTGGTAAACATATTAGACTAATGTTGACAAATTTAGCGCCGAGACCAATTGTCTTGTGGCACATACCGGAAGCCACGGATTTTGTCCTAAATCTACCTCCAATGACGCCTCTGCATCCAAATAAGTGTTACTTTTGCTGTCGATAGAGTCCCTAAATAGAGTACTCTTCTTTGGAATAGACCCGGACAAGTGCATAGAATGAGGAGGATGGTTTCTTCGTCTTTTTCGTCCCAGCAGCCAGCCTTTAAGCATGTTATCAGACAGTGTTCCTTGAGAACATCGAATACGTAGCTGATCTGTGATCGCTCTGGCGTAGCACTTCGTTTCTGATCCACCCTTTCTTTTTCATAATTGAAACGTAAAGCGATTGCTCATCTCTGGTTGATCCTGCTTAAAGCGTCCAGCTTGAGTAGATGTTTATATGTAGCAAGGGGTATACCCTTACTGTGAACTCGTCAGCTTTGCAGTTTCCCGAAATGCCACTATATTCAAGCACTCAGCGGAGGTGAATGTTAACTGTCATCTCCGAGAAAGACGAACAGCAGTTAAAACGGCCTTTGAAGTGAATGCACGATCCCAGGGACTCAATTGCCGCTTGGCTGTCAGTGAAAATTGTAATATCCTTGACAGGTATTGCATTTCATTTCAACCTGGACAAGGCTTCCTTGATCACCATAGTTTCCACCTAAAAAACACTAAAATGATCGGGCGCAGTGGCTCAAGTGGTTAGTGCGTTGGATCGTTGAGCGGGAGATTCGGCATTCGAACCCTAGAAAACACCAAAAGTTTTTTCACGGTCCCACCTCTCGCGAATATTTAACAAACGTCCGAGAGTAGCAACTGTCACGAGAAGCTTCTCAACTAGCCTTTCGGATATGCCTCTGCAAGTCCCTTCCATTTGTGTGGAAAAATATAACACGCACAACACGAATGGAAGCACGAGGCTAGGCCAAGTATTTGTATTTTTGTATTTTGATCAAGGAGGTGAAAAGACATGACCAGATTGAGCTTTTCAAATAAGGCACCACACCTCGCTTTCGGTTTTGTCTCGTCGTTGTAGATTACCAACTCTTTTTTCTGGTGTCATACATATGTATGTAACAAAAAGAAGGATTCCAAATGTTCGATATGAACTACAAAGTTGGCACCCTAGATACTCTCTTACACTGTTGCTAAACTTTGCGTTCTGTTACAAATTAGAAGTAGAAAACCTTTAAAAGAAAAGAGAAGCCTTGAAATCTGTTTTACTGCCTCAAATGCAGTAGCAAGTAGCACCGGGAAGTACATATATTCTTCAAAAATGAGATGAAAATGTATTCATAAATAAATGATTTTTCTACCAAAATATAAAGCAAATATGCACTCGTATTATTTCCTTTACCTTTAAATAATAATTTATTTTTCTTTTTTTTTACATTTTCAGATCTGCCATTAATAGCCGTTAGCACGTTTCACCAATGCAAATATGTTTCTCAGAAATACCATAAAATCAATTCGTGAATTTGTAATGTGCACCAGGCCACTGTTGCAATTCCAATCCGATGTCAACAATTTTCCATAAAATATACAAAAACTTAATAAAACAAATAAGAATAAATTTCAAAAATACGTATAGCGACAAAACCAAATAATACTTCCGAATTTATTTTATCCCTGTGTGTAAATAAAAAGGATACAAGAGAAAAATCTTGTCAATAAGTGTGTGTACTATAAAACGTGTATTTTTTGTGTGGTCACATCCATGATGGATAACAATACACCAGGATTCGATGATGACCCCCCACCAGAACCAAGGGATGGTTGGCTTCTGGTGCGGATTCATGTGCCCGAGCTAAATGTATATAAATGTTTGCAATTTCCGGCCGATCGACTTGTTTGGGATGTGAAACAGCAAGTTTTAGCTTCGTTACCTAAGGTAAGTTTTCCAATAAAAACAAACATGTGTATAAGTAAATATCTCCTACTAATGGCATCGCTACAATAAGCAAAGCATGAAGTTTTAATTACTCAATGGTTAAGGGTGTATGTGTTTATTATTACCAGGAAGTTATAAGTTTCCATTACCTAGTCATCTCATAAGAATGCAATAAGTCCGTGAGTTAAGCTTGTCATCAAATGAGCACAATTAATTATTTTTTATGAGATGCTAGAGGAAAGCACCTTTATGCTTTACTACATCGTGAGTTGAGTGCTGACTACATGATGTTTCCTGCTGTGAAGGTATTTGTGGGCTGTAGTGATTTTTTATCTATCAGCCTGCTTAACTCAGTTCACGACGGTTAAGCCATTAATTAACAATTAATCGTACTTGGTATTACGAGATTGTGGAAGGATTCTAAGAGAGTGAGTCCTACGACGGAGCGGAGAGATTAAAATCCCCACTGAACAGGTCTGTTGGCAGAAACCAACTTCAAACATATGTATATAAATATTAATTTATTCAATGAATGAACTGATGATTGAAGTGGTTGTATCTCGCGCATACAATACTAAATTAACCAACGCATCATACATCAGATGATGTGTGTCAAAACTCAATTACTCTGTATTTTATCTCTGTTCAGTGGATTATATTAATTTACCGGAAATCCGGGCATCAGTATTGTACAACAATGGCCATCATTTGATATCATCTATTGTAGCAATCATATCTGTGGGTATACTGTGTCAATCAGCAGGCGAATTGAATGAAAATTATTTTGATTAGTCGGAACACCATAATGTGTATGTAACGTTGATCAATTATACTGGCATAAAGCTAATCAAGATAATCATACTCTCTAATTAGTCATGCCATCGAAGAAATAACAGTTGACTCCCAACATTGAAGGCAGAAACTTTGATCCATTCAGACAATTGGTAGCCTTGGTAGTCCTTATTTAAAAAAAATGGAAATGATACAGATCGCCTCTTAAAAAGACATCCACGATCGTTTAATAAGCCACTGTCTCACATAGATAAACCTTTCACATATATTGTGACAGTAGCTAGTTACTGCCTTTTTCTAAGAATTAGCACATCTCCGTTTGGCGATGAAGTATTTTGACCATTCGGTCGAGAATAGCACTGCTGTGGCTATAGAATCGAGGTTCGAAAGCGAGAAGACACGGAACAATTTTTTCAAGATCCCACCTCCCGCGAATGCCTGACAAACGTCTGAGAGTAACAATGGTCATGAGAAAAAAATCAGGATATGGGTCTAAACTGAAGGTCCCTTTCTTTTGTGTGAAAAAAATGTAACACGCACAGTACGAATGGTCGCGAAAAGTTAGGGTCTGGACTACGTACGGTCTGTTGCGTGAAATATTTTTTTTTTCCAACGGATGTCCAAGAGGGCCCTCCATCATCACGCATTTCAGAATCAATAAACGATCTTTACAGCGCTGTACAAAGTGCAAACAGTGCATCAGCTACCGCTAACCGATGAGAATGATTTTTTCTTTCGACAAGGAACAGAGTACTTATTGCAAAAAGTTTTAAAAATGGAAAATGCAGTGGAACGAGCCCTAATGTCTATCCACTCTGGCGGCGGCCACTTGGCTGATATTACCTTCAAGAGTTAATGGAAATAAAATGGTGGAACTTAAACTAGAAACTCGCAATCTTAAAAGCAACAAAACTCCTGGGTACAACTTAATAACAGAGAATCACCCGTGAGAGCATTAGATTAGCTTCTCTACCTATAAACGCTACTTAAAGATTAGAATAGAAAGGCAGCAAGAAGTCGTAGAAGTACATACATATTTTGAAATTGAAGTAGAGTGAAGTGGAACTTGTGTGTATGTATCCAGACACTAAAACAGCGATTTCAAGGAACCTTTAAGTGTCTAAACGACTAATTCGCGGTGGGGTTCATGACATCCTGTATAAATCTTATGCCAGAGGAAAGTTATGTTACGAGTATATTTTCTACTTTTTCTCACAAAATCTTCGTGTGAATGCTGGCGGATACATCGAAGTGCTAGAGTCATCTATTGACCTTTGAATAGACAGCGCACAAAGCGTGATGACGCAAAGAAGTGATGACTCAGAAGTGGATGGCGATCAAATTCTTAGATCATATAAAGCCATCTAACACAAGAGACCTTAATCCGTTCGATTACTTTGTTAGATTTGAGATTGGATATTACTAAAGAAAAAATACAAATACTTGGCGCAACAGACATACATACATATATGGTCCAGGGCCTAGCTTCTCGCGACCATTCGTGTTGTGCGTGTTATATTTTTCACACAAATGGAAGGGACCTACAGTTTAGAGCCATATCCGAAAGGCAAATTGAGAAGCTTTCTCTTGACAATTATTACTCTCGGACGTTTGTCAGATATTCGCGAGAGGTGGGACCGTAAAAAAAACTTTTTGGCGTTTCTGGGATTCGAACTTCGAACCTCCCGCTCAGCGATCCAACGCACTAACCACTTGAGCCACGGCGCCCACGATTGGATACTACTATCCTCACTTTTATTTGGTCAGATGGACGGAAGTTTTGCCTTTCATCGTCCATATTGAGTGATCCATTCTGCTTGACAGCTGTATTATCAGCACCGACTGCGACTCTACTACAAGGTTGCCTTCTTCATCTCTACAGGTTTCTGTACGAATGTTGTTAGCTTGACACGTTCTTTTTACCTTTTGGTAAGACTTCCCCACATTGTTCCTGAAGTGTAATCTCTTGTGGCAACTCAATACAGTTCAAATAATAATCCTTTTCGATTATACACAATCGGCAACACTTAAATATTTACATAAACCTTCGTTAACATATATGTACATATTCGTTAAGTTACGTATTTTTATAATACACACATATGTATCCCTTTTGTTCAGTCTCCCGAGCTACAGGGGCTCGGTTGTGCCTTTGGATCTTGTTCTGCTGGCAGGAGTCGCAATGTCTAACAAATTCAGAAACCTCTTTACGCATATCGGGCCACACGTATCGTTCTGAAATCAACCTTATAGTCGCCTTGACCCCAGGGTTTGACAAGCCATGTAAGCGATTCAATACGGCTCTTCGTAAGGAACTCGGAACAATAGGTCGAACTCGATTGTCAGACGTGTCGCAATAGACCTGTGACTTGGTTCCTGGAAGAGTAAGTTAATAAATGTGAACGAAATTTACCTTCATCGATAAGCGTCAGAATTTCTTCATCACAAGACTGCTCCGATGCGATGGTATCCATAGTCCATGTGCCTGGATCAAATTGGTGGGTGGCAAGCTCTGTCACTCGAGACAACGAGTCAGCGTCATTGTTGTTGGTTCCCTTCACGAACCGGATGTCTGTGCTGAATTGGGCAATAAAATCGAGCTGCCGAGTTTGCCTTGGCGAAGACTTGTCCGGCTTTTGCATGTATATGCTGAACTCTCGCCCTTCGACTAGGTGCCGAAAATACTTTACGCCTAAGAAAATAGCTAAGAGCTCGCGGTCATATGCACTATATCTCTTCTGGGTATCAGTTAGCTTTTTTGAGAAAAATCCTTACGGCTTTGCAACTCCGTCGACGATTTGATGAAGGGCTGCGCCAACTGCAGTATCAGAGGCATCTGTGCTAAGGTATAGTGGTGCGTTGATGACTGGATGTGTAAGGACCGTAGCGTTCGCCAAGTCTTCTTTGCACCGTTGAAAACCCGCTTGCGCTTCAGTCGTCCAGGAGATTGGCGTTGAATGGTTCTTCCTATTTCCTTTAATGAAACTCTGAAGTACGGCCTGGTTACTGGTGGCGTTGGGTAAAAACCGTCGATAAAAATTAATAATTGCCAGAAATCTTTTGAGGTCCCTCGCTTTTGTTGGGTGTTCGAAGTCCTGGATCACTTTGACCTTCTCGTCCAGCGGCTGTATGCCTTTACAGTTGATCTTGTGGCCGAAAAATCGCACTTCTTTTTCTCCAAACACACACTTTGAGACGTTTATCGTGAGGCCGTACTGTCTCAATCTTTGAAAAACTTCACGAAGATGACGATGGTGTTCTTCTTCGTTCACAGGAGCGACGCAGATGTCATCCAGGTAGGAAAATGCAAAGTTTTCTAGGCCTCGTAACACTTCATGGACATGACGCTGGAAGGTTTGCGCGGCGTTTCGGAACCCGAACGTCATATAAACGAATTCATATAGGCCGAATGGTGTAATGATTGCTGTTTTCGGAATGTGGGCTGGCTCTATGGGTATTTGGTGGAAGGCCCGCTGCAAGTCGATGAACAAAAGAACAAAAACTTTACATTCGCCACACTCTCAATATCCTCGATCGCGTGCCTTTCATGCTCTTTTTCCTTCTTTTGTAGAAGCCGATGTTCCTTCGTCTCTTTTAAAGAGAGCTTTCGTACCAGCAGCCTTCGTCCTTTTTTACAGCGCCACTATGTGTGGCCCTTGTTTTGCTAGTTTAACTACCCAGCTGAGGGCTTCTCAAAGGCCGGGTTTACGTAATTTTTTAATTTTTTTTTTTGTTGACGTTATCTAACTACCGTATTGATAACATATCTTCTACAAGAAAACAGTAATCAAACAACCTACTGGTTGCTCGTAATTACTTTCTGCTACCAACGCCCCCAAGACAACTCCTTATCCATCTCACATCTTGCTCAAGTATCTATACACAGCAGCATAACCAACCATCACCGAAAAATGTTGATAAGCTTTTAATAAAATGCATTCGTTAAACAACACATAGTACTGCTAGTTAAATAAATAATATAGTTGACAAAATGAAACAAAATATTTGCAAGGAAAACAATGAACCGGGTTAGTAGCTACGCCATCGCCGATGATTGTTACGTTCGAGATACAATGGCTTCGTTGGTGCTTCCTATCTCTCTACTCGCGTTGACATAACAATTGCAATTGAAATTCAATTGGTATTCTATTGAAATGCAATTATGTATTTATTTACACAAACTGTTATCGTATCAGTAGTTCGAATTGTCTCTTTTTTGGTTTTATTTGTGTTGCCGGAGGAAACAATAATCGTCGAGAGCAGATATCGCATGGATAGATGGTGGGGTGGAGGGAGCCGATATACGTAGAATAGGAAGTGCTGAACGCATAACAATTCTATCAATTAACTTGTTGTTATGTAAATAGGCGCTCATGTGGCTCAGGTGTGTTTAACTGTATTCTTTTGCCTTCTTTATACGTAGAAAATGTGGCAATTAAAGGTTGAGTTGTCGCGTGTATACTGCTTTTTGGTACTTAGACCGTAGATAGTGCTTAAGTGATTGACGATAAGTGATTACATAAATTTGGCTTCAGAATTGCTTATTCACCAGGTTAAGTGGATTGTGGGTAATGGTTAGTAGTTTACTGGCTGCCTGACAGTCTCGTTCAAGGTTAATATTCGGATGTAGAATTCGAGAGTCAGCACTTGAAAGAGCCATTGGTGGGAAATAAAGAGCAAAACATCACGGTTTGCCCGCGAACTTATTTAAACAGACAGTTTTTTTTCGACTTGTACAGGTATTTAAAACCCAAAAGTTGTTGGCTTCAAATTGATATCGATTAATAGAGGTCAGACGTTCGAGGGGCGGCTGATAAGAAGCGAGTCGTCTTCTCATGAGTAATAGAACTAACTGCGGCACTCTTTTATAGTATAAATATCACCTTGTTTTAATAATAATCTCGTTTTGTTATTATCCGTATGAGGATAAACATCACCATGTCAGCCGAAATCGGAAATTCTCGCAATTTCGAGCATCGCGCCGTGATAAAGTGCGCCTATTCATGCGTCCCGGGTTTCGAAACATGCTTTAAAAGACTCAGGTTTTTCAACGATAGACCACCTACCCAAGCCTTGGCCCCGAGCGACTTTTTCTATTTTTCGAATTTGAAAAAGGATTTACGACGACGCCGGAGATTACAAGATGAGAACGGGATCGAGGCGGCCGCAGGAAGTCATTTTGAAGGCAATGAAAAGTATCTTTTTTTGGTGGTATTGAGGCACTGTATGCCCGATGTGAGAAATTTATTTCACACAAGGGAGATTATATTGAGGTTATATCAGCCGCCCTTCGTATATTTCAGAGCCGGAAATAAGGAAAAGATGGTATGACAATCCAACTTCCACGATATTTGTATTCTATATTTTTCTCCAATGTACATATGTGCTTCGTTTAAGAAACCCATAAATAAGTACGAATCTGCATCCGAAATACATGCGTATGCACACCCTTACACAATGTGAACCACTGCCTAGGCAAATCATAAATACACGGTTGAACGTTATCACCTTCAACCTTGTGTTGAACACTTGCACTTTATTTCAGTACATATGTATATTGACAGCTAGGCAATTAGTGACATTTATGCTAAGTAGGGCGTCATCGAACGTTTTAACCAAACATTGTTGTAAAATAACCAATGGGCTTTCCAACAAGGCTCTGCTTCAATTCACAGGACAAAAACAGTGACTACACGTGGAGACGAAACAAGGTCAACTCTATTTGATCTGCACGTGGAATCTGTCTCCCTTTAATAGACCTTTACAGAAGAAGAACTGGCATGGTTCTTAAGCTACTGTTAAGTAGGCATCACTGCGATATGACGGGCCGGGTAGTATAACTGCAACACCTTTTACGACGCGACGGTTGTATGCGGTTTCGCAACTGCAGTCAAACTTTGACAAGAATTCTTGAGCTTCTGGCATGAAAATGAATGTCCCATGAAATTTGTATTAAAACTAGACAACACTAGCCAAATGTACGCGCACGGCCCCACAGAAAAGCACGGCCCCACAGAAAAGCACGGCCCTACGAACTCTACTGCCATACGTAAGCCCTGTGCCCTAGCTGACACGTTCAAATTATCGTGGGCGATTTTAGTGCCAAGTTAAGAAAAGAGGCCATCCACTTGCGATTACGGTGCAGTCTAATCGGTATTGCGGCGGTGCGATACGTTGTCATTGCCAGCACACAGTTCTTCATCTCGATATTCTCAAGAAAATATTGTGGCTTTCCGATCTATCATTCCGATTGACACAAGGCACTTTTCCAGTCATATGGCTGGAGAAATTGATCGCTCTGTTGATAATTGATATGCTTATGACATGAGGTGGATCGGGAAAAAAATACTGTGAATCAGAAGCGAAGGCAAAAAAATACATGACAGCATCAAATCTCCCCAGTTATTCTGGACACCACCCCTGGAGCTAATGTGAAACCTAACACATCTAAGTTTCAAACCACTGCACCAATCTCTTTCTCTATCTCTATCTACATTTCCGGCGCCCGCACCATGTGAATAACATGTCAAAGGGTATTCATAACCCCTTGAGTGCAAGGGTAAATTATAAAAAAAAAAAAAAAAAAAAATATGATGAGTCAACATTGACTCGAAACACTAATTTTTTTTTTTTTGTAAAGATGCGGATATTCCAAACACGCCAAAGAAAGGTAATACCGGATTACAATCTCAGGAGATCGCTAGAACCCTTTTCGATTGAGTGTCCCTGTTTCCCTCACAAGGTCCTATGGCACCACCATCAAGTAGGTACTGAAGACCAGTAGCAACACTGCAACATCTGCCTCTGATGTGTCTAGTTTCTATGGAGAAACACCTGCCCATAAGCGCATCCTGCAAAACAAGGGACATACTGAGTAGTGATGGATAGAAAGATCAAATCTGTTTGCTAACTCTAAAACTAGAAGCGAAAGGTCAAACACTGACTTCTCAGAAGAAAAGGGCAGTATGATGAGCAGCTCGTGATCGAAGAAATAGCGAGAAAAGTTGTTGCAGAAATGATGCTAAAAAATTTTACAAAAGAATATGCCAAGGCTATAAAGCCTGAGCAGGAGCCTGCAGGCCGAACCTAGAAACCTAGTAATAGAATAAACTATTCGACCTGTACGATGATATCCAGCATTTCCGTCTGCCCGACCTCGACGACGTTAGAATAGATATCTAAATTTAAGTCCCATAAAGTTGTAGGAGCTAATGGCATACCCACCGGACCGTTGAAGGCAGCAGGAAATGAAATGGTTAACAGTATGTACCAAAAAAATTACAAAATATGGTCAGACGAAAGCATGCCCGATCCCATGAATGGAATATGAGTAGTGTTTGCCGTTTGGCCAACCCTCAAAAAGGATATCATTTGAACTGTGCCAACTAATAAGAAATATTTCTCCTTAACATCATGCACAAGAGCTTTTCTGCTGCGTTCTGTATCTTTGGTTTGTCCCCTTTGATAGAGAGATTGGATATATGCTCGTTGTAAAACTGGGCTCCGAATATGCCGAAGTAGCTCGTGTAAGCTGTTCACTAAGTAGTTCGACCTAAAAGGATCCAAGAAATGTTGCCTTGGTCTTGATCTGTTTTGTGGCTCTTGTTTTAATTTTTTTTTATTATGGGTCATGTGTTTCTTGATATAGCGCAGCTGGAAAGCGTGTTGCACTCGAGGTTGACCAGCTCTAAAAAGTGATTGTGAATGTCACCTTGACAACTCCCAGCGGATCATTGATTCTTTCTGCCAGAGAGCCGCTAAGGGCTGACCCTTGCCTGAGCGACTCTCCAAGCTCTGAATAATGTCTGAATGCTTACATAGCTGATCATATATAATAGTTAGACAAACTCACAACGAACGTAAAGTCGAGTTCTTACAGTTTGTAAGTGGCGGTCCTAAACTGGCTCCAATTATTCTGCAATTGAATCCGGTAATCACCTGACGTATGAACATGTAACTCTAGTTCACAAAAACTACTTTCAAGTCCAATGTCCACCAGTTTCCCTCCATTACTCTCGTGCAGTATCGGAATCATCGTAAGTAGGTATGCCTTATATGTAGAGGGATTGCTTACGGATCACTACATCAGAAAATGCGGATAACATTACCTTTGGCGATTCCTTCAAAAATCACGATCAACACTTTTCCTTGACAAATTTAAGGTCAGTCGGTTGGTAAAAACAAAGAAAAACAACGTTTTGCACCTATTCTCAATCGCAAATCACAAAAGCAATTACGAACTTGATCAAAAAAAAAAAAAACATTTTTACGTGACTAGATAATTTGTGCTTTAACTGTTGTCTAAACAATTTGCTTTCTATTACATTTTCAAGTGTAGCACACAAATGCCAAGAGGTACCTACCGTGAACTTGAAATCGAGTCAAAGCCAGCCAGACCGCCAGCCAACCCACCCAATTGTACTTGGGAGCGGTCGCCGAGAAAAACGTTTGGACACGATTCTGGTTGATTTGTTTACCAATCCGGCCATATTCGTCAACATTGTTTGACACTGACTCGAGCCATATTGCCCGAAACTGTCAAAAGTTTAAGGTCTGCTCTGGGTTTTGAACAATTTTGAAATTTTTGCATGTCACCCGCCCCATTCATAACCACGACCATCGACAAGTAATCTCGGATTCCATCAAATTTTCGGTCACGATTTTTTTTTTCGCCAGTCGCTTTTCTCTTTTGCGTCGTGCATTCGCTAAAAGGCCCTTAAGTTGGTTTTTGCTATTCCCTTTTATCCGTGGTTTTGCCCTCTTCTCATGTGGTGTTCGAGCGGCACTAAAAGGGCACGTGGACGGTTTTGTGTTTTATATATATTTTTTTTAGCGGATCATTAAGTTTGAACTTGACTTTGAGGAAATAAAGAAAACATAGAATCATCCAAAAGGTCGTAATTAGGGGATAAAAGTGGTTTAAATGGGTCTTTTAATGGCTACCATTATGGAAGGCAGTCATTTGGCGTTGGTTTCGGTGTGATTAATTGTAATTTGTTTATGCGGTGATGAGGGGTTAATTGATTTTTTTTTTAAATTTTTTATAGATCAGAATAGGCCGCTATTATCTTTGGTACCCGATGATATGACGTGTACTCATATTAGTTGTATATTTTAGGTTGATGTGTGATTAGATAAACAATTGTTTTGGATTTAAAAATAATTTTGTGAAATCATTTTAAATAGTAAGCTATGAAAATAAATGGCATTTGGTTGGCAGATTTTTTTTTCAAATTTGTGTGCTTAGTGTGCTAATCGTACCTTGCGGCTTCATGTGTATCCTATCTTCATTGGTTGGTTTCAAGTTGCTTTCGATGGGTACATTTAGATCAAAAACTAGGTTCATTCTGGTGCAACTAAGTAGAGATGTATGGGGGTCGCACCACCTAGTCCTGGAACAATTTGCTTTCCAGTTTTAAATCTTACAATGTTCGCCATTTAGGTTTGGCTGAGATCATTTAGATCATTGAAGAGGTATAAGAAATGGGATGTGATCTCCTCGTCTGTCATCTCTGCAGCTTCTGCAAAAGTTAATGCATTCCCAGAGTTTAAGCTTATTCTCAGTACAGATAGCCAATGGACATTTTCTAAATTTGTACTCACTATAGTAACCTAGGGGTATCGCATGGGTCGAGATGCTTCCACCTCTGGTTTAGCTTAGTAAACAACATGGGCGCCAATACGCCTTGCCGTTCCAAGTTTTCAGCTACACAATTCCTCGAAATGTCAGTGTAGCTCTACTGTTCAACTATGTACGTACATATGTATATCATTAAGGAGTACGCAGCAGTCATTATATTCGCTACATCTCAGGTGCTGGAGATGAGAGTATAACTGATATTTAGGTCACGCCATCTGTTGGTTTCTTTAAGAAGTATACGTTATTCTAACACTAACGCGCTTGTTATACTGACAGATAGTAGTGTCAAGTCTCCGCGGTAAGAATTAGATAGCTTTACGCTTAAATAAAATCAAATAAATTCGAATATTGTTTTATAAGTGCGTGCTGTGTTGTAGAAAATGTTAATTTTGGATCCATTTTATGGATCGTCCAATGCACACTGAAAAAAAAATGCTGTTGCCGAAAGTGTGCTTAAAACCCTGTGTTTCTTTGGCAGGTCTTTAAATGAGTTCGAAAATCGAATAAACGACTTCGATTTTGGCTGCAAACTTAGACGAAGCTTGTGCATATCCATGCCGAAAATGCTGGAACATGACACGTCTTTTCGAGCAGTTTAATTTTAGTCTTGTAGATATAGAGATCATGACGCGTCATATGACTAGGCTACAACCTTATATCCAATTTTCTCCATTTATAAGGCAGAAAACATAGGCACCGAGGCTTAATGTGTTATACCGTTTGCCCTGCAAAAATGCCTCAGAAGGGCGCCCTTATTACTGAAGTCCTTAGAATGTACTCTATAAAGGCACAAATCACTTTACAAATACTTAGTCTACTTAAGCGACTTGGTGTCAATGATTTTTTAAAACTCAACCTATTCTTTATTATTGATCTACAGTATGCTTTGCTCTTTTTACTTTCTGGCCAATGTTGAGTCTCTCTTCAACAGAAAATCACCATCGCCCATAAATAAACAAAATTAAAATATATCGCACATGCTATCCTATAAACACAGGATAGCTTTCCTCAAGTTGTAGTATGTGAAATTGAAAGTATCTAGGAAGATAAAAATCTTTTGAAATTATTTGTTTCCCTCAGTGCCCTTATGGAAAAGATGCAGATAATTACGACAACTAGCGTGGATACAGTACTCCCTAGATCCCTCACAGCACACTGCTCTCCATTTTGAAAGCATTACGGGGAGTTTTGCTTTAAGGCGAATTATATCTGAATTGTTCAAGGCCAGTGGGGTAGGGCATTGTTGAATCCGAAAGGAAATCCTGGCGGGCAATGTATAGTATCCTGATTGTCTTCGATTTCGATACAGTGCACGACATTTCGATTTCGATACATTCGGCATGGTATCAGCGAAATGCAATAACCCGAAATGATGAAATTGCAATTTACACCAATGATTCTAAAACCACCAAGGAAGAGGACTAAGAGTATACTCTGAACATCCGTTGATGGAAGAGTCGCTTAGACTACTGGTTACATAATGTATATTCGACACGGAAGATCTGGCTATACTTAAGGATGTAGAAATATTGAAGACAAAGTTAATATTTAACAGGAATATTGCTACGTATATGAATGGTTAACCGTACAAGTTACCATAGCTAGCACTACACTAAGGTCTTTCTATCATGATTTTGCATCGCGATCTGACGTTGCTCTTGGACAAACTATGCGTGAATATGTAGCGTCTGCAGAAGTCTTAACCTAACCTAACTTTTAATCCAATACACTGTTTAGAAACCCAAAGACTTGGACTTCATAATATGGGTCCGAGAATGCTTCTATCGAGACAAGAAGTGTAAGACAACGTAGACAGATTGGCTTTGGGCTTAGCGCCCATTCTTTTCTATCTACCTGTTTTGGGTTGCGGAGGCGATCCCTCGGAATTGTAGCGAAAAAAGAAATCAAAACAACTTTTCTTTTGAATGCGTTATTACAATATGTATGTATTTGGAGTCGATCTTACCTCGGTGAGGGTTAGTGTTTAAAAGAGGAAGTTGAATATGCGAAAATGACTTTATATAATGATAGGTGGTATGCAGTAACTAATGACATTAGCGTCATCTATTGGAAAAGATATCTAATAATATTAAGTAGGAACCGCAAGGCAAAATGGACTTAAACATTAGTACCTTTTCGAGTTGCTACAGTTGGTGGTGGCAATCAGTTCCTTTAAGTTTAATCAAAGCCTGAAATAAAGACAGGATACACTATCTGTAGTAAAGAGTATTATAAGGAAGAACACCTCCATTTTGGTAGTTCTCGAGTGCTTAATTTTTATACATTTACGATGTTTGTCTTTCATTTCACAGATACGAGTCATTTGCGAAAGTTTATTTAATTATGTTGCTTTTCGGGATTTTCAAAGCTTGGGTCATTTTCCTTTCCAAGGGCGGAGATGTCTCAAACGCAAAGGATCCAACGTCGATTTTTATCTCATTTTACCGATGTGAGATCCCCTTTTTAATCTGTCCAAACTTAAATAACTGCAATCTCACATTTTAAAATTTTACAGCATTCCCTTTGAAGTCACAAAATGAGTCTTTCGCTGCTCATTTACACTACAGAATCCATTTGACTTGTTTGTTTCCGTATCCTTCTTATGCCTTCCTTGTATGAAAAATAAAAATATTCTCTGAAGCCTTCCAAGTGCTATTCAGAAAGTAAATCACTACCCACGGTGTGAACTCAAATATGTTTATTTTCCAACTCAAAGTTCATTTGCTTACAAAAGTAAAATGCTTTGGGGTATACAAAGGCATGTATCTAGAACGCGGTGGCGGGCACATCACAATGAAAACCAAATCCGATGTAGCACAATTCGGTTTATTCGCGCATTTATTTATTTTCTACTGTTCATCGTGTCATAGCAAATGTCATTCTTGCCATTCTCACACTAAATTTTATTTATTTTTAAGCGGCACAATTGTACAAAGCCTTAGTTTAAATTGATTTATGACCGAATGCGTTGAACTAGGGGGTGTAATACGACACGGAAGTAGGTATACACGTCAGTTTCATTTTACGTAAGACGTTAAAAATTAAAATTAATAAAAAAAAACGTTTACTTCTGGGTATGTTTTCCCAGTACCTACTCTCATATAACAGCTTTTGCTATCAAGTTTCAAAACGAAATGGAAGTACGAGTATGTAGGTGCTCCTTATGTCTGATCTGACATGATGCCTGCTTGCTTAGAGTCGACTAAGACAACGTTTGATATCTTACAACTTACTCCCTTGATTGGATTTAACAATGAATCTCATAAGATTCAATTGAATGTTTCAAATATTTAGACTTTAACAGAACCTGGTAACCATATTTTTGCCCAGATACCTCGAAACAATAAGGAAAAGTTACAAAGGCAACAGCTAACCCACTTCGATTGTTAGTCGGGTCGGGAAAGAACAAAGGAAGAGAATCCCACACAAACTTACTGATATGGTTGGTTGTGTGCGGGGGTGCATTTTTTTTATCGCCGCTATTTCATCGGAAGTGGTTCAAATAGTTTTCAAAGTATTACAATAGCCGACAACACTAAGGCGCTAAGAAGAATGTTGAGTACAAATAATTTGTGCATGACAAAGGATATGACGAACAAAAAGCAAACATTTGCAAAATTGGGGACGAATTCTTCTTAATAGCAACCTACATACATCAGCTATGAATGCCTTTATATTTCAGCACTTTGTCTTGGTCTTACACAAATTTAAAAACATTGGTAGGATATATCGTGACATTACTTACTTACTTACAAGTGCTTACCTTCTCACAGTTCGGGGTGAATTTGAACTCAACCAACACGCCTCCCCAGTTAACCCGGTCTTTAGCTAACTGCCTTCAGCTGAGTACTCCAAGATGGTTGAAGTACCCCTCTACTTGTGCGATCCACCTTAGGCGAGGTCATCCTCTACGGGTTAAATTCGAAAACTCTTCGGGCCGGAGCATTGGTTTCCATTCGCTCTACATATCCACATATCCTAGCCATCTTAAACGACTGATAGGCAGTTTTTTTTAACCAGATCGATGTCGCAATACAGGCCGCATTTTTCGTCATTGGATCTCTTCTCCTTCAAGACCCGTCCACTTAAATCTAAGTATCTTTATATGTTTTCAACAATGCCCGTTTCTCAACGCCATAAAGGAGAAGTGAGATGATTCAGGTCTTGTAGAGAGTCTCCTTAGTTGTTCGGGATAGGGCCTTACTATTGATTTGTTCTCAGCTCAGAGGAACAGCAATTGGCAAGAGTTATTCTTGATTTTATTTCAGCTGAAATTTTGTTGTCAGATTTAAACTCTGAGAGTCAAGGAGTCAAGGTAGACCTCAAAGTTATAGCTGTCGATTGTTGAATTCACCGATGTTGTGTGTAACTTCTTGTTAACATCATATACTTGTGTTGCCTTCATTTACTGCTAAGTCCATTTTGGCGGCTTCCGTTTTATTAGCAGCGAACGCACCAGTGACAGCCCGCTATGTTTATAATAGTTGCACAGAATTTTCAAAGATTGTGCTTCCAGTGCTGGCTTGTGAGTTTCGCACAATTCTTTGAAGTATGATGTTGAATCACTTCATCTACATAAATCCTTTTGATGTTGACACGAACAATGCACCGCGGCAGCCTTCTTCTTCCTTTTTGGTCAGTGAGGTTATGATCAGAATTGTAGGGATCATAACCCTCCCACTTTTCTGCATCCCTACTCGTCCGCCTGTGGGGTTCGCCGATTCGCCCTCAGAAAGTATATGCAGGCCTCCCGGTTTCGGATAACTTCGTCACTGAGGCCAATCAAATGCTGCTGTTTTTGCATTTGCGTGATCCAGGAGTTTTTTGGGCTGCCTCTCTTCCGTCCTTGTATAGGATTGACATTGCCATTTTGACAGGGTTCGTAAGATCCCTCCTTTGAACATGGCATTACTAACTGAGCCTTCCGTGCTCTAATCTTTTCGAGATGCGTTCTTTGACGTGAATTCGTCCTCAGATCTTCGAACTCCTAATTCGATCAAGCTTTGTTACTCCTGCTGTCATGCGAAGCATCTTCATCTCAACTGCCGTTAATTTGCTCTCATACTTTTTGTATATTGTCCAACACTGCGAATTGTATGTGAGTCCTGGACGAACAACTGCGCTGTAAAGTAAAGTTTTCCTGCCACTTCAGCCACCCTACTCTTGATTGATGTCGTCATCAATAGTTACTTCGCTACTGACCATAGATCCCAGATAACTGAACTTTTCGCACTTGGGAATCACTTTTCCATTCAAGTAAATGTCTGGACTAGGTTGGAGTGGATCAGAGAATGGGCAGTACAGGTACTCTGTCTTTTTTGGACTAATGCGATACCCATTTCCCTCCAAAACAAACACCCGTACATCAAGTGCTCGTTGCAGGGACGTTTGATCCTCACTTATGATGGCTCCATCGTCAGCAAAGAATAACTGATGTACTTTGGGGTCCGTCACTTTTCCTTCAAGCAGATAATCCAGGACTGTAATAAATAGCAAAGGACTTAAGCTAGCTGTTAAGTCTAGCATCTCACCGCCAATCGCCTTCTATTTGTCGTGCGAATGGAAAAATTCTCATATTTTTGAAAGTTTAAAAGGCCGGAGATGGGCTGTTTAGCCACCAAGATTTGTGCAAAGTGCTGCCTGCATCAGAGATGCCTTTTTACTGGAGTACTTGACGTGAGCTTTGAAGAGCAGCCTATTCTCGAACATGACTGCAAGGTACTTCAAAAATTCGTGTCTAGTTTCCGACCAGGAAGTTACCCACCAAGTATGATTTAATCCGTGAAATGAACTGCGGTTGGAATGTGGAGTGGGGTGGGGAATTTTGTTAAAAGCCTTACTAAAATCTGTGGCTACGACATAAACTTCATTGGCGTCTTCCAAAGCGTTCAGTGTACTAGACACGAATACGGTTAAGTTAGTGGTTGTTGACCAGTTAGGGATCTGTGATGCTTTGTGGAGAAGATAGACTTACAATGAAAAGACACTGCATCATGCACGATGCTGTCGAAGATTTTAGATATTCATGACAACTTAGCAAAAGAGCAAGGAGGGGCTGTGTCAGATGATTCGCGCATTTTTTTTTTTAATACTATGGTCATCCTTCGGTCGGTTAATCTTATAAACAAACATTGATCGGAGTATGTACAGGGAGACAAGGGAGGTTAGTGCAGGGTCAAGTAGAAGGAATAATCAAGGTCAGGTTCAAGCACGTGGTCAGCAAACGAATGGGCGAAAATTAGCCAATAGGTTCGCAATTATTTTAGGGTCTGCCACGGAAGAGTCCAAAATGGAAAGAGTAGATGGCAAGCCATCAGATTTTCGTTTGACGTTTGATTGAAAAAATTATATCGATGAATTGAAAAAATCTCTTGGGATCGGCTATTAGGTTTCATTGCATTCGATCTAGGTGTTCAAAGTAAAGCCTAACGCAAAGCTCAGATAGATTGTTCATATAGCCCCCGAGATGAAAATGAATGTCGTCCGAAAGGATGATTTTTCAATCAAAGTTGACGTCTGTTTCTAACTCATTTAAAGCCCTGATAGAGAAGCCATAAGGTAGCGGATGGTCATTTTGCTTTAACTCTTGATTAAATTAAATCTTGTAAGCAAATAATCTGAGGGCTTTGTGCAATGTCCTTCTTAGAGATGTGCGAATGATGTCAAGTTTTTGAGCTCTGCGATGGGTTCAGGTTCTTGGGCTTTCACGTACACTTTTGGCAACAGCAGCGTGGCTTTTTGTTTGGCATTGTATGTAGTTTCATTTCGACGAGTCAAGTGCGGAGTCATTACCCTACATACATATGTATGTATCTACTAATTTTTCAAGTACGTTAGTGATGCCAGAGTAAAAATATCACATTCTCCTAAAAGAAGCAAATGGATGAGCCGCCCTTTATTCACTGCAGACCAAAGGGAACTTGTAATACTGTCACAATACACACGGTTGTCAACCACCAATCACCTTAAAACTTTTCATAAAAGATGTAGGACATTAAAACAACAAAAAACAAGAAACTGCTCAAGATCTTGTTAAGGCCAACTTACAAACAGTGCTCGCACTTAATGTCGAAGTAGAATTTATTAACAAAGGCTACCGCCGACATGCCACCTCAATCACAGACTTATGAATTTCCAACCAAATGCGCATTACCAGAGAATACAATTGCCTTCACATCTGTTTTAACCTCAAACCGCAAGAAACAAGAAACGAATTCAATAGAGGGAAACTAAGTGTTCACACAAAGCCAATCGATATTCAAATCGTCTACCCAATTGACCCATCTACATTGTTCTCCTTTTATTGCCACCCCCACTCATAACCATAATCCTCGCCCTAAAAACCGACTAGCATGTGATACCTGCACCTGACTCCTTTCTTTTTTTTGTTTGTTTTCTTTTGAAGTCTATTCTTAAGTGGGATAGTTTTTTTTTCTTTTTTTGTTGCTTTTTAATTGTAAAAAAAACTCTCCTAAAGCCCACCTCCCTTACAACCACACCCATCTACATGGCCCTTAACACACTTTCGCCAGTCTCGGCTAACATACTTAATCGTCTTCTTAAGACATACTAATCAGTCATTAAGCACGCACAACATATTCACCACACTACCATAGTCCACGGCTTAAAATCAACAAAGAATCAACTTAAATACTAATAGTATTGTAGTGCTCTACACACCCTCACTCAGTCTTCTACATTCGTATTCATTATTAATTTATATAAAAAAAAATGCAAAACCTAGTTTCGAAGCTTTCTTCCTTGTATGCTTGCTTTTAGATACTTTTTGTGTGTCCTTTGTGTTTGGCACCAAGGAGTGGTAGACTAACACCCCTTTCTTGTATCCTGGTGATGAATTTTTTATTCTTAATATATTTTTGTTGATTTTTATTATACAAGATATTTATTTTTCTTTATTATTCTTTTCTCTTTTTTTCTCTTTTTCTTTCTTTCTTTTTTTCCGGGTACTCCTATGCTTTTATTGTTGTGTTGCTAAAAAAATAAATCACACTTAATCGCTTTTGTTGTTGTGTCCTGCACATTTATAAATAAACGTTATGTTCATCATATCACCTGATCCTGATGCTGATGGATTGGACTGGGAACACTCTCGTCGTCCTAATGGACGTGGCATCTGCTAATGAATGTCGGAATTTCGAAACGGATATTGAATACAGGTGGCTTTTTGGTTTAAGGTTGGTGATGGCTTTTTATTTCTTTTTATTTATTTTATACTCTATCTATTCAATTTGTATATAAATCATAGTTTTTGTAAATGCATGGTAGTTTTAAGCTTTATTTCTTGTGTTTGTGTCTGATGAAATCGGCCTAAAATGGATTTTTTGCAAAAGTTTTAAACTCCTTCTACTTTAATTAGTTTTTTGCATTCACAGGATAATCCGAATTAATCCTGCTTCATTGTTGGAATTCAGAGCTTTTGGGGGAATAGTTTTGTGTCCCTTGCTATGCGTAGACTGTTGTTCTTAAGTTTAGCTGAACACTATAGCAATCGGGGGCGAACGCTTTTGTATACATATGTACATAACTTTCAAACCAAAGAAATCAGATGTAGAAATATTTTACTATATAAAAAACGCCTGTAGTGCGCCCGATACGCATGTACGGTATTCTAGTCTGGTGGATGACACTGGGCAAAATCAGATACGTCTCTCTTGATTCAGAGGACGGCTTGTCTTGGCTTTACCAGTGCATTTCGTAGAACTCCTACGGCCGGTGGAACTATAAACAATGCTACATATCCTTGCTGTGAATATTTATGAGAAAGAATTAGCAATGAATAGGGACTGCAACTGGGAGAGTCATTACAGTGGTACGTACAGCAATGATGCAGGGAAAGCCAAACCCTAAACTCAAGTAGAAGTCACGGACTACTTAACCCCGTTCCTAAACTTTTACACTAAGTATATTACAAGTATTCTCAGTCGACAGAATTGGGCGAGAATACATTCCTCGGATTTTGCCCTGAGAATTTATACAGACGGGTCCAAGGCGTCTTGAGTTGTCAATCTTTCAGACTAGCGAATTTGTGCAGTGTTTTTCCAAATAGAAATAATGGCTTCTCCTAATTGCCTTTCTATGAGAACGGCTTCACACACGGACATCGCTATAAAAGCACTCGAACAGGCCATAACAAGATCCAAATTAATAGAGCAATGTCGCGCATCCCTGGACGAGATATCGATCAGTTGCAATCTGACTCTGTGCTAGGTTCCTGTACATGATGTTCTGGGAAACTGAGAAGGGGGAATTGTCCAAAAATGTCTCGAAACACGAGCTTTCGACGTTATAAGGGGGCTGTCTACCGACAAGTACAGTCACTCTGCATTAGCACTTTAAGTGTAGAGTAATGAGCAAACACGTAATCATGATACATCCGGCAAATGACTTCTATCGCAGATTTATGAACGAAGAGGAAGAAGAATAGTTTTTTTTTACCTTCTCTGCAACATCTAGTATCATCCCCTGCGGGATGGGGGAATAAATACTTCGTCCGAGAACTTATAGACATAAATCAAGATGGTTCCTAGAGTAACGGATTACTGGCTCATGTCATACAATAGATCTTATCTGATCAAAGTGAATCCTACCGATCACATAGGATAGCCAGCCTAATTCCTAACCTATCACCTCAAAGAAATAGGATTTCAAATTACGGAATACTTTTTGGCGACCTTCAAGGATTAATAGCCTAAACGGTAAAACAAATTCAACTCAAATCAGCTAAACGAGTCGGAGGTGATAAGTGTGTTTTTTTTTGGCGGAAAATTAAAAGTTCCAAAGTTTTTCAATTCCCGTTTTCGAATTGCAAGTCTAATTTCTGAGCACCATTTTAGGTTCATTGGTTAATGTCTACCCGTCTACAATTTCATCCAAATTTTTTGTCCATACAAATGTTGACACAAAAATTGCTTACTCACAGATGGCGGTCCATATCAACAGGGCACAGCTATGGTTCAAACGAATAGCATTTCCAGTCAGCACTATTGAAATCGTTTCCCATTTATGCGCCACGCCTGGGGCGAGGTCTCCGTCTACTACGTAGTTCCTCGGGAAGGAATTCGTTGTTGTCGTTAGTCATTGAATTCAGATTCTTCTAATCGGGTCATTGTTCCCATATAACCCGTTGTCTTCCCCACTTATAGAATCATTTATGTATGTATGCGGTTGATAAGAGTTGACCGTAACTACTTCAAGGCTGTATCTATCGGGGGTTGCGTTTCGATACGGTGAGTGTCCTATTTGTCGACATCACGTACACACTGTTTGTTTAACCCTTGTTCACCCTCACTCATCTTTGCCCCTTCTGCCCCAATACTCACTAATTCATGAAAGGCACTACGCAGCATTCTTCCGAATATGTCATTATTATCGACATTTACGAGTAATTTTAGATCCTGTTGGCATGTGCGTGTGCGTTTTTAACAACTCTTTCAAGATCGATATTAAAGAAAATCACCTGGCAGCACGTCACTCCGTCTAAATAATTTTTTGATATTCAAGGTCTCGGTGAGGTTATTACCGACCTTGATGGAGCAGCGTACATTCTCCATCGTCATCCTGGACAAACCGTCGAGTTTGGCAGGGATATTAATTAATATTAGACATTGCTCTATTTAGGTCATCTCTAAACATTTGAACATAGCCGGGCTTAAAATCGTTGAATGAATGACGTGTATGGATTTTAAATTCCTAGGTTTACTCGTAAATCCGTCGAAGTGCGAATATTTGACCGATGGTAGACGTTCAGGTCTTAACCCAGACTGATATGACAAATGGCTTTAGGAGCTCGCTCAATACAGGAGGCAGGACCTTATATGCGATGATTAACAGACTTATAACTCTTTACTTAGCAAACTTCAAAGACTATCCTTTTTCAGATTACCAAGCCGTGGGGTGGTTCCATAAATCGGGCATACTTTCGTCCGACCATATCCTGCGAATAACTTGTGGCATGCTTCTTACCACGTCTTCTCCTACTGCGTTAAACTCCTCATACTGCAGCTTTGTTAGAACCAAATTTAGATATTCCTATCCTACCGGGTAGACGAAACTGTAGATTATCATGATCCTTCTTTTACCTTCCAAAAAACCGGTCTTCGACATTAGTCTAGCGCGAAGATCCGCTTCTTTAACTCAGCCGGTCATCCTCGAAGCCCAGCGCATCAGAAACAGGCATACCATATCCGAAAGGCTAATTGAGAAGCTTTCTCAAGACAGTTATCGCTCGAGCTTTGTGGGTAAAGTAGGAGTTGGGAGACAAAGGTGTCTGGAAAACACATGTGTTTTTCATATGAACGATGTCTAGCACTTGAATTTCGATGTCTACGAAACCGAGAAAGTTAGATTGATTTTAGTTAAGGCTTTAAGGTGGCATCGGATGCTAACTCAGTTAACATTCCATAACACAAAGGCGAAGGGAGCCTTCTATGTTGTATGATTGTCAAGTATCTTTTCCATGTGCAAGTGCACTAGAAATAGAAATGAGAGCATAACCATTTACGAGAACAATGTACCGTTGAGATTCATCCAAAAAATACAAGTATTTCGTTCAGGGCCTACAAATAGAAGACGCCTACAGATTAAAGTCATATCCAAATCGAGAAGCTTTCTCATGACAGTCATAGTCCAAAGCACAAACCACCGAGTCAAGCGCTCACCGCGTTGATATCCATTCATTTCCTTTTATTTTGATTCCTTATCATCATTAAGCACCGCTGACATTACACAGAGCAAAAATCGTACAAAACTTTTCTCCTCAGCTGTACTTTTCACGTACAAGTCCTAAGTTTTGAAACTCATTAAATGAGTCCGCAGAAGTTGAACGTCACTTAATTCAGTAACCTAGAAGCTCTACTTTGAAAGAACTTCATCCCATTAGGCTATTTTAGGTAAACTGAAACTCAAATAAATCATCAAAAATTCAAATGAATAGATAACAGAAAATTTCTGCACAAAAGATAAATCAAATCGAAGCACTTTAACCTTTTCCGTTCTCTGATTGTTATTTGCTCAAAGCACGTTCCTTTCGTCCTCTTTCGCAGCTTAATTGACAGGGAGGTAAACATTTTTTTTTAAAGTTTTCAAGTTCCAGGTTTCCACACATTATTCGCCAAATTGCTTCGTTGCATGTTAATTGTAATTTTCTCACCATGAACCCGAGACGAAATGAAAAGAAAAACGAAAAAAAAAAACGCTCTAAACCTAAACTGTAGCAAAACACAACCTTGAGCTATGATGCTTTCGTAGATAGGTAGACGTAATTATTTTGTTAGGTCGTCGCATGTGCTGCTCACCTGAAGCGAGCGGTTTTTTTTTTTTGTTACCTCCATTGAATACTTTTACAATGGAACGTTTCCGTTTGCGGAAATTATCGCACCCAACACCCAGATAATTGAGAAAATTAGTTAATGAATAAACTTGGAGACCGTAGAATGGGATTAAAGAGGGCAGCAAAACATAAACACTGGAGTCATCAACCAGGTACATGTATGTACATATGTGTGTGTGTGACGATCTGTCGGATGGGCTTAATTTGATTTAACAATGAAAACGACAACGACGTCAATGTAATTTGTCGGGACGGATCGATTGTGGGATGACGGCAGATGAGGTGGAAATGGCTGTTTTGTATCTCGTTTTGCTCTTCACTGTGTGTTTTCTGTTTGTCATCCGATAGTAATTTTGTGTGTGGACATAATAGTCTTATAATAACAGAGGATTACAGGTTGATGTTTCGTTTGCCTTCTTTCTTTTTCTGTTTTTTTTTTTCTTATGTAAATGATGTAATAATTATCAAGTATTAAGCTGCCAAAGGTGATGTTCTGTGGGGGGAATTAGGAAGGATTTCTTATTTACTTGGTAAATCGATTGAAGGTATTTAAGGATGTACGTAAAAGATGTGATTTTTTTTTGTACTTAAATTTAATCGTTTTAAGTCCCGCATTTTGACACCTCAATGTGTTGTAGATTGTTCTATAGAAATGAGAATGTACGGGGATTTTTTGATCCGCTTATAACATAGCAGAGGTGATAAGGATACTCTTACGACGAAGTAGCAGAAAATCGGAAAGAATTAAAGCATTTTTGTGTGAAAGCGGAATGCGTCGAAATTAATGTGCTTCGTATTTGAAACTTAAAAATAGATCAATAGCGTAGAGCATATTGTGAGATTCACCTAATTGAATACAAAGAGACATCCCTCAAGACGGGCCTGCTGTTAAAAGAACGAATTGGAAAACTATCCCTTATTTGTACGTTTTTCATCAAAAATACCGCTAATTTACCAATTTTTCCTCACATTACTGAAGCAGAAGAAGGACACAACACCCACAAAGTGACATTATTAGAGGCATATAGCCACCAATGTGCGTGGCTGAGAGAGTCGATAGAATCTTCAACTCGGTTGACCTGAGATGTTCAAAAAAATCTGGAAAAATTATAAAACTAGCAGATCACAAAGAAAAAAAGCGATAGGGATACTCTTTGGACACTGCCTTCTGAGGAAGGGGGCAATGATATTAGGTTTATCGAATATGGATGTGTACTATCGGCTCACTATGATGCCTGACCTCATGACCCCACTGAACCTAACCTAACATTTCACGATGTAAATATAAAATTCTGTTATGTGCTAGGCTTAAAACAGATGTCTCTGTTTTAAACATTCGGTGGCGTACCTTTATCATCTAAAAGTAGAATGCCAGATAACTTCTCATTCTTTTGCTTCTATCGCGTTACCCTTCTGTTGTAGGTTTGATTATAACAACCTCCCAAAAACCGTCTTCTTTTTTAAAAAAAATACCTTCAGAGACTCCATCAAGTACTTTCTTACTTATGTGGCGCTAACCTAAGCCTCAACCAACAAACCTCTATTCCATAGCTAACTATCTCCAATTGCGCACTCCAAGTCGGTAAAAGTCCCCTTCTACTTCTGCGTACCACCTAAGACAAGGTCGTCCTCTTCTGCGTTGTCCCTCCGAAGACCATCTTAGGCGACTAATGCACAGTTTTTCGACTAAGTCGATGTCGCTGTACAGCTATTGAGGTTCGTTGTTGAATCTTTTTCAAAGCCTGTCAGTATAAACGGGGCCAAATCTTTTACAAAGAATTTTATTTTTTGAAACGACCGTGGATATCTGTATCGACTTTCCACAGTGTCCATGCTTCAGCGCCCTAAAGCAGAACTGCGATGATTAAGATCTTGTATCGAATCTTAGTTATTCCGGCAAAGCGTCTTAGTACTTCAATTGCCTTCTCAACCCAAAGAATCAGTGTTTGACAGGAGTTAATCTTCGTTTCATTTCTACTGTCGTGTGTTGTTTCCTGTTGGTAGAGGCAATTGTTCTCCATCGCTACCCTGCACAGACGGACGAGCTTGTCAAAGATAACAAACCTAGGCTTGGGTCTGTATAGCTTGTCTCTATAAATGCTGTCATATTAAAATCGATAAAAATATGGTGGTGAAATCGGTTTGGACTTCTTGGGTTTTCTCCAGGATCCGTCAGCAGATCATTAATCGACTGTCGATTTTCCTGGCCTAAAAACACATTGATGGCTCCTCATTTATGTTATTGACGAAGGGTTTCAGGCGTTTACACAATATGGAAGATGATTTCTTGTACGCGATATAATTGCCTGCGTATTTGGACAGTTGAGGGGGTCTTTTTTTTATGGATCGAGCAAAGGAAGCTGAGATTCCATTCATCAGACATACACCGTATTTCTCTTTTCACTTCATTCCTACGGTTAATCTTATTGCTGATTTGATCGGAGTTCAAGGCTTGAGTAGTGCCGTGAAGACTAGGACCTAAGGACACCATTACATCCACAAAAATTTACTGGTGTAGTTTGTACGCTGGTGGGATCATCGGACCTTATATCTTTAAAAATGCGTTCCAGCAGGCTTACGTGTCATACTACGACCAATACCATCGATTTATTGAATTCAAAGTTTGGTAAGGCAGTAACTTCCAGATTGGAACCTACAAATTTGCCACCAAGTTCTTGCAATCTAACGCCGCTAGATTATTTTCTGTGGAGATACGTGAAATCGTTGGTTAATGTCGATAAGTCAGGGACGATTGATGCATTGAAAGACAATATACTGCGAGTTACTGCGGATATACGACACTTTATAATCGACATCTTAATAAAGTAAGAGGTCAACTCATCCTGGATATCCAGGGAGGTCTGTACCACTTTTTGTACGTTATCGCCGAATCCAAGCAAAACGAAAACTGAGAACCCTCTGGCACTAGATGGATCCACTATCCATACCTTGGAGTAACTACAAGACACTAGAGTCAAACTCCGGAAATAGAAAACGATTTATGCAGAAGATGTGGAGATAAGGAAGAAAGGAAGTCGTTTCACCATTAGCTAGGCAACTGTCCCGCCTTCTAAGAATGACGCCTACGTGCCTTAGGATTCAGATTCGTCGCAAGCACCGCAGGCGTAACAGGAGTTCAGATATCGGATATACTTGACTTCACAAAGAGTACAAGTGGGCCAATAACAAGATTCTCTTCGAGTAAACGTGATAGTCCTTCACGCACCCTTCCATAATCCGATCTAACCATATACTTACATCTTAAGCAGTTCTTCGAATTCTTCTTCTTATCTTGTCGACAAGGATACGCGTAAATCAACAGAACAAATATTTCCGGATTATATACACGCTTTCCTAGTCACATTTTACCCGATTATATAACATGTACACGTACATATATACATACGTAATTCAAACATGCTCTCGAGAAAAGTTATTTTAACTTTCTTTCTTTATTAGTATTCATACGAAATAATAATCATTTCAATAAAGAACTTCAACTAACCCACACAAACTTTGGGACACGACAGCTGAACAATTCAATTATTCATATTACGAGTACCATGTTCGACAGTTGGTCTCTGTTCACCGAAATGAAATAATTGGGCATTCAATACCCACAAAAGGAGAACTTCCTCGCTCAACAATATCCATAAATTTATGTTAAGGACTTCATCACTTCGGGTGGTGAATACGAGTATCTCGTGGATACCAAAATAGGTTCACTTTGACACGTGTTTGTATTCAAAAAAAAATGTCCTAAAGATGATATTTTTGATTAATATACAAAAATACTACTGTTATCGATTAAAAATTGCTATCGCTGAAGATGTTTTCAATCTATTTGCCTTAAATTATCCACAAGCGTGGTATCCAGTTACAGAAATTGGGTATGTATTCCCAACAGCCGTTGGCGCTGCTTAATTACCCTGGTAATACGGAATTGGTTTCGGAAAACATAAACCATTCTTTTCTAGCCAGTAAGACATCATTTCTATTTTAAGAGTATGAAGTATTGTAAAACAATTCAAATTCCTTTGACGTCTTATCGCAACAAAAAGGAAATAATCGCGATACGGGGGCATTGTAAATCGCTCCTCATGAAATCGTTGACATGAGCTTTTAAGAAAATTGCTGTGATTTTACAACAACGTGCATAACAATTTTTATCTTATTTTCTAGTTGCTTTGCTATTTATGGAAGGCAGCGCAGCATATTATAATTGTATAAAGTGGTTTCGCTAAATGCGTATCTAAAATATCACAATTGTCACTCGAATAAGTTTTTTTTTTACAGCTTAACAATAGCATTTAGCTAAATGTGGTGGCGTGCGAATTTTATGATTTCTCATCCAATTGCCCTTCTTTCTGAGATTAGTATAAAGGTCATGGAACTTGAGATACAAAACCACTTGCCCATGGCTAATTCGGGGCAAATATTTCAAAAGTAAAGACAGCCACTTTCAAGGGAATTGCGTGCACATTTGTTTTGTTTTTTTTTTAAAAGATACAAATTGTTTCAAACATCAGATCACAAAGCACAAATTAGGAGATGATTAATGGACCTCTCCCATGCGTAGAAAAAGCGTGCAATAAAAGAACAATCGCTTGTGGTACGGATTCTATAACAATTTTCATTTCGTGTTCTTTTCGTTTTAAAATTGATTTGTTTATCTAATTCGGTTACTGAACAAAATAAACAATAAATACTGGCTCGGGAGTTTTCTGTGAGTCACTTAAAATCAAAAACTCATACGAACTCCCGGATGACTGTAGCATCTTTCAAGCTGAGATCTTCGCCATTGACAAGGCCGCACAGACTAGAAAGAAACTAAAACCTTCTAGGATAACAATCTTCGTGGACAGTCAAGCGGCAATCAAAACACCAGCCAGCGAAGAAATTAGATCATAAACAGTCTAGTGTTACACTATGCTGGGTTCCTGGACATAGAAATATAGAAGGGAACGATATAGCAGATAGACTAGCCAAAAAGGGATCAGCATTCGATTTCAACGTACTCAGGTATCTGTAGAAATTCCAATTCGTGTTTTAAAAAAGAAAATATACCTAACAGCAAGAGAAATGATTAACTCCGCCTGGTCCGCCAGAAGCGACTGCGTCATATCTCGCAGCTTATGACCGTCATTGGACGGAAACAGAACCAAGAACCTATTGGCGTTGCACTTACAGGACACTGCCCGATAGGGGAAATGGCTGCCAGGCTCGGCATCAACTCACCTGACCACTGCAGGAGTTGTCAAGATATAGAGGAAATAAAGACCATCAAGCACCTGTTATGTGATTGCTCAAACCTTCAAAACCGCCGGAAACACAATGGACCGCAATGGCCCCCGTGATAAGCACTTAGGTGCACTTCCCTCCAACCTAACCTTCTCTACGATCGGCAATCCGAAAAGTTGCAGATATTCTGTAGCCATGATAAGACTTCCTCAGTAGCCATTATTTACACCTGGAATACTCTACAATAATTAGGAAGACAGAAGGAGAGGTTAGGATCAAGCCTATAAAATTTCTGTTTTCCAAGCAGTGACAATAGCTGCCCGTGAGACTGCGATGAAAGCAATGCCACAGGAACGTATCACCTTTTCATCAAAGGTCAGGCAGCGATAAAAACGATTTCTGCTATCGAAATAAAATCCAAGCTTGTGAAGTGCTGTCGTGAAGAGCTTAAGGTTCTTGCAATAAGGTTGCGCTCTGGAAATGAAAATATACCAGATAATGAGTAGACCGACGAACTGGCCAAAAGAGGTTCGGAATCCACATCAGAGCAAGCCGACACCTTGGTGTTCATCCCGCCTTGCACGCTTAGGCTCGAAGCAATAATTAAAGCCCTAAGGGAAACTAACATCAGACGATTCTCCCTAGACACTTATGTGATCACAGGAAAAATTTGGCCTTTTCTCGATAAGAGTAGGACCGACAGGATTATGCAAAAGAATAGGAAATCCCTTTCTACCCTGATAGGAGTCATCACGAGGAATAACACTCTACGGTACCACATGAAAAACTAAGCGTAACGGAAGAAGACTTATGTCGTGAATGTACAACCCACTTTCTCCATTACTGTCCAGGTCTTACCCACCTTGAATTCCTTGAGCGACACTTCCTCCGTGACCTAGAAGAATTATCCAACCCACCCGTCAAATCAACTGCTATTTCATAGGAACCCATATCTGTAGAACTAAGGTTAACCAATGGGCAAGGGACTTTTCTCCCCTTTGGGTATCACCATGGGTCTGTAGTGACGAGTGTGGCGTTGTGGATCTCTTCAATTCGCTTACCCACATACCCAACCTAAGCCTATCAAAGAAGACACCTCTAGTTGGTTTTGGAGCCGTCGTTCGTATAGAAATCGACTCATGTTCTACATACTCTTATGTGCATCTTCCCAGAATTATCGGGCAGGGATGGGTACTTGGAAGTCACCAGTGAGTTATGCAAGGATGCAAACACGATTACTTTCTTGCAAGAGAAGAGTGCTACTGTAGCTTTCTTGAATATTTCTTGAAACTCTTGTTTCCAGCTTAAGCCCAAAATGTTTTGCTTTATCAGAGAAAGTTAAGTTGAGTTAAGTGACAGTGACTTGAGGTTAGATGTTGTCAAATTTCAAAACTAACATCACGATTTTAATCGAAAGCTTAATTTGGTTCAATCTCCAAGTTAATGAATTACACGACCGTTAACAAATTTCTTACTTGAGGCCCACGCAAAATTCCTTCTCACAATAAAGATGTTACTTGCTACCTAAAATGACATTCGTTATGTGAAATGAATTTCACATACTAAATCTGAAGGAAATCCCACATAATCCAACTCTATTTCACTACCTAATACATATGTATGCATGTGCCTCGTGCAAAATCGATTAAACGTACAAAATAAGTAAGAAAAGAAATTAAATACGAAATTAAAATCGTGATTCACTAGTTCATGACTTGTTTTGAACACACAAATGCGCGCCTTATGGTTCCGTGCCAATGTTAAGCTATAAGGATATAAAAACTGGCGGGTCACGTCGGAAATTTCATGTGCTTCCTACCATCATCCATGAACTTTTTAGTTCAATGAAAATTTGTAGTTTTTTTCTTTCAGTAGAGAAAAAAGAAGAAGAGCCAGATACTTATATGACGAAGTATCTGTTGAGCTTCTCGTGAAATTGGCGTTAGTAACGGTGCGTATTGTTTTACTATTGGTACGTGTCAAAACGATGTTGTTTGCTATGCACAAATTTCTGAAGCACGGAATCCTTTTTTTTTTGCAAACAGAAAGCAACTGTTGTTTGTCTGTTGTACAGATAAATTAATTAAAATTTGTATGTAGATATGTACTTTGGCTGTTCACAAAGTGACTACATTTGGTGCTGTGGTTATGGGTGCCATGATTATTTTAATTTTACCTGCAATAAGCATAAACTTTTATTCAGAGATAAGGAGTAAGGCAATGAAGAGCACACCTACAGCAAACATACACACAACACATCGAAAAAATAATTATGTACATATATACACTATTAAAAATAAATTCTTTGAAGTTATAAATCTGGTGATAGAGAAAAGAGAGAGATTTAGGTGTGGGTATGCATCGTTCTTGAATCTTTCTAGATAAAAAGTTTCTGGACATATTAAGGCACGAAAGCCCACTTTCATACTTTATAGAGTTCGTCTAAAAGTGGCGAAAGATGGCGCACGTCTTTTGAGCATATTACGTCAGCTTAGGTTAGAAAATACTTCGCCTTCATCACAGTCAGGCCTTTGTAGTAGCATTGAAGTTTATGGCAGTGGTTTTAGTCTGTAGTTTCCTCCTACACTTTTGGATCCCTATTAGGTGCTTTTAATCAGCCTGCTGTCCTCTATAAACTGTAAAGATCGGAAAGTGAATCATCAGATTTATCTTCAATCTCAGGTGACAGAAGCTTGGGCAGTGGCAAAAAAGCCGGGAGTAACTTCATGAACTTCTTCCTCGTTGCACTATCTGCATAAATCGTCGTCAGTTAGTTTTAGTTTGTTGTGAGACAAAGAAAAGGTTTTATGAAGAACTGATTTCATACATAGTCTACATGCCTGACGCAGCATTTAAGACTTGACCCAATCTCTTCAGATCTTTACCCTTTTTGGAAGAGACATCGATGTATCAAAGAGAACGAAATATTTCAGTGTACATGTACATACGTAGTTGCTGAACTAACTTGGAATTATCGTGTTGAAGAGAATATCCGGAAGAAGAGAGTGTTGTCTGAGTGTAGACAAATCTGTACACAACGGTAGAGGATTTCACTGCATACTACATAGATGCATACAGTTAGGCTATAGTTAGTCACTAAAAACCATTCCGAAGCACTATGAAGCTCATGGAAAACAAAGTTAAGGGATCTGAATATGCTTATGGATTTAATAAAAAGAGTTCGTGGTACTAAAAGATATCACAGAACTCTAATCGGAATAAGGAAGGAATAACTTTCTTTTTAGATGAATCCATGATGGATGGCAGGGCTGGAGCAGGGTTCTTCTCAAAAGAGCTAAATCGGCTTATCATAGGAATCTGGGGATGAAAACATCTGTGTATTGTGTAACAGAAAAAAATCAGATCAGGCCCGTGAGGCAGATTTACATTAACATTTCACTGGCTTGAATGAAATTCCACGTGGAAATCGAAGGAAATGAAAAAGCCGATCAACTTGTTTGTGTTTTTGCAATTTTTGGGTCTTAAGCTATTGGCTGCAGGAACCGTGAAGGATTTGATTCTCCGATTCAAACCTCTTACAGCAGTCCAAAGCACTAACCACTGATCCATGGCGTCCACTGATCTTGGGCTATCACTGGCTGGAAAACGAAGCGATCGGGCAAATGGCTTTTAAGCAAATGCTAACGTTAACGATTTCTAGAGATATCCAGAGAGTAGTTCTGGCTAAGATGACTAGTGGAAGGAAGATGTAAAGGGGCTTAGTAAGGTAGTCCGGTTCGGTATCCTGCAGAATGTACTTACATAGTTCAATCTTCCATTCTGTTAATTAGTTTCTGGAATCTACACTGTCAAATTTTGGCTAATTTTTGCTGCCACTTTCTTCGTTCTTTCCACTGGGTACAAAATTGTCTGATATTCCCTTGAAGCTCTTAATTCCGATTGTCCCATAGAGTTTTTATACAATTTCAAAATTAAATCTGCATTTAGAATGAATTCCCGTAAATAATATCAAAAGTCCACATCGTTTCCATTAACGTGCGCTTTTCTAGTAACACACTTAATTGGCCCGACCTACTAAAAATAAGACTCACCTGTAAAAATGAGCCCAATGATTAAGTCTTTGAGTGTATTTTGCACCAACTAGAGCTTTTTTAGAGTACTCTTGAAAGAGACACGGATTTCTTTAAGTCGCTGCCTAATCGTACTGAGGGGTAGGATGAGTTGAGTAGACGGTGCCCTAGTTGACAAGAAGCTGTCAACGGCTCACTTAGACTAACGATGAGTCCATTGTGCATTTGATAAATTGGGCGAAGAGTTGATTTCTGGATTGCATCCGCTTCAGTGTGCTATTCTGCATGAACATTTCGACGATCATCTTATCTTCCCGTTTTGTGGTTGTCCCTTTTCAGACCCCTACCCCTCATAGTCCATTCCAGTGGCTAGACACACCATCCTGTGATGGAATTGCTTTTAGTTTGTAATGTTTGTTGTACTCCATTTCGCTGCCTTGGGCTACAATCGGTTTCCGATCCTGGCTTCCCTTAAAATGTCTTTTAATCGGTCCCGAATTTGAGCCGATGTCATCTAGTTTGACATCTCTAAGCGTCTTGGTCCACGCCATTCTTCCAGCGTAGATATGGTCTGCCCTACTTCATGTCCTATAAGTCCTACAAAGGACTTTTCAAGAAGATTTCTCTGAGGTTTTTGGATTTTCATGCATAAATTCGGCAACAGCTGCAATTCCTTTGTCTATAACCACCGGAAGAGCAGGCCGATAGAGCCTTTGTTATCCAGCCAGTCTAATGAATATTCTTTATTTCGACCAAAAATTATTTTAAAATCGCACAGTATTTGCAATACAGAACTGATTTTTTCAATATTTCTCAGCGCAGAAGTTTGCCACTACATGCATATGTACATACATAGGTATCCGTCAAAGTTTCAAGCATGTTGGTATTGCCAACGTCGAAGTAACTCGATTTTCAAGAAGAAACCAACAAACCTTTGTAACAACTGAAGATGTTCTAGGACATATTGTCCCTTCTTATTCTTAAAATTAGAAAATGAAGTCAATTTATAAAAAAAGCTACTTTAGCCGAATAAATTTTACTGAAGCACCCTGTTTGGAGAACTGTGGAAATCTACTTGTACCACTCGTGTATACTATTAGAATATCATTTCTTTACGTCTTATAAAGTTATCCGTTGAATAGAAGAAATCCAATAATAAATCCTCTTCAAGTGTTCTAAAGACCTTGAACACAAGCACGCACCATTCCCATGGCAATCAATCATAACATTCATCCGATGGCTGCGTAAATCCCTGAAAGTGGACAATAATGTGTATTTAAATAGTCACCATTAGCTTGGTGGATATCGAATCGAATTCCCAACGAATACATCTATTCTTCTCTATCTGTGGCCAATTGAAGGCTGGGAATTGAATTTTGAACGATTGCCATCGTAATTGCTCAATTTATACGTCAGTCAGAGGAAGGTCAACAGAAAAATCGATTATATCGCAATGGTTTGACCGGGCTCCGATGGGTTGTTGATTAGTTAATTAGACTTTATTCGATTTCGAATTGTCACTAGAGCGGTCCTGTAACATCCGTTGATATTGCGGCGGCGGCGTACAAAATGAAAGTCGTTTGGCGAATGGCGATTTTGTTTTTTATAGGCGCCGGAACACGACGACGTTGAAACTTATTCATGAAGAAGACAGTATCAGGTTAATGGACTCGCTGTTGGCTTTATAGGCAAATAGACTATCCGCAGACATTGCTGATGTGACCCACTCCCTTGGACGTTATGATTTATTTTATTTTATTTTTTTCGCCTTGGCAGTTGGTGTAGTGTAAGTGGTGGTTTCATGTTTCGTGCTGAAGCGCCATTTGGAAATGAAAATTTACGATTCGGATGTAGGAGCAACATTTATTTTAATTGCGGTTAATTATGATGTATTATTCATTAAGTAATATGTTCGATTTACGGAGTTTGTTCCGCCTTCGTCGGCTGCAATTAATGGCCTGAGAAAAATAAATTATAACGAATTGGAGTGAATATGTTGTTTGTTATGTGGGTCACAGTAGTTTGGTGGGCAGGGCACTTGCCAGTACACACCGAAAGGATACGTGTGATTGTAATCCACCTTCTAGAGTTTGTTTCGCACAATTTTGCATGCACTTGTGATATTTCAGAGTTAATGGGCTATTTCGCATCGAACGCACACCAGTCATAAAATTGGAAATACTGAGGAGATGAAATGTAATAGATTCTACAAATCACATTCAATTGCAATCCTCAAAAATCGCTGTGAATCGCTATATGGTTCGGAGAAAAACAAATTAATTTTAGCAGTTTATGTACAGAACTCTCCATAGCTTTGCCTCTGCCACCTAGGTCCCAGTGTACGCACCATTATTGTGGAACAGGAGAGTATTACACTTATTAGCTGTTGAATCGACTCTACTCCATATTTAGTAGACAGTGGATCAATGTTTCCATGGCGCAGTGTTCAGTAAATATGTACTTTGTAATTTTATATTCGATTTCAAAATTCATTGGACTACTGCACCCTTGTTTGGTGCAGTGGTGGAGAGATTGGTCACAGGCAAACACACTATCTGCACACTATAGCCCTTGGTCCATTTGGAACTTGTCGAGGCCGAAATTTATGCATGAGATACTTCTTTACTGAGTGGATTTGCAATTCCTTTTGATATTACTAATGAACGCCGTTCTACTTGTACTCCTGAGTTGTCACTTTGGACTCCCTTGTTATATGTTTGACAAGTGATAGGTTTGCGAAGTTAGGGCTACCGCCGATTGCTTTAATTGTCTTAAGATCTCCTTTTACTACAGAATCCTTATGTGGAATGTAGGAATAACACAAAGTCAATGAAAATTTTTGCCTTCGGAGCAGCTTGTGATAGTGCCTCAGCTAATCTTTGTAGTTTGGTAAATTTTTTAGGCCAATACCTGTCCCCATTGCAATTACAGTGCATTCACTGAAAATGTAATTTTTGCTATTGTAGAAGCCATCCTATCCTCGAGTCATTCTACAGTCAGTTCGGGAAAAAACGATAATCAGTTATAATTCAAAAGAAGGTTTTTTTTTTTAAATTTTGTTTCATAAAAATACATAGTACACCAAAATCTTATGTACATCATTGCTGGAAATTTTCGGTTGATTTGTTGGGGGTTTTCATATTTTTTTTTGCTCAGATTTGAGTTAAACTATAGATTGTTTCACAGTAATAAACAACCCGAAAGAAGACTCACCTATGACAATAATTTTGCTTCAACCACTATCGACATAGTGGTTCAAGTGGTTCATCAAATTTTTGAATTTGATTTTCACCAAGAAAGTGCTAAGGATACATGATACCTCCCGCAGATAGTTTTCTCTGCCTCTCCTCAGCTACAGTGTGGGAAACACATTTCGACGATAATCTTGCCTTGCCATTTTGTGATTGTTTGTCCTGACCGTTTGTCTGGTTCATCATCAACGTTCTCAGTTTCTTTACAGTGGCTTAACCGTCTTCTAATGAAGCCTTTTGTAGGTCACTCATACTTTGCAGTTTTTTTGAACTCCATTTCGGTTGCTTGGGATTATCATCATCATCGGCGCTACAACTGGTGCCCGGCCCTGGAGTGCCTTTGCATGTCCCTCCACCGGTCCAAATTTCAAGCCGATGTCATCCAGTTTGGCATCCCTAGCGTAGGCATGGTCTGCTCCGGTGTCGTGTCCATAAACTTCTCTCATCTTCACTCATTCGAGCTAAGTGTTTGCAGTAACATCTACCTCTCTGTAGCGCTCGTAGATCTCAAAATCGGTGTCTCATACAGTAATTGTTTTGAAGGTTATGGTTAAATTCCTAGTTTTGAAGAGCCTTGATAGACTTCAGTAGGTTTTGTTCGATTTGTTTTCCTCTCATTTTTATGCAGTCGCAGAGTTTTTGCCGCTCGTTCGATCTGGATCAAGGGATCTTTTACCACCGATTCGGTTCTGCTGTATACATAAGGTACATATGTCGATGACATCTGGGAAATCAGAATCACTGATTGCTTTCTCCAATGCCGGGTTAAAAAGGAGAGAGACCACACCATCCCCTTATCGGACTCCAAGTTGATTCGTTTTGATAGTAATCCGGCATATTTTCTGGGCTTGTTATGTTGACCATGCTCAACCTTCACCTTTGAGTCAGTTTATTTGGGACGCCACTTATGGCTTTATATAACTTTTCGCTGGCTATGTTGTCATAGGTGGCTTTAAGGTCTATTAATGAGTGGTATAATAGGATATAAAATTCTAGGCGTTTTTCCATCGCTCGCCTTGGGATCGTGTTTTTTAAGGAAAGTCGCGAATTGTTTCATGTATTTCTTACTCATCGCTATTATGACTGTCATCAGTTAACGACATGAACGAAACTGAAATGAAGAGTATCTCTCAGGATTCGAAATGAACCCATTTACTTATTTATATGTACATCCGTAAAGCACCAGTTTTTTGCGTGCAGATGTGCTAGTCATTTTTTACAATTTTATGTTGGATAGACTGTATTCAGCTTTAACAATGCTTTCTGACCATTTTTGTTCAAAACATTTTATAACAAAAGTAGAATATATTTTTTATATATTTGATGTACTACATGATAGGAAGGAAAATTTGTGTCGAGTTTCATATCTCTAGCCTCAAAAGTTACTAGCGAGCAACATACACACGGACAGACAAACAGACACCTCCACAAGTGCCCCGCCTTAGCTTTTAGTTACGGAATATTAAAAATTCTAAAGAATTAAGCTTTGTTCGAAATGTTTTCTAAGTTTTGGTTGATCGTCATACTTGAGGACAATGCAGCAATTTTAGTTAAATATATGTACCTTACTGTCAATTGAAAAAAACCACAGTCTTCCTAAGTGATTTCCTGTTTTAGCCCGTAGTCTCTTACAGATAATTAACATTAACATATATTTTTTAATAAAATATATTTCTCATATCAATAAAATTTCTTAAACAATTTTTTTTATTTTATTTACTTGCTGGTAAGGATCGAATTTCTAACAAACCCACATTTTTCGTAAGTCAAAAATTTAAATTTTGAAAACTTGTACATACATATGTGACTGATTTACATATAAACTTAAAAATTATGTTCAACGTAAAATTTAAGTTCAACGAAAACTATTACTCACTACTTAGGTCCTGTCACTCCTCATGTGGCATAGGAAATCCAACAACGCTTGGGAGTTATCGCGTTCTGCAGCCTGCACCGCGTTTGAACTCTGTCACTCACTCCACCTCTACTGTTCTGCGTCACGTTTACCTCTGCGAGAAGATGAGGTTATTTTTCGGCGGAAAATAGGAATCTTTTAATGACGAAACTGAGCCCATCTTCAGTACGGGGTCCTCGTGGTATTGCCATCCGGCACTGCCTGGGGTTAAGCCCCCAACTAACGTGTCCACCAGCTGATGCCGCTGTTTATAATATACCGGGCAATGAAGTAGCACGTTGTCCGCATCCTCAACTGCTTCCGTGCAGTCTGGGAAATAGGGGGTTGTTCTCGTGTTCAAACTTGTGGAGGTAGGCTCTGATCCAGATGGAAATTCAACTCCCCATGCTTATACTGAGGATAAACCTGCCCTTATCAGAGTGACACCACCCTCCTGCCATTCTTCCAGACTTATTCTTGTTCTTCAGACTCGTCATTGCTAATTCTGTCCTCCTGGCAAGGTATTTCTTTTGTTCTTCTTTTGCAAGACGGTGTCACACTACACATACATACATACCACGTTGTAGAAAGTTGTTCCAAAGGCATTGCATACTATCAACGCATTGATTCTGTAACCTGCCTCCGTCTTCTTCGCCACCGTTGCTCTTGCTGCCTTCTCAACTGCCTTGGTCAAGATAACGATTGCAATACCTCGGGAAGTTTAAGAACGTCACGAAGATGAGATCTGTGAATTATATTGTATGGCATATTTGGTAACCGAATATTATTTCTTGCCATAGGCTGTGACCAGTCCATTGCTGCTTACTTCGTCTGATTGTAATGTCGATAGGTTCCTAACCCGTTCTTGCATAAGGCTGTTAATTAGAGATGCGCTTGCGCCGGAGGATTCTAAGAACGACGAGTAGACATCTATAAGCAAAGGATTGCAGCTTGCAACTGACGAAATTAGTGATATTCCATGTACTATACCCATACCACACTCTTTGCGATTTCGGAAAGCACTTCGAACACAAGTTTGGTTCCCCCTGCCTACTTCAAGTTCGACTGAGGCAATAGTTCGTAGGTAAAGAAAGTTATCACCTTTCTCGAACTACTGTCCAGATCGAAAGACCGAAGACGTTGGTCATGACCGTAGTAATTTATGCTTCTGTGCACCATTTCATGTAGATCCATTTGTCTGTGATAAAGCAAACAGATGTCGTCAGCGTAGTCCAAAAGTTTAACGTAAGATGGCACTATCTATGTAAACTATACGAAAACCATCGCCGATGACCACCATAAATAGAAGAGGTGAAAGTTTGGGTTCACAAGCATAAGATCCCTTAATAGGACGAGGAGCTATGAGTTTTTCAAGATCGATAAATAGCTAGTGAAGCAGGGACCTTCATACATATGTATACTCGACGCATTACCTGATTTTTCAATATCAATTCAGCACAATTTTTGCTGTTATTTTGGAAGATGCCAGAAGGGCATAAATGCCGTGCCGTGCACTGTGGTATATTTCTTTTTTTTTTTTTTTTTTTAAATTCGATAAATCACTCCAATCTTTTGAAAAGTTTTCATCAACCTCCATCGCCTTATTTTTCTATGTCTCGGTCTTACTGATGCCGATGCGTGCTTAGGTATTTGTTCCTTCGAATAACTTCTTTTGGTAAGTGGCAGCAGCACTGTCACTGTCATTGATTCAAAACCGTAGAAGAATACTTCCGTACCCGATCTCTTTCTAATGTCAACAAGAGACCGTCTAAATTTGTCATCAGGTGTTGTATGGAGCTACTGCTACAATTTGAACTTTGAATGATTTACGGTTTTCGATCTGTTTCGAGGTTTCTGTAGAATGTCATGTGCTGTTGTATTTCTGCCTTTTACTGAAAAAACATTCATCTTCAGCAGCAACATTTTTTTCACAGCTCTCCACTGTTGTCTATGCTCGGCTAGACTTTGGCATCTTCAGAGAGATAGTCCTTAATTTGGTTCGCGAACTGCGGGATATCATAGCATGTCGCTATTGTACCTAGATACATATGTACATATATGTGGGAAACACGTTAGCGTTCTTGTTTTCGACAGTAACGTTTTGTTCCTATATCCCTTATTTGGGACTTTTAAGAGAGTGATCAATCTGGTTGAATATTCGCTTCCTATCACCTAGCTTATCTTATGGCTGCCCTTGCACTGAAACAAAATGCCTCCACTGACAAAAAGATTGGCATAGGACAAGTCCACAAAAAGTTCGCCGTTGTCTTTGCGCAATGGTGCCAAGGGTACTGTGTTAGCACGGCCTACCTTGGCATTGGAGTCCGCCATTAGAATCGCAGTTCTCTCTGTGTATTGCCTTGAGTAAGTGCGTAACGTTCTTCTGAAATCAGGCCGCAGACATTATCCTGCCACTAGGATGAGTTCGCGATATAATTCTTTTTTTTTTTTGCTCTTAAAGTTACGAAAAGCCGGATTCGCGAGTGCTTCCAGTAAGTTTTCCATAGTAAGAGTTAGACCGTGCTATCTGTCGGGGTAAGCGGCCGCGTCCCACCATTTTATACCGTATGAATTCCCATACAAGTTGGAAGAATATGGAATAGTGGAGTCGACAAAAGTCTTCACATTGATGTCCTTTGTCGATAACCATAGGTCCGCATCATAGTAAGAGCATTATCCCTTACCTGATTTTAATTTTTTGTATTCATTCTTTTTTTCATGGTTTCGGCTCACCACAAACTTTGTTAATCATTTGTCAATTTTAACACTTTGCAGTAGCCTTCAGGAATTGCCTAGTTTTCTAAAGAGATTCACAGAGATTTTCCAGAAATGTTTTGTCAATGTGCATCATCGATGAGCAGTACATCCAATTACTGTTCTGAAAGTGCTAAAACTGGTCGTTGCAATTCAAAACCCCAACACCTAATTTACTTAAACATTATCCCACCCCGCATTGGCTTTAACTAACTTTAATTCAATTGCCACCGTTTATGTTCTCCCTAATGGAATACAGAATCTGAATACTACTGCAGGGGGTCCAACGCACCCCATTTTACGCACACACTGCCCTACCGTGAACATTTAATTAAACTTCTTGTTGACTGGAATTGAATTTGCAAACCATCATTACCGCACATCAGAGGCCTGCCAACCTATAATTTTTTTTTTGTTTTTTTTTTGCTGGTGTGAAGCCAGAAATTATAGGCCCCGTCCATTATTTGTGTTAAATTGAGCAAAACACACATCGCCAGCAAAGCAAATCACTTGGCGGTAGTGCCTTGCCCGACGTCGCAACCACCAAGTGATCCTTAATTGTTTGCTCACTACATGACCGACCAGTAGATGCTGGACAAGCGGAGGATGTAGAATTGATCTAAATTGATTCGATGATGATCTGTTAAAATATCACACACGGGCAATTTGGGTTTACTACATACATACGTATGTATAGCAACACCCTTGGGGTGGATCATTTCAACAGATTCGTGCTGCAAAAAGCACTTATCTCGCTTTGGTTTCATCTCGCGCAGGCGACTCGCAAGAGACCACTTTAAGTTGGAACCATCCACTTGAAGTTCCTTGCCTCAAGTAATCACTGTGGGTGGAGGATGATATTGAGAATGATGATGATAGTGGCGGCAGCCGATGGTGATGATGCTGGCTTTGCAATGATTATGATGATTATTATTGATCCGAGTTCTGGTTACATATCTCTTGCTATCATGACGAAACTCTAGGATGAGGAAATAAAAACGACGGCGAGTGCGTTGAACTATGTATCTGTGAAGTGGAAACGGTTCTTAGAAAAAGTGTGGAATTTACGTTGCTTTCATTTTTTTTTTTTTGCGGTTTCGTTGCATAGTGCAACGTGCACTTGCGGTAGTTGTGATGCAAATTGAATCCGGTGTTGAGTGTGTTTGTAAGTCGTCTATCAGGAACTCTGCAAATATAAATGTAATGCAAGCATGTAGGTTGGGTATTCATCTAATAATCGATTATTCTTGTTTTAATGCGTAAAGGCTTTCATCGAAACAGGTTGCATTTTGCTTTCTACAGTTTTTATGAATATTAGGAAAGCAATGAATATCTGATTTATGTAACCACTCACTTTTTATCCAATTAAAATGGTACTTAGATACTCTGATGCGTTGACTTGAAGGAGGTGTTTAAAGTGTATACTGGGTAGGTGGCCAGTTTCCATACAAATTCAGTTAGTTAGGAAAAAATTCTTCAAGGCTTGCAGGTTTATCATAAATACTTTCAAACAACTTCTTAATCGTCCTTACAAACGCAATGAAAGTGTCATGTTCAACTGTACAAGGACTTCTCTTGGAGAGATTGGTACTACAGTGCTGCCGTAATTGGTGTCGCTGGTGGAAATAATTGTTATTTCCTTAAAAGTTCTTCCTTTGTTCGTTGAACTGAAATTGTTTCTCCATTTTGTTTGAAACAAAATCTTTATGAAGAAGCATTCATTTCCTTCGATGAAAACTACATTCATGAGTCATTCTTAGACATAATTAAGATTGGGTTGGGGAGAACAGCACCTCGAGGAGTACTTACGCGGCGACCTATGGGGCTGCCATTGGAGTAATGGCACTGTTACTAGTTAGCTGGTTCGTGCCTGAACCATCGTGAACGCATTATGAATTGCAATTAGTCCATCACCCAAATCTCCAAAGATTCTGTTCTCCATATGAAGGAGGCGACAGTTTTGGAGATTTAAGCAGTCACAGATCAAGTTTCTATTTCTTCCTCATCCTGACAGCTCCTATTACTAACCATAGTGCGAACTATGCAACTTCCTTTCACTACCCCTGTCAAGATGCGGATTTCCTTCTTTCCCATTCCACTAAATTCGGGAACCAATCAGAGATTGACCACGAGGATATTGCTAAATTTGCTCAGGTTTTGATGACATTTACATACTTTCCTAGATATAATGCTCTCACTGTGCATTTTGATTGCTGCCTGACTGTCCACCAAGATTGTAATCCGAGATGGATTTGTTTTTCTTGTGAGGATTGTCAATGGCGAAGGTATCTGCTGGAAGTACGCTTTCATCTGTATGAGTCGAAGAATTTTTCTTTCGAAATAACTATCTTTACTCGCTTACGACAGTGTCACGCTTCAGCGCCATATACTAGGACTAGGGTTGTTACAGTCCTGTACAGAATCTCCTTGGTTGTTCGGGATAGAGCCTTGTACATTCTAGATTTTTTATAGGGGTATAGGCGCACTGCGAACTTTATAGATCTTTTTTGCTACCCCGACTTGGAGCCCTAGGCGATGAGATACTCGATTTCGAACACCTTCTCCAGTCCGATTTCCTTGATGAAGAAGGCTGTAAGGATGTGCAGCCGGTTCTTACTGATGCTTATACAGACCTTACTTTTTTTCCGGTTATAGTTCCCGAGAAGTTCTTTGGCCTGTCTTGGTTTAAGGAGTTTCGCCCAAAGTTTTTTGGCATTTCTTCCCATGAGTATGAGTAAATAGTATGTCCGCCACATTAGAGCCATTCATGACGTGATAAGACCATCGTTACTCTCTGATTTGGCCTGGTTTCAGAGAGGCTCCGTTCGATAACAGTTAGTATGCCCCGTGACTGCAAACCATTTAATGGGCACGGTCTCTCATGACACCCTGGATAAGAGGTTGACTACCTATTGGTTTCCAAACTCTTCTAAAGATAGTTACCGAGACTCATTGCCCTTATTCAGCCCCTACACTGCGACAAGTTTGGTAGTCGAGTAGGAGGGGATAGAGCCTTCCTACTCAGTTGCCTTCTCAGTCCAAGGAAATAGCGATTGGCAAGAGATTTTTTTCACTTTGTTTCTGCTGAGGTGTTATTCTTAGGATTTATAGCAGAGGTAAGATAGACAAAGTAGCTTACTACTCCAAAGTTATAGTTGTTGCTTGCGTTCTGCCCGATTCATCGACGCTGTGTGTCTCTTCTTGTTGACAGCATATAGTTTTATAACTAATTTTTGGACACCTTCGATTAAAGATTACAAAAACCGCTTTTAACTTCTTTTAACATCGAACGAACTTTATTAAGATGTATACAAGCTTATCATGTCAACTCCAGAACTCGACTGCTTAACATAGCTTAAGAACTAATTCTACTCACTACTTACGATATTAGCTTACGATCTAGTTTGAACTCTCCAACGATATCTTCTCAAGAAGATAATGTTGGAGAGAGAATCTGAACTGGGCGAAATCTCTCAGCACGCTTGGCGTTTGAACTCCAAACATCAAGTGTGGAGAGAGATGGCCCTTTATTATTTAACGAGGGGGTGAAGATATTGGTCACGCATCTAGGGGTGAGGCTAGTAACATTAAATTATGTGACACCTCCCCCACTAGGTGTTTTTTGGTCCCCAAAAAAAAAAATCATTAGTAAATATAACAGTAAGCAAAATTTGATAAATTAGTGTAATTGGCATATTACAAATGTATTTATTATATTAAATATTTGAGTAATGTAACAGGTTTCTTTATTTATTATTTTTTTTTGTTTTTTTTTGTAGTATAAATATTTGTTCAGTGATCTCAATTTATAACAGTGCAAAAATTTTAACTGATTTCATTGTTTTTACAAACTATGTATAATCTATTTTCTAAGAACTAACATTTTTAAAGTATCTATTTTTACAAAATTTTAATGCCTACTACTTTATATTACAAAAAAAAAAAAAATCTTATTTGGAAATACAATGTCTCATTCTGATTTATAATTATTTAAAACGATAGTGCATTATTTTTTTTATTTTTCTATTATAATAGTTCTTATTTATTTTTTTATCTATGTATTTTCCGAGGTAAGGTATTTCATTGGCAACCACTTACTAGTATGTGTGTTCTATTATTAGTTTTTTCGAAATGGAATCTACCTAACAAAAGCATTCTTACGCAAAAAATATAAAAAAAAATGATTTTCATTTTATGAAATTACAATTAACTTTTTATTAGTCGGCCCAATCAATTTTAATATTTTACTTTGATGTATTCGAAAGAGTCGTCACAATTATAAAGGACTATGATGGCAACACTACACTTGCAAACAGGAATTTCCCCTGAACGCAATTCCCTCGCTAAACACAACCAACGGCTACGTTGTGCAAACCCATTGAAATGTCATTTTAGCCTGCGCAGCGTAACGAATAGGAAATATACTAATTACTCATCATAAATAGGAAATAGAACATACATAGATAAGCGTTAGAGATTTAAAAAAAGGAATCTAAGCGATGGAATTAATCTAGCAAATTTCTATTAGGTATGTATGTTTGTATCTATGGATCCTGATATTTGTATTTGCGTTTAAATTGTTTTTTATAAAATTTTGTATTTCTTTTTGTCGATTTGTCTACAACATAATTGCCTTGTATTGTAAATTTGTTCAACTTTTTGTACTTAGGTTTAGATTTTACGACAGTTCTATTTTGAACTATGTCCATGCATTGGTTCAGTTTAGTATCTGTTTCCCTATTTCTGTTATTTGTCCTAGTTTCTTTATCGTTTTTGTATTTTTCTGCCAATGTACTAATGTCTTCCTTGCTAAAATTTTTGAGAATGAAATCTATTGGTCTTAATCTTGTGGTTGAGTGTATGGTGTTATTATAAATCGAGATTATCTGGAAGAGTTTGTCGTCTAATTCGGAATTGTCTTTAGCTGCATTTCGGATCCTCAAATGTTCGTTTAAGGTACCATGTAGTCTTTCGATATCAGCATTGCCGGTCTTAAGTGATGCTGTTGTTTGATGGAATGTAATATTATTTTCTTTCAGGAACTGTTCAACAGCTGAGTGCAATATGCAAGTTTCTCCATCAGATATCATTTTATTCGGCTTACCTAGGAATTGAATTCTCTGCTTTATTGCACCTAATATGGCTATCCAGTTCCTGTCCTCTAAGTTGTGGATTGTTGCATACTTTGAGAATTTATCTATGGTGGTTAGGTACATTTTACCTCGCTCAGGAAACCATATGTCTACATGAATAATGTCGTTGAAGCATTGGGGTGCTTCAGTAATTTGCATTGGTATTTTAAGTGGTCGTCGATCGTGTTTAGCTAAATTACAAATGTCGCAGTTATTGATGAACTTCTGTATTTCTATTTGTAAATTCGGATAAAAATATAATTTTTTCAGTTCCAAGAACGTTTCGTTGATGCCCCTGTGGTTTTTGCTAATATGTTCGTTTTTTATTATGGTGATTAGTTCGTTCTTATCTACGATATCTTTCAGTTTTATGCTCGATTTTAATAGTTTAAGATTTTTATTCATTGAAAAATATTGCACGTACAAATCTTGAAATCTAAGGAACAACGACGTATTGTCGCAATATATACAAATGAGGCCTTTGGCTATTAGAAATCGTTTCATTACTTTTAATATGTCACTATTTTCCTTACTTAACTCGACGAGATTCTGTATTTTTTTGTGGACAATTTTTATTGTAATTTTTTCCCTAGTGCCATAAGATAGATATATTTGATTTTTGAATAGATTTATAGGTTTTTCTGTTATGTAAATGTGACGTGTTTCATCTTCCATCGCACTGTGGATAGTAGCGCCGGTGGACATAACATCGTTGTTATTGTTCCTACACCTAGAAACTGTGGAGGTAACTTCATCGTTATTACCACTTTTATCACTAACAGCTACCTCGTTATTAAAAATGTCTCCTAAACTAACTTCGTCGTTAGTATTTGACTCATTTTTGTTTTCGAAAACCCGACCAGTATATCTACTTAGCCCATCAGCTACATAGTTCTCTTTCCCTTTAAGGTACTCGATATCGAAATCGTATTCGTTGAGCATGATCTTCCAACGCTGAAGCTTCATGTTTGGTTCTTTAATGCCATTTAACCAAACCAGAGGCTTATGATCTGTGCGGACTATGAACTTTCTCCCATACAAATACGTTCTAAAATATTTAACTGACCAGACAATTGCGAGAAGTTCCTTCTCGATCGTCGAATAATTTAGTTCGTGGTTATTGAGAGTGCGGGAAGCATAACAGATGGGATGGTTATTTTGGCTAAGCACTGCTCCTAATGCGTAGCTCGATGCGTCTGTGGTCAACACAAATAGCTTTTTGAAATCTGGGCTTTTAAGAATAGGGTCGGTAGTAAGTAAAGTTTTAAGTGTGTTAAATGCTTTTATATAGTGAGGATCTGATAAGTTTACTTTTTCGGATTTTTTTAAATACCTTATCATAGGATATGCTACCTTGGCATAATCCCTTATGAATTTCCGGTAGTATCCGGTTATTCCTAGGAATTGTCTTATGCCTTTGACGTTAATCGGTAGTTTCATTTCCGTTATTGCTTTAACTTTAGTTTTATCTGGCTTGATCCCATTATTTACAATAGTATGCCCTAGGTAGCTGGTAGAAAAATCAGCAAAATTGCACTTGTTCACTTGAATTTTAAGATTGCATTCTTTTAAAGCTTGAAAAATCTTCTTTAGTGACTGTAAGTGTTCCTCAAAACTAGTCGAAAATATAAGTATGTCGTCCAAATAAACCACGCAAATTTTATTTATGAACTCTTTTAGGACATTATTCATTAATCTCTGGAATGTCGCTGGGGCATTCTTTAGCCCAAACGGCATTCTCAGAAATTCATAATGGCCATTTTTCGTTGAAAATGCAGTTTTCACTCTGTCGCGCGGGTCAACTTCGATTTGGTGAAATCCTTTAACGAGGTCTATAGTAGAGAAATAATTGCACTTTCCAAGCTTGTCAAACAGATCAACGATGTTAGGCATAGGAAACCTATCTTCTATTGTCTGATCGTTCAACTTCCTGTAGTCTATTACAATTCGCCATTGTTTTTGCCCGTTTGTGTCGTCCTTTTTAGGGACTACCCAAATAGGCGAATTGTATGGACTATTGCTTGGTGCAATTATATTCTGCTGCAACATTTCGCTGATTTGTCTATCGACCTCTTCTGTGTGAATTTCAGGATAACGGTAAAGTTTACTATAGATTGGGATATCGTTTTTTGTTTTTATTTGGTGTGTTATTTTATTCGTAAATGTTAAAATGTCACCGTCTCTATAAAAAATTGATTTGTATGAATTGAGTAAAGATTTTAATTTAGACACATCGGCATTACTCAAATGGTCTGCAAGAACTTTGTCGGAAATGCTAGTTTCTAAAGTCTCGCTACAGAGTACATTCGAAAACTCATCATTATGACAATTTTCCGCATATATTTCCTCTTCTTCATTGAAATATATCGGAATAGTAGCGCTCTCTGTTATAAGAGATCGGGTTTTATAATTTATAATTGGGTTAAGACTTAAAAGGATGTTATTTCCTATTAGACCGTCAAAATGGTCATGAAATTGAAGTTCTAAAAAGTTTACAAAGTAATTTTTTTTATTGAACTCGCTAAACAGAGGGATTTTGTATTCTACATTTGTTTGGATATTACGGTCGAGTACTTTAAGAGTATGGTGTTTAGATAATATTCTCCATTTCGGATTACATAAGTTCTTGTTAATAATGCTGTACTCTGCACCACAGTCAATAATAAACCTTAGGGGTCTTACATGGGTTTTGATCACTATATAGGGTAATTGTTTTGCCCGTTTAGTGAAAAATTTTGACGATTTTGGGAATGAGGGTTATTGTATCGTCTGTGTTCATTGAGCGTAATGTCCATGGGCTCAGCGCTACTACGCTGCGTGTACCTGTTTGTGCGTCGCGACTGGCCACTCTGTGTGTTGGGTCTAGATTGACCACTTTGGGTGTAATTCTGGTTTTGTTTTGATGAAAAGTTATTGTCTTGTCGTCTTTGACCATTTAGCGAATAGTGGTTTGCATTATTGTACCTAACATTTGGTCTAACGTAATTCGGACTTGGAAAACTATTTTGGTTCCTATGTGCAAACCCGAAATGTTGGTTGGATGAATAGGGCCCGAATGATTGGTGATTAATTTCGAGAATTATTTTATACGCTTCATTTAGGGTTTGTGGGTTTCGACTTAACACGATCGATTTTGTAGGTTCCGGCAAATTATTCTTAAAAGAATCTAAGGCAATCCTATTATTGGACTCGATGACTTGCTGGTTACTTTGACCATTTTCTAAAAAATAGGCATTATTGATTCTACTTAAGAAACTATTAATATTCCTGTAGAAATCCTCTATAGTTGTGTTGACTCTGGCTGTACGAATTTTATCTATAAGTTTGTTAGCGGAAAGCCTTTCCCCAAAATTATTTTTTAGAACTTCCCTTATTTCCGACCAGGTTGTTAATCTCCCATGCTTCTGAAGCTCACACCTAGCCTTCCCGACAACTTTATCTTTGATATAGCCTGTAAGAATCGCTTCTGTATTTTGGTCGAAAGTCGCTAAAGTGGGGGCCAATGAATCTACCCTATCTAGGAAATCAATTAAGCAGTTTCCACTTCCATCAAATTCAGATATTCTACTTATTAAATCTAAACTTATCTTAAATCTATCTGCAGCACTTATGACCTCCATCTTCTTGGATGAACTTGTTTGTTGTTTTTTTTTTTTTTTTTTTTTAGTACTCACTTAAGCCTTATTTTTCTTTGCTCCAACGATTCCACATCCAATAGAAACTGGATCCTCTTTGGTTTTGTTCCACTTCACTTTGTTAAGTTTGTCCCTTATTTTTAGTACTTTGTTCTAAATTTTATTATTGGTGTAAAGTTTGATGGTTACAAGCAGTATTGCTTTCGCACTATTTATTTCTCATAACTTGCGCGGTAGGGAGCATGTATGAAGGGTTGTTATTGAACTAAATTTGATGACGCCTGGTTGTTATCGAACTAAATTTGTTCTAAGACGACCGCGTTTTTTATTTTGTATTATAACTGTATTAAAACTTTTCCTTATATGATTGGAGTATGTATTTTTATGTTTTATTTCTTGTTTTAAGTAAATTTTATTGCACTATTAGTTTTCAGCACTTTAGTTTATTTCTATACAATATATGTACATATGTACGTATATATGTAGTTTTGTAGCTTTTTTTTTTTTTTTTTTTTATTTTGATGATTTTAATTTTAGGTTTGGGTCAACTTCACTTTAATTTTAAATTATTTATTCATAGTTGATTTTGTTTTTATTGTATTTTAATAATTTTTTTTTCACAAATTTTCAACCCGATTCTGATTACCGACTGCGCCAGTTTTATAACTAATTTTTGGACACCTTCGATTAAAGATTACAAAAACCGCTTTTAACTTCTTTTAACATCGAACGAACTTTATTAAGATGTATACAAGCTTATCATGTCAACTCCAGAACTCGACTGCTTAACATAGCTTAAGAACTAATTCTACTCACTACTTACGATATTAGCTTACGATCTAGTTTGAACTCTCCAACGATATCTTCTCAAGAAGATAATGTTGGAGAGAGAATCTGAACTGGGCGAAATCTCTCAGCACGCTTGGCGTTTGAACTCCAAACATCAAGTGTGGAGAGAGATGGCCCTTTATTATTTAACGAGGGGGTGAAGATATTGGTCACGCATCTAGGGGTGAGGCTAGTAACATTAAATTATGTGACAATATACATACTTGCTTTTAAGGAGATTTTGGGAAAAGGATAAGAAGACGATTCCTTCTCCTTTAAAATTAACTAAGGTTCTCTGAAATACTCGATTTCTACTCTGTTTTTCAAGAAACTGTAGCGCTATATGAAGAGAAGTTGGCCCGCAGACTGTCGCATTCGAAAAGAAGCAATTTGAAGAAAATTCGGGGAGCCACCAACCTAAAATTCTAGCGGTGATGTGACTGAAAGCCAAGATGCAGGCACTAAGACCTCAAGGTAATAAAAAGGAAAGGACTCTACTTGGGCGAGGCGAACACCTTAGCTAAGGCAACTTCCGGAATACTTGAAGGCGGTACCGCGAAGGATAGGTTGACCACAGGAAGTGGTTTTAGTGCAGTAAAAATTCGACACGTTGAACCGGTTCTACATTATCTTAATAAGATTTCGACCTCCCAATGTAGGAAAAAAGGCATCGTAAAAGGCTTAGAGCCTTAGTGCTTAATACCAAAGTCATACTTGTAAAAGCGGGCGACGAACTACTACACTGTCAATGGAATTATTATAGGAGGTACATCTCCAGCTAAGGCTCCCTAGCATGAGCGAAATTGAAATTTAGGTTTTGTCTTCCTGGATGTCTCCAACTTGAAAATTTTCTGAACTGTAGCATTGTTTGCCATTCGTCCAAAGTGACTGAGTCATTGCAGTCGTTGGTTCTTGAATTTTTTTCAAAGCTCAATACAGTCCACGGTTTTATCTTCTATTCACGCTCTCTTCACGCACGAGACCAAATATTTGAATAAGAATTGTTCTTAATTTTTCTAAAAATCCAGAAAATGGGAGATTCTGACAAATATAGCTAGTATGTACCAGTTTCGCACGCTAAATTGGTTGAGATCCTCTTCCACTTGTGTGCGCCACCTGAGTCAAAGTCTTCCTCTATTGCGCCGTCCATCGGCGATGGACTCGAAGATCAGATCTAACAGCCTTGTTCAGGTCCTCTTTTCTCGAGTATAATTGACAGATCTTACGTTTAGCGATTTTTGGCAACGAGACTAAGCCGCTTGGTGCTGTTCTTGGGTAGAATAACCTTTTTAATTATCCTAATATACTTGCCATGAGTAGAGCTCGTTTGACAAACTTTCTCTCAAGGCTACTTTGACTCTGTGGGTGTCTGTCATATCTGCGTTTTTAAATCGTCAAGCATTTTGTCACCATTTTTAACGTCCAGTACCTTATGACTTTAAGGCCGTCGAAGTAAATTTCCTTCACTGAAAAATCTATCTAACCTACTCATAACAATTGATATGTCTCTCTACGACATAAAATTTTCGGAAATTTATTTAAAAATTTCATTGCCTTCCAATCCAGATGTGAGTTTCCCAACCGATATACCGAAATTAAAATGTAATGCTGACAATCGCTTTTTCTTTCTCGAGAGGGAAATCTAAAATTCAAATGAATTTCAAAAATTATTCGTTCAGGTGTGAAAATTGGCCGCCGCCTGTCTGTCCGAGGATAAAATATCCAAAAGAGTTATGCTTATGTGCCTGTATCTGCACGCGCTGGTAAACTGTGCGGCAAAGACAGCAGCCTTGGCACTTGGGTTATTGCTGTTGTAATTGTAGTCGGTATCTTTGTAGGTAACCACCAACCGATAGATCTATTTTTTCGCAGGCAATTTCCTTCTTTTCTGATGATAATTCGCGGGCGCTATAACTTTTCCAGATATGAAATGGACGCGTGTAGTATACTTTTTGTGTGTGAGCTGGCAAAGAGGTTTTTTCTTGTGGCTTTTTTTCGATAAAAAGCTTGATTAGTTTGGAGAGATAAATATATTTCCCAACGTCGTTAAAATACAAATACAACCAAACTAAACCAAAGCCTTTGTGTAAATATATCGAGTCGACAACCCGAAGTTTATTTCTGCTTTAGATGATGAGTAGCTGAGATCATAAAGGAACTGCAGCAATAAATGTATTCCCCTAAAAAGCAATCTAACACTCAAGGTCAAACTGGAATTTACCAACATGACGTTCAAAACCTTAAATTAAAAAGTGACGCACACAACCAACCTACACATCAGGTCTAGTCCGGAAGCTCGTTTTAATAATAAGGACTTTCGCGCGAACATAAAAGAGGAAAAATTATATATTTAACCCTTGTGAGAGATTCTAGAGGTGATTTTTCACAAAAAGAGAAACCTGACCCTTTTCACAGCAATATTTACCTTTCTCAAAGGACAGGATCCTCTTAATTCAATTTTCAATTTATCTCTATCCAATTTTTTTGTTCGTCTCTCTAACCATTTAACTGTCTTCTACGGGGGTTTAAATTCCAATTAAGCAAAAAAATGGGGCAGATGAAAAATGTACAAGATACATACAGTAGGGATACAGTCCAGGAGATTTAAAAGATTTTTTATGTAAGACTTTGTAGCGGAGGATTGAGGATTTTATTCCTGTGGTTCTTTTTAGTTTGCTTTACGCATTCACTTTTCTGTCGGGTGTCAAGTCAAAAGTCGAATGAAGTTAAAATGGCGTCTTTCTCACACTTTTGTCCACCAACTCTTACTTCCGCGCGGTGAATTCTTTTACTGAAAATTGAGTTTCTACACTTTTCGAAGGTCTTGACAGCAGGGAACGAATAGAGAGAGAAAGGGGAGAGAAAGTGTTGCTCACATTAAGGCACTCCTCCTTGGATCTGGGCAGCAAGGTTTACAGTTCCAGTTGAGTTATTTAGTGAACACCTTACATGAGCTACTTCGGCATATTGGTAGCCTAGGTCTGTAAGAAGCTGTTGCTGTATATCCCTTTCTGCCGGCACACGGTGCCGGAGGTTGTTCCTTTGAGATAACTACCCAGCCACTGAAAAAAAGTGACGGTTATTAAGCGATAAGATAGGGATGATCTTCGTGTTGATGGTCATGACCACTGCTGAGGATCTGCTTGTTGATGGTCAGGTCTCGTAACAAACCGCGTGCACCCGAAAAACTAGTGCAGACCTTAAAGGGCTGCAAAGCAGACACCACCATCATCCAAGGGCTGCGATGGAACGGCCAGGTTGAAAGGATGAAAAAATGTATCATCTATTACGGCGATTACTATCTCCATCATTGGATGCAGACTTTGGCAAGAATTTTTGAATTATATTCGTATAAGCTAATTCCGCTAACATGCCACAGATAAGAAAGGTGGCGATTTGGTATCGCTATCGATAGATTTTATGACCTCCTGAACCAAGCGTATGAGCAAAGCCCTATTTATTACGCTACGATTTTACACTGGACCTTAACCATTCCAGTCCGTCTTTATGGGGCCGAAGCGGATGAAGATATCCTCTATCGTTTCGAGAAAAAAATTCTTTGTAAGATGTTCGGTCTCGTTTGCGGTAACGAGCTTTGGAGGAGAAAATTCAACAACGAAATGTACGAGCTGTACAGTGTCATTAACCTAGAGTCTGCGAATCGATTTGATACAGAGGGACAACACAGTGGAAGACGACCTAACCTAAGATGGCACGCTTAAATAGAATGGGACCTCAAACGAATTGGAGTGCATAACTCGAGGCATTTAACTAAGGATCGGACAAACTGGAGAGGCTTTTTGGTTAAAGTCCAGGATGTCTCCGAACTGTAGCGTCACCTAAGTTAGTAAGAATCTTCTAAGAATGATTGTTGTCCAAATTCTCACTTCACTGCGGCAGTTCTGAGAGTAAACCCAGATCCATGTGCTATCACAATTGACCTAGCTTTGGTCTAAGTGTGCTGACGATAGCTGGCAGCTACCTCGTGATTCAACAAGGTGATGCCCTAGTCCGCGACTTTTTCGTTCTTGAAAGATTTGTGTGGAGTTCGCACACCCCAACACCAAAGGTACAAGCGTTCAAGACTTCATTCAGTTTCTTGAAATACGCTTTGCACCTGTTAACCTTTCTTTTTGGCTTATGCCCACTATTCAAACTTAAATTTTCCATCAATTCTGCACATTCAGCATCTCTCTCGCCCACTTTCGCATATTTTTGCAAAAATTTGTATGTCACTATCAACAACTTTATGTGGCGTTACCATTGCCATGTATCTTACCCTTTTCACTTGTCAATTTCTCAACATGCAGTCAACCATTCAATTCCGATACCCACCAAGAAATTAAATCAAAGGACCCCACCATCCGTCCTTATGGTCAGAAGTACAATGAACGATTTTCTCTTCACCCAAAAGCAGTACAAGTACCAGTGCGATGCCGATTTCTGCCACACAGCTGCGATTTTAGTTTTTCTTTTCATTTTCCACGAAAATTCTCCGCTCAAGGAAAAAATTCCAGATGTTTGCGCCAAATGGACAAAAGTATCTCAAGCCAAAACAACTACATTTGTTAAGACGAAGCATTTTGCTTTAATTTTTGTTTGTACTTCGTTTCGGTCGATTGATATGAACTGCAGAAGAAAAAAAAAATACTGCAGTCACAGATACAACACGTTATAGTATTGGCTACCAAAAAACAAAAAAAAAATGAGCGTATTCACATCAATTCAAGGCGGACAGCAGGAGTCCTCTACAACACACTTGGCACATAGATCCAAATGGAGTCGCTGATGGTGGCACACGAATGCTGGTGGCAGTTTGTTATGACGATTGATTTTTGGGTGCTTTGAGCTTGTGGTATTTATCCGCCGCTTAAACGGCCATCCTAGGCAATGTGCAATCCCCGAAAAGCGACTGTCTGGCGCATAGTAATGCATGCAGATATCTGTTTGAAAAATGGACCAGTTTTCGGTTTAAGATAGTTTTTTTTTGCAATTAATTTGATTGAACTAAACAAAGAAAAAAAAAGCCGACTAATAACCAGATCGCGGTTGCCTGAAATTCCTGTTCAGTCAGTGGGCAGCGCTAGAGTTAGATGTAAGGTACTGGATTTCTGATTTCAGATCTCTGAATGCATATTTGGGGTGTGACAGTGGCACTGAAATCAGGCATGAGAAAATTTTTCTACGATAGGGCGTGTAACTGCGTTTTTATGTGTTATGTGAAGAATTTGTTTTTAGAAAGACAACTGCAATGCAATTCGCTGCACATTGTGTGCTGAACACTAATTAGTCTTAACCCACTTCTAAACCAGAAGTGCAAGACTTTTTGTTCTTATGGCGCGCGTGTGTGTGCCAAATGGAGATAACAGAAGAAGAAAAGAAAAATGTTTTAAAGAACAAAAAGAAAAAAGAAAAACAAAACAAGACTTGTGGTATAATGAGACCCAGTATTTCTTCAGCAAACAGTCTGGCTCGCAAGATGTGGCTGGTATAGGATTATGAATTTATCACAATAGGTCGCCCAAATACACCGTCCCATACAACCCCCTCTTTTATACTGTTGAGCTGGGCATATTACAGTATTGTAGCAACTGACGCCAGCATTTTTAGAACCTTTTAACATTTCATTCAGACCTATCAAAGGAACTGATGTATACTGATGATGTAGCGCTCAAGAGAAGTTTTCAAAGCACCCGAACATAATAAAGCACTCAAACCACCGTTCCAAATTTTCGAATCCGCTTTATACATATGTATATCTCGAGGTTGACGAATGGACTAAAGTGTTTCCACGATGGAACAATACACAGTGATGAATCTTTGCAAATTGCAGCTCTTAGTTTTCGCAAAGTCTCAACGTAATAAGCTCACGCCTGCCTTTATGTACACACTGTGGTCCTTACTTTGTCAACTGTCCTTTCCGCTGTAAATTTCTTTTGACTTTGCACTCCGGTTCATCCTGCTATGTTCAAATCTCATGGCTAGCTATCGTATGAGCAAACAAGTTTTCTGAACCCGCCTGCTTCCAAAAGCAGAACTGTGCAGCCTTAACGCTTTGTACCATATATTCGACGTGCAATTCTTTAAATCCCAAGTGATCAACATTACGTGGACTTACTTAGGTTAGGTCAGTTGGGTTACCACATAAGCCGGTGGGCTCGTAATTTTAAATTTTTGGATGAATTTTCTCAAGAAGGAGTGGGCTGGGCAGTCACATAGCAGTTGAAAGAGTATTTACTTCTCTTTGTCGTCCATGCAACTGTACTGCAAAAGTTATTGGCCGGAATACCTAGCCTCGCGGCATGTTTCCCCATTGCTCAATGACCTTAGAGTACCCCGATCTATGCTTTGCTGATCAACACGCTATTGATTTTGCGTCGACTTGGCAAAGGCCAAGTTTGTCTCACATGGTTGCACGTATCAATGGTACTCCATCCATTAGTCTAAAAGACTTAGTTAAGTTCAAGGCAATCAAGGAGAAGTTTAGGAACAGTGTTACGTAGTCCGTGACTCCTATTTTAATGTCATTTATGTAGGTTTAGAATTTCAGGGTTAGAAGACTTCTATTGTGTTGAGTATCTCAGTCGCAACACTGAATTCATTGCTGTGCCCCATGCATAGGGAGAATGTGTAGCATGGTTTCCAGTGCAAGTGGTCCGCATAACCCTATTTACTGGACTTCCTTATGCACTTATTCACTTTCTCACTTATTTTCTTAAGGGGCTTCTACAGCCGGCCTTAATCAACTGACGGGAGAGGCACTCTACCATTAATTTGCCTTTTCAGCGCTCTTCGTTTGATTTCTGACGAGATGTCGTGATGGTAAGCAAAGCCCTTTGCTACTTTGCTACCACTGCCCCCTGGGACGTTCTGTCCTGTTCGCCGTAGTGTGTGTGAATATGTGCTCGATGGTGAACTGTTCAGGTCTTAGGCGAAGCTGATATGGGCCAATCAAACTATTGGCAATGGACTTCAGGGTGTTACGCAATATGGTCGACAAGAACTTGTGCGCGATGTGAATGAGATTTATACCTGTATAGTCGGCGTCGTTGGTTTCGTTCATCCTTCTTACTTTCGTCTGACCATATTCTGCAAATTAATTGGTACATGCTTTTCATTAAGCCATCTTGCTCTCCTCTAAACAGATCGGCAACTTCTGCAACTTTGTTGAACATAAATTCCAGTATGTATGGATATTCATCGCCTTCCTAAAGCAAATATCCTTATAAAGCATCATTCCTGTTGTAGCACCTTCAGGACAATTACCACCCAGTAGCATAAGCCACAATACTCCGTAAATCTTAGTACAACCCAGTGTTCTCATTTGCCCACACTACAATGTATCTCATAATGACTATTAATGATTATCTAACGAACTAAAAAGTTGCATCAGCATATTGTTACTCCATTTAAACGCAAACTAATGCAGTAACACAATATCCACTCGATCTTAGTCTTCCATTTCGATGTAATTTTTCCCGAAAGAAGTAGAAAAATTCAACGGACAGCGCTGGAAGCGTATATTCTACAAGCCACGTACAGCTCACACACATAAAGCCCATAATTCCTAACAAAACCACAGCATGACCACTTAAAGGAAATCAAAACGCAAGAAGATCATCTCGACCCAAAGCGATGCATTTTTCTGCATTCGTTCTACCATATTTGAGATTTGACGTTGGACTTGCGAGAAACTAGGTGTATCTAAGCTATTCATCTGTCGGAAAGAAATTTTCTATCTGGAATCTAGACTTTGGCATGCCTTCTCATTCTCATTCATCATCATCATCATGGTCGTCGTCGTTGTTGTTGTTCTCATCATCGTTTCGATCATGATCCGTGAAAGATCGATTTTTCACAATGGCCAAGCAGCTCATGAAGTCTGCATCACTGGGCACAGTGCTTGCAGACTCAACCTATACGCTTGATACTGCGGCCGTTGATGATGGTGATGGTGATGGGGGCTTACATGCAGTTTACGGAATATTTTTCGCGCCACTATACCTTTCCACTAATGGGGATCACTGGAGGTGGACAACGTCCATCGCAATTGCCCCACAGTGGATACCATTAGATAACAAATGGAGTAACAACAAGTTTAGGTTTCACTATATGGCACAACTGATGCTTCCTAGGCTATTGAGAGGAGGATTGGGAGGAACTTGATACTAACTAACTCATGTCTTGATGGAGGCAATTTAAGTTTGTTGCTTAACGGTGTTCTCTATCATTAATTCCTGGCTAAAGAATCTTTTCAATGCGAATTCTTGCATGAACTCTACAGTATATCTTGAAAGCAAGCTTACGTTCGAAGCATGTTTCGTTTCTAAATCAGTATTTAATTCTATGCAGCTATCTTCCCGGCAAAAATCACTAGGCCACATCCAACCAATTTGGCAGTACGAGCAACTTATTTACTTTGATTATTTGCCACAAATCAGGTAATAAAGTCGTTTACAACTCTAAATGGTGTTCGACATCAAATGACAAGAAAGGAATGGTTTCGTTCGCTTGAATAAAATTCAAATTATGCAATATTGTACCATGGAACTCGTTCGCTGGTTTTACAACCGTCATTATCCAAATACCTCTTCACAATGATGACTTACTTTTCAATTAATCATGAAGTCCAGAGCAATTAACCGCAAGTACAACACGAAACTTACGCAATTAATGTACCATCTGCGCTATTCCATACATTTGTTGTACGCGGTGTCAAATACGCACTCCACTCCAAAAGCTGCTCTTAAAAATGCATGACGGTATTCAACTGAAACTGGTGCAGAATGTCTGTTTGCTATGTACAAAAAAATTTCAATCTATTGACCGCATGTCATACATATACACGACTAAATAAGGATTTTTTTTCGCTATTCTGTGAAAAAATATTGTAATTCGTTCGCCTTAAAATGCAGATCAATTTTTGCATGCTAAATGGGCAAAGGAATAAAATTTCCTTTTAATTTTTTTTTGTTTTTATTTATTTAATAAATATTATGGAAAACCAGCCCCATGTCGTGAGGAGAGAGCCTGAAAAACTGGCAGTTGTGTATTTTTTCAACTTTATCTGTGAACATCTCAGGTTTCAAATGGTGTGCAAAACATCGGTAATTTGTATCTTTAAAAAAATAAAGCTGGTCATAAATACATGTGAATATGCACTGTGTTAGCTATAAAGTTTTGTTAATTATGGATTATATTTAAAAGTATCAAGTTTAGGTAGTTATATTCAGCGCTTTCCTTTTCCCTTGTAGCCCCAAATAGTTATGCTCAGCGGCTTCATTCTAAAAGTTTGTATTGAATGACCTTGGCTACAATAGTTGATAGCAATAGGTTTGTAAATATAAAAACTCTATTTTATTTTGCTTTATGCTCAACTTGAAAATAACGTAGAAATATGATTTTAATCAATTGTGAAATGTCTGATTCTGAACCCGAATTCGTGGTCAGTTATAAAGCGTCTTCTTTCACTGGCCGGTTAAATGTGTTTCAATTGGTATTGGTAGCAGCGATATCGGGCTGTACGATTTCTTGTCGTTTGCAGGTTTACCCGGTTTCGGAACCAATATCACTTCTGCTACTTTCGACGGATCTGGAACGTATAGTAGTCTAAGCGAAGCGCTTATTAGATGGAGAAGTTTAACTAGTGCTTTTTTTGACAATTTCTTGAGGATTTGTCCGTTTATTAAATCATAGTCAGGAGCTTTGTTATTTTCCCTATTTTTTATAGTCTGGCAAAGTTCGGTTAACGACACACTTTTTATTTTAAAGTTGTTAGATGTCGTTGCCATACCTCTAGGATTGTCGATCAGTATTTGTCCATCAAATGACTTAAACGTTTCTTCTAGGTGTTCGTTAAAAAGATTCGCCTTTTCTTTGTCCCCTTTTGCCCATTCGTCATTGTTTTTTTCTGATTGGTGGCGATTGCATTTGGGGTTTTTTGACACTTTTTATAGCTTTCCATAGCGAGTATTTTATGCTTTTTACGGCTGCCTTGAAACCTTCAAGATAAAAAGAGGTCGGTTCTTCTTGAAAGATGACTTGAATCGGATTTTTAAGTTTATTACATAAGAAGCTTAAGTATGCCTTAAAATCAACTTCGTGATACTTAGCGATAACAACAACAAGTCAAAGGAATGGACTCACTTAAGAAAATTCTGCCGATGTAATCGAAATTCTGCAAGAAGATCCAAATTTATCCATTCTTCGACAGCCGCAGCAATTGGAGCTCTGTCTGTCCAAATTTTTGTACGGCTCCGCATCTGAGTAGTCACTGGTTTCTGCTTATAAATCAGAAACAAGTAACGCATTCATAGCCAATGTACGCATTTTTTTCTTAATATAGGGCCACCATAGCTCAAAAAAGGAACCAAAATTAGATGTAATCAGACTGCCGCGATTTTTGAAAAAAAAAAAAAGTTTTTGATAAAAGGTTTATTTTTTGTGTTACCTGTTTAAACTTAAAGTTCTTTACTTTTCATTGTACATAAATATTATTTAGACTGCGCATGTTTTGACCCAAGTATGATTCGAATTCAATGAACTGACGCCTTTTTCCCTAAACAATCCTCTCGTGGAATAGCTTAGAAATCGTGGTGTATAGTTCGGTAGCCTGAATACATTGTTACTTTTCTTTGGAGCCAGGGCCCAGAAACACCAGGGCACATTTCTTGGAACCAGACTTTATAAACAGTTAATACCACAAGGCTTTAATTTTTCCAAGATTGATCTTCATTTATAGCTTTTTTAAATTTCTTGTAGAAAAGAAGCATTTGTTTAATCTAATTTTTAATAAACAATCTTAGTCTATAGGTTTCTTTTTGTATCGCCAGGTGAATCCGTATGGATCTAAGGATATCCCATGATTCTCAAACAGGCTAGACGGTGTGTTCTTGTTGTGTTATTTAGCCACAATGCTTTTACTACAGTGGCGATCATGAGTCTTATAATGGCATTGACTAGTTTATTACAAATCTCTAAATACCTAAGCTCTCACGATTTATTACATAAGTCGTCCGTTGTAAAAGACAATGCAAGGCAGTCTGCGGTATGCTAAAGATAAATTCTTGGCGTCGAATGGGTCACAGCAGCTGACGAATCCTATCAGATGCACAGAATGTCTATCATTTCTAAGAGGTTATCAGGGTTACAATAACAACAGTAAAAAAATCGGTTAATGCGATAGTCTTATGTGGAAAGAAATTTTTTTTCAACACAGGCGCTTTCAACACGGCTTAAAACCTCACATTTAGATGTGAATAGGCTCATGGAAGGTGTTGGTATACAATTTTTAAGAATTTCAAACGACTCCACAGGCCTTTTATAAGTCCTTTTAAAAAGCTCCACATGAACTCTTTTTCCAACTTTATCACAATTTTTACTTCGGATATTAAAAAAATGCTCAGGAAATTTCCTATTAACATCTGTAAACACTGGTACACACCAAATGGGATAAATAACCCTTTTCATGGAAACAAAACGGGTACAAAAAAAAACCAGAGTCCTCTTCAAACACTGAATAAGTATTCAAAGTGCATATGTACGACCGACCACCCAACCGGAGTCTCGTCAACGGCAATTTGTAAATTCCTTCAATTTCCTGTCTCCTGTGTCTACGGTTACATGGTACACACGCACACCGAACACCGAAAAACACCAGAGGCTATCTACACGTGCGCTATCCATGTGAGAGTTCAGAGGTATTTGCCATTACAGGACATTTATCATATGCATTAGGCTTAGTGAGGACACAAATGCTGCGACGTCTATGCTCTTATTTCTGTCGGAGGAATGATACTTGCAAGGGTGAACTAACAAGTCGTCGAGGGCATTCTATTATTATTTTCTTGTTTTCATTTTTCTCTTCTCATTCTTCATTATTCTGCCCATGGGGGAGGATGGTTGCAATGTTAAAGTGGGGTAGATGACAGGATGGCGATGAACGGAAATTGAAATAAAAATGGCAGCATGGTCCCCTTACTCATATTTCCTTAACGGTTGTCATTTTCAATCCATTGCCAGCCGTTTTTTTGATGGTAGTGCAGTCCTGTCTTATTCATCTTTTAGTTTACATTCACCGTGGTCGTTAACACCAACACTATCCATCCCCTTTAAGGGTTACAACACCATGTTGGTTTGGTCTTATGACATTCGGTTGACATGCCCCAAGCATGAACACCCACCCTTTTGTAAAATTGGTAGCCGTACCGTAATTAAAGATTTTTCCTTCCACACCTACTTTCCTTTAGGGGTGAGGGGCTGGAAGAAGGAAAATATTTGATTGGATTCGAAATTAGAGAAACAAGAAACGGTCTTGGTCGAAGGGGATTGTCTATCCCCCTTTTTCCTTCCCTATTTGCATGTCCTTTTATCAATGGCCCCATAAAGATGAGCAAACAGTGAGTGTGCAGGTTGAAAGAGACGTACACAATCCCGGAAGAGAGGTGTTAATGTGTACACGGTAGAACGCTGCGCAAATATTTGTTTGTCCTTAACGATAGTATCCGTTTTGTATTTGCTTTTCAAAGGAACTCAGCTGCAATCCAGGCTCTAATGTAAGAGAGTGGGATGAATGCATTCTGTTGTTTTTTTTGTAATTAGTTTAATTCGATTCAAAGATGTCGTTCAGAGGGACCAAACAGAATAGTTAATCACACTGAAGGTATCCGATTCTCAGAAGACTTGTAGTTGACTGGAATTTTAATGGACCCAAGGAAATGCATTTCAACTTTGTAAGAAAGTGGGTGTCGCATTTAAGACTTTTTTTAGAGAGGGCCAAGCTATCATTATTTAGCTGCTAAGGGTATTGCCTCTCTAAGTCCTTGTAACAAAAATTGTTAGCGGAATTTCTTGTTGATTGTCTTCACAACGAACAAGTTTGACTTTTGAAATGGCCGTCAGTAAAACCGTAAGATGGTATTGATTTATAGTCATTTGATTCACACATAACATTCTGACAGGATTTTCTTTTTTATAAACAATCTTTCTATAATCAAGGATGTGGCAGCATACTAACACCAGCTGACTTTGCCGACTTTATCTATCCCTACTATCCAATGTTCCTGCACCTACATATTTTCCAAAAGTATGTTCATATGTATGCTCGTGTGCACAATATTTCCACTCTGGCTTAAGATTTTTATGTCTTAGATGAAAGAACCAACAACTAATGTGGTACTATAGTCATCCCCCTAATCGATATACATATGTACATACATACATATGTAGATACACGTCATCGCATATACATAATCACATGAACCACTTTAGCCATACCATTAACCACACACCATTATGAATTAGCAAGTCCTCAAACCTTTCATTACGATTATTCGCGTAATATATATGCCAAGAATGTAGAGCTAGATTTCGAGCCACTACTTAAGTAGTTCATATGGTTTAAGATAGAAATCTTGATACTAACTGAAACAAGACGGTAAAAAATGGGCAATTGCAGATCCCCAATAGATTCAGTTGGATAAATTGTCCGGAAGCGGGTGCGAATCTAGTTTAGGTTTCAAACACGTACAAAGGCATTGTTTTTAGAGAGATTGATAGCAGCACAATAATGGCTGCCAGTTTCCAAAAAACCATTCAATTTTATGATCCGCGACCGAGGGAATCATAGGGGGGTTCTTGAGCTTGAGCTGTGAAATAACGTAGATTTTAGTCGCAAATCATATGTGGAGTAAAACTGTACGCGTTTGTAGTCCAAAGAATCCAATGCGTCCTCAAACTCAAGGAGTAGCCATTTCGTGTGCATTTTAGAGTGGTGGCATCATTGGTCCCCACCTCATCATTGCGGTGAACGGATTGCGCTACAGGAACGTGATAAATGTTTTTTTTGTTGCCGCAATTGGACAACTTGGACTAGATTGGGCTTCAATTCTAGCAAGACGCCGCAGAGTGGTGGCATCATTGGTCCCCACCTCTTCATTGCGGTGAACGGATTGGGCTACAGTGTTTTTTTGTGGCCGCAATTGGACGATTTGGACTAGAATGGGCTTTAATTCTAACAAGACGCCACAGAGTACTTCACTAATCGTCAAACAATCGGCTCGATAAGCCTATTATCAACCGTTTAGGAGACATGCCTTGGCCACCGCACAGCTGCCATTTGACACCGTTGGTCTTTTTTATGAGATATTGGTAATGAATATTGTTACCTCAATGATTCAAAAAACCAATTGACGAACTTAATGTAATGTATTTGCAAAATAGAATCACAACCATACGACAATGTACTGCGAAATTGGGTTCACAGAATGGGGTTTTTTTTTTTTTTTTTAAAAAAATCGGAAGGTTTTATCATCTTCAAGGAACAATCATTTAAAAATAGTGAATAGAGAATAGCAATTTTGTAATGAAACCAACAAATGGCCCAATCTTTACTTGGGTCTGTTGTATAGATGGATCATTTTCCAGTTTTCCGCCAGCTGATTGTTACGTGAATAGTTTTGTTGGAACTTTATTGCAAGTCAATCACCTTATGATATGCCTTGTGCTGGTAAATTTTGTTTCCACAAAACTGGATCCATTAAAATACAATTTTTATAGTCTTTCGAAACATAGCTCCAATGATAAAGCTCTACTGTGTTCTACACTAAAACTCCCTCAATCTTTACCATCTGGTGGCAACAAAATACAAGATCTCTCAACTCGCATCTTCTAAAGAAAAAAGCTACATCACATTGTATGTACCCTACATACATATGTACATACTACCTCAGGCGCAATGTTATTCAACTCAAAACCGATAGCAATCGCTAACCCCGTCAGAGTACATAAATCGAAGAGAATAACAAAACAAACAACCAAACCAGATCCATTAATCCCAACGACCAAGTGCAGGAAATTGAATCCAATTTCTGGGCCACAAAATAACTGTCAATCGAATGTGCGCTTCGCTATTTGTTACTCGAACCAGTCGAACAAACAATAACACAACCCAACGACTACAGATACACATAGACAGAGCGTCGTGTACTGCAAATGAATCAACATTAATGCCCAAGATGGATGGATTGTAGTGGACTTACTGTCATCGTGCACTCACAAGAAATACAAAAAAAAAAACTCACAACAATAACAAACAGACGGATAAAAGTCGTTAGAAGAAAAAAACAGACTCATGATCCATAATCCAAGACTCTGGAACAACTGTGCACTTGAAACTGACTCGGAACTGCAACGACTTCGAAGTGGGATGATGATTGCTGGAGATGGTCATAGATCTTAGAGGTTTCGCAATGCAGTCCACGATAAGATGGCACACCGGATTCAAGGCGGATTATTATGGCCCAACTCTCTTGTTGTTGACCAGAAGACGATGTTGTGAGCAGCTGAACGCTGGCGTGTAACACAAATGACTGCATTCCGTGTTGCAGATGGATGGATAATTGCAAAGGAAATATCGGCCAATGGGTGAACCTCTTAATATTGGGACGTCGTAATTGTTGCTGCTCATAAAAAGCGGTTTTATTGACACTAGCGTCGTGATGGGGTTTAAGTTACCAACATTGTATCTAGGTGGATTGGGTGGTTCATGGAAATACTACGCAACAATTTTATTTCGACGATTGTTCACATGCAATGACTTATTTACTTACATACATATATGTATGCATGTAGGTGCTATATAGCTTGACGAATCCAATACTCTTACACGCTACCGTGCATGGGTATATCCCTCAGTCACTCTCTCCCTCTCTGGCCGACTTGTAGCAAATTTTTCGATGCCTCGACAGTGGATTCTATAAGATTATTCTTTCAAAGGCGAAGCCCAAACTATGTCAAACAGATTTCTATTTTGCGACTGGCCCCTATGGCTACTAAACGCCCTTTTTCTAGGTGACTTAAAACGTAAAGACTTTAATATCGCACCACAATAAACAGCGAAGATTCGACGGTGGCTGCGTCCGTCGTAGACTTGTAAATACCATCTTACTCTCTTACCAAACAGAAATTGGACATGACTCCGTATCCAATAAGTAGATTCAGGGATGGACTGAACAGTTCGCCATCTTACCAAGGAAACGAACTCGGGAGTTTACAAATTACTTTTCCTTTTCAACGTTATCCGTTAAAAGAACATTTCTTCCATTTGGATGCCACAGTAATTGAAACCCATAATTATGATTTTAGACATGTCTTGAAGCGGCAACGTGAGTTCTCCTCCTCAATATTCCTGGACACTTTTTCCTTACTTCCTCTCGCAGCCCACGCAAGATACCACAGTAGTAATCGAAATTGATTGTTCGACCACTGAAGAGGTGTTCAACTATGATCGAATACCTGTTGGGCCTCATCTGTCGTAGAAATTTGGCCAAAAATTCATCTCAATGGATTTGAAGCACCTCTAAACACTCTCTAGATATCGTCAGTCGATTGCGTTTGTTCAAATGAAAGGAGTTTCGGAAACCATCTTGAAAGCTTGGAATGAAGCTTTAATTCCGCTCTTACGTGATTCCGATGACCTCTGCGATCTCTCTTATCTTTAATTTGCGATCTCCCATGATAAGATCACACATTTTTTCCGTGTTATCCTTTGTAGCTGAGGTTGATGGTCTTCCACAGCGTGGGTCATCTTCAACGCTCTCTGGTCCAGGTTTGAATCCAACTACCCAGCTCTTATCTGTTGTTTTCGTTGAGGCAGCTTCCCAATCGTCGCCATTTGAATCTCACACAGAGAAGCAACAATGAAGCGAATAGTCAGTCTGGACCCAGCCCAATCTTAAATTTTTCCCTATACCATATCCGTTCTTTTCACTCAACTATATATAACTTAAAAGGACTTAGCTGTAGAAAAGCTGTAGAAGTAAGGCGAAATGTAAGTAAGCTGTAAACTGTGGTTCCAAAGCCAGTGTCAATTCATTCTTGTGCTCTTGGGTGGTGCATTGTAGGTATTTTGCCCCATAGCTAATAAAAGATCTCGAAGGCAACTTAGAGAAGATGGCGTTGATCGACAGGTCAACATCTCTGAAAGGTTAGGTCCAGGCTCAAGCAATATCATTCGACATTCGCTTATTTTCGGTCGTTTCCGTGTCTTCAAGATAAGTATAGCCTGCTTGTTTCAGATTACGTGAGAGCACAAAGGCCTGTGAAGAAGTCAGTAAAAGCTATGAGATTGAAAGTGTATCTTTGAATCTTTTGCTAGAGAAATTGTTAAATTTCTTGGCCAGTTGAAGAGTTTTTGTAGAAGTGATTTTCGTGATGTTTTCATGTGATTTCATAGAAAATCATGCCACAAAAAAGTCAGGACCAATGAATTGAGATTTTGAGGCATGTTTAAATAATGAGTCCTAACCTCGTTGCCAGTGATATACTGGCTTATGACTTATAACTAAGGCGAGTACACGTTTATGATGAGTAGCTTCCAAAAAACCTTAGATTCAAAATTGAATTATTTAAAAGCTTTAAGGACCGGTTGACTATCTAAACTAAAAGAATAGTTATGTCGAGTTGAAGGTTTCTTCTGATGCACCAGGGTGCACCAGGGATATTTATAATTAGATACAGCTATGGCCAAAATAATAGCAACACTACCTACTTTTCTTTATTATTGTACGTAGCGGTACTCTTTTCTTAGATTTTAGGAGAGCAATACACTAAAATGTAACGGTAAACTTGTTGTCAACACATTATTGTGTAAAAGCATTCGAGTAAGAACGAAGCACACGATCAGTAGCAATTATTCTGTGACAAGGTACTGTTTTAGCTGGTCAAAAAAATGGCAACAGACAGATTTTAAATAACAAGGAACCGCTTTCGAGCTAAAACTACGAAATAAATTGGTAGGATTTATTAATTGAATAGTGCCCTGATAATTTAATGCTATTTTACATGATTGTTCTGCATTCAGCAAACGGTATTATGGGCAGAGGAAAGCATAGCTTGGAATCTAAGCGAGAAACTATTTTGGTTATACGCAATCATGGCTAATCTATCCGATGTATTGCAAAATCACTCGGATGTTCCCCAAGAATGGTTTTTAATGCTCAACACTCCAAAAAACTTCTCGAAACAAGAGGACACCCGCAAAAAATGTCCGCCAAAAGCAAAACAGCGCTAAAAAGGAACGTCAAAGTGAACCCTTTTATGTCGTCCAAGGAACTCAAACGCGAAACAGGACTTGAAGTGAGTGCCAGTACAATTCACCGAACTCTGGTGGATGCGAGTTTATACGCTCGAGCTCCGAGGAAAGTGCCACTGCTGAACAAAATCCACACCCAGAAGCGCATTGACTTTGCCAAACTCTACCACGTGCCTTCAGGCAGCGAAGCATTGGAGAATCGTGCTTTGGAGCGACGAAACGAAGATAAACCTCTTTGGAATAGATGGTAAGCACTTCGTTCGTCGCCCAGCAGGTGAAGCCTGCAATCCAAGGTAGACAAAACCCTCTGTGAAGCATCGCGGTGGTAATATTATGATATGGGGTTGTTTTTCTTGGTAGAACGTAGGTCCGGTTTACCTTATAGAGGGCATAATGACAAAACAAAAGTATGTAGACATACTACAGAATGGTATGCTTCCATGGGCCGAAGAAAATATGCCGCTAAAATGGCGCTTTCAGCAAGATAACGACCCCAATAACTCGGCAAAGTTAACAAAACTCTGGTTTGAGCAAAATTGTGTTGATGTTTTGCAGTGGCCTTCTCAATCTCCGGACTTAAATCCGATTGAGAAACTCTGGGGAGAGCTGAAGATTTAAGTTAATAAGCACAACCCCTCAAACAAGCAAGATCATTGGAGAATCGTTCAGGAAGTTTGGGCTTCAATTGCCTTTAGATAAATGCCGCAAATTAGTCGATTCTATGAAGAACAGATGCTGTTATTAAAAACAAGGGTTTTGTGACTAAATACTAACTTTCGTTAAAAAATATAATAAATAAAATGCATTATCTGAACGTTTTTCTCTGGTATTACTTAGTGTTGCCATTTTTTTGGCCAGCCAATATCGCTGTGTGAAGCACAATAGTTGACACTGCTAAAATATACGTTCAACTTTACAACAAATTGTACATAGAATATGTTGTAAACATATTTGTAAGTAAGTTGAATCAAAAAATGTTTCAAAAATCCCAATGAAATAGCAGTTATCTTTACCACTATTGAAATATAGTTAGTGTTGCTATTATTTTGGCCATAGCTGTACATATGTACACACCTACTGCTGAAATGAAGAGCAGCTGATTTTTATTTATGATCTTCCGATAGCCTGACAAATCAAAGGTATTTTTGAAGGACGTAAATAAGCATTCCAATACTCGACGGTGTTCAATTTATTGCCCTAAGAATCAGTCCGAAGGTTCTACTGCTTATAAAATGATCTCTTTAAACAAAACGGCACGATATGCATCGTAGAATACATAGAGCATCTTCCAACAACGCCCACTACCTTATGACAACTGAAATTTTGTCGCTTTACACTTTCACGAACTCAATTTTGAAAATCCCTTCAAGCACTCACAAAGCCACTTTAAAATACCACACTCATCCACCTGCACAAGAAAAACAGCCAGGTTCAACCAATACTCTTATTATGCGGTCCAAATTTATACAAAAAACAAACACGCAGGCATTCTTTCTTGCCGCAGGCTAAAAATTACAACCTGTCAAAACAGATTACGAGAAGAAAAATCATCTTCCGAATCCGGAGCTGTTGCTTTTCAGTGGATACGTACGGATAGAGAGGAGGACTACATCTGTATCCCTAGCAGTCATTTGGTGCCAACGCAGCAATTTGTTTTGGTCGTCAGCCGGGCACCAAGTACCCCTAGAGTTCGTTCCCTTAATCTATTCGAATTAACACTCGACTCCATGCCATACCCTCCATGCCATAGTATGTAATGAATTGCATTCGTGCGTCAAATAGCGCTTCATTTGTTACACATGCGCGGTAAGTCGATTTTAGTTATAAATAATACTAAACTCGAAGCGAAATAGAGCTATGCTGATGCTGCTGGATGGAACAGCAGCAGCAGCCTAGGTTCTGCACTACTTGATGATTAAAATTCCAGGAAAAAAGCACGATGGAACCAGCTCTGCACCACCTCAAGGTGAAATTCCATCCATCGTTGAAATCATTTTATTTTTTATTGCTTTACTTTGGTTGCTGTTTCGTCATTGTTCTATAAAGCGGCTCGTGTATTGCAAGGAGCACTTGTATGAAACACTCTGACTAGAGAGGAGGAGTACCTAACCCCATCTCCTATGATATGGAGCGCGCGCAAAGATTTTGGGCCCAAGGCGCTGCGCTGGTTGATCTATTCGGGAAGCGAAATATATGAAACAAGGAGTTATGGGGAAAAAAGAAATCAAAAAGCAAAGGGTTCAGTTCGTGCTGCAGATGATGGCACGCCAGGAGTAGCAGCAACCGTAGCCGTAGAGGGAGCTCATGCACTGAGGGCTTTATTTTATTTAATTTGTTGGTTCTTTTTAATCTCTTCGGGCATTTAATTCTTTGAACTATTGGAATCCTGTGAGCCTTTGTGTTGAAGTCAAGGATATCGTATTCAAAATTCATATGGATTCATGGCGCCGGCCGCCGCCATTGTGAATCGAATCTTTTATGGATTGCAAACAATCTGTTAAAGTGATTCCTTTCTTTCCTTTGTTATCACCTTTTAATATTGAATTCAAGGGATAATACACGCGTGTGTAGCAACACTGTACTGTACGTTAATGGTAGACTAAAGCGGGGAAGTCCTAGAACGCGGTTATGCGTGGTCTAAAGTTAGTGGCTGGAATTCGAAGGCTGGAATATTGTTCTCAACAAAATAATTCCCAATTCTATCGCTCTGAGTGGAAGCTGGACTGATGCATTGAAAATATTGTCTTTCCATGCTGACCCAATTCAGTTCAAGGTATATAAGGAAATAATAATAAATTCCCCGTTAAATAGGTAGGTAGGTATAGCTGTCGATTTAATAGAGAATCAATTACCACTATTTTCCGCGATTTTTTTTACCAAGACTCATGTAATCTGTTTAAGCTTTCGGTTGATATGAGAAATATACTCAATCCACCCTATCGAGTCCTGCTAGAAGATGAGGGATCAAGTCATTTTGTTAGATATCTCTCTCAAGTCTTCGAAGAAGGGCTTATCTAGAGTACGTTGCCTGGTTCTCGCTAGGGCCAGACATCTTCAAGCAAAGTAAGAAGATATTCTTTCTCGTTAGGATCTCTGCAGCTACGGCAGATGGCGTTAGGTAAATGTCAAGCCGAACCGCATTGGTAAATGGCCTGTACTTAACGCTACAATTCTGGCAATATCTGATCTTGATCTGCTTAGTAGCTTATTTAATTTAGGTGTGATGTTAATGGATCATATCTAGAAAGTCCACCTCCACCCGATGTCGGCCATCTTTAAGAAGTGATTATAACGACTCTTAGTGAAAAATAAACTCTTTCGGTCAGATATCTCCTAAGAGAAGAACCTTGCCTTACCAGATCATCCACTCGCTCGTTTCCCTCGAAGTTACTGTATCTTGAGACCCAGAATAGGTTGATGTTTGATTGAACGCCTAGTTTGTTTAGTACTTTTTGGCACTACTCTACTATCAGTGAAGATAACAAGATTGCACTTGGATCTTGGGAAAGTGTTCAGTATGCAGAGAGCCGTCCAAATCGTAAGAAATTCCGTTTAAAAACACTGGCGAAATTCGGTAAACGATAAGATTTCGAAGCGTCCACCTTGTACAAGAAAATAGCTGCGCCAATTCCCCAGTCCATTTTCGATCCCTTCGTATATGTAGATCGTTACATAAAAACTTGGAGCTCTTACGTTCTGGTCTGGTTGGGAATGTTACTACGAACAGTTTCCTGAATTTTAAAGAAGAGGTTTTGTAATTAGTCGAAGACGCAACCATATCTTTCAAATCTTTCATGCACATATAGTTCGAAAGGGTTTAAGAGAATAATCACAGTTAGATCCGTTGGACAGGACCTCAAAGCAGCCGTGATGCCTACTCGTGCTGCTTTTGGAATTCTTTTAGTCTGTCGACATTACATTTTCTGCTTGCAAGAGACCACCAAAGATGGCTCCGTAGGCAAGGATCAGACGCACAATGAATGTGTGCATCCAAAGGATCATTCATGACTGAAGACCCCTGAAAGTTTTGTTGGATGCGTATTAAGCTATGCTTGCTCTCTGCACTCGTTCAATATTTAGCTTCCAATTAAGTTTTGTGTCCAGGATTGTGCCTAAATATTTTGCACTAGAGCATCCAGAAAGTGTTTGACCATTCAGTGTGAATGAGGTGCAGTTTTGTTTTTGTTTTTAGTAGTAAATAGCATCATTCGGTTTTGCCAGGATTTATACTGGTGGACCATGAGTGTACTAAATCCAGATCACTCTCCATGAGTTGGCTTATCACAGACAGAAACTTTCCTGACACTACTTAATCATTCGCGTAGGCAACTACTTTGAAATCCTCTCTGCTTAGTCGCGCCAAGAACAAGATCTTGACCATTAGCCTTAAGGAGTTCTTTGGTTTACGATTTTAGTTGTACTATTGTTACCGAGTGTCGACTGAATAACTCGCGTTCTTAGCATGGATACCATCGATTTTCTAATGTGCTCCTCTATACTAAGCTCGGCGAGAGTTTCTTAAATCGCTTCAGCGTGAATGTTGTTAAACGCTTCCTCTACATGCGTCTTAGAAGGTGGCGAGAATGTATTCTTTGTGGTGAAATGTATTTTGAACGCCCAACCTCGTGAAGGATCGGTCTCTTTGCACCTTCCTTTGAGGTACGCATATTGAGAGTTAGACATTGGCGATCTTTCCAGAGTTTTACGAATTTGGATATCTAGGGTACGTTCCATAGTCCTTAGAACAAATGAGGACATAAATGGGCCTTAAATACTTAAACCGATTCATACTCATATTCATATCCTCGCCGATCCGTCTACGGGATGAAAACCACTCGGACACGTCTCCACGTTGGAGGAAGGTGGTTTAGAACTGCAACTTCAAATCGGCACTAGCCAGGAATTGTTGTGTTGTAATTTCTGCAATATATTGCGAATGGTCGAAGGAGATTTACTCATATGAAAAGAAACTAGTAATAGCCCAGTAGATTGTATCCTTCGAGACTATGGTTGAGGTACTGCCCCATGACTGCGCATCATTTGAACTAACTTGTTCTGTGCTGCTGACATAACAACCTGGAAAATGTGTTTTAGTAAAGAGCTCCAGGGACTCCGCAGTAGAATCCGTCCTTTGAACAAGGTCTTGCTGAGTTTCGCGGCTGTCTTGGAATTCTCGTTATTCCGCAGTTATTAAAAATCCATCTTATTACCACCAAATGCTGTTTACCTAAGGACCACGTTAATCATCTTATTCTTGATTGCATTAGTTTCGTTCTTGAACCATCTGCTTTACCATGGCCAGCCCGCAGCTTGGAAAATTTATGGTGATAAAAATGGGAGAACTGAACAATTTTATATTTTCCCAAAGAAACCAAACCTGCTCTCTACAGAATGAATTTCAAGAATTACATCTTTGATTCCTCCTCATGAAATGTATTTTTACGTTCGCCTTCTTGTAGAAAAGACAACACTTTGTGCTCGTATCAACGCATCCTAATTAGAAACATTCACCCTCTCTATACCATCCTTTCATTTGCATAAAGAACAAATAAAAGACGGAAAATATACAATTTTCTAAGAACGCCGGGGTAAGAAGAAACAGTTTTCCCAAAGGGGATCTGCAAAATATCGACCAAAAGGAGAATAACCCTGAAGCGAAAAAACAAACGCATCCCCTTGTGACTTTTCTCAAACCAGGGTGACACGGCAAAGTGTAATTTGTCACGATTCCTTCTTCTTTTTTTTTTTATTCTTTTGTGAAATGTCGGTGTTAAGATTTTGCTACCTCCCACTTTTTTCCACTCAACCCACCCCAGGCTTGTTGCTGTTGTTAATTTATGCACTTTTCTATTTATATATTTGAGCTGAGAGTGCAATGTCCCTATGGAGAAGGACGTCAGTTTTATTTGTAGGCGGGATGGGCTTCGTCGTGATCATTTTCTTCTGGTAATAGCCAGTCCTGAACGCACCTTATTTTCTTGACTTTTGTAATTAAAACCGCAGGGGTGACGGGGTGGGAGAGTAATTTTGTTAAACTCAGCGTTTTTTTTTTCGGTGGTTGAATGTTCTTTCAAAGGTCATTGAATTTTCGAACCAAGTAATTCTTGCTCTAGCCCAGGGGTGGTGAAACCATAGTTTGGTGGCTTTTCAGCCTTAAAGAGGCCGGCAGTGGTGCACGTGCTTAAGTAATGTTTTTTTTTCAGTCAGGTTCTTTTACCATCCTTCGTTACTGAAGGATAAAAGACATGAAAGGAGTGAGGGTGGCGAAATCGTGGTTTCACTGGCCTTTTCTGTTACTGACAGGCGGTAGTTTAGCGTGGTTTATGAGCACGGTGTTGGCACACTGCTACTTTGTGTAAATAAAGGTGGTTGCAGGAAAATATTTAATTACTAGATGGCGTTGGTGAAAGAAATCAAGTTGCATATGTATTGAGGTGTATCACTACTAGGCATGCGACCAATTGCAGACCATTATAATTTTGCATGTTTACCATTAGAATAGTTTAAAACTTGCGAGTTATGGAAGCTTGCTATAAAATTGAAAATACAAAACATTCTTTCTGCATTAGCTGATCTAGATTTGCTTCTAAATTTCAACTAGTTTTGAGTCGTAATAGAAAACATTCCACTGGAGCACTCAGACGTAACCCGTCCATTGTAGCAGCAGAAAACAAAACCCAAGTTTACCTACTCATTTGACTGGAACTTTCTCGTCTATCGTGGAAAGCTGTGTAGGCACTTCCGGGTTGAAAAGTATCGTTATTAGCACTCGCGACATAAGAACCGAAGATATGCCATCTGACACGAGTGAAGGCAGAACAATCGTAGGGGAAATGATCCAAGGTATTGTCGACGTCGACCTGTCTACAAGTGTCGTGTAAATTTAGCTTACCGCACCTTAATGCAAATGCCAAGAGACCCGTTATAACGCCTGCAGCCTTTTGTGCTAAGAGACAGCAAGAATGCTTCGGATTTCTTACAGACAACCGAGGAAATTTCTTTAAATTGAACGCATCCACCAGATCCGTGGTATGTACAATTGTATTTGTAAGAAATCAAATCTTCAAAGGACGATTTGATGGAGAAAAGAAGGCCCAACGCAGGTTCCGGTTCTAAGAAAACGAACCTAGCCCAACAATCACATTGGAGATCTTATTCCCACAGATCCCTATATTGTCTAGCTCTCTGATAAGAGTCAACGAATTTCACCCTCCCGAACAAATTCAAAGAGTTCTTACAGTCTCAAACTATTTTCGAACTGATTTAAAGATTGATCAAGGCCTTAAACGCAACCTGGCTACCCCTGAGGATGCAAATATTCCGACCGCTCCACTTATTCCATACAATTAGCAACAAGCTAGTAGCAAAACGTAAGTTGTTGACACCAGCACTAGATCCTCAATTGGTCTTGCAGTCATTCGTGAAAATTCGAGTATATCCCAAGTTTGGTCGATGTCAGTCTTGAGAGCAGCCAAATTGCCGTAACCAATGCGTTCGACATCATGTTCATGAAACCAGAGTCCAAGAATAAGTGTCGCACTAGGTCTTCAAAACTCCACAGTGCACAACACCCCGTCTAAGACAGTAAATTTCTTTAACAGTAGAACCCATCATTTAAGTATAAAATGTAGAACCAGCGCAGTATCTATAGCAACGCCATGTGTACTCGAAAGAGCTTTCGTAAAACCGACACAGGCTGCTCTTTGAAATTTAGTGCAGAAAGCACACACATACATACAATGTACACATAAGTCTCTACGTTATTTAAAGCCCCTACTGTCAAACAACAATTCGCAACTGCTAAAAACAATCTTATCATAGTCGTTTAGATAAAATTATCACTGAGATGATTTGTAACATTGAACCGCTCAGTGGTGCCTTTTCTAATTTTGATGGACAAATTTTCGTAATTCTACGCAGCTAAACACCGACTACGCGTACATACATAGCTCCTCTCTGTAAACATTATTATGAGCGGCTTTAAAGTCGATAAGATCTGCCGTAATGTATAAATTTGTTCAAGGTTCGACTTACCCAGCCTAAAACTACACTGAAAAAGGCCAATCTAGTTATTGACCAAACATTTTTGAAGTTTAAAGAATACAGCTGACGGTTGATAAGATTGATGTCCTTGCAGTTTATGCAGCTAAGGTTACTTCGCACACTTACCATCTTGTGCGTCCATTGTGATGTTTAATTGGGGGTGTGGGGATTGGTTCAGTTCATGTACCGATTTCCTTTCTTACTGGTCATTCGTGATGAAGGTCTACAACCAACGTCCCCAGAAACCTGTAAAGAGTGCTCAATCAAACATCAAACAGTTTTTGTATGTCCTGGAAATAACTTCCTAATGTTCTGTTACTTAAGTACTAGAGACCTGAGCAATGGCAGAAAAAGTGGCGTGTTTCCTCGAGAGCCTCTGCATTGTCGACGTTGCGTTTAAATTTCATTGGGTGGCTTCTTAGAAGGTTATAGCCAGTGAATTCAACTACCAACATTAACAGCGACACTTGCTAAAGTCCATTTCTGCGTTGTAACCATAGAACGTGGGCTAAAACACTCCTTATATCAATACGCTTCATACTATTTCCTATGAACGAACTGTGCTTGCATCGAACACAAGTATTCTTTGAGCAGACGTGGACGACTAAGCTAATACTATCCACTTCGGAACTAGTCTAGTTAAGATTGGACTCCCTAGCGATAATGATTACATACATATGTGGATACATTTCTGATATATGTATGTAATTCAACATGAATTCTAAGAAAGGCTCACCGCTAGTGTTGCTTCTGTTAGATTATTTTCCCAGTGCTTACAAAAATCCGAGGCATAGTATGTCAAGTAAACTCTTCTTCATAATTCACCATGTTATTGGCTATCGGAAATCCAGCTTATTTTTGATCCTTTAAAGTTATTAGCGTCTTGGGTAAGCTACTGTTCTAGAAGCTTTGGTCTATTTTTTACTTTCACCTCTATTGGCATGACTTCATATTACCATCTTAAGGCATTGGATCCCCCTGCAAAACCTTAAGATATGTAGTATAGTCTTTACTACCAACATCCTCTAAGCTGCTAAGAAGTTTCTGTGTAGGTGTTTGATTGTAGCATGATTTATTCTTTGTTATTATTACAGTATGTCCTCCGAAGCTTGGGTACATAAGTATAATTTCATATCCTTACAGTATCTTCATTCGTCCGAGTCTGAAAACCTTGGCATGTTTTCACAAAAGCCCAGTTGTTCATATTATTATTATTTTTTTATTTTTTTAAAAACCCCTTGCCCATGTGGCAGACACTGTGACCTAAAATATCTATTGTATCATAAGGGCATGGTTAGTATAAGAGACGTACTACCTCCCTTATGAAGGATCGTATGTCCTTAGTAGCAGAGTTTTTCAGTTCCGCTGGCGTACACATTTCCTTATAGAAAATACGTCTCCTTAACCAATATAATGCTGGGCAATTGCAGAGAATGTGTTCGGATGATTCGTCCTCCTCCGAACAGAACCTACATTCCGTGTCTGAGCTCAGATTAAGGCAGACCACAATGGCCCATGAGAAAGCCCACCAGCTTCCTAATACTTTCCTTATCAAGGTTTAGTATATCCTTATAGGAGTAAGGCTTGATTAATTTTTTGGATTGTCTCAACCCTGGGACATTTTCCCAGTGCTCCAGGCGAAGTTTATGTTCCCACTTACTAAACAGCGCTGTGGCGAAAGAGCAGCTGATGCCACAGTAAGGTTCATGTCCTATGAACGCAGATTCTGAGTCAGCCCTAGCTAGTTCATCTCCTAACTCGTTGCCTGCAATCCCTTGGTAGCCGGGGACCCATCCAATTTTTACCTTGTTAAGTCTCGCCAGGGATTGCAGTGCATCGTAGCAGCATTTAACTGATATGGAGTCCACTAAATTGGACGAGAACGCTGTGAGTGCTGCCTGACTATCTGAAAAAATATAGTGATAAAATATATATAAATATATAAATATAAAATATCTGATAAAATATATATAATAAACTCCACTGCATCGTCCCTTTTTTTTATCAACGCTCAGTCAAAACTCATGGAAGATACTGCCTTACAAAATTGGAAAATGTGACTAACGTCAATTCTTCATATTGAGAACGACATGTAGCCCCGTTTCATATTATCCACAATTGTCCTTCACTTTCTGCATTTGATTGTCTCTAATTGCCAGAGTCTGGAAAGTGTACCCGGATCTGTAAGTTTGCATAAATATGCCTCATTTCGGATGGCATCGTCTACCTCACCTCAATTAGACCTCAAAACGGAAAATTGAATCATAACTTGCTGTGTCCATGAGTCAAAAAAGAAATATTCGCTTACTGAAAGGAATTCCCAGTCAATCTAAGAACTATCTATCACTCGGAGTATTCATAATTACCTCCAGATACTTTCAATGAAATTTCGCGATTTTCTCTTCGAATAATTTCCGAAGTAATTCGAGCGATTTGGCGCGCCGCCGCGGCCGCGCCGCACTGTCAGAGAAACAGACCATCGACTTCCAACTGTACTCTGAATTCTCCACCATTAAAATTGTGTGTGCTATTATTTCCAATCATTACATTGGCATCCACAATCTCTCTCCTAAGGCTACCATATTTGTTTCAGAATCAATCCATCTTCCTGTTGTCGGCTTTTTTTTTTTACTAGCCACGTACCTATCTGGTAGGTTTTCTTGGTTTTATTGTTTTTTTTTTTTATTTCAGACAAACAAATCGAATCGGTTAATTCTCACAATCTTGATGTGGTCCAAGATGGATCTGTGATGGTCCACACTGCGTGGTGTGGTCTAGTGCCGCAACCAACTAGACTATGTACAATTACGAGTATTTCCAAAGTGGGTCGTCTTTGCCGTTGTTGAAGTCGTCAGAGTTGTTGGAGTCGTAGTGTAATCCTACTGTCAATTCAAAGAATTGACGAACAAAAATCCTAATTGCTTCTACGTAAGCGATATCGAATCGATGACTTCTGTTACTCTCGCTGGATTGTGGGTAACTGTAAATGGTCACTCTATGGATTGTTCTGAAAGCAAGAGATCGACCTTAAACCGCCACCAATTTGTTACGTTCGCCTACTCAGCGTTGCTCTTTCTGTTTCTTTAAATTGTCATAGATGCGGAAATTGTGGGAGCACTTTGGACGCGAAGGGAGGGGTACACTTTAGACCATTAAAAGAATTACAGTTGAAAAGAATTTCAAGAAGGAAAAGGAGCACAATCTAACAATCAACTAAACTTCAAGGTGTCAAATCAATTTCAACTTTTGGTAAGGGGTCTCTTCTGTGCGTAGTCATATTGCAGAGGGAAAAAATCCTTTTTCAACCTGATTGTTCGTTCCATTCTGGCGGTTCTGCTCGCAACCAGTTTCACCATCCAGAACACTGCTAAATCCATCCATCTATGGATTGCAAACCGACGAACAGCATAAGAAAGATTAAGAATGAAAAAAGCCAACCCAGAGGAATGCATAGCATGTATGTATCTGAGGAAGAGATTCTACTGCAATCTTGGAGTTGCACCGATAGTTATGGTAACTTCTGTTCGCAAGAGGATGAAAGAGTGAGACAGACTTCGATGGTATACCTAGAGGAGATCTATCTATCAGGGATCTTGAGCAGCAGCAAAGCGCGCATTGCAGTCACCGTCGATGGTTACCAGACTGCTGTGGCAACAACGACAACGAAGACTACGTGCAGGCAGATAAGGTCAATGACTATGTATTGTGTGCGCGGACCGTTCTTTTATTGAACGTCTCGTTACTTCTCCTTCGTTCTTAGGTTTGTTAGCAATTTTTTTTCCTGTTACCACGAGTCCAAAGATGATAGTACTTTTATGTGCTTGAGAATGAATTCTGAAGTATTTCAATTGGGTGATATAAGCTAGAAGGTATTTGAGGATTTTTAGACGAATGGCGAATGGTTATTCTTCAAAATAAATGCGATCACTTTGTTTTCTGCGATTGTAATCCGTAGTCGGTAGTCCGACTTGTGAGCAAAGGGTCCATTCTGGCCTAGTGCCTCGTGAAGGTGAAACTAAATTTTGCGGGTTTTGAGATACTTTGTATTATTTTCTTAAGCTTTTGGACAGCCATCTTTGTATAAATGTTTAAAAGCTGGCGATGATCACTATATATAAGGCTAGCCACGGCTGTATTACGCTTAGGTAGCTAGGCGAACTCTTCATGACACCCAGTAATATTAGACGTAGTAGATGTTTGGTTAGTTGATGTGGCCATCGATAACGTACACTTAGAAAAAAGTAGGCCCATTGTGCTGCCACTATTTAGGGCCGGGTGGGTCGCTCTGCCCGCCAATTACACAGTTAATCATTTTTTTCAGTCATTCCAAAGAGGCACCCTTCTTCTTAAAGATGTATTGGCTTCTTTACGATTATGTGTGGATTTTTGTGAGTTTTTCAAGCGCAAATCAATTCATTAGATAATTACCGCGGAGACTAGGTACTATACGAGTATCTATGTATATCTATCAATATTTCGAGCAAGTTAGTATTGCAGACTCATACTCAATCTAGGCCTCTAGCCCTTGAAAAGTAATTTTCGCTTCCCATATTGAAAGATAAAAATAATGCAACCCGGCTGCAAACCCTTCAAAACAGATCAAACTTTAGAGATGATGCGTTCATCAATGCTATCCTTCAACTTTAGTACCTCAGTCTTTGATGGGTTCTTCTAGCTCTTTTCCGGATGGTTGCGTCTCCAGGCGTCGAGTTTCTCCATTTGAGCAGCAGTGTGAGGCTGGCGTTTAATTGATCTCATTGTAGGCTATTTAGGATAACATCAAAGTTCACGTTGTTGAAAGCCCTTTCAATATCTAGTTGTTATGCTAACTGAAGCTGAAATGCGGACTAACTCCCTGAATCTAAAAATTTGAAATGAATCCATTACTATGCATATGAATAGAGTATATTAGGGGAACCAAGTCCCAAACTAGGCAGACTCAAATCGGGTCGTTGTACGTACTACCATGCAGTGAGACTTAGATTATTATCGGTGGCTGTAGTTGCTGTTCCCGAACGGGGCTCGAACCCGCGACTCCCGCATCACAAGAAAACACACTACACCTATACGACGGCCACCTAAACTGCATCGCTTTTTGATGATTTCCTGCCCACATAAAGTACCACAATCTTCTCCCCTCGAGTTTCTAGAAGTCCTGCTGCAAAACTAGCTTTGAAGTGATTTGTGAACTTGAATGGTATTATTGTTCAGAAGCGGACCAAACGTCCTATCTATCTAGGGGTAATTATGAACGTCCGCAAATTACTGCAGCTCTGATCGTTTCATTGTTCGTTTACATAGGTACATATGTATATAACTTCATATAAACTCAGCCTCTTCTGGGTCTATTATGATTTCCTCGGGTTTAAAGTTCATCCATGATACCAGAGTGGCTGATGAATTTGTATATTTCTTTGGGGGGCTTTCAGATATGTCTTCTGCTAAGAGGTAGTATTAACCTATGTAACGTTGATCTGTCCTGACCTGTTAACCCTCGAGGAGCAAAGGGCGTCAACAACGCTTGTATTTCTGCAATATGTTTCAGCTCTCTTCAGCCCTTCCCCAGTAATCTCGATTCCTCCTCGACTGTTCTTCGGCATGTTTATTTAGGCCGCCCCACTCTTCTGCCTGATTGGGTGAGTAGATTCTACTACTTCGCAATGGAGTTGTTTTCACGCCGTAAGGTATGACCAATCCATTGCCACTTCTTTCTCCCTATTCTGCGTCTGATAGTTCTTGGCCCGTTCTCAAATAAAACTGCTCGCTGGGGATATGTTTCGGCCAAAATATCCTTAAGATATTACGTAGACATCCATTTACGAAGATTTGCAGCCTTCGAGTGACTGTGTTGATTACCCTCCAAGTACTACACGCGGCTAGTAGTAGTTATTCTTCATTGGATCTGAACAGTCTCAACGTGGCTAAGTATATGCTCTGCTGATTCATCACCTTCGTTGCACATTCTGAAAATATTATCTTAAGCTATTCTCATAATCATTCGATGTTTTCTTGTCCTGTTACTAAACGAATCTGGTCCGTAGGTAATTGATCTTTTACCTTCCATTTCCATTCAGTAATGTTACGCTTCAACTTTAAGCCAATCCTTAACACTCTTTTTGCTGTGCTTATTGGTAAACCACAGAATAGTATTGGCATAATAAAATTTGATGCGAATCCCTTTCTGGCTAATTCATCTACTAGTTTCATTACACTCACGACCGCTATGACCAGGTTATTCAAATGAATTTTACCAAGGACCCTTGTCCTGTTCCGTAGTGAATTCCTGGTGCGAATATATAACACGCACAACACAAATGGTCGCGAGAGCTAGGCCCTGGACCACATACGGTCTGTTGCGTCAAGTATTTGTATTTGTAATGCTGTATTCAGGTTTGGACAAGTTACTTCTAGACTATCTACATATGTATGGGTATGTCTCTATTGTTTTTATTACATCTGTCTAAGGTTTCCATGAGTTTTAAACTATATAAGTCCCACTGTGTGGACGGTATTACTTACTTACTTGCTAAGGTGGCGCTATAGTCCCGGGTGGACCTGGGTCTCAACCAACAAGCTCAGTCTTTCGCTAGTTGAGGTACCCTTCCACTTGTGTGCGCCACCTGAATCACGTTATTTCTGTACAGCGCCGTCCCTCGGAGATCGATTTGAAGATTTTCCGGGCTCGAGCATCGGTGTTCATAGGCTCTACATAACCCAGCCACCTCAGTCGTTGGACCTTCACTCATCTACCTAAGTCGATGTCACTGCACAGGCCATACCGTTCGTCGTTGTATCCCCCCACTCACTGCTTATACAGATGGGACCGAAAATCACTCGAAGATTTTTCCTCTAGAAACAATCAAGAGCAACCTCATCCACTTTCAACAAAGTCCATGCCTTTGCACCATAGAGCAGATCTGGGCTGATTAAGGTCTTATAAAAGGTCGCTTTAGTTTTCCGCGAGAGTGCGTTAATACTTTATTAATAGCCTAAGTAGACAAAGCCCCTAACTACCTCATAAAGATACGCATATCTGTCTACGGTAACATTCTGTCCGAGATTGTCGGGGTTGATTGTGGACGGTATTAAATTTAATATATTTTTATCTCTTAAAATACCTGAACTGCTATTTAATAAAATTCAATGTTATTGGTACTAAAAGTAAAAATCGTCTCCTAGTTCATAGTCCTTGTTTACTCCGTACTTTAAGTCGTTTTCTAAAACACGCTTTCAAAGCTCTCGGCATATTTCCATCCATTATCATTATATCCCAATGACATAATTACTTCTCTTTCCTCGTACATGACTTTAAAAAGACAAATAAAACCATAAAATGATGCCATGTGTGTATGTAGTAAATGTACAAAGCTTCACAGGTTCATCCAACATCCGCATGTATCATATGCATACAAACACATGTACATAGGAGCATAAAATTAAAGTGGCTCAAGTTTTATTCCTCCCCTCACCGATAAAAGCGACTGCAAGAGAAAAACTTCAAAACTTTATGGGTCAAGTGTATAAGACAACGCCTATGGTGTTCCGGCCAAAACGAGGAGGAGCTCTTAAAAAGTCCTCGGTTAAGAAATAGTTGAATTCTTTCAGAGAAACCAAAAAAAAAGAAAAACTCCGAATACAATGACACTTCAAATGCATCTGCTCTGCACATCCAACAAAAGACGCTTGGGTTTCTGCTTTCGCAGCTGGGTGTGACTTAGAAGAGAATTGAGGCTGCGAACCATCTCTCGTTTGATTGCACAATGAATTGTGAGGGGCAGTGGACTACGTGTAAGGGTATAATACTATATTGTCAGCAAGAATGAAAACTTTTAAGGGATTGATGATCCGCATTTGCATTTCTTAATCGAATTTCTTTAAAAAAAAAAAACTTAAATTTTGTTCTCCTTCTCCTTTCAGGAACTTAAGGAAAGTTTCAACTATGGACTATTTTGCCCGCCTTCAAACGGTAAAGCAGGAAAGTTTCTCGACGAGGAGCGTCGTTTGGGAGATTATCCATTTAATGGTCCTGTCGGATATTTAGAGGTAAGTCGTATGTGTGAAGTATGCAATTTGTACGTTTGTATGTACGTATGGCTTTTGCACGCATAAGGAGTGAAATGCTTTTAAGGAAGTTTCAAAAACTTTCTCCAATTAAAGATAATTTACTTTGGACAGTTAAAGAGGTACTCAACAGAGTGAGAATTGATCGGTTTCCGGGTAAACTTATTTTGATTTTCAAGCAATCTTTCTTAACAAAACAAAAGGATTTTTAAATTTTCCGAGGGCGATGCAAGTCGACCATTAGATTCAAATTGAGGATAAGTATAATTTTTTACTCTCACACTTGCATTCATGTGTAGAACTGGCATATGGTGAAGTGAACGCCCTCAGAGTCTATCTAAAGACAGCGAAATGCAGCCCCATGCTAGAACAACTGTGGTGGAAATATCGGCACACGGCCGATAAGCATTCAACATTCCGACGATGCCCCAGCCAAGAGATTTGGTTGCAAACTGACAAGTGACCGATCACTCTACATACCTGACGCTGGGCGCTATCTAATAAACTCAAACAAGTGACGGGGGCTCCTTCTCAACCATGCGAGTTGTATAGATAGCAGCCAAGTCTACAGGACTGAAAAAACGTTTACAACTCTTGCGCCACAGAAATCTGATGATTCCAGCGAAGGTCTGGGGTAACTTGCATGCCAAGCATTGACAAGCCATAATAGATAATAGATTCCTCAATATCAGCTCATACAGTTTGGCTACATTAGTATCCCGCTTCATAGACAAAAGACAACGCTAAACTTTTGACGAATTAAACTCAACTGGGTTTTTCGCACCCCAATAGATGATTGCATCAATATCGGAGTTGAACTCGGTCCACAGCTTGGGGTCTCAGCCGTGGAGTCGTTAAAGAACAAGCGAAGTCAAGAGTGCTGTCATCCGCAAAGGAATGGATTAGATTGCATGTAAGAAAGATAAGATCGTTGATGAATATTAAAAACAGGGAGAAAGCACTGAGGCCTGAGGTACCACAGCATTGGTTGAGAATGAGGTAGAAGTATTCATCTTTCCTTTTGTTCGGCGAGATTATGATCAGAATTATAGGGATCATAACCCTCCCATTTTACTGTATCCCTATGCCCTATGTGACCTGTTTTCGCCAAATATTAGCTCCGCTATTTCACGGCAATCGAAGAGGACTCACCCTGGTTAAGCGTCCGCGACGCTTGGCGAGAGCAAGGCCGCTCTATCATAACCGTGGACGTTTTGCAGGTTTGTACCGCAACACTCCTTGGAATAAGGCAAATATAAATCCAGTGGTATGCTTCAACCTTACCAAAACTCTTCCGAATATCCAGTACGTACTTCTAGCTTTTACGATTCTGTTCCCTAGATTTCTTCTGCAAGTTAGCCTGGCCTCGTTTTTTAAATCTAATTTTCTGCTGCAAGTCCTCCTGTGCAAATTTCTGTACCGGTCTTTACAGGGTTTGCTACCACATCACAACCCTATTTTTTGTGCTGTTCACCTTCGACATATTTCATATTTTTTCTTGAGATAAAGATTGTGAAGTTATCAGCATATGTATACATACATCTGAACTCATTGCCTTCAAATGATTTCAAAACTTGTTCCAATGCTTGGTCTTTGAGCCCGCTACCTAGTCCTTTGCCTATACCCTTTTTTGGTATCCTTATAATTATTCCTTTGGCTAGTCTTTCAATTACGAAGTGTATGATTGGAAGATCTGGAATCACCTGCATAGCCGTTATCAGTCGTGGCCTCGATACTCCTGTCATTGAAATGCAGGACATCATTTATATTTTCTCGAAGTGTGTTTACATATGTATGTTGGGACCAACTTCGTTGTTGTGTCCCATGTGCCATTAATGATGATTGGTCTACACCATGATGGTGGGAAGTACGTAACGCACATGACCAGGTTGGACGTACGAGGCCACTGAACATCATTAGTACTCGAGTAGCTTTCTGTCTAATAATATTCCGTAATTCTTGTTGTCTTCTTTCCCCTTCTCGAACTTGAACCCCTTTTTTAGGGCAGCCTCTTGCAGCACTAAATCAAATAGAATTCGACCCACAAATGTTTCGGCATCATCTAGAAATCGAACCATTTACCCCACCTGTTGTTGGAGCTATCGCAATGGCTTCATCCGAAATGTTGTTCAAAGGTCCTTCCATATCTATAAAGGCCCAGTTGACAATTTTTTTTATTTCTGCAGTTAGCTAGCGCGATAGAATACGTAAATTAAAACAGTACAGTCCGCTGTACACACGATAGCAAGGGTCTTAAGGTTACATGTCAAAAGAATTCGTTCTAATGGAGTTATCTTGCATTTCCTGTATCTAAAAGGTTAGACTTAAGGGTTCAAAGTATCTTCTTCTCTCACCTTAGGTTAACAACTTACTTCTTCAACGATATGGTGGTGTCCACCTAGATAATTTCCTTTTTTTTACTTAATTCATATAATCATTTCCAAGTAAATAAATTTTGTAAATCAATTTTTTAATATCTTTAAACTCACTACTCTACATCCTACTTTCAGTTAAAATACAAAAGACGCGTCTACAAGATGCTCAATCTAGATGAACGGCAACTAAAAGCGTTGCACACGCGAGCGAATCTTCGTCGATTTCTCGAATGCATCAATGGCGGTCATGTAGAAAAAATCGCCAAAATGTGCGCCAAAGGGCTGGACCCGAATTTTCATTGTTCGGAAAGTGGAGAGACCCCACTAACCGTGGCAACCGGAGCTAAAAAACCAAATAAACTGCTCATCGCACTAGTTAATGGCGGTGCTTTGCTGGACTACCGAACAAAGGATGGAGCAACCGCTCTACACAAGGCTGTCGAAAAGGACTCCCTAGAAGCTGTAACGTAAGTTTAAAATTACGTATGTACGTACATATATTGTTTGACGTGTTCCCAAAAACAAATACGACAACCACACCATATTTGATGTATTACAAAATTATACCCACCCGTGGGGGGTTACAACGCCTTTTTCACTCTGCTCAGTGAATTTATGGGTGAATTACTTGTTGACCATTTATTTTCTTTTTATTGGCCTATACAGTACTTATCGCCTAATTAATCGCCAACTTGATGGAAGTTAATTTTGTCTTAATTTAGAATGTATACCGCGCACGAGAGTGCGAAAGAAACAAGTCGACAAGTGCCAAACCAAAAGCCATGTTTTTATTGCAGCAATTCCAAAAAGTGTTGGCCATATATGCATGCCGTGGATACCTTTCAAATGTTTCAAGTTGAATTACTGCTGATAGTGTTGGGACTTTAGTTACAATTGTCCAATTTTGGTGGAGTAACTGTTTAATAAGTTTAAATGGTCTCAGGGAAAAGTGTACAGTCAAGTAGTTTCACCATATTCGCTGGGTCCATTGTGGGAAATAATTAGATTCAATACTTGAGTATCTCATTGTTGTTTTCCTTGTAGCACCCTTCTGGAACTTGGTGCATCACCCAATTATAAGGATGGACGTGGCATAACCCCGTTATACATCTCAGTTACGAAAAAATGTGATCCAAAAATTACGGAAAGTCTGTTACATGATCATGCAACGCTTGGAATTCAGGATAATCAAGGTTGGCAGGAAGTGCATCAGGTAAGTTTGTTTAAATGAATGGATTTTATGTCCTGATTTGCACATAATTCCAAAAAAAAACCATGGACGTTTGACGTTTGTTTTGAGGAAAGTTTATAAAGCGATTATAATTTTGTTCACATAGATACTTTTTTTTTAACTAATCTACGCACAGTAAAGGTAAACTACAATTTATTTATTATATTTTCTTTCGGGAGATTTATCAATGCGGTATGGGAAATGTTGCATTTTGAATTAAAATGTAGCGCAGTTGTCATCAAAATTTTAAAAAAGAAACGGTAAGAGGTTGTAAGTCAAAGAAAAATCGTTTTTGAAGGTGCTCTTCACCAAAAAGGGCTACTTTCGAGTACTCTTAAAGAATACACAGTTTTTAATCGTGCACCTAGATTTTTTCTTCAGCTTGCCCTAGCTTCAGTGCGGGATTCTGCTTAAATATTTCGACGATTATCTTGTCCTGTCTTTACTGACTGCGCCAAAGAAACTGAAAGAGTACCCTTCAGCTGAGAGAGAAAAGATGTCAATTTTTTACGTGCTGATCATGCTTCTCGATTTTTGTTTAACAGCCTGTCACATCCTTATTTTTAAAACAAATCAAAGGTTGACATGGCTATAATAGTCCGTTTTTCTATCCTTTTATTTACAAGTATGGTTATAAATATCTTCGTTGTCGAGATAGTTTTCCTGAAATGATCGAAAAGATAAGAGTCTAAAACAAGTGACTGAGCCCATTGTGATGCAGATGTAAGTACATTTTAAAGAAACAAACTTCTTTCTTATATTCCCACTAAACCTTAATTGCAAGTGGTGAACATATAGAAAATTGTTGAATCGAAAAAAAAGGTTGAAACACGCATTTTTACAAGGAATTAACGTACGACAAAATTCAGGATAACCGCTACGACGTTGAACGCACTGTGATCTAAAAAAAATCGTGCGTTTAGTGCTACCTAAATTTATTCTCAGACTTAATCTTAGTCTTCTCTTGATCTAATACAAGCTTAATTTCGATAAACCCAACAGCCTATGACCTAGGTCACCTTTGTATATGATGATATATTTTTTTTATCCCCTAGGGACTTTTTTTGCATGCTTCCAAGCTAAGACCAAGTTACAAAAGGGAGTGGCTTTGCATGAATCCAAACTCTACAATCTTACATTATGCTTAGAAACCATGTGAAAGTCGATCCAGTATAAAACATTTCCCAAACTGACACCAATTGTCTTTATAAGTACATAAGAGATTTAATTTGCTAGGATTGTGCTATGGCTTGGTACCCACATAAGACAAACCTTGTTCCATTTTTTGAATTACTTGTGGAAGTCCCAAGCGCCTTAAACGCAGCCTGACTGCCACTGCAAAACCTTCTGCTGATACTTCTACCATCCCACTTTCCATCGGCTATCCAGTTTGATACTACTACAGTCTGGAATACAGTTGGTACTTTGCCTAGAGTGCAGTAGAATTTCTACGCATGGCACCAATAACACCAACGCAGTCTGGAAAGTACAAAAAACACGAAATACAGACGCATAAATAAAATTCCGAAAGCTCTTCGACACTGACAGAAGGTTCTGACAGTGCTAGTACAGTTGGGCTCAAAGTGTTTATGTCTCTTCAGTTAACTGTTTACGATTACTACTAGATACTCCTACGTACATCAAGGGCAAGTTAAAGAGTAACTCCTTTCAACGGGTATCACGTTCTCTCTACGAGTTAACAGCACAATTATTGTTTTATTCAGATTAATAGATGATTTCCGATGCCAATTAATAAGCATCGTCAGCATATGATTTGGTGTGATGATCTATAATTCTGTGAGTAGTTAGTCAACAAAGTACCACAGTAAACAAGAAAAAAACACCTCGCTGGCAGACCCTCTCAACGTCTTTATTATTTTATCGCACCATCTACCCTTACAGCTAGACCAACAGAAAAACATGAATTAAATTCATCTGAATCTAAATCTGAACATGAATACTTCCTATCTTCCTTCCAGAGTTGCACATAAAATCAAAGGTACCATTATACGTGGCACCCTCTACGGCGACTAATACTCAAAGGGTATATGCCCATTCTCGATCTTGCAGACAAGGTCATGAGGTGGAGATTCGTAGGATCTACCACTCTGTAGTCTACACGCAGTTCACAGTCACAGCAAAATCAATTCCTAAGGCATCCCACGATTGGCATTTCCGAGCACGCTGAAAGTCTTAACACATCGTTCACAAAAGCTTTTCACTATTCCATTTAATATTCCATTTAAAAATTAATCGTTCGTGCTTCCTAACGATATATGTATGTATGTACCTAGTATTCAACAATTTGAAGCTCAACACCAAGCAAAAGCAACTTGTGATTAAAGGATAAAGAGTGCCACTTGCACGACTACTGCTCATTATTTTGAAACATTGAAACAAATGCATTTTACCATCCTAGTCATGGATTAAAAAAAATTGTAATCGTCAAATTTTTATAGACACTAATCACGGAATAAAGTCACAACGAACTTGTACTGCACCAATAAGCTGTTCACTTTTCACCCTTAGATGCTACAAAAAAGAAATAATTCTAGCGTAATAATACTTGCTTTATAAGAGCCTCTAGTTGATAGTATTTGTTTAAAAGCAAAGTTTAAGAACTACTTCGATAAATTTGTTCATAAGTTGCTTAATGCTCTTATACTCCAACGTCTACAAGGTGGCGCAAAAGTCAGCTCCCTACAGGAAAATGCTCTCATTTTTGCAAATGGCATCTTGTGTCATCGCGGCTTTGACATTTGCGAAGTAAACAGAATCAAAATAAACGTAGACAAATCATGGATTAATATACTCTTCAAGAACGCGGAATAATTATATCAATGGTTTTGGCAAATAATCAGTCGATGGTTTTGACTCAACGTGAATTTCGTCGTCGGTTCCCTGGTCGTGAGGCGCCAACTGAGCAAATTCGCTCGGTGTTTAGCCGCTGGCATCAAGAAGACTGACTCAACACACGACATTAGCAGACTGTGGCCGTTCCTAGAGCAGCCGTTCGGTCGAGAATATCGCTGCTGTGGCTGCAGATGTCCAAGAGGACCCTTAATCGCGTGCAAAGTCTCCCTAAACCTCGACCGCGATGAGGATATTCGTTCAAAATTCATCATTAGCAATGAGGCGCTTTCCCAATTCGCTCCTGGAGCACTGAAAAGGCACGTGTATTGCACAAAGTGTCATTACATCCTTGCGTCGTTTACGGACGGCTTATATTTTCTCGAGGAAGGCGTCGGTAACTTTTACTGTAACTGCTAAGCGCTACAGAAGGATGATCAACGGCTTCTTACTGCCGCGAATTGGCGTAGGAGAACGTGTTGTTCTAGCAAAATGGTGCAACAGCACGCACAGCAGGGGTGATAATGCACGTTCTGTAACAAGCGTATCCCGGTCGTCTAATCTCTCGTTTTGCCGATTTGCACTGACGCAAATGACCGTTCCTGGCTTCTTTCTTTTGTGTAACAAGCCCGAATAATAGTTTAAGCCTCTACATAAACAGAATCAGTTCTTTTTATTTAAAAACAAAGTTACTGCCTTAGAAAATCGGTTTTTGCGCCGCCTTAAATACTTGGCGCAACAGACCTATGTATGTGGTTCAGGGCCTAGCTTCTTGCAACTGTTCGTGTTGTGCGTGTTATATTTTTCACCCAAATGGAAGTTTAGAGCCATATTCGAAAGGCAAATTCAGAAGCTTTCACTTGACATTTATTACTCTCGGACGTTTGTCCGATATTCGCGAGAGGTGGGACCGTAAAAAAACATTTTTGGTGTTTCTGCGATAAGAACGTCGAACCTCTCGCTCGGCGATTTAACGCCCTAACCACTTGAGCCACGGCGCCGCCTAGTTCAACGAAAACTATGCCAAGAATCCTCATGGAATAGCTATACGAAACTGACTAGACAGTGCAGTAACAAATTTCACTATCCTATGTATTATTTCTAGACGTATGTACAACTTTAACTTAATAACAGATGGTCCTGAAATTTTTTAATTCTCTTTGATAATTTTATAATTTTTGTTTCTTTAAAATCAGTATAGTTATGCGATTTGTTATTTCATCTCTAATTATTACATAAAATAAAATTCAAAAAGCAACATTCCTTGTAGATTCTTAATTTTTTTTAATAGTATATGGTGATGGAATATTTATTCAAACTTAAAAGTAGTTTTCTTGTATTTAGCGGTAAAAAAAAAATTTGGTCCTTGCAATACAAACTTTCCACTATAACATATCTTTAACTATTTTTTGTATACTTTCCTTAAAAAAAAAAACTATAAAAACAAAATTTTTCCCTTTAATTTTCTTACAAATAATTTCTATATAATTATAATATTAGGCATGCCGACATGGTCTAGTCCACCATTTGGAACATTTATTGTTTTATGGTGCGGACATGGATGGCCGTAACGCTTCCGGTAATACACCATTGCATGTATGCGCTGTTAACAACCAAGAGGCTTGCGCTAGAATGCTTCTTTTTCGGGGTGCCCAACGTGAGGCCCTTAATTATGCAAATCAAACTCCCTATCAGGTATTTATTTCTGTCTATTTAATATTTAAAAAAAAACAAATTATACTTATCCTGTAGTTTTCTTGTAATTTTCTTTTAAATTTCTTATACTTTTTTTAATGTATGTATGTAGTTTGTTATTGGTTTTGTATAGAAGTGGTTTGATTTCTATTTGATTTTCTATTACGTTGTTGGTTTTATTTTTTTCTTTTGTCCCTAGTATTGGTTATTAAAAATTGTTGTTACTGTTGTTAATGGTATGAGAGGAAGTCATAAAGAGTGGAACATTTTGACATATGACCTATTTTTAATGAAATCTAATTTTTTTCTTAGCTAGAACTTACCATAACTGTTAAATAGAATTGTCCTTCTTGTGGCTCGTTTTAACATTTATGTTTAGTTTAATCTGGAAAATCACCCTGAATAAAGTCGCGCTATAACAACGCTACCAAATTATCCAACTTTACTTTAGAAATCGGTCGTCTAGTCGCGAATCTTATAAACGACTTCGTGATGTTTATGGTGCACATAACCGTCCATCTGAGCAAACCATCTGTGGAACTTTCAAAATAATGTTTACGCTAAACCTAAACACACCAAAAGAACTGAAGCGAATATCCCCTTGTTGAACAAAATTTATTGTCCGTCGTCTAGGTAGAAAATTTAACGCAAAGATCCACGAGAGCTGGTGCTGTAGCCACAATTTGGCCATTATTTCCATAGTTTTTTGGGTGATTGGAATCTAGAGCTGTAACTAGCTAACCCACTGTTTTATCAAGTGATTAAGCTCATTTTGACTTAAGAAGCAAAATGATTGCATATGGAGCGAAATCAATCCGGGAGAGACCACACAGACCCCATTACATCCAGAAAAATGTACCGTTCGGATTGATTTATGGCATCATCGGATCTTATTTTTTCAAAAATAAAACTGGAGCTCTCATAACAGTCAATGGAAATCGTAATAGAGCGATGATCACTGATAATTTGTTTCTAATTTTTGAATGCAATGGATCTCGAGTAAAAGTGTTTCCCAAAGGATGGCGATCGAAACTAATGAATCTTAAGAAATAGGCATGTGAATTGCATCTCTCGATTAGTTCCAGTAAAAGTAAACGAAGTTACTGATATATACCGATAAACCAGTAAAAATTGACGCCTTGGTAACCAATAGTTTCATGTTATTCGTTACATCATTTCTCGAAAAGTGATCCAAAAAGGATGAAAACTGGAAAAGTGACCCAAAATTCATTTAATTTTAAGTTATATCAGACTCGGAAATCATCCTCTATTCTCTCTATCTATTCTGTAAGTGATATAGATAAAAATACATACTTCAGAAAACATATAAGCTCTTCTATCAAAAGATAGAAAGCCTTTTTTTTAGAAGCTTTCCCATGACAGTCATTACTCTCGGACGTTTGTCAGATACTCGCGAAACCCTCGTAAAAGAATGCGAAAAAACTTTTTTGTGTTTTATGGGATTCGAAGATCCCACTTAGTGATCCAACGCACTATCCACTGAGCCACCGGCACCCACTAGCAATATTTATGCTCGCATTAGAGACCTTAACGATTCGAGTCAATGTACATGATCTATACTTCAAATATTAAACATATGTATGTCCTCCTGCCTATGACTTCCTTTCCTATGTACATATTTTATTTTTTATGAAGAATTAATTCTGTTACGCGTCAAGTTATACTTATTTATGATTTACATGTTTTTTGTTTATAGAATTTTCTAATATTTTTAGAAAATCATTTTTGTATGTGTACAAAGGTATATGAATTTTGTTTTGAAATTAATTGTTTAACGTTATTTTTAAATAAAATATTTCTAATAAATCATGTTTCCCTAAATAGGTTGCAGTTATTGCTGGTAATCTAGAGCTAGCGGAAGTTATACAAAATTACAAAACGGATGATATTGGTAAGTAGTACTTTATTTATTTGTTTATTTCATACTTCGTTCGATTTTGTTATATATTTATTTTTTAATTTTTAAGAAGAACTATTCATGAACGTTTTATAAATTCATTATTATTATGCATTTTAAAGTAAAGTGTTGATTGTTACAATAATTATATATTTGCATTTTTTTTAAATAAAAATACAAATTAAATAAACTTTTTTTGTATTATTTATAAATTTTTGGATTGTTTGTCGTTTTGTTAGATGATAAGTTTTTACATATTTATTTCTATATCATTAGTTAATATATTTTCCCTTAACATCATTTTATCTTTATTTTAAATTGTTTTCTTAAATACATAATCGGTTTATCGTTCTTTAATGATTATCTCATAAAATCATTTTAATAATTGCTAAACTAAAACAAAAATTATATTGTCAACCGAAAATCGTTCACCATACAGTCTATATCTATGGTTATTTTATCTTAATTAAGGTTAGAGCGAAGAATTGTCTATAGGTCCCTACCTAGACAGTACTCGGCATACCAATAAATTCAGCGAAGCTAGTTGTTTGTACAAATGTTCTAGAATAACAACGGGACCGTACCGCGTCCTTTTTAGAAACATTCTAATTTTTGTGAGGTTTAAATGACTTATTTTCCTTACGTAAGCTTTCCATACTTTATTCTTTCTGTGAAGAGGTTGTACTCTGCACAAAATTTCTTCAATTAAAACTATACCAAGACCAGCAAGTGATTTATTCTGAAGTCTGAAGTATGCTATTGTACGTTGATTGTATGTAGCGATTGTCGGACCAATTTTAAGCTATGAGTCAGTAGTTTGGTGCCAAAGGACGACAGCTATGTAAGTTTGCTTAAACCACGCTCACCAGACTGCTAAGTGATGTCTGTCTTGATCATTGGTGTATTACGAACCACTTCTAGCTACTCTGCTCAACTTGCAACAGCTGTAGTATACGGTCCGAAAATGCATCGTATACGCTCAAGAATAACCAAGTCTGATACGATGAATATGGCTTCGGACATGGAGCTCTACATATTTCATAAGCTCAATGAGTCATGTTCTCTGGTAATAATCCCCATCGAGGCTTCACTAATGCCTTCTATGCAGACAGCTGTAGCGCAGCAAATAGAACTGGAACTCGCTGCCCTTTTGGTAAGTTAGTGATTGTCTTTCAACAGGAAGTTTCTCCCATCATTGGAGTAGCATACTGGATAAATGAAGACAGCTAGCTTACCAAAAGTATCAGCAACAGTCAGGCTACGTTGGAAGGAGACTCGCACATATCACTTAGAATGTTCCAAAATGTGAGAATAAACTGAAAAGGAATCCGGCCTATCATTATTTAAGTTCCGAGTTACGAGGGAAAGGAAAAGAGGTCTGTGACGCATAATCGCAAACCGGTTGGGAGACTTTTCCTTTACGCCAGAAACCAAAAATTGCTGTGAGTTTGGATAATCGATAATCGAGGTGGTCTAGCGTGACTTCTTGCCGAACCGAGAAGTATTTTATGAAACTAAGGACTAAGGGCATAAAACTATGAGCCTATCTTACTAAGCAGATACGCATACGTGCTTACATACGTACGAGTAGTTATCATCTTTGGCTAAGATTTCTTGCTCGCCATATACCGTCTGTATACAATCGAAGGCATTTGACTGCAGGAGACCTCGACTAAAAGTTCGTGAAAGCATTATTGTCTACTGCGTTCTTAGAGGACATTGTAGACAGTGGGCTTGAATCGTAGTTCTGTGATAGCCTGCTTGATTTGGCTTGTAAATCGAATACCGAGATCGCTAGACAGCTCAATTATTTGAACGTGAACTAAACTTGTCGGTAACGTAGAATAAAACAATACTATGATGCTGGCAGTGAAAAAAATGCCATTGTGATGGTCGGAAAAAAACTCTAACTTCACCAGACATGGTTCGAAAAAGAAGACTCGAATCGAAATCTGAAGGGCAAATCAATTGCGAAGGAAATACTGAAAAATAAACTTCAGCTCTAAAGCTGGTGATCAAAAACATTATGTTTCGCTGGTGAAGCATGTGAAAGGTGGTATACAATAATTCAAGGCAATTTTTCGGTATAATTTGACGCTACTTCTATTGACAGCAATGGTGGGCGCCGTGGCTCAGTGGTTAGTACGTCGGATTACTGAATGAAGGATTCGGAGTTCGAATCCCACAAAACACCAAAAAGTTTTTTCATGGTCCCACCTCGAATGTGGAACAACGTCCGAGAGTAATAACTGTCATAAGCCAGCAATAAGTCAAAAGCTGTCATCAAAAAGCCTTTTGGATATGGCTCTAAACTGTAGGTCCCTTTCATTTCTGTGAAAAATATATAACACGCACAACATGAATGGTCGCGAGAAGCTAGCCTTGACAATCAAAATTCATTTTGGTAAATTGATGTTGGATTAATCATTTTTATGTCTATTATTGCTTGTAGATACATTATTTACTTACCTCACTAGATGGCGCTACAGTAAGGGTTGGGCAAGTCTTTCCAGCTAGTTCGATTTATAGCTAGCACCTGCAGTTTCATACACCAAGTTGGTTAAGATCCCTTAAGTGCATGTATTTTCCTCTCCACTCACTTTTTATATAGAAGAAAGATCAGTCCCAGGGGACTTTGGACCTCATGCATTCTTGACTAAGTCAGTACCTCTGCACAATTGGTAAGCATTTTTCTTCATTTGACTCTGGCACTTGTGTGGCTAGGTAGCACTTAACCACCTCAAATTTGTATCTTTCGAGTATGACGTTCTGTCTTAGACGTGCGTCGGTGTTGGGTGGGTGTTTTTGTCGACAGCGTGTACTTTGTTTTACCTTCACTCAGCGTTTAATCTATCTTTGCCGCTACTGCCTCAATACTCATGAAAACGCCACTAACATCATGTCACACACATCACAACATGTAAATACCATCGACGTAGGCGAGTAGTTGTACGAACTTTTGAAAGATTATGCGCCTGGTGTTGGTAAAACAGCTCTGTACAATCCGTTGGAATCTGATGCTAAAGAAATCGCTGGAAAGGGTTTCCAAAACTATATATGGCTCGACTGTATAAATGTATATGCGACCTTAAAATCGACAAATGGATGGTGTACATCGATTTGAAATTCACAGATTTTCTCCAAGATCTGCAGGCTTTTGTTTAGGTCTTATAGCCTTTGCATATTCTTTTTACCCTTTGGTAATAATGTCGAACATGATTCCTGACATATTTTCTATATTTTTTTTTATTGCACGGTACTTATGTTCCTTCTTTTTCCTTCTGAGAAGCCGGTGTTCGACCCTTCTCTTCTACCCATAGAGCTCACGATCAACTCGAGTATGCCCCTTGTTTTGCCTTGAGACATTCTTCGCCGAATCAGTGGTTTCGTTTTGGAGAAACCCAGCACACCAGAGATGGTATCTCTAGTGACGTTTTGGCAATGGTACGACTGGTCTGCAGTACCTAACTAACACTAGCGACATATGCGAGTTTGTGGAACTCTCGGACACCCATAGAGCTTTGCGTTAACAACAATGTCATGTATCTTGTTGACGGTGGATTGATCTGAATATCAAAATGTAAGAATCGCCGGTGACCTGCAGACTATTTACCAAATTTCGCATTCGGCTGTTAAAATCGCGAATCTAGATTTGATACGAATTGTCTGGAGGCGTTCGTTCAAATGCCGCACCCAAATAAACGCTGCTTTTGTTATCGATAGCAATCGCCGTAGTTGATGTCACATTTTTCATCCTCTTTTGCACCATCTTTTATGCGTCCCGTCCCATCGCACTTTTTGGGCGGCGTTGATGTCGGTTTTATAGCAGTTTAGGGCTTTCGCTAATAGTTTGGCTGCATGTGATCTCCTCAGGGAGTGCGCAACAGTATGATCATCCTCATCGAGGCTTCGGAATCCGTGTTTTTTATGTGGCTTCGCAGTTACCCCCTACTGTATGACCCTTAATCCTTAGGGCCAGATCCCTGGTTAGTCCTCTAGAACAGATAGGCTTCATATAATGCTCCTTTTAGACATGGGAACCGAATATGACGAAGTAGCTCATACGCTGTTTACTTTGTAGTTCTGCCTAGCTGGAACTGTAAGCGCCGGCGTTGATTCTATTCGGGAAATTCCTCCCTCCTTTTCCCCCTTCTTGTGTGCGCACCAAGACCATCTGGAGGAATCTTTAGTTAAAATACTATTCACCCAGAATGTGCCGCGTGGAGGTAAGAGTTGTGAGTTAGGTGTAAGTTGTGAAAATGACTACTTGGTCATTTTAAATGAACGATATCTATCATTTTAACAACCCAGATACATTATTTAGCTTATTTACATTTTATACTCTGGAAATACTTTTAAATCAAAGCCATTTGCCATTAAGCATTCTTTTTTTTTTTCTTATAAACTTGAAATTTGTTTCATTTAATCATAAATTTCCATCCCTTCTTCATCATTTCTGATCATATTTGCTCGTAATTCCCAAGCATAAAATATTAATTGAATGTCAAAAATTTTGTTTAATTAAATTTATGTATACATACGTACATCATAGCATAATTTAATTTCATATTTGCACTTTTCAAATATTCGTACCTAGAAACTGCTTGTCATGCTGCGATCAGGAATCGTTATCAAAATTTATAAAAATCGTATGCGTTCTCGCAAAAACTTTTTATTAATTTTATTTTTTATTGCATAAATGTTAGATGTTCGTTAAATGTTCATTGTTGTTATGCTCCTCATTTGTAGTGTATGTTACAGATTAGATTTACTCGTATATAGGCATTTTTGCATAAAGAAGAAACTAGCTGATAACATTATGTATTTCCAAACGTAAGTAATTGAAAGACTTTAAATGTTTAAATGTTTTTTAAAGCCACATTGTTGTTTTTTTTTAATCTGTAGAGCCGATAGTGAAAACATATCGATTAATGGTGTAAGATAAGGCTTTCTTTGGGTGCTAGTTTACGAGTATTTATCATCTTAATTGCTGACAAAAGCAGTTGATAGTATTTTCTTTCCCTGTAAAGATTCGACATTACTGAGCAAATTACCTGAGTTTGCAATAAACTAAAGGGTTTTCCATTAAGAGCTTTTATTTAAAATTACTAAAAAAAAGTTTTGTTACCCGAAAAAGCGTAAATATTTTAATTTCATTTTTAAATACAGACTACATATATGAAACACGATATCTGACCTCAGCTTCTCTTACAAATAGCCATCCTTTTGAGGAAATTTCACATGACGTGAAATACTATCATCCGTGGATCATTGTGGATCCTTAACGTATTCCTAAAGAAAGGAGTCTAACGGTATTAGATGCATGATTTATGCGGCAAATTAAAGTCTCAAAAATCCGAAATAAAGCGTCCAGGAATTTTTTTGTACAATAATACGGTAGTAGGCGCTGTGGCTCAGTGGTTCGTGCGTTGGATTGGACTACTGAGCGGGAGATTCAAGGTTAGAGTCCCACCTCTCGCGAATGTTTGACAAACGTTCGAGAGTAATAACTGTCATGAGAGAGCTTCTCAATTAAAAAAAAGGCTTTCAGAAATGGCTCTAAACAGTTAACATTGCTCTGTAGTATAATGCATTGACTGTGAGGGTGGAACCGGTTCCGTTTTCGAAGAAATAGGATGATGTCATGGGCCTAAAAACCACACTAAAATGTCATTCGTTGTGGATGAAGAGGCTACTCGACTATCACTTTCGAGTGCCTCATCGGTTTCCCAGATGCGACAGTTCTGCTTATTAACGAAGCCTTATGCGAAATGCGGTGTAGGTTGGTTTGAGGTATGCCTATTTGGTGCGAACGTCTTTTAATGGACACACCTGGGTTATCAGCGACACTTTTAGTCCAGCAGCAATGTTTTCGGCTAACCTGGCTTTACGAGCCCGAATTGTTTATTGATCAGGGTCACAATAGCCGGGCGAGAGAGTGTTTCATAGCGACCGAAAAAGTACGAACTTTACGAAATATCTTCGCGAAATTTTTACAATTTTTATGCACTGCTCACGTGTATACCTTACCATTTTCGAGGACCTTCTAGTTTTTACTTGGCAACAATCAATAAAAGACAAAGGTCAAAAATACCGCTAAATTCAAGAAAAAGTGCTTAATGGCAGATCTCTTATAATGAACATATTATTTTTTTATTTATTGTGTTTTTAATAAACCTTATGTAAGGCTTTAAAAGTCTTATTAAGTAGTACTTTTTAAGAGAGATTACCTTTAAGCTATGTGTGACTTCAATCAGAAGTTTCACGAGTTTCCCTAAGAGTAAGTTTTGGTGCTGGAGCTGTCGTTAGAATATTCTGTCTTACAAATTTTACCATTAACAAACGTAATTTTAAAATATAAATTTGATCATACTCAAATATCTTTCGATCGTTATGGGATCAATTTCGATTAATAGCCTCCATTGTTCCTAATGTATTCTTATAATTTCTGCTTGCGGCTTAAACATTCTCAGCCTTCTAACTGGCATAAGTTAAGGTAGGTTAGGTCTATTGTTGCCCTCACATAATATCCAATAGTCCATTTTTCTTTTTTTTTTTTTCAAAACCCTAAAATTCTATCAACCGCTAGTTAAACCACCGTAGACTAAAAGAAAACGTACAACTGTTTTAGGCGAATAAATCTTCTGGTTTTTACGATTCAATCAACCGAAGACCAAAATCAATTTATTGTTCGAAAGTAGAAGGTCACCTAATCAAGCTGCCAGTGAAACCACTAACCTTTAAGCCATCACCAAAATGCGAAGAACTCATTAGTGCCGTACCGACAGCAGAGCTTGTTATCATCATCTTTTACCTTTTTACAGCTAGGTAGCGATAAAAGCTGTACCTGAGATTGTTTTTTTTTTGTTCATGTGCTGGAGGGGTAAAATCCTTTATGGTTTTGACTTCTCTGCTCTTCTGTTTATCCTTCTCATGTACAAATTTATAGGGGCTGCGTACATAAGGATTGACTTGCTCACAGTCGCAGGCAGGTTTCTTATTGAATGTTGGATAAGGGAACTCACGATATATGTACATATGTATGTACTTATGTAGGCAACCTGAAATAACACAAAAATTTTACTTTTAATCAAAAATGTTTTTTTATTTGAAAATCAATTCGTGGCATCAATATTTGAAAATGATTCTAAGAATATGGCCACCGCGATTGTACCCTCCGTATGTCACAAATAACACAAACAATGTTTTTTTCCAAAGTGCTAGTCCCACAGAAAATAATCGAGATGTGTCAAATCACACGATCTTGGAGGCTATGTAACAAGTCCATTTCTCGAAATCAAATTATCCCCAAACTGTGATTTCGGTTGCTGTAAGGCACGTAGAACCATCCTGTTGACTTCGAGATCCAGTGCATTCAAACAAATAATAAGGTCCGAGGGCACAACCAAAGTAGTAACCGCACCATACCCTACAATTTTCCCTACCCTACAATCCACAATAAGCAAGACTATTAAACCAAAAAATTTCTGAACACAATTTTGCAATAAAACAATGCGTCAGCTTGCATCTGCTCTCGATCGTAAGAACGATGCAAATGATGGTCAGATTATGTCTTTGATTGCCACACTAGCAGGGTCTTAAACGAATGTGTTTCAAGATCTTTGTCTAAGATTTTCCACGTAGTGGACGGACAGCCGCAACTGACGACGAATCGAGTCGAATTGCTCAAGATCAAGAAGACAATTATGTTCTCCATAGAAACCACGAAGACATCTGAATAAGTTTTGTGAATCCACGACCAATTTTCCGAGTAAATTTGGATAATTTGATAATGTTGTTCAAGCGTGAATCCATTCATGATAACTTGCCAGACTGTTCTGAGCATAAATGTCAAGTAGAGACGAAAATGACAGCTCGGTTTGACAGTCATGCTTATCTAAAAAAAAAAACAAAAATATCCTTTCGCACAAAACCATCGTTTTGTATTTAAGTATTAATTTCACTTCCTGTTGAGATCGTCACAATACAGAATATTCCGATTTACATATGTAAATCCGTGATGGATTTTCTAAATAGCCCGCTATATACGAGAATCTACATACATATGTACATATTTCTGTATCGCGTTCATTACTAAACGTTCTGCTTTGAAAATGTTGTTTGGAATACCATATGTGCCAGTGAATTCATACTTGTGTCTGTTAAATTACATTCTTCTTGCTACCATTCCATTTCGTGAAGTCACCCAATGGCAAAAGCTATTGCAATTTCAGATGACATGTAAATATCTCCAGCTGACAGTGGCGTATTTCCAGATGTATTGTTCAATTTCTCTAGAATATATTTTCACTAACTATGCTATTGCTGCAATTATTAATCATCATACGAGTTGACAAACATGTTGAAATATCACTTTTTCAATCACAATAGCGATCAGAAATTTTGTTTCCCTGCAGTGTACAGTACAGTGCACACTCATCTCACAAATTATCGCCAGCACTGTACGCCGTGCACCGATTTATCGATATACTAAGTCAGTTCGACGCCTCGCAGCAAGCTAGTCGTTTTTGTGCCGACTTTGCAATCCGATCGTGTGTGAAATGTGACTATTAATTTTCTTCCAGTTTGTTGTTGATTTGTTTTTGTTATTATTTCTTTAATTTATTTCAAGTAGCTTTGATTTGTGTTTATTAATTTAAATAACTAGCTAATTAAAACGACAAGCAATTCAAACAAAAATTTAAAAAAAAAATATTAAAGTAAGACAAGAAAACTTTCTTCTAAATAAATGGTTTAAATCGAAAGTAGTTGAACAAAAAAAAATGTATTTTACGTGAAATTTGCGAAATCTATCTTAACCCCCCCACAGTACCCTTCCGTGTTCCGCCGCGTTATAATCCAAAACGCCGCTCTGGAGTTGGATGGATGACAGGCAATGGTGGCGGTAGTCTAATGGGTACACTGACACGAAATAGCTCATGTGGTCCACCATCTCCATGCCCGTCCGAACACATGCCATATAGTTCGGCCAGCTCGAGTTTATCCGAAGGATCATCGGGCCATCGATCACATGAGGATGATATCAGCATTGTCACAGGTATCTTATTTTTGTTTAATTTGTTTGTTTTTTTTTTTTTTTGTTTTGCTTATTTTGATGAAGTCTAAAAGTATTCTTTTGGTGATGGTATTACATATGTACGTAAATAGATTCACATGAATAAATAATTTAAGTATCTTGTCGAAGACAGGCGATCGATATCAAAAATAACATAAGCTTGCTTATAAATGTATCTGTTGCTTTAGCAATATTTACAATAATACCCATCGACATTTTTTTTAGAAAGAAACCACCCCATTTCCAAGAATTTCCACCATTGCAACTGACTTACCATACACGATCGCGATTGCACTCAAATTTTTCACAGGGCAACGGAGATTAAAGTGAAGAACATGTGTTTTTCTAGAAAAAATTCTTTTTTTTCTATACATCTTGAATTATATTATTTACAATATAAGGAAGGCATTGCCCTCACGATGATTGATTGATTTATATCAGCTTGATATAGAAAGTGATACTCTTTTTATCCAGTATGCCATGTGTAACATACACATATGTAAATACTTCGTTTGTTTCTTTTTTCAATGACTATTGCTTTATTGAAGACAGTACTATACCTTCAGATTTTTTCAGAAAAATAACCTCAAACGACGGCTGGCTTTAAAGTAGCCGATCCAGTCAACCCAATTATCTTGGACCTTGTAAGTAAATAATCCCTGCATTGTTGAAGTCAAAATAAAATGCATTTCAAAAACAAACCAACGGGTGTGTCACCCTTTATAGACAAATTGTGAAGCGCCAAAACGGAAATTCAATAAATTGTTCCTGTAATTCAATAAAGACGCGATCTTTCATCGTTTTTTTTTAGTACTTCACCTTGTTTTTAGTCTTATTCAAGTGACAATTCAGTCTGAGCTGCACATTATCCATAAATGCTCATCTAGCTTGACTATTTTTCTTTGATCTAACAAACTCCGAACCTTGCTATCCGGTAAGAAATACTGCCTAACGTATAGCAGTATTTGAATATAAATATGTCATAAATTTGTCATCTAATGGTATTTGAATATCGTTTCTAGTATTTTCTAATTAAGCTTCATCTACATGCAAACACCAACTTGGAGAGCCAGTTAAAAATCCATTTTTAAAATCCCAGTAAAATCTTGAAAAATTGTAAAAGTTTAAGGTTATAAGGTTTAAGGTTTGCAAAAGCTGGATATCGATAGAGGAAGTACTCTCAGTTTAGTGGCAAAATTCACACGTAGGGCCCGTGATGAATCACATATTAGTCATACGATGATCACATGTTCTGTGATTAACTCAACCATAGTTTACAGATGTTTCTACTCAAAATGAGTAGGGATTTCGTATCCCATCAGGCCCTTTCACAAAACACGTTTCCACGAGTCTACACTCGACCATTTCTCATTATGTATAGAGACCGTATGAGAGTTAATCCAGTACAGGTCTTTTGGTTAACTATTAACACCAATTATCGGCTTCAGACTTGGGGGAGCAGTCTTTGATCCCTACTTTATAAATTCCACTATGGCCCGGTACCCATATAAGACAGACCTTATTTCATGCGGAAATATTGCTAACTATCCTCACATTCTTATAAAATTTTTGTGTAATTTGTGAAAGTCTCATGAGCCTCAAGCGCAACGTGACTGTCTACCACGCGACATCTTTCATCGATTATCCAATTTCTTACTGCGAGAATGGCAAAGGCTTCATTCTGGAAAATGGTCGGTATTTCGCACAAAGTGGGCGAGTATTTGATCGTGTAAAACTCAGCCAGCTCCAATTCCACTAACAGTGCTAGAACCCTCGGTATAGGAGACATTCACTTCAGTTTAATGTCTAAAATTACTCCTAGATATTTAGCAACAAGAATGAAGTGTTACACTTTTCAACTTTGGGAGCAGAAGGCTCAAGAAGTAAGTCAACAACTGAGGACCACATTGGAGTCAGTTCATCTCAACTTCAGCTGTCACTTTAACGCCCCCACGCACGCTCTATGTCGATAAATACTCCCTATAGCTCTCCTTTTACATTCTAGTCTCAACCTTGCATACAAAGGCATGAAGGGCAGATTAGCAGAATCGACCACTCTGTTAGGCAACATTACCGATCTAACATACTTTTCCAGCACTCGTTCAAAACTTTTTAGCGAAAATGAGAAAAGCTTAGATCTCAACCCAAAGTGTGATCTTCTCCACCTGATTTTAGAATAAAAACGTCATTAACATCGCACCAAAGAGATGGTATATATTCATGAGCTTAACCATCCTATAGATTCTTTTTAGCGAGGTTGACCACCACTTTTTGGATTACTGGATATATGCCGTCTGGACCAAGTGATTTACAGTTTTCAAAGTACAAAAGAGAAAATCTTATCGCCTTTTCGGATAGTACAGTTCACACTGCTGTATGTAGACGTTGTCTTGATGTACAAGTTTGTATGTGAGTTAAGATTTGGATTCAAAAGAAACCCGAAAAATCTTTATAACTAGAACACTTCTCAAGCTATAGAAGATGTTATTTAAGAAAAAACATCTTAAAATTACCACTAACATGCACTTACTTTGTCTTGTGATCTTTGCCGCACAATGGGTACCCCAGAAAGTATTTTATTTTCAACAATTATTGAATTCATATAACCCCATAATGTGGGTTGAGTATTTTGACAATTTGATAGGTCTACACATCTGTTTCTGCCTCCTAAAAATGTTCATTAAAATTCAAAAAATTCAACGTTCGACTCTCTTTATTATAAGTCCTGTCCGAAATTCTTAACAAACGTTGTACTGGGGTACACATTGCATAGAATTTTGCCGATCGTAGTGGAATCCTTGATGGTGTTAATGGATTTACAGTATTAAGTATATCCAAATTTGCCATTCGTTTTGGTATGACAAGAATATGAAGACTGTAACAATTTTGAAAAATTCCCCAAATAACCCATGTCCTTACGATTGGAGAGCTCTCAATTTTACTAAGGGGTAGTATCTTGTTTTCTATTGTATGTATATCTAACCATTCACCTTTCTTCTCTTAAGATTTCTAAAAGCCATAAGAAACTCCACAGCACTTCGTATAAAAAAAATTATTTTGCCAACTGACTTTTTATTACTCTGCGGGGTATTCTAAAATTATTTGTTGAACGCTGATGCTTCTCAGCGATTGTACAAATTGCATGTAAGCTAGCAATTTATCATCGATAAGACCTCATATTTGAAAATGCAACCGTTGCCAAATAGTAGGTCATTACTTATCTGGATTTGGGATAAGCACTCTCGCAACCATCTACACTCACATAAAGGTATTTACTCTACGACTTTCGATTCTCATACCTCATCGTGCATGTTTCTACAATGTGTATGTGAACTGAATTTATTTAATAGCATCTATGTCAATATATTTTTTTATCCCTCTCCATTTAGAGATTGCATGTAATTTTATCCTGAAAATGTCCCTGGAGATGTGCCAACATACAAAGTTGGCAGTTTATTCTAAAAGAAAAAAATACACATATACACACATATACATTTATACAAATACATAGATATACACCACATCCTTTAAACTTTCTCATTTCCTTTATACCGTCTTCTCTTCACAGATAAAAGCCTCGGTGACACCAGTGACATAATCAGTGACTCCTCCGGAGTGGGTACGAATTCCGATAGTGCCGCGTGTTCCATTGGTCATCCCAGCACAACGGTAGTATGTATGGAACCATATGCTGGCAACTCGGTGGGACATATTCGACTGCAACCGGGCGATGTGATTGAGGTTGTCGGGTCGACAGACTGTGGTTTGCTGGAGGGTTATGTGCGCGGCACTAATGCATCTGGATTTTTCCCAGTCGAATGTGTACAAGAGGTGAATATTCGCCAAAAGAATATTACGAATGTATCAACAGCCACGAGTATTTCACATTCACATCACCAACAGCAACATCAACAGCAACAACAACAACAGCAACATCAACAGCAAAACCAGCAGCAACTGTATCAAGGATCACCGGGAATGCAGCGAACACAAGTGCCCATAAGCAATGGTGGTGGTGGTCATTACAATAGTGCGACAGCGCCAAGGATGAAGAAACCGTAAGTACATATGTATAAATGTTATAAAGATTGGTGTTTAAAGTATGTCGATGCGTCAATTCAATAGTCTGGGCTTAATTTTAAGGACATGTCATTATTATTATCATTTTTTGTGCTGATGTCTGCATTGGACATGTGGTTCTTTGTGGCTGATATCAAGGGCCAATCACGTAGATGCATCCTTTTTATGCAATGTAATAAATCAATCCATAGTCCGCGAGGAAGAGCGCGTTCTAGAGTAGGTGGTTATTATTTTTAGTGGGCGCCATGGCTCAGGGGATAGTGCGTTGAATAACAGAGCGGGAGGTTCGAGGTTCGAATCCCAGAAAACATCAAAAAGTTTTTCACGGTCCCACCTCTCTCGAATGTCTGGAAAACGTCCGAGAGTAATAACACTCATGAGAAAGGTTCTCAATTCACCTTTCGGATATGGCTCTAAACTCTAAGTCCCTTCCATTTGTGTAAAAAATTGAACACGCACAACATGAATGGTCGCCAGAAGCTAGTCCCTGGACCACATACAATTTGTTGCGTCATGTATTTGTATTTTCTTTTTGTAATGTTATTATTTAACGAAGTGTATTCTGTCGGCCCAATTTTGGTTGACTGTTAAAACCACGTCTCTTCATCAATCATCAATGATCAGGATCAATGTTATCCATACTTCGAGGGAAATGTTCATGGATCATGGACACCTTAGGATTTCCATTGATTTCATCCGTACATACATACATATATGTATACGGTACGAGAATCGATTTGACATTATTAATATATGATCAACAAATATCTATCAGTCGCTCTTATTCTCTTATCAATCACTTTTCTGTTTTGTTAACTCTTCTACATAATTTATTCATTGTTTTCTTTTTTCAGTTCAATGGGTGAACCACGTACTGTTATTCTTCACAGAGCCAAGCGTGGCTTCGGTTTCATTCTTCGCGGAGCTAAAGCCTCATCACCGCTAATGCAGTTGAAACCGTCCGATAGATTTCCAGCTTTGCAATACCTAGACGATGTGGATCCTGGCGGTGTTGCCGATATGGCTGGCCTGAGACCTGGTGACTTTCTTCTTGCCATTGGCGGTGAAGATGTACGAGCGGCATCTCATGAAAAAGTCGTGGACATGATTCGTTCTTCGGGAGCATTAGTCTCCATGACAGTCATATCTCCCCAATATCCACATCAGATGCAATCAGCGGCTGCAGCAGCTGCCGCTGCAGCCCAACAGCAGCATCAACAATTTCAAGTACAACATTACCAAGGTCCATGTACGCCACAAGCGACACGACAGTGCTCAACACTTCCGCGTAAAATGTCTCTAGGTCAACCGGGTATGGGTGGAAGTGGAAGAATGGCAGCACCAATGCCACCACGCCGTGATCCAAAAACAACGCTCAGCGTTGGTAGAGCTCGTGCCAAGTCAATGGTTGCCGGTCTGGAAAACGGTGGCGAAAAGGACGACGAAGACATTCCAGCGAAATCTAGTTCAATTGAATCCATATCGACAACGCCAACACAAAACCCCAGCACTCCAGTACAGCTGCGCACTGCGAGTATTAAAGCTCGACCGACGTCAAGCCGCATCACAGCTGCCGAGCTGGAGGAGTTATTCCAACGACAACAGGGTGAAGCAGCCGATGGAATGAATCGTTATTCAACTATGATGACTACATCTAGGTTCCAATCAGGTACGGATAGCGGAGCAGCCACTCCACCAAGCAGTGGGTCTCCCATGAAAGGTCCGCTCGTGTATGCCAGTGTGGCTGATATGAAGCGTAAGAAGACTAAAAATGGTACACTGCGTGGTAAACCGTGTCCCATACCGACAATCGGAGCGGGAGGTAGTGACTTGAAACGATTCCATTCGACGCCTGACTTGAACTCGCATCTAAACAATTCGTCTTCGTCGATTTGGAATGCTGTCGGCAAAGGACATCATTCGCAAGATGATGTTGCAACGTTACATGCATCTATGCAGCGGTTGAATTTACCACCACCAACTCATCCGCCACCTCCGCCACCTGTTGGTCAAGTGGTGAAAGTAGATGTATCACGATGCTCATCAGAATACGAGAGTACTATCACACTGCAACAGAAACTACAAAAACGTGGAGACGTTACTGATAGCTGTGGATCAGCTGATGGGGTTGCGTCCAGTTTCAATCCATCGGCTAGCGCAAAACTGTACGCATCGCCGCAGGATCTCAGAAATGTGGTGGGATGGAAACTGCGGCGAACTGCTTCACAAGAGGTAATCATCAACTTCGATAAAATGCCTTTATTATTTAATTAAAATATTTTTTTACAGAATCGCCATGGGCAACTGATAACACAATCTTCCAACCCTACCGCTCAACCTGCTTTACAGCAACCACCGCCAGCACCGCCACAACCAACTCCTCAACTCGTCCAGCAGCAACAACAACCGCAGCAGCAGCAACAGCAACAACAACAGCAGAAACAACATTCAGCTGCCGCAGCTCAAAAATGCCAGTATGCCCAGCCAACAAGGCAATTCGTTGGCCAACATACTGCGCATCATCAACAACTCCAACAACAGTACTCGCATCCACAAAATGGTGCACCCATGCCTACTGGCCCAGCACCACCAATTCCAGAGCCAGACTATAGCCTGAGTGAGTCCGATGGAGAGGATGAGAACTCAATTTTGGTCGCGAGAAATACAAAACTCAACGAGAAGATAGCATTGCTCGACATGCCTGAGACAAGTGGAAACAGTCATACAAGGTATGTGTGAATTGCTTAATATTACTTTTCAAAATACATATGTATACATATATAATTTCCTCTTTCAGTGGAAGCAGCTCGGGTGGATCTATTTCACATTCCTTCTCAGTAGATGAAATTCAGCGGATTCGAACAAATTTAAAAACATCTAAATCTTATCCCAACGATTTACTCAAACCAGAAAATCAGAACGGTGGCGACGTAGGCAACCAAACAAATAACAACAACAACTCACGCTCCCCGCCGAATGCCGCTGAGCATAACGAAGAAGGTGATAATTCTTCATCGGGCGTCAGTAGTGATCAAGAAATTCCAACAAACGCTGCCCAAACAACAATTAACCAAGATACCATTAAGAAAAAGCCATCGACGCTTTCGGTTGGAATCGCAACGCCAAAACAGCACACACCTGTAGGAAAACAACAACAACAGTCACAGCCAACTAACCCATCGACAGTAGCAGCAACAAAAGTGAAGACTTTAATTATAACGAGCAAACAATTAGCACCCACACTGTCTCCTGCCATAGCATCAAAGATATCAGGACCACTTATGAGAAAGCATGAGGAACCTATAACCACCGTTGGCAGCACCAAACACAACATCAGCATCAACAACAACAATAATAATAATAACCACGATCATGACACCGAGGAGGAACAGCGCAGTGAAGACGACGGCGAATTGAGCCCTAGCCCGCCGGCGAAAGCATTCCAACGTCATAATTCGCTCACACGAAAGCAAGCAGCCAGCATTGCAATGGCGCGTGCAACGCGTGCCGCAGTGTCTTTAGTGCAATTACCGCCACCTATTGAGGCGGACAGTGATACCGAAATGATGGCTGCATCGAATGGTGGCAGCGGTGCGGCCGGAAATGTATCTTGTGCCGAGAATATTGTACTGGCCCCACCACCACAATTCTGCGATTGCAATGATATGAAACATTCCAAAGGCGGTGGTGGCGTCCCAAGCGCCAGCGCAGGTGTAGGAGGAGTGGCGAGTGTTGCTAGTGCAACTGGAAATCGCGTACGTATTGTTGGGGCAGTGCCAAAAGCAAATCGCTTACATAGTCAATAGAGAGTAAACAATAGAAAGAGTGGAGGATAGGAGTTGTCTAATCGATATTTAAATGTTAAGTAAATTAATTATTAATGTAAAACATAACATAGATGCATATAATTACATACACAAACAAAACATATATAGTTGAAATAAAATTGAGTATTATGCGTAATTAGCACGCCTTTGAAAGTAAAATAATAATAAAAAAAACAACTAAAACTGCTACTAATACTATGTCTTGAGAATAACAAACAGAAATGCTATATATACATACATACATACATACATAAAAATACAAATCAAAAATCAGCACTGTTGCGTGTAGGTTCGTTCACACATATAAATAAATTTATAAATGTAATATTTTCTTCAAAAAAAAAAAAAACAAAACAAAATTAATAATAATAATTCACAGTACTCAAAACAAATTAAACATGGTATTTTTCAATCGAAAATCGAAGTTGTTCTTCGTCGAAAGATAAACAAAAAAAACGGGACATGAAGGATAACCAGACAATGATTTTGTGGCTTAATTTCATTCAACTGAGAACTGGGAGAACTTAACAGCTTCTGCACGTTATTACATCAGTGTTACAACCAAATTGCGTTCAAAAGAAATTAGAGGGTAGATTTTGCATTTATTGTTACTGATCTTGCCAGCTAACAACAGTTCTTTTTGCACGTTTAAGCGGATATATAAAGTGCACTTATTGTGATGAATCTATGCTTTCAAGAACAAAGTAACGACCACCAAAATCTAATTTTATTTCTCATCCATTCATTTGCCCGCTCAACTGTTAAAGAATGCACTATGTGCTTGCTTTAAGGATGTAATTAAACGAATTTTCCAATTGCGATTTTAAGGATTTTCTTAATTCTGGAAGGCAAAAATGCTTACAAGTCATTTGAAATAACACAACTCATTTCGGAATAAGACATTCGTCACTTTATTCCTACAGACAACTTTCAGCTATGTGCCATGTCAAAGATATGACGGATTATCGAATTGCAAACTACATGAAAAATAAGAGTCAATCGCCGTGTAATTTCTAAATTGATATTCATAAGGCGATACCGAGGATTTGATACGTTTTCTCTCTATTGCAGTAAATCTACGAATGTTTATTAAAATCCTAGCTGACTTAGTATTTTCAACATACGTATGTAGGTCCCACTATGCGAAATCTTTCGAAGCCATATTGTTATTGACAGCTTTTGCTTGTCACCTGTCAGAAACGATAATGCTTTAAACTTTATCAACCTTAAACTTGCAAATTGACATATTCTAAGCCATTGAAAAAAGAAGCATCAGTAAAACGTTTTTTTTATTAACCTTAGCATTTAGCTGGTTGCGATATGTTTTCCGAAATAGGAATTGTTCTTGTATTTTATAGTCCAATGAATGGCACGCTGTTCTAGTGTCATGCTAAATAAAGCTTAAACAATCGACTTACGGAACGCTAACTTCGCTGGCTAGATTGAGCTATATGTACATACATACATATGTATGTATCTAAGCCAGCAGAGAGTCTTTTCTGCCAATAGGAGATATTGAATGCGGTCAGAACATTCTCAAACGGCTTTGGAGTCTTGTTAAGCTAAAAGCAGTCTAGCTATGTCCTTACGTCCCTGAAAATTTATTCATACCTTGAAGAAAACACGAATCCATATAACATTGAAAAACTCCAACTAATAATTCCCAACAAAGCATTTTGCAGGATTCTTAACTATTAAGTTATCTGAATGACAATATTTTCCATGAAATTCTTATCAAATCATTTATCTAGACACAACGCAACATTTCCAAATCTTCCAAATACAACTTTTGATATAAAATTTTTGCAAAACTAGCAAAATTGATCATCACACCCATCCTTGTTATTTGCATTATCCAGTAGTGTTTAGAGAACAAAATATTATTAGAAATTTAGATTATACAAAAGGAAATCTACACCTTGCACAGATTTATACGCAATCAAAAAACTAAACTAAACAAATAAATCTTGTTTTTTTATTAAAAGTCATATTTTCACCAATCACTTAAAAATAAAAGCGTTATTAAATAAATTTGATGGAAATTATGATGGCACAGAAATTTATGAATTAAACAAAAAAAAAATGCTAATTCCATATATCTAAAAGAATATAGATAGCCGCGATAAATTAAAAGTATTATTATAAACATTTAGTGAGAAAAAAAAACTAAAATTTCATAATTTATTTACAAAAAAAATAAATAAAGTAAAGTAAAACGCAACTGATATTAAACAATTAATAAGAAATAAATTATATTTTACTTTCATTTTATTTAGACATACATATAGAAGTAAATTTATATATACATATATACACAATAAAAAAACAACAATTTATTGAAATACGAAACAACTAGACAATTGAGTAGAAGAATAATAGTGTATCTGTTAAGAATTTAATTAAGAAATATGAATGTAATGTTTCATTTAAATGCTTATTCCCATAATAATGTACAATGATTTCCGAGAAAAAGAATCGGTTAATGAAGATCATAACGAATATAATGGAATGTTTAGTTTATATTTTAAAATCTAAATTCGAATGTATTATATTAATTCAAGAAAACATAACAATTATTATGCTAGATTTATTACATTTAATATTAATTTTAGTATGAAAATGCATATACTATATAAAACATAAATCAAATAAAAGTCAAATAATATGTATTAAAAAAATAAAAAAGTGTGTTTAAATTAAAGCTGATTTTCAATGCCTCTGTCAACAAACCACCAAAATTAAGCATCCTCAATTTCGTACCAATATTATTATGCATTATAAGATTACTTGGGATGAAGGGATGTTGGAAATATTGCAACCTGAAAATATTTTTATTTATATTTTAAGATTTTTCATTGCGAAAAATCCAGACTTACATACATACTAAGGTGGCAGTACATATCGAGATGAACCTTGATCTCAATCAACAAGCCTCTGCCATTAACCCGGTCCATAGCTTAGTGTCTCCCAGTGTGCACCAAGAAAGAGATGGGTTTGAGCATTGGTGTCGATTCGCTCTACTTGTCCTAGCCATCTTAGATGACTGATCCACATTCTTTTGACTAGGTCGAGTTTGTAAAGTGTCTCGTTGAATCTTTTTCTCCAAAGCCAAAGGTATTTTCCCTTGCTTTCCACAGAGTCCTTGCTTCGGCTCCATATGCATAAAAGGACAAAGCTGTGATTTTAAAATACTTCATTGATTCTTTTTTTGAAGATATCGGTCGGAGATATCGGGATAGTATTCATATAACATACATACATATGTTCCGCAGTTTCCGCAGTGCCATTTCCAATTTAGTGGGAGATCCGGCCTCAAGGGGATGGTGGATTGTGCACAGAAAGGTAAAAAGGGCAGTAGTAAACCTTGAGTAAATTTAAAAACCTCAAAAAAATGCGCATGTGTTGCGCATCACTGCAAACTATGCGCTACTTTTACACTGCTATTGTTTTGTTGCCGATATCCTGCGCAACCGAGTTTTGAAATTTGTGTTGCAACAAAAAAAAAATGGAAAGCGTAATTAAGTTTTCTTTTGAATATATAGAACATTTTGTATAATATAGCACTGATGCAGTACTACATTTTTGAATTTCGGCCCGTCTTGCGAATTTTTTACATTCAATGGTAAGCGGATACCCAAAAACAACATTTTTATTGAACACAATAAGCTGCGTCAAAGAGTTAAGACAACTCTACACTCATACGTCTGAATTCTAGAAAACACCAACAAGTCGTTCCAGGTGTGACCTCTTGCGAATATGTGGGCAACCAGGTAACCAGAGGCAACTGTGTCATATCTCGCAGCTCATAGCCAAATCTGCACAAAAGAAATACTTTTGCCAATAAGCTAAGAATAAACGAGCATCATGCTTGGTGTACTAACTGGGACGATAGGCGCAGTGGCCGTCACACTATACAGAAACTGCCATGACACAGAATAAATCGAAACTATCAAACAATTGCTATATATGTGATTTTGTCAAACTCCAAATTCGTCATTTCCGCTACATGATAAACACACTTTTTGAAGAACTGGATGACCTGGCACAAGTTCCTCTCTGCAATATGATATGTTTCGTCCCGTCAAGACCATTGGTTGGTTTTTATTTTTTTTATTAATTTTAATATCCAGCGCCCTTATTGAAAAACCCATTACATCCAGAAAAATGGAGACTGTGAGTCCATATTAGTTATAGCCATTACTTCTTATTATAGTGAATTTTTAATTCTTCTAGTTTTTCTTCACATGAACTTTCCATTGCAGATCTACATAAGTTTGAGTATATGTAGAAGGGATTCTTTTCAAATATCTCTCTGAGAATGGAGTTATAATCACAGGATGAGTGAGTGATGAGTGCAAACAAAGTACAAAAAATCTATTTTGGGTTTCCATTCCCACTCTGAATTTTTGGCCACATGCTACGCAACTGAGTAAATGACTTTGCCAAGGAAATGAGTAAAGAAACTGATGAAAAAAAGCTATAAGCATTGAGCAGGTTATTATTATTTTTTTTTCCTCGTTTTATAAAAGATGTAGGTTTTTCTGATTAGGGAGTGGTGTGGTAGATGCATGTTATGCAGTATATATAAAAGTAGAAACACAATGTGGCGTTCGCGCGGTCGCGCGTTGACAGATTGAGTAGAAACGTAATTTTTTTTATTATAACTAATTGTTACGAGTTGGCTAGTTCGAAATCTTATTATTCTCCTGGCCTGATAATATAAATTTAAAATTCTACACATTCATCTAGTTTTTGTTCATAAGTATTTTTTCTAATTAATATTTTTTTTAAAATAATTGCTACTACATTCATAAAAATTTTGCTAAAACATACAATTATAATATTAAAAAAAAATCACTACGAAGGTATTTAGAATCTGCACGAATGAATAGTACAAATCATCAATTTCAAAATTCAGCTAGTTTGCCTTTATTTTTTTAGTTATTTAATTACTAACAAAAAACCACTGGACCGATTTTTCTGCAAACTTAATCAGTTCTTAGTTACGTAATTACGCGTCAAATGATTCCGGTCCCATGTCCATATCATCTTTGGTTCTCGAGATAATCGAGGCGAAAGATAATTCCGAACGCACATACGAACATACGCACATACGAACATACATACATACACACACACACAGACAGCTCTGTAAAAACGTTGGATTTGGATGCAGGTGACCTTAAAACGTGGTAACACAAAATGTGACCTCACGCGTTTGGTCGGTTTTTGATCGTAAATATCGTAAATTGTTAGCATTTAATATGTAAACATTTTTAATTGCTAATTGATGTTTTTTTAACAAAAATTAATTATGTTAGAGTATGCAGAGGTTTTTTTTTTTTTATTTTCGTATTCATACACATTCGTTTTCAAAGTTATTTCTTATATTTGTGTTTCCTAATTAAACCATGAAAATAAAAAGAGTACATTTCTACTCCTTTTTCTGCCGCGAAATAGTGTGTGGGAAATTTGTGGGAACAGAACATATGTATTTCTGCCATATTCCTAACCTCTCAACGCACCACCGTCGTGAAGCCACATTTTGTGTTGCAAATTTTGAGGTCGCGCGTTTTGACAAATACTATCGTAAGTCGGTACAATGCCTGTCAAACGCACGACCGCGCGAGCGCCACATTGTGTTTTGCCCATAATATGAAATTCTTCACTGTCACCACACTTAAGCTTCGTGCAATATAAATAAATAAATTTGGCAGATGGGAGACAGAGGGTCAGAAAAGTAGAAAAGTGATTCCCAAGTGCGAAAAGTTCAAGTATCTGAAATCTATGATTAATAGCAAAGCAACTACTGATGACGACATCAATCATCGCGTAAGAGTAGGGTGGCTGAAGTGGCAGGAAAACTACTTTACACCGCAGTTGTTCGTCCAGCGCTCACATACGGTTCGCAATGCTGAAGAATGTACAAAAAGTTTGAGGGCAAATTAACTGCAGCTGAAATGAAGTAGGAGTAACAAAGCTTGATCGAATTAAAAGTTCGAAGATCCGAGGAGGAATTGGAGCGCTCAGTTGGTATTGCCATTTTCAAAGGTGGGATCCCAAGAAACCCTGTCAAAAAGGGAATGTCAATCATCGTCCCTATACAAGCGGGGAAGAGAGGTAAGCCAAAAAACTCCTGGAGTTTTTCAGCCGTTTGTAAGAAAACGGCTAAACCGATTTTAATGATTTTTTTTATTGAATTGGAAAGCGCATGGACCAGGTTTAGATAAAGCTACTTATACAATTTTGTGCTTGGGAGACCACGAAAATAGACAAAATAACTTAGAAACACAAATAACATCAACTTTGCCTTCGTCGATTTTAATCAAATTAGTTTTGTCGTTTAGAGTTTTTAAAGATGCAAATTTCAAGTCCAAAATCATGATTCTACGTCATGTAGAAGCTGAGCAATATCAAAAATATTATTTGTAAAATTTAGAGTTTGATTAATTTTTCGTTAATCATGTCTCCCAACCATGTCTCTTATCTTATTATTCTCCTTTCGCAACCTCTTCGCTAAATTTATGAGCAGAGGCGAGTGGCTGGCGATAGAACGGTGTGTGTTTCCTTTTCCTTTTTTCCTTATTTTTCTGTTATACATGCATGTTGTGTCTGTGTGTGCTCTGGTAGCGATTCCCACTGGGGATGTTATAATTGAATTTGCACATTTTCAGTATTGTAGTTTAACCGAATTAGTTGCTATGTATTCCAACGAATGCGTGGCGTCAACTAAAATGAGTAAGAGATATTCTAAGCCTGATGTTGGGCAAAGGAGTAAAGATGCAAAAATTAGGCGGATATCTCGGCTGAGAAATGTGCAAAGTTGCACTATTAATAGACTTGGTTCTGTTAGTGAACGGTTTATTCCTGTCGGTGAAAATGTTGTCCGACCGTGGAGCCTAAAGAAAAATATATGTTTTCAATATGAATGTTTCATTTCATACCAAATGGAGTCGCATGTACTTAGGTATACAATGTCTGAGGTTTGTAGGTTTTGTGGTGCACAAAAGTGGGCAAAAGAATCTGCTGGATTGTGTTGTTCAAGCGGAAAAGTTATGCTCAGAGAAATCGGTGCACCGCCGGAACCACCAAAGAGCATTTTGCAGGGTGATCATATCCTTCGTCAAAAACTTTTTTAGAGAGTCCTAGAAAGTTTAACTCAGCCTTTCACATGACCTCCTTTGGTAGTAAACGCATAACAGAAAGCAACTTTCTGCCCACTTTTAAGATTCAGGGTCAAATTTACCATCTTATCGGAACATTAAAGCTGTTTTTATTTACTTAAAATGACGTCTGACTCATTTTAAATTTAATACGGCTTTCTAGGTTTAATATGGACTCTATGACAACTATGAATACCAAAAAACCGGTTTTAGCTTAACTAGATGATTAAATATTTTTAAAATGGGTTTTATCTGACTATGAATTTGCGCCACTGTTTTTAAATTTGTTATTTATTTCTTTATTCTTTCTTAAATGTCTCCTAGTTATTTATGTATATTTCTCTGTTCACAACCGCAACCTCCTAAATTACATAAGGTTCTTACTTCGCTTTGCGCGGTTTCGCTTTGCCCGAGACTTTTCATTCCCCTGACGGGTAATGTACATATATTTGAATCTATGCAGTCTTAAGGTGCCCAATAATTGTTTTAAATGTATTATTCATTCATGGAATGAAATTCGGAAAAAAAACAATTCAACAAAGGCAGACAAACGGATGTACTTAATGCAAGTACAGGTTTGTTCCCGTTCCTGTCCAAAACAGCGAATATCTACGAAATCTTACGAAAAACTACAAAATCCTGTTCACGTACAGCAAAATTTCGTAGTTTTTCGTAGAAGAGAGAGCTCACGAGAAAGTAAGAAACTTTCCCCTGCTGCGAATTTTAGTCCAACATATTTCTTTGGACAGATTTATAAGATCTGTCAAACCACCGAGATCTGTCAATTCAATTGTTTTTTTTTTTCATTGACAAAATTTATTTATTTTAGAAAAATGTGAAAGGCAACCTTCGTTATTTAATTAATTCATTTCTAAAATCCTTTATTTTAGGAAAAAAAAAAAATATTTTGACTGCGAGCAGAGCAGAAAACGTAAATATCCAACTGAAATTTTTTTCAAACAACATACATATGTTCTTGACATTTCAAAAGTGGCAACTTTTGTCGTTCAACGCCTTCCCGTACTTTTTGGTGTTTCTGCCTCTCTCTGAGATTTTTATCCCCACTCCTTGACCTAATTTATTTGCTTTGGAAATATAGAGCATGGTATTCATTTAAATGTAATATGTAGTATAAACCAAAACTAAACTTATTATCAATCGTAATGAACTCATCTTTCGAGTCTAATAGGTATAAGAAAAACACCGAGTAAATGAAATGGAGCAATGCTTATATCCCTTTTCATTGCTTTGCAACTTAAAAAAAATTCTAGAAACATTTTTATTTTTTTGTCAACCTAGATACTTGATCTTTTTTCTTCAGTCAATTGGTAACTTCTAAATAAAATATATTAACCTGAAAAATATTTATTAGGTTTAATACCTACCTATTTAAATATTCTTCGACTTTCATGACGTCAGAATAAAAGTGACATTTTATACGTGTCAAACAGTTTGCATAAAGCCCAAATAAAATTCTGTCGGATAAACTGAGGCACGTGTTGACAAATTTGTGTTTTGACTTTTCTACAAAGTCAAAGTAAGCTTTAAAACGCACGTGTAAAAATATTTTGCTTCCAATTTATTAAACTCCAAAGGAGTCATAAAATTATGAAGAAAGCAGAAGAACCTGCACAAGCTAAGGAAGACATAGAAGAAAAGTCTTCACAGGCAAAACCGCAAGATAGTCTTACAAATACCGCCACAATTGGCGTAGCCAATGAAATTGGTAAGCCTATTCTTTTTTTTAAACACGAACACAGAAAATATAGTATTTCCTATATATACAGGCGACAAAACAAATAATGAACAGAGTACTTCAGGACAGAGCATAGGAAAACTAGATGCACCATGTAATAACATCGTTCAGTCACCAGATCCTTCACCACTATGTCCACTAGGAGTGGACATTGTTATGGCGGACTCTGATAACGCCAAGGTGAAGGGAGGCACCCCAAAGAGTAATAGCGTTGAACCTTCTCCGTGCACAGAACAGAATCTTGCTGTTATTCAGTCTGCAATTAAAACTGAGAACATTGTGGACAACAAAGTAATTTTTCAGGCAATAGAGCCAGAGGAAATGACAAATAAATTATTTAAAGAAGATGACTCTATGAAAAATTTAGTTATCGATGAAGCGGAAAAGAATACAGAACTAGTTCCGACTTCTTTGGGACAAGACTTCACTATGGTGGATGCAGATGTTAAAGGGAATGTTCTTCCCGAAACCACGCAAACTACTGTTCCACCCGTGATTTCTTCGAGTACATTTCCAAATCTAGGCCCGAATCCTATAAAAAAAGAATTGGGCATTTCTGATAATGACGAAGTACTTGGAAACACCAGCGCATCATTGAAAACTACTGGTCTATCACTTCTCGCATCTCAGTACGTTTCAGATAGTGACTCGGATGATGTTTATGAAGTTCCACCTCTTCAAACATATCAAAACCGCTTCGTAGAAATTGATTCAGATTCATCGTCATCAGATGTGGAAGTCATGGGCGAAGCTCGTAGCCCTATTGATTTAGAAATATTAGGAGCCGGTCACGGCGAGGAAGATGATGAGGAAAATCAGCGAACCTCAAGAACACCAATGGTAAAGGGCGAACTCCACTTAGATGATCTTCCCCCAATTCAAAACCTGCACATAACTGTACCCGAGGAGGAATGCATAGAACTTGGAAAAGTTCAATCAATCATTGAACAGTTGGTGCTTGTTAATTCACTACCCGGTACTGTTCCTCTAGACCTGGAAACGGTACTTTTTCTGGAAAAGGGAAAGCAAGTCCTAGGCGAAATATTCGATGTTCTTGGTCAAGTTTCGGATCCATTATATTGCGTTCGCTTCAATTCGAATAAAGAGATTAAACAAAAGGGGATCGTAGTTGGTCAAACTGTGTATGTTGCCCCAAGGACACAGCATACTCAATTCATCGTTCTAGCGAACCTTATGAAAGTTCGAGGTTCTGATGCCAGCTGGGAGAACGATATAGAACCACCAGAGAGATTCTTGGATTATTCGGATGATGAAGAAGAGCGTACGGCCAGAAGATCTATACGAAACCGAAATCGATCATTAGATGCCGATGATGAGGCACCAAAGAGGCAACGACCTGGAGAGCCTCATTTTCCTAATAGTGGAGGTCTTCCACCTCCAAGGCCTTATCGAGGAAATTACTATAGTCCCGGTAGTAGGCAACCCCACTATCCGCCAACTAACAATTACAATATTGCAGGCAATAGTTGGCATTCGAATTACTATCCTAATTATCCGCCTCCACACCTGCAGCATCAGCAATACCGGATGCCAATTCATCCGTCGAGTCCTTACAGGCCTCCTCCGCGAAATATGTCACACGGTCCACCTCCTCTTCATCCTGGACCACCTCCAACACATCCGGGACTAGTGCTCAACCCATATGCTGTGTTTCCACCACCTCATCTAATGCAGCAGCCATTGTTTCCACCTCCTCAACAGCCTCCACCACCACCACCGCCAGCAGGGTTTCAGTAAACATAGAAATGAACTTTTTTTTAAAAGTACTTTAGCCAAAGTGCATGAATAAAGCTTTGTTACATATTTAATACAGTTCTCTGCATTTCATTTTTTTCTTAAAGAACTCGCGCCTAGACATTTAGGTAATCGCTCTTAGGAGGTTTTTCAGCCTTTGCTGCTGATATATTTCATTGGGGTTGTAGGTTGATCGGGTACAGTGATTTCCCGGTCAAAGTAACCTCTGCAAATATCTTCATCGATCAGCCTTAGGTTTCTTATATGGTGATCACTCCTATGAAGGTAGCCAAGGATCTCTTGTCTTTTCCTATAAATCTATCGATTCTTCCTTTATTTAACAAAACCCATAATTTCCTTAGTTATTCCTTCTTTTCTGCTTTGTGCCTAGGTGTGAAAAATGGGATGTTAACCGAATGGTCGGTGTATTTCGAATTTTCTAGCAACCATTTTTTTGCCATTTTATCAGGTTTACCTTATGCTGAGTTCCAAGAGCCTTAATCTCTTCTCAACAGTATTTTACAAGCTTCGATTTGGCCTCCCACCAAACTAGGCTGTCATAAAGTAAGTATATTTTTCTACTACATTAGTAGAATGCCATTTCAACCTTAATTTTGAAAGTCGGTTAATATTACTTAAGAGAGAGACATCAACCTTGGACACAAATGGATTTCCTAATTTGGCAACCCGACTCAAAACGTCTGTGATCCATGGAATATGCCCAATAGGAAGAGGAGGATGCGGGTTCGTCGTAGAAAGTCGGATGCGATCAAAAAGTATTGACTGAAAGTCGATAGGTGATTGTCTGGCCGTGATCCGTAACAAAGTTAATCAAAACTAATCGCGAAAAAAGATTTTCAAAAATCAGCTAATTGCTAGCATTTTGAGCTTCTAGTAAAAATTCAAGGCTAGACGGACTACCAAGAATTTGCAGAGAGCTTCCAGACTGAAGCCTTTCCGCCTAGCCTCCACTACTACTTCACAACTAACAATGACCAATAGATTCAATGTCGTAGAATTTTAAAATAGGTAGCTGATACCACTATTGGTCGCCCATCGTCAAAATGGAACCTGTTCTGTAACAAAGAACATCTGTAGAGGATTTTATTACTATAATCCTATGATCAATCCATATGATAAAAAATAAAACAATTCGCTGCGGACAGGATTCGAACCTGTGCGGGTAGAACCCAATGGATTTCAAGTCCATCTCCTTAACCACTCGGACACCGCAGCCACATAAACTTGGCTGTCAAATAGCCTACTTATTACTGGAGAAACATATTTCCATAACTGCCTCCATCTATCAATGAATAGAAAACTTCAATGTTGATTTTTTAGGGAAAGTGACAAACATTTTAGGTATTTTATATGAGCAAACGAGATTGGAAGAACATCGGCTTCTGTAAAAGAAGATTATACTCAAGAAACAATAAGCGGAAGTTTTATCAAAAGGTAAAAAGAACGTGCCAAGTCAACAAAACCCAGCACAGTAGAGATGAAGGGTAAGCTTTGTAGTAGTCAGTCAGTGCTGAGAATATAATAAATTTATTTTGGCAGACTATATAACGGCGATAAAGACCAACATACCACTGTTAGGCAGAATGGACCATTCTACATAGACGGTGATAGGCAAAACTTCCAACCGGCCCGATGCATGAGAAACGAGACCCCCTTAACTGCGTCAATTACAAATGTATCAGTATCCTCAACATCGCTCATAAGATCTTATCTGCCATATTGTGTGAACCTGTAACTCTTCGTCAAAAACCTGATTGGCCCATTGGCCTCTATCAGGACATCGACGAATTGGACACAATGTCACAGTCAATAGCTATGACTTTGGGGTAGTAAGGGACTTTGTCTAACTTGGCTAAGAAAGCAATTGAGTAGTAGGACCCTATCCCGAATAACTAAAGGGATTCTATATAAAACCCTTCTTCTCATTCCAGTCCTGCTTTATGGCGCTTAAGCATGTACTCTGTCGAAAGCGGGTGAAAATATCCTCGGTCGTTTCGAGAGAAGAATTCTTCGTAAAATATTCGGTCCCATTTGCGTTGACAGGCTTTGGAGGAGAAGATTCAATTACAAACTTTGCGAGCTGCACAGAGACATCGACCGAATCAAAAAACTGCCCTTTAGTGGCTTATAATGTCTAGGACATGTTCAGCGAATGGACACCACTGCTCCGACGCGAAGTCTTTGAATCTAACCTGAAGGTACAACGCAGTAGAGGACGATCTCGCTCAAAGTGGCGCCCACAAGTAGAATGGAACCGAGCTAATTGAAGAAGTTTGTTCGTCAGGCCCAAGCAGATTAATGTTCTAGAAGTTGGTAAAAGTGCTTTGAATTGTCTTCCGAATAATTTAAGAACTCAACAAAGCTAAGGAGATTGAGGAATATATTCTCGATACTTTACTGAAATACTGAACATTTTTCAAATAGGTGACTTGAATAAGTTTCAGAATGACACTGAAACTGAAAAAGCTTTTGAAAAAAGTTTTTGTGCAACAAAGCAAACATTTAATTATGTACAGATGTAGTAAAAAAAAACACTGTACAACGATATTTTTTTCTGCAAAAAAAAAACCTGCACGTGCACGAAATCGACGAGATAAGCATTCAGACTAAATAAGAGCGAAGAAATAGGGAATTCGCCCGAAATTTGTGTTTCGATAAACGACGTAGATCGGAATTGTGACGATGTTAATCGAAATTGGGAATGAAAAAACCGGACAACGTAAATCGAGGCCTCCATGTATTCGTAGTTGGGGGGTTTTTGCTGGGAGAAAGGAACTATCTGCTAATTGGACTTGGTTTTGAGCTACCCAAGAAGTAAAAAAACACAGTTCTCTCGAAGTTGATAGTTAGCGGTATATCAAACCAGAGTAAAGAAAATGGAAGTAGTTATTAGTTGAATTCGACCAGCCATTCCTTTCGATAAAATTATACTTTTGGCTTTTATGTAAACTTTCTCTCAATGTGTTAATTTTGGCAAGAACTGACAATTTTAATAAATGCTCGACTTCCTCATTTAAGTTTTATTGCAATCGGCAATGATTGTCTTTGAATTGCTCGTAATCGCAGGCATTGACTTCTACTACTTATAAAAATCCACATTTTCTTTTTTCTTTTTGTTTCGTCTCTTAAAGATGGCTGGGTGCTGTGGGAATAGGGTAGGCACTGATTGGCTTTAACTTGGCAAAGCCCAGTGTTGTAACTGTTACCACACATCAATCGTGCTTATTTTACCTCCAAGTGGTAGCCATCGGGTACTGGATGTTGTTCACCCGGACGCGGCTTGCTAAACTTTTAAGCGCGAGTGCTGACCAGAAGACAAAAATAGCAGCACTATAAACACGACTGAGGACGAGTTCTCCAGATGGAACCAACGGTGTCGTGATAAACCTCCGGAGCGGAGATAGTACCTTATTCGGGCTTCTTCAACATATTTGAAGCTGAGGCCGATAAGGATTTCCAAGAATTAGTTGGGGTCTTGGAAAAGAGATGGTGGCGGAGGAGCCCTAAAGGGCCAACGGCAGCACTCACACCCCCGAAGTGGGTCACCGACATCGGTATAACCGACCCCTCATCCTAGGGGTTTCTAGAATGAAATTTTCTAGAATGGAACTGGTCCTCCAGGTTGGGGGTTGTGCCGTCGGGGTAACTGCCCGACCACGGAAAAAAAACACATGTTTTGAAGCTCCAACAAGCCTCGGAAACGGACGGATTTACTGTTGACGAACCATGCAAATGTAACAAGGACAACGAATTTCGGATCTGTACGTGGAACGTTAGGTCCCTTAATAGACCACGTGCAGCCGAACAATTAGCGGAGGCCCTAGACTGCTGCAAAGCAGATATCACCGCCATCCAAGAAGTGCGATGGGATGGGCCGGGCAAAAAGAGGATGAAAAACTGCGATGTATACTACGGCGATTGTTACCTACAACAAAAGCAGCGCCTATTTGGATGTGGATTTGTCGTTGGAGGTAGACTTAGGCAAGAAGTCTTAAGTTTCAAATGCGTAGATGAACGCCTCACGACAATCCGCATCAAGGCAAAATTCGCCAACATAAGCCTAATTTGCGCGCATGCCCCCACAGAGGAGAAGGACGACGACACCAAAGATAGGTTCTACGAGCTCCTGGACAAAACGTACGAGCAATGCCCTAGTTATGACATTAAAATTGTCCTAGGCGATTTTAACGCAAAGCTAGGAAGAGAGGGCATCTTTGGTAGCACTGTCGGAAAGTACAGCCTACACGACACCACCTCCGATAACGCATTCAGGCTGATCGACTTTGCTGCGGGGCGAAATGTTCTCGTAGCTAGTACGCGGTTCCCGCATCTCGATATTCACAAGGGAACTTGGAAATCTCCTGATCAGTCTACCGTCAACCAGATTGACCACATTGCGATCGACGCAAGACACTCCTCCAGTATTATGGATGTCCGAACTTTCCGAGGGGCAAACATTGACTCGGACCACTACCTTGTTGTAGCCAAGGTACGGTTGCGGATATCCCGAACACCGCCAAGGCAAGGAAATACTGCGAGGAAGTTTAACGTCGAACTGCTACAATCGCAAGAGATACCCAAATCCTTTTCCGATCGAGTCTCCCTCAATCTCTCAAGAGATCCTATGCAGCCAGCATCAAGTATTGAGGACCAGTGGCAACATTGCCAAAAAGCCATCAGAGATGCCGCCTCTGGTGTACTGGGTTTCATTCGGCCACCACAACGAAACCCCTGGTTTGACGACGAGTGCCGGCAAGCACATGCAGCTAAGCAAGAAGCATACAAAGCGGCGCTCCATAGAAGGACTAGAGCTGCTCGTGAGCTCTACGAGCAGAAGAGGAGAGACGAACACCGGCTTCTCAGGAGGAAAAAGAAAGAGCATGAGAAGCGCGCGATCGAGGAATTAGAGAGATGCTACTGCAGGAATGAGGTTCGGAAGTTTTACCAAAGGGTAAAAAGGACCTGCGAAGGCTACAAGGCCCGAACTGAAGCCTGCAAGGACGATCAAGGGAACATCGTAGTGGAAACGCAGTCGATGCTGAGGATATGGAAGAGCAATTTCTGCAGACTGTATAACGGCGACGAAGACCAAAATTCCGCTGTCAGGCAGAACGAACCATTCAAGCTGGACGATGATAACCAACATTTCCGTCCCCCCGACCTGGGTGAGGTTAAGATAGCGATATCTAAGCTGAAACCCAATAAAGCTGCTGGAGCTGATGGCCTGAATGCCGAGCTATTCAAAGCAGCCGGGGATGACTTGGTAAGGAGCATGCACCAACTCATCTGTAAAATATGGTCGGATGAAAGTATGCCCGATGAATGGAACCTCAGCATCCTCAAAAAAGGAGACCCTCTGAACTGCGCCAACTACAGAGGCATCAGTCTTCTTAACATCGCATATAAGATCTTATCTGCCGTATTATGTGAACGCCTGAAACCGTTCGTCAACAACCTGATCGGTCCATATCAGTGTGGTTTTAGGCCAGGAAAGTCCACCATCGACCAAATATTCACATTGCGGCAGATCTTGGAAAAAACCCAGGAACTTCAAATCGATACACACCACCTTTTCATCGATTTCAAGGCCGCGTATGTCAGCATTTATAGAGACGAGCTATATAGAGCAATGTCTAGTTTTGGCATCCCTGCCAAACTCGTCCGTTTGTGCAGGATGACGATGGAGAATGCACGCTGCTCCATCAGGGTCGGTAAAGACTTTACCGAGACCTTCGATGTCAAAAAAGGATTTAGACAAGGCGACGCGCTGTCATGCGACTTCTTTAACATCGTTCTGGAAAGAATTGTGCAAAACTCACGCGCCAACACCAGAGGCACAATCTTTCAAAAGTCCGTCCAATTACTCGCATACGCCGACGATATTGACATAATCGGAAGAACGCAGCGTGATGTCAGTGGAGCGTTCGTAAGTATTGAGGCGGAAGCCGCGAAGATGGGTTTAGCGGTAAATGAGGGCAAGACTAAGTATATGCTGTCAACAAGGAAGGACAACCAACATCGACGTCTCGGACAGAACGTCACTATAGACAGATATAACTTCGAGGTAGTTAGGGACTTTATCTACCTAGGCTCCGCTATGAGATCAGAAAATGATATCAGCGCTGAGATCAAACGAAGAATAACTCTTGCCAATCGCTGCTTCTTTGGGCTAAGAAGGCAATTGAACAGCAAAGCCCTCTCTCGAGCAACTAAAGTGACCCTATACAAGACCTTAATCATCCCAGTCCTGCTCTATGGCGCAGAGGCATGGACCCTGTCAAAAGCGGATGAGGTCGCTCTTGGCTGCTTCGAGAGGAAAATTCTTCGGGTGATTTTTGGTCCCATCTGCATAGACGGTGAATGGAGGAGGAGATACAACAGCGAACTTTATGGGCTGTTCAGCGACATCGACTTGGCCAGAAGAGTGAAGGTCCAACGACTGAGATGGCTGGGTCATGTAGAGCGCATGGACACAAATGCTCCGGCCCGGAAAATCTTTGAATCCTTTCCCGAGGGACGGCGCAGTAAAGGAAGACCGCGACTCAGGTGGCGCACGCAGGTGGAAGGGGACCTCAACCAACTGAGCGTGCGAAACTGGAGGCAGCTGGCTAAAGATCGTGCTGGCTGGAGACGCTTGTTGGTTGAGGCCCAGGTCCACCCCGGACTGTAGCGCCACCTTAAGTAAGTAAGTTCGTTTCTTAAAATCCCGCATATCTATCAAAAACGTTTAAAAATGTATATGTATGTATATGTATGATGCGGAAACTTCATAACAAACTTCAAGATTCCATTTCAACTTATTTTAACGCACTTCTTTAAAAATTTAAATGTTTCCTTCTTCCACATAAGCATTGAGTATTAAGTTTAAGAACTTTTAAAAAAGACCCGTTTATTTTTTCATTTATTATTTATTTATTTTTTATTTTTAACAACCGATACATTTTTTATATTATTTCAGTTTTTTATTTGTATACAAAATGTAAATGCATTGCATTCATTTTTTATTTATTTTTTTATTTTGTCGTTACTAAGAAGAATTTATTTTAGATTTCCATTTATATATTTAAAAATATAATAAATTTTGTATTCCTTAAAATTAACATTATTTAAATTAAACAACAAATATTATTATTCATCCTTTTCCAAACCTTTACGAATCTGATACATTTTCATAATTCTAATTTTTTGTTTTGCAATTTCAAAGAAATATTAACTGTTATAAATAAGAAATGAAAATACAAAAAAAAACAATATAGTAATTAAAAGATATTTTATAACAAAAAAAAAAGATATAAAAGATATAATAGAAAAAAATCCCTGCAATTTCGATCTGTTATTTATTGTTATAAGCTGTGTGTATGAGAGAAAGAGAGTTGATATGAAATAACCAAAAAAAGTGATCCAAAAAAGTTGTTAAGATTAACTGTGGGCACATCGGAATGTACACTTTTTCAAAAATTTTAAATTAAAAAAATCATTTACTGATATGAGGTATATTTTCTATATAACATGGTTATCTATAGTTTTTTTTTTCTGAGGTATTTCTATATTATTGTGGCACTTGTGTGTGTAAAGTTATCAACAAAACAAATACTAAAAAAATCCTGGCTATTGCATTGGTCTATTGTAAGGAGCGGGGTTGTTGTAGGGGATGCTTGTTGGGTTCGGTAACTATTGCTGGATATATTTACAGGATATCTGTGGAAGGGGCCGGGTGGGTAGAGAGTGATGTGTGTGTGTATAAATAAATATTTTTTTATAAATAAAGCTCTGTATATAAAAAATTGTACTATTGCATTGTATGGAGGAAAGTGATGGGGAAAGGGACTGTTGTTGGGAATTGATGGAGTGGTTGTGTGATGTGTATGTGTGTGTTATAAATTTTGAGTTTGTATATTAAATATATATATAAATATACCATCATTAAAGATTTTGATAATTACAATCAGCTAAAGAGTAGTTGATAGAAAACAGTTACAGGGTATTTAGTTTGTTAGACGCTAACTAGTGAACAACTCAGATTTAATTCGCTAGTGTCTCATAAATTGAACCCCTTTTTGCATTTAACTAATGGCTATTTAATTTCCCAATAGCTGATCGTAATGGTCTATCTTTAAGACACTGAATCAATAAAATAAAAACTTAAACTGTTTTAACAATAATTCTTCTTTGCTACTAATAAGAAGCAACGTATTTTTAACATTTTGATTATGTTGGACACGAATAATAGTCTCGTTCGTGCCCGGCTAAACCTATTTCTGTGTATTGAGGCAATATATGGAAATTTTGAGAATTTTGTAAACCGGTCTATGGCAAAAAATTGCAGGATTGTCAGAGTAGAATAATATACTATGATTGGCCCAAAATATGATGCATTTCTAACAATGCATCTTAGGCACTCGTATAAAATTTATATAAAACCTGTTCAAGTTTTATATACGTATTTGAAAATGTGTGATTATAGTAGAATATAGCTTAGCAAAAGAAATTCGTATATGTTGGTTGGAGCTGAAAGCTAGGCAACAAAATCCAGCGGTCGATTAAAGCCACCTTTACGATTCATGTACTGACGATATTTACGTTTCAAAATAACGTGCACTTCGCCAACATCGTTGCCGTCTACTTTTTTGTTTTTAGTCGTGTCGAAATTACAGAATCCCATCGTTTTTAACATCTCAATTTCTTCGGGCGATTTTCCTTCCAAGTCAGCTTCACTGATTTTAGGTCGTTCTGCTCTAGCACGTGATGATGTCGATGGGTATGCACGATCTCTGGAACGCGTTGATCTGGATCTGTAGAAAATATATGATTTGGTTTTATTAATAATTTTAGCAAAAATTTTATTAGTAAATGTCTGTCTCTTTCAATAAAATGTCAAAAGTTAGTCACATTAAACGTTGAGGCCAGGCTGGATAAACGATTTTGTATTTAGTACCCTACCTCCAAAATACTTCGCAAATGCAAGAATTCTCCAAATTCGAAAAATGAATTTTTCTTATTCTTCTTTGGGCCCAGGATAAACTGCGATAATGGGGAATGTGATGTCCGATGGGATTGCTGGGCATGATTCTGAAGAGAATTTTTGAAGACTCGTTTTTTGTCAGTCTACGGTCGGTTACGAAGAGTGTCATGACTGCAGATTGCTGCTAAACACTTATTAGAAATGCACGGCGTTCTTGATTTCTTGCAGTAGAAAAAACTGCAGACAACTTTTTGGAGTAATAACGAGGCATTATGCTTTTGCTAAGCACTTCAATAATATCTTCAATATCTGGACTTCGTGTGCACCACTCGCCTACAAAAAACATTATTTTGCTTTCCTCTGCCTATTTCGGATGAGGATTAGTTTAATTCAGTTTTTTTTTTTTTTTTAGCTAAGCAGTTTGAATTGATTTCGTATTTCAACTCGTATTTCAACATCGCGTGCATTTATTATCCTCCGCGATGCACGTCAAAAAGCAATGAAATTTTAATTCTCTTTGACTCCATCGGACCGAATTTCATTGTTGGTGGCCATTTCAACTCAAAACACACCTTTTGGGGTTCAAGATCCAATTAATAAAAAAGCAGACTTTTGTACGAAGCTGGCATGTTATTCGAGGTTAACTTTCGATGGGGAAACCGAAACATTGACATACCGATGCAACAAAAACACCTGACCTAATAGATTTCTTGGTAGCAAAAGATATAGCTAAAGAAATAGCGTTGATCTCTTGTTAAACCACTCACCGGTAATTTGGAAAATAAGTAACCGACTAATGAAATGAGAAGGTGCGCATAAATTAACCAGCAAAAAAACAGACATGGATGGCTTTTAAAATGATTGCGAAAAAATATTGCCTTAAATACATGTCGATTAAAACACCCCTTTAAGCCACAAGCAGCGGAAATAAAAGAACTTACTCGTGAAAACATGACAACATACCCGCGCTCTCTAACATAAAGCATATTCGAACTACCTTTGCGAAAAACTGAAAAAAGATATCCAAAATCTAAAAAACTGAATACGTCTGCTTATCTTAGAAAGCATAAATTACTTGCTTTGGAAAGCCATGAAAAGGATAAAAAGTAATGTAAGAATTTACAAATTTCGTTTATATAGTAGTAGTAGTTTTAGTTAAGCCGCTACATTCGCAGCTAGTATGCACTACATAGCATATAAAGACATGGGCAGTGGATGGAAAATTTGTTCAGACTTCTTCACCTGCTTGCCATGGCTCGCAAAAAATTTAGCCAAATTGGATGGACATCAGATATAACTTTTGAGAATTTATTATTCCCTGATATATGTATGTATGTACATATATCGATTTATGTATGTATGTCGTGCCTGCCTCTTTTTTTGCCGAACTTAGCCTATGTATGTATATCCTTAGCCTATGTATGTATATCCTTAGCCTATGTATGTATATCCTTAGCCTATGTATGTATATCCTTAGCCTATGTATGTATATCCTTAGCCTATGTATGTATATCCTTAGCCTATGTATGTATATCCTTAGCCTATGTATGTATATCCTTAGCCTATGTATGTATATCCTTATATGAAATTTGAACATAATCATAAAATGATATTTTTAAGAAAATTGAAATTTCTTTAAAATTGGAATTAGTAAAGTAGTGTTCATTTTGATTAATGAAAATTTGTTTTCCCCTGAATTTCTGACCGCTCGTATCAGACTTCAAAAAAAATATTCAGTCATCTAAAACATAAATCAACACAAGTAAGAAGTCCGCTTTTTCGAGATTTAATATTTTCACGAAACCAATGTATGTATGAACATATTGTACTGATAAATTTTACAGAAACTTAATTAACGTTTTCTGTATTAAAAAAAAGCTTATGGAAACCCTTCTAAACAGATCTACAAGTGCATAATTAATTATAAGCCTTCGCAAAACTGAACTAGTCCGCCTGCATTAAATGATATAGGTATGTATGCACATAAATATGGCCAAACTTACCTTTTCAAACTGTTTGACCATAGCATTGTTTCCACGGAAAATGTAAAACAAAACTGGGTCCAGTCTAATGGCACAAAGATATGAAAATTACAAAAAGTAGACATTATAAAATCGCCAAATAGTTGAATGCTTCTCTATAGACCCGTAATAAGTTTTGTTGTGGTAGTGTGGTAGATAGTATTAAAGATGTGTATTTTAATCGTATAAAAAAGATGTGAAAATGACAATATAACTGATGCTGTTCTCCCCATTCCTTTCGCTGCACTGGACTCGTGTGTTTTATCTTAAATAGCCACCCAACACAAAGTCACCTCATAATGGCTATGCCTATCCGCACTCCCGAAAAATCTAGAATCCATTCCAGAAATTATTATTTAAAAACAATTAACAACAGGCAACAAGTCGTATTATTGTAAGATTTAGAGATTTTTTTAGAACAGTTTACACACGATAAAATAATTAGGACAATACTAGTATATGTGCCCCTATATAGGCATTATGTTCGCCCAGAAATAATGAGAAATTATGTGCTAAGTATGATCTTCAAAGAAAACTGATGAATTTTACTGTTTACATTGGCAGCTGATTGCAAATAAATTAAAATATTAGCACCTCTCTCAAGTTCACAAAGCACTATGTCCTCACATACAAAACATTTGCAACTAGAAGTAAACCACTCATTTTTGCAAAATTCTGGTATTTTTTATGTCAAAAGCATATTTTTTTTTACATTTTACAAAGAACTAGATAGTTTTAATACAAACAAAAAACCAAAAAAAAAGTCAATTTTTCAGTGACTGCTTTGCAACAACATAGCATTCTTTTAATTAAATTCGTAATTGTATCTTATGTAATTTCACTCCATGCCGTCTCTATTAGTTTGAAAAAACCCTCCGCATTTTTGACGTTTTCTCGATTAATTCTTTGATTGACAATATCCCAAAGAGTTTCTATTGGGTTCAAATCTGGTGATTGCATTAATAGATTTTGATTCTAGAACTGATTGGAAGTTACAATTCATTGACCAATTTAGCAACAGATGTAAATGGATTCATTTTAGCCTTTCTAGTTAACATGTCCGTTTTCTGACTTGTTTTGCGTGGGCGACCACCACGATGCACCACAACTTCTTTTGTTTTGCGAAATCGGTTAGGTTAGTTCAAGTTTTTTTTTTCCTTTAAACCGATATTACCGAGGACTTTTTCCCTGTCGAAATATTTTAATGAACGTAATGAAACGATTTTTTGAGAGTCAAAAACAAAGTCAAGAGCTGTAGTCCAGGAAACTCCTGTAATTGCATATGATTCTGTTTGGTTAACATCTTTGCACCTAAAACTACAGGTAAATAATAAATGACTGCATTTTCGGTGTTGTAGAAAGTTATTTTATATTTTTTTTTACAAAACACTTATTTTTTTATTTTTGTGAACATACATAGTATTTTTTTCTTATCCGTGTGAAATTGCATTAGATGTCCTAACTTAAGCTAATCCAAAAACGAAGCCCTTTACGACATATCTTCAATAAGAGCCGCTCTAAGTTTTGTGGTGACTGTCGACGGCTGTGCTTGATTCAGCTTAAAGACGCTCTCTATAACTGAAATCTCCGTAGCAGTGGTACTCATTCCACAGAATGAAATCCAATCGTTAACAACCATACCAGCAGCAAGCACCTCACTACCTCGGTTCACAGTTCCTGCAACTAAAGGAACTTGCAACAGCGATGACAACTCATCTTGATCCTGAATCGATGTTTTCGGATGCACCATGCCACCCTGGTTACTTAGCACTGTGTACGAGCCTACCAATGTATTATCAGCGATAGTTTGTCGGAATACCTCTACGTTTAACACATCTCCAATAATCTCTTCAGTTTCTTTGTCCAAATCTGGATGAACTAAAGCAACATAATCATTGCAAGCAATAACATTCCCCAGGGCAGATAGTCGTTCTTCCACACGCTGAATTTTCACACTATCTGGTAAACTGTTCCGAAGATGCTGTAGTTCCACATCTGTAGTGGAACCTGGGACAAGTAATCCATTACGGTTTCCAACTGTAAGACGTCCAATTATGCGACAACCGCCAATGCTTGCATGAATCACTGGAATTGTTTCGGCCAATTCTGATTCATACACGCTGTAGAATGTTTCCGAACCCCCAATGGCAACCAAACAGTAGGTATTTGTTAATTTACTGAAAACACCGATATCGTCGTTGTTTTCGAACTGCACACGTAGAGCCATTTTGAAATATATTTTTTATTTTACAATTTTAATTTTTTAACTAATCGTATCAATGGATGGAACCGAAATGACTGATTTTTGGTATAGAAATTTCAATTTTTATGAAATCCGCACAACTTCACGTGGAGATAAGTTGAAATGCGGCGAGAAATGTCAAATAATTCACCACGGTCGAAAATGGCCGTTGGGAATTTTTTTGTTTTGAAAAGGACCAAATTTAAACGCTTCTCCACCACAAGCAAAATACTTATTTAAATAAAAAAACTTACCTTGCATTAATTTGTTTTAAAATTTATGATTCTTTAAACGTTTTATACTTATTCTTTTCATGGTTCGTATACACTACACTTTATTCACCTCGAACGCCTTCTGGATGATCTCTCACGACTGCGGCTCCTATCGCGTTCTCTGTCTCTCGAACGTCTTCTGGTTGCGCGATGGCTGCCACCATCACGATCTCTTTCACGCTCACGTTCGCGTTGCCTGGAACGACGTTCGCGTCGTTTCTTTCTTTCACTTCGCTCTTTTTCTCGTCGTCTGTGAGCGGGAGATGGACTGCGTCCCATTTTTATACCGTCTCTTTTCTTCTTTTACTTTTTATGATTTTTGTTTTGAACGTATTTCGTTGTCAACGAAAAAAATTATTTAAAAAAATGCCTATTGGGGTGACAGCAAAAAAAGCAGAGTGGTAGTGACAACGAATTGAAAACGTTTGATAAAAAATATTCTAATTTGTAAACTTAGAAGGAAAATTTGGGGGAATAAGACAATATGCGCTTACCGTTCTTAATTTTGTGTCATAGAAACTTAATTGACACCGGCATTTCACTTAAAAAAGAAACTTAAAGAGCCGCCTCGCCGAACGACGAGCGTTCTAAAACTTTTTCCACTTTTTTGAAAAAAAAAAAAATTGACAGCTGAGCGGGTATTTTTTTTTTACAGGATGGGAATTTTTTCGGGGTAGAGAAGAACAGAAAAAAATAGTCGTTATGGTAAGATTACACTGACATTATTTTTTATTGACCTTAAAAAATTTTTTTCGTGTAAACCGTGCTAAAAAGATGCTTTTGTGTAAATGCATTTTACCTCTCAAACAATTTTTTCTTGACGCAGTTCAGCTCTTCGATTTGAAAATGAGCACTAAATACGAACAATTTTGGTTTCCAAGTTGTCAATTGTTGCTGATTTATCAATATACAACACTAACTTTACTCCACCGAAAATAATCAAGAAGCCTCAAATAGCAGTTTGTAAAGGCTATAAAGAGCTTTATCGCCAAACACAATTGTAATACACAACAACAGCCCAATCGACAAATCATCAATTTAATGACGGCCTTTTTATGTCTCTGAATAGTTACTACTGACGACAGATTTGGATTTTCGTGTGCACTTTCTTTTACACCAAGACGTGTTGGTATTTAGAGAGTTTGTAGTACGAAATCTAACCACAGTTTGACGAATGGACTGCTCAGACGGACAATTATGTGCGCCAAAAAAATCAAGAATTGAAAGTCTATAATTCTCGCAAATCTACGATTAATTTTAAAAGTAAAAATCGCAACGATTTTCAGATCATACTAAATATGAATATCAGAACGAGGGAGAAGCTCGATTAGTCAATTATAATTTATTTTTAAAAAAGTCAAGTCAGTCATTAGGCGTCTTATGGTGAGAAGTATGCAAAACAAAGTGAGAGCTCCTCACCAAAACGATCCTCAGTCAATCTGGTTTAGTAGCTATTTTAATATTTGAAGATTGGTGCACCTGCTCGGTATCAGCCTGACACTGGTTGTCAAAAAATTCGCGCTGTACAAAGACGAAATGTGTATTTTATAAACAAACTAAAAATATTTATCCCATTAATTATATTTTTCTTTTTTCCCCCCCGTCCATTTTTTCCCCGAAATACAAGATATGTCAATTTACGGAGGGCTACCAAACTCTAAAAATCAAAAATCTAAAAAAAAATGCCTTTCAGGGCCATCTAAAATTGAGTGTTACAAGTATTCATCCTCTCACTCTCACTTTTCACTGAAGATAAAAGCTAAAGTATTTGCGAGTAATTTTTTGGTGTTGTACTCCGTGTTAATTTTTTTTCTCACCAAAACACGCCTATAGACTGTATGTCAACAAGAAAGTAGACCCAATTATGTAAGTTATTGGTCGTTTTTGCTTTGTATTATGAATTAGTTTCTTTATTTTTGCCCCTAGTTGCACCAGGAAGTATGGAGCAGGGACGTGGAATTTAAAAAAGCAAACGTCTCATACGTGGTTGGCGTTCTCAATGCAAGCAAATGAACAATGTGTTGCTCAAGTGCTAGGTATCTACATCTACAAGTACACTGTTCCATGTAGTTAGAAGCTTTCCTGTCAAAAACTAGTTTAAGGAATTATGCCGAAACGCTATAAAATACCGTTTGATTTTTTTCTTTTTTAAAGTGTGGCACAGGTTTTGAAACACTTGGTTCAAAAAATATGCCAAGTAGTTTCGAACTTTATTATATTATTTTATGGTTGATAAAAATTTATAAACATTATCTTTCGCAATTTTTACTACTAGTTATTACAGTGCAGGTTTTATTAAAATCCTTCAAGTCCTGTTAATTTGCATGATCATCTACTTACGCATCAACTTCTTGCCACAAGTTTGGTTCCGTTTGAAAAACGCGTTACTATTCTTTCAACAAATAAAAATAGTTTCGCTTACTAGATCGAGTTTTTAGTCTTATAAACGGCTGCACTAAACCTCCATATGTACGTTTCTTAGATCATCCAGCTCCACAGGGAATCGTGTAGCTCCCAAGAATGTCCTTCCTTTTGGTGGCTTTGCTTCTTGCTGGTACGGTTGTCAAAGATGGGATTTCATTCCATAGAATGAACGCCAACGCTAAGTAGATTTCAGTTATAGAGACTCTCCTTAAGCTAAATCAAGCAGAGCCGACGACAGTAACTACGAGACTGAAATTTGCAATCGATTAATATAAATAACAATAGGTTCCCAAAACATTATTTTTAATAATTTTTGTGTGTCTAAAATAATGTTGCACATATGCATATACATAATTCAAAAAATAAATTAGTTTCGTATTGAGTCGTTGATTTGATGTCGTTGCATCTTAAAATTCAACGTCTTCTCACTAGCAAATGGCCGTTTATTTCTAAAATTTCCCATTTTATTGACTAATAATTTCCCTTCATTTACCATCCCAGTGTACTTTTCTGTTGGTTGACATCATCAACATCGCACCCCAACGCACTTCAACCAAACGACCCAAGAGTGAGAAAGGCTCACCTCATCTTCTCTTACTCACTCCAACATGAAATAAACAAAATCAAATGCATTACTACCAACATTTCCATAAGAAAAACGCTAAATTTTCCCCTAAATCCAACCAACTCGCTGGAAAACCACTTTTGTCTAACAGTCGTCTCGTCGCCAAGGGAAATTCTTAGCAGAATCAAAGGAGAAGCGTATTGCATCGAACGTTGCGCATCCCGATTGACGAACGCGTTGTGTTTTCAATATTTTCTGTTTTAATTGTTGAGTTTGGTGGATCAAAAAAGGTAAATTTTCCAAATTCTATGTCATTAGTGGCAAATTTTGACTAAAAATCCATTAAAAGTGTGTGCATCGAAGTCGCGTAAGCGCGTCAGTAAGACCATTAAAAACCTGTTCCAATCGGTCAAACGGGATAAGGCAACGCGCCGGCATTGCCACCACCCTACGTGACGTAATAAAGTGACAAAAATGAAAAAAAAAACGAATTAAATACGAGAAGAGATGCAAATTGTGGCAATAAAGATGTTTGAAAAATAAATTTTCCTCTTTTGCTTATTTTCCATAAGAAATCCTTTTTTTATATATTTTTTTTGCTACTCTTGGTCGATACGTCAACTGGGCGTATGCTTCTAAAATATAAAAAAAGGGAAATTTAATTTTTTCTTCAACTTTGCTACTCTTTCGTGTTTGTTTTGTTGTGTGTATGCGTGTGAATTCCTACAAGATCTCGAAAGAAAAAAAGAGGAACGAAAAATTTCCCTCTGCGCTTGATATAACCGCTCGGTACTTGTGTGCTGTGTGTATACGGTTGTGGTCGCGTTACACTCGTTTTTCTGAAGGAAACCCAAAAGAAAACATATATTTTCCTTTTCTAATTCCAGTCGTTGCGAAATATAATTATTAAAAAATCAAACAAAGTTTTCTAAATGCTTGTGTCGTTAAATTAACGGCAAACTTTGGATTATATTTTCTCGCATTCTTCTTGGATTAAAAGTTTTTTTTTTAATTTCTCATTCGTATTCCAAATCAGCGAGCCTGGACAGGAGAAAGGCAGAACGAAAAATCAAAATTCGGTAAGTACTTTTTTTTTTCTGCGTATATGTGCGATGTTGTGCGGTCTTTTCTATAGTTGGCGTGACATTTCCCCCCGTTCTCATGAACAAGGGGATTTTTTTTGGGAAATTTCTTGCACATATTTTTTCGGCTTATTCGTTGTCTTGTGGAGTTCTTTTTTTCGTTATTGAATCCGCTGTTCCAATAAGAAGAGTAAAATCAAAATTTTAAGATATCAATTGAAAATTCTTTTACATTCGATTTAGGAAATTTGCTGGGACTTTTCTTTTCTCCACTATCATCAATTGCCGGTTGTTAAAAGATTTGTAAGTGAATGGAATTTTTTTTATAAATTTTATCTCGTATAAATTAGTGCAATTAATTAAATAAAAATAAAATTGTACATATTTGGGAAAAAAATTGGAAATAATTTGGACTAGCACAAAAAAAGAGAGGTGAACAAAAGTGTACTATGTGATACATGAATGACGTCACCCTTCGTTTATAGAGACAGTAGATAGGATGAGGGAGTGCAATAAAATTTTGAAAAGTTTTATTAATTTATATTCAAGTCAAGTGTTACACCCACCTGAACAAATATTTTATAGAAATTACGATCAGGCGTTCCAGAAAACTTGAGTGAAATAAGGATAATGTGGGTCTATTTGGCGGGTGATAATGTAGTCTTTTTTCTTGACCTTTTCGCAAATCCTGTTCCCAATTATAATTGCACTGCTTTTTGTAGTTGCAATTGTTCGTAATTTTCAAACGCCTTCCTTTCCGAAGTAGCCCTGTTTCTGTCTCCTTTTTATTTAAATTTTTTTTGATTTGTGCAAAATGCAAAGAAAGTGTCCGTCCAACAATCTACCACACTACATAATGTATGTATGTATGTACATATGTACACATGGTACCATGCAATTAAGGGCGCACATAAAAAATTAGGGTGAACACTGACTGTTCGTGGGCTGTTTCTTTAGTTAGGTTTGGAGAAAAGAGATTCCATGGCAACATGCGCGAGGTTTTTGCCATAAAAATGGTAAAAACAAAAGTGGAAGGAGGTGAACGTTTTATGTCATCCTTTGTTGGTGAGAATCGACACATGAACCTTAACCCTTGATGTGAACAGACAAAACTGAATTTTATAATTGAGCTAAAGTTGTGCTATATTGAATTTTCATTCACCATGCGATTTTATATTGTAACATTTTATTGTACATACATATGTCTGCACACCTTAATGCGTGAAGTAGTATTACCAAATGTGTGTTTAGCATACAGCACCTTGCTTTAAATGTGGCCAAGACGTATTCAGTCGTGCCATTGGAAAATCCCGAAGAAAAGATAGTATGGTTCCTGGCTTTCTGTGAAGTAACTTCATTATTTGAATTCACACACCGGGTCTTGTAGTTTCTTTTTGAAATTGCTATTAAATTTGCGCCATCTATACACATACATACACACATACATATGTACATATTTTTCAAAGATTGTTGCATGGTTGAAATGATTCCGATTTTTTATGGAAATTAAATTCATTCAAATGGCTGCTGCGGCTGGTTTAGCAGTAGTAGTTCCTAATTGACTTGGTTAAGTTATATACGTACCTATCAAATTTTGCGGAACTCTATGGTGCAAAGCAGTGAAGTGTTGAATAAAGCTAAATTTATCCACAAATTTGAAGGAGAGCGCAATGCAGTTCTTGATGCATTTTCGCAAAAAAAAAAGAAAAAAATAGAAAGATACCTAGTTTGGCGATGAATCCTTAAATTTAACCGACCCCAGTCAACAGAAATTTCAAACATTGTTATCGATCGGTGACGAAACGTGAATCATGGAAATGGATCTTCCGAGGCGACAATAATTTAATAAAAGTGAAGCGTTCGCGGAGCTCTGGCAAGAAACGGGTTGTCATATTCTTCATAAGTGCGGGTCATGTAGCCTCTATTCCACTGGAAGATGACCGTACGGTTAATACTTAATGCATTATTATCTGCCAGATGTTTTTCGAAAAGTGCACCGAAAACAGCGAATTCTTCTCGATCACAACGACGCACTATCATACAATGGATCTTAAACTGTACAATTTCTGACCGCTTCAAATGTGGGGGTGATAACTTATCCGGCGTATATTTCGTTACTCGTGCCTTTTTTACGTTCTTTCATGAAAGATAAAATGCGCGGCGAATTATTGAGTACCTCTAATTCCTTCCGAACTCAAGCATAACAAGATTATGATATCTATGAAAATAGAATATTAAAAAATCAGATTTAATTTCCTAGTTACATAAACTAATCATCACAACTTAAAGAATATCATTTTTAATAAAAGAAATGTAGAATACATTTTGAATGAAAATTAATACCAAACATATTCGTATTTTCCTTTAAACTTTTTCTAAGAATGAAATGTTATTTGAACTTTTAGGGAACTCATATTTTTCTTTTTCTCCGAATTCAAGTTATCGAGAACCAATTTCATGGGAAAGATGAATTTATAATGTACATATGTATGTATATGCTGATATGTGTGTATGTATACACATGCTTTCGCTTTGAGAAACGATGCTTCAACTTATCGTGAAAATGCAATTAGTACTACACACATACGAGTATTAAGATTTCATGAAAACGTGATTATATTAAAATGCAAGTTTACAAGTAGTAATCGCGTTATTAAAAAAAAAAATAATAAATTAATGAAACAAACAATATTGTTGAATTTAATTACGGACTTATTTATTGTTTCTGAATTTAATAAAATAAACTTTGCTTATCATTTTTAAGAATAATACCGGGATTATTAAAAATTACTGCATTATCGAGATTATAACTGCAGTTTTTAGTGTGACCTTCTCTGGCTACTACTGTGATTCCAGGCTTCTAAACATGCAATTGGTTAAGTCATAAACTGAGGCATTCGATCTGAAATGTGTTCTATAGGGTTAAGTCTGGAAAAGCACACACACCAGCTTAGAGCGACCAGTTGCATCATCATATGCAGTGGCCGGTACTGAGTATCCAGGATTTGGTTCGCTTGCGTTTTGCTTCAGTTTAGGATACATGACATGCAAAATACAAGTACGTCAGGTCATCTAATTCATGCATTTTAAATTAACGCCTTGTTAACTTAACGTACATGAAAACTGATTAGCAATCATGACCAGAATGCTTATATATCTTTTTCGGATTTATCTTCTGGACGTTTCGAGATTAATCTGTATATAGAAAGTGGCAAAGCTATCGAATATTGTTGTCACCCGCCAAGATGGGATTCTAGAGTTCTTGGCAGCTCATAGACTGAAAAATTGCTCTGTTAGGCTTCCCAAACTCCCGTGTTTTTTGCTTAAACTGGAATATTCTTATTACATACTTTCGTTCTAGTATGACAAAAAAAAAAGAAACAATGTTGGGCGCCAATTTTTATTATCTTTTTGTTTTTATATTTTCCACAAGATAAGATAAGAAAACGTTGGTTTTAGTCGATGATACCTACACAGTTGTATCGAATACATGTGGCCGTCTAACTGGACTTGGTTTTGTGACGAATAAGGTAGAGTCCGGAACTACGATGGCTATCGAATTCCAGATAATGAACTCTTAATGTTGACTCGTCTTTTTTCATAGTTCTATAAATTATAATGGTTTTTAAACTGTTTTTGAAACAAGCTTTAATAAACTGTAGCTTCATCTTAAATATTTGATTTGCTTAAGCGCCTGTATAAAAAATAAGGATACCAATACATTGGTTTTGTCCAATTTGTATACCTCACACGGAGTGCTGATTGCTTTTGATTATTTATTTGGATTATTAATCACAAACTTAAACTGCGACTGCTAGGAACAAGCCGATGAGTTCATTTCATTTTTATTAGACTGTTTTTTTTTTTTTTTTATGTAATAATTTTTATTCCCACACCTATTATTAGAACTGAATTTTTATTTTATCAACAGTTTAATTTCTTGTTGTTTTGGGGGTGACTGTTTTACGACCATAGAAGAAAAATAAAATTTACGTTGTCTCAATACAACTGGCTCGAGTAATCTGAATAGATTATTATGCTGTTTGTAGAGCGGAGATATTTTCTCCGATGTAGACCATTTTTCTGTTCAGAATTTAAGACAAATGTTTTTTATTGCATTTGATTTCAAAATTAATTTAAATACATACTTGTACAATGATGAAGAAAATGAAAAAGATTACTCGTCCTACTTTAAAGGTCTTTAAAAACTTTATGGGTCAAAATAGTGCGCGACATTTTTACAAACGATAGTATGATAAACATACATAGACTAGTTTAAAAATAAAAGTTTGGTGATTTCTTTTTGAAGAGGGTGTGTCGCTTTTAAATTTTTTTAACAAAATACAAAATGCTCAGCACACTCCCATCATACATATGTATTTGCACAAATAAAAGATTACTGGAATCAGAAATTTTCAGTCATTATAATTTAGTTTTATATCAAGAAATAAAGCAATCTCGTTTGACTTTAGTCTATCTCATATCTGCTAAGAATAAGATATTTACCCACCGGTATAGGTTTTATTGTATATTTTTTTAGTGCAAATTCAATAAAGCCTGAAAAGTGAATACTGAAACAGGTTTACATAATACATACTGCTTGTATCAGATGTACATATGTATTAATTTAATTGTGAACTTCTTGCCAAATTCATTCATAAATTTACTTTTATATTGCTTTTACGCGTCACTGTGTAGTATCCTAAAATTGATTCAGTTTTCCTTGTACATGTTCAATTGCAGAGAAATTTCTTCCATTCTTCACCAGGTGTTTTTAGTTTACTTAAAGTATCATTTACGGTGTTAAATTACACTTCCTATGAGTTATTGATCCGAATTATTTTTTTAATCTTTCTCATCAAACCCCTCATTGAAGTTAGTTGAATGAAAGGAATTGTATTAACGAGCAAGCTTATATGCGTCATAGCAACAATACAAATATTTGGCGGAACAGACCATACATAGTACGTGGACCTAGCTTCTCGCGACTTTTCATATTGTGCGCTCTATATTTTTCGCACAAATGGAAGAGACCTACAGTTTGGAGCCGTATCCGAAACGATTCCATAATGAGGGTTCATTGATTTCGGCTGAAGGTTTCCCTCTTTTTTCAAGAACTTAGATCATGCAAGATACTACTAATTATACATTTCCAAAAAATAAAAAATACATAGATAGCAATTTGGTAGCTGGTGAAATTTAATCCAAAATATTGTCTCATTTAAACAACGCAACAACTTGCTCTTAATGTTAAAACTTTATTTTGAAAGCCATCGAATTCCACATGATTTTTATAAATGAAAAAAGGAAGTCAATCTAACAAAAATCCGTCCAAAATTTAGTTTGCCAAATTTCAATTCACAAAATCATAATACGCATGCTAAGGCAGTTAAAAATTGCAATCAAATCGTTAACTCAAAAGAAACAAAATAGATTCTTATTGCGCACAAGAACTGCTCTCTTAGAACATCAATACACTTTCCGTTCTATCATCAGGCTTCTTAAGTTCATTTGCATGGAAATCTTCAGCGACATAAATTTTGGATGTCTCCATAAAAATGTTCAGCGGACATTTTGGACCGCGCATGCACTTCTGGCACAAATTCTCATTACCAGAAGACTGAACCAAGAGGAAGGGGGAGTTATTTATATCAGGACCGATTTATTTATTTCTGGAGAGGAAATACACAAAACACTGTTACGTGTTATTGTTGCATGAGTTACCTACATATTACTCATTCTCACATACATACATACGTATGTTTATATGTATATGCAGCGAATGATGCAAAGGTGTGCAATATATGCGCATACATAATAAATAGGAAAAGAAATTGCGGTTAATATAAAAATATGAAGAACTAAATAAGTTAGGACCCGCTAAACAGAACGAAAAAAAAACCGATAATGAAGGAAAAACGACAGGGAAAAACAAAGTGAACAACCAAACATGCATGTCGTACACTTTCATTTTTTTATGTGTATCTGTGTTTATATTTTCACTCTCCGATGATTCTGTGAAAATTCCAATTTGTTTAGGTAAACATTGGCGCAGTGTGGAAGTGTCAGGTGTACAGGGTGTAACATTGACGTTACGGAAATTGCTGGATGGGATTTCAATTGCTGGTGGTCATTGGTCGGTTAGGAGAGTTTTTGTTTAAATAGGAAGTTGAGGTATCAATTTTCATGAGAGAGCGATATTATGTTGAGCAGAATTAGTTTTGACATGGTCTGTTTGTTATTCATTCCTAACCACAAGGTTATTTGTGAACTTTCAGTGATCGAATTAAATTCCAATTAAGTCGTTTTCAGTGGCACATTTATCTTGCGCGAATTCGTTCTACAATTTCAGTGTTTAAAATTAATTTCGTTATCACTTTGTGAACGGAAATACTGGCACAGAAATAATCTGCTCTGGTATTAGCACGAATGAATAAACTACTTTGTATGAAGTATTTTTTTTTTCAGAAAAAATTCACATTAGCATGATGCTGCTGTCTCTAGATGACTGTGATGACACAATTGGATCACAGGGTTAAATCATTTAAATGAACTACGTCATTCTTTGGGTATGACCCATCTAATTTTCTACTTAAAGAGAGATTACATATTTGTGTGGTATACGGTGTAGGTAGAATTTTATATTGATGCAGAGTGGTAGCAGGTGTTCGGCCGCTTGCCAGAAGCCTAAGTCTACCATGTATGGCAAATCTGCTGCCTTTGATCTCTGTAACAAGTTTCGTCATAGATGCCTGTCTTTCGTCTTCGTTTCGCCCGGCCCAAACCATAGCATTTGCTCGAAGACGCTTATATCTGCCTAACAGCAATCTAGGGCCTCTGCTAAATCTTCGGCTGGACGTGTCCTGTTAAGAGTTCGAACATTTAACGTGCAAATCTGAATTTTGTTGTCCTTATTTCGTTACTAAGGGTCAACAGTTAATTCGTTCGTCTCCGAGGCGTACTGTTGCTTCGTAGCTATAGGATTTTCCGTGGTAGGGCGACCACGCTTACGTTCAACTGAAAGGCTTTTCTTAAACCCATAGGACACATGATTGGAATAACCTATATATGTATGTATACCAGTAATCCAATTAAGCGATGTATACACTGCTGTTGCCCAATTAAGGATTCATCAGCCACTAACCCTTTTGTTTTCAGAAATACCTACATACCTTGCTTTGAATTACATACATATGTCGAAGTGGCTCATTCTTAGATACGCTTTCAAGACTTCCCAAATGCCTTTCTACCTGACCGAGTCAACAAGAGATGTCTCGTGCAGCACATACATACATACATATGTACATACATGTACCTATGTATGTACATATGTACGTATATGTATCGGGCGGAATGAATTGGGCTCGGTTTGACAGCTATCCCTACCGTAAGTTATATCGTTGGTTATTTTGTTCGCCTGCCTTACTTTTTTCCAACCACGTTTTCCGAATGACATGGCTTGTGATTCGCATAAAATTAGTTCATGTTACTTTGAAAAGCTACAAAGGCAAGCTGTCAGCGCAATAAACCGACTGAACTTCCTATTCTATTAGAAGGCGGATACAATCTGTAGTAGACTTGGGCATCATTTAATATTTCAGTTTTTTCCTTTATTTTGGTCAGGGCTTTTGTGTCACCGCTCCGGTTGAGTGAGTCTTTTTGACTGTAGGCGGAATGCTGGTCACCATCGGTCTTAAACACCCTACAGAAGTTTATTTTTAACATTGGAAGTGCAGGCGCTGTCAATCTATTTTTTGTTTAAGCAGCCTACTGGGCAATATGTATAGTGCTCCTCCACATAAACATACGGATGAACATAAGTAATAAGTACCCCACCCATTGATATATTAAAATTATTCTATAAAAATACTTTCCTCAAACATGAGTTTTTGCAAAACCTATTTAAAAAAATGTGCACTGCCACAGTTACACGTCTATTTCTAGAGTATCGTGCTATCTTATCAAAAAGAACATAATAGGTTCTGTTCAATGAGTGACGATAGAAATCCTCCCTTCAATCGGTTGCTTAGTCATACACACATAGACAGAGTTAAGTAAAAATTATTCACACTGAGAGTGTATTTCCATGTTTTATGGTGTAGATATCTTCTTCAATCGTCTGATTATATAATAGCCTTCAACTGATGTCGTCATCAGTTTAAGAGTATATTTCCAAGTCTCGCAGTCACTAGCACAAGTCCGCAGCACATGCTAAGAGTTGTTGATATTCTGTGATTTTTTGTTCCGAACCGATTCGAATTCTTTATTCCTCTTATTTTTTATTATGAGCTACTCTTGATTGCATAAATTGAAAAGACAGGAAGGCACACTACCATCACTATTAAATAGGTGGTGTATCTTTCATAGTTGTATACAATAAACGACGAATGAATGGAACCAGAACCAGGAGCAGCAGTAGTACTGCGAAAAGCCACACACTGGAAATTCGCATACAATAAATGTATCTGAAGAGCGAAGTAGTACACACCGACACTTGTTTGGCGCACGGACTCTATTCTGTCTGTGATTATGTTTGCCTATGTGAGGGGTGGAAAATTTGATTTGCAATTCGAAATTATAACAATGACTCTGCATGTGATTTATTTGTGTCAGTTTTCAAATGAATTTATTTAGTGTTGGCTTCCCTTGATCCGAACAAAAACGAGAAAACAGAGGCATCTTCTCTACGGCGAATTGTTATGTGTGGATGGAAAGAGTATACGTTTTATAAACTGGTTAATAGGTTATGTGGAATTCTTTTGTTATTGACTGATGCGAATTGAAATAGAAATTCTGTAATGTAAACAAACAAAACATGACGATCAAAGTTTAGTAGGGTGTGGCATAGTTCTGTGCTGTTTATTTTTCGGACCTGCTTTAAAACTGGTGTCGTCTATTTTTTTTTTACCCACAGTAACATTTATGTATATTTGTAGTGATATGAAATTACTATAACGTTGGAATGTATGAGTGAAATACAGTCGACTCCCTCTAAGTCGAATTTTCACGGGAGATCAAAATTAGATCTAGTTAAAGGGATTTTTGGAAAAATTCGAGTTAGAGGGAGGGATTCATACATATACATACATATGTATGTATGTATGTACATATATTTTTTTTTGAAGGGAATGCAAAAAAAGGGTCGAAAATACGAGTTAAAGGGAAATTCGAGTTAGAGGAGGTTTGACTTAGAGGGATTCGATCGTATTACATACATATGTGGTGTGTATGTATATGTGCATACATTTCTTTTTAATATGGTCTTAAATGTTAGTTTCTTTATTATTATTGAAGAGAGTACGCCTATTGATTATTTAAGAAAAATAATTTCATTTAAATGGGCACCCGCCGCAGGTTTGGCAATAGCCCATCCTGTCAACCCAATGTTGCAATACATTGTAGTTTGTTTGAGACCCGATTTGACATGGGTGCATCATTTGTGTGTGAATCGTTGAAATAATAACGGCTATTGAGAGTTCGTCATAAAAATGTCCAACGTTGTTAAATGGCAGCTGCGCGGTGAAAACAAACTAATGCGGTCCTATCCTTTGTAAAACTTTCAAACTGCGGTCTTTATGCTTCTTACCTACTTTATGCTTAGTACAGGTTGAGAAAAGAAATGAGAAATGGAATTGATGTGAATGGTTGTGGTTGGGTTAATGAAATTAAAAAAAATTTTAAATTTATTTTCTCTTTAGGGAATACAGCGAAAACTCTCCCAACGGACACTCCTATTAGGCGGACATCCCTCTTGCGCGGACATTTTCTCCTAAACCATTTTTTTTTATATTTTTCGGACCAATTTTACCTCTTTTAACCCAACGCGGATACTATATTTTTATGAATTGTGAAAAACGCCTCTCTTAGAGGGACGCTAACCCCTTAGTTACGGGCGCGATGCACACAAGTATGCCATAAATTGTACGTCTTAGAAAGCCCAAGGTTGGGGATTTCGGGAATAAAGTGTTTGCGATTTTCGTTTATTCTGTCTGCTTTGTCTTATTTTGGCACGTTGAATTGAAAACATCAGACTGGCAAAAAGACAAAAACTTAGTTTAAAAAAAAATGGAGATTGTTGACGCGTATGAAAAACATGTGTAAAGGTGTTATTCATTTATAAAGTGCATCTCCCTTATTTGACTATTCATCAATTTTAAATAATAAAAAAAAAATGTATAAATCAGGCCACGGACACTTTAGGCGGACACTACTTTTAAGCGGTCAAAAATTGTCCGATGGTCCCTGTCCGCTCAAGAGAGTTTTTACTGTATGTAGCTCCGTGGGCGTGGGCTACGCAAAAACATTGATAGTTGACGCAGGAGTCAGTAATGCTTAGTTCTTACATTTACATATGCATATGTACATACATACATACATATATGAGTGTAGCCTGCCAATAGTTTACTTTATTGCATGACTAATGTTGTATGAAGGACATTGATTTTAATTGCCGTGAAGAATTCATTAAGTTCATGCTTTCTGACCTATGTGTGTAGTGTGGTACATCTCTTAGTGCTTCGTGTCAATAGCTTCAAAATTAAGCAACGAGCGGTAATAAAAGTGTACTGTGTAGACACTTAAAAATCTTACATTCTATAAAGATGATAGTCTATCGTAAAACAAAACGAAATTAACCAGAAATTTTAAAGAAGCGAACATTTATTTCTTCTGCAAGGTTGGAAAATGAAGTAAGAAGCATACCGCTACTGGTTTGAACAGTTTTACTAAGTTAAATGCCAGCAATGGTACTACTTGTCTCTGCACTTAGGTCGCCATATTTATTTCTGGAGTAAAATCTGTCATAATTATTAAACCGCATTTTTAGTGTTCTGATGATGTTTTTTCTTATTTCTGCACCTAAAAGAACCAATATTCTAAACAGAGAGACGATTTTTTCATTAGTGAGATCAGAATATTATACGCGCTTACAATGCAACTTAGGCAAAATCTAATTTGTGTTTTGTAAAGTGGTACCTTTAGCCCATTTCATAGTAAGCACTCAGCCTTAAAATGAGCTTACTAAACCAAGTGGACTCCCAGATTTTATTTTTCCGGTAAAATCTGTTTTCCTGTACCATGTCTGGCGAGTTCATAAGCCTTGCCGTTGCTGGAATGTCTTTAAAAACCGACACCCACCATAGGTAAACATTGAATAATTTGCTTTTTGAAGGGTTTTATTTATGAATCTAAAAATGGAGGTGTGTGCTGTTTGAGTCCATTGTGAGGTGGGTCTAATAAGTCTTATGACTGTATTGGCTACCATCTGTTTGTCAAAAATATATCTGGAAGCGTTAGGTGAAATGAAATGTGTGCTACATCGAAGGGTGTTGTTTTGAGTTCCCCGCTGATAGCTTACCAAGCGGTTCTCTATACGTTCTCCCTAGATCGTTGCTGTGCATTGTCTTCTTCAATGCAGACGATCAAGGAAAACATGAGTACTGGCGTGATGAGGGTAATGAGTAATACGGGTTTGCAGTCTCCATTTATTTGGTTTATTTATTGTTTGATTTCCAGTTTCATGTTAATAGTAATCTTACTTTTAAAAGCAAATTAATTAATTTGCCAAGCGACTGCTCCACCTTTAGCCTTGATAGGCTTATGCTCTAACGCTGAAGTGGACAGCAGACATTTTTTAATGCTATTGCGAAGGTGGATAGTAGAAGTGATGTTAGTTTAATGGCTCTGACATCCTTAGGACTGATGTGAGAGCTTTTGCTCGTTGGCGGTATAAAAATTATACTAACTTTTGTTAACAGCTAGGAAATGCGGACAATATTCAGACTTTCAGGATAACTTAGAGCCAATGCATGACGCTATCGAATAACTGTCGGAGCTCAGCAGCGACATATTTTCAGCCCAATTCGAGTTATGGCCCGTCAAAGTTGGACACCTCTAATTTGGAGGTATAACCACTTTAAATGGTATAACTTCTGAACTATTTGTAGCTATACAATTTGAAGACACAATTCAGTGGCGCATAAAAAATGTTCAAACTTAGCTTAATTTTATGCAGCCACAAAAAAGTTATGGTTCCGTAAATTCAAAATTATGAAAATTTGATGGTTCAATTTCTTACTTAAAATGCATTTTTCTCAAAATTTTTACTAAGTAAAAGACCTTTTTTTACGAAACTTTTATCTTTAACAAATTTTCTAAAAATTATGTTAGATAAATTTTTTACGTACGATTAACGGAAGTTGTAGTAAAAGTTTAGCGTAGTTTTGTAAGACAAAAAAAAGTTAAAAAAAAATTACAACCCTGGGTTAATTTTTAAACTTTTTCTGAACACAACCGTGGAATACAACCGTTAAATAGAGTCAATGCCAATTTCTTAACACATTATTCGTTCTTAGAAATAAAACTATTCCTTTCTTATTAGTTAGCGAGCATCTGCTACTTTAAGTAACTTAATATTTCTAAAGAAACATTTTTTCATTGTTTACATGAGAGGAAACGTAACACTCGAATCTTTCCGAAAGAAATTTTTTTTAGGCATACTCGAGCATGCATCTGTATGTATAGGTTAGGTTAGGTTGAAGTGGCTGCCAGCTAGAGTCGCCAGCACACTTAGACCAAAGAGGTCCGTTGTGATACCACGTGGATCATGGGAGAATCCTCCCTCCACCTACTCGTATTAAAACCAATTAGAGCTTCTTATGAAGCGTAGGAGGCTCTTGATGTCAATATTCATCAGGTCGCCTATATCATTATAATAGGGAGCTCCTAAGTGGAGTTTCCTTCTACGGGAGAGAGCCGGGCAGAAACAAAGAAGGTGAGGAATAGTTTCCTCCTCTTCTTCATCCATGCAGCTTCTACAGAAATCGTTCGCAAAAAGGCCCAGCCTTGTGGCATGCTTGCCTATTAGACAGTGTCCAGTGATGACACCTATTGTGGTGCCGATATGCAATCTGTTGAGAGAAATCAAATTCTTAGAGCGTTTTAGATCCAGCTTTGGCCAAATCTGTTTTGTCGCTAGACATGTTGAACCACTTGTCCACCTAAGATTTGCACTCTCGATAGCATCCAGCTTAAGTTTAAGTTTGCGAGTAGCGATTGGAATACCTAAGGTGCCGTTGTCCGGCAAGATGGGTAAAGTTGTTCCTTCTTTGGCGAGTTCATCGGCCTTACAATTCCCTGGAATATCTCTATGCCCCGGCACCCAACACAGGTGAATTTTGAACTGCTCCGCCATCTCCACAAGAGACGAACGGCAGTCTAGGGCTACTAAAGAGTTTATAGAGGTCGATTCCAGGGATTTGATTGCTGCCTGACTATCAGAAAAGATGCGGATATCTCTAGCAGATATCACGTTTTTCTTAAGCCAAGATAGGGCTTCTTTTATCGCCATTAATTCCGCCTGGAACACGCTGCAATGATTAGGAAGACGGAAGGAGAGCTTGAGATTAAGCCTATCAGAGAAAACACCTGCACCAACCCCGTCTTTGGTCTTTGACCCGTCTGTGTAGAAGTGAATTGAATCATCTTCTAAAAAAGTGTCGTCCTCCCAGGGATCTGGGATGGTGACAAGGAAATTCTTCTCAAAATTTAGACGTGGGATGGTGTAGTCCGTGTTTTCGGGAGAGATTTTGAATTTATTCAGAATAGAGGCGTGGCCGAATTCTTTTCTTGACCACTGTTGGGTAGCTTCAAGGCGAACGGCTGCAATCGCTGCCATTTGCTTGCTATATATATCGAGGGGTATTAGATGGAATAAAATGTCCAGTGCCGCGGAGGGTGTTGTACGTAATGCTCCGCTTTTGCACAGACAAGCTGTACGTTGGACCTTACTTAGATAATCGCGATTTATAGCTTTATCTAAGGCTGTCCACCAGACAATCACCCCATATGTGAGTATCGGTCTAATGATCGAGGTGTAGAGCCAGTGAGTAATTCGAGGTTGTAATCCCCATTTATTCCCAATGGCTTTCTTACAAGAGAAAAGTGCTACTGTAGCTTTCTTTACTCTTTCTTGAATATTAGGTTTCCAACTAGCTTCCTATCCAGGATAAGACCCAAATATTTTGCTTTATCAGAGAAAGTTAAGCTGGTTCCATTAAGAGAGGGAGGGTCGACTAGCGGAATTGTATATTTCCTTGAAAAGAGTACTAGTTCAGTTTTGTGGGGGTTTACACCCAGACCACACCGAACTGCCCATCTAGTGAGCTTATTTAAAGCGTTTTGTAAGAGTTCCTTCAGAGTATTTAGGTGCTTTCCCGAGACGGCCAAGGCAACATCATCTGCATAAGCGATCGCTGTGCATCCCTCGCCTTCCATGATTATCAATAGTTCATTGACCACCAAATTCCACAGAAGCGGGGATAGAACACCTCCTTGTGGAGTGCCTCTACTAACAGATCTTCTGATAGACGTCCCACCCAGCTTTGAGTTGATAATCCGACCATTGAGCTGTATGTATATATGCATGTACCTATTCCTCATATTCTTTTATTTTAACTTCCAGTCGGAATTATAGTTTTTTGCATATGTATGTATGTGCATATATACATACATATACACCCCCACAGTACACACCATACAATGATGAAGGAAGTACGAGTACTTCTTTAACCAATTTAAAGTCATCTTTAACGGTCTTCCACCTACACTCAGATATGATTATAGAAAAAAAAGATAAAGGCACAGTTTGCCCGCCCCCTTTAATTGCAATATGCCCACGATATGATTGTGTCTCTTGGCAATGAAAGGAAGCCATTAACGATGATGCTATATGTCGCAACTGTACCCATGAGTACTCATTAACTGGCTTAACAACTCCTTGAACTGCGAGAGACAAGAAATAATTCTTGGCATTAATGCGAATGTACATGTGCGATGCGATGGTTTAGGTTTTGGCCGTATGTTGCCCCTGCTTTGAGTATGGATTACGAGTGCAACTCTGCGACTGGTTTTGTAACTACTTGATTTGAGTTTTGTTTTTCATCGCTTCCTCAGAAGAAATAAAACAAAAAGTAAATGACTACATTTAAGGTAGAAGGAAGATACAAAAACTGGATATATCTCCACTTCCGTTGCATGTGTAGTCTTGCATCCTGTTCGATACTAAGTCAACCAAGAACCTGTAATCTATTCACAAAATGCCATGCCAACGTAAAAATATTTGAATGTCAAGGTTCAATTATTAGCAATCTGATTTTTAATATATGTATGTATGTACATATGTATGTATGTACGTGAAAGTAGCGACGACAACGGTTATTTATTTTTGAAAATTGGTCGTCATATCCGACACGTCGCTATATACCACGTTATGTCCGATGGTGGAATAGTGTATAATATAAGGAAAGCAACCAAATGAAAGGAAAGTGGTCGTTGTAAGCGACTTCCACTGTACATGCGTTCCGTGTGTCTCGTCAATGTAACGAATATAATTTCTATGTGTTTTAAGGAAAAAAATATTTATTAAGAATTTAGAGCAGCAAAATTCAGAGCTTGACTGTCCAACAAGAAAGTTGTGAATGACCAGAAAAGCAAATTTAACGTTGGATACCTTAGCACTCATGGAGAAGCCAGAGGCGACAGAAAGGACCTTAGCGAAACACTTTTCACTATGCTTTCACCATCCACAAACGCCAAAAATCTGCGATATTATTATTGTAATATCATCAAATAGGTAGCCGAAATAACTATTGGATACATCCGATATTATTATCGTAATATCTTCAAATAGGTAGCCGAAATAACTATTGGATACAACCCACCGCCCAAAAAGACCCTGTGGAATAATGATGAATGCATACGCCGGAAAAGACCACCCCAAATGCAGTCAGTGAAGAAACAGTCCCCCTCCAAGTATAGAAGAGGTCAGTGCAGCTATCAAAAAGCTGAAATAACAAGGTTGCTGGCTCTGAGAAACTGCCAGCAGAGCATTTCAAATATGGTCGTGATGTTTTGGTAGAATGCAGATTCAGGGCCTAAGAAATTGTCGTTTGAGCCTTCTCTGGCAATTTTAACAATGATTTTATTTCCTATGATCGTAGTATGTCCTGAGATCAAGTTCAGCCTTGTGACCAAATTCAGTGAATGGGGATATAAAAATTATGTTTTTCTTGTGCAATCCAAGCCTCTTCTCATGAATTTTATTCAAATAATACAAATGCATAGTATTCGCTAAACATAATTGAGAAATTAGTTTTCACATTTATTTTTGGTGAACGTTTAACAAATGTGGCACCATCTTTCACAAGATTTTCTCATATTTAACATAATTTATGATGTAAAAGGTACTAAACCCTTTTTTTTCTGATATGCCTACGGCCTAAGCTATCTCGTACACCTTTAATCGCATATTGTGCAATACCATATTGTGTACCTTCTCTATGCGGTTGTAGTTTTTGATCGGCTTTCATGTGGATTGTTCTTAAAAGCTGTACGGCCACGTTTATATTCAATCATCCATTTCCCTTTATGTATGTACTATATGTAAATCTTACTAACATCGTATGAATCTTTGTTGACGATAAACCGTCCAAACCGAATAATTTTATCACAGCGAGATATTCTCCATTTAAACGAAACGCACACAAATGTCTGATTTGAGAAAAAAGAAAAAAACGTAGGTACATATGTATGTATAAAGAAAACTACATGGCAGACCAAACTTGACGTTCATTTTTGTGGCACGTCAAAAATAAAAAAATCATTGATATCAATCCATGTACAGTGGACTCCCCCTAAGTCGAATTTTCACGGGATACCATGATTTGTTCGAGTTAGAGGGAGTTTTGGAAAAATTCGAGAGAGAGAAACAATTTTTTTTTTTAAAGCGTTTATTTAATATTGTTAACATAATTTAAAAAAGTTAACTAAAAAAATAAAAAAAAAAAATAGGAATGCTAAAATTTGGCGAAAAAATTCGAGTTAGAGAGATATTCGACTTAGGGAGAGTTCGACTTAGGGAGAGTCCACTGTATTTAGACCGAAAACTTTTCATCTTGCTCTCGTAGGTTTCTTATGCCACTCATCATAGTATAGTGGGATACCACGAACACCTTCGAAGCCATAGATGGGATTGTTTCTTAAATCTATCGATTATTTTTCAATACAAATAAAAACAAATACTTGGCGCAACAGACGTATATGGTCCAGGGCCTAGCTTCTCGCGACCATTCGTGTTGTGCGTGTTATATTTTTCACACAAATGGAAAATGGACCTAAAGTTTAGAGCCATATCCGAGAGGCAAATTGTGAAGCTTTCTCTTGACAGTTATTACTCTCGGACGTTTGTCAGACATTCGCGATAGGTGAAACCGTGAAAAAACTTTTTTTGTGTTTTGGGATTCAAACGTCGAACCTCCCGCTCAGCGATCCAATACACTAACCACTTGAGCCACGGCGCCCGAGTTTTTCGATATATCATGTAAATGACAGAATGTGGAAAGAGAGCAGCGAAATGTCAACAAATTCCCCCAATCCTACCAATATATACATATGTACATATGTATGTGCATACGATAAGTATGGAAGTATTGGATTCTTGAGTCGCGGATGAGAACAACTAACAATTTTCACTCTAGCTAGTTTTATTTTTATTTTCAATTAATAAAAACAGACCGATGAAATCAAAATTACATAGAAGAAAGTATGACATATTCAATTAATAAACAATTTTAATCAAAATTTCCTATGTTCAAATTAAAAAAAAAATTCTAAATTCAAAAAACCACCAGCAAAATGGCCGCTTGCCGATTTTTCAGCCGAGCGCGTCAATTTAAACCGAAGGTATGTTTGATTACGAGATTAAGCGAAACAAGCAATTTCTTCCTGTCTCTCTCTCTCGCTCTGCTTCTCTTTGTCTCCCTATAGAAAAGAATCGATATCCAATATGTTCGAAAACACAAATTTCGTGAAGCTGTGAACTTTATGAGGAAGAATTACGCTGATGAGCCTTTAATGTGTTCAATGGGAATCACTGAAAAAAGCAGAGAAACGCACCAATTCCTCTCAGCTCTATGGCTGATCCTACTTAGATCGGGTACTTGCTTAGTATAAACTAGCCAGGCAACGTGCGGACATGTCAAAATATTGTTGCTTTTTTTTTTTCAGAATTATCCCTGGCAGCAGTGCATCAGGGAAAAATTTGTGGCTTGAGCATTAATTTTCCACATTCACAGGGAGAAAACTTACCAAAAGATATAATCCTTAAAATGACCACATTGGTTAAAACAGATTCCACTCGCAATTTACTGCTTTCATGGGATAAAATTGATCGTGAGGTTTCAATGCATTTAAAGAAATCACCTGATGGTCGATTAAAAAAGATAATGGAAGTAGCTGGGCTAGCGGTGGACCCAAGTTATCGACGGAAAGGCATAGCAAAGAAATTGATTGAGAGCTCGGCAAATTTGGCTAAGATGTCAGGATTCGAGTATATACGCGTAGATTGCACAAATCCGGTGACGGCAAAAATTTGCCATCAACTCGGGTGGCAAAAGGTTTGGGAAATGCCGTTTCTACAGTTTAAAGGGGTTTCAGCCGATGTATATGCGTTTTATAACGGTAAAACTAATGACAAAGTTATGGTATACCTTCAACCGGTGCGTTCGGATCTGCATTAGACAGAAACACGGCAAGAATTGGTGTGTAAATTATGGCATGAATTAGATGATTAAAGTGAATTGGTAAAATAATCTTTTGGTTTTCATACACAATCGCATTTTATAGCTGCAGAGTTGTTGGTTTCCCATCCATTACGTAACTTTGAACTCATTCCTAACGTTCTGAATTCACCCTTTACCGTTATGCACCACTTTTGTTTATGGTTGGCCTCTTTTTGTCATGTTGGCTGAATGAATTTAATTGCATGGCATGTTTGGTAACTGAATTTACTTTGCGCGGAGGGTGTATCCAATCAATTCTTGTTTAAAGTTGTTCATTCGAGATGAGATAAGGTTAGGAAATTCTAGGCTTGATGCGTAGACAACTATTAAAGAACCATTTTAGCTGGCGCATGACAGTGTTGGTGATCTTCTAGGTACCACACCAATAGTACTGGTAGTAGTACTGGTTAAATAGTCGTAGCCTGATTTTAGTGCGTAAACATCACTTTTCTAGCATTTCGAATGCAGGTTTTGTCTTTCCGATCCTGCTGCCCATTTCAAGTTCGATGCCACCGTCGGGCGAGGCAAGCCTAGGGGCTTTCGTCTTTGTCGTACTAAACCTCAGTTTTATCCGAACTTGTGCGCAGCAGTTCATAATTGAACGGCGAAATTCGAAAAATTGGATGACTTGTAGAAGTTCCCAAAACGTTCACATGTTTGATTGCATCTCATGTTAATATGTTTCACCTCATGTGTAGTGGAAGTCGTTATTTTTACGTACGTACAATGTCCAATATTGATTAACATTTCGTTAAGCATAAGCACTTGCGTATCCGAGCTATTCCAAAATTATACTCTATTTTTATTTTAATCTTTTATTTTTAAAACAACGAACAGACAGATAAAATAAAAATTCCAAAAAAGAGAATGACGCGGCTCTAAATTAATAAACAAAAAAAGGACGTATCAACTCAAAATTATCTATGAAGTAAGATACGAATAAACGATTAGAAAAGAACAATGCCCGCCGGGCGGTTTTTAAAAAGACTGTACCAATTCAGATCAAAGGTGTGTGTTTGGAGATTTAATTAGACAATCTATTCCCCCGCTTTCTTTCTGTCTTCCGATAGAAACCAATCTACATCGAATATGCTCCAAGAAAAAGATTTCATGAAGCTGTGGGGTTTATGGAAAGGAATTTTTTTGACAACCCTTTTGTACATTTAATGGGAATCACTTCTCGTGATAAAGAAATGCGGCACTTTCTTTCGGCGCTATGGTTAACCCTTCTTAGATCCGGTAGTAAGCATAATCCAGTCAATGGGTGACTATATCATTTATTGTGTTTTCCAGACTTGTCATTGGCAGCAATGCATCGCAACAAAATATGTGGTCTGTGTATTAATTGTTCGCATATACAAGGAGATGGTCCATCAAGTGATGTACTCCTTGAATTGTCTAAAGCCTTTGCAACAGATGCTGCCCGCAATTTGATGAAGGCTTGGGATATAATCGCCCGTGAGCCACCGGTACCTAGTGGAGAACGAATATTGGAACTTGCTGCGGTAGCGGTTGCTCATGAGTATCGGCAACAAGGTATTGCAAAAAAACTGCTTGAGAGTTCGTCAAAATTGGCCAAATTTTTGGGATTTAAGTATGTACGCGTTGACAGCACAAATCCAGTCGTTGCAAAAATTTGCGAACGATTCGATTGGCAGAAGATTTGGGAAATGCCTTTTGATCATTTTAATGGTGTTCTCATCGATACATATCCATTGCGAACAAACAAAAATAACATAGTTAAGGTATTCCTTCAACCTATTCGCTCTGATACATTGAAAAATAAAGGAAAAAAGCGTTTGTACGTGTATATGTTTTTTTTTTGATAGTTTCGAAAGCATTGGCTTCCTACCTGTGGGTTTCCGAAAGCCCCAATGTTATAGTTTTGTTAGCTTACATAGCCAGAAAATGAGCTTCATTCGAAGACGATTTTTCAACATTTTCCAGCATTGTTCAAGTTTAAAATTATCCACTTCTTTTAGCGGAGGTTCGACACTACGTAAGTATCTGTGAAAATTTCAAACGCATTAGTGCTGCCAGCGTCGAAATAGCACGCACTTCAAAAAGAAACCAACATCTGGCCAGTCATTCATTTGACACTGCACTATACACGTTGTAACAACGGTGTGACATTGCTTGTGTGATGAAAATGGATTCTTTGTTGTTTGGGGATGATGGCATCAGAAGGAGTGTTAAAGCGTTTCTGAAAGTGTTTTGTTCTAGCTCGAGCACTGGCGGCAGAGGATGTGTTCATCAGTTTTGTGTCCTCAATCGTCTGCAGATTTAAGATTTATTTATCAATCTCTAAAAATGTATGTCAAAGCGACACGTTGCAGAAAATAGACTTACTGTTACACTTAAATAGCAACCTACGATTGTTCATCAATTAAAGGCAAGCGATTACTAACCGCATCTGTAATTAAAAACGCTCATTTTAGCAATTCGCATTGGCTGGCAAAACCGCCCGATTTTACCATTCCCGTCTTCTTCTTTTGGGGTTTATCGAAGTCACGGGTCTATGCTGACAATCAAGAGAACTCAGCGGCCCTAAAGGAGAACATTGCACGCAGAGTGGAGAATTTATCGCCAGAAGTTTTGAGAAAAGTTATGGAAAATACTGTGGAACGAGACCGAATGTGTTTATGTGCTGGTGGCGGCCACTTGATCGATATTATCTTCGCGAATTGTTGGGAAAAATGTGAACATAATCAAAAGACAGCACCAAATCTTTTTATTTACAAACAAAGTTACTGCATTAGAAAATAGGGAAGGACTTTTGCGCCTAAGTCTAACCTTACACGACGTTGTGTTCTTACCAGTGAAAAATATTCCAAAGTTCTACTTTAGTTTATGTTTATTTTTTTATTATTTGATTTAAAAACAGACAGATAAAATAAAATTTTCACATGACAACATGTCTCGGCTCTTAAACTTTAAAAAAAAAAATTAAAAAAAAATTCCCTAATGATCATTTTTAAAAAAGAAAACAACGAAAAAGGATCTAATTTAACAAAATCCATGCAATGGCCAGTTGTCGATATCTAAGTTGTGTGAGTCGGTATAAATCAAAGGTGAGTGTGTTTACAACTTCAACAACTTCAATTAGACAAAGTTATCCCTTTCTCCCTATGTTTTACCCATAGTATCCAATCGACATCCAAAGAGCTAAAATAGAAAAATTCCCAGAAGCGGTGTGTTTTATGAGAACGTGTTACCTTGATGATCCATTAATTCGTTCGATGGGAATCTCTGTGAGTCAGAGAGAAGCGCAACGCATTCTTTCAGCTCTATGGCTAGCTCTTCTTAGATCCAGTACTTAGTATATAAATCCAATCACCGAGGAGTAAATATAATTGATTATTGTGTTTTACAGAAATGTCACTTGCAGCATTGCATTGCAACCAAATCTGTGCTCTGTGCATTAACTGTCCAGATACACACGGAGGGTACGCTCAAAACGATATACTCGCTCAATTGTTGAAAATTGTTAAAACAGATACATCCCGCTATTTGTTGCACTCATGGGATAAAATTGCACGTGAACCACCAATACCCAAGGGGAAACGGATAATGGAATTGGCTGGGTTAGCGGTTGCCCGTGAATATCGGCGGAAAGGCATTGCAGAGATATTGGTTAAGAGTTCAGTTAAATTAGCCAACCATTTGGGATTCGAGTATATACGCGTAGACTGTACAAACCCGTTTGCGGGGAAAATTTGCGAACGACTCGGTTGGGAGAAGATTTGGGAAATGCCTTTTGATAAATTTTATGGAGTTTCAACCAAAGAGAACCCGTTGTACGATAAAGAGACTTACAAAGTAAAGGTATACCTACAAGCTGTGAAATCGAAAAGTGACAAGTAACAACCTGTGATTGATAATGGGAACAAAAAATAATGGCGAAAGTTATATAGTAAATAAAAATTTTGTCGTATAAGAGTAAAAATTTAAAAAATCCAAAATATTTGTTTCATGAGTTTTACCTTATTGTTTGAATGTATGTACATACATACGTACTAGAGCAAAAGTTAATTTATTAGGGCTTGGGGCTGTTGAACGAGGTGAATAGTTTTTTATTTTGGCGCCGTGAAACCTCAAGAAAAAAGTTATAAACATGTTATAGGCAATACGGTTCTCTGAAAGGCATTAAAACTAAAGTGATGAAATTTACACAAACGTACGTATGGATATACATACGTACATCGTACATACATATGTATGTCCTTACTTTGTGTTTTATTTTTATGGCTTTAGTACGTGGTCAGGAGAATTCAGGTCGCATGCTCTATACAGAAGCGCTACTGAAAAGTTTGCTGCCGTTTTTATGTCTTTTTTCTATAGCTTGTAAAATGTAGTTTTATGTCCTGGAGACTATTCATAGTGACAACCGCGGGTCCTTTTAATACGAATTTGTGCGTTCATGTCATGAATGGCGTATGTATGTGTTGATATATGTACATACATATGTATGTGCGGGTATACCTTTGTTCTTTGGAGAAATATGCATTGACATAGCCATGAAAATCACTAAATTAGGCACAATTGCATGTGTTTGTATAAAAAGAGTGGTTTCACAGGGAAATTGTGCCCACATTTTTGGCAGTCAGATGGCAGCTAGTGCTAAGAGCCACTCCACAGTTGATATATACTTAGAAGGCCACTCCTCCGTTCGTTAATTCGAAAATAAAATCCTTGAAAATACTGATTATAGCACTCGGAGTAATGTGACATTGGTACAGCAGTAGTCCTAAAACCAATAACGAGGTGAGAGAAGGTATTTTCTTAGGTGCGCTAAGTATTAGTTTTTTTTTCTTCTACATTCTTAACAGTTGCAGTAGAAGAAATAAATAAATTTCATAAATTTTTGTAGATAGTCAAGCAGCCATACACGGTGGAATCAGTATTACTCACTTCAAATATAGTTCTAGACTGCCGTAGTTCTCTAAGAGAGATAGCAGTTCAATATTCACCTGTGTTGGGTGCCGGCACAGATTTCTTGCAGACAACTGCAAGGTTATTCATCTCTACAGGCATGGTTCAATTACAAATTTTACCGAAAAAGGCAGATCTGCGAATTTCACTTGCTCCATTTTCTTTGTATTTATCTAGCTCTCTCCTATAAAAAAGGAACTTCAAGGCTACCTTAGCGACCTTGCACATGTTTGAAGATTTTCGGAGCCTCCTACGCCTTATTAAAAGCTCCAACTGGTTCTACAGGTAGGATTGGGACTATTCTTAAGATTCTGATGCATCGCAATGAAACTTGCATTGAGTTCAAAATGTACCTCATCGCCAAAGATAATTCTCTTAGCAAAATATCCGTTCACTTGCTAATTTTCCATCAACGAATTAACAAATTCTTTTCTCTTAGAATGGTCTTCTGGTTTGAGTTCTTGATTCAGTTGGATCTTGTACGCATGCAGATGCAGATTTTTTTGAGAGCTTGGTTTGAGTGAACGTCCGGTATCGGAACGTTTCCTCAAATTTTTCAATTAATTTTTTAATTGATGACTCGTTTGAAGCTTATTTCGACCGAAAATTCGACGAAGTTTTCGACATATTTTAGCAAAACACTAATAACGCGTTGTTCTTTCTTGTTCCATTTTTACTTGTATCAATTACAACAACGGCAGATGTAATATATGAAATGCTTAGGGTTGCCAATCTTGTAGAAAAAAAATGGAGCAAAATTAAAATTTGGCACTTTTATTGGGACAGTCTTTAATCTCTCCTTTAGTCGTCCAACACTACTTATCACTTTTCAGGGCTTTAAACCTTAACTTTACGTTCAATAGTTTAACACTTAGTCAATGCGTTCAGTTGTTCTCCAAATAAATGCAAGGTATACGAACAAAGTTACATTCTTAACAATACATTCCTCTCGACGTGCCTTGGATATAGTAACTTTGGATCTACCAAAAAAAAAAAATACGCTTCGTCGACTAGTTCTCTCTATCGTGCTTATTGCCGATGAAATCACCCTCACAGAAGACTGCACCAGTCTTTCTTTTACATTTCCACAGCACATTCAAAGTAGAAATCAACTTACAACACTCGAACACCTCTTGGTATTGATTTTTTCTTATCGCTATTTTCTGAATCAATAAGCTGCCAGGTTACATTCTAAACAAGCGTTTGTTATTTTTTTTTATCGCCCTATCCAATCGTTATGTAACTTTCAATTACATTTGAACAATTTGCAAAACACATGACATCACTTGTCGAAAGGGTAAGTCGTTTGTCTTGATTTGAACGACGGCGCGGCGCCAAGCATATTGAATTTTTATCGATTTCGTTTATTTATTTATTTATTTTTATTTGTTATACCTACCTGCAACAACTAACTTAATAGTTTGGTTCATTTTCTTGGAATACAATGTAACATTACGCTAATCAGGTTGTGCAGTGGATGTCCTGAATTCGACCTCAATGAATTTCAATTAATTATTGGATCGCAACTAATGCTAAATTATTTCTAGACGCATTTTTGTTACTGTCTGAACTGCGGTCTGTGGTTTGGCATTCTTTTTCACAAGAATCAACACACAAAAGTAGTAAATTTAATAAAAAAATATGAAAAAATGTGCGCTCATTAAGAACTATAAATTACCTAGGTGTTAGTAATAAAACTTTTTCTTCTGAGTTGTATACATTTACAGAGACTATGAATTGTAAAATCTCGCAAATTTCTTAGTTTCTGTAGACTAATTTTCACACCATAATAAAATCTTCCTAATTTTAAATTTTTTTCTTTTATTTTCAGATTTTTTTATTATATTGACCTAAATTAAGAAACATACGTTTTATTATTATAAAGGTGAGTTTTTTTTTTGTAGTAATAGTATCTCATTTAAAATAAATAATTAGATTTAATGGACATCAGATTGAGATGTCTACATTTATTGACTGATTTATTATTCAAAATGTACATAACAGTTTACGTACATACCTAGATTTGGGTATAGAAGTCTAGGTCAATTTATTTATTTTTACGTGTTTGCTTACTGCTGTGATCCACACGGGCTATTCTGCATTTGTGGACCGGTTTCTAAGTAGTCTTCCTTACTTATGCACATCCTGGGGTACCTTATGAGCCTTTTGGCATTAAACACGCCTACGTGCCATCGTGTTCGTTTCCTGGCGGTGCAATTGATCTCCATCCAGCTCTTTTCCAATTGCTGAGATTACTTTTCTACCGCCCAGCGCCACGTCATACGAGCAGACCTTCCTGTATTTCATTGCATGATTTTTCGTCCTTACGAAGAGTGTGACCACAGACATTTGTTTTTTATAATCATATCTATACGTTCCTGACCCGATCTCTCATTAGACTTTTCGTTTGAGAAACGATTTGATCAGAACACTTGCAATATGTAAGCGGTTAACAAAATTTTACAGCTTTTTTATGACATTGAGGGACACTTCGGGTCCTGCAGTGATATAGCAGCACCGACATACATACATATGTATATGGCCGCTAACGCCTTACTCTGTACCACCGACAATCGGGACGATAGTTCTAAAGTAAATAAAGTGTTTCAGAAACTTTATTTTTGGTCGAAATGAATCCCATTCACCAGCTGGTGTAAGGAAATTTAAGAAAAAAGTTTGTGAAACGGAGATACCCATTATTCACATTGGTCACAGCGTTAAACAAATGCATCGGCCGGAAACTACTCAGCATGTCTAAAAAAAGTCAAACAAAATCGAAAAATTAGAGATTTTTGGATACATGTGCATATGTATGTAAATATTTTAAGGAAATTTCATCATCTTGGGCTGACGCCATTCATTAGTTTTTCAGTGTTTTCCACATTTCAACTTAAATAATAATAATTACACAAAAATATAAATAAACTCTCGTGTATTTGAATTGCCTTACAGTTGGGAGTTAGTTGTTCGAATGGGCCGTTCTTTAGCCATATAATTACTCCATCGATAAATGTACTATTGCAAGCACAATGGGAAATGCCTTGAAAGCAATTTAAACTTGGCTCAGTTGGCTTTGGTTCAACTAAAAATGTGTAATCTTTACGATTTGTTGTTGTATCTATCTATCTATCTATCTATTGAATTGCCTCTCTGACTCTCGTGTCTCTGTTGACTCATTATTTTCAATTTTCGTATTTTTAGACTAAGAAAAACGAGAAAGAAAAATGCGACATAAGTAAAGCAGAAGAAAATGCTTTCGATTTAGAATGAAACTAAAGAAAAAAAAGAGACCAAAAGTGACGCGAAAGAATAAAGAAAGAGAAAGTTCTTTTCTCATATTTTTGTTAAGTAAAATTTAAATATTCAACCGGAACTAATACAACACCCGTGTTCGACCTAAATTGAGATTTCCTTTTCTGTATTTAGAATTAGAAATTCAATCACAACCATTTTTCTTTCCAATTCTGCCTCTTTCTCTCTTCGTCTCTTCCTCGTTTCTTCTTGGACTCGTTTTTGTTGCTAGTCTAGCTACTTTTTTCTTTTTATCATGACATCATTTATTCAAACCGCAGACAGGGGGAAAAAAAAGTCAAGTATACTGTGCGTACGTACTCGATTATTGTCTAATTAAAAACTTCCTTTTGCTCATTGGAATTACAGATACACATAGCGGTTTAGTTCAGTCGAATAAGAGAGACACACATAGAGAGAAAGAGGGGCAAGTAAAAGAGCGAATATATATTTTCGATTCAGTGATTCATTGGCTTTGCGAAAAGTTGCTCCAAAGAGCCGGTTTGTGCTCCAAATGATTTACTTTTATTTTATTATTATTTCGAAGAAAGGTATGAACTTGGAATCTTAATTTAGCACTCTCCCTTGTTAATTTGAATACTACACCGTTAATGGTTTGTGATTGTTTCAATTGAGAGAATAAAAGGAAATCGAATAACTGCGCTTGCTCTTGGGAAGGAAAGAGGAGAAGATATGCATTTGTTATTCAGCACACGTATTGGAAAACGATTAACGTACAGCGGACCTATTCTTATGGTAAGGTCTTTGACCGACCGGAATTTTTTATTTTTCTTTTTTTTTTCTGGCAATTGGGTTGGTTCAATGCGATGTTATCGCGAAGATGAACAATGATGTAATGCACGTTTACCTTTTATTACTCTACGGGTTTATAGGAAAATATGTATGTACATATGATTGAAGTTGCTTGTTTGCTTGTTTAAAATTCCGCGAGGGTGAAAGGTGTCCGAATAAAAGCGCCGAATTCAGTTTTTTTTTTATTAAAAAAGTGGCAATATTTTTATTTTATTGCAACTTGTAAAAGTTGCGATTAAGTACTCTTCTTTTCCTTATGTTGGGCGAGGTTACGATCAAGATTATAGGCATCATAACCCTCCCACTTTACTGCATCACTACTGGTTCGCCTGTGGGGTTCGTCGATTTGACCTCAAAAAATATCTGCAAGCCTTCGTCACTGAAGCCAATCAAATGCTGCTGTTTTTGCAGTTGTGTGATCCAGGAGTTTTTTTTGGTCTGCCTCTCTTCCGCGCTTGTGGAGGAACGTTGATTGGCATTGCCTTTTTGACAGGGTTCTTACGATTCTCCTTTGAATATATGACAATACCAACTGTGCCGGATCTTTGAACTTCTAATTCTGTCAAGCTTTGTTACTCCTGCTGTCATGCGAGGCATCTTCATCTGAGCTGCCGCTAATTTGCCTTCAAACTTTTTGTACATTGTCCAGCATTGCGAACCGTATGGGAGGACGAAAAACTGCGTTGTAAAGCCTTCCTTTCAGCTTAAGGAGCATTTTCCGGTCTCAGAATAGAGCAGAGTTTTCCTGCCACTTCATCCACCCTACGCTTACGTGATGATTGATGTCGTCACCAATGGTTGCTTCGCTATAAATAAAAAATCACAGATATTTGAACTTTTCGCACTTGGGAATCACCAAGCTGGATCGCAAATTTTAAGTTGTCTGATTTCGTTTAGCATATTCCATATTAGCAAAGCTATCGATGTGATTACGGGACATTGTTCTAAAGGCAGGCACGCAGTTAGACTTGGTCTAGCCTCAAATGACTTGTGGTAGGTATTGAGATGACGAAGAGCATGAAATAGTGTTCTATCTCTTTCCCAAAAAAGAAAATATTTTTAAGTTCCCTTTTGTTCCCCACATTTTGGCAAACTTGTACACGTGAATGTCAGGATCTTTCGAGCGGGTTTCTTAAAGCTCGCAACTGGTTCTGTGGTTTCACAATGGATCTTTCATTGTTTTTAATGTTTCTGTGTTATCAGTCACTCGGATGCGAATCACATCCTGCAAAACTTTTTTCCTTAACCAAATAAGTAGAGTAAACAAAGTATCTCCTTTAGAGATTGTTTAGCATTGGGTTGAATTATTCATAAATCTCATTAAGATTTTGTTAAACAGTTTTTCTTTTGTATTCTCTCCAGCAATGTACTTCTTTATCTACTAAAATCTTGTCCTAGATTCTTGAACTATTCAGCTGGCCCCTCAAGTGGAAAACTCGATATTAGCTTGATGGGAAGCCAACCGTAATCAAAAAACGTATTATACACACATGGGTTAAATAAAATCCATCTCCGTTCATTATTTATGCTTTTTTAAAAAAAAAAAATAGTTCCTGCACAACTTGCTAAATGCTTTCAAAGAAAGTTCTTTCTCTCTCTCTCTCTCTGACACAGATAAATTGTTATTACTCGTTTTTGCTGGCAATTTATGTGGTGAATAAAGTGTAAGGGGAGAAATCATAATAAACCTGGTTTGGGGTCATGCCACATGGCAACCAGAAGAGCCCGAATATTGAAAATGTGCTGGTAAAATTCATAAAGCATATACGACCGCAATTATCGACTTGAAGAGATAAATCCTTTAATAGAGATTCATATCTCCTTCACCTGCGCACTGAGTTGTGTTGCTCCATGAGTCACACTATTGCCACCACAACCATGGTGATTGTATAGAGCTAAGCTTGTATTGCATTGAATTGCATTTATTCTTGAGTACAAATAAAGGAGGGAGGAATTTATATTGTGATGGGTTGAAACGGAAACAGGCAACTCTATGGATGGATGAATGTGTGACCCATGTTGATGGGCAACGATGGCGAAGATATTTTATTGCCTTAAGGGTTTAGCTGGTGTACTTATATAATATAGAGAAGTACATTGTATCATTTGTAATCATCAGATGGCAGTAGCAGCAGGAGTAGGTATAATGAAAGTGCATGGCAATAAAAAAAAAGTGTTCATTAACTGTAATGCGACGACGGGATACTTATGGTCTTCCTGAGCTGACAGAAAAAAAAATGGAAGTGGAAGTGCACTTGTGATTGACGTTTATTCAGATATGTTAAGAATGCAATTATTGAAGCAGAAAAGTATGTACTCTACGAAGGCTGTCTGTCTACAGTTGCGCAATACAGGAAGCTATTCAGAAAATTCACTGACATAATGATTTTTTTTTTACCACAGAGGGTCAGTTGCAAACGAGGCTGTTAAATTGAAGACAGCAAAATGTTTTCGCAAATCTTTTGAAGACTTTGACTAAGGACATAATTTTGAATATCGAAAAATAGCGCAATGTACTTATTGAACTTATTGTAGTGTTATCTTTCTAAGATGTACCAGCTAGTGGTGGATCACGCGAGTCCAACACATAATCTCAGTTTGCCTTTTGGTTTCCTTGCAACTACATAAGGAGGTGACTTTTTCAATATGCAATCGCATTAACTACATCGTTCTTTGAACACAACCCATTTGCAAATTAATTAAACTTTGATTAAGTTCAAGTCAATTCCGGATATTTGTTGATTCTCATTTTAGTTGAAATAGTAATACAGTGAAAACTCTCCTAACGGACACTCTTATTAGGTGGACACCCCTCTTGCTCGGACATTTTCTCCTAAACCTTTTTTTTACATAGCGCCTCTCTTAGCCGGACGCTAACCCCTTAGTAACGGACGCGAGGCACACAGTTATGTCATAAATTGTACGTTGTAGAAAGCCCAAAGTTGGGGATTTCCCGAATAAAGTGTTTGCGATTTTCGTTTATTCTGTCTGCTTTGTCTTATTCAGTTTGAATTGAAAACATCAGACTGGCAGAAAGAAAAACACTTAGTGGAGATTGTTAACGCGTATGAAAAACATGTATAAAGGTGTTATTCATTTACAAATTGGACCTTCCTTATTTGACTTTCCATAATTTTAAATTAAAAAAAAAAGTGTAAATCAGGCCACTCCCCTCCCTTTAGGCGCATACTCCTCTTAAGCGGACAAAAATTGTCCGATGGTCGCTGTCCGCTCAAGAGAGTTTTCACTGTACATAGATTGTCGACGCTTTATAAAGAAAAGGAAATATATGTACTTCTCCCGAGATTAGTGTATGTTTATTTATGCTTAATTCGCTGATATCGGTATTTCTCTAAACATTGCTGATGACATTCGATTGAATACAAATTTCTGTGCGGCAACAAACAGACTGAGCTCGCTGATCTTGTACATAGATACAGTGGTATTTTCTCCCCTTGTAATCTATGTATGTATAATCCAGTATTGAATCGAACAACAAATCATTTCATATAACACATTGGAATATTTTAAACTCACAAAACCACTAAAGAAAAATAAACATTTCAATGATGATTGTATCAACGAAATAAAATTAACTTTTCAAGCAATATGTTTACATACATATACATATGTATGAATGTGTATGTATGTATGTATGTAGATGCCTCCATCCCAATCCGAATCGATTCCAAGTACATACATATATTTCAAATACTACCTATCTAATGCACAGCCAAATCGTGCTAGGTATACAGTGTGGTTTCGTTTCTACATTTATCTCTACAAATGCCGTGGTCGACCTTTAATACGTTTTTAGCACAAATGAATTGTGCTAAGAAGAAAAATCAATTTTCTAGGTTAACCTACTGCAATAGCAACATAACGCACAGTGGAACTGCTATGTAATTTATTGAAAAATTCATGAGAGAGAAACGTAATAAAACGTGCAAAGTGGCAACTTGGGAGTATCTAGAGTAGCTAGCTGATGATTTATCTGGTACTCTCTTGCGTTGTTTTTTTTTTTTTTTTAATAAGAAATTTTATTCTTTCTCTCTGTGTGAAGTATCTATTTTTAAAATTTGGGAGGAATTTCTTGAGTGCGTTCCGATGGAGTGTATGAGAAAAATCCCAAGTAATACCGAATCAATTGGATTTGCAATGGTGAATAAGATTCAATTCGATGGAATCGGAAAGATGAAGTAAGATGGTAAGATGATGGAGTAAAGTTGTTCACTTCAGAAAGTACTTGTGACCGATCCAATTCGTTGGGAGAAGAACAATAGCCCCATGGTCATTTGTGTTGAGTGATTTCGGAGTTCGTTTACCTTTAGATTCTTTTTGGGCCCACCCCACCATACATATATATATGTACATATGTACATACAAACATATTTACGTATGTATATAGAATGTGGCGATGCTTATAAAGTCGACGTGTAGATTGATTGATCTGTTTTGTTGAGCTTCGTTGTTTTCTTTGTCATGATTAATTTGTATTTTTAATGTCTCGCATAGTAAAAATGACACGGTGATGCAACGGTTTCTTTTGACAATCAAAAATTTTAGATTTGATTGAATCTGACCGTAATTTCCGGAGGTGATATAAGACGTTATGTGGCAGTTAAATGGTAATAACCTTTATTATATATTTTTACCTGAAATGAGAAAGTGGCACTCGTTTACACCGGTGATTATGCAATGTTTGTCTCGGTTATTACAAGTTTTCATAAAAAAAAACGTAAGGTAGCTTCGTCAAAATTGATAGGGTTAGGGTGAATTTGTAATGGATTTTACATGCATTGTTACAGATAAATAGGTACTCGTACATATGTACATAGGCTTGTTTTATAGTCTTTGCATTATGCTTCTTACGAGTATCAAGCTCTTGGGTAAGGTTTTTTTTTATTCTTCTTAGATAGAACTTGCGATAGACAGAACTGTCAAACCGAATTGTCATTCTGTTCGATCTTTTTGAAATTTATGTTTAAGTCTAACCAATCATCATGAACAAAACTCAAACTTAAACAATGCTACCAATTTATTCAAATTTACCGTAAAAACTTCGTATAATCGATTTTTCCGATTATTATTATGAACAAAAAATTATTATTTTAAACAGGTTATTACTTAAATTCATGTTTTGAGATCTGAATGAGTGTGTATATGTATGTTCCGGATATGAGAGGTTTCTCCGGATAATAGAGTGAATGTTAACAAAGTACTTGCTAGAGAGAATGCCGGTTGTTGGAGTTCCGGATAAAAGAGTTTCAACTGTACTTTTAGAAAATCGATCGTCGATTCATCAACTTATAGGCGATGTTGTGATTTTTATTTAGCACATATTTATGTGTATATGTATGTACATATGTAGCTGTCCGTCTTGAGCTGCACCAGTATTAGAACCAGCTGATGGAGGGATTTAAACCACAATAACATAATTGTCGTCGTTGTTTCGTTAAATGGTCGGTCTTTAAAAAAATTTCAAGGTGACCCTTCGTTGCATCGCAAAATTGCGTTTAGCGATGAGACTCATTTTTAGTTTGGTAGGCTTGTTAATAAGCAAAACTTGTCGCAAGGGAGACCAATCCATAAAAGAACATACGGACTACATTATGTCCAGAATTCACGGATAACTCCGTTAATAACAATTAAAGCTGATTATTTAGTTTTCTATTACTTTTTACCGCCAGCGTCTTGCAAGGTTTACTTCATTTGAGGCGAATCATAACCTCAGTCAACTCAGGAAGTGATTTGGGTGTTATGTTTAATAGCAAACTCAACTTTCGTTCATACGTACATCAATACCATTATAAACAGGTTTAATTAAGCACTTACAGTCGTTGAAAGCTTGTCGTGTTATTGCTGATATACTCTTTGGCCACCAATCAGTTGTTGGAAGTTTTGATTGTCGCGCCCTATTCCTTTCAATATAAATCGTCTTAATCTCAGGTTTGTACCTTTCTTATTATAATTACAATACATGTGTCAAGAAAATTTCTGCAATGCAAACGGTACTATATCAATTTAATAGTACACTGCGAAAACCTTGCAGCATAACGGTCGTTCCTCCTGACTGAGTCCCAATTTTCTATTAAAAGTTCTCCTCTCTATGCATAAATATGTAGTGTTAGTTTAGTTCGAGGCCTAAGATGCATCTCTGAAATTGAGTTTTTAAATTTTTAAAATCTATTGATGAATGGTGTTATACCAATCCCAAAGCAAGTATGTTTAAGTGATACTTGTTCTGATATTAAAGGTTTCTCAGAAATCATTGGAGGATTGGCGGAATCGTGTGCATTTACCATGATCATAACTAGTGACCGTTAAACTGCTATTAGCGACTTTAAAATCGTCTAAATGTTTGTGGGTATAGATTTTGAATTCATTCATAAAATCAGTAGGTACAATAGTGGAGTAAGAAATCAAATTTATAATGAACTATGTATCTAGTTGTTAATGAAAGGCTTAAAGTGTATACACACGTTGTTTTGCTACTCATGATTACTATGCCGATGTAAAATTGCGTTGTGTATCGGTAAAATCAGTAAAAGAAACACGTCAAATTTTGTACATTCCTTTTATAGTATCTTTTATAAAAAAAGTGAAATAAACTACGCACTTTAAAAAAATAAATAAATTCCTCGCATTAGGTTTCAATAAGGAAGATTTTTATTCCAAAATTTGCTTAAATATGACCTTGATCAGCAATAACGTTGACGCATATTAAAAATATTTATTGTTACTATGTTATGACAATAATTTGTCCAAACAATTGTGACATCATAGTATTAGTCTGAAAAATAAGAAAGATAATTTCGCTTTTTATACCCTAGTCTTCCCCAAATAACATTGAGACGCTTATTTAAATACAAAGCACATCTTAAGGTAAACATTGGTCAAACGTGTTTTGCCTGAAATTACCTAATTTTGTAAAAATAAATAAACCAACAAACCAAGACAAATAAACACTTAGCGGCGCTCACTTGCTCGCACATTTATTATTAATTTCTATTCTGGTCTGAACTTGTAATCTTTTTCGTTCAATTTTTGTCTGCATACAGATAATTTTATAAGTGCTGTTAATTAATTAATTATTTAGCGCAAAAAATTATCGGTGTAGCCATAGTGAAAAAAATGTCTGTGTGTGGGCAATCAAATAACAAGCCGTCGAGTGAATACAATGTCTAGTGATACTGGAAAGACCTTGAAAATATTTATATTTGCTCGTACACTGCTTAATTTTGCGAGGACTTTTTTTTGCATTACATTTGTGGCGCAGTGCAAGACGGCAAGTTAAATTATTTGATCGCCAGATCCATACTTTTGGTTAGTCTGCATTAAAAACTTTTTACCCGTTCAATTGATGGTAAACTAAGACAATTCATCGAACGCACAATTGATTGAAAAGCAATTGGTCTAAAAATAGGAAAATTCAGCGAATGTCCGTTCGATCGAATATCCGTTTGATCGAAGACAGTCAGTAACTTGGTGACATTCCTGGAAGGACATACAAAGTCGTTTGTTGTATAATTTTGAATTTTTTTTGATAAATTAGACTTTCGAGCAATTATTCGTTCCATATTGAATGAATTATTTTTAGATTAATCCATCAACAAAGTAAATACATGGTGTCGATGCTATTTGAGCACAAATTCGAAAAGAAAAAGGAAATGGTCATAGCTTTTGTAAAAAAAAAAACGTCTGTAGGCCATAGTTATTTAATAAAATAACCTTCAGTATCCGTAACAGCTTCAAATTGTGACCGGATACGTGCCTGAAATAAATGGTCCTTATTGATGTTTGTCATTATTTAAATAATGACATCCTTTGGAGCCGACATGATATGTTTTGGTTTAACTACACTTCATTCAAATTAACCCAACCGATTAGAGACAGGTGAGTTAGATGATCCATAGGTTTTGTTCTATGCGATCATGGAAATCGATCGCCATCTATTCCTAACTCTCCGCGACTATGTGCGTAGCGCAGAATCTTGCTGGAACACGTATGGTCTTCCTTCACTCACATTGTTTATCTTGGGCTTAACAACAGACTTTAGTACCTCGATGTATTGACTCGGAAACCTCGTGGGAAAATTAAGGTCTGAACATAATACTCAATACTCTTAGGACCATCTCACCGGCAGGAAACTTTGTGCACATCACACGGGGATAAGTGAAGGCCTTGCATGCAGAAACATATCGTTTATTCTATGGTCTTGGTCGAAATTTTCTTCATCGGAAAAATTAACTCGAAGTAAACGTAGCTTTTTCGTTTTCTCCGACGTAAACTGGTCACTTTCTCATGACATAGAACTTATATTGGAGAATTTCATGAACCACACCACGAATTAGTCGCTCAGATATTTGAAATTTTCTTGCTATTGACCTTATCGACGTCCCAGCAACAATCACGGCATATCTTCCCATTTCTTGTGTTATGTATTTCCTTTGTATTTCGTCTCCAGCCGCCTTTACTTGTATAAAGATGTCTAGTGGAAACATTAGGCTGTTCTTCTCATTAGACAAACATGTATCTGTTTTCGAAATGGAGAGTTCTCCAATCCTACCGGCTATGAACCATTAAGATTAAATTGAAGGATCAAATTATCAGCGCTTACAGTCCTAGTCAGGACCAAAATAGTTCAGGAATGCAATAACTCTCAAAATTTGTTTGCATGTCTGAACTCGTTTATTCTTGTCTGAATTGCAGGGCACACTGAGATCACGGAGAATGAGATTCCTACTATGTGTCCTCAGTCAGAGTTTCCATCTACAATAAAGTTTTTTACGAATATACTGGCTTTCAAAAATTAGATAAAAGGGTTTGCTTCAGTGCCTCCAGTTAAATTTTTTTTCGACCTCCTCTATATTTCCAACAGAGAATGTCCAAAGCATGTTGCGGTCTTGTGGATTTAGTTCTTGAGTCAATTGAATCTTGGATGGATAAAGACCTAATCGTTTGCGCAAAATTCTCTTAGTTGAGAGCGCGGAAAGACCCAATTCTTGTGAACGGCGAAAAATTAAGATGCTTCGGCTTTAAAGTACACTTTTATAACAGCAGCAATATTCTCGTTCGACGATAATTTACGAAGCTCGCGCATGGATTTGCGAATAGAGCTTGAATTTTTATAATTATTTTCACATTTTTAGCTTTTTGGAGCTCATTGTTCTCCATGACTGCTATAACAGGACAGTTGTGACAGAGCGAGCGCTGTCATTTCAAACTCAACCCATAATCGGTTGTCCAAGTTCAGGCATTGTTATTGAAAGGCAATGTATTGTAGTAGTCGTACCAAGATTGGCTGATAGTCAATAGCTGCCACATGTACATATGTATCTTAAATGGGTTCTGTGACAGAATACCCTCGTGGGACATAAAATCATTTTCAAAATTAATGACATGAAATCTATCTATCTCTCTATCGAATAAAAAAAGTTTTTTGATTAAAACTTAATGTTTTACGCTATTTTTGTTAAATTTAAAGTTCTATCGAAAAAAACAACCTTGAAAGGACCCTGCTAATTGAAATTTATTGTTTGACTAAAATTATAATAAATTTCTCCCAGTTTTACCAAATTAAAGTTAAAAGTTGACGTTAAAACTAAGTTACCAAATGCATAAATATTTCCTCTGTTCGCATAAATCCACAGACAAAGTCACACATGGTGAGATACAGCAAAACAAAGCGTTCTAAAGAAAAGAACAAACTCACATAATCATCTTGTGAAAATTACATCACCGCGTGCTGACTGATAAAATATTCAATTAACACAGTGAACCGACGTCGACGAAGTGTGCCATCTTGAGCCTCACGAGTAGGATGTCATAAATTAGTGTATTTCAATGATAAGGCCTAAAAAAACCAAACGGAATGGGGGAATGGACAACAAATACTCGTAGCTCGACGAGTTGTAGCGGTTTAGAGGAAACGAAAGACACAATGTTGCATAATAGCCAATCTTTACATATTCATTATTATTATTCCTCTTTTCTTTAATTTGTATTCAAAACATGTTCTTTACAATTTGTTTACTCAGTTTGCAGCTGAGGGCTGAAAGCCTGTTCTCCAATCGGCGGCTTAACGTCTGGCTTGAGTTGTCGACTGATGTGAATTTAAAATATGGCACGAGGATTATTTTATTGAGTTGATTTAAATGAAGTTGCGCACACTTGGCTAGGAAGAGGAAGCCACATCGTAATAGTGTGATAATTGACCTGGTAGTTCCAGAGAAGGTTTTGTTTTTCTGTGTGTATGTATCAGCACCATTAAACTTCGATAAAAATTTAGAAGAAAGTTGTAGTTTGTTAAAATGTTGTAACTGAAGTCGTCATGGAGGGTTGCTGATCGCTGAACGCTCCCTTCACCAGCATAGCATTTATGCGTGAAAAGTAAAAACAATTTTTTAGAGAAAAAAAAAAAAACTATTTTAATTTTCTATATAGTCCCCTTTTATATCGATGTACTTTGTCACCTTCCAAAATATGCATCATTATAATTCTTACACTAGTTTCGAGCAATTGTTTTGACTGTTCCTTCGTTTCTGGTGTATAGTGAGGAATCCATGTTTCATCGACGGTTATGAATCGACATAAAAATTTGTCTGAATTATGCTCGAACATGCCCTGACAATGCTTGGAATTTTTTAATGCGATTGCGTGTTTTATAGATTGTTAGCCAAGGCGGCACCGCCCTTTGATTGCAAATGTTCATGCGAAACCGAAACCAATGCGCTAGTTGAAATGTTAACACTAAATAATGGGTTTTCCGACAATTTCTGGAGTAGTTTCTGTTTGGAACATCCACTGAGTTCATCATCAAAAATTCTCATACTACCACGTTTAAGTTCAACTTTCCATCACTTTACAGTAGCTATCAAATGTGCTTGGTGATCATAAACAGAATCTAGTTCCAATTTGGATTCATCACTCGTTTTGCCTTTAAAATGCAAGGACTTAATCACTGCCCGGAATTTAAGTCTTGCGATTAAAAAAAAAATCAAAAGTTGTTTATTTCGAACGGTGGATAACACTTCTTAAAAACCATAGTGATCTGATCTTAGGGTTGCTGCTGTTAGGCTCAAAGCTTATTGAACATTGAAGACTCCATAATTTGTTCATTTTGTTAATTTTGCTTCCTTTTTTATCCGGAAGATAAGGAAAAGGCCCAGTTTAGTTAGAGAGCATTGTGAAACACACGAAACAACAATCTATCATCGTTTAGCGTCTAAAGCGATCTCTGAATATCGTTTACTAAAGCCTGAAACCTATTTACTTTCATTAGAAATTTCTTTTACAAAGCATTTGCCTGCCTAGATGTTACCTTTTGGCATGAACTATTACTTAATATTAACATAAAACCAGTGCGGGATGAAAAGTTCTTGCCTCGACAGTGAAAGACTGTGTTCATTAGTTTAAAAATTCATTTGTGTTTTCTGTGCAGTCCCCTTTTAGATCAATGCACTGTGTTCCATCCCTGGAAGGTGTGCAATATACTCAACTTAATTGTGACGCGTATACCAACATCATATAAAAATAAAATAATTGAGCCATCTCTGATCTCTGTATTAGGCCTATAATTTTTTCCCCTGCCCTCGTCGTATACGTATACGTGTGCGTAATGTCATCTGAAACGCGGAAAACGTGACAGTATTGTGACAGTGACAGCACTCATCCGTACTTACAATTTCTAGCTTTTCATATGTACATACTTACGTACATACATTAGTATGTATGCACATATGTTGCAGTGACACAAGAACAGACATCTGATTGTTAAACAATTATTCTTTTTATATGCGATTCTAATAACTTTTCTGGGTTCAAAGATCCGTCATTTTATGTTACAATCTTTGGACTTTACTCGTAATGTACCACTTCACAACCAATTAAATCTCAGATATCTTATATTTATTATAATAAATTCAATTAGTTTATGCTCCCTACAATAGAGATCATAAAAAAGTGCAGTGATTTCTTTCTTGCGTTCATATTCCAATCGTTTGTTGGTTAATTTCATTTTTTACGAGCTCGAATCAATTCGGTTTGAAGAATGATCCAATGCAAAATACCGGCCGACTTTAACAGAGATTTCTCACAAATTTTATCTATACAGCTATAGATACTTGTATATTGTGTATGAGAGAAAATTGATTCATCAAATGGTGACCTAATCAAACAATATGTGTGTGTTAGTGTGTGCTTGAGTGAAAACATGATAACAAGTTTCAATGCGGTCGCTGGTAGCATAGTAATGTATTAGTACTCGTAGCACACCCCTCAGCCGATCTATCTTGGGTTGTTTGCTTAGGGTGTTGGTGCTTGTTGAACCATATTTTTAAATAGATAGATAAAAGGTCACGTAGTTGTGAGAAAATATTTAGTAGCTAATAAAAAGGTCATTTACATTCACTGTTAGGTGTGGTTTATGGTTACATAATGATGCGAGGGGTCTAATTGAATTTGAGGAGGTTAACATTTTTTTTGCAGCGAAACGTTAGGTATATTTTTCATTAAAAATGAAGAAAGAAATATAAGAATAGATATGTATGTACATATATGTATTTCGTCTGTATGTATATTTATTTTTCTAAAGCTAATAGAGTTGTTTGGGTTAAACTAACAAGAAATAATTATTTTTTATCTAAAAATTACCTGTAATCGTAAATGCGATATGACGATGGCTATGTACACACGGCGGCTTGTGCGAAATAGACAGAAATTTATAGTTGACACTAAGATATTTATTTACACAATGAGTAGGCGAAGACGTTGCATGGACATAAGGAAAAAGAAGAGCGGAATATTTTTTTCTAATTTGTGACGTCTGAGCAAACATACATACATATGTATCTATCTTTTTTTAAGCATACTTGTGTATGCATATGTGTAAAAAGAACTCACATTGATCAAAACATTGTCACTAGCAGGCAAGTTGTTTGTAGATAAGAAGGCGAGAAGACTAAAGTATCAACAAAACCTGTCCAGTTTTTTGGCATGCTATCAGAAGTGTCTATAGAAATATATGACTATTAATAGATACTTCCAGTTTTCTTAAAATCTAAATCATGCCACAAGGGTTTATCTGCTTTCACCTGCGTTAGTCCTATGCTTAATAAATTAACTATTGTATGCATAAAGGTGGTCTTACTTCCAGCTGTGCATTTTTTCTGTCATATCTCACTAGTACATGCACAAGATCGTTTATTTCGTTGCATTGCAAGACGGTCTAGCCGCTATGAAGAAACTGAAAACGTCGATGATGTTGAAAATTGTATTAAAAAACGACTTCAGTGAGCTCAAGAGCATGTCGATAGTAATTGGAGCAAAACGAACGAATCTTCTTTTTGGGCGTTTAATCCAATTGAACGTTGTTGGTTATTAAACATTTTGCAAAGGATACTTTTCAGGACAAGAATTAAGACGTTTAATCTGCCTTACGGGCATTTTAAATTCAGAACAAATATTGAAATTGTACAAATCTGGTTTGTTAAAGTCTACAGGCAGGCAAACTCTACAGGGCAAACAATCAGCGTTGGCAACCCCATGTGAATGATGATTCAAAGAATCGCAGTAGAATTTGTACGCAGTAGAAAATAGTATTATTACCCATCACAGTCCCAGGATGCCAGTTCAAAAGAAAATGCCACTAATGAAGATTAGCTGGATAAAATTAAAAATCAACTCATACCTGAGCTAAAATATATATGTACATAGTGACTCCAGACTACGTCGAAAAACAAGGCGAAAGCGTTGATGTTGTCAGCTTAGATGTGAGGAAATAGTTACCAGAGTGGGAGATCAAACTACGTCAGCCATAAGTTATACTATAAAATAAAATATGTTTTAAATAAAACGTTTTACTCGCAATAACTTAACGTGCTATTATTGAACAGGCCACATTCGTGGGCTTAGCTTATAGTAAACGAGGACCTATGTATATAAAAAATATTGTATATACATATGTATGTATTTGGCACAAATAGCCCATATAGAGCATAGTGACCAGCTCCTACCAAACCCCCCATTTGTGCGAAAAATATAACACGAATAGTCGCTAGAGGCTATGTCCTGGAACACCGCGGTCTGTTGCGCCAATTATTTGAATTCGTTTTTTCCATTATTTTCGGTTATTGTATGTATTTTTCGTTTTGGGTATTTGATTGTTAGCTTTTGAAATAAGAAATGGAATATTGGTATCCCATAATGAATAAAATTTTACTTTCAAGTAGCACCACTATTTATTACTTATAACACTATCTTGAAATAATATCTTTGTAAAAAAAATAACAATATTAATAAAAAAAAATACATGGTCTTCTACTATTTCAAGCCCGTAATAATGTCAATAAACACATAAATTTTCATTTGTACAACTTAACATACCAAAAGTACGGTTAGTAAGCTAATTATTCGACAATTTACTTTCGTCCCAATTAACATAGTACAAATTACCTCATTCGAATACTCAATTGGGACGCACAGTGTAGGAGAAATCATAGAATATACGACGAGCAACACATTTTTCCTCCGTACATACGGAGCGGTACCAATGACTCAATCGTGAGTCAAGCTTAATTCAATTTACTTTCTCAGGCGCATACAAGTTCTTCTAATAATTTTCTTTTTCAAACCAGCTTTAGTTTACCCTTTTACTCCTACCAACATTGGACTCATCTGTTTGCTTTATGTTGTCTGTAACTCATAATTCAGGTCATTGAAATATCTAGAGGTTATGTTTGTTGTTTTGTTTTCTTTTCTTATTTGTTTATTGTGTCTTCAAGTAGCGCATTCCTTAGGCAGCTTAAGAGAACTAAGCGTATGCCTTCTTCAAAATAAGAGGATAAAATGACATTTTCCAAATTGAGTAGATCAGACAAGACAAATAAAATAAAAGGAATACAAAAGGGTGGGGTTACGACTGACTTAATTGAATTCTTCTGAAGTGAAGAGAATTTGAAATTGATTTTTTTTGTTGTAATATCTTTTCAATATGATTTCGGTGGGAAAATACTATACTGATGCTACAAGTATAATAAACCGATGAAAGCATTTGTAAATAAATCTGCTGGCAATTTTAGATAACAGAGATCTGGCTCACAGCCAAATTTGGTCAGACGTATGATTTTTAGCCAAAAAAATCTTGGAGAATATGAATTATAAGAATTAAAAGAAATACGCAGAAAAAAAAAGCAATCTGGGACGGTTTAAATTATTACCCTTGCCGAATTGGAAATAATTTATCTTACGGGTGTAAACGTAGCACGTGCTGCTTTGACTTTAAAGGGGATACATATTCCGATTTAGAATGAAGGATCTTTTCTATCAGTAATGTTTTTCACAGACTAACTGCGTCATAACTTTCTACAATTACAACACATCCTTTATTGACATTCACATTTATTGACTGTCAAAAGAGCTGTCATTCTGTTCGCTCTTCTCGACATTTATGTGCAGCAAAGTCTCGCAAAACGTCATGAATAGACTGACGATTGAATAAAGCTAATAAATTAATACTTACTTTGCAAATCGCTCGTCGATTCATAAAACTTTTGGACGACGTTGTTTTTTTATGGCATGGATAATCGTCTGATCGAGCCATTCGTTGAATCGTAGATACATTTCGTAACACATGCTCTAAATAAATCAGTCACGAATGTGGCACTGTAAACGAAAGTGCGCAGGAATCCAAATTTATTGATTCATCGTAGGTCGCATCCGTCCACTACTTGGAAATTTTTCCATAAAGATCTTGTCCTGCAACAGTTTAAGATTCATCTGGTACAAAAATTGCGAGGTTCTATCAGTGATTGGGCTCTTTCGGTGTTTAGCGAATAGTTATTTTTTAGTTTAACAAGTTTGTTAATAAGCAAAATTGTCGTATGTATATGGAGAAAGACCAATCCAGAAGAGACTCTACAGACCCCCCGACATCCAGAAAAATGTTTCTTTTAGCGCGATTTCGAAACGGTGGCATCATTGGACTTAAAAAAAAAAGCAATATTTGGCTAATTCGTGTTGCGCCTGTTAAAATGAGAGGATCCACGTTTAATTCCATATCCAAAAGGCGTAATTGAGATGCTTTTCATGACAGTCGTTACTCTCGGATGTTTGTGAGACATTCGTACGAGGTGGGACAGCAAATTGTTGGTGTTTTCTTGAATTCACACATTTAACCTTTCGCATATTTTCCGAAGAAAGTCACGTAGACCGGCTTTAGTTCATGTTGTTCATTATTGATGCTTGTGATAAAAACGATTAAAAAGGAAATTGATGCCAAAATGGCACAGTATTTTAGCAATCCTGCAGTGTGAAGCAAAAAACTATCAGCTCTTAGCCGTCTTGATTTTGTGTTGATATTTGTTTTAGTGAATTTCACAAACCTAACTTGTTTTGAGGAACTTAAGGTGCGGTGCACATTGTGTTCCAATAAATAACTTGGAAAATTTCAAAAAAATATTTTACTTTTCGCGTTGCGCAAGCTTAATTTGAATTTAGATCGTCATACGAATGCTGCCTTCTATACACTTTAAACAAAAAAAAAAAAAAATGTTTCCAAATAGCGTTAAATTCCTATTCCAAACAATATTTCCTCACACCGTGATAATTAACCTAATCACAGACAAATGACCACGCGTTCCCACATTGGTTGTGCACAATTGCATCACGTCACCCATTGTATATTAATTCCTCAACGAAACCTGTTATGAATACGTAATTCGCCCACCATACAAGCCCAGAAAAGGCATTAAAGCATTCATCAAATCGATCGACAAATACTCTCACGAGCACGGTGGTGAATTAAATTTTTCCTAAGAATCAAGTTCCATACAGGATATCAGATCATTGGCTGAGATGCATTACGTCATTTTCCTTTTACACATAGCAACACACACCCGATTATACTACAAATGGGGGTGGAAATTCACACAAGGAAGGAGAAATAATTTATGAAATTAAAAGAGGAAAATCCCTCAGCGGCGGGCGGCTCGATTGACTCAACAGCTACTCCCAAAAGTCACGGAAGCAAGTTCACGCGCCCAAAGAATACAACCAACCAACGAGGGCTGTGTCATTGAACTTGTTAGCTGCTGAGTCCCCAGCTCTTTCATATTCTCATTTTTATTGTGGGCGTTGTTCGTGTTTTTATATTTTTATATTGTTATTTCGTGTGTTCCAAGGAAGAAAATCGATAGAAACGATTTCTTCTTACTCCCTAGGTACTTGTTACTTGTGTGGGTGGGTTGGTGTTTGTTATGCACATTCCCCCCATATTCGACTAACGACGATGACTATTATAATTTCCTTTTTTAATTACATATACCGGTTGGCGGCATAGGTTAGAATGGCGCCGCCATCCGACCGACCATGACTAATGCCACGAACCACCAAGAATGACAAGACCGACCTTTTCGCCGCATAAATTTCAAAAAAAAAAAAAAAAACCTTCAATCGAATTCTCGTGTTCAAAGATTCAGTTGAAATTATGACAGCCATGATATCTGAAGCTATTGCAGATTCATGCGAAATGAAAGCCAATCGATAATAAGTAGGAAAACGATACCATCACGATATTATAGCTAGCAAAAGTCGGTCTCTTTGCTGTGTTGTGGAGAAATACATATCATCCCATCATTGTCGCTTCAATCAACCGACAAATTGATCTAATGAGCTCATGGTAAAATTTCAAATGGAATTCGCTTGTATCTTGCGAAAAGTTTTGTGTTCGCTTGTTGTTTGTATTTGTATATCTTTATTTGTACTGGAATTGAACTCTTAATATCGATTTATAGATAAGATGCGTGTAAATCAGGGGATGGGCTTTGAATGGAAACAGGAAAGCAATTGTTTGGTTATCAATCATAAGAACGAATGGAAAAACAACGACGTTTTTGTATAGACGTTGTCTATCTTTGCTTCATATTTTTGTATCACAAATTGGATATTTAGTTTGCTTATAACTTAGAGTTTAAGGCGCGATTCTTTTCTTTGCTTTGACCTTTTAAGTCGGTTTGTTGCACCTTTAAAAAGTTACAGAAAATCTATTTTATTTTAGAAAAGAGTCGGAAATTTAGACGAGCTGACAACAGTATCCTATATTTATTTAGTAATTTGACAATTTAACCACATTCACACTCAAAAATATGATATGGGAGTTATATACATGTACATGTATCTTGTAGCCTTTTAGTCCAATGCCCAAATGGCGAGCACTGTAGATGGGTATAATAACTTAGTGGAGTTAGTTTGACACTTATGTATGAGTCGGGAAAGTCATATTACGGACTTAGTTTTGTAAAGTAGTATTCAGACAGCTAGTATATTCCTAGTCTTCTTGCCGTTAAGCGGCATAAAAAAAATCTATGGTGACCAACGTTATCCATTTTGATCCAAAATGTGTGATGTTGGAAACCTTTTTCAAATCAAAGAGCAGATGAAATTGAGATAAATTACTTTCTGATAATCCACATAATATGTATACCATATACTGCTTCGTATGTCACATCACAAGTCGTAGTTCATACAACTGAAATGAGATTTATCAATAAAATGATTTTCTGCTATCACTATCACACATTGAACGTTTCTAGACTAATTTTAGCCAGATATTTCTGGTTATTTGGTAATTGTATCCAGCTGACATTCGCTAACCAATTCAATTCAATGGCTTGAGTAAATGTCTCGGCAGAATTCTTAAGATCGTGACAATTGGAACGTGTTCGTCAAGATTGCAGTTTCCTGAAGTATCTCTGTGTCTTCACAACCAGTTTAGATCAATATTGAATTGCTCCGTCATGTCCTTGGAAAAGAACAAGAATCTATAAAGTTTCCTTTTGGATATCATGAAAAATGGTTATTTACATACATACATATGTACATATGTGTATGTCCTTAACATATACTAAGATGAATTTTAAAGTCCATAGCCTAGGGAAGAAAAGTGGAAACAAATTTTTTGTAAAACTCCTTTATTGTTTCGATAACTGTTTGATTATTGGAAGATGGTAGTGTCTCCATGTTTTAAATCTATCCCGTAACACTTTTGGGTCAGCCTGAAATCACGGCTCGTGTATTTTTCTTCGTTTTTTGGGAACACCGGGGCATATTCTTTTAATTTAATTACCGTATCGTCATGGATTTGATATAGCGTTGATCTTGAATGCACGTTAACCGATTTTTTCACTTACAATTTTCTGAAAACTTTTCTCACTTTGAGCATGAAATCTAGATGAATGACAGCAAATAATTAAAACTTTGTAATGTGAGAAAAAAAGAAGTGGGAACTAGTAAGAACTAATAATTCGGATAACTTCACCGTAAGGCTACGACTTATTGAATTCATTCTCGTAATACATTGCATTTCAGCCAGACCAAGACTTCCTTTGTCGTCATTGTTTTTGCATAAAATACGCATGCATGGATTTGTTGCATTGTGTTGATGCTATAAATATTTATGTACATTTGAACAGAATTAATCGATCGAGCCAAGCATTCAAATATAAAGGTCACTTAGGGTATGCATAAATATCTATCATCTTCACCTTGTTTATCTTATTAAAAATTTGTTGCATGACTAACAAGTTTTAGTCTTAAATAGTGGACTATCTGATTCAGACTTTCTTTCGCTACATCCGTAATAAAATTCAAAGTATGAAACGATTCTGACCTTTTTCAGGTTTTCTTGCGCGATGACATCAATATCTATGTACTTATGTATATATGTATGTACATACATATGTACATTAATACAAAGAATGCTTACTATTAACAAAAAAAAAATTTTACTAAACATCTAGTCAGATTTTAAATCGTCATAAAGACTATTAGCTAAATTGACTTTGAAATTAATCAAACTTCTGTCGAGTACATAAACTGGCATTGTTATGACCTTACAATATTGTCGGTATTGTAGGCACATACGAGTACTAAATCCATCGTCATACACAGTATTGTCACACACGATAAATAAGTTTCAGCATTTTTCTATTTTACCATAGCTATACAATAAAATATACTACCCACAACAAAAGTCAGGTCAATCACCCTACTTTGACGCCATATCACCCTGTGGTAGTGATGGTGTTGTTTCAAAGGTGGTCAAACGAAAGCAGTCACGTGTATCGTGTATCACCGGTCTAGCGAACGTCAACAAACCTGGGCAACTGGGCAAATTGTCACATAACAAGAGAAAATAAGTAACATTTGCCATTTGTTAAGCAAAACAAAAAAACTGTACCCGGCGCACATGAATTATGTATATCTTTGCGTATTTCCCGATAATGATAAACATTACAATCGAGAGTGCATAATATCCCTGACAAGTCCGTTGACAACAAGACCGGCCTCCTCACGAAGAGTTGATGGAAATGAAGTTGATTCTCGATTGAGCTTTAACAAAATTGCAAATGCAAATCAAATGCATGAACCGGTGGCTGGTAGCTGTTGTAAGTGCCGGCATATACATAAATTAACTCAGATTAGATAAATTGAAGCGGTGTGGTACTCCCACTGATGTGCACTGTACCAGTTGAACTTGCCACGAGACGATGTGGGCAGATAGGATATATTAATTGAGACGTACTCTGAACGGGATAATTCGTTGATTCATACCATTCCTACGTGACCCTTAATTTGAATAACAAATTATTTTTCTATTCTAAGATGCATAGTGCAGAGGTGTACCTTTTTGCAAACTACTTTTACTTGATAGTCTTCCTCAATCGTAACCTTTCGCTTGTCCAAATTGGAAGACATACAGACTTATACATATGTACGAGTATGTTCATATCGTGAAAATTCTTGCGGGAAGCCAACGTCATCAACACCATTTAATATCCTCCTGCTACTAATTTGTATACTCGTATGTACATATGTATAACGTTTGCGCTTAAAATTTATTTTCGGATTATGTTGTCAAGTCAGCGAGTCACCTTCGCTTGGCTTTCGTGTTATGATGGCGCGGCGGTGAAGTGGTAGCGTGCTTGTTGCTGTTGATGATCCAACCGTACAATTGTATTGGGGTTAACAAGTTCATGGAGAATTATGTGTGCCCATTTTCCTGTATTTAAAAGTAGAATATGCGGAAGAGTGTGAAAGCATGTGGAATTTCCTTATGATATGATGAGAAAACTCAAAACATGGTATTACTTGTTGTTGTGTAAACACATTACGTTTTGGAGTTTATCCCAGACCCATTAATATTTTCGTGCCTTAAAAAAAATACTTTCCTTAGATCCCACTATAGACTTGCATTTCAACCAACATTTCTCTTCAAATTGGTTCAAGTGATGACACTTTTCAAGTGCCTCTGAGCTGAAATGTTGGTTCCGATTAGTTCACAAATTGTAGCCATCTCGTATCTCAATACTCGCTCACAGACACCTTAGTGGGGGCGTGCTGTGTTCTCCTGGTTAAGTTAATACCATGTTTAGCAGTCCGTCAAAGAATTCTTTTTTGCTAATACGTACTAAAGAAAACATCCAAATCATTTCGCCCTATCGGCACGATTCATTCGTCATTTCAATATTTTTTTACAATCTTGTGATCGATATGTCTATGGTCCTCAATATCAAAGTATAATTCTACTTAAATTCTGTATCTGAGTGGATATTGGAGGTAAATCCTGTAAAAACAATGAATTCATAACATCCTGTACATTATGAACTGAAGATTCCACTAGGGATAACTGTATTACGGATTCAGACTTTATTTAGAACCTGAACTTTGAGAAGTGAACTAACGACTCATTATGAACTATATATGTTTTTGTATTACTTTGCTTACAAAACTAAGTCAAGCGTTGAAGGCGTATCTGAAGCAAAAACACGTTTTCTATTTTCTTGTAAGCAGAGAAACCCAACTAAAGTATAAGTTTTGAAGCACAAGATGTAAACGGAACGTGTGTTATATATATTCTGTAACGCAAAATTTAGGAACTTAAAAATGTTTTGTTTTAAATGAAGCAACACAAATCTTATACTGTTGAGCTAATTAGTACTATATGCATACTGTGTGCGCTCCATTCGCCTCCATATTTTAAAGAACGTCGCCGATATTCTTGGGCGATATGCTGTTGCATTTGGGTTATATTTAATTATTTCGGTTAAGACTCGTCTACTTCCAAATATTTGTGCATCCAATGTTGCAACCTTCAAAGCCTTTTCTATAAAAATTAGCATTTTACAAGAAAAGTCAACTCTAAACAGGTTGTTTGTGGCTTTTTATCATGGGAATTCCCATGGTTTGATGTCTTCTTGTAGTTTCTTAAAAAAAAAGATCGGGTGAAGGCCAGAGTTACCAGAAGTAAGACGAGAAAACTTGGTGGTCATCGACATTCGCATTCGGATGTTGTTAGAAATGTACAAACGCACATACATATATATATGTACAGATTATTCGCATTCATAAAGGCAGGGGCGATTATTTAAAGCACGATGACTTATGCATACGTATGTATGTACATAGTCATATGTAGATATTTATATACATACATGTATGGTCAGTTTGCACCTAAAGAGGTGTTTATTAATTATAGAGATCGTTATTATCTATGGAGAAAGTGACCATTTACAAAAACGTTTTGGTGCACTGGAAAAAAATCTGAGTATAATAACAACGTGTTTTTATTCTTGATTGTATTATACCAATACTGCTTTCAATATCCGGCTTTCTTTAATTCTTTTACATTATATCCTTGTGCTTTTCATCATATGTACCTACATACACGTACAGTCATCTATTATTTACATATTCTAAAAACAGTTTTCTTCTCCATTTATGTTTTTTACAGATTTTATTACCGTGACGCTCTAGTTAGTAGATTACTTAAATAAAAATGACCGAAGTTGAACAACCATCACAGAACGGTATAGAACTGACGGCAGAAGAAGATGAAAACAATAAAGCAAGACCGGCTGATATTGAACAGGTAATACTTTCCACATTTCTAATAAACACTTTAACAAATAAAATATTATTTACTTTTTTTATTTCCTCTAACTTAGGACATGCGAGAAATGGAACGCCGCAAACGTGTCGAAGCCATAATGAGTTCCAAATTGTTTCGCGAAGAATTGGAACGCATTGTCGACAGTCAAATTCGTGAAGGTGGAGCATCTGGTATCCTGCAACAATTGTCTGATATCGTTGGTGTTCCAACATCACGAGTTGGTAGCGTTTTCAAAAGTTCCAACTGCGTCCTACCAATCAATGATATTCGTGGTGTCGAATCCATGGGCTATTCCAAGGGCGAGAAAATACTCAGATGTAAATTGGCCGCAACATTTCGCCTGCTAGATTTGTCGGGCTGGACAAAGGGTCTGGGCGCCCAAATCACGGCACGCCTTAAAGTGGATCAGGAGCTCTTTCTTGTGAATCCATACGGCCTGCTGTTCCATGAAGTGACAGCATCCTCGTTGAACAAAGTTGATATGCAAGGCAATGTCATTGAGCAGGGAACTACGAATTTCGGAGTCAATAAGAATCGTAAGTTAATAGAAAATTATAGCACATTCGAAGAAGTATTATGTAATTTTATTGTTTTTCAGACTTCATATTACACTCTGTCGTCCATGCAGCCCGCCCAGATATCCGTTGTGCCATTTACATCGGTTGCAATCCCGTAGTTGCGGTTTCATCACTCAAAGTCGGTCTTTTGCCATTGACCAATGACTCTGTGGTCCTTGGGGAGATTTCGACACATCAATACACCGGTTGCCTGTCTGATACGGAAGAACGTGAAAAACTTGTTCGCAATTTGGGCCCAGTATCAAAAGTTATGCTGCTGACAAATCATGGCGCTCTCTGCTGTGGTGAAACCATCGAAGAGGCATTTTTCGCTGCCCATCACATTGTGCAAGCATGTGAAACTCAATTAAAACTACTGCCAGTGGGTATTGATAACTTAGTCATGATTCCTGAGGAATCTAGGAAAACCATCTATGATGCAGCACGTCGACCACCAGAGGATATAGCCGCTGCTTTTGAAAAGAAAGCAGCCGCGGTTGCAGCAGCAGCTGCTGCCGCTGCCGCCGCATCTGCATCTGAAGATGTTTCAACTGCAGATGAATCACAGACGGATAATAGCAAGGACACCAGCCATAAGTTGCTACAACAGCCCAAATGGCGTGTTGGAGGTGCTGAATTTGAAGCTTTGATGCGTATGCTGGATAATGCTGGTTTCCGTACCGGTTATATTTATCGCCATCCCTTGATTAAATCTGAACTGCCTAAAGCGAAGAATGATGTTGAAGTTCCACCGGCTGTATCGTCGTTGGGTTATTTGCTCGAAGAAGAGGAACTTTATCGGCAAGGGTAAGCAACGTGCATTTTACAAAATTTTATAATTTGTTCAGCGATTCAGAAAAAAGTATTCCTGTTTTTTTCGATGTCAAGCATAATTCTCGGGAAATGGTTAGGGGTTCAGCCTTGAACACACTATCGTGGTTTGGGAGCCTTACTGATCGTAAAATGTCAAGTTCTATCAATTAGATTCGGGAACCCACACATATCAGTTTCAGTTTTTTGAATAAGATTCCGTAAAAATGAAAATATTGTTCTCGTTTATGGGTTTAACCGCAGTCTTCTCTTCAGAGCATTATTCTCCCCTTTTCCACTTATTATTATTTATCTATAAGTTGAGTGTAGTTTTGAGTCAGTGAGCTTATGCGCATTTTCGGGAGTACGTAGTGCGTGGTTGCTGATCTCTTTATTCTGTCTAAGGTTTTTTTCCTTCATGTCAACTAAGTCCAGTAAGCAGCGAAAGTACTTTGTTTTTAGCAAGATTGTGTTTTGACTGGCTTTATTCTCAAAAGCCCTTTGCAAAGTATCTTTGGTCTTCTTATTTCCTTTTGTTCGGCGAGGTTATAATCAGGGTTATAGGGATCATAAAGCCTGAAACAGATGTGCAGCAAAATGCGTGCAGCAAAATTATAGAACATGGCTTTATATGTAAGAGGACACATGTGTTTGATGCGCTACCATGCGTTGCTGCAAGACGTCTCTATTTCTAATTTTGATGCAAACCTCCAGTAGAAGAACAGCAGAGTAGTACAATTTAGTACAATTTTTGTGAAATGACATTTCATGTGACATTTGAGGTCCACTGCCAAAAGGACGATGGAAGAAATGACAGAAAACTAATGCATTCAGGAGTCAACAATTTCCTGCACGTCTGTCTCGCGTGCATTGCTACATGCAGTACTTCAAGCAGCTTTCACGTCTGTTTCGGGCTTAACCCTACCACTTTACTGCATCCCTACTGGTCCGCCTGTGGGTTTCGCCGATTTGACCTCAGACAGGAAAGGAAAGTATCGTTGGTCAAAGTTTGCCTTATCAAGTCAATCGTGACACAGTGGCAACTACTTTAAACTACTAAGCAGGAAACCCATACTGTATCAAACAAGTTTTTTTTTTTTACCACCCCCCACCTCTGTCGAATGTCTGACAAACGTCCGAGAGTAATAATCATCTTGACATTAAACTACTAAAAGCCATATTATTTTTCTTTGCAGAATCTGGAAAAAAGGCGATTGGCGCAAAGGAGGAGATCGAAGCCGATGGCTTAATTCGCCAAACGTATACCAGAAGGTTGAAGTGTTGGAAACTGGAACACCCGATCCGAAAAAAATCACAAAGGTAGAAATTATAACATTCGAGGATAAAAATTAAATATTTAAATTATTTAAAATAAAAATAAAACAATCAAATCCACCTTTGAGTCACACAAACCACACAACTACAAAAAAAAAAAAAAAAAAAATAAGCTAAAAGTTGTGCCATTTTGAATTTTAATCATTCCAACTATTTCCTTATATATTTTTTTTTAGTTTTGCTTGTGATACATAGACAAATGCACAATTTATATTTTTGTTAGTCTTTTACTTTTTTTTAAAGAAAAAAATAAAAGTAATTTAACCGGGAACGATTGAATAAAAAATATTTTTGATATTAAGGCTTGCGGTGAAAAAAAATAAGGCTTTTCATGTGTTTTAAAATTAATTTTATGCAGTTAACAATGGACAACTAATTGTGCTATTATTAGTTAAATTGAATTGAAAAGATTTGCAATAATAGTGGCTGGGAAGCAATTTTTTTTAAATGTTAGTTTATTTTGAAATATTCGGTGCTCTAGTTTTTTTTCGACTAATTTATATTTTTTTATAAAACATGATCTTTGGTCGTGCTCGAATTGCAGTTTCACTCTCTGTGAATTTGTATTGTATGTATTAGCGCAATTAAACTTCAATCCGGTATCAGTCAAGTCCCGTATGGTGCTCACATATTAAAGTTTTATCTGCGACTAAACTTATTATTGGGCTGGAGGAATACCATATTGAAAACATGGACAGCACGGAGTCTCTGTATGTATATCTATTTCTTTCTATTTCGTCAGTTCTTCGCATAGTTGGAGGTTCTCATGGCTTAGGTTTTAATGTTAAAATCGATTTAATTGTCGGTGTACGAACCCAATAATTTGGGCGCCAAATTTAAGTAGGAGCGGTTTGTTCGACCAAGGCGCGAAAGTTATAAAAATATTTCATACAGAGAAGACGCACGAACCTTCACAGAATCATGTTTAAACTTATACAGTCTCTTTATACATTCATGCTATTGAGGGGAGATTTTTTTTATGCAGATTGTGGCACATCAGCATGGTATTCCTTTTATATGAAAAGTTGACCTATCAATCTCTGCTTTTAAATGAAACTAAGTCTACGCAGTCTTTTATTGTAGAGCAATGATATCATGTTTTTTTAACTTTTAAATGAAACTAAGTCTATGCAGTCTTGTATTGTAGAGCAAAGATATGTTTTTTTTTTAAGTTATTTAAATTTACAGGCCGATACATTTTTGTTTTTCTTCTCCCTTAATTCCCTTTTCATTGCTTAACACAATATTCACGTCCTTAAGCCACACTCTTCCAGCTCCAAAGACTCCAGGATGTCTAGCTTAAACAAATACTACTGCAAAAAGAATTTAAATCATCTTTAATTATTTTAACTGATTTTCAATTTCGTAATTTCTATTTTCTAAAATAGGCTGTTGTATGTAGTGTGCGATAATTTATCCGATTTTGAAAATAACTTTTTATTCATCTTATCGTTGTTTTAAGTATTATGGACGGCTGTGTACAGATCCTTAGAGTTGGAAAGTTTGTTCACATCAGTAGCAACTGATTTTTTGCAATCCGCAGACCTTTCATATTCTTTCAAATTTGTTTTCCCTTAATCCTTCCGATGATTGCAAGTGCAATCTAATTTCAAACGCTTTCCATTTTCTTGCCAAATTGCGCTTGACTTACCCAGTTTATTTTTATGTTTAGTCAGACAAGTTTCGTTTTCATAAGCCGCTAAAGGCCCATTGTTTAGTATATGGCAATTTTTTAAAGTGCATTGGCACACCTTAGCGTTTTATAAGCCTTTATATTATTAGAATAACCATTGACAAAGTGTCGTTCGTGTTCATTAATTGCTTCTTCAGTCATTCTAATGCATTTTCTTATGAAATAAAATCAGCTATAGTTAAAAAAAGCAGGTAAAATAAAAGAAATAAACATACATATATTTCAAATACATACATACGTATCTGTATACATATGTATGTACATATCTATACATACATTCCACTTCTCGAAGCAGCACACATGCATACATATTTTGCAAATCGATTTAAATAAAATTGCGTCCGAAAATTTAACGAGAATTTGAAATGTAACCATACAATTGGAAAAATTTAAATAAAAATATATTGTGCGGATATTTAAATAATCATACTAATGCTTTATTGATCAAGTAATCCAAAATCTAAATAAATTAGATACACAGAGAATTAATCATTAAACAGTGAACAAAAAACAACAGTTGATATTCAAATACATATACTCCTTTTTAAAACAAAATTTATTCAAAACAGTTTTTTAGGTGTTTATTCCAACGCTTGTAACAGAAATATATACATAATTATATAGGCAAACAAATGTAATAAACTGAATTAAAAAAAATAACCCCAATTTGTCTTTAACATGTTTATTTTCAATAATCTTCGTTTTTATTTTGATTGTTAAAAATAATTTTGTGCCACATCATGGAGCTGATTGCTAGGTTTTCTGCGCGCGATCAGTTTGAAATTAACTTTATTTATTTTTCGAAATTGAAAGAAAAGAGAAAATATTCTTATTTATAAAAAAAAAACTAATATAAACCTTATATAAATTAAAAAGTTAAGCGACAATCTGTCTTTCTCTCATTTTTATTTTATTCCTTTTTCTTTTTGTATTTTGCGTGTTTCCATGACTTATGTGTTTTGTCATACATCTTTATCATATTTTTTTTTTTTTGTTTCAAGCATGCTTCAAACAAACATTTTGAATTTGAAGATAATAATAAGAAAAGTTAATGTACTTCCGTCCGTCCATAGGCACAAAATTATTTATTTTATTTTATTTTTCTTTTATATTTAATTTTTTTTTATTGTGTATTTTCTTTTTTTTTTAATACTTGCTGCTTATAAGCAAAAACAAAATTATACACTCACATACTAAACAAAACACTAACACTTGAGTTATTCCAAACACAGATTTGTTCCTCATTTCATAACTTGTATGATTTAGTTTTGAAAACAAACTAAAATTGTCGCTAATAACTTTTTATGTTGAATTTTTTTTTCTTAAATAAATACCTACCTAGTACTTTTGCTGCAAATCTAGCTAAGAGAACAAAAAATATTTTCTTTTTTCTTTCATATTCAACTCGTACCTTCGCTGCCACTCGCTATATCTTCGGTTACAACATGGGTATGCGTTCTTAACTTGATGAAAATTAATGTTTTTGATTGGTTGTTAATTTCATCATAAATTTTTGTAAAAATTCTGAAATAAAAACCAGTGGGTTGCTGAAGGTTCACCAACGCATTCTACACCAGTACGAATTGAAGGTGCATTACAATTTGTACCACCAGGAACCAATCCGAAAGAGTTCAAGAAAGTGCAACAACAGGTAAGTGTTTATTAGCTATTTTTTTATTTTTAATATCGACATAAATATGAAACAATTTCTAACTTACGAAATAAAGAATGTGTATATTTGCACATTGTAGCGTATGTGTATCGTACGCAAAAGAAAAATAAAAAAACACTATTGGCAGTAAAAACCCAGTAGGATTTAGTATTTATTTTAAGTGTAAGTTCGTACATTGTTGCGTATATCGCACGAAAAAAAGGACATCTAAAAATGTTATAATAACTATATTTCTTCATCTATTCCCTTCTTTTTTTCTGGGCTATACATACAAATGCATTAAAATGCTATTTCTTATCTCCATTCGAAAATTGCTGCGTTTAATTTTTAGTGTAAATTCGAACATCGTTCAGGATTAAACCCACCTAATGTATGTATGTACATATGTACTAAACTATCAACGCGATATTTTTTCCCTATTCTCCTATTTTTTTAAATTATGAATACATAGCTTGTCTTTCCATTTCTTTTGTTAAGTATGTATCTATCTAACATTGTAAACGGAATAAATTTAAGCTACCACCGCTATCAACACAACACTACGACTGAACAAAGAGTTGTCTTCAAATAACCTTAGCACTTCGTATAATCAATTTGAGTTTGTACTTTGTAGCATCACACTTTGATTCAAATTTTTACCTTTGCAGTGTACAGTCTGTTCAATAAAAAATGATAGGTCATTGTAAGTCAAATAAAAGTTTTCAATGAAAAATGATATTGATGATGCGCAGTATACTCGTACTTGTGTCTGACGCAGCATTTCACTTGTAGTAGAATCTTCCATACTAGTAATGGTTTCCCGAAATCTATGTACGCTGACAAATTTCGGCTAATTTGTTGGCGTAGCCCATATTCTTTTGGTTGGCATATGAGTTGTGTCTTAATCCTTGTGCTGAAGGGCACCCATAAACATGCACCTCTACATGATATTTAGCAGTATTCTAACCAAACACGTTTAGCTTACAAAAAATTCTTTTGTTTGCATTAGCGTCACTTCAGAGTTCAAACATAGGAATAATAATACATAATTCTACTATTTTCTGAAATTAACACTATTTACTTGGGTCCAAATTTAAAACATAACCTCAAATGAAATAAACAGAAACCCAGATAAAATTCCTTAACTTTTACCGCGTAGATCAAGGACAATCGTCGCGCTGATAAAATTTCTGCTGGTCCACAATCCCACATTTTGGAGGGTGTTACATGGGATGAGGCGAATCGCATCAAAGATGCAACCGTATCTTCAGCTGGTGATCATGTTGTTTTAATGGGTGCTGCATCCAAGGGTATTATTCAACGTGGTTTCCAACACAACGCAACCGTCTATAAGGCACCATACGCAAAGAATCCATTCGACAATGTTACAGATGACGAACTCAACGAATACAAGAGAACTGTCGAAAGGAAAAAGAATATTCATGGCGAATGTGAGTTAACATTTTGTTTTTAATAAATTAAAATCTACTAATAAGCATGTTAACTAAATATATTACATTTCTAGATACCGACACCGATTTCTCAGAGTCAGAAGCTCTTAGTTCGCTACAAACTTCTGGCGCACAACAGCAAAATTCATCGAAAACTGCCGTTGTTAGTCAGTCAGAAACTGAAGATGCATCAGGTACTTAAATTTCGTTTTACTCCAATTGTATATATTGATTTTAATATTTTTTTTCTAGAGCACCAAGTAATGAGAATAGAAACTAAGCAAGCGCCAGTCCCTAGCCAACCTGAAGTAGTATTGAGTGATGGTAAGTTTACTGAAATTTGTGCAGAAATTTTATTTATTTTATCTTTTATGTTCGCTATAATTTAACACGAAGACTAGGCCGGTTATTTTAAATCAGTCTTTTGTGGAATAAGTAAGGAAATACTCGTAAATATGTAACATACATATCTAGTGAGGTATAGGCCTTTATATGAGTCGTCTATAAAATATTTTTTTAAAAAAAAACTGGATCGTCTCATTGGTGGATAATCGAAAGGACTGAAACTTTTGTTTACACAGGACAATGGTACTGCGGTTACTCCACATACATACTTATTTAGATCAAATTAATGTGTATATACATATATGTGTGTATATTTGATGTCGCTTAGCACTCAATGTGCCATAAAGTATGTGTTCTAATACTTGACTCGATTCAAAGAGCGAGAGATCGATTCCGTTTTGTGTATATTAGTTTCGAGTGTATGTATATACATGTGTAAATATATACAGTATACATATACTCGAAAGCACTTACTAAAAATTAAACAGTGTTCTTTATAGAACCTTGTTAACAAAGAACTTAAAGTGGTTAGAGAACAAAGGTTATCCATTTACTGATAAGTTCTTCATTAAAATCGTTATTGGAACAACATAATTGGACGAACAAGCTGATGGCCTTTGTTATCCATAAGCATGTCTGTGTCACGAACTTTCAGTATGAATTTCCGGGCTCTTAGAGGCTTAATTTCGACCCGGTTTTTTTTTTTTTTTTTTTTCAAATTTTGCAGTTGCACAAACCCTTTGGAAATAATCTTTCAATATTTCCCAACATTATCCAAGCGAAGTGCTATCCATTCTTACCGCGGAGTTTTGACACTACATGTCTGTAAATTTTGAGCGCGTTAGTGCTGCCAGCTTCGAAATAACACACACTTCAAATATAAACCACCAAATGATCCACCCTTTACTTTTATGATATTCCAAAAAGAATAAGTGCATGCGCATACCAACATGCCAACTAATCGAGTATATCGACTAAGCTCCTCCTTAACGAATTAGTAGCAAATTGATCGTTATCTTATCGTTTCCGTTGATATTGAGGAATATCATACTTTCTTCGAAATTATTAATGAGACGATTCAGTATATTTTCTAGGAAATATTTTGTAACTACTCTAGGTCGCAGTTTTTATTCTTTTTGAACGTATGTAATTTATAGTAGCATATACCTTTGTATATTTATCAAAAGCCCGGTTTTATTTAATGTTTATGCTCCTTTCTATTATCCCTGAACCGTATTATTTTATTCTCAAAAACTTCCCATATGTATACTATAAATACACCTTACAGTAGTGTAATATGTTTGCCTTACCCCGTTTAGGAAAGTTAAATTTTTAAATTCCACAAAAGTCTCCAATTTAAACAATCTTAAACTTGTTTTCTCTTTCTTTTTGCTTTAGATTTTTATTATAAAGTAATAGATGTTGTTTCTCTTTGTTTATTGTAAAAAAAATTCAAACAGGAACAACAACCTTTATGCTGTGTTTTAAGTGATTTTTGCATATTAATTGAACAATTGTTTAATTTATTTTCAATTAATTTTGTTTTTGGGCTTTAAATTAATTAATATAAAAATATTAAGTTTTTTTTTTGTGTTGTCATTTAATTAAAAGAAAACATTTAATTAAATTCAAACAATTTCCATCGTAGCCAGCTCTCGTAATTCCAAACGAAAGTGAATTAGTTAATAAATTAACAGAATAGAACATAGTTTTTATAAAATAGAAGAAAATCGAATAATAGTTAATAATAAAAAAAATAAAACTTCCAACTCAACACAATCTCTCATCCAGTTTTATATAAAAAGGCAAAAAAACACAAACGATTTTTTACTCTAGTTTTTAAATAAATCACGGTGAGTTTCAAAATTAGTTAAAAACAAAATCAACATTATTCAAAAATAATCACCTTTTTAAGTTTTTTTTATTTTGTTTTCGAATCATGAACTTTTTTTTAGTTCTTATTTTATTATGGGTTTGTGTTTTATTATTTCGTTATTTCTTCTCATTCGCTGTTTAGAATAGAGACAATCAGCCGATAATAATACTCGTACATTGTGTTTAATTTGAGTTTGAGAGGATGTTTTTATATTTTTTGGTTTTGCTTCTTATATATTGTTTTCGAAAGAAAAAGAAACATTTTATAAATAATCAAACATCATTGCAATATTAGGTATAAAAATAGTTTAGTTAATAGGAAAGAAAAATGTTTGACTATTGTGTGCCATGGTATAGAATTTGATAGGCTGTTAACAATTCATTTGTGAATAAATATAGAGGGATGGTCTTATAGTGTGCTAACATTATCGTACATAACATATTCATTTAGCACACGGCGTCATAATTGTAAACTACGTACATTATAGTGGACCTTCAAGATGCGAAGTTTGATCTACATATGAACACAGGTCGCGAAACGACATTTCTCTCGCTCGTGCGTCCTTTTACCTGTTAAACCCTTTTAGCCCCTAGCAGTTATTAAAAAAAAAAATACAAAAAATACAAATAGATGGCGCAACAGTCCGTCCAGGCCTAGCTTCTCGCGACCATTCGTGTTTTTGTTTGTTTTTTCAAACAAATGGAAGGAACCTACAGTTTAAAGCCAAATCCGAAAACCAAAATTGAAGAGCTTTCTCAAGACAGTTATTACTCTCGGACGTTTGTCAGACATTCGCGAGATGTGGAACCGTGAAAAAACTTTTTGGTGTGTTTTGGGATTCGAACGTCGAATCTCACGCTCAGCGATGCAATGTACTATCCACTTCAGCCACGGCGCCCAGCTTTTCAAAAACATTTAAAAAAAAAAACGGAAATACTCATAACTTATGCAAAAAATATGTACATATATGATGGATATCGAGTACTTAAGGTCGAATATTTGATTCTTATGTCAGTGTAGTATGCTTAGTCCTGGAAACATTTTCACACTGTCAACTCATTAAGTCCCATGCTTTTCTGGTCCCTTGTTAGTAATAGACTCCTTAAAAGCAAAATTAAAGATTTCAAATCATAGAACTAACCCTTACAAAAGTCAACGCTATCTGCCCCTGATTCTGTTCTATCCAAATAGAAATATATATTTGTTATGAATATGAACAACCTTAGAGATCTTAACGTTGTAATCTGTAGACTATGTCTTTGTATTGAGTTCTCTCTTCATATTCTCACAAAATGAACGAACACTAGACAGCGAATTGGTCTCTATTATCAACCTCGCTGTAATCAGCAGAAGAAGTTCTTATACTTCATAACGTCTTTTGGAATAGTTGAATTACTCTAGAGCAGAAGTAGGAGTCTTAAGTGACTTCGCCGAGCTGTCTCTTATGACTCTCAATAATAATATAAAAAAGTGACTTCGCGGTGCTGTCTTTTATGACTCTCAATTATAATATAAAAAAAAAAGAATTAATTTTTAGTTGTAATTGCAGTTGTAATGATTAGAGTTATTCTTATCTTGGCTATAATATCCCTTCATTCACTTTCTTCACTCTTCGGTAAAGGCACGATTCGCAGTGTATTTCAACACAAGAGAAATATATTCACCTCATCCTGAGTTCGAAACTAGGAGTCTGTTTCATGCCAGTGGTGTTTTAATTTTTGTTGTTTGTAACCTGACAAACTGTAACCTTGTTAAACAACTAGAGAGAAGCATATTTTTCACAGCACTGCAGTGCTGTTCTACTTTTGTTCATGGCACTACTGAAAACTTCTATTCTTGCGCTAGATGGTTCCTTGATTCCTGGTGTACTACACGATTACCAAAAAATGTCAGCATTATACCCGTATGCAAATACCAGAAAATCAACTAAAACGGAATATGAAAATCGAATGTTGTCAAAGTGCTGTATAAACATATCCGAAGCATGGGAGCTATTTTGCTGATCTAAGGATCTATACATATGTACAATATTACTGTTGGCCACCACTGTGTAGATCGTTGTTACTCTATTATCAAAACAATGTTTTGGACAAACAGCAGTTACCGGGCCTGTACCCACCTAGGCTCGCAGAAATAGTATAATTATACTTTAAATAACAAACTCTTTCTCTGCAGTCTAAATGAACTCTTATATAAGTCAACATTTTTAACGTCATCCTTAGATCTATGGCACACAATTTTCTTATCAACTAATGCAAAACTAATGTACAGTGTTCCACAAAACTCTACGTACAGCAAGAACATTTTTGAAAATGAGCCTTGTATTAATACTGCATCGATGATAAAAATCAAAAAAAAATTATATAAAGATAAAAGCATGTTTACTTAACTAGTTTTTAAACAAAAAAAGCAAATGTTCCATTTAAACAAAAAATAACAAAGCAAAATCTTAACAAACTCCATAAATTCATTCCACAAAAGTCTACGTACACGTGTACGCAAACTCTTTCTTTATTTATTTCTGAGGGAAAAAATAACGGTAAACTTTTTATTCGCATTCCTTGTAATTTTTTGTGCCGCAGTTCGCAGTGAGCAGCAGTGGAACCGTATCAAGAGTTTTTTTTTGTAAAGTTTTGAGTCTTTTCTTATAAAAATATGGCTGGAAAGGAACTTACACTTTATGAAAGGCAATTAATTATTGATTTGCATTTTGATCAAAAAAAGTCTTACACGGAGATATGTAAGATCACATCGCGCAGCCGTTCAACCATTCAGACCATCATAAACCGCTACCAAAATGAAGGAAGAATAGAGAATAAGCAAAGAACAGGGCGGCCAGCAAAGCTTACCCAAAAGGACAAGCGAAGAATCAAGCGAATGGTCGATCAAGATCCCTTCATAAGTTCAAAAAAGATGAGTGCAGATCTTGAAAAATATAGTGGTAAAAAAGTGCACGAAGAAACCGTGAGAAGAACCATCGTAGATTCTGGGTTTAAGTCGCGAACACCACGGAGAAAGCCTTTAATAAACGCCGTAAATAGAAAGAAGCGTCTGGACTTTGCAAAAAAGTATTTAAATGAATCTCCAGACTTTTGGCGTAAGGTAATATTTTCCGACGAGTCCAAATATAATATCTTTGGCTCCGATGGTCGTATAAGAGTTTGGCGAAAAGAGGGAGAAGCATTGAATCCCAAATGCACTATAAAAACGGTAAAGCATGGTGGTGGAGGACTAATGGTATGGGGTTGTATGTCGGCATCGGGTGTTGGGAAGCTGGAAGTTATAGAAGGAATAATGGACCAATATGTTTACATAAATATCCTCAAAAACAATTTGAAAGAAAGTGCTGCACAGCTGGGAATTTCGGACCACTTTTACTTCCAGCAAGACAATGACCCGAAGCACACTGCTCATAATGTGCGAATGTGGCTAATTTATAACACCCCACACTTGTTAATAACTCCACCACAAAGCCCGGACCTTAATCCCATTGAGCATGTGTGGGATGCCTTGGAGAAAAAAATTCGAACGCACGAAATAAGAAATAAACATCAGCTGCGGGAGGTTTTGGTCTCGGAATGGGGGAATATAAACGCTTCCTATACCGAAAAGCTAGTAAATTCAATGCAAGAGCGTTTAAAAGCAGTTATTAAAATGAAGGGATATCCCACAAAATATTAAAAACGTATGCAACTGAATTACACGCAACTTTTAATATAGTTTTAAAATGTTTTCCTATTATTATTGCAGGTGTACGTAGACTTTTGTGGAGTGGTTTTATGGACTTTATTAAGTTTTTGCGTTGTTATTTTTTGTTTAAATGGAATATTTGCTTTTTTTGTTTAAAAATTAGTTAAGTAAACATGCTTTTATCTTTATGTAATTTTTTGTGTTTTTTATCATCGATGCAGTATTAATACAAGGCTCATTTTCAAAAATGTTCTTGCTGTACGTAGAGTTTTGTGGAACACTGTATGTATCTGTTTGTTATTATATTTAACTAAAACTCGCGACATATTAAAATAGAAGTAAAAACAACAAATAACAGTTTACTTATATGAATTCATATTCATTTTTTGTTTTGCGTTTTATGGGAGCCGCATGGAAATATTCTCATTGAGTTTTATTTATTTTTTTTTTTTTTTTTTTATTTTATCAGAACGTTTTTAACAGATTAAATTTTACCATAACTTGTCTCGCGCTTTTTATCAATGTTTATAGTGCATTTTATTTACTGTGTTTTGTTTTATGCGTTTGTCTTTTAAAAATGTTCACTCCCCCACCACACCCCATCTAGTGCATAGTTTTGTAGATATATAGGTTTCCTCCATTGAGTTATGTAATAAAAAAGTGCACCGATGAAAAAAATTTACTAAGTATATTTTTGTTTATTGATTTTTTGTTAAATTAATTGAAATATTAAATAAAATATTATAGCAACTCTTGACTTTCTTAATGGAGAGCGACAACATACAGCAACAATTAAAAATCTACCATCTCCTCGAGGTAAAAATAATAAAAAATTATGATTAAAACATATATGTTTTAAAAGCACAGATGTAAATAACAAAATATTATAATGGTCCCAGTTAATGGTTAGAGGTTATCATAGGAAAAAGTACTTAAATCCCTTATATTTATAAAATTCCCATATCTATTCAATCGCATATACATATGTATGTACATATACATTCAATAATCTTATAAATTATTTATATGAAACTATTGACGTTTATATTTGTATCTAACATTATTCTCGTTAACTTATAACAAAATTTAAGAAGCTTTATCGAAGTTTTAAATCGCATCGAGATGGTGATTGTTTTACTAATATCTTATTTTTATTTTTTTAATTCAATCTTTTGAATTTAAGACTTACAAAATAGTATTTGCATAATTAGATAATTGTATCCAGTAAGGTATTCAATTTATAACCTTCAAAGATACTTTCAAGTTAAACTAGCAAAAATGAAACTTAGAATTCCCGTTACAAATTCAACCACTGAATTACTTATGATGTGACGTTGTAAATGTCTACCGGATGGATGTGGAAGCTTAGATGGGTATTACGTTAAAATTTATACCATCTATCGATAACAGTTCTCTGCAAACATTGAATAAATACATATGTACATATGTTTTTTGGCTTGTTATAAGACAGATTGTTGGGATGTGATATATTCCACAAATTTTGTTAAGCCCTGTATGGGTATTCCGTCAGTTTATCGATTAAATCAATTAGTCGAAAGAAACTGGATCGAAACAAAACTCATCGAACAGCGAGATCGAACATGTACCATTGAAATAATGTTGAGTTTTGTAGGCTTTGCAAATGATCGATGTTCTCTCGAAAGACAATGATAAAAAATATTTCGATGGGACCATAAGCGAGACTAGAATTGTATTCTTTTTTTTAATAACTCGCGTAAGATAGTAAACAATGATCCATTTTTGTTTTTTGAAATATTCGTTTGATGTTGTACCATTGCAAGAGATTTGCAAACAATTTCGCATTTCCCGCGCATTTTATCCTTTATGTAATAAAGGTAAAGAAAGTCACAAAGTCCGGACGTTATGGCGGAAGAATTATCAACTCACACATGTAAAGAAGTTAAAAACTGAATAGTTTGGATGCGTTATGTGACAACCAAAGTATAACTTCTTTGTAACAAGTCAACGTATTTATTTTTAAAGGTGACTAATAAAAAACATCGAATTGTGAACTGAAGTTAACATTTGTCTTTTAAGCTACGTAAATTAGAATCAATCGCCATCTCTATGCGAAGTTATTAATCCGTACAAACACTCACACACGCACACATACAGTCCAGATATATACCATCAAATACATTTATCATCAGACTGCTTCTCTGGTGTGAACTAACTCCCATTTTTAATTCTTATAGCTCAAGAAAGCTCCTTCAATAACACAACTAACAAGACACCGATAGCAATAATTAAATGCGATCAAAGTGAACAAACTGACGATCAGGAAAATCTAATCCTTAACACATATTCCACATTGGATGGTTCATACCATCAAAAGTTTATCAATCCACTGTTCGCTGACAATTTTCCCTTACCGAATGGTCATTTCAGAGATTTTTTGCAGCAGAACACGCATTTGAAACAATCCTTTCCTGATACACAGTATTGGCTACCTTTAAATTTAGAAATTACTACATCTGAAGTATATCCCATTGAAGATTTTAGTTCTGAATGCTGTACCCCTAGAATTTGTTATCCAGTTGTGCAGTCTGATGTTCAATCACTTACAAATAGCTCCATCTACAACATTCAATATTCAAAAATGTCTTCAGAATTTCAGAGCACACGAAGCAAAGAAAATGAGATGAACTTGAAACCTTACCGAACCCTTTCACATTTTGGTTTTAATTCCCCAAAGCATCAGGTACCTCCTGAACATTATCATATTCCGATTTCTCCCAGCAAATATGTACCCCTGAGTAAGTCCTTGAGTTACAATGAAATTTTTTCGAGTCCTCGGTATGTTGATCTGTGTGATGGATGTTTTGAGAAAATCCTGCGACTTCGACCGGAACTTCTTTTCAGTAAGTCTAGTAGCGGAGACAAACAAGTTGAGCAAAAGCTAAGGCAATCTTTTGCTAAGATGTCGCTGCAAGATATCGAGGATGAATATGATGGAGAGAATTTTGAGCTTCTTGACGCTTTCAATAACTGCTTAGAAAACGAGCAGTTGAATACTAGAGTGCTCGAGCCAGTCATAGAAGTCGATGAGGAGGATCAAGTCAGTGTACCAGGCACACCTGTTGTGGATTGTAATTCCAATGTAATCGGAGTCAGTGAGAGCTCGACGTTCTTGGATAAAATCACTCGAATGAATTATTCAGAAGAATCTACCAATGTCGGTTTCCAACCTTGGAAGACGGTAACGTCGGACATAACTATGGAAAATGAGGATAACATAGGTGAATTGACAAATGAAATCAGTTGTCTTACACTCCAAACTTCCCCAGAGAATGACAATGGGGTGGTTCTTTCAGCTGAACAGCCGTTCTCTGATGACCGCACTGCAGATGTTACTAGTTCCACTGAAGCGGCTTCCGATCATTCACAGACTAGCGCACGTAAATTGATGTCCCGTGAGGAACGCAATCAACGAAAACAAGAATTCACCGAACTTTGGGAAGATCACATTAACTATTTCAGCCCAAAGCAGTTGAGTGACTCGGATAGTGAATCAGATATGGAGAGGAAGAAAAGTGAGATATTTTTCGGCGAGATCCGCGTTAGTAGTTTGTCGCTTAGAAATGATTTCGACAAACAGAGTATCACAACCACAACCGAAAGTGCAAGTGCCACTTATAGAATCACCAGTCCATCGTCATCTGATCACGCTCTTAATACCGCTCCTTCAATGGAATACTTTTCATTTGATACTGAACCATTGGCTTCCGATTCAGAGCTAAATTCAATGGAACGAATGATTATTGATAAAATCGAAAAACATAATCTTAAAGATCAAGAGCAAATCTTCGATGACATTGAAAAAACCATTCGACACAAGATGACTCCATCAAAATTGGAGAGAATTGGGCAACAGCAGAGAGATGATGTAAATCTCGCGGTAGTTTCATCAACTCCAGAGCCAGTAAATTCCAATAAATCTGAGAGCTTTTACTCATTGAATGTATCAGAAGTGGAGAAGAAAGATAATGAATCCAGTATTGCTTCTCATCAACGAAGATCGCGTTCGTTGAACAGTGATTCAGGAAGTCGCAAACGACGACTTAGGCACGTGCCAACAATGAGAGATCTCTCTATAGTTGACCAGTGCCAAAGTTCGCAGCCATCAACTGTGTCTTCATCGACAGACAATTCTCCACCTGAACGGTGTACACGAGAGATTGCAGTTCCGAAGAAGCCCTCTAAGTGCCCAAAGCACTCATTAAGTGCTGATTGTGTGGACTGTCAGCTGGCACGTAAGCGAGTGAAACGAAATTTCGTTGCTGAAAATATTCGCAATGCTTGCATGCCACGACGGCGACACAATGTTGGAACTTTGCTTTCATCAAATCCGTTTGGAAATAGTGTTAGCACTCCCTGTTTGTCATCTGATAACAAGTCGGTAAAGATAGTTCCACCGGTTTACTCATTTCAGACTACGTCTGGCGGTTCACCACGATTTTGGGTAACATTGTCACCAAGAAATAAGGATAATGCACGCTGTTTGCAGAAGGACAATAAACGTGGTGTAAAGTCAGAAATTGCGTCGGAAAACGAGGGAGAAGTAAACTCGACCAAGTTCGCTGATAATTACGACATAGAGATGAAAGTATCATTGAACTGCGATGTGAAAAATGAAATAGAACCCTTAAACCATAGCGATACCTTACTTCGTCCAGTGCTTAAAGCCAAGAAGGTTGGTGCCTATAAATCTGGTGAAGAAAAAGAAGTTCGATTTATGTGTGAACAGCAAGTAGAACCTTCAAAGGAATTCGAAAAAGAATTGAAGACAAACAGTGAAAATCTTGATATAAACATGAAGTCAGCAGTGTACCCTAATGTAGAGAAACAAATCGATTGTTTGGGACAAGAAATAGAAGCCCTTAAACCACGTCTTGATCAATACAAAAAAGTAATTGATGAATATGGTGATGAAATTGAAAAAGCTTCGCATTCCATGGACCTTGTGGCAGAAAAACAAATTGATATTCAAGATGTTCAACAAAATTTAAGAGAAAATATCATCTTAAATCAGTATGTGGAAAGAGTCTGTTGCGATGTTCAGACTTTTTCCATTTCTGAAGCAGATGATTGAATACTTATTTTATAAAATCTTCTATAACATCCTTTTTTTTATTATTATTTAATGCGTTTTCTGCTTGCACGAGTTTGATATTATTTTTTTTTTAATGCATTATTTTTTTTTATTTTCTAAGTTTGTCAGCGGACACTGGATTATTCGTTGTTTTAGTTCTCTTTTTTACTGAAATATCTTTTGTAAGCATATTTACATGTATTTTGAAAGATTTTATCACAAAGGTACAACTTCTCAAAATACATGTAAATATGTAGCATATCTTAATTTTACTAAACAGAATTTGTATGATTTTTTGTTATTAAAGATGTATTTGTATGCTATGTTTTTAAAAAAAAAAACATATTCCTTGTAACATATATTTTTTTTTAATAATAAAAATACTTTGAATCAATAAAATATAGTAGGTTTTAGGGATTGAAAGAAATTTCCTCCAATATAGTGATTTTTCCGACTGTCAGGATAAACTTTTAAAAATCTGTAGATTCCGTTTCTTCCATTTTTTTTTTTGATGCACTGCCGTCTGATTTGCGGATAACTCGTTGCGTGTTAATGTTGTCACGTTGTACATACAAATGTACAAAGAGAGCACCCATTGACATGATGGGCGATATCCAAAAATTGTAATAACTACTTATTGCCAGTATGGTAGCTTCCTGCCTCCTTTTACTTGAGTCGTGAGCGTGGTTACGGAATTATCGCTCATTCTTACAACCGCGTTTATAACTTCCTAGTGTGTTCACTCAGTACCGCTTTAAAGATACGGTTTGATCTTGCAATATGTATACATATGTTTAAGCCAACATTTAACAAAATATCCAATTTCTTGTGAGTCCTGGAAATAACATCTGAAGCTACCGAAGCGTACTTACTTTTCCTTTCTCGATTCGACTGATTTTATTCGGTGTATTCAAGTGTTTGATTTATGACTCCTTTAGATTCTATTACGTACATATGTACTGTACATAGATTCTACAACTTGTCACCAAACAATTGACCCACACTGATTACCATCTGTTAGACATAGTCGACACCATGTGTTTCGCTATTGAAAATAGTATAGACTTCAAAGACAAGACAATCTACTGGTTGTGAAGGTAAAAGGATTCAAATCTAAGCTCTAGCTTGGAACTCTAAATAAGAAAGGGCTGTTAAAACTACAATGTGATGGCCAAGACACGTCTCCCTTGTGCCATCTCATTAGAACCAAATTCCGTCCAAGTTTAAATAGTCGAATTACTGCCACAAAAAATCTCCGTAGCGCACTCCCTTCATCGCAATGTTCTTGCCGGCTTTATTTTCTAAGAAGTAGGAACCAGTGATGACACTAATCCAAAACCCACATCAAAAAGTTTCTTTTTGAGGATGTTCTTTACTTTTACTTTCTTTGGCGCTACAAAGCGTGATGTTCCTGGGCCTCAAGTAATAAGCCTCTTCAGGCTACTCGACCCCGGGCCGCAGTCTCCAATCTCGTACACAGTCAATTGAGATTTTATACCTGGTCACATCATGGAAGGTAAAGTCTGCTTTGGTTTCTCGATCCCTGTGTTATGGAGCGTCGATGTTCATCTGCTCTACTTGACCCATCTTAGCCATCTTAACTCTTGGATACGTATTTTTTTGACTACGCTTATGTCTCTGTACAGAACGTGCAACTCATCGTTGTATCTTCATCTCCAGACGTTGTTTTGCTCTACACAAACAGGATCATAAATCGTGCGTATGACTTTTTCCGAATACAACAAGGGAGCTTTGATCCGACTGGGTAAGGGTCTATGCTTCTGCACCATAGAGCAGGACCACGTGCACACACGTTTCCTTTACATGACCGGCTTATGAGGTCTGCGCATGACAGAGATAATTTTTGGGTCTGGTTCTTCAGAGTTTTATCTTTTCATTTGCTTCTAGTTTCTGAGAAAGTAACTCAGGTGTCCAACCCCGTGGATTTGATGAATTCAGCACTTGTCGTTAGTTCATCTTTCGACTATCCAGCGGGCACCACTTGGAGGGGACGATGCGATTTTACCCGCCTTTTGAGAATGTATTGCATTTTTTTCCAATACGTTTGAATTTCTATTGACAAAGCCTTTGGAATGAAAGTTAGCTTCGTAAAATAATTTTGCGACTAAAATCGACGTAATTTTTCATCAACTCATTTAAAGTCTCTCAACAGAGAGAAGCGATAACGAAGTGAATGGTCATTTTATTCGAACTCTTGAACTCTTGCAAGCAAATAACTCGAAGTCAATGCAATATTCTCCTCAGAAAAATGTGATTGAAGTTCAGATCTTGAGCTCTGGAACGAATTGAGGTTCTTTGGTTTTTGCGTGTACTTTCGGCAGCAGCAGTAATTCTTGCAAATGTGCGCAACAAAGGAGCACCGGGATAGTTTTTGTTATCCATCATCACGAACTCACGAGCTTTATAAATTTCCTTACAACAACCAAAAATTACATACCTTCAATGAGATTTTTAGTGACGGTATCGTCCATATTTTCTCATTCCTCAGTTAGAGCAGATTTTAAGCCACTGACTACTGGAGTGTCTCAGGATTACGACAACCCAAAATTTGTTTACTAAACTATGCGTGTAAAAACCGAATGCAATACATTGATGCATGTATTAGAATGAAAATGGGAGGGCATAATGCAAAGAAGTAAACAATTAGATCAAGATGGCGGTATGTTCCCAAAATGATAACAAAACAAGGGAAAGTGTGACCTCGCCACTTTTTTTGTAACTCAATGTATGAGTATAAGCTTATTTTATTTAAATATTGATATTCCAAAATATAATTCAAGGCGCTGGCTAATCGCCACACACATGGGTCACCATTCTAAAAGCCTCCCGATTTGCGTGATCCGCGTGCTAGTTTGGTTTCCGGTTTGCACGTATATGTATATGAACTTTATTGTAGTTAGGTTCTATTTATCTGATACGCTTCTTACGAAATAGATATTTAGGTTTTCATCAAATCTTGCACGTACCCTATTGTGTTGTCCATGTTTACGTTTTGTCCAGTGTTACATGTCAAACCCAATTGACCCGTTCGATTACTTATTCGTTTTATTAATGTTTTCTCTTCCCAGCTTTTACTACCACATCACGAGCATTAACAAAGCTTACTCATCCACAATCGAATCACTCATCTCACCCAATAATACAAAACAAGACCGCATTTAACCTAATGATCCTTAAAAGAGCTATCGAGTTAACATACATGAAAATATTTTCTTACAAGTATGCTTTCCTCTACAAGTCTACTTCCCACAAAAACTGTCCCTATAGCTTTCAATCCGTAGGCGTTTACATGATTCACAAAGTAGAACAATCACCACAGTACAAGTATCCTTCCACGAACCTGTATTCTCACATAAAAGATTTTTCATTAACAGAACCCAAGCCGTATCGCACCCATTCGCATTATGGTTTTAATTGTCCCAAATCTTTGCTAACATACCTACCTACCGTAAGTCTGCTCCCTCCAAACTTATTGGAAGCTAAGCTCCAACTTCGTCGTCAAAAAATTGTCGAATTTATAAGTACTTCCACACCAGGTCAATTTGTTTCTGTTAAAGAAATAATTTTAGAAAGACCTACCCCATCTCCTACACCTCTAAGTTCAACAAGTATCAAATCTGGTTCAATACTTATTGGTGATCTATCGGACAGTCTAAGGAGCCTTCTATCGCCGATAAATGCATCGCATATCGAAAGCGATGAGGAGATTGCTTTAGATCGTTTACAAAAGACGTACACGTTAAGCGTTCATCAGCCAGTTCGAAGTCGTAGTTTTGATATCCTTGCCAAACCAGAATCCGAACAAGCAGTTTTTGACACGGAGACAATGCCAATGAACAGCAATCATAAACGCCCATTAAGTTCAATTGAATCTGCAGATTCTGGTAAATCTGTAGAAATTTCCATAAACATTCTTATCCGAAACTCGGATCACATACATGGCTTTGCAGCTAACGAAGATAAAATCAAATCACAGTTGGAGCGAGTTATCGATAATGAGATCTCAATGATTTCCCATCAATTGCAAAGGGACTCTCTCGTTGAATGTCATAAAATTACGAAGCACACGCATCATAATGTATTACTCCTTCTCGAGCATGAGCTAGAAAATCTAATAAATTTGATCATCCAAGCTAATGAGCTGCACAATCGAACGATTATTTATGAGTGTAAAACTAAAATCTCCCAAATAACTGAGGACATTCGAACAAGTTTTAATTTAAGAGCCAAAGATTCGAAATAAGAGGTGCATTTTTATTAAGGGATAATGATTTTGTTTTAATTTTGTAAAAAGAAGAATCAAATTTTTATTTAATGAAAACGTGGAGAAGAAAGAAGAAAGAAAATTAGAAGTTAAGAAATGAAGAGAATCAAGAGTGTGTCTCGGGTTGAGGTAATTTTTTATGTACTTTTTGTTTCCATTTATTTATATTTATTTCTATCGATTGCATGTTACACACCTACACATTACACCATTTCACACATGTACACGTATACACATATGTATATTTTGCAATCCTCTGCATGTATAACATTTATCGTAGTATAAAGTTTTAAATTTTATTGCAAATGATAATTTTAAGTTAACTTTTTTTTTGTCATTAAAACATTAACAAGATTTCAAAAAATACATCCAAGGCGATATTTATTTAATAGTTAAAATTCCAATTTAATTCGTGTTTAATGAAAATTTTCTTATAACTAATAATTTCAGGTGAAAATGTACAAAATGGAGATCATTCAGAGGCTCATTTGAGCACATTTTCTCACAGCAGTAAAGAGGTAAATATAATTAAGTAGTTCGACTCAAATTATAACTTTAAGATTTTACGTCACTTTGAAAGCGTCTTCTGATGTATTCGAATATGGAAGTGGGAGAAAATATGGAGTTTTATTTTATTTGTATAATTATTTGCTATTGTTTAGGACCAATAACCAATATACCCATAGTATAGAAGAAACGATTTTTGCAATTTCAAGCACACTGATATTAATGTTCTCATTCAGGAAATGGAAAATAAGCTTTCATTCTTTCTGCAAAATTTCATGCTTTTACCGATGCAGAATGCATTTCGACAACTTTATGCCATAATGATGGGATTTAAGTCAGTTGATTGCGGAAGACAACTCATTTGTTTATTTTGTTGTATGTATTTTGAAAAAAACAATCTGCGCTAATAATTCTTGTTTCATATAGTATGATATGTTTCTCTGATATACTACTAGTAAAATAGCCTGAAATCATGACGAATCAATGCTTCAAACTCACACTCGTTTGACCACGGCACGGTGCTTCAATCATGGTTTTATTTCTTAAAACGTCTGATACTTTTCAACAATTGATGCGCTTGGCGTTTCAGTAACACATTCTCTCACTGCGACTATGTTTTCAAATGAACATGCGTTAGGAGAACCCACGGGTGACTCATTGGTCACAAACGAACTAGTTTTCTTAAATTATTTAGTTAATCATCGATTTGATGATATTTGAAGCATAATTTCAACCTAAAATTTGACGAAGTTGGGAAACTGTTTCCGCACAACTTTCCCCATTATTTATTCGTATAATGCGTTATTTTAAAAAAAAAGAAGTAAAACTACAACACAAAGAAAATGATAATTTTCATGCAGAAATTTTGTTTACTTGAAGTCGCTTAAACTTTAAAAAAATATCAACTTAAGGTCGGCTGCATTTGAACAGCACAGCAAATTTAGAATTTAGGCCTAACGTTGCAGTTTCTATGGTAATGTGTTCTGTTCCATTGAAAAACATTGGTTGTAAAATTTTTGGTGCGACTGTCATTAGCACTGTGCTAATGTGTTTCAGCTATTACTAAGCGAAACATTAACAGATTTGATATGTAAAATTCTTTGGGTTGCCCATTTTATAGAAAATTCACTATGTTATTAGTTCACTACTGTATATTGTGTTTATAACTTTAAATGTTAAATATAAAGTCATAATGCGGACAAAAGCTTAAAAACTTGAACTTAGCACTTGGTTTTTAAAAGCAAGGAGGGTAACCATTCCGAATTCATATAGAGAATGTAGACGTGATTGTGAAAATTTAATTGTAATCAACTTCTTTTCAACAGAATCACGGTTGACTAATTCATTTTGTTATTAATTAATTTTTATTTACAAAAATACAAGCGATTTTTTCATTGAAAATTTCTATTTCTGTTCCAGGATATTTCAACAGACGGTTCTCCGAAAAAAGACAAGAAAAAGAAGAAGGGACTCAGGACACCATCGTTCTTGAAAAAGAAGAAGGAAAAAAAGAAGGTCGAAGCTTAAACAGGAACATTATATATACATACATACTTATATATAATATATATATATTTTAAAGAGAAAAAAAAAACAACAACAAACAATAATAAAATATTTTAATATATATAAAAAAAGGAAAGAAAAACAAACAAAAGTAAACAAATTCACCGATTCGTCGTTAAAGTAACAAGTAAAATCAAATTTATTAACAATTTTTAAGAAACACTTCGAAACCAGTTGCGCTTTTAAATATTAAAACAAATAAGTAACTAAAATCGCAATCATTGTGCTAGTAATAAAAAAAGATAAACATTCTTAAACAAATTACAAAAAAAATATTTTCTCGACAAATTACAATTTGCAATAATCCTTCGCGCCTGGTCATTCAAATACTATAAACAAAACAAAAAAAAAATAATACTCCGCAATAAAAAAAATATTAGGGCTATAAATATAAAAGTTTTTTGATAAAAATATATAAATATTACATATGTATTAGAAACACAACACACGTGCATACATACACACACACACACACAGAACCCCACCATATAAAACTTAAGCAGAATATTCTTCACTCGCGAATTATTACAAAAACAAAAAAAAACAACGACACTTATCCAAGCTACTTTTAAAAGTGCGAGCGCGCCGAGAGAGAGAAAAAAATCAGGAAAGCATTTTGATTTTAATTTACTTTACTTTTTTTGTAAAATCTTCCCATTTGTGGAGTTTGTTTTTTATAAATAAAACAAAATTATGTATTTACTTATTTGAAATACGATGCTAGGTTAAAAAAATGAGAAAAAATCGGGGCATTAGTGTGCTCTACTTGATGCAATTTCTTCAGATACGATAAAACAACACATTTTTTTCCTTTTGATTAATTTAATTAATTTTTATTATTATTATTTTGTTAAGTAGAAGTTTTTCTTTTATTTTTTATTTAAAAGTTGTCCAACAATTTCTTTTTTTTATATGTAAACATAAATGTATATTTCTGTCATTCCTTATTATTATTTAACAAAAGTTTGTTTCTTTTTTGTTAAAAAGGAAAAAAATCAATTATTTGTTTTAGTTTTTCAAAAGAAAAACTTGTGAATTATTTCTTTTTTGTTTACTTATTTATGTAAAGGGATACACCTATAAACATTGTGCAACTAGAAACAACAGCTATTTAATTTTTTTTTTGTTTTTTTTTTTCTTAATTTATTATATTTTGAAAACTATTTTTGTTTAATTTATACTTATTTTGGACAACAGCAAATAAAAATTACTTTATACATTAAAAAGGAAAAAAAAAAACATAATATATTTTTTTCTTTTAGGAGTAGGACTTTTATGTGTAAAACACAAGAGATGCATATATTTTTGTATAAAAGTAAGCATGCTACGCACGCGAATTTGCCACTTAGTTGGTTGGGGGCCTTCCATCAATTTCACTCAGCCAAAATTGTCAAAATACCGTTGCGCTTTAAAAATTGCATTACCACAAATTATACTAGGGGTCATAACATGTGGGTAGATATAAAGTTACCGCTAGTAGACAAAAGATATGAGTAAAAGCATCACACGTAAATTGTAATCCATCCAATTAATTTGCTAGCCAGTTGGCTATGAAAGCAAAAGCTTTCCACTTCCTTCCCCTCTATGCGGTACTTAAAATCCAAGGCAACTCCTACTGTTAAGACGGAAACAAATGCAATAATTGTAATATGCTTTCCAGTGCAATGGCGTTAACGCTTTCAAATAAGAAAACTTTATATAATCAGTTTGCACCAAACTGCTGAATGCTTTCGCTTCTATGACGAGATGATCCCTGAATCGTAAAGGAATTCGAATTGCTTTCAACGAGTACAGTACAAAGACGTAAGGATGGGTGAAATTCATAAATGTCAAAAGAATTGTTTTGAAGTGGTAGTTATATGGTGTCGATGTTAAATTTTACAACCCACAAATAATGCTTTTTAACGCGTACACAACACTTTCGTTGGCGTTTGGGATATTCGTTTTCTGTACCTTATAAATAGCACTGCTAATCAGCTGTGGGCGCCGTGACTCAAGTGATTAGTGCGTTGGGTCACTGAGCGAGAGGTTCGACGTTCGAATCCCAGAAACACCAAAAAGTTTTGTTTTTCACTGTCCCACCTTTCGCGAATGTCTGACAAACGTTCGAGAGTAATAACTGTCAATAGAAAGCTTCTCAATTTGCCTTTCGGGTATGTTTCTAAACTGTAGGTCCTTTCCATTTGTGTGAAAAATATAAAACGCACAACACGAATGGTCGCGATAAGCTAGGCCCTGGACCATATATATACGTCTGTTGCGTCAAGTATTTGTATTTGTAATCAGCTTAGAATTTCTGTCATGGATAATTTGCATGAACAAAAAAAACTAAACGTTAAGTATCTTAATTGATTTGCCCCAGAGAATTTATGTAATTTTTCTTTTTTTTTTTTTGAAAAAAGTTTCATACAAATAATAAGAAAAGGCCAAGAAAATGAAGGCGCTAAATGAATACCCTACTGAAAAATGAAATTTACAAGGTATTAAAGTTTGACCTTTATTTTATTTTTAATTTGGCAATAATTTATTAAGAAATTTGTTTAATGTAATATTTTTTTTATCAATAACAGAGGATGAATGATTCTTACATTTTTTTCTGGCAATAGAAGAAAATTGTTAAGAACATTTTACATATCTGAAAGAAGAATAGAAGCAGTCTTTGTTAAGAAAGAAATACAAAAAAATATACATATATATAAATAACACAAATTGAAAAATACTTTTCAAATTTTATATATAGAACAATATACAAGGAAATTCAAACAATTATATTTGTACAGAATAATTTTGTGTTTTATTTTTATTTGGAAATCTTTTGTTGGACAGTTTGTTTTGGTTTTATGTTCGTCTTACTTCACTTTTACAATCATTTCAATGAAACATTAGAGATGTGAAATACTTATTTTGTGTTACAATAGGTGCTTATATAGGACATTTTGGCAACAATGTTTTAAAGGTCATGAAATTCGCCTACCATTCTATAAATAATCATCTTATTTTCCCTAAGGAGTTTGGTATGGTTGTTATCCCTCGGATTAACAATACGTGCTTTACAAATAACAATTATTACGCGTTTATGAGTCTGTGAGAGCTATCACTCGGAGTAAAAATATGTACTTTATAGAAATAAATAACAAATATTACGCTCTGCTAGAAAATCAATCCTCAACTGTTACAATTCTCATAAAATACCGACTGTTGCCCAGATTCGATTCCATTCGCGATACATTATTTGATATAGAGAGAGGGGTTATTACATTCTAACTGTGAGAAGTTGTTTATCCTCTGCTTTTAATTAGTATTTTATAAAGTTTTCAAGAATGAATAATGTGATGTAAAGTAGCAAAGTTGTGTCTCTTTAACTTGAAAAGGTGGTAGATCGTTTTGATAAGTGCCTGTATATGCCTGTATATGCTATGTTACAAGAAAAAGGGTTTTTAGTTTTATATGTTATTAATGCAAAGTGGGATACTGCAAGAAATATGAAAATGAAGGAAAAAAAAATTATTTTTTAATATTTTTAAAAATTTTGTAGATCCATTATTGCACCCCAAAATTTTGATACGTTGCAGAATCAACCCGTAAAGTTTCAGATTTTTGTCTTGGACTTTAATCCAGTCTTAATCTTTATTTCGTTGCCCAGACTATTAAAATTTAATTCCATTCAGTCATTGCCTCGCACATCATCTGTACATGTGTACCCAAAAACATCTCTATCATCTTTTGCCGCCTGATTGCATTCGACTCCATTTTGCTGTGACTGAAGATTGAACCTGGTATATCTTATTACTTACATAGGTGGCGCTATATATCTTATTAGACCCACAGATTAAAAGATGGTTCCTTGGTGCGAGCCATTTCTTATATTTGTTCAAGTAAATGTTTGGTTTATTCTTAACACATTAGATCTAAACTAAAATTTCCGCTTTGTCACCGAATCAATTACCTACTTGAATAACTTTACAACCTTTATTGTGTTTATTTCATTCTCTACATCCATATTTCTCTTTCCGCTATGAATTACTACCGCTTGTCTTTACAGTTTTCATTATAATAAAAACCGGTTGCGAAATTCCAAAAATGTTCCCAAAATTTTAAGAAAAAATAATAATTAAAATTAAACTTTTGTCTTTTATAGAAAAAAAAATTACCAGTGTAAACATATAATAGTTCCAATCATAAAAATGATAGTATATTTGATATAAAAAAAATCAAATGTGTTTCTAACATTAAAAAAGCAAAACCGAAAAAACTGCCATTGTTTTTCTTAAACTAGGTAAAAAAGTATAAAGAATACATACAATTTTTTTAAGCTGTAGTTTTTTAAATTCTTAAGATCAATTCAATCTTATTTTGTAGTTTGTTCTTATTAGACAACACACATTTTTTGAAAAGATTATATACAGACAGACAAATATATTTTTTGACAAGTGCGATACAAATTTTTCGATTTAAATTCTAAAGAAGAAAATAAAAAACGATTCTCTTTTATATAATTTAAAAATATTATAAGTATACCCTTTTTTGTTAGTTCAAGTGCTCTTTGTGTGCAAAAATATAAACATATATAGCAAAAAAAATTATAAAACAAAAAAAAAAAAACATTACAAAAAGTAAACTTTATTTTCAAAATATTAAAACAAAAAATAAATTAAAATTACCGCTTAAGTTACGTTTAAGCTTTGAATGTGCAAATGTAGTTGCCTTTGGTTTAATTAATTTAAAAATAAAAATTTGTGTCTTATTCATTTTAAATTTTCAATTAAAATATATGTTTCTTTAAGACATATTGAGTTTTGTGTATTTTATGTACGATAAAAGAGATAAATTATTTAACACTCTTGAATGCATGTAACATTTTTTAAGAAATAGTAGCCATTTATAAAAACAAATATATTTGAATCATAAGATATGTGAACAATATAAAGATCGATTAAAATAAAAGAGCGAATATATTTAAACAAAATTGGAATTGAGTTTTTTTTCAATTCATTACAAGAATATCATTGGAAGGAGTCAAACGATATGCCTCTTGACTTACAGAAAATACCAGAAGTATTTTCAAACCCATAGCAGGTGAGATAAACCTTATTTCAAAGAATGATATGTACATATATACTTACGTAGTTGGCGCTACAGTTCGGGGTGAATCTAGACCTCAACTAAAAAACCTCTCCAGTTAGTCCCGTCGCTAGCTAACTACCTGCGTACTCCAAGTTGGTTAAGGTCCCGTTCTTGATTTTCTCCTCCAAAGGCCGTCAACGCATATGGAACAGAATACTTCCTACTTAACGGGCTCCCAACCTGTGAAGGGTCTCTGCCTGAGACACGACACCCTTCCGTCTTCTTCGATCCTGGGGCCAGGATTCATTCATTGTTATTTGAATACTTAATTTTATCAAATAACTTACATTGTTTGATTTTCCCCTACTTGAACTAATAACGTCTGCTATTTACCAATCGAATGACCTTTCCAAAGAATGTATGCGTTCACAGAAACAAAAACACTAGTCCACGGAAGACATAATACTGAATTACGTTAATGTTTATACGATCACGTATGTCATAATACTAAATACACCCTTTTACGTGACGTATCATACGTTCATGGATGAGACGATTTGGTCGCTGAGCACACTGCTTTCCGTTTTACAGACCAAGTACTGTAACATCCACAATAGCTTGGTCCTTAAAACGGAGGTTCGGTCTTGTTTGTCGCCTCGAATCTGGTAATACATCCATATCTTAATATAGCTCATAGGGATCGCGGTTGTATCTCTCTCCATTCGCCTTCCTTGCATATGTGACCGAATATTTGACGAAGATTTTTTCTTTCGAAATTATTTAAAATCTGCTCTGCTTTCTTAATTACAGTCCACCAATTGGCAACATAGAGAACTGGTAGGATCAATGTTTTGTAGAGCACGGTAGTGGTCCTGGGCCTAGCTTCTCGCGACCATTCGTGTTGTGCGTGTTATATTTTTTCACACAAATGGTAGGGACCTACAGTTAAGAGCCATATCCGAAAGGCAAATTGAGAAGCTTTCTTATGACAATTATTACTCCCGGGCGTAGACATTCGCGAGAGCTGAGACCGTTAAAAAACTGTTTGGTGTTTTGGGATTCAAACGTCGAACCTCCCGCTCAGCGATCCAACGCACTAACCATTTGAGCCACGGCGCCCATGATTGCTCGAAAACAGCATTATAAATTACACTGCATTTGCAGTTTGTTCGATAGTGTAATCAAAGCAGTCAGAAATCTACGCTGTACATTAACTTATATCAATCCGCATAAGAATAGCAAAATCGATGTGTATCTAGCAGTTATAGCAATAACTGTGTATCTAGCATGTCCTCCACACTATGTGTTCCACCATTAGAATAAAGGAATATTCGGCTTTGGATTCGATGAAAAGATGATGAGTCTCAACTTTAAATTCGCTGGTTTTTTCCAGGATTTGTCTTAATGTGAAAATTTGATCCATCGTCTATACAAGCCAATGAGTGTGTTAACCCTTTTTGTAGATGGGGCGTATGGAGCTGAAACCGGTGCCCTTGTTATTTTTCGGCTTTTTGATAGCTGCGCCGACCTCTTCTATACTTGGAGGGGCGAATGTTTCTTCGATGACTAGAAGTGGGTAGACTTCTTCCCCTACCACTCCATGCCCATTTAGCAGCTTCTGAAAGCGCTGCTTAAAGACATCTACTGTTCCCTGTGATTCCGTGACTAGGTTTCCATGGCTGCTCTTATTTTGCGCTGCGTTTGTTTGTATGTATTCTCTGTCACCTTTTCCCATCGTACGCCTTCATCACCATATCACGGGTCATTTTTAAGTGGTGGTTGGTATCCAACGACGGTCTCGGCTACCACTTTGATGATTTCGCGACAGTGAATACCTGATACACGTCCACTGTATCCACCTCTTCTGGACATAGTGTGTAGGAATCATGGTCCTAAGGACCCATCTCCATACTTAAAGTTCGCATGTCTATTAAGCAATCCACTGCCTAGTGCATTTTCTTCAGTAGTAGTACTTTGGCCAGTTAGAATATATGCGTGGCTCAGTGCTATATACATACATCGTAAGCGTTGATATATCCGTTTCTATGGATTGTGACCATAAAGACGCCATGCGAATTAAAAGGGGTCCCCGAACTCCCGAACTTTAGTAAAGTTGGTCTATGGTTTTCTGTTTTATGACGGTACATAATAAATGCACTCATTCAAACTAAATGGTTTTTTCCTTAATGAATGTCATCTTAAACTTCCCTGTGTTAAGATAGAAATGTCAGTTTTTGGCAGGTGATAATTACAGAGTACAGTTAGATATCTGCTTTAGAAGCACGTAATCCATCATAATTTAGCATTATAAGATTTGCTTCTTAGCGTTTATGTTGATCAGGATAACTACACCAATGCAGCATAAACAATCGCGTCACTGAAGGACGATATCAAAACTGGCTTCAAGAACCGCAATTGAGTCCAATTAATATGGAGAATTTTGTCCATAAATAGCTGATTTTGTTTTTCAAGTTCTCTTTTAATTAATTAAAATCTGAATGAAAAACTTTATATAGCGGTTACTTTCCTTTTAATGGCTGTTTCCGTTCTCTTCCCGTCACCGAATACACAAACCAAACTACAATCTTTCCAGTTTATAGAAGTATACCAGTTTACGAACTGTCATTTCAGTATCTTCATCAAAATGTCAAAAGTAATTTAGAAATAAAGTGTTTCTTCTCATTTTTACGCTAGACAACGAACGAATTTTTTCCGAGCTGTGATGTTTTGTTATTTTTTTCTTTAAATTACGTACTATCTGCTCGCATAAATAGTAAATTAATCGGAAATTCATCCCAAATTTTAAATACTACGCAACAAAACGGTTTCAGTTTGTTTAATTCCACAAACGCATCAACTTTAAAGGTAAATGCTTTTGCTAAACCACTATGCTTTGTCGTTTATCAAACAAATTTGTTTATTGTTGCTGCATTGTGCAATATCCGCCTTTAATTTACTAATTTTAACTTGAAAACCTTGCGATTGTTTGCTGGCACAGTGCGTGAGTTTAATTAACATTCAATTGAGTGATTAGAAGGCAGCTGCCTTTGCGATCTGTAAACCATATCTGTAAATGCCGAATACAGGCAACAATTCATCAAATGACAATTTATCGGGCATTTATCTACGTAAATGCCTGAAGTAAATTCCGTGTGTGTATTGAAAAACAAACACCCTTTTAGTGGATTAAAAAAATTCCATCATACTCCCCTTGCTGGTTAAGTATTTGCAGCACCAATTTACTGGTATTCTGAGTGTGGGACACCAAGTGCGGTTCACTGACTCATTCTGCATTCCATGGAAAAGTCTTTGTGTGAAAAAATATTTTTAAGAAAATAACTATTATGCTACTGTCCCTCCGTGTGGTAATCACTAAAGTGGCATACGGCATACCTATGGATGAGTAGTGCTTCCGTGCTAGCCTGATTGATATTCATTCGGTAGTGCCGCAGTTGCTCTCATAATTATGTATATCGGATCCATAACTGTGCAGAGCGGCGTTTTAATGTAATTTATTTTGAATGGGTTAATTATAAAACAGAAGGTTCGGTTTGTAAGTCTTCGATAAAATACGAGGTATCGTTATTGATTCACCGGCTGAGCATTCAAGCACGTTTGAATTTCCGTAATTTAATTTTTTTAATTACTTTTGAGAACTGTTGTTAGGAACAATGTCTCACCGCAGGGTATTAATTATAATTTTCGAACTAACTACGCTCCTGTTCCCGTATCTGTTATTCGAGCCACGAGTACCAATGTACGAGATGATTGATTTTGTGCCTTCCTGGATACCATTTATAGGGATTTTGTAATGTCGTTCAGTTAATAAGGCTGAGGTTTCCAATATGTATGGGAAACTGATTTTGAGCTTATTTTTATTTATTTTTTTTACTCAAAATGACATTCTAAGATATTCTGTACAAAAATTTGGGGGAAATTTGTTTTTAGGTTTTTTTTTTTTTAATTTTATAGTTTCCGGTTTTGACTAGTAAAATGCATATTTTCTTTTTTTGATTGATTTATCTCACGAATAATTGCTATTTTTACAAATTCATTACATTAGAATAAGTCTTTATAATTAGTTTTAACAAATGATAACATTGCTTGCTTAGATATTTTAAAATTTGTTTCACTTTTCACATTACCTATTAATAAGTTCATTATAAATTTTTAATCTACATATACATACATATATAAAACTCAATGTACCTATTTTTGTATGTTTTCTATGGACTCCAAAACCACCGAACCGATTAAGCTCAAATTTTCAAGCAATTGGTACGAGTGTTTTTGTGAAGTTTGGTCAAAATTCGTCCAGTAGTTTGCCAACAACTGCATTTTAACAACTGCGCAGCAACGCACGCCACGTACCCGCTAGTCCTTTATAAAATAACATGTTTTGTGAATTGCTGTTTCTAAACAGTTTTTAAACTAAAGTCGTTATTTGGTAACGAATATGAACGTAGATTTTCTCTGGTTGTTAATCGCCTTTTCAAATATGATCGCATAAAATTATGCTTTATTCTAAATATAAAAATTTGTGTGCACTTTTGTTTAATACTAAGCCGCTTCAACATTACAAGCATATGTATAACTGTGTTAATGGAAGCAGTTGTTATGGTTACACGTCCTGAACACGTGCAAGTACATACATACATACATACATACGCACATGCATACATATGTACATACGTACATATATATATATATATATATATGCATACATACATACAACATATGTATGTACATACAGACATGTATCCGAAAGTCGACCATGTGTGAGTCGAATACATAATTTTTTTTTAGCGTTGTAAGTTGCTTCTCGAAACGTTTAATTCTTAAAAACGATGACGAATTAATGTCCCTATGGTTTCAGTAACACATTGTGTTACTGCGGCTATGTTTCCGAGTGAAAACAGTCCGCTACGAAGACGGGTGACTTATTTGTCCACAATCGAACCAGTTTCCTCATTTTTTTTAAATTAATCTTCGAATTTCTGACTCATTTGGAACATTATTTCGATAGAGAACTCCAATAAATGTGACCAATAAATTGCAAATTGTAAATATAGTTTAATCGCTTGAAAATATTTGTATGTACATGGTTAGTCAAGAGCAGTTTCGTTCATTGTTGATGGTTCTTGACCATATTATAATATATTCTATTTATTCATGAAACTTTGAGCATTCTCCGATAAAGCCACATGCTATTTGAGATGGTTTGTAAAATGTCCATGTTTCCGCTCCATATAGCAAAATGGACCACGCACAAATATGATCGGCCTTTTTTTTAAGTAAAGCTGGAAGTCGCTTCCGCATAATATTTTTTTCAGCTTTCTGAAAGGAGCTTCTACACTTTACATCTTGAGAAGAATCTGCTTTGCAGGTAAACTGCGTACCTATAGCTCTTTCATTTTCTAGATTCTCTCGATTCATTTTCTAAATCTGCATTTGCAATATTTTGTATGGACATTACCATGAATTTTGTTTTTGATGTGATAATCTTGTGGTACTTCATCGAAGGCTATCTTATAATCTATGAAATATACAAATCCATCTTGTTTTTTTTTTTCCAGTGTGTGTAGGTAGAAAAAGACACCTCTCCTAAGATTTCGTTGTTGCTAATGTACGCTTCGGGGTTTTTATATACCTATACTGCTGAGCATTATCTTCATTAAAAAGCTTAAACATTATTATTTTAATTGGTAATCCTTGTAAAAAGAAGATTTGTAAGAAGAATAGGAGAGAGACAGAGACGGCGAGAAGGAAAAGTAGACAGTAGCTCTCTTTCCGTGCTTTTTATAAATCCAAGCGATCTGGATTTAAATTGGTGCAATAACTGTTAAATAATGCAGCACAAAGATTAACTGCACCGGATATCTAGTCCGCTTCATCTCATAGAAAATCCAAGGAACGCAAGTCCAGTCTCTTCAAACACGATTACGTGTGCTGATTACTCCGGGTTCAAGGTTTAACGACATCACGATGGATCTACCATTTGGTATAAGTCTGCTCTTGCGCATCCGGTTGACCATTGTAAAATATCAATGAAAAAATATGTGTACGCTTTAATTTACCCTAGAAGATTTTCGCAGGACGTAAAGACCATCAGCATAAATGCAATGATCTAATAATGTACATTTATTGCAGATTAAATTATAAGAAATAAATTTTTATGCTCATTAGTTGCAATAAAGCTAATGAAAGTTTTCAAATAGCTCTCTAAAGGTTTTTTAAAAGGTTCATCCCCGAATTTTATTTTTACTGGTTTATTGTTCTCTCTAAGCCCCTTTAGTGTCCTGCTTGAGGCAGGAGCACTTTAATTTTTTTTTAGAATGGGTGGTTATTGATTTTTTTTTATTTTCACATTCCTCTTTCGTTTTAACATTCTGCTGCAGACAAGAGAGAACATTTCATAATCATCACAATGTACTCGTATATATTACTTATAGAACCCACAAGCATTAAAATAAACGTGAGGGATGCCACGAGGGAATGGATGCGAATCAGCAATGGCTGGAGGAGTAGGTGGAGGAGGAGGAGGAGGTAGTGGCTGCTGTGGCGGAGGAGATTGTGGTAAGAGCCATAAATCCAGTGGTGGCGGCGCTTGCGGTGGAGCTGGGGGTGGTGGTGATGGATGTCTGTATCCGGATGAAGTTATCATGGAAAATGGTGTATCATTTCAAGTTAGGGTAGGTTTTGTGTAAGAAATTGTAAATGAAATTTCCCCAATTCAAGTGGCAATATCCTTTTTCCTCATTTCAGTACACCGGTTGTCTGGAAGTGAAGACTTCAATGAAATCTTTGGATTTCTCAACACGAACACAAGTTGCTAGGTAAGGATTCATAAACATTAAGTCTACATTTTCTTTTGGTAAAAATATTTTTTATTTGGAATTTTTATTTTTTAAGGGAATGTATAAATCGAGTGTGCGAGGCAGCTGGATTAAAGAGTGCCGGGAAGAGACGAGTCGATAAAAAAGTTCTTCAATATATTGCCGATAAACCATGTATGCAGCATGCCGGAACGAATGTCATTATTAACGTTAGCAGTAGAGCACTAAATCTGATAAGTACGGAAACTGGCGACATGATTGTGAGTCATAATATGCCGAAGATATCATTTGCATCAGGCGGCGATGCGGTAAGTTTGGGTGCTTAATGGTTTTTTAATTGGTGCACTATTTTGTGAAAATTGAAAATTCGTAGTTCTATTAATAATCATTATTCGGTTGACATAATACTAAAGCTGTCATATTGAATGATCTTTAACCACACTTTAGTACTGAGTATCATTAGTGAGATTAATTATGTTTAGGTCCTATCGCAATTCGACTATATTGCACCTTACAAGTTTTTCCAGCGAAAATTGGAACCGCCCTAACGTTTGATATCAGTTAAAATAAAATCCAATTTATAATTAGTAATATACCTATAATACATGTAAGAAACCTGAAAAATTAGAACTGAGGTTCGCAAATGTGCTACGAAGCGAAATGTATGAATTTTTGAATTTTAGCAAGTGGTTCAGTTCGAGTGGGCGTTGAGCGACTAAAATGACCCGAGAGTACCGTAGTCTGTGGTCGGGTTTAACATACGCATCGCAATGTTGAGTGATGTATGAAAAATATCAAGAAAAATTAACAGCGACGGAAATGCAAGTCTTACGGATGAAGACCTGTGGAATGAAGTTGAGGTTCGCCAACTTAGCAAACCTAGTAGTACCAACGATGATAAATTCTGAAGTATGTATGCATAATGAACCTTGAATGTGACAAAAATAAAAATGAAATTGTGGATAAAATAAAGAAACGAAATGCTGAACTAATCCAAAGTGATACTGTTTACAAACTAAAGCAGATGGAGAAACTTAAATGTAGTTTTATGATTTAATAGCGAAAATTATAATAAAATAATGATATTTGAAGGTGTCAAAACAGGATAGTTTACAGACGAACTTAAAGCTTTAAAAGGTAGGAAAATTCGGAGTTTCCAAAGAGCGAGTATTTTAAATAGACGGGAAGATTGGGATATTTATAAAAACATACGTAATAGGAACAAACTAGATTTCGGTAAACGAAATTATATACGTATGTACCTTTGTACATGAAATAAAATAGATTCTTGTAACAATCAAAAATCAATGTGGAAAGTGATTAAAAAGTTAATGTTGAAAGAAAAAATGCATATCAGTGAAGTAGTGATAATAAGCTTCTAAGTGATAATTTAATAATTGCCACTTCTCGCGAATGTTTGGCAATCGCCTTTCGGATATGGCTCTAAACTCTAAGCACTAAAATAAATCTAGGAAAATATGCATATGAACGATTTTATAAATATGTTTGTGAGAACTAAAAGTTATCTAACTTAGCTAGTCTCAATCATACTTGTCAGATCGAATCCAAAAGACTAATGTATATTCTGTCCCTGTTATACATGTTTTGGTGTACTACAAGGAAGAATATTTGGTCCTTTGCTTTACCTATTATATATAAACGATGTATATTAAGTATTAAAACTGTGCAATATGTCCCTGTTTGCTGATGATGCTTTAATGATTACTAGTTGTGAAAATATTGAGAGTGATTTAAAAACCTGAAAGTTCTTAAAAGAATAAGAAAATATATAACTACTCTGTGTGCTATCAATATGTATTATAATACCGTAATTAAGCCTCACATTGAGTTTTTTTCAACGATTTAACCCTTAAATGCAAGGCTAACTTTAAAGCGTATTTTCAAACATAAATAGTCAGCTTGCTTAAATTGTTATCTATCTATAATTACACCTAAATACTTTATGTGATCTACTTGTTCAATATTTTCGTCTTCTATTTTTAAATTAATATTGTGCTGTGCTTAAAATATCATGGGCCTTGTCTTTTGTACATTATTCTTGAGTTTGTTTGACTTGAACCAATTGCCTATCCTGTCTAGGATTTCTTGTAGCTTTTTTTTATTTTTATTTCTTTATAATAAATGAGCTGTGTAGTCATCGTTGCGATGTTTTTACCCGAGAGGTATATTAGGGCATCATCAGCAGACAGAACTATCTTGCAATCTTAGTGCATTCATTTTCATTTTCAACGCAATTTTTATTCGTTATTCAGTATTTCTTACATGCTAGACAAAAACGCTTAAAACTAGCTTAACTAACTTAACTATGTAATGTAACTCTAACTTACTGACCCTATGCGGGTGCTCTAAGTTAAACCTAACGCTTAAAACTATGTCTTTCGACGTTTACGTACTAGATTTTATTTATTAACTTAACTTACAACTGGAAAACTAAGAAAAATTGTTTTAAAAACTTAGTACATGAACATTTTTTTGTGCTGCTTAAAATTAATTTAAAATAGTCTTAAATCTAACTTAGAAACTACCTTAAATAAACCTTAAAAAACTATCTTAATCTAAAATACGTAGTTTATACGTAAAATATTTTTTTTTGTGCAAAGTGCTGCGATTTTTTTTTTTTGCAAAGTGCTGTTTTTTTTTTTTTTATATAAAATTAAACTTAACCTACCCTAACCTATGTAAGTCGGCCATAGTAAAAAGGCCAACTTTGCCCCTTGAGAAAGGTTACCCCGGATCAATTGGAAGCGACGAAGGAGTTTCCTCTCCGTCCCCTAACCACCAGAATTTCTGGCGCTGCCGTTCAATATCGCGCAAATCGCGACCTGATACCGATCTACTGTACCGGAGACGCTCCGAAATGCTATGTGCGACGCGAAGGTGGGTTGTAGGTGGGTTGTAGGTTAGTCGCCTATCCGCAGCTGTCCGGTCAACATGGAAGATTAGCGGCACCCCTAATCTGTCCTGGATCAGACCTTCTCTATCTAGATAGAGGAACGCCTCTGGCGGAACGAAAGTGTTAAGGCACACTCTCTCGTGGTACATGTCATTGGGGTAGAAGGCCCCAGAGATCAGGTTATTTATCGAGTTCATTGCTCTTGCAATGTGCCCCCGAATCATCTTGATCAGGAAATTATCCACTCTGTTTATGTTCGCCCTGTTATATAGGACCTCATTGGAATAGAATTTTTTGTACTCAGACTCTGGTGTTCTGTATGAGCGAAGGCAAGCCCTAAGGCAAGCCCTCTCAAACACCCGAATCCTTTCCATCGAGCTTGCTCCCACGTTGAACCACACGGGACAACCATATGCGAGCATGGGCCGGATAAGGGCCATGTAGCAGATTACCTTCACCCTCGCATCGAGTTGGCTGCTATAAAACAGTCTCTTTGTGAGAGTGAAAGCCGCTTTGGCTCTGGCCAGAGCAGCATCTATATGTTTGTTAAAATATAGATACTGGTCTAGCCAGAGCCCAAGGTATCTGACTACACTTCGACACGTTAATGGTTGTCCGTGCTGTCCCACGATTGAAAACTTTCGCCAATTCTTTCTGGTATCCGCAGAGGCCCCAGATAACGACGTTCTAAACAGGATGGTTTCCGACTTCTGGAAGTTGATTTTCAACTTGATTTTCAACTTCCAGTCGTCGGAATATCGCTTGATCTTATCGAAGTCACGCTGCAAGAGTATTGCAATGACCTCGATCTTTGGTCCTGATCTGTACGCTATCAAGTCGTCTGCGTACGCTATAGCTTGGTAAAGAGATCCTACAAGATCGCTGGTGTAAATGTCAAAGAGGATCGGCGAATTTACCGCACCTTGTTGCAGACCATTTTTAATATCAAAAGTACCAGCAGAAGTCACATTGCCATTTTTCACAATGAACTGTCTACCGGTGAGCATATTACAAAACATGTATAGCAGTGGTTTACTTATGCCCAGCCTACTCAACTTGTAGAAGAGTCCTTCTAGCCATACGGTATCGAAGGCCTTCTCCAAGTCAACCAGGCAGGCACCCGTGCATTGTTTCTTGTTTTTGTTCCATTGGATATCCGACACCAGTTTAGACGCGGCATGTATAGTATCATGCCCCGCCTTGAAATAGAATTGGTTATCCGGAACAATGTGCATGTCCTCAACCCACTTAGACAGCGCTCTATTGATCATTTTTTCGAATACCTTGCTGATATTCGGAAGGAGACTTATCGACCGTAGATTCGCCGGATTGGAAGTATCCTTTCCCCTTTTGGGAATAGGATGTACCACCGCTGTCTTCAAATGCGCCGGATAATGTGCATTATTCAGCGCATTGTTAAACAGGATGGTGTAGATGTTTACCGCTTCTAGAGGGTGTGTTCTATATCATTTCGAAGATAGAAGTTGTGCACAAGGACTCGATTCTCCAGGTCGAGGTTCGGGCAAATGCTATCATTCACCTTATACACTTCCTGGAAAGTCGCTCCTATAGCCGCAATCTTAGTGCTCTGCATACAACATGCATGTACAATGAAAACAAAAGAGGTCCAGTTATCGATCTTGAAGGTTCTCCCAAAAATTTTTATTTTATGTTAGAAAGTTTACCATTTACGGATGTCCTATGAGTGTTTTGAATAAGATACGAAATGAACCACTGTAGCTCCATGTCACGAATCCCGGACTCTTCAATTTCTGTATCTGTCGATAGTTTCGAAAGCTCGCTTTGGGTGCAAGAGCACTGCTGTAACAATGGATTCAGCTACTAGACTTTTTTTCTAGTGCAAAATTTAGAACAATTTCGCATGAATGCTGACTTCTAAACCCGAATTGATTTTCAATGATGATGTTATTCGTATTTTATACGTATTTCTGTAGTTGTATTTTCACTTATGTCTTGAGTATCTTTTCGTACATGTACTGGCAACACGTTTACTGGTCGGCAGTTTTCACATCGCCTCGAACCCTTAACATTCTGGATTGGTGTAACCAATGATTCCTTCCATAAATGAAAACATTCGGAATCTAATGATTTATTAATTACTTCAGCGAGCACGTTTCGTAATACTAAAAGCATCTAAAAATATCTTAGGGTAAATAATGTTGAAATATTTCTTTTGTTTCATTCGCCGTATCACTCCAAACGTTTACATATATCATTTTGATTCATAGTACTAAATTTAAAACGACACGTGAGTTTCTCTACTTGGTTAACATACTGAATAAAATTAATCACACATAATCGTCCATCTGAGCAAGTCATCCGTCGATCTGTGAATAGATTTTGTACCACATGCTAACAAGTTAAGGTCGCTGTAAATGAAAGTGTGCAGAATAATCCAAATTTTTCGATTCATTGTCGGTCCGCTGAAATTGGAACTCCGTTTTGGATATGTCCATATGAGATAAAGTTAGATACTATAAAATTTCGTGATCCGCTACAATGCTGGATCCTCGAATATCGCGTCAATCGTAATGTGATCAATCATGTGATCTGGAGACTTCCATTTCCCGTTATGGATATCGATATGCAGCAACCACATGCTCACTACGGGAAATTTTCGTGCCTGTGCAAAATCAATTAGCCTGAATCTTTTATCGGAGATGATGCCATGCAGGCTATCCTTCCTATAGTTTTACAAAAAAATCCCTCTCTTCATAAATTGGTGTTAAAACTGCCAAGAACAATTTTACAACTAGTACACTGCCTTAATAGCTAACATTATTCTTATTCGAAACTTTTTGTGGCTTCGTAACCGATCTTTTTTACATGTGGCACGACTGCTACCTCGACAATTCCACCCTGGATCGTCGGGTTATTGGTTAATCCCCTTGAATAGAGAGGTTGTGTGAACGTTCGATTTGTCAGCATAAAGCTCTTTGACATTATATGTTTATGTTTCTCTTACAGGATACGCTAGACTTTTTGGCATATATAGCGAAAAACGAGGATGATTGGCGTGCCTGCTACGTATTGGAATGTGGCGGAGGACAAAGTGAAGACTTAATCATAACCATCGGTAAAGCATTCATATTACGCTATAATGCTCTTAGTAAGAAAACGTGAGTTTCACAGAAACAGTAATAACCTTTGAATTGTATTTAATCCTTTTACCTTTTTAACAGTCACTCCCCTCCTGATAACTATAATATTGGTAAAGAAAATGACAAAGACTACTACAATGATTTACCGAATAAATTACCACCGGATTTACTATGCGAAAAGGATCTACCTCACAAAGTTACGCAGCTAAATCTAAAAAAGCCACGTGATCGTCTAAGCAGCAATCTAATTGATTTAAATAGTCCACCACCAGATCAGAGTGTAAAAATGAATCTCACTAATTTTGACCCCGTCAAAGAGGGACAAACAGCACCAGCAGTTCGAGACGTATTCGACATACGTAGGTTAAATAGAGATTGTCTTCTCATCAGTTGTATTTTTAAGTATTAATTTTTTCAGAGCCATTTTCATTATCAGCAGAAGTCCAGCGATCGCAACTTATGACAGAATCATGGTTCCATGCTGCGATTAGTCGACCAATTGCTGAAAATCTCCTTCGGAATGATGGAGATTTTCTTGTGCGAGAATCTCAGGGCAAACATGGACAATATGTTTTAACCGGTTTGGAGGGTAAAACACCCAAACACCTACTTCTAATTGATCCCGAAGGTATTGTACGAACAAAGGATCGTATTTTTGATAGTATTAGCCATTTAATAAACTATCACTGGACAAATGCGTTGCCAATTATATCCGAAGAGACTGAATTGGTATTGAGAAATCCTGTTTCAAGAAATTCCATTACAAAGAGAGATTAGAGAATGAGAGAGAGAGAGATTCCAGAGATTGTGTATAATTGTGCGAGTAATATTTTGTAAAGTTTTATTTTTGTTTTTAAAATAACTAACGTGGAACGTTTCTTTATATGAATATATTATTTAAATTATTGAAGCACAAAACATCAAAGCAATGTGTTTTAAAAATTAAAAGTGAAAAGCGAGGAAGTCGAATGTATGAAATAGTTGCTACTTATTAGTTTTTTCCTTCCTTTTGCATAGAGAATAGATTGTTTTTTATTTAAGTTTATATCGTTAAGAAACTAATCGTCGAAAGGTTTAATAATTACAGAAGAATGTAAGGGCATTCTTTTTGAGAAGATTAGAAAAAAAAGATTTAAATAATCGATTATGTATATACATATGGAAAACTGTTCAATTCAAAAAATGTTTACACGGTTTTTCGACTGAACTCTTCCTGTACCTTGCGGCCACTTCTGTTTGGTAGTACATCAACGTGCCAATTTACAAAATTAAAGCTCTGCCCTTATGGCTTATCAAAGCTTACTTTTATATGCCAGAATTCGAGATAGATTGACTGATTAAACTAGATAAAGATAATCGATATGAAAGAAACAACTTAACTGCTTATATTCAACCACAGTAACATAAAGAAAATTGCATGTTATACATAGTTGAATCTAATGGAGAGTGGAAGTGTCAAACGAATAATGTGTGTTGCATTAGCTACATCAGTATAATAGTTTTAAATAAAAGTTACACGGCGAACAGAAAGTAAGAGTGCTCATTTGCTTGTACTTATGTTCCGATCTGGTTGGTTTAAAGGAGAAATAAATAAAAAGAAAAGTTCATATTCTTGAACGAACAACTACGCGCTACGAATTACGATCAAATTAATTAGAAAAGAATACAAAAAAAGTATCCATAGGAAGAAAAATCTTCCTTTTTGAAAATTGTTGTTGTTGGAGGTTGCTACTATCTGCTACTGGTAAATTCAGACTCAACACCTGGTCCATTGTGGTCTTGGAAAAAGATGAGAATAAACTTCAGCGATAAGAACGTACATATGCAGATGGTCAGAATTTAGCACGTTGGCCTCAAGGATCTGCCATTTGGTGCGAGCAAAGGCCGTATAGTAACGGAGAAATGTTCCACTGCAACATCGTCTTAATCACATGCACCGCAGAATCCGTTGAGGTGCTTGACAAAAGGGGCATGCAAGTACGTTTGCTCTATGTTGACACTGTCGAATGCCTTTTTTAAAATCGATGATCAGTAAGTGAAGTGTTGATCGATATTTAAGGCACAAATGGTAAATTCTGATCCGCAGGGTATTGGTATGGTCTACACAGCAGGATCCAGACCGGAAAACTGATTCGTCTTACGTGATCCCAAGATGTGCACTTCTATCATTTTCATTCAATGTAGTACTATTCCTTCGATGTCTAATTAGCTTTCGTTCGTCAATCCATCCCCACGCATTCTTCGGAAGTCATGTGCTAGACGTCGCTGATATATAATGATAATATGTTAAAATGAAAACATTTTTCACAGCGTTCCAATACTCTTAGATGGTTGACGGTAATGAGTTACTGATTGTTTATAATCCTTGCGGGAGATTTTACTGAGGGATTTTTTAGCCAATCATATCATACAGTCTTCGCAGAGATGCAATACGTAATTGGATTCTGGCTACCATAAAATGCCCAACTCTTTCTTGGCGAAATCGAACGCCATAGTGAAACGAATATCCAGTACAACTTCTGGCAATTTGTATATAAAGAACGAATAGTCTTAAGAGCCGCAATTGAATCTATAACTACTGGAGAATTCTTCAGAGTTGACCTTTAGAAACCTAATCGCATGCTTCTCCAAAAACAGCTTTAAACTTTCCATGTTCCAGCTTGCAATACATAACCGTTTATGTTAATGCATCATATTGCTCGTTTTCGAAAATTATTGAGTGCTATCACGTACATTTCTGTTGACTATGGGATCCCCTCTTCGCATTCCGAAAGTAAAGCCCTGCGGGGTAGCGCCTTTATTCAAATTTATTTTCATTGTGCAAGTATAACCCATTTAATTTGCGTGATATGCGCATGGGTAAGCATTGGCTTATGAATTTATATTTGACTTAACTATGCCCAGCCGGTAAGCATAGATATAGATAGTAAGCATAGATGGAATAGTCTCAAAGGTGTTATTCATTAAAAGAGAAAGGTTCTCGCAAGAAAATTTAGCACAGATCAATTATCAAAAACAACTGTACACTATTTTGGTATAAATCCCATACCTTCTCAAGCATTATTTAAAAAAAAAAACACTTTAAGTAACTAACTAGTGTGCAGTGCTTCTGTCGAAACGAAAATCGCATTGCTTATCTCCTAATCTATATTGATAAATGTATGTATTATTGCTAATTAGGTAAGCAGTTTAGAATGTGTAGATATTCAGTTTATAAGTGCACCTATTAGTTTATACAATAAATGAATGAAATTGATAATTTTTTAATTAATCATATGTATAAAGATGACAAATATTTCAAAACCATGCAATTTAATATTGCTATAGAAATAAACTTTACAAAACTATCCTAACATAAGCATTTGTGACAAACAAGCTAAGCGAATTGAAGTTAAAAAACGAGATTTGAACTAAATATTTACGAGTAAATACGATATAACTTATTTTTGTACAATAATATTACAAATTTGGTACACAGCTTAAAATGGATTATAAACTTTCCTTAGAGTAGCCACTTTACAAAAAGCTTGCAGTGAATCCAATTGAATTATACATTATACTTGTATGTACAGTACCCTGCAAAAAATTATGAACACGGCACGGTAAAGACATGCAATATGCAAGTATAATCACTACAATTGTACCATCATTAGTGTGCATAGCGGCACGTTTAGTGGTGAAATTATCCTGAAACCCTATAGTGGATATTCTCCTGAGTAGCAAGAGCAGAACAAATATCATACAATAAAAAGAATGCACAATATATATCAACTTTGCACCAAGTACCATATTTTGCAGAAAAATCAAAACCATGAGTGTTAATGTGTTAATGATTTTTTGGCAGAATACTGTACATGCATATTTTTAAAATACATTCGTGTCTCAGTATTCAAATTTTGTATTATGTACTTTAAGCAACAAATAAAAATACTTTAAACAACACCTCCTATTGAAAGGCAGGTGGCTATAAGTAAAAGTAATACATGTAATGAAATGCAAGCCAATATTGTCTTACAATTTACAGCATAAATTTCGGATTGCTTTAACATTTATTAATCATCATTATTTATAATATTTTTTCGGATTTCTAAAAGACAATCACTAAAGTGTGTGATTGTGATTAAAACTTGGTAACCAAACTTCACTGAGTTAAGTAAAGAACGATTTTTCAGAAATGAAGCTTTGTGCAAAGGTATATATTTTTTAGCAAATTAGTGCCTAGACTAGTGTTACACTACTGATTACGCACGCACATGGAATACTAACTAAATTGATTCGTTGATTCCTCTAGCTAAATGTTGTTGTTTTGTTTCCTGGTCTTTCAGATGTTTCAAATCCAGTTTTTTGTTGTTATTAATTTTTTCTAGTCTTTTTTATTTTAATCTCTGCAATTACTGGGTCATGGTCTTAATTGAAGTCTGCCTACGTTTAAATGGATACGTCAGGATACGTTTAAATGGATTTCTACGTGTAGAAAGTTCCTTTTGGCAAATCAAATCAGGCGTTCATTAGTGTGAACTCTCTTAGTTGACTTAGACTTTTATAACTGACTGTACGTGTTTAAATAAAGATATGTAGTTCTAGACAAGCGTTATGCATGTATCTACTTACTTGCCGATGAAAGCAAATATGTACATATAATATTTTCGGATCGGACATTGAATATTGATTGATATTGAAAATAAGTTGTTGACATACATATGGGGTTCTTTTAAGCCTTGCACAAAACTGAATCTTTCGACAAGATAAAGATCCAAAACATGCAGCTTTGGTAGTTAAAGAGTTAATGCTGGTGCTATACAATGTACCAAAACAGCTAAATTCCCCATGTATGGGATGAAGTGGAGCGAAGAATTTGAAAGTGTGGCATAAGTTGTCGTGATAGAGACATTTTTATTAAAACAAAAGATCTTAACTTAGATTTAACTATCGACCGAGAGAAATTTATGAGGAGGTAAGTGAGTTTTTAAGGGTGGATCTGTTGAAACGAAAGTCTAGAGTGGAATGCGGCTACGGGCTATATGGATATGGGTTCAATGTGACCATAACGGATGCGGTGACGGGCGAGACATAAAAGAAGTTTAGACCTAGGATAAGTTATTGTTCAGATAGTTGATGAAAGACAATGTCAGCAATTTGGTGACTTTTAACTAGAGTTTGTAAACTCTGTGTATCTGCCAGCCCAGAGTAAATCACGGGAGCTGATAAAATTCGGGTATTTGGCAGTAGGAGGAGTGGAAGTCGAAGATTGGATTATTAGTTGTTTTAGGAGGAAAGGCTGTATCTAAAGGAGGAGTTGGGTTAGTGCATTGTGGAGAGAAAATTGGAAAAACCTCTGCTTTATAGCTGAGTGGGGTTTAAAGTAAGAGGAGTTATAATAAATAGAACTTAGCTTACGGCTTCATAATTAAGGCTAGGCTTATTAATAGGATTAGATTAGAGTCTTACCGTAATTACCTTAATTAATTACCGCAATTAGGTTTACACATAGACCTAACTTGATTGTTCTTTTCCCTGGAACCCGTTTACTTATTTTAAAATTGCCCACGATATTGTGCAATCAAAAAGAGTCATGAGTATTTCGCTGTAATATTGAATTTGAACGAATTAGGGTTTCTGCAATCAGCATAGGAATGCCTGGCAATTTATTATAGTGATAGAGAAGTTTTGTTGAAAAAAGTTCCGCACCCCGGACGTATCGACAGGTTGGGGTCTTGTTATCTTTACTTATATTTTTAAGATCCTTGTTCCATTCTGGAATGATGTAATGTGTGGAACCGAAGAGTTTTAATAGTGTTGGCGTCGTGGCTAGTGGTTAGTGCGTAGGATCGCTGAGCGGGAGGTTCGGTGTTCGAATACCAAAAACACCAAAAAGTTTTTTTTTTCACGGTCCCACCTCGCGAATGTCTGACAAACGTCCGAGAGTAATAACTATCAAGAGAAAGCTTCTCAATTTGCCTTTCGGGTATGGCTCTTAACTGTAGGTCCCTTCCATTTGTGTGAAAAATATAACACGCACAACACGAATGGTTGCGGGAAGCTAGGTCATGGACCACATACGTCTATTGCGCCAAGTATTTGTATTTTTTTTTGGCGCTAATTATTTAAATTAATAATTAATTTTAATTGTTTTTTAGTACATAGGTTTTTGTTCCATTATATTTGAATTCTTCTTTTTTTCCTTTTGTTCGGCGAGGTTATGATCAGGATTATAGGGAGCATAGCCCTCCCACTTTACTGCGTCCCTACTTGTCAGCCTGGGGGTTCGCCATTCCATTATATATATTTGAATTACATATATTGTTTTAATCTTTTAATGATACCAGAAAGCCGTACTACCAGCATGAACGATTCGCCAACCCAAATACTCTATGCCCAGAATTTGCTATTACATACTTCGTTTGGTATTGAATCTTGTGTTGCTGCTTCTGCTCTCCTTGCTTCCCTAATTATTCGAAGATCTTTTTGCACATTTGTTACGAGTGTGCAATTTACACCCAATTCTCCTCTGATTGTCTATAAGGAAGCGTGGACTCGCCAGGTTAAGTGCTCTCTCCTCTTTTATTATCTTAAAAATACCAGCTTTTTGATGGCTCGAGGTTCTCCTGTCATGGATACTTTTCATATCATTTGTGAGAAAGTCGATAGCTATCAGGCTGCTTCGTTCGAAAACCACAGGGCCTATTATCGCGAGAGTCTATTCGAAAAATGTCTATTCGACTTTTGTCGATTCTATTAAGCTTAAGATTGGTATCGGGTAATGCAGTAGAATTGTTGAAATATAATCGATCTTCCGAAATATAATCAACTTTCTGAAATAGAAAAAAAAACTGAGCTTTCAATTCAAATGTCGAATCTTCTTCTATTTTGATGGTGTTTACAAAGAAATTGTTGGCTTTAATTATTACAAGTCCAATCTTTATCTCAAAATATTGAGTTTTATTTGTTCGATGTATTTGAGGATGAGTTAGAGGATGTACGACGAGCTGAAGTAGTGAAAACACTTCGGCACAGAAGAAATTTGAGAGTCCACTCCAATCTTCTAGACATGGATGACAATATGTATGTACATATGTATGTATGTACAAGGATCTATTTTTCATTAAAATTGCATTTGTAATAATTAATGTTGGTTTTTTAGATTCAAAAGAAATTTTAGGTTAACAAAACAAGTTTTTATTTACTTATTTTCGTGGATATCCATTTTTTTCTTGGTTTAGAGTCCTTTCAAACAAAATTCGACCGAGAATTTCCGATAGAACTGACAATTATATCAAATAGAAATAATATCGATACCAATAGAAACTCGCAATACAGATAATCGACTTTAATTCTATTCGACTTTAATTTTATTACGAATAGACTCTCGCGATAAAGCCCACAGATTGTTTTTATTTTGTGAAGCCTGTATGTTACCGACAGTTTTCTCCGTGTTCCCATAGTTGCTGACTCTGGATATCAGAATCACCGATGTTTGGTGGTATTCAAAAAGGGGCTAGATGTAGTTGTTCAACCTTCTTCCTCGAGAATTCAACGTGGGCTTCAAATTTTAATCTACTTTCGAGGATTACTCCTAAATATTTAATTGCCTCCTTAGATCTTATAATATTAGAGTTATTGAACTTTTTATAAGATCAGCCTCAGTTTTGTGGTCTGCTAATTCTAGACCAACAGATCATAGCCAATCTTTAATTCTTGTGATTGCTTCATTTGCTGCTGGTTCTATTTCGTAAATGTGTTCAGCCATGGTAACTACGGCGATATCATCAGTGAACCCGATTATTTTTACTCCTTTGGCAATGTTAGTCGCAGGACTAGTACAGATCCTTTCGGGAATCCTGCAGTGACGTTGTACTACTTTACTCCCACTTCGGTTTGGATCAACTTCCTATTGGTGAAGTAGTTTGTAGTAGTCTGTAACACAGAGTGTAACAGGTAATATGGAGTATCCATTGTGGTCAGTGATCTTCTTATAAACGACCAATTTACTGAGTTAAAAGCATTTTTAATGTCCGGAGTCACTACTGTACAGTATTTCTATGTCGCACCTCGCCATATTTTTCTTTTGATCGCTTCAGTGTGTGTGTCTTCTACCGCTTTTATGTCATCAACGCTAAGACACGATTTTCTGAATCCAAACTGATAGTCTGACAGTGCTCCTTTCGTCTCTCCTGCAACGAGCAGTCTGCCATGCATTATTCGTTCAAAGATCTTTCCTAAAATTCCGAGTAGACATATTGGGCGATATGACACATTGTTAATATTCTTCTTATCTCATCCGCATATTATCCAAGCATTGAAGCAGCCAACATCGTAAATATTTAAGCCATCCCAGAACTCTTATAAAAATGATCTTTTATGAGAATATGCATATCTTGGTAATGCTTCTTAACGTACAATCTTTTATAGACTACTCAGACAAAACATTTTTTTTACAATAACAATTTATATGTACATATATATAAGTGAATATTAAATCATAACTTTGATAAACTTAACAAAATAAAAAATAATTTAGACCACATTTTGTATACTTAAACGTTAACTTTTATGATTTTGTTTTCCTTAAAGAAAAACTATTATTAATAAATATGAGTACATTACACACAAATATACTAAATACTATAAGTATAATAACTTACATACACATATGTATGTACATATATATGTATATCTACAACTATTTTTTACAACATGAAAAAAATTCACTAACTAATAGAAGCTGTTTAAAACAAAGCTTGATGAAATATTTCAATGAATACAAAATTGTAAATAAATCGATACATAGTATTAAACTTTTATAAATAATATTTTACTAAAATAAATCAAAACATATGAATGAACAATATCTAATTCTTTTAAAAGAGGAAACGCAACTGAATGTATTTTTGTTGAACTTACATATTTTTCGATAAATCATAGACAACACGCATGTTTGTGATTATTAATAATAAATAATTTAGTAAAATTAACTTTGTTTTTGTTTAGTTGAATATAAAGAAGAAAGGCGTTCTAGTTGAAGTATTTTTTAATGGTTCTACAATGTCCTGTCCCGGGCAGACACCCAATCTTCATGACCATGACAATATTTGGTTCATAATATAACGCTTTCAATTCGTGATTGTATCTTATTCTTCAGATACATTGTTCAATCAGTACATTACACTATACCTACATACGTTGGAGTATATTTCCTTTGAAGGCTGATAGTTGCCGTTCATGGTGACCACAGGTCAGGTCATTACCAATTCACTTCGCGCCTTAAGGTGTGACCAATACACTGCCACTTTCTCTTCCATATTTCGACATCGTTGTTGTGTGTAGTTGGTCGTTCGATATGCAGTTCGGCCAGAAGATCCTTAGGATGTTGCGGAGACATCTATTAACGTAGCTTCCTTGTGACTTTCTTGGTCACTTTCCAGATACTACACCCATAAAGTAGCACTGTTTCTAAGTTTTATCGGAAAGTCTCAGCTTGATTTTTCTGCTGAACACATTGATTTTCCACATTTTAAACAACATACCGAACGCAGCCTTTGCTTTGCAAATTCTGCTGTCTACATCCAGTTCGGTACCACCGTCTTCCGAGACCATACTTCCTAAATATAGAAAGCTGCCCGGATCTCGTCACGAAAGAATGCATACTTCTCGTACTCCGCTGCGGACTTTAAATTCCGCTGACACCTTGCAGTTGTGTAAAACTGACATTTACCGTCATCATAGGTAGCCTTTATAATAGCGACGAGTCTTTCTGGTATACCTCTCCTGCGCAAGGCTCGCCATATAGCACTCGATTCAAACTGTAGAAGCCCTTCTCGAAATCAATGAACAGCAAATGTAGCGGAGATTTGTACCCGGCGCATTGTTCAATGATGATCCGCAAGGTGTTGATGTGGTCGATTCAGGAGGATCCAGCTCGAAAGCCTGCCTGTTCGTTATCGAGCGCTGAATATCGAGACGTTCTCTTACTCGGTCCAGAATTATTTTACCTATTATTTTAGCCACAGCCGGAAGAACGCATATATCTCTCCAGTTTCCGCATTCCGTCAGGTTTCCCTGCTGCAATCCGTGCTTTGAGTTCAATACGTTCATCGATCCGTCTCCAAATGTCTGCTGTCAGCCATGTGCTTTGGCTTTTTCGTCTTCTTCCGAGAATGGTGTCTGTCCAGACGTAAAAATACTTTTCATAGCATTCCAGTGGTCGTCGATGCGAAACTGCTAATTGTTTCTGCATTTGTGGCAAGATGGTTCCTTATCTGTTGACGCACTTGGGTATCCCGGAGCCTGTCGGTATTATATCTGGGTATCCTCAGCAAGTTGGATCGGTTGCTATTGACAGATGAGGAAATTGAATCGACTACTACCAACTCAACTAAACTTTTCTTGCTCTTAAATTTTTTCAAATACTACATAGAAATCAACCAAAAACTCTTCCAGTTCCTGGATAGAAAAACTTTTGCAAGAAATTCAGAAAATATTTTCTGTTTTGAACATCTTGGCTCTGAAGAACGATAATGAATAAATTTATCAGAGCATTGAGAAACAGCTTAACTTTCTAGAGGAATTGTCAACAGACAGCTTTTTATTTTACATTTGTTGCTGCAAATGTAAGGATTTGGTTGAATGATATGATCGCACTGTCTAGGTCTTGGTGGTGGATTAGTGATGTTTGGGGATAGAGATGGGAGTTTTCATATTTCCTTTATTTGGCTCAATTTGTTTAGTACCCACATTCTCTGGACTTGAGATTATAATGATTACAGAGGAATAGTCAGATAAAAGGTCGTTGCTCTTCTTAGCTTTTAGGAGATTTCGTTAGAAGAATTTGGTAATACGAAAGTTAGATGGTTGCGCAGAAGATACGAAGTCTAAGCTGAAGTTCCGCATAAGGGAATCTCAGAAGGCCTACTTAGCATTGTAGCTGCCAGCTGCAATGATTTATTGTCCAAGAGTGTTAAAGAAATCGAGAAATTATTGGATTGTCAGTTAAGACTTATGACGATAGTAAATGGCTGCTATCCATTCCGTTAAACGGACCGAACTAGCTTGCATATCAACACTTAAACGTTTCTGAAGAATGCATTGTTTTAAATGTAACTTAATGAATGTGCCAGTTTTGCCAAAAGCTTTGTCATCCTGGTGTTTGGTGTCATAGAAGTGATAAGCAACTACGTGAAAAAATTCTGAAATTGATATCGGAAAGAGGTTTGGGTAAGTGTAGAGAGTGTTCGTCCCAAGACGTTAGATTCTGTCAGAGGTTGTGGTTGTCAACATTATTGGATTGCTGCGTTTTTTAATTGAACCAGTTTTTACTACTAGTAGTCTCGTTTCCTTTTACAGCTCAGTTTATATTGTATTCTCCTTTTCTCCGTATAATCTTGCTACATCGTTGTAACAATTTTAACCCTTCCGAATTTTTGTTTTCACAGCTCTTATGTATACGAGTACTTCAAAGAGCCATTTATCGCGTCTTCGACGTTTCACGGTTCCTACGATTCCAAATATCATCCAATAGTGCAATAGGGGATGTTTTTTAAATCTGTGTGGTATTGTATTTTATATCGTTCTTATATTGATGTCTTACGTTCGCTTCGTAAAGGTGGGTTATATTCCATTTGCCGTTTGTTGCGACTGTTGCGGGATCTGTTCTTTTCACAAGGAAGTGATCGGAATTAGGATTGACAGCTCTGTGTCTTCTGAAAGTAAGCAATTTGGATATCTGTTGCGAGTTTAACCGCACATGATCAATCTGGTTTGCCCTGCTAACACGAAAATTCCTTGTTGTCACGTTCACGTATCTTGCAGGAGTTCTGTGAACTTTTTTTTTTTAAATACAGTTGTTCCGAAACTAAGCTTATGAGAGGCCGAAAAACCATGCTTGTGTACACTTTGTCTACCTATAGATAGGCAATACAGAGTTTCTCTACCTGGTTAAGAAAATAGGTAGCATAGATTATATGTTTAAACAAAATTTCGACAATTCCTAGTAAGAAGTCGCAATTCATTAATTCATTCAAGCCGTAGTACACGTGACCAAACACCACCTACAATGTGTCAAGTCTACGTGATGACTTCCCACAAAACACGAGTTACACCAGAAAAATATGGGCCGACAACAAACAACAAATCGTTCGAAAAAAAATGTAGTCTTCCATTAGTCACCAGATACGGGCTCGAAACTATTATGATTGTAGTACGAATATATCAGATTGTTTATACAACGCAAATAAAATTCATCTATAAAACGTAGTTTCTTCAAAATCAGTTTTAAGATTTTTTTTTTCTTGTGCGTCTACGTCACAAGCTGCTACTTATTGGAATCAAAGCTAGATGCTGGCGTGTTAAGAGCATCGCCCTATTTATTTACATCGACATCATGTATAGAGAACTATCGACCTTTGCATTTAAATGACTGCGTAGTATTTCCAATCATATCAAATGTAAACTATTAATTTTTTTTCTTGTTAATTTGTCGGCGTAAATCTGTCATGACGATTGAACATTTTACGCACTTCTTTCTTAAATGTTCTAGACTTTGATGTACATAGCTGCTAATGAGCTAAATCTATATTTACGTAGAAAACATGAGCGGGACCACTGAAGTTCAAATGCGATGCGCTCTTCATTCATAAATCGCAATAAGAACATTTATGCTTCATTGATAAGACGCATCAGGCATCGAACGGCATCCGACCAAGATCGAGATCAATGGCCTGCTTACAACTTTATATCAACATAATGCCGGATCTGACTGAAGTGCAATTCCATGAATTGTAGATGTCAACGGATGAGAGATCGACAAAGAATTGATCTGATCCTTCTCGTAGACGTCAATTTAATTGACGCCATCATTTGCTAATAAAAAAAACCAAGGACATAATTAATTACTATGTCTCGATGTTTTTCATCGAATTTTTCGATGAATCTCCCTCCTACTGGCAGCAATATCAAAACAATTCAAACAAAAATATATAATCAATTCAATGAATTTGTTTTTTTTTTCTTTTTTTCATTTTTAACTTGGAATTGTTATCGCGCAAATAGTAGCAATATTGATATTAGCGCACATATACAGAGTTCACACGGTCTGTACGACAAGAAGGACATGCACTAAAAAAACATTCTACAGATGCAATCTACGTAAAGGTCGTAGGCCTATAATCAAAAAAATTCCGAAACAATTTAAAAAATACTAATTTTTTGATGTCAATCCGTTTATAAAAGGAATCAATAAATTTAAGTACCTACCCAAGGTTTTTTTGAACTCATAAGATAACAAACGAAATCTCACTCGGTGACTAAATGAATATAATGACCTCAGGAAAATGAAAAAAACATGTAGACAGGACGTTCACGTAGGCTGCGTCTATGTTGTAAATTGTGTGGGTGGAATTGAACTGAAATCTCCTAGAGGTGTTTTCTGAATAAACAACTGAAAAAGTGATGGGTATGGTATCCACAGACATAAGATAACCACGGAGTAGTGTGGTGATAGTGTGATACGAGCGGTGCTGGTTCAAGTCTCGCCAATTTATAGAATCAAAAGCGACTCAATACTATAACGTCCTAACATATGTATGTCGGTTACGTCAATGTATGGTGTGGACCTGGGCTTTAACCAACAAGCAGTTTCGCACATCAAGTTGGTTGAGGTACTTCCTTAACTACGCCAGTGTGGATTCGAAAACTAGTGTCCATTCCCTCTAGAAGTGCCAGCCATCTTAGTAGTTGAGTTCGGACTCCTCTGAGCAAGACATTCATTATTTTGGAACACTGGCTATCGTTAAGCGCAGTGTGATCAATCTGGTTGATGGTTGATTGGTTAGAAGACCTTCTCGTTTTCTTGTAAATATAGATTCAAAGGCGCCAAATTGCAGCTGCGTGATGACCAAAGCACGTCTCCAAAACGGCTGATAACACGGTTATGCCTGCTGTGGAACGATGCACTATCCGTCGGAAACCAAAGCTCATCTAAGTCCAAATCGTCCAATTGCGACCACATTATGATGTCTATCTTTCGCACTCCGTTCACAGCTTCATTTTCAAAGACCTAGGGACCAACATTTCAAGCTCATTAGTGTTGCCAACGTCGAAATAACACGTACTTCATACACAAGCCAACAGATGGTTCACTCTATGTATGTATATATTCTTTACGATTAGAGAGCGAAACGTGGTGAACTCTTGGGCAATTTTGTTTAATTTTTTCCCAACAATCTTGCTTGAAAAAGAAAGCAGTGTGTTTGAATTTCTTCAGAAAGAGTGATGCCGCTGTAATCTTTCTAGCAGGAAATACTTCTTATATGGTGCCCATTTAGGGTAGAAAATCTACTCTATTGTATTCATTGCTTTGGGAACAACTGTGGAGCCAAAGTGTATTTTGAATTTTCAATTTTTATCCTGCGAACCGAAAGAGTTACACTGTTTTCTGGTTTCTCAACGACGACGCAGCGATATGTAAATTAAGAGACGAAGAACATTAACGATTATGGTACTTTGGTATAATGTTTATCTATCCAACCTGTTCTTCCTAAGTTATTGGTCAGTTATCGCCGATCTCCAAGTATGTGAAAGGGCGGCTTAATCTTTTAAAATGGTGGGGTTTGTTTATTTTAATCATCTGGAGGATGTGTCGAAGTTTTCGCTTTGCTTAATCCTGTTGCTTTTTATGTCTAGAGCAGAAATTATATTTACACGATGGGTCACCAAATATGTAAAGATTCTTTTATAGTTATAAGATGATAACAGATCAAGATTCTTGTATCCTGACTGTTGTTGGGGTTACTGATGGTACATCAGAACTCCTAGAACGTGAGATATGAGAATTGCAGCTCCAAACAGACTCACTTGGTAGTTTGCTAAGTTTTTTATTGATTCCTTTTTTATGAATTGTCGATTAAACATACTTAAATATTTTAAGGGCAGAGTTTCTAGTTTAGTTTAAAGTTAAATTTTAAGTTTTGTTTAAGTTTAAATAATATAATAACAATTTTAAAGTGCGAACGATGGACGGGTACAAAACAGGACCATGTGTATTACAGCGGTCGGGGTCGCAAACAAAATGGTCTCATAAATAAACTTAACCTGAAATTTTTGTTAAATTTTTCACACAATTTTTTACATTTCTTACAATGTATGCATGTTTGCGTAAAAATAATCAACGAAACGATAGTTTTTAGCAAAATGTTGAAAGCGTTAAAAGCGTTTCTTTAATTATTATTAAATTCGAAAAATCGAAATCGAATATGACGGCCCAAAATAGCATCTTAAACATTTGCAGAAGCGAGCGAGCACCTATGTACGTAAATTGATATCCTTAACCAAAAAGGAATACACTATTGTTATCTATAAAAATGCAAGTTTGGTTTTATAAACATTTTCAACTTTATGATTTTCGCAAACTTAGTATTGCTATGACTTTTACAGAAAAACTCCAAATAGTGGAAATCTCTATTCGGTTTTGTTGCCTGCATACTACCGAACGTATTCTAAGCATCCTCAATAACTGAGCAAATTTTCTTCAAATTCTATATGGTCAAATTGAGGAAGGTATGAGAATTTTTATTTAAGCCCCAATTTGAAATTTAGCAAATCACTAGTAAACAAACATAAGAAATAAAGAGGGTCCTAATAGGAACGGCGAATTTATCATTTGTTTGATTTTTTCTATGAGGTGAACAACCCCAGAGATTTCATATATTACATCTTTTAATTATGAAATATCGAACGCTACATGAAAAAATTATTGTTGAAACTTTAAATACGAGTAAAATGAGAAAAAAATTATTGAGACAGTTTGTAAACGTCGTGGAATTCACTGTCGAAATATGCTTTAAATGAGTCACCACTTCGAAGATTAATTATAAAAATTTCGGAAACTGGATTCACTGTAAACAATAAGTCACCCATGGGCCCTCGTAGTCGCAGTGGCAGAGAGTGTTACTGGAAACGTTTCAAGAAGCACCTCACAGGGAATTTTTACAAAAGATCTGTTTCTGTACACGATCCAAAACAAAATCCATTTGTCCCAAGAACTCAAACCGTTAGTGCATTTCAAGCGAAAAGAATTTGTTTATAGGTTGATGGAACATTACATTACGACAATTTTGATAAGGAAATCATCTTTAGCGATGATGCATATTTTCAACTCAGTGGCTGCGTAAATAGCAAAATTGTTGAATTTGGTGTGTGGAGAAAACAAGAGATTCAAGAGAAGGCTTATCCATCGACCACCGATGTGGCACGAATTGGTGTGGTTTTTAGGGTGATGGAGTGATAGGGCCGTATTGCCTTTATTGGTTTGCTTTACAGGTCTAAATATTATAACTGTTTGCTTTTGGGCAGAATTGATTGATTTTGATCTAAGTACATCTGTTTCCAGGTCGGTACAACCTGCCACACAACATGCAAAATAATTGAGTTGCTGCAAGAAAATTTGAAGGCCACATTATCTCAAAAAATGCTTGTATGTACGTACTGATCAGCAAGATCGTGTAAATTGACACCACCCAACTTTTTTTTGAGTCGCATATTTATGTACCTACAATGCCAACAAACAATCCCTGAGCTTTATATGGAGATTCAACGTTTATTCCCACTATAGAGCTATAAGAGTTTGCTGGCAGAACCGTGGGCCGCATTTCTGATATTTTGTTTCATACTTTACCTTGTTAATCGCTGTTTCTTCGGACTGAGAAGGCAATTGAGTAGTAAGGCCTTATCTCGAACAAGTGAGAAGATTCTATCTAAATACAAGACCGCTATTATTCCAGTCCTACTTTACAGCGCTGTAGCATAGACTCTGCAGAAAGCGGATGAATATACGAGCAAGCATCTTCGGTTCCGTTCCGTTTGCGTTGATGGTCTTTTAGAATAGAAAAGTAGACGACAAACTTTACGAGCTGTAGAGTGACATCGACATATGTACACAAAAACTGTCCATCAATTACCTAAGATGGATAATACATGTAGAGCAAATGGCCTTTGAATCTAACCCGGAGAGACAACACAGTAGAGGGCGACCTCACCTAAGGTGGCGCACACAAGTAGAAGGGTACTTCAATCGACTTGCACTGCGCAACTGAAGGTAGTTACCTAAAGAACAGGCTTACTGAATAGGCTTTTTGGTTTGGGACGAGGCTCATCCGAACTGTATCGCCATCTAATTACGTACTTAACACGTAACATTATCAATTTAGAATGAAATAAAACTATTATCACCATTTTAATATTGTGCATATTATACAACAGCATGCACTCGTACAACAAACTGCGTGCTTAAACCTACATACATAGCTACATATATAAACGTATGGTAAACTTTGCTCGCAAGCTCCGTATACGTCTACATGGTCATTGCACCGATGCCATACTCCAAATCCTGAAGTGTTAAACTTTGTGCCCCATTTGATTGAAACCAAAGCGAAAAACTAAATCCATCGCTTTTATAGGGAGTACATATGTATGTAGATTCCATGCCATTGAACCAATAATGGTTGAACGATAATGGTTTCCTGTTCCCGCATGTACCATCAATTTTTTTATTTCTTATTTTAAGAGGGAGAATCGATTTAAAACTAGATGTTTCTCAACTTGTTCACTCCCACTGTAAATGTTGTGTATTTTCCCCAGCATTGATTTTTCCTCATATTATGCTCTGGCTAGGGCATCTTACTGCCTGTGGTTTTTGCGAAAGGTTGTCGTTGTGAGCGTTCCTGGTGTTGCTTCTACTGATCAGCAGCTGATAAAGCATGATCAGAGATATTTTTGTGCTGAGCGCGAACGAGCTAGTGGCGTCAATCGATTTTATATATTGAACAACAAAAATTGCATCGCATTCAGATTCGATTTTACCATAGAAATGTTAACAAGTGAAATTCATATAGTTGCGATCATTTTGGTGATCGGTGTTGTGGCAGTTACGGGACGTTCCACCGGCGGCAGCAGTTCAACGGATGGCTGCGAAATACCCTTCTCGTCAAAGGTACACATTGGCTATCAGTGGCCATTGGTTTTTCGTCCAAATGGCTCGTTGCACGAGAGTGTTAATATCGATGGGTCAGATTCTGTAGTTGTGGCTCCTGGAGAAGAAGTTATAATGTCATGTGGTCCGAATTATATCAAATCAAGAGGAAAATCGGAGCAAACTAATGCGAAGTGTGGCTCGGATGGGCAATTTCAATTGGACGGTCAGTGGGAAGGCGTAAATTTAAAAGATCTCACATGTGATCTACGAGTAATCGAAGAAACTACGCATCCAGTATATGGCTGTCCTATTAATTTGACCTCAACAAATTTTGGATACGTTCATCCTCTGCAGAAGTACACATTTATTATTGGAGAATCTTGCTATGACATAACAGCGGGAAAGACTTACTTCGCGCATATCAAATTAGGAGGTCCTTCAGAATATCTCCAAAAAGCTGAAAAGTCCTTCCTTTTGCATAGCCATCCCAATTCAAAGTACAAAATTGAATTCTTTAAGGCACTACGCTTCGATGAAATCTACGAGAGAGTTCGAAATACCCTAGGCATAAAGGAGGCCCCTGGTTTTAAGTTAAGTAACTACGTCGATGAGTCTCTGTTAATGCATAATCAATTGAATGCCGTAAAGAAACTTCCATGGAATTACTTTTTAATGAGAGATAATTTATTCACACTGGGCCTTCTGAAGGAGGATATTAGAGATCTAAGCTATAATATGGAATTGGATATCTACATTGGGAGTCACGGGGTGAATGTCTTGCAAAACTCCAATGGTGTACAAATGGAGTTCTATGCTGCTGTTGGTGATGGACAAAATCGTTTTCCAATGCCTGAAATGATTTGGATTCTCGTTAAAAATGCTGACAAAGCGGTCACCTTTGGTGTTTTCAATGATCCGGACTTGCAGTCTGAAGACGTAGCACGCAAGTCTATTTGTAAAAGTGAGTGTGAGAAGATAACATGGCTGACAAGGGTAGCTAACTCTAAATTTCGGGGACCGTTGATTTGTTGTCGATACGATGATTTTATTCAAGTAGTTAAGGAAGTGCCTCTGTGGAGTGGAATCAACGGCCTATTCACGTGATGACGGGCTCTATTATTCTTATGTAATGTGGACTTAAGAATGCATATTGTAAGGAGCATAGGGTCTTGTCTAGCTTATTAATCTGTCGTTTGCTAGTTTTATTGTTCTTTGTAAGCAAATCTACAAACTTATGGTTTATTTTATAAATTAAAAAAAATCCCACACATGTATGTGTGCATTTTATTATCGTTCTTTGTTGTTTATGTTTTTTTTGGATTTTTATTATGTTTTCGTCTCGGTCAAGGACGGTCTTGCTTGGCTTTAGTGGTGACCCTGACTATGAAGATTTTTATTTTTGGTCGTTGTATTTGTACTTCATCGGAAAATCGTAATAATGTGAATTAAATTCTAATTAATAAATCTTATGGTTATCTATGTTTAATGGCGTTTTGTCATAATAAAAGGAATTCGATGGTGAAGGTGTGATGGTATTAGAGACAGATTATCTTTTCGTGTAATCTAAGCGAAGATATTTATGACTACGCAGTACTTTGTCAACGAATTATGTGACAGACTCTGAGCGCCAAAGAATAAAGTCAATGGAAACAGATATGTACACAGGAGGTCGTAAAGGCAACTCGTGGCAACTTTTCTGTTTTTCAACATTATCTATGGGAATTCGTTGGATTCAACAAATACAAATCGAATCCTGTCGAATAAGTCCGCTCAAATTAGGCTTAGACCGAGATATTTGAAATAACTGTGTATGTATTTTGGATATGACTGAGGATATATTGGAAAAGTCTTTGAAACTGGTTCCAGATTTCCACCATTTTGTAAAACATTTTTCCTTTCTTAACATTAATCATAATCCTATAATGTCTACATTTGAATAACAGATAAGGGAGACAGCTTATTTGTATGCGAAGTTGGGGTTGAGTTCCCTTTCCATTCTACTTAGATCGAGCACTGCGGTGGGTCTCCGGAATTGATTCGAAATCTCCCCGTTGGTTGCCATCCGCTCTACATATTTCAGCCTTCTTAGTCATAGAATTCCGACTCTTTTGGCCGGTGCTGCTGTACACCCTGTACTGTGCGTGGTTTTAACTTCTGCTTCACTCACTGTGTATGTACGGGACCGACAACCTCTTCGTTTCTTGATATAATACATGACAAATAGTTGGGCTTGGATGATTATGGTTTTGTATAGAGTGACTCTACTTGATCGCAACAGAGTTTTACTACCCAATTACCTTTGAAAAGAGATATTCTTCGTGTTATCTCAGCGCTGGTGACATTGTCTAAGTTGATATCAGAGCTTACGCAGGCATTATGTTTAACTACCACAAAATGTTTGTCCACACTTACGCTGTGACTTCGGCGTTGGGTGTCCTTTTTTGTCGACATCATGTATTTTGTTTTACCTTGTTTACCATTTAAAACCATCTTCGCTGTTCCCGAATCAATATTTAAGGAAGCGTTACTGACATCACGCTGCATTCTTCCGATTATTGCGAATGATTGTGCCCTGCTGTTGGCATGTGTGTTCTTATTTCTTTTAAGAACTATGTGGGCGCCGTGGAAGAACTTGTCGCAACAGACCGTATGTGGTCCAGGGTCTAGCTTCTTGCGACCATTCGTGTGCGTGTGTTATATTTTTTTTACACAAATGGAAAGTTTAGAGCCATATCCGAAAGGTATTTCTTTTTTTTTTGAGAAACTTTCTCATGACAGTTATATATAACTCTCGGACGATTGTCAGGCATTTGCGAGAGGTGGGACCGTGACAAAACTCTTTGGTGATGTCTGGGATACAAATCACAAACCTCCCACTCAGTATTCCAACAGCTGGTACTTTTGCTCTTGGGTTCTGATTACTTCTTTTTAATAGTCTTTAATACTCTTGCCCCTCTTCCTTCATTAATTTTTAGTACAATCGACTAGATTGATTGGGGAAGTTTTTTGAGAAGCACATCAAGTACACCTCTCCCTGCCTATTCCTTCTTTTTTCATCCTTAGGAACGTCCTTATTTGCACAATCTTCAACCATACAGAAGCGATGATGATGGTGCGGTTCGCTCGCTCAATATCTAGATATATGTATGTATGCAGAGGTATATTCTGAAAGTGTAAGTATTATAAATTTGAATTTATTTTTTAATATTAATAGAAGGCATACATTCTTCGATTGGACACTCAAAATTACGTTTGCATTCTTGCATGATAGTCCTTTGACTAACTCTTTCAAGAGCCTTGACTCTTGACTAGTCCCAGATCCTGATTTGTGAAGATCCGAGCTACCACGGCTGATGCGGCTATAGCATAGTTGATGTTTAATTGGGCTGTTTATATTTTTCTCACAGAGATCATCGAGCTTATGCTCGTACGGGGCTGTTGCCCCACCCTCTGTCAGAAAAATCTTTTGCTCATTTATCTCTAGACGGATATTTCTTGTTGTGAGATGAATACCTTGCGAGGCATCCAGGAGAATATGTTCGAGTTGAGTCTAGTCATCGATTTCACCGAGCAGACTTTCTCATAGCACTCAATTAAGGTTTAGTCCAAGTATTGAGATCCTTTCGATTGATTCTATGGTGCTGAGTGTCGGTATGTGAGGAACTTTTTCATGGGGTGACCTTCAATACCTTTCCCAGTCAGCTAACCGGGATTTTTGACCTGCTGGCATTAAGGGATTCGCGAAGTTAATTTCTGTTATCGCTCACGGGGCACGTCTGTGCCCCATTTTGTTCAGAGTTTTGTAAAACGTTGCAGCTCTCTATCTCATCCCAAATGACCTTGATTGCTCCTTAATTGTCCTGCACCACCTTTGATTGCAAATTGGGTCAGAGTTGTGGTTTCTCTGCCTTTCACCGAAAAACGCCTGTGTTTCTCTATTGAAAACATGTTTAACAGATCTCCAGTGGTCGACATCATTTGTGTGTGGTCACCGATATCGGGTCCATGCTTGAATCACTATTAGGCGTTAAGTTGTAGGCGGCACCTAATTGGTTGTAAAGGTTATCCTTTACTTCCTCAATCATGGTTTCCGTCTTATTGCAATTTTGTCGTTAGTATACGGTCACTATAGGTTTCCAAGAGATGAGACTCTTATTTGTAACTGATATGAGCATCAGCCCTACTGGATTCCTGTGCAGTTACATCTGCTTGTCAGCATACCACCATCTTTTTTTACTCAAATTAAGATGTCGATTTTGTAATACATGAATTCTTGCTCAAGTTGGCAAAATCTGGTTGAAGGACCTTCTTCTCGTGATTCGAGGAGGGTCTTCACGTTCCACAATCCAATCTTTGCTCGAATTCCATAGCCAATTTTCGTCCGTCCGTTTCCCAGGCGTTTGTTTTCATTTCGAAGCAATTAAGTTTTTTCACGGTAACGGTTGACTAGGCCACACATGTACATATTACATATGTACTTACATAAAAAATCCAGTCATCTTTTACCCTTAAGGTTTCGCGGTCGCATCCGTGTTTCCCTTCTCTATTTCCTCATGAAATTTCTTCATTAGATCCTCTTTCTTATAATGTCATTGGCCGAAGGCTTTTTAATATCCAATACTAGGTGTCGAAACTATCTCTTTCTTATCCTCCAGAATTAATTCAGCCAGTTTAACATGTCTTCGTGCCTTTAATTTTCAATTCTCTTGGCTTCTAGCACTCTCCTGAGGTACATATTTCATATCCATAGCTTGCATTTGTTTTTCGACAAATGAAAAATCGTCATCACATCTGGCGAACCATATGGGATGGTTCTTCCCCCACCCCCAAGGGCAGTAACTAAGCTCGTAGATGATTATGAATCCAGGCAGATGAGCCTTGCTGTATGTGGCGGGAGAAGCTAGACCTTAGACCCTATATGAGATGTCTGCGTCAAATGTTTCTTTTATATTTAGCTTTGCTAATGCCCAGAATATTGCTTGGGGCAGAAGCAAATGCAATTTGTGACGACGACGGCAACCGGTTTTTGGTACCTACCATTCGCCCTGAAGTTTGATGACTGATTACGAAATATATCCAATGACCCGAGTCTAAAGAATATGCCCACCGATGCAATTACACCGCAAATCAGATTGCAACATAACTATATGGTCGACTATCTCCTGGCAATGGAATGGCTGTAGCCAGACTCTGAGCCGCGGAAATACGTAATAACATCTTATTTTCACGGATGGCCTCAAAACGTGGTTTGTTGTGAAAAAGAGGTAGATGGGATATAGCATATGCGTCTGCAGCGAGTCAAGCTGCTTAACTCTTTTACATGGCATCAAGACACTGGAATCCAGGGAAACGAGATTTCCGATGAACTTATAAAGCATAAGAAGTTTTCTTAGTTGACTCTGAGTGCACCATTAGATAGTAGCACCCTTTAGCAAAAACCAGAAAAGATCCCCTAGCTTTTCCGCTTATTCAGACAGCATCATCAGCATTGTCTTTCTCACACAACCGCTCCATTAACTTAAGTAATGTGTCATTTTGCGAAAACTCCTTCTGCGTCAGTTGATTACACACAACCGGTAATGAGATTCCAACACCAAACCATAAATAAATCGTTATTTTATGGTCACAATTGGACGATTTGCACTTGAACGGGCTTTGATTCCAAGCAAAGTGGCGCCACACAAGTTGTGCACCGGACTTGAACTTTTTTAAGGTAACTGTTAAGAATCGTTGATACCCCAAAGATCTATGTACATATGTACAAACAATTGATGCACTTGAGAAAAATATCCATCAAGCTATAATAGGGCCACGCACAATCAAGAATAAAGTGCAATATTGTGTTGACAGGATAAGATACTGCTAAGCCAGCCCCTGCAACCATTTGAATGAGTTTGTTATCCATTAATATTCACTGTGTGCTCTCTTCAATAAAACAAAAAAAAATATTTTGAACTTGTGGTTTTAATAGCAATTTCAAAAGAGAAATATCTGCAAGGTTCCTACAGTTCTATCGCAGTACTGAAGGTTTTCTCCCCTGAGAAATGTTACATTTCTTTTTACTGTCACTGGCGACATCAACTGACACATCTTCAAAACATTGACATTTTCATTCGAGTCTCGTTGCAATTGACAATACAGAGAAATAGAAATTTGTTTACTTCGCGTTTTGATTTGCCTGTAAAATTTATTTGGCAAACAAAAACACCGATAACGAGTAAGTAAACAGAATTCGCACCAACTCTAAATATATCTGTATATAACATAAATTAAAATGCGCTAACAAATTTATCAAAAAAAAATTTCCCAGCAGCGTTGTTACGCCCCATAAATTCGATTTGTCGCCGGTTTTACTCTATGAAAAAAGTGAATTTCATATCAAAATCTTACTCCCTTAGGTCGTGTATTATGTTATAATCCCGCCGTGTTAAGAAACCGTACAAGTGTAAAACTAAAGTTTATGTGCATTTTTCCCTATTAAATCTTGACCCGCAGAATGTCCCGCGGATATCGTCGTCAGAGTACCGCTCGCCGCCAAAATGAATACGAAGGATTATTGGGAAACAGTAAGTACCTACACATTTCTTTGTTTAGGTGATATCTATGACGTATATAATTATAGAAAATCTGTATAAAGTAGGTACTTGTGAGAAAAATTAAAGCTTCGCTATTATTTTGCACAAAAAAAATCTGAAAAATTTACTAAATTTCAACAGAAAAACAAAACGCAATTGTTATGCAAAATCAGCGTGTTATCAGTTTCGTTATCAATTTAAAAACCCCCTATTAAGTAGAAACTTCGTTGGTCATGAGACAGGGAACATGGCATTTAATCCCGTTGTCACTTACAGATAAATTGCAAAAATTAGAAGGTTTAATTTTGTCGGAAGGTATGTAGGTAGTTACATCACTTCTCAGTTAAAATTGTGATTGCGGTGAGGCTTGCTGTGAGGTGTTTGATAAAAGCTTACAAGTTTCAGTTTTACCAGCTCTTAAAATTAGTCAGTCACAATCAATTTCTACCCCCAGAACGATAATAAAACACAAAGAGAATCATTATTCATTTTGGCTATTGTTAGGAATGACGGCGTACCCTTGAAGGCGCCCATTGGAAGGTGAAGTTTCTTCCGCAGGGGAACTTGCTAGAACGAGACAACGCTTACAAGGTAAACCGTTCTTCAACGACCTCGTAAACATGTTAATGAAGAGAACTGTAAATCTGATCAGATTCATAAACGCTACGAGGTGGGCCTAATCACTCTTTCTTTCATTTTTAGATACAAACTTCAATCGACAACCCGTTCACGGATCTCTTGTTTAAGGCTGGTTACCAATCTAGGGATGCATGTGACGTAGAACGCACTACGGCTTTGTACATCAATAGGACCATCTTAGGTCGAAGTTCCCATTTCTTTTCGAATTACAGTAGTACAGACTATCGCTCTTCCAGATTTTACACAGTGTACTAAACACGATTTCCCGAAGTCGAAATCGAGTTCGGTGCCATTGTCGGCGGAGACAACAGTTGCTAAACATTTGAAAGCAATATTTCTTCTCGCTGTCCAGCAATTTAGCGATGAAGGAGGCTGAGTGCAGTGGCTTAACCTGAAGCCAATATGTGTATTGTATGCTGTTAAAAATAAGTGTGGAAACAATATGTTACCATGTGCACACCATTTTGCACTTAGATACCTTACCGTTATGCACAAGCTTCTTCAGTTTTGAAAGCTCCTTATTGTCCTGAGCACCAAATATGTCGAAGTAGCTAAAATAAGATTTCCACTAGTGTGGCTTAGAACGTCAACGTTGATTGCAAATCACGTCAGCATAGATTCCTTTCCTGACACAAGCGTACTTAAGTTAACCTGACTAAGCTTACGCTGGAGACCTCCACATTTACAACCAGCATCAGCATTTATAATTTTTAAACAATATCATGAAGTTCTTTTAATTATGCAAACATGCATCTGTTTTTAAAACGGAGACATATGCTCTCTCATTGGCTATGCATTCGCGTTGTGAAGAACAAGTTAAATGACCCAACAAATTTGTGTCTGTGGTGACAGCCAGTCTTCGTTGGAGGTTTTGCTCAATCTTTTAACCAAACTTTTGGTTGTTAAAGGGGACATAAACTCCTCTAGTATATCTACATACATACATATATCCATTTCATGAAGACCCATTGTGCGTGTGGGAGAACGCCATGAGAAGAATCATTATTACTATAAAAACTACCTTCATAATCAGACATAATCCAATGGGTAGGCATGTTTAAAAACTCTACAAATACGTCTTGAAGAAAAAGGCACAATTCACAGGTGATGTCTCGCGAGTGTTTGGGACTCTTTACACCGATCTAGATTTATCATGACCCCTGAGACCAAAAATCAATCAAATAAATAGAGAAGGTATCTTCAGCTCCGAAGAAAGAAAGTAAAAATTCATTTATCGATGGATAAGGTAATGGCATTCGGTTCCTTGGCACAAGGAAATTATCATGACAGCTTACCTTTCAACAATCGAATTATAAACTTCAGTCTTTTGAGTCTTTTGACAAAGAAAAAGCCTCCAGAAATATTGAAGAAAAATGTTTGTTTCCCCATGATACTGGGCGCACGTCACATCAAGTATTACTGAAATCCGTAATTCTATTTCTGATCTGACTTTCATCTGTTGCCCTAAAAAACATTTGGGAAATTTTGAATGAATGAGAACGTCGCTTAAGTAAACGTATTTTTTGAAGGCATTAAGGAAATATTTTTTAAAATTTGTGGCTTTAAAAACCAGGGGTAACAAAGTCTGTTTAGCTTGAAGGAGATTACGTTGGAAAGTAATTTATGATTTCTTGGTCACGTCGTGTACTTTTCAATCCACCCTTGTATTAATTGTAATGTGTGCAGAACTCTAGGCACATACAGCACATTAATGTCTGAATGTATTTACTAATATGTCTTCTAGTGATTACCATTTAGTCGAATAAACGACTAGTTGTAGGCCTTCCATCAAGAAAATTTTCAGCTAAAATAACATTTTTGTGGGATATGATCCGCAGTTTGTTCACCTTTGTTGCAGAATTGACACATCCCATTGTTTTCGAGAGCTATTATTGCTTTAGTTTCTAGTCGAGTAGTAAGTCTAGAAGCCAAGCCTCTAAGTATTCTTAGCCTATTGTAATCGTTTCCACTCCTTGTATTCCTGCAAGACTAATATATTTTTCTGTAGAGTGCAATAAATTAAGGTCTTATTAATTTATGTAAAAGAAGTTGTATTAAAGAAAACCATAACCATAAGTGGAAAACCCTCCCTATGCAAATGTTTCAGATTAACGTAGTCTAGAAACACTTTTTTTCTTTTTATGTAGATATAAAACCCCTCTGGGAAATGATTTCGCATTCTAGTGCCGTTGCTTTTTATGACACCACACGTTGAGAAGTTTTGTTTTCAAGCCTTTTGCATTGAATTACATTGCAGTTGCTCGGTATCCTTTTATTTCACTTTTTTATTTTCTTCCTCATTTGTGGTTTGTTTTCATTATGAGGTCACAGCAGGAATCATAAATATTTAGAGAGTTGAAGTATGTGTAAGTTACGAGTGTGATTATATTGTGCATTAAATGTGAACTTTCAACGCCATCTTTGATTGTAATTTCAATGAAAGTTGGTTGGTTGTTCGCTCTTCTCTTGGAACCATTGTGTTCTTCTCTTTGTAAAGCTGTTAGAATTTTTTTTTTCTGATTATACATATGGTCCTAATACATTTGTATTAGGGAAGAACAATTTTCATGTAAAGTGATCGGGAATGTTGGCGGCGATACTCAGTGGTTAGTACGTTTGACTACTGAGCAGAAGGTCTGAGATTCGAATCCCAGAAAACTCCAGAAAGTCTTTGTACGGTCCCACGTCTCGGGAATGTCTGACAAACGAGAGTAATAACTGTTATGAGAAAGTTTCTCAATTTAAAAAAGAAGAAAAATAACCCTTATGGGTCTAAACTGTAGGTCCGTTCAATTTGAACAGATCTATAGCACGTATAGCACGATTGGTCGCGAAAAGCTAGGCCCTGGACCACATACTATCTGTTGCGCAAATATTTTTTTGTTGGTTGTGAATGTGATCCAATATATGTGCATATGTACGTACCTATGTATACACGAATGAGGTACGTTATGTTTGATATGATTTCGGTCATAGCGTCACTCTTGCTACACAGTTAGTGGAGATTCTAGTGTTCGTTAAGATTGATTTGTGTTGATATTAGTTTCATCATGAATTTCAATTACGTTCTATTGAAGGCCAGATCTACGAGGGTTAGGTGAAGAGTTCTTCGCCCGACGAGACTGTGTTTTAGTTCAAAAATGAATTTATTTTTCTACGTTGTCCCTTTTTAGTTCAGTGCACTTTGTCCAACGTTTCTCCAATGAATGAAATCCATCACAGAAGTGCGATTTTGAAACGTCTGCAAACTACCCGTTTCAAATTTCCTTAAATTTGGGAATATATGGATGGAAGGCAAATCTGGTATATAGTATGGATGTCGCAACAATTCGTTTTTCATATCAGATATTGGTTTCCCATTGCCTCTCCTCACGATTTATCAAGTTGGTTCAGAAGTCTTGTGTAGTATTCGCTAGTTATTGTTTTACAATTTTGGAGATAATAAAGAGAACCCCTTTGCGATTCCATATAGCACTGGTCAAAATCTTTCCGGAAGATGAAATCGATATCGCCCTTTTTGTTGCAAAGTCGCCGGTTTCTACCTAGTGTTGTCATTATTTCCTCTCTGGCGTCCAGTGTTGAACTTACGTCTCATCGACAGTAATGACTGGATCAAAGATAAAATCTATTTTAGCTTAAAACACGAATTCGAAACAGCTGGTAATGGGCTTAGTTATATAGAAATACGCAGCTATGCCGAAGGACTGCAAAGAAACTCAAAGGATTCAACGATTAAAACGCAAAAAACGAGAATTCTGGAACTGATGGATGAGTCTTATATTACCAAATGATTGCAGTAAAACAATCAGAAATGGCAATTTCACCTTCAGAAACTCGAAATGTGCATTCACGATCGATTATGGCTTCATCGGAAGAGAATTTTGTTTACAAACTGCTGTTATTTTTACATTTTTGTGTCGCATTTTTTTTTATTTCTTTATTCTTTTTTTTTTAGTAAAATTTATTACTACTACAGGGCGGAGCAAAAGTCATCACACTATGGGAAGATGCTCTCATTTTAGCAAATGGTGTCTTATGTCATATCGCGACATTTGACATACATATGTAAAGTAAACAGAAGCAGACTACGCGTACACAAACCATGAATTGCTATATTCTTCAAGAATTAGTAATAAATGTTTTTGACAAATAATTGGTCGGTGTTCGGTCTGACTCAACGTAAATTTCATCATCGATTCCATGTTCGTGTGACAGAAACTGGTCAACACTGCGATGTTTAGCCACTCGTTTCAAGGATAATGGCTCAACACGGAATAGTAGCCAACGTGACCGGCTCCAAAGTGGCCGTTCGGTTGAGAATACCGCTAATGTGGCTGCAGATGTCCAAGAGAACCCTCAAATTTCAACCAGATGATGGGCCACTCGATTGGGCATCAATAGAGAGTCTCTGCAGCGAATTTGATTGAAAGACTTGAAGATGTATACACGTAGAAAGTGCAAACAGTGCAAAAATCAGTATGAGCGAGGAGACGCATTTCCACCTTAGTAAATACGTTGAATAAGTAAACTACCGCTTTTGGGGCACTGAAAATCCGCATGTAATGTACGAAGAGCCACGACATCCTTTTAAAGTCACTCTTTGGCTCATATTGTTTCGAGTACGGCGTAGGTAACACTGCTACTGTGACAGGTGAGCGCTACAGAAGCATGATCAACGATTTCTTACTGCCGCGAATCACCGAATCGGGTTTGGAGAACATGTGGTTCCAGCAAACCGCAGACACAATACGAGCGACTGTGGACATTCTGCAGTAAGCGTTTTCCGGTCGCTTAATCTCTCGCTTTGCCAGATTTCTTTGTTTCTTCTAAAGGAGAACATCCGGCAAGAAGTGGAGAATTTATCGCCAGAAATTTTGAGAAGAGTCATGGAAAGTGGTGTGGAACGAGCCCGAATGAGCATCAACTCGGGCGGCGGCAGCGATTTGACCGATATTATCTTCGCGATTTAATGGAAAAAAATTAAACGGCAAAAAAACAGCACCAATTCTTTTTATTTAGACATAAAGTTACTGCCTGAGGAAACCGAGCAAGGAGTTTTGCGCCACCTTGCACAACTAGCTCACAGAAGGAGATGATTTTGATACTACATATGTACATATATATGGAAATACTATATAATTTAAGTTTCTTTTTAAAGCGTCTCAAGCTTATTTTCGCTGTTCAAATGCCTGAATTTGATTATACTCGCATTTGGTTGCCTTTTATGAACAAGTAGGGCAACACTACATGAACATTATATAAGCCGCACGGCACAAAGTGTAAGTCCCAACCAGATGTACGAAATGTATTACACCCACAACACGAGAACCTATGCTTCAGCCCAGCCTAGCCCTCCTAAATGGGTTTTTTCCGCCAAATATTTATATACCTTAAACCAACCAACCCATTTAACGCCTCAGAATCACATTAAAGTTAAAAATGACATCAGGATCAAGGTTGCAGGTTAAAACAATCCCATTACAGCAGCTCCTACTCATTCTATTTAATTATTGCGTGTACAACTTTCATTCACCTGCGAACATACAGAGCAGCAGTATCTTATAGTTTCCTAATTGAATCAGAAATAATGAAGCAAACATAACCAAGTCTGTGGGAAGCACACAGTTTATGTTGGTGCTATCCTAATGGCACAACTTTATGACAATATCCGTTTCGCGTATAAAGTTCAAATAGGCCAACAATATCCATACTAGAGCAACAACAAAAGAAAAACAAAGGAAAAAAGACGAGATTAAAAGGAGAAAGTAAATTGCTCATCACAAAAGCACAAAAGGGCGCGTCCGCCTATCCGTTTGTTGGTTAGTCCATTCTCAATGGCAAACAGATAATGGTTACTTCTGATGGTCTCCTTGTCTAGTTGACGAAAATTGGGTGTGGCGTGGCGCCGCGTTCTTCTATGATTTCAACTAAAAATATTACACGATTCTACAGGATGTCCTTTAGAATACACACCGCCGCACACTGATGAACCAACTGCGACTCGTTAGCAAAATCAAAGATTACACTTTTAATTCGCTTTCCCTCGGGCGCGCACGGTGGGATGACAGTTATCGTAACCATCTTCAAGTTAATCCCCACGATATGGTTAATTGTCCACCCACATGAACGTAAAACTGAAAGCCGTGTAATTATTTATTTACTTCAAGTTGTACCGCCCTAGGTCTCTTCCATCGTACGGGCTTTTCAACGTTTAAACCATTTTGTAATTAGTTTAGAAAATCAGATTCTCTTCGTTGCAGTGTATATTTATTAGGTTAATTGGTGGCTAAGCACAAAGTATCTGAGGTTGAATGGGAAATATATTGGTCATACCAATATTCGAGTATATGTAGGTGTTCCCCTTATTTAGACGTCACCTTTCTTCTAGTTAGATACATTTGAAATTTAGTGTTTTCGCCAATGAATTGCAATGTTAATGATGGGTGGGTTTTTTCTTACCAGGTAATTGGGTTTATACATGACATCGTGGCGATTTTATAGCATTGTTTCTGCCCGTTTTATCTGTGCTTTAATTAGAGGTGATTTTTTTAAGATAATTTTTTTACAAAACACTTAGTGAATTTTTTTGTGGTCAAAAGATAGGGGTAAGCTATGGTTTTTTCTTTCTCCTCATTTTTGCAGCTCTTGCTGAAATCAGTATAATGAATTTCCAGACACGGAGTAGTAAGCAGTGTGTTTGCTTGTGATCTGGCCGGTGCACGTTCAAGCCCGCCAGAGAAACAACAATCACAGCCTGCTTGGTGGCGAGAGAAACGAATAAAATCTGAGTTTCTCCAACTACAACACCAAAAAGGAGTTGCTGCCCAAAAGTACAATTGACCGTATAGAGTCTGAGTGCTTCTGGTATTCGGTTGATATTTTTTTTTATTTTTTCTTAGAAGTCTTAGCATAGTGTAGTGCTTGGCTAGTTCGCAAAAAGGTCTTCCGTTGTATTTTAGTTGGAAATCCGTTGGATATTTTCTAATATACCAGTAAGTACGAGTGTTACATATGCGGTTCTTGACAAATAAAATTGGCGTATCGATGTTGATTATGAAGGGTGGATTTCAAGCCCAATAAATTTTGAAAATTATTTAAACAAAAATTAATACATATTTGAAATGCATTTCGAACATATGACAGTTCTCGACGAAGCGCATTCTGTGTGTCCGATTTTGGGTCCCTTTTTCGAGGCATTGTGGGTGTATTTCACAAATAACAGGAATAATTTTTGAGTTAATTTTGTATCATCTGAATGGACCTGGACGTTAACAGCTGAATATATAAAGCTTTGATATCCTCTCTCCAGTTTGGAACTCCAGTATGTATTCTCGCGCCCCAATTTGAAGCTTCTCGAATTTATGGTGAAATCCGTGCTGCCTGTGAAACCTGTAAAGTATCTGCATACATCTCAAGAAGGTTACCGGCTTTCGTCGATCGCTGTCTGTGAAGCGTTCTCGTTGGCCGGAAATTATATTACGTCAAGAAAAGTGGCGTAAAACGGGTCAAAAGCTGTTGCAGTCTACCCGCAGACCAGCGTCTTATCCCCGTTCTGAAACGATCTCCATTGATTACAACCCAAGGTCCGGCTTCATTTTTAAAGATATAACGTCCGATGATGTCAACAGCGTGAAAACCGCTCCAAATGATGTAAACTTGTACATCCTTGACCAAATGTATTATCCTTTTTATCCTTTCTCGGAAGTAATTAATTTGAATTTTATAAATCATGGCATTATTATATGAGGTTGTAAGTGACTTTTATATTTTAAGAAAGGTCACCAATCCACTGTTATGATGCAAAAATGGACTTATGCATTTTTCCGGTGTAGGATCAGCGTGCGATCATTGCTCGAAATTAACAGTCGCATGACCAATTTGCCAATTGACCAATTTCTATTGATCATAATAAAATGAAACTCAAATACAAATAGAAGTAAACTGTTCATGTTGTGTAGTGCAAAATGCAAATGGGCGGTACAACTAGACTGGTTCGCATGTAAATCGCGAAAAATCCGGGAGAGAGAAGATTACCACACCTCCGGAGGACCGATGCGATTTTTGCTTAAAAATCGGAAGAAAACCTCACCTCAGCTTAATTCTGAGTTGTCGAAGAATCGAGAAAAAAAAAATGTCTGCAAGAACCGTTAGATGAAAACGGAAGTTGGAAATAACTGATGAAAAGCAAGAAAGAAGCCGTGGCTCTTGGAAAAAACAAGAAGTCGAGTTGTAGTGCGCGAAAAACATGTGGTCAGATTAATCTAACTTTGAGGAACGTTTCATTTAAGGATTACTTTTAATTTACACACCAAAAAATTTAACTAATTTTGATGCTCTCTAGATGAGTTTATCTTTTGAAAATACATCTTTTATAATTTTTTTTTTGGATATTTGGCATCAGGTGGCCCAACCGAATACTAATAATAAATTAATAAAACTATTTATTTATCACATCTGCTTCCTTTTACTTCATTTAATCTTTTGTTTTTTTAAAGATATTAAGAATTAATTAAAGGGTGTCTAATTTGGCCAAGGCTGTATCTTCTTGTACACTTCCGTTTTCAGCAGCGATATTTTTTTCTGTACATACTTTTTTTGACGTATTGGCTCATTGCATCGTTTAGAGGGTATTTAGTACGAAGTCTAGGTACAATGCTGGATGGATTGGATGGATGGATTGCTCAGATGGATAATTATGGTGCCATAAAAATCCCACTTCCGCTTCAAAGACCAAGCTATCGCGGACACCAGAGCGCTTAGTCTTGACAACTAAAAGCAATTTCCCCGGGATCGGTGAGAATTGAGACTACCCTGTCTCAGTCAGAGACTCTTCGCGGGAATCCCGGTAGGCAAACTTTTTTTTTGCATAAGTACTTTCTTGCAACCCCTAGGAGCGAGCTGGGGCCAGATAAAACAAAACTACTAACTCAATGGATGGGGGTAATTGAGAGTTGTCAATATTTATTAATTCCAAAACCTTTACTAAGTCCTGAAAATCCTTATAAACTTGCATTCTGGGTATGTATCCCGTATGGTACAATAGTTCGACATAACTGGGACCGCAGACGCTACTGGTGATTCTACATATATGTCGAATTTTTCTGTTGGTCATCTGGAGTGCTTTAGTGGGACACAATTTCTCCTTTTCTCTCGCTTGCTGCCACCAATAATCTTCCAAAGAGTTTGAGACCCAATCTTGGATTGAGGTACTAGATATCCTGGATCGATTATGTAGAGGTATCCAGTATCCACTGGCTATTCTGTCGGCGACTTCCGTGTTTGGTGAGATAAAAACACCCATGAAACCTATATCCTTAAGAAACTTACTACTTAGGTGGTTAGAATGCTGAATAATCCTTGATTTAACTATTGCATTACACCAAACAATATGCGGATTCGGATAGATAGAAACATAATGGAAAAGTGGGACACATAACCGAGGAATAACTCTAATTGTGGTGGAATATCGATTCTTCTAGAATTTGTATTTGACCGTGATGAAGTGAATTTTTTATTAACCACGCGTAGCATATATTGATTCCTTCTCATGTATCTTTCTTCTATTTTCCATTATCCGCCTCATCTCTTACAAGACCATTCTTTCACTTGTCGGTCCTGTAACAGCTTAACCGTGCCTAAATTTCTGGACAACCATTTTACTGTCGCAAATTAGACACGCCACAGAGATAAAGTGTGCCATCAAAAACGAAATTAGGCACTTTATGCGTGGTAAGCACTTCATATAAAAGTGATCATCCTGGCGAGAACTATGCCCAATTATGTCAGACAACAAGAAATTTAATGGGCTACACAACATTTTGTTTTGCGACAAAATTGTTAACAACCTTTACACTAGTCCTTCTCCTTCTCCTTATTTACCTTCTTCTCCTGTGGCTTGCAGGTTCAAATGAACTCATCTCTATTGACGAGATGGGATATTTTGAATTCTCTCCTCTCGATTATCATCATCATTATCATCTCGGAAGAAATTCCACAGACATTCTCCACCACACACTCCTAGAAATTATATTACCGCAGTCAGCCAGTCTGTCGTCAGTGAAATTGTAGAATTGTCGTCCTGTTCCTTTTCTACTCCACATAGTGATTTCCTTTTCACTCCGCCATCACCTCCCCCCTCATAGTAGCATATAGTGTAATTGTAGAGAGTAACCTACAAATACCGTTTGCGGACTGCCTTTGTATTATCCTTTTTGCGCTGCTATCTGCTCATTCCCGTTGGTGTTGTCGCTCTGCCAGTGTGGATTGAAAATTCGTTCTCTGTTTGTCTGTTTCTGTTCGCGCGGCGTAGCATGTGGATTGTGGTGTGCTGCTCCTCTGTGCAGCCAATGTTAACAGCAACAGCAACCATAGGACTTTTGAGTTCGAGTGTTAGTTGCACAGTTTTGCTTTGGTCTCGGAGAGGAATACACTCGGTCCTGAGGTCTCTCGATGAAAAAATAAAGAAATCGCTTCACCGGGATAGGTTTGTTAGTCCTTCTAGTGTGTTTTCTATTTTCTCAGTTATTTTGTTCTCGATATTACAACGTCTACATCGTCATCATAGTCGTTCGTCATCCATATCTCGGATTTGTGTCCTAATTTGTTGTGTGTTTGGCGGATTTCGTGGCGTATACGTAACTTTTTCGATTTTTTTTATTCTGTTCGTGTGACGTTTTGCTTTGAATATTAAATTGAAAATATAAACAAACTTTAGAGTGCGCCGCAACGTGTCCTTTACTTGATTTTTCGTCGCTTCCTTAAGTTTTAGTGTTGTCCTTTTTTTTGGAGTGTGTGTAGGGAATTTGAAATTGTTTAGGCTATTTCAAGCAAATGAAGACGTGTATTGTGTTTGTGTGTTGAAATCGATTGCACAGACAATCACAAGTAAAACCTTTATCCTTTTGATATTTATTTCATAAGGACCGTAATCATAATTTTCTTGAGCCATTTAACGGTTTAATAAGTTGAATGAATTGATTAATTGATGTCTTTTGGTTTTTATTTGCCCTCGCATATGCTCCGTAATGAACTTTCGTGGTGGTGATGTGTATATTCACGTGTTTCGTGAAGGCACAGTGCAGTGCAATTCATTGCGGATAATAAAACAGAACGAATACATATGAATATATGTAGTTGTTATGGCATGGCAATTAGTGGATAATATCTTCATTTCTATCACGCCTCACCTGACCGTTGGCATTAAAAATTCAAACCCTTCATCGTGATTGGCTTCTGGCAATAGCTATGCTACTCTTATCCTTTGGCTCTTTAATTAATTTGCGATATGGTCTTTTAGGATGATTCGCTTTTGGTTGAATTTGGATTAGCGGATTTCAAAGCTGCCGCCGGCCTTCTCTCTGGAATATAATTTATTCAGAAATAATCTGAGCCATCACGAAGGACTTTTAATTTTTGTAGAGATGAGGTACGAGCCAGATTACCGAAAAAGATGTGTCTGTGATCATTTACAACATAATTCAAGGTCAAATCAATACGTTCCAGTGTCCCATACTTGCTTTTGCAATGCTGATGCAAGTTTTGAGCGGGCTGTCGCGTCCTCTTTTATTAGTTGGGATGAGAAGGTCTTTTGTGTGGTTTATATCCATTTCAACCCATGGGGACTCGTCTTGCATATCGCCCAAAAAAGTCTATTACTAATAGTAGCGGACTTAAAAAAGACCCTTGGTTTTCACTAACCCTGAACTCGAACTGGTGAATCAGGGTACAAATGCCTTTAACTTGAATTGTAACTGTGTCGCAGGAATCTCGCAAGAACTGGTTTCTTTAGTCGTTGGCGAAATACTTTCCATGGCAACGAATAGAAGCTTTTTTCAGATCAATGCAAACGCACGAAAACCGCAATATTTTATAATTTATATTTATGGGAGTGGACTAATTTAGCTTTTTCTTCAGGATCCAGGGATTCCGTCAAGTCATACTAAAGATTGCAATAATTAACTCGAAGCCTACTTCACATAGCTTCTTAAAAAAAACTCCAGGAAGCAATACGCTGTTTTATCGATTTTTGTTTGAATTTTCTTGTCTTTCGTACAAAGCCGAATAGAAATTGCAGCGATAATTAGCTTACGGTATCAGCACCCCCTAAATCAGCATCTAGCAAAAGCAGTACAAACGCGGAGGACTTCATTCGAATTATCGCCGACCTATCCCCAAGTGCCGCAGCCTGAAGAGTCAACTTGGCCTAGGACATAGAAATCTTTTGCAGAAGCGAAGTGTCCCGTTAAAGTGCCCAAACTTCTGTAAGAAATGTCAGACCACTTTTGCGGTCATTTCTGCTATCCGGGAACATTCGTTTAGTTTTCTTCTTTACTTAAGACAGTGTCAGCCACTGAATAAAAATTTTCCTTGACTCTTGCAGCATCGCAGGTCGAATGTCATTCATTCCTGATGCCTTATGTGGAGCAAACGAATTAATTGGTCAAGTTGTCTTGTGTTTGTCGACTATTTTGCCAATCTGTGGAGAATATACTCACTAGAAAGCCCAGCGGTTCCTCATACGAATGAGTGTATGTTACACTGCGTCTCTTTATAGAAGATGCTGACGTGGGTGTCTCGGATAAAATTTTCCTTAGACAATACACTTCAATGGACGACCAAAAATTCCTCCATGAGTTCTTTGACTAATTTAATTTCCTTCTTGAGGGTTTTATACTCTATAATTGGCCCACTCAAAGACTATTCTATCTTGATCCACAATATTTGGGTTCCACCAGGGTAGACGATTTCTTCCGCTGTGCCCGCACGCTATGGATGTTTCGAAATAGCACAGAGTTTTGAGTATACTATCGACTGCCGTTGTAAAATTAGGAGCCGTGGCTGAGTGGTTAGTGCGCTGGTTCACTGAGCGGAAGGTTCGAGGCTCGAATCTCAAAAAACGCCAAATATATGTCTGACAAACGTCCGCGAGAATTAACTGTCATGAGACAGTTCTTTTCTAATAGTGCCTAGAAATAAACGTAGAATTGTCCAACTGGGACACTTTATCGGAAGCTATTTCTACAGAAATGCTGTTTGATTGGTTTTCCGAAGTCAACTTCCAGATTCCTCCATCTTGGCGTCTGTCACCCTGCTGTTCGCTCGGCTGTTCTCCTAAATTTCTGGGAGGTTGCGCTCTCTTGCTCGAATAACAGGTTTTTAATCAACATCAAAACAGAGACTTTTTGGTTTTGGAAATACAGTCGAATCTCTCTAAGTCGAACCTCCTCTAACTCGTATTTTTCGATCCTTTTTTTCCATTCCCTCCAAAAAAAAAATAGATAATAATTCCTCCCTCTAAAACGAATTTTTCTAAAAATCCCTTTAACTCGAACTAATTTTGATCTCCCGTGAAAATTCGACATAGAGGGATTCGAGTATTGCGTATGTACTGAGCCAATGAGTTGAACAAGAGCCTTATCCCTAAAAATGAGCAAAATTGTGTTTTTTTCAGAAACCATAACACCAAATTCCAAACTTTTCTCGATGCACTGTTCTACTAGGCAGTTAGTCCTTTTTTGGAATAGCATCTGGAGAAACTTAGATTTTATTTGTTTTTATTTTATATCTACTCACGGGCTTGGGTTTTCATTGTCCTGCACCGGCTGGGGTTACCACTACACCATGGCCGCCTATAAAAAAAAGCCTTTCACTAGCTGATGTTCCATTAAAATATTAAAAAATTCTTTTCGGCCTTAGTTCTGGTGCTTCTTGAAACACCTAATTTTTGTGAACGATGATGAATTACACTGGGGTTTCATTATTACTTTCTCTAAGGGCTGCGTTTTATGAGTGAACGTTCGACTACTAGGACACACGACTGACTTTTTGTTCGCAGTCGAAGCAGTTTACTTAAAATTTTTAATTATTCTTGATGACTCATTCGGAGCATTTTTTCTGCTGAAAACTGTAAAAAGTTTGCAAACTGTTTCAGCAAAACTTTCACTTTTAAATTGATTTTAAACAACAATACCGCATTCCATATTTATTAATCGCAACCTTATGGAAAAAAAATCGGAGGAAAATCTAAATCCGGCGCTCTTATTGGAACAACATTAATTTTGTTGGTGCTTTTTTCCTTAAAAGATAAATTTAGACGAAAGAAGAACAGTAATTAGGGACGTACTTTGCAGTTCCTCTGTTGTCATCGTCAGCTCATTAAAGTCTATCGGGAAGAAACCCTGCAGTCAAGACTACATTAAATTGTCGTATGCTTAGATTGCAATGAGTGCATTCCGATGATAAAAGACCGTTATTGCTGAATCGTTTTGCATTAAATTGCGTGTTCTAAAACGAGCACACCTCAAACACTGGGTCAAATATTTCCGTTACCAATCCATACCATTCGCTAAAACACCACCATTGAAATACCTTAGCGGAACTATTTAAATTAATATTCCCGCTTATCCACATACCCGAGTGCAATTATTTGAAAATGTTTGCAACAATATCTCCTTTCAGTCGATTTTCGCCATTAGAACACCTCTGTTGAAAAAAAATATGCCTCGCACACCACCACAACTTCGTAGAATAGATACTTAGCTTTCATTGCACTACAATGCATTGCACAACTATAGACCCAACCGACCAATGATTTAAGTGAATAAAATCCTTCTTGTGCCGAATTATAAATATGTGCCTTTTATATAATTGAACAACTTTAACATTACTACTACAAGAACAACAACAATAAGTGCCTTAAAATCCAGCAACAACTATACAATGTCGAATAAGCCATCAGCATCGGCCAGCTGCCGTTCGCGTCACAGTCTCGAGATGCGTGGTGTTAAACGACAAGATTCCTGGTTTCGCCACTCAATGCCACCGGCAATAAATAGGGATTTCGAATCAATTGAGAACCTCACCCAATCACGTTCTACTGAAAATGCAAAGCTTCCGAAGGCAACCTCCTCGAATTCGGGTAAAAATATTGCTGCAGCTGTATCTGGAGTAATGGCGGCAGATTCAACATCAACTGTAACGCAATCGTCCCAGCCAACGTCACGAACATTAAATTCTCGCAAGGAATCCAAGGGTTCAATCCTATCGAAGCTAAGCGGGAACAGTGTAAAGAGTCGGAGTTCAGGGCTGGTGGGCAGAGGTCTTCGTATTACAGCATCGTTTCTACGAAAGAAGCGAAAGGAGTATGAAGGTAAGAATGTTATAGCAGTGATGGTCGGTTATTACCATTTACAGGGAGTTATCATGTCATCTGGGTTGATCCTTTTTTCCATGTGTTTTCAATTTGAAATTGAAGCGAATTCGATGAGATAACGTTGTTTGTTATTAAGAGGGACTAGGTTAGGTTGGATGTTTTTTTTTTTTGGAATGATGCCAAGTCCTTTTTACTTTATGAATTTTTTATAAACTGGCTAAGGAGTATTAAATTAATGACATAAACATGAAAGTATGTTTTATAAATTACTTAACTTAACCTTTAAAGCCATTTATATAATTTGCTTGAAATTCGATTTAAATATTTTCCGGGCCTTGGATTGATTTCTGGAAATATCATTTCTTTAATTGCTGAAAAGTAAGTTGAGATCTTAAACTAGTAATTGGATCAATGTTTCTTCAGAAATCTTAAAAAAGCATATAGCACTTTCAATTGGCTAGGGACGGATTATAACCTAAAAGCAGGTAGGGAAGTTGACCCAAAGCTTTCATGGGTAATTCTTTAAGAATCTGCAAGTCATTAAGTTGCATTGATGAGTTGTTTTGGTTCTAAGATTTCCAATTTCTTGTTTGAGTTCCACTAGAGCTTCAAATTCGATTCTACAATTGTCACATGGAGCGGCTGACTTGTGAATAAAAGTGATTTCGATTCAGCAGACTTCGTGAATGTGGGATCAAAAACAAAAATACAGCATTAAAATGTGTTAAAAAAAACAAACGAATTGAAAAATGCCATTGGTTAGGGGAGAATTTGGGACGGTCTCAAAATTTTCTATCATTTCTTTTTAATATGTTATAAAGGGCCTTTATTTAACCACCTTTATTTAGTGCATTGGATTACTGTGCTCAGTTTTCTAGGTTCGAGGTTCAAATCTTAGAAAACACCAAACAATTTTTTCACGGTTCCACCTTTTGCGAATTTCTGACAAACAAGAGTAATAACTCTCATCAGAAAGCTTCTAAAAAAAGGTTTTTCGGATATGATTTGAATAGTAGGTTCCTTCCATTTGTGTGAAAAAATATCACACGAACAACGCGAGGCTAGGCCGTGAAACATATACTGTCTGTTGCGCCACATATTTGTATTTGTATAAAGGACGTTCCCTTTAGAGCTTTCAATTTAAATTTCGCAGTCTTTTTGACTTTTCAAACGTAAAGCTGTCATTTTGTGACAGCTGTCAAGTCATGTGGTTGAAGAAAATGGAATGATATACACGTAAGCAATGCATAGAAATTGTAGATATTCACTGTAAAAATGCTGAAAATTTTGCGAAGATATGTATTTCGGAAATTTCGTACCATTGTGAACCTTATCAATAAACTTTAGTCAACTAGCCAGATAAGTGATGTGAAAACTACAACTCGTGCTTGTAAGCCAAATCGGAAACATTGCTGCCACGACTGCAACCCCTCCACTTAAAACGAGTCACAGTTTGGCGTGGTTTTTTGAGCATCCACCGCAACAATCAATGGATTGCGCTGCCGAACCATGTTAACCTATTTTTGTTTGGCCTGACATTAAAGAATTAAACTTGAATGATTTTTATTTCCAGCAAGACTACGAGTCACACAATTTCTTTGGATGCTTAATTTCGCGTTTTCCAGGCTTCAATTAGCTGCCTAGGTCGTAGGATTTAACTCCGCTGAACTTCCTTTTTTAGGAATATGTTAAGAATAAGATCTACACCAATGATCTACAATCGATTCAAGCGCTGAGAACAAATATCAGAGCTCTAATTCGCGAAATCGATCAAAATGGTATCTGTCTGAAATATGTAACAGTAATGGCTTAATTCCTTACTCCCAATATTTTCGTTTATTTGTTCAACAACAAAAGTTTTTCCCTCTTCCTTTGTATCTCGTCTAGTTTTATAACAAATAAAAAAACATGAGGAAGATTATTTTTTGAATTTTTTGATCAGGTTTACAATATGCATTTTATGGATTTTTGTGGTAAAATATAAAAACGAATTGTAGATTTACAAATAATTGGACATTTGTTCCAGCCACTTAGTTCCTTCTTTGCAGCCCCAGTATATCCTTTCACAACCACCCCCGTGAACTCCTATTTTCTTGGCGCGGATATATTTTCCATCAATATTGGATATTGTTGGGCTGGGAAGTAAAAAAAAAAATATTTATAAGCAATGAAAAACACGTAAAAAATGCTATTAAAAAAAACAATTAAATAAGAAAAACTGTCGTTACTCCTTTTTTTTATATAGGTATAATGTAGGCATTACTGTTAATATTTGCGACCTGAATTCGTCAGTTCATCGATTTACTAACATACCTCTCAGATAAGGACATTACAAATGAAAGTGCTTACAAAATATGACACGACACAAGACACTTTCAAAGTTAAATGTAGCAATTGAAGAGCGCAAACATTTATAAGATTATAGTTTGATAAATTTATGTCATACAACTGACTCCAACCTCAGAAACAAACTATTCACTTTGGAAGACCTGGGCCAAAAAAAAATCATGACAAAGTTAGATTTTTCATCGTAAGAATGTACACGACTTAATTATAAATAAGTACTTGCTTATGTTTGATGTTCGTTTACGAAGCAGGGTTTGGTAATGAGATACTGACTTGTTTAAATGAGCAGTTCGGAATAGACCTGGATCTTAACTACTAAGCCTATCAACACCAAGTTGATTGAGTACCCTTTTCATTTGTAGGCGTCACCTAAGACGAGGAATGGATTCAAAGTCTTAAAGAAAATCTTGTATCCATCTGCTTACATGTCCCAGGAATCTTAGACTTAGAATTTGGAATCTACTGACTATAGTTATGTCTTCTCTTCCACTTATCTTCTATGCCGACAGGATCGAAGATCACCCGAAACAATATCGAAACAATCGAGACAATTTCATCCATAGGCCAGGCTTTTCCTCAATAGCAGGAGTGGGGTGATTAAGTTCTTGTATTGAGTCACTTTACTTGTTCGGGAAGGGCCTTTGCTACTCAATTGCCGGTTGGCAAGAATTATTCTTCGTTTGATCTAAGCATAGGTAGACAAAGCCTTGTAACACACTACATTAAATGTGTCGAGGGTTGTATTCTGTTCGGTGTTGGGTATACTTTTTTGTCATGTACTCTATTTAGCCCTTGTTAACCATTAAACCCACTTTCGGCACTTCTGCTTCAATACTTACGAAGGCGCCACTAACGCCACCCCGCGCTCTGTCGACTGCGTAAATATTCTCAGCATACGCCTCTATAAAATCGATAATATATAAAATATTAATTTAAAAATATGTGGATTTACCAGGACGGGGCAACCTTTCCCAATACGCGCGAAACTATTGAGTTTTTACGAGAAAAATTTCCTGTTCGTGACATCAGAAGTACGGATGAGCGTTGCCCAGCAAGGTATTGTGATTTGACACCATGACATTTCTTACTTTTTGTTGTTTTTTTGTTTTTGTTGTTTTTTGTTTTTTTTTTTTTAATCGCACGTGTATGCGAATAAACTGAAAAAGTCATTAAGTTTAAAGCGAAGATCCAAAGTGTATCTGTCGATATAGAGCCACAATTCTGGAACGAAGTCACAGAAAGTTTCATCGAAAGAGCACGATCCGCTTGTGGTGTTCGCTGTTTTCTTTGAGGGAAAAAACCAATAGCATGATACAGAAAAGTTTATTCAGGAGCGCTTTACTTTATCCACAAATTAAAAAAAAATTAAAATCGAAACAAAGTCCTGATAATAAAAAATAATGTGGCACCTACATATGTGTGCTCATTCGCAAAATGCAAATATTAATACTTTGCGCAACGAACCGCATGTGGTCCAGGACCTAGCTTCTCTCGAACATTCGTGTTGTGCGTGTTATATTTTTTCACACAAGTGGGAGGGTCCTAGAATTTAGAGCCATATCCGAAAGGAAAATTGAAAAGCTTTCTCTTGACAGTTATAACTCTCGAACGTTTGTCAGACATTCGCGAGAGGTGGGACAGTGAAAATTTTTTTTGGTGTTTTTGGGATTTGAACGTCGAACTTCCCGTTCAGCGATCCAACGTACTAACCCCTTGATCCACGCCCACCATTCGCATAAAATTCAGATTTGAAAGGCAGCCGCAAATTATTTAAACGTCGGGTCTTTGAAAAAAAAAGCCGAAAATCTAAAAGCTAATTTTGAATTCTCTAATGTTGCTGGGACATTCATTTTAAACAAAATCGGCTGAGCCATACCCAAGAAAATCCATCACTAAGCAGAGAAGAGCTATTCAACTGTGAAGATGACTATTCTTCAACGTTAAACCGTTGTCACTTGGTGACTTGCGTTGGAGTGTTTTTTTTTTTTTTAAAGATGTTCCGCTTCGCCCAAGAATTTCACCTGAATTGAATGGGACAAACTGTCACAAAAATAATTAAAAAAACTATTTTAATCACTTTTGTTGCAAATATTTAAAGTTGTAAATAATGATGGGGGAAGTTCGCTACAGCAATATTATCTGTACATACTGACATACATATGTCTAATCTAGTTTAAATATGAGTTTCAAACAAAATCGCTTCGAGAAAATTTACTTTGACCTTCACTTAAATTTAAATGCCCTTTGGTAAAGTGCCATTAATTTTGAGGTTAGAAGGAATGGAATTTAGATTTTTCTTCGAATTGTACCCCTTATGACTTCGTACAAACGTTTAGCCTGCAGTTGAATAATGTATGTACATACAGCCTGTCTGTATGACAGAATTGAGACACCAACTTTTGTGGATAAGCAGACACGAAACGAAAACGTAGTTGCTACATATGACCTAACTCCTTCAGAAACGAACAGAGTCTAGACTTGTCAGATTTACTGCGCAAGGCCTGACTTGCACTTGAATTTTTTCTGTTAAATTTTGTTTTTATAAATTGTTTTTATCATTGCTTACACGCATTCCCAGGAAGATAGACGTGAGCTTGTACTAATGAATTTCATCCAGGATCCAGGATGTGCGAGAGCCAAACATTAAATAAAGCATTGAGTAAAAAAAAAAAAAAATAATTAAAGAAAATCGATAAAATTCACTCAATTTTGGAGTTTTAATAAAAATTTCGTCTCAGGAGCTACTGAATCTAAGACGGGGGATTGAAATAACCAGGACCACGAACAAGAAAAGTACCTCGAAAGCTCACAAATTATTTTAAGGTCGATACGACAGTCCAATCTGGTCACTAAAGCCATTGTACCAGTTTTTAAAAAAAAAAATGCTTAATCACGGTGTTCAAATAAGCATAATGACTGCAGTTTTGATGTCTTCACAACAACCTCTGTCTCCCTAAATGACTTGCATAGGTTAGGAAACAGATGAAAGTCCGACCCAGATCTGGCGAATGTGGCGGAGTGTGTGGGCGTGCATTGTCCCGGGGAAAAAAAATGTTCCTCAAATATTTCTGGAGCCTTTTTCTTTATTTGCTCTCGCAGTGGATGCAAAAGACCAAAGTTAAAAATTCAATCCTTGAGAACGTAAGGAGCCATGGTAATTTCCCTTGAGTTCCAAAGAACTACCAATTCAGAACTAAAATTATTTCTATAGTAGGACACGAACTTTTTAATCCACCCTCGTATATTTTGGAGTTTTTCTCAAGCAAATTTTCTCAGAACCGCAAAGTTAAAAAATTTCACGAAGGCTTGCACCACAATTGTTACAATTATGTATGTACTTTGCGAGAGGAATCCCCACAGAAGGTTATTAATTACTCGTATAAATAAACTCACCTGAAAATCGCGTTAATTATCGCATGAGTGGCATTATCCTCATATAGTCGTCGCTGTGATATTTCACAGATTATTCTAAGCAGACATCTCTCCCCAGGCAATCCTTTGCTGTCGGCATTAACGAAGTTGGTTATCTATTTATTCAACTTATCTTGACTATCTATTATATTAAGCATACCCACCTATTAAAAACCGTTTCAATAGCCTTATAAACAGCAATCCGGCTAAAGTCGTATACAATTGATGACTGGCGATAATGTCGTTGCACAAACGTGCCATAGTGATTTAAATACGGATTGTGGTGATAGTTATGTCCGTGCACATTCGCCCGTCCGGTTGTGTGTGAAACTGGGAGCTTCTTCGGACGCCTATTACTGACGGTACTTCTTGCGTGAGCCCATGCAGTATTATTAGCAAAATACGTCCACCAATACACTGGTGCTAGTGGTGGAGTATATTGTATATGGAATGTGTAACTGACCGCCAATTGTCGATAAGGATGTTTGTCCAACAAATCCATAGGTTGAGAGAATCCATAGACCAACTAGACGCAATATTAAGATGAAAAGAGTTTGTGTGTTTAAAATGATATACCAACCTTTAAAACGCCATTGCCTTGAAAAATGAGAAAACGCTTACTCCGATTGTTTGACTTGGAAATACTAGATTTCGTGTTAATTTTAGAAATCGACGGCAAACGAATATCTTTTGATGTTCCCGGCTGACAGTTGATAGTGCTTTGGTTGATATAAATTGCAGCGATGAAGATGCAAAATGTTATGACCGACAGGTGAAGTGACATCTTCACAAACCACGTACAAGTGCTCTTCAAATGAAGTCACACAAGATAGTTAAGTTGATATTCAATTGTTAGAAGGGAGGGAGAATTGGTGCTAGACTCTTGGAAAGTTTACACAAATTGTGTACTAATTTATATTGCATGCCATTGCTTGATGTGCGCAAAGTTTATTTGCTTTGACAGCGTCCGGAATTTGTTAGAAGTTATTTCTAAGAACGGTACAAATGTTGCATTCCTTGGTTGCATCGTGACTACCGTCTGACCAACAATTAATGGTAATTTATGTCACAATTCGGAAAATGGTGTACATGTTGTACATAGGTATTAAATAAAGTTGATATCAACAGGGATATAAAAGGTTAGATAGATGGCCAGTAACTCATTGTTATCATAGACCACCATTTCTGATGACCCTTAAAAGGTGCATCGAAAGTTGGCTGCGCTAGATCCATCCATAGAATTTTTCAGTTCAATTGCTTTTTTTCATGTTTGGCTTGCAGTAAAGTTTTTTATCCATAGGAGCATAAAATATTTCTCTTTGTCGGTGAAGACAAAACTGGTAGAAGAAGATTGATTCGGTTTTGTATGGGATAACATCCAAACCACGTTTAGAAGCTCATTTGGAGAGCTTACATAGGTATTTTTCTGAAACCGCCATTGCTTCTTGGTAGTACAATACATCAGTTATATTTGAGTGTTCATGTCGAGTGTGTCACATCCAGAAAAAAAGTAGCCGTGCCATTGCGTTCTCCATAAAACATCGGACATGTAACTTTAATACTAGTAATCAGTTCTTTAGCGATATCTATACCGGGTATGGTTCCTCAGATATAAGTTTGGTTCAAGCCGTCGCAAGCCATCTCGAAGTCGATTAAAAGCAGAGAAACCTACATATGTAAAAACGACGCACTTTGTGGTCAACGCAAAAGAACTCTGCCTGTCCAAGTGCTTGAGTGAATTGTTTCCTAGCCCTATTCAAAAGAAATATTTCAGCTCTACAACTACAGTAAGACTCGGCACATACTTATCGTTAATTTGAACCTGTTTTTAAGGGCTTAAGGACGATTTGATTTCCCTATTTATTTGGTTCCATTCACAAATAAGGGCTAATGTCGATAGTGATCCCAATATTGTGGCTTTTACAAAACACTGCAGTTCTGGTATGCAGTAGTCTTACAATGTTTCTTGACGGCTTTATCATGGTTGCTTTTCGATTGAATTTTCGTGTTCTCGCTTGCGATGTCGCTCTTCAATTATTAAATTATTAATGTCTACTTTAAGTCCTTATTTTATATGCAAAAGGTGCATTTTTGTCCAAGTTTATTTTCGTCTACTAACCTGTCTCTCAAATTAAATTACTAACTCACGGTCTTCGCTATTTCGGAGCGTTTTATTCACATCCCCCGTGGTCGTTTATTTTCCATTCATTCAAAATTTATTACAACTTACGTTGAATGAATTCCTTGAGTTTTGCTACACATCAGTTAAATTAAGTTACCACGAAGTCTGTCTCTGTCATAAGAGGGATGTGAAGTTTTTCGTGACATAAATTCCCCGCTCCATGAGCACTCGTTGAAATTTAATATTTGGATTGTGCGAGTTGTTAATAACTTTCTAGTTTTCGCTTACAACAGAATCGATAATAACGGCATTGTCACATAAAGAGAATTGAGTGGTTCTTCTTACGAGTTGTCTTTGTATTTCATAGAGATAAACAGTGTTAATCAAAAGTTTTCGAACATTAAAAAAGTTTGCAAAATTTTTTTGCATGGATATCGAATAGGTAGAAGGGTTGGAATTTAATTTGTTTAGCATTTAAGCAAAAAAAAAAAAAAACACTTTCTTTCGGGAGTTCGGGAGTAGAACTTATAATATTCCCCGTTCGAAAGAAACGGCCGTGGCTGTGTCCGTTTCAATCAAATATTTGATGTCTCTCTTAATTTTGTACAAATTAAGTGGGCGTGGTTAATAACATATGTAGCTCCTCTTCTTCGACTTTGATAACAATGTTTAAAATATTGCTCGATCGTCACACCTAATAGCTTGGAAATATATTTTTTTAAGTCCTTTGGTCCCTCATGGGGTATAGGGAATCAACAATGCCTGTCCGCTTAAGTTCCCTCCAATAATCGCCAATGATCTGCATTCGTTCTCGACTATTCTTCTTCATGTCTGCCTGAATGTGAAGGTAGATTCCATTGCACGGCGTACATCGTAATGGAATCCTTTTCCAACCCATTCCACTACCATTTTGTCCATTGTACGTCCATTGGTTCTTGGCCCGTTATCGCGTGTAGTTCGTCCTTCAAAATATGGTTCGACAAGAAAATCCTTAATGGCGTCGTGGCTCAAGTGGTTAGTGTGTTGGATCGCTGAGCGGGACGACGTTCGAATTCCAGAAACACCAAAAAGTTTTTCCACGGTCCCACCTCTCGATTATGTCTGACAAACGTCCGAGAGTAATAACAGTCAAGAGAAAAAGGTTCTCAATTTGCCTTTCGGATATGGCTCTAAACTGTAGGTCCCTTCCATTTGCGTGAAAAATATAACACGGACAATACGAATGGTCGCGAGAAGCTAGGCCCTGGGCCATATATGTACGTCTGTTGCGTCAAGTATTTATATTTTTGGTACGAAATATATTCGCAGTTCTACGGATGGCTTGGCTCAAAAAGACGATTGTGCAAGCCTCAAAAAACACAAAGTCATCAACGGTGCCATGACATAGGGCCATAACTGCACTAGCACCACACGCTTTGTGAAAGCGTCATAAGGCCACACCTCAAAATATGAGCTTATGTCACATGTCCTAATGTCACGGCACCGTCGTCAACAAAGTATATTTGGATAGTTTTTTAGCGTTGTTCAAACGTGAGTCTATTTATGGTAATTTGCCAGATTATACTGAGCTTTATTATCTGCATTTAACAATTGTCGCTATCTTCAGTTCTATTTAAATAAAAAATTACATTTATATAAATGGTGCCATTTATGAATGACTAGCTGTCAATATAAGAGTGGAATGAATGTATTCAGTATTATTTTCAAGATGAAGGCGTTTAACTGCTTTGCCATTACCAGGTTTAATGTTTCCTTGCACTGTCATTAGTAAAAGCAAAAGCAAATAAAATTTAACTAACAAATAATGTACAGTTATTAAAAGCAACTCTAAATCGATATGGTGACCTTAGAGAAGTAATCCACCTCAAAAACTGTTTACAACACCCTATGGGTCCTGGTAATAACATGAATTCAAACGATATACTCGTATGTACAAACCTCTACATCATTTCCAATCGAAAAATCGGCTTTATTTATGGGAAAAATATTTCAAAACTCATGTCACCTGAAGGCCCCGTAACTCTCAACAAATTTAATGTTCATAACATGCATCTAATTGCAACCTTGGTTATATTTTGCATAATGAACTGACAATACCCTTTAGTGTGTGAAATACATTTTAAAAAATGTTGGTATTTAGTGCTGTGCTAGCGAGGACGTTTTTTTTTCATTTACCCTACCCTAGTTTGTTTGCTTGGTTGGTTATGAAAAGTTTAAGGTGCCCCTGGGAAATTAATGCAAAATTAATTTATATCTGCTCTATAAAATGTTTTTCTACCTAACAAGAACGGGGGAGGCTATTGAATTTTTAGTAGAAATGTCAAAAGGGAACTAAGCATGCTTTCATTAAAAGGATATTCAAATGTGTAGGTGCATTAATATTTCACATATATTACCATTACAGATAAACGTGTTAATGTGTAATAACTTTTTTTGGTAACATATGTATGTACATGTGTGAAAGAACTGAGGCACAGAATAAAGTCCTGTCAAGTCATGAACACTATTGTTGTTCTGTTAATTAATCCAATAAATACTTGTTGAATTGCATTGTGCATATGTTCCTTACAAAAGTGTTCCCATTTGCGGACAACACAATGACACACTACTATTGCCTTGTTTGTGCTATCTGTCAGTTTAATTCACTTACCTTCACTATGAACTCTAACAACACTCATTATTTATTCCATTTCGAATATTGACATACAATAGCCTACAATTAGGAATGCGTATCAGACTGCACGGGTAAAATTTTCAACGAATGCGGCAGAGACAAGGATCAGAAGGATTTCACGTGCCTGTCCCTTACTTCTCTTGATACCACAACTCCACTTTAAAGTTAGTGCTATCGATTTTTCTTTCAAGGCAATCGAATTGTTATTATTGATTGCATTAACTTGCCCTGGGAATTTATAGTTTATTGGGTACGAGGGACTAGTGCGGAAGTACTTTCACCGACCAGAGAGTGTAGGATACGAAAGAGCGCCTGTAACCAATTAAGTTATATAAAATTGATGGCATAATTACATACAGGATGGCAGGTCCTGTATTGCATTAGAGGTACTTTTTAGCTTTTAAGGCTGTGTTTATTTTTATACCTTTAATTTGCGTCGTAGGCCGTGGCTATTATATTTGCGTAGGTTTTATTGCTTTGATGGCTGATTGACTTTTGTACTTATTCTCACTTCGCCACTTTAAAGGGAAAATAAGGCAATAATTGTGTAAATTGCATTAATTAGTAAAAGTGCCGTTTTGAAATTGGAGGCATCTATTGTAGATGTAGTTAGTTGCTTACTTTACTTCACCAAACAAAGTGACGATATCTCCTATTCGACGTTGCAGTGTATTTGGCGCTTGATTGATTGTAGAAGTTTTCCTTTTTATTCTCTATGCAAAGGGTTCATTGAGGCGCGACGCTATACATATGTTCATGGCGCGGCTTTCTCTAGTCCCTACCATGACCGAAGGGTAGCCACCAAACCTAACCTAGTAGTGACTATAATTGGTTCTACGACAGACAAATTGTTAATTTTTCCCCAAGATACAAAAGGAAAGAAGAAGACATCCTGTGACAATGATAGCCAATCAATGGTAATGTTACCATTTTGTCCTTTTCACTGGGTTCAAAGTCTGTAATTTTTTGGATTGTTATCCTCTGGGAACTCCCCATTCCGCAGCTTCTCTTTTTGTCGGTGTTCTAGTAAATTTTGGAAAACTTGTGGTGAGCAAGTTTCGGTATACTAATTTGCAGTGACTGTCTGACCAGTTTTAAGCGGGATGACGGCGACCATTTTCGTCCTGGTGAAGTATATCGACATCATAACTTTTGTCACTGATTTTTGTTGTTTGGACTTTACTGGAGGATTTGCACCTTCTGGGTTCCATACCATGGACTGCTTTTTGGTTTCCGTGTCGTACTTGTAAAACCAAGATTCATCACCTGTAACGATCTTATTGAAGCAGCTTGACTCTCCATTTTTAAACTTATCCAGGAAATATTGAGCAAATCGAACACGAGCCTCTGTTTGCTCTCCATTCCAAATTTTTGGAACCGATCGAGCTGACTTCTTCGAATATTTCAGGTGATAATTTAAAATTCGTGACACAGCCTTGACATTCAAGGCCAGTTTATCCGCTATCATCTCCTGTGTCATCCTGGCGTCTTCGTCAATTTCAGCCTTCACCAGGGCCACATTTGTATCGTCGGTCGAGGATTTGGGCCGACCTTCACCAGATTCGTCCTCCACAGAAAAATGGCCAGTCTGGAATCTTCGAAACCACTTTCAAATAGTAGCAAGAGATGGTGCATTTATTCCGTATGCATTTTGGCATTCGTGCAGAATTTTGACTGGCGTGAGTTGACGTCGAAATCCGAAGAGAATGGCAAAACGAATTTCTTCCTGTGTTGGCGGTGGAACTTCAACCGAGCTTACGTCACTAATTTTTCTCTTTCTCGTCTCCATTTTTACCTATTGTTCTGAAATTTGCAAATAAATATTTTTAGATTATAAGCTACAGAAATTCATTTTTTTTTTTCAAAAACTACTAAATCGACAACAAACTAAGCGAACTTTTGTTAGTCCCTCCTTATTTAAAAGACTTAGAGGATGTAGTCATTTTGCTCGTGTATTTTAAACGAATTTACTCACTATTCATAGTGAAACTGGGGAAACTTTTAGCTGGCGGATAATATCTGTGAAAACACTGCCTCGTGATTTAGTAATTTATCTGTTTATTTAAGAAACATTTCAAATATTTGATCCGCAAAAGAGAGCATGATTTTGCTTAGAAAGCCTTTCCCTGCATTTAGATTCAAGTACGAACTAATACAAGGCGCCAAAGTGTCGGAGAAACGCACAAACGGAAAACGAAAACTACCTCCCAGAATCAATATCTATGCACATTGCTTTCCACAAAGCAACATGGGTTAACTACGTAACTAAAAGCAAACCAATAGCTGTGATTAAAAACTCGCAATTTTCGCCACCTTCAACGCAATTAATTGTTTCCTCATCTCCGATTTCTTACTGTGCCATGCGCATCTCCTTGCTGAAACGTATATCCTTTGAAAAATGATGTCATCTATATAAATGAAAAATCAAACTCTACCCAGACAATTGTCCGCCCAAAAGCACTCAGTCGCAAAGTACATTTTCTTGTGTATGAACATTACTACTACAAAAGTTTACAAATATTACAAAAGACTCGAAGGGATGAAGCCCTTCCCAGAAGCAATCTCAGAGCAGTTAAGCATGTAATCAGAATCATGTCAAATATAATCGTATCCTGGTTAACCTTTATTTGATTTCACTTCACTCAACTGTGAGTTTATGTTGTTGGTTGATTGGAATATTTTAAAACACCCCGCGAGAATCCTTCGAATCACGACAGCCACATTAAATTTTAATTGAACCTATCAATTCTAGTGAATCGAGTAGTTTCCATGTCAGTGCATTTATACGATACAAATTGCAGCAAAAAAAAAAAAAATAATAAACACTATGTATGTATGTATGTGTACCACTCCCATATAAATGCATGGAGTTCCATTAAGGGATGGCCCATAGCTTCGGGCCATTGGGGATGGTGGCTGGTTCGAGTTACATCTTTGACTGCTGGTGTTGGTGGACTTTTAAGCGACCTTCATCTCTCAGTTGTTTTAATTTTTTATTTACGTTAAAATCTATGTGTGGCACAAGTTTTGGTGTTCTGATGCATGCACAGCCACCATAAACAAAAAAAAAAAGATTACCTGGGGAATGATTAACTTAAACGGAGGATATCCATCCTCTGCTGCTGTCCGTTTGCTTCTTTTACTGGTAAACTTTTAAGGATAATAATACGAGCATAACCGAACGGAGTTGCTGTGGAAACAAATGAAATTTTAGATAAGCAAAGTTTCTATAGCTTGTGCGTGTGTTTTATGAATACATTTCCTGCTGCTGAGTCTATTGGTAAAATTTTCTGTAAGTGGTTATAGCTCACTTGAAGTTTATATTAACTTTTCAGGAATTATATTTCTGAACTATTTGGTTTGCCAAGTGTATTTCTTCGGAAATAAATATTAAACTCTAAGTTATTATTGGTCTTGTCAAGAGCTGAAGGTATGAGTAATATTTATTTTAGTTGAGAAGTGCCATTTTAAATTTAATTACCAAACATAAGGCTGCCAGTTTTTGACACGTGACAGGTAAAGATCACATGCTTATCGAAAAGAAGGGGTACAGGCTTAAGAGATTCATTGAAATTTTGAAAATTCATTGTAAAAATGGTGAACATTTCTTATTAGATAGCTCACCATCGGTGTGGAAATGAATTGGCTATTCGCTCATAATGATCTGTCAAGCATGGTGGCATAAAAGGGGTTATTAATTTTAAGCGAGGGAAGGACATTATGTTTTCGCGGAGGCTTGGATTACTTAGAATCGTTTTTTTTTTTACGTAGGATGGTGGAAACCTTGCATATTCACCGATGGCCATAATCCATCGGCTAAAAACACCTCCCTCGAACATTCGCGAACCGAATTTTAGTAAGAATCGTGGAGTGACCTGATTCATACCAGATCAGAGATAACTTTGAGTCTCACTTCTACACTAGCTGCTATTTATCTACTAGATATCGAGAGGTGTTAGAGGCCCAGTGCTGGGGATGAAGTTAGTTTTAATACTCTGCTGTCAGGGTGATTATGGTACTTTCCCAAAATTTGCCATGCTGGATGACGGTCTCTTATGATAGTATGTAGGTCAAATGGGTTATGTTGGTTTGTAAACCTCTCTTACTTCCGATGGCTTCTTTATAAAAATATGGAGATAATGTAGCTTTTCCGACTCCTTCTCTTTGTTTGGTTTCAAGCTCAGATTGTTTAAAATAAAACTCATATACAGGGGCCGTGCAATTGAACTCCGGGAAGGTACGCTAATAAATACAAATATGGTGTGTTGTAGTTATTGAGTGTTGATATTCATCATAGTTTTTTTATGAATGCGCCACTGTATGTGGTGAACTTAACAAGATACTAAAAGATACTATCAGCATGCGTGATTCGTAGGCCGAATAATCTAATCGATGCTGGGAGTACGCCTACGTACTAATCCACACTCCGCACGCTTCTACCACTCTCCCCGCGGAACAGCTTTTAGTTATTACTTCGCGGGGCTGGTTAGCCACTTATGCTATGTCTTCTGTATCTGCCGTTTCGGCATTTCTTAATCTTCCGAGTCTTCTTAAATCGTTCTGCATGCTCGTTATGAAAGGACATGTCTCTAAACAGTCGTCCCCTGAACTTGTCTTAAAAGCTATGGGATTGGAAGATTCATTCTTCTTTTTGCGAAGCGTCTGCAGTGGAACTCTCTGCTCTGCGTCTTCCTCTTTATCTGGACATTCTGGGCAAAAGGGCGAGGTATTTTTGATAGCTGCCGTGGCGGGACAGGAATTGCATAAGTTTGTAATTGCAATCCCCATGTGCTCTCTTTGTCCATGTCTCAATCGTGGGAATCAGTTTGTGGGTTAATCTGGGTTACTGTACAGCGTTCTACCTGAAAATATTGGTAAGTCAGGAATTTTTTTGCTTGTGCTAGTCCTGGTTAAGGGCGGCGTATAAACCCTTCAAACAGATTTTCTAAAGCTACTTTTGGTGTTTGTATAGGTTGAAGGGGCGGATCATTTTCTTTATATACATAACTGGGAATGAGAGGTTGTTGGAGACTGATTACCTTTCTGAGAAGGTCTTTGGCCGATAAGATCATCAAAACTGTAGAACAAACCAAATTCGTGATGACCAGACTATGTCTTCTGCATAGGATAGTTCCAGGGAAGCATGCTGTACCTACACATGGTTTGGAGAGGTTATACCAGTTAACTTTGATAAACTTGACTACAAGCTATGGTGGCATTTTGCAGAAAGCAGATGTCAATCAATCACGGGAGTTGGTGACTGCGCGGTTAAGACAGATCTTAGTGCAGAAGTACTGAGAAAACTTTATCTATTTGAGGGGGTATGGAACAGCTTTTGTAGATCTTGTCAGACAAAGTCTTCATCTGTCTTAACTGTCAGATATACTTATATCCAAAAGAAATCGTGGACAGGGGCGGATACAGATGCGAAGACAATTCTTGGTGTAGCTACTAGGTGCAAACAATGCTGGTTGTTGTGAGGCGTCGTAGAAACCATGGACATGTCATTTGGTGGCGAATGTAAGCGGTATTCCATGCAAATTGTCATTTTACGATATATGTTCGATAAGTTTTACACCGCGTCCTACAAGGAGTAGGTCCTCCCAAAGCATTTAACAGATTTGAGATGTGTTCTGAAATCACGAAATGCATGTCGATGTATGCCTAATATACGGACATCAATATAAAGAGGGATTATGTAGAAACACCTGTAAAAACGTCACCATACATTATCCTCCTTAATATCGCCTACAAAACTTTACTCTACCCTCTATGTCAACGTTTTGAGTGGCTTTGCGGGTTGGCAAGTACCCCGTTACATTATGGTATTCGAAACCTCAAACCGATGTAGATCAAATGTTCACTCCAAGCCAAATTTTAGAAAATATTAGGCGAAGTCTAATGTGGAAATTCCCTTTTCAAGGCCGTACTTTCCTCAATTTGTGACCAACTTTCTTTTAGCTTTCTACATACATATATGAAATGTGTAGCCTCAGATAAATCCTTCTGTAAATACTCTATATCCTTTGCGCGTGCATATAGTTTTGCGTTAGTTTTTATTTTAACTTTTAAAAAGCATTTTTACTAATTTACTTTTTTCTTTTAATTTTCAGGTAAGTCGTCATATTTTGATATTCAAATTTGTTGTTAAATATTTGGGTAAGTTAAGCTCTACAAAGTTTGCCGTAGTATTTTGCCGCAAGACAGCAATAAGTTGACAAAAGACCGATTTAAACTACGCTAAACTTATAACGTGTTTATCTTTCTGCTTGCATTTAAACATCAGCTTTCGGTCTTTTTCTATTAATGGCTTAAAATTGATTCTAAATTTTCGTACTAAACCTTAATAAAAAAAAGTTTTACACTTTTCCATTTATTTGGGAATCCATCTTTTGCAAAAATGAACTAACCAGCCAACCCTACAGTAAAGTTTAGCCGAGCAATAACATTTTCTGCTGGTGAATTCGCAACAACATCGGGTACAAGCTGGCGCTATTATTAATTTTAAAGGGTGATCCATCTGTTGGTTTCTTTTAGAAATTGATATCAATAGTTTATCATTTAATATTTTTCAATGATTGTTGCTTTATTAAAAAGAACACTCCTTCCGATTATTTATGGAAAATAATTTCACTCAAACGGCTGTCGCGGGTGGCTTGGCAATAATGCCAACCCGTTTCGTTTTAATTGTTTGTGGATCGCTGAAGTACAAATTTTACATTAATAATTTCAAAAATTTCAGTTGTTGCCAGATTCGTTTTCCAGCAAGTAGGGAACAATGATCGACAGTGTGTTCCAGAAAAACGCGTGTCTAAAAAAACAATGAAAAATGCCAGAATTTTATTAGATCATATTTTTTTTTATTAAAATATAAATCAAAATGAATTGCTCAATTATATTAGTAGGGAGTCCAGTCACCACTATTATTTATAATTGCTTGGCATCGTCTAGTGTAACTTCCACTTAGTTTTTGCGCATATTATAAACTTAGGCGTCTCCAAATTTGCTTCAAGACCCGCGCAAGGAGTTTTTTCCCCGTTAAGCCTCTGGTTCATTAAAGGCCACACACTTTTAATTGGATTCGCATCAGGAGTTTGGGACGGCCAATCTAACGTCTCTAGATAATTTTCCTCTTTCCAGCGCGTGCAGAGGCGACTTCGATGTTTTGGATCATTTGGATCATCCTCTTGCAAAACCCAGTCGAAATTGTTTGGTCCATACAGAGATTCGGCAGACTTTAACAAACCCTTCTCGTATAGTTTTACCATAAATTGTGCATCGAGGTTTTCTGTAAATACTATCAACTTTCCGAATGTTTTACAGTGCGTTACAGAAACTTTTCACTTTGTTTGAAACTTTGTTTGTCTAGCCCTTCTTCCAGTAATTCTGAAGAAAAAAAGATGACTCATCTGTTAATATGATGTTGCTCCAATCCCGGTCTAAATTCTGCGTTGCCCAAGTAAGTCTCTTTTCAATATGTTTTTGGGTCAGTAGCGGTTTAGGTTTGGTACTCCTGTTTTTGATGTCAGATTCTGCCAAACGGCGTCGTATTGTGTTGATGAACACTTTAATTGCTGTTCCGACAATTTTTCTTTTGCGTTCCTCAGACTAATTGTGGGATTTTTCCGAAACAATTCAAAAATTACTTTATTGTCCGCACTCATTTTGTTATGATGATATACCGCCGAAGTATCGATATATACTGAGGAAATAAAAACAATGAACGATGGATAATTAGATGCAGAAAATAATTTAGCTACAAATATGTGTGTGTGAGTAAAGTAAAAGAAGTAATTTAACACGCGTTACATTCCGAAACCCACACCAAAATAGTCACAGTTTGAGGACGAGGCTTCTCTACGACAACGTGTGGATTTTCGGATCCCCGAATCCTACAATTTTAAGAATGAGCTTCGTCCGTCTAAAAGACGGAGAAAAAAGAGATAACGGGGCCGATGGTCATTTTGATCGAACTCTTGAGTGAGTTGGACCCTGTAAGCAAATAGTTTAACGTTTTTATACCACTCTTACTTGCAGCAACTTTCTAACGAGCTTCTTTACAAAAACATGCCTACGACGTTTATCTCATTTAAGAGTTTAACCAAAATAATCATCAGCTTCCTTTTTGCTTCACTATGTAAGCTGAGTTGAAGAAAGACGTTGATTTTGGTCTCAAAACTTATCTTTTTGGACGAAATTCATTTTCATCTCGGAAACTATGCCAACAAGTAAAGAATTTGTGGCTCCAAAAATTCAAACCGAGTTGTATAGAAGCCAATATATTCTCAAAGATTGATAGTTTGGTGTGGGTTTTCGAGTGGTGAAATCGTTGGTCCCTATTTCTTTCAAAATGATGCTGACAACAACTATACGGTGAGCAGAATAACCTACGGTGATATGATAATTGAGGTTTTTCGGTCGGAATTGAGCGATGGACTTTGGCGGACTTTGGTTCCAGTAAGGTGCCACGCCACCCCGTACGTTCAACCACCTTGGCTACCTCCAATTTGACGCCCTTGAACGATTTTATTAAGTGTAATTGGAGTGATCCCGAAACAATTAACACTTAAGAAGAACATCTATCGAGCCGTTCGGGTAATAGAGCCACAAAGAATCAACAATGCAAAGTAAAATTTGGTTGATAGAATGGGGTTCTATGAAGCCAGTTGCGATAGCCATTTGAACGAAATTATTTTCATAAATAAGTGGAAAGTGTACTCTCTTTAATAGGGTAGGTTAGGTATGCGGGTAGGCGAGGCAGAAGTTATCCGCTGAAAGATAAAGGCAAATTACTGCCGCAATTGAATGAGTCAAGATTTCGATCAAGACTGATTTTATTCAAAATTTCACTCCCCTTTTATACAAGATTCTTACACTAGGTTTCCTATACTAAGCTAACTAAATGTTACAAAGTTACATTTGATCCCTTTAGCCTACTTCCGAATTATGGGTGCAAAGAATGAAAATGTAAACAATGACAACCACATGAACTCAGGTGAACCTCCATGTAGCATGAATCACTATCGACACTGCTGGAATGCCATATGACACTCTTGATTTTTGTGGGGTATTCCTACAATGTTATGAGTGAATGTGGAGCGATACAGTGTTACATAATGGTTCTTCATACTTTGTGTGCTTGCATTGAATCACACTACAGACTTATTGTGATAACCGTAGAGGTTAAGTGTCTGCCCCTTGCTCATTGGTTAACTTTGTTCTGAACCATAAAGTTTAACTTCGTGATTGTAATGAACTTGCAAGCCATCCAGTCGATTTGATGTATTTCAAAATTTATTTTATCTAAGGTGGATAAGATTTGAATAGTGTCATAGAAAGTAGGTTGTGTCCTCGCTGGATTTTTCATCTCCACATTCTAGACATAGACCTTCTTCCGTTAGTCGTAGTTTTTTGAGGGTAGAAAAGGATTTTTTAGCCTGTAAGTAAGGCCAAATTCTTGTTGTGGTTGTACAAGTATCTAGGGAGGACCGTCTGTTGTTTGCGTCCCTTGGGGCTTTGAACCCTGGTTCGGTCTTTGGTGTACAAGCCGGGATGCATTTGATCTGGTCCAGATTCCGAACTTAGTCTCGTCCATCTTCGACCCATCTGTAAAAAATAGAGATGTATTGCGTGCTAGGTAGTTGTCCGTTTACCTATTCTTTCCTGTTCGAAAAAGGTCTAGGTACAGTGTCACGTAGTGTTATAGCACGTACACTGCCAAGATATCATAAGCATACATATTTGGCATCCAGCCAATTGTCCCATTGACTTAGTCTTAGGCCAATGATTGTTGCTGAGGCTTGTACAAAGATATCGAGTATGTTGGAAATAGCCTCCAGTTCTGCTGTGAGTGTAGTTCTAATTACCTTGTTGGTGTCAATGTAACGTCAGTTTCGGTATATTCGTGATAGTCATTAAGTTTGTAGCCTTGCTGGCAGCCTGCCACCAAACGAAACTACCATAAGTCAGTACCTACAAGTCTTACTATAATCGTGTACATTCATTGTACAATTTTTTTGTTTGGTCCGCAGGTTTTCCCAAATATTCTACTGCATGCATAGAAGGCAATAGTAGCATTTTTGATCTTTTTATCCATGTTTACCCTTGAATTAAGTTATTTATCAAGCACGAGGCCTAGGTATCTGGCGCTGTCCGAGACTCTAAGGGGAGTACCTCCTATACGAGGCAGTATAACCTCTGGTATTTTTATTTTTTTTTTAAATAATACCAGCTCGGGTTTGTCGGGATTGGCCCCTAGTTCACATTTCGTGGATCACGTGTCAGCGGTATTTAGGTCTTTGAAAGCAGCCATCAGTATAAAGTCATCTGCACATACGACGGTTTTGTCGCCGCTGTTTCTGAGTTGTGGGAGTACTTCATTAAGAACAAGCACGTTGAGGGCATTTCTAAATCTTCGCCTCTGTGTTCGCTTATTATATGTAGGAGTAATGCCCTCAGGCCGTAATCTACTGCGAATGCGTATGTCACCCAATCGTTCAAAGGTTTTCAGTACAAATGAGGTGAGACTAATTGGCCTAAGGTCCTTAATGGTGATATGACTTGCTTTGCCAACCTTAGGTATAAACACGACCTTGACCTCTCTGCAAGTATGAGGAATATATGTACATATGTATATACCATCGCACCAAACTGCTTGTGTATACATATTTCCTTGAGTACCGTAATAATCGTGGTAACAGTGTTCTGTAGCATGATCGGTATAATGCGGACGAGTCCTGGCGATTTGTAAAGACGGAATGATTTAATTTTCTTCTCCGTGATCAAATCCACTGGTAGGAAGAATTCCGTGTAACTATTGGTTCTGGTGCTCTCGACAGATTTGATTTCGCTTCCTGGGAAGTGTGTGCTTAACAAGAGCTTCAGTGAATCCGGGCAAGATTAGTCGGGATCTTTGAGTGATCATAGAGTCGTAGGTTGTCTGTAGGGGATCTTTCTTGGATTCCGTTGTGCCTTAAATATGGTCGCAAAAATGTTGCTATGAACAATAAAGCTACAATCATTGAAAAATAAGGAAAAGTTTAGTTTTAATAATTTGAAAAAAAATGACAGAAACCAACATATCTACTTTTTGTACGTTTGGCTAGGCATTATTTGTAATATCCATATTCTCTTCTCATGCAAATTGTTCTAAGAGATCAAGCTTTGCTGTACTCTATGGTTGGAGATTAGTTGTATGACATTTATATCGCACTTATAAGCTCTCTCAAGATGTTTTGGAATGATGGACATTTATCGTTTCTTGTAAAATTATTGGGGCTTATGTTCTCCTACATATTTGGCTTTGACACTCATAATTAATACTCCGCTTAACTTCTCTAACTTAAAAGCATTCGCAGAAGGGTCACCCTCTTCAATTGATTTCTATCAAGCAGGACACTCTTTCATTAAGCGCATGTTTCTCATACCATCCATAACGAGTGTTTCTCCTTTTAATTATTAATTTCTTTACATACATGTTAATTATCTTTCTAATTACATCAAGAACCCAAAAAGATACAACACTATTAACATGTTAAAAAAAACCATTCATATATCCATTAAACCTCGACCCTGATCCAATCAGCCACAAATCTACTCGTGTTAGACACTACACACAACTGGCATGTGTCTAACTACTTGTAGTTTCTTATCTCCAAGCAACGGAATGACCTACCTTAAGTGTGTTGTCCCTACTCCCCGTCCAACAATACCTTTCAATAAAGTGTCTTGATTCAATCAACGCTGATAGCATCAACAATAGAACAAAAAAAAAAAGTAGAAAGTTCCTCAATTCGTTGTCTCTGTCAGAAAATTAGATGAAATTCCCACCACCATTTGAATGTATGTGCTGCGACGCCATCAACCCCAACAGTATGGAGTAATTCGTTTGACATATCCGATTCCGAGATCGACCTACTGACAACCACCCCGAGGGAATGGTGAAGAAGACTACGCTAAAAGCCACTACCAATATATAAAGCGACCTACCTTTCATAAATTGATTTCAATAAAAATATCGTTACACTAAATAATCTAAAAGAGTATGGTAGAGAGCGGCCTCTATCTACTAGAGAGACAGAGGAGAGGACTCTCTAATTGTGGTGAATTTCGTCTGAGGTCATGAGATTTAAGTTAAGTTGTACCTATAGATACTTTCATCTCATGCGAGAAATAGTGACGTCAAATAAGAATGTCTGATACTCATACGTAAATAAACACACTTTCTCTCTGGTGTATTGGAGGCAGACTGGTAGTTGTCTGTTGTTTTGAATATTGTTGGTGTGTGCTTTATTTAGCATAATTTGAGTGTTGCCATTGGGGTTTTGTAATTGATTTTATTGCATTATAGGAACTTGGTACTTGTGTAACGGAGTAGCTCCGTTCCAACGTAGAATCAGTACTGCTAGATGGGTGCAGTAGGTACTTGGAAAGTGGGTACTATTAACACTCGCAAGCCGGAGACCTTCGTAAATAGGTGCCTAAGAATCATCGCAAAGATCTCCAACGAAAAAGTTTATGAGAGAACCGGCCAAAAGTCTATAGACATTACTATACGAAGGAGAAAGTGGCATCGGATTGGACACACCCTACGGGACGAAGTCAACTCCATTGCGAAATGTGCCATGCAGTGGAAAAATTATTTCCAAAATCAGGGTGTTGCAGAAATTGTGCGAACTTTGAAAACAATTTTTATCCGAATTGAAGCTTCTTTTACGGCTAATGTAAGGAAATGAATAAAGAGAGTTCGCGAAACTGCTTTGTTTTTGGATAACAAATATTATCCGCGCCTGAAAACCGGAGAATCGCTACTTGCCGCAGAGTCCAGAAACTGAATGGCGCATCAGTCTCTGACGAGAATATTGTACATAAAAGGAAGTCTTATTCAAGAGTTCTCTATGTGGGCTTTAAAAGAGTTGGAAATGAGAGCGATTTTCAGGTCAAAATTGTCTTTTTGATGGGCGAAGCTCATTCCCATCTCAGAAACAAGGATTTGAGGTTCCAAAAATAGACACTTAGTGGTATAAAACCAAGAAGTCCTCAGGGAGTGATATTTGGTGTGGGTCGACATCATTCGACCTGTTTTAAAAATGAAGCTGGCATCAAAGTTACGGTTATGGATTACGAGAGTGGATGATTTGCACTTGGATGCAGCAGGATGCTGTAACGTCCCACCCTTATCAAATAATCGACCTTTTGTGTACTAAGTTCATTAACAGTATTATCGGCCGTTTTAGAGACTTTCTTTAGACACCGCGCAGCTGCGATTTGAAGCAGTTTTTTTTTTTTTTCCTTATGATCTTTTCGATTATTGAGCGAGAGGTTCGAGGTTCAAATCCCAGAAAACACCAACAAGTTTTTTCACTTCTCGCGAATGTCTGACAAACGTTCGAGAATAACAACTGTAATGAGAAAGCTTCTCAATTTGCTTCTCGTATTTGTATTTATTTGTTTTGATCTTTTCGAAATCGATGTTACGCCAACGGTCCATAAACAATTCACGGACTAGAAGAAATCATTCATCGATCTGTTACCTGAATAGAGCCACACAAGTATATTTGACAATACGCTGCAAAATTCGGTCGGCACGAGCCAACCTCGGCATCCATTTGACTGAAATTATTTTCTATAAGTAATCGGAAGGTGAATCACTGGTAAACGTTATAATTTTAATAGGATTTTGAAAAGGAAACTAACACATGGCCTATTCCATATGTGTGCGCGCACATTGTTTTAGAAAGATGCTTGCTATTTAAAAGGAATAGGGTATGTGCTGTCTAGCAGCTGTATTCCATAAAGATTAAAAATTAACGCTATGTCACTCCGGTGTTTTCCTTTTACTCTCCAATTCCTACTAATTTCTGTACCTTTTAGAAATGTTTGAGTTTTCTCTGAAAAGTTGACTACTTTTTCTCGGTAATGGTTAGACATAGGGCAGAAATATTTATAAACAATATCATGGGCATTGTAAGGACAAGTTGATTAGTGACCTTGATCCACCTATAATTACGAAAAACGTATCCATATTTTTCCTATTTCTGAATAATGGTTGATAATATGAGGTAACCGTTTATTTTTTTTTAAATATCCTGTATAAGCCTTTGAAATTCCATATAACAATAGAATAGAAAAATAGCAAATGGTTGAACTTCAGCAAGAGTCATCTGCATTTGCCACCTAAATTTTTATGTGCCATCTTTTTTCTAAATGCAACACCTTTCAGTATACTACCTCCTAATACTATTTAAAACACCTGCCAACACCACCATTGTAGCACGTTTAAACATTTCGATACGTGAGACAAAAAGTAGCGTCAACATCTGCTCGTTTGTGGGCAACATTCAATTAACTCTCGCGGCGTACTCATGCTAAACCTGAATGAATAGATACAATTCAGTTGAGTGCGGGACTTGTAACAATTCGAGTGTCGGTACGTTTGTGTATCTGCCGAATTGGAATTCGTGTGTTTGGTTTTCCCGCCCTAGCATATATGCATGTAGATACCTATTCGGGTTAAACGTTTTTAATATCAGTTATATATCAACTAAGTGATGTGGGAATATGCAAATGGATAACTACTTCTCTACTTTCGTCGCATCTCCCCTCCCCATAAAGTGAATGTGTGTACTTGTTTGTGTTGCGGTGGATCTCTAGAAGAGACCGCATTCAACGGGTTTAAGTGGTTTTTAACTTGTGCGGTCATTGTTCGATAACTTTCGAGAACGGATATCGTAAATGTATCTTTTTCGTTTTTATTTAATCAACCGATCTACAGTGATGCAAATAAATGCGTAAATCTATCTGCAGAATGTATGCAGTACGTTAGTCAACAAGAAGAAGGAGTAGAAGCAGCAAAAAATGTCTCAATTGGATAAAACAGAGTACAGCAATGTCAACACTGAGTTCGAATTAGGTGAAGCTTCTTAAGTAGTTCAATGTTTAAATGGCACGGCATCATCATGCATTCGTGTATCTTGTTCTTGCAATAATTTAATTTTAAGTTTGTGTACCAAAAAAAAGAAAAAAAGTAGAGATACAAAATTTGTTGAGTCTTTAAAAGTGTTTCCATGTGAAAGAGAAGATCTCTGTTTTGAGCAGTGACATGCTTATGATGCTGCAATGGTACTAGTCTCCGTCAAGTATTTTTAGACATTTATAAGTACATACTCGTACATCGTCATTGCCAACAGCCGGCTGCCTCATCCTTCACAGAGTCAACGTGATATTCTCACAGCGCGACGTGCACATCATTGTCATCTCATCATAGTTCTCGGTGTACATTCATTTGTAGTTTTACGTCACCATCACCATCATCAGCATCAGCATCAGCAGTGTTTTTGCAATAACTATCTAAGTGTGTATCTATTTCGTCTAATCTATGTATGTTTATGTATCTCAAATGTCGGTGGATTGAGTGTGTTGCTATTTATTGATGCATAATAGTTTCGGAACTCGTGTACTTTGATTATAATGCTTTTTCTAATGAAAATGGTGAAATTGCATGTTTGTTATAGTGCAGTGCATTGCATGAGATTGTCTATTAACTGTTGTCTTCTTTGATCTGACCTTAGGGGATGGGAATAGAATGGCGTGATATACAATATCAATAGCAGTGACTCTAGCCGGGAATACATACAAGATTTGGTAAACTCTTGCATTAACTTCACGATCAAAATCAATAAGCAGTAGGTGGTTCAGTAAGCCTGCTTGTGAAACTCAATCCTGCAGATAGTATTTAGAGCTATAATTTAATTTTTTCCGAAGTACGTGAGTAATTAGCAGATTGAACTTCTTTCTTATATATCCTGTTTCCTTCTGCTTCTGGATCGTACGGCATCTACGCCTATACCCCATGATGTACTTTGGTGTCAATGTGTCTTAGCTCTCTCCAACGCTTTCAGTAACCGCGGTTTTTGGTTACCTTTCTCTGTCGATACACTCTTCGGGAGTCCTGGCTTAAAATGTTCCATTTCATGGAGTAGTTAGCTTTAGAACTGTCACCTTCTTGTGATGTCTATCGATTTCCGATGGAGCTGCTCATAAGAAATGTGATTGAACCAAAGAATCATAAGAATGTTTCAGAGACACCGATACACTAACATTTCAATCTTTCTCGTGATAATGACGGTTACTTTTCACTCATAAAAAATACAAATTCAACTTTGGTTTGGAACTGTCGTACCTTGATGTTAAGGCTGATAGCATTGCTTCTCTATATCCTGCACAATAAACCAAACACTGACTTTGCTTTGCCTCATTTTTCATAAATGCTGTCAATTGGTGGAGGTCCAAATTTCAGGCAAATGTCGCCGACGTAGTCGAAATATTTTTTTTAATCGCCAAGAATAATAATATCGGCGTAAGAATACTGCCTTGCCGGACCCCACTTTGGATCTCGAGTTCTTTCCACTTTGACTTGAAGTTACCTCTCCTGTGGAAGGTAAGCCAAATAAACTAACTGTTGACAAATAGGTTTGACGCTATTTAAATATCATTGAACAGCAGGTGAAGTGGCAGTCTATATTCAACGCCCTACTCAATGATGATCCCCGCAGGGTATTGATGTGTTAGACATATGTAGCTGTTCCTCAAGATGTCCATTTATTTGCTCTAGGGACGACAACTTATCAACTTTTTAGTACATACCGACAATATCCAAAAAAATCATTTTTCACAATCAAAGTTCCAATTTGCTTGTGTGGTTAGCAGTAATGAACTGATGATTTTGTCCACTCCTTGAGAGAGAGGGATTTTTAACCAGTCGCTGTTATTTCCGGACATTCCTGTGATACCGTGAAGTATTCGAACAGATGCAGTACATATCGGGCTGTGGCTACCATAGAATCGAGATCTGGTGTTATCCCTACGTCGGCTTCTGGTCTATCCAAGAGACATCTTCTAATTTTGAACATAGGGGGTTTCAATCTATTCCTAACATTTGTTCGCTTTGCTTTCGATATGATCGATAAGTGCATAAATATAGAAACTTGTATTACTAGAGTTATTTAGAAAAATCAATTTATTGCCCATTTAAATTTTTTTAATTAATTAGACTTGCATTACCGGAACTGCTTTGAAACGTTATTAACGTTAAATACAAGATAGAGATACGGTCTGCATTTCGGACAAAAAGACTTAAGTAGCTTCAGCGTTTTTATGAATAGTGGAGGTAATCATGGTAATCAAGGAGGTAATCAAATATTTTTACGAAGGAGTTTGTCGGTAGTTTCATATTTCTTGAATCGTCATACTTCTCCAGAAGTCAATAAAAATGCTTTGGCGACTGCTTCAAACACTTTATATATGCTTGTTATTAAGGTGTCTCTCCGAAGCTAGATTGATATCGATTTTGGCCTCAGCTAATAGTTCCTTGAGAGACCTTTCAAAAAACACACATCAACATACATATGTATTTGTATTCTTTGAGACTTTGATTGTTTCTTCATTGTATTGTCAATTTTCGGTCATGTTATTCAGTTTATTCAAATACTATTACCTCTCAAGGGGCATAGTGTGCAGAGTCCTGCAAGTATCTCAACTGATGCCTAAGGTTTTGGACTTCTTTACTCTTCCGGCAGATTGGGTGAGTAGATTCCATTTCCATTGTATGGTATGTTCGGCTACAAACAAACACGACATGAGGTGGGGCCTTGTGAATGGTTTTCTGACTCGTTCTCTTATAAAGCTGTTCATTCTAGATGTGATTACACAAGAAAATTCTAAGGACGATGAACGAACAACTGCAGCTCTCGAATAACTATAATATGATGGTGATCTTTCAGGTACATACTACATCCCCATCATAGTACTCACTCAGCGTTGGAGCAAAACAGTCGCAGCTTGGTTTTAGTGTTGTAACCATATTACTCTTTCAGATGTTAAAAAGTATTCTGGAATGCAGTTTTGGCATTCAGCTGCCCACATCAAGTTCGGTGCCACTATCACTATGAAATAAAGATTAGCTGTCAGGATTCGAAATGAACCCTCTTATTAAATACCTAGTTTTTTTACGTGTGAATGGGGTAGTAATGGTGATGCAATTTTTGATGGACAGACTGAAGACACTCAAAAAAATAAATACAAATTCTTGGCGCAACAGACCGTATGTGGTCCAGGGCCGAGCTTCTCGCGACCATTCGTGTTGTGCGTGTTACATTTTTCACACAAATGGAAGGGACCTGCAGTTTAGAGCCATATCCGAAAGGCAAATTAAAAGCTTTCTCTTGACAGTTATTACTCTCGGACGTTTGTCAGACATTCGCGAGAGGTGGGACCGTGAAAAACTTTTTGGTGTTCCCTGGGATTCGAACCTCGAACCTCACGCTCAGTGATCCAACGCACTAACCACTTGAGCCACGGCGCCACTGAAGACACTCATGCTTCAATAACTTTACCAAATTAGTCAAATTTTTTTTTTTAAAAATCGATCGTCGGTTCGCGAAAATTATAAGCGGCTTCATAAATTTTATGGCGCAAACAGTCGTCCATTTAAGGAAGTCACCCGTCGAACTATAGATAGATTTCGTGTCATATACTCTCAAAATTATATAATGATATCAACAAATAGAAAGACTGTGCTACTGAAGAGAATATCGCTGCTATAAAGGAAAGTGTTCACGAGAATATTGAAAAATTATCGTTTTGTCGTTGGTTACTTCAATTGAGGATCTATCCGTTCACTATGTGGTAATTTGTTTGTGAAGATTGTGGCCTACATCCGTATAAGATCGAGCTGCGGCAAGAATTTAGGGGCAAGACAACTACTGTACTGCTAACTACATGTGGCTATGAGAACAAGAATTCAGATGAATTGAGATTTTTAAATTATTTTCAATTTCTTTTCCAATGGGTTTTCAAGTTTCTAGGTTATGAAGGTCTGCAGACTTTTTAAATAATTAAAATTTTCATACTCTTCCAGTTGCGAAAAATATCTTAATATTAAGTACTGCTTTGCATACGTCTATCTTACTTAGAGCTACTCTGCTAGAGTCAATGGTTGATCCTATCCCTTAAAGACTGCACAAAACTCTTGGAACACAAATACGGATACGGAGTGTGTATAACACACAGCTTGTCCTCAGAAAAACGTAGTCATCGTACTAAGTACACTTATATCGTAGTATTACTAATGTTTTTATTTTTATTGCATATATCTTAGTTCTATAGTGTTTGCGGTAGATTAACCAGAAACCCACAAATAATCTTCTGTTCTATACATGGTGAAAGGGGAATCACAGAATTTATATGAAGTTTATCATTGAAATTCGTGTAAATTATAAATATTACTTGTAGATAATAATGCAATGTGTACAATGCAATCATTCTTCCCGAAAATCGGAAAAACCCTTACTTACAATACATGTAGATTGTTCCAGACTTCAGATGATATGTACATATTTGTTCAAAAATTCGTCAATCAACAAACGTCTAAAGTATAGTAGCGAGTAAAAATATAGACACACATTCGAAATTTCGGCCTTACATATAGGTAGTGCCGCTGCAACTTTTTTTTTTTAAACAACTTAAAACTCCACCGCTTAATCTTTTTCAATAATTGCTACTTTTTGAAGAGAGTGCATCTTCTAATTTGATTCGAATGGCTGCGGCAGTTGACTCATGCATGCATTTCGCGATAAGGTCGATGGATGTTTTCCTTAAGTGGGCCAGTTGTTTGCGGCTCGACGGATAAACAACGTTTTTTAACAGTTCTTTGAAAAAAATTTTTAAATCGCAGCTGCGCGGTGGCAAGGCAAGTGTCTAAAATGACTCATAACACGGTTACCGAGCTTGGTGTGCAAAGAATTAATTGTTTGACGGCTGCTTGAAGATATAATTTTGTGACCGAAATAGGCGTCTTTTTCCAACTTAAACCCATATAGAGAAACGATAACTTAATGGATGGTCATTTTGTATTCTTGACTGAGTTGGAGTCTGTAAGCAAATAATTCGATCCTTTAAGAAGTGCGACTGATGTTCAGTTGTTAATCTCTGCGGCGGGTTGAGGTTCCTGGGCTTTTATACACACTTTGAGTAACAGTAGAAATTTGTAAGTTTTTGGGAACTGAGCAGACATATGCATAGAGTGTGCTTTTTTTTATATAGAGGCATACCAGTTTCACGAACTTTTTTTATAAGTTTCCCTTCACCTTTATTTCGCTAAAAATCAGTTTCTGCAAAACAAAACTCACTTTGGAAACAGTTTTTTAATATGTACCAGCGCTGTTCAGACGTAAAACGAAATACTTATTACTGCTAAGGCTTGAAATTAAATATCAAAACCAACAGATGGTCAACCATTTACATCAAGAGATCTTTGTTGTAAGGTCCTTCATCGTTGCATACCCCTGTTCTAAAATTTTGGGTATGAATATAACATTTGTATGTATATGTATTTTCCTCCACAGGCGGCAAACCCTGCAGGCGGTTCAGTAGGGATGCAGTAAAGTTGGAGGTTTATGATCCTATAATCCTGATCTGATGTTTGTTTCCTTCATGCTAGTGATACATATCTATCACTTGAATAATAATGTTGTTGAATGATAACGTTTGGAGATTTGCTGAAAACATCTGCTGGCTATGTCCAGACCTTTCTCAAACATTATAGGCCAGCCAGGCTAGACAAACGAGCAATTTTTTTTTACTTTATACTAGCGTGCATATCTTGTAAGACTCAAGTTTCATTTACCACTACAGAGCAGTTCTGTAAATGAGTTTCCCCAAATGTTTCTTGTCTGCTTCTAGCCCATGTGTCGTTTACGCCTTCAATGAAGCAGGAAAGTTCTATGATCATTGAGAATTCTATCTATGTGCACCAGCAGGTTTCCGGCGACGTTGATGGTTTCTGGAACGAAGACATAGTCCTCTCTCGTAGCTGATTCTTGAGCGAAGTAAGTCTACGCTAAACTCATTGAGCCATCTTTAAGTACTGTGTCCAATGATGGCGCTACATCGCTAAACAATTCAGTGGTCCAAGTATTCCAAGTGTAGAAGCATGTATATGTAGTGATCACAAATATGTAATGATCACACATACAAAAGCAAGCTTTATGAAAAATAATGTTTCCGTTCTCTTAGTAGTCTACTCAACGCACCATAGTCAGTCGACTGATAGTCGATGGTCAGGCAGCATTCAATTCGGTATTTGTGCAAGGGTATTCTTTTCTTTAAATTAATAAATTTATAGTTTGAAATGAATCAGAACTTTTACTTTCGTTTCAATCACTAAATATACATATGTACATATGTAGCTCTTGTTCATACGTCCGTCCGTCTGTCGATCACCGCCATATACATAGCTTCTAAACTATGAAGTTGCTTGCATCATTTTTACATGTACTACATATATCTTATGTAAGGTAATCATCTATACACAATACTGGTATGATTAATTTGGAGATAGCGCCGGCACAAGCAAAGGCGGCAGTGCAAATTTGTTTACTTATCAAAGGCGATACATTGTTAAAAAGAGCTTCATCAGCAGAATCTGAAAAAAAAATTTAAATCTTAAATCTTCACGACTTTTTCAAAAGTCATAATTCTTCTGGTTATGATATGTGGTTTACTGTGGAGTTGAAGCGACAGTTGCCCCAATGTCTTCATTCATTGATCATGTCTCGGGAATAATGTCTTCTTATAGACTCCTATCTTTGAAAACTTTGAAAAGGAACCGTTTACTTAAATAAATATTAAAGAGATTCTTTTGAAAAACTGACGTTTTTGTTAAAAGTCTTAGAATAAAAATTTGTATGCTCAGCTGTATTTTTAGACGTAGCTCAAGTGTTTGATAATATAAAGCATGTAGATTTGTTTAACAAACTTAGACACTACTCTTCCCCATAGAATATACGAAAATACAAGTAACAATCTTGCGAAAATATACTTTCATGTCAAACAAGCAAATTCTTAAGGGCTTGTTTACTCCTAATAGAAATTGATGCTAGAGTATAATATTCGGCCCAATACTCTACTCAGTGTTTACGAAACGATCCCAACCTACCTACCTACCTTTGCTGTGTTATCTTATTTTCAAAATTTAAAGTGGAGACTTACTTAATCGTATTCCACTTAGCTTTTGAGTATTAATTGATAATCAAGGGTGAATAGGTATAAGACTCTCCCATATTAAACCTTGTGCAATGCCTTATTTACGTTTGAGATAATAAGTCAATGACAAGTACATTGCAGAAAAAAGTTGGCAATAAACGGTATCACTAGCCAAAGATATCAGGAAGTGGCTCAATGTTTTTGCTCGCCTGTATAAACACTCGTAAATGTCAAATAAACAACAAGATAGTCTACTCCATTGTAAATTCTATGCAACAATGTTTTTTTTTTTTTTTACTTCAAATAGTCAAGTTTTAAGCGCTAACAAAACGATTGTTCGTTTATAAGGCACAATTTCCTGTGGAACCATTATAGAATTTTAATAAACGAACAAAGTAACGCGTGTCGTCGAATAAATAATTAAGCAATTTGCTGGTTGACAAATACGTACCTACTTGGAAAGCATAAGCGAATGAAAACGAAATGATTCTGTAATTAAATATTTTTCTCAACCGTCAAATTCAAATTGGCTAACTAAATGGATGACGATACATGACGGTACTTCCGATTGTTATATTATTTTTTTTTGTATTTTTTGGCAGACAGTTTTAAGAAGCTGATAAATTTAAATTTCGCCAGAATATGTATTTTTGTTTGCCACTCATATAATTTTTTTAAAGAATGTAACGGGGGGTTTGCAATTTAGTTTTCTTTGAAGTTCTTATAGCCTACGGGTACATAAAAAATAGAGCGTCAGAATGAATTCATTCTAACTTTTACGATCAATTCATTTGTCGATCGTAAAAGATTTCATCTGTTGACGACCCGGCAACATCGTGGCGCTGACGACCATTAGAAAAATTGAGGAATAAAGCCAAGTTAGCAAACTCATTTTTAAAAGATATTTGACCAGCTCGAAAACAAGTTTCGACTCCAATGCGAATACTTTATTAAACTAGCAACATGGACGGCAAGTGGCCTTCAAATAAAAACCGATGAGTTAGAGAGTTAGATGTATTCCAGTGAAAAAAAAAGTTGGTTAATGCTTGATCACAAGAATCCAACTGATAAAATCATGCATATCTTCCATCCGCTTAACCTATAAAATTTATTGCTCGATAAGAATGATTTAATTGAGGTCAGTGTAAATCATAGGGCGCCAACAAGTTGCTTCCATCGCTCCCGATTCTTAGCAATCGGCTTTAGCTGTGACTACGATTGAATATTCTGGGACTGGGCTTCCGTCAATACTGTTGACCTCCACGTTTTTCTTGGTCTCCGAACTCACCTTGCACCCTCAGGATTCCATTCGAAGAACTGCTTCCCTAGGTTTCCTCAATGTAGTGCCAATCCTGTGCCATTTTCGTTTCGTGATGTCTACATCAATTTTTTTTGTCCTGACATATGGGTTCCTGAGAAGGTATTAACATTCAAGGAAGTTGTGATTTGACGGAAACCTGCAGAAAAAGGAAGGTCAACTCATGCTAACGAGCGAGCAAAGCATATAAAGGTCAACTCATGCTAACTAGCATGTAAACCATCTGGGACGCCACCGTCAGAAAAAGATAACATTACTGTAAAAATATTAAAATAACTCACGGGAGTTAGTGGTTAGAAAGAAGATGCACAATTTCCTGTGGAAGATGACAAAATCTTACACTGCGCAACATAAAACTCTTGCAGGGTGTTTTTTTGCTTTCATAGGACTTATGAAAGAGATAACTGTCAAACCGAGCCTTCATTCTGTTCACTCTTTTTTACATTCATCTTAAGTACTGTTTGACAAATAACAGTGAATAGGCTCACACTTGAGCAACGCTACTAATTACCAAAATTGTCTTCGAAAATCGTGAAGACGACTTCGTGATGTTCTTGGCCCACATAATCGTTCATTTGAGCAGTCATTCTACCGAACTCTGGATAAATTTTATACCAGGTATTCTTCAAATGATGTAATCACACCAACACGTCAAAGAGACGTCCGAACTCAAGAGGATATCGCCACAGTGAACAAAAGTGTGCAGAAAGATGAAAATTTATCTATTTGTCGTCGGTCGCAGCAATTGGGCCTCATTCCGTGCACTACTTTGGAAATTTTGTGCATAGATCTTGGCCTGCATCCGTATAAGATCCTGGTAGTGCAAGGAATTTAAACTACAGCACGATCGTTTGGTACAGTGCAATTATCTGTCCTTATTTCTTTATAAATGGGACCGATGCTCACATTGCAAAGAATGCAGATCGTTACCTGACAATGGTCAAGTCTCATTTCTTTGAATATGTATATGGATGACAAAAGGGTGGCTCTATGAGCACTACGTGCCAAAACCATCGCCATATTTAAATCTAAATTTTGCGACAAGTTGATTTCAAGAAATGGACCTGCTTTTGCAGGGATGTATGTTGCTCTTTCGTTTCCTCCGATATTAATTCACTACTTTTAATGGCATAAGACTTTTCGGATTTTTTTATGAACCACACCACGAAGATGTATTTAAGGGGCACTTCCAGCAGCTACTAATTGAGCATCAAATAGAGAAGTGACACTGCAAGAAGTGATCTCACAGCCAGTCGATGAAATAGTTCTCCTCCCAGTTCAGAGGAGGTTGGCATGACTGTTATCAAGCTAAAAAACAACAAAGCCGCAGGCCCCGATGGCTTACAGTCCTATTTTTTTCAAATATGGAGCCGATGTTCTGATTAGGGGCATGCATTATGTATATCTTAAGTAAAGTATGGGAGGACGAAAGTATCCCCGGCGACTGAAGTGTTAGATTTATGTAAATGTCTCATCTACAAAAAGGCTATTCTATGTCTTGTGCAAGCTATGGAGGCATATCCCTGCTAAATGTCGCATATAAGATCCAATCCAGCGTATTGTGTCAACGTTTTAAGGCACATTTATCGGTACGTAGCTTCCGGCCTGTTAGATCAACCATAGAACAAATCATTACGCTAATTAAAAACTATCGAATTTCAAGTCGAAACACATCATCTGTTTATTGATTTTGAGACTGCGTATAACAGCATTTTACTTCCAGAGATCTGCAAGGCGATGTCCTAATTCGGGATTCTGAGAAAACTGATCCAGCTATGCCGCGTTACTCTGAAAATACGGAGTATTTAGTGCAGTTTGGAAACCAGGAACTGTACCAGACATATGTACATCGGATTTCGGCAAGTAAATGCGCATACATGCAATTTTTTCCATTTAGTGCTGGAGCAGATAGTACGGCGGGCTTGTCAGCACGGAATGTAATATTTTTCGTAAACCAACCCAGCTGCTGGGATACATAGACGATATCGATATTGTGCGTTTCCAGTGAGTCGTTGTAGAGGCTTTCACGACTGTTGATACCTAGGCCAGAAATATTGGCCTGAAGCTCAAAGATGACAAAACAAAATATTTGCTGTCGACAAAGAAACCCACATCTGTCAACTGCTTAGTACAAAACATCACTATCTGCAGCTTCAACTTCGAGGTAGTTAAGGAATTTATCTACCTTGTATTAAATGTTAATCCTACGAGCAAACATCTTAGTGGAGGTCTGGCGTTGAATTACCCTATGAAACGACTGCTACTTCGGTTTGGCAAAACAATTGGGTTCAGTACTCCTAATATGAAGGACGAAAATAATGTTCTACAACTGATTTTGATTTTGAGCCCCTTCAGTAAAGGTCAAACGCATCTAACGGCTTCAATTCTTGCAACAATTAGATCAAGATCTTTTCGCGAAAAATTCCAAGCTCCTGTGCACGCTTGCGAACTGACAAGTTTATCAATAAAACTGGCCTCAATAAGGCTGATATTTTCTTCGAAACGCCCTGATTTCATTCTTGTTGTTGGCCTAATATCACGTAGCTGCTAATTATCACCTCCAGATGGGCGATCATTAGGTCCATAAAATTGACGTAGTGTTCGATAAGTTTCTGTAGCTGAACACACTGATTTTGGAAATAATATTTCACGATTTGGGAACGTTGTTAGACTATACTGAAAACAAAGAAAAACATTGACAGTAAAAAATTGCAGCTGGTTCAATACCTATCCCTATCGGGAACCCAGCGCCTTTAAACACCCTTATCATGCATTTATCAGACATTGTATTCGCGAAAGACTTAAACGCAACTATAAATGCAACTATATACCTCAACCATTCATTTATTGATTCAATTTCAAATATGTAGCTCAAAAAATGTCAATTTGAAACATAAGCGATATTGCGATCTAATAATTTGTCACATAGCATTTCATGTATTATTAAGATTCTATTGTTAAGCTAATTATGGCCATTATGGATCTAAAAATAGCACTTTTGGATAAAAACTAATTAAGATAACTTTTTTTTATATTTGTTTTTATGTAATTACCGTAATTATAAAACAATTTTACCCCACTAAATCGATTTGATTCGCATGTTTGTTGTTAAAGGTGAATGTTCACCGTATTCGTACAGGAAAATCAATGTCCCTGACCAACTTGTTACTAGTTGCGAAAAAATAAAGCTTATAAGAAAAACTATTTAAATTAAAATAATTTCATTTATAAGTTGAACTCCTGACGCATCTATTGAGTTGGTCAGGGACTATTGTTGTGCGTCTTTCCAGAAATAACGTTGCATTGCACATTCGATTGCATGTGGGCGCCTTCTCACAAAGTATATAAATTCAACCCAACTTGAGTGTAAATATTTATTTTCACCTTTCAATCTGTTGGTTGTGTAAGATATGTAAACAACAAGGTATTCTGCAAAGCTTACAAAATTTCTCAGAAAATGGAGCTAAAAATACAAAAGAAACCACACCAGATTTAGGATTGTTTACATCGAAAGATATAAGTGCATGCACCTACAGGCAGACGCTGCTTCGGTATACATTTTGAACTGCAGACATACAGTGGGGATGGAAAATAAAGCAACTTCATTTTGTGTGTTTTTTATTCCAATTGTAGCAATAGTTCATCGTTGGTACTGTACGCGATATATTTTTTCGTGGAAAGAACTTACGGTGTTATTGCCGAACTCGAGCTCTTAAAGTGTTGCCAGTCATTCGCGAGAGGCGAGACCGTGAAATACGTTTTCGTGTTTCTTGGGACGTGAATCGGAACATGTTGTTCACCACCATTCTGCAGGATTGATTTTATTTCAGAATTATCCCGATTGTAGTTGCATTATCCCTATTTGGTTAAGGGGAATTTAAGCGTAAAACAATCTCACCGCGGCGTTAAAAACGCGCTTTGTTTGACGGAACCTTTACGGTTCTTGCGCGTTCACAGATTCTGGACAACTGCAACAATTATTTTGACCTTGCGCATCGAATAACCAGGTGGATAGTTTTTGTTGTCTAAACACATGTTAGTTTCACGTACTTTCTTTATGAATTTTCCTTTCACCAGAAGAGGCTTTGAGTGAAAATTATTTTCAAATTTGCAACACAGTGCGCTTAGTTTGCAAACTATTTTCCAATATTTCTCAGCATTGTTCAAGAGTAGAACTATCGACCCCACGGAGGCTGACAACCACATATCTGTCAATAATTGCGGAAGTGTTGCCAGCATTGAAAACGCACTCACTTTAAAATAAGAACCAACAGGTGAATCTCTATTTAAAAAGCGAAATGTTGTTATAAGAACGAGAGCTTAGGCTATTGCATCAATCGCAAATAACTGATTCCCTTAATTATTCAAAGATTAATATAAAAAAAATATAAACTAATTTCCTATTAGATCATGTCCTTTGCTTTTAGCAACCCACTATGACAGTGACTGTACCGACTCACACGATTCTCCTGCCTGCAGTTCTGTAAAAAAAAATCGAAAAATTAAGATAAAATAAAATTTTCTATTTTAATTTGACGTTTGTTTTATGTTACGTTATTTTTTTTTTTATTTTATTTATATCGTTATTTCGTTATTCACAGTGATGGCATCATCACAGCGAGTCTACAAAAAAAATTGTCGCATCGTATAGATTCTCATGCCACAAATAAATGTACTTTTGCGAACTGATTACGCTTCATATGATTTTTCTTTTTCTTTTCCTTCTTTTTTTAATTTTTTCCTTCTTTATTGGTTTGTGATGCAATTGTATACAGAGATTCAGATATTCAGTGATTTAATGACATTTTACGATACACTACCGTGCCTCGTATGGTTGTCTCGCTTGGTTAATTTCGATAGTATCTTACCGCCAGATACACGCTCGATTGAGTATCTCAATCTTTTTTAGTACTGAATATTTTCCATTAAGTGTATTGTTTAGCTCTGGACCAATTATTGTCTATGATTTATTGGCTATGTAATTTCTTACTAGTTGTTACAGTTCAGTACTCAATAAAAAAATACTGTGCAGGAGTGAGTTTTTAATTTTTGTTTTCTATTTTTTGAAAATATTTTAGCGAAACGAAACGATTTGAACTAAATTTGATTAGTTGTATTATATATTTTTGTTTTATTTTGGAACGATTCCAAAATCTGATATAAATGTTTTCAAAGAAAATTGGCTCCATCTGTCGTTGTCTCAGCATCCATTAAGTGACTTAGTTGTGAAATAAGAAAACTTGAACGATTGGTGTTGAAAAAAATATTTTCGAAAAAGGAAAATTAATTCTTCTAAGTGTTGATATAGAGTCTACTTAGAGAAGTGTACCAAGTTCAGTCTTTATGAATAGATTATTGCATTAAATTTAAAATGCGAGCATCAGTTGCAAAGTGCAAGGAAAGGAACCTCTTGGGGGACTTTACATATAACGATTGGTATTTTTCCTTTGCGACGCCAATGAGAATGTGGATTCCAAATGTCTTGGATGAACTTGTCGAGTCGCATATTTTCAAATATCATGCGCACAGCATTGTCAGATTATCTAAAGAATTAAAAATTGTCAAGAAAAATTTAATTTTTTTTTTGTAGAAAGTAGGTTTTTGCAAAATAGCAAATAAAACAAATTTGTTAAGCTTGGATCGGACCTGCAAAGCCTCTTTAAATGGTGCAATAACACCAACACGTCAAAGAAATGTGCATAGTGAATATCCCCACAGGAAACGAATGTGTGCAAGACGATCCAAATTTACCGATTTGTCGTTGATTAGATACAGCAATTGGGGATCAATCCACTTCATGGAAAATTGTATGCAAATAATATTGGCCTACTGCTGCAAGTATTGAAGCCGCAATACCATCATGTACGTCATTGTTTTGCTGATTGGGAGAATAATTCTAAGCTGACCCGTTTATCTCAAAATTCTGTTCACCGATGAGCCTTATTTTTGGATTAACTGGTTTGTTAAAAAGCAAAATTGTCAGATATCGTTTGATATGAATCCCGCAAAGACCCTACAGACCCCATTTCCATCCAGAAAATTGTATTGTTTCATGCGATATATGCGCTGTTACGTTATGAACATTCCGTTTATGAACATGAACATATTCCGTTACGAACAATAGAGGTCGTTACTGAATGGTGATCGTTGATTATTTGTTTCCAAATTTAATATCGTTTAAAAAGATTTACTCTGTATATGTGCCACATGTGAATCAGAAGTGAAGGCAAAAGAATAAAAATGACAAACAAATCTCCTCAGTTATTCTGGACACCACCCCTGGAGCTAATGTGAAACCTAATACAGCTGAGTTTCAAACCACTACACTAAACTCTTTCTCTCTCTCTCTATCTATCTTTCCGACCCCCGCGCCATGTGAAAACATGTAAAAGGGTATTATAGCCCCTTGAGTGCGTGCAAATTATAAAAAAAAAAAAATAATGACCGAAACCATCGTTCTATTGAAATTACAATTTGGAGAATGGTAGAAGATCTGGATCACCAGTCGCAAAGTATGTCAAAGTTTAATTATCGACGTGTAAAGTAGTGGCATCGGTGTTTTAACAGTTAGACGGAGGGAACCGTCATCAAGGGTTATATAATTTTTAATATTTTTTCACTATGTGACAGTGCATAACCACCCACGCTCATCGCGTCAAACCATGACTGAAATTATTAACTATGGGTTTCAATTACTGCTGCAGCTTCCCTATTCACCTGACTCGGCTACGTGTGACTTTCATTAGTTTCCTGCAGTGAACATATTTTTTCAAGGCCTTGACGAAATACTTCTTAAAATTGGTGCAATGGCCTAAAAAAACAGATTTAACAAAGGGATTGAGCAAAAATGTGATTACATTGAAGGGAAAAAGTAGGCCATGAACTTTTCGATTCACCCTCGTAAATGACAACATTACGTTTTCTTAGATTGTTGACCTCATTCTCTGTTTTGGAGTGGAGCCTATACAGAGGACATCTATTTTTACAGTTTAATTTTAAACCTTGCGCTTGATAAACGATCTTATCACAGTTTATGCTAAGATATTTCCCAAAATTGTGTGGAATTTCTTAATTTTTATAAGTACGCTATTTGCGTACCTACTTATCCGTTTATCTCAAATTTGTTTTGAGAGAGTTGCGCTAACGTTTCTGATTATTCAGTTTTTTTTTGATGGAGCAATTACGACGTTATCATAATTAAATGAATTTAATTAGTTTATTTATTCGAGAATGTTTGGTTTTTGTATTTTACGAGTATTACAACATTAAAATATTTGATAACGATTTTTCGTTGGAAGACATAACATACTCGTATATGTATTGGTCTTGAAAATGATTTCTTTTTATATTTTATGGTAACAATTTGAGAACAGTTAGTCGTCCGACCAAAAAGTTGTATGCATACAACGATATCATAATATATGTATGAACATATTCCAGGCAAAGGAATACCCATTCGTATTCTGTCGTTGTCTTTCAATAGTCACTTCTGAGTTTTGACAGCAAATTCTGTTTGCGTTTGAAATGACAGCTCTCTTATTCTCTGATGATTGAGTTTTGTCATAGCTGTCATTCATGAAAAACTACACGCTTCAAAAATGAATTGTAATTATGAAAATTTATTAAAAAAGTTCGTACTTTGTTCGCCAAACAATGTGCACGTAACGCTGAATTTAAGGTGGAAAAAAGCATCTTGTCGAGTGCTCAGTTTGTTTAATATCTAATCCAATTCAAGGAAAATGGTTCAGTTGCTAATCCAGTGTCCAGTACCAGTCGAACCATAATAATGCAGCTGTTGTTGCTAAAACCTTTACTAAACCTCCTTTGTATCCACAAAAACTCACTGTTTGGTCAGTCGGGTTCATCAGGTCATGCGTCTTCCGCAATAAGATACGTTAAACGCGTTAGCTAACAACGGCGAAAGGTATAGAGAGATGATAACCGATTTTTGTTTGTTCGCATTGGATGATATGGATGTAGATACCATCAGTTTGAAGCAAGACAGGGCCAAGTCTACCAAACATTGGCGCTTTTAGGAACAAGATTTCCAGGTCTCGTTATTTCGAGAAAAACTGATTTTAACTGGCCTTCATGATCGTGTGATTTACCGCCCTTAGATAATTTTCCTTGGAACCGTATTGAGTTTCTGCCGTTCGTAAATAAACAAACACCAAATTCACGGTCTGCAGATCGGTTGAAAACAGGTTGTGAAATATTGTCACTCAATGGTGTTTTTCCACAATTCAAAGACAGACAGTGATGATGCTTTCTTTTTGGTTCGTTTCGAGTTGCCGATGATCTCAGTCCTTACCTTCAATTCCGGGGTCCACCCTAGCTGCAGCACGTTTTGCTGCTAAGTCGATGATAGCTCAAGTGTAAGTACATACATACTTTTCAGTTCTTAAAAAGCACGTAACCCGAAATGATGGGTTGACAGACGGCTTGTATATGTAAAGGGTGGGACATATGTTGTTTTTTTTTTTAAGTGTACGTTATGTTGATACTGGCAACATCACCGCGTTTGAAGTATTGACAGACATGTAGTGTCCTCAGTAAGAAATGGATTGCCTTAGGCTGAAGCAATGCTGGGAAATATTGAAAAATGCGTCGCAGAACTTGTGAGATGTGAAAAAAATTTTTGGTCTAAACCCCCTCCAGGGGCAGGTGAAACTTATATTTTAGTTTCGCTTGTTCGTCTTGTGCATCCGGGCGACAGGAGTCCTGTTGTTCTTCAAAGTGTGAGTGAAACCCAAGAATCTCAACGCATCGCAGAGCTTAATAACTAAATATCAATCATACATTTCTGAGGAGAATATTGCGTATAAACTGCTCATTATTTGGTTCCAAGATCCAATTCACTCAAGAGTTGAAGAAAAATTACCATTCACTTGGTGATAACTTCTCTCTGTTAGCCTTAATTGAGTTGCGTTGATTTTGGTCGCTATCTATTTGCATCTATTTGAACGATGCTCATTTGTATCTCGGACACTATGTGAACCAGCAAAACCATAGGATTCTGAAAATCGACTCATATTTGTAAAGAAGCCAATATATTTTCAAAGAGTAACTGTTTGGTTTGGGCTTTGGAGCGGTCCTATCATTGGCCCCTTCTTGTTTGGAAAATAAAGCCCGCAACATCGGTATGGTGAGCAAAGTCCGCAACAGAGACATGATGACGCCGTAAATGGGCGATTGGACCGGCTTAGGTTCCAGTAAGATGGCGCAAAGTGCCATACCAGTTGTCAAGTAATCGAACTAAACTGAAGTCGGTAACCGTGTTATCAGCCGATTTGAAGAAATACCTTATCCACCGCGCAGCTGTGATTTAACAAGATGAGGCAAATCAGCCGCGCCAGCCATTTGAATGAAAACATTGCATCGTGCTGTTCCAAGAGGAAAAGGAAAACAACATATGACTCACCCTTTATATCAACCAAAGTCTTGACGGAACATGGCCCAATAAGCAGAAATTCTCCGCGCGAATGTGTATCACAACCGGCCGGCAAGTCTAGATTTATGAGCCTGGTCTTCCATTGGGAGAATCGCATGATTTATAAGGCATACAGGTTGTGCAACCACCCTGAAATTCTTCGCCGAGCCAGTATGGAAAACATTCAGATCAAGGGGTTCAGTTCTGACTCTCTTATCTACGTAAAGCAAAGCGCCCTTCGGACTGATCTAACTTTGCATCCAATACATTTAACCCCATTTAACCAAAAAGCGCATTCAAAAGTTAAGTTATAAGGAATCTGAATACCTTTTTATACCTAGTAGCTATAAGGCAACGCCACATTAAGACTTGTGGCCTTGAAGGCTTAGATGTAATCCTCTTCCATTTATAATTCTAAATTCGTTTCTCATTATCCCCACAACTGGGTGAACGAATCTTCTAATTTAAGGAGGCTTATATCTATTTTTAGATAAATTTATCAAAAATGTTTTATTCTTCGGGGATATGGCCTTATGGTCTTATCAACTGCACACAAATTAAATTGATTTGGTGGATGTAGCTTATAATACAAAGTTCTCGTACGAGTTGGTTTACTGACGCGCGTTATTTCTATTTTATTTATAAATACATATGTTTACATGTTAACGTCAGTTTACGTAATTAACCTATAGCTTAGGCTTTTGTTAGCTTTACATTACTGAATTAATTACTTTCTGTTTATTTCGAAAATAGTCGAAACATTTCCAACCGAATGACAAATGATTATTGAATGACGTTGTGTCGTGGGTAGACGCAATAGAATGTAAACAATCGAAATTTTAGGTGATAAATTATTTCTTACGTCCAGAATAATTTATTGGAAATCAGTTTGTAATGGGATTGTGTACAAGGTTATCGTAATATTTGAAAACAGGACGAAACGTTATTCTGTATAGATTACAAAGTAATGAAGCTTTCATTCAAAGAGTATGCTTACTGACTGAACATCCATATAAAAAGACGATATAAAGCTTTTAGTCTAGTCTTAAGTGTATACAGTCTGTTCAGTATAAACGAGAAGCGGTTATAAGGCTAACGCATTGAGCGGCAAAAAAAAAAAATTAAAACATATACTGTTCCTAGATTCCGATTTTTTTCCCCGTAGAGTTTTTCTACCAGCAGACCAGATTTTTTAACATTTGGTCTGCATTTAGAATTTCTGTAAATTAGATTAAACGTCCATATGCTGCTTCCAGCGATAAATTCAAAAACGTTCATCCTCGCACTATGTTTGACAATGCGTTGAAGATACAGTGATACAAATAAATATACATACCCATCCAAATTATGAGTTTTCCACCTTTCTAGACATTTGAAAGTAAAATAGCTTATGCAGTCTTTAAACATTAAATAAACAACATAAATATTATTCTTTAAATTTCAGTAAAATGTTCACAGTTAACAAAGAAACGAAAAAACGAAAAAACTCACTTGTTCAACACAAACAATGTATACTACTCGAACATTTCTTAAAGTAAATAAATTTGATTTACTTTTTTAAATCTTTTTTTTTTTGTAAATTAGTATTTTGTGGGTCCTCCCTTACTTTGAATCACTGCTTGAAGACGACTTGTCAAAGATGTCATAAGTTTTCTAGTCGTTTCGGACAATATATTGCACTATTCTTTGTGAGATCATTTTTGTTATGTACAATTTGTTGGTATCCGTCACTCTAATTCTTCCCAAAGAATTTCAATGGGGTTCAAATCGGGAGACTGGGGAGGAGAATGGTGTTGTTTAGGCGCATTGTAAAGAAGCCAAAGCTTTACAACTTCCGCCAAATGCTTTGGGTCGTTGTCCTGTTGGAAATATCACTTTGTGATAAGCCGATTTTCTTGCAGAATCAGCCAAATTATCCTTTAGGATCTCGAAATACATAAAACGATCCATATTTCCGTCAATAAACTTTAGTTTTTCTAAACCGAGCCTCCTCCATGTTTAACAGGTGGAACCAGATTCTCTGGTTTTTGGTCTTCATTTTTCTTTCTCCAGACCTTGGCTTTATCATTGTACTTACTTTCATCGCTGAATATCACATTAACGTAATGAAACCACTTATACGTGCATACAAAAAACCGGGTTTTTTTTTACGAAATAATGTGGTTTTTGTTTATTTTTTTTTTCTGTTGAAAGTTAAAGTTACTATATCAACCTTCCATATTCCTTCCTGCAAGTGTCAAAATTTAATGCACGTTTCATAAGTTTTGTATCTGTTTTGAGTGTACTATTGCTTGTTTTTTAATTTTTATTTGCTTTGCTTTGAAAACGCTTTTCTGTTCACCTTGTTTATTATTGTTGTTATTTTTTGTTATCTTTCATACATATGTTCCCAAATCATCCCTCATCCAGCATTTCTTTTTTGTTTCTCTTCTTCTCATTTTCAGATGAAATCTACATATGTGTAAATCAAAATTCAAGTTCAAGTGAAAGTATCTGTGCAGCATAAACAAATTTTTTTTATAATCAATCGCGCATGCATAATAAACAATGCTCTCTCTCTCTCTCTGTCAAGAATGTGATTAACTCCAGAGTATGAGTAATGAGAGAAATCATTTCAAATTGATTTAAGAAAATATTAAATAAGAATGACATCACAAGCGTACGCACTGCAATTCTCAATCAGACTTCAAACTATATCAAGTCAGGTGCAACAAGGATGGAGAACATTGCCCGATATGTATTAAGACGATGGTTATGTTGTTCTGCCGTAGATGACGATCGACGTAATACAAGTGAGCATGTGCACACTATTTAATATTTTTTTAACTAAGTTTTGGTTTTAGAGGGTAAATTTACGTAGGTCGCTGTTTGGTTTATTTGGGATATGCGACAGCAAATATTTTTACTGTAAATGGGAATACCAAAATGTAACCGGGTTGATGCAGAATATACATATGTTTCTCAAATTTTATTTTTGAACAAACATATGAGTCTTCCAAAGGGTCTGTTGGTTTCTTTTTGGAATTTCTGTGACTACACCGTCAATATTTTTCAATGGTTATTGCTTCATTCGGAAGGGTCTAAAAAGAAGTATTTTTTTTTATGGTTCCACCTCTCGCGAATGTCTGATCGACGTCCGAGAGTAATAATTGTCATGAGAAAATGGATATGGCTTCAAATGGTAGATCCCTTCCACTTGTGCAAAAAAAAAAAAAAAAATATAACACGCATAACACGAATGGTCGCGAGAAGCTTTCCCTGGACCACATACGGTCTATTGCACTAGATATTTGTAGTTTTTGGAGCCACTCCACCATTCCACAACCCATACCAAAAAGTCACTCTTTGAAGACGTACATACATATGTACTGACTTCCCTATGAGTACGTGTAGATTACCAGAATCCTGGGCCACATACGGTCTATTGCACCAGATATTTGTATTCCCTACAGTTTTACTTGCAGTCTTATAGCCTCCGAGAAAAAAAATTACGAAAAGATGATTTTACAGTCAAAATCGATGCCATTTTCCAACTCATTTAAAGGCTACACAGAGAAGCGATAACGAAGCGGATGAGTATTTTGCTCCAACTTTTGATTCAGTTTGTCTTTGTAAGTAAATGATCCGAGGTCCACTTTCCAGTTGGTCCATCCTTTAAATCCAGATAGTTTTGCATTGTCTTGTCTCTAGATGTTTTACTTAAGAGGGAGTGCCGATAAGCGAAAACCGTTTTAAAAGAACCTTCTTAGCACCCTTTATTAGCTTCCATCTTTTTTCTTTAATGCCCTCTTTTAGTTCCAAATCTGAACTATAGGGTGGGTGGAGCAATATTTTTCAGCATCACTGCCTTAGAACATCTCGAATATTCGTCGAATAAAGGGAAGGGATGTTATCGTAATGCAACACAGCACTCTTATGCAGCTTTTCAGGTAGTTTATGCTCCGCTGTATCTTTCTGTCGTCGTCTGTCGTCCAAAAGTCGATCAGAGCGATTCACGAAATAAATTCTTATCCTGATAATAAAAATCTATCAGGATAACTCCTTCGGCATCTAAAAATATTGTGGCCATAAATTATTAAACTGACTTTTCAGCTTTGAATTTTTCCAGTAATAACTCTTTAAATTGCATTTTCGACTCGGTACTATACTGTTATATTCAAGTTTTGTCCTTGGTTAGGTTTAGGTGTGTAAAGTGGTTGCACCGCTAAGGCACTTAGTACGAGGATAGCTCCCTTGTAATACCCAAAAGAAAAATGGAATTAGCCGTATCGAGGAAATTTACCCTGCAACATTTAGGGTTACTTCATAGTATGTCAACATTCTTTTGAGGTGTTTGGCAATGAAAAAATGCGAAACTAAAAATCGAAAAATTAAAACTAGTAGATACACGTACCCTAGAAATGATTTCAAACAATGTCAACGTTAAATAGAATGCTTACTCAGGCAAGTTTATATTCTGAAAACACAAGTTAATAAGCCACTCTGACTCATTTGCCTTGACAAATGTCTCTTCGGGTTGTTATTGTCTAAATTGGTTCAGGTGTGGGTATGACAACTAGTTTTGTAAGACTCATGCGTCTGTTTTATTTAACACCTTTTAATGTGGTGCGATACATTTACAATATACATACCGACAGGTACATATGATGTGTCTCAAAAAGAATTTGAATTTTGTCATTGAAAATATCTGAAAGTAATAAAAGTACATTTACAGTAAACGAAAGCAATAGGCCATCATTTTCATTGCTTTTTTGAACCTTGAAACGTCGCAATGCAGGTGTAGGCAATCTTATTTCGAAATCCTAGTGTGACTGACTCAGTTGGCAATGAGAATATCGTGAGTTTAGTGGAATATTGAAGTGAAAACATCTTTCTAGCTTAGTCAAGTAATAATACGTCTAGAACACGTAGTAAACTTGTAATTTAACCACATTATTGGACCCAGCGGTGTTGCACACTTTTAAATTTAATGAATTAATCGGTTAACTGAGTTCCCAAAAGCAATGACTAAGATAGAAATGTAATCACATGCTGATGATAAATACAGTTTGACTCAGAATTGTTGTAGAACTATTTTACGACTTCTTAACATAACAGGCCTTAGAATAAAATAAATAAAATATTAAACACCTGTTTCGTATCGAAAGTCGAGGCCACAACTGTAATCGTGTAGTGTATTTCGCGTTTGATACATAGCTTGTAACAAAAAGAAATAATAATCAGTCTCAAAGTCGATTAAGTCATGTTCTTCCGTCTTTTCGTAGGCCACCACTTTTTTAGCCTAAACTTTTGGACTAAAAATAATCAGCATAAATTATTCTCAAATCTTTCCACAAGTATCTAAAAAATGTTCGTTTTTTCGATATTTTTAGTCCAAACTGAAAATACATATGTAGTTGTCTTAACAAAATATTTGGGCATTAAATTCGTGTACAAATGATCTATACATTGTACATATGTATGTATATACCCACGGCAAATTTTATGCGTTCTCTCTTAAAAGAAAAAAAAAGAAGCTTTATCGGATGTATTTTCGGAGACCTTTGAGCCTTATTTTGAAAATTTTTATCAGAATCGAGAAAGAAAAGCCATTCATGGTCTTAGCCACGCCCATTTTGTTTTAAAGAAATGTCTTTCAAATAATTTTTTTCTGATCAAATCTTCTAAATCAAGGATATGGTGGCTAAGTAGCAAGGTTTCATTGTATTTCGATCAAATAATAAACAGGGTCACACAAACCTTTATAATATAGTGTTTTAAAGATGCTTCCTTATGTGCGCCATCCATTATTGAACAGAGACCATTAGTTGTTGAGAGACCATTGTCCTATACCATACAGTAGCAATACCCCTTTTGTGGTTTGTATTGTCTGCACTCCAAACCTTCCAGTGCGCTTTGCAAAACGCATAAGATCAGCCAGGTTGAGCGTAGCCAGATTCTCATACTTGAGGATGAAATTGCCAATGCTTAAGTGGTTGATTTGTGCAAAAGTAGGGCAGTTGCACAGAAAGTTTGCAGTGGTTTCGTTCTCTTCAACGCACATCTCACAAAGTCCCGAACCCTTTAGTCCTATGGTTTTCATTTGTTCGTTAATGGAAGTTAAACTTGTGACGAGCCCTGCAGTAGTTCTAAAGTCACTTTTGGATAGATTAACCAGAAAGATAGCTCTGTCCGCATTGAAGGCCTCGATCCACGACTTCTTCAGCCGGTATGTAACAATCAGTCGTCAGAAATCGAAATGCTGTTTTAGTAGGAGCTCAGCCATTGCTTATTTAAAGAATGCCAAGAGGCTTATTGACCCCTCGCTGGCAAGAGCACCTGCTCTTTCGGTACCCCGGAATATCCCGGAACCTAGATCAGTGTCACTAAGTTACATCGCCCGAGCCTGCGTAGGCTAAAACCTTGCACCCTTCTTTTTCTGGGGTGAGCAATTAAAAACCACACCTGAGGTGATATAGTGTATTTCACTGACCTTTTCCATTTATAATTGCCTAGTTCTGAGCTAATTACCCTTCTAGAAAGCATTTGGTTAATCGGGTCGCTTAGTGTGGTATCAATCTTCAAGTTCTCAACTGCCGGTGCTATAGCCTCCAATTTAATATTACTGAAATCCTATTCCGTGTATCATAGTAAATTCCTTAAGGGCGAAAGATTTTTAAATGGTCCTAACAATTAAGCGCAAGGCTGTCTCTACAATAAGTATATTTCGATGTCAAACACGTTTTTATTTGAATACCATTGCGAATATGTAAGGGTGCCGTGGCTTACTGGTTACTATGTTGGACTACTGAGCGAAAAGATCAAAGTTTAAATAACAGAAAACACGGTCCCATCTATCGCGAATGTCTGAAAAACGTCTGAGAATAATAACTGTCACAAGAAAGATTCTAAATTTTAGGTCCTAAAGTAAATTTTACATATGTGGAAGTTACTTAGACCCCTAGAGCATATACGGTCTGTTGCTTCAAATTACAGAAGATTAGCAAGCAGAATACCTTAATTAACAAAAACTCGAAAATGCTATAAGCATGTTACATATATATCTTCGAACCTTCGAATTTGTATAAAAGGAAGCTACTCGTACGTATATTAACAGTCCTCGGACCTTGACCTTTCGAAATGAATGGAGTTGTTAGCACAATCGGGTTTTACCCGACTACCCTGATTTGACGAAGAATACGGGCAAGTACATGCAGCTAAACAAGATGCATGCAAAGTGGCGTGCTCGTGTGTTCTACGAGCAAAAATGACGGAAAGTACATCGACTTCTTCAGAAGTCTTGACATCCCTGCCAAACTCGTTCGTCTGTGGCAGTATGACGATGGAGAACGCTCGGTGCTCCATCAAGATCGGTGCCGAACTCACCAAAACCTTTGTTATCCTAAAAGTATTTAGACAAGGTGATGGGCGATGCCGTGACAAGTGATATAAGACCAAATCTCAAAATTTGGCCTTATGTCGCTTTGTGAAAGTTTGATAACACTTTGATAAAGCGACATTAGGCCAATTTGACTTTATGTCACTTTGCACTGCATATCTGATTTTGCTTACCTGAGCTCACCCATCCCAACTTAGTATTGAAGTGACTAGTGGGCGAAAGCCTGAAAGTCGAGGTGTGAGCTCGCTAATAAAAAAGGGGAGAAGGCAATTGAGTAGTAAACGAACAACTAAGAGACTATATAAGACTATAGTCATCCCAGTCCTGCTTTATGGCGCCAAAGCATGGACACTGTCCAAAGCGGATGAAGATAACCTCGGTCTTTTTAGAGAGACAAATTATAATTTTTGTTTGATTAAAATGCTTTTCTCCGTATTGGGAATCTAAGATCATATTTATGGTCATTGAAACGGGATCGATTGTTACCTCAGTGTTCAGCAGCACTTTACTAATGCAAAAGACTCAAGGTCTTGCTGCTATTCTAATAACTAGCGATTGCCTTTTGTACCAGCTAATTTCATGCAATGCTTTCATTGAACAGCCCATCATCAACACATTTTTTTAATTTTTCAGGTGTTTGGCTCTGTCTATCTTACAGGTAATGAAGAAAAATTTAAATTATGAGTGCAAGGTAAAAGGCTCCGGTCTGGCAGGGAATGACCGTGTTTTTTTAGTTCAAAATGCATCTCTTTTTTAACGTAGCTTGCTTTTAGATCAATGGTCTTTGTGCAACTTTTTTTCTGAAAAATACCCACTTACGTCTAATATAATTCTTTCTAGCCAAAAATTTTCTAGTTTTACACTTTTGAAGTTAGTCAACAAAAAGAATGCTTTATCATCCTGAAAAACACTGTCCATGTACTTTACAGAAGATAAAATCGACTTTGCCGTTTTTTGATGCAAAATCCCAGTTTCTACCCTTTGATTCCTGTTTTATTTCTGAACTCAAGTAATGGACCCACATCTCATCGTTATTTAAAAATCGAAACACTAAATGGGTTGGGTCCTTTTTATATTAGTCCAAACATTTCATACACCTTTAATAGCCGATCAGACATCGCATATTCGCGATGTTTTCATCAGTGGTTGCAGTTTTTGCTTGTCCTACACGTCAATCATACTCAAATTTAGCCGCATATTTCAGCAGACTTATGAACTTTTACTAACTCGAGTTGAGAATTTAAATTGAAGCATGACATTCGTGTATCAACATCACAAAAAAAAATTTTTGATTTCAATGCCATCGCTGTGCTAGGCCGAAAACTTATCACTTTGCACTTGTAGTGAAGGAAAATACTTCAATATAACTTCGTCCATTCGAACTTCTTTGGGTCATATTTTCGATCAATTCGACCATGGGTCCGGAATAACACTAACAATGTTGGCTTCCAAGGTATCAATTATTGCTGGTATATATAATATTAAAACTAGTGACATCACTTAGCACGATAGGAAATAATCTCAATAATAATGCGAATGTCTTTTTCTATGTTCGATGAGGGGTGATAAAAAATTGGTATGAAATGTTTTGCAAGCGAACAATATTAAGTTCGTCCTGTATTGCAGTGTATTGGTGCATACTTCAATGTCGCGAAGAAATGTTTGATTTAGGATAGAAAAAGAAAGATTGATAAAAAGATAGAAAATGTTTGCCTTAAAAAGAAAAAAATTATGAATCTAATTTGCTCTATGTCTAAAAGTCATACGAGCTTCATCATTCACGCAACACAAGCAAATTTTTACAATTTTTATTGCCCGAAAGTCGGGGTGTGTAAGCTCGCTACGCTCGCTAAAAAAAAAATACTATGGACATTTCCTCGACTCATACACTGCACGGACTTCGGCCTCACATGCAGGTGCTAAACAAACGCCCATACTCTCATTCTCCAATTTCCTGTCTATCCTACACACAAAAAAGTCACCCTCCATAACAATAATATGCACATGAGCACATACATATAACGCTCAACGCATATCCACCAACCAACCCTTTAAGCATAAATACTTTTCAGGTATCTATCTATCAATCACATATTATCAATCGACCACGTGATCACTATCCCTTCTTCCACAACCTCACTCATTCGCCAAAACTCCATGCTGTAACCCAAAGCATATTTTTCTCTCTTTTGGGATGAGCTGTCCCGGGATGAGCTGTCCCGGGATGAGTTGTCCCTTGGTATGAGATGTCCGGGGATGGGTTGTCCTGGGATGGGCTGTCCCTTAGGATGAGGTGTCCTGGGATGAGGTGTCCCGGTATGAGTTGTCTTGGGATGGGTTGTACCCGACCCGTCAAAATTGGTCCAGCAGTTTGCCTACAACTGCATTTTAACAACTCCGCAGCAACTGAAAACAAAGGGTGGGCAGAATGACAGCTCGGTTTGACAATTATTCCTATCGTAAGCTCTAAGCAAAAAAAAAAGTAAAAAACCCTTATTTATGAAAATGGTTATGCTTAATTTAATTTAATTTAACTGTAAAACCCTTTCGAAGCACCCTGTCTCCTTTCTCAGTTTACTTGTTGAATGCCTTTAATCTTTCTCTTATTACTCCCACAAGTGAAAGCTTCATACCTTATATCACATACTAATACACATCTGTGTAAACTCAGTATGTCCTGTGAATGAGACAACCGCTTATTAGAAATTATATCATCGTCACAACCACAATCGCTTTGCTACTCGTGAAATGCATTTCATAGAATGCCCCACACTCAGTGCGCCGACATTTCTAAAATTGCAAAACCTGTTCGTTGTCCTTATTCCTATTATCAAAACGTCTGCCAGAGCTTTACATTTGTAAATACACTTACGTAGCTTACTCGTTAAAACCATTAAAAGCTTTAATCGAGAATCCAAATCACATATATAAAAGCTTTCAAAGTAGAAAAAGGATATTTCAGTCTTTAAGTTAAGGTGCACTCGAGTTGACATGACTCCTTTTTTTCCGTGCTCGTTGTTTTTTGTTTTATTGTAAAGAAAAAAATCCCAATTACTCTCACAAAATGGAATTTGAAGTAGTTAACAAGGATTAAAAGGGATTAATTTTTTATTTCCGGAAATAATAAATCAATTTCAAGTTCTTATCCTTACTGTAAAAAGGAGTATGTGAATTACATCACGAAATCTAAGTGTTTCACATCATTATCTAGTGTTCTTTGATCGTTAATAACCAACCAATCATCCTTCTCAAAAAGATAATGTTTTTGTAAAAGAAAAATTATATTTCATTGATTTATCCGTCTTTTCTTCCACTCTTCCACCCAAAATATTAAAAAAAAAAAGAATTACAAGTGAATAAAAAGAATGAAAAATAAACTCTAAATGTCGACAAAGCTTTTTTTGTTTAATAAGTTCGATAAGGAAAAGCGTATCAGCTATCCTTGAATATGAATATTAAAGCAATAAAATGCTGAAGTCCTCAATCTGTTTTCCGTTGAACCCTGATAGGTTATTTTTTTGTAATTCATACGCAAAAAGTATCTAAATAAAATATTAAAACTTTAATTACATGTGTACACAATCATTCGCGAACCCTTGAATAAAAAATAGAACTTATGAACTCACGCATACAATAATACGAAACGACCGGCTGGTGGTTTTATTATCAGTGCGATGCTCTTATAAACCAACACACACAAATCACAGCCAAACCCATACCAACTAAATTTTGCACCTATACTGTGGAACCACGACTCGAACAATCTGAAAGGATATACTTAGCTGCTGAGCAAACTATGGCTTTTAGGAATGTGTATAAAGCTCTTCGATTGCGCCTTAGCCGTAAGATGTTTATATTTATGTTTTAATTTATATTCGCATGTGTGTGTTAAATGTTTGCAATTTTTTATTTGCGAGTGTATAGAGGTTTTGTTTCATTTTTTTTTGTGATTAGAATCTAAAATTACTTCCAGGCTGTCGTGCACTACTAAATTTCAGCCAATTGTTGGAGTTTTATTTGGGTTTTAGGTTGTAACTACCTCTGTTATTTTGTATACACCTTTTGAATTTGAGAATTATGAGGACTTTTATTTTGTTTCGGGCTTTTCTCGAATAAAAAAAACCAACTTCTGTACTATCGACTAGATCCTTAAATTGAAGCATGTAGCTGAAAATTATCGCGCAGTTGCAGAATACTCCTAGTCCTTAAATGTCAAAGTTTATTTTCCGAGAAATGAACGCGTGAGAAAGATAAGAGGGAGCATGAGGTACTCATGAACGAAACTATGTTAGCAAATGTATGCGACGGGACTTTTCATCAACCGAAGTTGCTTACTCACCGAAAACGGAAGCCAATCGGAAATAATAATTTTTTTTTATTCCATTTTATTCCATTTGTAATGAAATGACGGAGATTGGGTTGAGATTCCAGCAGACTCGGTTCAATAGTGTGATACAATGTTGTTGAGTCCCTCAAGTGGAAATTGTTTTGTTTTGCCTATTTCCTTCAATCAAGTTCAAATAAAGTGCTGTTTGGATCATCTGCTGGTTTCTTTTTGAAAGCTATTAAAACTCCGCTGTTCAATATTTGTTAATATTTTAAAAGAGTTCACTTCCCGATTATTTATGGTAACAAATTCAACTGTTTTTATTTAAGCCCATCCTGTCAACCTAATTTTGCAGTTGTAAATTGCTTGTGGCTCTATTTTGGTATTGTTTGTGGATTATTGAAGTAATAACGGCCCTTATAAGTTTCCCATAAAAAGATTCCATATTTGTCAAATTTTTAAGCACGTCATAACAGGCACTTCGAAAAGAAACCGACCGATGGTCCACAATTTAATTTTTCAGGTTTAGTACCGGTCCATCATCCCAAGTGAAGCAGTTGCCTACAGCAATGCTTTGTATTTATGACAGTTCTGCGAAGATACTCTATGTATTTTCAGTTGTGAAGCCTGCAACGTGCTTAACTATCGATGTCGCTACGGCTCGAATGCTCTCTTTGGAGCGCTTGTGTCCATTGAATTCTTCTGACCAGGTTCGCGTATCTGTGCAGCTCGTACAATTCGAAGGTAGTACGAGACCGAATAACACGCGAACGATTTTTTTCTTTTCAATTAACGTAGGGCAATCTTATCCATTCTTGAGATTATTCATGTGTCTGGGTATACATATATCAGGACCGAGATAAAGCCACATTAGTTGTTCCAAAGAAACAACGGTTGCTTGCAAGAAGTTTTTTGTTTGATCTCTGCGCTGGTGTCGTCGCCGGAGTGTATAGAGATACATATGTACCCAGGTAGACAATGTCTTTAAATTCTAAAATTTTTTTCTGGCGGTGGTAACCTTCATTTAGATACATCGGTGTAGTGTTGGCCATCAGCTCCTGAAGCTCCCGAAGATCCTGAATCTCTATTGGGCTTAGGTTTAGATATTGCTATCCTAACTTTGTTCCAGTAAGTTGAGCGGAAACGTTGGTTCTCTTTGTAAAAGTTGGCTCATTCTGCTTGACAGTGGTGCGCTTACACAGTCTGCGGAGTGTTCCAGCTTTATACATAGCTTCGGCATGTTAGTTTTACCCTAAAACTTTCAAACAACACTCCCACAATATCTTCGCTCTATTTCCTCGATCGCGCCCTTTTCCTTCTACGGAATCGGTTTTGGCCAATTTATTCTACTCGTATTTGTTGGCATTCTTTGTCGAACCCGGGATTTCTTTCTTTCAAAGCCAGTCCAAGGCCAATTTAGCCAATTCTGGCCACAAGGAATAAGTTATCAGTATTCATTGCAACGCTGCTACCAACATCATTTTCAAAAAAAGAAGTAATGACACCACATTTCAAGCCTCCACAGAGAAGGAATAACGAAGCCGATTGTTATTTTGCTTCAACTCCTGAGCGAGTTGGACCTTGTAAGCAAATAATCCGAGGTCTTTGTGCAATATTCTTCCTAGAAGAGTAGCTCAGCTCTGTGACGAGTTAAATAGAAGCAATTACTTTGTATCGATGCACCGGATGAGCACGCTGATAGCTTTTGTTACTGATGAGCATGACAGTTTCGCAAACTTTCTCTACGATTTAAAATTCTTTCAAATTTCACACATTTTCTGCACCACAGCTCTCACTTTAGGAATATATGTACATGTTTGTAATATTTTCCAGCGTTGTCGAACATAAACCAATCTATTTCTTACCGCGGAGGCTTCACACAACATCCCTGTCAATATATCTAGCGTGTCAGTGTTGCCAATGTCGAAATAGAATAATCACCTAGAAAGGAAAACAACCGATGGCTCCCCATTTATATAATTATATTCTTATTTTTTATCTGCGTTATAAACTGTGTGCAAAATAAGGTACTTTATGGAAATATTAAAAAAGGAGACGACTGGCTACCTATGTACATACATATGTATATGTATATCACTTACGAGTATGCATTTCGAGTTCCTTAAACTCAAATTATGGAACTAGAGTAACTTTGCATTGTTAAGACTGTTAAAAAATCCTAGAATGCAGGAATGAAAAAAAAATCTTCAATTTTTCAAAAATAAACCGGTGCTCATTAACGAATCCTTAAAACAAAGAAGTCATTTTGAAAGAATTATAATTGACCCAGTCAGGGGTGGTACAATTGCATGTGGCCTTCCTTTCACAGTTATTCACGCATTTGAACTTGCGACATTTCTACGAGTTCCAGTCCTCCCCATTACTTCCATTTATCCGTAGGGCATGTCACGTAATGAAGGTGCTAGTGTGTAGAATATATAAGACAGAGAATCTCAAATTAAGGAACGTTTTTATTTATTTATTCACAGAATGCAATGCGGAATAATGTAAAATGAATGCATGCGATTGAAAACAGAGTTGCCAATGTTAACTTGATTCACATGAAAAAAAATTGTCATTTACATTTCATTCAAAGAGTTAAAAATAATCCAAAGAAACAATGTATTTCCACATGACTAGGACCTATAATCAAATTTAGGTAACGTGGCTTAGTTGCCGCCGTATAATCGTCTAAAAATATTCCGACTAATTAAGTAATTTAATTAGTCCGAGAGCAGACGTACATACGTGTAGATACGCACCGCTTATAATAATTTCTTTAAGAATATAATTATTGGATCAAACTGCATATATTTATGTATGTATAAATAGGCAGATCCCAAAAAGGATTATTCTTAGCCGTGTCATAAAAAAGTCTATACATGTACATACACACATACACACATGTACCAAACGCCCGTATACACAGTTTGCCAAGTTCATTAGATATAAATTCAAGGCCTCCTTATATGGTTGTGCCTATGGGGGTTTCGCAAACCCTCATTCTACTCTCTCACGTAGTAGTACAACGCTAAAAAAAATGTCCAACGTCTAACACAATATAAGTATAGGGCGCATAATAAACAAATATAAATAACATGCACAAGAACGGTGATGTGAGAATAACAAGTTAAAGCAAACAACCACCCTTGCAGAGGCGTCTCATTTGAGTGTGTAAATGACCTTAGGTTGGCTGTTACACATCCTGTGTTCGTCTCAGATGTCAGCCCAACTATTCAGGCGCTATCGATTGAATAGGTTTATTTCCGGTTATTTTGTAGCCTCACAGAGCGAAAGAGTGAGACTTTTTCATTGAAACATTGACAATGGCCATTAGAAAGTTTACATAAGTAGAATAGAATAGGTTTTACCTAAATCGATGAGAATACATACATATATATGTAGATATGTGTCAACCTCCCTAAGAGATTGCCAATATTAGTCAAGGTTGATTCGGTCGATAACGATTAGAGTAAAGGTTGGATAGATCTTCTTCCGTACTTCATCAAGAGATTGAAACGTAATGTGTTGTTGATTAAATTTAATGAAGTCATGAAAGACCTCAAAATATTGGAATAATTAAAGCGTGTTTCAGTAAGAGCGCCGAATTTAGTTTTTGAATTAAACACGTGGTAATATTTTTATTTTATTCTAAGGTACAAGTGTTGCAATTAAGTAAATAACATCAAGAAAATGTCAGACAAATGCATCCTATGCCTCTGCCGGAAAAGTTTTGCTCTTTTGATGAAATTTTCGAACCCATCGTTGGATCACTGATTTAAGCTTCGAAATTATTTATCGAGTATTGACGTACATACTTCAAAAAACCTCGAAATACATTAAAAAAAAAAGAATTCGCGTGGTGGCCAATTTTTTCAAAAATTACATTTGTTTTGCGCATAGTGTAATAGGTTGGATTTACATGTCTCTAAGACAAAAATCTATCTATTTACCAGATGAATTCTCTGTGGTACCATTTCAAGTGTACCTATTACTTTTTGCTACTTCTATTTCCTACAAGGTTTTGGAAGTTTTATATTTTCATTCTCTGATATTTTTTGTATTGTACTTTGAGAGATAAAAAAAATCTTCTTTGACTGTATCCACGTCAAAAAATGATTCTGTTAAAAAATTTGTCAAGTGTGGTACTCGTAGCTACGTAGCAGTTTGTAATTATTTTTCAATACAAAAGCTGACTGCGCGTTCAGTCGGAGCTTTTATCCGGACCTTTTAGGTTTTGAATTATCGAACCAATTTTAGTGAAATTAGTTTTTTTTTTTTGGATTAGAGAAAGGGATCGATAAGTCATCAAATGAAAATTTTATGTAGCTGAGCGACGCGTACCCAGATGATGGTGATGGAGAAGATTTATTTGAAGAAAATCATGAAGCGAACCGATTGAAGGAATTAGCGATGTTTCTAGTTCTCTCAAGATATTTTAAAAGACCAACAGCAGACCTAGATTTATTAAAAGTATGAACGGCATCAGGGTTGGGACCATCCAAGAAACATTTGTGGAAACTAATTTATCGAACTGCTCTGTACTAGTAAATGAAACTTGAGGCGCACAACTATTCATGAAATTTTCCATTTTATCATTTGCTCCTTACAAGTAACCAGTTCTGTCTATAATGCTAGCTCTGCACAAAACTTTTTGAAGGGTAATTATTCATAGGATACGTATCATCATCATGGAGGACAGAAAATGTTGCAATCATGCAGCAAACTGGTGGTCGAAAAGAAGCCTATCCAGTGGCTGGTGTAAGGAAATCCATGAAATTTCGTGAAACTCGTACCTATGCTCATCTATAATAAAAGTCATCTGGGTGCTCTATCGATGCGCAACCGATAGCTCGAACGAAATATACGAAAGCATTATTGATGCTTCCCAAAGGGTGCGTTAGAACTCAAGAACCTCAACTCGTCACAGAGCTCAACTTCGAATTATTTGCTTGTAAAGCCCAACAACATTCAAGAGATGAAGCAAAATGACTATCCGTTTCTCTGAGTTCATTTTTAAATGAGTTGGCATGGCAGTTGACGTCGATTTTCGGAAATCATTTTTTCAACAGGCGAAACTCACTTTCATCTCGGAGGCTACGAGGAATACTGTAGGATATGTGGTTCTGAAAATTAACACAGTCATAGAAAAGCCTATACTTCCTCAAGGAGTGAATGTTTGGTGTGGGTTTTTGAAGATGAAATTGAAGCTGGCAACAATGTTACGGTGTGGGCGCCGTGGCTTAGTGATTAGTGCTATAGATTGCTGAGCGAGAAGTTCGAGGTTCGAATCCCATAAAACACAAAAAATTCTTCACGGTCCCACCTCTCGCGCATATCTGAAAAATGTCCCAGTGTAAAATCTGTCAAGAGAAAGCTTCATTGTACATGGAGTGAGGCATAGCTAGTAGCACGTGTTGCAGAGTAACCATAAAAGATTTGTAATCCTGCCTATGTACGTATTAAAAAAACTGTCCATTAACCCTGTTCTTAGCGGTTTCGGACACACCTTGGCCATCGTGCAACTAAGAATATTTTTATGGGGAATGGTTGAGGCCCGTTGTTACTTCAACGACCACATACAATTGACAGACTCAAGGAAAACATCAATTGAGCTATTAGCAAAATAGAGCCGTAACAATCCAATCTAGTCGCGTCAGGTGTTTGAATGAAATTGTTCTAGATAAATAATCGGAAAGTATATTCTCTTAAATAGAGTAACAATAACTCGGAGATATTGGACTTTCTAGTTTTAAAAATAAAATAAAATCATTTTTGAGTATAAATTTTACTTTGACTTATGAGTACAACCGCTGCCGAAACAGACCGTATTCTTTCCAAAGCCTACCTTCACGCAGGCATTATATAGTGTTATACATGTACTATTTTTCGAGCGAAAATATTTTAGCAAAATATTTAGAAGTCAACTTTATGAGCAATGCTTCCATACACTGCCTCCTTTATTTTCTTAGAAATCAAACTTTGTTTCGAAGCTATTCACGTCGAGGATTGAGCTTTATACTAAAAAGATCATTAGAATCGAAGAAGAAGACCTTTAAATGATGTTAACCATGTTCACTTCTTTTTCTTAATTTCTTCAAAATTGTTTTTCTGATAAAATGTATTCAAATTCGAGAATGCGATTTCTAAAGGCTTCAAGCAATCGTCCACTAATCTCAAAATTCTACGTTAAGTTTTCTTCAGTACTGTCAATTGCCCAAGTTGCCCATAATAGGCGATGCGAACGGAAGCGATTTACACAGCTGTTAAATTTAAGTGTCAAATTTTCGTACGAAAGAGCGAATGGTTTCGCTCACGTAAAAGTGAACGAGAACTTGACCAATCTAAGCAAGGAGCTATTATGGGCGTATAATACAAGCTCTTTATGTTCGTGCAGTCACGTACGTCGACGTACCATTCTATTATTATAGTTCGGATTTAAGTGGCAAGATATCATTCTACTTATTTCGATCAAATATTAAATTGCCATGCCTATTTGCTAAGGTCAGGGTATTAAGATAGGATATCATACTATCTGTTAAAATCTGTATTTTTTTGTGTACTTTTTTTAAACAAAGCTTCCTTCGCACTTATGTATGTACCTCCTGATTTTCATCCTTGATATCATATAAAAGCGCTGTCTAAAGATGCGCCCAACCTGTTGCAAAGGGGTTACGCAATTCTTTAGGGGAAGCATTTCAGAGCACCAACTTTAATATATCGCTTCCCCCTTACCTGTCTGTCTATAAAGTTTTCTTCATACGGCTCACCAATTGAATGCAATAAATTTATATTTAAACTACAATACGGCGAAGGGGTTAACAAATCTGACACTCTTGCATGTGAGTCAACGACACAAGTTCTATTTACGATATTTACGATAAATTTTAGTTTTTAAATTCACGCAATTTGCAATATAACACATCATGTAATGTGTTTTTATTAATTTTTGTATTTGCAGACGATGATGATGCAACAACATCCGGTGTAACACTCGATGACATAGAGAAGCGAGTTATAGTCATAAATAGGCCACAACTACAAAAGTTCTGCAGTAATCACATATCAACTGCAAAGTATAGGTGAGTTTGTTCGACTGCATCCTGAAATCCTCAAATTATCAATTTAATACAATCTTAATTGTTTTTTTTTTTTACAGTTTTATAAGCTTTTTACCTTCGTTCCTTTTTGAACAATTTAGACGTTATTCGAATTGTTTTTTCCTATTAATTGCATTACTACAACAAATTCCTGATGTATCGCCAACGGGTAGATATACAACGTTAGTTCCATTAATATTTATCTTAACAGTGAGTGGGGTAAAGGAGATCGTAGAGGATATTGTAAGCAAAAAAAATGAAAAATAAAATATGCGAGGTAAAATGTAATGTAATTTTTTTCTTAAATTTTTCCTAGAAACGTCATAGAGCCGACAATGAAATTAATCACAGACATGTGGAAACACTACGAGGGGGTACATGGAGTTTGGTACGATGGCAGGAGTTATCTGTGGGAGACATTGTCAAGATACAGAATAATAAATTCTTTCCAGCTGATTTACTTTTACTATCATCGAGGTAATTTCAGCAAAATTGATTTTAAATTTTTTTTTTGCATGTGTTCTGCTTCGCTTTTTCATTTGATAAACGATTATAAACTTAAACGCGACATTAGATTGTTTTGCTTAAGCCTATATCTTATTCAACTGTTCATTAAGTTGATCTTTATATTTAATATTTATGTGGGGAACTCAGTTAATAGTTTTGAATGCAAAAATTTTTACACCGCTTCAAAAAAAAAAAAAAAAAAAAAACAAAGACACCATTATTCATTATTACGCTGCCACAAAAACTGTACGTAAGGACTATAAGGATAAGAGATAAGAGCATAATGACAATGGTGAACGAAATGTACACAATACAAAAATACAAATACCCGGGCCAGGGCCTAGCTTCTCGCGAGCATTTGTGTTGTGCGTGATGTATTTTTTCACACATGGAAGGGACCTACAGTTTAGAGCCACATCCGATAGAAGCTTTGAGAAGCTTTGTACACAATACCTGCGACAATATTGACTGAATCTCAACTAACTGACAACTATGTAGATAGAACACTAAGCGATTAGGATGTTTGGGAATCCCAAACAAGTGGGGAGTCTACGTACGTATTCTACGCGATGGCCATCTTATTTTTAACTGTCGTTAATCTTCGAATATGCGTTCACAGAAGTTGTTTCAAATGTTTTGTATGCACTTAAACACTAAAAAGCGCCAGAAATTTTTGGGTAATCTCGCCCTAGAAGCGGTGGGTTGCGCGCTGGACTACCGGAAAACACCAAATAGATTTTTCACGGTTCCACTTCTCGCGAATGTGTGACAAACGTCTGAGAGCAAGAAACTGTTCTGTGTTTAGACAAGGTTTTAAACTGTAGGTCCTTTCCATATGTGCGAAAAAAAATAACAAGCACAACACGAGTGGTTGCGAGAAGGTAGTTGGACCTACGTGGCCCAGGGCCTATGTGGATTGTCAGGATGGGCTAATCTCATCAATAAAGTAGCAATCACTGAATAGTATTGAACAGTATTGTCTTAAAAACATTTTCAAAAAGAAAGAATATAAGCCATCCGATAACAAATAAGAACTTTTATATACTAAAGGATAGAAAGGCGGTACTTGAAATCAATACTTACGAATTAATCCCAAATCTAATTTCGGGCTGTTAACAACAGCTCACACAGTAGCCACCGCAATCAGAGTGCACCTCATTTGGGTTCCAAGACACAGTGGGCATGAAAACATTAAAGCGTTGAATATCTAAGCTAAAAGAATCCGCATCAAAATTTGAAATTATTATGAATTCTGCAACATAGCAATAAACACTGTTAAGAACTATATTAGAAAGTGGATACCAAAAGAAGCCAATCATTACTTAATGGAAACTAAGAGTTACAGAACTTTATGTCGTACTTACATATCCCGACAGAAGAATAAAACGAGTGCGTAAGCACCCGCACAGGTTTCTTAACTCTTCGCAACATATGCACATGTAATGCTGAACCAGGACGAAATACAGCAGATCGCTTACTTTGCCATTGTAATTATCTTATCAGATCTAGTCACCATTATCTAGGATATTATTATGTTGAAGCAAATAATCTAAACTTATCGTTATCTTATAAGAATGCGTAAACAAACTTTTTTTTGTGAAAACTTGCACCGCAAAATTTCTAACAAATACTCTCTTCCTCAGTGAACCCCAGGGAATGTCATTTATTGAAACAGCCAATTTAGATGGTGAAACAAATTTAAAAATCCGCCAAGGTGTCCCGACAACGGCGAAACTCCTGGAAACAAAAGATCTCCTTTACTTTCATTCGATTATTGAATGTGAACTTCCGAATCGTCACCTCTATGAGTTCAATGGAGTTCTTAAGGAACAAGATAAACCGTAAGTTAAATCCTTAAACTAATCAAATAAACAAGATATGATAATTTTTTTTTTTGTTTTTAGTGCTGTTGCTCTTGGTCCGGATCAAGTGTTACAACGTGGCGCTGTTCTACGTAACACATCTTGGGTATTCGGTATCGTCATCTACACCGGTCACGATACGAAACTTATGAGAAATTCTACCTCAGCACCATTAAAACGTTCAACCGTTGACAGACTGACAAACACACAGATTTTAATGTTATTTTTAATTTTAATTGTTCTTTGCCTATCAAGTGCCGTTTTTAATGTACTCTGGACAAGTAATCATTTCAAATCCGATTGGTATCTTGGAATTGATGGTGAGTTGATATAATATTTATGCAACATGATATAATATATAACTCAAGTCATCATTCTCATATACGAGAACAATGTAAAATGTTCTCGGTCTAGCAATTAAAGCTTGTTTTGTCTAGTTTAAAAATGCAATTATTTTTTTTTTTAGTTCAATGAAAGGTATTGAAAATACCCATCGACGGTTTTTATCACGTCTCCATTGGACTCAAAACTTTTCAAACCAGAAATCTTTTTGTTCAGTTGGTCCAGAAGACTTCTTTAGTATTTGCCAGTTATTGTTTTAATCTTTTGAAGTTACCTAATAAAATAATTCTTTTTGCTTCTAATAAAACATTAGCCACGAGCTTTCCGGCAGTTGAGATCGACTTCGCATTTTTTGGTGCAGTCAGCGGCTTCCACCCAATGTTATGATTGGTGTTTCATTTCATGCGTACAGTGAGTGGCAAGCCCACGATAGTAAAAATGTGCGGACAAAATAGGTTGCGTTTCTTTTAAAAAGTCAAAACATCACGCACACTTTTAATCACTAATCTCCAATACCATATTGGGCAATATTCTCGATATTTTCATCTGTTGCAGTTTTTGTTTGTCCTTTACGTGGATATCCAGGAGAAGTTCAATCGCCCATTTTTTCATAATTGAAAATACAGGAGCAAACTCCTCTTTCGTTATTTTCAAATAAAATTTTACAAAAGGTCTTCATTACATAATATTTGATGGAAGAATATAAGAATATAAGAATATAAGACGTGCTAGTAAATACTAGTGCTTTTAAACTTCAATTCAGCGATTAAAAATTTTTCATTATGTGTGGCGTTTTCAATATACATATGTACAAACACAAACTTTTGACGCAACAGATGGTACGTGGTAGAGGGCCCAGCTTCTCGCGGCCATTCGTGTTAATTTTTTTACATAAATCAAAATGACCTAAAGTTTTAAGTCACATCAAAAATGCAATTTTAGAAGCTTTCTCTTGACAGTTTTTACTCTCGGACGTTTGTCAGACATTCACGAGAAGTGGGGCACACAATATGTTTATTGTGTGAAACTTCACGCTCGTTAATGTGACATGTGTATCAACATTACAGAAAAGAGTGATTGATAGCAATGACCTGTGCTATGTCGAAAACTTTGTACTTTGTCCTCGTATTATTATGGAGTTTACTGGTATTTAAAAAGATTTAAGAACCGCGGGAACAAATCAAAAATATTATATCTATCTTGAATAGCATTGTGCCTCTAATATTCTTTTTTGTAAAATGTGATTTTTCTCTAATTTTCTACTTGCAGATGTTAAGAGCAAAAATTTCGGATACAATCTTCTCACGTTTTTTATTTTATACAATAATTTAATTCCGATATCTTTGCAAGTTACACTTGAGTTGGTGCGATTTATACAGGTTAGTATCGAATTTGATCACACATAGACATAAGTATGTATATGAGTAGTAACCGGTATTTGGAATTTTTAGGCTATTTTCATTAATTATGATATTGAAATGTATCATGAGGAGTCAGATACCCCGGCAATGGCGAGAACATCAAATCTAAACGAAGAACTTGGCATGGTTAAGTATATCTTTTCCGATAAAACAGGCACACTAACACGGAACGTAATGGAATTCAAGAGATGTTCTATAGCACGTTATGTATACAAGAACGAAAGGACACCCGAACAGTCGCTTTTAGTGCAAGTAAGTAGTTCTTAAAAAAATATTTTTATGCTAACCTTCAACATTAAGTACAAGGAATATCTAAACCGAAATGTGTTTTACCACTTTAGTGAAAGTTTCCCTTCACTGGGTCTTGTTAAGAATGAGCATCGTTTCCTTACTCCCTTTAAAGACTTTGATTTCATCAATAGGTCTTGTAACTTGTCGGTTTCTTCATTTCAGTTCACATCTTCACTGAGACTGCTAGTCAATGTTTCGTAAGGTTTTAAATATTTTTTTAGCTTTTGAGCTTGCTTTGGAAATGCCAAACCAATTTTGAACTAATTGAGTGTGAGCTTGTCGCTTTAGCGTCAACTTCACTGCCTGAAATTGTTGCAATGACTTACTTGCGGGACTTTCTGTCAACTTTAATCTGAACAAACGTTCAGAATGTCTTAGACTCAGATAAATACTCGAAATTCTTTCCGATTGCTCCGAGCATTTTTTTCCCACCCAATGCTGTGACGAAGTGTTCAATAAATTACAGTTCAGTTACAATCTTGACGGGAAACGGGACGGTTTAATTTTTGTACGCTAACCTGCAGATACCGACTTTTTGCTAATGGAACATTAAAATGTAGTGGGCGTCGTGACTCAGTGATTACTGCGTTGGACTACTGCGCGGAAGTTTGAACGTTCCAATCCAAGAAAATACCAAACAAATTTTTTACTTTTCCACCTCACGAATGTCTCACAAACGTCCGGGAGTAATAACTGTCATGAGAAGGCTTCTCAATTCGACTTTTAATTTCACATACGGTCTGTTGCGCCAAATATTTCTATTTGTATTTGTATCACTAAGATGTGATTTATTCCATTCTATTTTGCTATACGTTACAGCTTTTGTTAACTCCATCTTTCTTTTTTTTCTAGAATATTTTAAAGAAACACCAAACTGCTCCGATTATCAGGGAATTCATGATTCTTCTTGCTGTTTGTCACACCGTAATCCCGGAGAAAAATGATGACGGCTCAATCACTTATCATGCGGCTAGCCCCGACGAACGAGCTCTCGTGGATGGTGCCAAACGTTTTGGTTTCGTCTTTGATACCCGAACACCTAATTATGTTGAGATCGATGCTTTGGGTCGTAGAGAACGTTACGAAATCTTGAATGTTCTCGAATTCACGTCGACACGAAAGCGTATGTCTGTCATAGTACGAACGCCAGAAGGTGAGATCAAATTATACTGCAAAGGCGCTGACACAGTCATCTATGAGCGGCTATCACCCGATGGTCAAGCATATCGTGAAGTAACTCTTCGTCACTTGGAAGAGTTCGCTGGGGAAGGCCTACGAACTCTTTGTTGTGCTGTTTCGGTAATCCCAGAAGAGGTTTACGAAGAGTGGAAGGTAACCTATCACAAGGCATCTACTTCGATGCAATATCGTGAAAGGAAAGTGGAAGATGCAGCCAACTTGATTGAGAACAATTTAATGCTGTTAGGAGCTACAGCTATTGAGGATAAACTGCAAGATGGTGTCCCAGAGACAATAGCTTCTCTGCTAGAGGCCGGCATTTACATATGGGTTTTGACAGGTGATAAACAAGAGACCGCTATTAACATTGGCTACTCTTGCAAGCTAATATCGAATTCTATGGATCTTATTATCTTGAATGAGGATAGTTTAGATGTAAGATGGGTTCGCTTGTCATAATAGCAAGCAATAACTTGTTGTGTTTTTCGCAGAATACTCGAGATGTTATTCACCGACACTGTGGAGACCTGAAGAATTCCGATGCGAAGGGGTGCAATGTGGCCCTTATTGTGGATGGGAAAACGCTTAAATATGCTCTTACCTGTGATCTGCGTCGAGACTTTTTAGAACTATGCATAGCATGCCGTGTCGTGATCTGTTGTCGTGTCTCACCAATACAAAAGGCTGAAGTGAGTTGAAGTTGAAATTAGAGACTGGAGAAAAATATAGTGGTCTTATTTGCTGCGTGTAAAACTTTTAGGTAGTTGATCTAGTAACAACAAATACAGAGGCTGTGACTTTGGCTATAGGAGATGGAGCTAACGATGTGGCGATGATACAAAAAGCCCATGTAGGTGTCGGTATTTCTGGCGTTGAAGGCTTGCAAGCTGCATGTGCATCTGATTACTCTATCGCACAGTTTCGGTACCTTCTGCGACTGTTGCTGGTCCACGGTGCATGGAATTACAGTCGGATGTGTAAGTTGATATTGTACAGTTTCTACAAAAACGTTTGCCTGTACGTCATTGAGTTGTGGTTCGCTATTTATTCGGGATGGTAAGTAGAAGTTTTAAAGTCTTCGATTGTAACTTCATTATACATTACACGACATAGGTCTGGACAAATTCTCTTCGAGCGCTGGACAATCGGTTTGTATAATGTTGTATTCACAGCGTTGCCTCCATTCGCTATGGGCCTTTTTGAGAAGGTCTGCTCAGCGGAAACGATGCTAAAATATCCAGCTTTATACATACCCTCACAAAATGCCAAACTGTTCAATGTCAAAGTGTTTTGGGTGTGGATTTTCAATGCTCTGCTACATTCGGTGCTGCTCTTTTGGCTACCAATGCTGGCTTATAAATCTGAAGTGATATGGGGTGATGGCAAGACTGGTGGATATCTTGTGTTAGGAAATATGGTTTACACGGTAAGTAGATACTGTGTAAAATTTAAACTCTGTCTGCATCTTCACAATTTGTAGTATGTCGTTGTAACTGTATGCCTTAAAGCTGGGCTATCAACGAATTCATGGACGTGGCTTACACACTGTTCTATTTGGGGATCAATCGTTCTGTGGTTTATATTCATGATTGCATACAGTAATATTTGGCCGACACTACCGTTTGCCGCCGTTTTCCGTGGAATGGATCGTATACTATTTTCGTCGCCAATATTCTGGATGGGATTATTCTTAATACCAATTACGACATTGCTGGTCGATGTTGTTTTTAAATTGTACGACTGACAAACATCTAAATATGTATTTAGAGAATGGCAATAGTGACTGGTTTTTGTTTTTTACAGAATTCACAATACAGTTTTCAAATCTCTAACAGAAGCCGTGCGAGAATCAGAGATTAAACTACGTGATCCAGGACATGTAATGCATCAAGCAAGATCATCGTGAGTAGTGTTTTTTGAATTGAAATATTTCTTTGAGACTTTTTTTCTTTCCTTTCCTGTTAAATAATTTTAATTTCAAAACTTCCTCAAAACTTCCCTATTAACCACTTTTCATGTTTGCTTAAGAGTTGCAAGTATTTTTAAACTTTTAGAGCTAGAAGATGCTTTTAGATGAAAATTATTGAAAATTTTGCATAAATTGTTTGCTTCTAAGGGGATTAGTGCGCATTATTTTAAGAAATTTCACGACTATGCCATACATGCATGTACATATATACATAGGAAGATTTTTAGCGGTCTCAAATTCAATTACTCCTCAGAAATTAAAATAGATTAGTTTTTAAAAGATTCTGATTTTAGCAGAGCTTTCTTTATGGTGAATGCGGTGATTTTCAGTTTTCACTTTCAAGGCATATTGATGAGAACCTTGTTGTATAGTTCTTTGAAATTATTCTTTTGCTTTTGTGGATGAATGTCTTGACTTCTTTCGGTACTCTCTTGTAGCGGTCTATCGATAACTAATAGAACAAATTTATTTTCCAATCTTTTTGTGTGTTTTTCTTTGTGACAGTTTATTCTTGTTGTATTCAAAAAGGTCCTGCACATAATTACAGTACCCCGCCAAAAAATTATAAACAATTTCATGGTTTTTATCTTTTTTGCAAAATATGGTATTTGTTGTCTAGTTGATATAAATCGTCCATTCTTTGTATTGTATGATATTTGTTCTGTGCGTGCCACTCAGGAGAATCTCCACTATGGTATTCCAGGAGAATTTCAGCACTAAAAGTGCCGCTATGCACACTAATAATGATAGAGTTGTAGTGATGATACTTGCATACTGCATTTTTTTTACCCTGTCGTGTTCATAATTTTATGGCGGGGTACTGTACTTAATGGCTATCATGTGTGAACCTCTAAGCAGCTACTTACATAGACGATCGAGGCAGCACTCGTCTGCGAAAGTTTCATTATTTCTTTCTAGTGAGAAGTTAAGGGCTGTGGTGAGTTTTCCTCGTCTGCGCGTTTTACTCCAGTGGCGCTAGAATTATAGGCATCGGTAGAAGGCATCATTTACTAAAAGCGTTTTTAACGAGGCTTGCACAGAGTTTGACAGAGGCGCTAGGGGCTTGAACATAAAAAACTACGATCTGGACTTAACAATACTTGGTATCTGATAGCTGTAAAACGGCTATATGTATTTATTTTTTGCATTTGCGAAAAAAACATTTAGCAAGAAAAAAGCTAAGCATTTGTTGCAATATGAATAACATTTATCGAGCTACATGACTACTCTAAATGATTTTTTTTTATGTGTAACACAATGTTTTCACCTACGATAAGTATGAACATGGCAAAAGCAAAGATTTAATAACCACAGGAATAATAAGAAGAAAAGTCATACATTTTTTTATTTTTTTTGGGCAAGTTCCTAGAAATTTCACCTTTTCCATTTTTCTTTTGCATATTAGATAAGACAATGAATTCCTGGTATTCTGAATTTTGCTTCCTGAATTCTCTCTTATAGCCTTGGTAACGTTTGCAGTTGTGTGGTTTACTCCAGCTTCTTTATTTTTCTCCACTGAAAGAAATCGAATGGTGTCTGCAGAAAAACACTAAAGGGTGTCTATAAATGTCTATATGTTGTTTTTCTTTTATGGAGTGAATTTGGTCCAGTGATATAGGTTGTGGATGTTAGTCACCCCACTGCGCATAAATTGAGTTTAATTTAGCAATAGCTGACAACTTCAAAACTTTCGAATATGGCTCTAAACTGTAGGTCCTTCCATTTGTATGAAAAAATATAGCACGAACAACAACGAGCCCTGGACCACATACGGTCTGTTGCGCCGTAATCGATTAAAAGTATTAATTATTATTACCGTTTTAAACTTTAATCAATGCCATTATTTATGGAATACAACATCGGTTAAATGGCCGTCATACGAATTGTTGCAAAGTTCGATCATTGTGAGGTAACCTTCTGGTTTGGCTGCATTGCGGACATATCTTCTTGGATGCTGGTTTTTAAGTCGTATGAATCTTAGCATAGTCCCTCAAAAATACATATTGTAAATCCAACGAGTTCATATCACACATTCACGGTGGTCAATTGATGTTGCCAAATCTTGAAATTAAAAGGTCGGAGAACATTTCGTGCAACAGAGCCAGACAAATTTGTCTGTGTTGTTCTCCGATTTGAAATTCCTGTTTCATTTTCTGTTTTAGGTCGAAGCAATCAATTTTTATAGCCATGTCGGTATGTTTGTTTTAAGAAAATGTTTAATCGTTATGAAAAGATTGCATAGCATTCAATCTGATTGCTTTGTGGTAAATTTAACATCAAACAGTCGATCTGATTTGTCTGGATGGGTCTATTTTGTTAAGGATTCAGAATTTTTGCTTGTCTTCTGCCAAAAGTTTGTCGTGTGCTCAAATCGCTTATTCATAACAGCCTAAGCGAATTAGGTCCTGTGTAGTGTTATCTATCTATAGTTATCATCGCAATCAACACTGCGGCTGAATATAAAATATACAAATAAATAGGGAAAGTAAGTTCTTGTACGTATTTATAAGCAAGGGGCTTAATTTCATCGAACAAAAATATTAAAAATTTGTTTAAAGTGAGAATGTTGACAGCCTTGATAAGGGAAACGTCTTATCAAAATCAATTCTATAAACTTGCGATTTTTAAACTAACATCTTTACCAATACCGCTACCCTCTTTTCAATATTAAAATTTTGTATTTTGTTTACGTTTTTTTCAAAAGTGAATCAAATGATTTTGTAAAATATTGGTCAGGTGTTTTTTTTTTTATAGTAATCACTAAAATTTAAAAAGGCACTAATTTGTCTGCATGCGTGCAAACTATTTGCAATTTTATTTTTTTACTGTTGTTGGTGAATGTGGTTTTTGTTTTATATACATACATATAAAGGGTATTTTTGTACAAACAAAAAAATTATATGAATATTGGATAAGTTCAGCTTTTGTTGCGGGCGGTATAGAGAAAACTGATACGAACTACAATCGAAATGGTCATCCTCCTTAATATAAAAAAAATAAAACAAATATACATCAGGTGGTTGAGTAACATGTAAACGGGGTTACATTTACATATAATTTTAATTAGATAAGTAAGTGCATACATACATAAATAATGTTAATCATTATTACATCATCATATCGTTAACGGGCTTAGAAGGCCAAAAGACATTGTGGACGCTACTATTTTTTATTGTTTTTGCTACTGTTAACAACAATCATATTACATTTGTCATATCTAAATCTAATCTAAATTTAGTGAAATTATTTTGTGTTACGCCAGTGAAGTAAAGTGTACTTTTAATTTTTGTTATTGTGAATAAGAACCTTAAAAATTTGCTTTAAAAAATTGGCTAGAGAATACTTTTCAGTAAGTAAGCATTCATTGAAATTAATAAATTTTTGTGTAAAATTTTTAAGTAAGTCTCGATATCAATGTATTAGCTAAAACTCAACCGACTTGCATTCACCTTTTGTCAACATGGAAATATGTTACGAGGAGTGTTTCTATATTTAGGCTCTTTTATAGTATTATTTTGTTGTTAAGTTTAAATTGTCTTACAGGAAAACACATAGTATTCGCATCAATATTGCGCAGAATCTGAATAAAGTCATATCAATTTAACTTTGAATATTGACAGGTTACGTAGGCACTTTCAGCCTACAAAGTTCTAAAAAATAAAGATCCGATCGATCCAGAAACACATACTACCATTTAATTTTCTTCTTAGGAAAAAACTTTTTGGTATTTTCTTGGATCCGAACCTCGAAGCTTTTGCGCAGTAGTCCATTGCACTAAATACTGCGCCACGGTGGCCACTACATATTATTTGGCAAAGGTATTGTCTCGGCTTTGGAGGCTGTCCCAAATCTATTTAGATGTCTCCTACTCTCCTTTTCACTACATTGTTCTACAAAACATATGCCAAAGACCTTGCCATTATATGGAATGTTCGCTACAAACTCTTGTAGTTTTCAATTTTCGTCACTACTTCTAGAAGTCTGTGCGGTATTGTCAGGGGTTCTCCTGGAATTACCTTCCATTCCAAAAAATGTTTACCAAGATTGCTGTTAAATAGAACGTAGTCGAATTGTGTGCTTACATCTCCACGTTTGTAGGTAATAAGATGTACCTTTTTCTTTTTGCAGCATGTATTAACTTTTTTCAGATTGTAGGCGTTGGCTATCTTCATTATAAATCTACTTTTTTCGTTGATTTGGCCACATATCCAGCCTAGTCTTCATACATGGTAAATTTACCAGAATGGCTTCTTGGATCGCCAAAGATGATTGTGTGTTCGCTGATTGGTAGGCTTTGCAAAGTTGTTCAAAGAAATTAAGCATCCAGTTTGTGGTAAATATGAGGGTTGCAAATATTTTTTTCCAACTTTGATATAGAGGTAGTGCTAGTAAAGTAGGAACTAGTCTGGTAACAAAGTCAGTAACCGAGATGTTGTAAGAAATAATGTACATTCGAATCAGCTGTCCATTGAAAACTAAATACGTAAAAGAAACATACAATCCAGATCCATGTCCATAGTCGGCCGTTGTATCTGGACTAAGTTTGTAATGCAAATACAAGAGACTCCTTGATGGCTAGTTAAGCTTGCTATAGCTACTGCGCAAGATGTAGAAATATATCATAATATTTGTAACAATTCCACATGGGTATGGGCGAAATTCAAATATAAGTCGATAAATATGTGTTTTTTTGTGCAATTGTAGTGAAAAATTGGCCAGACAACATATCTACTAATTGCAGGTTCATTACTTGTAAATTTTACCTTCATCACTTGTCCCGTCCAAAATTTACTTCTCCTTTTTTTGCTCGTCTGTACAAAAGATTACATTACAAGTTAAGAAGAAAATGAGCTTTAATAAATTTTTCGAATAAATAAATTTTTCCAGCTTTAAACTTCGTCGCCTTGTTTCGATTACAACTTTTACGTACGACGAACTAAGAACATTCTAACTCAACAGCTTTTGAAACCGCATTTTGATTTCCTATCTACTTTACATTTAGCAGTTTTAGATTTTAGTTTAATAAAAGGTTTATTTTTTCTTAAAAAAAACAACAACAAATAATGTAAATACTATTAATTTTGTTTTTTTTTTTATAATACATTCATATTTCGAAATAAACTTTACTTACGAACACTTTAACATGACTGTTATCGTTTATTTTTTACGTATTTGTTCTTCTGTTTCACAAAATTAAGGAAAGGTAAACTTTTCTTTGTAAATACAATAAAAATGAATGCATTCATAAAAAATAAAGTTTTTTTTAACAATTAATATTCACAAGCAATATTAGAAGGTCATTTTTACTTCACAGTGTGTGCAAAGTTTTTTTTTCTCTTATAAGATAGTATAAACTAAAATTGTTAATATTTTTAAACAAAAAAAAAAAAAAAAAACATATATTTGTCACAACGAAAAACAAAAAAATCAAAATGCTTTATTTAGCTATGTATGTAGCAAACAAAAATATTTGTTCTTTCTTTTCATCCATTTAGAAAAGGTATTCCGATTGCACTATCATGGAGGAAGCTGAACACAGTTGAACCGCAAAATTCGGTTACGAATTCGAATATAACAGTTGAAAATATCGAGAATCACGAGGATGCTAACGATTGGAAGACGACATCCACATCGACGACAATGACAACATTGCATATCTGATAAAAAAAAAGAAAAACGAACAGAAACACAAAAATTGTTTTATTTTATACGTAATTTTTTAGTTGTACTAAAATTTTAGTACAACGTGATACTAACATAACAACTTATCGATAGGTAAACGAAAACGTCATACACTCAGGAAAGACAATCTAGAAAATAATATATGTATGTAAATCCTAGTATTATAGTATATTGGATGTTTAATAGAGTTTTTATATATTTGACTGTGATAAATATATGTACATATATATATATGCATATATACACCTGTGTGCAAAATAATAGATATTTATGTATGTATGAATAATAGCAAATAACAAAGTAGATGTTGAAAATAGATTTAAAATTACAAATCATATCTTCTTCGTTGCAACTTAACGCTCAAATTTTAGTTTTAGGACATAGTTTTTGAATCATAGTCCTTTAAATTATTTAGTTTTGCCTAAGCTTTTTATCAGCCGCCTTTGCAAGTCGCGGTATTCCAAAAACTGTATGAAATATCAAAATCAGACTTATTTAACTTTACCGTACCTGGCCATATTATTAGATCAAAAAAAAAAAGTTCAATTTTTTTGCGAAAAAAAGGTCCTGCTAGTTGACCTTCCCATGGTTTCCTGGAGGTGAAAAACAAATTTTTAGGCAGGAGCTCATAGAAAGATCATATTTGAGTGGACACTATGCATTCGTGTATAGAGAGCATGCCTCGAAGAGTAAAGGCACTTATCACAGCTAGAGGTTCACACACCAAATATTGAAAAAAAAGTCCATAATCTGCATTCCAACACATTTTTTAAATGTTTAAAAAAAATGTTGCTTCTTTGGTCGAATTTGTTTTTTTTCTTCTCCTTTATAGATTGTTTTTGGAATATTCAAATGCCATAAAACTAATAATTCTGGTAAGAATTCCAAGAAATGGACTTCTAAAGGCGAAATATTGAAATTTTTAGTTTGGGTCTAATAATATGGCCAGCCACTGCATACATAATTTAGATCCGAAAATACTCGATTAGTATAGTTTAAGCCGATAGTTTGAAAACTAGAGGTAGCTTTTTTTATCCTAAGTCAGCAAGTTTCGCTATTTTTTTTTATGAATGTCCTTATACCAGCCACTGAAGGGGCTTCATTTGCAAAACAGCACTCACTTTGAAAATATTTCCAATATTTCGCAGCATTGTTTAAGACAAGAGTTATCGACCTTATAAAAACACAGCGAAATTTAATTTCGGCGCTCTTATTAAGGACCTTTTATGTGAGTAATTTCAATTTAGTTTCCTATTCAGTATTATACCCAGCCGGCAAGCTATTTAGCGTAATTTGCCTCAAATTTGCGCCACTTAAGTTGGACAGTTTAAAGTGGTATCTTGTATTTTCGGGTGAAGAGAATCAATTCCTCTTTTACTGGGTTGATGCCAGTCCACAGTTATCTACCCATTTACTTAGGGTTGTCAATGCTTTTCTTGCTTTACTAATGGTACAGAGAAATTTACCTTGGAACTTTATGACCACATCATTTGAATTGTCTGTGGCGTACACCTGGCTATATAGAATGTCATACCATTCCGATCGTCTACATGTGAAGCTTCTACATGTACGCCTGTCGTAAGAGAGGCTTGCATATTTTTGTATACACTAACACTCACTGTACGGAGGGTGGGTTTTAGTTTCGAAAGGGCTAATGAGCTATATATGTATATGTATGACATTCGTTTTTTTTTTAAGGAAATTGTACATATGTATTTCCACATATTTTTTTAGTGGGGGCCGTGGCTCAATTGGTTAGTGCATTGGATCGCTGAACGGGAGATTCGACGTTCGAATCCCAGAAAAACCAAAAAGTTTTTTCACGGTCCTACCTCTCGCGAATGTCTGACTAACGTCCGAGAATAATAATTGTCAAGAGAAAGCTTCTCAATTTGGCTTTCGGATATGGCTCTAAACTGTAGGTCCCTTCCATTTGTGTGGAAAATATAACACGCACAACACGAATAATCACGAGAAGCTAGGCCCTGGACCATATAAGTCTGTTGCGCCAAGTATTTGTATTTTGTACATATTTGTTAAAGCTTTGAAAATATTTGAGTTAGTAGTAAAATTTTAAGATTTATCAAAAAAGTAGTAATCTCGTTTTATCAAAAGTATTGTGTATTTTCTGCCAAATTAAACTATCATTTATTTCGCACAAAATATAATTCTGAAAAAAATTGTTTAAAATATAAGAATACGAAAACTAGTCAATTAATGGGTTTTATAAATTTTGTTTAAAATTTTCGCTTTAGTAAAATACATTTCCATTATTTTAATTTCTACATTTAGCAGCTATTTATTAAATACTATAATGAAATAAGTTTTTTCAAAGTATTTTGGTACATTAATAAGCACATATTCCAAGTAATTTTTTTAGGTCCAATACCAAACGTTGGGCTCATTAAAAAAGTTACATATTTTCCATTTTAACTTTAAATAAGCTATAGATCAAATTTTTTTTATAAATTTAAATAATTTAAATACATATATAGTTTACTAATATAATATAACTAATTTTCGAGCGCTCAAAATATCAATATTGCTTTAATTTAAAATATTTTTTTTTCAGTAAGATAAGTTGAGTATTATTTAGTATATTTCGTGTAATGTCCTAGGAAACAGTATGTGTTAACAAATTAACTTTAATTTCAATTAGTCAATTGTTATTTAATAAAATGTTTTAGAAAAATATTGCATTCAAATATATTTGTTTTATTTGTTAAAAGAAAAGAAAAAGGATGACTAATATTTTCTGTTTTTTTAAAAATTGTAGTCAAGGTATCAGTTTTCGAAATCATATGTTGGAAGTATTGAAAAATTATTGACATTTCAGCTTAGCTTAATGTTTCTTTATGGAATGAGTATAATAATGCGGAGTATTGCAATTTGTCATGTTGCTTATTTATTGGGTAGATATAAGTACAAACACAATTATTAAGATTTAAAATAAATTATTATTATTTTTTGTTTACAAAAATAGCACTAATATTGAAATTAACAGTTTTCGTTAAAAATTATAATCAGCTCTATGGAGTTGTAATTTTTTGTCTTTCTAGTTAAATTAATTTTACTTTAGTAGGCTTTATTGGTAAGAATGGATCCTGAGACTCCTTTTGAAAGGAGTTAAAGGGTTGTGTAAGCACTTCAGTGTAGTGAGGCTATATCTACAGACTCACACATATATTGTAATCCCGAAACCAATTTTTTTCAGATGGCTATGGACTAGATCTCAACTTAGAAAAAGATGTATATGTACCTGCCTAACGATTAGTGAAGTCCCATGAATTCGCATTCCGTGAAGACACACCATCACCAGACCCTTGACTGATTTCAGAGCTGTCTAAGAAAATTCGATAACAACCCAATCCTGGCTCAGATTCTGTCCGAAGCCAGTTTTGAATGAAAAGTCGACTTTGTATTTTTGTTCATCATTCGAAGTTTCGCTATACCCATTTTAACCGCTTCTGTTTTTATACTCACAAAGCGCCATTGACAGCCCGCTGAGTCCTGCCCATAAAAGCCGTGTTTTATTATCATTAATGGTCTATGTAGATCATTTGTTTGTTTTGATCAGGATCAATTTTTGTAATCCAAATATTAGTTGGCGCTATTTCTCACTAGTGAATGTTTGTATATTTCCGACGATGTTGCAAATACATACATAGGTCTTATACGCGATGTTAAGGAGGTTAATTCCTCTGTAATTAACGTAGTTGACCAACTGCTTTCTTGTGGATCGGGCGTTATAACTATCCGCATTCTTACGTTTGATACAGCAAGGTAGTGGTCATTGTCGATGTTGGTCTCTCGGAAGGTTCGGACATCCAAAGTGTTGGATGTATGTCTTGCGTTATCGCACTGTGGTCGCTTGGTTGACGGTTTATTGATTTATTTTTTTTTATGAATTTTGAGGTGGGGAAACCATTTACTGGCTATAATAATTGCTCGTCCCACAACGTCAATTAGTCTAAGTCCATTGTCAGACGTTGTTCTCCTTTTATATTTTAACGTTAAAATCGAGCAGGGTGGCAATGGTGTAGTGGTAGCGTCATCGTTTGTCGAGCTGATGGTTCACAGTTCAATCCCTGATGTCAGCAAGCATTATATGATAAGAGGCAGTCCGATCAATTGCGAAAATTTGCGACAACACTACTGCGAAGGCATAACACTGGCAGTAGGTTTGTCATATGGCTGGAGAAATTGATCGCTCTGTTGATAATTGATATGCTCATGACATCAGGTGGATCGGGAAAAAAATACTGTGAATCAGAAGCGAAGGCAAAACAAATAAATGACAACAAACAATCTCCCCAGTTATCTGGACACCACCCCTGGAGCTAATGTGTGAAACCTAATACACCTGAGTTTCAAACCACTACACCAATCTCTCTCTCTCTCTCTCTATCTTCCTTTCACCGCCCGCACTGTGTATAAACATTAAAAGGGTATTCATAACCCCTTGAGTGCGGTTAAATTATAAAAAAAAAAAAAAAAAAATCGATATTAACTTCATACTTATGTAGGCCATTGATAGTAGACTTTATCGAGGAACTCATACACACTCTTTGTTAGCGTCTTCTTTTTCCTCTTTGGGGGTATGAGCGTAGATTAGGCTTACGTTGATGAATTAAGCATTGATACGAATCTTTACAAACTCGCACTTACGTTCACTCAAGACTTCTTGCTATACTTGTCTGTCGGGTATAGCAAATCCAATGAGCGCTGATTCTACCCTCTATTACTGTCATTGTAATAGATGTCACAACTTTTCATCCTCCTTTTATTCAGCGCATCTCCTGAATGGCGGTTAAGTCTGTTTTATAGCAGTCTAGGACCTCCGCTAGTTGTTCGGCTGCATACGCTCCGTTTAAGGTTCCGAATAATAATAATACTACACCGAATGTAGTTTTGGTCGTTTTTTTTTTTAATCTTTTTGCAGAGTTGTCAACAGTAAAATTATTCTTTTCCGATAGTGTTTGTGTCGACCTTCTGCAAAAACTGGTTCTGCCATCGCATAGCTCCATGCCTAAGATTAGACATATACAGTTTAATCAAAATTCTTATTTGAGTGAGATTACATCCCTACGTTGACGACTCTGAGTAATTAAGGTTATTCGCCCAGCTGATATGAGGTCTTGACAAATCCCTTTCCTTACCTAATAAAAAAATATTGGGACAATGAAACAAACTGAAACAAAGTTATTTAAGAAAGTCAGGGTGGAATCAAACGGTTGTCGCGCAGTGCATAAACAAATAAATTATGGGCAGATTGTATTTACTTTCGAATATTCTCTAAATACATATGTATACGCTAGAATTCTGTTTTCCAAATTAGTTACAATTGTCTCCTAGAAATCTGAGTGACGATACACATTTCTGTACTCAGGGTTAGGTCTTTAAGATTAAATTTAAATTTACTATTTAATTTTTTTGCATTTCTGCTTGTACTAATAGCAACATGACATTTCCATTGCTCTGTTCAATAACTTTTGATCCATTTTTAACCTTCAAATTACCTACAGTAAATTACACTCGTAACATAATTGGGCTGTTGTAAGGTTTTTTTTTTCCTTCAATTATGTAATACACTAAATATATATAAATTCTTTAGACGGTTTTCTTCTTTAATTGCACGAATTGTTAAGTGTGTTTTGTCTCGTGAGTATTAAATAAAAATAGTAGTAAATACAAGTTATATTTCTTTTTTTGAATTAGCATGATTTTTCAAGAAAGAAAAAGTAAAAAATGCGTCAACATTATTATATTTGAGTTTCAATATTGTTTTAATTTTTTTTTTTGTTTATTTAATTCTCGAAAAATGCGCATTTCTGCAGTACAATGCATGCCTTGGGATCGATAATAAGGTGTAAGTAATTAGAAAAGTAAAAAGAAAATAGAAAAAAAAATATATAATCGCACCAATTCATCAACGATATTAGCAACATTCATTCATAAATAAATTGATATACAGTATGATATTTAAAAAGAACATTTTTTTAAAAAAAATGTGTTTTTTACGTACAAAAATGCTAGAATTTGACTTTAGTCTGTCGAAATGTCTTGATGTAGATTTAAATGATTCTGCGGTATACATACATATATAGAAAGTATATTTAAACAAATTAGTAGAATAACAAAGTGAAATTTTAATAATATCTGTAGATGTCATCATTTCATCAAACCTGAATCTGAAGTTGAAGTTATTCCTTATTTTGCACGAACTATTGCTGTAATAGTCGTTGTTCTAAGATTACTTACTTACTTAAATCCTTTAACCCCTCGGGGGGCATAGGGCGTCAACAACGCCTGCGCGCCATCTTGTTCGGAGTTCTGCAACTGGTTTCAACTCTCTCCAACTCATTCCTAAAGAGCTCGATTCCTCTTCGACTGTTCTGCGCCACGTTTGCCTAGGGCGTCCCGCTGTTCTGCCAGCCTGGGTGAGCGGATTCCACTGCATGGCGTACTTCGCAATGGAATTGTCTTCGCGCCGTAGGGTGTATCCAATCCACTGCCACTTTCTCCTCCGTATAGTAAAGTTTATAGGTTCTTGGCCCGTTCTCTGATAAAACTGTTTGTTGGAGATACGGTTCGGCCAAAAAATCCTCAGGATGATTCTTAAACATTTATTTTCGAAGACTTGCAGCTTGCGGGTGTTAGTGGTGTCCACCTTCCAGGTACTGCACCCATAAAGCAGCACCGATTCTACGTTGGAGCGGAACAGTCGCAGCTTGGTTCTTAAGCTGATAACATTGCTTTTCCAGATTTTGGATAGCATTCCGAACGCAGCTTTAGCCTTCCCGATTCTGCTGCACACATCCAGTTCGGTGCCACCGCTGTTAGCCGAGACCACACTTCCTAGATAAAGAAAGTTGTCAACTTTCTCGACTTCCTGTCCGGCAATGTTGAGTTGAGCGCGGGTGACAGAAGTACTTAGGGCTTTTGTTTTGGCTGTGTTTATTTTGAGCCCCACTTTGTTTGCCTCAGCTTCTAGATTGTGGGCCATCATATGAAGGTCCATTATCCGATGTGAAAGTAGGCAAACATCGTCAGCGTAGTCTAGGTGTTTAAGGTAAGATGTCATTGTCCAACAAATTCCATAGTTGCCTTCCGTCAATGCTGCATGGAGTACATCGCTGATAACCACCAGGAACAATAGTGGTGACAGTATGCACCCCTGACGTACTCCACTTTGGATTTCAAAATCCTCCGACACCTTACCATCGTGTAAAACGTGACACTTACCACTTGATAATAGCTATGAGTTTTTCTGGAATGCCTCTCCTGCGCAAAGCCAACCATATAGCATCTCGATTCAAGCTGTCGAAAGCCTTCTCGAAGTCGATAAACAGTAGATGTAACGGAGACCTGTACTCAACGCATTGCTCTATTATGATCCGTAAGGTGTTTATGTGGTCTACGCAGGGGGATCCAGCGCGAAAGCCTGCCTGTTCGACGTCGAGAGTTGAATTTAGATGTTCTTTGATTCGTTCCAGAATTATTCTAGCTATTATTTTAGCTACGGCCGGGAGAACGCATACACCTCTCCAGTTTCCACAGTCCTTCAAACTTCCCTTTTTTGGAAGCTTAATGATCATCCCTCTTTTCCACTCCTGCGGGAATTGTTCACTATCCCACGCTCTCCATATGAGCGGGTGTAGTAAATCAGCCGATGTATTTGGCGCCGCTTGAAATAGTTCGGCAGGGATGCCATCAATACCCACCGCCTTGATTTACTTGAGGGACTTGATTGCGGTTATTATTTCTGTTTTACTGGGAGGTCCGGTGCGTATTCGGGAATTTGTTGCTTCGGGGAACTCACTTGAATTCGAGATCATTCCACCATCGTCTAGATGATTTAGTACTGTAAACATCTAGTGAGCTGGTCCTCATCCGAAATTAGTAGGTTACCATCTAAACTCATCACTGGATGTTGTTTGGAATTCCGACCACCAATGAGCTCCTTGGTGATGGTGTAAACAGTCATACTGTCACACCTGATTGCTGCCTCTTCAGCCCTTGAGGCAAGTGAATCGATGTACTGACGTTTGTCACGTCCCACACTACGCTGCACGTCCTTCTTTTTTACGCGATATTGGACTTCTAGCTCGGTTTTATCTACTGCTGAGGCCGCTGCAATACGAGCCTTAATTACTGTACGCTCATCGATCCGTCTCCAGGTGTCCGTTGAAAGCCATGTGCGGTGACTTTTCTGCCTTCTACCGACATAAGTGCGTGCCCCAGTTGCGAAGACATTTTTCACAGCATTCCAGTGGTCGTCGACGTTCTCCTGGATTGTCCTGCTGATTGTTTCTGCTTCTGAGGCAAGGTGGTCCCTGAACTGTTGGCGCACTTGGGGATCCCTAAGCCTGTCGGTATTGAACCTGGTGATGTTTAGCAAGTTTGAGCGGTTGCTATTGACGGATGCAGTACGAAGGCGTATATGAGCTAACATTAGATGGTGGTCGCGCTCTTGTCCAATGTCTGCTCCACGTCTGTTTCGGACGTCTAGAAGACAATTTCAAAAGCGACGGCTAATCGCAATGTGATCGATCTGGTTGGATGTTCGCTGCCTGTCAGTTGAGACCCAACTGATCTTGTGGCAGATGTTATGCTTAAACAGCGTGCCTCCAATGACTAGGCGGTTGGTATTGCAGAAGTCCACAAACCGCTCACCATTGTCATTCCGATTCTAAGATTGCATAAATTAAAAAACAAATATTGTGCATAGTTTTTTACTAATTTTCGCTCAAAGACTGTATTTTCATGCGAATTTGTTCAGCCCAAGGAACAAGTTTATTGGTTACTATTTTACTACACTAACATGCCAAAAAAAAGCCGCCGAGTAAAAAAGAAAATTTCAACTTTGACCTGGCCTGTTCACTCTGGTGTTGATTTCTTATATCTTAAGTGATTTTGTGAGAAAACCAACACTAGAGTCGTATTATTCTGGAAAAAAATCTTTAGTAACTCTTCAAAAATTGATTTATAGTCTGTGTGTTTTATTGTTCTACAACTAACAAAATATATAGATTTAATATGTCTTTTATAAGGACTTCAATTCCTTTTGGCATGGAATCGTAAAGTCTGGTGATGTAACACCTGTCTATTTCTTCATACCAAGTATTATCGATGTGGCATCGTAATTTCTGCAAATTTCTTGTTCTTTTTTTTTAATTTTATACTCATTCGATGCCAAACGTGCTAAATGGGATTCATGTCCGGACTGTTTTTAGACCAATGGAATCAATCTATACCGAGTTACAGAAGAACGTAAAAAAAAAATCAATTAAATCGGTTAAAAACACCATAGAGATTAATTTTTTTTTTAAATGGAATTACCCAAGTCAGATGTACGGCGTTACCTATCCCGGTATGAACCATAAGATAGGCTCGGCTGGAGCGCAGTCCATGTTCTGTGCCCTTACAAAAGTGGTATAAAAGTGGCACTTAGTAGTTCTCTGTTAACAAGTAGTGTGAGACACTAACTAACTAAAAAACACCTTAAGGACAAATCTATGTAAGATCATGTCGCGTTGGGGAAAGTTTAAACTTTTAAGTACTTTTCCTTAGCTCTTAGTCCATTAGCTCATAAGGGCAGGTTCTTCTCAATTTCCGGATATTGTTTCTATTTCGGAGTTGATGTGGTTTTGCAGTCGCTGATTTTCTAACCATTTCCGTTACCAAGCCTATTTGTAGGTCACGGTGCAAATCGCTATTTTTTATATACCAACGGGCATTTATTATTCCACGAATGACTTTGTTTTGGAATGTCTGTATAGTTTGGACATTTGTTTTCTTTGTACAGACCCATTGAATACCATACGTTCAAACAGGCCTTAATACTTGCTTATTTAGCAATTCTTTTTGGTTTTGAAAATAGGAAGAAATAAAGCTTATAAGGATTATATCTAAACAAGTAATTTTAAAAGTCATCTATATTTTAAAAATTACATGACAAGTTTACATCGCGACGTATAAGATGATGCAAGCTAATTAAATGATTTCTGCGATTTCTGTTTCTCTATAAAACCTAATGGAAATTTTCTATTGGAAGAACACATTTGCTATTCAAAGTCACACGTTAAATGTTAGAGAAATAATTTTTTTTTGGTTCCTGTTAGCTTTGATTTTATTTATTTGAATATACAAATCGGATCGAATAATTTAATCACTGAAATAATTAACGTAATACATTTTTTTAGTAACTGAAGTAGTCTTACGTATTATATGTGTTTTAATACTTCAAAATAAATTAAAAGTTAATTCACAATCCACTTAAATATTTGATACTATCTTCCTTTGCATGTATGTACATATATTAAATTAAATTTATCCTTTAATTGTTAAAATTATTATAATGCATGCATAGCTAAACTTTATTTTAAACAAACATTCGTAGGAGTTCATGTAATTTTCTATTCAAATCTTTTTTTTTAATTTCTTTTTGAGTTTTTTTCTGAACTTTTTGTTTACTAAAAATGATCCTAAAAATTCCATATCCTATATCCAGACACCTGTGATGATATCTATTTTTTTCTTCTTTCCTTTATTTTTCTATATACTTCTACTATATAAACTATAACATTTTATTTTCTCTATCTTCTATCGTCTCCGTTTTCGTTTTAATTTTATTCAAAACACATCATTCGAAAACGAACAAAAAAAAAAAAACCTAAATTTGCAGATTTACTGAAACGGCTAGACTACTACGAAGTGTGTTCACACGTCGTGCTAATACAAGAGTCGATACGGAACTAGAGCTATCGCGTGAGTACATCAAATTGAAACAGAAAAAAAAGTATAAACAGTTTAAATTTATTGAGTTTAGCTTACAAAATGTCCCATGGTGTGACTGGATTATTTGCTCTTTAACTATAATTAAGTAGTGAAAGTAGAATTAAAATAGATTATAGGTACCATGGTGCGACAGCCAAAAGCTTCCCTTATATTTTGTTTTAAATGGTTCCTGCTTTATTCTGGTATCTAGGATTATCTTTGTAAAAAAAAAAGGCTAGACAGAAAGCCAATATTGCTTAATGTGTTAGAGGTCCTCTGGTCCAACTTTAGGCAGGAAAACCTTAAATGCTCACTGAATATTGGATTGATTGTAGGTACACCTTAGTAGCTAAGCCGATATTAATCTAATGTTGTTTAGAAAAAAAGAAATTGTAAGTTTATGATTTACTTCAGATTAGTTCTTAGAAAATTAACTTAGAAGAAAGTCTTGCAGTTACAAGCGTGGAATAGAAAACTCGTAAAAACAAAACATTTGAGTGAAAAATATAACACGCACAACACGAATGGTTGCGAGAAGCTAGACCCTGGACCAAATACGTCTGTTGCGCCAAGTATTTGTATTTTTTTGTAAGGAAGGAAAAAGCTACCCAATTAACATACAAAGATATCCACTTTTGAAACAGTTTCCCGTAATTAATTGCTGTATTTATAACCAGTAGTGGGCGTCGTGGCTCAAGTAACTAACTAACGTGCGTTGGATCGCTGAGCAAGAGGTTCGACGTTCAAATCCTAGAAATACCAAAAAAGTTTTTTCACGGTCTCACCTCTCGTGAATGTCTGCCAAACGTCCGAGAGTAATAACTTTCAAGTGAAAGCTTCTCAATTTATCTTTCAGATATGGCTCTAAACTGTAGGTCCCTTCCATTTTTGTTGTGTGAAAACGCACAACACGAATGGTCGCGAGAGGCTAGGTCCTGGACCACATACGGTCCGTTGCGCCAAGTATTTTTATTTATAACCAATATTATTATCAGATCAAATTTATGGACCATTTCTGACTAAGATTAAACAAATCTACTGCAAAAAATTGGTATAACAACGCAGCATCTAATTGAAAACGATTTAGGTCCTTTATAACAGAAATTTGAACTGACCATTGCAGGCTATTGTATGTAAGTTCTTCTCAACAAATTTATTCCCAAATAGAATTCATAGAAACAGGTAATACATCAGCTAATATATGAATCTTAACAAGAATAACTTCCAAGTCACATCCTAAATCTTATTCGTTTTCGAAATTCGGAGAAAAAGAACGGCTGCGCTACAAAATAGAAATATTCAAATAAAAAGCGAAATTTTTAATCACAGAAACAATCGTTGGGATTCTCTCCTTTCCAGTTTTTTTTTTAAATAATAATTAAACTTCTTTGGAAAATAACAAAGATTATTAAAATATTCCACCACTAAGGTGCTAGACGATTTGTTTCTCATTCAGCAATTAAAAACTAATATTTTTGCTTCAACATTTATTAACATTCATACATTGTCTACCGATTTAAGTGACACTGTCACTAAGAATGAGGTGCATGATACTTTGTCTGACTTAACAAATAGATCTCTAAAACTGAATACAATGTACTACATAAGCTGCACCAAAATTAGAAAGCTAGTCAAATTAACCAAAGTAAAGAAATCCTCTGGTCCAGGTATAGTATTTCTTACCAATCTTTTCAACTCTTGCATTAAACTGTGCTATTTTCCAAATTCCTGGAAAATTGCTTAAGTGGTTTTCAATGCTAAGCATGGTAAGCCCAAAGATAGTCCTCTCAGTTATAGAGACATAGTACCTCTCAGTTATAGAGAGGACTATCTGCTACGTTGCCTAAGAAAATTTCTTGAAAAGACTATTAAGGTAACGATTGATAAACATATCCTCTATAGTGTACCTCAAGATTCAGTGTTGAGTCCAACCCTGTCCAATGTATTCGTTTTCAATATACCTTTTTTTAACACCCATTTAGCTACGTTCGCGGGTGTTACTGCTATTTTCGCATCTGGTACTATGTTCCGTGATCTTTTCCTAGTCCTGCAAAACATACTCAATCTGATTGCGAAATTGTTTGTCAAATGCATCAAAGGAACAAAGATCAAAGTAAATGCAAGTTATCCGTCTTACTTGGCGCTACAATTCAGGAAAAGAGTTATTTTTCGTTTGATTTCTACTGAGAGGTTGTTTTCAGAATTCATAGCAGAGCCAGGGTAACCAAAACACCTTAGTACTTCAAAGCCGAATATGACATTCTGCCCAATTCGCCGATATTGTATTTTTTCTGTTATCGAGCACTTATGTAGGTCTTTAGAGTATATTTTATTAAAAAGAGAAAATATTCATTACTAGCATTACAAAGTCTTATTGGTTTTTTTTGACAGTAAATTATAAATATTTACATACATATGCATAGAGATGAATAGGTTACGTTAATAACTGGGCGCGTCAGCGGCTCAAAAATTAGTGCTGTTTTAGTTGCATCCGCAATATATGTGTGTCTGGAAAAAAATACTATATGGTATCCAAAGCTGGTGTATGTATGCAGCCTGTTCTTTGGATCTTTGTGACGCTGCCAAGATTTCATTTTTTCTTGAGCGATTTCCACCACACTATAGAATCTCATATTTTAGAATGGGTCTCACCACAGCAGTGTACTCCTATTATACCACCTTTAGTTTGACCTTCAAGTTTTACCTCCGCCCCAGCTGAAGGGCGCGCATATATTGTACGTACGCCTTCCACAAAGGGTGCCCAGGGCCAGTCTTTTCCATTTTGCCGTGTTCAAGTTTGAGAGGAAGGGGCCAGCGTCAGGTTCAACGGTTTGGTTGATTTCGGTAGGAGTATCTTCCGCTGACCGCATCCTTTTCCCCTTCGCCACCGTAACAGGACTGCGTTCGCTGCCTTCGCCATCAGCAACTCTACTCGCGAGAAATTAGAGTTGCTGTGAAAAAAATTTCAAGGTCGGATTATCTCAAGAAATGCGGATAAGAATTGGCAAGTAATCATGTGATTTGACACCTGATTCTTCTTCTGTGAGTTCTTGGAGTCGCATATGTGTGCCAATAAACTCCAAGCAATTTGCGTGCTTAAAACGGAGATCCAACGTGTTAATGCCACTATTCAACCACAAATATTCAACGCTTTCATCCAAATTTCATCAGAAGAAATAAGAACACTCAATCGCAACATTTGTATTTTACGATACGATTTTACGATTGGTAGTATTACCAATTTTTGTAATAAATAATGTGTTTAACTTAAAAACTGAATCCAACGCCATTATTGGCACACTCCTTACAAGGATATGGTTAGGCTATGATAATGAATTCAGACAGAACAGAAGATATAAGTGATTTGGAAATTGCCTCTATTATTATTTATGCATTGTCTCCGTTTCTGCTAACTCTATTCAAATCTACGGCATCGAAAGTAATAAAAAAGATATCAGCATCGATTTGCATGCTACGGGACTAATATATTAAATATCCTCTAACTGGATAGAAAATCAAAGCCACATTAATGGATTTTTATAGCATTTCCCAATTTCCACGAGTTATTGCAGATGTACGCACGTCAAAATGCAATCGCGAGGGTTGTTATTCATTTCATAGTTTGCAACATAAGACTACAAATCATGTATTGCGGTTAGACTAAACCTAAACCTTATGTGTACCAAACCTTATGTTACTCTTTTTCTCTCATTCCTATATTTTAACGCCAATTTTTTACATCCGATAGGTAATTTAAATTGTGGTACTAAAACGACTCTTTTGCGCTAATTATGTTTCAGCATGTTTGGGTGATACAACCACTTTAATACTCGTGTTTATTTTATTTCATTGTATTATTTTAATTTACAAACTTCACAACTGAACTGAAAAGTCAAAATAAACACAACTGAATACTGAAAAACTTCAAAACAAATGAGTTTAATATATATGTATAGTAATCTACAACGAGAGACGAGAAAAGCTAAACCGAAGTTTAACTAAACGTTCGTTCAAATTCTACTGTAAGAGACTCACGGTTTGAGTACTTCGTTTAAACTTGCATGTGAGTTTAATTAAACCGAAGTTAAAAGTTGCACTGTAAAACCGGGCATTATGGTCAGGCACCCAATAAAGGGGAATATTGAAGTGCTCCGTCATCTCAGAGAGTTGTCCGATATCACTAGACAGATTCAAAACTATTCTTCAGTTTCTACACAGCCTGGATTGCTTATAATGACAAAAATGTTTAACGGGTTCCAAGGGAAAAAATACAAAATATCTCATAAAGTCAAAGTGTTAGACAAGTCTCTAGGGACCCACCAACCTAATAATTAAACAAAGCAACTGTTATCATCTCATTAATATCGAATTACGTAAAATCTTAACAGCCTTTTAACCTTATTTTATCTCCTTTCTTATCTAGATGGTTATGCATTTTCGCAAGAGGAAGGTGGAGCTGTACCACAATCCGTTATTATACGTGCTTATGATACTAATCTTCGTAAACCCGAAGGAAACTAAGGAAATGGACAAAGTCTCTGTATAACAACACAACACAAAAAAAAAAGAAAAACAATATTAATTGATGTAGGGAATTTAAGAAAAAACAAACAAAAAAGTGTACAGATAATTTAAACATTAAACTGAAAAATGCAATTTTACAAAAATTATTGAAAAAAACTAATAAAAAAAAATAATAAATCTTATTAAAATAAGCTAATGTATACAATATAAAATTATATCTCCTTAAATCAATTCTTAATTTATCTACATATGTATGTATGATCTTTACTCTTTAACGTTGTTCTGTTTTTAAGTATACTTACATATGTACGTACATGTATCTTTTTTTTTGTTTTTATAATAGCATAGATACATATATGAGTGTGATCCTTTTTGTGATTTTGTAAATAATACTTTAAAAAGAAATAACAATGTTCGAAAAATGGAGTGTTTCAAAAATTTAAAAAAAACAAAAAACAAAAATCTTTTACTGTTCGTATATTTAAAAAAATAATAGTGTATGTAAGTGGCCAAAGATAAACTGAGATTTTCTTTATAACTAACAATTTTAACATGAGAGAATATTTTAACTTTAAAAATGTTATTAGAAAGGCATAATCATATTGAAAAACGAACTGTCACGTACACACTCCCAAATGTAAGTTGTAAAGGCAAACAGAAAAAAAAGTGCAGAGATCAGTGGAAGGTTGAAGAGGAGAATTTGTTAGAGCTTGGATAATTCCTATTATTTTAAGAATCTAATACGCAGCTTGTAGATCATATTTCCATATTTTCAGTTTTAGTGTATATTTGCGTCAGATGTCAGAAGTCATTCAATTCCCTAAGGGTGTCATATACTATGTATATATGCAGAGTTGAACTTAGGCTGAGCCCGGATCGAAATGTATACATACGCGGGTCGAGTCGAAACCGAGTCGACTGGACTCGACTCCACTATATGTGCTGAGTTGAGTCGAAAATATACGTAAGTACCTTGGTCGAGGAGTCGAACTGACAGATGGTCGTAGTGTTGGTTTTTTTTCTTTTGTAGATAGGAAAACCAATTTGTTTTATTTGTGTCCGGTTGGCGAGCGGATAGGGTGTCGGTCATAAGCACTATCACAGCCAAAAAACGAATGAATGGCAGTAATGCTCATCTGTCAGTTCAACTCTTTTTCAATCCAATTTCGACTCGGTTTGTGCAAGTACTCAGGTCGAAATCTCAACTCAGTTTCGACTCGATCTTTCAATCCTGCATGTTTACGGGGTAATACTCTTATACATACATATGTACATGCCTGTGAAATATTTTAAATTTTAAAACAGATTATACATGTAGTTCATATATGTATGTGTGTGTTTACATAGTGACCGCCGTGGCCCAGGGGTTAATGCGTTTGACTACTGAGCGGAAATTTTGAAGTTTCCCAGAAAACATCAGACATTTTTTTCATGGTCTCACCTCTCACGAATGTTTGTCAAATCTCCTTTTGTTATTGTCCAAATGAGCTCATGATGATTGCGGTGATTTTGTAGACAGTCATCCCAAATTTGTTTAACTCTGGAGAGGAAGTCGCTATGTTCGTCAAGTTAAAGAAAAGGTTTTAATCAAAAATAAATTTATTTTATAACAATGTAGAATATACCTATAAATCTGACATTTAGCATTTAATACATATGCCAAGATCCCATTGTTTTAGATCAATATCCTCTTTGAGATGCCCATTCTGATTGTTTGCCCAGATTTGTATAATTGCAACAGCGATCAACATTATCCTTTGTGAGACATGTGGTCCAAGCTTTGAGGTTAAATCGATCCTACAACCTATAACCTTACACTATTCTCATCCTACATTTATTATGGAATGTTGAATAGCCAGTATTATCTGCGTTGGAGAATAAAACTACTTTTCCTGTTCGTACAGTTAGGTAAGTAATATTTGTAATAACTTTCTTCGCAAAGAGCCATTTAAAACACAACGGGTAAGTATAAATAGAAACGTACATATATAGTTTTGATGACGATACACACCAGGGATAGACTTGTACCTCAACTAAAAAGTTTTTTTTTTTTTTTTGTTAATTCAATACCAGGCCAGCCTTATTGTTCTTTCTCCAGTTGGTCTTCCTATTCATCTTTCATCAGGACGATGCACCTGCCTACAATTGTTCTTTGGCAACTAAATACAATTGAAAAACTGATGAATTTAAAGTACGATTCGTTAGAACATCTACCCTCTTCACCAGATACGGCACTAATTAACTTCCACACATTCCCATATATAAAGAAATTTGTAGCTGCAAAACGTTTTGAAACAAATTAAGAAGCAATAGCAGCCGTAGATGAGTATTTTGCAAACCTTTCAGCACTATTGGGATGGAATCCATTCATTGAACGAAAAGAAGACTACGTAGGAAATAATTGCTTTGATAAGAATCTTAATGTTCTTAAATTTTTAAGTATAACGCTAGAATCTACGAAAGTTTACAAAAAACTAGTGCCACCTACCCTCTACTTTTACAAACTACCAGGTCTAAAAATTTGAGAAAAATAATGTAAATAGAGCATTTTTGAATATATACAAAAATATCACTAATATGGGTTCAGTAATTCAAAAGTTATATATATAAAGGTCCAAAAGAATGCACAGTCAGCTTTTTGAATGGAAAAATATGACAATTGCAATCATTTTCTTTCTAACGTAACTCTTGATGCGTGAATGTTGTCACACTTGACCATTTTTTTTGAATAAGAATCAAAAGACGCATAGTTCCTCCCCTCAGTAAGATGCACTTTTGGATTAAGATGAAATATTTTTAGTATTTTTTAGTAAATTTTCAAAGAGCTCAGTAAATTATTCAACTTGACAATTGCGCCTCAGTGTTGCCTACCACTTCTTATTTCATTCGCAGCCAACCTGAATATCTGCAAGCCATTCTACTATCAGCAACCTGTGAACGCATCACATAGCGTTCAGATAAGCTTTTCAGGAGGGCTGGAGCCATGTGTTTGTCAAAACTTATAATTTTAGTAACCTGAAATTTGAATGCAAATATTTTCTTAGTATTGTCAAAGGTGTGTACATAGCTGTCAGTCATCAAAACATTAAAACTGTTACTATACAGTCACTAAAAAGGCTTTGTTCTATTTGTGGTTAAACAAATAAAATACGTCTTTTTTCGGATTAATTACTATGTATTTTGATTTTATTTTTTTGTGCAATAACATTCTTTTAATAAAACTTCTCTTCAAAACGCACTGGTTTCTGTACTACCTTCATTTCTATAGTCTGTCTTATATTTCTATGGGATTGTTTTATATGTGCTCTTATTTAGGAAAAATGCTATTTGTCTTTTTCTATCTTGTGTACTATACATACTCGTACTAATAATGGAATTTATTTTTGCACCCTAGAATTAATTTAAATATATATTTATATACATACATAATTATACAAAAAAAAAACAGAAACAAGCTCTAAGAGAATTGAAACACTGCAGAAAATCGCAATCTAATAAAAAAAAAAAAACAAATTAACAAAAATAAAAAATATAAATATATACATACAATATATACATATGTATATTCAACTATTTCTTATCTGTGTTTACTTATAAATGTGAATCTGGCGTTTATAGAAGTAATGAAGCATTCATCATCCTCATCGATGTATAGATAATAAAAATGAGATGTCTATTTTTATTGTTAAATATTAGCTGTTAAATCATTAAAATGCACTTTATATACGTATATGTTGATGAAGTTTTTTTTATGATTGTTAAATATTTCATTGCTAATTGCTGTTTGCATACAATAAGAATTATGTTTTATGAGTGGATTTTAAATTTTAGTTGTTTTGCAAAATTGCTCAATGTTTAGGTCTGTTTGGCTGTCGAATCTCTGAAGGTTCTAAATTCGAATCCCAGAAAACAGGAACAAGTTGTTTATAGTCTTACTTATGTTTGGAAGCGTCGGAGAGTGACAACTGTCATGAGAAAGCTTCTTAATCCAGCATTTCGTAAAAGGCATTGAACTGTACGTCCCTACCATTTTGGCATAACACCCCAACACGAATAATTTTAAGAATACTAGGCCCATGACCTTATAAGCTGTGTTGTGTCTTCTTTTCGTATTTCAAGTATCTTTATGAAGACTTGCTCCTCTTCTTTTTAGAGTTATCAGACTCAACTGCTCTGCATTCGTCGCCTTTCAGAGCATGTGACCACTCTGTTTTCTGCTATATCTGTTCATTTGAGATACGATTTGGCGAGAACACTCGATTTCTGCGACATCGATTAACAAAACTTTACGTCTTCCTAGTAACAACGGCATTCAACAAGCTTCCAAATACTGCATCCATAAAGCAGTACTGGCTTTGCATTTGAATAGACGGAGTTTGGTGTTTAAGCTGCTTTCAATGTTTTTCCAGAATTTTGAGAGCATACCAAAATGTTTTTTGGGTTTCCTGATGCGGGAATATACATACCTTAAACAAAAACTATCAATTTTTATAACTCATGTAAAAAAAAATCATTAAATTATACCGTGGACAGAACCGGACAGGAGCAGATTAAGCATGAATACGCTTTTTTCCTTCACCATTCAAGCTCCGGCAAAAGTCATTTACGTCAATTTCGATTATTTTAACATGTCTCACGATAATAAGGTGTAATTGGAGTGCTGATGTTCGTTTCTTTAGTTCTTTGCTTGTGTATTCGACATGCATATGTATATAAATGACTCTTCACTACAGTGACTCTGTAGCCGAAACAAAGTAATTTTTATCAGGGAGATTGAAATTAAAGGCGAAACCAAACTCGAACTTGATGAAAAACTGCAGGCGCTGTGGCTGAATTTTTATTTAGTAATCTATAGCATTAAGCAAAGCAGAAGAAAAAAGGATGACTTAATTAAAATTGTTTTGTTAACAGTAAGAACTTAAAACCACGCGATGACCATAGCAAGTTGATGTTGATCTGTAAAAAGAAATTATCGCAGTCGTCGACTTTCTTTTCGACTAGTAGAACCCTAACAGTATTTTTTATTATTTTTCTAATTCCCGCCTATTGCACTCATGGTTTCATAAATAATATATGTGTTAAAAATATACAGAATATTAAACAACAAGTATCTTTAACAATCAAGAACCTTTTGCTAGTAACAACCGGACATAATCATCTAAAAAAACAAAATATCTTCACTTTCATCATCACTAAAATAAAGTTTCTTAGCGAATTGAAAACATTAAAAGAATACAAGAAACAGAACCACGTTTGTACCTAAAATAACAAAAAAACCTTAATATGTAAATTAAATAATTATTGTTACATATGTTTTGTGAATCAAACCCCTAAGTGTAACATATTCTTAGTATTTAAAATGAACTGTGAAATGTCTTAATTTTTTCTCATAATATTCTTTCTTCCCTTTGATTATATTAATAACCTAATTAATGTAAAATTAAAAAGAAAACTATGTATTGTTTTTAGTTAGTTTTTGTGCTTTTTATTAATTAAGGAGATTGTCATTGATATTAATAATTATAATTATTTTTTGTATTTTTTATTTAAAACTAAGCATATAAATAAAACAATAATGAATTCATTTCATGCAGTTTTTTTTTGTAGTATTTTAGTTTTAAATATATATGTATGTACATGTTACAACAATCGTTTTGAATACTTTTTTTATCTATGAAATTTAACTCATATCTGCAGTTGCACGCAATTTACAAGATAGTCAGAAAATATGATCAATTTTCATAAATTTCGGTACTTTTCAACCATTAAAATATGTACATATGTATACTTATGCCTAAGCGCTTAAGACCCAGCTTATCGGTACTATTCGTTTTGTGCATGTAGTAGTTTTCGCACGATTGAGGGGGACCATTGTTTAGTGCGTAATTGAAAAAGGCATATGTTCTGATCTCAAATCTGTAATTGGATTCAAGCTGCGATGTATAAATCAAGTGTCAAATCACATGATATTCAAAAAATCCAAGCTTACGGTGTCGGTAGAATCTTCTCATCATGGATTACAAGCTTTTTAAGTAATCGGTCAATACAAGTTGTATTAGACGGATATACTTCTACCCCATTCTCTACCTATGCTGGTGTCCCTCAGGGCTCAGTCCTCTCTCTAACCCTGTTTTTAATATTCATTAACGACCTTCTCTCTCTCACTTGCAATCCTATCCATTCCTTTGCGGATGACAGCACTCTTGACTTCGCTTATTCTTTTCGAATACACGAGTGACACCCCTAGCTGCGGAGTCTCAACGGCAGCGAATGTCAATCGAGCTCAATTCCGATATTGATGCAATCATCAATTGGGATGCGAAAAACCGAGTTGAGTTCAATTCGTCAAAAACCCAGTGCTGCCCCCTGTCTCTGAAGCGGGATACTAATGTAGCCAAACTAAAAATGAATGGAATGAATGTGAATGCTTGGCATGCAAACTACCCCAGACCTTCGCTGGAATCATATGATTTCCGAAGCTGCGAAAAGTGGCGCAAGGTGCCTCGGATTCTTCAAGAGGTGTAAACGTTTTTTCAGTCCTGCAGACTTGGCTACTATCTATAAAGCTTATATTCGTCCGAAACTCGAATACAACTCACATGTTTGGGCGGGAGCTCCCGCAACTTGTTTGTTTACTAGATTGTGTCCAGCGTCAGGCATGTAGATTGATTGGTGACCCGTCAATTTGCAACCAAATCCCTTCGCTGGAGCACCATCGGAATGTCGGATGCTTATCGGTCCTGTACCGATATTTTTACCACAGATGCTCGGATAAAATCTATAGTTTTGTCCCGCCTGTCCGTCAGTTTAATCGTACTACACGAGCGGCCTCTTCCGCGTACCCTTATCTTTTAAAATCTATCTTTGGTCGCACTTAGTGTTTCCCTAGTGTTTCTATCAAATTATAATTTGCAAAGATTTAAGGTCAACGCGCATCGTCACCTAACTTTCTTTCCTTTTCCCTCCAATTTCTAACTTCCCTTTATCCTTTTCTTTCACTCCATCACTGGGTTTATCCTTAGTCCTAAGTGATGAAGTTTATTTAAAAAAAAAAGTTGAAAGCTCCGTTTCTCCAAATGAACTTTTCTTAAAACTGTGATTTTAACAAGTCGATAGATTCGGTCGCCGTAACGCATATAGAGCCATCCTGTTGAAACCACATCTGCTCCGAATCAATGCCATCCATATATTTTCAAAGAAATATTTTTTGATTAGGGTCGGACCTTTTTCCATTGATCGTAACATCAGATCCAGAAATAAAGTTCGACGTCGCCTTCAAAGTGGGATTCGCATTAAAACGTGCATTTTTTTTGGAATCTAATGGGATCTGTAGGGTCTTTCTGGATCGCCCTCATTTCTTATGCTATTAATGATAGTCCTGTTTTTTTGGTCTTTAAATTAAGAACTTAGGTATATGCCAAAATCTATGGACAACATTTTTAACGTAGTCGACGCACAGAATCCCAATTGCTGAGACCGAGGATGAACGGATAAATTTGAATCTTCTTGCACATTTTCGGTTACATCTCTGTTCGGAAGACATCCCTATTTCTACCTAAGCAAGGAAACACCCTCTTGTTTTCGAGAAAATGAACTTTATCTCCGATATTATGTATGCATGTATCCCCAGTGAAAGAATTACCATGTTCCAACTATCACTGAATTTAGTATTTTATACGAAAAACTGCGGTTTGGAAAAGTGACAAACTGTAAAAAAGTAAGGGAACGCATTGCAACAAAAGTTGCCCAAACATATGTACATAATTAAACGTCAAAAACATCAGTGCGGCAACTTCTGAGACAACAGTCTCGTCAATGGTACTGAAATATTCACCTTGACTTTTGCATTACCTTCTCAACTACTTCGTTTTGGTACACCATATCTATAAAAAACATTTTAGTGAACTTTAAAGTTATTTTTTATTTCAAACATGAACTTTTGTATTTGAAGCCGTTGATGTGCCTTATCTACCTTCATTTTATATTCATTTGGCTACCTTATCCCATTTTTTAGTTTATTTTTTGCAGCAAATTAAATTTTCATAGCCATTGAGTTAAAAATATACCTCGTCGCGAAAAATTATTTTTTTAGTGGTATTCTCTTCGCTTATCAGGTCATCAGATTTAAGTTCTGAGAGTTTTTTCTGTAAGCTGCTGCTTCTGGAAACGTGTAATTATTGTAAATGATGATGAATTGATGTCACAGGGGTGTCAAATATACTTTGTCTCACATCTGCTATGTTGTTGAGTGAATGGAACGAGGACGCATTTTTGAGTTGTTAGTCACAGATTTATGAGATACCGTAGGTAGCACGACTTCTGTTGAAACTGTAGGAGTGAGGAAGCAGTAGAAAACATTTAAAATCTACTATGCCACTGCCTGGCACTTCACGAGTAACGACTAACATGTCTGCGTGTCCGATTCTGTGATAATCTGGCCTACTTGGGTATGGCTTGCTGGTCCTATTAGACACATATGTATCATGCCTTGTTATTCAGAATAATCACAGGATGAACAATGGGTCAGAGGCCCCGAGTGGAGTTACAGTTTGTTGCAAACAGTCCTCTTAAACATTTTGTTTAAGAATTTCAGAGTAATACTCGTATGTATAATTGAAACAATTTAATTATATTTCTTTATGACACATTTCAACTGACTACACATACATATATATTTGTATCCCTCTCTATAAGCTTACATTTTTTTATACAACACTGACACACCGAATACATATTCACGTCTATGTAATGCCAATAATAAAAAAAAATAACGCGTGGTAAAAAAGCTTTTGAACAATCAATAACTAACAATAAACTATAACAATAAACAAATAAATTTAAAGCATATTCTGAATGGCTTCGAACAATGGCAGATCCTGTCGCTTTCGTCTTCGCTCGCATTTGGGACAAGGTTCCAACTCATTCAAGCAACCAGCATGAAATACCGCCCCACAAGGCTCGCACTGTAAAATATTTAAAGGCATATGTTGATACTTATCTTATTAAATAAAGTCGAGCATCTTACCCGGTATGTTGTATCAATATGAAATGGATACAAAACTTTGGGACTGTTGCAAATCTCGCAAATGAAGCCCTTAACACTGCACAAAGCGCAGTTGAGTATATGTTGTTCGCCAGAGTTGACTGCTTTCTGAAGCTGCTGTGCGAGAGTTCCTCTTTGAATCATATTCAAATCAGCTATCGAGTATTGATGAATATGTTCGAACAGGTATTCTTTCATGTACACCAAACGCTGAAGTTCCTCTATACTTGAAGGGCAACATGTGTAAAGATAAGCTCGAATGAAGTTAAGACGAATGCGGAGTGATTGTAGCTCTGCCATTTGCTCAGATGCATGATAGATGTCAGGACTGAGAAGCTAAAAAGATACATACATATCCATGGTTTGATTAAGAATAATTTAACTAACGCACACCAGTTGATCACCTTCAAATCAATAAAAGGTTGATATTGAAATTCAGCGAGAAATGCAGCAGCTCTCTTTGATACGGGATATCTACGAAAATCCCAATTGTAGATAATCCTGGCTGGGATTGCTACCTGCTCAACATCCATACACGTTTCGCAGTAATAATTACCACTGAATGAGCAGACCCTAAAAGAGAAGAAAGTAAAATGAACGAATGAATTATAAAGAAATATTGATAGAGAGCTGGAAATACAATAAAGAAATAATCAATAAAAAGAATAGTAGATACGAGTTTTTACATACTACAGATGCTACATACTCTTCTACACCCGTTAGTCTATTATAGGAAGGTATAATCACCGGGGAATGTCACGGGGTCATATTGATTTGCTTTGAGTATTCTAAGAAATCCGAAATTGACCACAATACGAGAATGTATAGAATATATGCGAAACCATTTCACGCGTTACAGGTTGACCATTGCACAACTTTGCAATTCATCTTCGTCGAACCTGGTTTTTGTTGCGTTACTGTAGAATTGAAATTTTAATGGATTTTTTTTGTTTTGCATGTAATCTGTAAGTAATGTATGCGCCCGTCTGTTGATTTCGTTTTTAAGTGTGCTTGTACCTACTTAAAATATTAATAGATACCGTGTGTCAAGCCACCGAGGAATGAAATGGATCGTTTTACATTTGAATATTGAAAAAAGTATTTCCAAAGTAAGTGCTGATTTGCAGAAACTGCCTGTTTAATGCGAACAGACGAAAGAATTGCTGCTGCTACACAAAAAGTGCGTACAAACCCAAGAACCTTAACTCGCCGAAGAGGTCAGCAATTGAATATCAGTCGCACTTTTCCGAGGGGAATATTTTATAAAGATCTCGAATTATAAAATGACCATCCGCCGGTTTTCTGTGTGGGATTTTGAATAAGTTAGAAAATTATGTCGGTTTTAGTAGCAAAATTTTTGAGTTCTGAAAATTTACACGTAGTCGTAGAAAAGCCAATAAAAAAAAGTGGTCTCTACTTTGAAAATTAATCTGGCAACAAGATTCCATTGAACGGAGTGCGCAACAGAGACAAAATAATAGTTAACTGATTTTTAGTGGCCGCAATTAGACAACTTGAACTTGAACGTTGGTTCCAAGAGGATAGTGGGCACGTGTGTACTCAAACAATCGTGTTACCCACCGTGCCTTGTCCACGGCGCAGTTGCGATTTAAAGCAGTTGGACTTTTTTTTATGCGGAAGTACTCTTTTAATAAAGCAGCAATCATAGAGAAAATATTGAGCGCGGCAGCGTAACAGCGGTTATCTACCGACGCTTTTTTTTTAATTTTCAAAAGTGTTTTGCAAGCTTCTGAGAACTGATGAAATTAAGGCCAACATTCAGTGTATCCCAATATCATAAAAGACCCCCAAAAGAATCCATACTATGACGGATGTATGCGAGTACTAGAACAAGATGACAGAGAAAAAGCGTTACAACTATTAGGAAATAATTACAAGGATGCCGGATACGATGGAGTTATTGTTTTGCTAATGTGCATATACTAATTATTAGCTGGAGGAAATCAATAGCGGATGACAGAAGTAGTTACTGAAGACTATTGTACCAACGAAGTAAGTTCGTAATAGACATCATGTTATCTTTAACAATTATGCCATCATAATTGCCACTTCAAGTCCCACTTATATTGACAATATTGGAAAGGCTCTCAAGGACTTTGAGAACGATGACCAGCGCCACTTAAATTTGAGCGTTTCTAAAAAAAAATATTTCAATTGAAATAAATAAAGAGGCCAGGGGCCCATTGATAAATGAAATTTGTTGTGAAACACGAAACCAAAAAGGCGTGCAACTATTGACTAAGTAATTCAAAAAGCACACCCGAAACTGAAATGCGAAACATGTTAAAGGAAGCAAAGAAGTCAGAAGCTAAAGCCTGCATGGCTGCCGTGGAGGATTTCTGGCATAACTCGGAAGATGACTCTTCGCTATTGGTTAAGAGGTAGCAACCTAGGGGATAGCTTCAGAGTAAAGAAACAAACAAGTCAGCTAATATTTTTAAAATTACCAGTGGAGAAAAAATCGGAAGTATGAAATGATAAAAATATCGATCCGTGAAGTTAATATTACATACATTGAAAGTATACGAGCGAAGTTGAGATATTCGATAGCGAAATATTATTAAAATTCCCGACAGTCGATGCGGCCTCGCCGAAGACAAATCTACTAAAGAAGCTTAATTCGAAGTTAATGTTGCTTTTTGATGAGATGTAAGATTTTTTGTTAAAGAGACATAAATATCCATGCAAATGCAATGAGTACTCTTTTTTTCGCGAACTAAAGCGCTAATGTAAGTAGCGACGTGTCAGCCCTTCAGTATACATTTCTTAATTGGATTATGGCAGTAGAAGATCAGCTGGACGAAAATGGACCATGAGCCAGTATTACAACTCAGTGGTCTCAATTGCTTACAAATTTCAATCGTTAGTTTTGCAATAGATAAAGAAGAAGAATAAGAAATATAAGAAATGTATAACAACCTATTTTTTCTGGTTAGACAAATTTAGATTTTATTTGTTTCTTGAAATACCACACGGGCAGCAGCCCTAAGACTTTCCACATAAAATGAACCGATTAGCAAAATAGAGTGAAATAATTGCTCGAAACTAATCAAATTATCTACATTCTTCGAACAATATGCTGCTTAGACCAAGAGATAAGAAGAGATAATAAATAATTTTGATAATCTGGTTAGCCTGGCTAACTAAGTTAGACCAAATAATACGGTTCGCGTTGTGGTAATACGGGTGATAGGTTGAACTTTCATGAATAGTTGGCGATTGATACACTCAACCCCCAGACAAAGAGGTTTGAAAAAAAGAAGTAGGTGAACTAAGATAAAAAAAATCTTACTGTGCTGTCGAAAAGCCGATTCCTAGCGGATGTGCACAAGATTTACATAGGAATCCCTGTGCATCTAGGCCAGGCTCTCGAGCTAGTTTACATAAAGTTTCCACCATTTCCTGCAACTCATCAATTCCAAATTTCTCCGAAACTGAATGTGGAATGATTTCAAAGTCAAGATTGCTCTACAAAGAAAGAAAAAAACATAATTCACATTCAATTAAAATGTTAACCATTTTCTATACATTAGAAGTTCTATCCGCATTACTATCTTCCTCTGTGACACTGCTTCCTTCAGCTCCTGTACTCGCACCACCATGTAATCCAACGAACTTTTCCCAAACGTCAGTCCAATCCACTGGCCTGTTGTCCTCATGTTTTTTCAGCAACGCATTATAACTACATCGGTCAACTGGGGATCGCATTGAACTCACTGAACTTGCATTACTAACAGAACGTACAAAACTAACTTTTTCCGACATAGGTGTACTGTTATTATTTGTCAGATTATCATCAGCTAACTCGGATGACCAAGAGGTATGCATTAGGTTTGATAATGAATTCCCATGCGATGATCTGTCCCCAAAACTTTGTTCTATAGGGCCTCCTTTATTTCCTTCGGATTGAGTTTCTTTGGTTGTGGTACGGGAGTCTTTCCTCTGTTTAGCTTTTACTGGACTTTGCCCATTAGCATCTAATTCAGGAGATTCTCCCTCTTCAACGATTTTTTCCATCTCATCCACTTTCTGTAGAAATATTTCCAAATTTTCACGATGAGTCAGATCTTCGCAGGCAAAGTTCGATGTTCGACTGAAGGGTGAGTTAGAAATGGACTCAGAGAAAAGTTCATTAGTTTGTAGAGGACGTGGTGTGGGAATAGTGACGACTTCCGTGATGGAACTGGCTACATCAACACCGCTACTAATCTGAAAGACGAAATGTTTACTTTTTTAGCTTTAAAAAACAAGAAAACTCTTACCGGGCAAGATTTTAAAGGTGGCGTCCAAACACCAGCCAACTGCAATGCATAGTTTGGCCATTGGTTAAGAAGGCTAGAGTTGACAGGTAGATTAATTTGAACACACGACTCGATGCCTTCTAAGATTTTTGACGCCATTTCCATGGTATCGGCGTCTTTGAGGAAAGCAAACTTTTTGTAATACGGATTGAGAGCTGAGCCATTCTTACGAATGTTGTTTAAATACGATGAGAAGAGTGATTCATTCAGGCTTAAACGAACCCACGAGCGGCAGTATCCAATTTCAGAAGTGATTTGAGAATATGTGTGAATCTAAAACAGGGTTAAAAGTGATAAATATAATTTGTGTAAGAATGGACACCAGCTATGGGTGATTTTAACGCAACGCTAGGGAGAGAGGGCATCTTTGGTAGCGCCGCCGAAAAGTACAATCTACGTGACACCACCTCCAATAACGGATTTAAGATCATCGACTTTGCTGCGAGCGAAATGATGTCGTAGCTAGTATGCGGTTCCCAAATCTTGATATTCACAAGAGAACATGTAAATCTCCCGATCAATCAACCGTCAACCAGATTGACCGCATTCCGATTGACGCAAGGCACTCCCCCAGTGTTATGGATATTAGAACGTTCGGAGGTGCCAACATAATCTGTTCAGACGTCATCTGCCACCAATATCAAGTAGTGAAGACCAGTGGCAACATTATTGCCAAAAAGCCATCAGAGATGCCGCTCTGACGTGCTAGGTTTCACTCGACCACTGCAACGAAACCCCTGGTTTGACACAAAATGCCGGCAAGTACATGTAACTAAACAACAGGCATACAAAGCGGGGCTACATTGGAGAGCTAGAGCTGCCCGCGAGTCCTGTGAGCAGAAGAGGAAAAACGAATAAATGAGAAGCGTGCGAAACGCGCAATCAGGGAAATAAAGAGATGCTACTGCACGAATGAGGTTCGAAAGTTTTACCAAAGGGACAACATATTTTATAAAAACTGAAGTCCAACAAAGCTGCTGGAGGTGAGGGCCTAGCTGCCGAGCTGTATAAAGCGGCAGGCGAGTATTTGGTAAGGAGCATGCATCAACTTATCTGTTAAATAAGGTCGGATAAAAGTATGCCCGATGAATGGAAACTCAACGTTGTTTGCCCGAACCTTAAAAAAGCGAACCCTTTGAAATGCGCAAAAACAGAAACATCATTTATAGAGCTGAACAAAGCAATGTGTAGTTATATCCCTGCTAAACTCGCTCGTTTGTAAAGGATTACGATGGAGAATGCACATAACCCCATTAAGGATCATCGTTCTTAAGAGAATAGTGCAAAACTCACGCACCAAAAGTAGAGGCACAATCTTTCAAAAAGCCACCCAATTACTCGCATACGTCGATGATATTAACATAATCAAAAGAACGCAGAGTGATGTCCAAGACCAAGTATCTGCTGCCAACAAGAAAGGACAACCAACACTGACATCTGGGACATAACGTCACCGTAGGCACCCCTGACGAACGGTGCAGTAGAGGAAGCCCGCGACTGAAGTGACGCACGCAAGTGCACCTCAACCATTTCAACTCCTAGTACTATGTACTACGATTAAAGCACAGGATGCAGGTATCCGCTCTGAATACCTCTGCCGTGGTTAGTGCGTTGAAAACTTTCCAATTACGGATATGACATCAAACGTATGCCTCCATTCGTGCGAAAAATATAACACGCACAACCCGAATATCAATATTTTACGGCAATGCGTTGAATATTGATTGCCTCCTCACTTGCTGTTCATCGAGTTTAAAAAGGAGCTCGATCGTGTCAAAAGAAAGTATATTTGGTTTAGTTTGAGATATACCAGGTAAACAAATAGCTATAAAGTAAAGTTATAATAGACTTAAACTGTCACGTTATGCATAGAAGGCTGTCATAGAAATTCGAGATCCATAATAGGGTGCAACAAGGTTGTATTCTTTCTTTATGATAAGCGATATCCCTCGCGCTTCTTTATAGATGAAAATCAAAGGAATATGATGGACTCTTAAATAATAACTCAAACATCTCAACTACACTGTCGTATACGGACCTTCGCCAAATGATAGGTGTAAGGAGAGAGGTCAACGTCATGAGGCTGAAAATGAATAGTACCAAATTAAAAATCATTAGTCTCGGAAGTAAACTTTTTGCTGGGCAGCCGATAGACAGAGTGGAGAGTTTGCAAAACCGCGGTAGTATTACCTCGATCAAAGGTAATGGAAACCTCAACACTATGCTAGGACTGTTGTTTAATCGCATTTCTCATAAACAGCTCCATGACACAATGGGTCAAAAAACTATAAACATCACCATTTGACGACGAAAGTGTTGTTGGATTGGATACACAATCTGAAAAGACGAAGTCCCACAAGCAAGTGCATGATCTCACTATAAGATAAGCATCTGATCTAAATGACCTACACACGGGAGACGTCTTGTTACAATGCCGCTTTCAGCATTTGTGATGTAAATTTGTAAGGTCCAACTTTGTTTTTAGATTAAAATCCATTATTTTATTAAATTCTTAGACTGCTTTTTATAAGTGAACATAATAAACCACAACGTAAATTAAATTTAAATACTGACCTAAGTAATAAGTCAATCCTTCGCCCTCTTACAAAATCGACAATTTATCAGCTTTATATTCCGCATTGAACTTACCTGTTCAATCACCTGTTTATGCATAAACACTAATATTGGTGACCAAAAACTTGGCTCAGGACGACGATCCACATCGCCTGATATCACATTGATCGTTTGCCATAGAAATGAGTCCTTCAGGCCGTGCAAGAAGATCGCCTCTAGTGTTGTGCATAAAGAATTAGTAGCGTCGTTGAGTTCCAAGTAATCTAGTCAGCATATTGGTTTAGAAACATGTTTAAAAAAAACTCCGAAGGATGATATTTCTTTATTACCCTTTCCATTCTCCTTGAACTCGAATTGAATTTCCCTTGCATTTTCACTCAGCGTATTGATTAGTGTCTCTTTCACTACGTTTTCGCGTTTTGTTGAAAAACTAGACCGAAATAGAGAACTCATCGCACTTGCTACTTCTACTCAAGAAAAATCAATTCAAGAATAGTAAAATTATTAAAGTTATAAAATGAATACAAAAAAGACTAGAAGATATAAATCGCGATGTACAAATTGTTTTGTGAAAAAAGGAGTGAGAAATCAACAATAACAAAGTAGAGAAACGTCAAATGAAAACAGCTGATTGTCAATTTTTAAGGTGGTGGCTCTTTCTAATGTTACTAGCGTCACCTGTGAGAAACCAACAACAAACGCTTTTCAGTTTGAATTTTAAGATATTTTTGAATTAAATATGCTTTTATAACCATTTGCTTGATGGTTGTCGACAGTTGTGTTTTGTAAGCCGTTAAAATTTTAGTTGATACAGAAATTAAGTGTAAAAAAGCTCATCTGAAAGTCGATCAATAAGTACTCGTAGTTCAATTGAACTCGACAAAGTGTAAATAAGCTTGGTTCGCTTTAAAAAGAAGCGGCTAATTTGTAACATTCAATGAAATCGAAAATCACTATATTGATGATTGATATGCTTATGACATCAGGTATACTGGGTAAAAATACTGTGAATCAGAAGCGAAGGCAAAAAAAAAAAATAAATGACATCAAACAAATCTCCCCAGTTATCTTGATACCACCCCTGGAGCTTATGTGAAACCTAATAGAGATGTACATGAGTCGGAAAAGCCGACGCCTTGGCAAGAAGGGGGTCAGAAATGAACATCAGTGTAGCTGGCACATCCATACTGCCACCGATTGGTAGATTGTATAATATCATTGACGACATAATAGAGAAAGAGGCTAACTCCTCCTGGTTATCCAGAGAGGACTGTGCCACCTCTCGTACATTATGGCCGAAGTTAAATAAAACAAAAGCAAAGAGCCTTTTGGCACTAGACCGATCCTCCATCCGCATGTTATGTGGGAGACAGACTGCTGGTATTGATACCATGGTATGAATACCATGGTATAGTGAATACTATAACCCCTGACAGACTGCACTTCGTAGTATATGTTGACTTTTGCGTTACGTGGTATACTTTGACATTTGTGTTGCGTCTCATCCAGCCCCTTACACATTTTTTGCAACACTCCAATATTGCGTCTTGGTCCTCGTAGCTCGCCGATATAATTCCTCTAAACTTCTCTTACTTCATTGTTTCCAATGCAGATAAAATTGTCCTCCTTAATCCATTTTCAAAACATTTTTCGCTGTGATTGCTTGCCAACAGAAAGAAAGTGGCGCTGCAAGCAATAAGATGGTGGTATACCACCAAAAATTTGCGAATCTCAATGCTAGGTTCTATTCATGGTATACTAGGTTTTAATGTGGTATTGCAGTGACAGACATGTGGTATAGAACGTAGTACTGCTATACCATGGTATCAATACCAGCAGTCTGTCTCCAACATTAACGGGAGTAATCAAAGGACACTGCGCCATTGGAGCTATGTTCAGCAAATGGAACGCAGAGTCCAACGATCTATGCAGAAGCTGTAGTGACGAGGAGGAAGTGGAATCGATCCAACATCTGTTATCCCACTACCCCGCCCTGCAAGAACGACGCCTACGCACTCTAGAATCCAGGTTCTTCGCAGGTATCGCAGAGGTAGCAGTAGTTCAGATACAGCATCTCCTACACTTCTTAAAAGCAGCAACTGGTTCCAAACGCCACAATTTAGATAGGTTTTTTCACCAATACTCAAAAAGGGTAATCACAATGGCCCTTTAGGTCTCCGAGTGGACGTGATGAGTTATGTATTATTTTATTTGTCTTCCTATATAATTCCTCTATTCTTGGTTACTCGACAAACGTATTCAATCCGCGTTATTCGACAGTTTTCGATATCTTGAACTTAAATACTTGACAGGGCCCTCGATACTTCGGTATGAGTTATTTATTCGTACTGACAATAGTATGTATCCAGTTTGAGTAGCATAATAAAATCGGCGACCCCGAACTGCTACGCGGGCCTATGTTTCCGCTAATTCCCCCTTTAGCAATTCAAATATTCGGCGACGGTCTAACCAGGCCAGCTGCCTTTCTAAGAATACCTCGTCTGGATCCTCACTTCACAACGTTGGCCCGACAGCAGCTGGTACAATCAAAACTATAAAAAAAATCTTAAATTCTTTTTTAACCCCGATTTTAATATTTCTGTGTAGAATTAAGCCCGAAACTTTCCTGAATTCGAATCTGCCGCTGGCTATGAGCTGTGGCTTATAGTTTTCGAGAAAATTAATTTTTTGTAACGCTGTTCGATGTAGTCCAAAAATGCAATAAAACCCCCGTAAAAAATTCTTAAATTTTTTTAATCCCGATTTTAATATTTTCTATGTAGAATTAAGCCCGAACCTTTCCTGATTTTGAATCTCCCACTGGCTATGAGCTGCGGCTTATAATTTTCGAGAAAATGAGTTTTTTTATGATGTTATTCGATGTAGTCAAATACAACCCCCGTGAAAAAAATCTCGAATTCTGAGCTTGGATGATTTAGATGTTACTTGCGATATTTACTTAACTTTCATGATCAATGATTTCCTGCTGCCTCAAATTGACGAATTGGGTTTGACGAACAACATGTCAGTACAACTACACACATAGTACGAGTGATATTGCATATGTTGCAGCAAGCATTTGCCGGCCACCTAATTTCTCGTTTTAGCGATTTGCAATGGCCCACATGATCGTCCGATTTGATCATATCACACTTTTTGCTCTGGTTTGGTAAAGCCAAGAGTCTATAACTTCAACTTGGCTGCCGTAAAGAAGGGCATCCGAAAAGAAGTAGAGAATTTATCGCCAGAAGTTTTGAGAAAAGTCATGGAAAATGCTGTTGAACAAACAAAGTGACTGCCTTAGGAAATCGAGTGAGCACTTTTGCCCCACCTTTTACATGGAAGAAATAAGAGCATTTACGTAACGTATACGTGTACATACACTTATACAGATTTCAATACTACATAATTGAATGGTTAATGAAAAAAAGCTAAAAAAATAAGAGAAGGATAAGTATTGTAATTACGACATAATATTAGTTTTTTTTAGCTTCTTCAATCTCTCGTTTGTGCAATACAAAAGTAGAAAACAATGAAAGCAAATGTTTTGCTTAATTATGCTTGCGGACAATTCGATTCAGCACTTAAATTTTTTATGTAAAATCAATATTCAATAATCTTTCCTGATTAAGTATCTGCACACGCACTTATCCCGCGGTCACACTTTCATCATTAAAAAAACATTTAATAGAGTTAATGTGTTCGGAAATATGCATTGCCTTGAGGGTTGTCGATTTTAATTCAATGTCTGGGTCGTAATGCAATAACAAAGTACATTAATGCGTCATAGTAGTTATCGCAGTTGCACTTTTACTTTTAGCGTAGAACAATACGTTGAAGGAATGCTCTTCCGCGTTTCGCATTTAAATTATTTTTATGTGCCACAGGCAAATGTCATCACTGATATACATATGTATGTCCACATGTATGTAAGTTTGTGTAGTGTGATATATTGCATTGCCAATGGATAGATTATTCGTAGCTTTGTTGAATTTATAACCGTCGAGCAATGAAACCAGAACTGTGCGAGGTGGTATGCCTTAACGCTTTGTCATTTTTATAGCAGGGAGTTCTAAATTCACATTACTTTTATAGTAATCTAAAGTAAAATAGTGTGTTAAACAGAGTTTTAATGCGAATATATTAAAAGTTAAATTGTGTCATGTTTTTTAATTGATACTCCGATGAGTTGAATGGATATTCTTTACATAAAAATTTAAAACAAGACCCGTCTTAGGTAATAATAAAGATTTATGACCTTTATCGATAGTGCCATAAAGTCGGGTATTAATTGCATTCTTCATATTGTACTCAGTTTCCATATATAGACGTATTGTTCTTTTAAGTATGCTTCTGATGTTTGATAATAAAAAGACGTTGGCTCACGCGTAACGTTTTAGCATAATATGAGCAGTAGTACGAGTATTTGTAGGCGGATGTCAAGAAACCAGAGACTTTTTTAGCACAAAAAACTAGAATTTCCTTGTACCATATGTCTTCTAGCCCAAAATTTTAGGCATAAATAAGACCACACAATTTAGGTTTAAAATAGCAATCCTACAAATTTCATATATCACATCTGTCGATGCTGCTAATAGTAAAAATGGAGCGCTATACGAAAGACCAATACGCTAAAAAAGAAATACAAATACTTTTCTCAACAGACCGTATGTGAACGTATGTGGGCCCAGCTTTAGAGTTTTCTGGGATTCGAATTGCAAACCTCCGGCTCAGTAGTCCAGTGCACTAACTTCTAAGCTACAGCCGCTATTAACCAAAGCGCTATGGTGGTCAGGTGCGTACCTATAGGCTAAAGTCATTGGACGATCCCTATAGGCAAACGTTTTAAGAAGACTCACTGCCTTCTCGTGGCGCCCACCGGGCAACGGCCCTCATGCTGTAGCAGTTGCCATCCAGCCGAGGAACTTGTTACTGTGCTTATGTGCCTCTCCCGTCGCCCCGACTGAACGGTTGCAGCAACGGCATGAGAGCCGGCTAAAGTGAGCAATGGGGAGAGTAAACCCCACTATCAACACCCTCAAAACCTTACTTGAGGTTCATTTCCCAGGTTCGTCTCATGTACAACACATGTACTCGAATGCAGCTGACCATAGGGTCGGTATCGCTAATAGAGTAAACAGTTTATCCGGAAAAATTTTCAGTCCAGATAAGGTAAAATGGGCAATCAGCTCCTTTAAACCTTTCAATGCCCCGGTGGTGATGGTATTTTTCTAGCACTTCTACAGGAAGTTATCAATCTCATCCTGCCGGGTATTATTGCTTTATTTAGAGCCAGCGACAATTGGGGATACATCCCGAGTAACTGGAGGCAGGTAAACGTGATCTTCATTCCCAAACCGGGCAATAGGCCCAGTGAGCTGCCTAAATCCTACAGACCAATAAGTCTAACATGATTTGTTCTCAAAACGATGGAGAGACTCTTTGACGTTCATGAGTCTGCACTCAAGTCCGTTTGCATATAGGAAGGGTAAATCCACTGAATGTGCTTTTCACTACCTTGTAAAGATGATTGAAAGAACTTTTTGTTCTAAAGAAATAGCTCTGTGTGCTTTCGTTGGCGCTTTCGATAAAGCTGGCAACAGCTCAATTGCTATCAGTAGCAAAGGTATCAAGTATTCGATAATAGCCATGCTTGAAAGTCGAATTATTACTTCCTCCTCTGGAGGAGTGTCAGTGTCTGTGACCGCAGCTAAAGGTTGTCCCCAGGGAGGAGTTCTCTTTCCCATTCTATGGTCACTAGTCATAGACAATCTTCCAGTCGATCTTCATAGATTAGGCTATATTCCCATTGGTTATGCGGACGACTTGGCGATACTTATTAGTGGTAAGCACAGCGCGACCATCTCTAGCGTCATGCAAGGTGCTTTACTACACGTTCTAGAATAGTGCAGAAGAGAAGGACTATCCATCATTCCCTGCAAAACTGTTCTAGTGCCCTTTACTAAAAAAAAGACTTATTCCCGTGAAGTGAAATACCTCGGGGTCATCTTCGACAAACGGCTGAGCTGGAATTCCCAAATCAAGTTCGCCATCGAGCGTGCCACTAGTAGACGCCTTTATGGCCGAACTTGGGGTCTAAATCGAAAAATGATACATTGGATGTGTACAATGATGGTGAGGCCCATTATCACGTACGCGGCCATCGTCGGGTGGCTGAAAGTTCTTGAACGGACAACGGCAATTAAACTTCAGAAGTTACAGAGAATTGGCTGTCTCGGCATCACAGGTGCCATGGGTACCTGCCCCTTTCACCCCTTCAGATCTTCACCAAGAAGACAGTCGCTAGGTGTGTTATCAAGTTGCAGATGGAATTCAAGTATAAACCAGGTGACCATGTAAGACATCTGAAAATTCTTGACTCAATCCCAAAAAGAGACATGTTTTGCACCATAAGTTATTTGAGGTAGAAATATTAGGCCGTGCAAATTGTGTTCCGCCCTAGAGATCTGGATTGGTTCACAGGAGGATCGCAAATGGAATCTGGAGTTGGAGCTGGTGTCTTTGGACCCAACACCAGGGTCTCGCTACCTATGGGAATGTGTCCCACGGTTTTTCAGGCTGAACTCCATGCCATTGAGATCTGCGCTAGATAAAACCTTAGTAAGGGTATATATATTTTCAGATAGTCAGGCAGCACTCAAAACGTTGTCGTCCAATTTAATGGACTCCATATCAGTCAAATGCTGCTACGATTCACTGCAGTCACTGGCAAGACCCAACAAGATAAAGCTTGGATGGGTCTCCGGTCATCAAGGGATTGCAGGCAAGGAACTAGCAGATGAACTAGCTACGGCTGGCTCAGAATCTGCGTTCATAGGACCTTAATCTTACTGTGGCATCAACTGGTCCTCCGCCACAGCGCTGATTAGTAATTGGGAACACAAACTCCGTCCGGACCACTTCATTTATTTATTTATTTATTTACTTATTTACCTATTTATTTATTTATTTATATGCTTATTATTGTTTACTTGTTATTTCTCTCTATTTACACTGGTGGTTTTTTTAAAAAATTAGATTAAAAATCGCATCATATAAAATACACAAGGTTTTAGAAGAAAGATAATAAGTTATCAAATCTCTAAATTGTAAAATGTGCGGTAATAGTTACCTAACTAATGTAAACCCTTTTATACGAAATAAAATATCTATCTATCTATCCGTCCGGACCACTGGGAAAATGTCCCAGGGTTGAGACAATCCAAACTACTAATCATGCCTTACTCCTCTAATCATGCCTTACTCCTCTAAGCAGAAGGGCTTTCTCAAGTGCCATTGTGGCCTGTAGGTTCTGCTCGGAGGAGGACGAATCATCCGAACACATTCTCTGCGTAATTGAGAAATTCTACTGCTAAGGACATACTATTCTTCATTAGGGAGGTAGTACGTCTGTTAGATTAATTACACCCTTATGATACAATAGATCTTTTAGGTCGCAGTGTCTGCCACTAAACTAAAGCGCTATTATTTTTGAAACTGATTACCAATGCAAAGATTCTAAACACTTAGGAAACTGGTTTGATTGTGAACCATAAGTCTCCTTTACTAAACAAAGCCGCAGAAAGAGATATTGTGTCTGAAACCAAAAAGAATTAAATTTGTCATCGTTATACATTTCAAGAAGCACCTGACAGCGATGTTTTGACACATGACCTCAAACCAGAGGACAAATTTGCGCAAAATGAATTCGTTAATTGGTTGCTAGTAAACAACAATTATCCTAAAAAAATTACCATAATCATCATTAAGACCGAGATTCAACGTATTAAGGCCACAATTACATACATATGTACCGATGTCATTGTGAATACATATTATCAAAAGAGCAAGACTGTGCCAGTGGAGTCATGGCGAGCATTTGTCTAATCTGTTTTACCATACTTCATCGCAACATTTGTACCTACTTTGCAATGAAATAAAAACTATTTAGTCACGCGGGAACATACCAATCTGAAATGACCTCTGTTTGGAGAAAAAAACTTACCGAAGTCTTGCTGTTCTCTCTTCGATTTTTTAAATCTGTCCTTTATAATCGATCACAAAGGAAGCAGTCTTCCATTTAGACCATTCACATCGTTGGGATAGCAGGATTAACTTCTTTCAAAAATTCTTGTATATACCCCCAGACAGATCAGAAAACTAGAGACAATCACTCTCGTCCCACTTTCAACCCTTTATCCCAGTCCTTAATGTTCAATCTCGCGGTCAAGAGAGCTGCTAAAGTGCTATACAATCGTCCAGGCAATACCGAAAGCCATGTATATTAAGAGTAAGAGGTATGATTTGTTTAGGCAATCAAACTTGAACCGAATAACTCTTCTGTAGCCACCCATGATCTAGTGCCTAGAAGGCAGCGCTTCTCAAAGGAATGTCTCAAGCCTCATTGAAGGCCTTAAATTGTTGCTCGTGTTGCTGGCTGCTTTTTATCCCGATTTTCTAGGTTAATTATCCTAGAATTGCTGTCACATGTCGAGTCAAACGCCGGGATATCGGAACCTCCAATTTAAGGGACATCCTAAGGATCATCGAAATCATAAATCTCTTCTTCCAGACGAATAGTTAGGAGACCAATACGTTGGATTAGACAGATGCGGGATTATTGTTATCAGTCAAAATTCCTTGGCTTCTTTGGCGAAGATTGATCGGATTTGTTGGCTAGACCTTCAAAGTTTACAAAAAAAACGTACACTGACTTAAGTAAAGCCTTCGATTAAATCTTAAATTAAATTATTAAATCAACCTGGTGCCAAAAAAAAATTTCTTGAGCTCAATGTCAACATATGCCAAGCCATTATATACACACCTAAGCGTCTTCCACCAACCCCTAGAACCTATCTTATCTGTGACGAACCAGTCCCTTCTGTCCTTTGATTGTGTGAATTAGATGTTACCTGCGACGAGAACTAAATTTTCGCTGTCATATTGATAGCATTATGGACAGAACTAACTCGCGCATGGTTTTGATGATTGATTACTTGTTAAGTACTTACCTCACAATTTGTTATAATTGCTGTGAACCAAATTTCATTACAAATAGTAGAAAACGATCTCAGAGAACTGGAACTATTGAAGATTGTTTGAAGCCTAAGCTGAAGTCAGTTTCAGTAAGGAAGCAGTCGGTAAACTCGGGGACATGACGATGCATGATAAGTATGCTGGCATGCCCAATGTCTTGCTCTTCCCATAGGCGAGAGTATTTCACTTGAAGAGCGGAGTTGGTAGCCATTTGCTTGCTGATGATCGGGATATCGGGAGAAGGTGAAGCATAGTTTGAAGCGCTGCTGTTGGAGAGGTTCTCAAATAACCCGTGGGACCTCCCAGTGTGGGATTTTGTATTTCCTAATGAAAAGTACCAGCTCAGCCTTAGTCGGATTAACACTAAGGCCGCGGCTATTTTTCCAGTTGAATAGTTTATTTAAGAGGAGTTTCATGGCATCGTAAGTGTCTGCGGGATCTTGCCTGATACAGGGATAGCTTTATCGTCCGCGTAAACAACAGTCCTGCATCCAGTGTTCTCTATTCCCAAGAGGAGTTCGATGAGAGCAAGATTCTACAGCAAAAGAGAAAGTACACCCTCTTTGGGGGTACCCCGTCGTGCACAGTTAGTCCTGCGACAGGCAGACTACATGTGAAGTGTGTGAGTGTGTGATTGAATTCAAGATAAAGGTGATCTGAGAACGAGTAACTGTTGGATATAGATCAATTTAAGATCGCAGAATATAGTGTTTGTGAGACCGAAGTGACGTCTATCATCTCTCGTTGGATTTTCGTGATAATAAATAATTTTTGTATGAATGTATTTGTATGTGCACGTCCACCACTTCCCCAACAAAAGGAAACTGTTTGACTGTTCTTGACTTTTTTTCTTTCAACCATGTTGGCGAGACCTGACAAAGTGATTGACAACAAAAATACAATCACTTAGCGCAGCCAACAGGGCCCCAGGGCCAAACTTCCCGCCACAATTCGAGTTGTTCTTGTTGTATTTTTTCACACAAATGCAAGGAACCACAGTTTAGAGCCATATCCGAAAGACTTTTTTTAGAAGCTTTCTCATGACTGTAATGTACATATTTATTAGTCTCATACGTTAATCAGACTTTTTGGTGTTTTCTGGGATTCGAATTTCCCGCTCAGTAACCCAACACACTAATCACTGAGCCACGGCACCCAGATAACAGTATAAAGATAACCCTTTCAGAAAACTTGGCTTCCCTTACTTAAACTCATTATGTCGAAGTTGATTTCGAGGTAATAAAAGTTTTGCATCTATGAAGTGATCAAGAGACCTGTGCTCACTTAGGGCCCTATGTTGTGGTCCATGAAACTGCGGACGAACAGAACCTTCGGATCTTCGAAAGAAATATTCTACAAAAAATACTTGGTCCGAAACTGGATGATAAGGGCGAAGACGAACAAAAGGTCGGATATGGCTTAATTCTATTATTATGCAAGAATAGACCATTGTAGTAAAAACTGGCACTTTCTCGATACCACCCTCCCGTTAAGAAGGTATGATATAACCGTTGATGTCGTCGACATGTTTTGGTGAATTCGGAACAGATCTATCTAGATTTTGACTCCATTTGGTGAAGGTAGCTTACCAAAGTCTTGCTGTACTCCTTACGATTTCGATCATAATGACAGCCAGCGCTGTGTTGTACCTGTATCTGGCCTTTTTTCAATGAAACATTCCTTTTTACGTTAACATCTCATAATTATTAGCGACTACTCTTAATTAAAAAATACAATACAAAATATTATAATTAGTTTCAGCGTATATACAAAAGAATAAGTAAGGAAAAATAGAAAAATAAAAATTAAATATACATAAATGTACTGAATCACTCATTGGGCGGTCTTGACATTGTCAAAAGGTACCAGGATACCTGGTGGACCACCGAATGTGCCCGTATACACTCTTTTTGGGCCAGTGGCAACTGTTGGCTTTGGAAGAGTCGATAAAACGGGCACATCAACCCGCGATTGAACATTTAGAACAGGTACGGCTGCTGGCGCCGTAGGAACTGCCACCCTAACAGGAGGGCGTACGGTGTGATCAGGATCTCTTATGGAACCATCCGGTTGAATAGCATATCCAGGCTTATTTTGTCCACCCAAGAAACCCGGCGCTCCACCAAAGCCTCCAGTATACTTTCCAGTGAAGACTGTTGCTGTAGTTGTTGGCTTTGTGAAAGCACCAGGAGTTACTGTCGCACTTGTGAAACCTGCAAGGATAAGAGTTGTAAAAGTTAACATGTGCGAACCAGTTAAGATCGAAAACATCACTTAAAGTGACACTTCCGATTGTGATCATGTTTTAAATTTTACCACTCGGCGCAGCGGGTTGAGCTAGTCCGAAGATTGGTTTCGTCGTTTGCTGTGTGGGTCGCGCCGCAAATACGCTATTCGAGATGACCTTTCCTTGATCGCTTTTATTGAAGGTGACTTTTGATGTAGCTTTCGTGGTTGGCTCCGTTGCAGCTGGAAAATTATTATTGGAAATTGAATTTGTTTGAGATTGCGAGTTGGCATTGTCGTCATCGTCTGGCACCAATACAATGGGCGGTGTGAAAAGTCTTGATGGTTCCCGCACCGTTGTCGCGGTAAAGGGTTGAATGGTGGGAACGGACTGGGATAGGATAGAGTTATGGAGGAAACTCAATAGTGGAAGTTCAGATGATATAGATTTTTGAATTGTTACCCCGTCAATGGTTTGCTCATCCACTTGACTTGATGGTGGCTGCAAATCGTTGTAGACTAGTTGAGGATCACTGCTGCCTGGTAGAGTAAAGGGTACACCTGGCCCAAGATCGGGATCTTTGATGTCGCTAAGCCATGATGGAATCGTCGCACTATCAAATAAGAATTCTTCTGTAGTGGGAGTGGTTGGAACTTCTGTTGTGGTTGTGGTGGTTGTTGGGACTTTTGGAAAACCGGTTTGACCCACTCTCGATGAGAGGAATGGATTAAACTTGGCATCAAGTACAGGGACCGATGGAACTGTTGGCTTCACTGGAATAGCTGCGGCTGGTTGTGATACTACGAAGACATTTGGTTTAAATCCGGTGGGTTGTACCGCTGATTTCAAGGTGAACTGGCTGATTCGATTTGATATCGGATTCTCGGTAGTCGTACCGATTGTGCTGGGTATGATGGTTGTTTTTGCTGTTGGAGCAGTGAAAAAACTAGTCTTCTGAGTTGTGGTGGTAGGTGGGGTTATAGTTTGTTTTGAAAAGAACTTGAATTGAAATGGTGTGGGGGTTGATGGGGGTGGTCTTTTGGTTGTAGTGCGAATGGTGATGGGAATTTTGGTTGTGGTGCTTGGGGTAGTGGTGATAAATGTAGGTGCATTTTGCTGAATTGGTGTTGGTGACTGTTGCTTTTCTGTCAATCCAGGAACGCTCAGTACTTTGAGATCCTCGAATGGTTCAAGAGGTGGAAGCAAATCATTTGACAGCGTGTGGTTGTATTCATTATTATCTTCTGGAACTTCAAATGGTACAGCGACTGATAGTTCAGGATCTTCATAACCCTCCAGCCACGATGGCAAGGTAATTGAATTGCCTCCCGGTAGTGCGAAGAATTCTGCTGAGTTGCTGCTCGACCCATGTAGAGAAGCTGCGGTTGTTGTAATTCGTGCTGTTGGTCGTGGGGTGGTAGTAGTTGTGGTAGTCGTGGTTGTTGTTGTTGTTGGTTTCGGGGTTGTTGTTGTTGTTGTCGTTGTCGTTGTCGGCCTGGGTGTTGTTGTGGTAGTAGTTGTAGTGGTTCTCCTGGTAGTCGTTTGAGCATTTTGATTAAAGGCGAACGATTGTCCTGGTGATAATGTAACGATGAATTTCTTCTGCTGGCCAATACCAAAATGTGATGTTGATGTTTCTGGATCCTGCCTTTGTGGTGGCACAAGATCCCAGGAAATTATTTTCAGTGAATTATCATCATCCGATGGGGTATATGGTACACCTGGCCCAATATCGGGATCATTTAAATCAGCTAACCAATCTGGCAATGTGTACTCCTGTGGTGGTGTATCATCGGTTTCTAAATTGCCCTCGGCATCATTCGGTAGTGCAACGGCAATGGGATCTAAAGTGTGGGGAGGGGAGTTGTTAATTATGGACGACTGATCAGTAGGAAAGTTAGGAAAATTATTCATGCTGCCACCGTTAGGAGGCTGGTTAAATTGAAAATTAGAAGGAAAAACTTGACTACTATTTCTGAGGTTAACTTGGTTTTGGGTGTGGGTTAGAAGATCAGCGGAGGAAGGGTCTAGTGCAAGATCACCGATTAGTATTTCTTGTTGTTCTTGTAAATTGTTGTTATTGTTGGTGAGTTGATGTGTCTGATAGTTAAATTGATGTGCCGATTCAGAATGCGTGCTATCGTCGTCAGTAGTTGTTGTAGTGGTCGTCGATTGTCGTGATTGTTCATTGGATGACTCACCAATAAATGGTGGAAGCAGATTATCAATTGGCTTCTTTATCTCAGTTATACCAGAGGCATAATTAGGAATTTCGAACTGTACGCCCTGAGCGGTAATAACTTTCCTACCATCTGGTGTCTCAATTGGTTGAGAGAATTTTATTGGATTACCATAGCTGTCGACGGCGTCTTGTAAATTGTCAATTAATGGCGGTTGGAGTTCTAATGGAAATGGCGTCTCATTTTTTTCTGAAAAGGAGGACATTATGCAATTTTTTCTGTTTCTTGTTTTCTTTTAATTAATTTTAGGACTATAGGAAAAGGAGAAGAGGGAAAATCAAGGATATAAAGAGATCAAGGAGTTTGAGTTCATTATAAGAAATATAGGGTGAAATATTAAGAAGATAGATAAACCCAAGCCCCATCTGAGAAATGGCCAAATTATAAACAGCTTTCTAGATACAATAACAATTGTGTTAGTTTAGTGCCAGAAATCAGAGTTGGAAAAAATCGTAGTCAATTACAACCCAAAGTATTAGTCAATTTAATTGTCCCTATTCCTTTCCTATTGGGGAAAGAAAAAAGCCAAAGATTACTTCACATGCATGTTTTAATCTGTATGAATGAGGTATAAAGGTAAGAAGATTTACTGGAATTTACTGCCAATACAAGGGTTTAATCAAATGGTGTATGTATGTATGTACGTCTTTCCCATACCTCGGGTTACAAATCCCGACTGAAGAGTACCTCGACTAATAACACAACTCATTTGGCAGTTCTTGGTTGCCGAAAGTGAAAGGGCGGGACTGGTGGTGTACACCAAGTACTCCTTCCGGAAGAATCCTCCAGATGGACTCAATGGCAGAATCAATAGTTCCAGTTGGATCATCAGGGATGCTGCCTTTGGTAACCTGGGTTTGCCTCCGCCACCAAAACGAGATCCGTGGTTGAACAGAAACTTGCAGAAACAAACAGAAAGTAAAATAGCTGACTAGTTGGGGTTATGGGACAAACTTTCTACACAATCAAAATCTCTGTTTACTTGATCTGAATAAGGCAATTAAGTTGCATAGGCCTCTTTCGAACAACTAGAGGGACTCTAAACACATCCTTTTAATATCCCAGGTCTGGTTAGACGGTGAATGAAAAAGAAGGGACAGTACAGCGATACGAACTTTTTCAGAAGAGTCTGAATTCAATGACTAAAATAACTGAGACATGTAAAGTGGATGATCACAGCATTCCAGCTCGATGAGCCTTGGAGTACACCTCGAAGGAACAGCATAGTCTCTACTGATTCCATTTTATATGACGTATACAAGAGAAAAGAGACCTCAAAATGCGAAATTGGAGGCAGTTAGTTAGAATTGCCTAGCTTCACTTTAGACTGTAGCGTCATCTGCACAAATAAGTTAGTGTGGATAGATTTACAGATGCAAATATCTGTTGCAACAGACGGTATGTGGTCCCGGACAAAGCTTCTAGAAATCATTCGTGTTGTGCGTGTTGTATTTTGTCACACAAGGGAAGGGATCTACAGTTTAAAGCCATATCAAAAAGGCAAATTGAGAAGCTTTATACGATTATGAAAAATAATTATTTCTCTTGGATCTTTGTCCGACATTCGCGAGAGGTACGTAGTACCGTGAAAAAACTCTGGGGTTTACTGATTCGAACTTCGAACCTTTAACTCAGTAGTCCAACGCACTAACCACGGATTTGCAATTATGTAAATTATTTCATCACAATATAAAAAACAAAGTATTTATTCGGGAACCGGCCTAGCCCGCAGTATTGCGAATAATTGATTTCAAACACAATTTTCACTAGAGATTCCTGCATAAAGAGGCCGAATGCACGTATGTCTTTATACATCTGACATAGCCCAGTGGTTTAATTTTTAGCTAGTATCCCACATGCACGTATTGATCAGCAAATCTCTGTGATTTTGCATTTTGACAAGGCAACATGTAATTACCAACATTTAGAGAAATATGAAAATTATCATGAGCCCAACAGATTGCCTTAAGTTGCCAAATTAACTCAAAGAATCTTAAAGTAATAAAACAAACCGATGTAGGGTACTATACAGCAAGTTACAGTCAGAATATAAGGTTTCTGTATTTTTTTTCTCGATAATTATATTTTAACTAAGTTACTGGTGTTTTTCGCCTCATTATTGGCTCATTTTCTAGATAGTTGGAGCTAAAGCGCGAAAGATTCAAGTTCCAGAATAAATGTCATGAATGTCTAATAAACGTATTTGTGTTTGTGTGTTACTGGTTTTAAATTATGCCCAATATTTTTACCGATTTCTTTACACATACTCCCTCAAACACTAAATTCATTATTTGTATCCCAAATTAATAGTTTTGTCAATAAAACGTAATACATTTTTAATTTCCGATCTTATAATGAATAACTGAATATCTTAGGTTAATTATTTGAGAATTGTTATCAAGCAAGCGACAGGTATTTGATTGAACTAAAATTTATTACTTGTTTGATTGCTAAATTAGCATTAACTATTAAACAATTGGAGCGGTGTGAATTTATTTTTAACACCGCTAATCGCCGGAAGTTATAGAATTGTATTTTGAACTGATTGTTATTTAAAATTATTTATTTATTATTTATTATTTAGTACGTAGCGAGGAAAGTAATATTCCGCATCGGAACGCTGCTTTTGCGGGCGGTTATCTTTGCCGAAGGGAGCAGAAGCAATTATTAGACCGGCTCAGACGATGTAACTCACTGACGCTGGTCTGGGTTCTAGGACATTCCGCGATACCGGGTAGTAGTAAAAGATAGTGATGTAAAATGTGAATACATTGGACTACTCGTACTCATTCGTTATTTTTTTATAAGTACTCGGATAAAAGTAACGAATACTTAATACTCGCGAGTACCACCTATAGAATACTTTGGAAACTATGCAAATACAATTCTGTCTCTTTTCTACGAACCGAATACAAAAGTAATCTCTTGCCTTGTTTTCCTCAATATTGTATCCTGCTCTAACAAATATAATTCATTAGAAACAGATTTCTCTTTTCACTTTTGCCAAGCCGTGTGTTTGCTTGAAGGTAAACAAAACATATTGCGTGTCCGTGTGTATAATTTGTCCGCCTCCTTGTGAGGTGATATTGTTTTGTTGACATATTTTACAAAGGACAATTTTATACGATTATAGTATTGGTGTAGAGCGAGTAAGAAAATCTCTTAAAATAATTCTTGTTGGTAGTGCAAGAGAAAACGGGTATCCGAATATATATCTGTGGCGAATAAGAATCCCCTGAAATGTGTTGGGTAGTGCAAACAGAATGAGTAATAGTGGTGTAAAAAAAGTATTCATTCGGTACAATGTATTCGTTACTACCATGTACTCATTCGTATTCGTTACTACCATGTACTCATTCGTACTCGTTACCTGCAAAGTTCTCAGATACCTATTTGCTTACTCATTCTGTTTGCACTATCCAACACATTTCAGGGGATTCTTATTCGCCACAGATATGTATTCGAATACCCGTTTTCTCTTGCACTACCAAAAAGAATTATTTTAAGAGATTTTCTTACTTGCACTGCACCAATACTACAATCGTATAAAATTGTCCTTTGTAAAATATGTCAACAAAACAATATCACCTCACAAGGAGGCAGACAAATTATACACACGGACACGCAATATGTTTTGTTTACCTTCAAGCAAACACACGGCTTGGCAAAAGTGAAAAGAGAAATCTGTTTCTAATGAATTATATTTGTTAGAGCAGGATACAATATTGAGGGAAACAAGGCAAGAGATTACTTTTGTATTCGGTTCGTAGAAAAGAGACAGAATTGTATTTGCATAGTTTCCAAAGTATTCTATAGGTGGTACTCGCGAGTATTAAGTATTCGTTACTTTTATCCGAGTACTTATAAAAAAATAACGAATGAGTACGAGTAGTCAAATGTATTCACATTTTACATCACTAATGAGTAAGCAAATACGTATCTGAGAACTTTGCAGGTAAAGAGTACGAATGAGTACATGGTAGTAACGAATACGAATGAGTACATGGTAGTAACGAATACATTGTACCGAATGAATACTTTTTTTTACACCACTAGTAAAAGAGTAGATACTCTTGTCAAGGAGGGGTCAATAAGCCCCTTCGTGAGTCCTCAGCCATCAAAGAGTTGCAGCTTGGCATTCTTTAAGCAAACATTGACCGAGCTGCTACTAAAACAGCATCCCCACTACTGGCGACGCGACGTCTTGGTACATTCCGGCAGACGAACATATGGTTCAGCGCATCCAGTGCGGGAAGAATAAGGTTTCTGCTTAATCTACCCAAAAGTAACTTGAGAACTATTACAGGACTCGTCAAGAGTTTCACTTCCGTTAACGAATACCTGAAAACTATAGGAGTTAGGAGTTCGGGCCTTTGTGAAATGTGCTTTGAGGAGGACGAAACCGCGGCACACTTCCTGTGCGACTGTCCTGCTTTTGCACAACGTTATTACGCTGTTGTTTTTTGGAGTACGGACAATACAAACCACATAAGGGGTATTGCTACTGTTCCGCATGGGTTGGCCTTCGGCCGAATTACAATGGTTATTCAACAACTACGTGCTACTGTTCAATGATGGACTGCCCCCTAGAAATACAATACAACGCAACAATATTCCTAAAGGCTTCCGAAAAGCTTTCATTCTTGGAACCAAGAATTTAACCAACTTCACAAAAATGTCTTATGAAAGAAAAGAGAATATGGAAAGAATGTCCAAGGGATTATGCCTATGGGTAGGAGATAGACCGGGCAGGAATTCGCGACTCAACCGAACTTACTCAGACTTAAGCTAACATTATCCTGAAACTAAGCACTAACAAACACCTAACTACCTTATGGCTAAACTTTACTTCTCTCTAAACCTCTCCATAGGTTCGTCACGAACCCAAGGTATTCCAGCTGTGGTTGGCAAACCACCAACCAGCAACAAATGAGAGAGCTGTATACCAATAGCTTTACAAAGGGCCTGCTATAAAGTGCTAAAAAATGCCACCAAATATTTATAAACACGCACCAATCTGCTGCTTTCGCCAATTTCCGCAAAAAATTAAGTTCTGTCCACGCCTCCTATGCTGCCAGCATCAAGTGGCCAAATAACATCGCTGCCTATATGCCATTAGAAACGCCGCAACCGATGTGTTGGGTTTCATCCGACCACCAATATGAAATCACTAGTTTGAAGGATATCGACAAGCACATGCAGCTAAACAAGAGGCATACAAAGCGATGCTGCAAAGAAGAACGAGGGCTGCTCGTGAGCTCTACGAGCAAAAACATCGGCTTTACCGAAAGAAGAAAAAAGAGAATGAGAAGTGCGTGATCGAAAACTTTGAGAGATCATACTCAAGAAAATGTTCGTGTACTGGAAGATCTGTTCAAAACAGCTGGAAATGACTTAGTAGGGAGCACACACCAACTCATTTCCAAGATTTGTGTAGACGAGTGTATGCCTCATAAATGGAATCTCAGTATCGCTTCTCCAATCCACAAGAAGGAGACCCCTTCCACGGCGCCAATAACAGAGCCAACAATCTCTTCTATATCGGGTACAAGATCTTATCTGACATATTGTGTGAACGCCTGAAACCCTTTGTCAACAACCTGATTGGGGGCCATCAGTGTGATTTCAGGCCAAGAAAGTGCACAGTCGATCAAATCTTCAAACTTCGGCAGATTCTGGAAGAACACAAGAAGCTGAAATGAATACCCACCATCTTTTTATAGACACACAACATCGACGAATTTGAGAGGATGTCACAGTTGACAACTATAACTTTGTAGTAGTAAGAGACTATATCTACCTTGGCTCTGCTATAAAATCTGACACTATCACCTCACAAGAGATAAGGCGATGAATAGCTCCAGAAAAATAAATCATCCCAGTACTGCTTTATGGTGCTGAAGCATGGACTCTATCGAAAATGGATGGGGATATCTTTGGTCGTTTCCAGAGAATAATTCTTCATGAAATATTGGGTCCCATTTGCGTTAATGGTCTTTGTAGAAGGAGATTCAACAATGAAATTATTGAGCTTCAGTCGACCAAGATCGTTAGGACATGTAGAGTCCGCAGAGTCCTCAAGGGAATGGGAACCTCAGCAAACTTGGAGTGCGCAACTTGGAGTGAGCAGGCAAACAGAAAAAGACCCGGCTAACTGAAAAGACTTGTTGATTACGGCCCAGATTCACCTGGTAAGTAAGACAGCAAGTAACGAGGGTACTTAGACATACCGATTTCATCTGTCTTTTTCCAGTGAATTCACTGCAAGCCTGTTGTATTCCCAATGCACTCGAAGTGCATCATCCACTTAAAATATGGCTGCGCACTTCACTTAGTTCCAGAAGCTTCTAATTCAATAAATATTTTACAATTTCTGAATGTAATTATCACCCACAATAGGAAGGAAGCTACCCCTTCAATTTAAGAAAAACAACAAATTCGATCAACATGCTATTGTAATATTATGAAATTAACTGAATAAATTATTTATCAGTGATGGAATTCAAAATCTCTTAATTGCCAATATTTTGCAATTCTTATATCAGGCAACGGCGCAGTCAACCGCAAAACCCCTCCAGATAGAAAAATACAAAATATTCTTATAGTGACTGCAATTAATTTTGTTTTCTCTCTCTTCTAACCACTGGGGCAGTAAATCACGTATAAAAAATTAACATTCGTTTGAATTGCTTCTAGGAAGTGGGTTTCTCCATTTCTTCAAGACATGTGCATATCTGGATATAATAGTCGAGTGTACCGGTTTTTTAATCTCATCTATTGTTCTACTAAGGTTTTAGGTTTTAGAGTATAATGAGCCATATTTAACACGAAGATTTAAATCGAGCTTATTCACACTAAACCTTCAAGCAGATGATTAATCGTTTACACGACTTTGCGCCGGGTCATGGGACTTAACGTTAGATCTGAACACATCAGAGGTGATAATTTGCTAATAAAAAAAAAGAAAAAGAAAAAACGTTGGGAGGAGTTTTATAGGCACAGATAGTGTTATTGCGTATAGCGCCTATCGAAGCGTAAGATATGTATTGCAATAATCTTGAAATGATTACAACAGTGTGAAAAGCCCTTGGATATTTTAAGCAGGCAATTAGCGAAAGCTTGTGGAAAACTGCTGTAAGCCTAGTTAAGTAAGAAAACGGTTCAATCTGTGAAACCGGCCTACCAAAAAGAAATCCAATAAAAGTAACATCCCACTGAGTAAGGGCAGTTAACCACAGGTTTCAGCTTCAGAAATAGCTATGTATAACTCTTTAAGACAACTCTGCAAGGAACAGCTTTTCACTTTCTAATATGCATACTACCATGTAAAACATTTTCTAAGCTAGAGAATAAAAACGCCGGACTTAATTTTCACTCCAGTTTTTTCTCTAAGATCGGAAACTGTAAGACTTTCGTATATTTTGACATCTGACGAAAGATCAATATTTATTGATTTTAAAACTCATTATAAAAATGGGAAAAGTTTTACTAAAGCAGTTCAAAAGCTTCGTGGTATTTTTGATTGAAAAAGTGTTTCAAAGGAGCCATCAATTCAAAGATTAACTATAAAGTTTTTGGAAATTGATTCGATTGTAAAAATGAGTCGCGCATGTGTCCCCATAGGAGACTTTCATTTCCAAACATAGCTGCAGTGAGAGAAAGTGATATTGACACTCCAGGCACGTCAATTCGTTATCGTTCACAAGAATTCGACTTTCAAAGCGAAAGATCTGCATCAGCATGCGTACAAAATCCAACTGAACCATGAGGACTAGAACGAGTAGAGCATCCGGAGCGAAACTCAAAGAACTCAAGGAAACTTCAGTGGTGAGACTATGTTTGCTTTTCTCCAGAAATGGCCCTTTGAATCGACCGTCTAGATGATGTGGTTTAATACCTTTAAGCCCTTTGGCATATTTTTTGGAGATCTCTGGTGCTTTCGGATAGGTCTTACAAATAAGTCTGAAATATGGCCCAGATGCTACAAAACTATAATAACTGAATGCACTATGTCAGAGGTAGCCGAGGCCAACATACGTATGCTCGAAGTCGTCCTTTACCATCTGTAGTCAAAAATCTCCTTGCGAACTATATTTAACAAATGGCTGTGAAACTAATTTTTACGTGATTTATATTATAATTGAGAACTTGTGGTAGTTTAATCAAGGGCAGTAAAATCTCAATAGTGCTGCTCAAAAGCTTGCGGAGTTCAAAACTTTTGTAGAGGTAATTTGTACTACAAAAACAACCCAATCAAGAACTGTACGGCTCAATGCCACGCAGGGTCCAAGCAGTCATAAAGCAAATGGTGGTGCTACAAAATAGAATAACTAAAATTTTTGTTTTTTTAAGGAATAATTGAGGCGATGAGCTTCAAGTCTAAAGAAGCATAAACATCTTTTGTGCTACACCCGTAAAGTATGGTGTTAGCGTGGTTATACAAATAGAAAGAATCAAGTTTATTGATGAAGGATTGTTTGAGGTGAGGAGGATGTGAAATCAGAGGGCGATATAAGGCCTTTATGAAGCTTTTGAGCCCAGCTCGAGTAAAAGCGGAACATTTACATAACATACGTTCAACAGTTTCAGAATCTTCAAGGCATATTCAACAAATTCTAATACTAATTGCCTTGAGGTGGTATTTAAGAGGGCACTGACCAGTTAGGAAGTCCATTACAATTTTGATGTTTTATTTGCATTGCTATTTACATTAGTAGAATCTCCTTGGTTTTTTTTTTTTTAGAAATTGACGTATTTTTTAGCATGTCTTAAGTCAGTTTGTTTGTTCCAGTGAGAGAGGGCTTCTGTTTTTGTCCTGAGTGACTTAGCTCTATCTTTATCTGACCAACAGGTAGACAGCAGAATGGTTTGGGGTAGACAAATAGAGACTGGACACAGGATATGGCAAGTTCATCAGCAGCTTCGTTGCTAAAGATGCCTTTATGTCCTGGGACCCAAATTAGTGTGATTTTATTGTGTACAGATATGTAGATGTAGGAAAGTAGGAGATAATTCCAAGCAAGCTTATATTCAAAGTTAACGCGCATGTAAGTTTTTAGAGCTAATTGGCTATCTGGTAGGATGCGTGATCTTCGGATGATTTGTTATCGCATTAACGTCTGATTAGAAGATAAAAGTAGGGCGTCCTAATGACGAAGAGAGTTTTTAGTTGGGGCCGCCGAAAATTCCAACTCCTACCCTATTTGACATTATTGTACTAGCAGTCCTCATAAGGGGGCGATAGAGATTGATTTTTTTCGATACGAAGTCCGAGATGTATACTGAAGGTGAAGATAGCAATGGAATTTTTTTTAACGATTATCATATTTTCAACTGGGTTAATGGTTTTTGCTATTGCGTAGGAGGTTTAGAACGTTTGCCGCCGCAGTCATCATATACACTGGTGGGAGGTTGAGGAGGAATTCCAGCACAGCAGTCGGATAGGTGTGCATTGCACCCGTAACACCTACGCAGGTCAGTCTATACAGCTTTTGTAGATCGGAATTGGAGTAGGCTTGATTAGCCTTTTTTCTCCATACAAACGATGCAAGGTTATTACAGCGATGGTAATAGAAAAGTAAGTCTAGTGGATTATCTTAAGTTTTAAATCGCATTTTTCCGAAAAGTCTAGAAAGTAGCAGACCTAGACGGCTTTAGTCGCTCTTTTCAGTGGCCCTCTCTAGATGAGGTTTCCAATTGAGCTTATGATGTCGAGTTACCTCATGACATTTGGTATCTTTTGAGAAATCAATCTGTAGATACACAATATTTGGATAAGCTCTTAAAAAATTGGGAAGTCGCATCGTACATAGCACGAGCTGTGTGTCATGCGCTGAAGGCTCTTTGAATTGAATTGCTGTCAATCACTCTCTTTGACTGTCAAATATGAGCTGCCAAATGACAGTCAAACTAAAATGAAATGGAACACAAAACGCACACTTTACATATGTATGTACATATACGATGGTCGCAAATTGAGGAAACTGTTTTCTCTAGAAAAAATTTGGCAAGCCATCGCTTAGTACAGTATATTTTTCCGAAAAAAAAATGCTATTTCTCACCATACCAGCGATTAATACTAATATGTACATATGTATGTATATTTACCGAAAATCAAGTGGCTATTAAAAATGTAAGAACATTCGATGAATCTGTCGTAAACGAAACCAATTCGAGCCAAATTCAGTACAGGCATTCTATGGATAGGCTTAAGGGAAAGTGAATACAACCCATATTTCTGAGCAAAAGAACTGTGATTGCCCGTTCTAGTAATAAACACCACAATGGGTGATTTGCAAAATCGCATTTGAAATATTCTAACTATCTTAAAAATACAACATATTTATGACTATGAAAGTTGCGATACCGGTTTTCAATGGGCGGTTAACTGGTTTTAAATTGAGAGAAAATTTCAGTTAGCTAACGAAAACAACATTGACCTTGAAATTTAAATTGACATTCCCTGTACGACATTGGTGCGAACTTCTAAGTTCGTGACTTGTAACCGGATCTTTTATTTATACATGTGTACATACTAGTATTTTGAAAAGTTCATAATTTGGCTAACACCAACAAATATCATCAACTTTTATAATAAACCATAACACCAATAAACACACCTCACATTCGAACAAGTTGGCGGTGCTCTTCCAGTGACTTGAAAGTCAAGCCCAAAAAGCAATTATTTTCTTAAAGAATTTATTTTTATGGCCAACTCGTCGGTCTTAAAAATGTCACCATTCCACTTTGCATGCCAAACATGGCTAATAATTTATACAAAAAATTACGTAATGGGCTAAAAATATTATGAATCACTTGAGTGTGCGCTTAATCTGGAAATCAGTTTACGATTTAATTATCGGGTTAAATTTGAGGAATCCATGTATTGACCTATGCCATATGGGGTTTTGTTAGTCGACAGATACTCGTATATTGCAGCTGATGCTGGAATTGCTTTTTATTTAGTATTTGTTTGTGATATGGCAGTGACTGAGGTAATACTCACACGTGTTAACACTTTTGTCATCAATGTCATTTTCATAACCAGACCAGAGATCAATTAGTACTTTCATTAGTACAACATAAATTGTTTATGGCAACCATTAAAATGAACTACAAATCATGTGTTGCATAACCAGAATTCAATCAAACTCAGATAAGCCTAATTTATGCAAGATGAGATTGGTTAACTTCAAAAGTTAAGGTTTTTATGATTAGATACATCGAAAGTATTTCTTTTATTCTTATGATTCGATCTTTCTTGAAACATGAGTGTATCAAATCACCGGTAGAATCGATCTAGCACCTTTTTCTGTTGCGTAAGACTGGTGTCCGCAATTTGTGATGAAATGTTGTCTAACTTAGTAGTATAAAAACGCATTTGTGAATGTGGTATATGACCTTGACATGGCGGGTATGGTGTGTCATAGGCGGGTATAACGCAGATGAAACTCGCTTTCAGTTATGTCGCGAGTGTGTCACACAACCGGGGATGCCTTTTATGGAACTCCCCCAGTGGACACTGACCAATCGGTGACTCAGTGCTCATTATCATTTCATATTTGCGGAATTTGTGCAACAGGACTTGTGTATCTACAATAGGTTTTAATACCAGTCCGTAATAAAATGTTGCTAACTCCCACAAAAGAGAAAATAATGAATTTATAGACAAAAGATGGCATACGTACATACATAGTTCTTAACTGTGTGATCATCGAATGCAAAATAGATAAAAGTGCTTACGCATTTACTTGATGTGTAGACCCCAAATAAAGCCTGGGCCACCTGTTAGTTTCATGATATTTGAACGCTGACTATTCACTTTAGGCTTAAACAAATCTGGGAAATGATGAAAAATTAAAATGAGTGTTGCAGAAACTGTGTGAATTTTGAATTGTACCATTTCATCGGCTGATATAACGAAAATCATTATGAAATGCTTACAGTTAGCAAAAGTTATACTCGTGGTCATTCACTGAGCACATATGAAAGAATGACTGTTGTCCCCAAAGTGTGAGTTCAAATCCAAGAATCTTAACTCATCACAGAGCTCAACAATTGAACATGGGTCGCACTTCTCTGATTAGAACACTGTATTAAAGTCTCGAATTTGATCACTCAAGAATTGTAGCAAAATAAGCATCGGCTTCTTCATCACTTGTCTGTGTGAGCTCATAATCAGTTGAAAAATGCCGTCGACTTTAGTCGAAAAATCATCTTTTCGAAACTCAATAGACTTTCACCTCGGAGGCTATTTCGAAAATCTCCACCTATTGTGTTAGAGGGAAACCTACACATAATCCTCAAAGAGTGAGTGTTTTATATGGATTTTTGAGTGGTGATATCATTGGCTCCTACTTCCTTGAAAATGAAGTCGACAACAACGTTACATACATATGTTTCTACTTTTGCAAAAAGACGTTTAGTAATACGTAGGGCTTCAAACCAGCCTGTGGTGTACTGGCTATATACGACCATGCCTTCATAGCATCCCCATGACCAATAAGTCGAACCTAGAATTATCACCAAAAAGAAACTAGCTCTCTATACCGACGATTGTAAAATGGAAGTTGGCGCAGAAGCCAAGCGCTTCCTTTAGAATTAAAAAAATAACTGCAGAGTCTTTCAAGCCAAAATCACTGCGATTATACAGGCTGCATTGGTACTGTCTATATAAGTATAGATAGCCAGGCAGACGGCTTGTGAAGATCTGCAATTCTCTCTTAAAATGAGATATCTAGGCCAAATGTCGTGACCCTCTGCTGGATACCTGCGTATATAAATACTGCAAAAAACAAAAGGGTCTCTCTTTTGCACCGATCTCAATTAGCTCTTTAGTAAGAAGGGTCTGCACTGTAACCACACCAATTCATTAGAAAATTTATGGACCAATGTTAAGAAAGGATCACATTTCGTGTACGATTCAACGTTACTGGTATGCCATCCGCTTGTCATTGGTTGATTGATCACCACGACTTCGTATGGCAGTTATTTCTAATAAAGGCTACACAACAAATTATAATTAATAAATGACTATATTGGGTGGGCGCCGTGGCTCAAGTGGTTAGTGCGTTGAATCGCTGAGCGGGAAGTTCGAGGTTCGAATCCCAGAGAACACCTAAAAAAAGTTTTTCACGGTCCCACCTCTCGCGAATGTCTGACAAACGTCCGAGAGTAATAACTGTCAAGAGAAAGCTTCTCAATTTGCCTTTCGGATATGGCTCTAAACTGTAGGTCCCTTCCATTTGTGTGAAAAATATAACACGCACAACACGAATGGTCGCGAGAAGCTAGGCCCTGGACCACATACGTCTGTTGCGCCAAGTATTTGTATTTGTATTTTGTAAATGACTATATTTATCACTCTTATTCTTAATTTAAGCTAATTTTTATTACTTTGGAAGTTCTTTGTATTTTTATTTTCCTTGAATATTGTAGTCAGCATTATTTTTTGACTGCACTGTTAATGTGGATGCGGATGTGCAATCTGCAAGAAGATAGTACACCGACTTATCAACAAAAAAAGAACAGGCTTCGGTGAAATACCCCACAGAAATCAAGCAACTTATACTTGAAAGGAGAAGAGCTCGTAGAAAATGGCAAGTGACAAGATATCCTGGCGCTGAAACCATTTTTAATAGACTCAATAATAGGCTTAACAAGACTTCTACTGAATTCAAAAATGATTGTCTAGCTAAATACCTTTGTAAACTAACAGCTGACAAAATCACGGACTACTCCCTTTGGAAGGCTGCTAAACTTTTAAAGAGACCTCAAGCGCAAGATCCCCCGTTGAAAACATCTGATGGGAAATGGATCGGCGATCCAAAGGAAAAGGTTAAACTCTTTTGTCAGCACCTTTCAAATGTTTTCAAACCATTTCCACCTAGGGTAGCAAATGAAGATCTTGATTTCTATAACAGAGTAGGCGAAAAGGAAATTCCTTATGTTTCGTTAAGAGCGATCGAGACATGTATTCATAAACTAAGTAATAGAAAATCACCAGGTTATGATCTTATAACTGCTCAAATCTTGAAGGAACTTCCTCCAACTGCATTGTTGAAACTCATGCTTATAATTAATGCTTGCTTTAAACAAAGGTATGTCCCACATCACTGGAAGATAGCAGAAATTATTGTTATTCCTAAACAAGGTAAGCCTTTATCAGAAGTTACCTCATATAGGCCAATCTCACTTTTACCTCTATTTTCAAAACTTTTCGCGAAACTCCTTCTTAAAAGGTTAGACCCAATTATAGAGCAAAAAAAGCTTATCCCTACCCATCAATTCGGGTTTAGGAATAAACACTCGACGATAGACCAGGTGCATCGTATGTTATAGAAAAGGCACTGTAAGAAAAACAAATCTGTTCTGCAATATTCTTAGACGTTGCACAGGCTTTTGATAAAATTTGGCATAAGGGCTTAGAGTTTAAACTTCATAGGGATCTACCTAGACAGTACTATGAGATCCTTAAATCTTATATAGGTAGAATTCGTTATGGCTCAGCGTATTCTGAACTTAAAGAAATACAAGCAGGTGTTCCACAGGGAAGTGTTCCAGGACCCACTCTGTATTTATGATAGCCACATTTGCAGACGACACTGCTCTTCTATCAACAGATGGATGTGTGGCTAAAGCTAGAGAAAAGCTACAAAATTCAATTAACGATATACGTGATTGGACGCAGTGATGGCGAATTAAACTTAATGAGTCAAAGTCCATCCATATCAAATTTACAAATAAAAAAATAACGAATCTTCCCGTGGTTATTGATAATCAGGTAGTTCCTTACTCTAACACAGCTAAGTATCTCGGTCTGAATCTGAATGCTAAACTGAAATGGAAGGAACATGTGAAAAAGAAAGTAGAAGATCTAAATATTAGATATAGAAAACTTTATTGGTTGTTAGGATATAACTCAGAACTGTCCATTGAGAATGAAACCCTATTATACAATCAGATATTAAAACCCGTTTGGGCATATGGTATCCAATTATGGGGTTGCACAAAGAAAACAAATGTACAAATGTTGCAAACATTTCAAAATAAGGTCCTTCGGGGAATAGTGAATGCCCCATGGTACATTAGAAATAGTGGCTTGCATCGAGATTTGCAGATTGACCTAGCAGTAGTAGCAGATACAATTAAAAAGTACGCAATGCGTCACAACGAGCGTTTGCAGATGCATATCAATCCTGAGATAGACGATGTCTTAAATGTACGAAATAATATTCGTAGGTTAAGAAGAACCAAGCCCCATGAACTTTTTTGACAATTACGAGAGCCCGTATTTAAATTATAATACCTTCTCAAATCCAACTTAACGTTGAAAATAAAATCTTTGTCGATCACTAGTTGATTGGTCATGATCAAGGAGGTGTTTTTAGTGCGGTTATATCCTACACTATGTACTTTGGGTTTCTAACCCCACTGTGTCTTTCGAGATTTTCACCTTCATCAACAAAAAAAAAAAAACTATCCTACTGAACGGTTTTATTTGAAATATAAAAGAACACACTTCGACTAATGGGATTTGATATTCAAAAATACAAATAGCTGGCGTAGCATATCGTCTGTGGTCCTGGGCATAGCTTCTGGGAGTGATTGTATTTTTAAAGTTGAAAACAAGGTTTTAAAGTATTCTTTATGAAATCGATGGTGTTCAACGGATTCTAATTACTGTTAGTGTGTCTCCTAAAGTAAAATTCATGGAAAAATACAGAATTCAAGAACTTCCATGAAACTTAGAAACTTTTAGGGTAAGCCTGGTGAAAGACGAGCGAAGTCGGCTTAATTTCGCCATTAAGTATATCCCTTGGTATTACGTTACTTGGAAACAGATAGTATCCTTGTAATAAAAACCCTTCGTCACATTGAAATTACACGAAAAGTACAACCTTATCTATATTAATACATTTAGTTTGAAAATCTAAAGAAGAAAAAACACTAGATGGTTAGAGAAAAAAAGCGCTACGAGTTTAAAAATAGCTAAAGCTCTGAGGAGCTTTAATTCGATGTCATATAATGCGACAGGAAAACGAAAATTAATTTAATAATTAGCACCCCTTCACCAGCAAGTACATATTTTCCCCATTCCCACTAAACTCCATAATGGATTGCAAATGCGTTGCAACTCAAAAAATTTAATTAAAAAATATAAAAACAATTAAAAATTCCGAGTGTAATTATATAAGTATATAGTAGGTACCAATTTCAAGAGGTGCTCCGGAGACCCGAATTTCAGAGATTGTAACACCACAGCAGAGAATTACAGCTATAATCCACATTTGAAATCCATCTGCCGCCGTAATGACCATTATGCAATAGTTTTTTTTTAACTAATTATTATTTTATTTTTTTTTTGTTAATCAGTCATAAGTCGACGATCGACTTAAGTTAACAAACACAACACTTGGCTGTCAAGAATCACGTTTTCGATCGCACTCTGTCGATCATTTGAATTAAAAAAGAAAAATATCAATGACGATGTTAATTACTCGTATCTTCCAAAATATTAAATTTATTTAAAAAAAGAAACGAAAAAAAAAATTCATTGATAAACAACAACAGTACACTCCTCAGTAAGAAGGTGGGATGGAGCCGAGAACGCGTGGGTGAAGACACCAACCAGTAAACAGAGAGTCGTGGTGGTAACGTGTTAACCGAATGAAACGAAAACTTTTATTAAACCTCGGATCATTTGATTGACTTCATCTAGCTAACATCTCTCGTCTTTGCCGTCGACTTGGATCCGGAATCACTGGCGTTGCGTCGTCGCTGTTTGCTGCTGACATACATACAAAACAGAAAAAAAAGTATATTTACCTGTGTGAGGTGAATCCATTGGATGTGTGAGAGAAGAATTAGCCGGTGATGATAGTACACACCAAGTATTTAGTGACGAACAAGTCAAAGACGATACCTGGCTGGCGCTCTGGCAGCGCTGAAGACGATCTGTAGAAGATGATCATGCATCTTGCGAAAAGTCTATTGTTTGTAAATTGAGTTGCTTGGCTAAGTGTCTGCTGCTGGGCTGGGTGGTTGTAGGGGGATATGTGGATGTTTTTGGTCGGCGATTGCGTAACCTTCGAAACCGGAAATTAGTTCCGTGATTGCAGTGCGCGCGCTCACAATGCGAAGATCTCTTACACACTATAATGCCTTTTCAATGCACAATGCGCGTTATTTCCTCGAAGAAGATCATAACTCATTGCAACATAAATTCCGTTGAGAAATTCGATCAGACATTTTATGGTGATAATTACTTCGCACTTTTCTGATTATCATTTTTATTATTATTTTTTTTTTTATTAATTTTATTAAATATGAGTAAGCCTGTGCGATCAATTTCCTTATTACGCAGAGTCGGCTTATGGATGAAGGTGCAGTGCAGTTGATGAGAGGTGTGTAATGATACCGGGTAAGGTAGAGATGATGCAACCTTTCTTTAAAAGGTATGGAAAGGGCTTAAAGATAGGATTATTTCCTTAAATTTTCTTTCTTCTGTTCTGTTTGGGTTGAAGTGTTGGTCTATTAAAAGTGGTTGTAGTACTCTTAATTTACTGATTGACTAAGACCATTAAGATAGAGGTGTGTCTGAATTATGTTCATTGAAAGGAGATTTCTGGGAATGTTATGGGAAATGATAGGTAAATTTTAAGACTGAATTGCGCTTCATGTCGCTTTCATGTCGCAGAAGTCACATAAGTTCCCTTCGTTTCCTCCATTTGACTTACTTATGAATGTATGCACCTTGGATGCACATACATGCATAGGTCTAGAATTTAAAGAATACTCGTGTGTGACTGAATTCACGCATTATCCGTTCCGTTAGAAAAAAGATGAGTACAATTAGTTATTATTTTTCCAAGCGTAAAGTTGCCTTTCTGTTCTCTCAGCCGTTTTTCCAATAAATTCTTAATTAGTGTACCGATTTTGGTAAACATTTTTATTTAATAGAGCAAAACAACTGAGAAGTCGTCAAATTAAAATTCTTTGTCAGTAGCTTTTTGAGAACACGTGAGAAAGCGACTTGAAACAAAATATCTTTTGTATAAATGGTTTAAGATATCAAAATCAGGCATAATTCAACGTATAGGTCTGAAAATGTACTATGGGATAAGTGGGAGGGGCATCCTTTTTTCGAAACATTCGTGACGTATAACGTCACATTAAAGATTACAAAAAACACATTTGAAGCCCTTTTCATCGAAATATCCGATGTCTATGTGCAAGCAAAAAAATGTCAGTGCCACCATTGCTTGTACTAAAGCTACCTTTAAAATAATGTTTTTTTTTTTTTTGGAAAATCACATCGGCCAGTGTTGTATTTGTACAGTTCAGATTTCTATTGAGTTAAGCGTACTTGCAGGTACCTTTAAAAATTGTTTAAGGAAATATCGTTTCCTATCAATTTCTTCGAAGATTTGCACAGCTCCAAAAACTGGCAGAAATAGTTTCCACTTCGCACTAAGAATTATATTTCTCTTTGCCAAGAAGTATGATGATGCTTTTCGCTGTCGGCGAGAGGAGTATTCCAAGACACATGTATTTAATTTTAGTTTTTCGTCCTTTGATAACCTACCACCATTCCAAAAAAGCATGATTTCTGATTTTTTTTATACATTTGTTGCACAACGTTTGTATGTATATCAATGGTTAAGGAATCGATGCTCACACTTAGTCCTTGAAATTTATGCAGAACGTTTGTGTAGAGGTTGTTATCGGTGGCAATACCCAGACGCTTTCCGTACATTTATTTTTAATTCGCGTCCTAGTTTTGTTTCCTACTAAATTTGAGGAATCCAGAAAAGCTACGATAGTTCTAAAAAAACGCTTTTTTTCGTGTTTGAATATTTTTACACGCCTTGCTCAACAACCACTAACAGATTTTGATCAAATTTGTTTACATGCTTAACCTGAATTGTTAATTGTTTCAAAATTATCGAAGTCAGGTGAAGGAAGGTTTAAGTGTGGGGAAAGGAAGTGTGACTATGGAATTTCAAATCAATTTTCTCGACAAATGCATGGTAGGCAAAATCTTCTTAAATGCACTGTGAGGACAGTCCATCCTTGCTCATAGTAGTCTGAGATTTTTACTGTTCGAAAACACCATCATACTTAATTTTAATACTGCAACTAGACTAGCTAATTGTATCAGTTTTGTCTTCAATAGAAAACACGTGTTTGACAGGTAGTCTCCTGATAGAATCGCCAAAATTCATAGCTGCATCTTAGCAAAGTATTTGAACGGTTTCGTTCTCTGTCGTACGCACACTATGTTTCTGTCGTCCGAAATTCGAATGAATACAATTTTCTCAAGCAACAATTTTTATTTTTTCTTATATGAACCACAATGAATTTACAATTGTTTTCAGCAATTGTCTTGGAAAGCTTGTAAAACTATCGCTCACTTTTGTACAACCCCAAAGTTGTATACGATATGATACAGACAAGTGCTATGTATGTACATATGCTCAACTCAAAATATTTTTCAACGAACTTATATGTACATGTGCCTGAGTTTATTTTCGCCCTCGTCACGTTTCTTCTTTCCTTGTGATTTTCACTTAAGTTTCGCAGCTAGCGTCATTCACAGATACTTTGTTTCATTTGCATACGAAATTTTTACCAAGTAAACAAAACTTGGTGGGTTGTTAACTTTTCGTTAGGTGAAGTTTACGTGTGTTGATTTGCCCTCATTAAAATCAAATTTTCGACCATTCTGAAATTTTGTCAATAGCTCTTTAAATTTTTGGAGCTACTCGCTGGTAATATACGTATGTATTAATCTGTATCGTATGCGAACATGGCTTATAATGGTGTCTCTTCCAGTGGTAAATCACGAATACGAATGAGGAATAGTATTGGCCCAATAACGTTTCTTTGGGGAACCTTCCTAAGTGAGACAGGAGTCTAAAATATTATATATATATCACCCTTATTTGTTATATTTTTGAAAGGCGTTGGAACTTATGTATATTCTGGGTCCGGGTTCAGTGTCGCCCTTTGAAGATTATCACCTCACAGCGGAAAAAAAAATAGACATACAGACAGTTATCGTATTGGAACCATAACTGTGCCATCTTACCATTTAGGTACGGAACATTATAGAACAACGTTTTGGTCGAAATTGCATAACACATCATTCGGATAACTTTGCTCTTTTGATATTGGCAAGAGCTGTTATTTGGTCAATAGTACAGGCTGAGTTTTATGTTCCAGATCGATGTTTTTTTTTTCAATGAAACACAATTTCAAAATTTATATTGTATTGTCTGGAGCCAGTCGACAAAACCACTTTTTAACACTTTAAAGTTTCTCGCAAAATTTGTATCGTAGCACGAGTACTGTGTGATATGGTATGGTATAGTGTGTATATGGTATATGTGATATGGAATAGCATGTGCTGTAAGCCCAATTAGATGCTCCATAATAATTTTTTATCGACCACTTTCCACGACTGTCAAATATGAACTGACAAATGAACAAAAATAAACCAAAATGATAATGAAGCATTAAGTGCACAATGCACAAGTCTGATATTCAGCACATAAATGCTGGTGTCTCCCAGGGCTCAGTTTTGTCTCCGACTCTCTTTCTCATTTTCATAAATGATCTCTTGTCTGCAACCTCTAATCCAATCCATTCCTTCGCTGATGACAGTACCCTCAGTTTTTCATATTCGTTCCCTTACTCACGTCCCTGCTCTTCGGCCGTAGAAGAGGAACGGCAACGTATGTTAAACTCATTAAATTCCGACCTTGACAGCATAATTAAATGGGGCTCAACTAACAGAGTGGAATTTGATGCATCCAAAACTCAGTGCTGTCTTCTGTCTCTCAAGCGAAACCAAGACCCCCAACCATTATCCATGAATTGTACTTGCATCGCGGAAACCGAAAGACTTGCCAATCTCGGTATGTGTATCAACAACCATGTTCGTTGGAACGATCACATATTCGAGGTCGCCAAAAATGCTGCAAAATGTCTACGATTCCTTAAGCGGTGCAAGAAATTCTTTACCCCTTCTGATCTGGCCACAATTTATAAGGCATTCATCCGCCCAAAGCTGGAATACAAAGCCCATATCTGGTCTGGTGCACCCAAAACCGTTTTGCACATCCTAGATAGGGTCCAGAACTGCGCGATAAAACTAATAGGCGATAGAGACATTGTGAGCTCCATAGTCTCACTAGAACATCGCAGAAATGTCTCGTGTCTTTCCCTATTTTATCGCTTCTTTTATAAAAAATGCTCCAGCGAAATAGCCACCTGCATTCCTCCCCTTCGAAATTTCCTCTGTTCCTCTTTCTCCTTTTTCCAAACGCCCGTGCCCTGAGAATTCAGCATAAGGGTATTCATACCCCCTTTGGCGCGCGGGAATTATAAAAAAAAAATATATATATTTTAGGTTTGAAAGCCCACTGATTAAATACATACACTGAAAACTATTGTTTATTGCGAAAACTTAATAGAGGTTTAAGTACCTAGACTTCTGCAGCATTTTCCCAAGTTTCTCATTGCTGCTTACGAATGGAGTTTGCGTTTCTAAAGCCCCTCCAACAGGAGATTAATTAAGCCAAGAAACATGTCTCTCTGTGACTGTGAACTGGAGACATTGTTTGCAATCTCCTCAACGAGAATAGTTAATGATGAGTTGGAAGTATCTCGGGCTTCTTATTACCAGCGACATTTATTTACTAATGATAATGCCACTACTATCAGCATTTTTGACAGATCCTAATAAATCTTCCATTTTGACATTATCATTAAATTGCAAAAGTTTACTACGACTGATGTCACAGTTGCCGAAAGTCAGTTCTATCAGTCAGTTGCGAGTGTCTGCGGGAAAAATGAACATACCTCAGCCGCAACTAGATACCAGTTGTTTAATGACTGTTTGAAAGGCCACAACTTGATCCGGTTGTCTATTTCCAACTACTGAATTAGTTTTACTTCGCGAACGATTAGAATATTTCTTAGTTTACAGGTTCCGTCTCGACTCATGACGATTATTCATAATACTGCAGCTCACGTAGATGTCTGCTATTACTTTATGGATAATTCTGCTGTATTTGCATAATTCGCATTTGTTTAATCAAATCAAGTAAAGGAGAAAAGTATATGTATGTAAATACAATTACAAATATTAAAATACTTAGTCCCTTGGCTCTAGTTTTTCGCAGTTATTGCTACATTTTGTTTTTGTATATAAATATCTTTGAATATTCTCTCCTTGACCTTACAAAGTTGCAGTTTGGGCACCAAATAGTCTGTGTGGTACGAAATTCTGTGGTTATAACTCTACATACTTTTGTGAGAAAAATTTGAGATATGTAAAGATCTTGTGTTAATTGTATTACCAAAGTAATTTAAGAGATCTAAGTGAAACTCTAATATTCTGTAAATATCGCTGTGACTTGGATGTTTCGAGTTCCTGTATCTAGGTGTGACAACAAGTCTTAATGCATTCCTTTTCAGCGCCATTCCAGTTCCATTTAGAATTAATTCCATAACTCTCCACTAGAATTTTGAAGTCCTTTCACTATAGATATTGCACATTTTTTGGAAACATGAAGCTTTTACGCTCTGGGCGTGGGTGCCGTGTGTCACTGATTAGTGCATTGGATTATTGAGCTGGAGGTTTGAGGTTCGAGTCCCAGAAACAACTTTTTTTACGGTCCCACCTGACAAAAGTCTGGCATTCACAAGAGGTGGGAAAGCTTCTAAAAAAAAGCCTTTCGGATATGACTCTAAACTCTTTTTTGTGTGAAAAAAATATAACACGCACAACACGAATGGTCACGAGATTCTGCACCAAGTATGTATTTGTATTTATATGCAGCCTTTACTCAATGTTCAGCTTAAGTGTTTATAGGAATAACCAGCATAGTTATGGAAATATCGAAAATAAAAGCCAATGCTTGTGTACCGTATAATAAATAGACTTTGTCATTGTTTTGAAAACCGTGTACTGAAAACAGGTGGCCCTCATTGAATTATGTAATTGAACTCTTGGCATGCAATAGCTTATCGTCTAAATGCCAACAATACATGCTCAGGTTACTGGGAGACAGCCCACCCAGGCATTTAATCTCTTTGATATACGTTATATGTACGTCTACTACTGGTCTGGCACCCTAGTATCTATACAGTGCTGCATTTCTTCAACAATTTGAAAGTAATTTCGCTTCCAAGTCAGTGCATCCCCCAGACTGTTACAATGTACTTATAACGAAGCAAAATTTAGTTTTTCATTGAATGAATATCCTACTAAAACTACAATGTACATCTTTAGCATCTTGACAAGAGTGTCTTGAGGAGTTGTTCATGAAGATCAAGCTATCCATCAGTGTCTCTTTTAAAGAAAAGCAACGTCTAACCATGAGGATGTACCGAACACTTGAATACGAATTACTTTCACGATGAAAAGAGCTTAGACGCGATTTCGCATATTTTCTAGGCCAGAAGTGAGCTTCTCCGCTTGAACTACATACATACCATATAGAACCTAATGGAATGTGCAATACACTTTGTGCAATCTACGTGTTAAAGGAGACTTCAATCACTTCATTGGAATATGTCCCATATTGAACCCGATCAGAAAAATTTATTGGGAGAAAAACAGCCTGTTGTCAAATGACGCAGGAGACAATGCACTGACAAAAATTCTATTGTCATACACATTTAAAGGGTCCACAAATAAAACCTTAAACAATGAAGACTTGTGTTATTATTCTATTGGAAGGAACTTACATATGTAATTTTTCTATTGTCTATCGGTAGGTGGTCAAGGAATTCATCGTCGTTATCTTCTTTTTAGTCGACAAAAGGTAAGTTCTTATAAACTACTAGTCTTTCGACGAATGCGATAAAATGCTTCCACTTGGACTTTTCCTGGGGATAAAACTGTAATACAGTTTCTCCAACTTTACCTCGTGTTCCTGTTTCTTCTTCCTCCTTGGAGCTCTTTTTTTTCAATCGAAGAGCGGATTTACATATGTGCTCATGTATGTAAATTGTTTTGTGGAAAACCAGAGTAGTCGAATTTTGAAAAAACAATTTGAAGCATAAAAAGGGGACAAAAACGTAATCCAATTTTAAAAAGCAATTTTTTTTTTACAATTAATTACATAGTTTTGGTGTGGATTCACCTCACTTCGACCAATTATTGACTTAGTGCCTTCGTGTAGGTTTTCGATTAATGAAATCCATATCTTTGTCGCACTCGAAATAGGAATGACCCCTAATCGGTATATGATTTTCACTGAATCAAAATAATTTTCCTTGGTGACTAAGTAAAATTGCAAAATCCTTGACTTCTGTCGGCATAATATTAAAGAAGAAGTTAAAAACCCCTTTTTATTTTCACCATGCCAAGTTAATGGATCTCGAGTCGTTATTAAGGCAAATAATGTGCAGAATAATAATGGATAAGTAATTGTGAATGACAGAAGAACATAGTTGCAGAAAATGAACTGTAAAATAATACAGAATTAAAGCCAAACACGTAGTAGCTAAAAATGCGAAATGTATTTACATACATATACATATATCCCACAGCCACAGATAAGGCTCATCGAGAGTCAATACAAGTCCATAAAACAAGTATAGAATAACCCACAATTATTGACTGCTAGTAAACTTGTTAATCCAAATTAATTGCTTTGGGACTTTTTACGACCCATCTTTGCTGCACTGATGACTCATTTGTTATTATAAAACGTCTCTTAGTCTTATAAACTTTGTTTACATACATACATATGTATATACGTACTGTTGTGGGATTAGATGGATGCCTTTTGTTGAATAAGGATTCAGTTGATCGGAAAGTTCATGCGGTTTTCAAGTCTTCATTTCATTTAAGCGTAGTCCGATTTTCGACGCTGAAAAACTCAATTTCATGCATAATCGTTATGAAATCGGCAGCGATTAGTGAATACTTTTGAAATTATCCACCAAATACGATCACGGCCTTTTATTTCGTTATTTTTGTTTTGCGAATATTATTAGCTGGGATAGCTAGAATTTTACTTTCATACATGATTTTGAAGGCAAGACTTCCACGTATATTTTTTGTTAAAAGTTATCATAATCGAGCAATTTTAATTATTCAAAAAAATTGTTCAAAATATTAGAAGTTGTTATCAAAATCAAAAATCCAAAAAAGGCCCCATTAATATACATATGCATGTAATTTTTCATAAGTTTTAAGCCGGATTATTTTGGAAAAAGGCGGTGAGACATACACCCATTCTTTTAAGATATTCTTTCTTCATTTATGATGTCATATTTAAAGTGCTAAAAAATATATTTGAATTCTACTCAAATAGCTCTTTTTAACGATATGCCAAATGCTAATGCATAATAACAATTTGGAAAATCACATCGGCGTTATATTTGGATAACCATTTTAATTGACATATGAAGGAATCCTGTATGTGACTTTTAAAATATGTATTTGAGGAGCTAGAAGGTGGTGACATACATATGTACAGATGGATGGAGAGGCGCACTAGCGAGAGCAATTTGCCGGATGTTGACCAAATGAAGGCAATAATTGATTGGCACGGCAACGCTTCTGGAGATTGCAATTAGTGTAAACATTGACCAATCGACGGTTCTAGAACAGGAGTGCAAAATTGGACTTGCTGTCCAGATGCAAAAACAACAAAATGGCTTGAGACGTAGATTGTTTAAAACAATGCGGATCATCATCACCCACTTTGAAGGTTATGTTAAGCACGTAGTGGGATTACAAGGACGTTATGTTTATTGAGCCAAAAAATTCATTCATCGACAAAATTTACACAACGCGTCCAGAATTGGTCAATAGTAAGGATATTGTCTTTCATCATGACAACACCAGAACACATGTGACTATGCAGATCCGTGTTCACTTGACTTCACACGCCGTGTTCACTGATGGAATGATCGCATACTCGAGGTCACAAAAATGCTGCAAAATGTCTAGGATTCTTTAATCGGTGCAAGAAATACTTTACCCCGTCTAATCTGGCCTCAATTTATAAGGCATTCATCCGCCCAAAGTTGAAATACAACGCTCACATCTGGTCTGGTTATAGATAGAGATGGCGGTGAGCGTTTTCCATCATTGGTGGCATCTTCTTGCCGTCTGTGGGACATATGCGCAAATATTGCCGAATTCAGCCTTGATGCGGAGTGTAATAAACCGCTCGCTCACGTATCGAAAGCTTAAGACTTCTTCTTGTGTCTCAGAGCAACAAATTTCGTGTACAATTCAACATTGCTAGTATGCCATTGCCTTGTAGAGATATCAGTCATTGGTTAATTTAATGCCATGACGTTGCATGGCAATAATAAATTAATTAATAAATTACTAAATATATTCATCACTCTTATTTTTCATTTAAGCCCATAAAAAATTTAATTCTTTACTTGAAAGTTCGTCGTGTTTTATTTTCCTTGAATATTGTAGATGGTGCTATTTTTTCGACTACCCATTTACAGCGATACTATTGCAAAATTGCAAATAATAAAAATTACCGCTACCCTTGTGAATGGTTCTACTTAAAATATCACAGAGCACACTTCGACTAATGGGATTTAATAGTCAGGTGTGAAAAAAAGAACCAATTAAGAAGTATTACTCATAAATGCTAATAACTCGCTTATGGGGTACTTTTTTTTGACCGTATCTATATGTATGTGTGTATGTGTGAACATTGCCAATAAAAAAATACTTTTAAAAAAAACTTTCAACCAAACATATTTTACATTTAAATTTTGCTAAAAAAAACCGCACGAACATTCCGGGAACTATCCGGGCAAAGGCTTCCAGTTTATGTTTATTTTAACTATCAAATTCAGAATTTACCTATAAGCCGACCTATGACGGTTTGCGGTTGTCATTGTTGTTAGCTCGAATTTACCTAATTTGCATTTTCTTTGAACAATAAAGAAAACAGTGTAAAAATTTAAAACGAAAAGCTGTAAAAAAAACATATGTATGCAAATTTACAAGCGCTTAATGAAAGCTAAGGTCAAGGTTGTTAAGAGAATCTTTTCACTGTGCGTTACGTAAGAAACCTGTTACATTTTAAGATAACAAATAGAGAAACTTTGATGATTTGAACATAATTTTAATATAGGGTATGTGGAACAGAGTTTCACTTTAATGAATATGAGATCTGTAATAGCCGGCGCATACATACATACTTAAATATGTACATATGTATGCAGCGTGTTTTAACGATTAGTACGTAAGCACGATGTGATTCTTTCTTGATAGAACCAGTTCCGTCGTTTATTTTGAGAAATTAAATTTCACACATAGTCCTTATGAAATCTAAAGGCCGAACTATAATATTAGAATGAAGTACGTAACTATGCGAATACAAAGACATCCGAAGGAACGGGCTCTGGAATATACTCTGAGAATCCGAACCTGAATGTGTCTCTGAGACTGCTAAATACATGCAGTGCCTTCCAATCAGAAGTTCTACCTGTACTCAGGGTTGTGGAACTATGTGATGAAATCAATATCCAGTAAGGATATTGACATTTATATCGATAGTCAGGCTGCACTCAAAGCGCTAGAATCAAACATCATAAAATCTGAGATAGTCAGGAACTGCCGCACAATGCTAAAGGTATTATGTACGCAGAATCGCGTAAAACTATGCTGGGTGCCAGGATATTGCGGTATAAAAGGAAATGAACTTGCTGATGAACTGGCAAGGCATGCAGGAGAATTGCCAGTAGGCTAAGCCGTGGATATCAAACCACCTTCGTGCGAAGTTAAGGCTACCATTAAAGGCAAAGTATACAAAACAGCCAAAGCTGGGAAAGCACGCCAAGAGACTGGGCCTTACAGACACGGATGTATGTAGATACTGTAACGACATATGCGTCGAGGAGGATATCACACATATACTATGTGAATGCCAGAGAATAGCTCGAAATCGTAGGAAATATCTAGGTAACTACTTTTTCAGCAACCTAGAAGAGGTAGGTTCTATCAACCAAAACAGGCTATTTAGATTCTGTAGGGAAATCAAGTGTTTTTAGGGAAAGTGTTTAGGTTTCCATTTGCTTTTTACGGAGGTTCCCCAGGGATCGCGATGGGCCCATTCTGGTGCCAAGTGTTTTATGAGGTCTTCCTCATAACCCTATCTAACCTAACCTAGCATAACCTGTATTGGGCGACCATAATAGCTTTTGCTTAGATTCGCCAAGTTTCGTTCACTTTTGCTCACTTACGAAAAGAGCGAACCTATTCGGTCAATTCCCAGAAAACCGCTTTTCAAACAAAGGATGTCTGATATCTGTGCGAAATACCTAGGAGTCATACTCGACAGAAAACTTAACTGGAAGTTCAATGTCAATGAAAGACTAAGAAAGGCTGCGACTTTCTATACATGTTACAGTATCTTCGGAAGAAGATGACAGAGATTAGATGCATGGGCACAACCAGTGCAATGAGAACAACGCCAACAGAAGGGTTGGAAACAATTCTCAACATGCTCCTCCCAGCCCTCTATGTATATACAGGAATCTGCTGCCAAGAGTGCCATGAGGATTAGCCAGTCAAATTGCTGAAATTCAATTCGCAAAGGACATGCATGGATTCTAAAGAAACTTGAGAGTGACGATGTAAGTAGTGACTACACCATACCTTGACTTTGGAAAACCATTCTCATGTACTTCCCAAGTAGAGAAACATGAGAAACCAATGGACCAACAAAAGACCGACGTATATCTACATACATCCAAAAATGGATGTAGGAATGGAGAATACTACGCTACGGTTCTATGATGCTTAAGAGAATCTATTGCAGTGAAATTATGAAGAGATAAATCAAAGGCTCACTCTTATACCTTAAGAACGCACCGGTTCACAAGGCTTAAATTGTCAGGACTGCTATTAGTCATGTGATTTCCAGGGATTAGCTCATCCGCTTTAAAGTCCTGATCCTGCACCCAGTGATTATTAAGTGTTCCCAAATTTTACGAAAGTATATGTATAACATTTTATTGGTATTGACGCGGAGAAGAAGAATTCGTCAACTCATAAAAATGGCGAATGTAAAAAAAGCCTGAAAACTGTTCTGTATTGAAAATAAATTTGTTTTAAAAAAATTCACGCTAATTTAAGAAGCGATTTGTAGAAAGTACCATACGCAAGACACAATTAGCTAATTTGTGGTAACTCAACAGGAAGGGTTACTTAATTCCTATGTTATATTTGTGGAAAGCTTGCATTTGAAAAAATCAGATTGGCTGATTGGAAAAGAATTTAGAAGTTGGAATAAAGCATATCATTAACCCGAACTTTGGTTCCAGATCACATTGGGATTGCAGAAATGAGATCACCGATGAGATTGCTAGGCAAAGCTCAGAGAACGTTTTCCCAGGACCTGCGTTGGGTTTTTTCGCGTCCTCAGTTATGGCCTCCATTGACGATTGGGTTTCTCATGAACACAATTGTGTGTGGTATGGCTCTCCATGATGCAGGTGGACTAAACGATTGCTCCCGAACTTTTGTAAGAAACCAGCAGCATTCTTGCTGTCTCTCAGCAGAAAAGACTGCAGACCACTTATAAGCGTTCTCACCATTTTCCTTCTTCTAAGCATCTTAGCGTGCTAGACTTAAGAGACACCACTGTTTGCGACGTCTGTGGAGAGGGCGACGATACTTCGGATCACTTCATTTGTTATTGTGCTGCATTTGTTAGTATCAGGTGAAAGATTTTCGGTGCTGATATGGTGAGTGCTGATACTATAAGCTCTGCAACACTGAAGTTCCTTCTCGGCTTTCTCCGAAAGTCGAAGAAACTCCAGAAATACTGGGATAATACTGGGATTTGCTTCTTGGTAGTGCAATGCACCCGTGTCCAGTTGCATCTGAGTGTTACCTAACCCGACAAAAAATACCGAACTTGATAGACCCAAAGAAAGTATTTGCGTCTTTCACCATTTCATATCAAATTTGATTTAATGAAACGTTTTGTAAATGCAATACCAAAATATTTCTGTTTGTGTTTTCCCAGTTCATCTTGTTGGAAACAAAAAAAAAAACGAAAGCAAATAAGTGGCAGGACAATACAAATTATGTTTTTTATATGGCTTAAATTATACAGACGTCCATACACACACATACTTGTATACAAACCGTTAAAGAAATACAAAATTACTACCGATTTCCATGTGTTAACCAGTTCTAGTGCAAGCGTGTGTGTTTATAATACGACAAATATTTTGGCTCAAAGACAGTCTAATATTAGTAGGATGCCCTATGATTCCATGCATGTAAGAATCTGTAGGTTGTTTTAAAACCGGATCACTATAAACTCAAAAATATTTTTGAAATTTATGATTTTTTGATTCTGCTAAATATTGTATGTCCATGCGCCTTAGTAAGCTACTGAATTAATTAAATTCTAGTCAAATATGGGTTGAACTGATATCACTTTAAAAATTGGTGTAAAGAGGCGGTAGATAAATTAGTCTACTAAATTAATTCATAACCAAAAATATTTAAGACATCACCAAATCTTTACAGCAACCTTGGACTAACAAATGAGTTCATTGAACGTTCATTGCGCATGAGTAAAATAAATTTACGTTTGGACATACGCTTGGACTTTGGTATTTTCCTGAAGCAGTAAATGGGAATATTTTCTCTATATGTATGTATATACATACATATGTATGTTTGTTCGAATTTGTATGCCAGTACCAAAGAAGGGATATATTATGCATGTATGTACATATGTACGAATTTTCACTGACAGCCAAGCCACTATAAAATGTGCGTTAGCGGACCCTTTTAAACATCGCAAAGAAACGGAACGCTCTTACTTTTGTGCACTTGGATTTGCAATACACAGTTGTGGCGAAAATAAACTTTTGTTGCGATATTCGAGATAGTCACACATTGCAGTATAACTGGCGTAACAAAAATCTTTGTTTTCGAAATAACTGATCTGATTATAATTTTAAAAGTACAACAAAACTCTTTCATGTGCTCAAAACAAATCTTCCGTTTACTTTGGGCTGCTATGTACATATAGTTTTCGTCAAAATGAATTTATTGTAGCAACATTCGAGGTACATAGCACATTTGATGTAGTTTTATTGGAAGCGTTCTAAGTTAAGGTATTTATGCATCTTTTTTGTTATGATAAAATGTACATATAATATGAATGTAAGCTAAATAAATAGATAAATAGTTGAAGGAAAACTATAGTCGGGTCTGTGAATTCTAGAGTACGTCTAAAAAGTACGTACGAGATCCCAATCCTACAAATCTCTTCTTGGTGGTAGTAAAACTAGAAACTACTGAGCACTATGGTTTCGAAAAAAACGCTAAACTCCGATTAGGACCAAGCCAAGTGTAAGGTCCACTAAAGACTTCAGTCAATACATTGTACCATCCCCATGGTAGGAAATCATACCTAAACCATAATGTTGCTACCGCCGCCGTGTTATATAATGTTTTTGTGGTGTAAGTTGGCTAAAGCTCTGTACTTTGGGGCCTTCTGACGATGATTTTGCTCTCGTCAGACCAGAGAACATTCCTAAAATTTTAAAGTTTTTAAATAAATGTTAATAACGCTTATGTTGCTATTTTTTGACCACAGCTTTACATAAGTGTCAGAACCAATTGAGCTCTTGAGATTCAATTTAAATTAAAGTGAATAAACTGAATAAAAAAATCATCAAGTGTATGTGCACCAAGTGATATTTTCTGTTTCTACTTGGTCACAAAAATAACAGCATTTGAGCTAAGTAAAATTCACAAGGAAGTTAAAAAAAAGTCAGCCCAAAATCTTTCTGCCTTTTGCAAACCTCTCGCAAATCAACTGCGGATTGTGCATCGGCTAAAGTAAATTTTCTCTTGAATTAAACCTGATGCCTAAAAGTATACTTAATTCCACAAAGCTGACCGCATGTTAAATGATTGTCTAACTCCCTAGCTTAGAGAAGCCAAAGATTGCATTCGGTGGATCCCAATAAGAGGAGAATCCGAACAAGTTAACTGATTTCGCAGATAAAGTGCATGAGCTTGAGATTGCTATAGTCACCGTTGTGGTGGTTGTGCAAAATAATTTATTTTATTTGAATTCTCCTTAAAAATATGTCGCTCTCCTAATTCGTTCGCGTCTCTTCGAAAATGTCGTGGGTCGGCGCCGTTCTTTGTTTCTCCTCACTGCAGCCGTTGGCATTGAATCATGCTTCCAAGTGGTCTTTGCGCCATCTCGTAGTGGTGAAGAAAAACTAACGAATGTTGTCGCTGCATACCTGTGGCAGTCTAAACTGACACTAGCGCCACTGGCAGTCAGTACTTCACGCAGCACTCAGGAGACACTTCATTCCACATAAAATGCCAACCATCTTGAATTTCTCCATAGAATAGCAAAGACACCTTGTGAGTCTGTGCGGATTTGCTAAGTAAAACGGTTGAAATTCAAATTGTTGACGCATTGTTTGCAACAGATGTCATCTGGAAAATGTGCTAGTTCAAATAATTCATTATAGACGGAACCAACAAAATTTGAATAAAAAATCGTTATACATACAGATATGTATATGCACTTTATTGCCACATAAATTGGACAATACATATTGGAATATTTATTGCGAATCAATTTTTTTATATTGTTTTACATTAGTCTTTTTGCTAATATTATTTAGTATCACTTTTGAGTATATTTCAATCACACAATTAATAAATTTTCCGCTCCTAACCGAAAGACGAGCGCGGTTGCAACCAACGCGAAGTTGGCTGCTGTCTACTAGTCCAAATATAATATGTCAATTTTTTCTTTCATTCACGTTCACTGTGGTAAATGCCGTCCCACATACCCAGCAGCCTACGTTGAATTTAATTACCTTTAATTGCTCTGCGCTCGCCAAGATGAAAAATGAGCTCTCATACGCCAGAGAAGAAATGTAAATGAAAACAAAATAAAAATTATTAATGAATCGAAGCTAAACAGTCCACTTGAGAATAAAATTTCTTACTGATGAAGAAAAATAACCTCAAAGAAACTAATTGGGATTTAGAAAAAGAAAAAGAGACCAAATAAAAAAATAGAAAAGGTGTCATGCCCTGTGATTCAGCCACAAAGTGAAGATCAAAGCAACGAAACTGAGGAGTCAATGGACAAAGATTCTATTTAAAATGCGCAACGTACTATGATCTCCTTAATGACCGATTAAAGAAAATTCTATAAAATATTTCGTTATTAAGAAAAAAATATGGCTAATTGGCGTAAAAAACTGCGACCAAATGGATTAACAGTAGCTCCACTTTTCGAACGAAACCGATAATTACTGCGGCAGGGGAGTTCCTAAGAACTTGCGATTTAATCCTCGGATGATATCGTCAGTGCAACTTATTTTGTGGACGTAATATTTGCGCTGACAGTTACCAGAAAGGAAGCTCGCAAGTACACATGTCTCTTACCTTTTTATGCAAAGGTCAGACGGCTCCTTTACCTTATCTAAGCTTTTGAGTGTTATTTCAGTGGGACAAATATGTATATGTTGCCTAGTCACTTAGGGTACATTTGTAAGCAGAATCAGAGATTTCATAAAAGGATTGCCCTCAACGTCTACGTGACCCTTGGTGGTGGGTACCGTAGTTTGGCTTTGTTTATAGCGCCAAGTTTACGGATTATTAAAGTAGCATACAACTAATTTTGATTTAATCAAGTGGAAGCTAAGAGCTTTGAAAGTCGCTTGACTGTCCGTGAGTACATACCTTTAACGCCTGAGTTCAGGTTGATGCCGGCGTATTTTCGATGCCATTAATCTCGGCCTGGTCATTGATAGTAAGACTTTTATTCCAAAACACCTGTTTAGATTCAGACAAAAGCATTGAACATTTAAGTACATCGAATCTCCAACGTCATTAAAAAAACTGGCGAAGAGAAAAAAGTTAAAAAAGTTTGCTCAGTGGTCTTCATCTTACTTACTCTGCAAAATGAAGCTGCATTTTTAATAAATAGCAGCGCTATTTTTGCACTAATACGGCGACGTTGTCTCTGATTTAAAAGAAATAAAAACTTGCGTCTCCCAAAGAATTATACTGGGACACAAGCTTTAACTTCTCTTCAACATGAATCTTTCAACACCAACAAATGCTAGCAATAGCTAATTTGGCTAACGATAAAAAAATAAATAAATATTAAAATAAAATGATAAAAGATTGATATAATAATTAGAAACTTGTACTGACTTGTTAGACGCAAATGCGCCCAATCTCTTAACCACAATTTTATCATCTACGAACAAGTTTTAAGACCAGCTTAGAGCTGTAACACAAAGTTATTAAGTTATGGGGTTGTACCAGTTAGAGTATCATCAACATCTTCCAACGATTCCAAAATAATGTGCTACGAAGTATCGCTGATGCATTTTTCATTCACCATCAGATTTCCAGAGAGAAATGACTGGAGGAACCAAAAAGTTAGAGATACAAATTAATTGGCCTTCTTTCTTGAAGGTTATAAGACGGAGTTTAGAACTGAAGCCGAAGTTTACTACCAACACAATAAGCCGAAATGACGGCCAATATTCAGGCTATCAAAATTTTTAATGAGAATAGGATTATCGCTATGATGATAAGATAATAACTATCAAAGTTCTGGACGCAAAGATAATAAGATTAGGGCTTGTAAGAACTTGTACCTAAGGAATATTTAAATGAGATATCCAGAGGCAATGAAGTTATCCTATGTTATGTATGCATATAGATAACGCAGGAAATGAAAGGGCTGATGAATTCGCAGGGAAGGGTTCGGCGCTGCACATCTAACAGGCTCTATGAAAACCTTCAAATAAGCTTGATAAAAAGACACATCGTAAACCATAGATAAAGCCAATACATGCATAATGACTGGGACCTCATGGAGAGCCTATTACAAGAAGAGATCTCTTTCTCTGGTCAAACTAGTCGATGTTATACGCGAGTCATCTCCAGCATCATTTTTGGTCACTATCTATAGATCTACATGTAGAGCGTCTGGGGATACATTACAACGACTACTACAGAAGCAGGATCATCGGGTGAAATGTTTGCAATGGGCACAATGGACAACTGCTGGTCTAAGTGAACTGTGACGTTAGTTACAAAGCCTAGAGGCTGTAGATTAGAGGTAGACAGCTTTTAGAACTTTTGGAGCAATAGCAGTAGGTGGTATCTTCTTGTTTGCATTCATATGTATATATTTACACATAGTATATTAAGCCAATATATATTAAAATCAGACCAATTGTTCGCTGAATTTGATAACTTTATTCCAATGAAACTTTGTAATGTAAAAATAAATGAACTTTAAAAATATAAATTGGTTTGTGAGCTCCAATGCATAGTTTTTGATAAAATTCAATTTTGTTACGATTTTACAAAAACTAAATTGCACTACCATCCTCGTCAAAATAATTGTCCTCCACTGACCACAACAATTTCGAATAACTTTTTCGTTTCATGAAGTTCACTTACGTGCTGAATTTAAATCTGCATTTGGATTTAAGTTTTGGTGTACAGCTTTCGAGAAAATCATTATTTTTTTTATGTATTCGAGATTGTCAGAAAACACAACTCTCGAGAAAAAAGTCGCTGAACTATTTTTTCGTACCATGAAGGTTGTTTTTATGGTATGGTGATACCTTTAACTTTAAATCTCCAATAGGATTCAAGCTGTGATGTGTAGTATTCGAGGAAACTAATTTCTAAGAGCGAAATTCGAGATAATCGGAAATTGGAATAAGCATGAGGTGTCAGGACAAAAATCCTTTCAAAGTTTTCGCAATAAGAAATGAAGCCCGTGGCGATATGCCAACCTTACAAGTCCAGCAGGCAGTAATGCAGTATAAATGGAAAACTCCTAATATGTACATAAGTACGTCCTTATAACGAAGAAAAGGCTTAAAATAGAAACACAGATGAATGAGAAATACAATTTTGAGAACTATATGTTCTAAAAAGAGATATTGCTGTTGTTCGACTCGAGTATTCAATTGTTTTGCAATTGTCGTCGTGGTTTTACAACTAGTTTGAGAAACAGTTGCTTAGATATTTACTCGCCATTGCCATTGCATATTTATTTCAATGTCTATGTACAATATGGGCGTAATATCATTCTTCATACAGAAGAATGGAAAGCCGCCCGTTTAAAACCACATGCTGATGAAATAATTAAATATGCACAACATCGGGCCCTTTTCTTCAGTGACAGTGATAGATTGATGAAGTCCTCAAAGATATCTTATGAATATTAAATATCACTCAATAGACTCGTTAAATATCCACAAAAAGTTAAAGAAAATACTCGTAAAATCAGCAGATATATTTTCAAATTTGAACCAAGTGATCGTATTCAAATTTATGGTAAAAAAAAAGTTACAAATTAGGTAACATTTATGCAAATAAATTTTGTAAATATTTTGATAGTTTTCCCTTAAATATAAATAATTCCTAACAAAACCACAACAACAATTGGAATATGCACACGTGAGTTTACTGAAGCTTTGTATAGATATACATATGTATATTAACTTTTCAGTTATTGATATTATGAGGTATGTATTTAAGTTCCGAGTAAATATACATGTTGTACATTCTAAACTTGAAAACCTTGAAACAGATCAAGATTTTAGTTTGGTTCTATTCTCCCCATTATCTTTCAATGACATTGAACTTGTGAAGGGAATAAAATATGACACCTGTATCTGTAGATATGTCAGCAGAAAGGTCTGAAAGAAGCATCATTTTGCCATAGGTGTTCGATCACTAAATATTCGTAACCGGAAATCCTCCTGCAACCAAAGATAATCCTGCACTGTTGGTAAGATCCACTTTCATCTTCGCATGGTGGCACCTGGGAACGTGAAAGCGTGACATTAAACGATAATTATTGATTCGTCTGTGACCGCTGTTGTATGATCTTACACACCTAGAATATAAAAAGTATGCAAGAAGACAAAACGTGAGACGAACATCGTTGGGTACTGTAATGGGGAACGGTGGAATTTGCAAATTGTCTCTTTCGAGAATTTTGGAAAATTTCACACATTTAAAATACGGAAAGCAATAGTTCACAAAAAGCTGCTGGCTATCGCTGCCATAACTGAAAATAAAAAAAAATTATGACTAATGTTATACGAGTACCTACATATAATATCGATCCTAGTGGAAAAGAATTGTAAAAAAATGCATTTCCACCAAGGCTTAGCTCTCAGTCCACTAATATTCAATGTTGTGACGAATTCCATCATTACTTAAATCCTATGACCACCTCCCTCTACACAGAAGATGTTGTGATGAAAAGCGATAATGCAAAAGACCTTCAAAAGCTGATGGATGAATGGCAGAGTGCTCTACAATCAACGGAGTCTATGCCTATGCCTAATGTCGCTTTACCAAAGTGTCATAAGGCCAGATGCTAGAATTTGGCCTTATGTCACTTTCACAAGGAGGTGTTACAATACTGGATCAAGTACGCAAGGAATATATTCGCAACTTATTTAAAATGAAGCCCACTGCGGAGAAATCAAAGAGAGCCGTTTGAAATGGTATTTTTTTTATGAAAAGCTTGATTTACTATCAGTTAGATCCAATTTAGCTTTTTTTTTTTGAAAAAAGGCTTCAATCCTAAAATTGTGACTCTAATGACTTCAGATATTAGTTTTGAAGAAAATTATTTTAGCTGTTTTGGCTGCAGTGGACCGTACATACAAGCAGATAAATAGAATTGAGGAACCCGCTTTTCAAGTTTCAGTAGTACCAAGATTCCGAGTTCCAAGTTGTTAACAAAACCAATACTTGCCATTTAGGTGCAATAGTGTCGGTGAGATAATATAGTATATTTGTGTAAATCCATTATCCACTTCCATGTGAAGGTCAAAATATAGGTTTAAAAGTGTCATTACTTTTTATGCCATATCAGATCATATAAGATGGGGAAAAAAAATGAGGATACGATCTGTAAATGATATAAAAACTGTAGACGTTTTTTTTTTTTCAAAGAACTTGTTTTATTCAAAAAAGATTTAAATTTTAAGAACGCATAGTAGACACATATGTCTGACGTAGGACTTAATATCTTGGCCAATTATAGTGCGGGCTGTAAATAATTTCCTGACATCTGCACTAAGAACTTTCGGATAGTTTGATGGCGTGTTGAGGAGTAAGTGATTTTTAAATTATGGAGTATGAATTGAACCATCGTTTGCTTTCTTTTTTTTTCACTTTATCTTAAGTTAAGAGCCCACAAATTTTCAATTGGATTGGCATTCGGTGACTGTGATAGCCGATCCATGGTAAAGATGACATTTTGTTCCTTCTATTTGAACAAACTGTATTGCGATGTTTTGAATCACCATCCCCTTGGAGTTCCCAATTTCTGATTGTTTGGTATTTACAGTTTTTCTGCGACCTTCATACCAAATTTGTGGCATGAAGTTCAAACGACGACAAGTTCTGCCTGTATGCTTGTACAACATACATATCTCGAGAACATACTCTTCCTTATCAGGCACAGAAACGAAAACTCGCTATTCAAAGACATTTTAGTTGGTTTACCACAAGGAAGCATTTTTGGCTCAATTCTGAATATTCTTTATACCCGTGAGGAAGAAGATGCCATTTCAGCCACATTTGCCGATGTCCTACATACCTAAATGTCGAAGAAGCAACAGTAAAACTGCAAAGCTCTTTGAATAACGTAAATGAATTGACAAAGGCCTGGCGGATCGTCCTCAAAGAAATCGAGGAATCGATTTACGAAAATTTTACTTAGAAGAAAACGAACATACAGCATATCCTTATAAACTCGATCCGTATGTCGTTCGTAAACGAAGCTAAATACCTCGCCGCAAAGCTGAAATGGAAATCGTACGTAAAAAAGGAAAAGTTAAAAACTCAAAAATGTAATGCTGCTAAGAAAATACAGTGTACACTCTCCTTACGGGCACCTCTCATAAGCGGACACCCCTCATAACCGGACAGATTTCAAAGATCATTTCTTATAAAGGTCCTTTTGTTTATTTTCTCATAACCGGACACCTCTTATAAGCGGACAAATTATTCGGAATAGTCTTTTGAAAATAAAGTGCTAATAAGCATTGCCCATGAAATAAGTTATCGGAGCATAAGAAATGACGATATCTTCAGATATTTCGAAATACATATGTATATATATTAGTAGATGAAACCAAAAGCACCAAATTGATTAAAGGGGTTGTAAATTATTCAGTTCTACATACATATGTATTCTCATAAATATGTATCACATATGTATTCTCAAAAAGAAAAATTTATTGCGCCGCACTGTCTACAAAGGACAAAGCTTTGGACCGAGCACGGCAAAGATAAGCCGCGCTTAACTAGCGGATCAAGCTCTTTACTCAGTTGCAATTCGTATCGAACAGAGTTGTTTTTGATGGGTAAGAATAGAAAGATTATCACCTACCCTCGGGAGAGAAAAAAATGTCTATGTTGGTTTGGGTCACGAAACACTTTTACTTATAAGCTCTGGTTTCGTTAACTGAGTCAATTGTCCGAATATTTCCAATGCTTCTTCTGTGAATAAATTCAAATGATTCCAAGAAATTAGAAATTAGAAATTTATCAATACGGTACACTCCTCTAATTTTTAAAGTATTCACTTGGCCTCGCCTTATCAATGAAGAATAAATAAAAATAGCTTTCCGAGGTGTAGTCTGATGTCATCTGCGTCAGTCATCCATAACGAAAATATTTCTCTTGAACTGTAATGTTTTCTTAAAATTCCGTTTTGAATATAAATACATGGGGTTTCCCCCTATAAGCGACTGATAAGGGATGGAATGTGCAGATGTACGAGTATGTGTATGAGGGAGTATAAGAACACCTAATATAAAAATATCTGCATTCGCCTATAATGCCGTCAGTTGTCATTCACCTAGCGTCCCGGTATCATTTTAACAATGGCTAATTTTTCAATTGTGCTTACGTTCGTGCTCATCATTCCGTTTGCAATAACGAATGCTAAAGTATTCAGCAAATGCGAGCTAGCACGCGAAATGTTCCGTGAAGGGGTACCAAAGGCAGAACTACCCGATTGGGTTTGCCTTGCACGTTACGAAAGCGGCTATAATACAAGAGCTACACACAAAAACTCAAATGGAACCAAGGACTGGGGAATATTTCAAATAAACGATCGCTACTGGTGCAAGCCAGACGATGGTCGACGATCAGCAAATACATGCAATGTTGCATGCACTATATTGTTGTCCGATAGCATCAATCAGGCAGTCTCGTGTGCACGTAAAATTAAGAAGATGCAGGGATTCAAAGCATGGTACGCTTGGCGATCACATTGTCAGACCAACAAGCCTAGTATTAATGAGTGTTTTTGAGTGCTGATGGTTTGAATGTGTCAAACCGATGTGGATTATCGCGAATATATGTACATATTTATAAGTTAGTTAATAAATTATACGAACACATAGTTGAATAGAAAAAAGTTGTATTAATCTTTGCTTAGATGATATTATTGTAACAGCCTTAGTGTTCACACTGAGCCATTGAAATTTTGTTACTTTATGTGCAGCCCACTCCGATTGAACCTAGCAGAAAAACGTCGATACCGCCTACAAAACTAGATACAAGCACAAATACAAACAGTTTTAGTGTTTAGTGATTTGTGAACATACTCGTAATTTGTACCTATACGCGTCCGATGAGACGTGCAATGCAGCATAAATTTAAGAAGACGAAGAATCATTTGTAATGGTTTTGAAACAGCCATTTTTATCCTATATTTGTCTAAAGTCCAGGTTTGAGACGTTTTCACTGATGTGACACTTAGAGACAATTTTAGGACTCCAGAAGTGAAAAAACGTGAGCAGGTGAGAATCTTCCAAGGAATACTAAGAGTATCGACCCCGTGTGCTCATAGTATTTTAATATTTTGATACTGACACTAAGAACAGGCTAAGTAAACTTATCGAGAAGCCCACATTTCATATTTTCTACGTTAAGCAGATGACTTTCACATGAAATACATACCTGCTGTACCGCATGGAGGATGTGTATAAAAGACCATAAAAGACGTGCTGTATCTTGAAATCCAATTGAAAATCACATCTTATTAAATGCTGGAGATATATCACGAAAAACACTCGGGCACACAGTTTTTTCTTTCATGGCGTTTACAGTTATATTTGCTATCCTATGCACTTATTCAAATGTTTCTGAAACTAAATTGAAGACCCGAAAGTAGACGTTTTTGTTCTGTGTATTTTTTGGAATACATTTAAAGTGTTTGGAAGTAGCGGAATTGGACTAAAAGTCTTTTTGATGATCGGTGTTTTAATGTCATAGTAACTTTTTGACTTTCCATTGCTTTGGTACGTCTATGAGGAGCGTTTGTAAGGTAGAGAAGTTTAAGTTACACTTTCGCGGGCAATTCTTTAAGAAGCTGTTTTATTATTAAGTCGTACCCAGAAGCTTTGCTGATATTTAGATTAAATTTCCTAATCAAGAGTGGCGGGATTATGTCAGAGGAAACGAAAAATCAACGAGAAAGGCGGTTCCAGCAGCATTTTTCGGTAGAATAAATATTCAACAAGAATCAGGAATGATACTAGAAGAAACGACAGATGGTTGTATGCAGAGCCTTTAGATGTCCTCTTCAATAATTCTAACACGATTCAGGAATGGATAGCGCCCAATTCGCATGATTATATAACACCAAACCGCTGGGTTGCTTTCTTGGGAGCATAGTAAAACATTGAACCAGCAAACATTCTCCCAATACCTTCCAACTTTAACGGATGCTAGTGTCCAATTGCTGGCGAATGTCAACGAAAACCAATCAATTCAAGCATTTTCACGTTTCGGTCACGAATTTAGGCTTTTATCGATGCTCGCTTATTTATATGCATTCACATCCCAATTTAGATTCGAATAAACTTTTTTAATCAAACTTTGTACGATTACACTGTGCATTGTGTAGTCTCTTCATGGTTCGACAACTGCAGCTTATTCAGTCCGTATCCCGCTTGACTTTACAGACTACCAACAGTCTCGTTTACAATATTGAAATCTGCGTACATTAAGCACATACAATGTCAGTTGACACATAGCCGAAGCAAATTGAAACAACTTAGAGCTGAACTTCCGCAATAGATCCACAGAGTTAGAATTACACTAAATACAAACGAATTTATATACCTGCTAGGACTCAAGTGTTTAAATATTAAATCCTTCACCAGAGTTCGAGAAAATAAGCAAAAATAACATCGAGAATAAACTATTTAAATTTTTTCCAATCTTTATTGCCATTGCAGGCCTAATACAAAATATATCAAAATAATACTCAAACATTAAGTAACTTTCCACGTTTATCGCTACCTTTCACCCCAGAAAACACTCAGCTACCGAAGGCTTTGCACCTTGGCAATGTTGATTCCATGCAACCCATGCATTTAGACCTTGCTCCTTCTTGATGATTTTTGCACAGTAAACGGCATATTTAATGTCATTACTAAGCAAAGCCTTACAAGGTAAACGACAAATATTCGCCGACTGACGTCCATCACTTGGCTTACACCAGTAACGATCGTTGATTTGGAATAGTCCCCAATCTGCAGATCCATCATAGTTTACCGCATTTATTGCTTTCGTGTTGAACGAACTCTCATGCTCTGTCAAGCACACCCAGTCGGGAAGTTCACTATATGGTACTCCATAACGATATAAGGATCTCGCGAGGGAACACTTGTTAAAAATCTTTCCAGAAACCGGTGCAAACACTGCAACTCCGATCAATAAAATTGCAACCACCCCTCTGAACTGACCGATATTTAGAACTCGCATGTTGTTGATTTTGATGGTCTCGATGATGACTGACAACCTTCTGTACATTCAAGTTCATCTACTTGGTCATTTTATAGCTCGATCGTTTCGTCAATCAATCGACTAGTATCTGGTTTGGCCACCTGCTTTGGTAGTAATTTTAATGAAACTTAATGGAGACTTCATTAGAACGAGACTCATGCGATCTTTTAAGCATCTTCTTGTGGTAAAACAAATTCGGCACGCGCCGCAATGGCTGGTGCTTGTTGCGCATTGGTTGCTCCTCCTTCGCATAATATTGGTCTTCTGTGACTAAGAGAGAGAGGCTTGACTAAATTTACATATAGATTAGATGGACTCGACTGACGAAAATAATTAATTAGTTGTGCGTAATTTCGTGGTTGTCATAAAAAATTAGTTTAAGAGGGGTTTTTCGTTCGTTGACTGATCGCCCTGGCAGATAATGGTTTGATCTCTGACTATAACGATTGATGGATGGTTAAAACCTTGAACTTGGTCTCTGGAATAGAGAGGCATTAACCGATTAGAACTAAAGAGTGGTTAGTTATTGGAGACTTTCAGATCGTATTATAGATCGTCAATCTTTGGGTTTATTGAATTTTGCGCAGTGAAATTATATACTCGTAATAATTGATGGCCACTCGTAATAATAAACAGCCACAGAACTACATTTGACATATGTATGTATATTATTCGTGTTGTAAATGTTTTATTTTTTGCAGTAGTGCAAGACTATCAGGATCTTCAATAGTAAAAATTGGGATAGAACTTGCGACTCTTATTTGTAAAATGACAACAATATCTGATTGAATGCTCAATGAATGAGAATACGAGTATATTATAAATATAAGGTCCTCATCATTGGATCTAGGTGATTCTTCACATGAAATCAACGGCAGCGTCCGTTGCAGGTCTTACTACTTAGTAGACATGAGCTACTTCGGTATATCCAAAACCAAGCACATTCAACGCCCAAATCAGACGGCGATACAAAGACAAATTCTAATAACTCCTGCAATGCATGTATGACCATTCTCTTAGTTATGATGTTGAAATTGTTCTCAGCGATTTTAATGGCAATCTATGAGAAGACGCATTTGGTGAAAAGGTCAAAAGTGTAGCCTGCACACTAATCGACTTTTCGGCGGGACGAAAAGTTCTAACTAACAAGCGATATTTAAAAGAGGACCGTCAACAAGATTGATCACATTGCGATAGACGTATGATGAATGCCTGAAGATTCCCAGTGGCCAATCTTAACTCGGAAAACTACCTTGTTGTAGTCAAAGTAAGTATGCCGAAAACCGCATTCAAGAAAATAATGGTAGGAAATTTAACGTTCGATGGCTACAATTGATTAATACCGCCAGCATCAAGTACTGAAGACCAGTGTTAATACTGTCAAAAGGAAATAATGAATGCTGCCTCTCTTAGTTCGATAGAAAATGCCGGCAAGCAGATGCAGGAGTTCAACAAGTGCCATTTCGAGCGGAGCCGCATAGTAGGACCAGAACTGTTCGCCAGATTTACGAACCGAAGAGATCGATCGATCACCGGCTTCTCGAAAGGAAAATGCTGGGTCAAGGAAATATGATAGAAAGTTTTAGTAAAGGGTAAAAAAACATGCCAAGGCTATTAAGCCCGAAGAGATGCCGGGGAAGAACAAGCAAACCCAATAGCAAAACTGCAATGGATGCTGAGCATATGGAGAGGACACTGCTACAATGCAGCAAAAGCTACCTACTGAAGTATTTAAAGCAGCAGGGGATGACATAAGGAGAGCTTACACCAACTCATTAAAAAAATATGGTAGGATGAAAGTATGTACAATACATGGAACCTTATCATTGTTTGTCTCAAAAAAAGACACCTCTTACCTGCACCAACTACTCAGAGGTATCAATCAGTCTGCTTAGCATCGCGTAAAAGCTCCTGTCTGCTGTATTATATGTGTACATATGTAAACCACGTTGTCAACACTCTGATTGATCCATATCAGTCTAGCTTCAAGCCAGGAAAATTCATCATCAAGCAAATATTCACACTATGGCCTCACGAATCTCTACAAATTATATTTATAACAACACCACTCAGTATACAAAACTGCCAAGTACTGGAACCAAAAAATTGTACTTTTTCTCAAAAATTGTTTAGTATATCGTAGTTCATTCCGAATATATTTCATTACTTCACAAATCTGGCGAAGATATTCAACAAATCTTCCATGTTCCATGTATCTCATTATCCTAGTCACCTTAAACCTTTAATATTTTAAAATACTGCAACCTTCGTCTCCCAAAATTTATCAAATTGTGAATGTAATTCATAAGTCATATGCTATGGGGATTGGCCAATTTATCAATTTATATCGGAGAAAACGAAAAATAGAGCGTGTTACGAGGAACGCGGCTCTTCAACAAGCTGAAGCATTCGAAAGGCTTAGACCTTCCAGGCCACGAATTGAGGCCGCTATCGATTCAGATGTACATTTATGTACATACTTATGGACCGAATTGCACTCTTAGATACGAACTCGTTTTTGATAATTTATAAATTTGTCCTCAAATAGCCTTTGTAGAGAATAAATTTAGTTTTAAATTCTATTAAGGAAATTAATTCAAATTATTTTTTTCTATATAATTTCTGTATATATGTAGTGACAGCGCAAAAGTGGAAAACTTTTGGAGTTTTGTGTTACCTACTATGAATTATAAAAATCACACTTTGCCATGTTCGGTAAAAAGAAAATTTAAATACATATGTAATAGGCAAACTTTTTCTACAACTGATTAGTACAACCAATACTTAGGACTAAAAACTTCTACCTGATTACTGGAACTAAAATCTGGACTTTAAAAATTTAACTCGATAAAAAAATTGATTTGAATAAGATCGCGATGATAATATGTAATACACAACAATGGGATCAACTCAAAATTTCTTCTTCTGTAATACGCAAATCGCAGGGAAGTGCGTGACAACTCGGGAACCGATCGTTCTTTATGTGAAACATTCCAAAATGTATCAATAACACCGTATCACCTTCCTGTATTCAAAATATTATTTTAATTATACTAATCACATCAAGTATAGAATAAATTAATATGGAAATGAATCACGTTTAACAAAATATTTATGTGAACAAAAGAATAAAGCTGACAACTGACAAATAACGGTTGTCATTGTGGCACATTTTCTAAAAGAAATATTAAATATTAATAAGAATGAAACCAGCTATCAATACGATATTTAAGTAACATCGAGTGATCGAATTATTGAACTCAGGTGGTTGAAAGTGACAGTGTTATTTGTCCATTCTTGCCAGATACTTGAATATGTGCCCTTAAAATAAAATGTAAAAAATTTTATTAAAAAAATTGATTGGCATTCTTCACGTAAACTGTGAAAGTTTTCGCCATGAATAGAAAAAAATAAAACATAGTGTAAAAATCAAACTGGTTTGTAAGAATCGAAAAATCACGCCCCATAGCGTGGTAGAATAACCTTCAGTTCATCATGCAGATTTTACGAAAAGAAATAAATGTTGGATGGCCTGGCGGTTTCATCTGAATTGCATGTTATTTCGACGCATTGAACACTAGAGGGGCTGAAATATTGACAGGTATACGATATAGTGTAGACATTCGTCTTACGCTTGCTGGGATATATTTGAAAATATATGTGAGTGCTGGGTTGCAGAAATTGAGCGAAATTTTAAAATAGTTTTTGATCCAAATGAAACCCCTTCAGTGGCTAGTGTGATCAAATTCATAACAAAAATTTCGTGAAACTGGGATGTTGTTGATAAAAAAGCAATCCACTTGCTCGACCTGTGTGTACAGACCAAAGAATTGCTGCAGTTGGCTAAAATTGGCTTTTAAATCTAAGAACCTCAACTTGTCGCAGAGTTCAACAATCAAACATTTGCTTTCAAGGTCCAACTCACTTTAGAGGTCAGGCAAAATGATTATCCGTTTCATTATAGCTTGCCTGAGTTGAAAAATGACGTCGCTTTGTTATCAAGAGCATCTCTTCAGGCGAAGCTCATTTAAATCACGGAGGCTATGTCAACAAGCAAAACTGTGGGCTTTTCGCACGTAAGTGTAGTTGAAGTCTTTAGTGGGGGTCATTGGTCTCTACTTCTTTGAGAGTCCGTGGGGGGTCTCCATTGGAAGTCCAGCGATTCGCAAATAATTGACCTTCTTCTTTCCTTTTGTTTGGCGAAGTTATGATCAGGATTATAGGGATCATAGTCCTGTCACTTTACTTCGCCAATTTGACCGTAAACAATTGACGTATTTAAAAAAAATATCCATTAAACTTTTCGTGAAATCGAGCTACACATAATCGACAATTTTTCAATAAAGCAAAAAACATAGAAAAATATCGAACATTACAGGGATGGGAGCAGAAGGAAGTCACAAGCATTACATATGTATATGTTAAAACTATGCTAAATCTTAGAACACTTAACAAAATTGATTAAACTAAATTGCTCTTACTTCATGACAACGCACCGCTCTACCAAACCAATTAAAAAACATATGTGGAAAACGTTCTGATGATGATGAATCATTGCAGGTAGCAATGAAAGCAAACCGAATACTTATTTATGAAGTCTTAAAAAAAATAAAAAAAAAATTGAGAAGCCAGACCCAACGATAAAAATACACTTCAGCTGCATAAGAAAAGTAATTGCTTCTTCAATTCACTGAATCCACAATAAGTTTGCAATGTACCTTCTAACCCGTAAGTTGCATTCTTTAGGGAATGGTAAGTAAAGAACACTAACTTTGAAGTAGACGCTACAAGGAGAATTTAGCTCACTGGAAAGATGGTATCCAGAACATGCTCTAGCCTAACAAAATTTGTAATGAAAGCACCGCAAAGTAACCAAGTAAATAATGCGGGTTTTGTAATTTATGGAAGAGGAAGAAAACTCTTTACAATGTTAACTATTTATTGTAATGGTTCCAACAAGTTGTAGTATGTATTAAAAGTAAAAAGTAAAGTCTCTCGGTAAGACTAGTTTTGAATTGCCTTTGAGCTCCTAATATTATGCAATCTGTATTGAAAATTTATTCTTTCAAAGCATTAACATATCTTGGGGGTTAATGTTTCTAGTGACACACGGAATTATAGACCTAAGAATATACTTCTAAAAAACAGATTGCATATAAATATTAGGATAGCGCCCGAGATATCTACAGATGCCTATCTATTATTTCTGCACTTGAATAACTAAACGATCAACAATTTGAAAGGATTGTAATCAACACGGACGCGTATTTGTAGTGCGATTTCAAATAAATGCAAATAGAAGTGATGTATCAAAAATTATTTCTCTCCTATTATCTAGTATACGCGATTAAGAAAGTGATTTATGGCAAAAATCGATATAACCCCTGAATATTTTTTAGCCATAATTCCTTTACAATTTCAAAGATGGATTCACTTGACTGCAGCTCTCGAAAAAAAAAATAAATAAAAAGATTGTTCGGCGATGGTACAGTGTAAAACGCTGTAACCACTGTAAAACGCTTCGCTCATCAGAATGAAATCCATCCACTAACAGCAATATATACTTATATGTAACCAATCATGAAGATTTGCTCTCTGGCAATACCGCACAATGACGCAAAATGTGCAAGTTAACTGGATCAATAAAATGCTCAAAAATTTCAAATAAACTCGACCAAAACAAATGTTCAACGTTTTACCGATCTTAAAACTTTATAAGCTAGAAAGCAACTGATAGTCATGGCAATGAATTATCCCAGACAACAATAAGCCAACAAAGGCTATGCGTACACCGACCTCTGACATTAAAATGGTTGCCACATTCTATCTACTTCTACTTACTGCACGTCAATCTACTTACTGGTGAAGTCCTGTGTTACAAAAACCATACAGAAAATGTCACACAGGAAGAAGACTACATACAGATTACATCAAATAGCGCTTAGAGGCTGGAAGTAATCCAAAAAAAAGTAAAACTGTTTTAAGGAAATTCGCAATGATGCTGATCAAGATTCCTAGGGAACTTCATATCAGATTGTGATGATAAAGCTAAAGGCATGGGAAGCACCTCCATTTGTCTAGACTTTCTCAAAAATACTATCATAACAAGATAACCTTGACTCATGTGGTTAGTGCATTGGATCCCTGAGCGGGAGGTTCGACGTTTGAATCCCAGAAAATACCAAAAAGTTTTTTCACGGTCGCACCTCTCGCGAATGTCTGACAAACGTCCGAGAGCAATAACTTACAGGTATGACTCTAAACTGTAGGTCCCTTCCATTTGTGCGAAAAAAATATAAAACTCACAACCTGCCCTGGAACACATACGGTCTGTTGCGCCAAATATTTGTATTTTTCCACATGTAGACCAAGTGACAGAAAACAGCCAACACGAACACAATCATCGTTATAAAACTAATCCATGTCTAAAAAAAGCAGAGATAAAGCGAAACATCTGCTGCACACTTGAACTAGCAATACGAGAAGCAGGCCAACTCGCGGAACAAAAATAGATCCTTAGGAAGGTACGTTCAATAATCCATGTGGGAAAGGAGATGAAGAGAGGCTTTAAAAAATATCATCCAGTACAAATACGAAGCAAGAAGAAATACCATGAAAACGTGTGTGTAGAAACTAACTTACGTTACCAAGATTGTGATGGACTACTTTAGGAGTTGAATTCTACTGTACAATACAAACTGTGGCTCTAAAGAATGCAGGATGACCGAAGGAGTACCACAGAGATCCCAACGCATTTTTTTTATAACAATGAGCAACCAAATCCCAGTAGCACTCAGACTCTATACGGTCCATTGTACTGCCAGGCAGCAACTCCTTTTTTCTGTAGTTGTTGGAGAAACTCCAATTTTATTCGGTGCTGTGATATGCTTGGTGGCTGCGATCGCTGTTCTCCCAGCAGGGCTTGAACTTACACAGGCCGCGTCACAAGCAAAGACAGTATCTACTACGCCGTAGCCACCTCCATACGCCCTACCGCTTCCAATAGCAGTTCAAAGTTATAAAATTTAGGCATGATGGTGGTTAATGCCATACTCCTAAAAGGGGAATGAAACAATAAGGATCGAAAAGCTGTTGCAGATCAAAAAACAGAGCCTGTACTCATAACCAGTAGAAAAGGGTAAAAACTATAATCTTTGTAAGCGGCATTTATGAGAAGAAGTCCAAAACGAAGAAGTCTTTTAGGGAGCACCTTACTTATGTGTATAAACCACAAAGCTGCCAGTGCATACTTCATGCTTAATACAAAAAATACTGGCAACGATTGCATTTACCCAGGGTTGTTACACATACCATCTTCCATTGATTACCAATTTGCATTCAAATCTTACAACAATAGGATTGCCCAAGTACATATGTATATACATATACTGAATCTGCAACCTAGGAGAAAGTTGTTCTTCCCGTACCAGGTCAAAGGCTCCAATTTCAATAAAATTTTCACGAAATCAGCTGGCAAATAAAGCACACTTAATCTTAAGGTTGAAATTTAATTTCAGATAGAAACCAAGCTGGTTGAACCCAAAGCAGGACAAACAGAATTGAGACCTACTTTCTAAGGCCAGACAGAAAGACAGAAAACACTCTTGACAAAAAATCTTTAGTACATTACATTCGTATTTCGTGTGAACTGTATGAGTATCCGCGCCAAATTTAAAATTTCTAGATACAAAATGAAAAAAAAAGATTTCGGATGCTGCATAGATTTATTTAAAAACCGTTACATACATTTTATTTATAATTAAGCATATCTAGTTATTATAAAAACTTAGTCAATACCAAATTTGTAAAATCTACAATTAACTACTGATTTAATACTTAACTAAATTTCTCACGATTTTGCAATCTCCTTCATTTCGACGGGGAGTTCATACTCCGCATTTGGCAGGTACTGCTTATGTTTCGCCGCAGGTCGAATGACAATATGCGCGACACAAGTGATCAGTGCCCCTACTGCAAATATCTGAAAACTTCGTCGGCCTCCATAATTTTTAAATATGTGTCCACCGATCAATGATCCAATCGCGAATCCTAAACCATCATCCATTCCTGCTACTAGACCTTGTACAGTAGCTGATGTTCCTGCTGGGGCGACTGCTGATGCATACGCCACAATGCACGTATAGCACAGGGCATAAGTACATCCTTGCATAACCATCTCAATTGGTACCAACCACCATGGATTCGGAATAATCGAGATCAATGCTAGTCGAATGGCATACGTAAAAAAGCACAAACTCAAGCAATGTACATAACCGATTTTCTTAAGAATTTGTCCACTGAACAGGAAGACTGGTATTTCTCCACAAAGGCATTCGGCCGCAACCACACATCCTTCAATGAGTTTGATTTCATTCATATAGCCCGTAGCTGAAGCCACCTCTTCTAAGTGCCAAAACATAAAGTAAATTATGAAGGAGTCAATTATTCCAGCGATTGTTGCAAAGACCAAGAACAAGGCAATAGCATTTTGTGACAGCAACCCCCATACATCCCGAAAGATCGATTCGGAAGACGAGAAGATTGGCATATCCAATTTAAAAACACTGAGTAGATCAAAACCACTGAAGACAACCATGATTACCAATGCCGGCGTGAAACTCTTGATCGTTTCCAATGTCCAATATTCTACAACGATTCCGGCTAAGAGAGCGGTCAATCCGAAACCGATCGTTCCCCATACACGTTGGGCACCGTACTTCATTTCTTGGGCTTCGCCGAGTACGTCAAAGCAGATTGCATCACTGATCGAGTTGGTTACATTGAATCCGATTGTACCAATGCACATTAGGATGACAAAAAGCCAAAATGTTGAAGTGTTGTAAAGACAGTCGGGTGAGTTCGCAAAATCAACTTTGCAAAAGGCTTTAATGTGGTCTACAGTTGATAGGTTAAATCCTGCTTCCAGGCAAACTTCGTCTTGGGCGGGCCCGAGTGTGGAGTTAAGAGCTGCATCTCCGGCAGGACGTATCATAAAAAGAGAGGTTGTGGTCAAGTCGGCTGCTTCAGATCGACATTGAAGGTGTCTGGTGATCGTACATTGAGCTTTATGCGTCAGGATCTAAAGAAAACGATAAATGAAAACTTGCAGAGTAATGTATGTATTAGCTTGAGACATGAGTTAGTAGAGTTGGTAAATTTTGCTCAGTTTTGGTAAGTCGACAGAAATGAGAATAAGTTGCTCTCTGGATTCAGAAATGAAGGATTTAGATTCAGAATGAAGGATTCATTTCTCGTACTAAGTTTCCATGAGTACGGATCATATTTGGTATTTGTTTCGTTTTTCATAACCATGAGGGTATTAGTAAGCAATGTTTAAATATGTATGTATGTATATTCAAAGAAACAGGCTAAAACACCTTTTTATGTACATCATCCTTCGTCCTGACAGATTTGTTTTTGCACTTTCATCTTGCTTCTGTATTCATAGTTTCACGTTTCAGCTATGAAGCTATTTCAGACTATCGTATTTCGGAATGATATCTTGTGAAGTTCAGAGATACCAATAACCCAATGACCCGAAAAGGGCTGCATATACCTATTATTATATTATCAAATCAACGGCGGGACTTTTCTGAGCCTTAGATCCATTCTCGATTTTGCATGATGAACTCATTATTTTTTTGTTTTCTCGAATTTTTTAGCCAATCACATGCGTATGTCAGATAAGTAAACGTTAGAAATACATATTTGTATACACCCTAAGACCAACCTACCTGACTTTTACACTCGCTGAGATCATTTTGACTTAATGTCAAATTGAATTGTTCACTTGCGCCGATTGTATGCGTCATTGGCGTCGGTACAAAGTAAAATCCTGCATAGGACACTGTCATGACTATAATAAGCGAAACGAAGATAAACTTGCGGAAATTCTGAAAGTAGAAAATGTAGATAACTTGCAATGCTTTATAGCAAATCGAATACCAACTTACTGCAAAGTAATCCGCTAGAAATCCAAACATTGGCTTTGCCAACACATACAGGAGAGGAAGTACTGCTGTGATGTAGCCCATAATTTCGGGTTCGATTCCAAGTTGCTTACCGTAGACGGATATTTGAGGAAGGATCGGACCCATAGCTGTGAAAAAGAAAAACAAAAATGGAGAATTATTTTACAAACTTTTACCATTTACATAGGTGCTATTTGTGAATTTAAAATAACAACCTATTTCGATTTATGTAGAAGTCGTTTCGACAATATCAAACTAGAGGTCATATATGATGCCCTCAGGAAACTGCAGACTAAAAAATCATTCATATACTAATAAGCAGGGACAGTATCACTACGATTCTAAACGAAATACTCTTTTCTAAGACAAAGGTAGGAAACAAAATAATAGCTTATGCAGAGGATGTTGCTATAACACTAGGGAATTTCTTGAAAACAACTCTAGCAAAATTGGTCAATGTCAACCCGACAAAAACTGAATTAATTGTCTTTTTTTTACAAAAGGATTCGGGGACTTGAAATCAGTTTCTCTAAGCATCGCAAATACTAAGGTCTTATACTCGAATACGATACTCGAATGTCATGGCAATTGAGCGAACATTAAAATATTAAAAGGGCCTGTAAAAGAATGCTGGGGTATAAACGGAGTGTACGTGCAAATAATATGCTGAATACGAATATATACTGAAGCAGTAAGATAATAATTCTCACATATGCAATACTAGTCTGGAGGACAGTTCTAGACAAAGTAACCTACCTCTGTCACATTAAAACGATTTGAAGGTGGCGATGTATTTCCGTTGCCGTAAGTAATCAGCACACATTCTATAGCGGCTCTGAAGCAGTACTGCATAATTTTCTTTTAGATATCTTTGGTAAAGAGGTGGCAATGAAATCGGCAAGCCACAAGTTGAAAGTTTTTATAGTCGGATAAAATTAAAAAAAAATCACGGAAAACTCGTCTCTAGGTCACAATATTAACGATAGCCGAAGCATTCCGATCCGACAGATGAGGGCTGAAAATGCGAGCATTGATAACATACAATGGAAATTTAAGCTTATGTGTCTAAGACAGATAATGGTGTACTTTGCATAAGTAAGTCTTTTACACTACGGGGCTAATCGTAGTCTTTCGAAACCGCTAATTGGCTGCAATGAGAGGGGTATTTACCGAAAAATCGGAATCAAAATTGGTTGAGCAATGCAGTGTATCTGTCGAAGTGATATCGGAAGATTGTAACCTCATTCTTATTGCCGAATTTTCACTCGAACATTTCAAGTAACGGCAGGACAATCGAATTCACCAAAAATGGATCTAAACGAGGGCTCTCGACAGCGGAAGAAGAGTTACACTTATCTACATATATGAACGACAAGGAACAAAATCTCTACATTAGTACTCCATAAAGCAAATAAAAGATGCTGCAGTCTGGATACTTATTTTCATGTGAGGCAGATGTGGCCCTCTTAAGTAGACGAGTAACAGAAAGTCTGATACTTATCAGCAGATCAAAGTTAGGGAATATGACGCTGAACGCATAAGTCCGACGACAGTATGCTATGAAACAAATACAAAAAGTCAGCAAGTCTAGGGTGTGTGCCATTTATCAGTTTCTCTTTGAAATTGCTACTAAGACTATACCGATCAATACTTTGCAGTATTGAAAGTATTGTATTGAGTATAGTTATGAAGAATAATATTATTCAAATGGCTGGCGCGGCTTTTTGGCAGTACATTGTCTATTGAGCTCTTTTTCAAGAATATCTTGATGGATGTTTTCCTTAAATGCGTCAATTATTTGCGAATCATTGGGGTAACAACATGTCTTTCCCTATAAACAAATGCTAAATGGCGTCAAATCGCAGCTGCTTGGTGGCCAAGGCAAGCTTTCTGATACCACGGTCACCGAACTTAGTGCGCAAAAGATCGAATGTTTTATGACTGGCGTTCAACGATGCTGCAAATTGCGGCTTTAAAAAATCAGTTATCATGCTGCTGTATCTTACGCTGTTCACGGAAACGTTATTGCTAACTACTTAACTCATTATTCTCCTCAGAAACGTAAGCAGATCATTTTCACGAACCTTCTTTAGAAATTTTTTTTACACAATCCGCTGAATAAGCTTCATTCTCCATCATTGTTCAAGCGTAAAATGATCCATTTCTTACCGCGGAGGCTTGACACTATCTATTTGTCAATATTTCAAGCGTAGCGTTGCCAGTGCCCACATAATACGGACTTAAAAAAAAAAAAAAAAAAACAGTGGCCCAACCTTTAGCACAACACCATCAACACAGTGAGTATTGTTTGCCCGATTCTTTAGAAAGGATACACTCTGAAGTACGCCAGCTATGAAGGTATGAGTTTTTTCAATAAAGTCTGGTCTATCGCATAGTGTGAACCCCCTAAAAACTTTATCGACAATCTGATCAGTTTACATATTCACAGAACTCGCGGAAAACCGAGAAAAGTCGAGCTTCAAACAACTTCCGACGCAATCCAATGGCTATTGTGCGAATGGGGATCTATGCAACAGATAGAAATTAAGTAATACAGCTCCTAATTAATAAAAGTTTTCTACAGAATGGTATGGAAATAAATATAAAATTATGACAAAGAATTAACATACCCGCCATAAAGAAGAAGTAATGTGCCTTGATTGGCAGTAGTTGTCCATTGATTTTCACCATTTTCACTTATGTATCCGCTACTGATTTATAATTAAAACAATTAAACAAGTACTGACGTCACAGTTTATCACCAACTATAAAAGATACATCACATTTGATAAAACTCAACCATTTAAACATACACAAGTTATCACAAATTTAAACTATCACCGATAACCAGTCTCAACGTTCCACATTTTTAGTCGCCTTAGATGATACTCGAATTTGTAGTAGAACAACCTCTCAGATTCCAAGATGACCGCGACTAGACCGTACTCCGTATCATTCCAAACTGCTGGAATGCCCGATAAGGTTGTATCGATGCTGTCAACTGCATAAGACCTCTAATCAGCATGGTATACCCTGCGAAAAGAACGACAAGGGTGATATCAGAAAAAAAAATTCATTCAAGTTGTCGTTTGAGAGAAGGAGAAAGGAAACAAAAAAGGTAGAAATTAAACATTTTAAAAGAATTAATCTATATTCGTAAATTGCTGTTGGCTTTATTGTTTTAATAGATGTAATCAAGTTGCGACTATTATCTTATCGGGGTACCCAAGTACGAATGTTATAAAAAGCAAAACGAAAGGGAGTGATATTTCTTGGCTAGAGTACTCGTAAAGTTGTTTGCTGTAAACTTAGTGGAAAGAAGATTAACCCAGTTGGTATCTGGCTTATAAGTTTTACACAATATTAGCATCAATATTTAATATTTAAATTTATGTATAAGGGCACGAGTAAATGAGAAAGAAATTCGATAAAGTTTAGCCTTAAGGTTGGTAGAAACTTGTGGGCAATCGTATTAATCACGACTCTCTACCACTTTAGAAAAATTTTCATCAAAGGTTTCCTTATTTAGTAAGTCCTGCTTCTCATTGTGGGTTTTAGGGTCATAGGACCCCCACTGCACCAATTGCAGTTTGTTGTGTAGCACTTGACTTGACGCCAACCTCTCTATACGCAAACAATTCTACGCAACTTCTCGAATAACTTCGGGGTGCCGTGTCACTTTGCTTATCGTTTATATGCCTCCAGTCTTTTATGGTCATAACAGGGTTATGTTCTGTTCTCTTTTCGTGATGTCGGTTAAAGTTTTCTCCGTTCCACTTCCTACTTCTATATTTTCAATCATGAAAGGCATCCACTGCATTCTGAGATTGTGAGGATTGCATCATATGGAGTTGATTAACCATATTGACATACTGGGATTCCTATTTGTCGCCTTTATTTGTTGAAGCAACCTTATCCAGCAAGGAGTTGGGTGGGGTAGAAATAGCTTTTTCCGTACTTTTACTATCTCTTATCCACTATGTTTTCGATATGTCTTGCAGTGCATAAATCCCTAAGTTTTTTGCCCCAGGGGTCTGGCTAACAACGTATAATGATCTTCTTGGTTTCTACTGTTCTACCTTGGAGACCTCTTTACCTATAACTTCTGCTTTTCTCTTGTTTATATACTTTCCCTCCGCTGGTAAGACTTCGATGGGGATTACTCCCGCGACTACGAGATTTACTGCTCCTGAGACTATTTAATAAGGTTCTTGCCATCTGAAGAGGTCCTCTTCATTGTACCATTACTATCTGTCATCTAAAATTTTCTTACAGGAGCTTATCAGCCCAGATCTTACAGCCATATAAGGAAGGAATCTCTACAACCCTTTCAAATACGTTTTTTATTTGCACCCAATGCGTAACCTAGAATTTTACTACATCTTTTGTGGTGATTGTCTCCAGGCGTACCAACATGTCGTAGATAGTGAGAATGCGCCTCGTAGTCACTGCCTTCTCTTTTTCTAACTATAGAACTGGACGCACCTCATTACTTTATTGGGGCACCTTTGAGTCTCTTTAGTGTCTCCAGCGGAAATCACTACTACGATAACTTCAGCGTAATATGTTGGTACATCATTATTGGGTTGTTGGGTCAAAAGAATTGAGCGGCACCAGCAGTAATTTTATTCCTTTTATGTCTTTTGTTGTTTCAAATATTAGCCTTCTCTCACTGAGAGAAAATATTGTGGTACGCGGATGGTGCTTTCTATACGGTGCAACATATTACATCACCCGGTAGAGATGAATTTTCAATTGTGGATGGTTTCCTGGATCGCCTGGAAAGTTCATACACAGGACGGCCTTCGGCCTCACATGCAGGTGCTCAGGGCGGCATATAATCACATCTCTTTTTATTTGATTGGTCTGGATCCAGGGTGAAAGGCGGGAAGTTTTAAATAAGCGTCCTCTCACTCTCGCGTTTGCTACCGCCAGGACCTTTCGAAGAAGGCGAAAGTGGGAGCCAAGGAATGGAACCAACTTACCAAAAATTAAAACACAGCATGGCACGTATGTACATACCAGTAGCCTACATAAGAGAACCAACAACCTTATATGGAGTCAAATAACCCAGTAGACTTCTTTATCTTACGACTTATTTTTATACCTTTAAATACCAAAAATAGATTATCTGTCCATTGAATTGATTGCAGACTTCTCTAATATTGATAAGCCGAAATTTAAGTAAGTAGGTACAGTGATAACATTTCGAAAAAAACAAAAATTAACAAAAGCAAGTAAGAACACGTTCCAAAAGTCTATTTCTTACAATGCGCAGATAAGACAGTACTGCATTGTGGAAGACTGTTGAACTCAACTGAAATCGAGTTGATTCCTCACTTATCAATCATAAATTAAACAAATTACTTTATCACAGCTCTAATTTATGAAATTGACCGCCCTTCTAGAGGTATTAATTAATTTACTCAAGTTTATCCACCGTACACGTTGTACAGACAAATAGTGTAACCAATTAAGTATATTTCACATAGTTCGTGAAACAAAGTAATCGAGTAGGAATGGAGGGAGATAAATGGTGTGCATATGTGCGTTTTATTTTAATTCCGTGACGATTACTTAATCGCGGGTGGAAAATTAATTTAGAAATAAAAGTAAGAACAACATTGCGTTATAATACGTCTCGCATTACGCTCATCCGATTTGACAGCTTTTGCTAGGATTAGAGTGCCCATTGGTAGGGTACTAAACTTGCAAATTTTATGATCCGTGTTTAAAAAACAGAGATTATGGTACACCAAACTACTGTTCACTGAGCATTTTTACAAATACCATTTCCAAATAGGAGGTTTTCACTCCTAATATGAATAATCACCCGACTTAAAATTATACAGAAGCTTCTTGTACATTTTAAAGGCTAACATTTTGAGTGCTAATTCCCACAATAGTCATTCCCCTCATTAACAAGCCCGCATTGGAAATTTCCACTAATGGGACTAAGACAGATATGCCGTAGGGGACCGAAATGTTTTCAACTTTGAAAAAGAAAAAAAACCAACGCAAAAAAGAAATTGACCAGGAAGGAAAAATCTGCATCAGAAAACGAGGAGGATGAGGAGTGTCTATATGTGAGTACTTGTACCCCCAGTCTACAGAAGGATGGGTTGTCTGCAGATCCTGTGGTAAGTGCTTTCCGCCCATCATGCCCCACCTTTGTCCATTTTGCCCCAGCACCGGGGTATAATGGACAAATTCAATAATTTTTTTTTAAATTAATTTAATATACTGAATTATTTATTTTTCTTTTCTATATTAATGTACTAATCAATTTTCTTTCTAATAAAATTGTTTTGGAAATTATATTTTTAAACATATTTTTTCAGTTATTATTTAAATAAATCCTAAGGGGGCCGTTATGCCCCGACTTCCCCCATGTAAAAACATTTACATTTTGATGAAATTCGCTTCACGAAGTTCATGCTCGTTACAATAAACAATCTCGTTTTTATAAGTTCACTTTAATTATTTCATTAATTTCGTCACGAATGTTCAAATATTTTTGGTTTGTTGGCATAAATGTTGCTCTTTAGATATCCCTAGAAGACGAATTCCGGAGCTGTTAGATCTGGCGTCGGTGGAGGACCTTTGGTATCATTTCTTAAATTGATGTTTTTACGATTAAAGCACGTTGATCTATCGAATATTTTTCCGTAATGATTTAGCCACGTCTATACTTAACGACTTCCAAATATGAAGTGTAAAAATTCATGTTTACCAAAATGGCGACCAAGCAAAGTAGTAAACCTTCCCGGCGAACATATTGTACACGCGTATTAGTTTGGAAATTTATGAGTACACACAGCTGAAAAGTCAATGAAAAGTTTAATAACACTTTACTTAATGATTCTTGAACGTATTTTAGATTTAAACTCCAGAAAAAAAGATTTTTAAGGTCATTACACAATCAATATTTTTCCAACAAACAAAGTTGGGTCTGAAATAAAAGTAATATTGGTCATGTAATCAAAATCCAAGTCCAAGTCCATAATTACCATTTAACATTAAGTCATTTTTGTAATTGCAATTCAATGGAGTTAGAGCTCAAGGGGATTCCCCAAGATATAATTTCCTATACGAGATTTTTTACACCATGAAACCTAATGCCATTGAAATGTTTGCGAACTTTGTTATGAGAAAAAAATTATATCACAATCACACCTTAGAATATTGACTCCGCGTCAATCACTTGCTGTCACTAGAAATTGTACTAATAATGCAAATTAACTAACATTTTTCTTATAGCTTTCTCGCGGTAAATATCACTTCGACATGCCTCTTGGTTTGACCATTGAATTGAAGATTGCGTTTGAAGACCGGCGACGTCGTCAGGCAAACTGAATCAGTCATAACCAATATTTCCATCCACCCGATCTGGATGAAGTTTGCTATAGAACCTGATTGCAAACCAGCCGAACAGGAACTGATTTAGTAAGGAGCATGTACCAACTCATGTCCAGAATATGGTTGGATGAAAGCATGGTCGATACGTGCAAGCTCAGAATGGTTTCAACATACCCCAAAAAATTAGACTTTCTGAACATAAGCAATAAAAGTATAAGTCTCATTAACTTTCATACAAGATGTTGTCTGCTGCATTGCTTAAATTTTTTGCAGTCATCTCCTGGGGGAATAACCACTGAGTAATTACTCGTATGCTTGAAGCAGTAGGTAGGCAGCATTTAGTTCAATGATAAGCTGTAATCGCTGCTTTCAATAAATGCGTTAAGCATACTGAGATGATCAATGTGGGGATGTATCGAACTGAGGATCTAAAGATGCTTACTGCTATGCGGATTTGTATCAAACCTAAGCCCATTGAAGGAACCTTGAGAGAGGAGCGCAGTCATCCCGTGAAGTACATTTCGGTTAGTCATTGGATTCATCTCCTACTTCTTTTACTTCTTTAGTTTATATCTACAAGACCATTCATTACTCTATAGCCCGGGGTAGGGTACATAAAAATCTTCATTGGTGTCATCAGATATGCATATTGACGCACTCCGAGACTAAAGTAGCCTCTTACTAACGAGGTATTATACAGGAGAATAATTTCGTAAATATGTGCTGTCCTCGCCAGCAGCCTTAAAGCGTTCATGTCATCTGCGGTAAAATATTACTCTCGCAGATTTCCAATTTCCCTTTTGTCAACAAATAAGGCTGATCTTGATGGAGTGACAGTATTATTGAGAGAGAATCGATTATGATTGAATTTGAAAAGTCAGTGTTAAGTTAGAGTTAGAGAGACTCTTTCTTAGTTTGAGTCTGAATTCCAAATTCTTTGGCAAGCAATCGTAAGAAATAGAATCTGCCAATGGCAATCTTCTTAGATTTTGTTAACTGTTTGAGAGCTTGCTAGTTACCACTGCGTTTAACTCAATGGTAGAGCTTACTCTGAACCAGCGATTTTAAAAGTCACTGTTTCACATTTTCAACGTTTTCTGTTTAAAACGAAGAATACTGTTATGATTGAGTTTCCAAACAAAAGCTTTCAATTATCATTGCTTTCAATACATCGATAGATAGACTGAGCTGCTTCTTGAAAGACATCCAGTCAGAGTTTCTCTTCCGACGATAGGTTTACGTTCACCGCTCAGGAGTCAAACGCACGAACTGCTGAGCCATGGCGTCAATGAACAAAAGTAAATTTTCGAATAACAAAACATTTGTATATCGTATTTAAAGCAACCATTGAAACCTTATTAATATCTTTTTTTTTATTTTAAAATTGTTCAAAGTGCATCAGTGTCTGTCGGCTAACAAACCTTCACAGTCAGTTTGTTTTACGGTCTACACTGATACACACACTCTTTACTGTCTTACTGATCAAGCAAGCATCTTGAAAAATAATAATTGCCTCAAGGCTAACTAGGATAGGCCAACCCCCTCTGAACACACACTCTGAATAAAGATGTATCAATCATCCAAAGATGTCATTGTGTCCGAAGCGATAACTTTTCATTTCATTGGGCACTTTGATCATAAAAAAATCAACTTCACAACTCAGCTTAGCTTTTATTCACAATTATTAACTCACACATTGCCAAGCAAATTCAAAGAATACCAGTTCGCGGATGTGTATGTAAATTTATATCTTTTTCTTAGTAAAACAAAACTAATTTTATTGATAATCATAAAGTTATATCGAATATCAAAATTACCGTGAAACCCACGATAAAAAACAAAATTTACTTGAAATGAGATCGTGGACGACAAGCACAGCCGTTGGTCGCACTGAGACTACTCGAGAGGTATCATACCTTGAAAAAAAAAATAAAGAAAAAAACACCAACAGCAATTAATGCACTTATCAATATTAAATAAAATTGATAGTGAAGAGGAGTTGTGATTGTGAATGTGATCAGCTGTACTTTGCTTGAGTGGTGGGAGTATATGTATGTGACTGATAATAAGATTGACCAGTGTTAAGGGGTGATCATGTAATTAAATTTCGCACCGTTATTACGTAACATAAAAACTGGAATGAAAATTACTTTGTGGTTAAGAATGTACACAGTAGTACAAAAACAGTTAAAAAGCTGTTAACCAGAATGTACTCTAAATATCATTAAATTTAATGAGGTATGCACCTACATTGATATCTAAATACTTAAAGTACAAACAAGAGTTTCCCGTTCAAAGCGTATGCTAGCCTAAAGAATGTTGTCATGAACTAGTTTATTATCTATATACATATGTACATTTATCCAAAATTCTTTGACATTCGCCGAAATTCTTTTTCGAACAAGAAATAATAAGGGAAAAAAGGAATGATTTCTGTTCCTAATCAAAGTCGTAAAAATACTCGTAAAGTTTCGCACACAGCCTTCAGTTAGACTGGAATCTGCTTGTCAATCTATTGATGGTAGTTTTAATTGCGACACATTTTACCTTTTATTTAATACAAGTTCTAAAATTATAAATTTTTCCAAAGGTCAGCATTAACTATTTCAATCTTTTTTTTATTTTATTATATTATAATGAATACCCTTATGCTGATTTCTCAGGGCACGGGCGTTTGAAGGAGGGGGAAAGAGGAACAGAGGAGGTTCCGGTGCACGTTGGCTTTAAATGTTTGAAGGTTGTAACGATGAGGAAACACAGAGCCTGGAAGATAATTCCACATACGTGTCGTACGGCTTATGAACGAATCCCCTGTATCTTGTCCTAAGTTGGGCTTAAGGGTGAACTGATGTGCATTCGAAGCGTGACGCGTATTGCGGTTGAAATTTTGAAGGGGAGGAATGCAAGTGGCTATTTCGTTGGAACATATTTTGTGGAAAAAGCGATAAAACAGGGAAAGACAAGAGACAAGAGAGCTCACAATGTCTCTATCGCCTATTAGTTTTATCGCGCGGTTCTGAACCCTATCTAGAATGTGCAACACGGTCTTGGGTGCACCAAACCAGATGTGGGCGTTGAATGCCTTATATATTGAGGCCAAATCAGATGGGGTAAAATATTTCTTACCGCTTAAGGAATCCTAGACATTTTGCAGCATTTTTGGCGACCTCGAATATGTGTTCGTTCCAACGAAGATGGTTGTTAATATACATACCGAGAATGGCAAGTCTTTCGGTTTCTTCGATGCAAGTACCATTCATGGATGATGGTTGAGGGTCTTGGTTTCGCTTATGAGACAGAAGACAGCACTGAGTTTTGTATGCATTAAATTCCACTCTGTTAGTTGAGCTCCATTTGATTATGCTGTCAAGGTCGGAATTTAATGAGTTTAACATACGTTACCGTTCCTCTTCTACGGCCGAAGAGCAGGGACGTGAGTTAGGGAACGAATATGAAAAACTGAGGGTACTGTCATCAGCGAAGGAATGGATTGGATTAGGGGTTGCAGGCAAGGGATCATTTATGAAAATGAGAAAGAGAGTCGGATACAAAACTGAGCCCTGGGTGACACCAGCATTTATATGGTGAATATCAGACTTGAAGCCGTCCAATACAACTTGTATTGAACGCCCCGAAAGGTAATTTCTAATCCATTGAAGAAGAGACTCATCGATGCCATATGCACGCATTATCGACAAAAGAGCCTGATGCCGAAGTCTGTCAAATGCTTTTGAAATATTAAGTGCAACTATCTTTGTTTCGCCGAAGTGATGGAGAGATTGGTTCCACTTCTCGATGATATACGCCATCAAATCACCAATGGACCTGTTGCTACGAAAACCATACTGGCGGTCATGGAGGAGTTTTCGTGAATCAAGATATTTCATAAGCGTTTCCATGACCTTGGAAAGAAGGGACGTGAGTGCAATGGGTTGGTAATTGGTCGGAGAGGAAGATTCGCCTTTTTTTAGGGACAGGCTGGACAAATGCTGTTTTCCATCTTCTCGGAAAGAGTCCAGTAGGACAGACAGAAAAGCTAACGCAGAGGTTTTGGCAGCGAGATAAAGTATGTAGACAATAGGAAATCCCGTTACCGGGATCCCGAATAATTTTCACTTCAAAGAATTCACTCTGGTTGCTTCAGGATCGTTTAACAACTTGCGATTGAAGTGTGCATTCAGAATAACTAGGAGACCGAATACAATGGGACACACTATGATCATACAGAACCATCTTGGTTAACGCATGATAACGCAAGACTCTGTTGGGTCCCTTTACATTAAGGAACACTAGGGAATGTAAAGGCTGATGAACTGACAAGAGGCTCGGCACTAAACTTAGAACAAGCCGACCTTGTACGCATAGACATGAAGCAAGGCAAAATCCTTAAAAGAGGTGAAAAATAAATGGCAATCCTTAAGTGCTTTGACTACAACATGGAAATTGTTTTAAAAAACCGAAAGAGTTTTAAAAAATGGAAGAAAATTCGTCTCTATCCTCATAGGAGTGATCACGGGCATAACACTCTGCGGAACCATTTGAAAAGCTACGACTCGCAGAAGAAGACCTCTGTAAAGGTTGCGGCGATGAGGAGGTCAGTGAGGATACGATCTACTTCCTGTGCCACTGCCCAGGCTATCTACCATCTAAAAAACAAATACCTCGGCATGCACTTCTTCCAGAACACCGAGGAACTGGTAGACAAATCGGTACTTTGTCAAATACCCAGGATTGTTCGTATTATGCAGTAAGTATATAAAGTTGTATCTAATTCTTTGTACGGGTTTGTAAAGGACTAAAAGCCTTTTGTCAATGAGCAAAAATGAGAAAAGGCATAACCCCCCGTCTAGGTATCAACTCACATGATTACTGCAGGAGCTGTCACAACACAGAAGAAACCGAAACTATCAAATAATTGCTGTGTGATCCTCCCAATCTTCAAATTCGACACATCGGCTACATGGGAAACAGACTTTTAAAAAACTGAAGGATTTGGCGCAAGTTTCACTTTGGCACTTGATATGTTTCGTCAAGAGTACTAGTTAGACCAACCGACAGCCAACAAAATTAGAAACTGTACCACAGGTTATAGGGAATCACAATGGAGTAAATGACCCTCGTAAAAGTATCCTCTAAGATGCACTTCTCTCACACCACACCATAGCATCTTTTTATATACTTCCGATCAATCATAAATATTAAAAAATAATTTTAGGCATATGGTCACCGGTGCTGTTCTTGACCAAGTGCATTCTGTTGGGTGAACAATGGTGGCCATATATCACGGCTTCCAAGGCATTAATTGTTGCTGGTTAATCGGTATAAATCTGTGACTTCTGTGCAGTTCCAGAGCAAATAATCGAGAGGTTTCAAATGGCATAACCTTGAAAGTCAATCGATTTCGAGTCGATGGTTTCTTTTGGATCTTTTGTTTTTAAGATTATTCTGTAAGGATCTTCCATGACCGCTATGCGAGCTCAGGCCTCATTTATCTGGAATCTTCCCTCAAGCTGTCACCTATGTTATTTTCCAAAAAAGGGTGCGGCTAATGAAGTTTTTGAAAAAGTAGTAAACATAGGGTTGCAGCTTTCTGCAGAACACATGTTTCTTTAGCTCATTTCAATTTGGTTTTCGAAAAGATGAATGTATGGAGGTCACCCTCCTTTCTGTTCGCAAATCTTAGCTTCATTCTTCAACCACATACGTAGACGATATTGAAAAAATCGGCACTTTGTCAGAGGCTTCGATATCCTTGACAAAATATAACTTTGAAATACTTAACGACTTTTTTTTGACTTAAATTCCGCTATCGACTCAGATTACGACACCAGCGCAAAGACCAGACGAAAGTGATGGAAACATCTTAATCTATGCAAATCATCACAAGCATTATACACCAAGTCAATAAAATCAGATGCCGGGACCTACTCCATTAGCATACTCATCGCAGGTATCACAAAAATATTTGGCTAAGCCTGTCCATACAAAGTAAGAAGAAATAATACCAGTGACAGTAGTGAATCCAATGAAATTATAAAATGCATAACATCAAAGTGCCCCAATCGTTGATGCCCCGATGATATTTAAGCTTAATATCACCCCGCTTTTATAAAGGACTACCAACGCAGTTTTCTCCCATCATCTGAAAAATGTGTAATTAACGTTTTTTACGAGTATATTCGTTTTTACTGAGAAGCTAAGTACATACATTATTTAATCTTAAGTCTCCTCTGTACAGATATCCACTCGAAGTTTTATACATAGTCACAATTTTAACGTATTTAAGACCTTTCTTATATGAATATTTGCTTCGGCAAATCCAAACCTGTTCAGTTCATCCTTGAAGTATTTTTAACACCTGGGTACTTAAACAGATTTCTTATATCCTATTGATTACGCCTTAATTCCGCACAAGTCTAGATAAACCCCCGAAAGCGATGAATCACGCGAAATTTCCCATCTACACATAACGTACGACGTCATAAAAGCGCCTTTCGTATTCTCGATCTGCATCTGTAATCAAAACAGGGTTTTCGTTCAACTCGTTCCCTCCAACTCTTAGCCTTAAATCGTAATCATTTTGTCTGGTCACACCGTCATTAGTTCAGATCTTTGCCAGAGAGCCTACCGCAGTACTTTCTCACCAAGCCGAACCATTAAAAACTCGTTTTAATATCTATTTACTCTAAAGATACGAAAATATCATTTTTCTCGTACTCGTCCCACAATTAGCCAAATTCCCCAAATGATCGCTGAAATCTGCTGCGACACGATAGTGGTCATTTACTCTAGGCAGCCGGCAGTCGGGGTCTACTCTGTAAACCAATTTTAGTTTGTGACTTAAGTTCGACTTAAGCAGTCGGTTAACGAACGTCGTGCTATTGAGATACATTCGCGTATACTTGCAATTTCAGATCTATGCTCGTGCTAAGAGACGGCTTAACGCATTCTTGTGGTGCTATGCATTAGTGATAAGAGTTCTAAAATTGAAGCGTGTGTGTTTTTTGTTTCTTTTAGAAAAACATTCAGATTTTAGAATACATTTCCAAATAGTTCCGCAATTTTGAATCGTGTCGAGTGCAATTTTATGAAAACACGATGAATTTGCAGTTGATTTGTGTTAGTTTCCTGATTACAATTGGAGCTGTGCTCGCGGATAAGGCATTCAATGATGGAAAACGTAAGAAATTTGTTTTTGTGTGATAAACCGAGTGCGATAATTCAATGGGCGTTTTCAACAATAAAACAAAAAATAGATGTCAAGGTTTTTCATTCTAGAAATTATAAAGAGATACAACCTTGACACTTGTTGGAGTTCCGCTGAGAGTTGTTTTAAAAAGAAATATGCTAAGCATATGCTATTTATAGATCTGAAGTTGTGGTCATTTATTAGATGGACTTGTAGTTCATGTTTTGTTTTTTAACAAATTATGTTAAATTCTATCTTTCGTTAGGCCGATACAAGTTTCTTTGCTAAAATGAAATAGTGCAAACATTCAAATGCTATATATTTCGTATTTGAAATTGAACTCTTATATACGATATGAGGTGGTAAGTTATTGTAGACACGAGCATGAAAAAAAATAGTTTCACATTCATAACAAGGTTTTGTCTGTGCACCGAAATGCTAAAATTTATTTTGTTAATTGCTTGCATAGTCAAATGCTACTTTGGGTACAAAACATACTCGTACCATTGAACTGTTAAAATGTAAACGAATTACTTCAACCGTCTTTGCAACAAAAATTACCAAAAGCGATACAATTTTGTAAACCAAAAAAAATATTTTTTATTGAACAGCACGATCTTGGTTCCACATAAGTGCGCATTCTGACTTTTTTTCACTTTCCCACGATAAAAACTTCATCAGGGTAGGTCATTACACTCAAAATAAATGCACTCAGCATTTAAATGTCTTTTCAATATCAGTGGTGAATGCCGAGAGTACGTTATTCTGTGATGTTTCTCTGCTGATTCTCTCTTCTGCTAAAATGTGGCTTACACACGACTTTTGAAGCCCGGAAGCATAAGTCCATTCCAGTATCAAGAATCTATGCTGTGCTGTGTGCAACTCAAATTACACTGATTGCAGCGATTTCCGTTTTTTGCAACCGCCTTTTCTACTGTGTGAAGCGATATCTAGCCCTCATTCATGCTGTGACACCAATAAATGGGCATTTCGCTATCACAACTCTGGCATACGCGACTATCAAACAATTCTGAGTATTCAACAGAAAAGACGAAAGGCTAATAGGTTTGCAGTTCTTAAATGCAGTGTGATAAGAATGAAAATGGCGCTCACCTACTATAAATCCTTAAGTATATAGCAGATAGTAAAACATTGCAAACTCGTACAACATCACCAGTTGAATGACATCCATTAGAGAAAATGATTTTATTGCCCACAATTTCATGCAGCCATCGTAAGATCCATGATAGCTAGACTAATTTAAAATACATCGATAAAGCAAGGAAACTGGTTGCTCACCAGAATATCCAGCATTCCTCGCGCTAATCAGCCAGCTGCCATCGATGGTACTCTGGCATCCAAATTAGCATAACTGGAGGAATGATGCTTATTTTCCTTCATCTGCTACTTTTCAGTTTGTGTTCCCTTTTTAATAAAAATCATGAAGGCCAATGTTCCCAGAAAGTAAAACCAGTAATATCGTAGATATTTTTAAGAATGCACCATCTTCAATACCATTACTTACTTACTTACTTAGATGGCTCTACAATCTGCGGTGGACTTGAGACTCAACTACCAAGCGTCTCCATTAAACTCGATTGTTAACTAGCTGCATCAAGCTTCACAAACCAAATTAGTTGAATTCCCTTTTCACTTTTGCGAATCATCTAAAGTGAGCACTGGGTATCTCCGGAGATTGGAGTCTATCACCTTTATATGTTGACATACTCTTGACATATCCATGTATCTTTACGCCACATAAAAGAACAAGAATGATTAAAGACCTACATACATACATATTCGTATATTATATGGAGTAATATACATCTTGGATGGCAAAACTTAATCTTCGTTCGTTTACTAAGTTGTTAGCAAAGCGTTAACAAGATCCACAATTGCAATGCTGCTATTAATCAAGGACAGTCAAATCCATATTTAATAGGTCGGTGTGTACATTTTGTCCTGGCTACTGTGACGTTTCTCACCACCTGACGGACAAGACGATAAACCCAAGATATGTGCAGCTATCTAAAGGCCGCTATAATATCGATAGATAGATATCGATGCGATAGATACAATGTTATTTCACCCCGTCATTAGGTATGTTATATTATATATGATTTTCTTCTAAGACCACGAAAACATTTACGATTCATTTTGATAAGATTGGACGAAATGTATAAAAAAAAGAATGAAACTCATGTTGACAAATTTACCCTCATCCCTAGTTTTACTCAGGCATTCACACACATGCGAAATCTGCCTATAATGAACAATCAAATAAATGATGATCCATTCTAAAGTCTAGTATAACCACAGTTGTGGATATAACAGGTTAGCATGTGATGCAGCGGTTCAGTTGAAGTTTAAAAAATTAGCGAGCGTTTTTGCTCTTCTTTTTCTTTTTTAGTTTAATTAATTTGTATATTTTTTTGTTTTGTGTTATGAGAGAAGCATAAATCGATGAGCTAAACTTAAACAATTCACTAAATTGCTGAAAGAATCACAAAGAAATCTAAAATAAATATTAAAAGAAGAATTGATCTGATCAGATATGAGTTGTTAACCCAGGTGAACCATTTTGCCTACGTCTACCTTTTATCTTTCCTAAAAGGAAATTTTATGTTCATCACAGGCTCAGTCAACCAAAAGAAACATATTTTAGGAACTTAAGGAGTTATACCAAATTTAATGCAATCTGTCACAAAAATGGGCCATCCCAAGCCCTTCATTGTTTGGTTACTTTCTTAAGCCAAAAAAATAAAGCAAACAACTTTTTATCAAAAGTTTTGTTTATTGGAAAAAAACACATTTATGGTACCAGCATTTGAAAATTATTTCCATCAAATTATCTTTAGTCCATTGTTGGTAGTTTATCAGCCTAAGCAGTAACTTCACATGAGAAATAATAGAGAGATGTGAAGATTTTTGAGGCCAATTTAAAGGTCCACCTTCTCCAAATTAACTTCTCGCCGGATTACGATTTCTATAAGTCAACATTTGTATGCAACGATTAACCATATTGTTGAAGCAACGTACCTTCGTGGTCCCATTTTTGAAAAAAAAAATAATGTCCAGTGATGCCACCAGCGCAGAAGGCACATAAAAAAATGGATCTCACTCCAAACGCAACAATTTTGGTTTGTATCAATCGGATTGAGCTAAAAATAAGCCTCATTTTTGAGCGATAAAAAAACGGGTCAGCCTGCAACTCGAGCTAGGGCTTGTGGTTCGTAGTGTCTTCAATACCTGCATCAGCTGGATCTTAAACGAGTGTAAGCCAATATCTTTGTAAACAAGTTCCACGTAGTGTACCCCCAATAGCTGCGGCCAATACGCCGAATCCGTTTACAACGATGATATTCTTTTCAGTTGAAGTGTTGGTGTAATCGCCTCATTTAGGGAGGATGTGGTATGAAATCTGTCCACAGTTTGACGGATGCCTTACTCAGATTGACGATTATTTGCGCCATAAAAATCACGAAGTTTAGAATTTTCGCAATTCGAAGACAGATTTTCAAAGTATATCTGAATAATTTAGTAGGATTGTCTAAACGTGAGTATGTTTATGATTATACGCCAGACAACACACAAATGCTCAAAAAGAGCGGATAATAAACTGCCAGTTTCACAATTCAAAACAAAAGCAGACTTTATCTATCTGTGGTACAGTAGCCAAACAATGGAAATTGAGCTGCTTGTTGGCATACAGGACATTTTCCATGCCATACATGACGAATTATAGCAATCAGTCAGTCAGCCAAAATAAACATATTTTATTAACACAAGTAGCGATACGACATTTAAAGCATTGCATTGCGTCATAAACACTTTCATTATAGCTTCTCCAACGAATTAAATAAGTTTTGTGGCCGTAAATAGCCGCCGACTCTTACTAGAGGCACCTAAATTTTCTGATAGGATAGGACCTCTTTTAAGATTCATGTATGTACGTACTAAGTAGGTTGACTTGTTATTAAAAACACAAGACAAAAGTGTTTGTTAATATTTTGTCTATCATAACTGAGTTGCTACCCTTGAACTTTTCTTCGATTTCGCAATATGCTGTACAAGTTTTGCTTGTCCAGAACTTCACAACAGGTATTCTGATTTCATTTTTGTTAGATGGGAATATTTCTTCTGAATCGTTAATTAAAAGCATCTAGCCGATTACGCCATAGAAGGATGACTCATATCTAAAGGGTGTACACATATCAGGGGGTTTAGTTTTATTTTTTATGTTACTTTGTTTCGTAATTTATCCGACTGCTGCGTGACAAATATGCATTTCAATCAAGCCTCAATCAGCTAATACAGAGATGTATGTATGTACGTCAACTGTCTATAGAGTATCTACAGCATTTCTCACCTCGTATGAGTAACGAATATTTATTCAAAACATTAAAATTATTGTAGATAATAAGATTGTAAACATACTCGATACCCAGTATCGGAGTGTCTTTGTTAGGTTTAAGAAAAAAAGTACGAAAGTAAATTTTGTAAATTAGCACGTTGCTGAAACTAAATCACAGCATGATACATAGCATTACACGTATCATCGAAACGCTCATCAGATAACCACTTTGCTGATAAATACGAATGAATGTGTTTAAACACAAAAACATTCCATTAACACAAGTCTCTGATCAATTAACATCAACAGGATTGGTGTTGTGTTTTCATTCTTCATAATAAATGATAATTACTTGATTGCATTATTTAATAAAAAAAAGTCGTTAAATGTAGTAACATTTGAATCTTTTTCTGGTCAAACCTCTTCTCAAGGACATCTGGGCAGACGAGTTTCGATTTTTAAATTAAATTTGTTTATGTGTTATTTGTTTTTACATTATCAAGAATGTCATATTGCATTGATTCTTTGTTGTTAAAACATATGAATTTGTGTCAGTAGGTGCTGTCACCACGCCGCGGCACTTTAAAGTATGTCTGTTCACTAAGTGTTAAATGGCACTTTTGTGGTATATCCAATTTTTACACTTAGTATGCCTCATAGTTAAGAGAGTCGGTTGTCAAGCTTTATTATGATTAATTGAATTCCACCTGCTGACTGGTTTCAGTGTTGGTTTCTATTTACTGCAAATACTAGCTATGGCGCGTTAAGCTGGGGCTATAGTATTTCGATTTTTGTAAGATACTCGTATATATTTAATATTACCAGCATTCATTGCCAAGTGTTTTTACATTAAAATTATAATGAATTTTCAGACCCATTAACATATCATTTCTACTAAAACTCCTAAGTCTGATTGATATCCACGTAACAGCCTGCGTACTACAAGTGTAATCAACAAATATGCGTAGCTTTACTTGACATTGGTTGTCTGTGAACAGACACACTCCACAAAACGGACGTCACGATGTCTATGAGTTTCACGAATCGACAACCGATTTTTAAAATAAGGTCGGTAATAAGGGAGCTTCGTTCAAGTCAAATATACATCTTAATGGGGCTTGAATAGCAATCCCTAACAATCCCGCCTAAATTGAATGGTACCAGTCTAGTCTTCACCGATAAAAATTTCAGTTTCATGTGAAAATTAAACTGGAAATCAAACATTCAAAAATTAACAATGAATGCTCCAGTTGCATTCTGCTGCTGCAAAAAAGGAATTGGTGATAAAAAAGGGGCTGCATTCTCATATTGTTTACTGGGGTTATGTTTCCATCATCCGATTAATATTCATTTATGGTGTGATTATTGACAGACTGGCTTTTAGAAGGCGGTATATAAAATAGAATGCTTGGCTAACAGCGAGTCACCCAAAATAAAGTCTTCTGCTGCTTAGAGATAGCCTTGCAAGTAGATAGCAGTGCAGCCTTAAGACTAAGAGCCACCCATAATGGACTAGTAAGCAAACAGGCCCTCTTTCATTATTAAATTCTAAAATACAAAAACGATAACCTTGCTGAAACGTTTTAAATTCATCAGCCATTCACCATTATTGTTCAAAATTGTAGAACAAAAATACGTGAGATCAGTAGTACGGAAAAAGCAAAAAAAAAACAAATAGCTGTGAGTTTCTATCAAAGTGGCACAGATGCAGGGATACTTCCTTCACAACCTTGCCCAAAAGATAGAGAAAGAGCTTAACAAAATATAGCTCTGCTTCGAGTTATTCTCTGGTATTGATGTTATTCCATTGGATGTTGACAATTTTCATCGCTTCGATTTTCAAACAGAGTTCCATCACGTCAACAGAGGCAGCATGGGCTGCCACAATCAGAGATTCCCGGCATTGCTTAACCAACTTGGATTTTATTGTTATTACGATAGCAAGTTCGTGTATTGTGCTCATGGAAAGCCAGATTGATGCTTCTGAAACTGCAATGATTTCCGCTTGCAATTCAGTCTACCTGACTACATTCACTAAAAATTAATCGTAGTAGTAAAAAGCGTTTCTTCCACCCAAAAACTGAGTTCGGCAATTCGCTTTATTTATGATACCCATCATTAATACGAGGCCCGTTGTCATTGGAGGTAGAAATTATGAAGTGTGAATCCATAATAGAATCAAATGAGCAAAATCCGGCTGATTTTCTTCAAGTGTTCAGTAATAAAGGGTAGGCCATCTGTTAGTTGCTTTTCGATGCTGGCAACAGTGACACGCTTAAATATTGGCAGTTATGTAATGTCAGACATTGGATTATGTCATATATTAAAGGAGATTGGTCAAGCTCAGCATTATCGAGAACTGAATTCATCACACGTTTAAATGGGGATAGCGGGAGCGCATGGGCTAGCAATCTATATTATTAGGTCTGCATCAGAGTGTAATACTCGTAATGGTCAATATGCATTTCTAGAATTATACTACTTTTATCTGATATACGAGTATGTATGTACGTCTAGTTATACGACAAGGACTTCGCATTTAATGAGCGTTTAATAGTAAAAAAAAACATTTTTCAACGTTTGTTATAGTCTGCTCTACTCGTCAACTTTTAACCTTCTCAACTAGTCTAAAAATCCTGACAAATATTGAGCAAGTTCTGTTGAACTAGCAGCTAACTTAAAAAATACTGGCTATTATTTCCCACTGGCTTATCGATAACCCATTTTGCAAAAAAAAAAAAACCCACCGGCAAATTCAAATTTCTCAAAATTCGAATAGATACATAAATTAACACAAAAAAAAATTGTCAAATTCCCCACTCTTGAGGAGTTTCCCGCCGCAATTAGCATAGCGAGGTGGGTATTCCTTTGTTTGCATGGCAAAATGGTAATTGATAGTGCAAACATAATACGAGAACCGCATTTAATGTTCACCTTGAGAACTGCTCTTGCCGGTTCATTGCCATGAGTCAGTTATGTACCTGTTGTGCAAAAGAAAAATCACGATTAAGTGATTGAATGACGTACATATATTTTGTTTTTTAGTCTTCTTTTCTATATATAACACCGAGCACTTTGGCTGATTATCATGTAGAAGACGCCAAAAAAACCCCAAGCTTACACTAGGTATAAGTCATAAATTTATTTTTTTTTGCGAGGAAAACGAGTTTTTTTTTTGGTTTGGAATTTTTGCATGCTAAAGGTAGATGCTATCACTCGAAGTTGAATAATTGCTTTGGTGGCAAGTTCATCGAAATTATTAGGTTTGGCTTTTAAAATAGTTGTGAGCTTTGATTTAATGAATTGAATGTTATTTAAAGAAGATTAAATCGGACCGGTATGCCTTTAATATTACAGTCGACGTTGATTTACCATTCACAGACAAGTTAAAATTTTTGAGTTGGTTTGTTTGTTTGTTGATTGATGATTCTATGTAATTACTCGTATAGGAGTATATTGGCATTTAAAGAAAGGTTTATTTTCAATCACTGGTTTTATTAAGCAACTAGAAGCCCAGAACGTAAACGAGTTATGCTTTTGTTTGTAAGGTTTTGAAACGCTTTAAGTTTCTCACTCATCAACAACACCTTTTCCCATCCTTGTACACGTTAACATTTACAAATTTTATTTAAATCTCCTTTTCAAGAAAAGCGAAATTCTAACACTGGGCAGGCTCCTAAAATTATCTTCTCCTTAAGACTTGTCTCTTTCGCATTAATAACAGCCGTAGCCTGGTTTTAGCGATGCAAACATTACTCTTCCAGATTATGTAAGGCTTCCAAAGCATTTTGTAGAATAGTTCAGCTGTTCAGCAATGTTTAATGGAATGGTGAGGTCTGAAAGACAGGAATGATTTGATTTTGGTGGCATTAATTCTCAGTCCCAGCCAGCTTGATTCTGCTTTTAGGCTGTCTACCATTGCAATCAGACCTAATACTTTTTGTGAAAGCGAACAGATTTATCAGCGCAGTTCAGGTGTTTAAGGTAAGATGTATATTCCCCATTGTATGCTGCGGTTATTTACCATCAGAGCCGTATAAAAAATATCACTGATGACCACAAAGAAATAATAGTGGGAAAAGAATGCAGCCTATACGCACGCCATTTTGAACTGTTAAATCATCAGATACCTATGAAGCAGTGACGTTTATTCTAAGGTGCGCAGGTGTTCTCCGCACACAACAACGAAATCCGTCTTAATTGTATACAATAGTCAAACGAGTTGCAAATCAAAAATATGCTTAATAATACTGCTTCAACATCCATTTCTGTTCACTCTGTTGTGCCGCACCGTCATAGCATAGCCAAATCAACCAAACACCAGTCACAATCGCAACCCCAAAACTACCATCGAACACAAATTGAAGTCGAACACAATGTTCTCTTCTTTTCAGAGCACATTAATTGAAACGGCCGCACGCGCAACCTATCCACACCAATTTGTTATTTAATTCAGTTTGACGTCGACTCGCCAAGTTGTTCTCCAGTTGCTAGAGCACCAACCCAAAGGAAATCTCCATATAAAAAAGAATTCTACCACATTCAAAGTTCCAACAATCGCCTGTAAAAATACATGGATTTGGGTTCTCCAGACCATGGCGCACATCAGTTGGCTGTGAGAATGAAACAGTGTGTTTGGTTGCATTTTGTTCGATTCTCTTCCCTACATATTAGTTATTGTCAGTGTGACCATAGTGGAATATAATATTCCTTTTGTGGAATACTTTTTAAACAATATTTGGTTTATCATGTTTTACGTTTTGTATAAAATAAACTTTTATTTGTTTCTTATTAAGGTGTATTTACCAAGTGGAATATAAAAATGGAATAAAAAAATATTGAAGTAGAATATAAATATTCCACCTCTCCGGGTGAGTGGAATATTTTTGAGAGAAGCTAATGGTCACACTGGTTATTGTTTGATGTGCTCTATATTTGTAGAACCTAGAACCCCATATTGACTGAAGCGAAAGCGAAAGCAAACAGCAATACAACACTTTTCATTAATTTGATAGATTTAATCAAATCTTAAAATTGGAGTGGAAAGCTAGTATGTAGCTTGAACTTACGATGGTGCAGCAATTATGTCCAATGATTTAAATAAAACACAAGCCAGGGTTAGAGAAAGCAAATGCAATTTTCCCGCACTGTAATGCTAACATTTCAAAACTTTGTTTTCGCGAAATTCCTTCATATATAATTTGTATTAGTTTGTCCAAACTATCGTCCTTTTTTTTACCAATCAACTAAGAGAACTTTTTTTGGAACAAATTGTTAAGCGCAGACTCCCAACAGTCGTTTCATCTCGACTTTTTAATATGGTTCATACTTATGTATATTTATAATTTGACCATACTATTTGATTGATGATGCAATTACTTGCGGTGCCGAAGCAAGAGGATTTACAATTTCTAAATACATAATGCACGTTCAACACATTCGATGACATACAATTCAATATGTATTTTCATTTACCTACAGATGTATTGTTTAACGTATTACAAACAAAATCCCTCGACATTCACTATTGTTGTGAGAAAATTGAAATAACAAAAAAGCTAATTTTAAAAACAGATCGTAGTTTCAAAATTTGTGCTAAAAATGATATTAATCCAAATCCAAAACGAGGCGAGGATTTAACAGGTTTTGAGTTGCGATACAGGCGAGTATAATATAAAATTCATATGGTTTTTTTTGAATTCATTAAGCTTAAGAATAAGTTAAATGTGCGCAAATTTTCGTAGAAGACATGCATTCTTGGAGTCCTTCAGAATATAGGTAAATTTTAAAGATACATTTTCAGAAATTTTTTAACTGAACTCTCAAATGCTATCAATACCAACAACAAGCAATTCAGTTGAAAGATTGTTTTCTGCACTTAAGCGAATAAAATCTTATTCTAGAAACACGACGCACGCTTGAAGAAAGATTATAGGATACAGCTTTGATTTCCATAGATAAAAATATTACTTAAGAAAATAAAAACAAGATCAGTTTCTATGATGAGGTTTGCGAAAATTTTGTGAAAAAGACTAAATGTATTGTACTTACGTACAAATAATATTTACTAACTTTATAATAATGTTTCTTAAAATTAAAATTAAATACAAAAAAAATGGTATCGTAATCTATCAACAGACGTTATTATCTAACAAAAAAAGTGTAGAACACCCTACTGAGAACATCACGGCCCGTCCCTGCTATGAAGGTACATGAGTAAGACCTAACATCTAGCACCCTCGCAGGTACATAGCTATGAATTACACTGGAATATCTTCCTGGTGCTTCTTCCGAGATTTCAAGAAACAATTTCTAAAGCGTCCACTGATCGCCAGGTGGTCCATCGGGTTGGATATGTGCTGCCTATCAATTCAAACCCAGCTCTTATGGTTTTACGCTCAAGGCAACATGTCGTAAATAAAAAGACGATTTACGTTACAGATGTCTACTAAACGTTTGATGTAATCATTTGGCACTTCGAGGCCATGGCGTTCCATTAGAATGACGAGGTGTTTCTTCCCCCGTAGCAACCTGATTGAGTGCGTACCACTGAATGAATGATGGTAATTGTAATTATTTCGCGATTGCTCACAGGAGGTTTTCTAGAGCAGTGCAAGGCAGACTTCTATGTTTGAAATAGATACTCGGCCGCATCACATTATCTCTTCCTTCAGTCGCAAAAGGTCAATTTTCATATGGCTTTATTTCCGGAAAAAACAGGTGAACTTAAACATTTTTCATACGCCATTTTTCAAATACCTTTTGAACATAATTTTACATAGGGTGCCAATAGAATCACTTTAGTCAACAGAAACCTTAAGATATAGCTTAGAACTTTATAACCTTAAAGCCTAATCTATTCTTATGCTACTATTTTCTTCTCTATATTTACAGTTCGAGTATGCATTGTGGAAGGTCGTGGCAATTACCGAAAGACTCCAATTTTCTGTCCTACACTAGAAGCTCAAACGAATATGGAGTGTGTGGTCGGAGTGGATCGCTTAGATTGTGTACGTCGTATTCATAAAGGAACGGCACATTTTGGCGTTTTTTCTTCTGAGGATCTTGTTGCAGCCAGATGGGCCAGCGTAGAAATTCTGGTAACAAGTGAGATGCGCTTCCACGATACTCCTTTTGAATATGAAATTGTCGCTGTGGTAGATAATGAGGCTGGAATTCATTCCATACACGACTTAAGACAGACAAAATTCTGTCATCCAGGTCATGGACTAGAAAACCATTGGACCGAAGTCTTAGCCAATGTAAGTTTAAAGAGACCCTTGCACTAGTGTTTATTAAAAACTAACTCCATCTTTTAATTTCAGTACTTTGAATCATTATTGGTACCAAAATCTTGTGACCCTAGCCTCTCTTTAACGGAAGATCGTATCAAATCAAGTGCCACTTACTTTGGACCCAGTTGTAAGGCAGGACCATGGGTTCCTGATCCCATTCAAGATAGAATGTTAAAAAGAAGATACCCTTCACTTTGCCAACTGTGCTATGATCCATTCCGCTGTGGGGTGGGCGATAAACATTGGGGACGTCGTGGAGCTTTGTACTGCCTAACTAGTGGTGGAGGTGATGTGGCTTGGGCAAGATTAGACGATGTCAGAAGTCATTTTGGTTTGAGTGGTCTTCAAGCTCAAGCGGAACAGTCTGAGTATAGTTTCCTCTGCCCAGATGGTCATCTGCAGCCAATGAATGCAACTCATCCATGTGTATGGGTGGCAAAACCATGGCCAGCCATTGCTGCAAGACGTAGTCATGCGGCACAGGTCCGTGACATTGTATCTGGATTATCGCACAACGATACAAAGAGTTGGGAAAATGCCCTCCTCAGTTTGCTGGAGACCTACCACGTCAATGTTAATCAGTTGGACAACACCATTCCCATTGATGATTACTTAGACCAAGCTACGGCTTTTCAAGGAGCTTACAGCTTCCCAGAATGTAATCCCCCAAGATCCATAGTCTTCTGTACAACATCAATCATACAGCACATAAAGTGCTCTTGGTTACAAGAAGCGTCTCAAGTTTACGGCATTCAGCCCAACATACAATGCATCCGATCAGAGAGTCTTGACACCTGTATGGATGACACAATGTATCAGACCTCCGATGTGGTTCTCGTAGACCACGATACTCGCATCAAAGCTCAGAGAGACTACAAACTCAAGCCATTGCTCTATGAATTCTCACAAGACATGCACGAGCGGTATGCAACGATAGCAGTTGTTCGAAAGAATTCCCATTTCGAAAAGTTCCAGAATCTTGAAGGAGCCACAGCGTGCTTACCTTCATTCGAAGGGGCTGCACATTTATCAGTGCTGGATACCATCGCCAATTTAACCAAGCAACCCACATCGCTTTTGGGGTATTTTTCAAAGAAATCCTGTACTTGGGATCCTCAAGCAAAGCATAAATGTCCGGATACCTACAAAGGAGATGAAGGTGCTTTACGTTGCCTCCAAGAGGGCGCTGATGTTGCCTTCATTAGTTCGCACACATTAAAAATCTTTTCCAACGGAACAATGAACTCGACATGGACTCAAAAGGCTGACCGAAATGGGTTCAAAGTTCTTTGTCCTTTCGGGGCAAATGAAAAAGGATCCAAATACGAATACTGCTACTTGCACTGGACACCTCGTGGTAATATTATGGTTCACAATGCAACAGTAACGAGAAGAAATGAAATTTACAATTCACTTCGAGACATGGATCGCTTATTTGGAAAGTTCTACAAAAGTCAAACCATACCATTCACCATGTTCGGGCCTTTTGACAGGAAAAATAATATCATGTTTAGAGATAAGACAGACGGACTTCGTGGAATGACTGAGCTGAAAGCGGATCGGTCCATACGAGTGATGGAAGATATTTTCGAGAAATATATTGCACATGAATACCCAACCAGTGGGACGTCTAAACTTGCATTCGCAAGTTGGATAGCTGCAGGTTATCTACTCGTACTAAGTATCTTACTGATGTGAATCGGAACATAAGATGACTATCATGATAGTATGCTTAAGAATATTATTTTAAAAGTTTTCTTCTTCCTACACACTCAATAAATTGTGATATTAATTGTAATAGGTTTTATAAAAATATAATGAAATATTCACTTGAAAAAATTGATTTGTATCTGTCTTATTGTGAATTAGCGGACGGGATATTAAAACTCCGAGATGAGGTAGGTCTAACAGCATACCAGTACATTTCCGCGGTTCAAGTGACTTAAATATTGGGTCCGGTTATGAGTATGAGGTAGTTGAAGTTTCATATTTATGTGCGTCCGAACACCTGTAGAACTTCACTTTTGCCTTATCACCTAGAAGAATTATTTACTGTAGGCGGCTCACTTTTGCTAGGCTTAAATGCCATAACCAACTGCCTGTGAAGAGGGGACTCAGTGGATCATTTTCTCTGTTATTGTACTTCATTTACTGCTATCAGGTAACACACCTAAAAAAATGATTGTTTGAGAAATAGATCTCTTTTTTAGTAGACTTGCGGTTGCGCAAATATTCAATGAATCTAGTGTCTAGTGGCATCAATGAACTTAATATCAGAACTAAAAGGAACATTTGGGCACCGTGGCTCAGTGGTTAGTGCATTGGTAAGGAGCACGCACCATTTTATTTGACGAATATCGTCGGATTCAAGCAGGCCCTATCAGCATTGTCCAATCCTCGAAATATGAGGTCTGCTGTTTTTTTTATGTTCACGAGGCTGTTTATGAGCTCTTCCTCAAGAGTAAAGACCACCATCGACCAAATTCCAAATTATAACATATCATCCGGTTACGCAGGATGAGAATAGAGAATCCACCCTGCTCTACCCACCTTGGGAATGATCTCACCGAGACTATTGATGGCAAAATAATACTTAAAACAAACTGACGTGCTGTCATGCAATCCCTCTGATATCGTTCTTAAAAAAAATTGTAGGTTAGAGCTCAAGTCTTCGAATCCACGCCGGAGAAACGGCGCGGTAGAACAAAACTTCGCGGTTCACACTAATTTAATGCTGCATGACAAGAATCCAACAACAAGAATGAAAACAGTGTTGAGTGCCGCAGTTAAGGCTAGTGTTATTGAAGACCTGAATTTGTTAGTTCGCAGGCATGCAGAGGCACTTCAAGAGGATTTTTATTAATTCATTGGGCTCTCATTTGGCTCAAACAATACGCTACGTGTCATACTGCGATCAATACCATTAATTTATTGAAATCAAAGTTTGCTGAGAGGGCGATTTCAAGATTGGGACTTGTAACCACCAAGATCTTGCGATATAACGCCGCTCGATTATTTCTTTGAAAGTACGTGAAATCACTTGTTTACGTGAATAAACCAGCAACGATTGAAGCTTTAAAAAACGGTGAGTTTTTGCAGATATATGACCAAGATGCTCGAAAAAGTGGTCGAAAATTGGACTGATAGGAATTGCCAGTCGCGGTGCTCATATGCCCGAAATCAATTTTAAAAGTTAAATGACAAAGAATTATTTATTATTTATTGTGCTGTTTTTTAGACCACAGGCTAAAAAAAATGTTGTCTTTGAAAACATTCAGAAAGCATTCAATTTTCTTAATTCGGATAATTACGTTCAAATCTAGATAATCTATCCAAGATAATTTCGGAACCAACCACTTCTAAACTGTGATCAGAAAGAAGAAAGGTAAGGATGAAATCATTGAAAGACGGTAACATTTTTTCCTTGGACCCTCTAGACGGTGCGGGAAAGATTTTTCTCATTTACCTGTCGCTTGCTATAAGAGAGGCCAAAACATTTCCATTGCCTTCTGGAATAACTGTATGACTGCGCATTCAGGACTCAAGCTACCTTTTAATTCGAAAGTACATGCTCACTCGCTGCATACCTTGCTGGTGACTTCAGGCGGACGTTGCCATTCGATCCATTGGGAACTAGTGCTGACGAGATAATGGCCTGCCTAAAATCAACCTACTTGTGGCCAAAAACGAAGCAGCTGTATCTTAAAAAGAATATAGAAGTTGACACTTTTAACGTGGGTGGAGAAGAGTTTACCCAGCTGCTAACTAGACTACGGAAATGTGGAAGAAGAGCAAAGTAGATGAGAAACATTAAGACGCTCACTGAAGATATACATACATATGTATGAATAAGCCGATTTAAAGAACATAAGCAACAAATCAAACAAGCTGGGATTGATTTAAGGGATAACTATCTCTCTCGTGGCCATCTATATGACGCTTCCTATCAGAGCAGAATGGAAGAGTATTGAAGTAATCAAAGACTTTATTCTAACCATCAGATGAATCGAAAATGAACTGTGGAGTCGGCGCAGCCATTTTCTCGGACAAGCTGAACGTTTCGAAATCCTCGGTTTACCAAATTTCGCCAAGCACACTTTTTCAACATCCAAACACAATCTTGCTATCTTGATAGTCAAGCTGCTTTCAAAGCCATTTATTCGGCTACAACATCATTAAAAGTGGTAAAGCAATACCAGAAAGAACTAAACAAACTAGTCGTTCTATCATAAATCAACCTTATCTGAGACACAGTCAAGTTGAGGGAAACGACTGAGCGGATGATCTGGCCAAGAAACTCTCTGTCAGACAGAGTCAATGTTCCACTATGAGTCGAAAGTTACCCTTTCATAATCACTTCTTAAAGCTGATCGACCTCGGTTGGAACACGCTTTCTAGCTATGATATATATACAGTGGACTCCCCCTAAGTCGAATTTTCACGGGATACCATGATTTGTTCGATTTAGAGGGAGTTTTGGAAAAATTCGAGTTAGAGAGAGAAACATTTTTTTTTGTTTTTAAGCGTTTATTTAATAAAAAAAAAAGGTTAACATAACTTTATATTCTCAAAAAATGAATAGTTCTTTTTTAACACATACTTTTGGGGACCGATATATTAAAAAACAAGAAACATATCTATAGGAGCACTATTGGTATTAGGGTTACCAATTGGACATAAATACGAGTACATGCCTGTATTAATGTCGATTAGAATATAATGATTTTTAGAAAAAACGACATTATTGGATCGGATCAAAATTTATTAAAATCCATTCAAAGTTTTATTCCCGCCAAGCGGGATAGAGGACGAAATATCGCGAAGAAAGAAACGCAATAAAAAGTCTGGAGTTTTTTACTATTCGCTGAATAACTACTACTGTATGTATATTAATTGTTTTCAATCACGGATAAAATAATGAAGAAACATTTCTGAAGTGCTATTCAATTAACCCTTATCTAAACAAATTGAGTACGGCTACGATCCGTGTAATGGCGAGGGAGAAAATATACCGATACGGGCTGTGACACTGAATTTAGCAATATTTAACACTAAAATTGATTTTATTCTTAAAAAAATCATCGGTAGAAAAATACCTTACCAATCTAACAAACGATGCTAGTACAGAATACTCACTGTGGAAAGTTACTAAGAAAATGAAAAGGCCAACAGGAAGTGGAAACTGGGCAAAAACAAACAAACAAAAACCAGATTTATTCGCTGAATATTCTCTACTCTTAACAAACTGAAGAAATGTGCGAAGACTATAGATTACATAATAGCACCAGTAAACCCTAAGGAAACTCGAAAAAAGCTCCGGGATTTGATCTTATTACTGGAGAAATTCTGAAAAAAACTTCCCAAATAATAAATGCATGTTGATCTGATAACCACAGATGATATGGACATGTCATACGAAAGAGCAATGGACCGAGGGCGACATGGATCAGCGCCATTTCAAAGATATTAGAACCGAGTAGTTATTTAATTTGACAACTCAGGATAGAGGAAGACCTTGTAGGCTATGTGTAAGGGGAGCCGACTAAATGGAACTAAAGAACAGGAAGAAGAATAATAATAAATACCCAAGAAGTAATTAAAAAATAACTTTGAGGAAATGCACTTTATCTTTTTTCCAGGCTCAACGGAACAGATCGATTCAATGACGATGGTGAACGAAGTAAAAAAAGTTTTCGACATTCAAAAATCTTACGATTGGAATGAAAATACCTCGCGTCGCTTAAAGGGTCAAAAGCCACAGAATATGAGCGAAGTTTCTACACTAACAATATTTCGAAGTCTTTCAAAAGCTAGGTATATGTATATGCACCTAACTAAGCATGGATTCTATATTTACATTTTGCATAAGTAAACCCTTGTGAGGTAGATCTTTTAAAATAAGCAAACCCTAAAATTTAATTTTTCATGCTGCTACATATGTACATATCTATAATGCCCCAAATGAGTCATGAGTTCGAAATCTAATTCAAAATTTACGGAAACAGGTTCGATTGTGAAAAATAACTCACCCATGCGTCCTTGTAGTTGACGATTATTTAAAACAATGTTGTAGTAAAGGAATGTGATCAGGGACGTCAATTCGCCATCGTCAGTAGGAACTAGACGTTTCAAGAAGCAACGAATTCTTACGAAATACCTACACCTGCGTACGTACAATATCTAACTACCCAATTCTACTCGATGGCTAGCTAAATATGCAACATTTTCGAATTTCTGGTGCAATTCAAGAAAAGCCTCCACGACATGTTATTATTTCGTGTGGTTTTCGGGCCGTATTTCTTTAAAAAAAAATCAAGAGAAGCCTCCACCACACGTTATTTTTCCATGCGGTTTTTGGGCCGTACTTCTTTGAAAATGCGGTTTTAGAGAATGGTTTGGATTACAGGACGATAATAACTCAATTCTTATGGCTAAAGTTTATTATTTTTGATCTTTCCAGGTAGTATTCTCTTAAGAATTGTAAATAAAAATTGACCAGCAAGACTGTGTGATTTGACATCATATGAATTTTTTCTTTTAAATTTTATCTAAGTTGGATGTATACCACATACCACCATAAACTACAAACTAATTCTGAGGATAAAGTGGAGATCTAATGTGATGTTGCCACTAGCGAACTATAATTTTGCAGGAATGTCATCGAAAATGTCATCAAAAGAGCAAGAGTTTGCTCTTTATTTGTCTGACATTTTTGTTCACACTTAATGGGAACATTTGTTGTTTATAATGAAATAAATATATTATCTCAATCTGGCGCCTTTATTGGAACATTCTTTAGTTCTTCAGCAGTATTAAATACTCTATATTCGTACATCTCCAAGGGTGAGGCAGGTGAGTTTGAAGGTGTGAAGTCACCTTCTTCTTTTAATTAATTTGCTATACAGCTTTCATCCGCCTGACCTTTATTACGCGTAGTATATGAAATCATTAGGCGATCAGTCAATTCGGCACATCAGAGTTGTTTTGGCCTATTTGCCGGTGTTATCTCTGTTAAGTAAAAATTGTTTAGTGGTCGCTTTCGTAGGAATTTGTCAGAGTTTTTGTTGGCGGATAAATCCAGAAGACATCGGTTCCTTGAATCGTTTTTGATTTCTTTCAGGATTCGTATTGATAACTTGACAGATCATTAAGCAGCTCTCCAAAAAAGCTATTTTCAGGCTAACCAACCTTAAACTCTGCAATCATAATCGCCAAACCGGAAAAGCCACCTCACGAAGCATCATTATGTACACCAATATTCTTATTGCCAATAACATCGAAGCATTTTGAAAGACTGTTAATGAAAAGGCACATATTATTAATTTGGCTTTCGTAAGAAATACTCAACAATTGATGAAGTCCAGTGCATAAAAACAGTATTGGAAGAAAAAGAGTTTGATTGACTTATACTCGGACGATATTTCTAGGTTAGAAAATTATGTACGTACATATATAATTGCTACATTTACAGATGCCACAACTAACATCATAGTTAAAAATACCAATGAGGAGTCAACAGACAAACTCCAAGAAGCTATTATGCAAATCCAAAATTGAACCAGGAAATGGAGTAGAAAATAAACGAATTTCAATCAGTTCATGCGGTCTTACAAACAAGTATGTAAATACTCGTACATATATGTATACTTCCTCTTTCCTTTTGATCGGTGAGGTTATGATCAGGATTATAGGGATCACTTCCACCCACTTTACTCTCTCCTGTGGGTTCGCCGAGGTACACACATACTCGTATATACATATTAAAAATTGAGGAATACCATAGGAGAACTCAGCAAAGTATCTTGCCATGACTTCAGACGCTTATGTCAGAAAGAAAAGGGAGGAACTTGGTATTCGATACAAAAAGGAAGACACTCTTGCCTATCAACCTAAATTAAAATCCTGCTTTATAAGGTACTCAAACCCATATGGGGGTATGGAACTTAATTTTAGGCATATACCAAACAATCCAACAAGATTAGCATCCAACTATGTATTTCAAAGCAAGGTTTCCTTAAACATGGTAAATGCACTTTGATAGGTCAGAAATGACGATCTTCGTTTAAACCGGTACAAAATGAAGTTAAAAGTGTTGCAGGTTACCCAGATTTTATGTGAAATAAGTGAGAAGATTACGAAAATTAAAACATTTTGAGTTATTAAACTAAATATGTACATATGTATGTAAATAATACTTAAATATGTACATATGTATGTAAATAATACTTAGAAACAATTATAACTTCCAAACTCGAAATTAGGTTAGGCTGTTGATGAACAACTAGTTCATCAATCTAATCTAGTCTAGTTAGAAGCCACTTCGTGCGAATTTTTCTTTTATTTCATTAGGGTACATACTACGTACGTTTAAAATTTTCTTGCTCTTTCTTAGTCAAAAATGACTAAAATATTCAGGACTATTTGAAAATTAAGATTTTTTAAAAACAAGAAAAAAATAGGAAACAATGGGACTGTGAGCGTTTTGTGTGTACGCTTGCACATGAACGATTGGTTTAGATTTTATTAGAGTATAATTCTGAAACTTAATTATTTATATCTACGAGTATAACATAAAACAATTTTGTAGTAAAAAAATGTAGGGGATGTCCATTGGATTAAGATAAAAAAAACAATTACCAACGAATGTCACGTAACGCCACGTAGACCTCTTGACACTCAAAATTACTGTTGACTGGAAATATGATATGGACTTTACTAAACAAATTATATCAGATTAGAGTTCTGATTAATTGGATTGATAATTTGCATTTGGTATTCACCAGATGGGATTTATTATCAATGCTGATACTATTCGTATCACGCGATATTTATTGAAATTCTTTTTCTTCTCCACTCAGTGGTTAGCTGATGGAAAATTAGGAATATACTGCTGCTAAAAACAAGTGCGTAGTCCGAAATTCATTCAGGGGGAGCAAGTGTTTTGTGCAAATAGATTAGTTCATAGTCAAGTAGACGCAGCAGACCGTATGTGGTCCAGGGCCTATGTAGCTTCTCGCGTCCATTCTTATTGAGCGTGTTATATTTTTGCACACAAATAAACGGGACCTGCAGTTTAGAGCGATTTCCGAAAGGCTTTTTTTAGAAGCTTTCTCATGACAGTTATTACTCTCGGATGTTTTCTCAGATATTCGTGAGAGGTGGGATAGTGAAAAAACTTTTTGTTGTATTCTGGGATTTGAACCTCGAACCTCCTGCTCAGTAATCCAACGCACTGACTACAGCATCACGGCACCCACATAACATACATACATAAAGGATAGCGTTTTCAAATTGCAATCAAAACGAAATTACTTTTTGTCTTAAAAAAGGCGAATACTACTCAAAATTAATAATTGCGAGTACACATACAAATGTCTACTACCACACACTTCGCAGCCGCTAACGTCTGGGTGGATTCAGGCCACAACCAGCAAGTATCTCCAGCTAGTTCGATTGATAGCCAACTGCCTTCAGTTTCGCATACTAAGTTCCTTTCCATTTGTGCGCGTCACCTGAGCCGAGGTCCTCAGAATGCGCTACATATATACCGACAATTTCGTGTTTCATTTTGTTCATTTGACGCCGATACAGAAGAGACCAAAGATCACCTAAACGATTTTTTTTGACATAGACACATGTCTCTGCGCCATATAGAAGGACTGGGACGATTAAGCCCTTTTATGAGTCCATTTAGTTCTTTGGGTGGGTGCTTTTGCCACTCAATCTATCTCTCAGCTCAAAGAAACAGCAGTTCTTTATTTTTTGATTCATCTAAGCGCTCATGTCATTCTGGATAGCAGTTGACAAAACATCAAAGTTGTGTCTGCCGCCGGTGACGTTTTACCCTACTTGGGTACTTTGTCATCTTTGTTTTGCCTCGATTACCTTTAAACCAATGGCAATGTTGGTTCTTCGTCGATTCCGTCCCAGTACTCGCAGAGATGTCCTTGTCGTTAGGTCGGTTTTTTCCGATTATGTCTATATCCGTGTTTGAGTACCAGTTGATGGAGCGACATGCATACTCTGCAGTCATCCTGCACAACCAGATGAATTTGACTTACTTGCCAAGTCATATTCGATTGATTTAAATTCAGATTAGCCGATGTTCAATCTGTCTTCTACTTGAAAAGCTGGCGTGCAGTTCTGCTCCTTATATGGAGAACCATTTGGTACGCTTATTATAATGCTATATTTTTTTTTGATCTTCCTCGAATATAGTTTTCGTAGAAACCCAGCACATCCCGGATGGCTCTTGGAAGCATTGCCGATAGTCCTCAGTTAAAAAAATTTCTGGCGATCTATTCTGACTGTAGCCGTTCGACGTCAAACTTCCTCAGAGTATTCGTCTATCGTTACCTTGGCTTCAGCAAGGTAGTGGACCGAGTCAATGTTGGCTCTTCGGATAGTTCAGATATCTATCCAACTCGAATACTACCTTTCATTTACTGCAATGTGATCAATCTGGTTGACGATTAATTGACCAGGGACCTACATATATTCTTCTAAATATCAACATTCCGCTACTTCACAAGTCGATTGGTCTGTAGATATCCATTGTCAAAAGTAGTGTGGGGTATATTTTCCGGTAGTATACAAAACATGCTCTCTTTTCCTAACTCAGCGCTAAAAATGCTTTGCACCATTTTGACATCTTAATGAAAGCACTGCTTAAACTTTCCGTCCAGGAGATCATAGAAATATCCTTGATATTGTCATCTTTCTCATCTGCGGAAACATGTGCGCTGGCGAATTTGATACGAATTGTCATGAGGAGCTCGTTCATACCAAAACTCAAGACGTCTTGCTTAAATTCGAATCCAAACAACCGCTGCTTTTGTTGTCGGTAGCAATCACCATAGTTAGACCCAAAGAGGTCCTTTGTAATACCATGGATCTATTTCTTTTCGCTACACAGGGACTAATCAAACTAACCGCAGCTTTTAATGAAGTCGAGAAAGCTCTTGACATCTATGGGCGCCAGTTATCTGAGGTCATTGCAGAAAAGAGCCTTTAAATAAATGACGCGGTCTGTTAGGGAACTTAACATTACATATTCTGTGGTACTCATGTATAAAATCCTAGTCCGGTGTTCATATATTAAGCCGACACACCGCAAGAATCGGGGTAAATAATTTCTGTAGCTCCTGGGTGGATGAAGATGAAGACATATCACCCTTTTAACTGATATTGGCGATTGGCCTGTGACCCAGCAAGCCACAAGCGTGAGATTGATTGACATGCTGACGACCTTTGGGTATAGACGGGCGACGATAATATTCTGTAACGTAAAGACTCTCCTCGACTGAAAGAAAGGTCCCCACAGCTCCACATTTCATCAATTTGAACGTAAATACATGCGGTATGAAATTGACATCTGAGTAACAAAACACTGACGTATTGCAGGTATTCTGGAAAACTTACTAAAAGTTTTTTCCAATCAGTCATGGGAATGCTGCTAATTTCAACGGTACGCAAAAGCCTCATATACCGGACGTCTTCGATCGATAGGATATTGATGCCCAAATTTTAGAGTACAGTAAGGAACATTACTATTATTCAGCGTTACGCTGAGCAAGTCAGGACTTCTAACACCTAATACGAACATCATCACTCTAATAGGCTACAGGAATACTTCGATTTTCGACAGGGATAAGTTCCAGAAAATTACGACCTTACTTGAAACGACTTAAATCGGATCACATTTACATACATAAATGCAAATAAATAAATGGATCAAGCAAAATATGTACATAATTAATTTAGAATGTACATACATATATAAAGAGTATATGTATATGTACACATATGAACAACGAACAAATACTATTTATTCACCAACTAATTTTACATAAATAGCTAGTACGTTAAACTACATGAACTGCTTTCTTTTGAGGTGGCGGTGGGTGATAACGAACGTGTTGTTTGTGGGGTGATCTTTGGAAAGTACGCGCGAAAAATCGGAAGGACCAAAGCACGTGTAAGAGTAATGTTTACGGCACTAAAACAAAGGGTCTACTACAGCGCTTCGACGGTAAGGCATTACAACAGAGTTAGTGTAGAACGTATCGTCCACCAACACTATTATTCGCAAGAGGCAATTGTCCGTTAATAGATGTCTTTGCAACATCTTTAGAATTTTTTGAACTAAGCGAATTTCAAGTGAACAGTTTTATATGATAAATGCTAGGAATCTATTACAATTACAATAAGACGGAAACGTGACAATGAATTGGTCACACGGAGCGAAATGAAAAGCACAGAAAATTCCGTTGCCAAACATACGAGGCAATGGAATCCATTCACCAGAAAAGTGAGTTGACATAGACAAACATAGCGCGGAACGGTAGACGAGGAATGCAGCACGTTAATTTGCGAGAGTTCCAGGACTTAACACACGAAAGCGCACAGGCGCCTATGCATCTTGAGTGAATGCAAGACTGACATATGAATGTATGTAAGTATAGGTACAAGCCGACTGAAAAATCTCGGGCAAAAATATACCTTCTGCTACAAAAGTAGCAAATATGTGACTTTGACATTGTAAATAAATAAAAGTACCAATATTTTTTAATAAGTGTTTAATGAAAGAAAAACTTTGCCAAATCTCAATCTTTAGAAACAGCTGTCAACTGATGCAAGACTTCCAGAGCAGTACTTGTTGTAAACAGACCAGGCAGTCCATCCTTGCTGGCTCTTGATTTTACGGGAACAGGTAACTGAGCGACTTATGTCATCGGTTGTCAAGTTGCTGCATGAGACAGAGCATTCATTGTAGGAGAACTTGCCGCTTGTTGGTTGACACCAATAATAGTCATTGATCTGGAAAAGGCCATAGTCCCGGGATCCGTTGGAGTTGGTTGGTCCGACAGCGGCAGTGTTATACGAGCTTTCGTATTGGGCAATGCAAGTCCATTGTGGGAGTTCAGATTTGGGTGTTCCAAGCCTGTACATCTCTTGGGCCAAACCGCACCGGGTGAAGACCTTACCGAAGGCTGGGGCAGCCAAAAGGACTGCAGCAAGGAGGAACAAAGCGAACTTCATACTGAATTGGTTGTTTGTAAGTTTTCTTGTGGAGAACTGTATCGAATGTGTTGAGGTGAAGTACTTTTATACCAAAAAATTGGTCAAAATTTGGATTTTATTTTGACACTGTATCAGAAACTGATAAGACAAGGTGAATAATATCAAATGCGATGAAGATTGAGATTGATTTTAACATTAAGCTAATTAATTTCAAATTTGATATCATCCGAATCGAAATTAAATTACTGATATCAGTTTTGTGTAGGTTTTTTAACAAAGTGACATGGAAATTTAAAAATGCTTCATATTTCTAACGAATATTACCTGTTTTTCTACTTTGTAGAGAACCCTTAAATAACCTTGATTTCGAGGTGGCTTTTACAATACTTAAGGTACATAATGTGTATGTAAGTTTTAGTACTTATGTAGCTGTGCCTGCATATCAGCTATATTCCAAGAAACGGTATACTTAGAACAAACAAATATCCGTAATAACTGTCATGAGAAAGCTTCTAAAAAGGCTTTTTAATATATGTACCTATAAACTGGGGGTCCCTTCCATTGGTGTAAACAAATTTAAGCACAGCACGAAAGTTCGCAAAAAGCCAGGCCCTGAATTACATACGGTCTGTTATGCCAACCATTTCCATTTGTAAAACTGAGAAGATTTCCATGTCGTCATATATGTCGGTATTTTTAAGGGACTTGGGCAACCGTAAAACAATCAAACAGATTCAAGCGCATATTAAGAGTGAGCCATCTGTCGGTTTCTTTTGAAGTCTGTATTATTTTGACACTGGCAACACCAACGCATTTAAGATGTTGACTGAAATGTAGTGCCAAGCCTCCGCGGTAAAAAATAGATCGTTTTATGCTTAAAGAATGCTGGAAATATTGGAAAATAATTTTTTAAATGAAATGTTGAAAAAATTGTGCACAATTCGAAAATAATTTTCGGTCGAAATGACACCCCTTTAGCAAGAAACTGGTGCAAAGTTCATGAAACTAGCATGCTTACTGAAAGGCACCACAGACTCAATAGCTGAATACCAGTTTCACTTCTGTGAGAAGAACATTACATAAAGACAAGATTGGGTTGAGAAGACTGCCAAGTGAGCTGTGGCAGGCATTTGAACAAAATTCTTTTCGAGAAGTATCAACAGATGGGCCACCCTTTATAGGGAGGTTTGCGCTACCTTAGGAGATAAGTCAATCCAAAACTGTATTTAATACACAATTTTATCGGAGTCGTCGATTGGAATAAAATATAACAGCGACTTGATATTATATGTATATATGTATACACATGTATGCAGGTAGTAAAGACTACTTTCTAGGTGATTGTTTTAAGATGGTAAGTATTTGTTCGCCTTTCGATCGAACGGCCTTGTGTAATAAAAATTTGTTAAGGATCTATGAATGCTCATAAATAAACGTATTTGAAATGCAGCAGTTATTAGCGCCTCATGCCCAAAAAAATGAGTATTTCACGAGATAAATACCCGAGTTTCCCTTAAGAATAATAGAAAAAAGGAGAAGAAAATCAATGTGTTTGCTAAACGTCTAAGCTCTAAAAAATGTTAAAAGCACACAGTTCTAATGGCCATAGTAATACGTTTAAGAGATAATGCAGGACAAAATTGCATTATTAAGTCGCAATTAACTACAAACCAAAGGTCACACTTATCTACTTATTATCATCATATTGGTAAGCGATAAGAAACCAAATCTCTACTGCCGTTCATTGCAAATGGGGGCTATATAAACATCCGTCCGCCACCCAATCAGCACAGTTCTCCACAAGAAAACTTACAAACAACCAATTCAGTATGAAGTTCGCTTTGTTCCTCCTTGCTGCAGTCCTTTTGGCTGCCCCAGCCTTCGGTAAGGTCTTCACCCGGTGCGGTTTGGCCCAAGAGATGTACAGGCTTGGAACACCCAAATCTGAACTCCCACAATGGACTTGCATTGCCCAATACGAAAGCTCGTATAATACTGCCGCTGTCGGACCAACCAACTCCAACGGATCCCGGGACTATGGCCTTTTCCAGATCAATGACTATTATTGGTGTCAACCAACAAGCGGCAAGTTCTCCTACAATGAATGCTCTGTCTCATGCAGCAACTTGACAACCGATGACATAAGTCGCTCAGTTACCTGTTCCCGTAAAATCAAGAGTCAGCAAGGATGGACTGCCTGGTCTGTTTACAACAAGTACTGCTCTGGAAGTCTTGCATCAGTTGACAGCTGCTTCTAAAGCGATTAAGGCTTGATAACGATTACTGATATATTTTTTCCATTTTTTCTGTTTTGCATTAAATACATATTAAAAAAAAATGTTTTGTCTGAGAAAGTACTCGTCAGGGAAAAAATAATGATAACATTAATAAACCTCAGCACCCTTTTCCTATCGCTGCTTGATTTCACAAAATAGTCAGAAACATGGACTTCCACATCAGGGGAAAAAAACTTGGCTTTGGGCTGTTTTCAGATTCGTTAAAAGTACGTAATCGGTGGTGGTCAGGTCTTGAGAATACGGCGGATGGGTGAGCACCTAGAAACAATAATCCTTCAGTACAACCTGTGCATGTTACGACTTGTGGACCGGTGCATTGTCCTGCAAAATAGCACACCATGCCCGATGAGTCCACGTCTTTTTTGTAGGATGTTATCGCGCAATTTTTTTAGTGGGCTGTTGTAGTATTCCCTCTGCATTCCAGAAAACCGAAGCCATGATCTTGATGGCAATGGGTTAAACTCTGCACTGGAAGGAGGCCCAGTATACCGTCTCTGCTAATGCATGATTTGTTGTTTCGTTTCTGAATAATGCGATGGAAATTTTTTTTTTCGGATCAGTCTTGCACACCATGCCGGATGAGTCCACGTCTTTTCTGAAGGATGTTGTCGCGCAATTTTTTTAGTGGGCTGTTGTAGTATTCCCTCCGCATTCCAGAAATCCGAAGCCATGATTTTGCTGGCAATGGGTTAAACTCTGCACTGGAAGGAGGCCCAGTATACCGTATCTGCTAATGCATGATTTGTTGTTTCGTTTCTGAATAATGCGATGGAAATTTTTTTTTTTCGGATCAGTCTTGCACATTTCGAGAAATTCAATCGCAGTCGCCAGTCATTGGTGTTTGTTTGACACTCAATGACAGCTCACCTTATTCATGTCCAATTTGCGTCCAAGATTGGCACTTATAATTAAAATGTTTGGCATCCATCACCAAGTGCTTTTGCCAAGCGATTATTTTTCACAAAAATTTCTTCAACTTTTTAGACGCTTTCATCAGCAGGCGTCTACTGCGAGGATCTTTCAGTCACTCTCTGTCGAGTTTGAATTGGCGAACCCAGAATTTTACAATTCGACACGAAGAGACTTGCTCCCATAAGCCGTTCATTGATTTCAAATGGAAGTTTTTCTGCCTTTGTTGGAATTTAATCATTGGACGATACTACAATTTATCTATTTTCATTATCCAAAACAAAATGCTTAAGTGTCTTGATGCAAAGGGGAGTAACTATTTTAATTTGACAGATGGAAATGTGGGAATTGGCGATATTTCATCTGATTTTTGCATTGTTTAATCAAAATAATAACGTTACGATCGGAGCGCCCCCTCTGTGCCAGGAGGAAAACTTTTCTACGTATGTCAGACGATATTATTAAAAGCGAAAATCATCAGCTTTTTTTCGTTGTGGTCTTCTCATGAGTTGTTCAAATTTACTAATTCTTAGTATTAACAGAGTGCTACCTTCAGCCACGCAGCTAATTAAGTTAAATATGAGTTAATCTCTGTCTAACGGCACTTTTAAATGCAATTTCAATAAGTTAACGTCAGTCGCCAGCGAATGTAAATGTCGATTATGTAGGTCTACCACCAAGTCTACTTCAAATATTTTCAATATATTTGTTTGAAATCATTCAAACATTTTTTCCAGGTAATCCAAGTATAAATATGATTTTTATTTGTTGATTTAGAGATTAACAAAAGTGGTCTGGCTGATTTAAACAAGATAGACAGCTATTAGAAGATGATGATAGCTCTGGAGAACCAAGTGACATCACAGCACATGAAATAACTCGAAAAGTCGAATATGCTCTTATGGAAAATAATAGACTCAAAATTGAAGAAAGGTTCAAAATATTCAAAACTAAGAGTTTCAAAATCCAACACTACATATCATATTACAAGTATGCACACAGCGAAAGATGCTGCATCAAAGAAAATGGACGGTGTGGAATGGTTTAAGCAGTTTTCGCAGCTGTGTGGTGGTAATTCAGCAGAAATTATCAACGAAATTGTTAATGTTACGATGCAACATAATTCTGATAAAAAGTAGAAGTCCATGCACTGGCGTAGAAAAGTGTGATACAGCCCCAAGAAACTTAAGATCGTACCATTGAGAAGATCATGGCAACAGAGTTTTAGGATGCCAGCATCACAAAAAATTAGCTCATCCACTTTCGGTCTGACCTGGCACCAAGATTTAGGGATGTGAACCAGATTCAGGAGCATTAGCACTTTGACGCATTTTTTTACGTTGATTGCATTGCCGTAGGCCAGTCAAAACAACGGGTAAGCTAGGCCCAAGTGCAAGTGTTCCAAAGTAAGCAAAAGTGGTTCCCTCATAATATTGCTTGGTTTCATTACGACAACAACTCTAATCGCAATGGCAAAACTACATGAATTCTTCTATAAATTGCTTCCACATCCAACCTATTCTCTAGATTTGGCTCACTGCTGACTATTGCCTGTTTCTGAAGATGAACAAGTGGCTTGATGGAAAAGATTACGTCAAATTAGGAAATGAAATGGGAATTTGATGCATATTGGAATCGACAATGGAAAGGGTTTAGAATTAGACGGAAATCTTTTTCTTTTTCTTAGGTCTAAAGATTAATTTTTTGGAGCCTTCATAAAATTAATTGTTCGGTTTGCCTTCGAAATCCTCATTTGTGACTACGTTTAATGATTCATCCTCGTCAAAATGCTTTTAACGTAAGTCTCTCTTGAAATTTGGGATCACCTACACCGAAGGCCGTCAAAAGCTCGAATGTGAACCCCAAGGACCTCAGACCTATTAGTCTATCGTCATTCCTTCTGAAAACAATGATATTCGCTACAGCATCAATCCAAACTTGCTGTCAGCCTCTCAGCATGCGTACAGTAAAGGGAAGTCGGTGGAAACAGTCACCAGCGAGTGCAGGCTGCTGCGTATCATTGAAAAATATTTAGATTGCAAAGAGTACAATCGGGTGGTATTTCTCGATATTGAGGAAGCTGTTAAAATCATCGAAATTATGCTAATTGTTCGTGCATTCATGAGCCTTGGAATTGAGGCACGAATTGGCTTCTTGATCAACCTATTGTCGACCAAAAGGGTTTTCAACTCTAAAGTTTCGGGGTTCGTAAGAAGGGTACCCCGCAAGGTCGGGTGCTCTCTCCCCTTCATTGCAACCAAGTGGTGAATGAACTGCTTCTAATCCTGGAAAGGGAAGACTGTAAGGTAATTGCCTATGCAGATGACGTTACTATAGTTGTCTCGCGTAAACACACAATAAGCTTAGAGATCTCCTATTTGAGTAGACAGAAAAAGTTACTCATTTCAAACATAGTAGGTGTTGTTACAGACCACTGCACCAGGCTAGGCCTCTTCCCAAACAACTTTTGTAGAAGCTGCATGATTGAAGAAGAAGAGGAAGAAACCATAATACATCTTCTTTGCAAATGCGAAGTTTTCGCCGCTCGTAGGAAACTGCATTTAGAGCCTACTTCATCAATAACCTTGGCGAGCTGGCGAATGCAAACATTAGTAGCCCCCAGTGCTTTATTAATAGCTCCTCCTGGTTAAGTGAGTAGCTCTTTGGAGATCTTGGTCCTGTGGTAACGCGAAGGACCTTACTGGTCTAAGTGAGGTTGTATCTAGTGCAACCTGCCATTATAACCTAACCTTACCTAACTCATACGAATGCGTTTTTGATCAATTTTGAGCAAACACGGCACCCATCTGATTCGTCAAGGAAATACTTATATTTGAAATAAAAATCTGGTTGTGTATAATTCGAACCTAATTACTTATCTGCTTGATTTTTTTTTTGCGTTTTTTTTTTCTAAATACATATATGTATAACAATGATTTCCTGTCTCAAAACCAGAAACTGATAGCGACAAATCCCATCTGTGAAGCCCATTAGATAAAGTCAGTCATAACTACTTATTACTTGTATCTGAAAGACGTCATGAATTGTTGACTTTCCTGCATGTCGATGCCGACTTAACCGATAAATATTTCAATTAGTCGATAAGCATATAAAGTTTTTTAATATTAATTTTTCACACGGGGTGATTTATTATTTTACCACTTGGTCCAATCATAATCGTCTGATTTTTAATGACCTGCTTCAAATTTTTATCTGATAAGATTCAGTAATTCTCTACCCCTTTCGTATTTTTTTATCTGCATGTTGATTTGATCTATAAAAATCTGATTTAGTTAATAGCTAAACAGTAATGAGTAAGTTTATACTCAATCAGATATTTACAGGTGTTTTAAGGAAAGATATGCATGATCAATACTGAAGGCACGTTTTGCAGATTATAAAGAAACTCATCACGCGTCGCGCCGTACGTTTCACTTACCCTATCAAAACAAGGAAAAGATTTAGAGAAAAAACAAAACTGAGTGTCGGATAAAAGGATTGATTTAACTGTTGGCGGTACGTTTGGCAGATGAGAATTCCGCCAACGATGCAAACAAACTTTAATACACAGAAGTGTTGTTATCAGACTGTGTACTTTATCTGAAAAGGTAATTTGCTTCTGCAAGTTTTTCCAGTGAAACATGTAGATTTCAGGGTTATGGTACAATTCGCTGTTTTTTCACACATTTTGTTATTTCGCTGCCATCATTTCGCAATTTACAAATACAAATTCTTGGCGCAACGGACCGTATGTGGTCCAGGGCCTAGCTTCTCGCGACCATTCGTGTTGTGCGTGTTATATTATTCACACAAATGGAAGGGACCTACAGTTTAGAGCCATATCCGAAAGGCAAATTGAGAAGCTTTCTCTTGACAATTATTACTCTCGGACGTTTGTCAGACATTCGCGAGAGGTGGGACCGTGAAAAGCTTTTTGGTGTTCTCTGGGATTCGAACCTCGAACCTCACGCTCAGCGATCCAACGCACTAACCACTTGAGCCACGGCGCCCACCACCATTTCGTAATTTATTATTTCGAATTTCAATAACACGCATTTTGTTTTTTCGCAGTTTTTATTTGGCAAATTCGTATTTAGGCTTGTTATTATTTGACCTTAAAATATTTTTCATTGATTATTTCGCAATTATAATTTCGCTTTTTGATAAGTTAGCATTTTCTTTATAAGCTTTAACTTACTTATCTTTACTTACTATCACTTTGTCTTGTCGTACTGACGTTATTTTTTTTTAGCGAGCCCACCCACCCCAACAAAAACCTGAAAGTCGGGGTGAGTGAGCTTGCTACGCTCGCTAAAAAAAAAACTATGGATATTTTCTCGACTCATACACCGGACGGCCTTCGGCCTCACATGCAGGCGCTCAGGGCGCCGCTACGCAGCATATATGTAGTTAGGTCTCTTTTTACTTGACATTTTACATTCTGAAAAATTGTGGATTTATGTCCCATTTAAGACTAAATAAATTTTCGACTTATGTCATCAATTTCAATACCTCGAAATATGGCCTTATGTCGCCTTGTGAAAGCGTCACAGGGCCATATTTTGAAATATCGTCTTATGTCACGGCAGCCAACCGGCTAAGTAACAAAGCGCGAATCAACAGTTTACCAGATAAGCCGAGGAAAAAAGAACGAAAACCGCTTAATAGAAACGCGAAACATAGAAGTGCAAAGAAAGAAATGCGAATTAACTTTTCGGCGAGATGAATACAAGGTGAAATGACAATTTGCAACATGACTTCTGCAAAATAGAGGAAATACATTTTGATTGTCGCGAAATAATAGCTTGCGAAATGAAAACAGCGATGGTCACGCCACCATTAGAATGCAGACACAATTAGATCAGAAGAGGTGTTTTGGGATACAATTGGATCTTTCCACTTTAGCGACCCACGGACTAATCAAATCAACTCGAACTTTTACTGAAGGGGGAAAGCTCATGAAGTCTAAGGACGCCAGTTCGCCGAGGTCATTGAAAAAAGAGTTCTTAAATGGAGCAATCTTTTTTGGACAGGTGCAACTCCTGCAGAAATCATTTGAAAAGAGGCTCAGACCTTTAGCATGTTGGCCTATTACATAGTGTACCCTGAGGACACCGATTAGGTGGATGATCTGTGATCTATTTGGTACAACCAACCCGATACTACGTTTCTGATCTAGCTTAGCCCAGATGATCTGTCTAGAAACATATGTATTTGACACGTGGAGCCATTTTTTCATCTGTGGTCGAGCTTGAGTAGATGTTTGCTTGTATACTCAAGATAGAAGGCGAGGTTATCAGCCTTTAATTTTTCCCGGAATGGCTCTAAGCGAGGCCACAGTAAAGGTCAATGTTGAACTACTCCATCGTCTGCCAAAGACGAATGTCAGTTTGAAGTGGCCTTTGAAGTGAAAGCACAATATTCCAGAGACTTGATTGCCGCTTGACTGTCAGTGAAGATGCTAATATTCTTAAAAAAATATTTCATTTCAAAATACCGCTTCTAAAAGCGGTTAATCCGAATATATTTATTAAACATTAATATTTGGTGTTTCCAAATTTGGCTTTAATTTCTGCTCCTTTTCGTTTGGCATTGAGCTTACGAGCTTACAGCACTCGTCTTAAGTAATTTCGTTCCACTCTTGCTCTTAAACGATTTTAGGCAATCAAGTGCCTTTGGATTTTACTCTTAAGAATACCGGTGCGATAAACGCAACGGCTCAGCTTGCAACTGACCCCAATCAGCGAAAGAACAATGCATAATGGTCCTTTAACCTTAACTTCTGCACCAGCTACTTCCTAGACGTGCTAAAGCCAAGATTTTTGCGCCAAATTTTCCACGTCGGACAAAGCCTTCCTTGGATATATTTAGATCTTGTTGCACAACTTCTTTTATTGTGGCAATATTTTCGTCAATACCAAGATTCTTTTGATTTGTTGGTGCTAGGAATAGCATTTAGGAAGTATGTGGGTGTGAAATCTTTCTATAATTCAACGGATGACTTGCTCAGGTTGACAATTACGTCCGCCATAAAAATCACGAAGTTGCAAGAATGATTTCAAAACCAAAATAAGGCATCTCCTGATTCAGTGGGGTTGGGTCAAAAGATGAGGTATAAGTTATCACACGATCGATTTCAGATCGATCGCAATTTACACTTTTTTTTATTTTTTTCTTATATAGAAAACAATAACACAAAAGAAATTGATAGCGATCCCATTCGCATCTGTTATACTTCTTAAAAGATAATAAAATGGCAGATATTAATAATCTGTCTGAAAACGTCATGAATTTTCGGCAAGCCCACTTCTGCGATAAATATTTTAATTAGCTGATAAAAGCAGGCCCACTTTTTAGAAAAATATCAAAATATAAACAATTTACCCAATTGATCTGATTTATTATTTTATCACTTGGTTCAATCGTTATCGCCCCATTTTTAATAAGCTACTAATGATTTACTACAGATAATATTTTAATTTGTGACCAAATCGGTTAATTTAAATTTTGGGCTTATCGTGGTTGCACTCATAAGCACGAAATATTGTTTATTATCTACAGACATTGTACTTAAAGTATAATTGAAAACATAATAACAGAATATTGTACGCGCAGTAGTTTACACATCGTTATTTTCAAAAACTGTTTCTTATCTGATCCTTAGAACTCGAAGTTTCCTATTTAGTTATAATGCCATCTACAATCTCATAAAGTAATTATAGCAGACACGAAAACCAAAAACGTTATATACAACTGTAAACTCACCACGAAACAACTGTTACACCAGTGGTCTTGTGTCTTGCGCCGTTGTCATGAGTGAATTGTGAAATGTCAAAACAATAACAAATGTCACCACCAGCACTCGCATTGATTGATTAAACCGTACAGAAAACTATTTTCCTCTGACTTGTCTGACGTAAAATGTCTAAAAATATTCGCATTAAACAACAGGTGAAAACGGTAAATACGAACTTTCACTATTACTTGGCACTATTGACGCACTTATCACTTAAAATCTTGCCACTACACCCTCACGGTCCACTCAAACTTGTACTGCACTCCACTCGAGACCCACTGAAATATTTACTATCTGTGGGCGAAGATCAAAAAGAATTCCCTCCGTCTTACAACAACAAATGAGTATTAAATGGAAATGGGAAATTTTTCTTGTTTAAATGGATTAATATGTGGATATGTACATTTGTATGTAGGTGCATTGTTTGATTGATTTAGTTTGAAAGAATTAAATATTAAATAAATTAATTAATGCTGATTGGTTATGGAGGGTGATTACTATAATTACCACGACTTGGGTTAGAATTCTAGGAAATAAATATTAGTACGTCATTCACGGCAACACAATTTTTGCAATGGAAATTACTTACCAAGCAAGTGGCTCTAAATATTGCGTGCAAAGTATGTACATACATATTTTTGATTTTAATATGTACACGAACGACTTAAGCGCTAGTAAATCTAAACACAAAACTTACTGAATAAGAATGCCACTAGAAACGAAAGAAAGGACAGTCAAAGAGGATAGTATCTCAAGTCCTTGTGTGAAATTGTGATGAGCACTCATTTTAAAGTTGCAATCTACTATGTAAGATATGCCCACAAATTAAGATTAATAATTGTCCTTCTGACACATTCGTCGTATCAGCATTGCAATGTAACTAAATTCATATTCCTAACCCAGAAAGGGTTTAAATCAAAGATGGTTATTTATTTATTAGCTTAATACAAGCAGTTAAGAACTTATTTTACAATTTTCACTGAAAGCTAAATATTTAAAATCTTTATCAAGAACTAAAAGGAATTGCTGCTAAGTGAAATGGTTTGGAGTAGCCCAAGGCTGACAACATTGCCTGTTCATAGCTGATCGTATATTGGCAAATTTTCTGCGTTTTTCAAGCGATTGTATGTTCAGCAACCACATTCCAAAAGAGTCCGCTTGGATCTCTACGGATAAAACTCCATTAGCCACCCTCAATGCGATACGAATGTGTACCGTTATAGAGAGACAAGACATAGCTGCCATATTTCAGAATTAGTCATACAAATCTGAGATTTTGTGGTGTAATGATTTTTGAAGTTCCTGGACCAGCGCTGCACAAAACCGAGATCATAATTTGTTCTCCTGATACAATGTCAATGGCTGCGAAAATTAAGCTCACTGTCACTTTCCGTGGTGTACCAAATCACGCAAATTAGTAACAATGGGAATATGCTCGTCGCAGATCTCATACATACATATGTATGTCTTAGAAGCTGTCGAAAGACGCTTCCGAAAATGAATAATATTTTAGCATTTGTTGACATTTAATTATAGAAAGTTTTTATTACACTCATTTTGAAGTGCACGCGGGTAACTGTGGAAATGTGCGTGAAAATTTTCATGTTGTGCGCATAAACTGATAGACGAGAAAAGTTTATAAAGCCATCAACGACATAAATTAGCAAATTGAAAATCTGGCGACCAAGATGGCTACCTTGACGGACACCAGAGGGCGGCTTGCAGAGGTCAGATACAGAAGATTTCAAAAAAAACTTTATATTGTCCTTCTTTACATGTCGTTATAAACCCAGATTAGAAACTGAGAGCTTTGAGTTTAAAAAATACAATTTCGAGCGAAATTTTATCGAAAGCTTTACTGAAATCCGTTGTACACAGGTTGTGGGCTACGAATTCCGTCAGATTTGTAGTTGTTGACCTTCACTTTAGTAAACCGTGCTAGTGACGAGAAAATATAAACTTACAATGCAAAAACATTGCATCATAAACAATATTTTCGAATAGCTTAGAAAGTTTAGTTCTGGGACCATGTGTGTACGGAAATATTGGTTATCATAGTGGTTGGTCTTTCATGCTCATAGAGCAGCTCTGATTCCTCTTTGCGCCGCCGCTCGGTATGCGTCTTGTAAATCAGCCGATTCGATGTAATAGCCGAGAGATTTTGGCTACAAATTGGTAGCGGTCGGTGTCGAGGGCTCCGCAGAGAGTTCGTACGTCCATTATATTCGAAGAATCACTTGCGCCAATGATCGATCAAAAGAACTTCATGGCAACCTGTGAATACCGAGGAAACTGAAATACTAGACCTGATTGAAGAGCCTTCAGTTTCATGTTTTAGAACTTCTTCCAAATTTTCGCAATACTCCGAACTTGATGACAGGAACCATAATATATTAGAAAAAAATTACAGCGAAATCCTACGAAATAGTGCCCCATGCCGAATGTCACATCCATCATCACATATTCAGCTCTCCTGAGCCGAAAAGATCGTTTTGATTGCCTGCTTCGAACAGTTACTAAAAATTGTACCAAATTTGGAGTAAAGAATAGTACAGATGGTGCCAATACCTCCAGTACATATGTACCTTTCTCTGTAGTTTGAGAAGTGTAAAATTTTCTGTCTAGCACATCATTCCAAGCTACCAAAATTGAGTACAACATCCTGCAAAAGTGCACGCGTATGGTTGCTTCTCGACACAGGGATTTGGACGTTTGACCTGTTTTACGGAGATTTGAAATACAGAGCGAATGTTAAAAGTGTCTTAAACCGGTTTACTGAAGTCTGCAGAAAAACTCTGCGAGACCAACAATCATAATTAGTAGATTCAAGAGGACAGTGATCCAACTCGTCTCAGTAGACTATCTATCCAGTGCAGAAAACAAATTGGTGTCATTACTAGTATGGTCAACGGGTGCTTGTTTAAAAGCCGAGAACAATTTAAAATAACGGTTCAACTCATACGTGATCTAAAAAAATGACTAACCCGACTAAACCAACAATTTAGTCGTACGTTGTCAAAGTATATAAAAAAGAGTAAAGAAGATCGGACTAAGTATTAAATCTTTAGTAGTAGAAATAGGTATACAATGCACAGATAGAAAATAAAATATTTTTTTAAATAAAATTTGTTCTCTTAGTTATAACCGGTTACCATTTTTTATTGAACACACTGTACAGCCAGCGTACAAAGTACAATGTCCCAAACCCCACGTTGCTCGCAAAGCACTCCAACGCTACCAAAGGATGGGTGCTTATAGAATGTGCTTATAGAATTTCAGTTTACTGTCTAAAATTATTTGTAGATATTTATCACCAGCTGCAAGTTGGAGAGTAACAAAATATGGTTTGTACGCGCCACATTTCGTTGCTAAACAAAGTGTATTCTGTCTGTCCAATTTCGGGTCTTTTTTAACAATTATAGTCGTATGCCACGAATAACACGAACAATGTTGACTCTCAAAACTCTAATTGTTGCTAGCTTATCAGCACAGTGACATCATTAAGCCTCTTAGAAAATAATAGAGAGCTGTGAAATCGCACGATCTTGGAGCATAATTTTCACGTCCATTTATCTAAATGAACTTATCGCCAAATTGTATTTTCAAAAAGTCACGTAGAATAATCGTGTTATAACAACGTGCCCTCGTGAACGGTTGCATACAAATAAAAATCAGTGTTCATCGTTCTTTAGCAATCTCCATTGTTCGCAATGCAAGCTCCGGCATCATTTTTTGAAGAAGTGAGGTCAAATCATATCACAGAGCTTCAATTGCTGCGACCGGCGACGAATTGATGAATTCGGATCTTCTCGCAAACTTCTGTTTATAGAGGCGATATTCTCCTACGTCTGAAAAGTTGAAGTTGTTGCATTATTTGGAGAGTTCCTGGTACAAAATCTACGCCTTGCTTAGATGGACGACTATGTGCTACAGAAATTATATTTAGATCACTTAGTAGCGTTGTTCAATCGGGAGTCTATGTATGATGATTTGCCGGACTGCACTCAATGCAGATGTCAGAAAGATTGCTAGTTAACTGTCCTATTATAAGAACGTCCTTTTTATGCTTAAAATAAGTGAGAATTTAACAAAATTCCTACACTGCTCACTTGCATGCATCTCATAATTTATAATCACTTGTTGATTAATTTATATCTAATTGCAGAAACCAAAACCACCGGAAACACTTAAGAAATCTTCAAGCGTCACATCCTCAACTGACTTGAAAAAAATATCAACAAAGCCGACAACAACATCAAGAACAGCCACCACATCCAAGGATGAAGAAAAAAAGAAACCCCTTACAAATCGAACGATTGTACAACCAATTTCCGTCAGACGAGTACCAAATGGCAATATAACGAAAGCACCCGCTGTCAAACCTCCGCTTTCGAGGTCTAGTTCTACGACAACCTCAACGGCACCAAAAATTAAACCTCGACTAACACCTGAAAAACATGCTCAACCCTTAAAACCGAAAAACAAACCTTCAACATCCAAAGTAATCCACGATAGACCCCCTTCTACCAAACCGAATCTTGTTATGTCCACTGTTCATAACGTTACTGTCTCTTCACCTCCTTCGAAACGTAAAGAAATTCAAATTGATCCAATTATTGAAAAAGAGGAACCAAAATCCCTTACCAAAAAGAATACTGTAAGACTTGAAGAAATGGTCATCATGAAAGATAAGTCCGTTGAATCAAAGAATGAAACAAAAACTGAACTCGAGGCAGAACCTCCCGTTAAAGTCAAGGAACCGGTAGCCTTTGAAGTAATTTTTGATGAGAATCAGAAAGCCATTGGAAAAGACGATCCAAAAAAAGGTAAAAGTCCAGCTCCGTCTGAATCTGGTCCAGACTACGATGACGACTTTGAGTCATATGAATCTGACTTTGAGACTGGTTCATCTTCAGCCGAAGTGGCATCTTCAGTATCTTCAAGTTCATCGGAACCGAGTCCTCATGATACCAATGAAAGTCCAGATGCTCCAATCGAAAGTGAAACCGAAGCAGAAGACGAATCGGAACTTACACAGTTTCCAATAACGGTCATTCATCGCGACAAGGAACAGGAGCGCAAATTAGATTCAGGAAATTATGATCTTCATTCCAAGAAACGTCGAACAATTGAAGTGTTCGATAGCCTAGATACCCTGGCAAATTATGAGCAGCTAGACTCAGGGATAAGTTATGAGAACAGTGTGGCTACTGTATCATTTGAACCAGGATCACTGGTATTTGGAGGTTATTCAGCATTTTACACTCGCCCGAGGATTACAAAAAGAGGTCTTGAGATAATGTCTAAAATTCAATTCGACACAATTACGTTTACACTTCTCGAGTTAAAACCAATTGCCTATGACACTTATATGAGAATGTTTGGAAGCTCTAATACGGTGCAGTCTGCAACACAAACTTTAGAAGATCGAATGGAAAGCGAATGTCAAACTGATGAAGACGAACTGCGATCAGTATGGACGCAGCATCCTCCACAATATGATGTGATAACAATTCAGGGCTCAGCCGGAACCCCCTCTTGTACAGGTGAACTTTCAAATGAGGGACAGACAAAAGTGAAACTAATTGAGGATCCATTTGACAATAGCATTCGAGCTCTATCAAAACTGCGACAGGAAACGAGTTTGCCAGGAAACGCAAACCGAACTAAGCCAATTAATTTCGATCGTCTAAATGCCTTTTTGAGCAACACATCCCTTCTGATATCACGGATTCTCTCATCAAATGCACCGGATCTACGCTTGGATATGACTGATTTGCCTTCACTGAGTAGTGGTTTCTACAAGTTAAATACACGGTTACTTAATGCCCTAAAAGTGGTTCGTGTATTCGCTAATGACAAGTTCAACTTAATTTTGACAGTTCATGAAAGTATAGCAAATGTTTACCACAATGATTTCTCGAACTTAATCATGGTTTGGAATAGTGGAGATTCTAGTAAACCAGTGCGACTGCTGTCCACATGGAGCGAAGTGTGTCAAGCTGAGATATGTAATGAGTGTTCAGATATTGTTGTGTGCGGTCTAAGAGATGGCAGTGTTGCGATGTGGGATCTAAGGGAGACTTATTCGTTTTGCTCGAAACTTGACGGCTATTTGACACATTTTGCAGCAACTCATTCAATTGCTCCAAGTTGCGGAGGCACTGATATGGGGTCATTCGATCTGGGTGCAATAGTAGACGTGAAGAGCTTTCGCTCGTCAACAAAGACACTCACCAGCGTGGAATCATTTAAGACTGTTCAGGTAAGATGGAAGGTTGTTGGTATAAATTTTTTTCTTTTGTAAAAAGGAAATTAATGCTTTTTTCTAAACCTTTATTGATTTTTTTATTGTCGTCAGTAGTTTTAGCACTATAGTTGGAGCAGTATAAAGGGTCCACTTTTTTGAGTATTGATGAAACAATACTAAGGTTCTATACATCGTTCATATTTTTATGCGACCATATTTAGCACAAGAGCCTGTGAATGTTTTTTTTAACAAGTTATCTCTTTCCGCCAGACGGAAATATTAGTTAGCATCGATCAGGTTGAATGGGTAATTCTGCCTGAAAGCGTTACTGCTGTAAAGTCTGAATAGGTATTGTCTCCATATGCTCAGCATCTACTTCGGTTCTTCTACTAGTTTCCTTGTTCGGCTTTGCAGGCTTCTGTTCTGGTTTTTAAAAACGTTAACCAACTTCTTAAGAATTGTGTACTAAATTTCTTTCTCTCTTTCAGTTCGCCTCTTTAAATGAAACCGGTATTTTAGCAATATGGACCTTAATTGAAACTGGTGTAAGAAGCTATGAAATTTCTCAAGGACCTGATTCAAAGTTCGAGTATAGCTCGCCGTGGGCTCGTGTGAAGCTCATCCAAAGTGCCATCTGTGATTTGCGCGAGTATATAGAACTCGGCACTGTCCGCCCCAAAAGTGCTTTTGAAAGAACAAAATCAAATTTTCAAATGGAAATCTTCCAAGACGACATTCTCAAAGAGCTTGCCGAAACAAAAAGCGAAATTAAGCTCGGCCTTCAGGGACTTCGATTTATAAATCTAGACTGTGGAACTGAACATATATTCGTGGGAACTAACCGAAACTTTATAATTTGCTGTTCAAAAACTTTAAAAAGGGAACGTTTTCGAAAGATAAACATCATTGACAGTGGTTTTCTTTTCCCAACAGCCATTAAACTGCTACAAAATGAGAATTACCTAGTTGTCGGCCTTTCGAATGGTTCGGTCACTATTTTAAACTGTAACCAAAAGCCGCCGATTAAACATCATTTAATGGAGACCTCAGATCATCCCCGTCGACAAGGCACAAGCCAATCCAGGTCTAATGATTTTGACTTTGAGATTGGAAAGTCATGTGCCATTCAGAACATCATTCGCAATGAAAGAAAGTCATCGGAAAGACCTTGCGTTGAGCACGACTTTCGTCCAAATACCGCGGCCGTAATAGCAGCTACGATAGAAGGAGGTAAAAAGCCTTTTGAACTTCGCGTTTTCGATGAGCAAATACTTTTAAATGGTTCGGTTCTACGAAAAGATTTAATTCAGAATTTGGAAATCTCGAGCGATGGATGGATATTATTTGCTCTCTCAGATGGGAATGTGAGGGCTTATGATTTTTACACCGAAAAGGAAATCTCATTTAATGGGACCACATCAACGAGTAGAAAGTTCACGCAGATTGCAGTAAACAAAGGTGTCGGAGAGGAGAAAAAACTGATTTTGTTAAATCAAAATAATGATGTTCAAGTGCACTTATTAAAATGATTTACTAATTTTTTAATTACAAAATTCAAATAAAAAAAGTGTTGCAAATGGATGGGATTTTATTTTACTATATCTTATTTATAAATTTAATTTATTTCGCTAGGTCGGGAAAAACTGCATCATCAACTTCGCCCCTAATGAATACTTATTTTTATAGCAAAATAACAATATAGTTGGACCTGTTGCAATAGCAAATAAAGTCGCATCATTCGAACCCTTATCTTAAGTGCTCTAGGTACACCTAAAGACATGACTTAATTTTGTGACGAAATAGGGACAATGGCATTCGGTTCTACACTTGAATTGTTCAAACCCTTAATAGACCAAGTGAAGCCAGACAATTACCCGAGACCCTGGATTACTACAATTCAGATATGTATTACCGCCATGAAAGAAGGGCTTTGTATTTGGCCGGCAAAGCATGATGGAAAAATTTGGCGGGCACTGCGGTGAGTGCTATAAGGAACAAATGGAACAACTATTTGACTTGTATAAGAAGTCTTGACCTTCAGACATATTAGCAAACGATTTCTAATAATCCCCAGTAGGATTTAATTTGCAAACATGAAAATGTGTTCTGCGACTTTAATGTTAAAATATAGTATTTGATATTTTGGTCAGTCCGCATACGATCTCTGGCGAATCTACTCTGTGACTGCAAGAAATGACACCGTACCTGGTAGACGTTTTCCACACCTCAGTATCCACGCTGCGATTGATGATTCGCACAGAAGTTTGGACATATTAGTCCGTCTTTCGTTAGAACGACTGTATCACTCGTGGCTGACTTTATGTCTTGAATGTTCTTCGCCATGGTTACGATAGCGATGTCGTGATTCTAACAACGTTACTCGAAAAACATCGTCGTACATAATACTCCATAAGAGGAGGCCCAGATCCTTGCGGGATTCCCGAAGAGACATTATACACAGAACATTACTCCTTCGTCAATTTTGTACCTGAGTTTCCTGTCAATGAAGTTGATTGATACTAACGAGTGATCTTATGATGATGAATTTGCTAACTTAAATGGCATTACCGCACAGTATTCCCCACCGCCATATTTATTCATTTATTAGTCTATGTATGTAGTTGCTGTAGCAACTACAACTATTATGGCGTCAGCGGTGAAGCGCCATTTCTAAACCCTAACTGATCGTCTGACAATGGTCCTTCTCCTCTGTTACATCGAGCAATCTGGTGTATATAATCTGTTGAAGTGTGTATCTTTCCAAGTATGTCTAGTAGGCATGCTGGGCTGTACTTCGATGGTAACAGCACCGAATGCTGTTCATGAAAACCTTCGATATAAGTTTTATGCCATTGGAAACGACCAGTTTATGTCGCAGGAACGAAAAAGCAGCGTGTGCTCCGAGAAATATGGCTCCTCAAGAAGTTGAAGCATCCGGTAGATCCAGGTCTTCTTCGTTTCTTTTTCTATGAACAAAATTTTAAATAGGATCAAAATAAACGACATATGACTGTGTACATGGCCTTCAGTTGTCCCCGAGTGGTATACACTAACTTTCTTGACCCTTGAAGTACCCCGTACTCCAAAAATTAGTTCCACGGTCCCACCTCTTGTGCATGTCTGACAAACGTCCAAGAGTAATAACTGTTGGATATGGCTCTTAACTGTAGGTCCTTTGCATTTGTGCAAAAAAATATAACACATACATTTCGAATGGTCGCGAGAAACCAATACAAGGACCCATGAAGCCTTTTGTATTACTCTTCTTGATCGCCTCTCCTTAAGCCCCATCTCGCAAGACTTGGCACTACATTACGTATGTATATATCTATCAATAATTGAATAGTAGTAGGGTTGCCAGCGGCTTAAATCATAATCATTTAGTTACTAAAGAAAGTTCTTTGAAACTAGATTCTATTAAGAGGCTGGCTAGCGGTGGCTGTGCTCTATCCGCATCCGGATGAAATAGTGGTTAGTTTTTTAAAACATTTTATAGTGGCAATAAAAGACAACATTTTAGCTCAAATATTTTTTTATTGAATATTTTAACCTGATAATATATGTTTGTGTGTATGTTTTCATTTTATATTTATGGATATGTTATATTTTAGAATATATTTGTACTTACATATATAAATGTATTTCTTAATATTTCATATTTTTTTCGAACGAAATAGTAAAGTGAATTCTTCTTTGTAAGACGTTAATTTAATTTTCTTAATCCTCTTCTCTGTTTATAGCAGCCCACCGAAGATTAGGAGGCGGCGGAGGAAGTTTAGAAGTGTCTGGTACACTTCGAACTGAGAGTGGATCCGCATAGTAGTGTATAATCTTAACCGGCTGCTGCTTAGGATGATATTGATTATAAGATTCATGATTGTTGCGATCGTTGGGTTTTATCTGTTGCACTTCCTCGTTGGCCGGTGAGTATGGGATTTCTTTATTTGTTGGAAATAAATCGAAAACGTTGAGATAGGATGAGACACGCTGAAAGAATCCCAATTCTGGTTTAGGTGTGGTTAATACTTTTCGAATGATGTCCAAATCTTTTTGAGCAGTTTCACTTAAAAGACTCGTTGGTAGTGATGGTCCCGATGTGTCTGCTTCCTTTGGTTCTGGGTCGTCTTTTGTATTATCCGTATAATCCGTTGATTCTATAAATGCCTTGATCAGATCAATTCCACTTTCGGTAGCAGTTAACTGACGTATGGTATCGATAGTTTCCTTTCTCGATGTAGTGCCTAAGAGTTCACCTAACTCACTGACACTGGGAATTTCATCGATGTTCTTGATGCCCAACTTTTTCGACGCGATTTCTATTATATCGGCAGGGAGACTGTCAGGTTTTTGTGGTATTGGTAGGTGTTTAGGTATGACTCGTTGGTTTGTGATAATTTTGTAGTAGGGAAAGTGTACCGGTATGAATTGATGATGTTGTGGAAGATATGGCTTTACATCTTCTGTGGCAATTACTATATTGTCTTTTTGAAAAATTACTGGTTCATTTGCAAAGGATAATTGTAAAGCCGCAAAAAGTACAAAAATCTAGAAAAAGTCAAATAATCATTAAGTCAATCACTCGAAGAAAATCTTATCACTCACTTGCAGATACATATTAAAAGAACGTGAACGTGAACACAGTAAACGAAAATATCACTATCCGGTCTTGTCGAAGTGTTGCAAAGGACTAAATCAAAAACTCACGCAGCTACATAGAGAAAGTTATATGTACATCGTTAAATTTTTTTAAGGTCATGGTAATTAAAAAGGAAAAGCAATGCAGGTACCAGCATCAGTTTATTTCCTTGTCATTCTGTTTCATCTTCCTGGAATCTACCCAAGAAAACAGAGATGGAAAAACCTATTTCATCGCACACCTATTCCTTCAGTTAAACAAAACACAGAATATCCGTATCCGTGTTGTTAATAGATAAATAAGAGAAGAGGGATTATAAAGAAGAGGGATTTAGAAAATTTCGCCTTAATACGATTTAAATGTGTTTTCGAAAAATGCATCTTCAATTTCTATGGAGTAGGTGGTAATTAAGAGTGACAGTACATTCATTCCGTTAGTTAAACTCATATTTGATGCAGACGTGTAAGAAAATAGGTACTCAGGTAGGTGGCTGTAGTGCCTCCTGTGAAAAGTATTGGTATATCGGTCTACCATTAGGCTTAAGGTCGCCATAGACGTCGTGAGTTTTAATTTGGATTCCAAGCCCGTAAATAGCATAGTGGCTGAAAGATCGCTTTCGCATTTGTTATCTGTATATTCACTTGGTGAATATGAATATGGAATTCACCAAATGAATATGCAGATAGACTGGTAGGTACTATAAACATATAATTGTTACGTTGAAGTACCAACCGGAAGAAACCGAGACGATCACAGGATCAAATCGTGTTGCAGGAACTGAACAACGTGATAATTGTGAATACGACGTACATATATTTTTCACATTTCTGTTGTTGCTTTCTGTTTAAATTTTCGTGTTACAAACAAAAAAGTTCAAAAAATTAATGTAAGTAATATAATTAAACACATGTAAATCGATTTTAGTGAAGAGTCGTTTATCGATCTACAAACGACACTCGCAATAAGAGCATATGCCTTCGTGAATAAATACATCCTTATTCAACATCCTCGTTGGATAAGTATTTTTGCCACTCAGCTCCACAGCCGCAGCCTGAACTTATGGAAACCGTAGTTGGTGTATGCGGGATGCATAATAGGGTTTTGGGTTAAAATTATTTCCACAGTTGTACTCATAGTTGGTTTTCTAAATGTATGCGTCCTATGTTGTCATAGGGTAAGGATATATCCCTCCCGAATTTTTGCATGAGACATATGTTTAATGGTGCTATATATTTAACTATGGACAGAATAACAATTTGATGCACGTTATAATTTTTCGTTAATTGTATTATTTATCGATTCCCATTACCTCCTCAACATGATGGTTAAGGCTAATACCACGGCTTACTTATAAGACGACTCGACGGTGGTACGATGTACTCTCCTTTCAGACATGTCACAGTGATTTCAATATATGTATTTCGCAGTTCAATAATTGAAAAAAAACCATGAGGTTAATGTTAATTTTTATTAAATCGAACAACTAAAAAGAAAAAAACTATATAAAATGTGAAAATATAAGGAAATACGAATTTTCGCTAAAGCAGGTCTAGAGTGCTAAATTTACGGCTATAACATCACAATAAGAAAAACAATATTTCTTAACCGCCACTTTGACCTGTTCATCCGAAACAATTCACTTCACATCTAAATATAGTTTAACATTCATAAGATACAAAACATTTATTCATTCTCGCAATTTCCATCAAACTAAATGATGAAAAACAAATCCAAATTAACAAACTAACGGAGGACTACAATTATCATCCTCATGATGACGATTTTGAGACTCCAACCAGCGCTGGTCGTATACATCTCTCGTGTAATTTATACCCAATTTTGCTGACTTCAACAACTGTGTTTGGTGCGACGTTTTTATCTTCCTAAAAATAGAAAAATTCAATTAGCAAAGAATTTTTTGTTGGAAAAAAATCATAACGAGCTTACCTTTTGGAAAAGAGCTTCATGAATGTTGGGATTGAACTTCTCGTTAATTGGTTCAATTGGTTCTAGTCCATGCCTTTTGAATACTTGTTCTAGAGAAGCCTTCGTCATTGTCAGACCTTCATAGAGGTTCTTTAAATGTTTATTGTTCTCATTAATCTATAATATTAAGAGGATTAATTAGAAAACTCACTTATGTAGACTGTTATAAAAAGAAAATTACAAGTCAGATTTTTTAATTTATTTTGGGTCATGAGCTACAAAAAAATAAATACTATAAGTGGTGACATGTCACCTCGCCCTATACATATTACATCGTCTTCATTCGATTCTGAATATTTTCAGATAAAACTCTTATCTTCTGTAGTTCTGATTTCAGTCAATATTCTAGTTTCAACAAAATCCGTGGCAAGAGATCCCACGAGTCAGAACCACATACAATATAAATTATCAAAATCTGAACAATGGTATTTGCTTAAGCTAAGTACCTAGGAAGGAAAGTCCACGGAAGAAAATTTTTGTTTTTCCCTGATTGTTTTAGAAACGATTAGAACCTTCTGATTCTCCGAATTAGCGAGGAAGAAAAATAACAAAAAAAAATTAAAGGAATCTTTAATGATCCTGCTTAAGACTTTAACAACAGCACTATAAAAACAACAACAAACACAACAGTGAAATAAAAATCGTCACAAATGAATAGAAACTTATTATTTGACGGATCGGTTGAAGCGCTGCCATACAAAGTTTCGAAAGAAACCTATTGCGCCGTCCTACGCATAAGGTTTTCAAATAAGTTTTCAACCATGGGCAAGCATGAAGTTTATTCATACCTATTATTGAGGACATATTCAGTCCTAGTGTTCACCACGATGATTGCAGATAAGATACATTATCCGAGAAATACCTAACACAAGAAAAAAAAGGCACGCTGGGATTGTGCAGATCAAATATCTCGATCTCGCTTGCGGTTTCGGTTTGCGCATCGAGTTGCCAGATTTCGGTCGACAACGTTTCGCCTATTTCGAAACATAAAAAAAAACTGGGATAGCAAGAAAAGTCCGGAAATATCAAGGACCATAAGATCCTGTGCCAAGCTTTTATATTTCTCTTGTGTGACGTACACCAAGTATCCTGTCAGCTCAATGGTCCTTGGAGAAATGAGCAGTGATTAGTTTAAAAGATAATTCCGATGCTGGATTAATCTATGCTCGTGTTCTTTTAATCATTGATGAACATTCCCACTAAGATTCATAAGAATTCTAATTCTGCCCCGAAATAATAATTGTTCAGATAATATTGGATTTATGCAGCGTCTGTGAATGATTAGAAATACTCAAACGAATTTCGTGAAAATGTAATATTAAGCTAAGTTCGCAAACGCTTAGCCAGGCCAACCTCAAGAAGAGGTATCAATCGTCTTTGCAGAAATATGTATGTATATCGACTCTAAATTTAATTCAAACAAATAATTTCTACGGATTATAGTATAATATTATACAGAAGAACCCATTTAATTCTTAAATCTATCTTCGCTAGGCCGTACATTTTCACTACGACATTTCTTATCAGTAATTTGTGACGCTTTTCGCTGAGTTTAGTCGTATTGACTCTACCTTATCATACCTGAACTACACTGATAGCGCTTGATAAAAATGGCTTTAAAATAATTGCCTCAAATGCATACAGTACTGAATCATATCAAAATATGTATAATCAAATATTGATGACGTGAAACTCGTACCACATCAATGTATGTATATATATATGTAAACCTAAAAAACTGCTTTTAATAAAATGGTTCTTCTAAGTTATTTCAATGCGAATTTATCATTGGAGACAGAAGCAAGAGGACTCGAGTATCCGGCATCTGCCTCGTGATAATTCGTATCAAGGCTAAATTCGCTAGCCCACAAGATCCAAAAAAGGTAGATAGATTCCTAGAGCTCCGGGATAAAGCGTAATAAGTGTGCGCAACTAGGAACAGAGGGAATCGTTGGTAATACTGTTGGAAAGCATAGACTAGACTGCACGACACCATCTTCAACGGATTCAGGCTAATCGATTCTACTGTGGAGCGAAACATTGTCATAATTAGCACCTCCGCATCCCGTATCTCAATATTCATAAGGGGATATTCAGGTCTCTCTTTCAAGCAACCGTCAACAAGATTATTCATATTGCGACTCTAATCTTTCACGTAGTTTTATGCCGCCTGAGTAAAGTATAAAAACTGAAGTAAAACTGAAAATGTTAAGAATATTTATACGTATAGAGAGCACTTCTCCAGACTATAATAGCAACGTTGTCAGGCAAAATAAATCATAAAACCTGAATAATAATAACCAATTTTTCCATCCACCCCACCCGGACGAAGTTAGGATAGCAATATTTGAAGTTAAATTCAGCAAAGCTGTAGGAGAACTCGGTCTACCTGACGAGCTGTTTAAATCAGCAGGATATGAAGTAGTAAGGAGCAGATGGAACCTCATACTCTTCAATATCGCATAGAGGATTTCGTCTGCTGTATTACGTGAGACCAGGAAAGTCCACCATCGACCGGATATTCACACTACAGCAGATCTAGAAGTAAGCCAAGAATTTCAAATTAATACACACAACCCAATTAATCCATTTCAAGGCCCAGGTTAATGTCTAGTCATACCATCCCTGCCTGACTGTTCCAGTTCTGTAGGAAGATGATTGAAAATACATGCCGCTCAATCAAGGTAATGATGACTTCACCGAGACCTTCGATGTTAGATAGAATTGAGACAGGTTGACGTTCTGGCCCGTGATTTAGTTCATTTTTATTGAATGAATTATACAGAATTCACACCACACCAACCACAGGGACACAATCTTTCAAAAATCTGTACAATACTCGCATACGATGACGAAACTGAAATAATCCGAAGAACGCGGCGTAATGTTAGTCACGACTCCGTGAGTATTGAGGCGGTAACGATGACTATGGGTTTAACGGTAACTCAACACCGAAATTTCGGACAGAACGTCGCCCTCGACATATACAACTTTGAGGGAGTTAAGAACTCTTTCTATCTATGCTCCGCTCAGACAATGACCCAACGCTAAGATCATACGAACAATAACTCTTGCGAACCGCTATTTCTTTGGGCTAAGAAGGCAATTGAGTAACAAAACTTTCTCTAGAAAAACCAAAGTGGCTCTTTACAAGACTTTAATCATCTCAGTCATGCTGTAAGACATAATATGTACACATAGACATAATGAATAAAATCGACTATTTCAAGAGAAAAAGATGGAACCACGAATTCTACGTGGTGAAGAGCGATACTGACCTGGTCGACGACTAAGACGGCTGATATGTAATAGAACTGATGGACGCCAGCGATTGGAGAGTTTTTGAATCTCCCAACAGTGAGACAGACCAGAGGAAGGTTCACGATGGAAATCAATCAGCTCAGCCCCTGTGGCACCTTAGATGACAAGCATCAAAGTAATTTGAGACAATGTTTTTCTAAAATCTCCGTGACCTTACTACGGTCAAAATTTCAATTCATTGCATCACAAAAGAAGCTCGGGGTAGTAGTTGTCTAGTTAGTTCAAATAACAAGCACCTTAATAACACCAACAGATGGTCCACCTTTATTAACACCTGTACTCTAGATAGCGGTGCTCGTCTAGCTTATTGGTAGAAATACAAATACTTGGCGCAACCGAATGTGGTCTAAGGCCTAGCTTCTCGCGAGCATTCGTGTTATATTTTTTCACACAAATATAACCCACCTACAGTTTACAACCATATCCGAAAAACAAATTAAGAACCTTTCTCTTGTCGGCTATAACTCTCCGACATTTGTCGCACATTCGCAAGAGGTGGGACCGTGAAAAAACTTTTTGGAGTTTCTGGGATTCAAACGTCGAACCTCCCGCTCAGCGATCCAACGCACTAACCACTTGAGCCACGGCGCCCAGCCCATTGGAATTGGAAGTAATAATCTGACCTTATTTACCAACTCCGCCAAAACAAGTAATAAATGATGAATTCGTTTGAATATTACATTTCATAACTTGAAGATTCCAAGGGTTTATAACAGAGAAACCAAACCATACATATGTACATATGTATGTATGTTGGGCACAAGTTACAACCAACTAAGAATGTACTAGAACAGTCATTAACTTCCAATATCCTACGTTTTTCCAAAAGTTAATAATAGTACAACCAGTCATGATCCCTCTTTCTTAAGCACGTTACATAACCCATACTATATTATTTTTCTGTATAAAATCACCTCTTCCTTTGGCACCGCTGCAGTTGCATGTCCCAGAATATCAGCCACTTCCAAAAGATCTTTGCAGAATCCCTGTATACCGAATATCTTTGCATCGTTAATTTGCTTTGTTAGGCGAGTTCGTAAATTTTCACTATCAGCCAGTGATCTCTTGTACTTGTCAGTGAGTTCGTCTGTCTTAGCCCTTAATGCTTCCACTTCTATGGTCAATGCTTCGATTTCTGCCGTCAATTTTTTTTCGTTCTCGCTAAGTTCGACGTTCCGTGCACCAGCTTTCTCAGCTTTTTCACTTCCGTACCGGCGCAACGTGATGTTATTTGTTGTACCATAAAGTGTTGTTCTTCATTGCAAATAAAAAAATAGGGTTTTTCATTAATTATTTTGCTTTTAAAACGGAGAATATAATAATCAAAAAAACAGAAAGGTTAAGGTATTACGTCACATTGCGCAAGATTTGCGACTTAAGTACTAACCGTGCATTATGTTGTGATCCCAAGTACGAAATCATGCGATTTGTTCGTGAGAAAAGAGAAATTGTTTTCGTTGTCATTTTAATACAGATATTTAGTGTTACCCGGATTGAATAAAATAGAAATTTACTGGTGAAATACACTTTTAGTCGCACGTATGTCCGCAAGAAATTGAAGTTTGACAGAATAAAATAGAATGACGTTCGAGCGTTCGACTTCGACAGTTAATTGAAAAACACGAGTTTTTGACGTAAGCTCTCTAACGATACTAGCGCTAAGAGAATTTTTATGAAGTATGTTATTGAATATTAAACCCTACAAATGTTTTTTTTTTTTTTTCTTTATTCCAAGAAAGATTCAATTTTTGAGTGATCCGTTAGGACGAATAATAAAACTTTAATCTACTATTTTACCTGTCGTATTTAAATTTGCAAAAGTAGTATTGTAAGCAATTTTCGTACAGCATTTTAAAGAATAGATTAAATTAAAGTTGAGTCTGGTGTGGAACATTTAACAGAATAGCTCTGTACAATGACAAGGAAAAGGCAGCTTCACCAATCAGTTGATTTTACACTTTTTACTATTCAGTCACCTCAAGAGTAGATGTAAAAAAAACACATTTGGATAAAATTTCTTATTGAAGAAGAAAATATTATTTGTTTTAGCCTATTCACAACAGGGTTACTGAAAAGGCTGATAATACAATATTATGTAATAAAATACAATTAGATACCTAGTTAGATGGTTCTGCAGTCGGAAGTGAATTTGGGCTTAAGCCAATAAGCGAGCTCAGTTTTTAGTTTCTTCTGTACATTTCAGTGTCGGTTGTATCTTCTTCTCTACCTACGGTCTAAGCAGGCGGAACCGAATTGCTACTTTGATCGAGTGTTTTATGTTTAAATTGGAGTTTGTACGCTAGATTCATGGAGACACTTCCGCGATGAAATTTTTTATTTTTTTACTTGTAACTTCAGCAACGGCTTTTCTCTTGCGATTTGTCCTTTCTCTTGTTGTTTACTTAAGTATTTCCTGAGCTTTTTTTACTGCTTTTCCTTGCCTCTTTTAGGTTTATCTTTAATCAGTTGTAGGTTCGGGACGTATGTTATCTTTGTCATATCTCGTCCTTTTTAGCACTCACTTGGCACTTCGTAGCCTCTATGGTTTGGTGGATGTTTTTACTTGCAATTTATACAAGTCGGTATGGCTCGTATGTTTAGATCGCATTCTTTCGATATGTGTTTGCCGGTACATGCTATACACCGCGTTTTTGTGTCCAGCAGAGTTGCGCGTGATTAAAGCCTTGGCAGCGCTTACACTAGGGGATCAGCCTTGTACATTTGCGCAGCGCTTAAATTTTAACCATGATATCGAGGGCAGTGTTAATACTTTAAATTTATTTAATATTTGCTGTTATATCCAAAATAAACACGAAAAGGGAAAATCCACGCTTAACTAGAGTTTCTTCTTGCCTTAAAGTCTTCAGTCTCAATGTCATGCCTTACATCTTCTGGGGAGCACAAGGAATGAAGTTCTCTGCGAGGATACCTCGCTTCATTTTCTCTGCGATTGTCTTTTCTTTACTCGTATCAGGTGGTAGGAAGTTCGGTGTCGTATGGTGAGTGTTGATATCTAAAGCTCTTCGTCGCTGAAATGCGTACTCATGTTTCAACAATAGACGAGAAAACTCTAGTTAAAACATTCGTAGTACAAGGAACCAGTTGCATCTAAATGCTCGAGTGGAGTGTTTCCTATCCCAAAAAAAATTATTAAATGGCAAGGAACAGCTCGCATTAGAATGATACACTAAAGCGTTTATTTACTTTTACAGTAAACTATAGAAAGTATGAAATGTCGAGTAAAAAAAACTTGTCGAGTTCTGCGACGAACTAAAATGTTTTTAGGATCTAAAATAATTAGCTTCGAACTTCCCGTACCCTCAGTGTGGTACCTAGTGTTCTATGTAAGCACTGCTTTACAGCTCTGCAGAGCCTAATGTAACCTAGGCTTCTCTACGCCTGATATCACAGTTCGCCACTAAATTGTGTGACTGATGAATTAGCAAGGCAATGTTCACTCAGTCTAATCTATTGGTATATGGGCACTCTGAGGCTAAATATTGTGAAACGTGAGAATGTGGTTAAAGTGCACTTCCTCTGCACATACAAATACAAATACAAATTCTTGGCGCAACGGACCGTATGTGGTCCAGGGCCTAGCTTCTTGTGACCATTCGTGTTGTGCGTGTTATATTTTTCACACAAATGGAAGGGACCTACAGTTTAGAGCCATATCCGAAAGGCAAATTGAGAAGCTTTCTCTTGACAATTATTACTTTCGGACGTTAGTCAGACATTCGCGAGAGGTGGGACCGTGAAAAACTTTTTGGTGTTCTCTGGGATTCGAACCTCGAACCTCACGCTCAGCGATCCAACGCACTAACCACTTGAGCCACGGCGCCCACTGCACATATGTTTCATTATTTTGACCACATCAGAACGGTTACTCTGGGAAAATACTTCTTTAAATACTTCTGATAATCTATGGTGGAATCCGAATTGATCTATGCACTTTGGCGTCTCATCGAGGACTACTTTCTATTTGTCTATTTAACTATCTTTGATTCTTCATACTTACTTACTTAACGTGGGGCTACAATCCGGGTGGACTTAGGTCCCAATCACCAAGCCTCTCCAATCAGCTCGATCTTTAAATAGCTATAGTCCCTTATTTTACGTTGGCTGATGTCCCCCGCCATCCGTCGGGAATAAATTCATAGATTTCCCGGGCCGGAGCGTAGTTGTCCATACTCTCTACATGACTCAGCCACTTCAGTTGTTGAATTTTCGCGATTCTGGCTAAATAGCTATCGCTGTACAGCCCGTATATTCTTCTCCACTTACCGTCTATCAGCGTTGATATCGTTGTCTGACTACTTCAGAGTAGTATCTGTCTACGGTGACGTTCTATCCGAGACGTCGGTGTTGGTTGTCCTTTATTGGTCTTGTCCTCACTGGCCGTTAAACCTCGCGGCCTCTCTCACGAAAGCGCCACTGACACCAAGCTGCGTTCTCCTGATTTTGTCAATATGATCGGCGTTTGCGTAATTAGACGGACTTTTGAACGAGTGTGCCTCAGGTGTTGGTGCGTGAGTTTTGCACTATTCTTTCAAAAACGATGTTAGAAAAGCCGCATGCAGCGCGGCGCCTTGTCTGCACCCATTTTTGATATCAAAGGTCTCGATGAGTTCTTTACCGACCTTGATGGAGCAGTGTGCATTATCCATCGTCATCCTGCACAAACGGACGAGCTTGGCAGGGGTGTCTAAACTAGACGAACTCTTTATAACTCGTCTCTATAAACGCTGTCATACGGGGCATTGAAGTCGATCAAAAGGTGATGGTTATCGATTTGAAGCTCCTGGGTTACTTTTTCATAGCAGCATCAAGCCCTGGTCCTTCATAATACGTGAAATTTGTTTCAGGTCACCGAAAATAAGCGATCTCTTTGTTATATCAGTGAATGAAGATAAATTACCGCAATCGCACGTTTACTTATTTGAAATGTTTATGGCTTGCTCTGGTACTCGAACGCACCTTTTTTTTTTTAATAAAACGAAAATATAAAAAATCCTTGTAAAAAGTTCATTGCCAACGTCTAACTGCAAAACCGGCATAAATAAAGATACATAACTACACACTCACGTGATTTTTTTTCGGTCTAACGCCAGCAAGCATTAAAATAAACTCGACTGTGTCGTGAGTCACGTTAAGTTTGAATTATGACCTGCCCCTCGCTAAGTATTATAATATCTTTTAGATGAATTTACACACAACCTCCCGGACAACTTTATAAAAAAAATTTAAAGCTGTCCAATGACTAGCGTTTGATAAGATGTCATCATCTGGGAGAACAGGTACCTAATTAGCCACAAGTGCAGCATGCATGAAAAATTATGTCAAGACGGCTTGCAAGTTGTAGGCGATTATAGGTAATTAATGCTATTAAATTTCAGTAACATCGATCAACATCGATTTAGATGTTCATTGATTGATGTAGTGCGACTCACTGCGACTTCGATTCAAAAGGTCTATTAGTGCCTAAAGTGTCTGAGATATGTAGGTGCAGCGCTCGTTCATTGCATTGAATTACTTATTCGTAACAATTGCTGTAGGCAATGACTCAGATGTTGATAACCTTGCGTGGCGGAACTTTAAGGTGTTGTCTGCTCTAGTGTATTGGCATTTGCTGTTTAGATATTGTGTTAAGTATCTAATAAGATGCTGCAGCGGAGTAGCTGTACAGTTGGACACAATGGAATCTTATGTTGAACAGTGTATCAGAAAGTGAGGACTCTCTGTTGGTTTCTTTTTGAAGTGTATGTTATACCGATACTTGCAACACTATCGCACTTGAAATATGTCCTGTCAAAGCTCCGCAGTAAGAAATGAAACGCCTTTCGCTGAAAAATATTAAACAACTATTTCCAAAGTAAGTGCTGTGTTGTAGAAATTGAGCGAAATTTAAAAAAATGGATCGGAATGAAACCATTTAAGCGGCTGGTGTAGGAAAATTCAGTTTGTAAACTGGCATGTTTACGGATAACAAAAGCTGTGTGTTATGTACACTGCGTTTCAGTCGTTTAAGTGTACTCTTCTTCCAATAAACTTAGTACGATTTCTCCCTAACTTTGGATATTTAGGAATTACCTAATTAAGAAATTAATTGAGGATAGTATGGAGATGAAATTGCATGAAGAATTTTGAATCCAGTTAAAAAATGGGTAGTTTTATCTCACTTGACCAATTTGGGTCATAAAATCTAAACTTTTTCGTCTCATGGCGTTTCTGAATTCCAGTGTTTAAAGTATGGCATGGTTGTAATGACCATAAAGACGAATATGGAGCTTATGTGTCTAGTCTCATCCCCAGATATTTAGCCTTATTTGCACACGGTATTTGTACCGAGTTAATAAAAACGAGTAGATTGTTTATTTTCTTTTATATGAAGTTAACATGTGTCTATTTGGTGTAGGAACAACGCGGCAAAGTTTTGTCTAGTTCCAGATTGGAACGCGTTGGAGCTTTTTAGTTGATATTGTATCGTCTGCGAAAGTAGCTACCTCTAGGGATTTTCAATTTTATTGGTTAACCTATAAACCTGTGCAAGTGTGGTATGCTTGATACTGAACCCGATTTGATGGTATAAGGCGTCTTTCTTCAAAGCTTCGCTGCTTTGGCAACTTTCCTCCTTAGGGGAATATTTTTCCATAGTTTTGTTGTTAGTTAATCTGGACACACCTTCTAATTTCATTAGTCGGTCGGTTATTGTAAAAATTACCCATGAGTGATCTGAGGAGAGATCAGAGCTTACCTTTACTTTCACAAAATTTGTAGACACTCCTTTTTTAACTAACTAAGAAGTCTATTAGGTACGTTGGTTTTGCTGCCAAAAGTGGTGCTTTTCCCGCAATCTGGAACCCTGGCCACGACAGCTATTTGAATAAAATTATTTTCCATAAATGAGAAGAAGATGTATTCTTTTCAATGTGTAGTTTTTCAAAAGAAACCAAACGATGGCCCACACTTTACTTCGTTTTATTCTAGTTTATATAAACACCTATTCGTGTTGTTTCTAATTCTTTGCTAGTTAAGGAGCCTTGATTACTCGCCTTGCTTATGATATCTAAGGGTATCTACATACATATGTAGTCACACCAAACCCAATATGGTGCAAGATAGTTCTGCGGTGCCGTGACATAACGCCAAGTGACATAAAGGCCAAATTTTGAAATCTTGAAATTTTGTCTATGACACTTTTGGAAAGCGACATAAGGGCAAATTTGTTCATTTGGCCTTATGACACTTTCAAAAAGCGACATAAGGCCAATATTTTTTGAGACATAACACCAACTGTGGTTTCTTATTTTTGCAATAACAAAATCAGTTTTTACCGATCGATTTATGATTTTGAGTCGGACAGAAGTTCATAATTTCATTATGGTCTTATGTCCCGTCCCATCCGGACATAAGTCCACAGTTTGTTGGGCCTAAAATGGGACACATTTTTCAGAATGTAAAATGTCAGAATGTGCTAGCATGCTAGAATTTGGCCTTATGTTACGGCACCTAGTTCTGCCTCACTTGTTGAATATTTTTTAGGAGTTACCATAAAGTAAAGATTTCATTAAAAAACTTTCATCAATTTCTTATATGCATGCTTCTTATCAAGTCATGTCCTGTGGTAGGGCTATTCTTGAGGATTGGCGTACAGTTACTAACAATCCGACAAATGATAAACAAAGCCGTATTAAGGGAGATAAACTAGCAGTTAGTCGTAATCCAATCCAATCGAGTTCTCGAAGGCGGACTCGGCGAAATGATTTCTTAGTTAGCTCGCGGTATTTCCAAAGGAACATGGAGGTCTCTCGATCAATCAACCGTTAATCAGGTTGATCATATTGCGATTGCAGCACTGCACTCTTTTAGTATGATGGATGTCCAAAGATTTCGAGGAGCCAAGACTAACTCAGGCTACATTGTTGTAGTCATAGTAATCATGTGAATATCCCGGACCACAAAAAATTAAGAGAAACTGTGAAGAAGTTTGACGTGGTATGGCTACAATCACAGGAGATCGCTAATATTTTTTTTTTTAATTTCTCTTTTTTTCGATGTACTTTCATTTCTATGCCGCTAGCAGCAAGTACTGAAGACCAATGTCAACACTGCTAAGCAACTATCAGGAAGGCAATCTCTGAGATGGTGGATTTCGTGGTTCGATAAAGAATGCCGGCAAGCATATTCAGCAAAACAATAAACATGAACCATTCATTCTGGACGATAATAACCTATTTTTCTGTTCTACTAATTCAGAGAATAAATATTTTACATCTATCAGTAAGTGGAGCTTCCCATCCGCAGTCGAGAGCTATTGGCTAATTTGTCTGCTCTGCAGTTACCTAGAATAACCAATGACCAGAAATCCAGGAAATAGTGAGAAATCAGTTGTCCAATACATATCCCGTTCAAGTACGCCCGCCATTGCTTTACAAATTTCGGTCTCATTATTGGAGATTCGAGTACTGCTTGACTGCCGATGTAATTGACGATGGTCGCATTGGATACAGACTTCATCAACTGCTAACCAAATAGTCAATGACCTTCGCTTGGAATGTATTAAGTTTAAGTGGTCCAAATTGTTTCAAAACACATATATACATACACGACAGTTACGATGACAACTGCCATTCCACTATTATTGATGTAAATAACGTTTTTAAGCCCTACAATTTTAGGACACGAGCAATAGTGGCCGTATGTATGTATATGCATAATAATCAATAAGCATAATAATCAATAATCAAATAATCAAGAGGTTTGAAATCGCATGATCTTAGAGTCCAAATTTCTATAGAGTTGTCGTTTTCCAATAACCATTTAAACATTAATGTACCCCTTTTAATAAAATAAAAATTAAAATACGTGGGAAATGCTGCTGACCCGGCGGCGCTGCGGTGACAAAAAAACTGCTATCAACGCAAAAATGATGAAGTGTTTCCCGCGGTGTCCGTTTGCGGTCATATGTATCCGATTGTACATGGAGCATCGCCATTTCAATGTCTACATTTTGCTCAAAGGCAACCACAGATCCCAATTTCGGAAGATGCTTATATATATTTCCATGTACTGTTATTTATTTCTAGCAGTACGAACACAAACGAGTACAGATAAACTGCTTTTGAAATATCAGCATTTCGAGTTCTCTATCGATTGGACCCGTAACTTAAAACTTACTCAAAGAATTCAAACAACCATCAAAATTAAGCAAAACATATGAACTATTTTAATATTAATTTATTGTATGTATTAACTCTTATTAGTCATGAGGGAAAATAGCCGAGTTCGTTATGGGCTTAGCGGAATCTCTTTCAATTCGTACATAGCCATTCTCACCCCAAGTAGTTCCAAAGGAGTTCTGTATTAACCAGTAATCCTTTCCTGTGGTAATATCAGTACCAAAACCCACAACTGTCATATAATGGGAGGCTTCCTGTATTGGTGCTGGTTGAGTAAAAATACCCAGCTTGTAATGCATAAACCCAAATGATGCAGGATTGACTTTAATCACTACTGGAGCTATATAATTTACGACCTTTTTAAGAGTAGTATCATCTCCTTTTGCAATGTTTGAGTATGATGCCAACGTTTTTCCAGCTTGACTGTTTGGCAAAATGCACATTCCTTGGCCAGCATTGGACAAAGGGTATTGAGCCAATGGATATATCCTTTGTAGGTACATAGTCAAATAATCGAATGCTGTCTGTGACACCTGATTGGTACATGCTTTGGTTGAGCCAGCGCAATCAATTAAATTCTGTGGTGATAAAATTGGTGCGTTCAGGTTACCAGTGATGAGAGCATCGTAGATCTGTATAGCTGAAGCGGCTGCATGTGCCCAACCGCTATTGCAAAAAATTCGCTGATCCAGAACTGCACTTACAAAGCCGAGCGACGCATATGAAAATGATGTTTGTGTGGTAACATTCGGCACTTTAAACGGGACTCCATGGGATGCAATTTCTGTAGTTGGTGGGAATAACGCTGCAATTTCCGTAAATCGCAAGTCAGAATATTGGTTTATACCGAGATTATACGACTCAAAACCAAGGGCGAAACGGTAATTATGAGCTGAAATTTGTTCTTTATTAACGCCATAGTAATAGCGTGCATTACTTTCAGCAGTTGGGTTAGGATATACTTTCGCATACATTGACTGGAAATTAAATTGCAAATAAAGAAAATCAGCATAAATTTTAATTCATTTTATTATACTAACCTTATAATAATTCCACTCGCTCTCTGATACATCGTTAGGTGTGCAAGCTATGACAGCAGCAGGCAGTAAAATTGCAAGCAGAAACGGCGACATAGCAGTCAGCAAAATTACTTCACTCAACGAATTTGATGAGACTTATGTCATTTTCAACCCTTCGCTCGTTTTTAAATTTTCATGAAAGATTTTTCTATCTAATCTACAAATATGAGGTCATATAAATTTTAACATTCGGTAAACACTAGAAATCTAGTGAGTGAGATACGGTTTTTATATGAAATAAAATAAAGTGCACAGTTTGGTCGCAGGCAATTGCTCCTGTAGGCGGACCCACATTCACTCGATTCCCAAAAGGAAATAAATGCTTGCAACAATAGTCATTATTGCTGATATATTAAATTATCTGGAGGGGACAAGGACCGACGAGTGTAAGCCACATATTGATAGTACTTATCAAAATAATTGGAGCGGGTAGGAGTCTGGCATAAAACCCAATAAAGAAATAGTAATTAAAACATTTTCTTCTAGACAGATCCATTCACATCGTAACCTTTCCATGAAATCACTGTAAATGTTGGAGTACCTCATTGATCTATAATTTCAGCACCTCTATTTCCAGTTTTTTTTTTTTTTTGTTGAAAGTGTTGCCGAAATTGGTGACTCGATCCCGTTTATATGTACCATTTGTTAAACATGTTAGTGAAGTTAATTCTGTCTTCAAATTTGAAAGTGTTTCGCGTGAAGGGATCCAAGTTGTCCTTAAATTAATGAAGAACAAAACAGACTTTATGCGTATGACCTCATAAGGATTTTTGGATAACGATATATTTGCGCCGCCATTGCTAACTATAATTAGCTCATCCTTAATTTCGTCTAAAGTTCCAAATTCATGAAAGAAATCTGTAGTTACGCCAACTGAAAAAATGGCAAATACGAAATTGTGTGAAACCGATCGGCCTATTAACTCTATGCCGCTGTGTGAAAAAATAGTTTTTAAACAACTTTGTGACTACTTCGAAAAAAATAACCTAATGGTTGATGCAGTCTGGTTTTAGGAGAAGGCACTCGTGCGAAAGTGCAGTGAACTTAGTTATAGCAAACTAGAAGGAAGATGAAAAAAACGTGTGTATTTGTGTTTTCTTAGACTTAAAACGTGAAAAAATATGGTGTTAAAAGCAGTGAACTCAAATGGTTTCATTCCTACCTGACAAGTAGAACGCAAGTTGTAAAAGTAAACGGTGAAACCTCGGTTGAAAAAGAAGTCGCACTGGGGGTACCACAGGGCTCGGTATTAGGAACGCTTCTATTCCTAATTTACATTAACGACATGCATTATTGCATTGCTGTAAAAAATGGATGGTTTTTATTAGGAGGATTAGGAGAGATTTCTGCATTAAATGCAATAAAGATTTTCAATGTGATAGTTAGGCCACACTTCGAGTATTGTTCAACTGTTCTTTTTCTATGTAATACAATGATAAAAAGGCTACAACTGCTACAAAATAAAGCTATGTGGTGTATTTTAAAGTGCAATATATACATATATGTCTATTAATGTGGTGTTAAACACGTTGAAATGGTTTTCTATTAACCTTCCTATACCCGCGCATTGGTCTGTGAGACCGACAAATTACGCTTTGGGAAAAATTTTACTAACGGTGCAATTTAGCGCAGTGTACCTTATTTGTTAAATACTATAACTAATATAAACTTGTTTTATTTCATTAACAATATATCAATAACAAATTTCATAAAAATATTCGAAGTAGAAGAAAAACTACGGGCTCTTGAATTTCGGTCCCAGAGACCGTGCGCGGGTATACGTGTTATTTTTTTTCACGCGGGTATAGGAAGGTTAAGCAAGGAATTGTAATGAAGGTCTTAGTTTTTGGGTATAAGATTAAATATAATTTAATGCCAAAGTATCTATCGAAATATGTAGTATATGTTAGAGAAGTACAACCATATTCATTAAGAAATATGCATGACATAAGACTGCCAAATTTATTAAGTGCTGGGTCACAAAATTCACTAATGTATAAAGGGTTTAAATTAACTAAAATTAATTAAGTTTTAAAGTATTTAAAAAAGCAGCCATTGAATTTGCAAGACAAGCATATTAAAAGAAAAATTGTAAATTTGTATGCAACAATATAATTATAATAACATGTAATACAATTGTAAATTGAATATGAATGGCTTTCAAAGCCAATTGACAAACTGTCTGTCTATCTATCTAGTTCATATCAATGAATTACTTGAATCGACATAAAGGGTAGATCAGTTTTTTTTTTGTAAATGCTATTACTTAAATTTGTAGATTTAATTGATTTTCATTGATAATGGTCCCTCTTCTTAACCCAATTTTGCAGTACATTGCCGATTATTTGAAACTATTTCGCGAATAGCTCGTTGGATATTTTCCTTAAGTGCAACAATTGTTTGTGGATATTTGGAGTAACAGAGGTAGTTAGTTCTCAATAATAAAAAAGGTTAGCGATTACAAAACGCAGCTGTGTCGTAACCAAGCAAGGTGGCCAAGGGCTGATAAAACGCTTAACTAACTTAGTGTGTAATAGATCAATTGCTTGACTTCTGTTACGGTTCGCTGCGCCAAATTGCTGAAACCAAACTCCATCCAAGTCTAAGTGGCTCAATTCCGGTCACAAAGAAGTAGCTATAAGGACTTTGCGGCGCAGATGGTTATGCCTACACCAAACAGTCACTCCTTGGGAATGTTTTTGCTTCTTTACAACAACGTATGAATGTTTGGAACCTACAATTTTACTTGATGACATTTCCATTTTGCGCTTCATCCAAAATATTGATTTTTTGACCAAAATATTTTCATCACTTACAACGAATTTGGCCAGTAGGCGAAAAACTTTGTACCTAATGAAGTGTACGACCGTTACCGACGGACTTACTTGCTTACTTATATTGTTGTAGCGTTGCATTGCTATTTAGCTGAAGGAGGGATTGGCACGAGTTATTTTTCGTTGAATCTCAGCGCGGGTATCATGTTCGAGTCGAAAGCGGATCCTGGGTACCTAGTGCCTAACTGCATCAAAATTGTATCTGAGAGAATAACGAACTGTCCGAGATGTTGGTACAGTATAACTTCGCTTGTCCGGACACAAAAAGTTTTGACTCTGTCCGGACTAGTGAAATGTCCGGACTAGAGAAGGGATAAGTAAATGAAATTAATTGGACATTGTTTTCATATGGTGTTTTATTTTTTTTTAAATTAATTATTGTTAACTAATAGAAAATGAACTAAAAATAGTGCAAACATAAATTCAATTCGAAATAATGCACGTTTTCTGAATAAAAAATATTTAGGTTAAGGATATCTAAAGGGTACGATTGAATTGCTTTATCTCAAAGCATCTTTCCAGCTATATCCTTCAATTGAATTTTGATTGAATGATATTTTGGTCAGAAAAGTCGTAGGAGAACTTATTTTGACCAATAGCCCATTCATTTATTTCACTTGCAACTTCACTTGCGTTGCCATTAGGATTGAGGATACTAATTATTTCATGAAGTCTATTTAAATCAGCACGCACAGGAATAGATTGTAATGATTGTCGTGGCTCTGCAAGTGGTATTGAGTCTTCATCATCCCATTATAATGATAATTCTGGCCATAGCGTTGTCCAACTCCTTTTTATATCTCTTTCCCCAATACCTCTTCAAGCTGATTTTAAAAAGAAGACAGCATTTCGCCAATTTAACTTTTTTTAGACTTCTGTTATACATATTTTCATTATCCTTCAGTAGAACATGGGTCAACGACATCTTTCTATACGCCACCTTTATGATTTGAATTAAATTTTTATCCGTGGGCACACAACTACGAACCTTAGAGCAAGACAGAACATAAACAATAAAACATACTCCAACTGTGTCTAGACTCCAGATGACTAGACAATTAAAGATTTTCTCACATAAACTACGTACGTATTACGTTGCTACGTCCGGGCTGTAGCGGTAAATTTTTCAAAATATTCGAAACATAAACGTGTCCGGATTACTGACGAGTGTCCGGACTAGAGAGGCTATTAGGTTTATTAGGTTTTCTACTTTTTCAACAGTATGTGTGTACTTTGTTTTGCCCTCGCTCACTGTTAAACCTGTCTTTCCCGCTTTCGAGTCAATACACACATAGGCGCCGGTGACATCCCGCCGCTGTGAGAAATTGTACGAACATTTGAATAATTGTGTCCCTGGTGTTGGCGTGTCATTTTTGCAATTCTTTGAAAAATGGTGTTGAAGAAATCGCAGCAGAGCACGTCACCTTGTCTAAATTTTTCTTTTTGTTATCGAAGGTCTCTGCAGGCTTTTAGTAGTTGCTTGATTGTACGATGTCGGTTAAGGGGCTTAACATTACATATACAGGTCCGATTATAGCTATCTTAGTTTTGTTTCAAGAGTTGTTAACAGTAATATAATCGTTATTTGTGGTCGTTCCACATTAGCAAATTTTTATATGGTAAGGCAGTTTTCCCAATGGCACAACCCCAACCTATAGAGTCAGAGTCTTGATTCATCGCCTATGACATATATGTATATACTGGATTTCAGTGTGCCGAAATATGTATGTACATAGTTCGTATATTATGTTCATCACGTTGTTCGAGTTAATTGGAACTGTAAACGCCACCGATGGCTCGATCAGGAAAATTTTTTCGCCCCCGCCTGTATCCAAGTAAGGGTGCCTTAGTGTAAAAATCCCTTTCCCGTCTCATATAATGCTGCAAAAACATTACAATGGGATCATAATCCAATCATCAGTTAATATACTACCCATCCCGGGTTCACCGCGTTGATGTGAATATATCTGCCACAAATACACAAATACAAATACACACAAATTAATTGCTTAATGTTTTATTATTAATCTAGTACCTAGAGCTTATACACATTAATTCTATATGAAGCCAAAAGCCCTGGTAGCTAGTGCTTACTATATTATCATTGTAATTTAACTATATGTTAATAAAGTTATAAATAAATAAATAATTCTATATGATATGTGGGTGTTCTTTTTTCATTCCCTTTCTTTCTAACATTTCCATGGTTACTCCGTGCTTAAAAATTAAATCATCATGAGTCATCCCGAAATTAAGTGGATTTACGATAGGTTTGACAAGCTGTTCCATTTTTTATTTTTTTTTGAATAACCCTTGCTCATGTGGCAGACACTGCGACCTAAAAGATACATTGTATCATAAGGGTAAAAAATAATCTACGAGACGTACTACCTCCCTAATGAAGTATAGTATGTCCTTAGTAGCAGAAATTCTCAATTCCGCTGGCGAACATATTTCTTAGTAGAAAATACGTCTCCTTAACCAATTTTTTTTTTCGGGGGTAGATGAAAATCTTCCATAGACACTATGAGCATAGCAAGTGCGTGCTCGTAGTATAGTCAGATTCTTACTGACTAAAAACACCACCCTTCGATATAAATTTGTTATATATTGCAACTAAGTAAATACTTATCACGCAATTTTTATATCACGAAATAAAAGCGTTTGGCAGGCTACTTTCCACTGAATCCTTATATCGCCAAGTATAAAGGTTTCGTCCTTTATATTCGGCGCAATGGATTTCCCTGCTAGTTCCTGCTAGCTACGCAGTTTAAATGCGGTGACTCACTATCACGCTAAGTCCAAAGGTTTGGTTTTTTGTAGACGGCGCAGTTAATTTCTGTCATCCAAAATTCGAAAGACTGTATTATTTACGTGACTTTTTAGTCGCGTAATTTTAGCTTTCGTCTTCAATTGTTTTAATGCCGAGATCTCTGTGTATATCTCTGTTTCTGATATACCACGACGCATTAACAATTCCTCTTAGCTTTTTATTTTCAAAAGTTTGTAAAATATTAATATTACTTATTTTGGTACAAGAGTTGTATACCATATGTCCAGACTGGCTTTAGCACTTGCTTGTATAAAAGCAGTTTATTTCCTATATTAAGTTTGGAATACTTTCCATGTAACCAATACATTTCTTTGTATTTGTTTTCTAGCTCTTTGCATTTTTTCTTTACATGCGACTTCCATTTCAGTTTTGCATCGAGTGTCATTCCAAGATACTTAGCCTCGTTTGCAAACGGAATTCGAACCGAGTTTGAAAAGATCAGCAAATTATTTATTTTTTTGTAAGTAAAATTTACATGAACAGATTTGGTTTCATTCAGTGCGATTCGCCAAATCTTTGTCCATTCATTTACTCTATCCAATGCTTCTAGCAATTTTTCCGTAGTCTCTTCGACCATTTTGCCTACTGCCAAGATAGCAGTGTCGTCGGCAAATGTAGCTAGCACAGTGCCATCTACTTGCGGTATATCATGAGTAACCAATGTGATGTTGGCAATAATAGCAGAGAATGTGTTCGGATGATTTCTCCTCCTCCGAGCAGAACTTACATTCCGTGTCTGGGCTCAGATTTAGTTTGTTAAGGTGGTATCTCAGGCCACAATGTCCCGAGAGAAAGCCCACTAGCTTTCTGATGCTATCCTTATTAAGGCTTAGTACATCCTTGAGTAAGGCATGATTAGTAGTTTGTATTGTCTCACCCCTGGTACATTTTCCCGGTGGTCCAGACGAAGCTTGAGTTCCCAATTACTAATCAGCGCTGTGGCGGAAGACCAGTTGATGCCACAGTAATGTTCAGGTTCTATGAACGCAGTTTCTGAGCCAGTTCTAGCTAGTTCATCCGCAAGTTCATTGCCTGCAATCCCTTGATGACCAGGGACCCATCCAAGTTTTACCTTGTTGTGTCTTGCCAGGGACTGTAGTGCATCGTAGCAGCATTGGAGTCCATTAAATTGGACGACAGCGCTTTGAGTGCTGCCTGACTATCTGAAAATACATACATTCTAACGCCCTTAATACCCTTACTAAGGTTTATCCTAGCGCAAATCTCAATGGCATGGAGTTCAGCATGAAAAACCGTGGGACACATTCCCATAGGTAGCGAGACCCTGGTGTTGGGTCCAAAGACACCAGCTCCAACTCCAGATTCCATTTTTAATCCATTTGTGAACCAGACCAGACCTCTAAGGTCTAATGTCGGAACACCATTGGACCAATCTGCTCAGTCTAATATTTCTACCTCAAATAACCTACCGAAACAGTACTCCTTGAAGCTGTTCCATTTAATTTTGATGGTAATCGCATACATCCGCCAGAACTTTCCAGTTTATATTGGACCTAAAATATAAGGGAAAGTCAGGTCAAGGTCATTACCTCCTGTTATCTTAGTTCAACATAACATTGTTAATGGCTTAGTCAGGCAATAGTATAGATTTCAGGTTATGCATTTGCTGCTGGCATTGGAGGGGGTAGCAGTACTGCATCATAATGGACATATGCTCAGGGGAATTGCATTACAATTCATTTTCCAACCTGAGGTTAATACTCGATTTAAAAATTATACTTAAAAACAATTGAACGAATATGTTTGTATACAGATCGCTTAAGTCTGTATTGATATATCCTCAAATGCCTTTGTGTAATAAACAATCGCTTGTGTCTTAAGTTCAGACTATCGGCAGGCTATTTATAACTACAAGATCTCAAAACAATTCTTTTTTTATTTTTATTACTTGATCTCCTCCTATCGTTCTTTGAAATTTTAAACAAAACTTTTATTCTCGTTGTAGGTTTTCATTTCTTTATTGTTCTCATACATGTGCATATATGTATATATTAACCCGTTTTTAAGTGCCGAACAATCTTCAAGTAATAAAATGATGCGATTTTGTTATCTCATCAAAAACAAAACTACCTTGTTTTCTCATAACATTGTACTTTGTTCATAAACAACACCAGAAAAAAATCTGCTTATGCATACTTTTTTCTCTTACAAATTTGTTAACATAAATATTTTACGTAATCGAGGCAAATACGTTCTCTTATGAAGATCAATCTTTTATCTAATTAGCCCCATTTGCATCTTTCTCCAAATTGTTATCACTAAACAAGAGCCCACCTTCGAATGAATTCAAAACAAAGTAAAAAAAATGTTTCACAAAAAGTAAAGCATCTCATGGATACTTAAATAAATAAAACAAAGTATCTACATGCTCGTAAGTCCCATTTAGTGAAGGAAGTTTAGGTGTTATGCAAATTCCCACTGACACTGAGAATTCTTTGCCAAAACCAATCGAATACATGGAGAATGGCGGCCGTCGCACACCTTTCTATTCCGAGATCGTCGGGCCTAAATGTGGGTCCAGCCAAACAACCACCAACCGACTAGAAACACACAAAACAGCACACCCCAGATCGACTACGTACGAGTTCGACAGATTTTCCAAAGAGCTCAGTACTATGTACTCCACTCAGTTTATTCTGATCAGTGATCGTGTAAGGTTCAGTAGCAGTTAAGATACAAAACACACCGTACAAACTCCTTGATTTCGGATTCAAAATAAATTAAAAAAAAAAAGCGATTGCATACGAAATTTCATTCCGTCTCTGGTTAAGAATTTCAAATATTTATTCAATATTCTCGCGGTAATATTCTCAAGTGATCACTTTAAGTGCATTAACTGTTTATACATATTCTGTGCATGATTACAAAAACTAAATTTAGGTGAATAAAATTTTATATATTTAATGAGAACTTGTTAGTGAGAGTGGTTGGTGCAATTTTAAGTGCAATAATTATTCAAAGCCAGCTAATATGAAGGAGGAGGATCTGGTACTTGCCCGTGCAATGGTTGCTGAGTCGAGGGAAACATCTCCAGGAGCATCACCGGCACCAATACGCAGAACTAGAGTTACCGAGTTGATCGATAAGACTAAACAATTTCGGTAGGTTTGTATTTTTTTTTTGTTTATATATTGGAGATGGGAACGACGTACATATTTGCATATTTTTTTCTTGAATTGTCAATGAGACTAGGCCGTGAGTATTTTTGGAAGACCTTTTAGGGCTGCGCATTATATAAGTTGTTAAATGTAAATATAAATAATACAAACATCTGCAAAATTATGAATGAGTATGACGACGTTAAGAGGTGTGTACTGCGTTCTTTTTTTTTTTTGTGACTTATTTCGAAGAAAGTTCTATTTTTGGTTGGGAAGTTTCCTTTTTTAGAAGCATTATTCCCCGTATTTGGTAATCTATTCTTCGTTTGCAGCATAAACACAAAAAAAAAGGTATTTCATGAATTTACTGCCATAAATCCTTATATAGCAGTAATGAAACTCATAAATTCCATGTCTTGTTGAGGGTCAGTAATTGATACTTGTCATGATGATATTTTGATTTGTAATTGATATTTTTCTAGATGTACGACTATTTGCTCGTTGGATATTGTTAGAGATCAATGGCACATCGAAGCCATAATTTTTTACTCTTTTGGCATGGCACAGTGTTTTACGTGAATGGATTGCGAGGTATTTCCCCAAGGTGCTGTCAAAGTTGTCAGTGCAAGCTGTAAGAGTGTTTTTAGATTTTTGACTGATCATAAATTGATTGCATTGAAAGCTGAATTTTTGTTGCCATTGAAAAAGGAAAACAAAAACAATTTGCAGTCCTTGTTAGTTATTTATGGAGTTAATTTGAAGTTGTAGGTTAGAAATATGTACATATGCTGTGTATGACAGCCACCGTAAAAAAAAATAACAAAAGACAATTTTTAACTTCTCAACATTTATTAAGGGGAAAATTGTACATATGAATATATGTATGCTTTTCGTTGTTAGAATCGAACTGACTCTTTTATATGCAGTTATGCAGTAAAACAGCTAGTATAAAAGATATACAAAGAATAGTTTGTATGTTAACGATAAGTGTTGTCACTATAGTATTTTCTAACAGCTGATATGCTGTGAAAAGCACTATGGTTCAAATTTTTATTAAAGTAAAAATCTAATATCCTATCAGTGATTTATTAAAACTGTAAAACTTTCCGATTAAATATCTATTACTGTGTGCAGGGATGGAAATTGAAGGGATATTTTTTACATGTTACAAAGAGCAGTGTTCAGTGCGAATGGTTTGCTCTTTTTTTTATGAATTGTATTTTCTATGGAGGACGGCATTTTGTAATACTTGTCCCCATAAGAGCGCCGGATTTAAAATTCGCTTAATTTTTCTTTTTTTAACAGTTCATGTCTAACATTTGTCAATGCGGTAATAAATATGGACCTTTGCCCGAAACAGCAATGCATAATTATTGTTAAAGATCAAACTCATTATAAAAGTAGGGAAACTTTTGCAAGCTTCGGTAAATTCTCGGTCGAAATAATGTTCCAAATGAATAATTAACTGGTATGATTGCGATTGTCCTCGTACCAGATGTTTAAAAGAAAAAGTAAATACAATTAGAAAAAGTGTTACTGAAACGCAATTCTTCATCTTTTACAAGAACTAGAGGTTTCAAGAAGCACTTTACAGCAAATTCTTACAAGAGATCTAAATCTGCAAGCTTGCACCCATCCAACTGACAGAACGACTTCTTTCATTCTAAATCCTACGCTCATATTAGGAACTCTTTTGATGGATAGATATAACCTAAAAATCTTGACTTCCCTTACTGTACCGTACAGATACGTACCACAGTAAAAGGAGTTCTCTTGGAGTGAGTCAACCATGGAGATGCGACTATATTAAAGAATGATGAAGGACTGGGAATGAAATACAATTCCAAGGAATAAAATATTGTTCACAGCCACGGATTTCATCATTTCCCCTCATGACTTCAACACAAAAATTTCAATTCTCTTCCCAAGCATTGATAAATGGGAAAAATAGAGTAGTAAACGTTTACGAAATCACGATGTACATATACATACCTATAGACAGAGTTGCCGTTTTAAAATTGTCCTTCCAGTCAGATTTGACTGAAAAAAACAGTCAAAACACAAATCCAACTAATAGCGCATTGCAAAAAAATTATAAATAAACTTTATTCGAAACAAAAATAACACAGAATTCATTTTCTTTCACGTATACACATTAAAGTGAAGTTTAGTTTAGGACCTAAATAATCCTTGAAAGTATTTTTTTATATATTTATATGTAACTTTATATGTATATTAATGTCTCTGAGTGCTTCAATTGTCTCATCATCATTTGCATCTGTGTCATATATGCACCTACTGGATTGCTGCTTTCGTAAGCAATATTGGTACGAAAGTTGAAGCAGCATTCGCTAAATCTCAACTGGTTTCTTATTATCAAAGTCGAATTCGTCAAATGCTGGCTCGTCCAATTTTGTAACTTTGTTTTTACGATATTTAGGTGACTAAATATTCTTTGTACTTCTGCATTAGATAAAGGGAGCACTAGTATTGAAATGGCAAATTTTGCGAGATCATAGTACGGGGTCTCTTTCACAGCATCTTTGTGGTTGAAAACTTCACACCAGAATGACTTTGTAATTGAAATATTCCTCCAGCTCGTGAGCATAAGGTTATCCCACTGCGATTTTATTTTTAGAGATTGCTCTGCATTCATACTAAACTCTTGTAATAGTAGAGTCAACGAGCTTCTGGTTACACGTAAGCATCTGTCCACCAATTTTTCCTCACAGTCATACCCTAGATGTGGTCTGAGTTGAAGTCCTGCAGTTCGGAGATCAATGAAGATATCGTCTATGTTATCACCTGGGTTTACTTTTAATGTACATTTTAGCTAGGGCTTCATTAAATATTCCAAATCACTTAGAATTTTTACAAAATGCGTTTTTTCGGATTTTGTTTTATGACAACACTACTGCGAAGGCATAACACTGGCAGTAGGTTCGTCATATGGCTGGAGAAATTGTTCGCTCTGTTGATGATTGATATGCTCATGACATCAGGTGGACCGGGAAAAAAATACTGTGAATCAGAAACGAACGCGAAACAAATAAATGACAACAAACAATCTCCCCAGTTATCTGGACACCACCCCTTGAGCTAATGTGTGAAACCTAATACACCTGAGTTTCAATCCACTACACCAATCTCTTTCTCTCTCTTTCTATCTTCCTTTCAACGCCCGCACTGTGTATAAACATTAAAAGGGTATTCATATCCCCTTGAGTGCGGGTAAATTATAAAAAGAGAAGCATTTATTTATCCTTTGTACTTCTACCAATATACAAAGGTTGAAAAAAACACAAATAGGCGTTTGTGAACATATGTGCTAAATTGGTTACTTTAAAGCAATTTTTTTTGCTCTTAGCTGAGGTGAAATAAGCTAGCAACTTTAAATACTGCGTCTTTATTCTTGTCACAGCAGATTCCATCGACAGCCAGCGCGTGGTGCAATATTGAGTTATTTTTAGAGGGTTATGTCCATCGTTTAACTTTCAAAAGCAGTAAAAAAAAATTATGTCCAGCTGGCTTTAAAAAATCTCCCAGCTAAATTCATATTCATATATCAGATCTGACTGGAAAGCAGTCAACACGGAAGAAGTGCCTACAGATCCTATACGGGCACCGGTACAGAAGCAGGTTTCTACATATTTGGAAATAATACAAATCTAGAATACTTTAAGTGTACCCGATTCCTACAGCATTTTCCAAGCGGAGATACTAGCCATAGACAAAGCAGCAAGATACATATACAATAACAAGTACAAATACTTGGCGCAACGGACCGTATGTGATCCAGGGCCTAGCTTCTCGTGACCATTCGTGGTGTGCGTGTTATATTTTTCATATAAATGGAAGGGACCTACAGTTTAGAGCCATATCCGAAAGGTAAATTGAGAAGCTTTCTCTTGACAGTTATTACTCTCGGACGTTTGTCAGACATTCGCAACAGGTGGGACCGTGAAAAAACTTTTTGGTGTTTCTGGAATTCGTGCGTCTAACCTCTCGCTCAGCGAACCAACACACTAACCACTTGAGCCACGGCGCCCACGATACATATACGATAGCAAAATTCCAATCTCGGACATGCACAACTATCTTTGTTGACAGTCAAGTCGTTTAAAAATCAATCATCAATCAAGCAAGTGGAACAAAAGGCGAATGTGCTAGCATTATTCGAGCGATGAACGCAAATGAAGCAGACGCTTTGATACCACCTCCAATTGACTCACTGTATTGGATTATAAACGATACAACTAAAAAAGAGACCAACACCGCCTGGTTGTCAAAAGGAGATTGTAACACCACTCTGGCCCTACGGCCATGGGAATAATCACAGGCCACTGCACCATTAAAGCTCTGTAAATGAAATATAAAAACCGACGATATTTAAAGGAGCTGTGAAGACGAGTAAGAAACAGAATCAATGAAACATCTCTTATACTACTTTCCCACTCTTAAGGAACGATGACTTCGATCTTTGGGGACCAGGTTTTCGAAAAATGGCCGGAACTAACTGAAATACCCATCTTTTCAAATTCACCAGGAATACCAAATGGTTCAAATAATTAGAGTGGTGATAAGTTCACTCGATTGTTGTTTTAGGTTTGTTGTTTCATAATAATAATAAAATAATAATAAATAATAAAATAACAAGGAACTCAAACTGAATCCGAGTAAATATTATGCATATACATCACACACCCTTCTCTAACCTAACCTATTTCCCCTTCCCTGTCCTATAGGAAGTATGGAAACATCATCCGTATATATGTACCTTGAAGTAGACACTTGACCTATTGAGAGTATACAACAGAGAGTCAACCACCATGCACCATAGCAGTGGAGGCAGAACACCATCTTCAAGGTAGCCTCTGCTTACACCCGCAATAACAGCGCGGCCACAATCGCATCCACAACCAAAGTTCTGTTCATCAGCATTGCCTCAATTCGCAATACCATTGACTTATCTACCACGTGTCGCCTAGCAGAGTTATACATGCAGTCAAAGGTCGCATCGTCGAAAGCGCCTTGAAGATGAAGATGCCCACAGCGTATTCTTTCCTGGTCTACACCCTGCTGCAGCAAGGCTGGGTACACTCCATCGATACCAGGCGTTTTGAAAATATCAAAGATGTTCAGGATATCTGTTATCACGGCCCATGGAGTATACCAGTTATGCCGAGTTTTATGACTTTGGTTAAGCTCAACCTGTGTAATATAATCGGACAAGTAAGTTCGAAACATCTGGTGAGGATACTAGTCGGATCTTGAACAGTAACCGCATGCTTTCGTTTCGTTTGGCTTAGGAAGAGTTTTGACAGATTCGTTTAGCTCTTCTTTACAGCCTATCTATAGGTAATTAGTTTTACCTATTCCTCCTCTTCTTCAAACTGATAGCTTCGCATTTGATTTGGAAAGCGATGTACGTATGATCTGACAAGGACACATTCGGCAGAATTCTCCAGTTAGTAATCGACTTAAAGTACCAATTCGATAACGTGAAGGCAGTTACCTCTCTTCTTCTTCCCGTAATAGAAGCTGGTTTGAGAGCCAAAATTGTTAATAATCATATCTGATGATTGTATGAAATCTAGGAGATGGCTTCCTAGTACATATATTAAATTTGCTTTTTCCCCAAACTGTGCTTTAAGCATTAACATCGCAACATATGTATAATTAATCTCATTTATCTAATACTACAATACTCTATTCAACAGCAAGTCCTGACAACAAAACAGTTCAAGTTTGGTCACTGAGAGAGTGTTTGGTACAATAAGACAAGCTCAGGGTCCTTCAGATCCCTCATCACAGAGCACTTTAACACTCCGCAAACCTCGCTACGCTTGCTAAATTTAAAGTACGACAGTACGACAAAAAAAGTGGTAGTAAGTAAAGCTAAGTAAGTTAAAGCTTATAAAGAAAATGCTAACTTATGAAAAAGCGAAATTATAATTGCGAAATAATGAATGCAGGATATTTTAAGATCAAATAATTGCAAGCCTAAATAAGAATTTGCCGAATAAAAACTGCGAAGAAACAAAATGTGAGTTGTTGATGCTAAATAACAAATTGCGAAATTATTTCAGCGAAAGAAAAAAAAAACAGCAAATTTAAGCATATCCGTTTTTCATTCTCTTCTTTCCCGTCCTATAGCTGTGATGTCTGATTTAATTTAGACCCTATCCCTATGTTAGTTGTTCGGCTAGACGAGGTCGATTTAATATTTGATGTAAAATGTAAAGGATACGATATCCTTTCATGTGATACGATATCCTGAGGCTTACATTATAGCCGATATCCTGAGGCTTACATTATAGCCTCAGCTTTCTCATACATCTTTCACCGTTGATACGATATTTTAGACCTTCTCTATATTTTCATCTGTGGTGGATGAACTTCTAAAGATGTACAAATACGTTTAAATTTAGTCGGCCATTTCTTCACTGTAGAAAATGAACTTTGGATGAATTTTCATTGACGATAAATAGTCAAAAACGAAGTATTTTATGACAGCATAATATTGCAGTTCAACTATTTTAACGAAATTTAATTTAACGAAAGCCTGCTTGACATAATCAAGTTAAAAGTTGATTATCTTTCTACAATACGTATGCCAACATCTCAATAGCAATGCCATTTATGTGCTAGATACTTTCGTTTGGTGTATGTCATTATATCTGGCATAGAAGTAACGATCGTTGAGGTAACTTTCTGTAAGGTCCGGCGGAATTGAGATCAGAAATAGGTAGGGCTAGTAGGCCTCGGAGTTTAGGTTCTTGCATCGAGTTGGCTGATATAGAAAAGTCACTTTGTAAGGGCTAAAGTAGCTTTGGCTCTGGTCAGAGTCACATCTACATATTATGTTTGTTAAAATATAGATATTGGTCTATCCAAAGCCCAAGGTATCTGATCTTACACTATGACACGCCAGTGGCTCTGCCCGTGCTGTCTGAGAACTTTCGCTTAATCTTTCTGGTACCTGTAGAGGCTCAGAATACGACGTCCTAGGAAGAATGGTTTCTGACCTCTACAAGTTGATCTTTGGCTTCCAGTCATCGCAATCAATAACTGAGTCTTTCAACTGCATGCATATCAATTTCATTTAAATTAAAAATTTCAAAAAAACATCTTACAAGATTCCTTCGAGCCGGATTTGAACCAGCGACCTATGGATTTCAGCATGTTGTTCACTTTCTACAGTCCACCGCTCTACCAACTGAGCTATCGAAGGCTTGACATTTTCATGTCCAATGTTGTACATGAACCCACTATGGCTTATGGTGATGACGTCTAAAATTGTACATAAATAATTCTTTTTATGAAAATTCCATTTATTTATTGAAATAGCTTTTTTTTGTACTTCTTAACGATTAGTACAATTAGTTTTAAGAAGCATTTAAATATAAATCACACAAAGCGCCATCTCTGTAATCAATATTAAATACGCGATGCGGGTACTGCCTTATCGACATCAGCTGTTTCATAAAAGTCCCACTTACCTGTGTGCGTAGGTTTGTCAACCAAATGTCAAATCGCAAATGATAAACTGACAGTGAATCTGCTGGAGGGTACCTCCTACAAGAATACATACCCACGACAAAAAAGTTGTGTAGTTAACCAACGATGATCGGTCAAAGTTTGTTTTCCTTTTTTGTTTGCAAATAATTTTCCCTCTCGTAATTGTGTTTAGTTTAAACTAATAACTCAGGCATCCCAGCCCCCAAGGAAAATGGTTTTCGAGTCGTAAATTCTTCGAATCTGGTGACTGCACAGTATTTTCTATTGTTCCAACCAAATCAGGTTTTCAAGTGCGGAAACGATAAGTGATTCTATGATTTCATTTCGTAGTCTATAGCTAGTTGTACCTATGTATGTACACATCTTACAATTCGACACCTGTCCCTCGTTAAGGAATTGCCTCATCAGCTTTATTTCGCCACACAGTGACTTGGGGGTGTTTGGAGAATATTTTACTTAAGATAGCCTGTGACAATTTTATTCATTATGTATGAGTGATTAGAATTAATTGCAGTTTCTTTAGACGTGTTTAGTGGTACAACTAAAAAGAAAAAAATAATTTTTAATTTCCGAGAAAATAATAAATTCCGTTCGAACAAAGATATGTCGCAACAAATATTGAATGGCATTGCGGTGCCGTCGTCAACAAGTGTGGCCAAAAGTGCTGATTCAGCTGATGTTGAAGCTATGAAAGAATGGTGGTAAGTTGGTTTTAATTATAAACATCAGTAGAAAATTGATTTTGACAGAAAAAAAAAAAAAAAAAAATTACTGCACTGCCCGGGAATCGAACCCGGGTCGCATGAATGGGAATCTTGCATGATACCACTACACCAGCAGTGCTCCAGTCGATGTTTCGTAAAAGTGTATAATATAAAGCTAATATTGAATGAATTCTGCGCACTAGAACAACAAATATGACAGTTTTAAGTTTATAGTAACTTTAAAATATTTTCGAACCTAATTAAATTCATTTGTTAAACTGTGTCATGTTGGACATTTCACCCTAAATATTGAGATTAACCAATAATCTTGACGGGTTGATTTAGAATTGTGTGAACTAGGGGCTGCAGACTTTTTTCCCGCTCTGACGTCGAAATTTATATTCTTACCTCGAAATTCCTACAAAACTTCTCCGAAAACCTATTTAAAGATTTTGATTAAAGAAGTTATAGTCAAATAAAGCTAATGCCATCTTGAAACCAAAACGCGGAAAGGCATTGTCAGAACAACAGCGAGTCGTAGTGGCAATCTCGCAACTGACAAATAAACTCTTACCCCCTATATTTGAACCTGTCTGGCCGTAGCTAAGGCAACATAGTGCTAATTGAGCTCCTTTCTCGCAGAATCGAAAAAATTAAAGATGAAAAGAAAAATAACATCACAGAAAGTTCGAAAGGTATTTGGTGTTGCCAATTGTTGGCAATTTATACTCGCACTATTCAAGAAAAATTACAAATTTTTAAACCTTAAACCCAGAATTTTAAGAACAGTTCCCCTCTTTAACAGAAAAAATATTTAGGGCACTTGAATATTGTACATACATATATTAAATCATTGTTCAAGTATATCTATGTTCGCGCATTCTCTCGTAAGAAGAAAGATAAGTGTTACTTTTTCATATGAAAAGCTAATTGCGAGTTCTGGACTATAACTTTTGAATTATTGAATCAAATTTAGTGAAAATTTCTTGCATTGAATAGAAAAAAAATAAGTCTTCGGATGAAAATTTCTTGTCACTTCCTTTTTTACGACGCTTGGAGGAAGGGATTCATACAAATTGTTACATTTCGAAGGCTATTTGATGTATCAAAATCAGTCTTCTTTAACGGTATATGTAGATCTTAAAGTGTTCCATTATTTGGATTTTCTCCAAAGTAAATACTGCAGCCTGTCCTGAAAAATAACGGTAAAAAATCACACAAATGTGTTGTTAAGGAGCTATAGGCCGTGGTACGAGGCAGGGGGCAGACAAACCACCAGCAGGAGCAATAGAGTCCTGTTAATGAAGAAATATGTATATTTCAGGTAGTTTATATAAAAATAAATAAATTTAGTAATGTTGTCAAAAAATTTTACGACAACTGTCAAAGCTTGAACTCCATGTTAAGTAATGTATGTAATATTAAATGGCAGCGTTTTTTTGTACAGACTGTACAATTTGCTTTACTTAAATTCAATATAGTTCGATAACATTTTAATGACTGTGGCTAAAAGATTGACTGAGATAAGGCAAGAAAGTAAATAAATTAAACTTATGAATCTTAACTATTCCTAATCTCTTGCAGTGTTATAGTTCAGAATTGTTTGTCTTTAAAAAAAACAGTAAAACATTACATACCTACATATGTATGCACATATGTATATTATTCGGAGCTAAATAGAGCGTAAGTCATAAGACCGATTTTATTTACTTTAGAAGGTTGTTACCGTCATCACATTTACTTATGTACATATGTCTGTCTGCGAAGGGTAAGAGGTGTAGCACTTTAATTTATTTAACACAATGGTCTCACTTATATTTACATAACTCGGAAGGTTATCGAACTAAACATGTCCTTGAATTTTGTTTATATATTAATGGGAGCTTTTCCATATCAAAGTTAAATTGGAATTAAAGGAAAAATAAATCAAGCAACCACGTCATAGGAAAAATTATGTTAAGCTTCTATTACAGCTACTATTAAAACCGTCAAAGCGTCGGCTCTCTGACGCCATAATGACGTGAGAATTTGTCCGAAAGTGATCACGTCGTGTAGTAGTCAACGTAAAACATAGGCAACGCAATGACGACAGTGTTGACAGCCGCATTAACGCGAATTTTACGGTAAAACCTCTGGATTCACTTAACAGAAGGTAATGATCAGAAATATTCTTTCAAGCTTTGCCAAGGATATGTGGACGTAAAATGGCTTGTCCTATCACCTGACCTCAAACCAATAGAGCTTCATTTGAGACGAACCTCTTTTTGACAGAGAGGTTCAAACTCAGTGTCCAACACCGAAGGACAAACTTTGGGAGATCCTTCAAGTAGCTTGGAGATTAATAACATTGAAAACTATTAACAAACTGATTATTAGAATGATTGATGGTAAAGTGGTGCAAGTACGAGGTGAATATCTCGACGGAAAAGGTGTCTAACTCTATTTTGTTACCCAATTTTGATTATTGGAATGAAAAAGACAAAGAGTTTAACATCAATTTCTCTGACAGAATGTATTATTCGAATGTTGCAAAGAAAATGGATTAATATCTATGACCTGCGGTTTGACGCCGACCGTTCAAATTATGTATTTTTCGTCAAACAGTTGGCGCACATAAAAATACATCCATCGGAAAGTGTGCGCTCAAGCACCAATCGTTGGAATATATTGTAGATAAATTCATACATTGCATTTCAAAAAAAATCAAGATATACAACTTCCGTCGTCGTTGAATGATGGTGTGTATTGACAAATTGTCTTGAACTACCAATTTGCAACTAACCGAATGAGATCAAACCAATTTGATGAGATTAGTATTTACAACGTTCTAATAATTGAATAACCTTCGTTCGTGTATATTTAAAATCCATTTTCTTTGCAACATTCGCGAAAATATTGAACTCAAAAGAATTGTTTTGGTTAAAGAAAATGTTTCCTTAGTTATCCGTTTGCAAAGTTAGTCGATGACCATAAAAATTACCGGAAATAAGCAGAATTTAAAACGTATAAATTAATAGCTATAGTTTGCCATTGGGTTGCTATTAATATCCATGACCTTTATTTATCTCTTCTTCCAATCTGAGAAAAAAAAATCCGACTGTGCCAGCAGATACAGAGGTTAGTGCTGTGTGAGGTTACCACCTCAGAAGTCATTAATCTTTGAATTATGCGCTTGTGCTGTTATATATTTTATTTATTTGCCTATTCATAAGATATTGCAGATTATTTGAAAATTTAGCAGATTTTAATATAAACTGAAGAAGAGCATATACAAAGCGTTTATGGAATCACTCTTGTAAAATACGCATGAACAACGTTACCGCTATTATTTATTATAGTCTTAACAAATTTTCCAAACATCCTGTTCAATTTCATACCTAGTTTCGTAGCACATTCTTCATGAATGACTGTGTCCAGTCACTAACTTGGGCGCAAACCAACTACAACTGCAGAGTTGTACGAGTTGTTGTGGTGGTAACGAGTTGTTTTTGTCTTAAAGCGGTAAATTTATGCCACAGAAAGGTTCCGTAAACTTCCGACCTATCCCACTAAAACACCGTTTGTTAATCTTTCGTTCACTTGTCTTATTATAATAATAATAAGGAAGTACGAAAATTGAATACCTGATTGCTTTTATTGCATCTGATTAGTAGCTTTTATAAGTATTTCACAGTTATTGGAACGCCCATCGATTTTATGATGCATCATAACCATAAACAAGGAAATTCATTAGAATCTCTTTCATCCTTGATTGAGTTTAGGTATTCCCTTTAAGCTGCTTTCAATTGCGAATGGATTTCAACGTCATAAACATAATCATGTTAGCTGAAGACGAAGTCGTAACACGTTTAATGTCATTGATTTCCCTTTTTCTTACTTGTTCTCCTTATAAAAATGGATAGAACGCCTTACTCATACAAGGTGCATTGTTAGCATCGCAAATATCGATGATTCATGATTGCATCATCACCTTATTTTGTTCCTCTCCTGTTCTCATTTTTTAAGATGTCATCGTGTCATCACATCATCTGTTGAAGTTAAGAACTTAAGATTGTGAAATAGTTTGCAATTAATCGAGTGCATTATCGAGCGGGTGAATGAGTTTAATGTTATGATTCATCTGCATGAGTTACAGGTTATTCTTACATTCCGCGAAAGATTCATCCTTGATTATTTTATTTATAGTGATAAACTAAATTTCAATATGTAACTTTCTCAATAAGTTCGTAATTAAAGTTTGATGCATGCATGTTGTAGTCGTTTTATATTCCTAGACCTAAGACCTAAATTTTGTCGGCAGCTTATGGACTACCATTTTATAATCCTCCGATAATCGCTACGATGCTAGCCCTTTTAATGATAACGTGAACACCGCCAACTTGAATTTTATTTGTGTTAAAATAAGCTTGCCAAGGTTTATGAACTATGCTGGTATAAACGATATTTCCAATTTCTCGGGTGCCACCAGTTTGCAGTCGACTCTCTGTTTAAAGCTGTGAAACTAACGGATGACGTCTTAATCTTGCGATATTTTCGCACATATAATGGATGCTTAGTACGAAAACAAGTCCCATTTTGTTCGTAGTACCATTAGTGGCATTAAAAATTACTTGGGTAGGCAACTTGATCTCATAGTCACCCTCGATACCGATAACTGTGAGAGTAGTGATCTTCTCTGCAAATTAGACCGTTACCATTCTCTTTTATTTCTTTTCTTTTCTTCTACTTTTTCATACGATACATAAACCTAGTCTCTGAGCATACCTTTACATTTTTGCAAACCTGACTTTGTTAAACTCAAGAACATGCTTAGTAGTATAAGTATTGTCTTTAATAATGTGTTCATTAATAAATGATAATTATTATTGTTAAAGGGTGTAGCCCTTGAGTTCGTAGAGTTCCCTACGCATCCTTTACTACTTTACTCTGACTAAGCAAGAATAATGTGACATAAGGTACCCTATCGAGACCAGTTTCCTTGCTTCTGAGAATGAAAACCGGAGCTTAGGTCGATATTGTCCAAATAGTTTTTCTTTTGTGGATCAGTGTTCTAGGATATGTTCTGAAGTCTCACTGAATTCGTTGCAGAATTTACTCCTCTGTCAAACCTAATTTCCTTGGTGTTCCTTGAGCTTAGAGTTGCGCATTAGAATACCTGTTACGATACGTGTGAATCTTTTCCGATTATATTCCCCCAAGAGCTTATAAGACTGCTTAATCCTTGAAGGTTTTCCTAGTTATTAGTGCTGTCTACTGTTCTTAGTCCGTTGTCCTGAAAGTTTCTTGCATACGATCCCCCATTACGCAGAATGATTCAGATGCTATGTTTCTGTTGATACACAGAGTTCTGCTATTGTGTTGTTAGTGAATCAGCATTTTCGTTGTCTTAAATACGACGTAGCCGGGTATCCAGCAGACTTTAACCCTCTTGCTACCACACAGTTTATTAATTTCGATTTCCTTTGACATGGTCACTGCCCTTGCAAAGCCCATCATCGCATCATACTTACCTATTAGGCAGTGCTCAGTGATGGCACCTATTATAGTGCCAATATGCAATGCGTGAAGGGAAATAAAATTCTAATATAATATAATATAATATAATATAATATATATGTATATAATATAATATAATATTTCAATATTTGGTCTTATGTCACTTGGTTCGACAGCATTCAGCTTGACTATCCGAAAAAATGCGGATATCCCTAGCGGATACCACGTTTTCCTTATCCAAGATTTGACATCCTTAATCGCCATTATTTCCGCCTAAAATCTACTGTTGTGATTTGGAAGACTGATAGAGAAATTAAAATTAAATCTATCAGAGAAAACACATCCACCAACCCCGTCGTTAGTTTCTGAACCGCCGGTGTACAAATGAATCCACTCTTCTAAAAATACATCTTCTTGACAGTATAATCGAATCGAATAATAACTATACCGTTTCCTGAGATCTTATATTTCAGAAAGCATTGTATCCCTAAATACGAATACTAAATACAACTGAAAGTAGTTTTGCGACCCATTTTGCAGAAAACTTGCACAGCCCAAATTAGGTTTAAATGATGTGTATGGTCCATTTGTACGAGAATCTGACGATCTCTGCTATGTCCCTTATCTTCAATCTGCGGTCTCCAATGATCACTTTACAGATTTTTTTGTTATGGTTCTCTTTTAGGTTGATAGTCTTTCAAAGCATGGGCCATCTTCAAAGTTCTATCGCCTACGTTTGAACTCGGCTACCCACATTATAATTGTTGTTTTTGATGGAACAAATTCTCCAAAGTTACCACCATGTCTTCATGGATTTGCTTTGGAGTAATTTTTTTTTTAAACGTACAATATGGCGAAAAGTTCGCACTCGATTTCTTAAAGCAATATCGTTGTTTATAAATAAAAAAAAAAGTTGGTTGTTTTTTGATTATGTTTATTAGACGTTTAAAATCAAGTGGGCACCACCAGATATTCAGGCTTGTTTCATAACATTTTCTATTACTTTTTCTCAAAATTTCCTGCGATAAATTCTCTATTTGTCGGATACTCGCAAAACAAAATTATTTTTGATTGAAACGTTTTCTTTGACTTACTAACGCTTACCGTTTTATTTTCTGTTGTACAGACTGTATAACAGGAAAAGCCGATCGTGTGTAGGCGTAGGTTTATGCAATAAATTTCTATGCATCCTCGGAAATGGCCGTAAATATCAACAAGTGTTTTTTGTTTTAAGAAAAACAATTAATTAATCTCGGGTATACCCCGCTTCATAACAACTACTTGCGGTTAACTTAAAACTATGTTTACAGTTCGGACGTTTCTGTTTAACATGCACATATGTATGAATATGTATATGTATGCAAGGGTATTCCCATAGTTTCGATTGAAATAAGTGCTAATTCTAGAGAATTTGAGTGAACAAGTTTTTGTAAGCTCCACCATAATACTTCATTTTAAACAGCCTTTTTTTATAAATGATTGAAGAATCCAAATTAAACATTTTCTGGCTACTAGCAACCACTAAATTCATTACAAGAATCTTAGGTGAGTCCGTTCAATGCATTAACTTTAACCAAACTCACTAAAGGGGCAACAACACCAACGTTACTCAATCGATCTCTGTTCCTAGAAGGAGATCAGCGGAATATTCATCGGAATTTCCTCCACAATAATTTCATACTTACCTCTGACTTGAAAGTGATCACCGAGAATTCTACGGATGTTCTTTTGGAAACAAATTGAAAGATCTACCCCTCAAAATCTAGTACTGAGAGAGTAGGCGTTGAAATTCACGCGTTACAGCAAAATTTCATATTCAAAATCAGTTGAAGAAGCCCCGGTGCGTTGGTGTCAAACACGAAGTATGATACATAGAATGGCTGTCAAGAAGGACAAGATCTAAATTTTTAGAGCTTCACAATATGTTTGTGAATTCATCCAATTGCTGAATGCAGCAGTGACATCTGTATCCCTAAACGCCAATTCAATGCTGCCAACATTTGTTGGTGTCGTTAAAAGCGGAACGAAGACGATTACAATATTTGCGAGCCAGAGTTTTTATTTTAGCCTCAGGGGTAGCTACACCTGAGCTTCATCGTTTTGGATATACCTCTCTGCACTTACATATAACCGTTCTAAGCACTTTGTCTTAGGAAGCTTGTAAGACCTTTCTATTGCTATGTTTGGACACCGTATGACTACAAAAATTTCTGTTCTTGCTTGTATAAAAGCAGCTTGTTATGTATGCTTAGCTTGGACTGTTTTCAATTAACCAATACATTCGTTTGAAATTATTTTCCAGCACGTTTTTTTTTTTATTTGCGTCCTCCACTTAACTTTCGCATCTGGCGTCATTTCGAGATACATATATACTTTGCTTTATTTATGTACATACGGAATTTTTACCGAGTCAATAAAAATCAGTGGGTTATTAAATTTTCGATCGGCGAAGTCGACATGTGTTGATTTGGCCTCATTAATAGCTAAGCGCCAAATTTTTGACTATTCTGCAATTTTATCAGCTCATTGGGTTTTTGCAGTCTCTGACTTCACTGAGCTACACGTTGCTAAAATGGCAATTAAGTCTGCGAACGTGGTTGTAATGCATAAAGTATCGGGTCAAGAATACTTTGCCAAAGGGTTGAGAAACGTCCAAAAAACTTTTGAGCATATTTTTCTTTGTTTTATAATTTAATTCATGAACCTGATCAATTGCTGAATGCATTATTCTGAAGCAGAATTGGTGATCAAGAGCTAGGCTTCTTTATTCTATCAACCGCTGCAAGCGCTTCAGTAGCATTTTTTTAAGAACTTTTGATATGGGAAGGATTCGTCTATGGGACTTCTCGTTGTTTGAGAATTTTCTCGTCTTTGAAACCATAGGGACTTTTGCCGCCTTCTATTGACGTGGTACGTACATTAACTACCACTTTTTTCAGCAATTCCTTGAAAAATTTTCCTGTAAGAGATCATATCCCAGGAGGCTTTTTATTTTTAAATGTCACAGTTTAGCTAAGGATATGATTTTATTTGAAAGTTGTATGTGAATGGTAGGTGATCCTTGAGGATTGGCTTATCACCGCAACGCCATCAAATGGTTTAAAAACTACTTCTAAATGTTCCGCGAATAGTTCCCCCTTCTTCTTTGGCCCACTCCTCATTGCTTTTTTCTTATAGGCTATGCCTGCACTTGAAGTTTTTGATTCGCTGTCTGCACTTAGACCTTCCAGATATGTAGCAGTTTGACAGTTTTTGAAATCTCGAATAAAACATATAAGCTTATCGTTTAAGTGATTCAAGTAGGTTCAATGCTGTGGAGCTCGAGATTGTTGCGCAATTCTGTAAGAACTGCTTGGCTCATCGTGTTTTCTTCTGGTCTACTCTTCTAAATTCGGCAACAGTTTGTGTGTCCACCGAATGTTCTCTGAGATGTGCCAATGCCGTTACCGTTCTATTTTGGCAGTTGTTTTGATGGTACTTCTGTCTGGCTTTTCGCCACTGTATATTGAAGTTGCTACTTTCACCTCCAGCTCAATAGGGGTTCCCCGATACCGTTCTGTATGTCCAGCATAAAATTTGTCCTTCTCTTGTACTACTTTTATAGATGTTGCCGGTACTCGTACAGAGGCTGCATACATGAAGATTGACTTACTCACTGTCGTAAGCAGACGTCATATTTGCTGCCTGGCTCCTCCGATGTTTGGCATTAGCCTGAATATTGCAGTTGCACTGTTTCATCACCTCTAAAGGTTTTAGCCGCTACCAATAACCACCACAAGTCATCGGCGTATCCAATTGAACAACTCATACATAGTTCTCTATCGTACATAATGTTCCACAAAGCAGGGTAAAGGACTGATCTTTATGGGACCCCTCCTGTAATTTAATATCTTCTCGGCTCAGCGTATCGTAGAAAAGAATTCTATTTTTAAAATAATTTGTAATTGGTCGCAGCAGGTAGTTTATCACTTGCATATTTCTCAGCACTCGAATAATGAAGTCCCAGTTGGACGAGTTAAAAGTATTTTTTATGTCGAGTGTATTCACAGCGCTGTACTGCTTTTTCCCTCATTTCCATCTGATGTCAGACATGAGTTCGCGTGCGATATCGCAAAGTCCTTGTACTGCATGGGTGGTGCTTCTTCACAGTTTTTTAATAAAGCATTTTAGCCGAAAAAAAAGTACTGATATTCTAAGAATCTCTCTTTTTTTCTGACTGACGGCACAAGCCGTCAATACAAGCAAAAGTATTTAAATCAATTGATCAAGTCTAAGCAAATAAAATCAGAAAATACTGCTCCTGTTCCTGATCCTAGGAGTGTTATTTTTCTTATATTAATCCACTATTATTATGTATTAGGCCCGTCGACATATCTAACATCGTCTTGAGGTATTTCACATGTTTCACATAATTGAAAATCAATTTACAACATAGGTAGGGATGACTACTTTTGATTACTTTGCGGACGGGTTGCATAAGAATTTCTCTTTCGATTTTAGTCGTCAGTTTACTAGTTTATTACAACGGGCTTGGGCTGGGGCGACAAGCCAATGATGATTAATATCCACTCTGATCGCTCGAACTATGCTTGAGGAGCCGCAGTGCTGTGTGAGACCAAACTAATAACCACCCATGCGAAACAATAATCAAACGTTCGCCATGTGAGTATCACATAAACAAAGGCAGCCAGCAAGCATTCCAAACAAATTCAATTCAATCGCGATACAGTGTATCTGTGTGTATGGCGGCTGCCTCACAAAAGTCCAACTTGTCCAGGCTAAATGTTTCGCAGCACAATTCAGTTTGAATTCGTCATTAACCGCAGTCGAACGTGTGTGCCTACATTTGTACCACCGGGCGCCCATTCTCTTGTCACGGTGCGACTCTCGTAATTTTCATCGCCGCGACCGCTCTCGCCTTTATCGCGAATTAAGTGCTCGAAGTCGTGTGAAAACTGCGTGATATGGTATATTTAGCAAATTGTTTAACTATATGTTTGACAATACCTCGAATAAGGACTATATGTACATAGATACTGCATTTATTGTAAATGCTTGTCAGGGGCCAAGAACTTTCTCTAGTTCCAGTTCTGTGAACTAGTACCTAGTTGGGTCAATTATTAGTTGCTTGGATGCGTGTTGTTGTTTACCGGATTATGCTGTGAATGTGCATGAATGTACGAGTATCTGTGAATGAAAAGTTGACACAATAATAGGCTGCTATCCATGCCCCACATGCGGACTGTTGCCATTAGTCGACATGAGCTAAAGCGAAACTTATTTCCCTTTCGTTGCGAGCTTTCGTTAATGCTTCACTTCGTATTTTTTTTTTTTTTTTTTTTTCTTTTTGACGGTTTGTGTTGTGGTTTTCCCTGTTTTTGTTGGTCCGTTGAAATTTCCCAACCACGAAATACTAAATGAAAACTCGACCAATGGACTCGGGCTATGTCGGACGACAACTTTCAGAAATAGCGATGTGTACAGCTGTTACGCTAATAAGTTTAGACGTGTGCTGCATACCTACTACCGGTTATAAATCAAAAGTCCTAAAATTTTTTGTATGTTTTTTGTTTATTTCGAGTTTGTCATTGATTTGTTTTTATTGTTGTTGTTTTTTTTTTTTTTTTGTAACGATGTTGTCTTAGAATCGTACTAATGAGTTAAGAGATATTCAGTGCACTACTCTGTAGCTAATCACTATTGTCTGGCTATTAAGTGTCTGATCATTGTGTTTGAAGTGGTATTTGAAAACAAATTTTGTGACCATAAATTTAAGATGTTGACAGTTTATTTTATTGTTAATCGAAAGTGAAATAATTTGGTAACAGATGAGCATTTACAGTAGAAGATGCGAGATGTTTCTGGAAAGTATTTTGAGGTAGATTTCGTTAGTGGTTGATCTGGCTTGTCAAACATAGGGCCGTAAGCTAAAAATGCTAATTAAAATCCGATTTGAGGGACTAATTGAAGTCTTTGTAGTTGCAATCACATACATACATACATACATACATATGTAATTGTCGATAAAATTTGACGAGCGCAATTGATTAATGTACTAAAATGGTCACAATCGGTTAATCGGTTAATCGGTGTTCTAGACAAATAGACACGCTTAGACACGAGGGGAGGTAATATCACAAAAGAGAGAACGGGATTACTACGACCGGAAACCTAGCCAGTTTGGGTATAAACCCATGTAAGGTTAAGTTAAATTCGTGAACGGAAACGTGAGCAAACAAACTGCTCTAACTGGTTAAGGCCCTTGCTGAGTTAGATGACCATAAGTTTGGTATTATTGATCATGGACATTAAACGCCATCTATTCCTGAGTCGTTGCGACTTTTAACGTTGGTGTAGAATCTTGTTGAAACTCGGTATGGCCTTCTTTTGTTCACACTTTCAATATGGGGTTTAACAACTGCATCTCGAAGTATCCGAAAGCAATGGCATCCCTAATACGGCAATGTAACCGGCTATTTAAAGGAGACTGAATATGTTCATAGCAGCAATCCAAATGTTAAAACCCAAGGGAAGTAAGCCACTTGAAGAATCATCTCATACAGTCCGTATGCTTACTAGGCACACTGCTATCGACGCGATCAAAACTACGCGACCTTTTTTTATACTCGAGACATACCGCAAGAAGAACCTGATGGCACTGCTATCTTGACAATCGGTTTCTAGCGTTGCAAGCACTTTAAAATGAAACCAACAGATGGCCCCTCTATGTTTTCTTAATCGTACGTCGTAAGTTGGCAGATTAGATTAAATGTTAAAAGAAAGATGTCCTTTTCTGACATGTATCGTGCTTTCTTGCATTTTTCAAGCTTCCGTTCCTGTCGAGTGTTTGATACAGTCCTTTGTGAATAAGGATAATCTTCGCTTTTTGCCCTTTCCGACGGGTGATAGGTATTGTAGCCTCGTCCAATGAATTGCCGAAATCAAGCACATGCCACAATCCTTTTTTCGCATGAGTCAGTTGAGCTCACCTGTTTCATCTTAATGGCTTCTATTACCTCATCATTAACATTCCCTTGAACTGAGTGTTTAGTTCACATAGCACTACTAATGAAGTTAAACAAAATTTTGTCAATATTTACGCCAATATTGACGCTCCTGCTTCATTTCTCGTTCGAAATTAATTGAATTAAACGATATGATAAATTATCACATTTTGAATTAAAAACACACTTCATTGTTTATTACCACACGAAGTGGGTATCTTTTCCTGTCGAATCGATTATTTTACTATTAAAGAAACAAATGAATTAAGGACATATCGTGTTTCCTTTGAAACTCCTTAGAAATTTTTTCGTAGTGACCTCACCCTATGAAGCAGTACAGTCTTAACTTTCTCGAAGAAACAGCATTAACTAGTTAATTAACTTGAAATAAAATAAAGACGCATATAACAAAACAAAAAAAAAAAAAAACAAATTAATGGAGCACTCAGAAATTGTCTGAACTCGTGTTTATTTCTGCGCTCTCTTTGCGACCACAAATAGTAGCAGACACGTGCTGCGAGGCAATTGACGCCCCCACAAACTCACTATCGGTCGACTGAGTATTATGTTTTCTGCGGACTAGATATCCGCACGCCACTTCCATACCATGCAGAGGGTGACTGACCAAAATGTTGTCCATTTGAATTATTTATTTATATTTAGATTTAAATTAAAACCAATTTTACAATGCTACTCGTGAAAATTTAGTCTTTTGTGTGATTTCCATCTAGCATTAGATGCTTGGGTTCAAATTTGCTTTGTATACAAAGTGAATACGAGTAATTTCCCTTATCGCTAAAGCTAGATTAATTGAAATTAAAATTCGTGTAGAGAGTGCTTATCAGCAATTTTATTCGGCACTTTATTGAATTGATTGTAATGTTTGTTTATTGTATTCATGTAGGCAAAGCGGTATTTGTTTGCTTAATGCCTCATTTGGAGTATCAAAGGAACAATTTACTTGCTCACTTGTTAGGTTTTGTTTTTTTGATTGGTGAACTGATAGTTATTTGATTGGAAATTGGAAATGACTGAGATGACTTCAGTAATAAACATTTACTAGGGCTAAAGGACACTGCAACCAGAAAGATATATTGCACCATGCGCGAACTTTAAACCAGCAACAGTTTCGTTTTTCTAATGAAGGCTAGAATTACTGCCGCAGAAGAGTTTTTTAATTTTTTTTTAAGAACTTTTCTCTGTATGGAAAATGTTTCTCCTTACATTTCACAGAGCTACACACACACATTGTGATATCTATAGGGGATATATGTCTCTTGCCCGTTGGTTAACCTTGCTCTGTTGCTATGATTCAACTTCTTATTTGTGATGAACTGTGATACCATCCACCTATTTCTCACAATTTAGTCCATAGCCATTAGTATAGCGCAGTCTCCGCTGGGAAGATAAATGCATACTTCCCTAACGAGTAGTACAGTCTTATATTGTCGTCCTTCACGAAGATATCAGCATCGTACCTTTGACTCATTTTGAAGCCAACCGCGAAAATTCGACAACAGAACAAGGAAGCAAACGCAAGGAAAGTCGACTTTAAATTTGCACTGCACAGCAATCGAAGTCTTGTTGTCATTGCGTCAGACTCCATATCCATGAAACGGAGGTCGTCAAATAAGTGTAGTGAAACCCTAGTGCAGATAATACAAAAAGACACCTATCTAAAATGATAGATCTCATCAGCGGATTCTGGGATTTAGCGAACGATTCGCCCCAGGTTCTCTTTGTACTCGTATGGTTGATGATTAAAAAAATTGTTTTGGCAACATAAACGGTTGTAATGTGTTATAAATACTCTGGCAGCACATGTCCCAAGATCTTCACTGAGCTCTTCGGAGCTTTTGATTAGTGGTAGCCTACCTTTGCGGATTTGCCAGTCCATGGATAGCCTTATTTTGTTGGCTCTTTTCTTTCATCTCTTACAGCGAAGGCGAAGTTTAATATTCTCCCACGGAGGTCTTTGCCTACCTTCTTTCTAGTGATAAGAGTGTGTCCAATAAAGTGTTAAAAGCTGAGTTACGACCGTTGCTTAGATTGTCTATTTCTAATTGAACTCCTATTGATTGCACGCGTACAGTTGACTAATTCCTGTAAGACATGGCATGTGTTGGTAATCTGATTACAAAAATTCAGTTTGCGTATTCGTCCTTAGCGTTACATTTACACTCGCAATTTCGCCATGGCAGTTTCCTGCTCAATTATGGTTGAGCCCAAGCATTTTAATTTATTGCATTCAAAAACGAAAATATTCGGGGTCCAATAGAATATCAGGGATCAAGTTTGCAGGTTCGGGCAAGCGGCAATTCATATGTTCTGTCTTCGTGGAACTGATCTTTAAACCGTTAGATTCTATTGCCTTAATTCAATTCTTTGAAGTATTCTGAAGGGCTGTCAGGTTGCTACTTACATACAGCACTATCGTTATAGAAAAAAATTTCAGCTTCTTGCCTAATTGTTAAAAGTACCGGCCTTTAGCCACTGCCGTGGTGCTCTCCTACATTAAGTTCATATTTGTCGGTTTTTTCTGCTGAGCAGTTTACGTCATCATTCATGTCTTTTGATATCTCGGACTCTGTCAAAAGGTTTTTTTTAGGATCGTCAAAAATTTTATGACCTACACACGTCACGATGTTTTTCCATTATTATGTCATAAGTAAAATTGCTTTGAATTGCGTCATAAGTAGATTCGCCCCAGGCAAACCCCATTGACTACCGTAAAATTTAAAACCTCCTTTACTGGGAACAAGCCACCATATAGGGGAATATGGAATGTTCTCTTATACGGGAAGTCGAATGTCCTGATATAAGGAGATGGATGTTTCCCCTAGTCTGAAAGCACAATAAATCCTCTAGTTCGTAGTATCAACCGTTGAACAAGGTTAGTTAAAAAAAATAAACCCTCTGGCAACACTATCGCGCTCATTTTTAGTTACATAAAATGGTTTATTTCTTTTTAGACTTACACGGGGTGCTGCGCAGGAACGTGCGCTATGTAATATAAATAATTAATTAATGGAAATCAATTTGCAAAGTGCAATCAATACTTTTATGGCGGTCATGTCTTACTACCGATATTAGAATATTGTTAGGCATGTGTCGTTGCAGTATAAACTCCTGCGCTCTGGTGCATCATCCAAGTGACCGTGATAGATTTTAATACCTTGAATATTGGGGGATATATTGGATACGGTTGTTGTTGTTAATCATCGACGAATAAATAAATAAATAAACCTGTTTAGACATGGTGTTTGCAATGTTTTCTAGTGGCTCCGTTTCGTTTTTTTTTTGTATCTTTTGTATGCGCACGAGATACCAGCGTAACCTTGATCTGTTTAAGAGTGTATAATAACAATTTTTGGGTTATTTTTGCTTTTGTGGAGGTTGACAGCATTCCACTTGGAAGTTCCGTAACGAAAACGAACTACCTACCCAGCAGAGGAAACACATTTTAATTGCGCAGCTTCATACTTGAGGAACGGGGTCAGAGATACATTCTCAAATGCATACGAATGGAATACTAAGTGGATAAGTTCGATGATCTGTCGACATTCTGTCTGAAATTGGTGTTAAAAATTTCGAAGAGATACCCTTGATGACAATACGTTTGCTGTATTGTGGTAGCGGAATGTTGAGTTGGATCATGAGTGAAGTACGAGTACGTTTTGAATTAAGTGCCCTTCACGTTTATTCCGCAGTTTTTTTCGTTGTGACTAAAAATTTCTTTATCACGAAAAGCGTGTGGAGGTGCATATTACGTAACATGGTGGTGGTAATGTGATATGTCATGATACACATGATAACTTAAGCAGTTGTTGGTCGGAGAATGAGTTGCAGATATTTGTTTGCTTACGAGTTCGATAGAAATGGGATCGATATTTGATTTTTTTTACATTAACTTTTAAAAGTGATTAGATAGAGTATTTTGACGTCATAGTATATGGTCGCAGGTATTTTAAGTGATTTCGAGGAATAGAAAACCAGAAGTGAAAGAAGTAGTAGGTACATTGTCTGGTAAAAACATTTTTAAATGTATATTTGCAAGTCTATTTCTAAAGCAAATCTTGTAAACAGCATTACTAAGATGGCATCTGCAATCTGCAAATGTTTATTTCTACGTTGTTGTGATGTAATTGCTTCTATAAGCGCGCACATACGAACTGCGTTGGTAACGTCTAAAAAATGTATCCACTTTAGCAACCATCTACCAGTACACATATGTATACATACATATGTTGTGCGTGTTATATTTTTTTACACTAATGGAAGGGACGTACAGTTAAGAACCATATCCGAAAGGTTTTTTTTATGATTTTTTGAGAAGCTTTCTCATGACAGTTACTACTTTCAAAACTTTTGTGAGACATTCACTAGGGGTGAAACCTTTTCACGGTGTTTTCTAGAATTTGAATCTGAGCTTCCCGTTTAGTACATAGTACCAACTATGCACAACCCACTAAGCCAACGGCCGTATTGTGCTTCCTTATGTTACTTATTGCGGCCCCCGTGTATTCATCCTCTGATGTGCACTTCTCTCATACTATACCATACAATAACATGTTCAAATGGTATATAACGTTAGTTTAAGAAGACACATGTGTCCTTCTCATGCTTCTGTTTATCCAAAACATTTGGAATGTTTTAGCGACAGCAATCGAGAGCGGCTAGAGGCGTGTTTACACTAAGATGTGTTTACACTCACTACGAGGTCTACATTTTCAACTACGCCGAACTACTTAGTATATGTCTATACGAGCTCCTTTGGTGTATTCGGAGCCAAGGTATATAAGAAGTAGTATGTTCGGGCCATCTTCCTAGGAAGCTAACCAAAAATTCAACTCTCCAGGTTAGGGGTTGTGCCCTCAGGGTAGCCGCCCGGACACGGAAAAAAAATTGTTGGTTACTAGGGGACTACAAACTTCGGATAAAAATGATTTTACTGTTAACGAAACCTGCAAACGATATTCAGGTCCTTAACACACTACATGCATCGCATAAGCACCTATTCCCACAATTCAAGGAGTGAAATAGGACGCGTAAGGACGGCGGCTGCTAGTGACAGCAAAAGCAGCGCTTGTTTGGATGCAGATTTGTCATTAGAGGCAGACTTAGACAAGAATTCTTGCGTTCTCAGTATATGAGTGACTGCTTTGTGATAGTTCATGTCAAGGCTCAATTCGTTAACATTTATCTAGTAAAGGCAAAAAAAAACAAAGATAGATTCTACAAGCTTGTGTACGAGTATTATCAGTTCCCTAGTTACGACGTTAAAATTGTGGTAAGTGACTTTAGCGCCAAGCCATAAAAAGGTGGTATCTTTGGCAATACTCCCCGAAAGTATAGCTCGCCAGAAACCACCCCTGATAAATTTAGCTCAATCGACTTTGCGACGGGGCGGCCACATTTCGATCGAGGTGTCTATATTGACACGAACCACTAGATAGTTGAAGCCAAAGTAAGGACATTCCGATACATACCTGTATGTCCCACATGTACTATGTTTTCGTGTTTCTTTTCGCAAGACGAATACTAAGGGACAACGTGAATCTAACAAGATAATGCATTCTTCTCTATCCAATAAGCAATTGTCTTCTCCATGTGTTAAACAGTTAATCAAAGTTAATATTTCTGAAGTCGTGTAAATTTAATCGTGTCTAAAGTGACACCTTTTCTACGGTGTTTTGCTCTTCAAAATTTACGCTTCCTTAGCTACAAGACTTAACTCAAGCTAGTCAGTCTTCTATCAGCTGATCAAAAAATACTCAATACCCTACCTCTAAATGACTGCAACTATTCTATTAAGGAGATGAAATTTCAGTGGTCACGTCCCTTAATAACTCTCTTTTCGGTTAAAAAGTTATTAATTACAATTGTTACATAACTACCCGTGCTTCGCCGAATAACATTCATAATTTCCGGTTTTAACAGCTTTAAACTGGTCTTATCGACAGCAATTAGAAACTTCTGGTTTTTACCAGCTACCGTAGTCAGGTTTATTTTTCTTCAATACAATCTGTAACACTTCCCCTTGATTGTAACACTAACCTAATGGTTAACATTCTAGAAAAGTTGCACTAAGCTGCATATTATAATTTCCGTGAATCGCGTGATTATAATTCATATTCGATTTAAGCCGATTATATAAGCAGTTTATTCCGGCCAACAATTAGTTGCAAAATTATCTCGTTTGAGTTGTGGAAACAGACGCTATACCACACCACACCAATTAATACTTTTGATGTTGAGTACGTGTGGAGTGTGTCAAGGGTGGCGACGACGGTGATACTGTATGTGAGCTCAAGTTAATCTCTATTACGCTTTGGTCTGTCTGTCTTGCTAATTGTTGAACTTCAGCTTCGGGAAGTAGTCCAGAGGGTACACTACGTCCATTCGTGTCGAATGTGTCAGTTGATTATTTTGTTTGTTTTCTAAATTTGTTTTAAAGTGCTCGAGTGTCTGAGACCAGCGTCCTGAATACTTTTATTGAATCATATTCAATTGTCTTAATTTTTTTTGTGATTGATTAGAATTAAAGTTCCTGCACATAAAAAAAAATTAAATTGAATTCAAAAATCATAAATAAACCAAATAAAATGGCGTGCTTGTCTGACATTGATTTGGCTACATTGCACAGAAGTCGCTTGGAAGAGCGTCTTAACTACAAGCTCGCGTGGAGTTCAAATCGAAGTGAGAGCTTCCACTATGGATTCAGTGAAATCACCCGCGAGTGTCTGCGTCGAAATATAAAGAAGTGTACAAATGGCAAGTGTTCGGATATAAATTCAAACTGTGATATTTTAAGTGATAAATTAAGCAAATTGAACTTTGCGCAGCGACAAATACGTCAACAAGAGGAGGCTAATTCTGTGGACGATGACAGTAATTCGAACTACTTTACATCGGCAACACGACGACGAAGATCTGGAACATGGCCGTAAGTGTTGTTCAATACAAATTTTAGTTTCCTAACCTATAATATGGTGCATATCACCATAATGCTGAAACTAAAAGTATAAAGAAAAGTATAATAATAGCGTATAATAGCGTTCGAAAAGTATAAAGAATTTTCTCGATTTGAAACATATTCAACATTTTAACATGTTATCGGACAAGGTGATTTATCAAAACATGTTTTTTTTTCTCAAGAACGTGTACTTAGTTACTACTCTTACTTACTCACTTAGATGGCGCTACATTCCAGGGTAGACTGAACCATAACCATCTGGACAATTTTATTTTCTCATGTTGCAGTTCATCATATCATATTGTTTAATACATTGATCAAATTTTTCAGACAGGTTCATTATTTGGTCCCTTTGGGATCACTACTATACTGTCTCTGGTGCTGCTTTTCATAGCCTTAACAAGCATTGACTTCGATTATGGGAGCAAGTTGATCATTTTGTCATTCCTTATATCCGGAAAATGCCTAGGTGTAGTTGCTGTATACGCCTTTTCGGCGGATTGGAGATCACTTCTTTTTCAAGTTTTCAACAGTTTTAAGTCAGAAATTCGCAAAGTAAATTGTTGTGTTCCCCAAGGCTCTATCTTCGGCACTCTTTTACATCTTTGAAAGTTATCTCTTGTCTGCTACACCTAATATGTACATTCGTCCGCTGATGGCAGTACTCTTAATACACGTCTAAGCTAGGCGTATTGAAAAAACAACGAATGTTTACAAATTGGGGTATACATAAGTGTGTAATAGTGTAAAATTTATGCTGCGTTTGTCACGAAACTGGAACTCGCGGCCATTATCCATAATTGTCACTTGCATTAACGTAACCGAGCGACTTCCCAGCCTCAAAATGGTTCTTAATAACAACTTTCACATATTAAAGTCGCTGAAAATGTTTATGATTCCTTAAACGGAGCAGATAATTTGGGAGATGAATGATTCTAGACCGGTAAAAGCGGTCTCTGAGCTTTTTCTTGCTAGTTCAACAGCTGCTTTATTTCCTCCAACGCCTACGTGGCCTAGTACCCAGTACAGGGTGACTCTGTTATTCTTACTCAGTTGATTTATCTTGGCAAGGTACTCGTACTAGTTTAGATCTGATTTCCACAGAGCTTAACCACTAGTGGCGCCTTGACTATCCAACAGTATGGCGATGTAATGAGTAAAAAATACTCTACCCCTTCTGATTTGACTTCGATTTAGAAGACGGACAATCAGCTAAAGATATGGTGATATACCCATGTATGGTGTTAATACTCCTAAAACCGCATTGCGATCCGTATCTTCCATAGCGGCGTTGTCCCACCAGGGTGGACTGAACGATTTTTTGGTCCGCTAGTTGCTATCTTTAATCGGTGATTGGTACTCAAATGCATAACTTTACTCGAATGCATCGTTTACTTACTTTTACGTTATATGGAGTTAGAGTTCAATACACCAAGGCTTCAACTAGCAAACCTCTCCTCTTGGACCTTAGTTCAATAAACTTTTACCTCAATGACTTCATAGCAGCCATGAACATGAGTCCCGAAATCATGATCTTCTTTACCGATGGTACGACCTTAAACTTCTTGGAGGCTGGATCACCCCTTCTAGGCCACCGCATGGACTCCTGCTGTAGCTCAGGGTCATAACAATGAACCTGAGTTTCATTTTCAAATATACAGTATAGTTTTGACTATGACAAGCGAACTAATTGGTTAATCAATGTGAAAAATCAATAATTCTTACCCCACACTTCCTACCTCCATCCCTATTCCGCGAACTTAAAAAAAAAGCTTTCCGTAGCTCAGATGAACTGAAAAGCAATGAGAGTTGTTTTCCGTGCAATCGGAGAATAGAACTGGTGAATAATTTTCTTCATTCAAGCGTCCTTTCATGATGTTTCCATTCAAAGGATCTTCCATAAAGTTCTAAAATATTTATATACTTACATACTTAGTTTAAGTATCGCAATTGGAGATCTGCTAAAAGTGTGTACTCAATCTAATTATGGTTGTAGACCAGAAACTGGTGTTTTTTACCTAAATTCTCTGTTCTGTAAAAGTGCTGAGCTGCAGAAAAGAAATGTAAAATAGATAAATGACTCCTGTTCTAACATTCAATTATATCCGTGACGAACAATCTCCAAGTGTAGACTTCCCTTGAAAAATGTTATCAAAGTACAGTGTCTGTAACAAAAAAACCTCTAAGATCAGCCCATATTTAATAGAAACAAAACAAAAACTGGTCTCAGTCAATCTCCCTCAGGCATGTGGTTCTTATCAAGAAGTATAAACAACAAGAAAATTACTAAAATTCCTAGAAAATACCCAAAAATACACACGCATGCTACGAGTATTAGTAGACAAGAAAAAAACATTGAAAATATTCCACCCCACTTCTTATGAATCGCCAAAACTGAAATATCTTAATTAATCTCGTACCAGTCAGTGTGCAGATACAAAGTTCCGCTTATACTCGTACAAAGGCGGTTATGTCCAAAAAAAGGAACAAAAACCGTAAAAAAAGAAAACACGGCGCACATTAAACAAAAATGTTGGTAAACATTCTCAAGCAGTCTGCTACTGTGAGGCTATACCTGTTGTTCTACTAGAGTTTGAAACGCGATTCCATGATGATTCCATTTCAGCTCGCGAGACGTCACCTGTAAACAATGAAAGCATCATAAACCGGATCTCATCTTATCCTCATTTACATAACCATATAGTGAGTTGCCGACATCACACCTCTCTTACCTGAGTTTTGGGCACTTCAGCTGTTGTCTGGCGATTGGCTTTACTTTCATTGACCCTCCTTTGCAGTCTTTTGTTCTGGTTTTGCTTGGAAAAGTGTTTGTACAAGTATTTCTGAATTGATTTTTTTACTCTGTATATGTGACTAATTTGTCACTAATTCGATTATGATTGACGTTTCGTCGCATTCTTCGTCATTCTAGTCATACATACATACTCGCATTTAGCTGTCATATCAAAATTTTATTTTTTAATTTGCTTCGGATTTTCTAAAAATTAAAGCTAGACACGGATATCGCGGATATGATGTGAGAAGTAATTAATTATCCATTTCATTGGGCACTAGACACTTTAGACTGCAAGCAAGTTGTGTTAGCAATTTGAAATCACCATGGACAGGTAATTTATTTATATGGATTCATAGGCATTAACTAATGACCAGAAGACCAGAATTCACTCAAGTGTGTGCGGTACGATTAATTTTCGAATCCAAAATGAATAGCTGTATATTATACGACACGGTAGCTCGTCATTGGCCAAGAAAATTATGCATTTTATGTAAATGTGGTGGAGGGCCGAGTATATATATTTTAAGTGTAATTGAAGTAATGTTCTAGCGCTTAATTGAATAGTTTGCAGCAAAGACTCAAGTGGGTAGGAAGTTCTAAAGGTTTTCTGGCTCACATGGGTGTTCGTTGTTATTTTTATTTTTTTTTTAAACTAAACTATTTATTTGTATAGTTCTATAATTTAATGCATTGTGTAAAATGTTGCAGAAAAGTGATGTGCATTTTTTGTTCAGTTTTGAAGAAAGTAAGTAAAGTACATCCGTATCTGTAAGCCATTAAAAATATGTATCTACACAAAGTATAAAAATGATAAATACGAAATAAAAACTAACATGTCATGCTGAAGACTTGCTAATGTCGGATCAGCTTCTAGTATTGAAATATTTTTTGCTCACAGAAAAAATCAAGATGAATCACCGTTGGTTCAAATTTATTTGATTGGCAAGGTTAGTTAATTCAGTTAGTTTATTACTAACCAATATTTCGTCAGCACAATCGTGAATCGTCCGAAACCTTTTTTCGCGTGTCTTCATCATATTGAAACCAGTTCTGGGATAATGTAATGACGGTTTTAGGATTAGCTTTTCTTAATTACTCTGCCGCTGCAGTCCGGGGTGAACTTAAACCAAAAACCCTTTGCAGTGAGCACGATCGCTGTCTAACTTCGCGCGGAATCTCTAGTTGGTTAACGTATTTCAGTGTGCAGAATTATTAAGATCTTGTATAGAATCACTTTAGTTGTCAAAGGAAGAGCTTTGGCACTAAATTGCTCTCTTAGCTCAAGGAAACAGCGAAGTTGACAGATGTTATATTTTTCGTCTTATCTCCAAGTTGGTGTCGTTGTTTGAGTTAATAGTGGCAGGAAACGGTAGATAAAGTTTTTATCTTCCTCGCTGTATCGCTTGAGGTTGACGTCCTATCCGAGACGTTGGAGTTAGCTATTTTCTTTTTGTCGCCCGCCAGCATGTTCTTTATTTTTCCCTAGTTCGCTGTTAAACAAATATTCGTCCCTTCCTCCTCAATATTAAACGAATACGTCACTTACATGACACCGAGGCTTTCCGTTTATGTTACTATCGTCGCCGTATGCGAATTTTGAAAGTTTGTGCTCTGCTGTTGTCGTGTGACCTCTGCATAATTCTTTAAAGAAATCCCAGGATAGTGCGTCGCATTGTCTACATCCTTGTTTTGCAGCGACGGTCTCGGTAAGGTCATTACCGACTTTAATATAACAGTGTGCATCTCCATAGTCATCCTGCACAATCGAACGAGCTTGGTAGATATTGCTCTATAAGTGCTGTCATATGCGGCTTTGGAATCGATGAATACATGGTGTGCATCGATTTGTGAATATTTCCTAGTCTGAAGCCCGGCTACTTTGGAGCAATCAGGTTGACAAAGTGCTACAGGCTTGAGGAGATTTTTACCTGTATAGGTGGTACAGTCCTTTTTTTGAGGAGAAATTTCATTCATCGTGCATATCATACTCTGCAAATTGCTTTAAACAGAATTGTTCCCCCACATACTCATCATCGACTGTGTTTTTTTACTCGTTTTCTTGTTTGTCCCTGCAAGTTGCTTTTCAGGCCTTCTAGCTTTGGCATGTTTATTTAACCCTTTGGTAAACCTTTCGAACATTATCACTGCAATAGCTTCTCTCTATTTCCTCCACCGCATATTTTCCATATTCCTTCTTAGAATCCGATAGTCGAAGATTGTCTTCTGCTCGTAGAGCTTACGAGCAACTCTGGTTCTTTTATGCAGGGCCTCGGTATGGCTCTTGTTTTGCTGTGTATGCTCGTCGGCATTCTTCGTCAAGGAGGGGCTTTCGTTGCGATGACCGAGAGAACGCGTGTGATTACGAATACGCGATGCGAAAAGGTTCTGCTGATTTCTTACACTTGTAGACGTCAGATGCCAAACTTCCTCACAGTATTTCCTTGTTTGCAGGTAGTGTCGCGCAGACCATTCTTCCCGAGAAAAAGAACATTTCTTTTAAAGGTCCTTTTGTTTGTTTTCTCATAACCGAATACCTCTCATAAGGGGACAAATTCTTCGAAACCGTTGGTGTCCGACTATAAGGAAGTACACTGTATTCGTATGGATAGATAGATAATTTGGTAGCCTTGTACAAGACTAAAATTATTCATGATAATTTTCCAGGCTATATCGAACATAAATGTCTAAAAGAGAACTCCAAATGACTGCTCAGTTTCACAGTTATCCCTTGAGTTGGTTCTATATAGAGTGGATAAAACGGTGTTATAGTTATTTCTACCTCCAGTTCTATGTAAGGAATCACCACTCATAGGACTAACACAAGTGATCTCCTTATAGGTCATAGTGTTTATTAAGGTTTTTTTTAGCACATCAACCCTCCTTACTGCAAAAAATGTCAACACAACCTTTGCTCCACGATGAAAGTGTCGAATGACAATTTATAATTGAATTCCTACCTCATTCTCTGACATTAATCACGATTTCGGGTAAAAGTTCAATATATGCGCATAGATTAAAATAATAATCACACACGTATGTATATGCACATATGTATTTAGACGATGAATGTATTAAAATAAAATAAAAACCACACATGCGTTACGTTAGTCCCATGAACTTTGACGTCTGCCTATTACTCTAGTTAAAATAAATTTTATAAACAATCACAAAATTGTCAACACACACACACAGTTCTCAACGTAAACCTTTCCAGATGTTTCCGGTAAAATACGATTTTCACCACACTCGGTCACATTGTTGATTGACAATGACATTTGACCAATGAAATCTGATATTTTCTCAGCGGTTTTGACATGTCCAAAACATTTTCATAGAAATGGCTGAATGATGTTTTTTTCGACTGATAATCTAAAGCTACTACTGCTAAGTAAAAGATGTGACTTTAGTCGGATGTCAACTGCCTGTCGGATGTCATTATTTGTTTTTTAGTCGGTTTCTTTAAGAATTATAAGGTCATAGAAAGTATAGCAAAAATGCATTGTGATAAGTGGACCGTTTAAAGGTAAAAAGAAAAGAAAATTTTAATTAAGTGGACTTACAGTAGTCATACATACCTTGTCTGTGAAATTTGGTAATTTAATCTGTGTTGTAAGCGAATGTTTGATACTGATACAGGAGTGTTAAGTAAATTCCCAGTGGATATCTGATTTCCGAATAAAATATTTGAATATTTATAACAAAGAAAAAAATGAAAACAAGCAACGAATTGTTATATAACAAAATTATGTGAATATGCAAACCTGACTAATGCAATACTGGTATCTGTGCGAGTTGATTGCTGATAGTTGATGGATAAGTTTTGCATGCAAAGTTTGATCGAAGTGCTGAACATCAACCGATGTAATTTTTGTGTAAAATTCAGCTATGCTGAACGTACGAAAATGGTTTTCATTTGGTAGCGCAAAGTATTAAGGTCCGCGATGACTGCTGCCAGGGTAGAAAGGTATTTCCTATCTTTTCCTAAAAGCCTGTCGGTCCTTGTTTTGTGAAAGTAAGACAAAATTCTTCTTGTAGCTGCCCAAGTGTCTAGGTAGGACCAGCTGCTGTTGACATCCCTTGCTTCGACCCGCAGTGTGCACGGCGGGATGTACATACATACATATGTACATAGGTATTTCGAGGAGTCTAAATGTTCTGATCCAGATTTCGAATTTCTCGTCGAACTCTTCTCATTACCTGGTATGCCTTCATGTCCAAGAACCCAACAAAGCGTAACCTTGTGCTGTGTTCCAAGATTCTTTACCTCTTCTCGACAGCACTTTACAAGCTCGAATTTAATTTCAGTAGCAGACATCGATTTGATTGCTGCCTGGATGTCGATGAAAACGGTGATACTTCCTTGTGACATTGCCCTCAACGCAGTTTTACGAGCGGCTATTGTTACTGCGGGGACCTCCGTTTGGAAAACACTGCTTTGGTCGGAAGGCGAATTGATTTGGTTATGCCCAGCAGTTCGGAGAAGATACCTGAATTTTGTAGAAGCTGTATGGGCGAAGAAATCATTAATCACCTTTAGTGTACCTGCCGAGCTCTCTCCCACAGAAAGAAGCTTCACTTAGGAGTTTTTTATTACAAGACTCTAGGCGATCTGATAAAGACAGATATAAAGAGTCTCTTACGCTGCATCCAAAGCTCAAATTGGTTTGACGAATAGGTAGGAAAATTTCTCAATGATCCATGTGGTCCTATCTTTGGTCTAAGTGTGTTAGCGATAGCCACTTCAACGTAACCTAACATAACCTACATACTAATGCATTCACACTACTTTTATTCAAATTCCTTTTGGGAAAATGCGTACAAAAATTAGCTGCGACTTACACTATATAACGGATTTCAAATTAAAAAAATAAATAAGAAGTAAAAACAATAACATTAACAAGACGCAAATCGTTTCTATATTTGTGTCACAACATGCAACCAGTTAATTTGTATTCAAATAACGGTCATCAAAATTCTATCATCGTTTTTATCGTCATTAGTGGAAGTTTTATCTTACTTTTGACTTCTAGAAAGATAAAGCGCCGTTCATATACTCATGTTATCTCAAAACGAGTTCTTAATCTTGGCACGAAAATTGTACACTTTGGTTTTATTCCTATGCTCCATTCATTAAGGTGCATTAAAAACAAACTCAGAAAAGCTAGAAAACTAGTGTATGTTAAGAAGGAGTAGAAACAATATAAACGGCTTCACATATTTGATGGGTGAGGTCACCCTCCATTTGTGCACGGCATCGGAAATGAGGTCGTCCTCTCCTGTGTAGACTCTTAGGGTTGGAATAAAGGATTCTTCTGGCTAGATCATTGGTGCATATTCGCTCCATATAACATCTTCATCGTTGTGCACTTATCTTTTTTAGCAAAACGATGTGGCAGTATAGCTATTATAGTTCATGGTTAAATCTTCTCATCCATGAACCGTCAACGCATGTGGGATCATAAATCAAATGTAGAACTTTTCTCTCAAAGATTCCAAGTCCGCTTTCATCCGACTATAACAAATTCGATTTATCCTTGCTTACAACCACACCCATTTTAGCAGATTCGGTTTCGATGTTACCGAAGGCGCCAGTTCGCTCGATGATGTCAATAGCATCTTTGTAACCAAGTAATTGTACTGATTTGTGAAAAATAGTGCCTGCGTTGACCTGGGAATTTCGCACTATTTTTTTTTCCAGTACCAAGTTGAAGACACATGACAGACTAAATTGGTCTATTCACTAGGAAACACAAGACACTTCACATTTACTCTCCTGAACTGAATACTACCAATTTAGTCTTCACTGACAGATCGAAATATTTGAGTTTCATTTTGGGTTAGAAATAAAGCTGGAAACGAAACATCCAACAAGAAATAACGAGGGATATAGTAGCTGCCCACCTTATACCGGCTTTATGTCTGCGCCATTAGGCCATTGTATATGTATTGTATGATTATCTAGTACTGTACTAATTCAATATTTTTGGCAAACAGCTAAAGCAACTATACGACTAAGAGCCATCTCAGATTAGACTAGTGTTGAAACAGGTCACTCTCTCATTTATTCAAATTAAAATCAAACCTATATGTTCGTGATCAAACCTATATGATCATTGTTTTAGAGTAATCAGTATATGGTTATACCAATTACCTAAAAAAACTGATATTTTTACGTACTATTAGTGCGTCTGGCAAAGAAATAGCACCATGTGAATAGTCTAGGACCTACACTTTTGTATTCAAACCGTTCTTTTGTTTGATACTAAATTCAAGTGGTTATATTATATATATCAACGATCCACATTTAAAAAAAAAAAACCATTTTGAACATAACATCAGCACCAACAAAATGCTGCCAGACGGTCATACTTGATTTTACATACTTCAGAGGTTTATATTTATTTGCAAATCTTTTGTTTATATTTCACGGCGAACCCCACAGGCGGACCAGTAGGGATGCAGTAAAGTGGGAGGGTTATGATCCCTATAATCCTGATCATAACCTCGCCGAACAAAAGGAAGAAGAAGTTGGTTATATTTCACACCAAAAAATTGCAGCGGGCTCTTAGACTAAAACATAATCTAAAAATATATAATCAACCAACAGAACGAAATCTTTTGAAAAGTTACTTTCTTAGGAAATCGATTGAAAACTTTTGCGACACCGAGTGCTTGACTAGTTAGTCAAATTTATTTCCCAATAGACATATCTGGATGTTTATCTAAAGCTTAGAGAAATTCCGTCCAGTTATTTAGAATCCAGTTTGCTGTATGTGCAGATAGACACCCTGACATTTGTTACTGGTGTAGTACGGAGTATCTTATTTAAACACCTTCTCCTTAGCAACTCGTGAAAAATTTGAATTTTGACCAAGGAAAGCTAAAGGAACGTTAAACATATTAGATCATATGCTACGTATCCCAGTTGGGTAAAATTTGGTTGAATTGCTCCAATTCATTGCCCTTAATCCAATCATTATATCTGATTGTGTTCTATAGCCTGACTTATACTCGTATCTTGACTCAAATTAACAGTGAAGTCTTCGTACTGCTTTCAAGTCCTTGTCGACGATCTTAGTTTTCTAATGCAAAGCCAGTTCGTCCATGAGTACAAGTGACTGTTTTATCCAAGTGATGGACCCAAAGTTCATGCCGTTTTAATTTGTTTGAGAATACACTTCACCCACATGAAACCGAGAGTCAGCTTTGCTCTCACAAATGATGAAAAGCTATTGCCACTGTTGGTTTTTTTGTTTTTGTAAATTTCACAGTGGTCCGTCTGTCGTCTCATTTTGTTGTAACCTTCATTTACCACCGCATTAACTTGTTTGTCGAGTCATTCTCACTTTTTTTTTCTTCTCGCCCAAACGGGAGTAATGGCAGTTTCAGCTTCTGCTATTCGCTGGAAAACGTGATTTTCATTTTGACGCAAGTTACGTCGGTGTCTGTAGGTATATTCAGACCCTCAAAGTCAGTCGGCCGAATCAGTTGTAAGATTTCAATTTCGTCATCGATCGTTATTTTATTGACTTTTGCAGTTAACAGTTTACATTTGGTCTTGTTTACACTTAAGAATATTATTGCAAAAGTACTAAATTATACGCTGGGTGCTATTTCCGCTTTATTACACAATATAAACAACTGACCTCGCGAGTCCAGAATGGAGTCTGTATTTATTAATAAATATCGCAATCGCGGTAGTGATAAGGTTAATAGTGATCTGCATGCAAATTACATCAAACAAAGACAACAGCACGCGAATGGAGGTCAAAACGGTTTTCATATAAGTCCTGTTCTCGATGGAAACTCGTTTCTGATGGATAACTATTCTGGGATAATGACTGTGCATCCGTCATCGAGGATATTAAGGTTTCACACACATTTTTCTTCAATTTGGTGGTAGTGTACTGCGTCGCAATTAGCGCTTTAACGATTTCATGGTCATGAGTGAAACTCTTGCGCATTGGAATTGACCATCGGGTTTTTAAAACTTTCCATTTCATTTCATTGAACTGTACGGTCGGTACTGTAGTAGGATATGATTTAGTGATTAGAATGTTGTGAATGAGTGGCTTGACTACAATTTTTTGCAGAGAAAAGCTTGTCAATAATGTTTAATTTCATACCAATTTGATGCTGCATTTTAAGCTGTAGTTTATTGTGGTTCTTATGCTTGGAGTTTACTTGCTTCAGATATGCATATATGTAGTAAACAGGCTTCGTGTGACCTCTACATACTTAGATGCCACTGCAGTCCGGGTGGACATGTTCCTCAATCAACGAGCCTTTTCAGCTAGCTCGATTGTTAGCTAATTACTTTCAGTTTTTCACACTAAGTTAGCTGGCACGACCCGTACAGATCGTGATAGTATCTCCTTCTCGACTCACCGTCTATGCAGGCCGAAGATCGCCTGGAGAATTTTCTTTTCAGCAAATAGAGTTGGGGCTTACTCCATTGTGTTATTTTTCTGAACTGAAGCTGGACTGATATGGACCAATTAAGTTGTGGGCAAAGGGTTTCAGGTGCGCATATATGTATGTATCTAATACAGCAGACAAAATCCTGTAAATACGGCGGTAATCCAGTTAAGAAAATCTCCTTTTTCGAGGATCCAGCAAACCATGCTGAGGTTCTATTCATCGGGCTTAGTTTCATTCGTCCGACCATATTCAGCAAATGAGTTCGTGAATACTCTACACCAAACCATCTCCTGATGCGTTAAGCAGCTCGGCAGATAGAATATCAGCTCGTGCAGATTTGTTGGACCTAGGTTAAGATATTGTTGTTCTTATTTCGTACAGATTAAGTTGACAGAAATCTTCGTTATCATCGTGGAGTATCTAGCACCCCTTTAAATAAAATTGTCAAAATGGCTGGCGTGAGGGGGTCTAGATGACAAAAAGAAATGTAAAACCATCCGAGTCATAATAAAGGATAGAAAACTCTCCTCTCCGGCTAGTGCCAGGTCTTATGATAGCAAAGTTTCATAAAGCTACTTAACCTAACCTAACGTAAACTGACAAACAATACGAAGACTCGCTTCAACGATCTAAGTGTTTGAATTGCCCTAGAAATTTCCTATAATCTTTTTAAGACTAATACATACGTATGTCCATGTGTATGTAGATAGCGCATAACAATTACTTCCAAACAGACTTGTTCCAATCAGTTATGTTTAGTAATTTTCTTCTGAAAGGAACGTGACATTTTGACTTCTGTGTCATAGATTATCTGAGTATTACAAGCCTTTTCGAAGTCAATGAACATAAAATGAAGTGAAGATTACACCCTTTGTCCATAAATATTTGACAACAACCAATGCCACCTTTCCAACCATTGAACTCCAGTTTTCTTGGTCATCCACTTCTCGTTCACTACACCTACATTTGTCGACTGTCGAAATTGTCTTGTGAAGTCTAGAGTTGCCCTTTACTGGTAATTGCTATGCGAATTCTGGAAATTAGTTCTTCAAAGAGTTCAATAAGAATTGAGTGCACGATTTATAGTTGTATCAACATACTTCTTTCACCATATTAGCTGGTCTTTTTCGTAGGTAAGGTTAGGTTAGGCTATCCTCCGTGAGCAGTAGAATTCACTTAGATCAGATGAAGTCCATTTTGTAAACAGAGCTAGTAAACCGTTACTCTAGGAACCATTAATAAGATCGAAGAAATATTCCCCTAGAATTTGCTTCTTCGCCTGAAGATAATGCTGGGTAGCTGCAGAGAATGTAAAAGACGGCTTCTGATCCTCTTCGTTCGTACAAGTACTGCAGAAGTCATTAGCGGTAATACCATGTCTTACGGCGTGTTTTCCCACTGTGCAATGACCAGTTAGTATCCCGACAAGAGTGCCTATATGCCTTCTAATGTACAGGGGGTATTTTATTTTCCTTATATTTAGTTAATGCCAAATTTCCCTGGCATGACTACGTGTATCAAGATGACGCCCTCACTTATTAGCCTTTAACAATGCTAGTGTAGAGATATTGTACCTTGCCTTTCTATCGGTTGATAGTTCCTTCTGAAGTGTACATCATTTTTAACTAATTCGTGTTCTTTGCAATTTCCCGGAAAATCCATCAAAATTTTCTGCTATGTGTATATCATGATATATTTCTCATTGATATCCTTCTCATTGATAACCAATCAGTCACTTCATGAATAGCCATTGAAAAATATTACTCCGATTCTGTTGCCAAAAAGGCAGACTTATGGCAAATGGTACCGAGAACACTTCAGTCTCTACACATCATCCGTCTTAGATCCGCCAGTGTAGATTTCTAGTGCAGAATCATTTAGGATTGTATCTTCAGCCCATATCTGTCTGCTATAATCACTAGTAATACGTATATTTAATATTGAAGTCTTGGAGCGGGGCTAAGTAGTACGTGATTTCTATTTGGATATGTAGCATGGCTTCCGATGCCGCCGTTACGAAGCGCACTGGTAGCGCCAACTCAAGCCGTCCTCTGAATCATATTTATAAGAGAGACGTAGCTGGCCAGTGCCGTCCACAAGACCAGAATACCGTACATGAGTATCGGGCGTACAGCTAATTCATAAAATAATGACGGACACCCTATTCGTAGCCCAGTGCTCCCTTGCAGGTATATAGTGCAATGGTAGCCTTCTTTAATACTTTCAAGTTCATTTATTTTCCATCTTAGTTTCCTGTCCAGTATACTCGTAAGGCCTAGGTATTCGGCAAGCTCAAAGAAACTAAGCTGTATTCCCCTCTTTTTACTGGCGTGATTACCAGAATTCTGTGGATTTTATCCTTCCGCTAAAATGTAGGCTTTTCATTATCTGTTGGCTATGAACACTGTTTTAACATTTTGGTAATCCTGAGTGAGTCACACTCTGAAATTAGGATTTAATGCTCCATTCTTTGTATCATGCAGTTTTTTCAATTTTGTAATCGAATGTTTATCTCATTTTTCCCTACTTCTAAAGAGCTTCGTTTTGTTGGTTTTTTAAAGAAAGGATTATAGGGTGGTATACTTCCTATATTTTCTCGTCAAAAGATATAGAACTACATATGTATCTATTAAAAAAATATTTTGAACTCAATATTTCTATTTTAAATTATATTTTCTATTTTCTTTTATTTACAGGCGAACGAGAAGTTTAAATGCTCCATCGCCATTTCAGCAATTCGGACCATGTGGAAGGATTATGAAAAATTCAGCCATGGTAATGTAAGTATAAAAATGAAATTTAAACATTAAATCTTCACCTTCTAATCTTTTTAACTCTTCATAATAAAGCTGCAGTTTTATGAAACCTCTTTGAAGGCCAAAAGCTCTTTTTTCCAAGAGTGAATTATACCCTAAATATTTGCAAAGTGGTCCCGATAAAGGCAACTCAAAATCAGCATCTATTCGTATTTTGAAGAAACTAAGACATAAATTAAACGGTTTTCATAACTGATATTAGGCGTGTATACGGTTCCTGCAGCTCCAACCAGCTCTTCTCCGATTGCCGCGAAATGTGTCTCTTATTCCAATCCTTCGGTTGGAATTTCGCTGCAGATTAGTCGACACCTTAAAATGTTGCCTCGTCTTAGTCTATCCATCTTCTATGTGACCTCATGGCCGGACTTAACACTTAGATTGACTACCAAGCAGGTACTTCTGTTTTTTGCTGACACCTATTTTTCCAACTATATACGGTAGCTTAGGGGTATGAACAGCCCATCCAACAAAGAACATACATCTTGAAACCAGAAGATCGCTTTTTCCTAATCATTGACAGTTCTTGCAATTCTTTTTTGAATTGGGGTCACATTCACTCTTCACTGTATAAACTCGATCATTATTGGAACTCCAATTTTAAAAGTTCATTTCTTCCCAAAGTCAGCTTTGAAACGAGAATTGAATTCTTTCTATCCCAATCTGGGTGCTCATTCATCTTACCTGCTGTGTATTATTGAAATGGATGGACAGCAGCCTAGTTGTTAGAATGGCGAAATCTTTAGTTTATTTCGTAATTATTACACTTTTTCAAGTTTTAAAACGCTTCAAACCCTGGTTTTATGTGTTACTTGAATCTATCTAGCAGAAAATTTATCAAGGACTGATGATCTCTTCTTCATTCAAAATATTTTCAAAACATTTTCTTTTCTTTCATAGGCAAATCCAAGATCCCGCAAGTCAGAGGCTTACATGGTACAAACCCCCTCTAACCGTGCTCGTCATAAAGAAAGTACGTGATTCAACGGTAATGCAGCCATTTGTTCAATTAGTTGAATGGCTAGTACAGGTAAGATGCAAACTATATCACACGAATATTTACCAAATATAAAAGTCTTTCATTTTAGGAGAAACACATGGTCGTATGGGTTGAATCAGCAGTATTGGATGATCCTTCATTACAAGAAGATAAAAAATTCCAAAATATAAAAGAGAAATTGGTTACGTTCAAGTAAGTTTAGTTTTCTTCAAAACATAATCATCGACTACATGGTTTATTGATTTTTATATTTTCTTATAGAGATGGACGTGATGACCTTACCGATCGAATTGATTTTATTGTCTGCCTAGGTGGAGATGGGACACTTCTGTATGCTTCACTACTATTTCAACAATCGGTGCCACCTGTGATGGCATTCCACTTGGGCTCTTTGGGCTTTCTTACCCCATTCCAATTTGATAATTTCCAAGAACAAGTCACTAACGTACTGGAGGGTCATGCCGCCCTAACACTTCGCAGTCGCCTCCGATGTGTGATTTTTAGAAAGTCTGATCGTCACCATAAGGATAGTACATCTGAACTAAATAATTTTAACAATATCTTAGGTGGTACTACCACCACCGACAATAACATGCAAGTTCCAAAGGCTTCTCCTAACAAAGCATCGACAAATATTTTGGTAAAAAATTAACGATTTGCTAGTGTTATCTGATTTGATTTTTATGGGTCTTTGTAGGTACTCAACGAAGTTGTCATCGATCGGGGACCGTCGCCATATTTGAGCAATATTGATCTCTTCCTCGATGGAAAGTATATAACGTCAGTTCAAGGAGATGGTTTAATTGTGTCCACACCAACGGGAAGCACTGCATATGCTGTGGCTGCTGGTGCTTCTATGATTCATCCGTCCGTACCTGCGATCATGGTTACACCAATTTGTCCACATTCTTTAAGTTTTCGACCGATCGTGGTGCCAGCCGGTGTAGAATTAAAGGTAAGTCTGAAAAGGCTGTTACTCTTTTCGCTTTTCAACTTACTTATGCCTATCCGCATATTTTTAGATTTTTAGTTTCGAGGCAATGGTGTTTTAGAATCGGAATTATCGTTTAAGGTCCATGGTCAGGTAATCGGTTTGTACCGATCATCTACAATGTTGCTTAAGAGATTCAGCTGTGTGCGTATATGCGAGTTATTGTTGAACAGTTGTCGATTGGTGTGACGCGGAAATCTTCCGCTTCCGAAACACTTCAACCACAGTTTAAGGCCAACTGACTGTAGCCATTGTCTGATTGCTAATTTTCGCAGATTCTTTTGTGATCATGCCGTCTGCAAGTCGCACGAACCGTCTCTTATATAAATATCCGAAAAATGCCATCGTAATTTATATAGTACTGTTTCACCAGCTGATCTGTTATAAGAAATCTTATGCGACCTCACATTAGCTTAATTTTCATTGCATATATTCCTTGTGTTTGGATTGTTTGAATCAGATTTTGACCACATGTGTGTAGTATGTATATTTTGCAATTCAGCTTACTTTATAAAGGTAAACGCAGCTAAGTTGCAATATTTAGCGGACTAACTCGGTGTAATGTGGATTAAAAATTGGCAAAAAAATGCAGTGAATTAGTTTAAGGCTTTTTGTAAAATTTCGCTGATGTGAGAAACAAATTTGCTTAAAGTCAAAGGAAATAATGGGTACGTTTCGTCTTAGAGCTCAGCAACTGAACATCAGTCTAACCAATGGACGCCGTGACGCAGTGGTTAGTGCGTTCGACTACTGAGCGGAACGTTCGAAGTTTGACTCCCAGAAAACTTAAACAAGTTTTTCCCGGTCCCATTTCTGTTAAATGTCTGATAAACTGCAGGCCAGGTCCCTTCGAAAAAATGGTCACTTGTACAAAAACATATAACACGCACAACACAAGTGGTCACGAGAAGTTATGACTAGGAGTTCAAATGGTCTGTTGCGCCAATTTTTTTTATTTTTTGGTAAGGCCACTACCAAGCCAGTCGTAGCATCCATTGGAATGAAATTATTTTCCATAAGTATACGAAAAGTGTACTCTCGTCAGTAAGGCAAAATTCAATGAACGGTTTATTTGTAATAATTTCAAAAATGTACTGAGTGCGGCAAACTGTATTTTATTATTTTTCTAGAATTTCTTATAAATAACATCCAGAATAATGTTGGACTTATTATCATTATTTACTTATTAGGTGACGCTACTCGGACCTTACCTAACTGCCATCGGTTGCGCACTCCAATTTAGTTGAGTGCCCCGTACTTGTGCGCGCCACCTTATGCGAAATCGTCCTCTACTGCGTTGTCCATCCGGGATGAATTTGAAAACTCTGCGGACCGGAGTATTGATGTCCATTCGCTCTACATTTCGTAGTCATCTTAACCGACTGATTCACAGTTTTTTCAAGGCCTGGTAAACCAAACGGATAAAGATGGTTAAGGTCTTATGTCGAGTCTCCTTAGTTGTTCGGGATAGGAGCTTACTAATAGTTATTCTTCGTTTTATTTCTGATGAAATGTTACTGTCCGAATTTATGGTAGAAAAAAGTAAACAAGGTTTCAAAGCACTTCAAAGTGTCCTTTCATGTTGACAACTTGTACTTAGTTTTGTGAGTTTCCCACATTCATGTTGAAGAAATCACATGACAACGCATTACCTTGTCTAAATCCTTTTTTGGCATCAAAGGCAGTGAGCGTTCTCCATTGTCATTCTGCACAGGGCTCTGTATAGCTCGTCTCTATAGATGCATTAAAATCGATAAGAGGGTGGGTAACGATTTAGATTTCTTGGGTTTTCTGCCGCAGTGTGAAATTTGATTGACTTTAGACTTTGCTGGCTTTAAACCACACTGATAGGGGCCAATCAGGTTGTTGACCGTGGGTTTCAGGCGTTCACAATGGTTCAAATATGGTAGATACGATCTTGTACGCGATGTTTGTTGTGTATCCGCCTGACTTTTCTGAACACAAATAGATGTGAAAAGATCGCGCAAAATAATACCTCGGTTTAAAGTTATCCCTATCGTAAGTTATATACTCACAGCTTCGCCTGGTCATTAATAGAACGTTCTTAAGATATCACTCTTATTCTTTTGTACTTAATTGTTTATCATTTCTATTCACAGATTTCCGTATCACCGGACAGTCGTAACACATCGTGGGTATCTTTTGATGGACGAAATCGTCAGGAACTATTTCACGGTGACAGCCTACGTGTAACAACATCTATCTACCCGGTGCCAAGTATCTGTGCTCAGGATCAAATATCAGATTGGTTCGACTCGCTAGCTGAATGTTTGCACTGGAATGTTCGTAAGAAGCAGAAATGCCTGGACGAGCTATCGGACTTGACAGCATCCGGTTCAGAGGATACCCTTGATGAATTAGAGCGTGGCAATGATCCACTCCTAGACAGTTAAACAGAATCTCCTATTCTTTATACAAAACTGGTTTTTCTTTTCTTTTAGAATAGCAATGTTTTTTTTTTATTATTAATGTAGGGTCTTGTCTATAAAATATGTAGATGTATGTATGTGTATATTTATATTTCTAGGTTGAATCGAAATATATCAAGTTTGTGAGTTAAAAATATAGAAAAAAAAATATAATTGCCAAACGCACTGAGGGCTGAGGAGGGCCTATTGTTTGTTGAATAAAAATAAATATATAAAAATGTTTTCAAAAGATGATTGTAGAGATGTATATGTATTTGTGTTGCACTCCTCACCCAATATGTTCATAGAACAAAACGAAAAACATTCGATTTAGGAATTTACTTAGGATTACATCTTATTTCTTTCTGTTACTTTTCTCCTGCAACTTCTTTTTCCTACATACTATAAAAGTTAATTTTCTTTTCTTTAGTGTAAGTTTTTTATTTTATTTTTTTTGTAAAATGGTTGTAGAAAATATATACATAAAATATATTTAGTTTCTCTTTGTAATTCTGTTTTGTATATTAAGCGATGACTTAAAAAAACAAATGAGAAATGCTTAAAATTATATTGAAAATAAATTATAGAAAAAAAACTATAACATAAAACAGACTTTTTTGTCTACTAATGAGAGAGAATTCCCCCAATTGCCTATTTGCAATGAATGTGAGTTCGATTCTTGAAAATCGATTTCCACAAAATGTCCGAATCCTTAGAAGTATGTTTCTAACACACTTCAGCAAATTTGCAAATTTTAGAAAACAATTCGGGTCTTCCGGAGTCTCTTCGCTAACTCATGTAATTTTTTTGAGAACATACGTTTTCTTAACAAAAATACATAGTACAAGACATTCATAGAGAATGATTCGGGATTTAACAATGTTTTATATAACGTGTGGGAAAAAAGCCTACCATCAATTCAACTGGCAACAATTCAAGAAATATAAAGAAATGCGGGAATGTTCTACGTGTCCACCTGTCTTTCTAGGATTTAAAGTATACCGTAATGAAAAGCAAAAGGTCTGCAGGGAAAAAATTGTACTGGTGTTCCTGCCACCAAAAATAGTATTTTTATAAATGATTGTTTCACTAGCTACACGCTTTATTTAAAAAATTTAAACAAAAAGATTATATATCTTTATGGTTCCAGAACTCACAAATATTAAACAAAGATAGGGTTGATACTATTAGATCGTTTGATGATTTAGGAGTTTTAAAAGACTAATTGTCGTTCCTTTTATTATAGTATTTTGCTAATGTTTAATTCTACCACTTAATAACATTCCAACCATCATTTACTTACTTACTTATGGTGGAGCTACAGTCGGGCAGGGACTGCATCTGGGGCTTATCCAACAAGCGTATTCTAGAAGCACTTGTATATTTACCGGATTCAATATTTGTTTCGGAAATATGGATTTTTACGTGTAAAAGTGATGACTTTCGATTTATACTTTTTGTCCTAGTGCATAGGTGCTTTGGGTCGTATCTCTTAGACAGAACGCAAAAATTTAAAATCGGGGACTGCTAAGCCAATGCTAGAGATAGTATAAATCTCGGGATATTCCAAAAATCTCTCGTTGGGCCCATTTTTTTATGTTCTACATAAGCTCTTTATTTAACCAACCTTCTACCGAAAAAGTCACGGCTTTTGCAGATGACCTCGGCATCACATATGACTCTGCTAGCTCTCTGAACTTTGTAGCTGATATAAACTCTGATACTCACCTACTGAGAATCTGGTTATCCAAACAAAAACTAAAGATAAACAACAAAACGGAACTAATGTTTTTTTAGTTTAAGAATGGTGGAGTCTTCTGATCTCGAAGTCTATTGTCGTTTTCAAAGTTGTTCTCGTTTCAAAGTGTCAGGTTGTTACTGTGCTGCTGTATCCTCTCCATTGGTGTTAGTGTAGGTGCAACGTGTGATATTAATTGTTTCAAAGTAGAAATTGTAAAAAACTCAAAATACTTAGGTATTGTCAACGAACAAATATGAGTTGGTCTGGTCATATGTCGATTCTGAAGCAGCAACTGTGTTTAGCTATCTGATGTTTAGATCATCTGCGTGAATTCTGTGTAAATACCACTCTTAGAACCGTCTATTTTCGAATATTTCATTCTAGATAACAATACGGTATCGGATTTTGAGAGGAGTTTACAAACTCCTTGTCTTACGAAATGTGCTGTTACAAAGATTTGTGGTGCTTCTCGTCTTATCTAATCTATAGCTCTCTTTCTCTATCTGCGAACTCGAAATGTTCTTTTCGCACAACCCACTATAGAGATTTCTACTCCATCTTCTGCTGCAAATTATTTTATAAGCCTCCTCTAACGATTCGCGTAGTTACAACCTTGCAGTCATTCCAAAAAAAGTTACTTGCCTTCGCCACAATGAAATTGAAATTCTGGTGACCTATATTGCTTGACATCATGTATTTTAATGTTTAAATAAAAGATATTCTTATTTATCCGTTGATCTAATTATACACCGCATATGATTAATTTATTGAATAAAATTGGCCTTGAAGTAATATTTAACACTGTTTGAACCGCTAAATACTAGCATAATTTTGTATCTTGTCCCCTTCCAGACAAAACTGAACTATCTGTTTCTGAGCGCAGATTTATTTTTTAGGTTATATCTCAGCAATGCCTTGCGAGCAAGTTCGCCAGCAATACATAGATTCCCTTCCATGGTGACATTTCCAAAGTTCCCGACAGGGGTAATTTTCGGTTTCCTTGGCGGGAAAAGTAAACTTTGTTCATGGTGCAAAGAATTGATAAATGCACAGCAAAAATGACTGCATACATTTAGGATGATCTCGTTAAAGAGAGAATCAGTGGCTTCGTATTGAAATTCTTTGGGAATTCATAAATTTTCATTAAATTTTATAACATTCTGAGCAGATTTATGTGATTTTACGACACATACAAATAATTTCAGACGAATCGCAAGAAATATATTCGAACTTACTCAGCGTTGGCTTAAGCCTGATATTTACTCGTATATTTCGAATATTTTAGTCTTTTTGGGGTCTCGACTACTTGACAATAACTGAGCGTATATCTATGTAAATAGGTTTACAAAAGCACGCAAGATGTTGAAATGTGCAGACTTAAATTTTGAAAATAGCAATTGGTATCAGTGTTGACATTAAAGAAAATTTGATAGTATGTACTACGAATAGTACACTCCATTTCACATTATTGATGTCTACTTTAATTTGGCTTAGTTTCTCTAGCATAAATTTGCAATCCGCTAATCTTATTATGATTTTGTATCAAAACTAAAAGCTCATGAGTTTAAAAAAAATAAAGAAATTTTAAAAAATCGTAATTCTGATAACATCTCCAAAAATTCAGTGCTTCACTTCATTCATTTAATTTTATTTATTTTTTGTTACAACTAAGAATTCACAGTTTCAACTAGTAATTTATAACTTATATTTAATATTTTATATATTTTGGGAGCAACCCAATGTTTGATGTCAATATTTTAAGATAGTTATGTACAATAGATACATTGGATAGCTGAAGCAGTTAAATGAATTATGGTGGATTTGCTAAAGCGTTAGTCTGTTTTGATTTACAGGTGACATAAGACCAAATATTGAATGTCGCTTTATCAAAGTGTCATAAGACCAATTGCTAGAATTTGGCTGTATGACACTTTTACAAATTGGCATAAGACCAAATCTTAAAATTTGGCCTTATGTCACGTCACCGCAATAACAATTATAATAAACTAAGCCCCTGCCTGACAGTTGTTGATATACCCTTTGCGGAGCGACGATGTCCCGTGAGCGCCTAAACCACTCCGAAAAGAGAAGATTAAATAAATGAGTCGCGCGAAGCGCTTCACTTACCCACTGTTGGCTACACTAATTAAAAAAAAATAAATTTGCCAATTTCCTATGTATATTGGAAACCCGCCCAGTTTGACTAAACTTTGAACACAAAAAAAACGTACTAAAAATAAATTCCGCAATCCCAAATTGATGTATCGAACCCATGCATATATTTTATGGCAATCCGTTGCTGAAATTTAGTTCAAGAAAAAGAGAATTTATGAATGAAAACCACTGTATTTTTATTACACATGTGTTCCTTCCATCTTAGTATGGTGTCAAGAGTCATGCAAGGATATTTTGCTGTATAAGCCTATGGTATTTGATCGTTGTTTATTGTAAGAGGCATTGGGTTTTCTTTCAAATAGGTGTAATTTATCTTCATTAAGATTGACTCTCCACTACTTCCTCCGCAGTTTATCGGTTGCTTCTTGTATGGTAGCAATTTCAGCTTCTGATGGAGTTAATAAGTCGCTAGTATATTGAAAATGCAAAATGGGTCCCAGCACACTACCTTGGGGAACTCCTGCATTTATTTTGTTAATGCCGTGTATTCTCGTTCATATTTGACATATGTATGTAGATGCGTCCTTCGCAGATGTACATATGATCTTAAAATCTAGTGCCAGACTTTATCAAATGCTTGCATCACAGCGCAGCATATCTTCTTCTCTTGTATAGCTTTTTCAATGCGGTTTGTTATACGATGTACCTGTTCTATCGTTGAATGTTTTTTCTAAAATCAAATTGGTGAGATGGTGTCAGGTTTCTTTCTTCTAATATTTTTTTTATTTTCTCTGCCTTGCACAATGCACACACTTTGTTCAGTATGAAGGTTGCATGCTTTGGTTTGAGAGGAGGAGGGTATCCTAATCACGTAGGCCATCATTTGTGCAAGTTGTGTTACCGTCTACCTCCAGGCAAGTGCTAGAAGTCATCAGTCCCAGTCTGTAAACGGATTTACTTAAGTTGATGTGTCCGATGTACAGACCCACCATCTGTCTTAATTGTATTCTGCCTAGATTGAGCGCTATCTTTGTATGACGGGAGCAATGGCACTCAGTCATGGCTTTGGCAGCTTTACAGGCTTGTAGTTCTTTTCCTCACGATTTCGTGATATTTTGGGAGCGGCCAACCTGCTATTTTCAGTTTTAACAACCTTTAAAGCTACTCCGATGGTTGTAACCGTGGGCTTTCCATGTTTCTCGCCCCCATCCTCGCAAGTTCATCCACAGCTTCAATCCATGTTATACTGCAGTGACCACGTACCCACTTCTATTCCGTCCTCGTTTGGAATGGTTGCTGCATGCTTTGCTTTGCTGTCCCATTCCATCTGCATTCGTCCGTAAGTATTTTTCCAACTATGCCTTTCGGCGTTAGTTCCAATCCGAGGTTGCTTCATAGCGTTGTTTTTCATCAACTGCATTTTCGATGCAGGCAATCAATGTACCGAGGGCAGTAAGAACTATGTATGTATCGTCGCGTTTGTTCTTATGTAGGTATGAGCGGTAACATTCCGTCAGGAATATATAAAAATATATATAAAAATCACACTCTCCATGCCGTCTTTCGATCCATGACCGGATACGCGGAATAAGTCTATGTGTCCACTTGCCTTTGTTGGAAGTATCCAACGATCTTACCACTTTCCTATACTTCATTTGCTTCACAGCTACATATGTACATAAATATGTATGTTTTCTCCACTAGTACTGCCTTTATGTTCAGAGGGACTTTGATAGCAAATTCACTTTTGTTCAGTTGCTAGTAAGTCGATCGGGGCAATTTTGCCACAAGGCACGCACGTTTATATTATTTTCTTTATTTTAGGACTTGATGGTGAGAGCCTTAGGTCATACATGATTATGGATGATATTTCTCTGTCTAGTAGTAGGCTGAAACTATGTCTAGCTCCTCCAGTGTTTGGCATGGCGCAGGCTAACGCGCTACTTGCATTTACTGCTTTCTTGCTTACGTTTCGCTTAAACGATAGTCTCGCGTCTAAAACTACTTCAATTTATTACACAAATATGTGCTTTATTGTCTAGATAACCACAGATGGACATCCTGAATTTTTCTGTTTACTGCATGCTGAATATAGACTGAGAGTCTCCGCTTTTGTCACAGTATAGAAAACATCCGTTTTCTCGAAATTTTAGTAATTTGCCTTAAAGAAGACATCCACCGAGCTATTTGCGAAACAGGACCACGGACAAACGACAATGTTCTACAAATTTTCGCTAACCTGATGGGCTACCCCCAAGCCATTTGAAGGGAAATATTTTTCAAAATCAATCTTCAATGAAAGCAGCAAAAATATTAAACCGTCTGGTTTTAAAAATATATCAGCAGATAGCCCATCCCTTGCTACTATTATTAAGTTGATGTGGAGTGCATTCGTTTGAATTTAAATTTACTCGATCTACCGGTATTATAACCCTCTGGTTACGTCATGGAGCTTTCGAAAATTGTTGGGGCCTGAAGTCAGTTTTTCGGCACTGGGATAAATTTTTTGTTTTTCACTCACTAGAAAAGATTTGTGCAGTCATTCGTTCCATTCAGTTTGCAACTTTGTAGCCTGAAAGCCCTGCTATAAATACTCAACTCTTTGGGTTAGCATAGAAGCACAAATTTGACTTTAGATATTCATTAATTAAATAAATACCACATTTGTACACTGGTGCATGATAGCAATCTTTAATACTCCATCTACAGGTTTACACCTAAAGGTTAAGTAGCTCCCATCAATTTGATAGAATTTCCTCAAAGCTCTGTATACACTTAACACCGGAAAGCACTTAACACAATGACAGAATTAACCCGTATCTAAGGACATCGTAAGTGACAGCAGAATTGCAGGCAATAAATCAAAAGATACGAAAAAATGAAGAAAAAAAAAAAAAAAAACAAATTTCTTCTCTAAGACCGTCCAAGGAATGGAGATCCGTTATATTCGTTGCTCTACTTTTATATGAGTATCTCGCTGCAACAAGTATGGGAGCATATCCATTCCTCCTAAAATACATGCATTCCTCTATTGAACGCAGGTATTTCTCCTTCGGATAAACTAGACTTCTCCTTTCTGGGGTTGGTACCTATCCCCAAGCATTTGTATGGTCCTTTTCTAGGTACGCCCCTTTTGCAAAAGTGCGCAGAAGTTTGATTTGATGCCCGCAATCAAATGGAAACATCAAAGCATCTATTTATTCAATTTTCGTAGAGATGCGTAGCGTAGATTAGTTTAAAGAAACTTGTTGTCGGAGGAAGATGTGATATGCCTGGTAGGTTTGAAGAGTTTCGAATAAATTTATTTCCGATTGAAAATATTTTTATACAAGACTGCTGGCCATATACTTTATTTTACCACTCAGCAGTTTGGTTTTTACGAACAAAATTAGGAAAAAAAAACTGCAACAAAGTAGAGTGAAGAACAAGGTTCCCACATAGCACGGCATGTAAACTATGCTGAGTGTAGCAACAATTGCGTAGCTAAATACTTGGATACTGTACAGGCATCCATTGCTAACCTGATTTCCTATAGAAGTGAGAAATACTAGCACGATCCCAGGAAGTAGACGTGTGGCGAAACATATCTATCGATAACGGGGGCTAGTGGATACCTTACATAAGGTATTTCGGTACTCGTATATTCGAAGCCGAGATCTTAATGATCAACAGGGCTGAGACTTACTTATTTACTTAGATAGTCCGGGGACTACAACTCTGCGTTGACTGGAGTCGTTTTCACCTTCCCTACTCCGCACTGTGCCGTACCTTCGCGGTGAATTTGAAGACTGCACGCTTATGTCCATTTACTTAACCAATCATGACCATCATATTCCATAACTTTCCGACTCTTCTGATCAGATCCAATTCATGGTTGTATCTGCTTCTCCATTTACTTTCTACACGGACCGCACCGATGATCACCAGAAGGATATTTTTCCCGAAATAACCGAGAACAATCTCATCTATTTTTTACATAGACCATGCCTCTACGCTATAAAGCAGGACTGGAATGTCTAAAATCTTACATAGAGTCACTTAAGTTGTTCGAAAAACACAATTGCCTTCTTAGCCTAAAGATACAGCGGGGTTGGTAAGAGTTATTCTTAATTTTGGCTCAAATCTGTCGTCGTTGTCTGAGTTGATAGCGGAGATACATGGATTTAAAATGAGATGAGATGGTACGTATCACTTTGAGATGCATGGGTCTTTTTTTTTTGGATGGATAAACAACTCGATAGGCGGTCGACTCCTTCAGTTTTTTGGATTAAAGTTTTGATATTGCTGTTCTAACTTCATTTTCCAGGTCGAAGCTTTTTTCTGCCTGACAGCGTCAGCTTTACATAATCTGCTACAGTGTTCTCTCCATATCCTCAGCATCAACAGCTGTTCTAATACTAAGTTTACTTCTTCTTCGTTCCTACAGGTTTCTATCCGGGTGTTATAACCTTGGCATGTTCCTTTCACTTCTTGGAAAAATCTCAAACATCAGTTCTCCATTAGCGTTTCTCTATTTCCTCAATCGCAGTTTTCCCATGCTCCATTTCATTGGCGGCGTTGGCAATATCACTAATGTGATCAATCTGGCCAGACAATTGTTTGATCAGGAGACCTCCATGTCCCCCCATAAATATCTACATAGATGTGGGAATCTCCTGCTAAAGATGTTGACTCTTCCAAACTTGGCATAAAGACTGCCCAAGACAATCAAAACTGGGATACTGCTCAAACGTTTCGTCCAGGAGCTTTGGTTTCATCATCTTTCTCGTTGTCAACGGTGAGATCATTCTTATCCGCAACTTGTCGCTCCTTCTCATTTTTTTACGTGGCCATAGGTATACTGAAGCTCTTTATAAAATATCATAACCTGTGAAGCTAAGATAGATTTCCTTAAAAATATTGTTACTAGATTACCATGCACTTTGTCCGGAGTAGTACCACAGGCATCCATCCTAGGCTTTGCAATACAATGTATAATAGCACCTTGCATCCTTTAATACCCAAGGAAAACAAATTAAGGTTTACCCGACGATATAGCTATCTTAGTTCATGCCAAGTTACTAGAAGGAGTTGAATAGATTGGCAAGTAAACAATAAAGATAGGACAACGGTGTCTCGCTTCGGCTAGTCTAGTGCTAGAAAGCCAAACAATTGAAGCGATACATATCACCAGTAAAAAAAAGGTTAAAACAATTACCTTTATAGACGGTGGCAATGAAATAAAATCCAAATTACACCAAGAACCCATGAGTCATGATAGATAAGAGGTGGTTCTATAAGGAGAACCTTACTTATATAAGCCCCAAAGCCCGGAAAATGCTGCTAGCAAGCATAATGCAGCAGGACGAAAGCACAGTCGATGACTGCTATTAGACAGAGTGGTTAATAGGAAATGTTGGCCCGAGTTACAAAAACTAAATGTGGCAACAATAAGCTGGGTAAGCTTATCGAATACATATGTGCCCTAAGAGCAATTGCTAAGTCAAACGATAGACTATTCTTCTATACAGATATCCGAAGTAAATCCGAAAGCATTTGAGTGAAATTCTGAGAGCCAAGAGTCATGTGAAAGGTTAGTGCGCATAAGGAAGCAGCGGATGCGGAGGAGAAAGACAGAAGTTTGAAGCCTCCTTCCACTAATAAAATTCTTTACGAGAGAAGAAGAAGAAGTTCCCCATCTCTCTAAGTATGAAAGACAATATTGATATTGAGGGTCGTGCTGAATATCAGACACATTAACATGAACAAACACACCTACGGAGTAGTTTTGTCCAACCTGACGGGAAAAGCAAGTGATCTTGATCTACAGAAGTTTTCTTTCCAATCCGACTCTCTATCGCATCACAATTTACTTTCCACATACACCCTCCCAAGCCATCATTTCTCAATCAAGTTTTTCGGCTCGATGAGGTGTCTAGCTCTCCTGTCTGGTAACTCATTACTCAGTTTTAGACTGAAATCCCGTCTTTCATCTTAAAACATTTTGAGTTCTCCAAAACTATGGGGAAGGCACTCATAGTTGCATGTAGCAATTATTGCCGCCCCCTTAACGGCAGTAATTAGCAGTCTTACTCAGCTTTTATTCCCCAAACTCTCAAACCTAATGAATCAGAAAATGTATTCCCAATCCTGATTAGCGAACCACGAAGTTATTTTACTGTTCACATCGTTGCTTTTCTTATCCCAAGCTAAATCCAAAGTACTCTGTAATCACCATATGGATTCAACACTAACACATACAAAAATTTTATTCACTCGAAAAGAAGGACGAGGTCACATATATAAAATCGCATTCGCTACGCTGAAAGAAGTTAATGGAGCAGAAAGCCGTCTACTAGACGAGATGATATAAAGAAAAGGACAATTCAGAGAGAAACGCACCCGCAATTGGTTCCACAAAAGGAAACCAAATGAATGTGTTATAATGGGGTAACACTCCCCTTTCTCTCTCAAACACTAAAGTGAGTCAACAGTAAAAGAAAAGTACTACTAAAAATCCCTTCTTTCCATTTAAAGCACAATTCAAAGTTGAATGTCACTTAGAGGCAATAGGCCTCTTGTCGTAAGTTTTTAAGGGTTTGTGTGTGTATGTGTGTGTGTTTTTTTATATTTAATTTCATGCATTGATTTGGCCATGGCCGAAGGATAACACTTTCGCTAAGAGGTTTCTCGGCAAATTTTCGGTTTCCACTTGTTTGCGCCACGTTTCTTAAGAGTGACCAACGTCCCACTTCCATCTCCAACTTGGAAGGAAAAGGCTGCTTGAGTAGAGTTTTGTGTTTCAGGGTTTTATTTGCTGTGATATTTTGGAATTTATTGCGGTTCGAGGACTTTATTGTGATTTAAAAGGAGTAAATCCTTGATAATCGACTAAAATCATTAAATTTTGAAGGTTATGATGATTTCACATTTATATCTTATTGTGAAGATATAAAAAAAAAATAAAACAAGGACGATACAAGATCTCGGAAGAAATGCGCCGTCTTAATTCATGTTTAAGTAAAGTGCAGCAGGATTCAAACAAGCATAACAACCAGCGTCTGCTAACGTTCTTCAATCGGTAGTGTTATTCGCACACTGGTTCTAAAAGATGTTTTTTTAAAGCTGTATGAATTGAATTAAAATTTTATTGGATAGATAATTTTATGGTATTAGTGATGAAAAATGATATCGGGCAAATGGCCACCACGGGAGCATCTCAGCAACTGCATCCTCGAACTCCAATTTACGCCCACTTTTTCGAGCATTTGAGGCCGTATCTCACGCACTCGACATTGGTTTTCAAGGTTGTAATCATTGTACATGCTTGTCTGCATGTACCTACTATTTAAAATACCCTCACAGAAAATAATCCAGCGGCGTCAAATTACACGATCTTGGAGGCCAGATGACAGGTCGATTTCATTTCCATTAATAATTTCATAGTTTTGCCAGCAGTATGGCATGTGATACCATCCTGTTGAAACCAGATATCCAGGAAAACATTTTCATGTACTTTGGAAGCAAAAAATCGTTGATCATGGCTCTGTACAGGGAGCCATTGAAGGTGACATGTCGATTTTCCCGATGATGTCACCAGCCCATAAACTGCATCAAACAGTGCATTTTTCGAGTATAGCTTTTGTAGTTTCCTTGCTCCAAATTCGACAATTTTGCTTATAAACTGAACAGAAGTGAGCCCCATCACTGAACAAAAATTTTAAAAATGTCTCGAACATTCGGATACGCACGAATACTCGACATCTTTAATCAAACAGGACACAGATTATAAGAAATTTTAGTATGACTTTAATAAGGGCTTCACGGGCTCTTTACCCAACCGGCAGGACTGCAATAAGTCTAACACTATCATGAAAGGTAAAGCTATCTTCACAGATGGCTCGAGGATGAAGAAAGGAACGGGACCGGAAGTTTTCTAAGAGACACTGCGCTATAATCAGTCATACAAACCAACCGCTCTGAACTCTAATCTCTACTGGGTTCTTGGATACACGGGAGTAGAAGGAAATGAAAGAGCAACCGTAATGGCCAGGGACTGCTTCAACATGGATATAATGCCTGCAGGTAGGCGGCCTTTACAGCCTTCAATATAGCTAGGAATATTGCAGATAGCGTCATCATAAATATGATTTTGGAACAATTGCACCACACAAGTGACTGCCTAGTGACTGTTTCTGCTAACACACAGGTATTCCTAGACATGATTGTTGAATTTGAACTGGGCTTTCGATCAATCATCCAAAAACTGAGGTTGTTTTCTGTACGAAATTGAGGATTGCGACGGGTCCGCTTCAGCATGTGCTAAAGTGCTAAAGCGCGTCACTATGCAGAACTTCAATAATACCAAATGTAAAGGGCTGATCTGGTTATAAAAACTTCTATATCAAAGCATTTCAAGTCGAACATATCCAAGGTGCTCTCAGTTTTTCAATGTAAAGATGGTTTTTTAAATGCTTTCTATCGAAACGCCGCATGGATTCATATGCTTAAGGGGCTTCGCACAAATATGTGGCCGCCATTTGCACTAAACTTCAATGCAGTCTAGGTATACTGTCTAACCTGCCTACTCTTGATACTTTCCCAGCACTATTGAGCCAATCCACCATTTTAGGCAAGGTGCAACCTACATTTCAGTTTTGAAAGCATACCAGAATTTTAGCTATTGTGCAAATTAAAGGTCAACTTTTCTTGCGTTCATCTGAGGAAGGAAAGAAATGAAGTTGAATTGCCATGGATGTGTCATCAAAAATCAGTGAATGGTCTAATTCTGCTATTTTCCTGGAAAACGACAACATTAGACTACATATCTCGTTAGGCACATATGCATCTGCCCTCCAAGTGGAGATTTATGTCATCCGAATGGCCATGAACTACATACCTACATATATTGTAAAGAATGAGTGGAAGGTTTGGAGTATCTGTATCTGCAGTAACAGTCCAGTTCCATCCAAGATAGTTCAAGAAGGCAAAAATTATACTTAATTGGGTAACTGAACTCTTAATTCTTCTCTGAGTCCTAAAACACACTGAGATCATACGAAAAGGGATCTCTGATGAAATTACTAGGTAAGACTCAGAGGAGAATTATTTAGGGCCTGGTCGTACGTTGGGTCGTCCTGTGTCATCGGTACCTATATCGTTTGTTTCTCTACGAACTTCTACGAAAGAAGAGGAAATTCCAGTAAAAGGGAGAAAAACAAACAGGATTTGCTTCGTGGTAGGACTTCTAAGGCTAGGGTCTAGATCCGCTACTGTGGAGCATATTGTAATTTAATTAACTTAAACTAAAAATTCGTGGAGTATTTGATTTCGCTGACGACATACCTTGCGGTGGTATGAATGAAGAGCTAAATTTCGATCTGACTCAAGTGATAACAGGCCATGGATGCTTTGGCTGCACAGAAGAAATTTACGATGTGAAAACTGTTATGCTCTATCTAGTAAAGGAGAAACTATAGATTTATATGTATGTATATATGTAGATTTATCTGCAGACAATATAACTAGACAGATGATGCTAAAGTCTCAGATGTAGCTAATGAAGTAGTAACCATCATGAAGAAGTAGCAAACACGATAGAGTCAAACACCTTAATCTAAACCCCTCCTCATGATGAAATGTTTAACAGCAGTCCTGCGGGAAAAGAGCAGATACTGAGAGGACGTTTTAGACATAAAAAATCCAATTTTCTGCTTGTTCAGTAACTTTCGAAGAAAAGATACGTTCCAACTAAAAGAAATGTATTAAATACAGATGCATAGATATTATATGAATGAAGTGCACCATAGAGGGTGCTTGCACGGGGCCTTTCATTCCATTATGATTCCCTATTCCCCATTGCACCTATCGGGTAATTTCCAGTTCGTACACTTACCATGATAAAGGTTTCTTTCTTCCTTGACAAAAGGCTTTTAGTCTTTTTCTGGACAGTCGCCTCTGGCTCCCTAGGATGTATTAATTCCTGAATTCATTATAAAATGCTAACCCCTAGTGCTAGTTCATCTCCTGTTTTGCTATCTTCTATATTACGACTAGTATGTAGGGAACTTAGCAGAGACTGACTTCATGAGTGTTGCATATTCTGTTTTAGCTTGTCGGCATGTGGAGACTTTTTTTCTGATTACCTCGCTGTCTGGTGCCTTGAGTGCAGCTTAAATATCCACGAAGATTGTGACCTGAGATATGTATGTAGTTTCTTTGCGTGTATAATCTAAACTGTACTTTCAATGGCGAAGTTTTCAGCTTAGAAGATACTACAACCACCCAGGAGTTTGTACGAGTATGAACCGCTCAAATTGAATAATTCACGGAAAACTTCAGCGCCGGTTTCGGTTTTCATTTTAGACTTGTCAGTGTAGAGTTGAAAGTCCTGTGCACTGGTTAATGCGTTGGATTCCCATTCCTATCTTCCGAGAAAATAATGGAATATTTCATGTAAAAGGATATGTAAAGTACGACATAGTCTGTTGTTCTATTGAGATGAGTTTATGTACATATATCCTTTAAATATAGATTTATGTTCAGAAGAACTTCACTTCCATGTGCTTGATTAACTAAGACGAATACCGCTTTTGACAGCCGTGAACTCATCCAAAGGAGGAAGCTTAAATATTTCAAACCCTTCCTCAGGTGTTAATCTCTGTGCTCCTGCTAACACATGCTGATCTTTGTACCATCATCAGATACAAAGATTTGTATGTTGCATACACCATACAAGTGTTCCATAGGGAATTATGATCACTTAGATCACTTAGAGTCCATTGTGCTCCATATTTTAAAACTCTGGGAGCCTAAATCTCAATCCCCGACCTTTAAGTTAAACCACCCAAACTTTCTGCTTAATCTACCCAAAAGTGACTTGAGAACTATTACAGGCCTCGTCACCGGTTTTACATTCGTTAAGGAACACCTGGAAACATAGGACCTAGAAGTTCAGGTCTTTGTGAGATGTGCCTGGAAGAGAAAGAAACCACCACATACTTCCTGTGTCACTCATTCAATCTCTTGCAGGTTTGGAGTGCGGACAATACAAGCCACATAAGGGCTATTATTACTGTCTTGCATTGAGCGGCCTTCAACCGATGTACAATGGTCATCAGGTACTAGGTGGTGATGTTCAATGATGGACAGTCCCCTACAAATACAATACAAAAATACATCCAATGGATTATGGGCGGTCGCAATTCTCATCGTTTACCGAAGGTTTTCTTGCACCCGTACTTAGAAAACACATAAGGCCTTTTTTCTTTTCTTCTTCTTTCAAGGATAGTTCCTTGATACTTGGCTTCTGAAGACTGATTCAAAGAGATTTCGTTCGAATTTTTCAATTTCTTCCCATCTAGGTAGGTTCCTAAGGTGGTGCGCACAAGTAGGAGGGGGCCTCAACCAACTTAGAGAGCACAAGTGGAGGCAGATAGCTAAGGACTGAGCTAACTGGAGAAGCTTGTTGGTTAGCGACCAGGTTCACTCCGAACTGCAGGGCCACCTAAGTAAATAAGGAAGTAAGAAGCCACATAAAAAAAAAACAATAAAATAACCCTGCTTGTTGAGTTCCTCTCCTAACCATTTGCCTTACGACACCCTTTCCAACGCATTACTCTGCTGTTAAGCATTTCATCGATCCAATCTGTTTACAAATACAGAGATTGTCCTTATTGAGAAAGTATCTCATTATTCTTACCAGTATTTCAAAAGAAAGCAGAAAAGAAGAAGTGGATAAGTCTTCTTGCTTTGAGAATAAAAAAATACTTTCACCTTCCTCCGAATTGTTGGTACATATCCTGAATTTAAACAGGTTCGCAAAATTACCTTAAGCCAGGGTGAGATTCTGGTTCTCCAGATTTATAGGGCTTATAATGTGCAAATACATAGATACAATGATAGATGTATACAATAGTACCGACCTTACACTCGCCGGCTTTTACATTTGCCCCTATACAAGTGACGTTCAAGGAATATACATAGTAAGTAACCATCCCCTCTAAGTTAAACTACGGAGATGAACAGTCATATCCCAGATAAACGAATCTTTTCTACATAACTCTCAAAATGAGTGGTCCTGACATATTCTGGATGTGAAAATACCATTGCGTACTTGAAAGCCAATGTGCTCAGTTATCCATTTATCTGATAGTTTCTGGTGAATAACTCTTCTAAATTAAATTATCACAAAAGTAAAACTTTTTTTTCAATGTGGGCGATAATTTTAAATAAAAACTTAACTACCCTTCCGCATTCGTGGAATTCCAACCACCACTACTACTACAATCCTAAATGAATAAATTAATTTCCCACGCATTACGAATTTACATTCACCCGTCACTATATGTACATGAACACTGCTAAATGTCATCCTTAAGCACATTCCTAATATTGCGACCAGGGATACGCCTTCACTTAAAGTGCCAATATTTCAATGAATGTGGATTCCATTGTCATCTCTTCGTACAACACACTCAAAGTGTAAATAAAGTGCTCCTCCTACTCCTGTGCATCCTCGTACATACTTCATGTCTAAAATTCAATCGAATAATAATCGAATCAAATTTTCTCACGAACTCGCAAAGGAATGCGCTAAGCTTCGTCCTTCGAGGCACACAGAAATAAAGGATCACAAAAGCTAGGAATTTCTTAATGAAGTCTTTTTCACGAGCATTGTCTTTGTGGGATTGTGATGCGTATGGAAATTTATCACAAGAGAAGAAAAATCTATGACGTCTTTACATCGTCCTTTTTGTCCTGACTAAACAGCTTTACTTGGATGATTATGAGGGCGTTGAAGGTTCGATAAATAGTGCGTGGGTGAATTTTCTAAATGCAAAAAGATACGAATAAGACAACGAATGGGATAATAGGAGAAAAATGAAGACGGTCCTTTTCTAGGTACGACCAGGATTGTGTGTTCTTTGTGTGTGATTGATCTTTGAAGGGGTTGGAGAGATACAGCAAAAAAAAAAATGTTCTATCTCACTCTGAGTAACTGCGAATGACACACTAAAATATCCTTGAGGGCGAAAATTTTCCAGAACTTCACTAGCACTCTCCATTATGCGGGGTCCTGTCGGTGTGGGATGAAGTGGTAATACGAACGCAAAAGTCAAGTCAGTCTGTCGTGTTAATGGAATTTGAAAAATTTAATAACTCGACTGGTTAAGGGGAGTATTATTGTTCGTTGTGTGTCGGAAGGAGGGGTATATAGAGATGAGTTTTAATTCTTTTTTTTTTCTGCGTCTTTGGTAGCATTAAATACGATTTCTCTTCGTGATTCCTGCTCTACGATGTTATGTAAATGCAAAGAAAAAGCCTTGCAGCCAGTGGGTAGAGAAGTGGGACACGTGTCGGTCTAAAGTGTTTAGTACCAATGGAAATATATTTTTTTTTTTGGATTTAGAAAGGATACGACTTGTCCTACATAATTATAAGGGGCTTAAACAATCCTTGAAGAATGGAAGTAACCACTTCTTAATTATCATAAATAGTCTTAATATAGAAGCATTTCATTATGAAGGGCGACTTAACGCTTAGGTGTTCCACTCACTCATGTTGGCAAACTTTTTTTATCGGGTTAGGAAGCACTCCACTGGAGCCCTGACCAAAGGCCCACCGCAGGCTTAGGTCCGGAGAAAACATCCTCTGGGACTTACATAGCAATCTCATCGGCCATCAATAATCAAGTGCAAATAATACCAAAAGCCATCTCCTCTGAAACGTTAGATTGCTTTAATAGTACAACTCATGGTGTACATATGTTTGTACGTAAATCAGGCAGAGGCTTTAGAGCAGAGCCAAGCATATTCGGAAAGCTTCCGTGCAGCCGGGACAGACCGTTCTTTAAAGCAGAAGGCAGTTACTTACTTACGCGAGAGCCCTCCGGAGAGAGATAACAACCTTAGTGTTTAGAGGAATGACCGAATCATTCATGTTTTGGTCCGGCAAGATTTGGCAGGATCCTTGCCAGGGCGTGATCGTTGGCATCTATTGTGATGCCAAGGTTCTTCAACTCTAGTTTTGAAGATGCAACTTCATCACCTCCTGCTGATGAGCTCTACTCTGCAAGTTGTAGGCCCTTGCCTGCTTACCAGTCCTAAGCCATCACGACTCTTTCGTTGCAGTCATGATCGAACTCCTCAAGGAGTTTGGACACTTGCTACTTTGTCGGCGAATTCAATTATTTTCAAAGACCTAGGAATTATAAGTCTAGGGACTTCATCAAACAACAGCGGACCTAATACGGAGCATTGGGGAACAGCGCCTGTAACGTTATACTGACGCGTTCCCTTGTCGGTGTTGTAGCTCAATATTCTATTGCTAAAATAGTCCGTCATTATCTACTGCAGGTAGTTTGCTTATCTTTTGCAGTAAGAATGTTTCTCCAGAATGTTTCTCCAGTTTTGGGTGTTGAAGGCGTTTTTAGCGCCCATCTTGATGAATGCCCACTATGCGCACTATTCGATGGCCTTTATCATCGTACTAACGACTTCGTCGATGACTTCGATTGTAGAACGTGAATTACGGAAACTGTATTTGTAATTCATCTTCATCTTCATCAATCTTCACCAACACCAGATGCTTTTTAGTCCTGTTTTTTTTTTTGCTGCTGCTAAGCCTTGCCTGTACATATCTGATGGCCTAGGGGTTCAAGGTACGAGGAAGGTCACCTGTTGGTTTATTTTCAAATTATTTACTAAACTACACCGTTTAGTATTTTTCTACGATTGGTGATTTATTGAAAATAGTGTACCTCTTTAATATTTATGGCAAATAATTCGCTGCTGCGGCTGGCTTGGCACTAGCCCAACCAGTCAACTCCATTTTGCAGTATGTTGTCGATTGTTCATACATATTTGGAAAATAATCCTTTTGGCGTTTTCCTTAAGTACACCAAGAAATTTAGGATCGTTGAAATTTTAAACTACTTTTTGCTAGGCAATTATATTTGGTATCTATATTCCAAGCGTAAACCTATGATTGCCTAATGGCTATGGACTTGCAAGGTTTAAGTGAAGAGGTCGTAGTATCAGCATATGTAACGATAGTCCTACTACGCTTAAGAGTTCTTCAATTCTTAACACAACTCCAAGGTAGCTCGAGAATGCAAGAACTCTTTGATTCTTACCGGGGTTTGCGATGACACAGACACACAGGAGTGAAAGATCCGAACACTCTTTTCCTTTTTAACTTGCATGTTTGGGGTCATTGTCCTGTTGGGAGACCCATTTCAGTTGCATTTCATATTTGGCAGAGAGAAGCATAACATTGTCTAAAATTTCAACGTACACGTGTTGATCTATTAAGTTGTTAATTAGGTTGATCGGTCCCATACCACGGTAGGAGAAACATGCCCAAACCATTATTTTTGAGCCATCAGGTTTTACCGTTTTTGTTGTGTATTTGGGGCGATATTCGGCATTAGGTGGACCGGGGACATATTGTCGGGAACCAGTACCATCAAACAGGACTATTTTACCTTCGTTCGTCCACAATATGTTCCGCGAGGGCCCCGTGCAAACAAGTTATGCTCCACATGCCATCTACGAATTGTCACTACACTAATAGACAGTTTAAGGTCTTTTTGAATGATTTTGGAAGACGTAGAAGGGTCAATTTTGCTGCATCAGACAATGCGCCTGTCGTCTATTGCCGATGTTTTCCTCTTTCTTCCTCTAGTTTCTGGCTTGCAATTAAATCTAATAGCATTAGCAATCATCGTTGCTTTATGATAAATAATATTTCAATTTCCTTGTAAGTCTTTCCTTCCTCGCGTAGTTTCAGAACGAGCTCTCTCTTTTCTTTAGTGCAATGTTTTGCTCGACCCACAGTTTTCGATTAAAATTTATGTATATGTCGAAGTGCAGTTTTAATAGGTAGCTACTATATGAGTTCAACTGTACATAGCTGTAACCATTTACTAAAATAATAAAATAAATCTTTGTCTTTTCCTATTCTGTGTACGTATTATGTTCACTGCTGTTGTCATGTTGCGGAACAAGGCACGAGAGGGAGAATCATCGAGACGCCGGCAACCATTTTAATGAACATTTTAATGGCCGCCCCAATGATGGAGAGTGTCTATCAGTCTATGGAAGTCGATTAGTAACAGCGCTTATGGTAAGTGGAAACCAATGAACGCCGAAGAAATAGCAGTATCAGCTGATCTAGCACATACAACAAATATTAAAACTAGAATCGAGTTGCAGCAAGAACTAAAAGCATTCGCGTTCGGAAAACGAAAGGAACACTTTGCCCCGGAATATTCTTCTTGCACAGATAAAAAGAAAATTAAGCTGTCACCATACGTAAAATGTCATTTCTGCGGAAAAATTGGTCACAAGATAGCAGATTGCCGTTTGAAATGGGATAGAGGAAAACACACACCCAAAAGTAACCAGATCTCCAGTAGCTCGACAATAGGAAAGGATCGGTCAGCTTTTTTTTTTTTTTTTTTTATAATTTACCCGCACTCAAGGGGTTATGAATACCCTTTTACATGTTTTCACATGGTGCGGGCGTTGGAAAGATAGATAGAGAGAGAGAGAAAGGGATTGGTGTAGTGGTTTGAAACTCAGCTGTATTAGGTTTCACATTAGCTCCAGCTTTAACTTGCTTTAAATGCGGAAACACAGGACACCTCGCATCAGTGTGCCCAAATGGCAGTTCGACATCAGGGAGCAGCAATACCTATGAGAAGCGGGTGGATGTTTGTGTCGTGGCTAAGCCAAGTCTGGTGAGTCCTTTCCATTTTGTTTTGCCTCAGGTGCCAAATGTTCGCTTATCAAAGAAACCATGTCTGGAAAATTTTCGGGAAAAAGAATTAATCATGCTGTAATTTTGAAGGGTATAGGAAATAATTCTATATGTAGTACGTTGCAAATCCTTTCCAATGTAAAAATAAGTGAATATTCTTTAGAAATTTTGTTTCATGTAGTTTTGGATAAATTTTTTAAACACGATGTAATGATTGGCCGTGAGGTTCTGAGTCAGGGCTTCAGTGTTGTGATCGATTCGAGCAGGTTTGATATTTACAAAACGAAAATTGTGAATTCCTTATCGGATGCTAAGGGCTACTTAGATTGCATAAATAATGAAACCGAGCTAAATGACTGTGACAAAACTTGTTTGATGGAAATTTTAAAACAATATTCTAAGTGGTTCATAGAGGAAATTCCGCGAACTCGGATAACAACTGGTCAGTTAGAAATACGCTTAATCGATTCGAATAAAACTGTACAAGGGCGACCGTATAGGCTTAGCTCGGAAGAAAAGGAACATGTGAGACGTAAAATAGCTGAATTAATGGCATCAAATATCATACGCCCTAGCTGTTCTCCATTCGCCAGCCCCATGTTGCTTGTCAGAAAGAAAAATGGTTCCGATCGTCTAAATGCCAATTAAATGCCAACACAATCTCGGATAAATATCCTTTGCCTCTCATAACGGACAAAATTGGAAGGTTGCGTTGGGCAAGGTACTTTTCTTGCTTGGATATGGCTAGTGGATTTTACCCCATAGATCCTAATTCCATTGAGCGAATGGCTTTTGTAACTCCTGAAGGCCAATATGAACTTTTAGCTGTGCCTTTTGGACTGAAAAGTGCGCCGTCGATTTTTCAGGGCGCCGTAATAAAGGCTTTGGATGAACTTGCATATTCCTATGTTATTGTCTATATATGTACATAGATGACATCATGATTGTCGTCAGTACTAAGGAGCAGGCATTCGAGAGATTGCAAACAGTCTTAGGAATTTTATCTAAAACGGGATTCTTCTTTAATATTGCTAAATGCTCATTCCTTAAGTCAAGTATTGAATGCCTCGGATACGAGAGCAGGTGAAATTCGACCAAACCCACGCAAGATACAAGCATTGGTTTGTTTACCTCCCCCTCAAACCTTCACGTGAACAGATACGCCAGAAAATAATTTTTATATTAACCAATAAACCGGTATTGACCATTATTGACCCACAATATCACATAGAGTTACATATGGTGCAATCTTATTGCACGAAATTGATAATAAACCTCACGTAGTCGAGTATTACAGTAAAAGCACAACTCCAGCAGAATCACGATATCACTCCTACGAATTGGAAACATAAGCTGTTTTCAATGCAGTAAAACATTTCAGACATTACTTGCAAGGTCGCAAATTTGTAGTGTACACTGATCGCTGGTGGGTATATTTGCAGTCATTCGACTTTCAAGTGGAATATACAAGGTGGCGCAAAATTAATCATCCAATTATGTTTTTGAATTACTTTTTTACCAAATAAACAAAAATGATTTTGAGTGATGGACATCTTTATTTGGACCTTTAAAATTTAGGTCCAGATGATATCCGTTAAGTGGCTGCCGCCAGTGTTGATACACATTTGTGCCCGTTTTATCGCATTTTCCATGACTTTCCGCAAGATTTCCGGTGATAACTGTTGGCATTCCTGTCGAATATTCTCCTTAAGGGCTGCGATTGTCTGAGGTTTGTTGGCATAAACTCGCGACTTCTTGCTAGCCATGCCAAATCGCCAAAACGACCAGAAAACGCTTCCTTTACAATATCCATTGTGGCTCGTGCTGTGCGTGCGGTTGCACCGCCTTGTTGAAAACACATGTTTACCAAGCCCCGCTCATCCAATTCCGATTGCCACGACCATTAAAAAACGTGTAAATTTTACCGAAATCGCAGACAATTGGCTTCTTGCCGAACAACAACGAGATCCGGAAGTATCCACTATTGTTTCTAAATTACGTGATGGCGAACTAAAGGAAGACATGGCAAGAACACATAAGTTAAGGGCCGGAACCCTTTACCGGAAAATTCAAAGAAATGGTAGAACTCGATGCTTACCTGTGATTCCGAGGGATTTTAGATGGGCTGTAGTTAATCATGTTCATGAAGCTATTATGCATCTAGGCTGGGAGAAAACCCTTGACAAAGTATATGGCTACTATTGGTTCGAGAACATGTCCAAATACGTTCGCAAATTTGTAGAAACTGGTCGAAACCAGTCAACGTAATTGGCAAGATGCTTTGAACGAAGTACAACTGGCTTTGAACTGTACGACCAATCGAGTAACTAGGGCTAGTCCATTAGAACTGTTAATCGGAAAAGAAGCACGGCCTTTTGGTTTAATGCCAATTAGTGATGAAGAAAATAAAGTAGATGTAAGAAATGTAAGATCACAGGCCAAAGAAAATATCGAAAGTAACACTCGTTATGATAAATTTAGATTCGACAGAAATAAGGCCAAAATTGTAAAACATAAGGTTGGTGATCATGTTTTGCTTAAAAACGAAGAAAGACATTATACGAAGTTAGATCCTAAATTTCGAGGTCCATTTTTGATGACGGAGGTCTTAGATGGAGATAGATATGCACTGAGATCGTTGACAAATAAAAGAACTTACAAATATTCGCATGAATATTTGCGAGCTTTGCCAAGCGAGCAGGTTCCCGTAGAGTTTGACGATAATATAATTAGTATGAGTACAGAGAGCAATGGCGACCGCACCACAATTGACACACTGTAAGCACAAGTGCAGACAGAAATGTTTGATCATGGCGTGTGGGGCAGGTGATGTTGTGGCGGGAGTCTGGGTCTAGGAAGACCAAGATGCACGTGCCGTCCATACGTGGGCGAGTATGATGCATAATATCGTTGAGGGGATCAACAAGAGCCTGTGAAAGTGTGATAATTTTGGCATTATGAGAAGGGTATGAATGAATTAATTGATATGCGGGAACTGTTGTTAAGGGCGGATGATTAAATGATGATTCGGTGGAGTGAGATCTTTGTGACCAAAATTAGTTATTACAATCGTAACTTAAAGAAATATAATATGTTATACCCGTTCATGCAAACTTGAGCCAAACATGACGCCGACGTTTTTGTTTTATATTTTTTTTTTTTTGAAGGCCGTGTCGTAGTGCATTATTAATAAGTAGCTGCCTACTAAGTATATGCGTTGAACTGTAAATAGCTGTAACCATTTACTAAAATAATAGGGGTATTCCCGCTTAATTGTATCTGGTCTTGTATCGTTGCAAAAGTGTAGAAGTGCATTATTTTCTTACAATTCAACAACAGAATACACTGCCCTTTTTTTGCTCCTTGACCCTTTTTTGCGAGGTTTTCAAATTTTCCAGCGTCAACCCTGTCGACGGCAGTTGCCGATTGACTAGCATAGATGGTACGTACATGTAAACCTACAAACGCTCTGGACTCGCTGTGTTCACAATGACAGAAGAAAGTCATAGGCCTGCTTGGGGTTGCTCCAACATATACATTTATGAATTCGTATAAAATTAAATTCACAAATGTATGCCTATGCTTACTTTTCAATTTTATAATTATTTTCACTTTAGTAAATTTTTTTTTTTAAAGTCTGCTATTTTTTTGAACAGGTATATTTTCCTTGTAAAACAGATAATGACCGATATCTCACATTCCCAGCTTTGGAAAAAGAATTTTGGAATATGTTTCTGTTTCCTTAATTCCATTCAAAATGTTTGTCAAGGAGCACTACTATTATTTTGAACACAACTGTAAATACTTCGAATCATTTTCTTAGCGATAGAGTTGCCTTAACTTGTATCTGGTGGCAGATCTTCAATGCCAATTGAGTGAATTCTGCTACCGTAAGCACTTCTTGATTGAAGTGCCTACTAGACTTTCTACGGAAGTCGAGAATATTTCTATAAAATCGAAAAAACAGCGTTTTGCTTCCTGGTAGTACAATGGACCAGTTACGTGACTCCTATTAAAAAAAAATTATTTGTAATACTGTAATAAACTCAACTGAATCAAAAAGCTTCTTTGGTAATTTCCAAGGTTATCCCTACCCAATGCCTTAAGAATGCTTACATAGCGAATCTTCTCCACAGAATACCTAGAAAAACTTAATCACATCTGACTGGATTCTTGAAGCCCTAGAACCAAACTTCATTAGTACTCAAAAGCAGCAGTAAAAATTAGAAGGCTGTTCGCCAAGTATAAACAGCTGTGGTATATTCCACAATTTACAATTTTAATGTTCAAATATATCTGATGAAATTAATTAAGCTCCAGCCGTGATGCTGATTTAATCAAACGAAAAGCATAAAACGCGTACAAACCAAGCCACCAATTTTCTTTTGCTATTTATATACATAGGTTCACCTCAAGGGTATCAGTAACGACCCTCAGAAGATTCGGAAATTAAAGATTAAGCATCAATAAGACCCCCATTCAAAAAAAAAAAATCTTTCAGAATTGCCACCTGCTGAAAGTCTTAGTTTATCCACAAGTTAGTATACCTAAATTTACCGTCAATTACTGCAGTTAGTAATGTATACATGCAGTGTGTGACTAAGAATAAAAAAATTTATTATTTGCGTGTGTACTATGTTTAAAGTTTATCATTAATTATTTTTTTATTGTAATAGAAACCCTCATAGTTAAAAATTCATTGAGCACATTTTTCCGGTTTTCAGATGAATAAAAAAATACAAATTATGCCGGGAGTATTGAACGGAGCTTACAATAGATAACCAAATCCCACGGAAGTTCAAGGAGAACTTGTTTTCTGCGCTATCTTTTAAGTCTTGTTAAAATTTTAATAACTTCACAATAAAATCGAGCCTGTGGTCTATAAAGGGTAGGTATCAAAATAGTCTGACATTGGCAGACACCTGTAATTTTAATGTATTTTATAAATTGTCTTCATACATTCAGATGTTGTATAAAGAAAGCTTTTAAATGATGGGTTATCTTTTTTTTTTTTTTTTGCTGTGGATCTCTGGATTCTCAAACGAGTATCCAAGAGAACTTAAAGCTCACGGGAAGATTGTTGAATAATCTTCTTTGCGTTAAGACCATAGATTAATCTATTTTTGTTAGAATTTTATCACGTTAACGTGCTACAGAACGGAGCAGCAAAATGAAAATTTAATTCAAAACGTTTCGCGACGAAAGTGAACGCGAAAGGGAACGACTTCTTTAATGAAAAAGTGTTTCAAGTGCTTAAAAAGTATTAAAAGGTTAATTATACATATGTAAATACTCGTGTCATATATTGGAATAAAAGGGAGATAACTTTCCGCAAGTTCTAATAAATTCTCGTGTACAGGAGTTTGCAGGTAATTTACTCGTATTCGTCTTCCTTTAAGAGGATACGGACATTTTTTGTTTTTTGTTTTGGTGGTTCGCTGGAAGGAAAATTATCAAAAGACATTGCAGAGGCGTATACGCGTATTGGACTTTAATTCTCTAAAAAACCTGCCGCTGACTGGTTAACTCCTCACAGAACCACACCTAGTTTTAGTTTAGTTTTATTTATATAAACTCAAAAATTTTACAATTAGATTTACCGGCGAAGCTTTGTGACTAATGTATCTGCAGGACATACAACATGCATATGTACATATTATTCATATTTTGTTAATTCAATCATCAAAGTGAAAATTATACAAAGAAAGAAAAAGAAAAAAAAATTTAAAAATTTAAGTTTGAAAATTTGTTTATACATAAAAGTATCTTTTAAATGGCTCATGGAATGTTTCAGATTCGAGAGCAGATAGATCGCGATATGTATATACCTATGTACATATATCTATTTTATGTTACTGTCTCTAAAAAATTTGGTGTAAGTTTTCTTTTTCTAATATGAACTCAATTAATACTTCAAATATGTTGACGAAGATTGTTAAGTATATGCGGTACTATGTACATCAGTCTTCACGTACTCATTGATGATGCCTGGAAGTTGAAATAGACGTATGTTGAACTGGTGCGTGATTGACGTTCGAAAGCTTGGATCATCTAGTCATCTCAAGGATCTCCTTCACTTCAAGAAAGCATACGGTGTTAGTTATTTTACTACCTCTCGACTTCAACTTTAAAGCCCGATTTTGTATCTGCCGCAGCTTTTCTTTATTGTACCTCGCCAAGCTAATACGCCATACCGCTGTCAGGACTCTACAAGTGCATGGTACTCTTGTTTTTGCACGCAAGTCGTATTTTAGAGAGGCCAGCGCAAACAGTGGCCCCTTCAAATTAATTCGCAGATTGTTGATGTGGACATCCCAAAAGATATGACAGTCAAAGGTGGTGTCCAGATATTCAGAAGCATCGACGACATCATAGTCCGACGAATTTGTACATCTATGGTTGTTTATTATAATTTGCGACGCTTGGTAGTTTGAATTTCATTTAATCTGATCTGCCATTTTTTTTTTATCATTTTTTAGTCCATTCTAAAATATTATTTACTGCTTTTTTAAACTTTTCGTTGCTACTTCGAAAGTTTCTCCCACAGCAAGTATAGCAAGATGACAATGCAATGCAGATTGAGGTCCTTGCCATACTTGAAATAATGGAGTTTGGAATAAGACCTCTCTTATATAACATCTCTGATGCATTGGCAAAGGAGTGAACAGTATTTCCTGAGAGGGTCCTATAAGAGCACTCGAATCAAGTAGTCTGGTAAAACTATAGTCGGGCTAATCATGGAACATAACACATGTGGTCATTGTATGAATAAAACGTGTGTCTTCTTGAATGCGAGCATTATGACGAAGTATTTGCTCGACTAGTGCCCCGCTTTACCAAGAACACACGAAGCGCACCTTATACCATGATGTTATGGGAATGAATTCTATGCAATCTCTTTCTCTAATCCACATTTTCTAAGAGCACACAGTAAATCGGCTACATAAGTGTTCTTTTAAAGGGTAGAGGTACAATGGATCTATCTGTGTCTGAGTCCTTGGAACAATAATTAGCCTTTAATCTCCGGCTGTCTTAGCAGTACCCCATCCTGTTAACCCCTTTTTACAGTGCATTTCCGATTGTTAGCTTCGGTGCTATAGTTTTGCTTGTTGACAAATAGAAGAAAATGAACTTTGTTTGTAAAATGATTTTGCCACCAAAATCGACGTCATTCTCTAATTAATCTAAAGCCTACATAGAGATGTGAAAACGAAACAGATGATCATTTCGCTTTAGCACTCGAGTGAGGTGAACCTTGTAAGGAAATAATCAGAGTGCGTATAATGCTCAATTGTGAACTCTGCGACGAGTTGAGGTTTTTGGGTTTTAACGCACCTTTGGACAACAGGAGCACATTTGTGTTCACTGGACTGTGCGCTAGATCAGAAATGTAGTAGAGGCCTGCTAAGCAAAGAAGCATTTTTCAAATGACTTTGCGGGAGGGTCAGGGACAAAGAAGAGACGAAACCATAACTAACCTCCTATATATGTAAGTGCCCGGCTCTTTCCCGAAGAAGACTGCTCTATTTAGGGAATTCTTTCTTCAATGGTCTTGGCGAACTGGCGTCTGTCTGAGTATCCTCGGCTTCATCAAAACCTTCGGCTGGTCTTGGCAGTTCCTTGGTAACCAAAGTGGAGGGATCCATGATATCGCAAAGGAACTCTTCTGTTCTAAGTTTACCTGTTAACCTAAACCGTGCACTGGACGAGTACGCGGTTAACTTCTACTTTCCATTAGAATGCCAGTTGTCACGAACTTTCGAAATCCACGCACTCAGCAAACTCAGTTTCATATTTCCAATATCAATTTCTAACTACGGAGGCATGGCACTACGCATCTGTCAATACTTCACGTCTTGCCAGCATCGAAATAACATGCACTTCGAAACCGAACCAAAAAATGGCCACCATTTGGTTATAGCCCCAAGGGAAATGCTGCAAGGGTCAAGACTCAGTGACAGAGTACTACGTATGTACGAGTATGTATTTAAGTAGTATACATATGTATATTTAAGTAAGAATAAAATCCTAAAATCCTATGGCATTTTTTATTCGAATTGTTAATCGCAATCCATAAAAATGCGAACGTGCTCTAACGTAAATCAAGGTAATATGGAAAGGTGTAAAAAAGTTGCTACTCTATCATGTTCGTGGAATAGTTTAAATGAGATACAGAAATGGCGAGTTAAGGTACATAGATACATAGCTATCACCCTCTTAACGAAAAATTCAATAAATCTTTAGTACTCATACATATGTACGTGTGTTGACATATTCATTCCATTATTTGACAGAAAATACAACTCGTGGCAAATATAATTTGTCAAAAAAAAGCGCGTGTACACAATAGAAAAGACTTTGAGGGGGATACAGAACATATTTCAAGATTTACTTCAAGTTGTGGTTCAAAATTACATCTATTTCATAAGAAGTGTGCATTAAATAAAACCCTCGGTTATAGGGTGTGATAAAATAGTGCAAATTCCTTCTGAATTAAAGAAGGATACAGGATAATATTACCTTTTTTGAAGTAAGGTGACTCATTCAACAAGTGAACGAAAAGAAAAGCGCACATTTAGGGTAGCTACAGACGAGCATTTACATATGACTCAAACTTGATAGAGAAGTGTAATATTGACGATGAAAATAATACAACCAAGCTTTATATCTGCTTGAGGATTGCTTCATAAAAAGAGAAAAATTGACGAATAGCAACGTGTGAACATTTAACAACCTTATTGGAGTTCAATGACTAATTTTAATACTAAGCGAAATACAAAGCTAATCATCAACCTGGAAGAAATATAGGACACTCGTAATACATAAATGTATCCGAAAAGTGAGAAGGTGGATGGCAGCAGTTGGGTCACATAAAACAGAAGCAGTAAGCTTGCTCCCTTGCTGCGTTCTCCCTCTAGGATGGATTCAAAGTTCATGCTTCTGCGCCTTATAACAGGACCAGGATAATTAGGCGCTTTTATAAAATCTTAGTCTTATTGGCTTAAGAGAGGGCAGCATCACGGAGAAGTAGATAAATATCCAAAATCTGCCGGAGTATGAAAATTTAATCGACGGTGGACTTTCCTGGCCTAAGACCACACGCACATGTATTTTACAGATAAGTTGGTGCATACTCCTTATCAAGTCATCACTCGCCGCAGTTCGGTAGGTAGGCCTCCAGTTCCAGCAGCTTTGTTGGAATTAAGTTTAGATATGACTATCTTCACTTCATCCAGGTCTAATGGACGGAATTGTTGATCTACATCATCCAAGTTGAATTTTTCATTCTGCCTGACAGCGGGACTTGTTCACCGTCAGTTTACCTTTTTGTAAAACTTCCGAAGATCGTTCCTGCAGTAGCATCTCTCTATTTCCTTGATCGCGCGCTTCTTTTTTCTCCTCAGAAGCCGGTGTTCGTCTCTCCTCTTCTGGCCGTACAGCTCGCTAGCAGCTCTACTCCTTCTATGCAGCGCTGCTTTGTATGCCTCTTGTTTAACTGCATGAGCTTGCCGGCATTTATCGTGAAACCAGGCGTTTCCGTAAGCTGGTCGATTGAAACCCAGCAAGTTAAAGGCGAGATCTCTGATGGCTTTGTGGAAATGTTGCCACTGATGCGGGAACCACGTACTAGCTGTCATATTTCGCACCGCAGCAAAGTCGAAGCAGTCTAGGGCCTCCGCTAATTGTTCGGGTGCACGTGGTGTATTTAGGGATCTAACATTCCAAGTACAGACTCGAAGTTCGTTGTCCTTGTTTCGTGTGTATGGTTCGTCATCAGTAAATCCGTTCGTAACCGAGGCTTGTTGTTGCTTCGTAGCAAGTTGTTTTTTTCCATAGTCGAGCAGTTAGCCCGACCCCTAGGACTAGTGGTCGGTTAAGCCGATGTCAATAACTCACTTGAATGATGTAAGCGCTGCCGTTGGCCCCCTTAAGGATTATTCTCCTCTATCTCTTTTCAAGAACCCAACTAATTCTTGGTCGAGAAAGCTGTTGATATGTCGTAAAAGATCGGAAAAGGTGTTACATCTGCTCCGGAAGTTTATCATACCACCGTTGGTTCCATATGGGGAATTCATACGCTGTCGTGATTATAGTGCAATTATTTTTGTCTTCTGGTCAACACTCGCGTTTTTAAGTTTAGCAAATTGAGTCCGGTGGACATCAACCAGTACCCTCTTGCTACCACGTGGAGGTAAAATAAGCACAATTAATGTGTAGCAGAAGTTGGTTGACACCAATCTGAGTCCACCCTATTTCCACAATATCCAGCCATCGACGTGTGAAGAGTCTTCGCACTGATGAACTTATCTATGCGACGAAAAAATAAAGTAAATCCTACTTCCGGAGACGGGGCCATTAATATGCTGTTTTTCACTTTACTTTTCTGTTAGCTTGCCATGGTAAATTTCACAATTCGTCCAACTACTAGTCTTGTAAGTGTTTAACAGCAAGCCTGGCAAAAAAACTCCTGAAACAAAACTAATTCTTTTACTTTTCATCTTTAGTGGTACGTACCCTTAAAAGTCACTTGTTGCCTCATTGAAATTCCACCAAAACTCACGTAAATCTTAAGACTTCCAAAAACTGCATTCAACAAGTACCTAACTTCTAAAGTGATTTCGTTACACATAATCCCTTCCCCATTAAATACTATGAGCTCGTTAGGAATACTCCTCATTCCCATCATCACAAACTACCACCACTCTCTGCAAAAATACACATTTTTCCCCTTATCCGATATTATCCGCTGCACAGAACACTAGTTGCGCACATAGAGAAAAATCATTCTTTCCTATGATATGCCCATTAGTTACGTAATAACTCAAAAGCCTGGTTATATCCCTGAGAGGGTGTGTGCACCACCGCATCTCCAACCATCCATCCATCTATCCATTCAACCTCCTGTTGCTGCTGCTACAGCTACTGTACAATAGGGGGTTGTTCTGTACCAGGTTGATGATATTCGTGGTAAAATCTCATATGACCAAAGCCAAGAGATGCCGAGTGACTGGCATGACATTCTGAAATCAGATAGCATCCTAACAGGACATTAGTCAGTACGAGGTAGGATCTCGTGGCTGATGGAAGTGTTTTCTGCTTTTTAACTTAAACCAGAAAAAAATATTATTTAAATTTACTTCAAACTGTGTGTGTTAAAAACAAAAATCATTCAAAAGTGACAAAAAAAATTAAGTGAACTTGAATGTAAGTGAGTGTAAAAAACCAAAAAAAAAAAAAACAAATTTAATCGATTCGAAGAAAAATGGTTCAAAGTTTTCTCTTGAAAGGACGAAACCGCATAAGAGTTCTTGTAATCTAACCACCCTTAGTTAAGCAAATTAATTTATGAACGGTTGACCAATTTGGACAGATATATACATACGTAAGTCATACAGAGGATGTATTGGTAAATCTACTCTCAACAAAAACCGCAAAACACTCCAAAGTCAAAAACAGTCCTTTCCACTTAAACCAATCGACGACCACTTGACCAATTACCTCGGACAAAGTGCGGGCGATCACATTTACGTACAGATACACGACGTATCTGGAGGTTGAAGTTATTCATGTACCGCCATGCTCTAGACCGGGATCTGATTCTCTTTAGAGAAATAATAAACATAAAAAAAAAAAATCACTTGTGAAGGATTTTCAGCTTGATTGGGGTCGAGGGAGTTGAGTTGGTGTATTATGTTGCCAAAGGGTTGATTTTCGATGTTTTCAACGACAACATTTCAACGTTTATTGAAAGTTAAATGTGTGAAAAAAGTGGTGGTGGATTGAGTGAAGGGCAGTAGTAGAAAAATTGCACAGTAAAGGTTTTAAAAAACCAATGAGCTTTGTTAGAATAAATAACAGTAGTTGCTGTACGATAACGTAGTTTCTTTTTAAACTAGGCCTTAATAAGCTGTATGTTCAACTTTAGTGTTTGTTCAGTTTATACATATGTATGTGGTCATGTTATATTACGGAATTATCAAAAAAAAAGATACTGTAATATGCTTAAGGTCCAAAACTGGTCGTAATGGAATTTTTAATTATAAATGGGCTTACCTTACAGAGCCTATATTCTTTTCATTATTTGAGCCCAGACCTTGTATATGAAAAAATAACTTCGATTAGATCTTGGTTTCTTTATATTTGATACCAAGCTACATGAAGTATATGTAGTTACCATGCCCATATTTTTATTCCATCCAATTATGGAATCGATCTTAATCCACACCTTTTTTTAACTACTTAAGTTCTAGTGAATCCAATAAGCTCTGTGAACTAAACTTAAGCTGAGGATAGCAAATCCGAACCTAGATTTTTACTTGTTCCTTACAAGAGAACTACTGTTTTCGTGAAAGTCGTATGTCATGCATAACAATATAACTGTCGTTTATGGACTCAATTGTTCCCGGTTTATTAGTATAAATCAGTGAGTGTAGGTATCTCCAAAGACATAATCGGGAGCTTTCAAATCGCACGATTTGGAGTAAAGTTAGCATGTCCATTTTCGAAATCAACTGATGGCCAAAGTATGACTTCAATAATTTAATTCTTTCGGTCGCCGTATTTAGAGCAATCACGTTTAAGCCACATCTTGTGCGAGGCCTGGTTACGATCTTCATTGAACGTAAAGCGAACGAAAGTGATGATGGAGTTTGTGTGGTGTTTTATGAATTCCTCTAGCTCCATTTGTGACAGTTGTACTTATTTATAAGCCCGTTAAACTAAAAATGAGCCTGAATACAATTGTGCGATAAAACAACGGATCAGCTTGAAGTTATTTTAAGGAACTAGTTGGGATTGCTACAAAAGGGAGAGCCTATGATGCATGCAACGCCGACCCTTTTCTTTCAAGCTCATCAGCTTTTTCGTTTCCTGCGATATCCATATGCTCTGCTACCCAGCAGAAGGTCACCGCATTGGCTTTAGATATTTCATTTAAAAGTGATTTAGAGATCTTTGCAAACCTTAATTACTGTAGATTACAGAGTTTACTAGTTTCTATTCATTGATGATTCCTTAATTTTTCCATTTAATTCTGCCAGAAATTCTTTTAGCGTGTCTGCTTTTAAATGCTAACGCCGGGTTTATGTGACCATTTCCGTCGATCCGTTGGCAACCTCTCATCGGGATGGTATGGAGCCATGGCTGTAAGGGTTCGATGATCATAGTCGGCCTTTCCTCAGTCTTACAGAGGTTTTGGCTGCCAGAATGCTGCAGCGTGGATCAAGCGGAATTCAACTAACCATAGTTTTCATAGCCGCTATTTGTATTGTTCTTATTGATTCCATGACTCCGATGCAAGTTGCCCTCTGGATTTTAATGGGATATGAAAGCTGGTATTAAAAAGACGATTTATTTCGATTAGTTTTTCCATAAGTTGGAAGCGTATCTATCGCTTATTCCATAGAAAGGTTTCTTTTAATACCCACCATTTCGCTTCTTCTTTATGGTTAGTTGATAAAATATCATCAAAAAGACCCTCACGTCTGCTGTTTGTATTAATATTGCCCAACTGTGGCAATTTGGTGGCAATTTGCACTATAACCAACCAACTACATATATGTTGCAATTTATCCTGAGAGATCAGATTCCTCATCTGCACCAAGGGAATTTCAGTGCACTCATAGGGTAAGTACGTTGCATTAAAGCGGCTTGTCTGCATCTACTTTGCGCACACTGGCGGTTAGGTCTCCATTACTGTAACTATTCAAAAGAAATGCCTTTTTGATGTGATTTTTTATTAAATAACAATCCGTAATTTCACCATCACTTGCCTTGAGGAACAATGTGTAACTCCATCTAATAAGTCCCTGGACTACGTTGTTTACTTTGATCCAGGGTTCCTGAAATATCTTGGTTGACAATATAATTTATCAGACTGGCTGTCACAGACTTACTGTGATAAAGGTTGATTTTAATTAGCTAAATAATCTAAAATTCGATTTAACTGAGTCAGCAATTTAAGCATCCGACGACCAACACTATACCATTACACTTCTCCAGATATGGCAGATATTCCCTATTTACTGCGAACAAAAATGTTTGCTCGTGTTATGACCTTGATTGCATTTTTCAAGTCTTGGCATTTATCTTCCTGTTCTGAAATCTAAAACGAGCATGGAATTGAAACTTTTGCTTCCGGCAGAACGTACTTAGTTATTTCTGTCATTCAAACGCATTTTAGTTTAGCACCCACTCCTTGTTATCCTACTTCTGAGATGACGCATTTTAGAAAAATCGTGCACGCTCTCTTTCTCCAAGCAACAAAATTTTGGTCGCTTTTCCAGCTAGCGTCAATGAATTGAAGATCACTATTCCCCATGACGGGCAAATGCTCTTGTAGACTATCCTAAATCTTCTCCTCGATCTGGTTACACTGATCGTCAGTTAAGTGACCATACTCTACCTGCTCGAAGATCTCGTCATTAGTACCACGCTGCATTCGGCGGGAAAATGAAGTAACAGCCTTCAATGTTTTCGTTAGGCACAACCTCAACCAATAAAAGGTTCTATAACTGTAGCAAAATAGGCTCCGTGGTTAGTGCGTTGAACTAATGACCGCGAGGTTCGAAATTCGAATCACAGATGTTACTGTAAGCCCTAGTAAAAATCTTTAAAAAATTAGAAACTTGTGGTACCTACTGCAGATGGGTTCTATAAGCCCAACTTTTTACTTTCGGTAGCGCTCGGAAAATCACCATCTTCCAATCAGAGGTCCATGCGATAGAAATTTGCATTGGAGAATACCTGGGGGGAAACAGTAACAGAACCCGCGTCTATTGTATATTTATTCGGAGGATCAGGGAGAACTAAGGGCCTTTAATCCTCTTCGGAGTACCACCCAGGGGTACCCACTTCACAATAATACAATGGAAAGCTGAAGGACAATCAAATGGGCCTCAGACAAGCGAAAAAGTTAATGAAAGAGATACAAATACTTTGCGCAAAAGATCGTATGTGATCCAAAACCTAGCTTTTTGCGCACATTCGTGTTATGCGTGTTATATTTTGTCACACAAATATAAAGGACCTACAGTTTAGAGCCATATCTGAAAGACTTTGTTTTAAAAGCTTTCTCATGACAGTTATTGGTCTCAGACGTTTATCAGACATTTACGAGAGGTGGGACGGTGAGAAAACTTATTGTCGTTTTCTGGGACTCGAACCTTGAACCTCCCGTTCAGTAATCCAACGGACTAACCACTGAGCCACGGCGCCCAAGCAAGGAGTTCATTAACCCCAACAAAAACAGAGCAAGCAAGCTAGCTGAACTCAGAAAAGAAGATTTGTAAACCTTAACGGGCTACCAAACTGGACATTGTCCACCCAGGTACCATATGAATAAAATGAAACTAACAAATACAACCATGTGCAGGTTCTGTGGTGAATAGAGAGAAACAGCAGTATATATTTTTTTTGTGAATGTCCAGTGGCCGTAAAAAAACGAGTAAACCATCTAACGCGGGTCTCGAAGGGCACAGCAGAAACGTGGATCCTGGAACCCAAATTTTTTCAAAAGCTTCAAGTCTTGCTTCCGGTTCAGCACAATATATTACAGGTGGCAGTGCATTGGGGTTCCAAGCGTCGTATGCTTACAGCCAGCTAAATACATACATATTTAAAGCGAATCCTGATATTAAAAGTCCTTCATATTCTAGAAGTATATTTTATATTTCTGACGAATGTATGATATATTTAGTTCCTATCGATTAACCATTCCAATTGATTCTAATTCGAATACGACTTTAAGATATTTAACCTATATTTACATATGTATATATGTCTGTATGTGACTGGAATACGCAATGTCTTTATTCACTGAAGAGATGAGTCAAAAACGCTTCATCCCTCTTGGATACCCCAAAATAAACATACCATAGAGAATTAAAAGCAAATAAAATTTGTGTTTACCTGGTATTGATTTAAATTCAAGAACAAAAAAATTCCTTGCGACTTAGGACTCTTAAATGCAAAATATTAAAATCGCTCAACAGGAGAAAACTTGACCACTTTTCTTAATAAAAAAAAAAATAAAAAAAAACTTACATTAATCAATAAGTTAAAATATATTTAAATATTGTTTAAGTTTACTGTTAAAAAAAATTTTAAGAAAATAATGAAGTGACACATTCAAATGATCCAACAGGAATCGTTAGTAGGAAGTATCCCTAGATATAAACACCACCATCAGTAGCCACTAAAGGTAAGTTTGAAATTATGATTAAAAAAATTAAGTTACTTGCATGAAAATTACAGATTTTTAAGTAGAAGGCTGTAGCATATTTTTGGCAAAGTCGATTAAATACTTTGCTGTTTTCTTACCATCCTTCCGAAACAAAGTCTGACGTCTATTACAAGGAAACGACTAAGTTTCTGCCAATGTTCCTGTAAATTGTTTACGAAGTTAAAAATAATGAACGCACGACTGGGTCGTACTAAAATTTCAATGACAAATATCTGACGCAACAGACCGCATGTGGTCCAAGGCCTAGCTTCGCGACCTTTCGTATTGTATTGTGCGTGCTATATTTCTTCGTGGAAGAGAGCTGCAGTTTAAATTCATATGCGGAACGCTTTTTTAAAAAAAAAAAAAGAAGAGAAGCATTCTAATGACAGTTATAACCCTCGGACATTTGTCAGAAACCGCCAGAGTTCGGACCGTGAAAAACTTTTTCGCATTTTCTGGGATTCGAACTCTGAGTGCGTTGGTTTGTTAATTGTATACTAAATCCCATCCTTCGACACCATTCAGGATGCTGATAGCTTGTGTAACTTTCAGTACGTGCCACAAAGTCGTATCTGTCAAACTCCATCTTCGTCATCAAGTAGGCTTGACTGACATATTGTTGCACCCTTAGATTATGTCAAGTTCGTTGGCGTGTTCGAGTTATTGAAAGGATTTCTCTTCAGATGCAGGCATGTACATAAGTTCTGCACAATTCTTTCGAGGATGATCCTAACGAAATTCCTTGTCTAAATTATTTTTTTGCGTCGAAGGTGAGATCATTACCTACCTTAATGGAGCGTGCATTATATATCGTTATTCCGCGGAACAGGGCGAGTTTGGCAACAATGCCAAAACAAGATATTGCTTGTAGTGTCATTATTTGGTGAGTGTTGGAGTTTACTGCTCGGAGGCTAGTTAACTAATCAGGTTGTTGACAAATCCCTTTAGACGTTCAAATAATGCATGGAATGCTGAGGAGATTTATACTTGCGTAGACTCACAGTTCAGGCGAACTGCTTTTTTGGAGATCGGGCAAGCAATGTTGAGGTGTCAGCAGCTTGGCAGGTAGGATACCATTTCCTGCAGCTTTGTTTGACTTAAATTCACATATTTTTAACTTAACTCGGTCAAGGTTAACTGAAGAATAATGTTGGTTATCGTCATCCAGATTGGAAGGTTTATTCTGGCTGATGCCGTCGACCAGTCTTAGTCTGCAGAAGAGTTTTATCCATATCCTTAGCATCAACTTCTGTTCGATTACTAGGTTTCTTTGTTCATCCCTGCAGGCTTTCATAGCTCTTAAGCTTGAGCTTAAGTTTTTAAGCCTTTAGTAAAACTTCTTTTCCTTATCTTCTGAGAAGCCCACATTCTACAATTCTCTTCTAATCGTAGAGCTAGTGAGCAGGTTTGGTCCTAGAATGCGTCTTTGTTCGGTATGCCTCTTGTTTTGATGCATAGAATCAGAGGTTTGCCGTAAGAAACCGAGCACATCAGTGGTGACATCCTTGAGAGCTTTCTGTAGAGTTGCCACTGGTCTTCAGCACTTAATGCTGATGCTTTTCATCGCCTACGTTGCCATCGAAACCCCCATTAAAGTGACGATGTCTCCATTAGTTCCTAGATTTTGGAAAGGGCTGATAGTGTGTTTCCCTTGTATCCTAAGTGGATTCGCATCACTAAATGATTGTCAGATTACTCTGCCGTGGAATCTGTCCGTTAATATCCTGTCGCTAAAATGAATCCATTTTATAAGTCTTTTGCATGCCGTTAAAGTCAGCAGACTGCTGCTGACGGATGTATGCCGGATTAGTGAGTGCTTGCAGCAGGTCTTCCAGATTAGAGTAAGACAGTATTATCTGCCATCTTATTTTGCTCAACCCCAATATGAACATTTTGTACCGCATGGGTACCGTGGCGCACTGATTAGTGCGTTGAACTATTACACGAAAGGTCCGACGTACGAATCCTAGAAAACACTCACAATTGGTCTTACCTCTCGCGAATGGCTGACTGGAGGCTTTTAAATGGATGTCCTGTCCATTTGTATGAATAAATATGAATACAATGCGCACTCAAGTTGACGGCATCTGGATTTGTGAAGACCTTTATTTCCGGAGTCAAGAAAAGTCTTCAAGTTTCTTTGATATCCAAAGGTCGTCAACAGAGTATTAGTTTGTATCTAAGGCAGTTTGCTGTGTTCCGGAGCAGTGTCTGTTTAACGGTTGCGGCTCATTGCAGAGAATTGTAGGCCAACCCACACTCAATCTTTGTGTAGGTTTTTCTAACACAGCTGCGAAATTTTCTGCTGCAGTAGCTATTTCTTGTTATTTGCCAAAACAATATCTATCGCGAGATACAAGTTCTCTGCGGTCTTTGTTAGTCTGTACCATCCGAACAAATTGTACAAATAGTTGAAATTTTATAACGTAAAAACGGACTATCACCAACTATTTCACTAGTAACAGCTCTTACGAAACAACGTAGACAGATTTTATTATTATTTAAATATGCATGAATGCTCAAAAACACGGTTCGTGTCAGTAAGTAATACTTGTTTGCGAATATTTCGAAAACAAAAGGTTGTAAAGCCAAAAGAATTGCATTGGCATGCTGCAAATTTTTTTCTTGTTATTATTTTCGCAGCTTACACCTCTTTTATTGGTTTCATCTCATTTAATGGAAATAAGTTACATTCAACTGCAATCGCAAAGTATTTATGTAAAATTCATAATTTATTGTTATCTTCAATTGCAGTTCTAAAAGTATTGCGTGTCAATAAAAACATCCAAAACAACTTAACAAGTATCAATTCTACGGAATTATTCAATTTAATTGTGTATCTCATTGTAAGTCCCTTTTAACAAGAAAATTAATGAGGTATTCGGTTTTCATTTTGAATTTAATTACAATAAGATTTAGCTGAAATTAATAGCTACTTATCGAATTCTTTTCTTAACGTATCCAGTCTAATCTATTGGCAATGTGTTCATGGGAGTTGATTTATCAAAATTTATATTTCTCCCTGCTGGAGAATGCACAATTATTTATAAATATTTAATTATCACAATGAATTGCAGCGATAATCACATTTGTATTATTCTACTCAAGGTTCGATTTGAAGATTTCTGAATCAGCTAAAATAGGCGTGCCTCCTAGCCTTCAGTGAAAATGAAAATAGCTATGTACTTACGCATATGCGCATTTATGTATGTAGGTACAAGTGCATACGAGGTTAAATAAATATTTAACGACGGCTTTTCCTATCCATTCCTCGAATCATCTTCGTTACTTTTGGGGCTCCCTTACAGATCCACTTTAGCGTCGATTTCTGGTTAGCGCTAGGGTTTTCTTGAACGATTACTGACTAATTGTCGTATCGATTTTCAACTTCCGGGAGGACTGGCTTTTGATGTGACACACTTGGTCCAAAATCAGATTTATTGTGGGGCCACTACACTTCCACCAACTACTTCTGGGACCACTTCCCTTAAAGCGTTTAATGTTAGTATTCAGCGCTCCTACGATTTTACGCCATTTAGCTTTTTGTTTACGAAAAACTTTTAAAGGCCTTTGTTACCCCAACTATGGCCACAACTAATCGCCAATGCACTGCAAAACTGGGTTCACAGGAAGGTCTCCTGTCAAACCTGCCGCGAGAGCTATTTGAATAAAATTATTTCCCATAATAATCGGAAGGTCTACTCTCCGGTAAACGGTGATCATACATTGATCTAATGGCAACCTAAAAGCATTTAGCTGGTCCACTCATTGATGCAGGGAAACTTGAATAAGTGGATTACTCGTATGTTTTTTTTTAGTGAGAGGAGGAGTAACCTCCTATAGACACCGCGTTCGAAGCTACACGGTAGTGGATTCTTATTGATTACACTTTAGGGTTTGGATATGGATATCAATGTCTGTGTTCGCACCACTATCTTCTCCCCTTCAGCTTGTCTGAGCTCAATTTGTATTCAGGTTCGTAGTATGCAAATTGCCTCCCAATTGCCCACCAATTTTTTAGTATCTCCGCTATTATACATAGGTATAATTAGAGCACTAAGTGTGATATCAATTGGACTTCCCAATATCTGTACATATTTCTTAAAGGCAACTTGAACAGTTAAAGATGACATTTTCATCACATCCAGGACACCCTGGATTTTAAACCGACGGGTGTATTGACAATAACCGCCATGTCCTAGCAAAAATTTCGTCAATTAATAGTTTACCATGACTTCTATTTATCAATGGTTCTATCCTATGGACTAGTCTGTAAGTTCACCTTTCCCTGTGTGAGGCGTCCCATCTTTGTTGCCACTTTTAACGTTGTGTACCTTTTAACGCCTCCAATCAATTTAGGGATACATAGAGCAGACAGTAGACTTCCCCTGGTGTTTTTTTGTACCCCCAACACACCACAGCATTCTTGAAAGCACCGAGTGTACATGGTGCCATCTTCATATGTTTACCAAAGTCTAGCATGTCCTTTATCATAACGCTTTGATGTTTAATGCATCTTTTGGACTATAATGTATAATTCCCCACCTTGACTTCTATGGTCTCTCTTATTTTAAGGCTACTAAGAAGAATTGCATTCGTCTTGTTTTCTCCCAAAGCTAAGCTCTTTAACTTTATTCATTGTTTGACAGATACGATAGTCTTGTTTGCGTTCAGCCCTATTTCTTCTACATTTTTCGTCGTAACCACTATCGCTATGTCGTCGACAAAACCTATGATTTGTATTCCACTCGCAGGTTTAGTACACCTTCGTGCATTATATTTTATAGGAGCGGTTCGAACATCGAGTCTTGTGGAATACCAGTGGTTATTGAGTACTCCTTTTATCGATTATTCGGAGGATATATCCTGGTGTATGTATACAGACTTGTCAGCGGATCCATAATAAAGATCTAATTTGCTGTATTGACCACGTTTTTAACATCAAGGGTATTCACTCTGCAATATTTATTACATCCCCAGCTCTAAGCAGAACCCTGTATCGCTTGCTTGGCCATTAACACCGCCTTACCAATCTACTGTCGATCGCGCTTTACGGAATCCATATTGTTGTTCTAAGAGACTTTCTTAAGATTCCGTAGCCACGAGTAATCTACTGAATATAATGCCAAGGATCACTCAACTGTATTCGTCGGTCTTTCTATCTTTTTGTTTGTCAACCTGATTATGTATTTGTACGCACATTCAACTGACGTCTAAACGGCGCAGAGGATTTTCTTCAAAATTGTGAAGCAATAAGAATTAAGATTAATCTTATTGAGGCTGCAAGACTTTTGGAGGTAGTGACCAATCGTTTGTCTAAGACGGTGACAGATGGCTTAAGACCTCTTCAAAAGATACAATAACTAAATGTAGTGCACAAATTTCTGCGCTAATAGTCACTACGATCACCTTCTAACCAACTGGAAATAATTGATGTATCTACACTATGATGTAGTGCAGTGCGAACCACACTGATTCTATTTCAGTTATCTGTCAATTCGATAGATTAACTGATTCAATCTGGCTTACAGCGTTATCCAGTGAGGGTATTTACTGGATTACGTTAGCGCTCTCAGTCTCATTTAAAAAATACTTATGAAAATCTATGGTACTCAGGCTCTGACATGCAATTCCCTTTGCTCTACTAGCATAGTACAAAACACAGTATTTGCGAGTATCTCAATACAAAATGAATAAAGTATCTAACAACGTTTTCGAACTGTAATTATATGCAATTAAAGTATTTATCAAAGCTTCAATAATTTAGAACTCAGGTCTAATTGTTTAATTTTCACTTAGCACGCCTTAATCCTTTTACTCTCGACGGGGAATAACATCGCACAGTTGTTTCCAACTTTTAATTATTCACAAATTGATTAAATATGAAAATATTAATTAACGATGTAAATAAATTGAGTAAACAGAATTGCTGAATACTCGACTTAGTTAAACTGCCAATAATTTTGATCAGATACCGCACCCGCAACTTGGGAAAGTTTATGAAGATGTGAATCGTACAACCTAGCTGTCTTATTAGAGAAACGTGTTTCAAAAGCCAACACATAAAGTAAACGTTAATCGAATTAATTTTTGATTTGCGTGTGAAGAAAGTCAAGTTAGACAAGTAAATATTCTATAAATTAAAAGCAATAAGAGGCTCAGTAGGGGATTTGCATGAAGGAGAAGATAAAGAAGAACGTAAGAATCTCTGACCAAATAGTTTTGGTTGTTGTATGTATCTAGTATCTCCATAGGTATACATATGTACATATGTGGGTATACAAAAAGTTGTTGGTAATAAATTCTTCGCAAATATCGCAGTCTAAGTAAATAACGAAGTTTTTATTAAAATTAAGAAAAAATAAATAAAGAGCCTCAAAAGTCACGCCTTTAGGTTTCTTACTCTGTTTGACTATAAGTTGGTAATAATGAAGCAAAAAACTTGCCGGTTTATCCATTTGGTTGTTTTAATGAATTTTAAATCTTCTACGAGTATCTGACATGCGTCAGCTTAAGTCTCCTTGAATTTCTTTCGCAATTGCTTAAGATTTATTGACTTTAATAGCTACTACATACATACATATGTATGTATGTATGGAGTTAATGTGATATAACATGGCAGACGGGTTGATTCTCTTTTGGTAGTAGCACACCCAATCGATAATGGCTTATTTTGGTGGATTTCAATTTTCCCTACTTGCAATACCTTCAGTCATACAATGACTCTTATTTTGATTTTTAAGAGCCGAACAGAATTTGCGTCTGCTTCTGCCGCTGCCGCTGAGTCACAAGTTGTCAAAACATTAGGGAAAGCCGTAAGCGACACCACATTGTGCATCTGAGTCGAAGTTGCTGAATTCTTTTCAACTCCAAGCCCCTGCAAGTTTTATTTTAAAGATTTGTACACTAAAACTCTCGTTGTTCGCCGGAATGGACGTGAAAAAATGTGTAGATGCTGTGGGAATAAATGAGATTCTTGGGAATTTTGAATACCAAGTACATACATACATATATATATATATAAGTATTTGCTTTTCTTCGATAAATTTCGTTACCATTAAACAAATAGCAAAGTATATAAAACAGCCAACCAAAGATGGTCAAACGCAGCAGGTTACAGGGTATCCAAGGCGTTGTGGTCAGAATTCGACCGGAAAGAAGTAGGGAAATTCTGAATCTAAACAGAATTCAGCTAAGAACAGCAGTAGGAATCTTGACCGGGCACTGCCTTCTGGGAAAGCACGCCAAAAGACTGGGCCTTACAGACACAGATGTATGTAGATATTGTAACGACATATGCGTCGAAGAGGACATCACACGTATACTATGTGAATGCCAGGGAATAGCTCGAAATCGTAGGAAATACCTAGGTAACTACTTTTTCAGCAACCTAGAAGAGGTAGGTACTATCAACCAAAACAGGCTATTTAGATTCTGTAGGGAAATCAAGTGTTTCAGGGAAAGTGTTTAGGTTTCCATTTGCTCTTTATGGAGGTTCCCCGGGGATCGCGATGGGCCCATTCTGGTGCCTAGTGTTTTATGAGGTTTTCCTCATAACCCTATCTAACCTAACCTAACCTAAACAAATTGTTTTCACTTTTTAATAGTTGATGACTGCAAAAAGTGGACGCCGTGGCTCAAGTGGTTAGTGCATTGGATCGCTGAGCGAGAGTATCTGACGTTCGAATACCAGAAACACCAAAAAGTTTTTCCACAGTCCCACATCTCGCGAATGTTTCACAAACGTCCGACAATAATAACTGTCAAGAAAAAACTTGTCAATCTGCCTTTCTGATATGGCTCTAAACTATAGGTCCCTTCCATTTGTGTGAAAAATTTAACACGCACAACACGAATGGTTGCGAGAAGCTAGGCTCTGGACCACATAACATACGTCTGTTGCGCCAAGTATTTGTATTTGTATTTGAGTGCAAAATCACATAACACAAATGCAGAGCACACGTGTTATTTCCATCATCATTTTTCTCATTAGAACATTTTTCTGCGAAATAAAATTACAAAACCCTGCTACGCGACAAAGTTTTGACAGCTCTGCAAGACTCAGACTCAGGCGCAGATTCTGTTCAGCTTTTAGCGCAAATTTTATTAATCTTTTATTTACCACTTACGCACTAGGCTATTGAACAGTTCAAATAAACGTGATTGTTTTCGTGTGTACTTGGTATCTTTCGCAGTTTGAGGGGGACACCATAGCCTTAGTTCGTTTCCTTTTTGCTGAATTTAAGACATAAGTCAAAGTGTTGGGAATTTGGCTTAGATATTTGTTTTGCATGCCGATTGCCACCCAACGTACTCGTCGGTCACTTCAGCTTGCCGAAGCTTTAGTTTATGCCGTTAGCTAGCTTATTCTCAGCTTATGCGCCACCAACATGACAGTGGATTCATGCCATTAACCGTTTGTTCGCAATTTATCCATCACTAGGATAGTTCCTCAAGATAAGATTGTAGCCAGCAAGTTTTTATGGTTGCATTTATCGGAGAAGAAGCCTTTTGGATATGGCTCTAAACAGTACGTGACTTCTATTCGTGTGAAAAAATATAACACGCACAACACGAACGGTCACGAGAAACAAAGCCCTTAACCACATATGGTCTGTTGCGCAAAATTTTTTTTTTTTTTTGTATTTTAGATGAATACCTGTAGGCAACGAGTTAGATAACATAGATTATTGGGTCTAATTCGTTACCCAATGACCGACATTATAAAATTTATACCCAAGGTTTCAGGAGTAAGTGATGTAATTCACCTCTATTTCTTCATTAGTTACAATACATTGGACGTATGCATTTCTGGTCTATGTGTACCTCATCGAGGGCCTCTCCAAACAGTTGTAAGGTACTTCACCTAAGAAAAATACTCAATTCCTACCCACGCCCCATTCAATACATTTTCCTGTCATAAATGCACCTCAATTTCTCAAATTTGAAACAAATCAATTAGCCTTCTCTGAACTGTACAGCTCTAATCGAAGATTATCTCAAAGTACGTTTAGCAAACAATAAATAAACAACACAACAAAGCCATCGCATATTTAAGAGAACTTTTACCACACATCGTATAATTGCACTAAAACCAATTAAATTTTCTTAATTGCGTCTGATGTATGCCCAGCGTTGAACTTCAACAAGATTCAAAATAAATGAATTGCTAGTGCATACAGCAAGTACTTGGCACTAGCTAACCCCCTCCTAAATAGACACTTGAAGCTACCGCTTAAATAAGTCAGTCTGTCAGTCAGAATTCGCAATTCACGCTGCATTATTGTCTTAATTTTGCGCCTCTTAAGTTTGTTAGCGTCAAACTGCCAATTTATACAAAGCGATTCCTCATTCCGCGAGAAGACGCGCTACGGATCACATTTGATCTAAAGCAGCTGGCCGACGCGTTCTTTTTCACGCGCTATTTATCCGTGACAGTACGAATCGTGTTTTCAGTGAGCTAATGGTGATTAAGACAATTTTAAAAAAAAGTAAACAAAAATACACAACAAAAACCGAACTTTTTAATTAGTTTAGCGGTTGAAAGTTTAAAGTTTTTGTGATGACAGTTATTACACAAGTGGTCGTGTAAAAAGTGCATATATCAAAACTAGCTATTTGTACTGTCATATTCGAGGCATCGGAGGTAATGCTATTTTTTTATTTAGAATCATCTGCTAATCCAATCAAGTATTTTATTGAAGTTACGCCTGAATTATAAACCTATTAATAATCTTTTATTTACAAATAAAACTACAACTGCCTAACTCAAATAAATTAATTCAAAAAAAAATTAAGATTCTGAACCATTCTCTCAATGGTTTCGTAATTTGTTTTTTTTTTTTTTTATCCGGAGAATCAAGGAAATCCATAATTAATTTAAAAGAATCAGGTTATAGCAAATCCTCTTGATTTGTATTTGTTCCAGTTCTAGGCAGTCATGGAAAATTTCCTTTTTTTATGGGAATTCTTATTTAAGAAGCGATCGAGGAAATACATATATGGTGTTTTCATGGGAATTTGACCACTCATTAAACACAATTCAGGCACTAAGCTAAGCCCTATTGATTTTCCAATTATGGGTGAATCATCTGTAGTGAAAGGAGTAAATGTTTTCATTAAAATTTTATTACCAGTGGACATATACACAGAATGAACAGTGCATACAGAGAGACTGCTCTTATTTTGTCTTCAAATTTGGTAAAGGTTTAGTGACAATAGACTCAAAATATAGAATTTCCATAAAAAAATACTCGTTCGAGTATATAAATTAGTTAATCCCAAAAAAATTAAACAATCGAACCAATTTTTGTTAAAACTTTTTCGTTTAACTAGGTCAGCAGAACATGAAGTGTGTTTTCTCAAACCTAACAGAGCGGACGCTGTGGCTCAAGTGGTTAGTGCGTTGGATAGCTGAGGAGAGGTTCGACGTTCGAATCCCAGATAACACCAAAAAGTTTTTTCACGGCCCCACCTGTCGCGAATGTCTGACAAACGTCCGAGAGTAATAACTGTCAAGAGAAAGTTTCTCAATTTGCCTTTCGGATATGGCTCTAAACTGGAAGGGTAGGTCCCTTCCATTTGTGTGAAAAAATATTACACGCACAACACGAATGGTTGCGAGAAGCTAGGCCCTCGACCAATTCGGTCTGTTGCGCCAAGCATTTGTATTTGTATTTGTAATAGAACTTTACTATGCCCAGGTTCACCTGGAAATGTAAGTCAATCTCTATGGAAGTAAATTTTTTTTTATATAAAACAGCAACCAAATTTCAGAAGCACTCAGACTCTTACGGTCCATTGTACTTAAGTAAGTTGCTTCCAGGCAGCAACCCCTTTTTTGGTGCAGTAGTTGGAAAAACTCGGATTTTATTCGTTTCTCTATGTTCCTTGGTTGCTGTGATTGCTGTTCCCCTAGCGGGGTTTAAACTTATACCGGGCAGATCACAAGCAAACACAGTACATACTACTCCGTGGCTACCAAGGAAGTAAGATGGAAATTTATATTAAAAATGCAAAAAAAAAATATCCAAACTCATCAGCAAAGTAAAGACGATAAAATTGGCAGAGTAAAAATGTGAACAGGATTAGCGGGAGTACCTAGGTTAAGCCCACGATATGATATGACGAAGAGCGAGGAACTGGAAACTCAACCCTCAAGTTAAAGAATTATTTTCGACTGTAGACCTTAAGATTTTGGAGTCAGTAAAGTTCCGAATTTTCATCCCTTTGCACGCATGTGCTATTCAGCAAGCCGTGTTTTAAGATTGATATCGAAGCTAAAGTATATATTTTCAAGCCCGATACTTACTAAGGTGGCGCTACAGTTCGTAGTGCATCTGGATCTCAATCAACAAGCCTCTCAAATAAGTCTGGTCATTAACTAACTACTTTCTCTCCTTGCGCTTCAGCTAAAGTGAGGTTGTCCTCTACTGCGTTATCCCTCCAGGTTAGCTTCGAAGACTTTGCGGACCGGAGCATTTGTGCCCATTTGCTATACATGCATTAGCCATCTTAAACGAATTATGCGCAGTTTTTTGACTAAGCTGATGTCTCTTTACAGCTCGTAAACTTCGTCGTTGAATTTTCTCCTCCAGAGCCCCTTTCAGCGAACTAAGGAACCATATGCCAACCCTCTAAACCGATTTCTCCGAAGCTAAATTGCAAGCGCATATTGACAAAGCTTTATTTATTTCCAAATGGGGTACTATGTACCCTAGTTTCACCGCGTGGCAAGGGAAAATGTGCGGATGGGTATGACTTCATAGAATGGGCCTGTCTACCATTGGAAAGCTCAATGACTTGTGTAGGAGCTGTAGGGATGAGGAGGAGGATGAAACGATATTCCGTGCTCCTTGTACTTGTCCAGGGTTTTTGCATCCAGCTTTGGCCAAATCTGCTTTGCCGCTAGACATGTTATACCACTTGCCCACCCAAAATTTGTTCTTTCGCTAGTATCTAACTTAAATTTTGAGTTTGCAGGTAGTGATCGGTATTTCTAATTCTGGATTTATGTTGTTCCATATCTAGCAAGTGCTACAGCCTTATAATTCTCTGGAATGTCCCTATCCTCTAGCACCCAACAGAGGTGAATATTGAACTGCTCTGCTATCTCTTTGAGAGACGATCGACAGTTCAGAGCTGCTAATAAGATTAGAAGGAACGATTCGAAGGATTTAATTGACGCGAAAAAATGCGGATATCTTATATGAATATCACGTTTTTTCTCGACAATGATTTGGAAGACGGAAGGACAGGGTAAGATAAAGCCTATCAGAAAAAACAACCTCCACTAACCCATCGTTTGGTTCTTTAGCAGTTGCGTCGTTATCGTATCGAATCTGCATAGAAGTACATCGTCTTCCCAGAATAGTCTGGCAGAGATAGTGACTTGGAAATGATTTGCAAAGTTTTGATGGTGTAGTATGTGTTTTTGGGAGAGATTTTGAATTTATTAAGAATGGAGGCATACGTGAGTTTGGCCTTATTACCGAGATGTAGAAAACGAAGCCATTTACTCACGGTTATTTATTTTTATATCCTTTATCCCATCTCATAGGGAATATTAATTTAGATGCATAGTTGGTAACATACTCGTATAACGATTGACCCAATCAAGTATGTATAAATGGTCAGCCAAGTTGATTCATCTATCGAATATATTTGGGGTTCATTTAAAAAAAAAATCATGTAATCTGTAGGACCACGTCCACTTCTTACGGCTACAATTGAACTTTATTTGACAATTATTATAAGACTGTCAAAAATGGTGACAGTGTGATTCAAGAAATTTTTTAAAAATAAATCTTCTGGTCAAAAATTTCGAGATACGTCCCTATGAAATGAATTTTCATAGCATATATACAAACATTAATAGGTACATTGAGTTTTATATATGTACATATGTATACAGATTGGATTTCAGAATAAAAGCTGCACGCCAGCAGCAGGACAGCTCCATATGGATTGCAACTTTCATTCTTAGAGTATAAGTTGACTGAAATCGATGTTGGCTAGAATCGATGGCGTATACGTAACCTTTTTTGACATTATCCTAAAATCTTTTGACCGTAGATCTATTCTACCATGATCCTTTTTGTTCTGCTGATTGACATCGGCAATAATCGTTTTGTGGAGGTGGTACTTACGCTGACAGTAAGCAAAAAAGAAGTTCTCAAAGCTTCCAAGTGTTGCTCTTTTCTAAGGGCTAATGTTTAAAATGCGTTAGTTTGGACCTCAGCCAAGTTGTATGTATAGAATGCTTACAATAAAGTTGTATCTTAACATTAAAAAGGGCACATAAGTCTGGACTAAGTTAAATGTTGTATTAAACATACGTTGGTTGCGGCAAGATAGAATTAAATATCCGTAAGTATAAGTATACTCATATCCTTTGATTGATACTAATAGTTTTTTTTAAAGAATTCTGGATAAGGGATAACTAACACAAATGCTACCTAGGTTTCAATCTTTGCGTTGGACGTTATAATCTGAACTTAAAAATTGTCACCTTACCAGCTGACTAGCTGCCTCCAGTTTCTCACACCAGTTTGTGGATCCATTTCAACTAACAATTAGGTCTTCCCCTGTTGCGCACTGTCTCTCCGGGTGGATTCTAAGACTCCGCGCTTTTATTACTCCCCTCTACATATTCCAGTCATTTTAGTCCTTGAATTCAGACTCTTCTGACCATTTCAGTGTCACTCTATAGTTGAACATTTTTCACTCACCATATATGTTCAAGGGACCGAAGGCTATGTAAAAGATTTTTTTTTCTTCCTCACAACCATCATAAACGCGTGCTTTCTTGACATAGTCTATGCCCCTGTGGCATACATATATTTGAATGTATATTACATAGCAGGACTGGGACAAATAAGATTTTGCTTTCGCCGTCTGAGTTGATAATTGGCGCAGTCTAGGTAGACAAAGTCATTTACTAACTCAAATTTGTGTCAGTCTTTGTTTTATCCTCGTTCACTTCTCTTATCTTCGCCAATTTCACCTCAATGCTCACAAAGATGCTACTGACATCACGCCACGCTACTTAAATTATGGCCATTTTATCTGCTTTGACATGTGAGTTCTGTTCAATTCTTTCGACAAAATTAACAACTTTCAGCATGACAGTGCGTCACCTTGTATAAATTCTTTTTTAATATCTCGCTGACGCCATGAACGCCTCTATAGCGCATCCCGCATTCTCCATAATTTTTCTCCGGGATCTATTGATATTAATCTATATAACTCGCCTCTGTAAATGCTGTCATACGCATATTCGTAATGTGAATATTTAGCCAACCTTTTTTGATCTGATGTAGTGATGTCAGACTTATATAGGCAAATCAGATTGTTGACCAAAGTCTATGACACTAACACGATACAGAAGACAAGATTTCAATAGGATATTGAAGAGGCTTGTAGGCTTATAGTTCGCCCGGCCTTCTTTTTGTCTTCTCAGGTGAAGAAAATTGCAATTGGTCATACACTACGGCGTGAATAAAATGCCGTTGTCGAACTGTTGTAACCTAAGGTAAGGCCACGGAGGAAACTTGGGCGCAGTATGCATAACCTGCTCAACACACAAAAGATTTTGTGTAAAATATCAAACAAAAAGATAGTAAGGAAGCTATTCTAATTTTGACTCCCGACAGAGTAGAATGGACGGTAGGAAAAATGGAATATATGTGCAAGGGAAGGATATCGCAAACGAGACCTGACAAAGCTGTCCTAGTGCTTCCACTAAACCCTAACCTATGACTAACTAACTTATGACTAACCTTAACTTAATCCTTAAGCGCCACTCAACCTTTCCAGCGACTTTTCTGTCGAAATTTTAGTCACGAACCTGAGGTATGTCAGAAGGAATTAGCAAAGGTTGGCCAGCTAAGCTAAGTCTATCTGCTAAGTTTGTACAAGAGATTAGTCGGTCTTTGAGTCAGGTCGTCATTCGTTTATTCACACACGAATCTAAGGAAACCTGCACTATCACACTATAACTGCAAAGTCTCAATAAACCGTAACTAAAATAAAATAATAAAAAATAACTACTGCACTATAATATGTAAACAAATTCAGTGTCCCTCAAGGCACCTTTTAGAGGGTGACATATGATTCGTTGCAGGGCACCGGTTGATACGGTTGTCCACCAGTGGTGCCATACAAGGCAATCCATTCGATCTAGCACAAGAATGGGTCAGACAATCTAGGCGAAGGAGGTACAGGACACTGTAAAGGACGCATCTAGTACATTGAAAATGAGTTCAATAGACTCTTGCAGGTATCCAAATACAATGGCGCGATCTTGTTGTTGACGCTCTATCCCCAACGAGGGGTAACAGGATCTAAGTTAATATGTAAATGCATACATAAAGGGTTGGCCATCTGTTAGTTTCTTTTCAAAACTGCTATTAAATTCATGCCATTTACCTTTTTTCAATCATTTTTTCTTTGTTGAAGGCAATTTCATTCCATTTGAGCTGGAGAAGTAGAAGTAGCACGACCTGTCAACTCAAGCATGAAATACGTTGTCGATTACTTGCGACTTGTGGATATTTTCGTGCGTACATATGTAGTTGTGGATCATTGCAATCCTAACCGTTCATACCAGTCTCCCACACAAAAACCGAACACAGTCTCTACAGAGATCTTCGTTACTTACTCGTAATTTCTTTATATGATACCGTGAGTGTTTTTCCCTGTGATCACTCCTATAAGGGTAGGTAAAGATTTTTTCTTGCCTTTTTACATAAGTTTAAAAGAAACCACAATTTTCTTGTAGTAGCGTATGTACTTCATCTATAACTTTCCTCTATTAGAGGATAGCATATACAATTGGCCACCCTGCAAAGTTGCAGGAAAACGCGTACGTACTAATCCATACCCCTACACTTCCAACACTCTCTCAGAGGGGCTGTTTAGCAATCTAAGCTCTTCCTTCTATATTTGCCGCCTGGTTATCGGGTCTTTCTTCGATTGCATTAATGCTTCTTCTGACCGCCGAGGTTCATTCATAACTATTGCTGTGTCCTGTTTCGCCGCATCCCGAACTGTGATCGATGTGACTTTTTTTTTTTTTTTTTATAATTTTACCCGCACTCAAGGGGTTATGAATACCCTTTTACATGTTATTCACATGGTGCGGGCGTCGGAAATGTAGATAGAGAGAGAGAAAGAGATTGGTGCAGTGGTTTGAAACTCAGATGTGTTAGGTTTCACATTAGCTCCAGAGGTGGTGTCCAGAATAACTGGGGAGATTTGATGCTGTCATGTATTTTTTTGCCTTCGCTTCTGATTCACAGTATTTTTTTCCCGATCCACCTGATGTCATAAGCATATCAATTATCAACAGAGCGATCAATTTCTCCAGCCATATGACAAACCTACTGCCAGTGTTATGCCTTCGCAGTAGTGTTGTCACAAACTTTCTCAATTGATCGGACTGCCTCTTATCATATAATGCTTACTGACATCAGGGATTGAACCGTGAACCATCAGCTCGACGAACGATGACGCTACCACTACACCATTGCCACCCTTACAATAATTTTACAATAACTTTTTCAGGCGAACTTTCGAGATGTTCCTTGTTAGTCAGTCCAGAGTTTATCAGCACAGTTGAGTATTTGATGTCCAGTTTGAAGTTATATCGTGCTCGAATACAGGATGGTGACTTGCGGCTGCTCACTAGTAAATCTACGAAACCTATTACTTTTGCTTCATTTAGGATTCTAAACTTCAGAACACCATCGTAGTACCGATCTTCGTGTAACTTTACCAGTACTGCCTTACTCCATCTTCCGTATCGAAGAGTAGAGTATTTCTCAAAATAGTTTTCCACTATTTTAATTACGAACCATGGCACCATCATTGACTTAAGGGAATCCACTACATACATATACATATGTAAGTCCCCAGTTTGCATCTAATAGTTTATACCCCTTTACGGAGCAGCACTAGAAGTTGCGTATGGCCATGATCTGCGAAGATCCTTCCTTCTAAACACCTGCTATACAATTGCACGAAATGTTTTGGATTTGTTCTGATGTCTAATAAATAAATGGATAAAGGTGAAGATTCCCTGTTGCCCTTGCGTTTTGCCATTACTACCCCAAGGATTTACGTCTGCTTACTCGCAGAGTTCCTTAAAGCTCCTGATTTTCTTTGGATGGCTATTTTCAGATCTCTACTCCTATATTTATTTTTTAGTTGCGGATCATATTGGAAGGGCGAACTTCTGAACAGCTGGAACGGTCTTCTGGTTATGTGGCACTGATGGCCGCCGATTTATTGACGTCTTCCGGACTATGGATGCGTCGCAAGCACTAGTTACTTGTTTAGTAACATTAGCGGCCATATCATTTGCTCTGCCTGAAGTTATCTCAAGGACCAGGAAGTACTTGTCCTTATTCAATGAGTTCATTTTCCACCTTATTCATTCTGCTTTTTTTGAACGGCGTTCCTGGGTTGCTTAATTGGACCTCGAACAGAATAAAAGTCATAGAAGTGTATGCCTTGAACTTATGCTTGCACAAAGCCTCCTTAGATTATTTCCTCAAAGGTTTTGAGTTGTCTGCTGCCTAAAATTTTCCGTTGAGATTCTTATACTGCTTGCACAATATAACAATGACTAGCGAACATCTTGTGTTAGGACGTCTTATGCCGCTTCGCTGTAGCTTAAGTTAAGTTATAGCACTTTCACATTCATCTTGCTGCTTTTATAGCTCTCCTGGAACACCTGCCATACTGCATTTCCTGCCGCGTGTTACTTTTCTTTTCTTCACATACGACGCATAGAATGGATCGTTGCTCCAGTTTTGGATATAGGTATATATATGAACTTCCTGTCCACGTTTAATCGACTGGAGGTTACAGTAGGAGTTGGAAGACACATGTGTCTTAATATATCTCATATCTATGCATGTCTGCACCGTTGAACATCCTTTCTGGGACCTCTAATCTCCGTTTCGACTTTTGCTAAAGTAAAATCTCATACATGTTGGGTTCACCTTATCCCGAGTCTACTATATTTCCTCAGTGCTCAGCCTCTCCATATTGTGAGTGTATTACAAATTTGCAAAAAAAATGTAAGATGAAATGAACCGCACATCAGAATAAGGAAGTACTGGATACATAATCCACACTAAACAAATAGATAAATATTTCAATGCTAATCTCTTTCAAAACTCACTCCATGAATCCCATTTCGTGTGATTTTAGATTTATTTGAAGGCGAAATCATTGAAATCATTGAACTTGACACGCAAATGTGTCACAAAATATCCACGCCTGGCGCTTTATTCTCCAAGAAATTTTTTTTTTTTAATTCAAACCTAATCACGCTCAATTAAACGAGCAGACTGACTTCCCCGCCTTATGTCATATGACATCGCTGCGGCAAACAGAGGCATTCAAATAAAACAACAATTATTCCGTAAAATGACAACATGTGTCAACAAATCTCTGCAATTAATTGATATTTCTTCAAAATTAATTTATGAATTTGCTTTTCCATTACACTGTCGGTACGAGTATCTTATTTGAATATGGCAACGCGAAAAGCAGCAATTTAACAAATTTTCATTGACATTTGCACTTATGATAGATTGAAGGGAAATTATTCTTTTTAATTAAAATGAATTAAAAGAAAATCAAAATATAACTCATCATCTGTTGCCGTTTAAATCTTTAAGATACGATACCAGCAGGCTTAACGTGTTAATGATTACATTTTAATCAGACACACTGTCGCTGCAAAGTTTTCGTTCAGAATATATCTGATACTTTCCATACATCACGAAACCGGTCTGAAGTAGTATGTACAATGCAATCGGTAAATTTAGTATTTATCTAGAGTTGATTGATGACTGGGATGCGGGTAGTCCCCGTCACGACTTATTAGCAAGGCATTCAGATTTTACAAAATTTTACAATGCAAAGTGTAACTTAATTTTCGTTGGGTTTTCCATTGCGCTAACTACTGCCGGTCTATTAAGGCGCTTCGGAAAAGTCTTTCAGGACTTTGACTCAAATCGAAATTCCTTTTAAATGAATTAGGAAAATTGAATTGAAAAGCGTTCTATACTCTCTGGAGCAACACTTGGTCGTACCCGTTTCAAAAAGTTCTAAAAGCATCGCGCTGGCAATTAAACGAAGCATTTTTCTTAAGGAGAGGACGAGGGTGTACTTTCTAGCCCACCCTCTCAAATGATACCACTTAAAATTGAAAAAGGGACGAACGATGTGACGAAGATGCTGATGATGATGATGGTGATGATAGCAGGAGTGTAATATGACGCTTTTGGTAAGGGGTGGAGACAACCGAAAGGGAGAACTCTTGATTTCTGGCATTGAATCGACAGGGAGACATGGCATATGACATGCCTATTCATGCAGCTATTGATGCACGAGTGCTGCTTTTATTGCCGGTTGATGGTGGATGCTCGTAGAATGGGTGTAATAGTCAATTTTAATTCAATTTGCCAGGACCTTTTCATTTTAAGGGGAAAATCTAATTCTAATCATTTGAACCGTTGACGAAATATTATTCATGCACAATTTCGAGGAAAGAGAGCGAAGGGAATTGCGTAGATGAAATTTGAAGTATTTTCTTTTTCTAATTGTGGTAGGAGATGGATTTAATTTTGGGATTTTATCGAGTTTGAACCTCTTTGAATGCTCAATTAGAAGAAAAGAAATAGAATAATTAAATACGGCTGTGATGGCAATACGTTGTGAATTAACAATAAAAAGGAAAACGGGTTAGCATATTCATGCTTGCAAACAAGTAAGTATTTTCCTTCTTCCAAAGTCATCGGCAATGAAGTGATGTAACGCACGTTGCAGTATAGTATTGGTCTCTCTCCAGGTGCTACATCCATATAACAGCAAGGACTCAACCGTGAATGGAACAGCCGTAGCTTGGTTTGACCTAATTGCATTACCTTTGGACAACTTTCCGAACGCAGACCTGATCCACAGTCCACATCCAATAAGATTCCATTGATTTCCTCGTGCATTACGAAACATATCGCAAAACCACAATAGAAACAATATTGCTGATAAAATACAGACTTGCGTACTCCATTTTGGATCCCTAATTCCTCAGACAACCATGGAGGTAGTCAAATTTAGACCAATCGTATGTAGCCTTAACAGTAGCTATCCATTTATCGTGGATACATTAACCAAGGTAAAGCAAATAAATTAAGATTAATGAAGTCACTACAGTAAGTAAGCTGGAAAAAGTCGAATGTATAGTTTCAACGTCATCTTACACTTGTGTACTTCCACTACGAATGCACGTTAAAGTACTGCATCTGGATCTAAATAGGGGACAGTTAAAACGCTGTCAAAATTAGCAATTTAAAATCAAGCCATTCTGCACTGGAATCGAACTGCTGGTCCAAAATAGCCACATTCAAGGCAAGGGCCTCTTGAAAAGTCGTGTCAGAGAAAACACTTAGCACAAATGCAATGCTTTTAGGAATACGAAAAAAAAATACAAATACTTGCCGCAACAGCCCGTATGTGCTCCAGGGCCTAGTTTCTCGCCACCATGTTTCCAGGGTAAAAAGATTGGGCACAATGGACCGACCTGGTCTAAGTGAGCAGTGACTATGTCACAAGGCACCCATCTACCTAACCTATCCTTCTCGCCACCATTCGTGGTGTGAGTGTTATATTTTTTTACACAAATGGAAGGAACCTTCAGTTTAGAACCATATCCAAAAGGCGAACTGATAAGCTTTCTCATGACAGTTAGTATTCTCGGACGTTTGTCAGACATTCACAAGAGGTGGGACCGTGAAAAAACTTGAAAACGTGAAACCACTGAGCCACAGCGTATTTGGAGGGATACCCTAAGAATATTTTGTAGGTGATACACTCGTTGCACTTTGTACAGGTACATCTTCAAACTTTTGACCAAAAGTGGTCCAATTGCGTTGCCCATCATCCAGAAAATACTTGAAAGTCCTCTTGGACATCTCCAGCCACAAGAGAGATATTCTCGACAAAACGGTTGTTTCGGCACCTGCCATGTTTACCATTGTCCCCTGTTGCCACAATTATTTCGCGTTCCTAAAGACTATAACAATCCATGGCTTGTATTATGCTTCTGTTTATTTCACAAATGTCGAAGTCACTATAACATAAGACGCGATTTACAAAAATGTGAGCTTCTTCCAAAAGGATGATGACTTTTTCGCCACCTTGTGCATATATTTTCGTACGAAGTCCTTTTCCCCCGCATTTGCTCACAACAAATCTAAATATCCTGTGGATAAGATCTGGAATTACTGCTTTTTAAGGAAGCACCTCCCAGGACCTACCTATAAGGTACATCAAGAGAGTAATGACACGCAGTTTTATCTGTTTCCCATCAATCTGTCCATCTATATATGCATTAACACCTGCCTCTAAGGTCAGAACAACAAGGACCACAAATAAGATGAATTTAAGGTAGTAATCACGTACCATTATTATAGCGACTCCTAGCCGAAGTCCAAGCAAATACCTCCGAAATGAGAAATGGTCCCGAAATGATCAATTTGGTTGGTCGCCCTTTGCTAACCAATTGACAGAAAACAAACTTTATTTCAGGTTTTGGCTTAAGCGTGGAGCTTAGTAATATAATACAAAGCGATTGGTGTTGCTGAAAAAAGCAAGCCTTTATCGTCGTCCTTGCGTCATATGCCACCATATTGCAACGCTCCATTTTCATTACGTAGTTTTACACTGAAGTCTTCCATCGCGATTCGTGTTAAGTTGTTCGCAAGTTCTGTTTGCTTGTACAAATTATCTTATCCATCCTTAGACGAGGAGTAATTGTCATATCACCGCAAATTTTTTATAGCATGTGGTTTTCGCAGCCAAGTTTTGATTCAAGCATGGTTCCAGGCGCCTTCCCGGAATTGACTTTGGAAGTGTTTTGTGATGAGAATTGGTACTCTACCACATTTAAGCAAATCATTCCGCTTAAAGATTCTAATTAAATGCGGGAACCCTTACTACGTGACCAAATAACACGACTCTATAATGGGGTATAGTGTTAGCGCTGGCGATTCTGGCAGGCTTGCTGAAAAGCCCAGTAAGCGCCGATGCGCCAGTTGGATGACCGCAATTCACGTAACCCGGGCGTCGATGGAAGCTGTTTTTTTTTGCCCCGCACGACCATGGCCTAGTTTACCAATATCCACACGAAATCATTTATGGAGCTCCTGCGGCCTTTTTTTTATCATAATTGGGCCATATCCTCTTGAACATAATGTCCTTGGATATATTGATCTCTATCTGGCGGCCAATTCGTCAGCTGGCTGGAATCTAAAGAAGAACCGTATGCGTTCGGTACTGGGCATGTTTTTATTTGCACTGTTTCACGAGTTTAAGGATGGTATAGGCGACTTAATTGCATTCATAGCTCTCTGACAGACCTCCTTGGAAGCCAATAATTCCACCTGGTAGATCTAGAATGAGTCCGAAAGGCAATGTGATTAAGATATATTCGGTAACTTTGAAAAGATATCCGCTCCAACCCCACAATCCACCCAGGCGTCGCGTCGATAAAAATCGATTCTTTCAAGTTTTTTTTCTTTCCTTATCTTTCTTCCTTTCCTCCCTGGTCGGGAAGCGCACACAGTATTCTGTTATTCTGTACTCTACTTAGTTTTTTTTAATGTTGCAATCCATACTCAAGACTGGCCACCAAACTTACCACCCGTAGGTATGGGACTGTGTATATCCACGAACCATTTTAGGTTAAAGACCCCATTTCCACATCTTATCGAAGGTTTTGCTGCAGGTGTGCAATGCTATGGATGCTTTCTTAACTCTGCTCGATGTTGAGTTTCTAGTTGAGCTCAGATACCTAGCTCTGAAAGACAACAATGACTGTGGGTGATTGCTTAACCGAGGAGACTTAAAGGTTAGAACTTTGGTTTTTGTGGTGAAAAACATCAGATTCAAGTGGTAACCTTATACAAGGTTCATTCCATGATTTACTTATCACAGAGAGGAACATCACCGATGCTAACACCCTATAGACCTCTGTAGACGGATTTGACAAAATGGCTATTACAAGGATGTGCCTAAATAATTCTGGTTTAAGGCATGAATACTATCAATTGACAAATAAACACTCTACTCTTGATTCGATGAGAGATTCTTAAATCTCTCTAGTCCAAACGTTATTGAAACAACTTCGTGTCTATCATGACTCCTAGAAACTAAATAAAGTTTATACATTTTCTCTACTCGTTATGAGTACCGGCCCTGTTCTTTGGTCCGCAAGCGTTAAGAAAAGCCGGAGTGAGCCACCGTCTTAAAATCCTCATTTATTTTCATTTAGGTCCAGAATTTTCGACTTTCATCATTCGGGAAGTTTCTACATATCAACGAAGATATCTGGCAGCAATTGAGTTGCAGTCCTTAACGCACAGTTGGAGATTTTCTTGCGACCTGGGACCTTTTTGTCTTTGATTTTTTCCGATCTGGATTAGTTCTTCTGTAGAGACCCTGTTAGTGTTGGGGTTTCTTCTGCTACCTTGTCGACATGCGAAACGAGCGTCTAAAAGTCAAATTGTCTTCGCAACTGAATCCGCACTGTAGACTTGTCTTAATATACAGGAAAGATTACCAATGAAACACGTACATAAATGCATGACATTCTCTGCTGTAAAACATAGAAAACAATTCGATTTTAACTTTCCACCCTTAACACCAGGGAATAACTGCGTAATAATAATAATAACTTAGTGAATTGTTGATGGATCTGTATGCATATTGCATCAACAGTTCCAAGAAATAAATTACCAGAACCAAAATCCCAAAATAATCCGATCAATTGCCGAGCAATAATAATTTCATCATTTCATTACTTTCTGATTCGATTTGTATCTGATTTCCATTGATTTCCGCTATGCGTACCCAAGAACAGACGATTTATCTTTATCCTAAACGGATTGCAAATTCAACCTGCACCCTCCTTCATCATCCATAATTCCACCCCCATAACCAGAGAATACATCAAATAAGTCGCCCTGTAAAGTACGAGTATCTGTATCTTTGACTCTGAACAAACATAATATCGTATCTAGATGTCGTTGAGAGTGCACGAAATTGAATTCTACTTCCGGATTTTTTTTTTCTTTCTTTCTTTCATCTCCTAGAGACAAATCACTGGAGATACTTGTAATGAGATTGTGTCTGAGATTTTTTAATTACCATCAAGAAGATTAAAAAGGATTACCAGGACTTATATTCTTTTTCCATCTCTGTTTCTTTACAGCAATAAGTGGGTGGCGAAATGCAATCGAATGATCCTAGTGGACCAAGAATTAATAATCCAAACGCCGCCGCCGCTGTTGTGGCTCCAACCGCTAACTCAACGCCCAGCAGAAATCCATTCAAAGCCCACTTGGACCATCAGAATCAGCCACCAGCATCCTATCAAAATGGCACTAATACCGAATCGCTCACATCGCAGGACTCTAGCGAGTTATCCCATCACTCACAGTCGCAGCACCTGCCATCACAAACATCCGCCGATCGCAATACCACCAACACCACCACTTATCATAGCTATGGACCACAAATGACATCATCGGCATCTTCACCACCACTACCGCCATCGGATAACTACCGTCAAGAGGATTACCGAGCTGCTGGGACCTGGGCCGCCACCAAAGCATGGATGATCCGATGGAGGGGCTCCAGACGCTTGGTTTTGGTAATTGTCGCTATTGCCCTGTTGTTGGACAATATGCTCCTTACAACTGTAGGTAAGTACAAAAATATATTTTATAGATGCTCGTACTTTCTCATCTATCGTTAGAGATACTTTTGCACTTCACATTCAATCAAGTGAAAAATCTTTCAACGACTCCCAAAGGCACTTAGCCAAATGAATGCCTTCCTGTGATTCGATGTAACAGCTTTTGTGGGTTGGGAATGCGATAGAAATGAATTTACACAAGCACCTTGGCATGTTTATCATCCATCAGGACTATTACATAAACATAAGCAGGTTAGGTCCATGAATTTATTTTCTACTCTACGAGGGGATGAAATTTATTAGCAGTTATTCCATCGCAGAGTCGATGAAGGGATGGATTAAACAGACGTCCTTTCGTTCGCACTTCTTGATTGTAATGTTTTATTTATGAGGTTTACCTTGGCATCCACCACTTGTATCCGTATCCATTTGCAATGGTGATTTACACATCACTGTGGTTGGGGTATCATTTTTCTATTTCTCCGAGGTTTACTCATCTCCTCGAGAAAAACTTTTTTTTTGTCGCATCTTAAATAGTCTTAAACGTTTCGCCTTCTTTATTGTGCGTTAAATTGTCATTCGATTCAACAAGTATGCTTTGTGACATAAAGGAAAATTCCCTTGTGGCTGGTTTGGAGAAACCTTGTCTGTCTGGCTTCTGCAACTTATGCTTGTGGATTTCACTTGTTGAATTCCCTTTGGTATTTCATTGAGTGATTTTAATGAGAATGTGTACGAGGGAAAATTTCCGAAGCACATTTTAATTTCATTTTGGAAGAATTTTAAAGGAATGAAGTTGATGATTCCAATAACATGTCTTGGAGCAGCTCCACTAAACCGAGCTTTTGGCATTTAGGTCCAGTATAGTCTTGCGAATCGAAGCGAATAGACGCACGCTTGAACAACGCTTCCCAATTCTGCAAATCTACTTTGGAAATCGCTCTTCGATTCGAGGAGCTAATATACTACTTCGAGACTTTTATGTCGCACAGAATCCTCCATCTGAGCCAGCTATCCGTCGAACTGTGGACACGTATTCTCTTCTCTTAATGATGCACTAACACCAACATGCAAACGGCATGTGGGAACTGTAGAAAATATCACCGCTGTAAACGAAAGCGTGTAAGAAGATTTAATTTTATCGATTCGTCATCGGTCGCAGGATTTGGGGCTCTGCCTGCCCATTACGTGGAAAATTTTGCACAAAAATCTTGGCCTATACCCATATAAAATCCCGTAGATGCAGGAATTAAAGCCACAAGACAATCGTTTGTATCATACTTTCATTGATTGAGCTTTAGAGCAGTTGGGACATTTTTGGCTGCTGTGCCTCCTTGGGATTTAATAATCACGTAAAATTATTGCAAGTAGAGCGAAAAGGATCCCAGAAATGGCGTTTCTTGCTGGCTTACGGTGAACCCATTGTGCTAATGCGCCGATTTTATGACCACAACTCTCGTGACCCGGTTGTCGATGGAAATTTTTTTCTGCGAAAAGGAAAGGAACGGTTATTAAATTTACCTCGTGGTGTTCACGAGTCGGGTGAAATCGACAGTTTTTCCTTGACATTTTAGCGAGATCGTCAAAGACGGGTTTGCTTAGTTTGCGGTGCCTGATTCTATCTAGTGCCGGACATCCGCTGAGTACGCGAAAAAATATCCTTCTCCTCTTCTTTCTTATAGCTGCAGCAGTGTATGTTGAATGTCTCTGTAACCCCTTGCGGGGCCTAGGACGTCAACAATGTCTGCGCTCCATATGTTCGCGTCCGGGTTGCTGCAACGTACATACTTTATCCTTTTCCAACACGTTTCCACAGATTTCTCCTTAACTGTCCTGCGCCAAGTTTGCTTAGGGCAGCCCAGTCGTCTTCCAGCTAGGGTTAGTGGATTCCATTGCATGGCATATTTTGGAACGGAATTTTCTTCGCCTAACATATAGTGTAACCTATGCACTACCACTTCCTTTGTCTTATTGTGATGACGATATTTTTCTGGCCCGTTCGCCTTCAGAGCTTTTCGTTCGAGATTCGTTTGGGACAGCATATCCTTAAGATGATGGGTAGGCATCTATTTACAAAGGTTTGCAGATTATGACTGACAGCGATAGTCACCTTCCACGTACTCATAAAGCAGATCTGACTCTACTACAATGACTAATGTGGGAGACAGACTGCTGGTATTGATACCATGGTATAGCAATACTACGTTCTATACCACATGTCTATCACTGCAATACCACGTTAAAACGTAGTATACCATGAATAGAACCTAGTATTGAGATTCGCAAATTTTTGGTGGTATACCACCGTCTTACTGCTAGCAGCGCCACTTTCTTTCTGTTGGTGGTTCTTCATAGCTTCTTCGACAATTCAAAAGCAAGCAATCACAGCGAAAAATGTTTTGAAAATGGATTAAGGAGGACAATTTTATCTTTATTGGAAACAATGAAGTAAGAGAAGTTTAGAGGAATTATATCGGCGAGCTATGAGGAGCAAAACGCAATGTTGGAGTGTTGCAAAAAATGTATAAGGAGCTGGAGGAGGCGCAACACAAATGTCAAAGTATACCACGTAACCCAAAAGTCAACGTATACTACGAAGTGCAGTCTGTCAGGGGTTATAGTATTCACTATACCATGGTATTCATACCATGGTATTAATACCAGCAGTCTGTCTCCCACATAAGTCGTAGCTTCGTTCTTAAATGTCTAAATTCTGATGTTACTGACCATTGTATCCCATTGAATTTTTTCGTCAGAGCTGCCTGAAGTACATCTTTCATTTTCGCCAAAAGTAGCAATGTTCATATACAGCCTTGTCGCACTCCGCTACGTTCCTCAAAGTTCTCTAATATATTTCTCTCCTGCGCAAAGCATTCCAGATATAATTCCGATTAACGCTGTCAAATGCTTCGCGAAATTAATAAAGAGCAGATGGAGGCAGGATCTATATTCCACGCATTATTCTATGAGGATCCCCAAAGTGTTTATGTAGTCGATGCGTGAGGACCCGACGCAGTAGCCTGCTCATTCGACATCGAGTATTGACTCTTTTATGCGTTCCAGAATTATTGCAGTCGTTATCTTAGCAACCACAAGACCTTCATACGTCTGCGGTTTTGTCTTTTTTTGCGAATTTGATAATCATCTCCTTCTTCCACTCATCCGGAAAGATGTTGAAAGATGTGATGTCCCACACTGTAGAGTAATGATGCGGAAGGTCTGCCGATATATTTGGCGGTGCTTGTGAATATTTGGCTAGAATGCGATCATACTCTACCGCCCTACTTTTTTGAGTGCTTTTATTGCGGCTGAGGGGTCATATCTATTTTGGTGCAACAGAAAACTTATTCGAGTCCAATGCCACGACCAATGCCTAATCTGAGGAGCAAAGAAATTAATTCCAAAACACGCAGTACCCCTCGTTGTTTCCAGTGTTACGCGGTAAAACTTGATTTATTTGCTCGGGATTCCGAAGTCAGCAAAGAGTCAGATGATCAATCTGTTTGTTTCTTTTTTAAGTGCATATTATTTTGATACTAGCAATACTAACGCTAGTGTGTTGGGCCACCGAGAAGCTACGATTTAACGACGTTGGATTCTGTTAAGGGCTTTTGCCACTCTTACGATCCACAAACTATTAACGCACTTAAGGAAAGCATAGTTCGAAAATCTACTACGAAATTTAGTTGACAGAATAGGCTTCTTCCAATTTCCAATCTATTTCAATGAAATTACTTTCCATAAATAATCGCAAAATTTATTTCGTTGAACAAAATAAAAACGTCATTGGAAAAAAATGGAGCATTGGAGTTTTAATAGCAGTTTTAAAAAGAAACAAACAAACGGTTTACCCCATAACATTCTTTGCAGTCCACGAGTATGTACATATGTTGTTATGGAGCCTTTAAATCGATGAATACGTAGTGGACTTCGATTTGGAACACATTGTCTTCCCAAGATGTATGTAAATGTAAAAATTTGATCTTTTGCCAATCTGCAGCCGCACTTATATCTGCCCATCATACTAATTTGCCCCTCAAACTAATCTGCTTTAGACGTTCACAAAATACGTTGAATACACCTCACAGAGGTATGCCCTTATAATTCCTACAAGATACAGGAACGCCTTTCTTCTAAATGGGCATTTAAAGTTTATATTCTAGTCACTGATCATACTACAATCCAACTACATACATATATATAATTAATGGTTGGGACCGTGTCAATTTTACAGCAGCAGGAAATAAGTCTACGATTCCACGTTCCTCGGTGAGGAGATATCCTTGATTATCGCGAGGAGCCAGCGTTCCGGGCCAAACTTACTTATGTCCTTTATCCCCTTGTGGAGTCTAGGGCCTCCACAACGCCTACGCCCCATCGTGTGCGGTTTCTGGTAATGCGCCTCGGCTCTCCCTTCTCTTTCCCAGTTGCCGTGCTTCCTTCTCGACTGTTCTGCGCCATGTAAATACACGTGGGACCGCCGCGTATTCTGCCATCCTGAGAAAGCGGGTTCCATTGCATCGCGTGGTTAGCTATGAACCTGTCACCTTTTTGTCGTTGTGTAGTTGTGCCTATATGTTCATGGCCCGTTCTCTGGTAAAGCTGTTCGTTCGAGATACGGTTCGACCAGAAAATCCTTTAGATATTTTATAGGCACCTATTAACGAATGTTTGCAGCTTTCTCGTGAAAGAAGTAGTCACTCTCCAAGCACCAAATCCATACAGCAGCACCGATTCAGCTTTGGAACGGAACAGCCGTAGCTTGGTGTTTAAGCTAATTGCATTACTATGCTAAATCGTGCCTTGCATGTTCGACTGGCTATATCCAGTTCGGTTTCGCTATCGGTTGAGACAATACTTCCAAGGTTTTGGAAACTCTCTACTTTCTCAACCGTTTGTCCAGCAATGCATACATGAGTTGACGAGTTCGGTTTTAGGCTGATCAGTTTTTGTTTTTGCCGAGTTGATTTTCTGCCCAACGACGTCTGCTTCCCTCTCCACATTTGTTGTCATTTGGTCAAGGTCTATTATTCTATGAGATAGTGAGCATACATCGTCAGCGTAGTCCAGATGCTTGAGTTCGGATGTAAGAGTCTATCGAATTCCTCCGCTTTCCGTCGATAAAGCCGCATTTAGCACATCGCTAATCGCCAATAAAACAATATTGGTGACAGAATGCAGCCTTGGCGAACCCAAATGTACAAATGTTGTGACGTCCATAGGTGGTGGAGGAATGTTGAAAAGTCTTTCGCGCAGGCGCTCCCTGTAGACATTGGCTACTTCAAATATCCACATTTATGCGATGGCTAAATAAAGGTAGTGGTCCGAGACTAAACTGGTTGCGAAGTGGTCTTTTTGGTTGACGGTTCCTTGATTAGAGGACCACGATGTACCTTTGTGAATATTGAAGTGGGGAAAACCATGTGAGAGGTTGTGTCACGTAGGCTTGCCAATTTTACTACCAATGATGTCCTCCTTTCATATTTCGCCGTTAAAGTCACTTAATACAATACTAAGGGCATTCCTCTTTTCCTGTGAGGGGGGAGGGGTGAGCGCACATTAAGCTGGCATAGGCTTAGGCGAATGTAAATTCGATACGAATTTTTTTAAATACTTTCATTTGCATGTCGGAGGCTGAAGACTTTTTGCGTAAATTTACCGCGTACAACACATTTGGCTGCACTCGGCCTGTTAAGGGTTCGAACATTCCACATACCGATCTAATTCCGATTCTGCAATGTTGCAATAGTAAGATCATTTTTTTCCGTAGCTGTTAGTTGTTATATAAGGAGTTCATTAAGTAATTCGGCTTAACTGGAACTGTGGACGCTATCATTGACTCCGCCAAGGGAATTCCTCCGCTGCAGTTCACCGGATATGAAAACTGCCTTGGTGATAAAGGTGATCAGACAACATACTACTCCACTTCGACCTGTCGATCTTATTCGGCCCTTATACAAAAACACGTTCTTTAATCGCATAACTCGAAGTTTAATTTATAGTGGTCGCAGAAACCACCCTGTCGCGACAAGTCTTACCCTATAGGGTGTTTAGAACATTGCTGATTCTATTAATATCTAACGCAGTTTATGGACTGTTTCAGACACTATATGTGAAAGGTACCTAGGCCCTTAATAAATTGTGATTATCAAACAAATTCTCGTCTCGACGTTTAGCTCAAGCACTTCTAGAACAGTGTGTAGAAGGTCTTTTTAGCGACGTTTCATAGATTATGGCAATTATGGCAAAATACCAGGTCATTCTTCGACAAAGCATACGAAAATGTCAAAGCGAAAGAACCAGCGAGATGCTACGACTTATTTCGATATAATGCAGAAGATGAATAAATAAATCCAGTTACAGAAAAATATTACGTTTATAAACATTTATTTAAAATTTTCAAAAACATGTTAAAAAATATTTTAATAGGAATTGCATGGTAGTAGTTTCCACCGTGAGTGTTTAATTTAAAAAAAAAAATAAATTTAATTCGACATTCTACACGAAAGCACATTTTTTTCTCACTCCAAAATAAATTAAGTAAACATTTCATTAAACGGAAGGAAAAAGAACCAATTTCGAACTGTCAAGGACTTTTATTCTTATTTGACCAGAGCTAGAGAGGATTTCACAACACGACACAAAGAAAATTTAGTTCTCCTCCCAACCGATGAATGGTCTAGGAGGGTTATTTGAGTCACCACCACTTGACTTGAGCTCTTTCGATTAAATTCCACAAAGCATCTGATGTGGATTTACTTAATTGATTTGTATTTCTATAAAAAATAGTGTTTACGAAAGGCGGCAGAGTGTAAAATTCATTAATTATCCTTGAAAAATTTGCACAAAATTTATAGGCAGACGTTAATTTAATAAAAATTTAGGCAATTTAAGCATTACACACTTATAAAGGTTAACAGAGACTTAAAGATTATTATTTCGTTTTGAATGATGTTCACTCGTCCTCATCCTTTTCATCTCCTTCCATCTTTAGTTCCTCTATTTTGCTGTTCGGTGAAGAGGTCCTGCTGCTGGGCAGGAAAACCTGCATTTGCCGTCTAATTTCCTCCGTGTTTATGTTGTTGACCAGTATCTGGTCGTTGATTATGCTACTATACCGCTTCTCGAAACTATTCTGTGGGCGTATGTCCGGCACAGTGGAACGTCTCTTTTCCGGGCTCGAGGTGGTTGGATTTTTTGATTTTTCATCTGCCATCTTTGCAAAGGAACTTTTACCGTCAGTCAACACAAGTGAACAACTAAACTGAAGGACAATGCCGAGCTAAACTATCACACGGAATATCCTTGTGACAAATAATTACTACACAACCTATATAATTCAATGTACGCAAGTTTGGAAAAGCTTTCAATATGAAAAATGAACCCAAAAGAACTTCGGGTCATAAATGAGTTAATGCCCGGAGTCACATAATAAAATATACACACGACTCAGATACAACAATCTATCGCATGACGACAAATTTTTCTGGCGTCAAGGTGGAGTAAATTGATGGTATGGTGCTGAAAGTGGTGTTGGTTTTTACCTGAAGTATAGATATTCGTATGTAGAACGTGTGCAGAGTGCCACGGATAGTTATTGTTTTGTCGGATAACGTGAATTGGGTCGGGAATGATATTTCCTTGGAAAACTATTTTATAACAATTTGTTGGGAAGGATAATGAAGAAAATCGAAAAAAGGCGAATATTTGCTGGAACAAATCGAACAGTACTTAACATTGTTGCATGCGAAGGGGAGAAACTTTTTTTTATTGCCACCTCTGTGGTGTAAAGAGGGATGTATGTACAGTGTTGCGCAAAAAATTCCGGATTTTTCTTGAAAAGTTTTCTTTGATAAATTCTTAGGGACGGGATTTCTTACAAACGTTCGGGGCAGTCGTTTAGTCCACCTGCATCCTGAAGATCCGTGCCACAAAAAATCGTGTTCGTGAGAGACTTAATCGTGAATGGAGGCCATGACCCAATCCAGGCTTAGGTTCGAAGAAAAGATCGTGTGAGCCTTGCTTAGCAATCTCATCGGAGATCTCATTTCCCGCAATCCCAGGACCCAGACAAGAGTCAAAGAGTTCAGTCTTGTGACCAAATTCAAAGATGCAGATACTCCGACCCCTCCGCTTATTTTTAACAATAAATAGCATACACCTCAGCTTGAAAAACAGTGGCATGCACACGAGTAGTGAAGTCTAGTGTTGTCGGCCACCACAAAGATACCAGCGCCAGACCCTTGACCAGTTTTGGAGCCATCAGTGAAAATTAGCCTACATCTCTGTCCATGATTAGGCTCTGGCCAAAGTCAATTCTGAACGTAAGGAAAGTCGAATCTTTGCATAGCAGTCGAAGTTCCATTGTCATTGCATCAGACGTCATATCAATGGAACCAAAAGCAATCTAGATTACTCTGATAGTACAACCTATGATAAACATACGTATCAAGGGGAGGTAAATAGCAGAGAGTCTAGAGCAGCGCCAGGCGTACTCGGGAAAGCTCCTGTGCAGTCGAGACAGACCGTTCTTTGAAGCATAGTGCAGAAGGCACAATGGTACAATGTCCAGTAATTATGCCGGAGATGACCATATGTTATGTTAAGTTTCACCGGAAAAATAGATCCCTTCTTGCTAAAGGCCGGCCATAGCGTCCTGGATGTTGCAAATGTGATGAACCCAGTGTCGATTTGCTCGACCGATCTTCATCTTCTATTTCCTTTCTTAAAGAGCTAATTGGGATTCCTACAAAAGGTAGAGCCTGGGATTCATGCAACGCTGACCCCCTGCCTTCAATCTCATCAGCTTTTTAGTTTACGATATTCGTATGTCCTGTTACCCAGCAAGGTGTCACTGCATTGGCTCTAGATATCTCGCTTAAAAGTAATTTGCAGATCTTTAAAAGCCTCGATCTAACTACCCCAGCGTCCAGAGCCTTAACGGCTGCCTGGCTATCGATATAGGTAGACAGTAATCGTTTTACCAACGATATCGTTGTCACGTACAAATCTCATCGCTGGAGAGCATATTTTTCCACTCTTAGTTGCGAATTAAGTTATGTTCTTGCAAATTCCAGTCTAAAAACGACGAGCATTAGCAAATGAATTAAGGACTTACTACAGCAACAAAATCGTATCTTTTTCGTCAATACTAAGCAATGAGTAGGGGATTTTTTGCTGATCGAAAAGAAACCAAGTCAGCTTCTTTTAAGCTTTACAAGCCAACGATTTAAATTTGCCTCACCTAATGTGGTTGTGTGTATCGATTTTATTTCACTTCGTACTGCGATAACACCTAATTTATTCACTAATGAAATTCAGAAGACATGTGTTAAGGTATTTTGAGCGTATGTAAAGGGTAAACACATGTGCAAGTACCAAACGAGCAAGACCGACGTTTGTGAGCACAGTACCTAAAAATAGATTCGAATGAAGGTTATACTACAATTAAAGGTCATGTACAGGTTTAGCATTTCAAATGGATAAATCGGTATCTAAGCGAATAAATGAAACTGTTATTCTATATTCTTAGATATTCTTATTTTCTACTAAAAAGACCATCCAACTGCACTAGACCTCTCAAACAGTATCTTTCAGAGACTAGTGACTAGAGGCACCTGTTGCGTTAAGCGGTGTAGCTGCTATATATTGTCCGTTTGTTAAAATTCACTTAATATTGGAGAAAGTCAGAATAACCCTGATTCATAACATTCTCGATATCCAAAAAAGTTAAGACTAAGATACAGGAGTAAGTGTTGCCGTATTCGCGGATGGCGTGGTGAATTTTGTTCAGGGTAAATTCCTGAACGCATCAAGCGAAAGAATCGAATCAGCTCTTAAACTTTTTGAAGAATGGGCTACAGGCACTGATCTACACGTCAACCCAAATAAGACAGAATTAGAATTTTTCAGCAGAAAATAGAAGATTCCATCGTTCCAACTGCAAAGCTGGCAGAGGTGGAGCTATCCCTTTCAGATAGCGCAAGATATCTTGATGCGATGTCCTGAGGTCCCACATGGGACATAACTGGAGGCATTAAACTAGCAATGTGTGTTCCTAGAACACTTGGCTGATCAAGAATAGTCTAATTTAGAAGGGCATACAGTGTTTAAGGCCCTGCGGCCTTAAACTGCCAACGCATTTTCCGGAGCAGACTAAAACACCTTGTGAAGTACTTTTTTGTTAGTTTGAAAGGGGTTGGAACTTTGATCCAAAGTAAAACGTAAAATGTTAAGGTTTTCTATCGAGAAGGTTCCCTAGAGATCGCATTGGACCCACTATGGTGCCTAGTATCTTATGATTATCTTATAGCCTTACATAACCTAACCTAAATGAAGATAACCTCTGTAGGGGCTGCGGAGACGAAGACCATCTCGGACATAAGTTCCCTGGAGAACACTTCTTCCAGAACATCAAAGAACTACATATGTGATATACCAATCAAGGACACATGTATGTAGGTATGATGGTTCGAAACTCGAAAGCTATAACAGAATGCTTTAGGGCTTGCTCGGTGAGCAAGGAATACTTTTCTCCCAAGTGGGCAAGTAGATACATATACCGCAGTCCAAATCATAACCTTGCCATGTCTCAAATAACAAGTCGAATTCACTGGCTTTGGCTGCTACTTGTGAATAAAGCTCATTGCTACCAAAATATCGACCCATCGCTACCCTAGTCACATCCTATCACGGTAACTTCCTGCAAGTTCCATATCTGTCACTGCAAATTGATAAAGCATGTACAGCAAACGCGTGCTAATAAATTCCCACCTGAATGCCGATAATCATCATTGAGAACTATCAATCCAAATGGCATGCATCCATTAGCTCTTAATTATCCCTAAGTAATTGGGAGCCCAACTATAAGAACCATTCCGCCATGTACAACTGTTAGTTGTTATTCACTTTTTTCACTCACAACACGGCAAAAGAAAATGTTTATTTCAATAATCCGCAAGGTCGATAGAGCTTGGACCACATTCATAACACCAAAAGACATTGGATCTGCTTTCATAATTTCAATTATATTCCTTCGAATAGGAGGAATGTTTCCCTACATGATGGTCAATAACCAGTTTAGCGTCTCCCATCTGCATTTTGGAATCACTTTGCTGCATACATGCGTGTATGCCTATGTGAATATTTATCTACTCTACGGTGATATGTTGATCTATGCAAAGCCTCTTATTGTGGACAGTACGTTGGCCGTTGCGGCAAATCTTGTCATCAAAACCCTAGGAGTCGTTATAACGGTAGTAATTTTCGTACCAATTCTAATGGGAATGAAGCGTTTTACTAAGCTGCTCAACATATATGGCTTACTATTCGAGGAAATGGGTGAATTGGGAATCGACGCAACTCACATGTACAGGAAGATCCTTATTATATCTGGATCGACTACGACGGTCATGCTTTCCATAGCCGTTTATAGTCTGTTTCACGCTTTTTCATTTTACGAAAGGCTAACCAATGAGAAGGCATCAATGCAGTTCTTTTTTGTGGTTGTCCTATCGCAGTACTACAAGAATATGTGCTTATTTTCGTTGGGAATGTTTTTGTGTGCGAATTATTTGGTTTTATTATTGCTGAATGAGTTCTTGGAAGAGTTCCTCGCGATGCAGAAAAGATTGAATGAGAGTAAGAGAATCAAGTTGATAGAAAATAAGTTTTAAGTGTTCTTATTTTTTGTGGTTTAAAAAAGTAATAAAGTGCGAACATAAATCCTAAACTTGAAGGGTGTATTATTGAGTTTGAACAGCTATCGCCAGACCTATACTTACATATATATGGCAAGGTAGTCTGGTGGCAAGCCGGGGGCACAGCAGCCAATTATAAGGCAATAACAAAAATACAGAGATTAGCATGCAACTACTTCAGGAATCTGCTGCCAAGAGTGCTTTGAGGATTAGCCAACCAAATGTCTACAACTCAAATTTCGGAGGACATGCACAGATTCTAAAGAAAATCGTAGGTGAAGGTGTAAGCAGAAAAGGGTCTGCAATCCACACCGCAACCTTAAAAAGCGAGTGTAACATAAGATCCTTAAGACAGCAGATGGAACTCAAGGAAGCAAGATACAACAGAATCAGAACAAACAAACTTTTACAAAAAGTGGCTGTCGATGCTGGTAGCTACACTCACTGATGTAATACTGAGGCGCCTCTAGCCATGGTCAACGAACTGGTTGGGAATCGACAGTGCGGTTTAGGCCTGAAAAAACTCTACACTTTGCACCGAATTCTGGAAAATATCCAAGAGTTTCAGATCGATACCCACCATCTATTTATTAATTTCAAGGCCGTATGCGAATGGAGATAAGGTGTTTTGTAGTTTTGTTTAGTTTTGGTTTTCCTCGTCATTGACATTATCGATCGAATTAAGCAAGCAGTAACTGGCGCCTTCGCTGACATTGAAATACGAATATATATACATATGCTATCTATGAAAACCGAGGCACAACGCCGATTTCTCGGCAAGAACCTTACGATGGACATATTCTTATACAACATCGATGTAGTGAAGGATCTCGTCTACCTAGGCTCCTCTAAGCACATCAGCGCAGAGATCCAACGTAGAATAACACTCGCCAATCTCTGTTAATATGGCCTTAGGAGTCAACTTTTTGGAAAGACCCTATCATCATTCTCCCCATTCTCCTATATAATGCAGAAGTATTGACTCTCTCAAAGTTGAATGAAAGCGCGCTCGGAATCTTCGGGAAAAAAGTTCTGCGTTCGATTGATGATCCTAACTACGTTAAGGGTTCGTGGAGGAGAAGATTTAACCACGACCTATACGAGCTGTGCAGCAACATCGGCCTTGTCAAAAAAGGCTAGGTCATGCAGAGCAGATAACCAATGCTCTAGCCCGAAGAATATTTGATGGCACTCCTGACGGACTACGCGGAAGAGGACAACCTCATCTCTGATGGCGTGCGCAAGTGGAAACTTGGCGTACGTAACTGGAGACAGCTGGCTAGTGATCGTACTTGCTGGAGACGCTTGTTGGTTGAAGGCCTAATTCACCCCAACCTATGGCTTTATCATAAGTAAGAACCTTAAATTTAGAAAAAAAACAATTGACTTAATCCAAAATCTTTCTTTTTCGATAGATAAATTCATGGCCTTAGTAGCCTAAAATTACTTCATGAATATGGCTGCTGTTCTTAAAAGTGCGATCTCTGCTTTAAATGTTGGGTCAATTTTCCGAGCAATGGTGGGAGTACGTCCACAACACAACGCACAATGTTGGCTTCCAAGGCAACAATTGTTGCTGGTTTATCAGTATAATCCAGAGATCTCACTGGCGATACATTGATTTCGAGATATGGACCTGTGAATTGACCTCCAAGATAGTGCCATTACACCACAAGAACTGTGGTGTAATTTCAATAAGCCGTTGATTTCGAATGCGGTATGCCACGTAGACCTGTCCTGTTGGAGGCATTTTTTTCCAAGTCCATTCAAATCAACAGTGATCATCATCTCCATTGACCGCGACGTGAGCTCCGTCCTAATTTTATAAGGCTGATATCAACCGAAAAAAGCATCTCAGGGCGCTTGTTCGATCCTGACAACATTAAATGGGCAATATAAATACAAACAACTGTACGAAGCCCAAAATAAGGATGGCATTTCCCTGCCTTGGTGCAACACGGACTAGAAATCTTGATTCCCATCCTGTATCCCTGTATCCCTGTATCCCTGTACGCTGGCGTAAAGTTAATCTCGCCTTCATTCCGAATGGGAACAGATCCTTATAGAATCCAAAATCCTTCAAACCAATAAGCCCGGCATCCTTTTTCATAAAGATAATGGAAAAAATATAAAGAGTTGACATACTCACGAATAACCCACTAAGTAAACTCCGATTCACCGATCAGATCGACTATAACTACTCTGCATTATCATGTCCAAAATAGAGGCACCTCTCAATGCTAAGAAAAGAGCACTTTGTGCCTTTCTGGACATTGCTGGAGCCTTTAATAACCCTCCCATGCAACCATCAAAAGAGTTGCAGATACACCTACCATCAGATGAATTTGTGCCATGCTAACTAGAAGGAGCATATCTGCTAAATTAGGCCACTTCTCCCCCACAATCAACGCGACTAAAGGCCGCCCTCAGGGGGGGCGTTCTTTCACTTCTACTATGATCAATAGGTATTGACCGACTCCTTAACGACCTGTAGTATACAACCCCAGCATAATTGGAGGCACACATGGAGCTACCATCATGTGAAGCCAAATGTAGTGCGGGAATAGTATCAACTTGGGGACTCAATATTAATCCTAGTTTAGGATAGGTACGTGGGAAGAGATTCACAATGCCACACTCAGGCCATTATAGACTCATTGTGGTACCCACAGGGGAGAAGGTTAACCCTAAAAAACTAATCCAAGAAATTTAATGATAAACAACATCTAAATCCCTTTCTCAAAGGAAGTTACATTCTCGGGGATCACACTCGACCGCAAATTAAAATGAAACAAGCACCTTGACAACACTGTTAAGTCATTCCCATATTATGGGCGAGCTCAAAACGCTCACTAGACCTACCTTGCAAAGTTATTCCTACAGTAACAATATGATCTGGTGGGAAAACTTTTGACAAATTTCAATTGGCAGTCACTTTGGGACCTTCAACTGGGAATTTCCAGACCTAAATCTGCGGAATTGAATTATGCCAAAGAATGCATTAGGCGCAAACTCCACAGATCCAACATCAACATCCTGTCCAATAGTCATACTCCCCTCTTTATCTTTAAGGTCTAAGCTTGCTTGGAATTTCCTAAATACCCGAAAGCAGATCACAACAGTGTCACAATCATTTGAATTCCGGGTCACAGGTGTATTGTAGGTAATGAACACACGAATTAACTAGCAAGGCGCGTTTCTACACTACCATTCACAGGTTTATTACCTTTCTGCGGCTTAATCATTAGCCACCTGAAATTGGAACAAAACTCTTGGGAAAGGCTAGAATCCTCCACAAAGAGCCTCCGTCAGGCCAAAAAATTTAATGATTTCTCAAAACATAACAGAGCTGATAAAATGTTGGCTGCTCCGAAAAAGATGCCAACACTTTTAACAGACTTACCTACGGGTCAATGCTCACACGACAGGCAAAGTTGAGAATAGATCTCTGCCGCCTGTGCTTGGAAGATCAAGAGACGTCAAATCACATTCTGTGTGGGGGCCAAGCCGTGACCCATCACAGCAGACACAGGACTTCCTCTCCCTCTCCGAAATCCAAAATTTAAAAATCATGCTCAAAATCCTTCAGGAACTGAACCTTATGCAAGATCGAAATTCTATCTTAAGTACCATGCGCCCAGGGAATTAACATAAAAGATGTATTCTCGTCGCAATGTAAGGAGGCTTCTTAGCCTTCATATCCTCTCAAGCCTAGTAGTAATAATAATAATGCAATAAAATCCAAATTTGTCGATTGGTGGTCGGTCGTAGAAATTAAGGCTCTGTCGGTCCACTACGCTGGAAATTTTACGCAAAATTTTTAGCCTAAGCCCATATAAAATTTAGCTTTGCACGAATTAAAGCCACCACCATTTTATTGCAAGACTGTGTTCAGCGATGATGTCACACTGAGAGTCAAACCAATCCAGAAGAGACCTTACCCAACCCACTATATCCACAAAAGTGCACTGTTTTGTATCGTTTCCACGCTGCATCATCGGACCTTATTTTATGAAAAATCAAGCTTGTGTAACGGTCAATGGAGATCGTTAAGGGAGCTTGTTCAATGAAAAATGTGTTTTTTTTTAAATATACGTCAGATGACGCTGATTAGGATAAGAATGTGGTTTCAATTGGATAACGCTAAAATGCCATCGTGCAGTCATGCCATCGATAGAAACCATTGACCAAATGGGCCTGAAAACTATGCAAATTAAAAATTCTTAATCATTTCCTGAAGGCTATGTGAAACCATTGGCTTATGCTGATAAATCAGCAACAATTGATCCCTTGGAAGCCAACATTATTAGTCGATGGCCAATATTACTCGAAAATCTGACCCAAAGTTGTACAAACACTTCGCTTCGTCAAGAACAGCCGCGTGAATTACATGCCCGAAATTATTTTCAAATTCAGTGCCACATAATTTGATGTTTCGAATGAAAAAAAATGTAGGACTAAAAGGGATTTTTTTGTGCTTTAAATTTGCAATTCAATGATGATTAAAAAACAGCCTTTATAATGCCTGGGTGATTCTATGCTGTCATGTTCTTACCTTACACACTTTTATAACTTTATCTTCGAAATACTAACGAACTTCTAATATCGTTACTAAAATATGCGAAAAGGAGAAATAACGCACTCGTCTCTGTCGCTTTTTTGGTGCCTTTCGAGCCTTTATTTTCTTACTGAATAATATAGATAGATTCGGACACTATGCTCAGCCACTCCAAAACTGTTTAAAGAAATCTTTTTTAGCACCCATTAAATTAAATTTTATTTAAATCTCATTTTGCAATAAAAAATAAAACCAAAATGACGAGTTCCTTAAAAGATAACGTGGAGTGCAAATCGTTTAACACCAAACCTTAATTGGAAGTAATTGTACACTGTTTCGTCAAATCACTACAAACTGTGTCCTCACTCACTAAGGGCTTCTTTGGAAGGCTTGGCATAAAAATATGTAACTGCCTCTTTTTATCACGCATCGCTGAATTTTCCCGTTCTGTGAAGGACTTTTTCCGTGCACTTGTCGTTGTCTTAGGTCTTGGTCTTTTACTCTCACCAGTTGCGGCACCCTTTGTCTCCCCATTTACTCCTTCTTCATACAATCTAGCCGATGCTAAGTTTCCTGCCAACCGCCTTACAGCTCCGGCACTTCTCGATACCGCACAGAGATCAATATTTCTCGCTGGGCGATTTAATCGAACCGGAACACCTTCCTTGTTGAAAATGATTGTGATGTGCTTTACCGCATCGGGATTTCTTGAACAGACAGGCTCTTGAACCTTGTGGGCACTTCGCTCTTTCTTTACATTTTTTCGATCTGTCCCCCTTCGAGTTACTGGCACCGGACATAGGAGAGGTGTCTTGCCAGCCAAATCCAACCAATTTAGAACGCGTTCCGCCAACTTCTCGTCAGAATTTGAGGCATTTGTAATGACTGAGTTTATGTCGTACAAGGAACTCCGTTTCGATGTAGCTTCCTCACGTAGGAGGTCACATCTCCTCCGGAAGTGGTCTATAAATATTTTTCGTGACGAAAACCGTCGACAGTTTCCTGTCGAAGATTTCATCGTATTGCCCTGAAATGAGTTCTGCTGACACTGAGTCTTTGACGAGCCAACTAAGAGAAATTCCTCATCCAGCTCTGATAGGTCACACGATGCCGATGTATTAATAGGCTCTGAAAGCAACCAAACAGTTAACAGGAAACAGGTCAATATAACCAACCCACTCCACTTACCGCATTTGTTTCGTTGACTGGCACTAGAATGATATCTGCGCCTTGGTTCGTAATCCAATATAAAATGTCGATGTCCTGCCTCAAGCCAAACGGACTTCACAAACAGTGGCCTACTGGCCGATTCCCAGATTGGTGGATTCTTCATCCAACAGCACGTCTGCTCTGTTCACATAGACTTGGTAGCTTGAATTCATTCCAACATGTCCCATCAGTTTCGCCGCATGTCGTCGACTAAACAAAATCCCACAAGAGCTTCCTTTGGTGGTTTCTAAATGGCGCATGAGGGTTGACGGTAGTTGGTGGTAGTGTGTTTTTTTTCCCCAGTTCTATTGCCAGGTTTTTCTTGACTGTACCATGCACCTCCACACCGCAGAGGTTTTTGGTTAAAGTTTTCGGTTTAGTATCCGTTTTGCTGGTAGTTGTGTGTGCGCGGTTTAAGTGCCTTTTGCACGCGACTGCAGTCCCTCTGGATGACAATGGGAAGACAAAATTCGGTCCTGATATTTGGGTGTCATTAAAGTTTTCCTTATTTTACCACTTTAATGGATATTTAAATCAGGAAATGTATCCTTTATTACTGGTTCGGTTGCTTCGGGCCTGGTTGTTATGACAATGGTTAGGGTTCAATGTCATCTGCGAGGTATTTTTGGACTGATTTATGCCTTTGATGTCGGGACATGAGTAACAATCATTCAAATAATCTTTATGGTTCCATGTTTTGGTCTACCACGTATGATGTACACATATGGTATAAAAGGACAAACGTCGAAGATGTTATTTTGACAAAATAATGGAAATGTTGTAAAAATAAACGCACGACAGTTAACCGTTGAATATCTCCGTTTAGCATGCACGTAACTTGTCGTCTAAAAGAATGACATGAGTCACTGAGTCGGAAATGTAAGGTATTAACCTTTGGTTCCTTCCGAAAAGGTCGGTAGTTTAAATGTCAAGTGATTTTTTGTCGTAAGGAATTTTGAAACTCTCAGATTTTGAATGCTAGTTGCGCACGGTTGAAGACTTAATGCAGCCCCGGAATGAACCCTAATGACACTTTAGCGATAAAGCAGTAATGGGACGCTTGCTTCAAAGAGGTTCTCTCATCTATTTCCTTGAACGCTGGCGCTGCAGTAATCGAGCTGTAACTATAAAAAGATATTTTGTTTTGTAGGTTGATGCCATGTAAGTGTCTTGCCACCTTATTAACATCAAGCGGGAAAGGGAATTAAAGATTTCTTCGTGAAAGGGTTTTCATTTGGCTCGGGGATTGGCGAGGCATTTGCACACGATGTAGTCTGTCTTTTCGTTTCCATAAGACATAGTTTCCAGGGTCCCGATTGACTTCTGCCTATTTAGAGGTGGTCCTTAAGATAACAACAGGAAAGCCAGCTAAGCAGCTAAGAGCTTTGCATCCATTGAAAGAATTTGTTTGGATCTTTTGCTAGAAGAATTTATAAATTTCTGGGAATGTCAAAGTTCGTGTATTTAGAATTCGAAGATGCCCCATGTTGTATCCCACTTGCAAGTTGTATTAAAGTGGGAAAGATGCGGCTCTTTCGGATGCTTTGTAAGACTTTTGTGTATAAATATCACATTTGACCAATTCATAAGAGAATATCTGCTTTTGATAGACTTCTAGTAGTCCATTTGGAGGATGGATGTGGTGCAACTGGGTTTATGACATGAGAGCCCAGAACGAAGGTTTGCAAGTGCAAGATTAGAGCTTTGCTCAAACTCTCTGTATAGCTTCCATCAGGTTTTTAAGGGAGACCAATGCCATTATTATTCCTTTTAGAGAATGTTTTTGAGCTTTAACCGGGGAATTATTGATACCAGCTGTAGTTAGAGCCAAAAGGCGAATATCGCAGAGTGATTGACTGCACAAAAGGCGTTACACATAGCTGTCTCTGACAAGCATATAACTCCTCTGAGGGTACTTAAAGTCTTTTACATTGTCAATTTAACCTTAACCCTAACTTACTTTTAGGCAGGGAACTGGTTTGGCCAGAACCATGGAGGGAATGCTATCGTATATTTAATGATAACTCCAAGCAAAACTCAGAGAAATACTTTTTATAACCTGAGCATTAAATTTACCTGCGGTTGAGACTTCCATTTCTCGTAATAATAACTTTTGTTGAAATGTCTTAGCTAGACATAAACAAACCAAATATTTACGCCTGGGTCTGTAGCAAATAGTTAGAGCGGTACGGAACTTTTTTGAGAATCGAGCAAACAATACCAAGGTTACATACGTCGGGCATACATTCGTCCGAATATACATATTCTGCAATGTAGTTTGAGAGGTTAAACAACTTCAACTTCTGAAGTTTTGTTGGATTAAAATAAGTATAGATATCGTTTTCCTCAATTCGTCTAGGTTAGGTTAATAAAGATGTTGGTAATCATCATCCAGGTTAAATGGTTCATTCCGTCGATGGCATACAGTCTGTAAATTCTATTATTACGTTTTTTTGTTCGTCCTTAAAATCTTTGGTTAAACTCAATAGCCATGATATGTTCTTTTAGCTTTTGGTAAGACTTCCAGACACCATTACTGCAATAACTTCCCTCTATATCCCCTAATGTGCACTACTTATGCTCCTTCTTTTGCCTGCAAAAACCCAGTCCTCGACACTTTTCTTCTGCTGGTAAAACTAAAGAACAACTTTAGTTCTTCTATGCAGCGCCGCTCTTATTTTCCCACATCTGCTTGATGGCATTCTTCGTTGAACCAGGGGCTTCCATGTGGTGGGCGAGAGAAAGCCAGCGTATGAGAGGCGTCAGCCCTGATGACTTTTTGACAGTTTTGCCAAACGTCTTCAGATGTTGATGCATTCAAAGTACAGAAATGGTATGCCAACGAGAGGCTTTCTTTAAATCTTAAAAATACTACCATAGTGCCTTTTACCAAGAAAAAGACATGAAATAATTCCATTCTCGAAAGAGGCCAACTACTTTGTCGAAATCTCGGACAACCTGAAACCCTCCATATACTAAACCATAAATAGAATACAAAGATCTGTTTTAATCTGTTGGCAAGTCTACGTTAGAAACTGGGTACTAAGCTTCTAAGTGATACTTTAATTACGAAGTCTGTTCGTCAGACTTAATCTCACCCGTACTCCAGTAGTCGCTACAGTGGATAAAATCTAACGACTAGCTGAAATATGTACCACGGACTGTCTGTGATCTGCGTCTGTCAATGTCATTCTGGGCCTCCCCCGGTTCAGGCTCATATTCCAATGGTTGGCTTAGTGCACAAAATCTTGCATTTCAATAACAACGGACCCCATTTTTACCAAAACTTTACTCAACTCGTTGTTGTAAAATAGTGAACTCAACATTTTTTTGGATGACAAGCTTCCCAATTACACCACAGTCAATCCTGCAAGAAGCCAACACGGGGACGAATAAGTTCAAAATCCACGTGGCTCGGCACCATAAACAGGGATTTGAAAATAAATAGTCTGCAAAATACAACAACGCTGGAGAAAATAGCCGGAATACTTGGAAAAAGACTAACCGGACTCGTATAGGGAACAAGGCGAGCAGAGAAGTAGAAGAGTTGGTGCTTGAAAACTGCTTCAATATTTAGAAAGGCGACATGACAGATCTCATTTTACTTGATGGAAATTTCAGTTGATTTTCTCTCCTTATACCCATGCAAAGCAGAAAAACGTTGTGAGCCTTTTCTCAAATATGCTATACATATGTATGTATATGTACATACGCAGTCCTATGCAAGCCATCAGCTAATATCGTGGCAATCCTTAAGCCTAACCTTGTGCATGCAATGCATTCCTCTATATCCCAGAGACTCCGGTCCAACTCAAAATTATATGTACCACCATTAAAAAGTTGTACCAAACTGCATTCAACATGCAATTCTCCTGTTATCTACCCACTTCCATCAACAGTGTGCAACTTTGAACGACACACAAGAGTACACTCATACCTAACGGATATATCCTTCATATGCAAATTACAAAATTGAAATTTACAAAACTACTACTTCCTGTGAACTACCTATCCACTCATCATTCACTTCTACTACAAGGTGGATACATGGATAAATACAGTCCCGCATTTGAACAATTACCCTTTGCGTGTATCTATCATTTTCGGTAAAGTAAATCGACCGCAGTTTGTTCTCGTATTTACCCTGCAGCCACCCCTCAAATCGTGTGCCACCCTACCATTTGCCCACTTTTTCCCATTCGATTTATACGTATCTGTGAATCATTAAAAACCCACAAGTGGTTGCTAGTGGTTGCAAATGGCTGTAGAAGGATTTAGGGCAAATGTAGACAAAACAAAAACCACCCCTGGGATACCACTACCAAAACACTTGCAATTAAACTTTTGTTGAGTTTATTTCTGTCTGTCAGTCACAATACAAAATGCCAATGGAACCCCCGGCAAACGGAAATGAAAGTGTAAGCTGATCATTTATTTTGCCATCTAGCTAACGCTTTATTGGATTCATATTGTTTTTTAATACAAGTCGGTTCTATTGGAGTTATGTATATCTCGTTGGCGGGATGTGCGTAGGATATATAGATATCATGCACATGTGCATGTTGGAGGAATATATTTCATCACAGCTATTTGGTTTTTGTCAATTTAGGTGACATTTGAATCGAAGTTAAACATTTCTGTCTGCATATTCTGTGAATTCGACGACACACCCTTTTGGAAATCAAAATAACTTTTAAAAGAACATACGCATGGGTCGGACTTTGAAGACTTTTTGGCGAATATATGTACGCCTCATCGGAATCATCGCCGTCCGATGTTTTCTCCAATTCTCTCATCAGTTTTGGCGTGTCGACAAGTTTATCGTTGCAAAATCCTCAGATCTCTCATCTCCGTAAAGACCGGCCCCCAAACTGCACAGTTCAGACGGTTTATCGCTCAGACATGACATCACTGCGCAGATAAAGTGAGGGTGTGTAGCGCCCTTAAGATAACTCCTCGATTTTAACATCAGCGGCCCAGTTGAAAAGGAAAACCTTTTAGCTTTGGGTAGAACATCGGCCTTCGAGTGTATCCAAAGCATTCTGCATCTGATTACAAGGAGGGATCAGACATTTTTTTGATATCAGTTTAAAAATAACGTCAGCATATTGAGGTCCCATATTCTGCAATTCTGTGAGAAATGAGTCAAAAACAAAGCATCACTGTAAAGGAGAAATAACTGCACCTTGCAGGCAACCCTTCTCAACGTCAACTTTCACTTGCTGTTAGCACTCTGTAGCCTAGAGAACAACATGAAATAGATCGATCTGACGACGGTCTCATGCACTCCGTAAAAATACACATGACATCAAAGGTAGCATTGTCAAGGACAACCTCTATGTCGACAAACACTCCCAGAATATAGCATACATCTACTAGCAGCATCTTGCAAATAAGGTCAGGATAGGTATGCTAGTATTTCAATGCACGTCAATGTGATGTTAAAGAAATCGGTGAACAGTGCAACTTCCAATCTTTTTGACGATTCCGGGTAATTGTGTTAACTTCATCGTCATCCTACACAACCAGACAAGTTTAGGAGCGATACCAAAACTGGGCATAACTTGTCTCTACTTATACATATTTATATATGCTTTCAATGGTGCACTTATCTAGTCTAAAACCAGACTGATATGGACCAATCCGGTTATTGACAAATGTCTTCAAGCGCTCACGCAAGGTAGCCAACAGGATCTCATATGCTTTGGTACAGATACATATACTTGTACGTACCTGATGCATTTCAGAGTTATCTTGACACTGTTAAGCCTATGAAAGGGTACCTTACGTCAATCGCAATATTATCATTATGTTTGATGGTCCAGGTGCAAGTCAATTAACCCGAAAACGTTACAGAAATAGGTGTTCTGTTTTGTTCTGACAGTATCCTCAAAGCCCCCAGGACAATTTTAACATTATATCTAGGACACAGCTCATTCATTTGGACCAGGAGCTCGTAGAATTTACCTTCGGTCGTCATCTTTCTCCTCCCCCAGAAGAGGCCAATGCTGTCGGTCGACTGACTCCAAACGTAGTATAAATACTATTCCCCACTTCCTACGTTGGCTGATGCTTAGACCTTCCCTAATCTGCAGTCATGGTACTATTCACTAGGGGCTTACCGTGGCGAGGAGAAAGTAGGAGTTTATAAGAAGATGCGTTAAAAAAAAAAAACGCCCGTCCAATTTTATTTTTTTTTTTTTGAATAAGCGGTATCTACCATTTGAACACCCCTTCATTTCATTAAAAGCTTTTAATTAACCCAACCTTGATAGCTTCGTTCGTCTCTAATTTTCAAATCTTTAAATAATCACTTCAAGGAGCAAACTCAAAATGTAATCACATTACCCATCCGACAATTAACTAAAAAACTCATCTTGTGCCCATTAAAATGTGTTCCTAGGGCTATCACATCTAAAGTTAACAATCCATTAACGGGTGAAATTCTGTAGAACAAAACGACTTGGAGACAATTAACCCGGTGGCATAATGCAATTTTAACTTTATCCAACGAAAGTGACTCCTGTTGAGATAAACTGTCGTCCGCACAACAGCTTGTTGGCGGATTTGTGGCCAAAAGTTTATTCCAGACTCGTTTAATCGAATTATTTTGTATTCTGTTTCAGTTCCTATCATTCCTGAGTTCCTGTACGATATTCGCCATCCAGATGCCCCGCTTGATAGTTTCCCAAGGACACCACTGTCTTTAGCAACACCACCGCCACCAACGCCACCACCCTGTGCAAAAGATGGAAATGACCTTTCGCCGACTTCCGCCAGTTACGAGTATTCTACAATCAGTGATGTTGGTAAGGACTTGGGGACACCATTTTCCTTTCTTTTTTTTTTACTTTTTTCATCAAATGCTTCATTGTAATTAGAAAATGCAACACTATACAGAGAGATGGAAGAACGCCACAAGGAACTTGTTGGTGAAACCGTAGAGGTTGGCCTAATGTTTGCATCGAAGGCGTTTGTGCAGCTCTTGGTTAATCCTATTGTTGGACCACTCACGCATAAGTATGGAGTGTTATTTCCATAAGAAATACATATTAATTTATTTTTAACTATGTCTAGAATCGGCTATAGTATTCCCATGTTCACTGGATTCGTTATCATGTTCTTATCAACGCTGAGTAAGTATCTAAGATTGTATTGGCTGATATTGATTTGTTGCGTTTACAGTCTTCGCCTTTGGTCGGTCCTACAGTGTACTGTTCTTGGCTCGAGCTTTACAAGGTATTGGTTCATCATGCTCATCCGTCTCTGGTATGGGTATGTTGGCCGATAGATATACGGATGACAAGGAACGTGGCAACGCAATGGGAATAGCTTTGGGTGGATTGGCGCTTGGTGTACTGATTGGACCCCCATTCGGAGGAATTATGTATGAGTTCGTTGGAAAATCGGCTCCGTTCTTGATTCTCTCGGCTTTAGCGCTTGGCGACGGATTATTACAACTATTCATGCTTCAGCCTTCAATTCAGCAATGCGACTCTGATCCACCATCACTTAAGGCATTGATTAGTGATCCTTACATTCTTATTGCAGCAGGTAAGTTAAAATTAAGTTATAACTGTATGCACAGAACGAGGTGGTGGGTTGAAGTTATAACTGTATGCACAGAACGAGGTGGTGGGTTGCGGTGTCTTCTCCAATGATCACAACTTAAAAACCTCCTTCCGCCTCCCTAATCATTGTAGCGTTTTCCAGGCGGAGATCATGGAAATAAAGGGAGCCTTGTCATCATTATTTTTACTTTTAGCTCGCAAGGCAGGACAAAACCTTACAGATTTCAACAAAATCTCCTCCCAATTACATCTGGCAGCCGAAGTCATCATTCCTTTCAAACGTTCAGGACACAATGAAATTTTTCTTAAAACGTATTCGAGTAACGTTAGGATACTAGACGATATTGATTCTCCTCTTGAATTGCTGCAGATTAAAACCTTTTGGAAATACATATGACTGCTGGGAGTAAATTCTTGAATTTGTTTGCTTAAACTGAAGATGTTCGCGTTCGTGAGGATCGTCTGATAGAACGTTCAATATTATAAATTGTGGATCGTCTGTTGGTTACTTTTTTAAGCTTGTACTATTTTTACGCCAGTTCGCTTGAAATATTCAATTCAAAGAATACACTCCTGCCAGTTTCTCAGACATAGAGCAAGAATTTGACGACATCCATACTGAAGCAACTAAGCCAACTCATTCAGAGTAGTCTGGACTTAGTATACTCATAGGCCACTCATATATGTAGATCCTTTCTTTTTCTTTTTTCTTTTCATATATTGCATACATATAATATACCGATAATGTAACCTACGGACATAGGTGGAATGAATATCCGTAGTCGGCACAATAATCTTAGACTCACCAAGGGTTGAATCTTGTTGTCACTTGATTCGCTCCAGCACTATTCGAGCTATTATTTTGCCAACAACTGGAAAAAAATTCCCCCTGTCTTAGGTTAACTTTCTTTGGAAGCTTAATGATTATTCCATTAATTACCTTAAAAAGTGTTTTCCTTACAAGTGGTTATGTTTGGATGCCTACAACTCCTGGCACTTTATTCCTCTTGAGTGCTGTAATCACGACTATGATCTCTAAAATACTGGAACCACTCAAAAATTTGTTGTTATGAACTGCTCCTTCGGGATTAGATTCATGGCGTTGTCGTCCAGATGATTTAAAACCGATCCAAAATATTCCTTCCTTTTATTGACCCGAACAGCATTTAAGATCGTCAATGAACCGTCGAAACTCTTTTGAGGGGACAGTTTGAAACCGCCCATCACCTTCTTGGTGATTATAAAGGCTGTTCTTCTGTCGTACCTGTTTGCTGCTTCATCGGCTTGTAATAAAATGGCGTTGGCGCGCCTTATACCACGCTGCGTTTTCTCATATTTTAATAGTACTGCAGCTTAAACTCTTCTCTCTACTGCAGCTCTTCAAACTGGTCCCAGGTCACTACAGATAGTTCTGCTTTGATATTTTTCTGCCTTATACTGACAAAACTTTCAGCCTGTTTTCCACTTTTAGCAGCTTTAGCAGTGCTCCTCCATGTACTTCTGTAGGAAAGTAGTGTCTGCTTCCGCTCCCAGGATTTGATAGCCCTGATGTTGTTGATGCACATAGGGTTCCTTTAACCCGTCAGTATTATGCATGGTTGTGCAAAACTGGAGGAAATGTTTTCTGCTAACGAAAGTAGTACGAAAACATGCAAGTGCTATTATAAGATGGTGGTCTCGTGCTATATGTCTATGGATGCCAAGAAGGTAGCCTCTAAATCTGGGTCTGACCGCTAACGTCGCTAATCTGTTTGTATGTTTCCTGCCGGACCGTGGTGACTTAGCTGATCGTGTGATAAGACGATTGGCGTTACAAATAGCAATAGCGAGGTCTCCGTTCGGTGTTGATAAGTTGACTGTGGAAGTCATCATTTACATCTATCGCATAACATATCACATAGGGACTTCTTCCTATAATCTGTAATCTGGTCGTTAATATCAGATCATGAATAGGTTTCCAAAACTTAAAATGTGAACGATAAGTAAAAATAAACAGCAGTCCCACACGGCAAGCTCGGGCACTTACGGCTGGTATTTGTTGAGTAAGGCAGGACAGTGTTTTTGGTTGGCGGATGATACTCACCGTCTAATCATCTTATTGTATTTACTCTTAAACTCTCAACTTTGTATCATCTTCTGCTTAGACGTAACGTATCTAGCTAGCGTTTTTGGACTCCTCTACTCCAGAGTCGAGAAGTTCTAAAAACTGATCGGTGCTCTTATTCGTCGTCATAAAGTCGTCAACATGTTCACTTTCCGAGGAACTGTTTTGCTTTTGGAAGTTTTCAACATATTTACAGATTGCGTTTTACTGGCCCACAATCCAACCAAGTCTTGCTCTGTTTTGTACCATAAAGTTTTTGAAGCTTCGTAATCTCTAAAGAAATTCCCAGATCACACCAGGAGAAGGTGGAAGATGATCAGCTAAAGTTACATTAAGGAATACAACATCTATATGAACGGCAACTTTCACAAGGCCTTTGTCAGTCGTTTGCCATTCTAAATGCAATGTCCTCGCCACTGTTCTTTTTATTTCTTTGCACTTCTTACCAAATTCCTCGTTAAAATAAGATCAGCGGACCTCACTTTATTACCCAAGCTTCCCTTCCCTTTTTACTTATTTATCGAGTTTCCACACTTATAACCTAATTGATAAAAAAAAAATAAGACTCACAAAATCTATCTATTCACAGGAGCTATCACATTTGCCAACATGGGTATTGCTATGCTGGAACCCTCCCTGCCAATCTGGATGATGGACAACATGGGTGCAAGTCGTTGGGAACAAGGTGTGGCATTCTTGCCTGCCTCAATTAGCTATTTAATTGGAACAAATCTATTTGGACCTCTCGGACACCGAATTGGAAGATGGTTGGCAGCACTTCTTGGTTTGGTCATCATCGCTGCTTGCCTAATAATGGTGGGAGTGCTACCAAATCCGATAGTTACTGTGTTTTAATTAAAATACTTTCCACCAGATCCCAATGGCAACCTCCATTAATCATTTGATTATTCCCAATGCCGGTCTTGGTTTTGCAATTGGAATGGTTGACTCATGTATGATGCCCGAACTTGGATACTTGGTGGATATTCGACATTCGGCTGTATATGGCAGTGTTTACGCTTTAGGTGATGTGGCTTTCTGTATGGGATTCGCTATTGGTCCAGCATTGAGTGGAACTCTTGTCAATAGTATCGGTTTCGAATGGATGCTCTTTGGAATTGCGATTTTATGCTTCCTTTATGCTCCTCTGCTGACATTCCTGAAGAATCCACCAACTAAGGAAGAAAAGAAGGTGGGTATCGAAATGAATGCTAAGGGACAGGCTAGTGTACCTGAAATAGAAAATGTTACTGCTCAAACGAATCCCGCATTCGTTAGAGAAGAAATTTAGAATAGTCTTAAGGCACGTTCGGCATATTTGAGTTGTAATTTTAGGTTTTTTTTTTTAATTTTTAATAAACAATTTCTGATGTAAACTTTTGATTTAATTTTCTTTTATTTTTTACATTTGCTAGACTTTGATTTTCGTGTTTTATGATTCGAAAATTACGCTTTTTAAATGGTTTAGTTCCACACATTATTTATTAAAAGAGTGATGATATTTTTATTTCATTGTTAAGTATAAATATTGCGCACCACGACTCTCTAGCCAAACCTATGGTGAAATTTTTACCAACGTTGTCATCGTTGTACAATTGTGGCTCGATGATGGCAACAACACGTTGGATCCGCATCTCTTGAGCAATACAATTGTTTTTCGTGTAGTCTGACAGGTTATACCGTCCTGCTGGAACCATATGTTTTCAAGATCAAAACGAGTTATCTCGTTCTATAATGCACACCATTGTAGCTGCACTTTTTACTGCATTTTCAAAGAATTACGGTTCAAATACTCTACGTTCCCAAAAATAGCGCCATTACGTTGAAAATGTGACCTATCGCTGAGGTTGGTGTTCTTAGCAAAAGTTCGTTCACTAGCAGAATTTCTATTAACAAAAAACCAATTCTCCTCGCTTTTAGTAGTCCTCTGGATTAAGTTCATGGGTCAGAATCTTCTGTTGGTGCAGAACTTTCTTAAAAACCATTTAGCTCTAAATACAGTGATATCCAACGTCAGGGAGAGCATTGTAAACTACCACCTTATGAGATATCTCGAAAGAATGCATGGGTATTATTTTCAGTAACTTTTTTCGACTGGGAACCTTATCTGTCAGAAAAATTTAGCCTAAACATACATCATCACGGCAAATGCCTAGTGTGCTTCCTAGGGCAATTATATTGCTCATCACCCTAATTCTTCCTTAAGAAAAAACCTGACCAAACTAAAAAGCTATTATTGCTGGGTATGCATATTTTAGCTGATCATTAGCTGAAAATAGCAGATTGCTGGAGCAGCAAAAGGCGGGGGCTCCCACAAAATGCTTGAGTCTTCTAGATCTTGTTCAGTGCTAAATTTGCAAATTCATCGCTGACCATTTGATTTGCAACCAAATTCATTTGCTCGAACACCGCCACAATATTGGATGTCTAGCACTTCTTTTGTATGGCGTAGTACATTAAAAAAACGTTGTTTCTTGAAACGCCTTATCCTTGTGAACGATGTCGTATTAATGTCCCTTGGATTTCACCCATTGGGTGGTTGAGGCCCAGGTTTAACCCGAACTGTAGCGCCACCTATCGAAAGTAAGTAAGACTGATTTAGAGCATTATTTCGACCGAAAATTCGACGAAGTTTGTAAACTATTGCTGAACACTTCTTAACAACTTCCTCTAGCACCTCGATGTGTCCAAAAACACTTGAAGACCTCAGGGAGGAAAAGTATGGAAAAGCTCACTACTCCAAGGACCATCACACTGGCACAAAACTTGGCATGTATTACACGGGGGACATCCGAGGGATCTGCATACACCCATCTGTCGTCCATTGGTTGACATTTTCTTTTCAGCAAAAAAAAAAAACCAGAGAAGGCCTGGTTCTTTCAAAAGCTTCAGTTTTAGAAAAGTCACCTTCCTCGGAGCGCACGCTGCGCTGCGTTTCCTCCAATATAAACTGGACACTTCTAATAACATTAAACTTATATCGGAAGATTTTATGAACCACAGCGGGAATTATTCGCTCAGAACAAATGTTCGTTTCTTGCAATTGATCTCACGAGTTTTCAGAGCTTCTTACGTTTCGAAATATGTGAAACATTGCCGCCAAAAGCCTTCAATTCGACGTCAAGTTGGTAAACGAAAATAGCAAGCGACTTTCAACAAGCGCGACACGGGACAAACTTAAGCGACTACTATCAACGCAATCAACACTTCAACTCGGAAGCATACATATGTACATTGACCTTCGCTGTTATCAACAGATAACTGATGCTTAATAGTAGTTTCAGATGTCATTTCCTTTGATTCTTTCATATCCCGGTACCTGTATACAAATACAAATACAAATACTTGGCGCAACAGACGTATGTGGTCCAGGGCCTAGCTTCTCGCGACCATTCGTGTTGTGCGTGTTATATTTTTCACACAAATGGAAGGGACCTACAGTTTAGAGCCATATCCGAAAGGCAAATTGAGAAGCTTTCTCTTGACAGTTATTACTCTCGGACGTTTGTCAGACATTCGCGAGAGGTGGGACCGTGAAAAACTTTTAGGTGTTCTCTGGGATTCGAACCTCGAACCTCCCGCTCAGTGATCCAACGCACTAACCACTTGAGCCACGGCGCCCTGTATACCTACATTAAATACAGACCTAAATCTATTTGGAAAGCTCATAGGGTAACTATTATTACATTCCGGTGCAATCTTTGAACGATATGTATCTCAAGCGGTCTAAGACAATCCTGACTATCACTACAGATGCTGATCCTTCTTTCATGCCATCTTTCAACGAGGAGTCCAGAGAAAAATCGTAATTCGTAAAATCCTTTAGAAGTTAATTTGGATTAAAATCTCAGGAACTCAGATGCTCCAGATACTCCTCTTCCTCCTTACAATTGATATTGATAAATCTTTCCACAGCCCGAGTAAACATTGTTAGTTGGCTGCCTTTAGTTTCCCACACCAAGTTAGTTGAAGTCCTTTTCCTTTTTTTGTGCCACCTAAAGCAAGGTCAACCTCTACGGTGTTGTTCCACTGGAGTGGATTCGAAGAATCTCGGAGCCGAAGCACTGATGTCCACCCGTTCTACAATTTCCAGTCATCTAAGTTGTTGAGTTTGAACCCTTCTTACCACTTCAGTGTTTCTTTTTTTTTTATAATTCGCGCGCGCCAAAGAAGGTATGAATACCCTTATGCTGTTTATTCAGGGCACGGACGTTTGGAAAAGGGGAAAGAGGAAAAGGGGAAAGAGAACCCTATCAAGAATATGCAAGACGGTCTTCGGTGACCCAGACCAGATGGGGGCGTTGTATTGCATCTTTGGGCGGCTGAATGCCTTATATATTGAAGCCAGATCAGATGGGGTAAAAAATTTCTTGCATCGCTTAAGGAATCCTAGACATTTTGCAGCAGCTGTACAGCCCGTGCAATTTGTTGTTCATCGTTGTTGCATTTTCTTCTCCACTCACCGTTTATGCAAACGAGATCGTCAATCAGTCAAACAATTTATCTCTTAAAACTACCGAATGCAATTTCATTCATTCTTGACAAAGCCAATGTGTCTGTTCAATATAGAAGGACTGGGGTGATTAAGGTCTTGTCACTTTAGTCGTTTGAGAGAGGGCTCTGCTACTCAATTGCCTTCTTATGCTAAATAAACAGCGTGATTGGCAGGAGTCATTTTTCTTTTGATCTCAAAGCTAGTGTAAGTGTCTGAGTTTACAACGGATCCTATCTAGGAAACTACCTCTAAGTTGCATCTGTGAAGGATAAAGTTCCATTAAAAACGTTAGATCCAACACATAGTGTCGCTTTTTTTTAAACCCTTTATTAATATATGTAGAAGGTCTCGGTGAGATCTTACAGACCTTGAAGGATCAACGTGCATTTTGCATCATCACCTTGTACAAAATGATGAGTTCAGCCAAAATTAGACTTTCATCTATGTATATACATATGTATGTAGCTGTTCTCTACAAATGCCGCCGTAGTAGACATATGTATATCGATTTAAAATTCCTTTCTTTGTGAACTTTACTGGTCTGAAGCCAGATCGGATAGATGGGTTCCCAGGGGCCTACACAATACAGCAGACAAGATCTTGTACGCGATGTTGAGGAGATTTATTAGTTGGTGCAGTTAAGAAGGTCTAAGTTTCGTCAAAATATATTCTGCAAATGATTTGCTACATGATACTTATCTAGTCATCTCCTGCTGATTTGAACTGAACGGGTAGCCTATCAGCTTCTGTAGTTTTTTTGGACATAAGTTTAGAAGTTGTTATCCTAGTTTCGTCCAGATCGAGTGGACGGAAATGATGGTTATCATCGTACAGGTTTAATAGTTAATTCTACCCGACAGTGTCGACGGTATACAATCTGCAGTTATGCGCTCTCCATATTCCATATTCTGCTAGTAGGTTTCCTTTTCTTCCCAACAGAGGCTGAGCGAAATACCTTTTGATTTGCTGCATGTACCTACCGGCATTCTTCGTCCACATCCAAATTCTTACCTTGGCGAGGAACATAATAGTACTCCGAGTCAATGCTGGCTTCTCGGGAAGTTCAAAAATCCATTATACTGAAGGAGTAGATTGCGCCAATTGCAGTCTTGTCGAATGTTGATTAATCATTAGACCTCCACGTTACCTTGTGAATATCGGGGTGCAGGAACCACGTGTTCAGTACGACAACATTTCGTTTCTCCGCAAAGTCGAGTGCCCTAAAACTGTTACCGGAGGTGTTGTCGTATAGGCGATACTTTCAGTTAGTGTTACCAAAACCGCCCCCCAATCAAAGCTAAGAGTTAAAATCGTGAAAGATAATTTTAGCGTCATCGTTAGGGAACTTGTACTTTTGGTTCCTGAAATCGTAGAATATATATTTCTCCTCAGTGGGTGGCATATGCGCACATTATGCTAATGTTGGCGATTGTCATAAGGTGCTCTTACACAACATGCCAGAAACTCAAGACTTCTGGCCTAAGCCAATGACGAATCCGCATTTGAAAAAGCACTCCTTTTACTGTCAGTAGATAGTAATCGTCGAAGTAGATGTCACAGCTTTTCACCGTATTTTTGCTCGACCGACCCATTGCATTGCAATTCTTAGATGGCAGAGATGTCTGCACTACGGGAGTTTAGGGTCCCCGTCAGTTGTTCGCCTGCACGCAGTCCATTAAGGGACCTAATACTTAACGTACAGTTCCGAATATTGTTATCCTTGTTTCATTTACAGAGAACGCCAACGGTATGATCACCCTTATTCGAGTCTTGTTGTCGCTTTGTAACCGGTATTGTTTTAAGTGACCGGGTAGATACCCCAATGGCAGGGTTCCTAATGTGGAGGGGCCAGATCCTTAGTTAAACAGCTAGCTCAGAGTAGCTGGACATCGCTTATAGATCTGTACTCCGAATATGTCAATGTAGCTTATATAAGATGTTCACTAAGTAGTTCGATCTATTTGGTACTGTAGGCACCTCCATTGGTCCCATCTCAAGAATTCGTCCTCTGCTTTGGTATAAACTCCTCTGCCTTTTCTCGTTTACTGCCGCCAACAGATGTGCAGAATTTTTTGACATTCAGCGAATCGGCTACTGTCATTCGCTAACTAACAGCTGATGTGTTTCGAAAGTTTGTTTGCCACCAAATACTTTTAAAATGGAAATCGAAATGATCGAATCGATTCTAATATTATTACATAGATATAACGAAATTCGCTTTCTTTTACAAATTCAATCAATTGCGCCTTAATCTTAAAACTGAAAAGTAAGAACAAAAAGCAAATGTCAAAAGCCGATGATGCCAAATATCTAAAATCTTCATTCATTATGTGGTAAGGTAGCATTGCATTCTGCAGCGGAATCAGATATAGAGACGTTTTGCAGCAATGTATGGCAATGCACGAATACATTTGTCCCCTTACATATGTATAAAGCCATGTTCTTTAATTTTGCTTCACATCTGTTTGAAGCTACATGCATATGTACATATGTATATGATACAGAGCTGCGCTGCATGCAACAATACGTCCATTTAACTAAGTGTATTTTAATTTCGCAGCATGCAATATAATATCTAGGAATCATTATTTTTTCTCTGATATTTTTGTATCCACATCGAGTGACTTCTCTTATTTCATTTTTCTTTTCATTTCAGTCTTTAATTATCGGCGAAAGATCATCTATCAGATATGTTACATATCAAAACGTTGACGAAGAAGAATAATAACACCAGGTAAGATATGATAATTAAAAATAAATAATAATAATTATTAAACCCTAGCCAAATCCATTTACAAAGAAAGTATATTACAACCAAAAATATCAGGAATATCATATGTAATTGTTGTTTCCATTCCATTAATTTTTGCTTAAAAATTATTAGAAAAAAAAATCTAACCTAAAGCGGATTGAATCCCACCGGTCTTAAGAAAAAAAATAATAAAATACATAAATACGTAAATCCAATGGGAACAATAAACACAAAAATATTCTCCTTTTGATTATCCTATATTTTCTGTGCTTAAATAAAAAGTTAAATAAACTAAAAGGGAAAATATTTTTGGTTATTCAATAAAAATATGCACCTGGTTACAATTCACATACAGAAATATATTTCATTAACATTTGTAATTAAAAACAAAAAGAATTAAAAAAAAAAAAAAAACAAACAAATTAAATATTCATTACGTTGTTAAAATTAAATGAAAAAAAAAATTGTTACTACCATTGAAGAGAACTACTTTACTCGCTTGTATGTAAAACAAAATTAAAAAAAAATACACTTCAGTGGCTAATTGTTGTTATTTGCTTAAATAAAATAAATTTTTATAGAAAAAAATCAAAATAAAATTAATCATTACTCCCTGCACAAGAGGGATGCAAAATTTTGCTAGTCAAATTGAAATAATTATAATGTGGATTACTGGAGTTGGTATTTAGAAATTCAAGACATTGTAGACTGAAACTCTTATAAAATAGTAAAGTTGGGGGTACTGCGTTATACGGGTCAAATGGGACTCTTCTACACTCTGACTTTTTGCTTGAAAAACACTATTGAAATATTACAATCTAGTTCTGAGACTATTAAGCAATTTTATTTTCATTTAAATTACTAATTTAGTTCTAATAACGGAGATAGAGTATTGGTCCAAGAACACCTCCTTGAAGTACACCACCTTTGATTTCCTCAAGCTCAGAGTATGCGTCTCCTTAGTTATGCCGAAGTACCTCCTTTTTGTTTGAGTAGTATCTTTTTTAGCTCATAGACTAATCCCTCATGGCAAACTTTAGCGAATACTTCTGCTATAATGAAGAAGACTATGGAACAACCTTTCCTCTTTATATGTTTTCCAATAATGTTAGTTATGCGATGAACTTGATCAATGAATGAATGTTTCACGCGAAAACCTAATTGGTGGTCCACAATGATGCGTTTTCTCTCTATAAAAGGTGACAGTCTTTTCAGAGCAAGCTTCAAAAAGTTTGGACAAAAAAGGTTTCGGCCTATAGGATGATGATTCATGAGATGGTTTTCCCGATTTGGCTGTCATTATTTAGGCACGTATCTACCTTAATTTGAATGCAGCGTTGGTGTTGGAGGTGAGTTTCGAAATTCGGGGAAATATGCATATTTGATATTTTATTAACTTCCCAGACGTAGTCCACAGCCATTTTTACTATTTTTATGATTTTGTAAATAAGAAAATCGATGAGAAATCTTTGATTTCCTTGCACTCTGATAAACATGCTGGTATCCACTTAGAGCATTTGTTTTCAATATCAGAGATCTCACATACTCTTCGTTGTGAAATCGTTGCAATTTTCATCGAGAATGAAGAAAGACTGATAGCTTTAAAATCTAATTGTTCCACCAGAGATAAGTTTTAAGTCTTCTTTTCGATCTAACCGGACAGACATTCTAAATGCTATAATTCATTTAAAGTTTGGTTCTATTTTTGAGCCTCTTTATCGATTGAGTCTATAGCGCTAAGTTTCGGCATTCAGAAATTCTCGGTGGTATACTTCTTCCAGAACTCACTTCATGATCAACTCACACATCTTTCTGTTGGATAAAGTGAAGTCAATCAGTTCTTGTGTTCTGTTCATAATACAGTTGAGCTAGTTACCAATGTAATTGGTAGGAAGGTCATAATCTTTTCAAATGTATTTTGAATTACATTTGCTAAGAATTAGCACCATATCTCATGACGTTTTCTAGGATATTTTAGTCGCTACGATATCTTGACTACAAAAAATAGTCTTGGCGTCACTCAATCGATCGTTTGTGGCACAGCACGAGCATTGCGTAAGTAGAATCTCCAACACAGTACACCAAAAAAGGGACTACTGTCTGGTAGTACATTGAACCGAGAAAATTCTTAGCTGTCCTGAGATTTTGAGTCAGCTCCTTGTCTTATTAGCATCTCAGTTCAGTCGATCAAATCCTCTTCTTCTTACCTTCTTTATTCAATAGACAGATTGATGAAGAGAAGCAATTGAAGGCAACTCGTAGCGTTTTGATGTAAGTTGTTAAAGCCAATAGCCAATATGACGTTCTCAAACTTCTCAGAGTAAATGGCAGCGAGGACCGCCAGTGACATAAGTAAGGCATTCTGTAAAAATTCTGGTCGTAGCCTATGGATGGTATTCGGTGCTAGGTTAATTCTATAAACATGCTTTTGCTACTGATTGTAGTGAGTTCTTAGATGATTCTCTTAAGATGTTAAGATTAGGATTAACAGAACTTGGATTTATTGTGAGACAATGCAGGTAAAAAGTACTCCATACTCGAGAGTATCTGTCCATATAAAGAATAGGAGGCCTTGACCAGAGTCTGAACATGGGCTGGGTTGTAGTCAAATCTTTATGGATGGCTCCAAAACCGGTCAAGGGCCTGGCGCTAGTGTTTTTGTGGACACCGACAACACTAGACCTCACTACTCGGTAGGTGAGCATGCCACTGTTTTTAAAGCAGAGGTGTCTGCTATCCTAATGGCTACCGACTATATTGTTAAGAATAGGTGGAGGAGTCGGAGTATCTACGTCTGCAGTGACAGTAGGGCTGCGCTTAAGTCCCAAAAATAGTTCGAGAATGCAATAACTCTTTAAATTTGGTCGCAAGACTGAAATCCTTAACTCTTGTCTGGGTCCCAGATCACACTGGGATTGCGGGAAATGAGATCTCCGATAAGGTTACTAAGCAAGACTCACAAGATATTTTCTCAGAATCTGAGCCTGCGTTGGGTCACGACCTCCATTGACGATTGTGTCTCTCACGAACATATTTGTGTGTGGCATGGCTCTCCAGGTTTCAGGTGGACTAAACGATTGCAGCGGCATTCTTGCTATGTCTCAGCAAAAAAGACTGTAGACAACTTATTGGCGGTGTGCCATTTTCCTTTTGCTTAGTATCTTAGCATGCTAGCCTTAATAGACACCGCTGTCTGCAATGATACTTCGGATAACTTCCTTTGTTTTTATCCTGCCTTTGCTCGGATCAGATGGCAGTTCTGATCTGATTCTGTAAACTCTGGATCACTGAAGTGCCTTCTCAGCTCTCTCCGAAAATCGAAAAAATGCCAGTAAAGTGTATAATACTGGGTCTTGTTCCATGGTAGTACAATGGAACAGTTGCATCTGAATGCTCCAGTGGAATGTGTCATAACCCGACAAACAAAACTGTCCAAATAGAGTTGAATTTTGTACAAGTCTGTACACTTGTCAATAAATAGTACCCAAGCGACTGCGAATCATCCATCATCAAAGATGGGCTAAGGAAATTTAGAGGAATTTTTAATCTGGTTAAGAAAATCATATAGTTTGCTCTAGGCTTGTTTGAATACCAATTCCTTGGATCAGATTCTTCCAAACGTCACTATTAGAATGCCAATGAAATGTGATAATTGGGTTGGAAAAGTGCGCCTAACTAATGAACAACTGAACAGTTTTCGTGGAAATATTGCGACTAAGATATGGGCAGGGCTCCAATTTGGAAATAAGTTATCTCAGACTCCTTATTGAAAAACCTCTCAGAAAAATTGGTCCAAAATTGATTTTTGAGTTAAATTGTTCTCCTAGATTGTCTGAAAAATCTGATAAATATGGATGAGTTATAGTAGGGTGACGTAGTACCAAAAATTTTAAATTTTCAAAAAATTTTTGTCTCAGTCCCTAAGTTAGATCACATAAAGATGGAGATGAAGCTAAAGTACTGAACAAGATATTTGACCAACACTGTACCACATTCCGCGCATGCTTGGTAATCGTCTGCCAGTAAAATCTGTCGTGAAAAGGTTCTCAATTATGTACGGCATTAAACTGTATGTACATATGTATGTACATTGTAAGTTCCAATCGAAAATTTCGCGCGTAACACGGACGGTAAGAAACTTTGCTCTATACCTTATATGGTTTGTCTGCGCAAATTTTTTTATTATTAGTTTCAGAAGTTTCGATTTTGAGGGACATTAATTTTCGGCGATTGAGGTAGACGGATACTGCTAAAAGGCTCCAAATGTTTTAATTGCTGAGAAATGCGCGGTCAATGGTGGAGTTTCAATTTTTCTTGTTCTTAAAAAAATTAAACTTTCTCAGTTAGACAACTCATTCCGAATTATCCAAAAACGATCCTATTGCCTTATCATTGGTGCAAGCAGCGTATTTAGTCCTGATATGAAATTATGCCGTGAATTTTTTGAAGACATAAAAAATGGTCTGGCTCCGATATGAGAACGAGAACTTAAAATTATTTGAGTCATCGGAGAAACCAGTAGGCTCCCCAATAAGTACCTGATGACAAAAGCTTCAAGCTTTTGGAGTATCATTAATAACTCCGTTTAAGGACCCTAAGGTCTGAATGCTGTATCCAGTCAACCTCTTAACATAAATGCTTAGTTGGTCATCATTTGGATAATTTATTGAAACCATTTACTACAAATTTTTGTCTAATCGTCCTTAAACGTCTCCATCTGACAAGCAAATTCTAATCAATTAAATATACAGAGATCACCTTTGAATCAAAGTATACAATTTGTTCGTAGGTCGGACAAATTGACTAGAGCCTTGGTTAAGACCTGCAACAGGACCAACGGGCGCCAATATAAATGCAACTAACAAAGAATCGTACATTCAACGTGATATGCGTCGCACTTCTTATTGAGCTCTTTAATCTGGCGAACCCGAGATGTACTATGCCTAATCTGTCTGCATCAGGCATAATGATAAATATTTTTAAAGGCCTGCAAGTCTAGATCTAGATCCGACATCGCCGCAGATTTTTTAATATTTCTCTGCTGATGAAATACTTATATGTAGATGGTTAAGAGACAAAACATAGGTCCTCACAAAATATTTATTACAAAAATATAAAGAAACTTACATTTTAGATTTATTCCAAGAAATTGAAGATTAATTGAATCTTCTAACTTTCCTTAAAAGCTTAAAAGTTTCAACTAATCCCTTTCATAGTTTCATATAAAAGGACATTATTTTTAAGAGCATTTTTGTAAATTTTTACTTCGAGTCTTTAAGTATCCTATATATAGTTCCAATTTAATTTCCTGCGCTATTTATATTTAGCACACAGTTCTTATAGAAGAACTTAAATAGAATACCTAAAGCTGCAATTTGCACAAGTTTTATCAAGCCCTCGACTTAAACCTATCGAAAGTCTGACAGCTTGGTATAGCAGCAGACGATCGCGTTCGGCCTAGAATCGATTTCGATCTTGTAAATAGTAATCTGTCTTTGGGCTGCAAAACAATTGGATTATTTGAGAGAATTTTCTCCAACATTAACGCATGACTGTCTACAGTATTTCTTTTCGAATTCGAAGTTTGCGAATTATTTCGTGATGAAATTCCCATATGATTGCTCGAATAGGCCCTAATCGCATCTGATATTGACGAAGATGTATTTGTGTGTTGTGATGAGCCCTTCTCTTCTCTATGCGGGACCATCGAAAGCATTGAACCTTCTTTCATATATTTCGTAGAACTTTTCTTTGAAGTATTATTGCTTTTCCCAACATCAGCGGTTGTGTTATCTTTATGGATGACATAAGATCTAGATGGTTTCACGGCATATGGCGGCAATGTCTTTGGTGACTTGGGTTTCTTTCCCATTTTCGACTTGGTTAGTTTAATTTCAACATTGTCAGTATTCTTGTTGATGTGTACCCTATTCTTTGGAATGCCATTTATCTTAATGGTCACATGACAACTCCCACTATGGTTTAGATTAATGTCTGCTTTCTCATCGCCCCTTAACCGACTGGGCCTCCTCTTCAGTGTTGTCTGCGATGGTGCTGATGTTGTTGTTGACGATGATACGGTTGGTATACATGGTGCACAAATAAATGGTTTTGATTTGCTGGCCTCGATTCCCTTATTCATAGAATTTCTCCGAAGATTCGATCTGGTACCATGTGACTCCTTATTTAGTTGTTGTGACACGAAAGATGATGATGAGGAGGCCTTCTCAGAGCAAAGATTTTGTGATGCATTGGTGATGGATCTAATTGATGATGACTTTCTAAGTGGGTTGAGCTGCTGAGATGTGCGTAAGTACCCAATCGATAGATTTTCTTTGTCACATTTAGGAATAGTGTGATCATGATTGTAATAGATATTTTTCACTTGGGACCTTTCTGTGTTGGGAAGACCTTTACCACGATTGCTTATTGGATAGTTTGGTTTCTCTGCGTAGTGAAAATTCAACGATTGAATTTTAAATGGGTCTCCTTCAAAAGGATCACGGCCAGGACGACTTCTCGGCTGAAAACTGACTTCCGATGGACAACAATTAAGATTAACTGGAAGAAGAATGGAGTGTATAAGGTGATGCCAGCGTGTTTTTTGACTAAACTCACCAAAATTACTTCTTTTATATGATTTAAATAAATTCATTCTGCTTTCAGTGCAGGAATGTTTAGAATTTTTTTTAACTTCTCCCGAAAAACTAGAATGGAGCTTAAAGAATTTCTTTGAATAACATTCACGATTTCTATTTAAAATATTGTAAATCGAAAGATACTATTTTTTGAATTTTGTTTTTAAAATTTTAAATATTATCAATATTCGAACGGAGTATGAGATTATTTTTATAAATTTTTTTGAAAGTGTATCTATTATTTATTGAAATGTGCAAGTTTGATAAATGCCAGGAAAATCGTGTCCTGTCGTGTAGACTTTCATTAAGATCAGCTGTGTTATTCTGCTAAGAGATTCATTTAATGGAATAAATATATGGTGTACATATGTATAAGAGCGCAAGGTGAAAGCTCTCATCTGGCAGTGAAGGACTGTTTCAGAAATGTTCAGAAATGCAATCTATCCAATGAAGGGATTCCATTGCTGAAGAGTGATTGTGAATATTCGTTTTCAAACCTTTTTTGGATGACAAAGTTTTCTCATTTTTAATTTTTCTGATACACCGCCTCATACATTAGCCGTTTTTGTAAAACCATACTGTAAACTTTCTCGATGCTTTAATCAATAAATATAAAAAACACAAACGTTTACTTAAAAAGCCGTTTTAAAAAAAGTTGTTGTTGCAACACGTCTACCAACATAACAAAAAAATGCAATGCATTGCCATTTCAGTGCTGGGCAGAAAACTTTTCAACTTGCCGTCATAAATTTTTCAAATATAGAACGGACTTTAACGCAATCAGAAGTTCACCAGGGAATTTGTTCAGGTTCAATATAAATCTTGTTTACTACTCAATCCCATTAGGAGCAATACCTCATTTATTTGTGGGTGTGAATTCGTTTAGCTGTCTTGATTGCTTAGGAGTATAGCCTTCTATATGGAAAATTAAATAACCTTCAAACTTTTGAACCATTTTCTGGTGATCAATTTTGTTATTGAAAAGCTCAAAGCAAACTTCATATTTAACCACTTTCTTAGTCCTGTCCTTAACAGGCATTCTTCCCATCGGTTCTTCTTCCTTTCTTTGATCTTAACCAGGATTAAAATCGATCGTCGATTTTTCAGATTAGATAGGTTTAGGCATGAACCCTATTAGGTAATCTTCTGCAGTCCTGAACAGCTCAGCTCCCATGCTTCCACATCATTCTCATCCTCATCCTATTAACTTCGAATTTAATTTTAAATACGATACACCTAGGTTGTGACAAGGACATCTTTTACAGTACCCTGCAATTAGAATTCGATTTACCGGTTAGACAATCACTCCCTTTCTTCTTAACTCAACATTGTTAAAAGTCATGTCTAACTATATTAAACATCTAGGATATGGTTTCCTCATACGTTGCACTTATAGGTCTTTCATTTAGATCACACGCCAAATGGGTCTCTATATACCTGTTATGTCCATCTTAATAAATACCAAGTCCTTAATGATCAACATTTAATAATTTTAGCATATTTGGGACTGCAAATGCTTGTGTTATGTACGCAGTTAGTACTGTGTCCATTTAACCCTCTAACCAAATCAATTTATAAATAAATTAAAATTAATATTTATGAAAAATAAACTATTTATATTTTAACTTATGTATGTAGTTATAAATTAAATGAATCGTATGAATACAATAGGGTTACACTCGTCCAGGGTTATTAGCCTAATTCACAAAAAAAATATATTTTATGAAAGTAGAAGTTAAGGCGTATCTAAATTTAAAAACAAAAATATATTTCAATCTTGTACTACTCTTGTAAAATATAAAATACAAAAATCTGACACTTTATGGGAATTTGTTAAATAAAAACAAAACTAAGCTAAGCTTCAAAACGCCAGGAAAATCCTATTTAATAAAATATTGTTTATCTATGTAACTACTACGTATCTACGTAACTACTCTTATATTCAAATATTAAATGCAAAAACAAGTAATAATTTATTATTTACTTCGGTTTATTATATAAAGGAACTGACCACTAGGTATTTTCGCTAAAAATTTGAATGGCTGCAAATTTTCAATGCGTTGTTTGGTCAGTTCATACAAATTAGAAAAAACGTAAAACCTATTTTTTTTAATAAAGAAACAAAATTAAGTTTGCCAAATACATCAGTGATTGGCAAAAAAAATATTTCATCAATTTAAATAGATTTTTAACTTTTTTTACTTTTTGAAAGATTTGTTCATAAATGTAAACTTATATAAAAGTATTAGTTTTGGTACTGTATTGCGACAGATCTGGCAATACCGTTGCAAGATACGAATGAGCGAAACGCACCCTAGAAATGTAAAAATCAAAACGAATAGCCTTTCTTGAACATGAGGAGTTTGTTTCAGCTTTTGCTACGTAAGAGACGAATACAAAAATTGCGATTAGTCTTACCACCACCCTTATGAAACCAGTCGATATTTGGAGCAAGTCAGCGGAGACATATACTCGATACGTCGTTTATTGAAAATCTGTTGTTATTTAAGGGCCTCTCGTGAAGAATCTCATCTGAAACGGTCTGGTCCATATTGCTTCCAATTCTCGATGCCACGCAAACCAGCGTTCGCCATCCCTTGGTCTTAAAAACGAGTTTCGTTCTTTTCAAACATCTCGCACGCGTGGGCTGAAATTCAAAGGCCTCTTAGTTGGACCATAGTTGCTCATTTGGTCGACGTGATCGAGCCAATTAATCGACGGGCCTTGTCTTTCTTAAATATGTTCACGCCTTGCTACAGCACGTGTAATTCGCTATTGCATCTTTTACCTAATTTGAGCAACGAAATCGGTGTAGCTTTCCAGCTTATAGCCCAGCATTTGTCACGGTATAAAACGATTAAAAAAATAAGCGCCCCATAGAGTATCGTTATAGTTCTTGACCCCTTGCCCATTTTGCTGACACTGCGATATAAAATATCTATTGTAACGATAACTAGAATGTCCTTAATAACGAAGTCAACGAGCTTAATTCTTTATGGAAGATACGCCTTAACTAATACTCGTATAGTGCCGCATTCACAGATAATGTTTCGGCCGTTTCATATTCTCCCAGACAAAATCGTTGCTCTGTCTCTACACAGAGATTTTATTTATTAAGATAATTTCTCAAGCAACCGTGGCTTGTAAGAAAGCTCTGATACTTTCCCAGGCTAGGTTAAGGATTTCCTTCTAGAAATAAGAATTGATCAACTTAGCAGATAAGCGCAGGTAAGGAAAATATGCGAAACAATAACTCTCTCATGACGCTTTCCTTCAATATTCTTTAGATAGTCTTTTGTATACTCTAGTTAGTGAAGACTCTGAAAGAACAGGTAAAAACAAGCAAAGATGTGTGATTTTTTATTATTTACACCATAGACCAGTATACAGTCCTTGTTTCTGAACACCCAGCCGAGTAACTATTTTAAATAGTTTTCTCGGTTTCCATTAGGATAAAGACAATAAGCCAAGCCCTAACCAGCTTACGAAGGCTGTTGCAGTTTTTGACAATAAACTTGCACCCATAATGCGCAGGAACCATTTTAATGATTAAAGAGAATATGAACCTGTATATTGGACCTTAATAATCCCATCCACGACCACGATTTACATCTAAAAAGAGGAGAGCGGAGAGTTGCAAAAGTTCAAATCTTTTCTTTTTCTTTATCATGGTTTCTATGGGTTGGTTCAAAATAAGATTTTCGCTAAAAAAAATCCATGATCTTGTTAATTATGTAAGTTAAGGACGCGCCTGTTTTCCAAAGTGTGCTTAAAAACTTAAGAACCTTAACTCGTCGCAGAGCTCAACAACTGAATGATGAGCGAACTTAGTGCTATTGTTTGACGACTGATGCGACTAGCTGCGCCACCCTGTTAGAACCAAAGGCCCTCCAAGTCCAAACCGTCCAACTGCGACAACAAAAGAATTCAGTTATAACGTTCGTACATATGTATGTACATACATACGTTCATATCTGCATTGCACTCCGCTCGTCACAACGTTGCTGGCAGATTTTTTTCCAATTCATACTTTGAGGACGTATTGGCTTCTACTTGATTAGGACTGAATTTTCGGAACCCGAAGTCCTACATTGCATTGTTGGCATGGCCTCCGAGATAAAAATACACTTTGCCGGAGAAAATGATTTTGCGAGTCATTTTCGAATTCTCTTAGAGATTACACAGAGAACCGATAGCGAAGCAGATATCAATTTTGTTTCTCTTTAGTGAGAAATGCGATTTTCAATTGTTAAATTCTGTGACGATTTGAGGTTCCTGGATTTTAAGCATACTCTACGCAACGACAGCAATTCTTTTATCTGTGCGCATCTGTGCGAAAAAAAACTAAGAAGATGAAGCAAATCCAAAATAAAATAAAACTCTCCAAAAACAACCCATAAACTTCTTTCGCGTACACTTTCTGAGGTTTGACGTTTAAAAAGTGGACAACTTTTCGTGTTCAACGCGTTCGTTTAATTTTTTTGTAATTTTACCTCTCTATGAGAGAATTTCAACACCACCCTTACAAATTTGGTTACAAAGTACGCGAACGGACCTATTGTTTAGAATCTTTGGTTTTATACTATTTTAAATATACAGGCTAAGCATAGTTCCGGGCTATAAATAGGTAAATCCATAACGATCAAAGTTACAATAACAAATATTTTATTACTATAAATCGCAGCCAATCAAATTGATTTATTTGGCAAACTCTCATGAAAGTGGTTACCAAAATTACTTGTTCTTGCATCAATTAATGTAATACATTTGTAACTATAAATATTTCATTAACAATGAACTTTGTATTAAGGCAATAAATAAATAAAAAAATCTTATATTTCTTAAATAGAATTAGGAATGCAGAATCATTGTATCTGAGCAAAGTGTAAAATTAGCAGTAAAAGCAATATTCTGCAAAAAACAAACTTGTAAATATAAATGCATTATTGAAATAAATAGATTTATAGTAAAACAAAAAAATAACAACTGCACATATGAATATAAAATATATTAAAAAAGTTTTTGCTTAAACAATAGTAGAAAAGAAAATTATTCTCTTAGATGTTTGTTTCTTATGAGAATTGCAAACTCAATCAAGAAACAAAAAAAAAATTTAGTAAAATTGATATTTAGCAATATATACGTATAAATGTAAAAATATATGAATATTCAAACAATACCTATCTGCAACTATTTACCGATTTATTTCTAATAAATAAATAAACAAATTTAAGTATAACGATAAATTAAACATTTTGTAACCAACAACTATTATTAAAACAAATATACATCTATAAAAATATACATATGTAAAGAATATTTAAAAATTCTATTTAAAAATATTTCAAAAGCGTTGTACAGGGTATTCGAATAACAAATAACTTAAAATTGAACGGTTTAGTATTTATATCATATTTTCTTGTTAATTTAAATATTTTTAAAAGAAAATCTTCAATCGGAGAACATTTCCGTAGAGTTATTGTGTGAGTTAGACAATAACTATATCAGGCTAAAACTTATTTTCAAACATAAACATATTCAAAACAATTATTACTCACATTACACATAACATAAATTATTATATACAATAATATAAACATTACTTATAAGTACTTGCAAACACAAGAAAAAGCTGGTATGGGGTCAAACATTACACAATTCAAACATAAACTGTTTTATGTACATTTACCACAGGATTGTGTTTATTTAACGAGTTCTTGGGTTTTTAAATAACATATTTACATATAAACTTTGGTGTATACCAAATAAATTATTGTAAAAATAATATTTATACATATATACTAACTACTATATGAATGTTTAGAATTTATCTATATTTGTGTCTATCTATACATGTATTATTGATGTTATATTACAAAACCTATGTGACCAAAATATATTTACACGAATACATTAAGATAAACTAATCATAAGAAAATACAAAAATATTTTATAACCAAACCAATAAGCATAAAATCTACAAAAAAATGAGCATGATAGTCAAAAATGTGTTAAAATAAAATATAGAATACATTTTAGAAAAATATTAATTATATAAGCATAATACTCATATTTTGTCTATAAAAATACTACAGTTAAGAAAAAACAAACAAAATAATCATTCTCATAATAAAATTATAATCGACTTATGGATTATGTCAAAGTAACAATGTTTGTAACATCATTACACTATAAGCCAAGAAACAAAACAAAAAACACAAAAGTTATTAAAAAATTAAATACGAAATTATATTATTAGAACAAATGGAGTTAATTCGAATAAAGAAAAACCGTTGTTGGTGAAACGAGCTACAAACAAAACTTTTGAGTTTTATTCGTAACGTCTATGCTTCTAGATCATCCTTCCTGATGTGAGCTTGAATATTCGATACTATAATGGTTCCACACAATAAAGTCCGATAAAATAAAGTTCAACTAAAATGCAATAACATCCAAAGAATAAATATATGAAGAACTGTAAGTATATGTGTACATATGTATTTGCCATTGTAAGCGAAAGAAGTTCTTGTTCAAGAGCAGTAAGTAGTGAGGTGTCTAGTTGGTAGGTTAGGTAATTGGGTGCCTTATGACTAATTAAGTCACTGCTCACTAAGGCCACCAGTTTGTACAGGAAGTACTTTAGAAAAGGGAACAAAAAGATATGTATAACCGCTGTATAGAACAACCCACATAGTGACATGAATCTCAGGGAGTCAATCAGCTCAACATTACTTAAGTCATCTAGTTCTGAGAAGAACTACAGACCAAGAATCTTCATTCTTTTGACGAATAGGGGGCAGCCCCACGGCATGTGATGATCAGATTCGATTTCTTTCTTGTCCCTACAGCTTCTTCAATAGTCGTTGTGCCGTACACCGCGGCACTCGGTATGAATACCAATGGCACAATGCCTAGCAATCATGATGGAGACGACGCGTGTATTATGACGACTAAGTTTTATGCATAAGTAGATCACTTCTTGCTAAAAGCCAATCATGGCGTCCCGGCAGTTGAGCATAATTGGGATCGCTACAAAAGGGAGAGAGAGATCCATGCAGTGCAATGTTCTTGCAAGCGCATTGGCCTATTCGTTTTCTGCGATATCCATATGCCCTGGTACCCAGCAAAGTTTCACCACATTGGCTCTGGAGATCTTGTTTAAAAACGATTTACAGATCTAACAAGTCTCGATCTGAAAGCTACAGAGTTGAGAGCCATAACGGCTGCTTAGCTGTCTGTACAGACAGTAAACGTTTTACAACATGCATATATTATTCACACGAATGGTCTCTGCAGCCTGTATAGTGCTAAGGATTTCGGCTTAGAAGACACTGCAGTCGTCTTTATTTAAAGGAATTCTTTATTCGTAATAAACCATTTTAGAATCGTCGATATATGTAGAAGGCGAATTCTCTGGTTCTCTCTGTAACTTCCGCCAGGAATTCTCATAGCGATTCTCCTTTCAAATCTTTGCATCAGGTTCATGTGTTCTTCGCTCCTTTATTCCATGTATTACTGAACACCTTTTTGCAGGAGTAGAGAGTTAAACTTACTTTCCTGATGCGTGTATCAATGTTATCCTTCCAGTTTAGTTTGCAATCCAAGATGATACCTTGTAGGTATCCAGCTGAACCTGAGATACTGAGTACAATGCTCCGGATATTCGGGAGTCTGAAGTAGCGATTGATGTCTTCCTGATAAAAAGAACAATCTCCGCCTTTGAGAGATTGACACCCATTCCTTTGCGAAGTTAAGTCTATCATCTAGGGCACGTTGTGGGTCTACGCAGTCGCATTGAACCTTCAGTATCACCAAGATTTAATTTACTACAAGGAGCCATATAAGGGAAGATAGAACTCCACCTTGGGAGGTTCCTCTGCAGACTCTCTTCCGAATGGTAGCATATCCGAGCATTGAATTATTGCTCTTAAAATGAGATCCAGTGGCAGAGGCCAGCACTCATCTGAACTTTTTCTAGACTTGAATGAAAAATCGCCCAAAATAATGAAAATAGAACTTGTCTCCAGGCTGCCTGACAGTTCACATATCCTTAGCGAAGCGATTGTCCAGTTGCGTGAGCAGCTAAATATCGCAGAAAGTGGAGTTTAATAAAATTAATTGCGCACAGCACGGTACTTAGTCACTATCAAACGGTACAAGACTCTTTGCAAAAATAATTCAATTAATGTTAAAGGACATTATTGCATCTTTAAAAACAAAAATACAAATATTTGCACATCAGACCGTATGTGGTCCAGAGCCTAGCTCCTCGCGACAAATTTGTTCGCACAAATGAAAGGAACTTAAAGAGTTTAGAGCTACATATGTATATACGAAAAACTTTTGTTATTACTCTCGGATGTTTTTCAAACGCGAGAGGTGGGACCGTGGAGAAAACTTTTTTGTGTTTTCTGGGATTCGCACATCGAACCACCCGCTCAGTAGTTCAACACACTAACCAGTGCCGCATGGCCGATACGCTTTTGAATAATATCCTTTATTTTATTGGACTTATTGCATGGCCGTTTTACTGTTGTTGATTCTCATTCAGTGTTAGTTTTTGTTTTGAGCAATGAATTGACAGAGTAATTAGATCATTTGCGTTATATTGTTCGGAAAAGCAGGTCGGTCTCCATGTTGGCAAATATATTTTGACGATTCTCTTACCTAGTCCTTGGTAAGCGAAAACATTTTTTTTTACTTCATATTGGCTATTATATGAAAGTTCACTCCTTTTAGCCTCCTTTCAATAGAAACATGGGTAAAAGGGCGGAATTGAGCATTGAGGTTAGAGCAGGCATAATCACAAAATATAATTGTAACTTGTCTGTCAAGCAAATCTCCATAGAATTAAACAATACACCAATAAACAAATAAGTACAAACAAACAAATTCTGTGCAAAATTTGTCACGTACAGGAAAAGAAAAAGTATACATCAAAAGAAGATATGTAAATACCTTTCGCGGCAGTTTGTAAAGAACCCCAGAATTAACACCAAAAAGTGTCGGACTTCAAATGAAGAAATATGCGCAAAATCCGCTTAGAGAACGAACAATTCGCAGGAGGCTTGCTGAATCTAATTTCGGCACATATTCTGTCAGAAAATTACCATATACATATAACCCCTAAGAACAAAATCAAGCGACTCCAATTTGCCAAAGAATATCAAAGCAAACCTTAGATGATGAAAGTTCATTCGAATTCCCTGGATCACCCAGGGAGGATATTGGACTAGAAACATTAAACTGACCACCCCAAAGCCCCGATTTAAATGTGATTGACAATGTGTGGGCCTACATAAAACGAAGGAGAAGTGTTTCTTTAACCCGGGGCAAAGAAGATGCTATTTCTGAAATAACCAATCTTTAGGAGTAAGTTCCTACTGAGATGCTTCAAAACTTATTGAATCAGTGCCGAGACGCCTGGAAAAAGCTGTGAACGCTAAAGGCGGGTACATCTTCTACTGAATAAGAATAAATTTTTTTTTTCTTGTCAAAATAATTATGCCAAAAGCAAAATGATTTTTTTAAAATGAATTCAAATAAATAGTTAAAAAAAGAATATTTAAATTTATTTACTTACAAATACAAATACTTGGCACAGCAGACCGTATGTGGTCCAGGGCCTACCTTATCGTGACCATTCATGTTGTGCGTGTTATATTTTTTATAACAAATGGATGGGACTCTCGGACGTTTGTCAGACATTCGAGCGAGGTGGCCGAACCTCCCACTCAGCGATCCAACGCACTAACCACTTGAGGCACAGCGCCCACTTATTTATTTACTCCCTCATCAGTTTTTCGAATTGTTTTTTAAACTCAACATATGTTTTTAAACTCAACATATATTGACTTCTTTCTCGTCAAAATAATTATGCCAACGACTGCATTTTAACACCATAGATGGAGCGAAAATTAATGAAAACGGTTAGCAATGCGGACGGCATTCCAGACTCTTAACCATATAAATCAACTCCTTTGAATTTTTCCACTGTTCAATCGTCACACACACAACAAAGTGTGTACGTAAAGGGTCGGCCATCTGTTCTTTAAAAACTCAAAACCATGCAGCTAATTCTCCATCCAATGATAATATCTGCAACCAAATGAAGGCTGCTTTTGTTGTTGGTAGCAGTCGCTGTAGTTGATATCGCAGTCTTTCATTCTCTTTTTGCTCGAGCCATCTCAGTGCACTTCATCGCTGGCAATAACGTATGCACTTTAGTAGTTGAGTGCCTTCTCTAGCTGTTTGGCTCCAAGCTGTCTGTTTAAGTCCTAACATTTCTCATTGCTGATCCGAATACCATTTCCCGAGTTTCGTTTGTAGAGAAAGATCATAATTTTCGGAGACTTCTTGTCGCTTCATAACCGACAATTTTTCACAACCCCCAACAGGGAAAGGTGAATCCGTTCCTTATAGTTCTGTACTGTGTTCCCAAAATGCTAAAGTAGTGTTCAGTAAGTAGTTGAACCTAACTTAAGCTAAGGACGACGCGCCGCTCTAGACTCCATCTAGAGAATTCTTCTACCGCCATTTAAATCCAAGAAATGTGCTTTAGGGTAGACATCCCTCTGCCCATCTCTCAGTTTTCATTTGAAATAAAGTTTTAAATTATTTTATGTAGGTACATACATATGTATGTATGTTTCTCTTGTTGTGACGCCTTAGAAAATGATTCAACGGTAGCCGTACCCAGTATCACCTTGAATGTGTAACGCTATTTTATCTGCCTTATTTTTAGTGGATGCATCTAGGACCAAAGACTTCTAAGTAAAAAATCTCCAACTCCAGATGGGAAAATAATAACTTTGGAACTTACTCTTTGACTAAAATTTTACTGATTACCTGAATTTTAAATTGGTTCCGACTGAGCAAATGCATGTCTGCATTCACTTTCTCCAAGACCTAGTTGTGAGCGGTTTCTCTTCAGATTTGTTCACGGCATCCACTTTCTTTCACATTACCTTGAAACATATTACCATCTTTGGCTTATTCACCCCATGCAACTAGGAGCACAATTAAAACTTCTTTCAATAGGGAAAAGAGGATATCCTGCCAGACTTTCACAAATTCACGGTACAAAGAAATGCTGCGGCAATTAAAAAAATTTAACAATCCCCAATGAATGCACCTGCAAGTATGCACCTGCACATCCAGTGAAATTCATCCTTAAACTGTTACAATTATGCAATTCATAGTAATTGGATAATCATCCCTTGTGTCGTATTAATTACATACGATTAACAATTATGGTGGTTATTATTGATTTTCTGTAGCAGTTGGTTAATTAGTCCCGCCCACAGAAGTCCAAGGACTTATTCAGCACTGCCAAAAAAACAACCTACACTACATCATAGGTTGTGATGCAAATGCGCATCATATTGTATGGGGCAGTAGTGGCATCAACAGAAGAGGTGAGTTTCTTTTAGAATACCTTACTAGTAGTTGCGATTCGGGAAGAGGTACTTGATCTCACCCTTGCTAGTCCATTTATTTCTAATTTTATTGAAAATTGGCATGTCTCTGACGAAGCCTCGCTGTCGGACCATCAACACATCAGGTTCGACATTCAAGGCAAACTGTCACATGCTTCTAGTAGATATGATCCCAAGTCAACGGACTGGAATTTATATCGAGGACTTGTTCTCTCAAAATTGGATATGCTCGTTACACCTATCGAGTCCATAGGGGACCTAGATGAAGCGGCATACCAATTGAATGATGTGCTGCTTACTTCCTACCACGACAGCTGTATTCATAAAACCAGTTTGTGTAAACGAAAGGTTCCCTGGTGGAATGATCAGCTTGCCAAACTTAGGAAGCAAGTCAGAAAACTCTTCAACCATGCTAAACGCACGAAGAGCTGGGACGAATACAGGTCCGCTCTTACTAAATACAATCTAGAATTGAGGCGATCTAAACGTGCTACATGGAGAAAATGCTGCGAAAACATTGCTGACCTGCCAGTAGCAGCACGAATCCATAAGGCACTCGTTAAAGATCATACTAACTGTGTAGGCTTAATAAAAAAACCTGATGGCACTTACACGTCGGACCGTATGGACACTCTCAAAACCTTACTTGAGGTCCATTTTCCAGGTTCGTCCACCCATGTACAACACTTGTACTCTAACACAGCTGACCATAGGGTCGGTATTGCTAATAGAGCAATTAGTTTATCCGGAAAAATGTTTAGTCCAGATAAGGTTAAATGGGCGGTGAGCTCCTTTAAACCATTCAAAGCCCCCGGCGGTGACGGTATCTTTCCAGCACTTTTGCAGAAAGTTATCGACCTCATCATGCCGGGTATCATAGCTTTATTTAGAGCCAGCTACTATTGGGGATACATCCCGACTACCTGGAGACAGGTAAACGTGATCTTTATTCCCAAACCGGGCAATAGGCCCAGTGAGCTGCCTAAATCTTACAGACCCATAAGTCTAACATCATTTGTTCTCAAAACGATGGAGAGACTCATCGATGTTCACATTAGAGGTCGGTTAGATTTGTCTACCCCTCTGCACTCAAGTCAATTTGCATATAGGAAGGGCAAATCCACAGAAGGGGCTCTTCACTATCTTGTGAAGGAAATTGAACGAACTCTTGGTTCTAAGGAAATAGCCCTATGTGCCTTCCTTGACATTGAGGGCGCTTTCGATAACACTGGCTACAGCTCAATAGAGAGAGCAATCAGTAGCAGAGGCATCGAAGATTCGACCAGCAAATGGATAAGAGCCATGCTCGAAAGTCGAATTATGACTTCCTCCTCGGGAGGAGTTTCTGTGTCGGTGACCGCAGCTAAGGGCTGTCCCCAAGGTGGAGTTCTCTCCCCCCTTCTATGGTCACTAGTCATAGATAACCTTCTAGTCGATCTTCATAGATTAGGCTATACCGCCATTGGTTATGCGGACGACTTGGCGATACTTATTAGTGGCAAGCACAGCGCAACCATCTCCAGCGTCATGCAAGGTGCTTTACTACATGTTTTAGAATGGTGTAGCAGAGAAGGACTATCCATCAATCCCTGCAAAACTGTTCTAGTGCCTTTTACTAGGAAAAGACTGGTCAATCTAGGACCTATCATTATCAAAGGCACTACTTTAGCTTATTCCAGTGAAGTCAAATATCTCGGGGTTATCCTCGACAAACGGCTCAACTGGAATTCTCATATCAAGTTCGCCATCGAGCGTGCTAATAAGGCCATGTGGGCCTGTAGGCGCCTGTACGGCAGAACTTGGGGCCTAAATCCAAAGATGATACATTGGATGTATACAATGATGGTGAGGCCTATTATCACATACGCGGCCATCATCTGGTGGCCGAAAGTTCTTGAACGGACAACGGCAACTAAACTCCAGAAGTTACAAAGAGTTGCCTGTCTCGGCATCACAGGTGCTATGCGTACCTGCCCGACGGCAGCTTTAGAAGCAATCGTTGGGCTTTCACCCCTTCATATCTTCATTAAGAAGACAGCTGCTAGGTGTGCTATCAAGTTGCAGATAGAATACAAGTATAAATCAGGTGACCATGTGGGACATCTGAAAATTCTTGACTCAATCCCCAAAAGAGACATGTTTTGTACCATCCCAGACACCATGGTCAAGGAGTACTGTTTCGGTAGGCTATTTGAGGTAGAAATATTAGATCGTGCAAATTGGTCTAATGGTGTTCCGGTATTAGACCCTAGAGGTCTAGTTTGGTTCACAGACGGATCGAAAATGGAATCTGGAGTTGGAGCTGGTGTCTTTGGACCCAACACCAAAGTCTCGATACCTATGGGAATGTGTCCCACTGTATTTCAGGCTGAACTCCATGCCATTGAAATCTGCGCTAGGTTAAACCTTAGTAAGGGTATTAAAGGCGCTAAAATGTTTATATTTTCAGACAGTCAGGCAGCACTCAAAGCGCTGTCGTCCAATTTAGTGGACTCCATCTCAGTTAAAAACTGCTACGATGCACTGCAATCCCTGGCGAGACTAAACAAGGTAAAACTTGGATGGGTTCCTGGCCATCAAGGGATTGCAGGTAATGAGCTAGCAGATGAACTAGCTAGGGCTGGCTCAGAATCTGCGTTCATAGGACCTGAACCTTACTGTGGCATTAACTGGTCATTCGCCACAGCGCTGATTAGTAACTGGGAACACAAGCTTCGTCTGGACCACTGGGAAAATGTCCCAGGGTTGAGACAATCCAAATTACTAATCAGACCCTACTCCTATAAGGATATACTTAACCTTAATAAGGAAAGTATCAGGAAGCTAGTGGGCTTTCTCACGGGCCATTGTGGCTTGAGATATCACCTTAACAAACTTAACCTGGGCTCAGAGACGGAATGTAGGTTCTGCTCGGAGGAGGACGAATCGTCCGAACATGTTCTCTGCAATTGCCCAGCATTACATTGGTTAAGGAGACGTATTTTCTATAAAGAAATATGTACGCCAGCAGAAATGAAAAACTCTGCTACTAAGGACCTACTATCCTTCATTAGGGAGGTAGACGGTCTCTTAGACTAAGAACACCCTTATGATACAATAGATCTTCTAGGTCGCAGTGTCTGCCACATGGGCAAGGGTTATATTTAAAAAAAAAAAAAAAAAAAAAAAAATTAGTGAATGAAAAGTATGTGGTTTTGCTATGCGGTTGTAGGTCATGGGCACTCAAAATAAATTAATATGAAATTCTTGTAAGTCAATTGAAAATTTAATCTCATTTCAAATATTGTATAATGAAGAAGTAAATAAATTATAGAACGCATTTATGTATATAAAATGTGTTTTTTTATTAAACTTACAGTAGGGATAACTATCAAACCGAGCTATCAGTCATATTCAAAATTGCTTCAAAAATCTGTCGTCGATTCGCGAAACTTATCTGAACAACCCGCTAGTTGAACTATGCATAGATTTCAAACCGCATACCCCCTTAAAGATGTAATAACAGCAACACTTCAAAAGGATATGAATATCGCCGCTGTAAGTGAAAGTATGTAAGAAAATCAAAATTTATCAATCGCAGCAATTGAGGCTCTTTCGCGCTATTAGGTTGACAATTTTACGAAAAGATCTTGGCGATTACATGTATATGATATCCACCTGGAGGAGAAATTAAAGCCACGGTACCACCCTTTGCGTCGCCCTGTTGGTAATTGAGTTCTGATCCCTTGTTTAATCGCAAGGTTGTTTTATCGTGTTCAGTGGCAAGGCTTATTTTTGTGTTAAAGGGTTTGTTTATAAGCAAAATTGTCGGATATGGAATGAGACATATCCAGAAGAAACCCTACACACCCCATCACAACCAGATATTCAAGGTTTGTTGCAGTTTCTATAATAGTTGCATTTTCAGAATTCATTTTAACTTAACAATTGTTCCCATATTTGAATTCAATCTCGAAGACACATAGTTTCAACATCAGGGCACTACGTGGAATACGGTAACCGATACCAATTGACGATAAATGAATCTATCTATTGGTCTCGATGATCGTGCGATTTGACACCTTTAGATCAATCCCCGTAGGGACTCGAGAAGTCACTGGTTTATGCTGACAGCAGCAATTGATCCATTGTAAGCCAACAATGTTCGTAATGAACGGCCAACATTTTCTTAAAAAATTACCTACAATTGAACGCACAGAATGGATTTCCTTAAGAACGAGCACTGTGGACATTTACCCGTAATCATTTTCAAGTATTCATTCCATGAATTGAACTTTCCAATAAAGAAAGACTTTTGATTAGTTTATATTTTGTGGTTTATCAAGGTTGAAAAAACCCTTAACAATACTTTCAGTTTCAAGTTCAAAATGTGTGCTTTCCAAAACAATCGGCAATAGATTGGTTGAAAAATTTTAAATGATTTCAATGAGAGTAAATTTTTTCTATAACACATATTCCTATTACTGTATTTATCAACCGTCGTCATTTTTATCAAAGTAATTATTTATGCTCTACGGAATGAATCTTAGAGTACCACGCATATTCACAATCATGTATGGTTACTGCCGACGTCTTTGAATTCAACCAGCCTTTTCCAAATTCTCTTCGACTTTCCTGTCCCAAGTTTTCCAGTCTTTCTGCACCTTACGTTAACACTTTTATTAGAATCAACAAGATCAAAGATAGAAGACCATCGACGACGTACACATGTTCCTGTGGCATCACCATATTGAAGTCACCCAACACATAATGTAGGTGAGTGCTTTTAAACAAGTAACAACGTAATAACGGGGATGAATAGTTTGCTACCTGACCAAGAAAACAAGATCTAAAGTTTACAAACTACTCTTATTTTACGTTATACTCCTTAGTGAAGATGCAGAAGTATGTGACGTGTATGGATTACGCTGGTGAATCGAAAGTTTTTTAACATTCCTGGACATGTTCCTCATGCAACAGACGTAAAAGACCGCCGTGGTAATTGAAGTTAACCCTTGGTATGGTCAGCACAGCAATGACGATTTTCTTTGGGTTATCAATTCTTTTGATTAATGTTTAGTCGTAGGGCTATAGTGATAAATCCAGGTTTGATGCGCCAATACAAATCGGGCCAAAAGTCTTTATGTTGGGAAATTAAAAACTGAGGTTGGTTGGTTTTCAATCCACTCTCGTGAATCTGATTATGTACGTCTAGTTGACCTCTTACTGAATCAATTTATAATTGCTACGTCTCTAAAGCGTAATCTTTATCTGGCCACCTACACATCAGGTTTAACTTTGATGCTCTTCACGGCCCAATTTATTTTACGAGGATGCCAAATCGCACCAATTGGAGTCTTCGTTCAACAATTGGCTCTTCTCATATGTGCAATGAAGAAGCCGCAAACATCACCTCTTAAATAACGCCCACTTATAAATGCAATTGCCAGATAAAAAGTATAGACGGTAATGTGCTTAGGTGAACCATTGATACAAGGTTAGGTTAGAAAAGTTTTCAATAATGAAAAACGCTCCAACTCATGGAGTAGAAAAAAAACTCTTACGTCCTTACACTAACTTGCTGACAGGATTGAATGTTCTTTGTATGTTGACAAAAAAAATAACACTCTGTGCTTACATAAGTATCTCCGGGAGTTTTTGGCAGCACATCCCTCCGGTCCGTCAACCAGTCCAACCACCAAAAGAAATACTTCCAGGTTGCGCAGGATTATTTCACCACATATTGCCCCTAAATAGGTATCTTATTGCCTTTATTATGGTCCATCATAAATATATAGGTGACCAACTTTAAGGTAGGTAACCTAGATAACTCTGGATCTCGTACTCAGGGTTACACAGATAAACTTGTCGTAATAATAAAAGGTAAACAAGAGTCCGTCATTACCAGATGGATTTAAAATGAAATTAACGACCCTTGCCAACTCAAGATTAATGTACCACCAACCCCAAACGCTCACAACAGAATAAAAATATCTCTCTAACTCATCTTACACAATCTATCAACGGAGAGGTCGATTAAAGTCTTCTTGACTTCATTGGACACAGCACATATGTACATATGTATGTATTTTAGCATCGTCACTTTAATCAGTACCAACGCCTCAATTATGTGTTGGAAAAAGTAAGCCCTTTCCCTTACTTAAAAGTTCTTATGAATACTTTTCCTAACCCAAAAAATTCGTAAAAGAGAGGGGAAGTGAGAGAGTAAAATACTTTGTTTGTTCCTTTACTTTTTGTGCAAGAATTCGTAAAAAAGAATATTTCAAACTGAAGAGCAAAATTTGCTCAGAGAGAGACAAACTACAAAAACTTTACAACAAAAGTTGCCCACAATTAAGCGTCAAAACTATGGTATATAAAAAGTAAACATCAGTACGCCATATTTTCTTTATTTTTTAGTACTTCCAAATATGATCTTCTATGCGTTCCTGTTTGAATCTGTCCTATGAGAACAGGCTATGTTCATTTAAGCAAATTTTTCCATTTTTCTCAAAATAAATTACCAACGAATAAATCTCAATCAAATCAGCTAATGAGTTTTGGTAGATTGCCGTTTCTTGCCGGCAAAAAATGAGTAACATTTGTCTCAAGAGTCGGTAATTTAATAAAATGGAAATAAAGGTAATCAAATAGAATGTTTTCCTAGAAAAAATGTTTATCTCTTTTGCCCAAAAAAAAGGAACAAACCTTTTAATCTATCGAAGCCTAGAGATCCCAAATTGAACTCTGCTGCTATCAACCTTAGCAGTGTGAATTTTTAACTTCAAGCCCGAAACAATAAATCTAAATCTTGAAAATGGCAAATGTAAGCAGAGAATTTCTGTAAGCAGAGACATGGTAGAGAATGCATCAAAAGAAGACTCCGAAGATCTGGTATACAAATTCTTTCAAATAGCAAAAGGATTATAAAAACACTTAAATCATGTCTTTTTGAGTCTAACCTTTTTTGGGAATGTCTACAAACCCTCTTGCAGTTTGCCGCTGACAATAAATTTCATGGTCATAAAATCGTCTCTGGGAATGAGATTGTGGACAAAATTGCCAGATCTGTCTCCCAATCCCTGAAACTTTTTGTGGCCAACTAAAAATAGAGTTGAAAACGACAAGAAAATCTCTTACTAGAACTCCCTAGTATTTGACATGCCAAGAAATTTACCAATTTTTCTAGCAAGAGATGTCAAGAAATTATTTTCAAATGTGCCGCCAAGCTCTTAATAGTCTCCCTCTTAAATGCCACATCAAGAAAATAGACATAAGTCAATCTGAACTCTTCAAACTATTGTTTGTATTGAGGACAAGAAAACATTTCGTGAGTGAATGACTCATCATTGCTCGAGACAGAATAAAAATTCCCTTCTCCTCCGCAGCTCAAAAACTACCTTTATTTCCTTCGAGAACTCCTAAAAATATATACAAAGCACTTAACAGGTTGTAATGCTTGGGTAGGCCCTAGGTCTCGCCATCATACCGTTCATCCTACCGATTTGGTACAGCAGCATCGTATTGCCGTTATTTTACTTAAAGAAACCCCACACAAGCTTTTTAAAAACGAAACCATAACTCTCCACAATTGTTTAACTTAATTATATTTTAAATGATAAAATCCACGCAATACAAACTGTCATCCTACATAAAATTAAATTATCAATATTTTGTTTCTTTTTGAAAAGAAAAAACAGAAAAAATAAGAATCAAGATTGGAGACATCTCCAATATGTCGCATTTAAAATAATTACAAAGAAGTCAAAAGCTTTATAGACTACGAAGATACATTATAATTGCAAGGGCTTAATTATATCTAAAAAATACTAATCTATATATGTGTTTATATATATAAGTAATTTTGTTAGTTTTTCTATTAATTTTGGTCCGTATTACGAATGGAAAAGTCAATAATTTCTACAAGACACCTGCCGAGTTCCTCCATAACCATTTTTTCGGTTTGATATGGTGTGAGGGCACCTTTCTTGCACTCGTCCGCCTGGGCAATTAAGCACTGAATTGTCGCATCTACCACTTCTTGAGTGATGAAATTGCAAGGTTGTTTTTCCACCGTTGGACCGCAAGCAGTCGTTGATGGGGTTGTAGCTGCTACAGCCGCAGATAACGACGTTGGCACAGATGTTGTTGTTGTTGATTGTAGACTTGAAGTTCTCGGTTTAACCATATCGTCGTAGGATCTTTTTACGCGATTATACGATTGCACGACCGGAATGGGGCATTTTTTAAGATCCATATCGAGGTCTGGATGGTCGTCAATGTTTCGACAGCCTTGAGGTGAAAAAAAATTAAAAATTAGTAGCAATGAAATATGAAGAAATTTAAGATTACAGGCACTTACCGACACACTTGCAGTTCGCAGAACAAGATATTTTTGCTTCGTAACACTCACAGTAATTTTTCAAACAGCCGGACCTTTTACAATTACAACCTTTATTATGCAAACGTTGGTCACTCTCATTTGTTGCTGCGGTGATTTTAGGTCTGGAATTGTAATAATTTTTTTTTAAGTATTTTTGACGTTCCACAATAGAAAGCCAGCTACGATTTTGAAAATTTTAAATTTTATTTTAAGAAAATCAGAGTTCTTGCCACAGTTGGCGTTGGAAATTTAAAATTGTTTCTTTATAGCCAGTGTTACCTTAGTGCAATATTTTTTAGTAAAAATTATACTTTTTACGATTTCTGATCTGATACCAATTTTTTTTTTAAAATTTGATGATATTATTATTGTCGTACTCGGTAAAAAAAAAGTACAAATATACATACATACTCCTATATAAATACAATTTTGCTACGAAGAGTAGAAGCTAACTTTTCGTTTGAAACGTTAGGGGGAAGAAGATGTGAAAGCTAACTATATACCTATGCATGTAAATAATGAGCAGCAATTCTTTCATCTGTGCTTGCCGTACGAATTATAGATTATCAACAGAAACTAAAGAAGCTTCATTTCGGCATATTATATAATCATATTTTCAAATTTCGCAGTTTCTGCAACACAGTACTCATTTTGTAAATATTTGTTCAATATAAATCACAAAATTACAAAAAAAAAATACTTGTCGCAACAGACCGTATGTAGTCCAGGACCTAGCTTCTCGCAGCCATTCGTGTTGCGCGTGTTATATTTTTTCAAACAAATGGAAGGGACCTACAGTTTACAGCCAAATCCTAAAGGTGAATTAAGAAGCTTTCTTGTGGCAGTTTTTACTCTCAGACATTTTTGAGATGTGGAACCGTGAAAAAACTTGTTGGTGTTTTCTGGGACTCGAACCCGCCCGCTCAGTAATCCAACGCACTAACCACTGAGTCACGGCTCCCACTTAAATATACATACAAATCTTTCAATATTTCAAGCGCATTAGTGTCGCTAAGGTGAAAATGACAAGCAATTCAAAAAGCAAACAACAAAACAGATGACCGACTCTTTACATCTATATAAACGATTGACTTTGGAAACGGGAAACATTGTCTTTTAACACAAATAAATGTTCGACGTACAAGAGTTTTGCTCTAATCGTGCATTAAACATGGACGCATAAATTGTCATATCTTGGAAACGAGCAAATTTCACAAAAACATTTACTATAGTCAATCAAGTAACGTACACAACTCAATATATGTATGTATGTACCTATAATTGGTACATCCTCCGTAAGACGAAATTTCAGTCACACAAGTAATAGGAAGTCAAAGAAATTGTGATGACTAAGATGAAAATTTTGTGAACTTCTTCAATGTAAAAACGTGTGACAAACGTCCGAGAGTAATAACTGTCAAGAGAAAGGTTCTCAATTTGCCTTTCGGATATGGCTCTAAACTGAAGGTCATTTGTGTGAAAAATATAACACAAATGGTCGCGAGAAGCTAGGCCCTGGACCATATACGGTCCGTTGCGCCAAGAATTTGTATTTTTTTTTTTGTACTTCAATGTAAATCGCCTTGAAAAACCAACAGTCATCCACAATGCTGGTATATAGAAATCATTTTTCTACGGTTAACTCATATCAGAAAACAAATTTCTATTTTAAAAAAAGACGGGAGACGGGAAAAGCGAGCGATGTTATTCGAAATATTCCCAAACATCTATGGAGGAAAATTGTTTGACGGTCTTTTCGAGAAAAAGGCGCAAGGGTACGATGCACAGACATCAAGTCAAGATAAAGTTACCATAACAATTTATAACTTACTTGAACGAGTTAGGATTCCTTTCAAGACAAATTCTTATCGCTTTCTGCCGTTCATCCTCATTATCCAAATTATTCAGACAATCCTTACAATTGCAGTCCTGGCAGAACTCGCCATTGGCAAAACAATCGCAATACAATTTGAGACACTGAGATTTGGTGCAGTTGCAGTGTTTTCGTCGAATCGTCACATTCGAGTCGTCCGATGGTGGTGGTGATGGTCGTGACGCACGTCCGATAGCTGGCACGTTCGTCGACGAGGGTGCTATTGATTTTGAAGCAATAGAGTCCATCCTTGTTTTCAATTTAACTTCTCTATCATCAGTGTTAGACCTTAAAACAGTGTAGAGTTTTTTTGCCGGAGGTGGACATTCTGTTGCATCCGATAGAGAGTCGATAACCGCTTGTCGCTGTTGCATTATTTTCTGATTCTGACTAGTAACCGTGCTACGGATCAACGACTTAGATAGGACGATATATTTACTACTTTGTACACTGCTTTTACTTTCACTAGATGTGCTAAATCGTCGAATTTGTGAGTTGATTTGTGAAATTTTATGCGTTCGCATTAAACTTTCTTCACTGCCATCATGAGGTTTAACCATCACTTCGTTTATTTTACGCAAAGTCGGAACCGTTGTCATCATCTTCTGCTAAAATAAACAAAATAAATGTAGGATTTCCAAATAACTAGAACATAACCATAATTTACCCGGTCTCTGTCGTTGAGTGGGGATTTGACCATGATTTTCATTGGTGGCTTGGTTTGTCGAACCATTGTGTATTTGGGTGCAGTCGTTGTTTCTGATGTGGAGATTTTGTGCGTAATTCCAGACGTATTATTCAGCACACGAACATACTGAAGACCAGACTTACCCGGTATCTGTATGGCTTGTAGCTGTCCACCTGAGGTGTTTGGCGAGAGTTTTATCACATTTGGTGACACCATGACCTGCCTGGTCCCAGACATAGTTTGCAATAGCATTTTACCACTACCGGAAGTATTTCCATTGCTAGTACTTGCGATAACCTGCCGCATTTTAGGCTTTGCTACCTCCACCGAAGATATTATAGTCGACCCCACGCCTGTGGTCGTTGTAGTCGATGAACCCCCTGACTTTATTGGACCTGATATCGTTTTAATGGGAGCTTTGATCAACATCTGTCCACTTGTTCCACCACTTGTGGTTGTGATCATTTTTTTCCCAGCCAACTGACTTACATTTGGAATATTAATGCTTTTGGCTCCTTTAACTGGAACCAAACTACCATCTGTAGTGCGAATTACGTGTATTGCAACTGTCGGTTTGGATGTATTGTTCGCTGATGAGTTTGTTGCAAGAGTTGCAGGTACACGAACCGGAACCGATGTACCACCCGGTCGTTGTAAGTAAATAATTTTTCCATTTGAAGTTCTCGCCGCTGTTGTATTTGTGTTAATGGTCGATGCTGCGGACCCGGCGGTAGTTGCTATAGATCTCGGAGCGATTTTCACAAATCCCGAAGAGGTTGTAGTTGCAACTAATTTATTTTGTATCACATTGTTGTTAGTGGTTGTTGCCAATATAATGCTTTTAGATGCGGATGGTGTGCTGCTTCTATTAACTTCTTTATCTACAGGTGAAGGTATTACTTTTTTAACAGATTTCTGATTAACTGATTCTTCTTCTTGTTTGATTAAAAGAGGATCGACAAATTTTTTTTCTATATCCTTGTTTCTCACTGGATCATCATCAGCTCTGATCAGATCTTCAAAGGTGACTTCTTTTATTTCTTCATTTTCATCAGCGGAATTTTTCTCCTCTAATGTTGCTGTGGCATCTGGCAATGGAAATAGGAAAAAACAAGATTAGTTAAAATAATAAGAAAACATTAAAGAAATATCAATTGATTTTCACTCGTGATTAATTTTCTTTCCTATTCCAACGAAATACGAAATTGATAAAAATATATGTAACTTAAAATGATGAAACTTTGTAATAAATCCAATTCTGGCATTTTGTCTGCTGAGCGCCGGAGAGTTATAATGAAGAATACTTCACGACTAATGTGTGAAGATGCCTTAAGAGACCCTCCAACTCATAAAGTCAACTGAAAGACTAAGTTAAGAATACAAAATCTGTAACAAAGTGCTGTTACTGTATTGTGCTTAGTATCCAAATTTAGATCATTATCGAATGAACTGAGTTTAATAAAACCGGAAATTAGCAAATTGATGAAACTGTTGGGTTAACTGTTCTTGCGCCAGTTGAAACGGAGAAAATTGGAATAAAGTATAGCTGCTGATTTTCGGATTGACACGATTGAGAATGCGGTTCTAAATTACATTGCATTAAAATTGGACTACATCGCTTGTGTTGATGTAAATTGATGTCGAGCGCTAGGATCAATAAATTAGGCTCACTTATTTTTGAAACTACATAGTTTACCGTAAGATCCATTAAATTTACCATCGAGAATTTAGGTAGGTAAAGAAATTTTTGTCAAAAAACAGAGTTGCTTTGCCCATTGCAAAGATAAAAATAGGAGCGCCAAACAACCATATTCGTTGTTAAATACTCCTATTCCGTTTATTATCGAAATGTTGGTGATAGGAGAACTAAAACGAATGACATTTGAACTATCTGACCACCAATATGATACTTTGTTGTTTTAACGGAGACATGGTTGCATCCAAATATATTTTTTTGATAGAGATCCTTGATGGTGTGTGCTTTACCGAAATGCATCGATGCATTGCAAGTAATGGGAGAGATGCAGTAGTTCTAATTGCTGTCTCATCTCTCTTTCAAAGTAGGCACATCACATTAGAGCATCGTACGATTGATATTGAAGAGATGTACATACATTATGTTTACATCGAGTTTGTTGATGACGTTCGTTATAAGTTTTTTTATTTTTGCCTCCTATTTTTCATTTTTAATGCATTTTTATTTTATAATTCATGATATCTTACAAGCTAGACAAAACGATTAAAACTAGCTTAACTAACTTTACTATGTAATGTAATATGTACTAACTTACTGACTTACTGAATGCGGGTTCTCTAAGCTGAACCTAATGCATTTTTGCCTCCCATATTCCGCCCAACTGTGTTCCCAATTTGAATGAAAGGCACATTAAAACACTGGCAATTGAGCAGCAAAGCCCTCACACAGACAATTAAAGTGACTTTACACAATACCTTAGTCATCCCAATTATACTTCATGGCGGAGAAACGTTGACTTTGTGAAAAATCGACGTAACTGGTGTTGAGAGAAATATTTTTCGCGTAATCTTCGGTCCCGTCTGCACAGACAATGAGTGGAGATGAAGATGCAAGCGACACTAACCTCATCAGAAGAATCCGAATTCAAAGAGTAAATATTTACCCTGAAGTGGCGGTGCCGTAAGGGGGGGGCCTTGCCATAAGAGACGAGCGCAAATGTAAAGGGACTTCAATCACCTTGTTTTGAGAAACTGAAAGCAACTAGGAAACAATCGAGCTGACTAGAGACGCTATGATTAAGTTCCAGGCACCCAGACTTTAGTGCCATCTAAGTATTACAATAGTAGTTTCTTTAGATTATATGAAAATGTTGGTTCATTTAAACCCTTGGTTTGGACTTAAGATTAGAATGGTTGTTTTGATTAATCTAATAAGAGCTGATGAATGTGGTTAAACTTAATATTAAACTTGTGCTACATTTAACCTTAACTTTGAAATACAAAATAGGAATCATAAAGTTCAGTAGCATTTATTATGTACTGGAAAACTAAAAAGAAATTTTCTTTTCTACAGTTGTTACGATGAGTCTCAAGGCCAAGCCATTGTTTTTACTAATTCATTTATAAAGCAAAAAGTTTGTCTATGAATGTACTTTCTATTAAAAGAGGGAGGTTCGAATTTTAAGGGGACTAAATACTTTCAGTTTATCTGCGCAGTTATCTGCACTAAAGAACTGTATAAAAATCTGTGCAGTTATCTGAACTGAAGGTGTGTAGACTACATTCAGTTTTCGCCTCCGTTCGATGTTTTCTCTAATCAGTTTTGGGGTTTCGACCAGAAGAGGGTCGAAATACTCAGATCTCATATCTGCCTAAACTGCTCAGTTCACACAGTTTATCGTTGGACATGACATCACTCGTGATAAACTGGGCAAATAAACTCAAGGTGCGTAGCCTCCTTTAGAAAACACCAACACGTTTTCTCGGTCCTACCTCTCGGCAATATCTGGCAATCGTCCGTGAATTATGTATAACTACCAGGACAAAACTTCTCAATTCCGACTTAAGGGTAAGGCATTAGACTGTAGATTAGAAAACACGAAATTTTTTTTTAAAAAACTCTTAACAACCCTTAACAGCAATGACTGTTAACTTCACTTTCTAATTCAGCACCTTTTGACCCGAACCATGTCACTACGTATAAAGATCATGTTAGACTTGACAGTGATTCTTCAATTGATTTTAACACGGGTCCAGTTTCAGAAATAATTGAAGAGCCTAGGACACTCACAAAGTATGTGCCAACAAATTCTTAACCTTCATCTCCGCAGCTCATGAATGTCGTTGTTAGCAACAGCGAGACGTTCCACAAACATTTTTACATATGTATGTACATATGTTTATGTACATTTACGGCTACCAAGCTTGACAGAAATAACTTGTGTTTGGGTGAGTCCAGAGAGACTTTTTATCTTTGATATAAATTTTGGATTGCAGACTCCTGAATGGATCACATATACAAAGGGAAGGCAAGGACTCGCTTCCGATTTTCTCGTCGCCAGTTCTTTATTTCTTTCATTACCAATTATACTTCATATGCAACAATCATAAGCCTCTAACACGATATTCGATATTCTTCTTCCAACTTAATTCGGAACTTTGCTAACCTTAAATTGTAAGAGTCAACACTCAGCAATAAATCTTCTCTTGGTATTTTTTACAAGACTTATTTTTGATTAGTGATTTTCCAGTTCCTTGGTCTTCTTCAAACAAGGTACACATACTACTATCCTGTGTACATCTCTAACCCGTCAATGTGTTTGTTTGTTACCTGGCAGATCGGTTTGAAAATCAGCACAGTTCCCTACAATTATCTTTAATTAAGGGCAAAAATCATCTACATTACCTCCAAGTAAGAACAATCACAAACTTTTATTTTCTCTTTTTATTTAACTTTTTCTTGAACAGGATCTTTCAAAAAGTTACATTATACTTGGTATATGCATACAAACTAAAAAATACAAAATAATCAACTATACTTAGAGCCCCCCAAAAATGCCACCGCGCTGCAGCTGATGCTTTTACTTTTTGGCGACCTGCTTCTTTTCACGTGCCTTTTTACCCTCGGTAAGTTCTAGACGTTCGGCTGGTGTCAAAATTGGAAGAACCTTGGTAACAACACCGGTTCCCAGAGTCAAATTACCATCACGCAATGTGAACCGTTGACCTTGTTCCATTACCATTGGTCGAATAAGTCTCAACACCAGTTTGGTATCTTCTCCTGGCATAACCATCTCCTTGTCAGGGATCTGCACTTGAACGGCACAATCCCAAGTGCGCGAGAACATTTGCAGCTGAATGAAACTCATAAAAGGCTTGGTGCGACCACCTTCTTCTTTGTTCAGAATGTACACTTGCGCTTCAATCTGATCCAGAGCCTTTACCGAACCAGGCTTGCACATCACCATACCACGTTTAATGTCATCACGTTTCAGACCACGAACCAATGCACCTAATTGATCTCCGGCTTGAGCTTCGTCCAAAATCTGATGGAACATTTCGACTCCGGTTACGGTGGACTTCAGAACCTTGTTGTAGCCAACAAATTCACACTCATTACCCTTCTTTACGACGCCACGTTCCAAGCGACCAGTAACCACAGTTCCACGACCGGGAATACTATACACATTTTCAACCGGCAACAGGAATGGCTTGTCCAACTCACGAACTGGTGTCGGAATGAATGTGTCTACTTCCTTCAGCAACTGCAAGATGGCTTCCGAACCAATTTCTGGACTCTTATCATCAAGGGCGCACAAAGCAGAACCCTTAACCACGGGAACATTGTCACCATCGTAACCCATCTCGGTCATTAACTCACGAATCTCCATTTCAACCAAGTCAACCATTTCCTGGTCAGCCGCATCCACTTTGTTTATGAACACTACTATATGAGAGATACCAATCTGCTTGGCCAACAGCAGATGCTCTCGAGTCTGAGGCATAGCACCATCGGTAGCTGCAACAACCAATATTGCTCCGTCCATTTGTGCTGTGCCAGTAATCATGTTCTTTATGTAATCAGCATGTCCGGGGCAATCAGTGTGTCCGTAGTGACGGGTCTCGGTCTGGTACTCGACGTGTGCCACATTAATGGTAATACCACGAGCTTTCTCCTCCGGAGCATTGTCAATCTCATTGTACTTCTTGCTCTCTGCCAACTTGCGGTCGGCTAAAACTTTGGTTATGGCTGCGGTGAGGGTTGTTTTGCCATGGTCAACATGACCAATTGTACCCACGTTACAATGGGGTTTCGATCGTTCGAATACCTTCTTTTCTGCATAGTTACGTACCGAACCCCGAAACAGAGGAGCTAAGGCGGCGGCTGAGATCGATGGTACAGTCCGACAGTAATCACATGTGAAATTCCTGCTGCTGAAGATAATTTGCTTGAAGGTTTTGCTCAACAGTGCTGGTGTCATAGCTGCTGCCGCACGTACTCCTACATAGCCAGACATGATTTTCGTGTAGATTATGATGTTTTCAGCACTTTTTTACATATAATTCACTATTCTTTATCGAAAATTTCACACTTTCGGCCTCCCCCACGGTCGATGGAACAAAATTGCGTAAAACTAACCACAAAAAAAAATGAAAAGAAGTCACCACTGTCAAAGTTTTGCGACATCTACATTTGACTTGTGATTAAATCATGCAACTATCATGAGAGAAATGGGAGAATCCCCAATGATTTGACAACTGAAGAAAATTGAATTTGATTCTTTTTCATGGAATTTTCAATATTTTAAAGATGAACTAATTATAATGCAAACGAATGTATAGCAAAAATACGATTTTTTTATTTGTTTGCAGAAAAGGTATGACGATCTAAACTCTTCCATGAATATAATAAAAAGTAAAAGAAAGTTAGCAAATAGGTTGCAAAAGTATTATTCAATAAAGAATTTAAAATATATAAATGATTTTACTTAATATAATCAACTCTTTGAGGGTCATTAAAAACAGATACTAATATGTTCAAGGCTGCTTTCGCATAAGTTTAGAGGCTGAAAATGTACAGCCCGATACAGAATTTTCTTTTTATGAGTTATGGAATGCGGGAATGGTTGAAAACAAATCGTTGGAAAATCGTAAATTTGCCCGAATCCTACATAAGCAAGTTTATCAATAATGAAATAATTTAATCCTCATTCGACCACTCAATGTAAGAAATGAATACTATTGCCCATAGCACACAAAAAAAAAAAATTACTAACTGCTCAAATACTCAAGGAAAAAAATGGGTAGCGGATGTAAAAGGTCAGCGTTCGTATGAATTCTTGGTAATCGTCTATACTTTAAAGTTTTTGCCAAAGTAAAATATTCTTTTAAAAATATATTCAATAAAAGCTAGAAGTGGTTGTATTTCAAAGAAAAAGGTTTATTCAAAAATCATTTTTTTATATAAGTGTTTGGCATTTAACATGTACTTAATCAAAACTCCTTTTGTAAAAAAAGAACTGTTAAGCAAATCCCAACGGTTGGAGAAACTTTGCTTTTATTTGATTCTCATCTATTTTTGGTAGCTGTGATTGGTAACAGGCGCGGTAGAATCAAACATTACACCGTGGCCCTTTCTATACTGTTAATTATTATTTGACATCTACACTGACAATGTTCTGCTAATAGTAGTCTGGAGTCTTGATTTTCTTGTTTTCGCTCACGTATAAGTTGACTGCCGTTCTTAATCTATTGCAGCTATCTTAAGCTAAATTAGAGCCAACACATTTTCTATTGGAGAGGTTGATCCAGTGACTGTGATGGTCAATCCTTGTAATATTACCATTTTGTGCCATTCTTCTAAAACTTTTTAAAGATTATCTTCTCTTGCCGTATCGTGGTTGTTCGGTTTGATCCCCCATCTGGTTCATCATCGAAGTTTTCCAATTCTTCACAGCAGCTAGATAAAGTTCGTTGTAGTTCCAAATAACGTTATTGTATTTCACGACGGTCTTTTGGGATGATGTGTAAGTAAGCATCAAATCAAATACAAGAAATTTCACACTTATCGCTATTATGTCTTAGTTAACTGACGGTCTAAACGATACTAAATAATTTTACATGCGATAGTAATCATTTACAGTTCTTACAGACTGTACACAGGGTCCAAATGCTATTTAAGAACATGTCTTTATTCAGTTGTAGTGTTGATCGCAGACGTTTTAGGTTTTTCCCGGTTACAATGAAAGAAATAAAAAGGCACGCCGTGATTGAAGATATATATGCAGATAAAGTTTTGTTGAATAGCCCAACTCTACAACCAATGAATGTCCACAGCCGGAGCCGACGTTTATTTCTACCTCATTCAATAATTTAGATGTTTCCCTTGCTTAATTCATTTGATAGGAAATGTGGATATTTTAAGATAATTTTAAGGGATGATTCTGAGTGTTCAGATACAATGTCCTTTATTGAAAATCTCACGTTGCTGATAATATTGTCCATTTTTGTTTTCTTTACCGAATTTGATTTCATGCCGTAAATATTGGAATTTTGAAAAATTCAACGAATAAACTGAGTCAATGAAAATATGGCGACTTGGCTATCTCAATTTGAGAAAGCCAATGATGGATAAAAATATTGAGTATACGTACATTCTACAAGAAAAACACTTACTCCTCGTTTTAGTGAAGAGCAATATTACTAGTTTACTTCAAGCGATAAGGACGTAAACAAGTAATATTTGAGCTATGTATATTCAGTGTCATACTGTGACCCTTATCTGCAGTCCGTAGGGGAAATGCTATTTTGTTTTTTTTTTTTCTTAAAATTATTTTAAGAGAACATGAAAAAGACAAGGGCTGTACAGCGACACTGACCTGGTCAGAACAGTCCGAATATAATAGTCCATACATAAACATGTATGTACAGCTTTTAGAGTTCGCAGTCGAATTTACTTCTCTACTTAACTTCTTTGCAGACAGCACCAAGGATGTTTTTCTCCAAAAGGTCAATAGAACATATGGCTGAGTGCAGAGTCTTTAGATATCCACCATACGATGCACACCAAGTTTCATACCAGTGTGATTGTCCTTGGGGCAGTAAGCATTGAAGGCCATGTTAGGCCTCCATAATTTTCCGACAAGGTCTTCGATTGAATGCTGACAGAAACATCTATGGGCACTAACTGAGCAGACAGTAATCCGCTGGATTGCATTGTGTGGGGTGCAGTTGAACACAAAACCAACATAGCATCCAAGCGTCCAAGTAACGGTCAACAAGGACCATTTAATTAAGGCATTCTCACGTTTCCGTTCTTGAATTGAGGCTGTTATCGATGCTGAAGGTTGTTTTATTGAATAAATATGAGCTACAGATGTACATACATATGTACATGCATATATGTATGTAAATATTTGTATCAAATTATATTTTGAAAAATTTTTTTTACTAAAGCTGAGCATTTCCTTTAAAAATTTCTTCTCAAATAGCCATTGCATCTTTATTTCAAAGTATCACTTTGCTGGGAATGGAATTAAAAGCATCTTGAAACACTTCTGGCAATCGATAACTTTTCAATTCCGTTTTATTCTGTTGGCTATTTGCCCGGCGTTAATACACAGGTCACGAATATTATTTCCTAAATATAAGAGAATAATTAGACGCACCTCGAGGGTTCCTTAGTAATACGCGGGAAATTTTCGCGTTATTCAAAGTCGCACATTAATCAATTTTGCCGAAGGCGTAGTAAGTTGTGTCAGAGCGATATGAGGGGTATTTGAAAGCCGGAGATTCATACCAACCTCTGGTGAAGTCAACGCTCAACGGTACAGCGGTACAGCTATTCCGATGATAAAATAAAACGATAGACCAAACTAAAAGTTCATATACGACTACTTTCTGGTGGATCGGCTATGATAACTAAGTTGCAACGGCTTCAAGAATACTCATGGGTGACGAAAGCTACCCTAAAGTACCCTAAAGTACTCTCTGTCTGCGAGGACAGTGAGAACAGACAGTTATTATTATAGTGATTAAACACGGATACACCGTTAGACCTAGGTGAAAATTCTTTTGAGGCATTGAAGATTTAAACTACGAATCACTTGATTGAAGACACTTTTTTTTGCAACCGTTTTTCGCGATGTATGCATACCAGTAGAAATTGTTTTACCCGAAAATATTTATTACCTCTAGGTACACAAGTACATATTCTCCAAAAACAAACACATAAAATTAAAGAGGTAATTAAGAATATCCATCAGAATTCCCGAATTCTATCAATGAACTGTTAAAAAGGATATAAATATATGCAACGCTTGATTCCACTCTATCAGGTCAAAAAGTGGGGTATCAATCAGAAATGTGTTGTCTTCTGAAAGATTTTTCAAGTCGCTTCAATCAAGTGATGCAACTGTTTACCCTTTTTAACAGTTCATTAACAGAATTTAGGAAATTCCAAAGGATTTTCTTAATTACCTCTATAGTTTGATGGCTTTATTTTTGGCAACTACTACCCACTCAGAGGTAGTAAATATTTCCGGGTAAAAAACTTCTTACAGATACATATTTACATCTACATATGTACTTCGCGAAAAGCGGTTGCAAAAAAAAGATTTAGTCCGCAGTGTACATACAAATACATATTAACGTCGTAAAGGCGAGGCTTGAACCCATATGTGCAGACACCCATGCCTCGGAAAAATTTACATCCGTGCGAATAATCACCCCGTTTGCTATACAGTTTACACACAATTCAGTCTTAGGTTTAGATTAGATATGTGGGTGCCCCTGCTGGATACGCTCAGCGGATTACTTAGACCACGTAGAGTCCATTGTGCCCAGTTATAGAAATGACCTAAAAATAAAATTTAATATTATTAGTATCCACTGCTAACTACATCACCCAGATACGTGTATAAAACTTAGGAGTTTGTCTGGCTCAATGTTTCAAAGGCCATCTAACTCAAAGAAGAAATGACAGCTAAGAAGAACATTTCTTCTATGAAAAAATCCAGTCTTAAATGTTTTTTTTATCAACCATATATCGTACCGGTAAGCAAAAAACAATAGTGTCTTCTCTATACCTTTTCCCAAGCCTTGTAGAAGGTCTACATTTATAAAGAATTTACAAAAAAAAGGTTTAATTACAAAACTATGCAATTGTATGTAAAGGAAAATTCATTGGAATGACGGACATTTGGATTACTTCCACTTAAATGAAGTAATTCTTATCTCAGAAACTATTAAATATTTTGTAAAATACTTTGCAATTAATCACTGATGATGTTTTTAAAAACACTTGTTAACGAATCTTTAAGTTATCCGCAGTTTTCCCTCACAGAATTTTTAGCACTAAAAATGTTTGACTTCTAGTGATATCAACAGATCAAGAGAAAATATTGCAAAATTATGAATCACACGCTGCACGACACAAGAAAAAACGAAACACAAACTGCTTTGTTAACACAAATTGTGAAAAAACTGCATTTGCTCCGATTTTTGCTCATCTAATGGGCACACAATCTATTTCATGCGTTATGTCAGTCCACTTGCATGTTAATCACTCGTAGAACACTGATGTCTGTTTATTTAAAACAAAATACTTAAAATCGCACTCACTACACTTTAATGGAGAAGAAAATAGTCAATAAAAAAAATCATGATTAGGTTATGCGCGAGTATCTACAATTCACACTTTCACAAGGTAAATAACATAGAATATGCATATGAATATAGAAAAATAATAAACATCAAACCGACCGTGGTGAAACGACCCCCCGAAAACCCAACCAACCCATGTCGTCGTTTTCGTTTACGTCCACCATCAGATGAGAATTCAATTTTGAATTCAAAAAATTTGCCATTCGTGCGTACATCTATCTATCCATCCGACAGATACATGATTAGTTGAAAGTATGTATTTACAAAATTTAAATGTTGTCCACCTACCTTTGTCCATCGCGTATTTTGTATGATTAGTCAATTTCCCGCTTTTTAATTCTAGTCGAAGTTGCCTTTTAGTTGGATATCTCTTTTCTGGAACTGGTCATCACGCGCGCCCACAATTCCTCACGGAAGATCTCAGCAGGGCACAGAAGGTAATACCGAACTTCAAAATAGTTACGAAAATATGAAATGAAAGCACTGAGAATTTTGTTCGCCTGTTTGAACGTTCTTGGGATTATTTCCGAAGATTCCTAAATTTCGCTAATACGCGACAATTTTGCACATTTTTAGACACTTTGGAGTGGTTTACACTTTGAATTTTATTTCTCAGGCAATGTGGAGTTTCTTTAGGAGGCAGCAAATACCATTAATTTGAATTACTTTTAAATAATTTTTTGAAAATGTACGGAGGAGGAATTCTCAATTTCTCATTTTGACTTATCTATCAAAAGACATCAACTTCATTTTGGTTTTTCGAGACGGAATGGTGGTAGCTATGCAGACGCCAGATTTTCTCGCATGAGATATTTACGTAAATGTCAAAATTTTGAGGTGTTGATGGTGTGGCTACACTTTTATAAATGAGAATTTCATTTTTGCAAGTGAATTTATGTTTTTAAATTTAGAATTCACAAATATTTACAAATAATTGGTTTTATCATTGCTTATTTCTGTACTGCTATGACCGAAATCTAATGGACAGTGCTATTATAATGACCGTGAACCGTTGGCCGTGAACTCTATGGTGGAGTTTTTCTGCTAGAGTTTTAATTCCGTCGTTGACGGAATGTGTCCTTTATCAGTTTTCTTTTACAACGTAGAAAATTTTTGTTGAGTAAATTGGAATGGGTGGATGAATAAATTTGACTTCATTGAGCACAATGCGCCAATTTCGTTTAACCATTTTCCTTTAGTTTTCCTCGGTGTTTTGTCTATGGCTTTCTCACGTGTTTTGTCCGTTGCCAAGTATTGTCCACGGTGTCTTATAATTGTGATATGTCCTGCGTTTATAACAGGTATATAATCAGGCCACTTTCGCTTTTAGCCTATTGCTCGTTGATTTTCTTTACTGGCAGTGCTTGCTTTTGGGGTTGTTTATCACCTTTCATGGCTTTCCAGAGCGAATAATTTGCATCATTTTCAAATACTGATTTTGAGCTTATTGCACATACAGTCTAAGTGTATCTTACTTTGCCACTTTAAAGAACTCTGTTGGTACTTAATGTAGCAATTAAGTATGGCAATTACTATTACTCAGCTCGGTGAATTTTATTTGAAACGATCGACTTCGTCCTTTAGATAATAGTATAGCGGATACGTTACTTTTTATAAATGTTTCAACTAAGGTCAATATAACCAGAAATTTTTTGCGGACATATCAAAACATACATATGATGTATAATGTTTCATTGAAGTGCAGAACTCCACTACAAGAACGATGTACTAAATACAAATACAAATTCTAGGCGCAGCGGACCGTATGTGGTCCAGGGCCTAGCTTCTCGCGACCATTCGTGATGTGCTTGTTATATTTTTCACACAAATGGAAGGGACCTACAGGGACCGAAAGGCAAATTTAGAAGCTTTCTTTTGACAGTTATTACTCTCGGACGTTTGTCAGACATTCGCGAGAGGTGGGACCGTGAAAAAGCTTTTGGTTTTCTCTGGGATTCGAACCTCGAACTTACGCTCAGCGATCCAACGCACTAACCACTTGAGCCAAGGCGCCCATGGCCGATGTACTAAAATCAAAAAATCTATTTGTACAAAGTCTGTGAAGATAATTTTCCAATCACGATTGACATTCTCTTAAGCCCTCTAGTTGTTTTGAATTGTGCTTTCACCAAGAAAGGGCTTTGTTACAGTACTCTTAAAAGAATACAATGACACCTCACCCCGGGATTTTGTTTCTGACTCGCCTAAGTTTCAGAGGGAGATTCTGCTTGAACATTTGACGATAGTTGTCGTGCCATTTTGTAGTTATCCATTTTAATGCACTTCTTGCTTCAGGATTCGAAATAAACCCACTTACATGTGCATAAAAGGTAGTGTATGTTTATGTGTGAATTCGTAGTAATTGATTGCCGTTTCTTGTTCTCAGTATATTGTTCTAACAATATTGATACTGTGCACACTGCAGGTTAATCAAAAAGGAAAAACGAACACATGGGAGTACATAGACTAGGTTAGATTAGGTTATACTATTAGGCAGTTACTAGGCGTTTCCTTAGCGTTCACGTAGTCTGATGTCTTCGGCAGTTCTTCTAACTATTAGTAACACTTCTATTATTATTGAACATATGATGCCTTGAAAATTATGCAGCAGCTTAGAACTATTTTAGATTTGATTGCATTTAATTTTGTGCCGTGAGCTTGACTTAATTATCAATGTAAATAGTGATATCCCTATTAGTAATCGATCTCTTTTTAGGATTGAACAGTATCCTATTTTCTGGTTTTGAAGAACCCAAAAACCTTATCAATTTTCTTACTCATTATTTTCCACTAGACCAATGCACTGAACGTTATTTCGACTTAAGTCTCTGGATTTACCTACAACGAATCGATAAATTTGTATTGCCTTGCACACTTCCGTTCAGAACGGTAATGTTTTCCTCAGAACGCATATTATTTTGACATTTTGCATCATTTAGAGTAGCATGAAATCTTTCTATAGTTCAATGGAGGGCTCAGATGATTAGGAAGTCTATAAGATTCGCAGATCGACGCCCGATTTTCAAAGTTAATTTGAATGGCGTTGTTCAAACCAGGCTATTCATGACGATTTGCTAGTTTTAATATAGGCGTCAAAAAGAGCGAGCATTTTCTGTAGTAATTTCTATCTGTAATTTAAGAATGTGACCCAAGACAAATGTATATTCGAGAAGTAAGATATTTTTTTATTTATCAAATGCTTAAGTTGGACACCTTACGGTTTGACTCCACTTCAGCGAACCCTATGTACGCGAAAGACTATGAGCTTCTTTTTGGAATTGTTTAAAAATGTTAAAAATGCCTAAAATCCTAGAAACAATTATGGGCACACTTTTGTGTGTTTTTGTTTTGATTTTGGCATAAGTTGAAACACACTTATGTTCATTATATTCAGACTTCCGAAGATTGTTGTATTAAAATAAAACAAATGGCAAGATAAAGCTCTTCAATCAAATAGCTATCCCAAAAATGATAAGAATTTGCATATTTTGTTGAAAGTTTTATTTTTAGTTTCAAATTCCTTCTATTACTGACCTCACAAAATATTGTACCAAACTTCCTACCACATCAATAAATCGAGCGGGATGAACACAACTGTCACTTGATCTGTTCGTTTTTTTGCTATTAACCTTCGCTTTTATCTATTTCACCACCTCACCAGCATTTAAATGCCCATTGGTGTATTTTTGTTGTTGACAAAAATCAAGGGAAATTGTTGAAAATTTACGATACTTCACTTAATTTTTTTTTTGTTACCACGACCAATTCAACACGGTGGACGGACATTTTTTTTCGCTCTTCCCCCCTTAACAACAGCAAGTACATTTCTTTCCGTGAAGATTTTCACAGATTTTCTGTTTTAGTTCGTTGAAACCGCCATTTTTAGTTGAACTGGAATTTCGTTCCGTAATCGCAAGCGAAAATGTTGCAGAAAATAAATTGTTAATTTTTAGAAAATCATCACAATCACCGTATTAGATGTTGGCCAATGTACAAATTGTTGTCTCGTCGTGAGACGAAGAACTTTTAACAAAAAAATAAAAAAATACCAAACTAAAACAAGAAATTTCTTTTTACATCGCGCAGCCATTGTACATAAAATAAGAAAATAAATTCTCCACTCCACCAACCATCACCATGATCGTTTGAAATGCAATCAAGTTTAATATTTTATAAATCTATATCTAAACAATGAAGTGAATAAAAGAATGTGTTAAGTAAAAAATTTTTTAAATAAATTATATTTTTCTACTGTTCACCGAGCTCAACTCAAGCGTCAGCCATCAACCGCAGGAAGAAACCACAAAAATAGAATACAATCAGGAAAGAAATGTAAGAATTTTAATTTTATTTCGATAAATAACATTAATTGAGCGATATAACTGGGGTTCTACGGCAATTTGGGACAACTATTGTTTTTTGGTAAATCTCTCCATTGGCCCTAACTTTTTTTTTTCATGGGAACTGTCTGTTATTTTGATAATTTTTTCTGTTAAATTGTTTTTTATTTGTTATTCATTTCCTTCTTATAATGGGTAATTATACACATTTTTTTCGAGATAAGAGACAATTTTTTTTTATTTTTTTTTTGTTTGCTTCTCTGGCCATGTAGAGAACTATCTCGTCAACATCGTCGCACACATACGAGTGGTAGGAGGTGGAGGGAGGCAAAGGCATTATAAATAAATAAATAAATAAATAAAAAGCATTCAAATACACAATATAAAATGAGCGAACATTATATCATTGTTAAACAATTCTAGAAAAAGATTCCTTCACATTCAACGACTAGATCATGCAAATAAATTGTAGTGATACATATTATTTCCTGTATTCTCCCCTCGTAGGTTTAGGTCTCTCGCTATGTGTAGAAGAAACTAACAAAAAAAGACCAAAATTGTACCTTTGATTACATAGGCTATATATTGGGCAATTGGTGAACAAAGTCTTCTAAAATGGTGGCCAAAAAAGTACCAAAATGGCTTGGAGTTCCTGTAGAATAGGCGCTTTTACTTATGCAACCCCAAACGCTTTAACCCCCCAAGAAAGGCCTTCACAAGTTCATACTGAATACACACAGAGATTCTAGCCATCTAAAGCAAAATGGTATATGTATATAGGAAGACATGTACATACATATATTGTAGTTGTTCAAACGAGATGAGAATTTATGTTGTTTTTGTTGATAGAAATGTTGTCAGTGAATATCTTTGAGAGAAATTGTTTCTAGCGTGTACAATGCTTTGATGTCATGAGCGAAGTTCACTGAAAACAATTTAAAAATATAGATTTATGATCTTTCAAATTTTTTCTAGGTATAAATAATTGACTGTGCGACGACTAAGGGAAGACGTGCTAAATTTTAGACAGCTTTTTTCACTGTTCCTTTATTGATGGGAAAGGTGCTGAACCTAACTATCCTGTAGACTCCAAGTTCTACCAATTTAAATTATTTTTAGCTTCATTAGCTACCGGGTGACGACGATAGTTACTCTTGTCTTACGAGTGGTCGAGTATGTACATAAATACATACATACATACATATGTAGAAATGATCTTTTCCAAGCGCTTGTCCATTGCGTGTTAACTATTATGGTTATCCGCTGGAGTTGTAATGTAAACAGTTAAACATACATATGTAGGTACATATATCTTCAAGCAGAAGTTAGCATAAAAATATACCAAAAATGGTAGTTTGATTAGGTAGACATGAAACTACCTGCTGGCGGTAATGCACCGTTCTTTCGTTCTCATTTTGCTATGTTATTTTTTATGTTATTGTGAAGTTCAAATATTGCGAATAAACCTTTACACATGTGCGCCCCACGGTTCTGCTGAAAAACTCTTGCTATTTTGCTGAAATTTCGATGACATCGTTGCATAATTGTGTCTTAATAAAGGTAAAACACTGGACATTCAGCACAACGAAAGATATAATGCTCAGCCAATTCGTTATATCGAAATATTCGTTATATCAAAACCACTTTTTTCGACCTTAAAAAATTAAAGCATAATATTTACTGATCATTTAAAAATTTTTAATATACAATTTCTTAAAACTGCACAAATTGAATCAATTTTGAGAAGAAAGGAAAAAAAGAACGATTCTCACGTTTTGTCTTATTTCTTTTCCTTGAAATAAAGAGCATACTACTCTATATAACGGAGTAGTAAAATTTTTCATTATTTGTTATTTAGAGATATCAATGGGGTTTAAATGGGGATTCGTTATACTGGACGTCGTTATATCGGCATTCGTTATATTACTGGACATCCAGTGTATATACTTTGGATCTCCGTCTTCGTATTTCTTGGATTATAGGAAATGGAAATTTTTGTCGCATAAACTCATGTGTTTCGCGCGTAGTGTATCAGGTGTGCTACTCTGCACGAGCCACATGTTTTCAAGTTAAAAATCAATCACTCCTTTACTAAATAAAAAAAAAATGCATACAAATCTAACCCAAAATTAATTAGAAACTATCGTTCTATAACGCAAATCACTCGCTATTACTACTATTGGAGCCGCATTTTGAAAGCCCACTTCACCAGCAACAAAAATATTAACGCTTTAGAACTGTTGTAATAAAACTTTTTTTTTTTTAAGTTTTTCAATGAGTTAAAAATAATGGCGTGTTGTCCTATGGTATTTTTCCATATTTCCATATTTATTTATCGCACCATTGGCAGATGACATTATAATATTATTAATAGAACACAAAAAAGGAGCGATATTTAAATTCTGCGCTCTCTGTCGGTCTATAACGCTGGCTTTCTTCTTTTTTAAAGTTGCTTTGCAGCTAGGCTCGTTAACTTTATATTACCATGTAATTTTAATTACCTGTTAATAAATAATAAATAAAAAAAAAAAAAAATAAAGTTGCTTTCTCTGGATACATGGGAAAGAGGTAGCTGCAACTGAGAGAGTAATAACATCACTGTTGAATAAAGCCCATGTTCTTAACTTAGAGACATTCGAATGGCACGCACGGACTACTTAACCCTGCTCCTTAAATTTAATATTAAAGAAAGTTCATGCATTCATACCCCACAGAATTTGGCTGAGAATTCGATCATTAATAATTCTGCATTGGAATTGATGGGTTTAACACAAGGGCAGGAATGTTTTCGGTATATCTTGGAATAAGCCAATCTTTTAGACTCCAACGCGAACATCGACAGTCAACCTAAGAGTACTCGAACCACCAATATTAAGATCAAAATCGGTAAAGCAATGCCACGGATCCCTGACGGAACCAATCAGATTGTTGACGAAACTTTTTAGATGGAATTGAATGTTTTTATTTTAAATTGATCATGATTTAAAACAACAAAATTGTTACTATACGACCCGACAATTTTCTTTTTAATAAAATCTCTGGAATTGGTATTATATTTTCTTTTTCTCCTGTCGAGTTTTCTCTTTATTCATATCTTTTTTATTTGTTTGGGTGCTTCAGTTATTTAAAAGCACTTGGCAATGTAAACATAATATTTCCATTTGCTACAGGTCACAAGGTATTTTCTGTACGAATTTTTCAAATTTCGGGGATTTGTTTAATTTATGTGATTTGTCGACAATTTCTTTTGTAGTCTACAATATATTAGTCCAGCTCGTAAGACTTCGAAGACATACAACAAAATTGTTCTACCGTAAATAAATTTTTAATTAAACGATTTTTCGGCAGATATTTTCCATTTCTTTTTATTATTTGACTGCGTGGCCAAGCTTCAGATAATAAAATGCTTTCATCGGCAAACTGTATCTAAAACTGTTATTATAAGTTTAGCGAACACGATGGCGGACCTTGTTGCACCGCAAAAATAGACGTTTTTGTCAAATGAATTTATTTCGACGATAACATCATTAAAAACAAAACAGTGTAAACAATCGTTTCGCGCCTGTATCGTGTACAGCTAGACTCTGGGTATTAACTATTCTTTGTTGCAGCGTTTGTTAACAGGCACGAGTACCAATACAAGGGTATTAGATTTATTATTTATTTGTGTGAGGAAAGGGGGTTTTAAAGATACAAATAGAATTACGAGAAATTGTTTTAACGTATTAGATATTTACCTATCCTATTTTTCGTTAGTCAATTAATTCAACAAGTCATGACAAGAAAATTATTTTAGTACTGAAGATTGTTTTTTAAATACTTGTAAAAGTTGTGACAGGGATAACTGGCAAATTGAGCGGTCATTCTACTTATCTTCACTATTATTTGACAAACACTTGTGAAAAGGCTCATGCTTGATCAACATTATCGAATTATCCAACTTTCCTTTGAAAATCAGACTGTCAACCGAAAAAATCCATAAGACTATAATTTGTGTCGTTCTTCCGCTGATTGGGCTCTAGAGTAATTGCCAGCTGACCCGTTTTTTTTTTACCGCAATATTGTGTTCAGCAATATATACAGTGTACTCCCTCATAAGCGGACACCAACGGTTCCGAAAAATGTGTCCGCTTATGAGAGGTGTCCGGTTATGAGAAAACAAACAAAACGACATTTAAAAGAAAAGTTCTATGAGGGGTGTCCGTAATGAGAGAGTACACTGTAGAAAAATTTATATCATACGCATAAATCTAGCTTACTTAGTCAAAAGAATCTTTAAAAATCTTACACTTCTAAGCAGTATTAACTGAAGAGGGCGTATTGAAAAGCTTGAGTCCCTTCCAGAAAACAAACTAGGAACTTTAAGAATTATTTTTATATCTTAACGTTACCTCCTTTAAGCTCAATACACTTTTTTCATCTGGTTTTTAAAGCTATTGCATCAGTTTTAATTTTTTTTAAATACCGACTTTTCGTTCATTGAACATCTGTCTTTCCGAAAGTTATTTTAGGTTGAGTAATGAATGAAAGTTAGACTGACCTAGATCAGGCGAGTATGGAGAGTATGGAGAGACACACGAGGGTGTGTCAATAAGTCCCTGGAAATTGAAAAATTCGGCAAAAAACGTTTTATTTTTCAACATAATCTCCTTTTAGCTCGATACACTTCAACTTCAACGTTTCTCCAATTTGTTGATGCCCTCCGAATAATACAATTATTCGAGGCTCTCAAAATAGACGTTTGTTTCGTCGATGACCTCTTCATTCGATTCAAATTTCTTACCGCCATTTGCGACTGCGGACTTGTGCGCCGGTGCATTGGTGGTTTTACAAAAATTCTCGAAGGCATCTGTTTTAAATGGCTGTCACAACAAAACTATTTGACAGATTTGTTTAAAAATTTGGGTGCATTCTTTCAAAAGATGATTCTTGACAAGCAAAATTTTGGATTTGAGGTGACAACGCCATCTGGTTTAATTTTCAAGGACTTATTGGCCCACCCTCGTGCATCCACAGTTATGGATTTCAGCCATGGTTTATCGCGACGTACTCAGGGTGCATTGAAAACAAATGTAACAAGATTCCTAAATGTTTTTTGCTTAATTCATTTCATAGTCGATGTAAAATAAATTTAAAGAGGGTAATCAACCATCAATTGAGAGCAGTTTTAAAACCCATCTAGCAGAAAATTTGGAGAATCTATGTAAGTTAGTTTTAAATGATGTTTTGGACTCGTTTGTATGTTTTCGATGTTTTCTTATGTAATTGAAGTCGTGATGGTCTTCCACAGCTTGGGTTGTCTTCAGTGCTCTCTCGTCTAAGTTAGAATTCACTTTATCACTTCTTAATATATGTTCATACATATGTACAGGATAAGTAGCCTCTGCACTTGAGATTAAATGCAGTTTTAGAAGTGGAGCATGATTGAAAGAAATGAGAAGTTTTAAATTAGACTTCTAAGTAAAGATTGATTCCAAAAACCAGCTCTCTTGAGGACGGTCTGAAAATCATAATTGTAGTTTTTTTTTTATAATTAGCGCGCACCAAAGGAGGTATGAATACCATTATGCTGACACGGGCGTTAGACGTACGAGTAATTGTTTTTTTTTTTTTTTATTATTTTTGGCTCCAAACTTTGCAATGATATTTCAAGTGGTTTATTTGTAGCTAAAGAGGACGAGAATTGCATATGCATTTAAGTCAATTGCTTAAGGAACAATTTTAACATTTAAATTACCAGTCCTAACACAGCGGAATAAACATGTCCCCACAGCCTTACCTTACAGGGAAAACAGCTTTGGATTTAAAACACAGCGCTGTGTTAAACCCGTGCTATACTAAACAAACTACTTCGATGTGAAACCGAAGCTGATTGAACTCAGCTACATATTGGAGAAAACGCTGTTGACTTACGATAGACTTATGCTTAAAATCGAGGTTTACATACGAATATGTATGTACTTATGTATATCCAAAAAATGTATGGGAATAGGTAGATATGTAGTTTTTAATAGTTAACGATTGAAGCAGCACGGATTGTAAAGGATGTGGTGGTGTGCTTTTTTAGGTATAGATAGCCAATGGTTTTTTATTAAGTAAAATTTTACACGTACAGCAAATGCTAAAATTCTTGTTTTTATTTCGGACCTAGAGCTACTTTGAATTCATGTTCGGATGCTTACTGCACATATTGGACATGTAGTTCATAAACCGTTTTAATCGATAGAAATTATTTTTTGTTGCTACAAATTGATGTTTTGGTTTTGTGAATTGGATGTGCAAACCGAGTTACAAATTCGTCTGATAAGGAAAGGATTTTTTGTGCAGATGATTATAAAATTCTCAAAGTTTTAGCTTTGAACAAAAAATAACTAAAATGCGAAGAGTTTTTTTGACCTTGTCTCTTTAACGATACAATGACTGACGTACATACATATGTTTAGAAAGTAAATTTGGTATAATCATTCAATTCTATACAAAAAAAAAAAATAAAAAATTCAATTCTATACAGGGAACTTTTATTCCGGGAATGAGCTACTACATACTTTTTATATTTATTGGTAAATTAGGCCACGATAGAAGAAAATGAAGCTTTTCCTTTTTTGAACGAATACAAATATGCTCCTAAAAATTTAAAACTCTATGCCACATAAGTTGATTTTAAAAACCCCGTAAAAACATTGTAGAACCTGTGTAATTCCGACGGATCTCTAATTTTTGTCTGCATAGACAACAAGGGTAAGGGCCAAAAATTCACATCCGATTAACGTTAATTGTCTTATTTTTTCACATTGGCCTTTATGTGGTCTAATGGGTTCCATATAGTGATAGAATAGATAAATGTAGTCTAATTTCGACGTAGGTGATTTTTTTTATTGTAATTTCGTGAACAGCGCTGAAAATTATTTGTTTGCTTTTGAAGTTCGATCAGAAAGTATAAATTTCGTAATAATAAGTTTAATCGTTTTATTTTTGCTACCTCTTTAATCTGAGTATACTGGTGATAATTTTTGAAATCTGTTAAATTCTTGTTTCAAAATTACCCCCAGTTTTTCTCATTTGTGTTTTGTTTTTTTTTTTTTGTCACATACGTAGATGGATATATCCCTTCAATGAGGGGGATTCAATTTCACAACCTGCATTGCATGTCCAATTGAAAGCCTGATCAGAATTTTAAGTTGAATCTGGGGTTGTATTGCAGTTAGATGTCCAATTCCTCGAATGTTTGTTAGATATTCCCAAGAGGTGGACCGTTATGTTTCTTTTTTTGTTTTGAAAGTCGATCCTTTAAAACAGTGGTCCAACGCACTAACCACTACGCCACAGCGCCCATTTGGAATAACTATTAAACCAAATACATTTGCAGAGGCACAACCTTAGATGGTGTTATTTTCGTATTACTGTGGCTTTGAAGGTTCCGTGTGTACACGGATGACGTGGTTATTTTAGTTTAAGTAAGGCATGTTTCCCTGTGTGATCACAGGGACAAGATTAACATAGCCCATACGCAGCGTTGGCCAGTGCAGCCAAAATATGCATTTCGTTAAACACAAATTTTGGTAGCTGCAAGAAGGAGAACAAGAAGAAAACTCCTTCACTTCCTCTGCAGATGTCCGGCACTAGCTAGAACTATATACCGCTCACTGGGCAAATCCTTCTTCGACAATCTCTCAGAAATGTCAAGGAAAAGAACCGTAAATCTAATCAGATTTATAAATGCCACAAGGTGGATATATTGACTTCGATTTCCAGTTAAAAAAAAATTCATCGATAATCAGGATATATGTACATAGTTATCAAATTAGGACATCAGCGCTCATCGGGTTCTCGGCAAGTCGAACGGAACCATCAATTCTACCTACCTATGTAGCTCCTACTGGACTACTACGGTTCTCGGATTTAAACGACCTTTTTTACATTTTATTTAGAGAAAAAGAAGACGATTGATGTTATTTATGTATGTATGTACATATATACATATGTACATATATACATACATATATGTATATGTATGTACATACATACCTATATAACAAAGGTAGACTAATAGTATACACTCCACTCCAACTCTTCAAAGTGATAATACCAAGATAAAATACATATGTGTTAAGTTATGTGGGGTTCACATCAACTTTTTTTTATTTTCTTTGTCTTTCTTTCTAAGATATGGATAAAAGCGATAAGAATTACTATTTTTGATAAAAGTAATAAACGTGCTCAACCTTGTTTTGGATTCACATAACCATTTGCATATCTTAAAGCAGATTTTATTTTTATCATGGAATGTAATCTAATTCATCGAAAAAAATATGTTCACTTAACCTTGTTGCCGAGCTCACCTAAGTTTTATGCTATTTACATAGATGACTAAGAGAGTAATTGCTTCGACAATTCGTCAATCATCAAACGCAACATGTTCCTCATAAATTGAAAAATTGTCCAATGTCTAGGCGCGAGCCGACAGAAAGTACCGTGACAATAATTAGTTGCTTATAATTGTAAATAGTATAATATTCTTTCCCAAGATCCCAAAGAAAATATTTATAGGTTGCACATGTCCATCATGTACATATATGAGTATACATAAGTATATACATACATACACATATATGTACATACATATATGTTTATCACGGTTCTCGTTTTTTATTTCCAAAGGTTAGATGAGCGATAAATAAATGTTGGTGCTAAGAGACATTACTAAGTGTTTTCCAGAATCTGGCTTAACTTGAAAATTACATTCATTTGCAGGGCTGTTATGCAGTCTGAAACAAGCTTGATTAGTGTGGCACAAAAAAAAAAAAGAAAAAGGACCGAAATAAGTAAGCGATTGTCAAAGAAAGGTTTTCTTCAAAGATGATTTTACTTTATTTCATACTTCAAACCTCCTACAATGTGAAATGTTCCTTGACGTCTACGGTGGAAACTATCGGCTAATTTGTTGACTTAGTCTGGAGTTAATGAATTTCGTATTTTTTTAACTCAAGTATGAGTTCAACCGGCGTTATTTTTTTCCTGACTATGCTAATCTTTATCAGGTATGGGCACATTTTCTCTTGGATTGACATCCGGTGACTGTGATGGTCCATCTGTGGTAATGATGTCATTTTGTTTTTTGCGTTGAGTACAAAGCCTTCTACGATGCTTTAGATCATTATTCTCTTGGAGCTCCCAACTGCGATTGATTGTTCCTTAAAGTTTTTCTAAAGACTTTAAAGATTTACATACATATGTACAATTCGTGCTGCATTTTTAATTTTTATGGGTACAACCGTAAGCGTATACCTTTGCATGATGTGTAACAGTGCTTCTAAACAGTCAGAAAAAAGATTCGTCTGTGCTTTTGACCAAGAAAAGGCTTCCTTACCTCTTAAAAGAGATACAACTTTCTCCAAGTCGCTACCTATTCGGGATACGTTGATACTTCTTGCCGAGAGGCTTGCTCAGCTTCAGTGTGGGATTCTGCTCGAATGTTTGAAGATCATCTTGCTTTGCCGTTTGGTGGTTGTCTGTATTGATCCTCTACCTGGCCCATCATCGACGTTTCCGGTCTCTTTGCAGTGACTAGATAAGCTTTTAATGGAGTTGTTAGTTCTCAGATACTGTTCTTGTTTTGCTGTACTCTATTTCGTTACCTTGGGATGGTGTGTTAGAAAGAGAGCTTCGAATCGTTTCTTGTGTTTTGCACTCATCGATATTATTGCTTTCGCAACCGACGGCGGAAAGGAAACTCTCAGTATTCGAAATAAACCCTTTTCATATACATACACGGTATCGTCCTTTAATGTGCAGATACAGTAGTAATATTATACATTTTTATTGTTTAATATACTGTATTTATACTTTTTGTCTCGATCGTCGACTTGACGAAAATCTTAGTTTTCTTGCTACTTACCTCGAAAGAATAGTCAGTTTTATTTAGAGGTGATTGAACTTGCTTCAACTTTTAAAAATATATTCATACTCAAGGTCCTCAAAATACTCATTTACGGCTACTTCAACACCTTCATTCGTCGAAAATATTTGTCCTTCTAAATATTTCTTTTAGGTTAGGCAATACGATAATCCGACGGAGCCAAATCAGGTGGGTGCGGCAATAATTCGAACTTGGTATTGATAGTGTTTGCCATCGACTGAATCGACGTGTGAAGCTGGTGTGATAAGCTGGTCAAACAACAATCTCTTTGAAACTTACTGTGATGATACATGGAATCCTAAACAAAAAAAAAATTAAAACTGATGTCGTCACCTTATTTTTCCGTCTACTGTTTGAACTCTGTAGTATGGTGGTGAACCCATGTTTCGCGTATGGTCACAAATCAGTCTAGAAAGCCTTTTGAGTCAGTCTTAAAGAGCTCTAAGAGTGTTTCTACTCACCTCACTGACACTCCAATTGGTTCAAGATTATGTATTACGCACCTTCATAAGGGATGACCACAATCTTGACTATTACCCTTGTACGTTTGCCAGATATTGGCTATATGTAGGCGGGCCCGTAAAACTATTGAGTCACATCAATTCTAAAATTTTTTTTTAACTGAACTTTAGGCCGTAGGGTATTATTTCCAAATTATCATGGATTTGCTTCGGAGTTAACCCATTCTTAACGAGGTACTTAATCACGGCTGTGTGTGATTAATTTACGTACGAAATCTAAACACCTGACATTATACAAATGAAAATTCGTACTGTGAGAATTAAGAAATTCACCTTTGAAATAAAGTAAGAAATAAGAATTCGCATAACTTCTATATGGGGCTACGAATTTGTTTAATCGATCGAATCATAACTTACTCAGAAAACAATACTACATATCAAGTTTTTTTTGAGAAATAAATGTAAAATGAATTTCAACATTTTAAAATACGTTACACGGTTGATTTGAGAGTTTAGATATATAACTTGAGTTTAACCAGAGTACGTTTGTGTCTATCTATGTTGGTACTTCCAAACAATTTGGGTTTAAATTTTATATAATTTTCCTTTTAAAAGCTGTAATCGTAAACGTCATAACTTAATGCAAAGAAGTGGTTATTCGTTAATAAAGACGTTCACCCTGTATAAAATGGTCGTGTGACCTCTTGAACCCAGCCTCGGTATTGCAAGAAATCTTTGTAGAATAATAATACCAAAGAAAAACCAAGAAAAAAACTTGCTATTAAGCATAAATAAATAAATAAATTACCACAAGAAACTTGTTTGGTTTTGCTAAAATTTTTCAGGAAAGTGGCCATTGGTGTGAAGGTTGCCTAGATCCAAATAATTTTTTTTCTTTTTATGCCATGGATATCCATAGCAAAATGCCTAAAGAGTTGCTTTAAGTTCTTACTTCTAAAGAAAAAAATCTAGTAAATGGTCTTATGACCTGCTTCGACACTGTTGAAGTGATTAAATCTCGTATACTTTAATTCTGTACCTACATAGTAAGTAGAATTCAATAATAAAATGGGTTGAGCACATACAAATGTATGCATGGCTGATAGAAGTATGTCATTAAATCTTAGAATGACTGCTGAAATTTGCCCATGATTTCCTTTGTTTTCATACGCAGAAAGACTCTATATCTATACGATCTACTTGAACTATCAAGATGTTTAAAAATAAATTTCATATTCACTTGCAACTACAAAGGACAAGTATAAATTTCGTAAAAAAGTTCGATCAATCTTTAGGTACTTCTATACTCATACTTACCGCACGGGATGAGCTTGAGCCTTCTTCACTGTGTTCCCCCACAGAGTTTTTCTGTGTGGTTTGACGTCACAGCTTGGGATACCATATATCCGGGTGTTTTTTTTTTTTATCAAGATCTTTACTCATCCTAGCGACGTGGTTAGACGATCTTAGGAGTTGCGCTATTAAAAACCGAATTTTGTCTTCCCTTTTAATTAGATGATTATATTCACTGTTGATTAGATGATTAAATTCGTTCGACCATCGTTTTGGACCATAAATTTGCAAAAATAGTGCATTTTCATTAGCCAGTGCTAGAGTCCTTTCCTTACAGGGGTAGGTTACTTCTGGGCGTATAATAGTTTCATATTAACATAAATTAACTTTATTGGGTTTGTGAGTTGTTTGATCTGCAAACGTTTTTTTCTGTTAGGAAAATAGTAGGTATATGTTTTCGGCTTGGATTCTGTTTTTAATACAGAAGTATGTATATACATGCTATTATTATTCTTCTATTATCATCCTTGATACACTAAATTATAGACTCTTTCGAATATCTATGTATATCCCTATTTTAGCTTTTTTATCTTTAGACCTACTGCCGCTGTTACCTTTTTAAGCATTTTACAAAAGCTTCCGTCATGACTCTGAAGTTTCATACTTCTATTGCGATACGATTTCGCAAAAATGTTCACGTCTCTGCCTAACTTTGCTATTGGATCCCCCTGTCTCATCCAGTTTTTATTTTCAATTTTTTTATTTTTGGTGCTGAATTAGAATCTTGGCTATTTTTGATATACTCGTTCATATTATTGTTTAACCATGGCGCTTAGTATACTGCCATCTATTTTCCAATTACTAATTTCGCACATGTAGCTTTCGATGTGTATATATGTATGTGTATATATTAAAAAAAGGCAATGAAAGCAAAGACAAATATTATTTTAACTTCCAATTACAAAGGGCAAATTATTAGTTTCTTGGAAATGTGCAGTCATGAACTTTAGACTAAACTTTGTGTACTTCTACAATAGGAACTCCAAAAGTGTATAGCAATTCAGTTTACTTATATGTTCCGCTGAATTCAGTCTAAATTAGTGAACAGATTTTCTTTAAACTTAATATCTAGACTGTGTATGATTATACATAATTCGAAATCGGAATTCACTGACCGTTATTGAAAAAAGAAATTAATTTGCCAAAAATACGTGTTGCCGTACCTTGTTTATTGATCGCTTTCTGAAAATTACGTACGTATTTACTTCCGTGGATTGGGTCCACTTTGTTTTTAATATGCAAACATACATTCCAGTTTTGTAAAAGGGTAAAAATATGTTTTAAACTATTTAAGTTTGTATGTACTTAAAAAAATAATGAAGTGTGTTGATTGTTTTTGACATTTAGTACAAAGATATAGAGTTTGGAGGTTAGTCGTAAACACACTGTTATTATTGCCATATGCGAATACTAAAGTGATATCAAAATATGAAAGTCGTCCGACTGTTTGTTGACAAGTTCCGCGTCGAATTGAAGGTTTCGTTCGGACAGCAAGAAAAGCCGGAACTTGTTCAACAAGTGCAAAGTCGTATTTTCCAAAACCCTCAAATGTCGATGAGGTTAATTACAAGGAACAGTCAAGTGCCGGATCAATTGATTCGTGGTGTAGTTCCGAAGAAGTTGAGGCATCCGAAAGATCCAGGCCTGCCTTGTGTGATGCCCAGCAAGTGCATGGCAGTGTTATGTTTCTTGGAGTAGTCAGAAGTGAAGGTTATATTATGCCTCCCTTTTTTTTCATCCCACTATGTCATCGAGTGAATACATCGAAGTGTTGGAGGCCCATCGACTTATTGAAATTAAGTCGATAAGTTGATTCCGAGAAATGAGCCTGCCACTTAGCCTTCTAGATCGTACTATTTGCAACCTTGCATATTTTCTGTTGGTTTACATTAAGTCAATTGACGCTTTGGATCCAAAGCATTACATTAGACTTTGTATCATGTAAAAGTAACAAAAATTGTATTATTAACATAGATTAGACCCTACCAACATCGGATGGCTATTCAATAGAAAATACGTGGGTTCTAAGGAAGATTATGAAGATTAAGAAAAAAAAAAATCGAAATTGAATGTCGATATTTAAGGTACATAAGAATTTGACCCACTATGCTGTTTTCTTAACTATGCCAATTTACTATTCCCCCTATTTGTCATCTTCGCTTGTAATGTATATTTATCTGTGTTCACTGGATAACACATTGGATATATTATAGAAGTTTGTTGGATGTTAATTATATTTAAGGTTAGGTTAAGATTTTGGTTCCACGAATGTCATTACTTACTTAGATGACGCTACAGTTCGATGTGAACCTGGGCCTCAACCAACAATGAATATCATTGCTTCTCATAAATTTCCCATTCAAATTCATTTTGAGGTATCAAGAATGATGAAACTAATATCTCGACGTGAGTAATACCGAAAATTTTTATTATTCCAGCACACTATTATTTGGTACATACATACATACATATATCAAATTAAAACTACTTATTTTCAGAGTCACCCTATACTTTAAATTGTTCGAATGTCGTTTATTACTGTACACTTACTAATCACATTCATTTCTTTTTCATTTTCAGAAAGTAACCGCAAAACTTTCGGTTCGACAATAAATTCCACAAGAGGAATTACAATTTAAAAGTATTTAATTTTAATTATAATTCATAAAAAAAATAGAAGATAAATATAATAAAATAATAGGAAAAAATGGTTTCAACACGCCAAATGAGTACAAGCCTATCGAGTAGCACTGGTGCTGGCAGTGGTGGTGAAGTGGAATCCATGCATAGGTTCTCTGTAATAACTAGGCAAGCTGCTTCTAGTAGTAATGTTTTGATAACAACTACAAGCGGAAGCGGAATTGCCTCTACATCACGAACCCCCACTGGTGGATACACACATTCTCATCACTTCCAACAACAGAATCAACCACAATCAGCGGCGACAAATCTAATGGCAGCTGCTGGAAGATCATCAAATGCTCCACCATCACAAAACATCTTTCTCTTAGACTTGCCAATGGAGATTTTGGATAAAATTTTCTCATATGTTAGCTACAAGAAGGTCGGCCAAATGCGAGTGGTAAGTGTTTTTCTCTTCCTCATTTAATGAACATTCTTGAATATCGTCTGGATTAATAATTATTATTGACCGAGTAATTGAAAGACATCTGCTCGGAGCACTATACACTTCAGTTGACAACCGGTATCCGTCGATTTTTGTGTTATATGCCGCCACTTACTCCATGATGTCCTTCAGAGTACATTTTTCAGTAATTCCAACCCTTTCGGACGTCTCTGTCAACCCCTTGTGATGTTCCTCACTGGCAGACAGCAAGGTTTTTGCATTCACCACCGTATTTTAATCCTAAATATTAATTATTGCTTTTAGTATCATGTACTCGTAGCAGTGGTGGTGGTTATGTATGCTGGCCTGCGTAATGCACAATTTCTGTGCAATGCTGCTGCATATTCATTCGAGCGTAGCCTTTTATTAGGAATTGCATTGTATGTTACATTGCATGCATGAAAGGCCCTTGTCGATGGTACATGCGTCTTTTTGGGATTTCCTTTTTTTTTGCTTTTTGCATGTCTGGTTCCTTTTAGACAGTGTTCTTTTTTTTTAGATTTTTGGTAATGAAATATGATGGTGGGTATAGTCCGGAGCAAATGTGGTGACATGTTCCATCCATGGCAGCCCTTTTTTCAGGTTTTCTATTGTTGTTGTCATGTATGTATGTATGTATGTGAAATTTCGTGTTGTTCGTGAATGGACAATCAGTCGATTAAGGGAGATGTAATTTTTTGGGGTAATTGTTGAGTTTATAAGAGAATGTGTGTGCGCGCGTTAGGTAAATTTATTTTGTTGCGGCTCCTGTTGCGAACGAAGCGACGACTGACGGAGCTCCCGTATCAAATTACTAATTTTAAACAAAAAACAAAAGTTGTCGAATGGAATGCGGTTGGATTGGATTGTTTACTCGCATAGTTTTGTGTTGTAAAGCAAGGACTTTCTTTTTATGATTAAAGAGATAATTTTGTGGTTTTATCAGTGTGGGAAGCCAACGACATTGAAAGGAAGACATATGTATGTACATAAATACTGAATACATTTTTGGAAGGCAAATGATTTGAATGAAAAATATTTCAAGCAATAGAGATTTGCATTAGAAGTGCATTTAGAAATTACATTTACAAAAGGCATGATTGGCGAAATTTTTCGTCATCTAATCTGAGTCTTGGCCTTGTGTTAGATAAGGTTTGGTTATTGATGTGATAAGTCAGGTATTTACAGTCTTGTTCAATAAAAAGAAAAGAGCTTATTCAAAACTGATACCTACACTGGCAAATTTCGACTTATTTGAGGACGCTTTAGCTCACGTTGAGTTGTAATTTGATTCCCGAATATCTTCAGCTCGAAGCCCACACATTTTCAATTGAACTATTGTCATCCGTTCACTGAGATGCCAAGTTCATGGTAATAAAGCCATTTTGTTTTTTCCACTAAATACATCTACTGCGATGCATCATTATCTTCTTGAGGATGCCAATTACGATTGTTTGTTCCGTAAAGTTTTACTGCAGATTTCAATACACTAGTTTTGTACAATTTCAACATTCGTCACGTGTTTATAATTTCCGTAAAGCAGACCAAAGGTCCAAATCATTGTGCCGAAAATCACCAATAAACGAGAACCTTTGCAGGAGGTTTAACAGTGCGTCTAAAAAATTGCTCACCCTTTTCTAATCAAACACGTTTGATTGAACTAAATATTCAGAGAGAAGACTCGTTTGTGAAGATAATTTTTCTGGAATCACGATTGACATTCTTCAACCTACGGTAGTCGTCCTTGTGTGTTTTTCAATTAGGAGAAACTTCTTTACAGTACTCTTAACCTTCCGATGGCAAGGATTTTTTTTTCTACATGAGTAGCAGAAGTAGTAGTAGTAGTGGTTGGAAGGTTAAAGGAGATACAACTTTCTCCTAGTCGCTGGTTCTTCGTATTTAGGGATACGTAGATACCTCTTGCCGATGACTTTCTTGTTTCTGGTTTGTCTCAGCTTCAGTGTAAGATTCTGATTGAACATTTCGACGTTTATTCGCTGTCGATTTTGCTCCTCTCCCTGATTCATCATCGACGCTTTCAATTTCTTCGCACTAGCTAGGCCATCTCGTAATGAAGTTGTTTGTTATTCCCGAGTTATTCCTACCTTTATTGTACTGCATTTCGATCACTTAGGGTGGTACCTTATAAAGATAGCCTCGAATCGTTTCTTGTATTTCGCTACCCATCGGTATTATGACCTGCTTAACTGACGAAGTGAACGAAACTAAAATAAAGATAACCTTTCAGGATTCTTTTGCCTGCGGACGTAATCGAAATTTTGTTGAACAAAGTGATTCTTTTTCGTTGCATTTACATATGTACATACATATGTACGTGTCGTATCGAACCACCCAATAATATAGCGATCCACCAAAATATAAACATTTCGTAGATATATCGTTCTTGCAACATAAAAACTGCTTAAACGAACTTATGTTAGCCAAATCGAAGAAATGTTGCAAGATTTTTAAATTGTGACTGTTCGTCGGTCCGTGCGAGTCTTTGATGATCTATTGGTCCATTATGATATGTAAAAAAAAGAAACGTCTTAATTTTTTCTTTTATATTTGTAATATCCAAATTATAAAAACGTAGACAATTTCAAAACCGCCTACCATATTCTTGCTCTGTGATTTTAATGATTGAATCGTCCTCCATATGCCGTCAATGTAGATAAGAGGAAAATTGTTAGCATAATTTATCTCTCACAGACCTAAGAGTGTTGTCATCTTACCTTAGTGTAGTCCACCCTTCTCCACCGTATAGCAGGTATGCTAAAACAAGACATGGTAGTCAAACTTTATCGTCTTTTTTTTTTACGTTTGAGGCTTTCGAATTATATAACGCGTACAAGTATGTACATATGTATGTATATCTAATGGATAACTTCGTCGCACAGACCGAGGATTGGTAACTTTTTCAGTAATTCAATAATGAAATTATTTTTCTTTCGGCCTCTTTTCAGTACTTCATGAGCAGTCATAACAATTTTTAGCGGGTTGTCCGGAAGTGTTCTAAGCACTTGGCAGTACCAACTAAGTCGGTCAGCTTCGAGTTTTCTAGCTTACTCTGACCGACATCATTCATTTCATCTCTCCCGCATTCATTTTGCTTTTGTATGTTTCGTCCAAAATTGAGACCCGTACATTAAAGTCAGGCGCACGATTGTTGTGCACAATTTACTTTAAATTTATTGGCATTTTTCGATCAGAAAATACCGCCGAAACTATCCATTTCATCCAGCCTATACTTTACACGATGTGCGATGTCGTCTTCGGTTTATTAAACTTGTAAACTAAACTGTCATCATTCCGGATTGAAATGAGTACTGCCTGCCAAGAACTTGATTCATTCATATTTTTTCAACCTCTTATTTCTAATACACTCTTTCTGAGTATCCATCTCAGCACTTGATTTACGCCAGTAGTTGTTTGTTGTTTGTTGAGGTCCAGGTTCACCCCGAACTTTAGCGTCACCTAATTAAGTAACGACAGTAGTCCTTTTTTGCAGCGTTATGCTAGTACTTAAATTTTTCAAATATACATACATATAACTGACAGTAAAATAGGCACATCCGTTGCGGCACGTCTCATGATTTACTGGGAGTATTTACACATGTTGCTGTCGTTGAAGTATATGAATAGTTGAATTCTCTAGCTGGGCATTACAAGTTTGTTAAAGCAATTTTTATAGGTGGTGTCAAGCAGCTCGTAGAAGCCAATCTTTAACCTCGATTGCTGCCGACATCAACATTACAATCTGTCCAACAGAATGGATTACTGATATGTCAACCACGGCAGCTATTTAAATGAAATTATGTTCCATAAATTATCTGAAAGTGCATTCTCTTCAATAAAGCAATAATCCATAACGGTGCGTGTATTCATAATAATAATGACTTGCACGTACATATATATTTAAATGTGAATCCATTACATCATCAAAGATGCGACCAAATCCACTCTTTAAACAAAGATCTGTAGACAGTGGGTGAGTTCATAATTGTAAAAAAAATTGTTTTAAATTTACCGCAGCAAATTCTGAAAACATTATTGAACGCAAAATGTCGCAGCAATCCTCACAGCCATGCATCAAAACAAAATTTGTAAATTGTAAACTTATTCGTTTTTCTTGGCGATTTTGATTTAAACAGCGGATTTGTCAACACCTAAAATCAGATACAATACACCTATGAACATCACTTACATATGAATTAAATTGAATGCAATACGGTAAATTCCTTATTTGTATCGTTCTAAAAATCTTTTTTCTCTACAGGTTTCACACAAAATGAATGATATTTGCATGGCCGTACTTAATTCCACATTTTCTAAATTGATCACACAAATGGTTAATCGTTTTCAAAATGTCAAAGCCAAGATGCCAAGGCGGGAATCTGCCCGCAGAAATCACCCACTCGCTTGTGAGTGTGATATTATCGAAACATGCTACATGAGGCTTTCTCTTTTACAAATGACCTTTGGCAAACATATCGAACGCAAACATTGTTGCTTTTTCCCAGGAGGAGTAAGTAATTTAAGCTGGTTGATTAAGAATGGCAACTAATAGTCGTTTTTTATTTAAAATTTTAGATTTTAGATGAAGTTTACAATGTCTTGAGTTACATTCGGAACACACCGAGGCTAGAGAAACCTTATCGTGTGACCGACGAATTATTTGACCTGTCCACTATGGCAATGGAATATTTTAAAGATCACATTGAGCCAAATCTTCCAGATATTGCCTATTTTAATAAGGACTTTTTTGATTTGCCAAGCACCAAGAGACGTAAGACGCGCGGCATTTAAATTCAGTTTTTGGTTGATTTTATAGGTTTTTCCTTTTATATTTTTTTGTAGCAAGTAGCAGTTCATTGAAAATATCATCAGAATTATCGGACAGCTCAACGAGTATGCCGTCTCCGCCACAGAGTAACATGGTGTTACGAAAAGGAATTCGTAAAATAAAACAGGGAATGAAAATGTACAACAATCAATTGTCGATGTTGCGGAGTGAATTACGAAATTGCAAACGGAAATCCTCGGAGCAAGGGAAGCAAATAGCTGAACAACAAAAGCTTTTGGCCGAGCAACAGAAACAAACGCTGGAGTATGCTAATCGTTTGGATGAAAATGACAAAAAGAATGAGGAAATGTCAAGGAAATTTTCTACGTTGTTACAGGTATGTTCATATATCAAAGTTTATAGTTTTGCTTATGTCTAATTTTGAATTATAAAACTTGTTAGTTGTTTGTGTTTAGAACGAATTAAGCAAAGGAGCAATAAAAAATCACAGGCATTGTGAATGGCGTTTCGAATGTAAAAAGGTTGCTTTTTAATCTCGATAGAACTTAAAAATCAACTTTTAATCAAAAATCTTTCTTAATTTCGCATAAATATTTGCACATTCTCTCAGGTCTGTTTTGGGTCACTTTTTTAGCAATAGGGACTGTAATGTCATAAAAAACCAACAATAGTTGTTTTTAATGTGTTACAAAGACTGGCTGATAAGTTCGCGGCCTGAGGTACTCAACAGCGAGTCATCTTTCCATTAGTGATAGCACTAACTGCGGCACTCTTTAGTAGTATAAATATCACGTCATTTCAATAATAATTTTATTTTGTTATTATCTGTGGTAGAATAAATATCAACATGTCAGCCGAAATCGGAAAAGAGGAAAATCGCCCAAAGAAATTTTCGAAGACATGTCATCGACTCTTCAGGATTCAGGGCTCACTCTTTTAAATAAGGTTGAGAGAGCTGTGAAGACGACCCCTGCCTAATTCGTCCTGTGTCACAGTGGTCACTGAAGAAAATGTCGGATAATTAGTTCTGGCAGACCGAACAGATAGTGGACGAGTTGCACATCAGCAAAGAATGGATTGGAGAAATTTTGTACGAGCATTTAAACATGAAAAAAAATCTGTGCACGCTGGGTACCGAAAATGCTCACAAGCAACGGCAACCCGTTTTTCAACAATAGACCACCTCTACAACTCAGACTTGTCCATATTTTTAAAGGAATAGTGTGATGCGGATGCCACAATCGTTAAAATTGCAGCAATAATTTTTCTGGATATATTGAGATCTGTAGGGTCTCTTCAAGATTGTGCAGTGAACATGCGAAAATTTTGCTTTAAGTCAACAGTTAGCCTCATGGATCTTATACAGATGTAGACTGAGATCTTTGTGCAAAATTTGCAACGTAATGCGTACGTATAGATCCTTAATTTTTGCGATCAATGACCAATCGATGAATTTGTATCTTCATCTTCTCTAACAGATCCAATATTCTCTTGCAATTTGACGTATTAGTGCTATATCATTGAGAGAATATGTGATACGGGATTCCCTGGATGGCTGTTAAAGCATTAGTTTATTCATGATGATTTCTCAGTTCACTAAAATGAACATGATTTTAATAAGAACATGCAGAATGACAGCCCAATTGACAGTTATCACTGTAGTAAATTTTATTTAAAAAATAAAAAACACCCTTTACTTGAGGACAATGAGCTCAGAAACACTTGGCTATTCCAGGTTGGGATAGTTGCAATTAAGACACTAATAAGAGCATAACTACTTTTCTTTTACTTGCAACACAGTCTTTGGTCAGGTGGGCAACCCGAATGAGTGCATGAACTTATTTGAAAATCTAGATTCATTCATAGGGAATACTTTTGTCCAACCATATTCTGCAAATGAGTTGATAAATGCTTCTTTTCAAGTCCTTTACTGCTATTTTAAACAGATCAGCAGGTAGATATTGCTAACTGCGTCCGGTCGGGCCGATGAGAATGTTGGTTTAGAGATGGTAAAGCACGGAGTAGTAAGTAGTGTGTTTGCTTCTGACCTAGCCAGTGTAAGTTCGAACCTCGCCAGGGGAACAGCAATCATAGCCACCAAGCACAACAGAGAAACTAATAAAAAAGAACGAGTTTTTTCAACTACTACATCAAAAAGGAGTTGCTACCTGTAAGTACAATGTACCGTATAGAGTCTGAGTGCTTCTGGGATTTAGTTACTCTTTAAATAAAAAAATTGTTCAGGTTGAATTGTTCATTCTGCCTGTAAGCGACGCCGTTATAAGGCATACAGAAGTGTTGTCTCCATATATTTATATTCGATTTTATTACACGGTTTCCTGATTCATTCTGCTATGTTTCTGTTCCGGATTTATAGCCTTTGTTTATAGGCGAACTGTTTTTACCCTTTGGTAAAATTTTGCTCAAAGAGCTCGCGAGTATGCCTCTTATTCTTGCCGGAAACCAGGGGTTTCGCTGTGGCGTCCCTGATGGTTTTTTTTTTGTCAGCATTGCCAGTTGCCTTGAGTGCTTTATCCTGGCGACATACGACCTCTTGAGAGATTAAAATCGATAAGAAAATGTTCTGGGGATCTCTTGTAATTATGGCTTTCCGACGTCAACGTGGTATTGTAGGCGTTCCTACCTTGCCTACAACAAGGTAACCTTCGAGAACTTTTGATTTCTATTATAGTAGAAGTAGATGTGGTATAAAAGGTCGTGCGGGTTATAATTTCCAATAAAATTACCAAATCTTACGCTGTATTAGATGTCGCAGTTTTGTATCCTCGTTTTGCTGGCTCATCCCATCGCTCTTCTTGCTTTGCACCAGTTTAGGGTCTCCTCTAGTTGTTTGACTACGTGCAGCTAAATGCAACTAAAATTCCTAGTGCAAATCCGAATGTCGTTATCTTTATTCGTTTTCAGTAAGATTATTCTTATCTGAGGCTTGTTGTTGCTTTGTAACGGTAATTTGTTTCATGTGGACCAGAAGTGAAGCTCCTTATAGAGCTCTGTTCTAAATATGTCAAAGTATGTAGCTCATTTAAGTGTTTACTAAGTATTGCGAGTAGTTTTGGCGCTAATACGTTCCAAATGGATCGCGAGGAAGTAAAGGTAAGAGTTGGTAGTTGGTATACATAATTCATCCGAATAATCGTGATGGGAATGCGGATACGAGAATGCCAATTATCCAATATTTTGTCGGTGTCCCAGCGAGGGAATTTTGATCACAGATTATTCTGAATGTATTTATACTATATGTATTTAGCCCCATAGATGTCGTTTCGTTCTTACACTTTGCAAGTCATTTAGTGGAGATTCATGATCCTATAACAGAACAGACGTAAAACAGTCAAGTCCAGGTGTTGAAAGGAGAACGCGAATACCTCCCACAACTGTCGACTAGCTAAGCAGCGCGAGCTAATTTTTATTCATCAATAAGAATAAAATTGATGAATGGATATACATATTTCCCTAATAGCATTCTCCCATGGAAAACCACAAATTTCTGTCTATTGTACATACATTCATGAATATGTACATATGTACTTTACGTATGTTGCGTTTATAGGGATGTGGTTATGAGAAATACCCCTTTGGAAAGGCAAGCCAAAACCGGAACATTTCAAAGCCTTTTGGAGCTGAAAAGCCGATGGACTAGCAATGAGTTTAAAGTTTCATTCGACTTAATATAAGTTATGCACTTTACCTACATAGGTGTCTATCGTGCCATGAGAATGGTATCAATTGCATTTTCCTTTCTGGAACAGTGTGTTTTAGAAAAACGCGCGTCTAAAAAAAACAATGAAAAATGCCAAAATTTTATTGAATCAAATTATATTTATATTAGTAGGGAGTCCAGTCACCATTATTATTTATAATTGCTTGGCATCGTCTAGTGCAACTTTCACTTTTTTTGCGCATATTCTAAACTTAGGCCTTCCCAAATTTTCTTCAAGACCCGCGGAAGTTTACCATAGCTATTTTTTTTTTCTAAAGCCTCTGCTTCATTCAAGACCACACATTTTCAATTGGATTCGCTTCAGGACGGGGACGGCCAATCTAACGTCTCAACACCATTTTCCTCTTTCCAACGCGTGCAGAGGCGACTCCGATGTTTTGGATCGTTATCCTGTTGCAAAACGAAATTGTTTGGTACGTACAGAGATTCGGCAGACTTTAAGAAACCCTTCTGGTATAAAAAATTATTTTTACCATAAATATTGTGCAGCGAAGTTTTATGTAAATACTATCAACTTTCCATACTATCAACTTTCCAAACTCATTAGCCGAGAAGCATCCAACTAGATGAACTTTTGCTGAATGTTTTACAGTGCGTTGCACTTTCACTTTTTGTCCAGACCTTCTTCCAATAATTGTAAACCAAAAAGATGACTCATCTGTAAATATAATGTTGTTCCAATCCCGGTCTGAATTCATAGCCTTTTTTCAATATGTTATGGGTCAGTAGCGGTTTAGGTTTGATACTCCTGTTTTTAATGCCAGATTCTGCCAAAGGGCGTCGTATTGTGTTGATGGAAACTTTAATTCCTTTTCTGGACAATTTTTCTTTTGCGTTCCTCAGGCTAATTGTCGGGTTTTTCCGAAACAATTTACAAATTACTTTATTGTCCTTACATGATGTGCTTGCTTTGGTCACTCTACCCTCATCGACATTACCACATTCCGTATATCTCTTTATCCACTTTCTCCCAAATGTCTGATGTTTTTAAATATTTTACTGCTGACTTAACACTCATTTGCGGCCCTTTTGGGTGAGTTACCAAGAAAATACTTTCGAAACGCTTTTAAAAACCGCACTCATTTTGTAAAGGTGTTATACATGTGTAAAATAAATGAGTAATATAAATGCAGAAAATAATTTGGCACTAAGATGTGTGTGTGAGTAAGGTAAAAGATGTAATTTAACGCGCGTGTTTCTGGAACAAACTGTAGATCGACTTTCTAAACTACGATATGAGATTTGCTCATATCTTGGCCTCTTCTATAAAAGAAATACAGATTACGTTATCGAAAAGTTCAAAAGTTGATTTGGGTTCACTTACACTAACACACTTTTGTGTGCTTGGTATAATATAATAACTCAATCTTACGTGAACGGGACAAGTCACTAGTCCTATATTCGTAGACTAATACGATGCCACTCTGATCACGCACTTGCATTTTTAGTCTTTCTACTCACTAGTTTATACCTACAACTTTTTGGACATCACTACGAAAATGTAAAAATACTAGATTACGAATTTAGTTGTTCTGTGATTGGCCAAAAAATTTCTTGGCTCAGATTTGTAAGACTATTTATTTACATTTTTTAATAATTCTACTTTCAAGGAGCATAATTATTTTTGCATCCCCTTTTTATGGTAATTTCCACGCATCTTCGACGTATGTATGCAAACATATACAATCTTCTTCTTCTTTTCCTTTTTGTTCGGTGAGGTTGTGATCAGGATCATAACCCACCCTACTGCAAAACATATGCAATAAAGGTAATTAATAGTTCAATCGTAAAGCGGAAATTTTTGGCAAGACATTTCCACCCTTTACATTTTAAAATCAATCTTCAGTTGTACACTGTTGAAAAGGTTGATATATGTACATAATTGTAAAAAACGTTCATAAAAATTGTCTTAAGTGTTTATATATTTTTTTTTCAAATACCTTTTCTCTTTTAGGAACTAAACAAATGCAAAACTGAGTTACAGTACTGGCGCTCAAAGAGTCCCGCAACGCCAATGTGTACATCTTGTGGTCAGAAAATGACGCCTATCGTCCCACCAGAGGATTACCAGGCACTGGTTAATCAGGGTGTAAAACCCGAAGATATCAACATAAACTTGGATGACACCGATGAAAGTGATACAAGCAGCAATAATCTATCGTTGACTACCGAATTTGTGTTTCCCGATGAAGCGACCACCGCAAAGCTAATCGCTGTCAATTCGGCATCGAAAAATTTGAAACGTCATCACAGTAGTAACAGTAGCACGAGCAGTAGCAGCAGTAACAGTGCTAGTTCATCCAATGGCAATCAATTACAATGCAATAGTAACACAGCGTCTACAAGTAGTGACCTAACAGGGGTAAACATTGATAATGCAAATGGTAAAAGGAGTACAGTGCTGGCGTCCACATCCACAAACACAAATGATCTCAATTTAGATATACTACGTAATGGCAATAATCAGTCCGTCACAGCTAGCAGCAGCGGATGGTTTACAATAGGTGGTGGAGTTGGTAACAATAGCAACAATATTAATAACAACAATAGCACGGCAGGATACCCAGCCAGCTTGTTTTATGGTACAACTGATAAAGCTGGCACATCGGCTGGAGAAATGACAACAGTAGCAGCACCTCCAGCCGATGATAATGTCGTTGCTGCTGAGGATGGCGGAGCCAACCAACAAGCAGCAAATGTAGATGTTACATCTCTTAGTTTGGTGGCGAGTAACGAGACAAAGAAAGCACGAAGAGTACAAAAAGGTAGTAGGTGTCATAATGTTAGTAGTAGCAAGCGCAAATAAATACGTTTATTAAAAAGAAAATATACAAAAAAGTGTGTATACAAAAAGAAACTTTTTATTTTCTATACATTACACATATATTCATTTATTAAAAACAAAACAAATTATTTAATTTTTAAGATGCGCAAGTTCGCGCGCACGGACAAGAGAATAAAATGAAATAGATTTTATTTTTATTTTTTCAATACACAAAGCAATTATTATCAAAAAATCTGCAAGCAAAGTTGAGTTTTTATTTTATTTACGTGTATAACTTTAAAATAGGAGTGAGTATTAAGTTGTTGCGCTCTCCAATTTGAAGAAATAAGTGATCTGTATCTCAATGTCCAACCAATCAAAACAAATTCTTTTTAGTTATTTTGAAATATTCTTTGAAATTTGTGTAATTTTAGAAATAGTACTTAAAACAAAAAAAAATTGTGGTATAGTAACAAAGATGAATTTGTTGCCGCACCGAAAAAATTCAATATCTCACATATCTGTGTCTCATCCGTTTATGGAAATATCAGTAAAAAAAAAAAGAAGAAAAGAAATAGAAAAACAAAAGGAAAACTAAAGTCTATTTGTTTGCTATTGAGTAGTTTTACTTTGATTGCAGAATGTCCTTCTTTTTTTGTTTCTAAATAAGAAGTAGTGTGTGTTTTGTTGAACTGTAGATTTGAATAGAGTCTGGTTCAATCCTAGTTCTGGTTTAAGTAGATGTATTTTTGACATATTAAGCTTCTGTTAGATAAAGCGATTTACTGTTGTCTGAGTTCAACTAGTATTCAATAGAATATTTGTTTCATAAATCGATTACTTTTAGTGCTTGAATGGTATCATGGGTAAACCAAGTTGATTCGAGCGATTCCCTTGCAATAATTCGCTCTACTTGTTCTTTAACCGGCGACCTCAACACGTAATATTCTTGGATTACGGTTAATATATTTTTTCCTTTTTCCACTTTTCTAGTTTGGCTGAGGGTGTATCTACCGGTAGAACAGTGGCAGTTGCTAGAATCACGTTTTTATAGTCTGGAATGGTCGTATATTATCAGCTTTAGTAACTGTCGCGAAGAATTATGGATCTATTAAGAAAGTGATGAACACTACGTTAGGTCTTGACCGTTGAATTTTATGACGTCACACAGTTCGTAGTCATGCACTGCCTTATATTTGTGCGATTGTTCTAATGGGATTTCTACGAATCACCTTTGTCACCTGCCACCCTTTTCCAGAGTGTAGCCTCAGCGACAGATGGACCTTATATATTTTATATAATCAAGTTTAAAAATGAACGCGGTAGTGCTGGTTTTGACTTCTGAAAATTTATATTATTAGGGAATTTAATTTAAGATTGATTAAGATGTTGACTGAAATTCACAGAATATTTTCAGTTCCACCCTTACTCTGTAACCGGAAAAAGGGGAAAACCAACTTTATTGCTCGTAGTCCGATTTAAATGCTATATTTTATTTTCAGTGTCATGACCTATGATTATATCATTAAATTTGGGCGACTATGGGAATACACTCAAATAGTGATATGTCACATCAACGATAGAAATAAGGGTTACTAATGATGACTTGGCATTTCCTCGAATATGAAAGAGAGGATTTATCCTAGGAATTATATCGAAAGGGACGTATATCATATAAATAATGATCTAATCTTTCATCCGGTACGCTTAGCTGTGAGATCAATACCTGATTGTAAAACGATTGTCGGTAAAATAACCACTTACTTTATCATAAAAAAAAAGTATATAAACACATTGTAAGTATATTTCATGATGATCGCATTCGCAATAGATGTGCTGATATGTATTATTGGTGGACTATATTTCTTGCCTTTGCAGTTCCAGGACTCTATGTAGCTCCTGTTGCAAATGGTAAGTTCGGACAAGTCTTTTAGGGGTACCGGTATTCTTCTGGTAGTCAAACTTGTATCCAATTTAAACTTAAGTTAAATTTGGTTCGAGTAAACTCGACTCCTTGTACTAATAATTTTGACAATGTTAGATAAAGGTAAAAGATCATGGAGTTGATTCAGTTTACATAATTGTTTGAACTGTCTAAAATGAAACACCACTGAGTGTTCTTCTAAACTTATACTTAGTGGCGATGGCAAATATTTTGATACGACAAGATAAATGTGTTTCTTAAGTGTGATTGCGCACAAAACTGATGCGTTTGAATTTCGTAAAAGATGAGAAAATTATTGACGCGTAATCGTACGTAATTCATACAAAGAATGAAATCCGTAGTCGGCACGTCCTTGGTTCTTTCGTTTAAAGAGAATGTTTTTTCTGCACTTCTACCCTAAGGCCATGGAAAATACTCCATTACGGCAAAATGTAACATGAATCCATTGAGTTGAATTTTGTCCCTCTGGCGTGAAAGGTGAAGAATTCAACAGTTATTGATTGCACTTTAGGTGTAATAATTGAAACATAATCGGACTCGTAAAGAATGAAATCTTTAGTCACCATAGTAGTTCGTTAAAATTAATTACTATTAAGTATCCTCCTTTAACACTTTAACTGTAAGGTGTAAGCAAAAACTTCATTACAGCAAGATGCTGCACTAATAAAATGACTTTTTAACCTCGATTACCATTAGCATAATCCTGTCACAAAACTGTTGAGTTAGAGTTTAATTTTGTCCATCTTTCGTCTCCACGTTGTGTCACCTGGACGGGTAATACATAGTGATAAGGAATAAAGCCTGAAGTCAAGTTTACTGTAAGCAACATTCATACACTTCGCTGTACTTGATTGAGGACAGTTCAAATCCGGTAAATTTGGTCGGTAATTCTTTGACTTGGTGAATCGAAAATCTACAATTATTGTCTTTTCATTGGTTTCCATATATGTGTGTACGTATATGCTATTATCGAAGGTATATTATCCATGAGGGCAGTCTGCTAAAATCGGGTAAATTTGATCTCCACTCCTTTCATTGCTTAAGTTTGCTTCCAAAATCTAAAATTGTTGTCCTTAGGTTGGTTCCCATATGTTGGCTATTGCCGAAAAACTTTGGCCATATATTTTTGATTTTGTTAAAGTCCGGTTAATAGAGCTACGGAAACAAAAAAAAAACATAATTTCAGAATCGAAAGGTTGTCTTTTAATTTACATTATGCTTGATTTGTACGACATATATTGGGGCAACTCGTTCAAATAACCACATTTACTATAGATCTTTGCCGCGGTTGTACGTTTATTTCAATGTTTTCAATTGTTATTGGCATCTGAAAGAACTGTTTAAGCAGTTTTCTAGCAATATATCCAGAGTCCTTGTCCCGTAGAAAAAATTCAATTCCTTTTTTTTTTGCACAACAAGAAAATGTTTTTAACATTTCTTTAAGAAAACACTGCCGCTTAGTCCCTCCCGCATTCCATCACGTGAAACGGAGTTTAACGTGAATCAGGAAATATTTTTATAGTTACAAGTTGATGGCTTCGAATTGAACTCACTTTAATTCAGACATTTCTAAGATGCGTTAAGTCTTGAACTGTTTAATTTGTAACCGTTTGTTACCTTAGCTCCTGTTATACAATTAAGGCTTGCCAACTCAGCGCAGTATTCTTGTCCAATCGATTCACATATATAAAGTTTTTTTTTTTTTTTCAAACACTTTATAACGAAAATTAGCCTAGTTTCTTTAGTCTTTTCTATTTTGGTACGATTTTATCCTTTCATCCCGTTTCGTATTGGTAAATTAACCAAAAGTTTAAATCACTGTAATTTTCGAACATCACAGTTGAATTCAGTTCAGTTTCTTGCTTAGTATGTTAAAAACGTTCATTAAATATTATAAATTATTTTACAGTTCGATTATAAATTTACCATGTCTAACATTTTTCATTGCTCGCTGAAGAAAAATCCATACAGATTCAGTAGACACTTATCTTATGTTCTTGTTAATAAAAAAAAAAAAAAACAAAATACTACCGTACATATATATTTTTATATCAGAACAAATAACAAAAAGTTAGTTTTTATAAAAAAAAAATTTTGAACTACCCAAGATTGTTTAATTTTTTTTTGTATAGCATCACTTCTTTAACATTTGCGTGTAGTGCACTGAAAACTAAAAGAATTGTTGAGTTTTGCAAAGGAAATTTCTTTTGGTTTTTTTCGTTGAACAATTTGTGTATAAAGTGTTATAAGCCGTTATATAAATAAAAACTTAAAAAAATAATGAAACATCACATACGAATATTTTTTCTTTATATTGTACATTAATTACTTGCAACTATCTTATCGATGGCATGTCCTTTTAAAACTCTTGTTAAAAATTTTCGTTCAATATATGTATAGAAAAGTGTAGTTTTGAGAATTATAATATCTTTATACGTATGTGCCTATGTATGAAGCTGAGAAGACTACGCAATGATGCAAATGAAAACAATAAAATAACAGAAGTATATATTTTATTAATGAAAGTTCTTATATCATAGCATGGTTAAGTTAAAGTTTTTATATAGTTTTTTCTTTCAATTTGTTTTCTGAGTTGTACCAGCACTTGCGTCAATTAAATTGGATACGAAACAATCGTTAACACACATTTATGTTCAGCTATTATTAATCCGACTTATGCCTTTTTTATAATACGGATAGGCGCGCTTGCAAATGGCATCCTCTTCTAGTTTTGGATGTATTATCCTTATTGTTAAGTTGCATCAGCGCGCTCCTATATAAACTACATATTTCTTAGGCTGATTGGAACTGATTCTAAGGGCTGTTTTTACAAAAAAAATAATAAGGACTTTATTATGAAATGTATTTTGAAGGGCTAACACGTCGCAGCTAACAATAGCTGTATTGTCAGCGAAATGAAGATAAATCGTTCCATTTTTATCAATCAACAAAAACTTTCACCACATCGAAAAGCATTTTGCAACTTCAAAGATTGTTTTTACAGAACACAATAACCTACAGCAACTCAGTTTTTATTCTATCGCGTTCCTTAATAAAATACTGTAAACTTTTGCTTGTAATTAAGGGAACGCGCTCTGTTTTCGACGTTCTGACACTTTGTTTCTTGAATGTACACTATATCTTGTCCTTTCTGCAAAACCTTTTTTAGTTCGAAATTTCTACTAGTCATTGTTCTAACGTTCCGGCTTGCTATATGTAGCTATGTATGTGAAAATACCGCCATAAATCGTCGAGCCTGACACAAATAATAATTGAATAACGCATCGTTTTCTAAAACCAGTACAATTAACTGAAATCTCAAATCAATTTAAATAGGAAAATTAGTGTAAACAGCGAGATTAACTAAATTTTTAGACTTGCAGACCATCTGTTAGTCACGTGATCGTAAGAAGAGATGTTTTCAAATATTAACCGCATTTGTACTTCCTGATATTTTCGAAATACCTGCCATTTTTACATGTGAATAGTGAATAGAATCTGGGAAGAGTAGTTTTAACTTTTCATTATCACTTTACCTAGTACATATACTCGTAAATTCAGGTTAACCGGTCAAAGCAAGTTTCATAATAAAATACTACGCAATCTAAACTGGTTGAAGGTTCTTTTGACTTGTGTGACCCTATTTAACCCACCCACAATTTCGATAGTCAAAAACTAAGTTCTTTTCTATTATAATTTAAATTTCTAATCGGCAACAATTGTTACATACCAACTTGTACCATCGAATATCAAAAACATGTCAATCTATATTTAAAATGATTACCATAAATATTCAGTTGGGCTTCTATAAAATTCTTAATTTTCTATAAGCTAAGTACTAAATTCCCGATTCCGAATACATATTTAGAATCGAAATGTTAGCAAAAGTTTGTGATATACTTACATACGTCAAAAATATGTTAGTAAGATGTTTAGTTCTTGCATTTAAACACATATAGAACTATCAACAGAATCGTTTGTTATATATCTGAGATATGTCAAAAGACAGGTGAAATACAGAAGGAATTCTGCTTTTTAAAAGCCGTAACAAAAACAGCTGTAATCAATAAACAAAACTTATTTGAAGCAAATTACTTTTTTTGTTATTAAAACAGTGCAATATCACAATAATTTTAAACGGTAAAATCAATTAAAAACAAATTAGCAACAATTCCCACTTTACATATATATTTAAAAAAACGCTTTTTCTTTTTCTCAAATTAAATTTTACCAAATTTATTTGTTCGTTATTATTTTAACTGTAATATTGTAATTCAATATAAAACAGTATCAATTTTTTTTAGGTTTATGTATATCTTAATTTGCTTAACTGTATTAATTTCTTCATTGTATTCAACACACAGATAAAAAAATAATAAATAATAATTGATATAGTGCGTAAGCAATACATTAAAAAAAAAATTAAATAAAGAAAAGAATATAATTTTCAAGTAAAAAATATCTTTTGCTATTTTCATTTAGTTTTTCTGTTTTAGTTAGTTTGTTTCAAGGATAGTTTTGTTTTTTACTTCCACGTGCCACTATCAACCAACTCCTTCAACTTCTCCTTTTTTTTAAGTTGTAGCAATCCACATAATTTTATTCTTAACATGTATAGCTACATAAATACGACTGTGTCAAGTCGTTGTGGGTGACACGGCCTAAAGGGTATGAAAGAGTACTACGAGTTACCCGAGTAACCAAACACATACGAGTACAAGCATATATAACTACACTAAATTCGATGTTGACTGATCGCTTCGCGTAGTGGTATTGGTAATGGTATTTCGATCGTCGTTTGTACTGTCTTGACTTAGGTTCTCTCATTAGTCTCTCCACAATGCATGTCAGAATGATCGTTTTGTCAACGAAAACACTTGCTAATCTTCAATAGTAGCGTCCAGCACACTGATACTTCAAATCGTCTCTTCCGTTTACAAATCGAATAAATATTACGTGATACATCATAGGGACAAACAGATTGGGATTATGGCTTACGATTACTAACGGACTGTAAGTTATTGAAAAATGGAGTAGTAAAAGCAATCTACTTGTATTGAGCGAAAAAAATGAATGTACATCTTATGTTAAAAAATGTCAAACTGTACATCTTATATTAAAAAATGTCAAAAAGACTACTGCCTTATTTGGCCACGTGTAGGAAACGTTTTTTTAGTTGAGGACAGTTAGTGCTACTATGTAATAAAAAGACTTAATTATGAAGACATATGCGAGAATTATGTACGTACCAGCAATTTCGTTTTTATTGAACTAAATTATGGATGCCGTTTTGGGTTAACTCTTTTCATTGGTTGCAACTGCTAAATGCCCGAAAACAATGTACATATGTAAGTACATACATCCCTTTGGAAAATAAAAAAATTACCGATCAAATGACATTTCGTGAAAGATGAAGAAAACAAAATTTCAAAACAAACAGGACTCGTTATATTCAATTTTACTTCCACGAAGTAACCTCCTTTATGGTGTAGTGGTTAAGGAAACTTTAATTTTATTTATTTTAATTTTTATGTTTAGCTTCGGTTGGTGTCCCCCGACAAAAAATATCTCCTACCTTACAGACAGTTATGTCCTGCGTAAACGAAATTCTTTAGCAGTTCCAGATTTGAATTCTTACTGATAAAATAAGCAGTAAAATCTTATCAGTTTCTCTATGTATCCTACATTTGTACATAAACCAAAGGGGAACAGTTTATAACAGAGTATTCCATACTTTCAATTATGAAATTGCCTGTTTACTTACGTTCTCTGTCGCTTTAGTGCATCCATTCCGCTATCGTGCACGGTTTCTGATTATGTGTTTTTATTCCAACCGGCTCTTCTCTCTTCTGTCGCGCTGGCAAAAGTTACATTTTTTCCCCCAGGATGTGACCAATCCACTGTACCACTTGTACTTATTTATTATCGCAACTGTATGATATTACTTGCAATTTTGGCCTATACGTACACATGTATAAGATGTAACATAAGAAAGTAAAACATGCACCGGCTTTCGAAAATGGCTGGACACTCGGTTCCCAGTTCCACAATTAGCTCGCCAATTAGAATTAGTACTCGTATAATTATCATACAGCGTGCCTTAAATAAAAAACAAGAAAAATACCGGAATTCTGAAAATTCATATTTTTTTTTATCTCAAATCTCCTTTGAGATTTGTGCAAGATGTTTTGTTGTGGATATTTTTTTCCTGCTTCTCATTTCCAACCGGCTCTAACATTTCTGTGATGTTTCTCTCTTTCCAATGCGTGCAGAGGCTACTCCGATGTTTTGGATCGTAATCGTCTGGCAAAATCCAGACGTAATTGTCAGGTCCATACCGAGATTCTTCAGAACTTAGCAAAACCTTTTGAATTCAGCAGACTTTAGCAAATCCTTTTGGTATAATTTTACAATATATTGAGCAGTAGAAGGTTTTTAGGAACACTCTTAACTTTTCGAATCCTTTGGCCGATAAGTATCAATAAACATGAACCCTTGCTAGATGTTTCATGGTGGGATTCTGTATTTGATGCCAGATTCTATCAAACGGCGTCGTTGATGGACACTTGAATTCGTATTTTTAAAAGTTTTTATGTTACGTTCAGGCTTTAAAACCCTCATGGGTTATCCGAAACAATTCAAAAATAATTGTATTGTCTTTCGCCGACGTCACTCTATCTGTACCATCATGAACATTGTCCTTTAGTGTGCGTTACTAAAAAAGTTTTTCAAAAATAACACTGATTTAGTAATTATGATCTTCCGTCAAAATAAAAAAATATATTCTGCAGAAATAAATACAATACACGGTCGGTAATTAAATGCAGAAGATAATTTGACTACAAACAGGATGTGTGAGAAAATTAAAAAAAATAATTGAAGGCACATTTCTATGGAGCACACTGTAAGTACATCCTTCCTATAGTTTACAAGTATCACAGAAATCATCGGCACATATGTATGTTCAGCGCCCACCGTTAAAAAGAAAAATTGTAACCTACTTATCCTTTCTCTACTCTACTCAGGCCCTCATGTTCCTTTTGATAACTATAGTTTGTACACTCCATCTTTATCTACAGTAATGAAAATTTTGTTTGATTTTAAATAAGTAAATAATAAACAATTTGTTGTTAAGATAAAAAATGATAATAATAGAATTAAATATATGTATGTACGTGATATTTATTATCTTATTTCTGTGTTGTTAAAAAAAACAGGTCTATAAAGTAATTTCCTATAGATTAAAACGATAAAGAACTATTTGCACATTTATCAGTGGACATTCGCAACAAAATTTCAGTTTTTAAAGAAACACAATCAAATATCTAACAAAACAAAAACGTCCTTAGAAAGAATTAGAGATAAAAAAAAAAACGAAATTCACAGTCTAGTTGTACACAGTTATCAATATATACATTATGTGTGTAATTGAAAAAGAAAATTTATGTATAAAATGTTTATATTTATGTGAGCAAGAAATTTTTGGGTAGTAAAAATCTGCACTACAATTAAATGTTTTTGATGTCAAAGAAAGAAAACACAGCGTGTAATTGCTACATAAAACAAAAAAAAAAAAATAATACACGAAATCACAATCTATAAGGATACATATGATATAAAAAATATGTGCAACGTAGGTACATAGTATGTGTAACGTGAATGCATACGAACGAACACGTACTCTCTTTTTTTGGTCGAGTTTATCATTTTGTAAAAATGGGCCATTTTCGATCTTCTACAAACAAAAAACAAAAACAAATAATAATAAAAACAAAGTGATCAAAATATATAAAAACAAAAAAAAACATATAAAAGCAAATAATTAATATTTTTACACTTTTGACAAACAAAAAATACAAGGAAAAAATATATATAAAAACGAAACAACAAATTTTAGGCAAACAAATTGACTTTTTATAATTTTTTATTAGTTTCTATAATTTTGTTGAATTTATATTATAAATCACGAAAATTGTTCAAAATTAAATTAAAAAAAAAAACAAATATAATTATTTTTGTTATTCAATTAGTTTTAGGCAAAAGAATAAAAATTGTATTTTTAATTCAAGAATAAGACTTATGTATGTAAAAAGAGAAAGAAACAAAAAAAAAATTATGAAAACCAATTAGTAGTGATCTTAATTGTTTTAAATGTATATGGAAGAAAAATTAAACACAAAAAAGATGAAATAAAAAGTCAATATAATGGTGTTTGAATTTATTTTTAAGTTTTTTTTTTAGAAGAGATCATATTACGCGGGATGAGTATATAGACAGCAAGTCAGGCAGTCTAAAAGACAGTCGTGAAAACACTGTGAGTCAATCGCAGGTATTTATGAAGCTTCTAGACTCTGCAAGATGCTGCCCAAAGACGCGGCAGTTCCCACCTTGCTTTTTAGTAACTAATGGCTCGTATGCGAAAGCTAGCCGGGTAATATTGGAAACGTTTGTTGAAAATCACTTTTTAGGAAGCAGAGGTGGGGAAACAGCTCTGCACGGTATAGTAGGGAAAATTGAAATGAGCCCTCTGTTTACCAGACATAGAAAGCGCCTTGAAAAGCTAAAAGTGGGGGCCATTAAAGATGCCCTGAAAAATACTAATGTCGAGCATAGCATTACAACTTGGCTGTGCAAAATGATCGGCACTAAAAATATAAATTCCACTCTCGAATATAGTTCAATTAGGAAATCCGTTAGCAGAGGAACTCCACAGGGTGGAGTTATTTAGATTCTGGTCACTGATAGTATACTACAATAACTAAGTAATACAGAAGTAAGTGTTACCGCAATCGCGGACTATGTGGTGATTTTAGTTCAGAGAAAATTCTTCGACACATTGAGCGAAAGAGTGTAATCAAGCTTTTGGAAGATGAGCAGGAGGTTGTGGACTTCATGTCAATCTAGTTACTTTCCAAAATAAAATTGCAGTTTACACGGATGGTTCTAAGACCAGTACGGGGTCAGGTAGATACTCGAGAAATATAAATCTTCAGGTAGTCCTGAAACTTCCGGCCACATCCAGTTCCAAACAAAGGTTCTTGCTACTTAAATATGTGAAAATACTAGAGATGGGATCAATATCTGACAAGAATATTAGCATCTATATTGTCAGGGTACGCTTAAAACGAAGAATGCTTAGGACAGCCCTATTATGCATTCCGAGGGAACTTTTTGTTCCCCCCTGCTATTGAAAACTTCCATCGGAATTTTTTTCTCCCATCATTCGATATCAAGTTCGAAAAATTTATCATTGCTGTCATTAATCAGAAATCAGTGTGAAAAAAGAAATAAAAATAATATTGTTTAGAATTGGTGTTATGCTTTTAAGTGTGGAGGAACAAGAAAGGCAAAATATTGAGATGCGGGCGATAAGAAGAAAATTAAGATACAAATCGAATCCTTTGGAATTGCCACCAAACATGTAAGCTTATTCGTTTTTGCAAAATGTTTTTAAAACCATTATGACCATTAAAACCATTTATTGAAATAGATTCCAGCAGTACTATAGGGTTTGCAAAGCTGTTTTCAAGGCTGTTTTCTTTTGTATGTTTTGATAGAATCCTTGCTTTCGTCAAGAAAATTTTTTGCAATCCCTCCCATAGTATAGCTAACTTCGAGCTTGCGTTTTTTTTTTGCGGAAGGTGGCTACCAAAAAGGAGTTGGAAAAGTGCATGACATTGATTTCACTGGCAATCCAACACTATTCAGTTCTATTTCCACCTTTTTCCAAATTTCATTCTGCTCCTCCTTACATTGCCTAGTGAAGCCGTTAGCAATTTCTGGATATTTTTCCATCCAGCTAACTAATACTTCACTCTGTCTTTTATTTGTTGCATTCTACCTACAAATGTAAATACATGCATGCTCATAAATATTTTGATCAAGATTTCAGAAGAGTGATTAGACGTCCTTTGAAAGTGCTTTGGAAATGCGGTTACAGTGAATAGTTTGATTTTGGTCCTGAAGGCATGTGGTTCCTGTAGCCTATCACACTTTGTGCGAAACAATGGGGTTCCTGCGAAAAAAGTACTTACATGTTGTGTAATCTCAATAAAATACTAAGAAAGGTCGCCCAACCTAAAGCATCTCAGTGTCAGTATTCGAATGTAATTAGAACACATCTCATTATGCCCCTTTAGAATCACATTTGCATGATTTTCAAACCGAATTACTATCATACGTATCAATCCATTTTACTTACTTACTTAAGTCCCTTCACCTCTCGAGGGGAATGAGGCGTCAACAACGCCTGCGTGCTATCGTATTTGGACTTCTGCAACGCGCTTTAACTCTCTGCAGCTCATTCCCAAAGCTTTCAACTCCTTTTCAACCGTTCTGCGCCACGTATGTTTTGCCAGCTTGAGTAAGGAGATTCCATTGCATGGCGTGTTCGGCAACGGAATTGTCTTCGCGCCGCAAGGTGTGACCAATCCATTCTCATTTCCTTCGTCGAATTCTGAAGGAAACATTACTCTTCCAGATTTTCGATAGCATGCCGAATGCAGCTTTGGCTTTCCCGGTTGTATTGTCTATAGCCAGCTCGGTGTTACCGTCCGCCGAAACTGTACTTCCCAAGTAAAGAAAGTTATCAGAGCAAGGCCGTATTAGTCCTCAAACCCGCTGTTTTTGCCTTGACTTCCAGGCTATGGACCATTTGGTGCATATTCATAATTCTATGCGAATTCAGGCAAATGTCGTCAGCGTAGTCCAAGTAGTCCCTTTCTTGTAAAAAAAGGAACTAACTTTGGACTGAGTATTAAATGCTAGGCCAGACAAACGTTCGAGAGTAAAAACTGCCATGAGAAAGCTTTCGAGTTTAAAAAAAATCTTATCGGATATGGCTCTGTAGACCCCTTCCATTTGTGCAAAAAAAAAACATGCACAATACGAATGGTGACGAGAGTCTAGGCCCTTGCTTATAGATCTTCATCTTGCGCCAGGATATATTAACTGGTAATCACTCTACATTTCCTTGTTAAATTAAATCTATTGTTAAATATTTCGGTAAGTACCTAACAGTTGGAGTATTTTATCTTTTATATCAGGTGCCACATGGCGTAAGATCCAATGTACGTAGGTAGAAGCCAAATCCTGATGAGTTTACATTCTAAAAAACTACACTCGACTACCAAATTATTCTTATACCCGAGGATGTAAGGGAAATTTATACGTCAAACAGTACGAGTAGAACTATTGAAATGTAACTAAAATAATTTGGTGTCTGATGTTGCAGGTTAAAGCAGAATTCTGCCTTCATATGAACATAGGTCATATTTGCTCATACATTGTATAGTCAAAAAACCAATAAGTGTTCCAAAAGTCGTTTTCTTAAAAATCGGTCATATGATTGCAAGACTCTTAGAACTTATAGACCATAGTGCACCATCTGAGCAAGCCATCTGCCAAACTGGGGATAGACAGTTTCCACTCAAGTGGCATCATCGGACCTTATTTCTTTAAAAAATTACGGTAACGCGACCTTACCGCCAATGGGTATCATTACAGAACGATGATCACCGATTATTTATTTACAAATTAAAATGTTATGGATTCCCAAGACATGTGATTCCGAGAATTGGTCCTGTTATGTTACGATTAATTGCTGTGGGTTAGCTAATGCTTATAGACCAACAACTTGGAGTCAGTAATGTTCGTGCTTTATGGACAGTAACGTTGAAAATTGTACAGACAGTACAGCTGCAGTAGTCATATAACCGAAATCATTTTCAAATATTAATGCCACGAATTGATAATGCAAAAATGTAAACAAAATTTTTTAATTAAAAATTAATTTTGTAATCCTTTGCAATGATCTTTTTTGATTTGGCTTCCCCTACCTTCTGTGCACACAATTATTTCTTGTTAATAGCCAAAGGTATCTCAGTGTCAATTGTGTTCACGTACAATCTAATTGAATTGAAATTGTTTTAGTTTATTAATAGAAACGGTCGTTCAAGTGTCGAACGCAACTAGAAGCGTATATACCCAAAGATCTCTCGAATCCAAAGAAAACCATATTACGGACGTTTCACTTGTTCATCTAAATATATCTCTTAAATTGCGGTGAAGTATTTTTTTCATTTTGTTTTACTTAAGGGATGGGTAAGTATAATTTTTAGCTGCGTACGATTATGCGGGATACCAAGACTAGACATAGAAAAAAACATTGAAATACAGTAGAAGTAATATGAAACGGAATGCAACTTACATATTTATGACTAGGAATTCCTTTCAATTTCTTAATTTGAAAAACAGTCTTAAACTCAATGGCCTAAAAGGTTTTTCTTATTTTCTGCAACTTGCGATTAGGAATATTTTGGTCAACTTCTGTAAAACATGATGTGACTATCAACTTCTACATTCAACTCGAGTTGATAACCTCCGAGTACCTATCATTTGCTTGAATTGAGAGTTGATTTTAGGTCTTTTGGTAGGCTGTTCGTGATTCGCAGTGGGCGAAGTGAGTAAGTGCGTTATCAAACTCTTTATTATTTATCCGAATTCCAGCGAAAAAATGCATGAAAGCTCAGAAGATGAAGGTCTTAGTCATACATAGAGGTTCAAATAGTGTTTCGCGACACGCAATATGCACAGATTATATACCGAAATACACTCACTACTGTGACCAAGAAAATGCACAGAAACGATTTTCCTACACGAGTAACCTTTCCTTCATGTTCCTTCTGAGAAGTTAGTACTCGAAGAGCTCGCAAGTCGGCATTCTTTGTTGAATCAGGAGTTTTGGTTGTAACTGCCAAAACAGAGCAGTATCGTCATCTTTCTCATATTTGAGAGTATTTTCGCATATGGCGTTCTTCTCAGTGTTCTTATGAGTTTTCATGAGAGGCTCGCTTACAAGTTTGCCTCCAATGACCAATCCTCATTCAAAGAAGCGCTGCTTTTGTTATCGGTAACGAGCGCTGTTGTAGATGTCGCAATTTTTCATCCACTTTTTGTCCAGCCCATCGTATCTAATTTCTTGAATGACTGTGGACCCAATAGGTCGTCCTTCTTTCGTTTGCCAGAATCGTCAATAGTAAAAAATCCTTATCTGAAGCTTGTTGTTGCTTCGTCATTGGCATTTTTTTACGTGGCCGGGAAGTTTCTTCAACGACAAAATACCCAAGTTAGAAAGCCAGATTTTTGCTTAGTCTCCTAGGCCAGGGAGAATGGATACACCGCTACCTATTCATAAACTTTGAATATTCCGAAGTAGCTCATGTAAAGTGATCACTTGGTAGTACGAAACGACTGGAACTGTAGACGCTGCTGTTGATTCCCGCTGGAGAACTCTTCCGATTCCGGTTGGATTTAAATAAAGGTGCTTTAGTTTAAATACTCGCCCCCTCTATCTCGTTTAGTGCTGCCAAGACCTTGGCAGAGCCCAATCAGTCAAGGTACTAGTACGTATTCACTTCCGCTACCGAATACTCAAATAGGGGTTGTCATTGACAAAAGTTTTAGAAAACCTTCTGGAACTTTGCATGCTTAACTGAAAGTTAAGTGCGCCTAGATTTTATTGTTGGAAGCTCCTGAATCTATTTTTGCCAGTTCGTCTTGCGGGAGTCAAATTAGAAAATTAAATCCTGCGTTCTGTTCAGTATGTGCTGTTATATCCACAGAAACAGTGATACAAAGCAGTCAACTAAAGCTGACTGTTTTGCAAATTTTAGGGAAGTTAGCTCCAATTTTTATTTATTTTTAATTCTAACTCAAAAATCTAACACCGAAAAAAAGGCATTCCCATGGTCTCAACGAATATTGAGGTGTTCCAATTTTTCTCGCCTCCACTATTGTGGATAAAATCCGTTCGAGATACTTTAAAATAAGATACAAAAATAATTAGCATTTGCACCTTTTAGTTCGTGTGCTGGTGGACGGGAAAAGAGGAGAGCGTGTGTATTTTTTTCCCTTCAAAAAATTATCATTTAATTGCGAACTATGCAAAATTTTAGTGAAATCTGTCAACTGACAATTAACGATAATTTGAAACGGTAATTAAATGAGAAAAATAATTATTACTTATTATATTTAATTAATTTTACACTATGAAGATGTTTGAAGGCGGCTATTGACATAACACCCGGTGACGTGATCTTGGAGGAGATTCCCATACTCATGTGTCCACACTGGGAGAGTGAACAAATGAAATGTTCCAATTGTTTAAAAGATTCCTTTGTGATGTGTCAGTAAGTTTAATTAGTCAGTATATTATGCAAAAAATTTAGAAAAAAATAATACTATTTAAGGAAGTGTCAAGTCTTCCCGATGTGCATAGAGTGCCCGGCTCATGATCAATTTGACTGTGAGTTCTTTCAGCAGGCTGGGAAAATTTCGAAAAATCTTTTGATCTCAAACTATGCGATTTATGGACCATTAAAATGTTTACTCAAGTTGGAAAACCCAAGGACAAACCAGTCTGGCATTCGTGATCTACTCAAGATGGATGCTCATTTGGAGGAGTATAAGAAATCTGAAACATGGGCAGAACATAAGAGTAGAGTGGTGGAACCGCTTTTGAAATCAGGAATAGCTGAGTATTTTCATAATGTGACAGTTAACGAGGAGTTCCTAACGAAGCTGTGCAGTGTTATTGATTTGAATTCTTATGAGATAACCAACAAAGATGGTGATCAAGTCAAAGGAGTCTATCTTCAGGCATCAACTATTCCGCACAGTTGCATTCCTAACACTTTGATGGCTGTTGATGATGATTTTAATTTGAAAATTTATGCCACCCTTCCCATACGACAGGGTGAGATGATATACAATTCTTATACGAATCCATTGATGGTGAGTTCATAATTATTTTTGTTGAATATTTTTTAAAAGATCTTGGAAGATACTACTGCTTTGTCTGGTAGAAATGAGTTTTTGCCAACAATTCTTTTAATCTGCATTCATATCTGAATGCCTCGGGTTTTATGTGGAAGTTGGTTGGATTCACTTTCCAAGGGGTGAGCAACATGTTGGTTTATTTTTGAAATTACAGTTAAAACACCACAGTTCAGCATTTCTCTATAGTTGTTGTGTTAAGAGAGTTTTAAAGAAAATGTGTGTTTCTAGAGTTTCCTTAAATTGGTGTGTGGATGCCTTCTGTAGATGGATGAGGAAAAAGCAGAAGGATATACTAACAATGAAGACCTGACACTGCAGACATATGTAGGTTGTGACTGAAGAGTTCTCCAAGGGCTATCTTTTATAAATACCGGGCAGAGTTTGGTTTGTGTCACAAGATACGAAAGGTGGCCTGGCCAACCTTTGCCAATAACATCTAGCACAACTCCGGTTTGTGACGAATCTTTGGTGACGAGATACGCTGGGAAGGTTGAGTAGTAATTAAGGAGTAAGTTTAGGTTAGTTTTAAGTTGCTCAGGCGCACTTTAGGTAGGTATTAGGTTAGGTTAGCCTTGGTGCAGTTTAGGTTTAGTTATGCTAGTTCGCTTCTTCCTTGTCAGTCTTTCTCCTTACCATAGACATAAGCCTTTGGAAATTCTTTTTCTCCTGTCCTATCATCTGTTTGTTTTCTTCTTTTTAAGTCAGTCCGTGGTCAAAGTAGTAACTTATTTTTTTCTGATTGTTTCTTATATTATTATATTAAGCACGAGAATTTTGAGTGTTAAGCAGATGGTGTATGGTGGGGGTGACAAGACAAACTGAGCCGAGCAACTACAAGCGTGCCGCAGTCGTCTTCACGTGCACCAAAGTTGCCTCCGTGGCCTCGGCCTAGCTCACAACGGTTGCTTTATTAGAAGTACGCACTGCGATTTTATTTGCGAAATACAGTTTTATTCAAGTGACTGCCACGGTATGCTTAGAAGTAGCTCAAATTTTGGGGTACATAGCCGATTGTTTGTGGCTCTACCTCGCGAATAGCTCGATGTTTTCAAAAGTGAATAACAACCGTCCTAAACCGTTTCCCAAAACAATAACTCCAACAGCATCTTATCGCAGCTACGTGATGTCCAAAAGCGATTTTCAATACGGCTGATAATACGATTCGTACAAAAGTAATCCATTGCTGGTGGGGCACTTTACGCCATCCTGTTGAAACTAAAACCAGTCCAAGCCCAAATCATCAAAATGTGGCCACAAAAAAAAAATTATCATGGCTCTGTAATGCCCTCTTCTCGGCATAACTTTGTTGCCAGCTTCCATAACACCGCTCCTAAATCACCAAGCAGTCACTCCTTGGAAATGTATTTACTTCTCAGGTCACCGATGTAATTAGTTATCAGTTACTCATAAGATACGGTTTCTCTCTCTGTGAAGTTTGGACTTTGATAGATTTTTACTGGTCGGTCCCACAAAATACCTATGCAAAAAAAAAGTAATAATAAAACAAACAGCCATCACAAGAATAAAAAGCTGAACAAAACAAAAGGGCGAACTAACTACATGTCGACTTTACCAACAAAAAAGTTGTGTACAAGCCAATTTATGCTAACCAGTAAGTTAGGGCATGGATGCTTCCGGGAGTATCTCCACAAATATAAGCACGTGACCCATACTGCCAGCATTGTGAAGGTAGGCCACAGAACGCGGAACATGTGCTGATAGAATAGAAATATCCTGCTAAGGGAAATTGGAGGCCTTATTTCTATTTTTACGTGGAAAAATTGACTGCTGCGAAATAAGTCTCAGTGGGTATTTCGTTTGTCTTGGAACAGCATTTGTATAACAAATCGTGCAACCTCCCTGCTTGGGGTCACTGTTGGATTTGGAGTAGGTGCGAGGTTGGGTGTATGCAAATCCTATCCAGTTAGTAACCACCATGGCAACCGAAATATCCCTGGTATACAATAGACAAAGAGTTTGTCCGAAGACACTACCTTGCGGAACACCTTCTTTGATTTCTTTCAGTTCTGAGTATTCTTGTCCGTGAGGTACTAGGACTAGGAAACGTCTATCTGAAGTATAAGATTTCAGTACTTCAAAGTGTTGTCTACGTACATTGTACCCTGTAGTTTGAACTCTAGACCTTTATGCCAAACGTTAAAAGCAGCTAACACGTTCGATCAGCAAGAAAAGCCCGGAACTTGTTTAACAAGTATAGCATTATATTTACTAGAAGCCTGGTACGTCGATGAGGTCAATTAAAAGCAACCGTCAAGAGTCGGAGGAACGATTTTGCGGTGTGCGGTCATGAAAGAATGAGCTACGAAAAAGCTGGTTTCTCAAAAACTTTACCGCTTACCACAATATCATCTACGAGTGCTGAAGGACTACGTCAGAGATAGAAAGCTAATATATGAAACCATAGAAAGACACCTCAAGAAAGAAATTACTGCTAGCGCCGCATAAGAATAAATTTAAGAACACCATTTGACGAATATTTCCTAAGATGGAATCCTCCAAATGGAGATGTCTTAACATAACTACCTGTTATCGCAGAGTACCACGCAAAACGCTGAAGATGTCAAAGGTGTATTAATCAATTACTGAGTCGCATACAGTCTTGGATGCAAGACCATAAACTAAACTTAGCAGCAAAAAGAAACGAAATAGTTCCTTCGGCTAGAAGGTACATTCCCAATATCTTTGAGATGCGGGTATACATGGAGTGGATATACATATTTATAATTGAGGCTGCATAAGGCTTATGTATAAGCAACAAATCAAGCATGTATCCGAGGATACAGTACTGCAAAACGATTTAAGCTTTGAGAAGATTATTGGCTAACTTATCTTTTTGTATGGTTGTGAGATCTGGCCTGATGCGCTTTAGCAAGAAAAGTATAGAAAACAGAAATATAACGAATAGGAGCTCTTTGAGTGGCGAGTTCCTTTTGAATAGTATCAGAACCAGCCATTCTCGTAGTCGCAGGGTAATCGCCATCCACCTCTTAACAGCGATGTAAGAGTATATACATATGTACCTACTAATAAACGAGAGAAAAAATAAATGGCAACAGTAAAAGCCAACGAGGGCATTAAATCTCATTGACAAAAATGCTGGAGAGAACCTAGGGGTAGATGTGTTGCAAGATTGATGGAATCGCGGATTGGACAGAGCGAAAACATGGAGAAGTGAATTTATACCTCACACAATTGCTTACTGACACGGATGTTTTAATGAATACCTACATAGGATGAGAAACTTATGAAGTCAGTGTTGCAATTTGAATCAAGTGGACCTAAATCACATGATCTTTGAATGTACCTGATGGAGGTAGGGTGGCATCGTGCAAGGAAAGTGGCATCGCACTTTGTAGTAAGTAATACAAGAAGTAGTTCCAGGGTCTCATTGCTTGAAGGTGTAGAGGTTATAATGGTTCGAAGTCCGACACGTCAGTGGACTATGGCCATTCCTAATGGTGCGTAAGGCCTTCAATCTTCAAAATAACTCTCCACGGACTAAGTAAGCGAATAGCTTCCTACATTCTTATGGATAATTCTGCTGACCAGCATCCATCAATTCTGCAATCCAGCAGCAGAGAATTTCTAGATTTTGTGCAGATGTTATACCTATAGCTGTTATTTTGACTCCATGGAAAATACTTTTTCAATATTACAACTGAATATTAATTGAAACCACGGACAAAGTACATCAAGTCTATAGGTCCTATAGCTCCACCGCAATTATACCATCAAGTGCAGAAACAAAGCCGTTCACTGGTTTGGATTATAATTATTATAATAATTATAAGGACTAATTAGTCCTGCGTCATGCTTGAAATAGTTCTTTTTTGATGTTAGTTTACACCTACAATATGTGTGCTTTGTAAATAATAAAACAATAATAAAGTTGTTTCCTAGTATATGAAAGAGGTCAACATATTCTTGTTCAGTTGGGAAACACCTAAGAGGCCAAGGATACTTGTAGTCAAAGTTGTTTTCATTTCCTATTTTGGCCCCTTCATAGCGATTCATGTTATTCCTAAGAAGTATGGCAGATCCCCTCCGAGCTTTTCATTGCTTAGAAAAATGTTTTATTCTTAAGTGTGCTGTAAAGGACTGTTTGCAAATCAGGTTGCCATTTTTAAAGTGTTGTTGTTCATCATTGCTTTTTGAGAGCTACTTCTTCACTCAGTTGTTCAATTGTTTTATGCTGTTCTTCTAGTCTTTTAAAAATAATACGCTTTCCAAAAATAAACCAACAGATTGTCCACCTTTTACTAGTCTAAGGCTATGGACTTTTCATGCTCAACCCATTCTAACTTCCATTTCAGGGCACCAGTCAACGTCAACATCACTTGAAAATGACCAAATATATCGATTGCTCGTGTCCACGTTGTAGAGATCCAACCGAACTTGGAACCTACTTAAGTAGCATAAAATGTAAGGCATGCCCTAATGGTTACACTAGTCTGTCGAATTCCAAATGGACTTGTGAAAAATGTGGATCTACGATGAGCGAACTAGATGTTCAGAAGCTTCTTTCAGAAGTTGCTGAACAATTGTTGTATGCCGATGGTGATATTCGACAATATGAGGCTCTGTTGGCTAAATACTCGGGTGATTTTCATCCAAACCATTTTCTAATAATTGACATGAAACAAAATATTGCATCAATATTGCGAGCAATCCTTATGAATCCGATGTGTCAACCTGGAAGAAATGTCCTTAAAAGGAAAATTGAATTGTGCGAAGAGATGTTACCGGTAGTGAGAGCTGTACAGCCTGGTGTATCACGATTATACGCTATCGCATTATATGAGTTTGTTATAACTTTCGTTGAGTTAACGGAATATGAATTTAATGATGGGGAAATATCTACAGAAGAGTACGGGGTAAGAATAAAAGACGATTGCTTGTAAAGCTCTCTAGCTTTATCTTTTCTTTACAGAATAGACTTATTAAGGCACAAGCAATGTCGAAAGAAGCAATTCGAATGCTGGCCTATGAACCAAAAAATTCGCCAGAAGGACATTTGATGCAGCGCATTGAAATGGAATTGCAGCAAATTGAAGAGTATTTAACAAAAGCTGGAGCACAATAATAGAATATTGTTGACTTTTATTAAACTTTATAAATTCTGTAAAAAAAAAATCAATTAATTACGACAATTTCTCAGACTGTATTTGAACTTCTTTTATGAATGCAGTCATTCACTTTTTTAGACCTAAAAGATGTCAGTGTGTTGAGGAAATTCTTAGAAATCACTAATAGATTGGGATGACAGTATGCAACTTTCAGTGCCAAGAGAGTATGACCTGATATCCAAAAAAAAACCCTTCGGATATGGCCCTAAACTGTAGGTCCTTTCCATTTGTGTGAAAAAATATAACACGATGCTAGGCCTTGGTCCACATAAGGTCTATTACGCCATGTATTTTGGAGACTTGTTTTCTTATTTAATCTGTTTGACAATAAAAAATGAAATATTATTAACACATCCATAGGCAAAAAAAACCGGTATGTTATATGCACATGTAAATGGGTTCATTTCGAAACCTGAGAGGTACTCCTTATTTCAGTTTTGCTCACGTCGTCAGTTAAGCAGGTCATAATAGCGACCTGGGAAATACAAGAAACGATTTGAGGTTGTCTTTCTAACACACCATCCCATCTCTGGGAATCACACACAGCTTTACTACAATATGTTTGTTCTAAGCGCTGCGAAGGGGTCTCGTACAAAAACGTCAACCACAGCCGCCAAATAAAGTCAAAAAAATTAAATGGAGAAAACAATCCCTGGACCAAAAAAGGGGTTACTGCACGGTACAATGGAGCAAGATAAGTCTGAGGATTCTGGAATGTCGGTCTTTTTTTCTTTAACAACACAAAAAATGTTGGAGATTTTAAATTTTAAACATCAGACATAGGTGTACAATTCCGAAGAGAGTCTGCAGAGAAACCCCCAAGGCGGAGTTTACGCTCCCGTAACACGGGTCCTTGTAATGATTGACATCTTGGTAATACTGAAATAAAACGGCTTCAACGCGTTCCCCATCTTCAGGGAAATTTCGTCCGGTCCAACTTCGCACTACAGCTTGTGGACAATTGGGTCAGCAGTAAAGGACTGGAAAGTTACCCCTTAAAAATACAGGTAATTAAATGTTTTCACTAAGAAGAGGTAAATCCCTGACTTCAGACCACCAAAAATTCTGAGCATTGAACTCAGTATCTCAAGTTAAGAACTATACCTGGGTGAAATTTTGGATTCCAATCTAATCTGGAAGGAAAAACTTGATGAACTCTTCAAGAAAGCAAGCAAAGTTTTCTACCCTTGCAAAAGGCGTTTAGTAATACGAAGGGCTTCAAACAAGCTGTGGCTATATGCGGTGATTGTGAGATCTACATATTCTTACATATAGTTTGCTGGTATTCTAAAAGATACTTGAAAAGCAATACGAGCTTTCAAATCTACGCAGTCATAGGAGCCATGGGATCAATAAAAACAACGCCAACCGCAGCAATGGAAAACATGTTCAATTTCATTCCGCTTGATCTATACTCTATCAGCTTGGCGGTCAAAACCGCTGTAAGACTGAGTGAAGGCCGACTATGGTCATCGCACCCTTGCGACTATGCCTCCATACTATATGGATAGGTGGCTACTAAAGGAGCGAAGGTAACTGATCACTGAACCCGAGGCTAGGATTTGAAAGAGGATTAGCTATAAGAAGACTAGACAGAGTTGACTGTATTAGACAGAGTTTACTGGAAAACCATAGAATCAGCAACGATAAGAAAGTAGCCTTTTATACCGACGGTTGGCACATAAGCCAGAGTTTTTTTTGATTAACAATAACAACAGTATTCTTCAAGTCGAAGTTTCGGCCATTATAAGGTAGTTAAGTTAAACGATTACTATCTATATACATATATAGTCACGCAGCCGTTAAAGCTGCAATAATTAGATCGAGGCTTGGAAAGATCTACAAATCGCTTTTCAACAAGATATTCTACTGGGCACCAGGGCAAATGGATATCGCAGGAAACGAAAGGACATATGAGCTTCCAAGAAAGGAGTCGAAACTGCATGCATCCAGGCTCTCACTTTTGTAGCAATCCCAATTAGCTCTTTGCGAAAGAAAATAGAAGATGAAGCCACGGAACTGGAGGACTTAAGCTGTTGAACATTCTGAGATTTATATTAATGTCGAATAGTTGTTCTTACACATCGAATATATTTTTTTACAAATATATTCCCGGGCTAAATAAATCGGCACAGTGAACTCATTCGTTCTGCTCTCAATATCTGCTATGCTATCCCACAATCGGCGCAACACAGTTGGTGTTCTATAGACAATATGGTATGTTTCAACTTGAAAGTCGTTCTCTTTCCTTCTCCCGGTACGGTATCTTTGCCTTTACTTTGGTGCGCTTTATAATATTCGCTAAGCTTGAAATTCGTTCTCCTTCGATATCCTTGCTTCCCTATCCTTGTTTTATTTTGGAGCGCTTTACAATATTTGCAAATTAAGGTCGGTTTTGACAACTTCTTTGATGATTTTGCGATATAGGGTCCACTGAGTATTGGCGTTAATAAAATCAATCAGGTACTCTTTTTAGTCCCTGGCTGTTCCAGGTGTTCTAAGGCGCCCAACGTTAAGTCTCCTTTCATGCGCCATTTACAGCTTTTTCTCGCTGGGCAGTCGAGCTTTAAAGCAACCTACAAGGTTACTATGAGCTTTCTCGCATTTAAAATTATGAGGTGATTAAGGATAGTGTGAGTATCCGGTGGATCTTTTAAGCCCCTCTAAAGAGCAATCACATCCACCAAGCACAACAGAGAAATGAATAAAATCTGAGTTTCTCTAACTACTACACCTGAAAAGGAGTTCCTGCTTGAATCTGGGATTTTAGAAAAAATAAAAATATTACCATATGTATGTATAGCTGTTGGGGTATAATGGTCAGAGTCGAAGATTTTTTGTGCGTGTCTCGCATCGATCACCACATGGTCGGTTCAACCATCTAGAGACATCTACGTTGATGTTTCGATTCACAGTCTTGCGTATCTATAACCGAACATGTGCAATCTTTTGTGACAACTGTAAAAGATTTCGCAATTTTTTCGTTTTTGTATACCTGATCGCAGTTTCACGGCCCTGACCCAGCCATGGAAATCTTTAATGACTTGAAATCCGAGTATGTTAGAGTAGCTCATGCAAGGTAATCACTTGTCTGACTGTATACGCCACTGTTGATTCCGTAGAGAGAATTATTTCACCGCATGTCCTCTTTCTGAGGGCTTCCAAGACGTAGTTAAGTCAAGGAGGTCAATAAGAGATGCCTTATCCGGTTTAATGCAAGAAGTTCACTTAGATTTTCTTGCGCAGGTCCAAATGTTCCGCTACACAAGCTTAGTTAGATTCAGCTTACGCTTATCGTGAGTTCAATAGTTATACAGGAGGCACCATCCTACGTTTTACACACCAATGAATTCTTCAATCCCTTCCAATTTATTCGGCAACTTGTATTACCCATTGGAAGAACACATTTAAAATCCTGTTCTTTCGTCATTTAGTACAAAGAAATAAAAACGTTTTCTTTTTTAAAATAGAAAACAATGCTGTTCTAATTTTAATCATCAAACTTATCTACTTCGTATCAAATCAAGAGGAACGAAATCAAATTGAAATAAAAAATTGCACAAATTTCTTGCTCGAAGTGTGTGGCTGGCCGGTGCATCTTGCAATCCGATAAGGGGATGCTAATTAATTTCTTGTTGAACACAGTGAAACACGTTGTACTCGTGGTGCAGTACGCTTCGAATATAAAGTGAAACTACAATAAATTAAATATCTTTTAATTGTAATTGACGGAAACAGTTGTATGCAATAAGCCCCTAGATTCTGATCGGAAATATGTTCGAGTTCAGTGAAAAGTGTAAAGTATTGCAAAATACAACCCTTGGACGGTATAATTTGCTTTTAATGGATAAAACAATTTTTTGTTTTTAATAAATATTTCAAATTAGATATGTGGTAGCTGCAAGACAAATTCGTGCTGGTGAAGTTTTACTTGTTGAAGGGCCGACATTGATTATGCCAACATGCAGTGAAAAACGATGCACAAATTGTTTTAGGTTAACCAACAAAGAATGTCGGTGAGTTGATTGAGAATTGTGGAGAAATTATTGCAGCATTGGGGAACTAAGAAGTAAACAACATCAACAGTTAGCATAGACTCGTCAGCGTAAATTTCAAGTGAGGATTAGAATACCAGATCAATACTGTCGACTCATAATCCTAGTGCCATTTTAATATTGAAGTCTAGAATCGCGGTTAAGTAACCTTTGACCTTTATTCAAGTGTTATTTTAGTTCAAAGTATTGAAAATTGTAAGCTCCCACATTCGCGAAGCTGTTTTCATTGCCATTACTTACTTACTTAAGGTGGCGCTACAGTCCGGGTAGGACCTCGATCTTAAACCAGCTGCCTTCAGTTTCACACGCAAAATTGGTTGAGTTTTCCTTCCACTAGCGTGCGCCACCTGAGTTGCGGGTTTTCTCTACTGCGCTGTCCTTCGGGTATGGATTCGAAGATTTTCCGGGCCGGAGCATTTGTGTCCATGCGCTCTACATGACCCAGCCACCTAAGTCGATGTCGTTGAACAGCCCGTACAGTTCGTCGTTGTATCTTCTCCTCCACTCACCGTCTATGCAGATAACACCAAAAAGCACTCGTTTCCTCTCGAAACAGCCAAGAGCGACCTCATCCGCTTTTGATAAAGTACATGCCTCCTTTGATTTCATTGCTATTTCCCATAAATTTTCAAAGTGTTAATTTTGTCTAATGCTGTCCACCATACTAGGAGTATCGATCTGTCCACCGATCGATTTTTAAAGTTTGGAACGAAAACTGGCAATATTTATGGGAATATTGTTTAGCATAAAGAAAACTTTCGGCCTCTGCCACTATGAATTGAGTTCATTGTGTAACAAGTGCAGGTGTACTGCGACCTGTAAAATCTATTGTATCCTGTTTTAGTCGAGGTTATTCTCAGACTGGGGCACGTTCTCCCGTATGGTCTTCCTTAAAAAGTAAAGAAAGTGAATTGGATCCAAAGATGGAAGGTCTTTCTCGTGCATTTGGAAGGCCCTCATTAGGTTTACTCCATTGCGGGATATTGTACTAGTTTTATTTTCGTTGTTTTCAAGGCCTAACAGTAAGAAACTTGTAAGTAATCTCAGCCTATTTAACGCAAGCTTAAGATTTTCACATTTTTAATTCCTAAGTAGCGCTTTTGCTTGAGAGTTCTCGCAGTAGTTTGATAGCTTGGCTCATTTGAATTGTTCCTCATGCATTTCTGGGTACTTGCCGCAGAGATGTTATCACGAAAAGAATGTGATGCCTATTTCTCTGTCTCTTCCATCTATTCCTATCATCATATGATGACTAAGTTTGTTCTGGTATAATGGTCGGTTTATTACTAGCCTTCGCCAGATCAGTTGAAACAGATTTAGAAAAGTGGGCGACTTCACTTTTGAAGGAAACAACTGGATGCCTATCAACTATCACAAGAATATCTACCATCGTTAGATCCACTCCAGATATTCCGGTTCTTGCACTATACATTTACAAGGTCGTAGTACGCTTAAACCTCCAAGATCAACCCTCAATCTGTGGCGGAGGTTGGGAGATTTATGTATGCCCGCCTCGGAAACTTTCGAAACATTTTGTTTCAAAAACTCCTGCGTCGATTCAGCATTCTATTTATTAGCTTTCTGTATAAATACATAGTTGTTCACTTTCAAAACTATCGAGTTTATGAAACCAATAGGCCTTAAAGCCTTTATCTTTTTTATGCGCGCATTAACTCTTTCGTATTGCTCGTGTTATATTTTTCGGACGAATGAAAGCGAAAAGTGGAGTATACGAACGGAGGAATTGAAAAGATTGTTATGAGAATTATTACTCTTGGGCGTTTGTACGATAATGTTGAGAGGTGGGACTGTAAGAAATACGTTCTTTGATTCTAACCTCAACCTTTTCGTCTGTAGTCCAATTAACATTTGATTTCAATTTTGATTTCAGAAAATGTCACGTATTTCCTTTGTGCAATAACTGTCCATCGCATCATGACTTTGAATGCGATTTCTTTGCTCAAATCAAAAATATTCGTCCCGACTTTCTCGTAACTAATATGGACACTTACGGCGTCGTGAAATGTCTTCTCCTCAATGAGAATCCAAATACGAGGACAGTATTCGAACAGATCCAAAGTCTGCAGTCCCACCAGGAAGAGCGAAGAGGAAGCGATATTTGGTTGGATAATGCAAAGAATATCGTCGAACCGATTTTATCCTCAGGAGTAGCCACCCACTTTAAACAAACACAGAATATCACTGAGGATCTCATACAACAAATTTGCGGAGTGATAGACGTCAATAGCTTTGAGATTCGAGCTCCAGACGAGGGTTCTATGCGAGCAATTTACCTCAAAGCATCTCTTCTAGACCATCAATGTTTGGCAAATACTTCAATAGCGATAGACGATAATAATCAAATGAAGATCTACGCCAACTCTGATGTTGAAAAGGGTGCGATGCTAACCTACTGCTACACTAATCCTTTGTTGGTAAGGTCTTCTGTCTCAGAATTTTTCGTAATTAATGTATTCTGTTTCAGGGCACAGAAGAACGTCGACATTTACTTAAGCTTGGAAAATATTTTCAATGCAATTGTCCGCGATGCGAAGATCCTACGGAGTTAGGTTCGCACATGAGTAGTTTACTTTGCAATCGTTGCACAGATGGCGCGATTGTGAATAGAGGGAAAAACTGGATCTGTGAAAAATGTTCCATTACAATTGATGCAGAAGATGTCGATCGAATTTTGGGCAGAGCAAAAGAAGAGATATTCCTGGCAAAAGATGACATTCGAAAGTATGAAAATCTCATTGCAAAATTTTCCAAAGTCTTCCATCCAAATCACTACATGATCATTGACTTGAAGCAAAATGTGGCAGCAATTTTGCGGTCTTTCTTGATGAATCCGACGTGTAGGCCTGGAAAATTGGTACTCGAACGGAAGACATCTCTTTGTGAAGACATTCTAGTGGTGCTGCGAATAGTTCAACCCGGTATATCAAGACTAAAAGCCATCGCTTTGTATGAGATGTTCACGTCATATGCCGAACTAAATCGTTTGAGGTTCCATGAAAACGAGATCACGGAGTTGGAGTTGTTGGTAGGACACAAACGATTTTACAATAAAAATGTGAAATATCTTTTAGATTCTTGATTGCAGGAAATTCTTAAGCAAGCCGAAGTAATGCTTAGAGAAGCGATACGAATGCTATTACATGAACCAGTGAACACACCAGAAGGACAATTGACTAGAAATATGCTGAAAGAACTTAAAGACTTACAGAATGATATGAAAATTATATCAAAGTGAAATTGTTGAGTTTTTACGTTTTTGTAGTATTTTTAAAAGAAATACATACATGCATATGTACATACTCGAGTTTTCTTTTAGGTGGTGAAGTAAAATTTGTGCCGTTATTTATTACATGAAGAAGGACGTGTCTAAACATCTACTGGACCGAGAAGAGCGCTATATAGCGCCAGCCCAATGATCCGACCTTTCAGGTGGGGACATCGGGATAACTTTCCAGCCACATTAAAAAAATGCTGGTTAATAATGGACGAGAAGCATCAAATAAGGATGATATTACTGTTATTGCAAACGAAGTAGGGCAATCTAACAATTATCGGATTTGCACGTCGAATATTAGGTTCTTTAACAGACCGCATGTCTGCAAAGCAGACATCACCACCGCAGACTCCTATTAGCCCCAAGACAAAATTTATGAGAAAAACCCTTCCTATGAGACAACTTTATAGGAAATCTGGGCAATGAGCGTAGTCCGAAGGCATAGACTGCACGATTCAGACTAAATTCTGCAATGGGTCCAGGCTGATAATCACTGTCGTAGCTTCCTTTTGTGGGCTTAAAATGAGTTTAAAAATGACGCCGATTTTGGTAGTAAAATCTTTTTCGGATGAGCTTCATTTTCTTTCTTAAGCCAGTACAATCTCTAGGATTGGCTGTTTAATATGGGTTCAAGAGTGATGGCATCATTCTTCCCCACTTCTTTGATAGCAAAGCTGGCGATAATGTTACGGTAAACAGAGTGGGCTAGAGAGACATGATAACTGATTGTAGCCGCATTGGACAAGTTTGAACGGGCATAATGTGCCAAGGCAACAGTCAAAGGATCGATCTTTTACATACTTGGCCACCGCGCAGCCGCGATTTCAAGTTGTTGGATTTTTTTTTTAAGGAGAACTGTTAAGGGCCGTTGTTACTCCAAAGACCCACAAACAATTGATGCACTTAAGCTATCCGTGAAAGAGAGTCGTAAGCAATCAAGGATGTGGTACAAAATTATGTTAATATGTATTAACTCTGAAGCCATTTAAATGAAAATATTTTTAATAATTAAATCGAAAGGGTACCTTCAATGAAGCAACTATCATTAAGAATTATTGTGCGGTGTAGTTCTAAAAGGAATTTTTTTTTTTTTTTATAATTTGCACGCACTCAAGGGGTTATGAATACCCTTTTACATGTTTTCACACGGTGCGGGCGTTGGAAAGATAGATAGAGAGAGAGAAAGAAAAAAAAACCAACAGATAGCCCACATTTTTCATATTTCATAGTGTCGACGCAAGAAATGCTAGCATTTACATCGAAAGTTGTGATAACCCCCAAATCTCCACAGACCAATATTCACATTCCAATTATTGTCTCCATAATTTTGGGCACTACTGTACCGTATTAATTCCTTCCATGTGGTTTCGTCCCACAGGAAAACAAGTTTCAATTTCAACATGAAACAGACCTCTATGTGTATGTATTAACACCTGCCAACGTTGTTCCCTAAATAACATCACCAACTTAGCTACTGTTTTGGTGTAACTGAAATACAAGCCAATATAGTTTCTGTTCATGTAGTCTCTACACATGCCAGAACCATTTAATTGCCAGACAATAATATTACCTTGATCAACTCAACTTGATTGTTCATCCTCCAGCAAGGCACCAAAGGGCCTTCGAAGACTTTGCATCAATGCAAAAGAATGTGGGGAAGAAGATCAAGAAGACAACTAATCGCCGTAAAACATTTTTTTCTTCTTCTTCTTTAGGCCTTATCCCATAGGGTATACCAGATTTAAGGTAGAAGTTGCAATTCAGTTTCAGTACGAAAGGACGTTTATAAGGATAGCTTTGATGCAATTTTCCCTTTTTGCAAATTATTTGGTTGAATGATATTTCCTTAGGACACCAATATATCGAAAAGGTTTCAGTTTCACCTCTCTACACAAACGAACCTTAGCGTCAAATTTGATTAAGGCTAAGCCACCGCTTTAATAGGGTGTATTATAAGCTATTCGTGATGAGTTGTAGTGTTCTTCGTATAAGTTTTTCTTGTAGTGTCAGTTGGTCATTATGATGGTCACCACGGTTTCTTCTTGAAGATGTCTGACGTATTGCGTCCTTGGATTACAACCAACCTTGAACTCAACATTAAACTGTATAAAGTTGAATATAGTGTGTGAGTCTACGACAGACCTAGTCATATATGATAAAAACTATACTTTACGACTGGTTGTTATTTCTCCTTTATCTCAAACACCCAGGGTATCCAAGAGATTCGATAACAGTCCGAATTACTACCTCCATTACATTTGAACGAAAAAGTAGGGTGATGGTTTATTGAATGACTCAGGTCATTGTGAACCATTTCATTACAGATGACATGGTTGAACCCAGTCGGCGATATTTATGTTTAGCTTTGCTTAACGTTGTTTCGTTTCCTTAGATAGCCACGCACCATTGAGTGTGGCTAGAGGCGATGCGTCTCAACTCCAATAATTTTAATAACTGGAATATTAAGTATTTATCAGTGGTCAGTGCAAAAAGTGATCTTACATGGAATCTATTTTGGAATTCGCGTGTTGCAGCTTTAACATGGTTAGGTCATATTTTGCTGGATATGGCGAAGTTGCTCAGCGTATTTCACATGGATTTGATTATTCTTAGAAAGTGCAGGAAGAAATCAAGTGCAGACATGAAATCAAAGGTAACATTGTCAAAGGCACCTACCCTGTTCAGAAATCTCAATATAATCGGTCTCACATACTTTTCAATAATCTTCTTAAACTTTTCAACGAGAAAGAGGAAAGGCTGATTAGTGTACGACCTGTCGCTAAAGTGTTATCTTCTTTACCTGGTTTTGGAATGAGAACAACTTTCACATCACATCAAAGAGATGATAGATACCTATTAACTAAATAATTCCTGAAGATTTAAGCTCTGGCAATGTTAGTACCACCTCTTACATAACTGTACATATACCATCAGAATTGGGTGATTTATAGTTTTTGAAGGATAAATAGGAAAACCTAATAGTCTCTTCGGTCACTATCTGGGAGGCAACTTTTCAGTTGGGTCAAGTGTCACAACTCGTGCCGCCTTTTTGAAAGAATGCATAGCCTAATGGTTGCCTTCATTTACATCAACTCGCCATGATACTTTCTATAAGTGTCCAGTTTGGTTTTCCGAATCGTCAGCTCATAGTTTTCCTATGCAAGTCGATAGTAAGTCCAACCATCTTCTTTCTTAGGTTTAAGAGTCCCAATCAGACATTTTTATAACATTTCTTAGAAGTTTATATTTCTAGACAGGCATTCTCATAGTATTCAATTAAGCTTTGGTTAAATTTTAGTTTACTCCCAATTACAATTCCAATCGGAACTATGAAAATTTCGTTAAGTTGGGGTTGATCAATTGCAAGCGGATATTCTATGTAGCGATGATCCGAAAGAGATTCTTCTTCCAGAACCCACACTTCACGATCGACTCATACATCTTTCTATTGGCATAAGGGCTATAACTTCTCGTCTTCTGCTCGTAACATAGGACGGCTTTTTACTAATGTTATTGATAGCAAGGTCAAAATTCATTATGGATGCTATGGTTAATGTGTTGCGCTGTGGTTAGTGTGTTGGACTATCGAAGAAAACACCAACAAGTTTTATCACGTTCACAACTCTCTTAAATGTCTGACAAACATTCCAGAGTAATTCCCTCGTTTAATCATGCTCAAACCGCTGATTTGCATGAACATTTTTTGCATTAACAGAGGTATGAGAAATCTATGAGGTCCTATGTCTTCTTAAAATTAGTAAAATAGTTCTTTTAAAGCTTAAAAAAACAAAATTTAAATTATAAACTATTTTTAATTATCTGGTTCAGACTTTTTACCAACTTTCTAGCCACAAAGAATCTACTTTTACAAGTCTCTCCTGGACAATAAACACATTCTTTCAGCATCTCCTCCAGTTCTGAATATCGCTTAGGTATAGGAAAAAGGAATCCTTTTGAGCGATCGTTTCGCAAATTCTCTCGAAGCAATTGACACGCAGCAAACAAATTAATATCACTTCGATCATGTCCACAAATATCTGTTGGTGAATAAGCAAAACAGTTGTCGCACTGCATGTACTCATGCTTATGCACTGAATCAAGATTCTTTCTGCCGCTCGCTATGAGTACGGTGTCCAAGTCTACGAATGATAATTTTTCCTCTATTGGACTGTACACTACGTTATCCATATTCAAATCTGTGATGTACATTCGAAATCCGTCGAATCCTTCAGAAAACTTCAGGGCTCCTTGAATGAGCTGCGCTGCTATCTTCGTCTTAACTAAAAAATTGCTTGAGTATAAATTTGCAAGAGGGATACCTTCAAAAGACTGGAAAATTGTGAAACCACAGGTGGCGTAGGTTTTTGGCACTGGAAGTCCAATAGAGTAAAGATATGGCAACAGGATTGGTTGCATATCTACGTTCATGTGCATCCAAAGGTTTAGTTGAGAATAATTTTTACCGAAAACTTCAAGAAACCCATTCACATCGGTTTGCGGGCAAAATTGTATGCCATCTAAACGAGATTCATTGAAAAATCTTTTTGAGAGGTTTTTAATTATTTTCTTTTCACTTTTCTCGTGTTTTATGGAATTAAAATCAAAATCTCTTGCTAAATATTTGGCAAAGATCCGTTGACTGCTGTTGTTAATTAATCTAAGAATTCGAGTATGTCGAACACCAAAGAGGATATTAAGGTTATTCGACAAGTTTTCATCGAATTCATAATCATAATGAATTCGTTCACAAAATTCCGATTGATTCTGAAAGCATGTTGGGCACCATTCCAAATCTTTTAAAATATAAGAGTCAAGTTTAGAGAATTCTTGACTGTCCTTGTCAATTGGATAACGAAGTACGATCAGCAAAAGAAGAAAAAACTGTTGTTTCGAATACATCTGAAGAATGGGATCTGAAAGGAAAAGATAAAACATTTTAAGTAGAAATTAATTGTATATATGTATGTAGATATGTACATACAAGGAAAGTATTTTTTATTTTTATTTTTTTGCTTTTTTTACAATAGAGTCTTAAACGAGTAATTATTTTAATGTAACGTTTGTATTATACAATATCGGAGCGTATATAATAAAGGTATGCACTAAAGCGTGATGTTTAAAGCTCGATTTCGATAGAACTTTCAATTTTAAAAAATGGCAGACAAAAATAACTTGGTCAACATTTTTTTTAATTTGACAGATAGTTCATGACATTCAATTTTATGTCACTTTTTCAACCAATTGCAGCCGTGTGTCTAGAATGACAGAACAAAGTTGGTTTACAAGGCGTAAATTGTTGCTACATTATATCAGAATAAAGCAATGAATTTACATATGTATATGTACAGCTTGGATGTTGCTTACTACTAGTGGTGAGGTTGTGGCGTCTGAAACAGAGTCTTTTCATTGACACTGAAAAAAACAAATCCGTCATCTGGACGGTGAGTGGCACTTGCCCAGTAGCCTTTACGGACAAAGGAAGAATTAGTCCATGAATCTGAATAGCGCATAGATGGGGTAAAGTGAGTTCTTGCTATTAAGAGGCGACAAAAAAACTCCTGTTGAATATGGATGAGTTCCGAATAGATAGATGAGCGAAATAACTACTTTCACGAATGGATCCATAATGGATGAAAGAGCTGGAGAGAGTGTTTTCAGATTTACTGAACCTAGCCTCTCATGTGAGTTTCAGAACAAGAACCTCAGTGTACAAAAGCCCGATGCTCTCTCCCTCTGTTACATGCGTAGATTACTTATGTACATGACCTTCAGGTGACTGTAAAGAGCATATGAATAGCACTGACAGTAAATCAGTGATCAGACATATGGAGTATACTTAGAAATATGAGAAAAAACTCAACAAGTGTACAATTCCGAATTGACACTCGCTTACGGATCGAAGAAAATAAGAAGACAGACATTTCAAACAATCGAACTTTTGCACACGAAGTTCAGTAACTATGTTATCCGTTGTTTTGTAGACGTGTCTTGGTCACCGCGCGATTTGACGCAGTTTGTCCTATTTTTATGGGAAACCATTAGGACCGTTGATCCTCCACAAACAACTGACGCGCTGGAGAAAAACATCCATCGAACTATTCGCGAAATAGAGCCACAAACTATTGACAATTTACTACGAAATTAGGTTGGCAGGATAGGCTATTCCCAAGCCAACTTCGGCAACCATAGGCAAAAGGAAAGGTCTTTCGTAAAGCACCAGGTACCCAACAGAAGATCCCCCCCCTTTACCAACGCCGTGAATTGATATTTCCAATAAAAAAGATTTTTGGACAAAATTATAATTTCCTGTGTTAGTTTTTCAAATGTAAATTTCTATTGTGATTCAAAGACGACCCTTTAGTTTTTATAGTTCCTACGAGTTCCCCTAAATAACAGTAGCTTTATCTACATTTCCACTTAAATAAAAATAATGATAAATAGAAAAGCTTAGAATTAAACTAATATTAGTTTTGCTCTTGAATACAATCCACTATCACTTAATAATCAATGAATCGAAATACCTGTCTCATTTTATAACCTTGCAACTATTCGCTAGAATTCCCGTTGTGTGTAATACATCATTACAGAAATCAATAATCCATCGAGCGTTAGTTAAACACAAATAACTCAAAACAAACAGCTTACGAAATATTCATACTAGCCGACCTAACTTAATCACGATTCACGACACAATCTAGACGTTTAATCTCCGATAAGAAATCTCTTCGTGCGTCTACGGTTAAGAATTCAAAAAGAAATTCTCTTAGCCTGCCTCCCATTCTATTTGATATGTACTCTTTCACTCTTTACTTAGTCTCTTTCCACTTTAGCATATAGAACTTACAGAACTCACAAGCACGCAGCTGTCGTTTAGGTTAGTCAATGTACATACTTGTGTGTATTGCATGAAACCAATTGGTATAAACGTTCTGAAAACCACTAGCTCTAGATCAGTTGGTGTTGATTCGTCGGTAGAACTAGAACTCGTGAAAGTGCTTGTGGATACAAAATACGTTCAAATTATTTGCGATGATGCCGAATAAAACTGAGTGCTGGCAAAAATAAACATCAAATCTAGATCTACATACATATAAAAAAAAAAGATAAATTCCCCTAAACAGTGACCAAGTGATTTGCGTAATCAAAAGTATACATACAAGAAAAATTTTAAAAATATAAACACGATATACAAACATTTCATCTAAGCATTATAAATGAATCGATTGTTTTTAAAATAAGGCGCAGAGAGAATGCAAAAAAAAAAATACAAAATTGGCGTACAATTATGCAAATATAATATCAATTGGATAAACTCACCATAGTCGGCGAATTTAAGCAAAGGTATCTGCACAGTATTTGTTATGAATAATGCCGCACAACCAGTTTTAAAATACGTATTAAAAAACGCGCTATAAAACATTGAATCTACAAATTAAGTCACTCACACCAAACACGCAAGATCAGAATTGGAATAAAAGATACTCCACACCAACAACATCGTTGCAAACTGAGCGATCGTGCGAAGTTGATCTCTATACAAGGTAAGATTAAAATTGCAAAAAAAAAACAACAAAAACAAATAATAATAAACAATAACAGAGGTAGCGAACGTTAGGGTAATTTCAATGATTTTTTTTTTTTTTGCTTGAATCATTATTTTTAGTTCTTGCTGTATCCTTATACAGTGGCGAAAGAAAGTTTTACTGTGCTTGAAAGAAAATAGGTTTCCTGGATGAATCAAGAAATAAATTGTATTACAAAAACGTAACATGGAGTTAAATAATTGTTTAGTGCTATTTATGATCTGCAAAATAATGCGCTCAAATCTGTGCGTTATGACTTTAACGTGCCCGACAGAACTTTAGCTTGAACACAAAACAAAACAAACAAAAAATAACACAAAAAACTAACTAAATAAAAAATATATTTAATTCAGAACCAATGTACGAAAACTTCCTCCAATTTTTGGATCACTTTTCGAACAATGGTCACAAATAACACGAACAATGTTCCAATGCGTTAATTGGTGCGGGTTTATCATCATAAGCAACTGACTTCAGTTAGCCATGCAAAAAAAATCGAGATTTGTTGAATGGCATGTTTTTAAAGGCCAATAGACCGGCCTGTTTTTCGAAATCAATTTGTCACCAAATTGTGATTTCAATAAATCGATGGTTGCGCATGCTACGTAGAGTCATCCTGTCTTCGAGATCAATTGCATTAAAATTATTATTTTGGCATCGTTGGATAATCATAATATTGTTTTAGCTGGTACAATCGCACAGTAGAATTCCATACGTCCACATTGGTTTGATGACTTTCTTATACATACATATGTATGTATATAGGCTGTGGAGGTTTTTTGAATTGAAAAAAAAAACGTCAATGTTCACAAACTTATGCAAAATAAAACAATTTTTAGAATTTAATTTGACTCATTCACATACATATCTAGTCCATATTTATTTACTAAAACTACTTTCAGTTCAGATGCTTCAACTTGAGCTTCACCCGAAGCATCCAATTCGACACTAAGCTTACATATGTACATATGTACGAAGGATCCGGCGCGGCGACTTGTAAAGAGCGTGATATTTCGAGATCATTGTGGTCTGCGCATATTGCAACAATCTCTACGTGTCTTTTCTTTGTTTAGGTATTGATATTATACCCGGAAAAAACTAAAAGTCTGCTACCACTGCAGCAAGTTTGGAAAATTTACCAGAACACGTCCTGAAATGCGTCCACACTCTGTACAATTATCTTATAACAAGAATATTTCAGCGAGCTGCCTGATATACCCCCCACGAAATTAGGCCGCATTTGGCATTATTCCTATTCTTAAGTGGAAATAAGGCCAAATGAAGAAAAATTTGGTATTTGGCTTTATTTCCATCAACAAAGTGAAATAATGCCCCGAGGGCCTTTGACCATGGAGCAACGAAAAAGTCGCTTGAGCGGCTAAACTACCCTTGAAAGCGGAGTTTAATTAAATTAATAGCTCGAAACGCGCCACTTACCCACTGTTGGCTAGTACAAAACTGTTTTTCTCAAAAAAAAAATTTAAATTTATTCTTAACCCTGACAAAAAAAAAGCAACATTTCTTGTAAATTCTTATAACAATTTCATGGTACCTACATACATACATATATACATACGTATAATAAAAGAATTCAAAATAAGGCAAAACAAATCTGGAAAAGATTTTTCTATAATTTTTTACAATTTGCCTGCAGATTGGACTTAAATGTCCCAAGTTTTATGTATTTCTCGGCAGTTTTTTTTTTCAAAACGTGTTGAGCATGACTTGAAATGGTCGCATGGTTGTAGTAGTACCGTCCGAGGATTTTCGCAACGTATCGTACAGAGTATGATTGGTTCCTGAATATTTGCATTACTTTCATTATCTTCAGTAAGTCAGTGGATTATATATAGGGGGCATGCTGCCCCCCTGCTTGGAGTCACTGTTGGATTTGGAATAGGTGCGAGGTTGGGTATATGCAAAGCTTGGGTATATACTCCAAATCCAACAGTGACCCCAAGCAGGGGGGTTGCAGGGGGCAGCATGCCCTCCATATATTCCCCACATTTTCTTATACAAATGCTGTTCCAAAACTGAAGTTTGGGGTAATCCTTACCATTCATGTGAAAAATATAACACGAGTGGCTGCAAGAAGATAGGCCCTAGGAATTTCATGGGCTCTATATCTACATATATCCTCTGACTCAACATAGAATTTACGTAAGTGACAATGATGTACTCTGATTAAACAGAGACAGTTACACAAAACGTGTTCTGCTGATTCTTCGTCTTCATTGGACATTCTGGTACTGCTCTTAAAATCGTTCCAACACTCGCGACAACACTACCCTGCAGGCTACGTACTATCTGCAGATGCCCTTGGTTAAAAGTCGCAAGTACTTTTTTATTACCTAAAACAACACTTTACGAGTTGTGCTTTTGATAAGACTTTTCAGAAAGTTGCATAGAGTACAAAATGGGTGTGATTTAAGTTATCGTAAAATGTTACGTGTATATGTCTTAAAAATCGGCTCTTTGTTAAAATACGCAATAGATACATCCATATACATATGCATTTAGGTAAGTTAATCTAAAACGTGCTAATCTGGAAGTTTTTAACAACGTAATTTAAATTTTTACGTGTATCTTTTCCTTATTTTGAATATTATTTCGCAACAATATTTAATACCAACTCCGACCTTTGTTTGTTTACATCTTTGTGAATAAAAATAACAACGAAAAGGTACTCTAAATTGATTAGCACTTGGGGACACGTGACAGAAATATTTAATTAAATTAAAATCGCTTGATTTGCATGTAGTCGCCAATTTATACTATTTTTTAAATAAATAAAAATAAAAACAATTGATTATCAGTAGATACTACCATTTTTATAACTTTATGTATGATACCAGCAGGGTAGACGAATTTTTAAGTTATCGTACTGCATTATGGGATTAAGACTTTTATTTTACGTTATCTTTAGTACTGTGCACTAATATTTTCCATAAAAGGCGAATAGATAACACTGCTCTAGTAGTGAGTATATACAAACTAGTAAGCAATGTAAATAATGAAAAGAAGTTAAGCTGATTCCCAAGAGACATTCGATTACTATAAAACGGTTTTTTCATATGAATCAAGCATCTATTGAATTCTGAGTGAAATTATTTTAACCAAGTCTTAAAGATTGCTTCAAAAAATTAAAATAAATAATTTGTTATTCGCCTAAAATCTAGCAATTTCACAGTAAAGTACGTAAAGTCCTTCGATGTGCACTGAAATTGTACAATCAATAAGGAAACATGGAAAGGCTATATATTCTCAATGAATCATCAAGCCGCACTGCAACAATTAAACGAAAAAGACAAAAAACTGAATAAGAATTGAAATTAAATTGAATGCTTCTTGAACCACGTTTTCAATCCTCCGCACCGAAGCCATAGTCTATTTAGCAGAATTTTCATGACCAACCATATAAAATTGGCTCTATCCACCTTTAATTCATTCATATGGCATTTTTCTCTGCCTCATTCAACAGACAAGATGTACTTACATATATCGTACGCTTCGTTATACGTATCTTCACATCCAGCCTTAGACTAGGTTACATACCTAGCAGGTGGATAGAGGTTTGGGTATGTTCATACCGAAACCCGAAAGTAGACAAAACTTTCGCACAAATCTTACCGCCCTAATAGCCTAAATTCCTTTCTCCTTAAGACAATGGAAAAAATAGTCGATCACCACCTAGTGATCCTCTACGTACAAATCAATTTGCCTATCAAATTGAAAAGTCTACTGAGACTGCCATTCACAGCCTAATATCATAAATTAACAAATCAATAGCCGAAAAGAAACCGCTCTCTGTACCTCTATCGATATGCACGGAGCCTTCGACAACGACTAAGAGGCTATCAAGCAGGCTACGATTAGAAAATAAATTACACCTCATCAGAAACTGGGTATTCAGCATGCTCAAATCAGAAGAATGCAGTTAGAATGTGGAGGATCGCTTAAAACAATTATAGCCACCAGAGAATGCCCTCAAGCGAGTGTGCTCTTCCCCCTGCTCTGGTCTTTGGCCATAGGCGAACTCCTGGAATTACTAACAAAAAATGGTCACAGGGTACTACGTTATACAGATAATGCTGTAACCTAAGTTAGCGGCAAAGTCGATGACATTTTATTAGATAAGATACAGAAAGCCCTTAATCAAACTTCGAGTTGGTGCTGGACTACGGGCCTTACCATTTATCCTGGAAAAACTGTCCCTTTTAGGAAAAAAAACATGATTCCAAACAAGTGCCACTGGAAAACTTCATAATCACGGCAAATCAGTCAAAAGTGGGTAAAATTGGGACCTTAAACAACTACACCTCTTTTTAATAAATAGCATAGTAGCAGGCCTGCTTACAACCGACCATTCACATTGCTGAGACATTTCAAAGACCAATGTTGCTATTAACATACAAAGCGTCAACCAACAGCTATTGATATTCACATTCCCCATGAAATCGATTTATCGGTGACACACACTACAATTTGTAGGAATTAAAAGAAATTATTTTAAGTTCATTAGAATTTTTATGGCAAACCTCGTAGCCTAAAAAAAAGCAAAACTCCAAGCTTTCAATATGGTCAACTACACAACATGTTAGTCACATACTGGTATTCGCGACTCATTAACATTTTCCATCGACTAAAACGATTCCCACTAGTCTTTCTACTTGTTTTCAATCGTGGGTAAAACGATAAACAAAAACACAAACGAACACTATAATTAAATATTTGCAATCACCTTGCGCACCTTACAACACGTGAGCATCTCGATAACAAAATGAAACCATAATATTCTATTCAATGTCTACATACCTCACGACTGTGAAGTTCTTGAACTTGAAAATCCCTGCACACAGAAATAAAAAAATAACCTCAACACTTCACACTACCGGCAAAGATAAACAAGTTTTTCGTTCGAGATTTGTTGTGTCCTCCGTTCGCCCCTAACAGCTCTTTCCAAAGCCGCTTTAAGACCATAGTAAACAAAAGGTCTGCCCCTCGAATTTTTGAATAGAATTGAATAATGGGTTTTGTTCGCTCACTACGGGTACATTTGCTAAAGGAAAACATTCTAAAAAGTAGAAATGAAGTAGACAAAGAGAGCCATTATCGCTAGTAATCCTCTAATCAGTGCTGAGTGTGTAGATAGAGAGAGAGAGAGAGAGAGAGGGAGAACACAGTCGGTGACAAAAGTTTTATGGCACTTCAAAATATACATATTTTGAATATGTAGTGGTGGTGGTCATAGCTAACTGGCCGGCGGACCACAATTGATTCGCGTCGCTTTGAATAAATACAGCTCACGTGACCTGGTTGTTGATGTACACAGATACCTTTTAATTAGTAGCCCTATTTTGGGAACTTAACAATAATTTCCTTCTTCCATTCATCGGAAAAAATATCAGCCTCCCAAGGGTTTTGGTGGATCTGCTGGAGGTGCCCTACTATATACATATATCGCTAAGTTTGTTGATATCATACCCATCTCGCCGAAGAGGCACATTTTCACCCTTTTGGACGACGCAGAAGACCAATATGGACTGGAAATAAATGTTTCATGTGACTGTTGGCCATTTCATGGATAATGAAATACTTTAGAGCTTCAACTATGCCTTACACAAAATAATCCAATGAATGAAGGACTGCTGAACTGGTGGTTTGATGCTAGGCGATCACGATCCCCATCCATTTCTAAGCCGTCGAGGCTTTGTCTGCTTCAAAAACAGTGGTATGCTTACCTATCGAGTAGTGAATTCTAGTGTTGTCGGTCTCCACGAAGACACTCGCGCCAGACCCTTGGCGAGTTTTGGAGCCATCTGTGAAAATTCAACTACAGCACAGTCCAGGCTTAGACTCTACCGGAAGCCAGTTCTGAACGCAAGGAAAGTCGACTTAAAATTTGCACAGCAGCCGAAGTTTCGGTGTCATTGCATCAGATGGCATATCCATGACAGCAGGGTCGTAGGATAAGTGTCGTGGTAAATCATCGAACCTCCAGTGCGAATGATACCAAAAGCCACCTCGTCTGAGACGGTAGATTGCTTTGATAGCAAAACCCATGATATACATATGTATGTACGTAAATCAAGGAGAGCGTCTAGAGCAGTTTCAGGCGTACTCGGAAGAGCTCTCGTGCAGCCGAGAAAGACCATTGTTGACCATTTGCGCGTTAGCACAGACAGTGTCTAGACATGGCTAGACAGAAAGTATAACAACATTATCCGCCATACAATAGGGGCCATAATCCGCATCCACAACCAAAGTTCTGTTCATCACCATTCCCTAATCCACAATTACAATGTCTCATTCACTTCGTGTTGTCTAGCAGATTTACATACGCATTTGGATTTGTTTCATTTAAGATCAACCGACAGGCAACCAAATTATAGGCGGTACCAAAATCTATAGGGAATCAAAAATGGACCAAAAGGACCCCGTTCAAGCACCCACTTCGCTTATACTATACAATCTTAGCAATAAATGTGATCAGGTTCATAAGGCTAGGGGATAAAATAAGGGATAGAAAATAGAGAACGCTTATTGTAAAACTGTAGAAAAGTGTTAATTAAGCATTATAATAAGGAGTATTATAAGATATAAATAAAATCAAAAGTATTATATCTTATTTATGCCTTATTTGAAGATTTAAATAAGCTTTTTCTTACTTAAGTCTTCTTAAGTCGTATAACATACTGGTGCAATTAGTCATAATGTGTTGATCTATCAACGCGTGTGGCTTGTGAGGACGGCTTGCCACGTGCGGTATGTAAATTTGTTTGTATAATCGAATGAGCATGGCACATCATCGTTTAGGCTTACGCATGTTAACATTTCATTACAAAAAAAAAAAACGTACACCGACTTTTTTGGTAATTTTATGGTATGAATTGTCTTGATTTGAGAATCGTGAGAATGAAAAGCCGTCCTACTGCTTTTCGAATAGCATTGGGACTTGCCAATGATTCAGTGCTTAGAACAACAAGTATTTAATTTAAACAAACATTAGACATAGACAAACGTTGACCAAAAACAAAAGGATTTCCATTGCGCATGACAGTCGTCCAACAGGTGCTACTTACAACTAAGCATAGTGTTACAAACCATCGATTTCACACAATAAATACGTAAAAAATGCAAATTCGTTCTAAGTAATTCGGACTGTATTCCATATTAATTTGCTTTTACGAGCAGTAGTTAAAGTGATTCCAGTGAAACAGTTACATTTGCTCGGTAAACGTAAGTTTTATAATTTTTTTTTTCCAATGTACGTTCTTTTCTTAGTATGCAGATACAAAATTGACATAATTTTTGTCTGCCCAACGTTGAATAATGTTAAAAAAAAGCACATTCTATTAACTTTTTACCTGGTTAAAATGTAAACAGCCAACGAATTATGGTCCTGAATAAAAACAAGAAATAATTATTTTTTTCTTTTTGTTATGAATCGAAATCAACTTGAATTCTACTCGTGCGGTTTCTGACAAATAGTTCCGCTAAATTTTGATCGATGATTAATAATTCAAACCAAAGCTATTCGAGTTTTTAAGATTTATTTCACCTAATAGTAATATAAGATACAGTGACACTCAAAACACAGTTCCTAAGAATCAAAAAGTCTACCACAATTGTGATTTTCGGGTCTAAAAGAACTTAAAAATCTTAAAAATGAATGTTAATCAAAATTTTTTTTTAGTTCGAAAGATAAATCCATGGCAATAATGTTTGAAAATGATTTCCGGCATATGTCCACTGCCGTTCTTCTCGATGAATCGCATTCTGTCCGTCAAATTTTGGATCACTTTTCGAGCATTGCGGTCGCAAAAATTGCCCATCTAACACTTCTCAATCTCTTGCTCCTTTTAATAAAAAAAATTACAAAATCGTTTCAATAACTAGAAATTGCAATCATTTGCTTTCTAACGAAACTTTCAATGTGTGTACGTAGTCACACTTGACTAATTTTTCTTTATTTCGTCTCCGAGGATATTTTCATCCGCTTTCGAAAGAGTACATTCTTCAGCGCCATAAAGGAGGACTGGGATGATCAAGGTCTTGTAGAAAGTTTCCTTGGTTGTTCGGGATAGGGCCTACTTACTCAACTGACTTCTCAGCCCAAAGAAACAGCGATTGAAAAGAGTTATTTTTCATCTGATTTCCGCTGAGATATTTGTTTTCAGAATTAATAGCAGAGCCAAGGTAGACAAAGGCCCTTACTACCTCGAAGTTATAGCTGTCGACTGTGACGTTCTGTCCAAAATCGTTTCAATAACTATAAATTCTCTATAATGTTCTTTCTAACGAAAGTTTCAATGTGTGTACGTTTTCTAATTTTTCGTTATTTTGTCTTGCAGGCGACAGTAGCGGTTAATTGTTAGGACCTTGACAATAGCCGCCCGTAAGACTGCGTTGAAGGCAATACCATAGGAAAGTATTACCTTTTTCATCGACAGCCAGGCAGTATCCCCCAAACCCACGCACCTAACCTAACCTAATTGTTAGGACTTTTGACATGTGATATTAACAAACATACTTATAAGTCTTAAAAACCGTTGCCATTACCTTATGTGTCAATATTTGAACTTTAGCTTTGTGGCTGGTGGTCCAGATCGTCTCCATTCTTTTGACTGCTGTTTAGTCATAAATCTGAGCAAAAATTCTTCTGGGTCGGCGTGAAACTGCTCCAAACAATCGCGAGACATCGTCAGTCGATTAAATTTTTGTTCAAATGAAGGCAGTTACGTTAGAACTCGGCTGTTTCGATTGGGCAGATTTCCCTAAAATTACCACAATATCTTTAAAAAAACACGTTAATTTGGCTGACTTAAACACGTGTATGAACCAAACAAGTTTACTCTTAAAATTAGGCGAAGAAGCTACTTAGATACATCGCAAACTTCACAATTCACCCTCGTAGTAGATATTAATATGTAGATATCAAAGTCTTTTACGTAAACGTCTTTTTCGCCCTAGTCCCTCATATCTTAAACGGCGGCTAAAATACTTACTACTTTCGCAATTGCGAACTTTTTTATCAGCATGGAAAATCCCCATATATGTACATAATGCAAAAAAAAAATATTTAAAGCAAACTTAAAAAATATTTCAATGCTAACCAGGATAACAAACATCGCCGACAATTAGCACTAAATTCTTTGTTTGTTAAACAACACTTGAATCAATTTTTCGTACTTAAATGGATTATCATTTATATTTAACTTTAATATGTAGGTCGCATTTGTTCGGAAAATGATGAAAGTAAATTTATTTTCGATTTTATTCAAAATCGAACACTATTTTCTGATTTCAACACGTGCTGATAGACTAAATAAGGCAAAGTAAAATGTAAAACACTAGGTCACCTTCAGTATTGGATGAGATCAGAATATAAGATGAATTGTCATGGAAATAAGTAGGTATATATGTACCTATGTATGTACGTGTTAGTTGTTCAAAATGTACGAGTTGTGAACCTTAATGTTTTTTTTAATGCTCACTGCGTTGTCACCTGTACTTTGAAATTAAATTACCGAATTATTTAGCGATTTGGAAAATTGAAGTGAACACAATGATATCTTAACATGCACATTTTTTTTCATTTTAGACTTCAAACGTTTCAGTTGACTACGCGCCCATGGGAGTTAGATAAATACATGCATATGTTAGTGATAATATGCACTTTCGTTAAATAAAAAAATGATTCATAAGATGATCAGAGAACTTTGCGCCCAATGGCGCTTAAAGTCTAAGGCTATATGGATTATGTTTTTCTATGTATGTATGTAGTTCAATGGGCATTTCTTCAATGAATAGATTTCATCTCTGAAATGCGATTCTCAAATGTCTGCAAAATACCCATCAACGATTGCTACCACCTCTTCATTTAACGCAATCCTCTTTCCAGATACAAAATTTCCTTAATTTGGGAAGACGCGGAAGTCAGAGTCACCAAGTCTGGTGAATAGGATGGCTGTTCCAAAACGTCGTACTTTAAATCTTTTTCCCATTGCCAAAGCACATTTGTGGGCAAGTGTATTTTCCTGATGAAAGATGATTTATATCTTTTGCAATCCAGGCCTCTTCTCACGAATATTTTAATCAAGTCCATAAGACTGTCATAGTTATAGTTATAGTTATTATTTTACCCTTTTGATGGAGCAGATTCTCTATAAATCCTTATAAATCCTAAATCCACTTGATAGGTCTAATTAAAACTGGACGTTCGTTGTTGAGATACGTGTACCAACATCAAGATAAAAAAAAAATCATTCACGACGTCTGTAGTGGCACGTCCTGTTATTCTGCTGGAACATATGCTCGTCCAAAGTCAAAAACGTTGTTTTGCGATCACAAACTTTGTTGTCAATTTCATTTTCAAAGTAGTAGGGACTAATGATGCTACCACTCCAAAGTCACTCTTTTAGAAAGTTAGCTTCTCTGCGACTATAAGTGGAATTTCGGTCCAGCGATCCGTCGAGGTTTGACACTACATTTCTGTCTATATTTAAAATCCACTTCATTATACAAACGAATGGTAATTTATTGAATTATACTAATCTGTGGGTCTTACACTAATGAAAGAACCATCGAAATAAAATCGAAGGAGCAGGTCATCTCTGTAATTTTTATCAGAAGAACTTTAGTGTCATTTTGCTTAGACTTCAAAAACGGCTTTGTTTTGGAGGGAAATGGGTATCGAATCAGTCCAAAAAAGACAGAGTGCCTGCACTGCCCATTCTCTGATCCACTCCAACCTAGTCCAGTCTCGGAAAAATTGGAGCACGACTGGCTCAGTTGGTATTCCCATGTCCAAAGGAGGGATCCTATGAACCCTGTCAAAAAGGCAATGTCAATCAATGTTCCTACTCAAGCGCGGAAGAGAGGCAGCCCAAAAAACTCCTGGATCACACAAATACAAAAACAGCAGCATTTGATTGGCCTCAGTGACAAAGTGATTGATAAAGTGAATGCTTACTAGAATAATTTATTGACTAGACTGTAAGTGAAAAAAAAACATTCAAAGTAAAGTATATTAAACTCAATCAGAACTGCAAATCAAATTGGCTTAATTGAGCAAAATCGACTCGTAAAAAACAACTTCCTGTGATAAGTACTGGGAAAGGTTGTAAAAATATTAGAATCCCAAGTTTCACAACTCCATCAACTTATACAAATATTTAATTTATTCACTTAATTAAGTTAACGTTATGGAACAGAACCAGAACCATGCTCCATTGTTCTCTATCTATTTGTTTAAATAATTGTTTTACCGCTATACACACTAAATTCCCAGAGTATAAAGAGAAAACCCCTGAATAATTAATTTCTCTTTTTTTATAGATGTCCATAAAGCTCTGTCAAAACAACACCTACAACAGCGATACATTCACTATGGCGGCAGCAAACCTTGGTCGACGCTATGAGGAGTTGCTCCTATCAGAAAATCACTCCGATTGTGTGTTCCTTGTTGGCGATACAACATTCAGATGTCATAAACTAATTCTATCCACCGCCAGTCCTGTATTCGACGCTATGTTTTATGGCTCTATGCGGGAGAAGGATGCCATCGAGATACGTGATATGAATGCGGTGATTTTTCAAAAACTAATCTACTACGTGTATACAGGCCGAGTGGATCTGGAAGCCGATTCTATTGAGGACGTTTTCGAATTGTATTACGGAGCTGAGAAGTATCTCTTAAGTGATCTTATTGTCGCCTGTTTGAATGCAGTAAAGCGAAAGCTACGCTTCGATAATATCTTGCCAGCCCTCGAACTAGGCTTTTGTATAAATCTCAAGCCATTACTACAAATTTGTACGAATTTCTTCACTCACTGCTGTCTAAATGACATGCAGTTCATGACCTATCTGAAGAATAACTACTTTCATGTATCCAGAGACTGTGTTAAGGCGATCATTGCCAACAATAAGGATCTAAAGTTCCTGATATGGTTTGTCTTCGAATGGTGTCACCATGAGTGTGAACATCTGGGATTAAAGCAAAATGATTGTGACTTAATCATCGGTGATTTGCAGTTGGATATACCGAAAGTCAGAGGAGGCTATGAAGAGATTTGTGCACAAATCAAACAACTCTCTAGTACTATCGAGAGGAGTTATTATAAAGCCTGCCGCCCATTCACCATTGATTCGGAAAACTTTGAATGGAATGTAACACTTCGATGTGACCGATTTATATCCCTTTTGGGTTTAATTATAAAAAGTCGCCTAAAGCCACCTTCACCGGCTTTGGTTGATGATTCCATTGCCACTTCGAATGAGTACAGAGAGAACCTCCGAATTGAGATTAGATCGCAAATGACTACGAACAGTGGAACTGAAACTGGAGTTGTCTTGCAGCATATAGTAGACAAAGAACATACCAGATACAATTGTGATCTAAATATTTTATGGGAAGATGCTGTGGTCTTATCGCCAGATGTTGAGTACCGAGTGAAGCTGACATGGCAACCAAACGCTTTTGGAGCTGAATACCCCTGCAGTGTACAATCAGATGAAGTTGATGGAATAAAATTCAATGACCTGAGCCATCATTTTGGTAGCCCAGTTAAGGGATTGAGATTTCTAAATTTAGTTGTTTAAGTTATGGCAAGATGACAAAAATCTCGCATTCATATCTCGGAATTTAAATTTAAGATTTATTTGTATTAACTGCTGCCCGGGCGGAGAGAGAGAAAGGGGAGTTCAATAAACTTGGACCGGCTTTGCGGTCTTTCTTTATAATTCGCTAAATAAAAATTTAGAACTGGTTTTACGATGTTGAAGCTTTAAAATTTCTAATAAAATATTTTCATTTGTCAGCTGTTTCAATTTTGTTTCCAAGGGAGTACTACTATCTGTGGACATAGTTTCGGTCTGGGTCACACACTTCTGACTGATTATAAAAAAAGGTGGACGACTTTGTCGACGAAAATCCGAATACAATGAATTAGAACGATTTGGGAGCCTCGTTTGATTACATATAATTTTTAGACCGAAACAAATTAAGAAGCGCCACTCTAGGATGCTTCTACATATTTATTTAAAACTAGGTTTTTGTTTTTTGATTCACTCACATCTCGAAATGTTATATCAGAGGTAAGACGAGGACACAGCAATGATAAATATGCCAAAGCAGAAAAGTGCTCCAACCGCCAAGTTCAGATACATATACCCGTAAAAAACAATAGTAATCCAGCGCTTAAGAATAGCCGCACCCCTTGAGTGCGTGCAAATTATGAAAAAAAAAAAAAAAGTGAGCCTTATTTCGTGGGCGTATTATACATACATATATCGATTGCACGATTGGAATATCGCTTAGCACTAAGCGACCCATCATCCTGTCGAAGAAGTATCAGATGTACATGCGTACATACATACGTACATACATATATACCTATGTACATATGAGGCGTAAAATGCGTCGTAAATGCGATGTGGCCCTACGAACTAAGTCCCAAATGGAACTAACTAGCACTAGCCCAAATGAACTAAGTCCCACCAAATATGCAGTGGGATTTAGTTAATAATTTTGGGACTTAGTTCATTAGGAAGTAGTTCATTATGAATTAATTCCCAATGAAGTAAGTTGAACTAAGTCCCAATGTGGGAAAAGTGGGAGTTAGTTTATTTTAATTGTTTCGGCGAAAAAATAACTCTGTTGAAAATAATATTGTGATAACAAATTAAAAGTTATATTCTCTTTTTTACACAAGATGGGACATACATATGTACATACATAGATATGTAGGTCCACAATGCATAAATATGATTTGGAGTAGGTGCGAGTATGGGTATATGAAAAGTTTCTTTATATCCATGTTTCGCATGGAGTTCCAGGGAATTCCAGGGAATTTTTAACAGTCGACGATAACACCGAATATCAGAGTCTTCTAATCTACTCATGGTTACTAACTTCAGTAAGTGGTGCTTGATTTTGAGATAACGGTTGCAAAGTACATATGTACCTATAAAATTTCCATAACGATCCATGTTGGAGTTTCAGTTGTCTTAAAGCCAACATCCAAGATGTTTCATGCTCCTAACACGCTCAAGAGGAATATTGTCTACGGTAACCGTAGCACTTGTGTTCCAAGCATTGTTCCTGCTGATACAAATCAACTTAGTCTTATTACCTAAGATATTAAGACAAAATTGACTGCTGTGCTCATTAACTTTGTCAATTAGATACTGAAGAGCTTCTAAATTTTTTACCAGGAGTGTTGTATCATTAGTGTACCCAATATCGTTAATCAAATAAAGCAACTACAGGACTACTAAGCGGGGAAGTTAGAATCCTACAAAACACCAAAAACGTTTTCTCGCAAATGTCTGACAAACGTTCAAAGTAATAACTGTTATCAATTCGCCCTTGGGACTGTAGGGCCCTTCCATTTCGTCGAAGAAATATAACATGCACAACACGAATGGTAGTGAGAACCTAAGTTCTGAACCACATACATACACATTCTGCTTCCTTTTTTTGACATTATGTAAGTGTAATTGCATTCCACCTGGACAACACATATAGAGGGTACGGGGGAATTGGGAGTGCCTCGTCTTATCCGTTAAGAAATATGTTATATAAGAAATATATTAGACTATATAATGAAAACCGATGTACATACTGCTGTACAGCATGCTAATGAAAGTAGACACAACGATATACTCTTATCCACTAATCTACTTGCCCATAAGTTGCGAAGAGGATGCAGATTTAACGTCGAATCACTTTTTTCTTGGCACACCGAGTGGTGCACATCTATTCAATTTTTTCAATAACATCGCCTTACTCCGAAAACACTGGAATATGGCACAACAGCTTGTGCACATCTTTTGAAGACGTAGGGTAATATTTTTCAAATCTTTGATGCACTCCTATTTTCGATTATGTGGAGGGAGTTCAAGTATATAGGCAGCGACATCGATTTAGCGATTTTTTTCAGTAAATTTTATCATATTCGTTTTATTTACAAACATACATATGTATGTATTTCTTAAACTGACAGTTTTTATATGACAACACATGCTAGGGGCGAACATTTTTTTGCCTTTGGGTGTTTTTTGCCCCAAAGTCTTTTTTATGAGACCTGCAATTTTATTTTCAAATTTCAGCATTTGGATTGCTGAGCCCCCTCCAGTTTGTTTCGTCGAGGTTATAATTGGGAAGTCCCCCAAATTAACAAAACAGGTACATATATATGTACATATGTATGCATAACCGTTTAACTACTAACGAAATGAATTTGGAATGCAAAAAATTAATAAGAGGCACTGTATCACATATGTATGTACATATGTGTGTAAATATATTTTTTTTTTTTTTGTTATTTTTGAGTATTTAGCACCTTCAATACCAATTCTCTGGCTCAAATTGAGCTACGAAAATAAGTCAAATCATAACTACTTGTTAATACACTACAGTGTTCGTACAGAGGAAAACGTTTCGTTCAACACACACACACACAAGTCTATGTACATACATATGTATATTATTCCACATTTTCAAGGTTTCTGTCTGCCTAATAGAAGTCTTCTAAAAGCATCGCAAATACAAATGAGTTGTACATACTACACACTTTTAGAAACAATATTCTTCTCCACTTACCCTCGAATCGATAAATCTTTAGAATTAATCTGCTTTGTTCAATTTTATTTACTAATTTTACACTCAAACCATTCCCGTCTCTTTCGATAAAGATCAAAATTCCTCACACTACTCTTTAAAACGGAAATTAAAAAAAAAATAATAATTTTCACAGCGCGGGAATGTTGGCGGATTCTCTCCACGAAAGACAAGATAAAAAATATAAACAAAAAACACATGTTCCCTCGTCAAAGCGAAATTTCCCACCAAAAGGAAAGAAAACAAAACTAACAAGAAATTTCCCAAAACAAATCAATAAATATCCCACCACTGGGTATTTTGTTGTTGTAAGAAATTATTGGATTTGTCATAAAAAGAAACCCATTCACAATAGCCAACCAACTACGAGCTGTCAATTAATTTTCTTCGCAGTACGAAGAAGGAGGAGAACAAAAGACACTCGAGAGGAATCAAAATTGTACAATACATTCGTAAAAGGAAATATTTATCAATTATTCTATAATATTCTAAAAAACAAGTAAAAAAGTTCAACATATAAAAACTCTTCAAGATGAACATGAAAATGCCTGATTTTAATGTTAAAAAGCTGGTGAAGGAAGCTGGGAGCACCCTTTCGAGGGTGGTGCAGGTAAATTATTACTACTCAAGTGCATTAAATATTATTCTCAAATCAAATATTTCTAATTGTTAGCTTACGGAAGAAAAATTGGGCACTTCAGAGCGTACCGAGTTGGATTCAGATTTTGAGAACTTATCCGAAAGGGCAGAGTGTACTAAAAATTGGACTGAAAAAATTGTCCGTGAAACAGAGTCGGTACTGATACCTAATCCTGGCAATCGAGTAGAGGATTTCATTTTTGAGAAAATCGAGAAAAAAAAACCATCACGGTTAAGTAATTTGGAATATTTGGCACTCGATATGATTGAGGCGGGTGGTGACTTTGGTCAGGACAGTCCCTATGGGATGGCATTGATAAAAGTGGGTCAAGCCGAACAGAAGTTGGGTAACTGTGAGAGAGATTTCATTGCATCGACTGGTATATGTTTCACACAGCCATTGAGGAAGTTCCTCGATGGCGAAATGAAGACAATCACAAAGGAGAAAGGTATCTTGGAAACAAAGAGGTGAGTGTAGTGTGGATGCGTCATTAACTCTGGCAATAACTTATGATTTTATGTTATTTTATTAATAAGATTGGATTTGGATGCCTGTAAAAATCGAGTGCGCAAGGCAAGGAGTATGCTAGGACAACAAACGGTGAGTTCTAAAATAATTAAAACTAGGTGATATGTACTTGTTATACTGCAGAATAGAAAATTGAGAGAGCGATTCTAATCTCTGTTTGTTTCGCTCTCTGCTTGTGTAAAGAGTACATATTATCGATTGTTTTATTCTTCTACACATTTGTTTTGCAGATATTCTTGGATGGATGAATATTTTATCCGTATAATCAGCCCAGAAATTATTGCTATTTGCTTGAAATAGTGTTTCAGTCACAGTTTATTATTTCCAGTCATTTTAGGTAGAAATTTCTTTGATATTTACTCCATCAAACATTATACAATGTTTTGTGTTTCGGAAGTTTACTTTCGAGAAGAAAATACCACGCAGATAGAAGACGCTAATAGTTAGTCACAAATTAGGGCAAAGCTTGGTGAGCTTCGTTTGAATAGCTTTCTGCTGTTTTACACTTTTCTCCAAGATACTAGTAGACAAGTGTAGGCTATACGCTGATTTGTTTTTGAAGTTTGTGATATTTCGACGCTAGCCACACTAAAGCGTTTGAAATATTCATGGTTGTATTGTGTCAAGCATATATAATAAGAAAAGCTCGAACAACTCTGTGAGTCCTGTGTTGCGGAAATTACTAAATTTAGAAACAGTTTTTGATCCAAATGAAGCCTCTTTCAGTGACTGGTTTCTTAAAACTGACATGCTGCATGTTGCATGTGCGTGAAAACCCAAGAATCTCAATATGTGAACATCAGCCGCATTTCTCTGAGAAGAGTATTGTATAACGACCTTACTTATAACGATTTTTTGCTTACAAGGTCCAATTTACTCAAGATTTAAAGCAAAACGACCATCCGTTTCCTTGTGTGGGCTTAAAATTAGTTAGTCGCACTATGAAAATCTTTTCAAGAAGTAAAACTCCGCAAATCCACACGTAGTCATAGAGAAGGCAATGCATCCTCAAAGATGTTTGTCGCATTTAATATGGGTTTTGAAGTGATGGTATCGTTTGTACCTACTTGTTCGATAATGAGCCTGCCAACAACGCTATGACGTACGAAGTGAAATACAGAGAGAGACAAGTTTTTAATGTGACTACCAGTGGCTTTTGACTTGGACGGGCTTTGTTTCCATCAAAATGACAAAAATCACCCGTCAAACAATCGATCTCTAGTTCCTTAACCGTTCATCCATTTTGAAGCAGCTCTTTTTATTATGTACATATGTGTATATTCATTTATTTAATCTCAGTTTCTATTACAATTCATTTAGTTTATGGTTTTGTTTTAATTTTATATATGTTACATTAATAGATTTTAATCTTCTTAAAACAGTTTTATTTATTATCTCACTAGGTACATAGTTAATTAAATAATTTTAAACCACGATATAAAATCATGTTTTATGTTCTAGAATCTAAAATCATATGTAGCTAGCTGGTCCTTAAGCTCTATGGTTGAGCGTCTCTTTCATATGTCAAATTTGCAGTGAAACATTGCGGCACCATACTGAATTTCGTCTTGAATACCGTCAGCACATTAGGGGTGATAAGTTGCTTGATGTTTAGCCATTTCAGACTTGATAGCATCCATCTGCTAGAGGTATAATAACTACATCAAAGAATACTTCTCATCGCTTTGTTTCTGCAATACCTAAAGTTGATATTGCTCTCCATAAATAAAATAGTAGAAGAAGTGGGGTTTTACTTTTTTGAATTTTTTTTTTAAATACATACATATGTGCATCATATGGCTATTAATAGTCATTTTACTTTCTAATATTACCCCGAGGTTCTTAATTCGTGGAACCTGTTTTCGCCATATACATATGTATGTATTTTAAAATAAGTACATCACGATTTATAACAATAAAATAATTTTTGCTTATGTTCATTTTTAACTTGTTTTGTTGCAGTCATACGCAAAGGTTTTTCAAATCTTTCTCAATGTATTCTAAGGACATTCAAAACTTTACCAATTACAAGCATTAAGGCGTCATCAGCGAACTGGATGATCTCATTATTCGTTAACACTTTACAGATTTCATTTATGTAAATTAAAAAATATCTAATAAGAGGCCGAGTACATGTATATCCTTGTGGTACACCAAAACATGTATTTTTGGGATTAGACATTGCACAGTTTACACTGTTTTTTTGAGTACGTTCAAACAAATAAGACTTAAACCACGAGAGTTGGTTACCTTTAATACTATATTTCAATTGTTTCATGCTCTCTGAAAGTCTAAAGATAATGCTATAATTTTATTATCATTATGCCTTTCTTCTTTAAAAGACATCACTAACAATTTTAGGGCTGTCTCACAGGATGGTCATATTGACCGCAGATCTATTTGCCTAAACTCAAATGTCGTTAAGTATGAACTTTCTATAAAGTATGAACTAAACTTATAAGCAATTATAGAGCTATTACTTTCTAATTTATCACCCAACCGAACCTCACTGATTTTAATTTTTTTCTGTTTTAACCCTCTACTGCATATAAAGCTACATATTACATATACGAGAATTTTAAGTTTCCAGTGTCGATTAGAAGTACTACACAACAGTGACGGGAAAGAAACTGTTATTAAGTGCAGTAGAGGGTTAACACCAAATTCTTAATAGTTTTCCACTTTTTGTTTTCACATCATCCGATTTTGTTACATAATGTATGGAGTTTCTTTCGGCAAAATGTAATTTATTTTTGTACTCTGTATACTCTTACAATTTTCCCAGTCTGATGTAATAAGCTCGCATTTTGAAAACATTGTTTTTTTTTGTGCTTTAGAGCTCTAAGTTCATAAGTGAACGTTTTATCATCACAGAGCGTAACTTTCTTGCGTATAGTCTGTTTTTTCACAATCCATTCAAGATGAAATTTATATCAGACTGATCGGTCATTTGGGTGCACTTATTATTAATTGGAGACCGGAATTCAGATTTCCTATACTTAATATATCTATATATGTATTTGTTTTTCAACCACAGTTAATTTTATCACAATTATCAAAACTAATTTTTAGTGCAGGAACTGTATCTGCCCAAATATTCCTGTCAATAGGTGTTACTACAAAGTCAACTAGCACCCTCGTTGATTCCAAAATCTTTGCTCGTTTATTGATTATTTGTTTGCAATTATTTTTTACTTGGATTTCGTTAAATCGTTTTGTATACGTTAGTAGATAGCAAATTAATATTAAAATCTCCAAGACTTACTATCTTAAGGTTTGTGTACAGAACCATATCGAAACATTCAAAAACAGAGTACGAATTCTGTTAAATGGGTTTTCCAAAATGCAAGGATTTCAAAACTATTATTTTCCACTAATAACTCAATTTCGTTGAAGTTGATTGTAAGTCGTTGTACATTAGCACACAGATACAACAGTTGATTTGCTTTCTAGTACCGAATCCGTTATTTTAACAATTTCACTTTACGTAGAAACACAGGACAACATTTATCATTTGCTTCATGGTCACAACTAACATTCATACCTAAAGAATCATTCATTTTTACACAATTTTGACGCTTAATTTCATGACTGGTACATTCTTTGATAGAATGTTCACGACCACATTTCCTACATGTCATTTTATTTTTACAAACACATTCAAATTTCTCATTAATTTAATATCATAGGAGCTAAATTCATTTTTTTTTTTTTTCACAACTTTGTTTTTAATTTCATCCCTTTCCAAGTTTATCACGCACATTTTGGGTTTAAACATTTTTGGCATTATTATATTATAATCATCCTTTAATTTGCTCTCTATTTCGTTTTTTAATTTTTCTGAGGAATCCTTATCTCACCACATTTTTATTCACCACATTGTTTGCATTTATGCTAGTAGAATCTGTATTAATTTTATTAATTGCTTTCTCGTTTGATTAAAATCTTATTTCTTTTTGGGATAGACTAGGAGGGAAATTGTTAGTTAGTTGATAGGATGGGCTACTACTAAGCTTTAGTGGCAGCCATTGGTGTAGCAATTTCAAAAAATAGCAATTGATATAAACAGCTCACTCTTTACTTTCAAACTAAAGAGATTACAGAGTTCGACGACTACAGATTTTCGCAGCACAAACTGTTTAACTTCTATGTCCTCTGTGCCCTCTAATATAGATCACTTGCTTTTCATTGACTGCTACGCCGAGGGTACTTTTCGGTCGCTATTTTCTATACAAGACACCACGTACTGCATGAGAGTAGGCTAGTTTTATAGGGCTACACTATCGCTACTGATTCCTTTGGCGATGATTGCGGATGCGTTATTCATTTTGTGCTTGGAAATTTAAATTTAAATAAAATAAATAGTACTAAAGATTTCAATGAAACATTAAGGTAACAAAATTATATATTTTTTATGTGTATTCAATAGGTAGACGCATTCTGTAATCAAACGGTAAGCTGTACTTTACGGTGTCCAATTGCCTAGCATGTACTTTATTTCTACACATACCCTCCTAAAAGAAATGCTGCTGTTCCATAGGGATCAATTCCCTAGACATTCCAAGTTATCAATATTCCCCTCAATTATTTTGCACTCGTATCTTCACTTATTTTTTAACGGTTCCATGTCTTAAATATTGCTCTCGGTTAACTCGAGAGTTTTTAAAGACAAAGTAATTGGTTAACCGATGATCAGTCTATTTGCAATCAATATTCTTCGTACCGACACTTCCTGAACACTGTGTACTTATTCCACCTTCGCCGATACGACTTCCATAAATATTTTCTCAATTAGATGGCCCTATAGTCAGATTCAGACCGATCCCCTTTTCGTAAAGAGAACAACCTAAGTTTTTAGAGGATTGACCGGTCTTTAGGCATGGCGCGGCAGAAAATATGGCAACATCATCGGCATATGCCTAAGTGTAGACGTTTGAACTTTCGGGAATATGCAACAGAGAGTCAACCAACATGCACTATAGCAGTGGAGACAGAACCACCTTGCAAGCAGTCTCTGCTTACCAAAAGTTCTGTTCAAGCATTGCCCTAATCTAAAGTACCAATGTCTCATCCAGTCTGTGTTGTCCAGCAAAGTCACACACAATCAAAGGTCGCATTGTCGAAAGCGCTTTCTATGTCGTTGAAGATGCGCATAGTGTATTCTTTTCTGTCAAGTGCAAATTCAATTCTAGCAAATAAGTTTTGAAACTCAGTTTCGCAGGATTTTCAACGCTTCTGTGCATGTTGCATATCATATAAGCGCATTTGAATCTCGACTAGTTTCCAAACTTCTCACCAAAAAGAAAGACATTCTTATAAGTCTTAAACTCTTATCATGGGAGTGTCATCTCTGCCAATTTTTCGTATAAAAACCACTAGAACTGTTTGCAAAGGCTTCCGAATATATGCCACATACAGTGAAGATTATCTTCAGAGTTGGTAGTAACTGGTTTATACCCTGATCCAGCAAGGCGGGGTATATTCCATCGATACCAGGTGATTTGAGGCCATCAGATATGCTGTAGCATCTGTTATCACTACAGATGTAGTATACCAGCTATCGAGTTTTACGACTTGGATCAAGCTCAGTCTGTGTAATCTGGCCAAGCTGTGACAGGCGAATCAGCTTCTTATATTCTTTTTGCTTGGATCGGGAAAGGTTTCCGTCTTTTTTAGCTTCCTCTTAAAGTCTGCAGTTCCGGTGTCCATCAGGGAACTGGTGATCTACAGGAGGTTTTCACAACCGAACAAGTCATTTCGAAACATTTGGTGATGATACTAGTCAAATCTTGAGCAGAATCTTCCACTTTTCGTTTCGTTCTGAGTTTAAGGGGAGTGTTGACAGATTTGTCTAGCTTTTCTCTAGAGCGTATCCAATTAGTTTTTCGCGGATTCCTACTCTTCTGCAAAGTAATGGCTTCCCATTTGATTTGCCAAGTGATGTACCTAGGATCTGACAAGGACACTTGCAACAGAATTCCCCAGTTAGCAATCGACTTAAGGTGTCGATTAAATAACGTCACGCCAATTACCTCCTTTTTTTCTTGCCGTAACATCTCAGCCAACATCAATGACTATGTTTGATGAAAGATGGTAGGAGATGGTATTTTCGAATATTACATTTGCTGCTGCCCCAAACTGATTTCTGAGTATTAGCATCACAACATATAAGTAATCCGGTTCCCCGGACGTCACAATACTCTATAAATTCGACAATAGCCTTCGGAGGTGGAGGCATTATCGAATCATAGGGAAAATAAATTGGCGCAACGACGAAGATTTTCTATTCTCCGTTCCTTTCGTAGCTTATTGCTGCAGCAACCAAATCTTGGCAGAATGCATTCGTCCACAAAAGAAGTGGTCCTATGGGTGGAATCTTTTGCACCAATTTGCCCAGCTATTGTAGGAAGCATTCTCGTTTCATCCTACGAATGTGGGTAGATTCTTACCAGTGGTATTATCCACTATAGCCAAATTTTTTCCACCTTGGGGTGTTCATTCGGATAAATAGATTCTAGATGCGGACAACACCACCGGTAGCCGTATTTAATTTAGAAAGGCGCGCAGCTGTGCACACACGCTTCCACCCGGAGTCTGTCTGCTGGCGACCTAATCACCTTCAGATAGATTTTGTCCGCTATTGCCGGAACCTGCGGTTACCGCACTTGCTTCATTTAGAGCCTGTGCGCAGATGATTCCGCCCGCAGGAGAGTCCTCAGCCAGTTCTGGTGCTCGTTCAGCAGGGGTTTCTCGAGACAGACCATCAATGACAGCCTTACGATCAACTGTCCGACTATGTTGGGAGAGATTAAGTAGGTAAAACTATTCCGCCACTTTCTCCCTCCTTCTAGACCATTCTCACAAGCAAGTATCGAGTGAACCGGTGGAGTCTTCAGAGACTCTCTGCCCAGCGTCGCAGATAGGGGTATCACTTAAACCTAGCACACTAAGGTGTTTGGCAAAGGTATGTAAGAACGCCGGTAAGTTGTCTACAGTCCTTCCTGCTAAGGGATAGCAAGAAAACCATTGGTTTAGTCTGCCTACATTCTGGAGAGCTATGCCAACTTCGATTGTATTCATTAAAAACCCAATCTTCATTGGAAACCCTGACCAAGGACGCTGGCAAACCCAACGTGGGTTCAGGTCCTGAGAAAGCCTCTTCTGGATCTTGTCAAGCAAGCTCTTCAGAAATATCATTTCTGTTATCCCGTTGTGTCCTGGGACCCAAACGAATTCAAGGAGGTTTTGCATTCGGGAACTATTTTGGTGAATGTTAAAGGGTTGAGTACGGCATTAAGCGCAGACTGGCTATCGTAATTCTATTGTCATTGCATCAGATGGCATATCCATTAGGCAGTGAGTGTACACCCCATAATAAATATATCAAAGCCTCAATGGTAGAGGCTTAGATTTCGAGCCGGTGGTGACCTGATTTCCTGGGAAGTGAATCTGCCACATACTTTTCAAATATTTGATAGATTTTACGCCGTAGACAAGACGTTTTCAGCCTTTAGTTCGATGTCTCACCTGGGAACTTTGCAGAACCTAACGATCTTTAACTCTTTAAGCCCTCCCGCCCCGACAAGGCAGCTGTAGATTGGGGAAGAAGGCAATGTCTTAATCTTCTGTGCCTCCGGGAAGAAGTGCTGGTGTCGACGAAGACGCCATTGACATCATTCTGCGTTCTTCCAAATATGTCAATACCGTCGCATGCAAGTAATTGCACGTACTTTTGACTGTGTTTCATCAGTTGCATCATTGTCTTCCATTATTCCAAAATCTCAAAATTATAATTTGCGTGCTAACTTTTTGAATCTTTTCACTGTGTCCAACTTTCACACTACAACCTTTCGAAATTCTTATACAGTGGGATCCTGCTCCCTCCCAATCAATCAGGATACTAAGACTACCCAATACGTTTTCAAGACACCTAAAGACTTGACTTCTAAACTTAGATATAGTAAACTTGGTGTTAAGATATAGTGAATTCTGATATTCTGGTAAAATAATTTTCTCTTCACTGTTTGTATACCCTTTTTTCTTTTTTGTTCTTTCATTTTTCGTTTAAACTAAATTTTTCTGGCTACATAGTTTCTTTTAAATTGATATTCTTTTTCAACTCGCTTGTTTTTGTAACTTTTTTATTCCAATTTATCTATTATAAAAACTGTAAACTATATTTTAAGGGTCACCCAGCCATTGTTATTATAATGTATCTTATGTAATGACTTTTGAAATGGCATTTAACACTATTTTTCATTATAAAAATATAAAATGTCTATAATTTCTCATTTATTACTATTTTTCTTGTTTGAGAACTTAAGAACGATTTTAATATTATAATGTACATATGTAAAGGTTTCTATCTATCTATACCACTCCTCATAAATTCATTCATCAAAACTGCGAAAGTAGCTTCTATAAGGTGATAAACAAGTAGTTCTACCTAACTAAAACTGTAGATGCAGTCATTGATTCCATATGTAGAACTCTTCCGCTGCCGTTTGGATTCAAGGAAAAAAATATAACACACACAAAGCGAGAATCTAGTCCCTGAACCACATAATATTTGTACACATTTGTTTTTTTTATGTCATATCATTTAAACGCTTCCACAAAAAAAAAATATATTAAAAGCTATAAACCTCCCAGCTGTCTTGTCAATAGAAAAACTCCTTGGTATACTTTAGAATTTTTAACCCTTCATTTCTTCATATTATTACTATACTTTCATTTTATTTTATTATATAACCTGATTTGTTTCTAAATCTGTTTTAAATTTTTCTGCTGCGTGGTATAACCACAGAAAGATGGTATTTCACCAGAAGCTGTCTTGGAGCAGGTATAACTTGTAGAGTATACTTACAGTAGATCCTTCTTTTCTTTTTATTTATCTAAATATCAATTAATGTTTCAATCCACCCACAGGCCGAGCGTGATTTACGTGTTGCCCAAGCAGAATTTGACAGACAAGCTGAAATAACTAAACTGCTCTTAGAAGGCATTAGTACTTCACAGGCTAGTCACTTGCGACATCTGCATTCGTTTGTTGAAACTCAAGTGCGCTACTACACACAATGCGTCCAAGTGATGAGTGATCTACAAAACGAGCTAGCATGGTAAGTACCATTTAATTAGAACAAAATTCGTTAGTATGCGCTATTAATGAGTTTATTGTTAGGTTAAATTGATGGTAGAAATCAAATTCTTTTATTATTTTCCATTTCTCTTTTTTATTATTTATTTTCTCTTTATTTAACTTTATTTTTCAAATTAGAAACATTAAAACATAATTATTAAATTAAAACTACAAAAAGAAAAAGAAAAACAAACAAACAAACAAAATTCCTTCCTTGGTTTGCAGCATGCGGCCACAAACACCTCGCTTACGCATTAACAGCGAAGATGTAGATGGGCCTCCCATTGTCCATCCCAGCAGTGAACAAACCATATCCTCATATAACAATCCAAATTCACATATTTTAAATGAGATGAATATCACCTATGATACAAGTGATATATCCATACTCTAAAAGTGCATTTTATTCCTGTTCTTCCCTAAATGTTACTCGTATCTTTCTATTTCTCTTTGTTAAATACATAAATACACAGTTATTATATTTGTTGGGTTTTTATGTGTGTATGCAATTGTAATATTGTGCAGTGGCTTTTGATGTAAACACTTATAATTAAGTAAAAAAAATTGAAATTTAAAATTACTTTATTGGTGCTTAAAAATATACGTTGTTCGAACAGTTAACTCCTTCCTCCTCACATATTTTATTCTATTACACTATTTCTTTACTAACTCTTGTTAAAATATTAAAATGAATTAAAATAAAATAAATTGTTAAAATGCTTTTAACTAATAAAGATGTTATGAAATAAAATAAACCAAAATTTTACATTATTATAATGAAAAGTTGGAATTTACTAAACGAAATAATTGCTGAACGGAAATTCTTTTGCAAATATTTAAAAATCTATTTTGAAAGTAACTTATGTGCAAGTTTGTAGGGAAATTAGGCAAAAGACAAAATTCTTTGATTTCAGTTGGATGTTATATTATTCTGTTTATTGTGGTGCCATGTAAGAAATTTTAGCTTAAAGACGTGTACCTATATACCTATGTATCTATATAAATCTTAGCATTCAATACTTAGCCGTTCTTTATTCCGTTTATTTTCTGCAGAGTTTTTCTGCATTTTTTAAATACAGCAGATTTTTACAATTCGCTCTGCACTTTCCGCAAAGCAGTTAAAAACTTCAACTCCTCTGTCGGATGTTTAACAGAGCGTTTAAGAAATTTTACATCCTTTTGTGACCAAATGCATTTTCCAGTCTCACATTAGCTTCAGTGTGGAATTCTGCTTTGAAATTTTGTTTTGCCGTTTTGATTTGCTACCTGTTTTATCATAGACATTTTCAGTTTCTTTGCAGTGGCTAGACTATCTTGTTTAGTGGTACGTTAGAAAGAAAGCCTCTAATAATTTTTTTTTCTTGTATTTTGACCTGGTTCCCAGCGGATATACCATCGAAATGGCTAGGTTTGACCTCATGTGTTTCTTACAAATCCTTTCCATAGCTCTTAATAAAAAGCATGTGCGACTAAAGGGTCTGCATAGTTCTGAACTAAGGTTTTCCCTAGTCTAGGTTAAAACACCATCTATACTCCCTGTCAATAAATCGTTTTAATCCGTAGCTACATTTACATGCCGTAAAAATTCGTACAAGGTGAGGAGTTTAAATTATTAGCCATTTAAAGATAGTGAGAATGCAATACTTCTCTACTGCTTTATACGGAGCGCATGCCTATCGCTCAGATAATCTTTACTGGATTTATGATGTTGCCAGCTTCCCACAAAGTTCCTGCAAAAGTTTTAGGGCTTTTCTATACAAAATAAGTGGAAATCTTTGGCTATCATTGAGAAGGATATAGTGATATAATATAATGAAATAATTTCATGAACTCAAAAAATATCTCATTCAACATCAATTAAAAGATAGTCCAGAAGTTTCATCAAGAATTTTCAGTACTGATGAAACATAATTTATAATTGCACCGAAACTTGTACTGTGATTCCATTATGTTGCCCTTATCTCTATGTTTTACTTCGATATCCTATAATATATGTATGTATATGTACTATAAAAAAAAATAGGTTTGATTCATATACTCGAAACCAATGACTTTAATGCCACTATTCACCTTATTTTTCTTTCCCCATACCTCTGTTTATATTTATTGCTTATGTGTTTCTCATCTCTAAATTTCAGAAAACTATTTTTTACAAATCCTGTTATGATCTTTCTAAAGGGGTTAGGTTTACATGCTTACATGGAGAAATATCCGAGAGTAAAGCGAGTAAATGTTATGAGATGCTTTTACATATGCTTGAATTTTAGCAAGAAATGGCAGCGATATACATAAGTAGTCGGTCTTTTCGCTGAATATGATATTTGCATTTTTTAATTGTGAGGCGTGTCTTAATATAGTTTTATTAAAAATTAGAATTATTAACACCAATTCAAATTTTTGGTTTACTTATACGGACAAAGTTGAGCATGTTTAAATTTTTACAATGCGATTTGTCAAATGTGCAAAACTTCCCGACAAGCCATATAAAATACGTCGACTATCAAAATTTCAACTTTTAAGAACTAGCGAAAAGCATTTCAATTTTACTGAAATATGATACACATACATATATATGCTCCAAAGCAATAAAATTAAAAACAGATTATAGATGGAAGAAAGTTACATTAAATCATTTTATTTGTTCTCAAATACGTAAAAAATTATATGTTTTATATGTTTTTTCCCAGACAGTATAAATATGAATGCATACTTAAGCATCCTAAAAATATCTCATTTCTTTCTTCCATATAGCCGTTATGTGATTCCTTTAAAATGGATTATATCGTCGGCTTAGAAGCAAAATTGACTAAGTGCAAAAACGTAGTTCGTGGGAAAACGCAAAACAAGTTGTTTCGTTTTCTTTAAATGCTTGTAATTAATTTTATGACGTGACTGCGATTCTCTTAGATTTTTTTCATATTTCTAGGCAAAATATCAGATAGGCAATTTTTACAGAATTTTCTGCATGCTTTTTTATTATACTTGCCATCAATAACAGAAAATACAATTTTTAGCAGTTTGTCAATTTTGCTTGTAAGATGACGATATATTCATATGCTAGAGTCCACTTTGTTAGTCCATATCCTATACCTACAACATTTTCTGATAGCGAAATATACAACAATATATTCACTGAACTAAAACGTAATTTCTAACTGGTCCCTATAGTTGTAAATGCTTAAATTCGTACATCCCTCTTTTTGTGCTTTGTAGTAATTGTACACTGTCCATTAGATATTTCGATTTATTCATATGTAGATACATCAATTTACTTTATATCCGTACGTAACAATAAAATGAAAAAAAAAATAAATAAATAAATAGTTACTAAAACAAAAAAAGATCAAACTTCATCGTTCATCATTAATTTCACCTCACAATCTAGTCTGGGAGGCCCGTCACCATACGTTCCCATCCATTCAGCCAACGACAAAAAGGCTGACGAACATAAAAATCGCAGCCCCGACGCCAATGCTGAGCAAATGAAACGAGCCCGTGTTCTTTGCTCGTATGATGCCAAGGATCATACTGAGTTGAATCTAACCGCAAACGAGGTAAATTCACAAACATTTAGAAAGCAACTTTTTTTTGAAAAATATTTCCCATACTTAGGTAATTTTCGTAATAGAATGCTCACCGCAGCATAGTGAATATATGTACGGTAAGCAAGGGCTAATGAAGGGTCTTGTACCCCGTGCATTTCTTGAAATGCTCGACGATGATTTGGATGCCAACGAATAGAAGAAGAAATAGTAAGCTGATATTATACAAAAATAAAATTACACTTAACACGTTAAAAAATAAAACACAAAAAATTATATATTCCTGAAGATGTGTTCTTTATAAGTGTTTGCATAGCATTGTTAAAATATTCTCATTTTATAAAACTGTATTTTAAGCTTAGTTTTTGTGTTGTATATTTTTTTTTTTTTGATTTGGAGGGTGATACGAATATTTTGATATTGTGAATGATTGTGTTTTTATTATTATTTTAATTGGGCTTCCAAAAGAAAATTGTTCAAAACACCAAATTGATTTTTATATTTTATTATACTTATATGCCAGCGCTTGTAAGTGAAATGGAAATTTATATAGAAATATGTATACAAAAAGCATTCCTATTAGATAAATAGAAATATTCGTTGATGTTTATAAGTGTTCGGTATACTTTAGAGAGGTCGGTAAAAGTTTTTTTTTTTTCAACGAAATCTTATAGAAATCTTATATTTTTTGAACCATATACATATGTATATGTTAAAGCATACGAGCTTATGTTACGAATTTCGAACAAAGCGTTATTGTTCTTGACTATTAATATCCTTAGAAAGGAAATAAAGTTCAACTCGTTCGGGAGAACAATGCTTTTAAAAATCAATGAACAGTGGAAAATGTTTCACAAAATTGTCTTTAAGTATGTGTTACTAATCAGCCATTTATCTATTATGGATTACCAGAAAATCTGCAGAGATATGTGTTAGAACATATCACCAAATATCATGAGAAGATTGTTTCTGTGGAAGACCGCAAATTTGGACCGCAAATTTCGGAGTTCATAGTCCTTATTAGTCTCTGTAACTCCGAGTGGATCAAAAACTTTTCCTTTCCTCCTTTCTGCGGCTAATTATTTAGGCTGTGGGTGGCAACGTTTTCCGCTGGGACTCTGCTTTTGCTAAGACTATTAATTTCCCCGGCCGGGCGCCGTTACTCAGTGGTTAGTGCGTTGGATTACTGAACGAGAGGTTCGAATCCCAGAAAACGCGAAGAAAGCTTTTTTGACGGTCCCACCTCTCGCGAATGTCTGACAAACGTCCGAGAGTAATAACTGTCATGTGAAAGCTTCTCAATTTGCCTTTCGGATATGGCTCTAAACTGTAGGTCCCTTCCATTCGTGTGAAAAAATATATTACACACAACGCGATTGGTCGCAAGAAGCTAGGCCCTGGACCACATACGTTACCATGCGTTAATATGCAGACGAAAAAATTGTTAAGAATTTCATTTCATGAATTAGTTGGAAGAAATGTAGTTACAAGTCTCGTTCAGTTTTTATGAAAATTTACCGATCTTTCTCAATAAATTGTTTGTTTTTTTTTCGTGCGGAATAGAATAAGAATATGGGAAACAGAAAAGAAAAAACTTACTGCATATCTAACAAAAATATTTTGTAATATAGATATACATACAAAAGTGAAAATGATCGTTTATAGTGTTAATGTGCTTTTATGAACACTTATTTAGATAAAACATACATATATACAATAATACATAAATTTGAAAAAAAATTAATCAAAAACTTTAGTGCAATTTAAGTGTGTCAATTGAAAAACTGTACTGTAACAATAAAACAAAATAATAAATAAAAATCAACACATAAGAAAATAATACAATAAATTAAACAACGAACGAAAATAGAAAAAATATACTTTAACTACTAAACAGGGTACGAATAATCTCCAACAACAATAAAAGTACTCAAAAATTCCTGCTCAACTAAATTTTATTCGCATTGTTATTAATTTTTATTATTATTACTCCCTATAAATCTCATTATACTCAACGGAAATACGTTACATTAGTTTTATAGACTATATAAATGCAGAATGCAAGACTCTAAAAAAAACTTACCAACCAACGGTTAGAATTGTATTCAGGTGTGTTTAAAAAATTTTAAAATAAAATACTCAATTTTTTTTTTATTTCAATTTCGAATCTTTATATTTGATGCAACGCTTTTGAATTTATTCCTAAATAAAACGTGCCTCGTGCGAGTGGCAATAAATAAAATGTTAAACAAATTGTTGTACAGTTCTAGATATAAAGGAAAAATGGATATTTTTAATTCGATAAACTACTTGTAAAAAATCATTATACGACCACAAAATATTACAAAACTAACATTTTGAGGAGTATTAACAAATTTGTTTTAATTTATCGATGACTTAAAATAGGTTTCCAATAAAATAAAATCTTATGACCGTGTCGTATGGTGAGGTGTTTCACAAGTAGTATATTTAATGAATTGTTAAATCATATATTACAGATTAAGTTACATATTTGAGATTTTAAAGAAGAAACAATATTTTTGTTTGGTTAAATTTATTTATTAGTAATAAATAATCTAAATAAAGGCAACTAATAAGGAACGAATTTTTGTTATGCTTTTCATTATTGTGCTCTTTTTAGGGCGGCGTTGGAGTTAGCAGAGCCTAGATCAAAGGCATTAGCTATGACAAAGTCATTAACTACCATATGTACCTACCGAAGCTGGCGTTTTGGCCGAAACGTCAGTTTGGGTGCCTTTAGGTCGAACTCTAATAGTGGAATGGGTGCGTACGTCGACTACGTACATAATTGTGCGAACACAAGGAACTTCTATTGTGCGACCATAATAGCTTCTTGCTTAGATTCGTCAAGTTTTCGTCTACTTTTGTTCACTTACGAAAAGATCGAATCCGTTCGCCCTTTCGTACCAAAATTTGACATTGGACTTCAACAGCTGTGTAATCGCTTCCGTTCACATACGCCTATTATGGACAACTTGAGCAATTGGCAGTACTGAAAAAAATTTAACGCAAAATTTTGACATTAGCTTCCGATTGCTTTCGATTATTGTAAAAAACGACTTGTGCTGTTTTTCCTTGTTGCTGCAGAATGTACACAAGATTGAAAGGTCGAATCGAAACTGAGTTGAGATTTCGACCTGGATACTTGCGCACACCGAGTCGAAATTGGATTGAAAAGTAATTGAACTGACAGATGAGCTTTACCGCCAATCATTCGTTTTGTAGCTGTGTTAGTGTTTATGACCTAACACCATCCGCTCGCCAACCGGGCACAAATAAAACAGAATGGTTTTTCTTTTCTACAAAAGAAAAAACCCACACTACAACCATCTGTCAGTTCGACTCCTTGACCCAGGTACACATACGCACGCATATTTTCGACCCAACTAAGCAAAAATAGTGAAGTCGAGTCCAGTTTCGGTTTCGATTCGACCAGCTTATAGCTATATGAATTTCGACCTAGGTCCAACTCTGCATATGTATATACGCAGTAATAGTTAAGCCCTTTGCCGACAGCAATTATTTTGCTTTGCTGTCAAACCCATTCATGCAGCTTTCGTCACTCACATGACGCCACACAGTGGTTTAAAAAGCAAATCTACCTGGACATAAATAAAAAAAAATATTTCTTAATTTCATTATTTTTTTATTTATGTGTTGTTAAAATGTTGAAAAATAATATTGCAAAATATTTCCGACATCCCTGCAAAAATTAAGGTTATAGGAAAATCAAAGTTGGCATAATGAATGCGAAGAAGCTGAATGAAATGTAAACAATTTTTTTCTGTCAAAGTAAGTGCATATGCTTAAGTATGTGAAGAGTTATATAATTTGTTTCTGGAGATAAATACAATGCAACAATGCAGTCCTACAAAAAAAAATATTAGTTACTTAATAACAATTGCATGAATCCAAGTAAGTAATAAAAATTGTCCCAAGCTTGCAAGACTAACGATTGTCGGCGACCAGATAAGTTATGTGTTGTAAATAAGTGTGACTAATAAACTATTCGTGTTCCAAAAATTGATTTTTTTTTTGTCTATTACAGTGTTATTACAATTTGTGTCAGACCGAAACCGAATTTGTAAATGGAATTATTTGATATGTATGTAGAAGAAAAGCGAGCATGATTTAAAATTCCTAAGTTTTCTGCAGTAGTGTAAATATTTGATCAATAGCGGTCTTTCCTTGGCTGAAGCCATATTGATATGGACCAATCAGGTTATTGACAAAGGGTGTCAGACTTACATATATGTACCTCTATAGTTTTCACAGTGACAGACTGGTTTCTTTTTTTAAGGATCGGGCCGTTGGGAGAGCTTCCTTGGCTATTCTAGGCAGCGCCGCTCGGTATATTTCCTGTTTTGCTTCTTATGCTTGCATGAATTGCTAACTGAACCATGAGTTGCGTTGTGGGAATCGCTAGTAGTCCAATACAGAGACGGCAGCAGATGTCTTGAAATTTGAATATCCAGATGCGAGAACTGTTTGCTAGCTACGACAACATTCAATCAGCCGCAAAATCGATTGGTCTAAATCTTTTATGATACGAATACTAAATTCACATGCCGGAAACTCAAGACCTACCTAGGTCTGCCTCTAGTGGCCAATCTGCATCCAAACAAGCCTGTCGCAGTTTTTCATCTTCTTGTACCCGACCCGTCCTATCGCACTTCTTGAATGGCTGTGTTGCAGAAGTTTTTGGCTTCGACTATTAGTTCAACTAGTGTCTTTTAAGGGGTCGCCAACAATATTAGTTAGTTCCTCCGACAGCACAACCCCCAGCCCGGAAGACCGGATCCCTGTGCGATCCTCTGGGACAGAGGGGCCGAATATAACGTTCCTTACATAACTAGGTTCCAAATATGGCGATATAACTCTTGTAAGATTCACTAACGGCCATATTATTCACTCACTTTAACCCGGGTTAAAATTTACATCTAGATTAAAGTGAGTTTAACCCGAAAATTAAACCCAAGGCCGTAATATTCACTCGTTAAACCCGAAGTTTAACCCAGTTGTATAAACTTGGTTGACGTTTAATCCGATCAAATTTAAACTGCCTTCCGGGTACCAGTTTAAGTTCTGTAACCCAGGTTAAAACACAATTTCAATTGTTCGTTACATTTGAAATTTTTTTGCTCGCAGGATGCAGAGAAAGTAAAATAAATATAAAAATTAGCAAGAACCAAAGAAAAAAATTATATTTTTTTGGCTTTTATTCAACTGATTTTGTTGTCATTCACAGAGCGAAGCTTTTCGAAATCGCCATGTATATTTTTCATTGAACGTGCAGACGATTTCCGATGCTAATTTGCGAATTAAAAATGTCGAGCGGCGGCCAGGTTTTGCTCATGATCAAACTGCAAAAACACAAAACATCACATTCATACACACAAATAAATAAAAACAAATCAATTTCAAATTAAATTTTCTCATTTTCAAATCAATTCCAAGCGACACGCACAAGTTAATCAATAAGCGTAAAATGAATGGTAAACACATGTATGATGTCATTTTATGTATGTGAAATTTGACAATGCGTAGGTTTAAAACGGTTTAAAAACGAGTTTAAATGAGTTCTAAATCCGGGTTAAATGCATTTTTAATCCATCGGGTTTAAGCATGTTTTTGAGTGAATATTATGAACATAGGTTTAAATTTTCGGGTTAAAAAAATGCGAATTAAATGGTCGGGTTTAAAATTAACTTTAACCTGATTTTAACCCGGAGTGAATAATATGGCCGTAAGTAGTTCCATCTAACTAGACTTATAAACGCCACCAATAATTCCATATGGAGAGTTCTTAAATCGCAATCTGGGTGCCTTAGTGTAAATGTCTCTCGTTTAGTGTCACCAAGGGCTTTCAAGAGGACAGAAACCCAATCTACCGTCAAGGTACTAGGGATCCGAGGCTCATCGCTTATTGGTCAGGGCAGGAGTTACTAGGCAGAGGTGTAAACATGACGGTTATTTCTTTTTAAATAAACGATATTTATCATTTGAACGTTCATCACGAGAAATTTATTTGTTTAAGGTTGGTACAAGTAAAAAATATTTAATGTACTATATGCTGAGCTTACTCTAAAATATTTCGATACATATCTGTAAAAATGTTAACTGTTACTGGCAGCACTTTTTCAATCAGAAAGACACTTGTCAACGAATTTCGAAACTGACCACGTCGTTCGTTTGTTCACCACACCAACACCACCCTTCATAATTTTTAATTGAATTTTTTCTCGTTTTGGTGGAAGAACTTTGCAGGTTGCAGAGCAGCGTTGAGCAAAATCGGTTGGTTCCTCAAAGTGTCGAGTACTCGAGTCGTTGTTTGCTTCGCTTTGCCTAGATAAATCGTTTCACAGTTGTGCTTTTTATTTATTTACACACTGGTATCCCTTAAAGTAGTGTAAAAACCGACAACAAAATCTCGGATATACAAACCGCCGCTGCGCTACTGTGAAATTTACTACGCTGGCTACCGTAGAATTATTTTTAATATATAAAATATTTGTTTTTTTGTTCGTTTAGTAGGGATATATGTGGTTGAAGAGTTTAATTGAAATTAATTAAAGTGTACTCTGTTCGCCAGTTCTGTTTGTGAGTACAGGAAACCATATTCTGTTGGCAAAGAGTGGAATATTCTTGTTTTTGATTTGTGCGTCTCGCTATACACAAATGTATATAAAATAAATAAATAATATAAATCATATAGCTTATATTTCTCCGTGTGTAACAAAAAAGGTTTGGATTTGAATTGAAATAAAAAACAAACAAGTACAAAATGTCATTCTTTCGTGCAACAACTTCTCGCTTAATGTCCTCAACATCACTGTCTTCATCGATTCATAAAAAATTTTCCACTGAGAAACTCAGCTCAGTCTCGACCCTGCCGCTCTTTGCTGGTAAGGGATTCATCGCAGTTTTTCTGTGCAAAAAAAAAAAAAAAAAAAATAGCATGATTTCTAATAAATGATTTTCGTTTTAATTTCTTTAGGAGTTGTTCGGAAACCGAATCAGCATTTGATGAAAGCAGTAGCTGTTGTTGGCACAACGTATCAGCTAAAAAATTCATGCAATCATTCATCAGTGCAGCAAGAACAAGTGAGGAAGTTCTCCAGCTTACAGCCACGAATGCATGAACCCCTTGCAGCTACCCGGCTAATGTATAATGTAAGTGCAATTTAAATTTAGTATTTTTCATTATTTACCAGAGAGAGACAGAGTGGGTACGGCTAAAAAAAATCAATATTCCTCACACCACACATTCTAGTGGTGGAGCACCCTTTAAGTGCTGAATCGCTCTTTTGAATTCTATATGCAGGTTGATTTCCTTACGTCATGTCTTAGCACTGTGGAGACTTTTTACATCTTCTTTTTTGCTTCATACATCTTCTCGATTTGCAACATCTAGTTTATGCAAATCATTACCGACCCCATCTGTATCATTTTATTCTTGATATGCCTCTTGGTCTCACTTTTTCAGGGTTGATTTTGCTCCGTATATTCTTCTGAACCTCAAGTTTATTTCGTCAATTGTACATTGTACATTTCGTCAATTCTACATATTGGGCCAGCGCACACTGGATCAATTTTACGCCGGGGTAAACTTGGGCTAACTTTTACTTGAATCGCACACTGGATGAAAGTAAAGTTGTGTATACATGAATCGATTTTCTGTATTCTGTATTTCTGTATTATTTCACAAATACTAGCCCTATACTACGATATGTGTTAGCCATTATTGTTAATTCATCTGCATATTCTATAGGACGTTGTAGAGCTGAGTTGAAGAGTAACGCAGATAACGAGTAACCTTGCCTAACACTATTGTTGATGTAGAATTCGGCTTTTGACTCGTTCATCGTCATCATCTCTAGTTTGAATGGTTTATAGGGAATTCCTTGCATTATCAATGGTCCTTATAGTTTTGAGCGTTTAAGGTCTTTGTTTTGAACTCCTAGCTTGTTTTCATACTTCGTATGGAGTTGCATACTTCAATGCAAAAATCTGGGCAACAATGGGCCTTTCGTTTCGAAAGCCACAATGGTGATCAATGATCATATTCCCTCATATGTTACATTAGATAACATTCTCTACGCTATATTTTGAAACGTGTATACATATATATGCATTTATATATGTGTATACATAGATTCTTTTTCAACGATATATAACCTGTTTTATGTTCAGCGAAATTATTTGAATTTTGGTTATTTACATAACATATGTACGTAAAACCATGCATATAGAAACTTTTATAGTTTAGGGTCCAGAAGGTGGCAACCGACAAACGGACAGCTTACGATCGAGAACAATAAGAGATAAAATGCTGTGGGAAGAACAGAGGAACGGTGATTCAAAATATAGCGTATCTTATTTTAAATCTTGAATCTGCCGACAAATTTTTCCAAAAAATGGGAATGCAAAATCTGCTTCTTGTATGGAATTATTATTATCATAGATTGCTATCATTTCCTTTATTACTTAATTTCCAAAGCTGGGTGAATGAAGTCACACTTGACCAATTTTGATTTAAATACATATGTCATGAAGGTGTTTGTACACATACTCGTATAATTTAATTTTTGCCAATGGTCCCAAAAAGTTTTCGACAAAATATAATCCTTTTCTTGCTTGTTCAAGCCAACGAATTGTAAATTTTCGGGAGTCATCCTGAAATGCTTGATAGTGGGTACGAGTTAGTAATGTGTAAGCGAGTTTCAGGCTACTTTTAGAAAGTAGTATTCAACGAACGAATGGCATTTCTAAAGGGTGGGCCATCTGTTGGGTTATTTTTTTTTGAGTGCCTGTTACTTCAACGCTGGCAACACAGAAGTTAACAAATGTGTAATGTTAAGCTTCACTTCAAGAGCGCTGGAAAATATAGAAAATCATTTCCTAAGTGAGTGCTGTGCGCGACAGTGCGAAATTTAAAAATATTTTGCTATAAAGATTTGGTTAAAATGAAGCTATCCGCGTGATAACCTGGTGCGCGCAGCGAAAGTATTGCTGCTGTTGAGCTCAACAGTTGAACATCAGTCATAAAGATCTCGAATTGTTTGCTTTCAAGCTCCAACTCACTCAAGGGTTGAAGCAAAGTGACTGCCCTCTTCATTGCAGCTTTTTTCTGTGGGCTTTAAATGAGTTGGAAAATTACATCGATCTTCATCATCTTTTCGGACGAACCTCATCATTCATCTGGAACAGGCAAACAAGCAAAACAGTAGGATTTGAAGCTCGGAAAATCCGCACGTAGTCGTAGAGAAGCCAATACATATGTACATCCCTGAAGAGTGACTGTTTGGTGTGGCTTTTGAAGTGGTGGTGTCGAAGCTGACAATAAGGTTACGATGAAGAAAATGTTGCTTGTTTGTTGAAAAGTTTCATCAACGTTCCAAGACCTTTGCCAATACGATGTTGTACTTGCTGAACAAGTTCCGTGGTCAGCACGAATGTCAACAATCACGGGAGCTGTTTTCATTTCTTGTGTTAGGTATTTATTTGGCATTGAAAACAGGAAAAACTTCAACGCCTGCTATTAACCCAATTAACACTGGCTAAAGGGGACATGTCTTTTGTAACCGCACCGTGTAAAATGTCGAGCTGCTATAAAGTCTCTTTTTAAAAAAAGTTACTCCGAAGCAGATCCATAAAAAAAACATTCAAAAATTTGGTAGCCAAATTCAAGTGTAGACAAGAGAGCCTTAAAGACGACCCATGCTGCAGAAGACCATAAACCTCATCAACAAGGGAAAACAGCCAGATTAAAGGATAAGTGCAATAGCGAAGATCATCGGCATCTCGTATTTACGGACCAAAACTTAGGTTTTGTAAGCTGACTGCAAGATGGGTTTCGAAAATGTTTTCAGTTAAACAAAAACGCAAAGTGACGATGTGTCGCGAGTGATTATTTTTTGGCCGGATTTCTGACGACAGATGAAACTAGGCTCACTACAATGCCCACCAGACCCAATACCACTCAAAAGAATGGGAAAGATCTGAATCAGCCCGAAGAAAGCTAAAGTTCAGTTATCGGCAGATAAGGTGATGAGATCGGTTTTTGGGACTCAAATGGAATCATCATGGTTGACTAACTCGTCAAGGGTCGAACAATCAAATTTTGTCTTTTTGCTTCGGCTGCGAGAAGAAATAAAGAAAGTGCTTAGGAATGTCTGTTTCATCAGGATAGGGAAATCATGGCTAAAATCAACCTGTTGGTTTGAATTACTGCCGCTTCATCCCTATTGAACGAACATGGCTCTGTGAGACTTTCGTTTGATTTGACATTTTTGAGGACAGAGATTTTCAAGGAATAAAGAAATGGAAGCTGAAGTAAACTTGTTTTTTAAGGCTGCGAGGATACATTTTATGTCATTTGTTTATCAATTAATTGTATGTAAATTCAAGATATCTCTTCTTCCTGACTGACGGCTAAAGCCAATACTATTTACGGTGAAACCGTAACTCAAGTAAATCGAGATATTTAAAATCACATTCTTACAACTACGAGTACTTACATAATGTGCTTGCATTTCTTGTTTTTTAATCATTTACGTGTTTTTAATACTATCAAATTTAAATTTTATAATTTTCTACCTTAACCCCTAAACACAGACAACGATCCACAAAAAAAAATGTTTCGATTATTTCCTAGAAATTCGTACTTATATTAGCATATTCTTTTGAGGGTTATACAATTAGTATATTTTTCTAGATATGCATACATAATTGAGGTCCCACTGTGGGGTATACATATATTTTGTCTGATAGGTCGACTCTACACGCTCCTCTGGGTCAGGTGCTTTCCATGAGGGTAGAAAATATGTACATATGTACTAGCCTACACGTTTTTCTGTTGAAAAAATGTATCTGTATCATGTATTGGGGTATTTTTATATTTATGACGAAGATGTCGCAACGCCAAGGCACACTCAGAGGAAACCGGCCCAACAGATTATTGTTTTCTTTTTGCTTTAGTTTATTTATAATAATTTAAATAAGTTATGCTTTTTGACGTAAAACAGAGATGGGGCAACTCGAATGTGTATGTGTGTATGAACATATGTATATTGTGATTTGTTAGTATGTGCCAGCCTATTTTATTTTTATTTTGTTAGTCTATTCATTGATGGCGGCGTTTGAGCGAGTATCTGCCACCACTGCGCCGTCATCGTGCCGTAGCTTTTACAAATAACTTGGCATAAGCGCAGCTATGCACCCACTGGCATTCAGTTTTTTGGACTTTGAACTGCCGTGTGCGTGATCTTGTTTTTCTTCTTTATTATGTGTATGCATGCATGAATGTACATGTATTTAATTTTTTTCTTTTCATTTATCTTTAACTCGTTTGTAGCATGTGTGTGTATGCTACAGCATTTTATTTTAAATAAATAGTATGAAGTCAATGATACTTCTTTAATTGTTTACTTTTTATGAAGGTCACCCAAATAAATTAATAACTGTTAACACAACCGTTGTCTTGATTTTTCTGGATATTGTTTTAGAATTTTATTGTTCGGATAGCCCCATTCTTTTGAACAAATTATACATTAGATAATTTTCTTTTGTCTCAGAATTCAATTAAACTCATGTTAACAAGAAAATTGATCCGCTTTGAATCTATTGAGGATTTTTAAGTCTTTGACCTCAAACTGAATATCAGATTTCGAATAGGGTAGAGGTGTCTAAGCTTCGGCACCAGATTGAAATTTTTATAATAATGTTGATTTTAAATACCCAATCGCAATAAAATTGTTTTTAATAAATTTTGAGAATATTAAAACGAGCAGGACGACAAATGAGGATTTTTACTTTCTTAATTCCTAATTTTTAAAGGCGTTTCATAGCATGCCTTCACATACTATGCTCTTTCACTTTTAACTTCACTTCGCTCACATCACACCAAAAACTAAAAATACAGTGAAAACTCTCCTAACGGACACTCCTATTTGACGAACACCCCTCTTGCGCGGACATTTTCTCCAAAACCATTTTTTGTATATATATTTTTCGGAACAATTTTACCTTTTTTGGACGGACCCCCATTTAACCGGACGCGGACACTATATTTCTATGAATTGTGAAAAACGCCTCTCTTAGCCGGACGCTAACCTCTTAGTAACGGACACCAGGCACACAATTATGTTATAAATTGTACGTCGTAGAAAGCCCAAAGTTGTGGATTTCCCGAATAAAGTGTTTGGGATTTTCGTATATTCTGTCTGCTTTACCATATTCAGTTTTGGCAGGTTGAATTGAAAACATCAGACTGGCAGAAAGAAAAACACTTAGTTTAAAAGAAAAAATGGAGATTGTTAACGCGTATGAAAAACATGTGTTAAGGTGTTATTCATTTACAAAGGGGATCTCCCTTATTTGACTATTCGTCAAATTTTAATTTATAATAAAATTAAAAAATTTAGGCGGACACTCCTCTTGAGCGGACAAGAATTGTCCGATGGTATTTTTTACTGTATTTTTCGGTGTTTATACATATGTACCTGCGTACAGGAGTAAGTAGGATGTAAAATTGTCTTATATGTATAAGATCTCAATCAAAATATATGTTAATCTGAATGACTGTTCCTTTATTTTTCCGCAGCCTGTGATTCAGCAAATTTGTTCATTTCGAAACAGCGAATTTCGTCCGAATGTATCTACATTTACAAATGCATCTACATGTGCATCCCATACATTCCTTTAAATTGCTGCACTCACAAAACTTCCAACGTCATCTGTAGTTGAAAACTCACATTACTCAAAATGACAAAATCCACATTGCTCTACCTATAGGTTATCCGTTGCTTTGATTTTTGAAATTACTACATACATATGTACATACATAAATACATACATACATACATACATATACACATACATCCATACATACATATGTACATACATATTCATTCGACACTCGACACTTTCGAACAGGACAAGTTGGAATATAATTTCTGGCTGCAAAATAGTGTTCTGACGTGGATATCTTCGATAAAATAATTTTGCCCAAAACTACATAAGATCCTTGGCAAGGCTTTGCTATAACTTCAAACTCTCTGAAGGACATATTGTAAAAAACCAGTCCAATTGGTTTCATTCGCCTACGTTAGCAGAAATCAATCGTTTCGGTGCTCTATTTGTGTGACAACATCATCGATAAGACGTGTTAGCCACCGTGTAAAGAGTGGTGAAAGTATTGATACAATTCTGTGATTTTATGTGTTATTAAACTCAATAGTGGAACAAACAAATTAAAGAATGAATCCTTCAGCATATGGGCAAAATTACCCACCCCAAGGATGGCCACAACCACAGCAGCAGCAGCAGCAACAACAACAACCGCCACCACCACCTCAAGGTGGTGGTCCGCCAGCAATGCCACCACAATCCCAGGGAATGCTGAATGGCAACTATCAACAGCAGTTGGTAAATTCGATAAGTGGCATGTCAATGAACCCTATGAAGGGATATCCTGGTGGGAATATGCCCCCACCACCGATTGGAAATGGACCTTCTGCTGATGTTGGTAGAAACAATAATTTGATTCCGAATAATAACTCTGTTGGGCTAATGGGATATCCTAATGGGCCGATGCCACCAACATCGCTTCCTCAGACCGGTGGAGCACCTTCTTTGCAGCAGGGACTACCACAAACTTCACAGGCTGGTCCAGTTCAGGCATCAATGCTTCCTCCATTATCGCAGCAGCAAGGAAATCTTCCACCTTTGCAACAACCGCAGGGCGTGCCTCAACATCCGGGTTTAATGAAACCGACAACACAAGTGGATGCATCAAAACCAGTTGAAAACGCATTTCCACCAACAAATCATTCCACTCAGCAAGGCCCGGCTCAGATGACGGTTAACAGCGCTAACATACCGGGAATGCCACATATGCCCCCACCAAAAACTTCATCACCATTTATGCCACCACAGGCAGGAGAACCCCCAAAACCGCAAGAAATGCAACAAAGGCCTCCAGTAGCTTCGCAATTTCCTCCTCAACCGCAAATGCAGCAAAAGTATCCACCACAAACAATGCCCCCTTCATCGCAACCAGGTCCGTTGTACCCACCACAACCAAGCCAAATGCAACAACCACCACTCCCACAACCGCCAATGCAATTTGGGCAAATGCCCCCAAGACCAGGTCAACAAATGCCTCCCCAACCTGGACAAATGCAGATGCCTCCACAGCCGGGTTCATTACCTCCCCAGCCAGGTCAATTGCAAATGCCTCCACAGCCCGGTCAGATGCAAATGCCTCCACTCCCAGGTCAGCTACCACCACAGCCAGGACAAATGCCTCCCCAACCAGGACAGTTGCCTCCCCAACAAGGGCAGTTGCCTCCCCAACAAGGGCAGTTGCCTCCCCAACCAGGGCAAATGCCATTTCAACAAGGACCTGGACCAATGCAATATCAACCAGGCCCAATGCCTCCACAACCAGGGCAAATGCCGTCGTACCCATCTCAGCCGGGACAGATGCCCATGCAGCCTGGTCAGCAGATACCTGGAAGAGGCTTTAATCAACCACCTGGCATGTACAATCAACAATACCAACAGCAACCAGCGGCAACGCAACGCCGCTTAGATCCCGATCAGATGCCAAATCCCATCCAAGTTATAATTGAGAATCAAAGAAATGCTGGTGGTACTTTTGTTACCAATCAACCTGGGTTGCTGCCACCATTAGTCACAACGAAGTTTGTTGTACAGGATCAAGGCAACTCAAGTCCACGTTTTGTTAGATCTTCGTTGTATTGCGTTCCATCGACATCAGATTTACTCAAAACTACTGCTTTGCCTTTCTCGTTGATGGTTTCACCATTTGCAAAGACCGTAGAAGGAGAATATGATGCACCAATTGTTGATTTTGGAGAATTGGGTCCGATTCGGTGTAATCGTTGTAAGGCATATATGTCGCCAAATATGCAGTTTATTGATGCTGGCCGTCGATTCCACTGCTTGATGTGCAAAGTATCGACAGAAGTTCCTACCGAATACTTCCAACATCTTGATCACACCGGACAGAGAGTAGATAAATACGAAAGGCCTGAGTTAGTTCTGGGAACATATGAATTTGTTGCCACAAAGGATTACTGTCGGAACAATATTTCACCAGAAATTCCTGCATATGTTTTCGTTATTGATGTTTCATACAATAACATTAAATCGGGTTTGGTTCACCTACTCTGTCAGGAAATCAAGAGGATTCTTAGGCATTTCCCTGTCGATCAAGGTCAAGAGAAATCAAAAATGCGCGTTGGATTCATCACTTACAACAGCACTGTTCATTTTTATAACATCAAAAGCAACTTGGCTCAACCGCAAATGATGGTTGTTGGCGATATTAATGATATGTTTATGCCACTTCTTGATGGATTCCTCGTTGATCCAGAAGAATCTGAAGCTGTAATTGACGCACTGATGGAACAAATACCGAAAATGTTTGTTGATACAAAAGAAACTGAAACTATTTTACTTCCAGCCATACAAGCTGGTCTAGAGGCACTTAAAGCATCAAATTGTGCTGGCAAATTACTTGTATTCAATTCATCTCTTCCAATTTGTGAAGCACCTGGAAAACTTCGAAATCGTGATGATCGAAAACTGTTGGGAACAGAGAAGGAAAAAACGATATTGACACCTCAATCGACTTTGTACAATACATTGGGTCAGGAATGTGTACAAGTTGGATGTTCAGTCGATTTATTCCTATTTAATAATTCATACATTGACATTGCAACAATTGGACAAGTGTCACGGTTAACAGGTGGAGAAGTATATAAATACACGTATTTTCAGGCTGACCTTGATGGAAATCGTCTGATAGAAGACTTAATTAAGAATGTTTCGCGTCCAATTGCTTTCGATTCGGTGATGCGTGTTAGAACATCGGCTGGTATTCGTGCAACAGACTTCTATGGCCACTATTTCATGTCTAACACGACGGATGTTGAGTTGGCTAGCATTGATTCAAGCAAAGCAATTGCAATTGAAATTAAGCACGACGACAAACTACCGCCAGAGGAGAATATCTACCTGCAGATTGCTCTATTGTATACATCCTGCGGTGGTCAACGTCGACTGCGAGTCTTGAATTTAGCACTCAGAGTAACTACAACAATAGCTGATGTGTTCAAGAGTTGTGACTTAGATACAATAATATTATTCTTCGCCAAACAATCCATGTTCAAGTTGATGGAACTCACACCTAAGGTCGTTAAAGATAATTTAATACATCGATCCGCCCAGATTTTGGCATGTTATCGTAAACATTGTACATCGCCAACATCAGCGGGACAATTAATTCTGCCTGAGTGTCTGAAACTCCTGCCACTCTATGTATCGTGCTTAATTAAAAACGATGCAATTTCTGGAGGTTCAGATATGACAACTGACGATCGATCATATATCATCCAATTCGTACTCTCAATGGATCTGCAAATGTCTGTTACATTCTTCTATCCGAGATTCATTCCAATTCATAATATAGAACCCGATGAAAACGATCTACCGTTACCAATGCGTGTCACGCATGAGAAAATGTCTGAAGATGGCGCTTACATCCTTGAAAATGGAATCTACTTGTTCTTCTGGTTGGGTCAGTCCCTGCCGCAATCATTCATTCAGCCACTATTCAGTGTTCAGTGCACACAACAAGTGAACGCAGAACGTTTTGCTATCGTTGGTGATACTCCGCTCGCAAAACGAGTCCGACAAATCATTGACACTATAATGCATGAACGAACTCGATACATGAGGGTGACATGCGTGCGACAAAACGACAAACTCGAAAGCGTATTCCGGCATTTCCTCATCGAAGATCGCGGTACAGATGGTTCGGCGAGTTATGTCGATTTCTTATGTCACATGCATAAAGAAATCAAAGACCTGCTCAGTTAGCCTTACACTAATAGGAATAATTATTGCCCACGTCGTTTGAATTCCCAAGTTGTGGTGCCCACAATGTGTCGAAGCTACTCACAGAATAGGGCAAGGCAACAACGTTATCGCAAAGGATATGGTAAATTGTTTTAGGTTTATATTCAAATTTATTATTATGAAAAATGAGAAAAAAAAGATATACACATAAATATGTTATAATTTTAATGAGTTGAAGCGAAACTCATGAGAGCGCAAACATGTAAGAATCGAAACGAATTAAAAAAATTTATGTAATTATAAAATGCAAGAAACAAATATACATAAATACATACATATACATATAAACTACACCAATCAATATTTTTCAATGACTGTTGCTTTATTGAAGAGTACACTTCCCGATTACTTATCGAAAATAATTTTATTTAAATGGCTGCCACCACTGGAAGTATCTTGTCCTTTCAACTCAATTTTGCAGTATATTGTTAATTGTTTGGCGTTCTCTTTCGCAAATAGCTCGATGGATGTTTTCCTTAAGTGCGTTAATTGCTTGTAGATTATTGGAGTGACAACGGTTCTTAACAGTGCCGCAAAAGAAAAAGTGTCCAACGACGTCAAACAGCAGTTGCACTGTGGTCAAGGCACATTTCCAACACGGTTGATAACACGGTTACCGAAATCAGTTCGCAAAAGATCAATCGTCTAATGGAATTTTGTGGCATTCTGTTGAAACGTCCGAATCGTCCAATATGCATCCACACAAAATCAGTTATCACATCTCTGTAGCATACTCCGTTCACTGTAAATTTGTTAACGTCGAATGGGACCAGCGATGCCACGACTCAAAAACTGACATTAACCATGTATTGGCTTCTCTATCATGGTTGATGACATAGCCTCCGAGCTTGAAAATGAGCTTCATCAAAAAAGATGATTTTGCGACCAAAATCGACGTCATTTCCGAACTCATTTAAAGCTTACACACGGAGCAGCTTGTCATTTTGTTACACATCTTGAATGAATTGGACGTTGTGAGCAAACAAATCGAGGTATTTATGCAATATTCTTCTTAGAGAAGAGCGAATGATGTTCAGTTATAGAGTTCTTCGACAAGATGTTCTCTACTTTTTTATGGTGACAGCAGCAAGTCTTTAGACTGCGCGGACCGGAGGATCACGCAAATAGCATTGTTATGCACAATCATGCCAGCTTTACGTTCTTTTTTATGAAAAGCTGCTAAAAGATCTTTATTCCGACCAAAATTTATTTTCAAATTTCTCACAGTTTTTGCAATATAGCACTTTTGCAATGATTTTTCAATATTTCAATGGGTCAAGTGTGAAACAACCCAATTCTTATCAAGGTGGGTTGATATTAAATATTTGTCAATAGAGTAAGTTCGGGTATTGGGGTATACATGTTTCTATTTTGGCAAAAACAAAAATGTATAAATCCTAATCGATCAAAATTTAGCAGAGTGCAACCTTGAATTATAAGCTTAAATTTGGTATACTAAAGAACTGATTCCAAAGATTTTGTCAAATATATGATACGACCCCAAAAGTGGCATTCTGAAAAAATGGCGGGCAATGTGTTATGCTATGTATTTTAATGTGGTATAGTATACAACATTATCAGTTTGTTGGTTTTCGGTCATCTGAATCCTTGGTTTGTGTTAAAGGAATTTGAAGTCGGGTAATGTGGCATACCGGGCTACCTTAGCCTATGGTAGACGTACAACATTTGCCGATAGCGACAATTTAAAAAACAAAAATAAAATGATAATGAAAACAAATAACTATGAGTAAAACATATTTAACTAAATGTTCAATAGTTGGTTTTTGTGTTTATCCGACCGTTTGGTTGCGGATTGATAATATGACTGCGCATAAACACTTTTTATTTCACAAAAAGAAAAACTCGATTGTACGCGATAGCACATTCCATTCAACTGACTGAAATCATAACCGCTTTTGAACTTTTAAGGACATGCACTACTTCTCACATTGCAATCGACATCTGTTGACATGAAAATGCTCACAAAAGCGTACACAGTTTCCGAGAAAACCACCTGTACCATATTAGCCGCATATACCACAATACCCGAGCTTAGTCTATTTTAGGGACGACAGTGTTGCCAGCGTTGAAAGTACGCACTAGAAAAAGAAATCAACAAATGGCCCACTCTTTAGTTTGATATATGTACATCTTATTGAAAATGGCTACGACTACATGACTTCATATTCTACCTGTCCTTAAAGACTTAGATTACTTAAAATGCATGCGCCTGCATTACTACATGGGCCACATACATATGTACATATATTTCAACATGGGACTTAGGGGATATTAGAATTTTAATGCAATCATAGCTCTAGGAGAGTAAGAAGTAACCTTATTAGCACATTTCCCTTACGAGGAAGGTATCAAGTCATTCGTCTCGATGCTGCTGCGAGTGCACTGAATTGTGTGTGCATATGTATATATGTATGTATGTATGTATACCGTGAGGTTTTTTTTTTTTTTATATTTTACCCGCACTCAAGGGGTTATGACTACCCTTTTACATGTTTTCACATGGTGCGGGCGTTGGAAAGATGGACAGAGAGAGAGAGAAATAGATTGGTGTAGTGGTTTGAAACTCAGCTGTATTAGGTTTCATCTTAGCTCCGGGGGTGGTGTCCAGAATAACTGGGGAGATTTGATTGCTGTCATGTATTTTTTGCCTTCGCTTCTGATTCACAGTATTTTTTCCCGATCCACCTGATGTCATGAGCATATCAATTATCAACAGAGCGATCAATTTCTCCAGCTATATGACAAACCTACTGCCAGTGTTATGCCTTCGCAGTAGTGTTGTCACAAACTTTCGCAATTGATCGGACTGCCTCTTATCATATAATGCTTGCTGACATCAGGGATTGAACTGTGAACCATCAGCTCGACAAACGATGACGCTACCACTACACCATTGCCACCCCTAAAGGTGAACGCTGCTTTGTGAAAGTAGTCATATCTTTTAAATTTTACAGGTTTGTGACATCAGCTTATTATCCAATGCAAACAATCAATTTTAGATAAAGCCTTCTATGTATATTCGCTATTCTCCTTTATTCGAGAAAGCATTGGAACAAGTTGAACTTAACTTTCATATTTACTTTTCGACGATAATGCAGAATTTTTGTAAACCTTGTACGGTTCTTCTACATAAATGCTTTTGGTGAGATATGTAAAATTGAACTAATGAATTGCAGTTTAAAACCAACTAACTTCTGTTAAAAACTCTCTTCGATTTACCTTTTAATCTAATCACTTGGAGTGTTCCGAATGTTAAGACGAAATACTCGTACCTATCTAATCTTCGTATTTCAGATAGTTATTTGATTTCGGTATTAAACTGATTATCGAAAGATGGCAGAGCTATCATAGAAAAAAAATCTATAAACGATCTCGTAGAGGTGGCGAGCAAATATTTGTGCTGAGGCAGTAAAACCATGTAATATCTCAACTCTCGATAGCAACTAAGCTACACTACTTTGCTTCCCGGTACATACTCGTATGTACATGCTACCTCTTAAAATGCATTACCTATGGGAACTTTATTCAATATAAAAAGATCTAAGGTCATGCGCATACATACATATGTATGTATCAAATTTGCATCAATAAAACAAATTGCTTTCCAATTGAATGAACAAAGAGGGCAGCATGTTTTGAAAGCGTCCATATGAAGAATCTTACATATAATCGTTTTAATTAGGGTATCCAACGATAAATTGAAGTCAATCCACCCTTCCTCTATGGAAAATAAAATTTAAATTCAAAGCATGTACCGAAGAAAATTTTGCAGGTGCACCTGCTTCTTATGTCTGACACTGTTCCTACGTTATTTGCAATATGCCAAAAACTATTTGAAGTTAGACTGCCGTTAGACTTACGATAATAATCAACTGCCGCGGACTTCATAATAAAAGATTAGTGTAGTGTGCAGATAACAAAAATATTTTTATATAAGTAAAATAAGGTACACAAGGATACATCATTTTCATAGCTATGGGATTTTCGTGGATTCCATTTTGGAAACGATCAAGAAATACAAATGATGTGAGCATATTACACTGTATAATACAACATACGTCGACAAGATTAAATGAAAGCATGTCAGCATTTATTTTTCAATTATTAAAATCTTTCAAGTTATTGAAAATTTATCTGAGGTTTACGACAGTGAATTAAAAAGTTTGTGACCTACCATAGAAATAGTTTAAAGTCTAAATTGGTACTTGCCTCCCTTTATTTCCCAACATTCTAAGATCGACGCTATTAAGTTTTTTTTTTTGTTTTATTTAATTCGGGTCATACGTGTGCTTATGTAAAAGAGGCAAAGTAAAGTATTTTTTTTTTAAATAAGCGTTGATCTGTTATAAAGTACCTGTTTAAAAAAAAAAATACTCGGAAACAAATCCATGAAGATAGTGAATGGAAATTTCCCGCATCGAAAACAAAAAGTGGGTAGCTGAATTCGAACGTGAATGAGAGACCGTACCTCATTTATAAGGGAAAACATCGACATTCAAATCGATTTCTAACGACAGACGAAACCTTAGACATATGCCCTTGACTCAAAACAGCACTAAAAAAAATAGAGAAGATCTGGACCACCAACATCGATGAAAGCTAAATTTCAATTATCGGCGGATAAGGTAATGGGATTTGTTTTTTGGGGACTCAAAGGGAATCATCATGGTTGATGCATTTTTTGAAGGCCTTTTTTAAAACTTAAAATGACTAAGATAAAAGTAATTTGTAAATTTTCGAATTTGTTTTCTTGGTCAGATTGCAAACTTTGTAATCCATTCTCCTATATACATACATACTACAAGTATCTTATAATGATTTGTAAATTATCATTTATATGTACTTACACAACATTAGTTGCATGAACACTTAAAATTTACTTGATATATAGTTCTGAATTAAAATTTTTTGTTCTGTGTTGTGCACTCTGCACAACTGGCTAGTGAGCGCCACTCGTCATTCACTGCGATCTTCATTTCTGGATGTTTATATTCAAGGATCCCTTGTTATAAAGGGGTTAATTAGGCAGCAAATTGTCGCGTCTGAATTAGAATACTATTATTCATTTCAAATCGGTCAGTAATTTACTTGGAGATATTTGATGCCAATTTGCTGCAAGTGGCACAAGATTCTTCACGACTGGGTCCAGGGTTGTCTTACTTACTTACTTAGGGTGGCGCTACAGTCCGGGGTGGACCTGGTCGAAAAAATGTATTTTGAGCAGACTGCTTATGACAGGAAGCGGTACAAATGTCGGTGCACTGAATCCTGAAAAATGGGGATTCGAGCTCATGCATTGTCTTCCAGTCAGATCTGTTAGAGAAAGACGAGTTTTAAACCTGAGCGATGTGAATTTTTGGTCACTCAACACTGCCTGTATAGCAAGTTTACTTTGCTGGACTGATTTTAGACTCAGGTACATTGAGTTCCACCTAGTTGGAGTGCTCTGAACTAACTGCTATTCTTTCATATATAGAAATTTTAAGTTTTCTGTTCGGTTCTATAATGTGGAACAATAAAGAAAAAATAATACAAAATATGTATGTTCAGAGAGTAAATGAAAGTGCGAAATTGAATTAAAGGCACGTTGCTTATGTTGTTTAATTCTATAAAAACGAACTACAATTGGAGGAATTTTTATTATTTTTTATTGATTTGTATTTCTTTTAATTGTTTTTTGAAGTGATTTAAAATTTATACAAAGAATAAAATGTTAACGAGTGAAAACTTTAGTAAGATGAAATCATACCAATCAACTCAAAACCTGCTAAAACTGGGAGAAAAATATGGGTTAAAGTGATGCAATAAAAATAATCAAACATGATTGCACCAAAAATCAAATCAAAAATTGTGGCAGAATAAGGCTTGTTCGTAAGTACAGTCTGTTCAATAAAAAAAATGGTTTTAAGTCAAAGAAGAGGTTTTTTCTTAAAAAAAAATTTTATTTTTACCTGTTTGACGTAGCATTCAATACTAAGTCCAATCTCATTTGGACAATACGTAAAGCAGATTAAACGTCTAAACTTCTTAAAATATTTAACAGAGGGTTGGAAAAATTGTACACCCCTTCTGACACAAATGCGTTTTTGTACTTCAACCGGAAAGAAAATTTGTTTGGTTCATCATCGACTTTTCTATATTTTTTTTTTTCAGCCGCCAGACTATTTTGCAATGAAGCTGTACGTAGTTCACAAGTACAGTGGACTCTCCCTAAGTCGAACTCTCTCTAAGTCGAATTTCTCTCTAACTCGAATTTTTTCGCCATATTTTAGCATTCCTATTATTTATTTATTTTTTTTTGTTAACTTTTTTAAATTATGTTAACCTTTTTTTTTTTATTAAATAAACGCTTTAAAACAAAAAAAAATGTTTCTCTCTCTAACTCGAATTTTTCCAAAACTCAACCTAACTCGAACAAATCATGGTATCCCGTGAAAATTCGACTTAGGGGGAGTCCACTGTACTTTGTTGTGGATGTGGTGCGTAAGAAAGAAGGCCTCGAATTCTCGTATTTCTTGTTTCGTACTCATCTCCTGTTTAATTGACTGCGTGAAGGAAACTAAAAAAGTCTACCTCGCAATATGATTTCACTTACGGATACATATTCATACGTGATACAGTTTTTTTACGCGCCAATTGCGGTAATAATCGTCTACCATTTTCTGTTGAACAGACTGTAGTTGACTATACAGAGATAAAAATAAATACATATGTATGTATATAAAGATATGGGAGCACTTTATGTTCCTTATCGAAACTCTTAATCCATTCATTGTATTATATTGATTAGAATTGTATGCAGAAAAGCTTTGTCAAGGTCTTTCATTGCTCCCATTTGGAGCTAAGAAAATAAATAAAAATTCGTAATTCTTTAGTCGGCTCATATTTAGATTAAGGAAAATCTTATCGGTATCCGATTTCATTAATCTTACGGTGGCCATAATTTTTACGATTCTCAGAGGCGATTTTGAATAGAGATAGTTAAATATTGTGCGAGCTCATTTCGTTCATATTTATTGAGTTATCAAGTTATTGAAAGACTTAAGTGTTTATAGTGTGTTATACTTGCAATTGTAAGATATTTAATAGATAAGTTTTACATAGTACATTTAGAATGCAAGTGTAATACCGAATAAATGTTCCTACAGGTCTAAGAAGATGGAAGTGAAAAAATGTGCCCCTTTATCAATAAAAAAAGCCTCCATATGTTAACTGTCTGATGTGTAAAGTAGAGATGATACGAATATTCGGCTACTATTCGGTATTCAGCCTATTCGGCTACTTTTTTAAAACGCATAAATATTATTCACAAAAAATTGTATTTAAAGAAAAAATCACCATATTTATTAGTGGTAAATTATGATGAATGAAAACAATTTTTTCAGCATTTGTTGATCGTAAACGATTGCGCTTTTTCTCATAAATTAGACACACTCAACAAATAATGCGTGTTGTAAAAAGACCTACTCGCAAATGAAACAAATATGACCATGGCATGGTTACTGCATACACTTCAATGATGCAGGTCGGAACATGTCACCCGCAAAATCGATTAAGTGTCTTCGAATATTCGGCGCTTCGGCCGTGAGCCTAGCCGAATATTCGGTATTCGGCAAAATCACTATTCGTGGCATCTCTAGTGTAAAGCATAATACCAATTCGTTACAACTGTTTAAATTGTATTAAAAGGAAAAAGAAAGCGGTTCTATAAAATTAAATACAAAAGACTTCCTTGTTCACAATAATTTGATATTTATAAATACACGTATAAAGAATATCCATTAATTAAAGTATACATGTGTTTAAAAAGTGTTAATTCATATATGTATGTAACTGATATTGATATATTCTTAATCAGGTTTTCAGAATTAACTGCTGTATGATAGCGATGTTGTGGTGAAAATGCAAATAAAATTGGCAATGAAGTTATTCAGTGAATATAATTGTATCTAAAAATATGATAAAAACTGAAAAAATAGTATCAGAAATGTGTTTTTTAATTCCTATGTATTCTTATCAAATACATTGAACAGTCTGGTTCAAAGTTTGTCTGCAATTTACTATTGTCTGAACAGAAAAGAGAAATGCAAAAGTAGGGCTGCAATTTGCACGCAGAATATTCCATATACTTGAATTGGCTATCTTTTTCCACAGCTGAATGTGTATAGTTGATTTCCCGAGGGTAGCCGTCGAAACGAAATCATCAAGCGTAGTAAATATTTTTCTCACAGTAAAGGCCACAAAGATATGATGTAAAATAAAAGTTGTGCGCGAAGGCAAAAAATATTTTATGCCAGATGGAACTAAATTTGTTGTCCTAGGAAAAAAAATACAAATAACTGGCGCTACGACCGTATGTGGTCCAGGGCCTAGCTTCTCGCGACCATTTGTGTTGTGCGTGTTATATTTCTTCACACAAATGGAAGGGACCAACAGGTTAGAGCCATATTCGAAAGGCATTTTTTTTTTTAGAAGCTTTATCATGACAGTTATTACTCTCGGACGTTTGTCAGACATTCGCGAGAAGTGGAGCCGTGAAAAAACTTTTTGGTGTTTTCTGGGATTCGAGCTTCGAACCTCCCGCACAGCGATCCAACGCACTAACCACTTGAGCCACGGCGCCCACAGGAAGCAAAATAAAATTAATAAGAATCGAAAAGACTACTGTAATATGTCGTGAGGGGTGTAAATATCATATTTAACATACGATGTTCATTGTAATCGGAGTTGAGTGTAATTTGCACCATAAAAATCCCTAAGTCATCTATAGATTTTTAGAGCAAATTTTGATAGTTTGATATCGTTGTTCAAACATTAAACTCTTCATGATAATTTGGCAGACTATACTGCACGTAAATGTCACAAAGTGGGCAAAAAAAACTGCTTGATTTGACAGTTGTCCATATCTGTACATCTATCTAGGAAAAAAAACCCCTTACCGTTCGATTCTCGTGTTGGTCTCTTTCTGTTCGGGCATTACTTTTTTATAATATTTTCCAACGTTATTCTTCAAGTAATTTTACTATGATGATGAAACCCTCTCTTCTTTTTTTAGAGAAGATTTCTCGTCTTTCGACAATGAAGTTCTTCAAGGTGCTTTCCCGATGATGTGTTGTTTGGAAGGTACCATACGTTCAGGAATCTGTTACCTCGGTCGTGATTTGAACAATCTTGTTTTTAGTTAGATGGTCATAGAAAGGTGGTCACGGTTTAGTGGAAGTGTGTTTCTTTGTAACGCATTTCGTGCAGGAAGAGCAATAACCACAACCACCGAAAATAAAAGAGATAACATCTAAGATTCTCCGACCACTACACTAAAAAAGTGGTTTTTGCCTGGTAGTACAATGGACCAAGATAATTCTGATTACCGGCCGATGCTTTCTGGATGTCGAGACGCAGGAATCGCGGGTTGACTACGACAATATTTCCTCTCCCCGTAAAGTCAATTCGCCTAAGTCCGTTGCTGAACATGATGGCATGTTATATAGGCTATATTTGCGAATTGAGCTTTGATACCAACGATGATCTCTTTTTTATATTCCAGTATTGAAATCGACAATCATCTGTTTGGCTGCATTTACATATGTACATATGTACCTACCGGTATTTTTCGTCGAACCAGTGTTTTCGTTATGGTGGCCAAAAGAAACCGAGCATTTTTTGCAGTCGTACCACTAGTCTTCAGTACTTGATGCTAGTGGACTTCGCAAGAGATTAAAAGACATTCGATTGGAAAAAGTTCTGCAGATCTCTTGCAATTATAACCATCCGACGTCAAACCTCCCCGAAGTATTCCCTTGTCTTTGCGTTGTTCGGCATATTCACATTTTTGCCTTAGTTACATCAAGGCAGAAGTCCAAGTTTAAGTTCAGAGAGTTTGAAAATATTAGAAAGTGCCTTATATCAATCACAATGTGATAGTAGATGTCGCAATGTGATAGTAGAATCTCGGCCCATTTGAATTGAGGAATAGGTTGGAAAATAGCTGAATCGTGTTTACAAATTCCATTCGAGTACACAATAGACCTTCTGTTTTAAGTTTTTCTGATAGTTTTCAAACGCTTATTTTGGTATACAGTTAAAATACAGAGAATATGCTTATCTCAATATGAGCACTGAATCGATTGATTCTATCACAACAACGTTGAACATTGATAACCAACAAACGATTGAGGGGGTTACCTTTTATGCAATTTCACTAATTTTAAACAGCTTAAGAGTCATAAAAAATTAGCAGACAAAACGTGTTTTCTTTCTTATCGGCAAATGTGATAAGCACAACTTTTATTACCTAGTTATGATGATAAGAAATATGTACTGCCAGATTCCGGACGCACAAGTGACTACCTGTCTTATCTTTAAGAATCATTCATATTTCATTCGTACGAGTATATGTGTTATTCTCACGATTAATCCCACTTGACACCACGACCTAAGATATATTGTACCTTATAGTCAGCTAATTTCAGAAGTTGTTATATGTATAAACGATAAACAAAAGAGAACACCTCAGTTTGCACAAATCCACACACTCGCATTGTATATATAGGGCCCATTTAGCACTTAATTTTCTGAAGCAGTTTTATATTGTTGTTACTTGCTCTCTGATTTTTAGAGTTGACAATACAGACCAAAACCTGCTATGGTTACTGTCTTAACCAATGTGACAATTCGTGGAGTTTCAAAAGTTATTTATTCAAAACCACAGACTTACAAAGGAATTAGTGGTAAGAAATTGGGAACTGAATTTAAACTAATAGATACCCTTGTGATGATGTGCGATAATCGTCCATCTGAGCAACCCATCCGTCAAACTGCGGATAGATTTCTTACTACGTATTCTCTAAATAATGCAATAACACCACAAAAATAAATGTGCGTACTGAGGAGAATATCGCCACTGTGAACGTGAGCAAGAACAACCAATTTTATGGATTCATTTTTGGTCATTGCAACTGAAATTTTGTCCGTTCACTACATGGAAAACTTTGCCCAAAGATATTGGCCTACGTCCGCTTAGGTTAGGTGAGGTGGCTGTCCTGGCGATAGTCAGGACACACTTAGACCAAGAGTAGGTCCATTGTGATACCACGTATTTGGTAGATCGGAGAAAGTTACCGGGTACTCGAGGGGTTGTTGCTGAGCTTTAATTGTGCCTGAAGTGGCTAGGCAGGGTTACTGACTCAATCAACCCTGTTTGTTAAAGTGAACCGGAAAGGTAGGGGTTGCAAACGAGTATCGGGGGTGACTGTTATGCAATTGGTAATTGGCTAGGCAGGGTAACTGATTCATTTGAACCCTAGTGCCGAGGGTGCCGTCCGTTTAAGATCCAGTTGATGCAGAAATTAAAGCCACTAGACCATAATTTACGTTGTTATTTTGTTAATTGTTTTCTAGAGCCGTTGCAAGTGTTGCAAAAAGGATAATTTTTGACTTAACGGGTAAATAAGCAAAATTGTGCATATGAACGAAGATCAAGTCAGAAAAGATCCTACAGGGGTGGTTTCAGATCTTATGTCTTCAGAAATCAGGCCGGAGCTTACGTTATGGTCAAATAAGATTGTTAACGGACCACATTGAATTAATATTTCTTTGAAAATATGAATGATCCGGGCCAGGAAAAATTGCGACCAAAACCATCGACTAGTTGAAATCACAACTTGGCGATACGCTGATTTGGAGAATAAGACTGTTAATTGCCCTCCAAAATCGTGCGGATTTATGCTGATAAACCAGCAATAAATGATTTGGCAATATTGACCTAGTTATTCGCGATATACGGCCACTTTTGTCCAAAGTCACCCAAAATTGAACGAACGAATGCGTTTTGTTAAAAAACACCCGCTGTGGCCATATGCCTGACATAATTTTCAAATATTAATGCCATGAATTGATATTTCGAATAAAACATTTTATTGTTTTAAATTTAAAGTTCTATCGGGCCTTAAAGAAACATCGTTTACTTAGTGTGTACATATATCTTAGATAATAAAACAAAAAATCCCCTGTTGTGTCTCAGAATATCGAATGGCTACTTTAGACTGTCTTATAGGGTATTGTATGTAAATAATTCCTTAGAGTGGAACTCAATGTGTGGACATTGGACAGTGTTCGTAGAACAGTTCATGGTATAGCGATTCATCATTTCAAGCATTTCGGCAAATCAGGAAAACATGCGCATTCATTTTAAACCAAACTGAACTGAACTTACGTTTGGTAGATGCTACAACACAAACTTGAAAATATTTAAACGCAAAATAAACAGAATTTAAACCACAACCAATTTTCAAGCTGTTGTTTGCTGATCCGAAGTAAACGTCACGCAAATTACGTTAACTAATTGCATTTATCGGTTTGTACTTTGATATTTTGTCCGCTCGACTTCCTACAATTGTCCATGATTAATATACAAATTGACATGAAATAAAGTTAAATCATTTAATTGTAAATTACAATTATTTTATATTTATTAATGGGTTGGTAGATAATGACATTTTAATGATTTGCTTTTCTTTCAGACAACCATGGCTCCAGTGAAAGGCCTTCGTTTTATCTCATCTCGAGATTTGACAAAAAATATGACATTTTTTACTGATAAACCCAATAAAATCGAATGGGATGCAAAAACTCTGACGTAAGTCTAATATTTGGAAAATGAGAGCAATTCTTTTTTAACTCAAACATTTTACCGAATAGCTTTAAAACACCGACTGGAAATCCTTTGGTTCTAATGATGTCATGGTTGTTGGCCAAACAAAAGCACTTAAAGAAATACGCAGAAATCTACACAGAATTAGGATTTGATGTATTGGTTGTTCACATCACCCCCTGGCAATTGCTGTGGCCAGTTAAAGGCACACAGGTTGGTAGAAATATTTGTACCTATTAGTTTTTAGTTTATTTAAATATTTTTCGGTTTAAATTTTAGTTGGTTGCTGCTGATACATTGAAATTCTTGGAAAATAACGCATCGTATGCTACAATTCTTGTACATGGATTTTCTGTCGGTGCTTATGAATTTGGAGAAATGATGCTGATTATGTCCAGGGACATGAAGAGGTATATATGATACTCCTATTTAGAAAGTATACAAATTAAAACAGTCATGCCTTACTTAAAAATGATTGTACATACATATATTAACAGCTCTTAGTCATAGAAGAAGATCAACGGTGAATTGACTGCGATCGCTTGCTCTTTGAAGCAGGGTGCGGTCTTCCTCGTATTCTCAAACCTGATGGTTGGGATCTTACATAGCATTTAATAGTCCAATCCTCTTAAAATATTTCCTCACAATAAATGATCTCCATATTTTTTTTTAGCTAGTATAAGTTGATAAGTCGTAGTTACTTTTTCCCAGCTATCGTAAGCTTTGTTAGAACCGACTCATTTTTTTTTTGGATTGACAATAAAAACAAAAAAAAATATTGGCGATTATGATCCATGCTAATGCTAATGATGTTCTTTCTACTGGCTACAAAGTCTACTGCGATTCTTTATAGTCTTATTTTCTTGGACCTTCCACTTAAGGTTATTTGTCACGCATATTTTGTCTGCGGACTTGAACAAACCAGATTTGTACAATTTCAACATTCTGTCTGCAATTAGAATTCCCACAAAGCAGATCAAACGTCCAAATCCATACGCCAAGAAGCACCCATAAACGATCCCCTTTGCAGAATATTTAACAGTGCGTTAAAGAAATTTCATACCCTTTTCTGGCCAAACACTTTCATTTAGACTAAACAACAAGAAAGAAGACTCGTTCGTGAAAATGATTTCGCTCCAATCACAATCGAAATTCTGCTGAGCCCACTGAAGTTATTTTTAGATGTATTTTCCACCAAAAAAGTACCTGTACCTTTACAGAACTCTTACACACTACGTTCTCATTGTTGCTGTCTAATCTTATTTGCATGCATTGATGCATTGATACCTATCGACGAGTTTTTTTTTGGTTTGCTTCAGTGTGAGATTCTACTTTCGACGATCACCAATACTATTAATGATATCACCATCGTATTGGAAAGAGAATACATCTAAAATTCCCTGCGCATCAGTTTCATTCACAGTTACGGAAAACCTGCATTCTAGACAGTGTAGAAGTGGCAATAGATTGGTTTGATTGGATTGACGGATTGACAGTTGCATTGCAAACCAAGCATTGCAATGGAATCGGCTAACCCAGGAAGGTAGAAGGCCTGTTGAACCACGAAAAATATGCGAAGAACAGTGGAGACGGAAGCACGGCAGTTGGGGAGAAGTTGGGGAGAGCTGTGGCACATTGCCAAAAACGGTGGCAATGGTGTAGTGGTAGCGTCATCGTTTGCCGAGCTGATGGTTCACAGTTCAATCCCTGATGTCAGCAAGCATTATATGATAGGAGGCAGTACGATCAATTGTGAAAGTAGGGTTGTCATATGGCTGGGGAAATTGATCGCTCTGTTGATAATTGATATGCTCATGACATCAGGTGGATCGGGAAAAAATACTGTGAATCAGAAGCGAAGGCAAAACAAATAAATGACAACAAAAAATCTCCCCAGTTATCTGGACACCACCCCTGGAGCTAATGTGTGAAACCTAATACACCTGAGTTTCAAACCACTACACCAATCTCTTTCTCTCTCTTTCTATCTTCCTTTCAACGCCCGCACTGTGTATAAACATTAAAAGGGTATTCAGAACCCCTTGAGTGCGGGTAAATTATAAAAAAAAAAAAACCATACACGATGGCGCGTAGGCGCATTAGACGCCCTAGGACCCACAAGGTTATACAGGATATAATGAATGAATGCAATGCATTTTAGTCATGTGGCCAGCTGACAGTTTTTTAGCTTTCATGTAAAACTACCGGACGTTGTTTTTGCTGTGCGACTCTTTGATTTCTCTTAGCTGCTAGGCTCCCCTAGTCTCTGCAGCTATATCTTGGATTTCGAGATGTCTGGATTTTGCTAATTAATATATAGTACTTACACCCTTTCTACGCTCTTGTAAAATTCAGCCGTGGAGGGTGTTTTTGCTTTATCGAAACCAATTATATATGTTCGGAGTGTTATTTTCACTTCGTTTTTTTGTTCGCCAAGCTAAAGATTTAACCGCTTTAAGTAAACGATGTTACTTACAGACATTTTAAAATTTAATTTTGAATTGGAATAGTAACTGTATTGTGGGCAATATGTATAAGAACAAGCTTTCCTTTAAGACGACTTCCTAGTATTAAAAAAAAATCTCTTTATTTCGATCCAAAGATGGTCTAAATTTCTCCATTCTTCTTACATTGCTGTATTTTCTTTTGTTTTTGTTCATGCTCCACAGGTACCAACCGATCTTAGACAGGATGGTTGCCCAGATTTGGGATAGTGCTGCTGACATTACCGAAATCCCAGTTGGGCTACCTAAATCGATCTTCCCAAAGAATCCACGCATGGAAACTGCATTGCGTAACTATGTTCTGTAAGTCCAATATAATTAATTGAAAAAATTACACGTCTAACAATTTTACTTCTAGCTACCACATGAAAACATTCCATAATCAGGCTACGATCCACTACATGCGATCTAGTCAAATGTTTCATTCGACTTTGCTCAAAGTACCAGCTCTGTTCTTTGTGTCGAAAAACGATGTTATTGGTCCAGAAAAATCGAATCGTGCCGTGACTGATAACTGGGAGAGAGCAAACATAAAAATTAATTTTAAATGTTGGGATAAATCGTTGCATGCTGCCCATTACATCAGGCATAGAGATGAGTATTTGTCAATTTTATTGAAGCACCTAGAAGACACTGGAGTCTTAGAAAACTTGACTGTGAAATCACGTGCTAAATTATAAATTAACGAAGAAAAAAATCAAATATGTATGCTAAATTTAATAGAAGAGAGAGAAAAAACAATCTGTGATTCATTGATTATGATGAATGAATTTTGAAATCTATTATCTTAAGTTGAAAAGGACTAATACCAATGTATTTTCACTTGATTTGGCTAATTTTGTGTTGCACCTAGTATTTTTAATTTTTTATTGTATGTTTTTTCTTACAAAATTTGTATTTTTTCCTAACTTTGAGTTTATTTCCTTTCAAACTGTAGAGTTAAATGGAGTTGTACCAAGAAAATAATAGGTAGTTTCATAGGTTTTTAAGAAAGAATTCTAGAATACTAATTTTTGAAAATACTGCTGTACGATAAAAGTACCGGAAAAAAAATAAACAAAATGTAATAATTTTACTAAATTATGTGAAATATATTTCATGATGGTAACTAAATTTATTTGTATTTGACGGAAACAGACCACCGACCAACCTGGTCCAGGTAAGGTCAATTTTCTCAAAGAAATTTCTATTGTGCGTTATATTTTTCGTAAGTATTAAAAATCTCGGAAACGTTTTAGTATTTCCTGCGATTCACATTTTTTTCGTAGTGAATCAATCGTAAGTTGGACAAAATGGGCAGTTTCTCTTTCTGCGAGAATGTTTTTTTTTGTGACAATGTTTAAAATTGAGAGAAATTTCAATAAAAACCATAACCGATGTCAACTCCGGTTTAGTGAAAGGTAGATCCACCTGCTTGTTCTTATATGATTTTACCAACTTTTGCTCTAGGGCAATGGAGTCGTTTTTTAGAGTGGTGTCTTTTTAACGATTTGAATTTAAACACTGGAGAATGTTCCTCATTTGGTATTAAAACAACGTTTCCACCAGTTGTACTACTGCAAGCTGTGAGTTATGGAAAAATATGCAATTTTGTTGTGTCCTTTACAACATTGCACTGGAGATTACCTCTATATCTTACTAGAACCTTTTCACAACGACAGTCCTGAAAATGTACATGTAAGGGATGGAATCTGCCAAGAGATACATCGAAATCGAAATAAATAAATGAAACTATTTTTTGTTTTTTTTATGAATTATAGTTTTAAGTTTTATATGTTAATAAGTTTTCCAATATGGGGAATTCGCTAAAATTTTGATTCATTTGTTTTTTTGCCTTTAAATGTCCTAAAAAAGACAAAAATTAAATTCATTTTGAGATGCAACTATTATAAACAAAGTTATAATCAAGTTTTGCACCGTAATTTGTGGGGTCATTTTTTTATTACAGAGCCAAGAAAATTAATCTATTCAATTTTAATATTCAGAATATAAAAACATTAAATATGTACATATTTGAAAAAAGAACATCAAAAACAAGCGAAAACAACAATAGTTCTAAATATCGTGCAAATCTATGTAAAAAATCCAAACGGCCTAAGTGAATGCAATTTAAAATGTATCTCAGCGATTCGCAGCGAAGTTGTGTTTAGGTGGCGCTAAAAAAACAATGGTTACCTTTTCGATTCATACACCGGCCGCACTTCGGCTTCACATGCGGGGCGCCTTACTGCAACAACTGCCTCCATTGGTAAAAAAAATAAAACTAAGTGCAAGATTAAGGGGAACCTTCTGCGAACACATTTTCGTGTCTTTCCTCCATTGTTTTGTTTCATTTTTTTACCAATAAAAGTGACAGATCTCGAAAAAGTTCAATGAAATTTTTTAAACTAAAATTCGCAGGTAGTGAACATTTTTTACTCTCGTGAGGTCTCTCTTCTACGAAAACTATGAAATTTTGACGTACGGAAGGAAAGTGGTTTTTACAATATTTTTTTTTTTCAAGTGACAACTTTAGTCGCTTGGCACGGGAACAGACCTATTCAATTTTATTCTGCCCGTCAGATGAATCAGCTGATAATTGTCACTTTTTCTAATTTTCATTTTCAATTTGTTATTTATCTGAAATAAATTTTTGTTTTAATTTTTATCATTTGTTTTTATTATCTGTTTAAGACTATCTCCAAAATAAAATGACTTTAGACACAGGAAAGACAGAAGAACAAATATTCTCCACAATTCAACAGGAGTACAAAATTTTAGCTGAGTAGTGGGTATTTTTACCAATCAGCAAATCACAAATTTCTAAAATCTTGAATTGTAATTTTCAGCAAAATGATTGCAGCGGAAAAGATTTCCGGGGTTTATGTTATACCATCCTTCGGAAATTCCCTCTGTACAGTCGAGTACCTTTGTTTTATTCTTCCAATGTAATTAATCTTTGTCAATTTTTAGTATGGTTTGGTGTAATCTTTGTTCGCTCCGGTTACTATGCTGAGGCTGTCTTTCGCTTCAACATTTTGCTGCCTGATAATTTTCCACAGGAGTCTGCATTACCGGTAGGTTTAAATTACTTCAACACATCCATTTCAACTTACAAAATCTCCTTGTAGACAATCATATTTCAAAATGAAATATTCCACCCACTAATCTGTCCATACACTAATACTCTGGACATTTCGGCCGACTTCCCTGTTTGGAAAAAAGGCGAAGACCACTTATGGCAGGTATTGAAATTCTTACAATTCATACTACTGGATCCTTGGGAATCGGTGAAAGCAAGTTCATCAATATCTAATCAAGAAGCAGCCGATTTGTTGGCTCAGAATCGAGCAGAATTTATTGCTCGCGCTAAGACGTGTGTAGAACAAAGTAAAAAGCGGGTTTACGATGAACCTACCACCGAAGATCCACATTACATAGTTTTTGAGAAGTTTGATAACGATACTCATGGCGCATCGATGGAAAAGATAAAGATGAAGGTAGCCGGTGGCGATTCATCATCGGGATCTTCAGCGGGACTGTCTTGGGTAAAGGAGGGGGAATTCAAGTCACTCAGCGTAGAATAGTTTTTATTGATCCTAATTACATTTATTTATCACAATTGTTAGCCTCTTTTTTTGAGTATAGTTTCGTTCACCCAATCTATGTTCAACTGTAGTCTCTTTCCATTCCAAGTAAAATGTGTCGGTGGATTCGATTCACCTTTTTCAAATTCGAAGTTTTTGCTGAGTTCTATCGCAAGTTTGGAACGAACGAGGCCTATGCTTCCCACTTTTTCCCATGCAGGGTGGTAAACTCTTCCAGAATTAGGGTTCATGTATATCTTATCAGGTTGAAAGCTAATTGTAAGTTGATCTCCAGCATGAGCATACGACAAAAGGTCCTTTCCTGAAGAAAATAAATTGTTATGCTGTCGCTAGCAGCTATGATATTGTACGAACCACTTGAATCCTTTAGTACATGGGTAAAAACTATTGGTAGATCATCACATCGAATAAAATTTCTCTCCCTGCCACACGGTGATATGAAAGGAAAATCTTCTCGATAGCGACTAGTTTCGTTTAGTTTTACACGGGTAAAGAAAAATTTAAGAAACTGTTTTTCCTTGAAACAGGATGTAAAGTTCTTCATTTTAGCATCATCCAGGAAAAGCTGAAATACATAATGTAGATATCCAAGTGTTACGTCTTATAAGCGATTGTTAGTCTCACTTTACTTGCCATTCCTTCGTGGTCAATGTAATAAAAGTATTCTCGGATTTTTGGTTCTGGCTCCTGTCCTTGAATATAGCTTAATGTGCGGGTGAAATTTATACAGCGGCATTTTGCGATATTGCAGATATTTTTGATAAAAAGTGCGGAGAATCGCATCACAAGACAGTCGAAGTCTGGTAGAGGTAGAGTAGATATTTTTTGCTATTTTGAAAACAAGAAAGGTGAACTTGCGCAAGAAAATATCTGAGCCTTGATCTATGTAAACTGTCATCTTATCGTGACGTCACTTCGTTTTATAATTTCAAACATCTCAAATTTCGCGTGTTTATGAACTGAATTATGTGTATTAAAATAATGACAAGGAAACATTATTATCAATGAAAAGTGCCACAGGAATTTAATATATTATTTAGGGGGGTTGACTGCATCAGCAGGGGTGCAATCTCACTCGGGTCTCAACGGATCCATTGTGTTCCACAGTGTGGGATACCTGAAAACAAAAAGAAAAAGAAAAGAAGAAAGATATAGCGGTGGGTTAGCTGATTAGTTCGTAGCAGGGGTGGCCCTCCTGAACTAGCCCGATTTCATAATGAATTTTAGGGTAGTTTTAGGTGGCGTGTTTGCTAGTTCGTTAAGGTCTTTGAAGTGTGTTTTTCCGAGGGTGGTGGAACATATACATTACAGCCAGCGTTAATGCACAAACCGCTATTTCCAGTCCGTCTATTCAAAAGAAATCTGTTTACGCTCTCAGCGTAAAGAGCCGAACAGAATGCGTATCTGTGTCTGTGACTTGTAGCGCTGTCAAACCTCTGCCGCGCGTCTTGCGGTTGAAGCAAACACAATGAAAGCGACTGTCACATTTGTATCTTGTATGTTTACTTCTTGGAAATATATTTTATTAGTGCTCAAAAAAGTTTTTTATTTGTGAAGATGGACGAGCAGGAAGAAATAGCTTTCATTATGTGTGTTCTACACATGTATTATTAAGCAATTAAATTAAGGAAAATGAGGAAACGTAGATGGTGGGTTCGCCCCCTTTATGAGCAAAGGAAAGAAAGAGGATTCTTTGAGACCACTTTTAAACACCTTAAAAAGCGCGACGAGGACCTTTTTTTTAAAGCAACAAGAATGCACTCATCAACTGTAAACAATGAAAACAAAACAAACGGAAACAAAATTTACAAATACTTTTTTTTTTACTTGTTATCCCAAATTTGTCGGATATCTCCTTCCATTTTTTGCATTTTTTTTTAATTTTCATAATTGGGATTGGATAAATTCCAAAGAATTTCATTCAATCGTACAGCTTCAATAAATTTTTCGACTTCCATTTCCACAACAACATCAGCTTTAGTGTACAAATTCTTAAACGTCAATCTTATAGCTACGCTTGTAGTTGATCAAAATCCAACTTCGCGATACACGACACAGACGCAGACACACATTGTGTTGCGGCTTACGGCTTTCCATACATTTAATAGTTTGACAGCTTGCGACACAGACACAGCCACAGACACAGACACGCATTCTGTTCGGCTCTTAATGCATTAAATTCTTTGCGGTAATTGAAGAGTAGGAGAAAATGCTAGTTACACTATTCAAGGAACCGAAATGGAGTACAACAAAGGCGGTAAATAACTTGGGAACAACAAACAACTTCATTACAATATGACCTAGCTTCTGGGATGCAACTGAAAACTTTGATAGTAAAACAGGTAGAAGATTAAACAACAAGACAAGATGATTTCACACAGAATGCAAATGTATCCAAAAATACCATTAGGTAGTGACTAAGAAAATGTAGTGCGTCTTTTAAGAGTTATGTTAAGAATATTTTTGCTGAAAAACACATTCGAAAAATTACTGAATAAAAATGCCGGATTTATTTATGTTTTCAAAGTGATCATATTTGTAGGTCAATTCTTTACTTGCAAATTCGTAAAAATGTTTTTTTTTCTCTTTAGACAAATCTAACGAATTCTTGCCAATAAAATTACTGCCGGCAATAATCCACAGTTAGTAATTTCTTAATTTCTTTCATTTTACATTATTATGAGATTAAATGTAATTTGCTGTAAAAAATAAATAAAAAAATGGGGAAAAAATTACCCAAATGAACATAGAATGTTTTCCTAGGAAAATAAGTACATATGTACAGAGGGTCATGTTAAAAAGTACTATGTACTAATAGTTTTCTGTTTAATTGTGGGCAACTTTTGTTCCAAGGCGTTCCTTTACTTTTTTGTAGCAGTAGTTTTGTAGTTCATCTCTCTTTGAGAAAAATTTACTCTTAAGTTTGAAAATGTTCTCTTTTACGAATTTGTATCTACATTTGAAGGGAACTGAATTTTTTTAATAATGTTAATGCCATTATGGAATTAAGCTTAGGAATTGTTTGTCTTCCTAAGCTTAAAAAATGCTAAAGATTATTGCATGGTGTCAAATCACACGATCATGCTGGCCTATTCTAATCCGTATTTCATGAGATTACACGATATGAAAATTTTTCTTGCAGCAGCTTTATTGTTTCGCGCGTAGTACGACAGGTCGCATCATATTGCGAGAACCACATGTCTTCAAAATAAATCAATTCTGGACAAAAGAAGTCAATTGTTTGTAATACAAACCTTCCATTTTAATCCAATTTCCAGGCGCATAAATAAATACATAATAAAATTTCACCCGAAAATTTTTGTTCCGTGGAAAATATTCCTCTTATCAGGAATTTCCATTGGAATTTATTGTATTTCCCATGGAACCTGACATTTTTTTTTGAAATTACTGTGCTCTACTATATTGAAGAAAGATACACAAGAAGAAATTTAAAAGATAAGTCAAACTCCTTGAAATTAAAACAAGCGTTATATGTAAGTAGAAACAAAATAGTGTTGCAAAATAGTTACTACTGCATTTATTTTATATTTATCAAATTTCACCAGTACTGTAGTACCTGTAGGTCAATAGGTTAGGTTAGGTATTTGGGTTGGCGGGGAGAGAGACTCTCCGCCACACTCAGGTCAGTACTGACCCATTGTGATGCCCTTTGGGGGAAAGGATGTCCCTTGCCCATTGAAACCCGGTAACCGATTCTAATATGCTCCGATAGTTATTGATGCGAGTCTTTGCATACAAACCATCCTGAGGACCTGATAAATTTCATTATCTTGTCTGATGGCGTGCTGGCGAGTTCATCTAGGTCTTGGAAGAAGTAGCTCCCTAGGATCCTGTTCCTGCTGTGTTTGGAGGCCAGGGCAGTGACATAGGAAGTGGGTTGTGTCCTCAAAAGCTCCCTCGTCCCCTGACCTCTGCAGAGTTCTTCTTCCGTTAGACGTAGTTTTTTCAAATGATACCGTAGAGAGTTATGCCCCGTGATAACCCCAACGAGGGTGGAAAGGGATTTCCTGTCTTCCCGTATAAGTCTCTCGGTTTTGCCTTTGTCAAAGGACGGCCATAGTTTCCTTGTGATTACACAGGAATCCAAGGAGGTCCATCTTGTGTTTGCCTCCTGTGTGGCAATTTTCCCTGCTTCAAGCTTAAGTGCACAAAGCGGGATGTTCACGAGTGGTTCTGTTTGTCTTGAAACGGCTGCAGAACCCTCTCTTGCTAGTTCGTCAGCTTTCTCGTTGCCTGGTATACCCTCATGTCCAGGGACCCAGCAGTGCGATACCTTGTGCTGTGTTCCAAGAACCTTAAGCTCTTCTCTACAGCACTTCACAAGTTTAGATTTAATTTCTGTGGCAGTTATTGCTTTTATAGCTGCCTGGCTGTCAATAAAGAAGGTGATACCCTCTTGTGGTATTGCCCTTACTGCAGACTCACGGGCGGCTGTTGTCACTGCCAGGACCTCCGCTTGGAAAACGCTGCTGTGGTCTGGGAGGCGTATTGATTGATCAGCGATTGATGCCTGACCCTACGCCAGTGTCCATTTTTGATCCGTCGGTATATATGGCAATAGATTGCGCGTTTGGTATCAGACCTCTTAACCACTCCTCCCTGCTAGGATAGGCGCTTGAGAAAGGTTTATTAAAGTCTAAGTATGGCGTGATGTAATCCGTAATGGGTACATGGCCAATATACTTCTGAAGGATGGTCGTATGCCCTATTGCATTCGACCTCCATGTTCCTGACTGGCTGATTCTGATGGCGCTTATGGCTGCAGATGTTTTGATGAAGATATCTAGCGGAAGCAGGTTGAGAATAGCCTCAAGTCCAGCGGTTGGAGTTGTCCTCATCGCACTGGTGGTCCCGATACACGCTAGTCTTTGAATCTCCGTGACGGCCATTAGGTTAGTGACCTTGTTCATCGCCGGCCACCAAACAAGACTGCCGTATGTCAGTATGGGTCTTATTATAACCTTATACATCCAGATAATTATTTTAGGAGAGGGACCCCAGGTTTTCCCAAAGATTCTGCTGCATGAGTAGAAGGCTATAGTTGCTTTTTTAATCCTTTCATTAATATTCATTCTCCAGTTTAGTTTCTTGTCTAATACCAGCCCTAAGTATTTTGCGCTGTCGGAGATCTTAAGCGGGATACCTCCGACAGATGGCGTACTAAACTGTGGTAGCTTTCTTTTATTAGTGAATAATACGAGCTCGGTTTTCTGGGGGTTTACCGTGAGCCCGCACTTCCTGGTCCAGATGTCAAGGGATTTGATGGCCCCTTCGACTTGTTCGCTGAGTGTTGGGAGGAATTTGCCTGTTGCCAGTATCACAACGTCGTCTGCATAAGCAGTGATACTGACGCCCCTGTTTCTGAGCAGCTGTAGGCCTTCGTTAAGAACAATGACCCACAGCAGTGGGGAAAGTACCCCGCCCTGAGGAGTTCCCCTGGAGGCGTAAGCTTCCATCCTTGTTCCCCCAATTTCGGTTATTATGTGTCTATCTTCGAGTATGCTGACAATCCATCCGATTAGGCTGTTGTGAATATTCAATGTGCCCAGCTTTCTCTTTACCGCTTCGGTGTTGACATTGTTAAAAGCTCCTTCAATGTCAAGGAATGCAGCTAATGTAAACTCTTTTTCTTTCAGTGATTTTTCTATTGAGCTGACAACACAGTGTAGCGCTGTCTCTACACTTTTCCCTTTCGTGTAGGCATGCTGGGCTGAGGAAAGGTCCCCTGGCCGAAGTCTGCTACGAATGTGTATGTCGATCAGTCTCTCGAAGGTTTTCAGAATGAAAGAGTTGAGGCTTATTGGCCTGAAGTCTTTCGCAGTGGTGTGACTTGCTTTGCCAGCCTTGGGAATAAATATAACCCTAACCTCTCTCCACGTTCTTGGAATATACCTCAGTATGCGGCTGTTGGTGAAAAGTTCTTTCAGTACCGGGGCAATTACAGTTACCGTTTATTGCAGCATGATCGGGATGATACCGTCCAGTCCCGGGGATTTGTAGGGGGAGAATGATCTGATAGCCCACTCTATTCTATCCTCTGTGACCAAATCCGCAGGGGGTTCCGTTTCCATGATGCTGTTGGTACTGTTGGTACCGTCGTCATATCTACGCTGTGTCGTACAGCCTGGTAAGTGAGTTTTCAACAGCAGTCTTAGAGATTCCGAGCAGGATTCGGTCCAATTTCCTTCGGGATCCTTGAGAGACCCCAGAGTTTTTGTTTCCCTGGTAAGGATTTTCCTAAGTCTCGCGGTTTCTGTTGTACTCATTAGGTCTTCACAGAAGTCCTGCCATGATTTACGTTTGGCTTTCTGTGTAGCGTTTTTAAAATTCCTCTGACTGGTTTTGTAAAGTTCTCAGTCGGCATCTGATTTTGTACGTTTGGCCAGGTTAAGAAGTCTCCTAGTTTCTTTCCTAATTTTGACCAATTCTTTGTTCCACCATGGAGGTGAGATTTTGGTCTTACGTTTAGTCATTGGACATACTTTTCCGAAAACCTCTTTAAAGACAGATGCAATTTTCTCGGCTTTTCGATCGATGTCCGCTGGACTTTGCAGGTTGCCCTCACGTAGAAAGCTACTTTTCTTCTCTACCTCTTTGCCAAAGAGATCCCAGTCTGCTCTTTTTGGATTTCTGTATGGCTGGGGAGAATCACAGTTGCTACTTGTAAGGAATTCAGGTCAATAAAGTAATGTTTAAATATTTACAGGATTTCCAAATTTCCGTCGAATAAATCAATCATCAATCAACTGATTAGTTGAACTACCTTAATTCAAATAAATCGAAGCTTAATTTTATTTGCGATGTCCCGATTTCTTTACATTAAGTAAATAATTTGTTAACAACTTTTAAAGTTTATCAAAATTTTCTTACATTATTGTTCTCGTATTGAAGTTCCCTAGAAAAATTACGGAGGAGTAATTACGATGGAAAATGCATTGAAATTCCCTGAAAATATTATTCACGATAGTTATTTTTTCGACATGAATTCACGATACCGGTTTGTCGAAAATGGGAACAATTTTTAGGTGTTAGATATTTATTACAAAAGAAAAGCAAAATTAATGAAAACAAATGTCTTAGGAATTGAAAAAAATGAACTTCTCCGAATGACGGTCGTCTGTTTTCTGTTTTATTGTTCTCGTCTCCCAAACAATGTCGTTCGAGTGATTTATAGTAGAAACACATTGACACAGCAACAGCAACTTTGACAGCCGTAGCGAAAATTTTAGAACCAATGCTTTTCAATGTAACAGAACACATTAGCACAGCAACAGCAACTTCAACTTCAACTTTAGACCAAAGTTCTAAGTTCGCTGTTGTTGTCCAAATGCAGCCAACCTTCCGACGCTTGCGACGCTATTTTTCAGACCTCCCAACCTGAAAATATTTTATCTTTGTCACCTCAAATGTAAACAAAAGAATTTGTTTTGTTATTTGTTTCAAGGAAGTGCAACGAATGATTATGTAAACTACTCGAGAGCAGGAAATAAATGCAACGCTTCCGTACGGCACAATCATTTAAATTTTTTCATTTCACTTTTTGCTTTTCAAATACACAAGTAAAGACAACTATAATAGTCGAAAGCAATCGGAAGCTAATGTCAAAATTCTACTACTTGAGAGTATTACGGCACAATCATTTTAATTTTTTTATTTCACTTTTTGCTTTTCAAATACACAAGTAAGTTTTAAGATGTCAGTTTTCGCTGTGTGCTGTGCTAATGTGTATCACATCACGTTGGCTGTCAAAGTTGCTGTGTGCTGTGTCGTGTTTCTACTATTTGCGTGCATAATTCATGTCAGCTCTGGTCGTTTGTTCCTTTCACAGGGAAGTATTATTCACGATTACCACCAAAAGTGTGGTATTCCTGGTTCCTGGTTTTTATTTGGCTTTCCCTAGAAAAATGGCAGAGAAAAAGTTCGAGGGATATTATTCACAATAGGGTGAACTTTTTCACTTTCGAACATTGTTCATAATACTGGGTTTTCCAATGAGCGAAAAAGTTCGGGGGCTTATCATGACGATAACCCTAAAATTTGTAATAAAATTGTTGCTCATGAGCTGATATGCCTACAACCAATTAGAAAAAGCTCCACGGTTAAAATAATTTTATAGTTGAGATCTTCGGACAGATATATCTAATATTCATACAGACCCAGATCTTTTAGGAGAATTTGCTTTAAGGTGCTTCTTGAAACGTCTAATTTTTTTGAACTATGACGAGTTATTTATGTACATATTCCCTGGGGTTTCAGACACGACTTTTCTCATTGCGGATGTTTTCGCCACGAAGACGATTAGATAGTTTATTTTTCACAATCAAAACAGCTTAGTCCAAATTTTAATTATCTTCCAGTTTATCACTCATTTAAAGCATTATGTCGATCGAAAATTGCACGCCGTTTGTAAAATATTTCAGAAATATTTTTTCAATTTTAAAATGAGTGTTAACAAAATAACACGTCGATATTTCGTGTAGCCGTCTATACATATTAATCAGAATATTGGCAAATGTCATATATAACTTTTTGAACTTTAATATTGATGCAGAAGAATGCTTAACTGAATGCTTAACTTAAAAAGCGATGAAAACGCTTAGACACTGCAAACTACGGTTACAGGTAATTCTGGTATCCAAAAGCAACAGCTTTATGAAATTTAAGAAAAACACTAATGAATTTATTTTTTTATTTTTCAAGTTATCATTTTATTTATTCATTTTGCGTTTGTCCAGTTTCATTTATTCATGTTTTGTTCTTTCTATTGTTTTAAAATCTATTTTTTGTTTCTGTTTTTATTAAAATTAAATTTATACTCATCTGGTGTTTTTTTTAACGCAAATGTTTTAAACATTTACTCCTCGTAATTTTATAGTGTTTCTCAAAGTTTAGTTTCTTTTTTTTATACTCAATTCATATAATATTTTATTTAAAGAAAGTCAGAAATATATAGAGATTATAGACAAATATACTCATTTATAGCATACTATAGTTACTCAATTATTTCTACGGGGGGAAATGGTTGAATACATTGAAACAGTTGATTACTATTATTTTTCTTAGAAATGTTTTTCGATTATATTTTAGTTTATTTATGATTTGTTTAATCTAGAAAAGAAAACATTATTATGTTTGTTACAGTAAATATCCGCTAAAACTACTAAATTAAGGAAAAAAGAACAATAAAACACCTATTCAAAAAAATACTGTGAATTTCCCTCCAGAGGATTATTTTCGTCCGATTTCTTGTTTTTAACTCTTTTTTACAAAATATATATATTTTTAGTGTCATTTTAGGTTTTAGGTTTTTTTTTATTTTAAGTTTTTTTTTTTTAAAGTAAATTTTCTACATAAAAGAGAAAACAAAAAATAAGAAACATACTAAAATAAACAGTAGAGTAGGTTGAATTATTCTTAAATAGGGTTGGTTTAGGTTTTTGTTTTGTTTTCCTTTTTAATGTTTTTTCTTAGAAAAAATCTAAATTTGTTTTACACAAGAATGAGCCTACGTAAAATATGTACCATTAGGTCAGGCTGTTATTTTTCTGTGCCGTGGTTTTCTAATTAACTTTCTCGTCGGCAAGGATCTCGTTGAGCAGCTTGTTGAGGCTGTCGAGACCGGTGAGAAATCCTCCATCGGGGCCATGGTGCACGGGCATTGATGGTGGGGATGGTAATAAACCGCATCCATTTCTTGGCACAAAGGCGGTGTGTGCAAAGTCAATCATACGGACATCGACAAGGCAGCGGGAATCATCTGTGGCTGTGCTGCTGCTGATGTCGAGGGACTTGGACGAGTGCGGCAGGTGATGATGTTGGTTGTGATTTTGTGTCTGACGTGACGTTTGGCGTTTTGACGCGGAAGTTGACTTTCGCTGATGCTGCTGCTGCGGTTGGATGAACTGGTGGGTTTCGGTGGCTTGGACAGCGTCCTCGTGTGGATGGGAATGACGGCGAGCAATGTCGCTTGGGGTCAGAAATCCGCTGTCATTTTCATCGATACGATCAGTATCTCTTCGCTGAACAGTATCCATGAGGATGCCAGCGAGAAGGGAATTTTTGATTTCCTGTGATTGTCCACCTGTTGGTGTGGTAGGTAAAGAAATTGGTGTGGATGCAGCAATAGACTCTCGGCACAGATCTTTCAAAGGAGATTCCCCGCCAGCAGCTGAGGTGGTCGACTTTTTTGCCACTGATGAAGAGGACTCAGTTTTATCGATTGAATTCTCCTCCTCGTCATCCTTACACCGAAGGCGTTTAACTGCTCCTTTTGGTGTCGATTTCGGTGAAGAATCCTCACTCTTGTACCGTTTCATTAGTGCCTCTGTCTGGCCAATAAGGCTATTATCATAATCAGAGCTGCCCTCATCTGAACTATTATTGCCGGTTTGGCGACCTGAGGTTACCGCTTTTATTTGCTCGGAGAGTCCGGAAAAATCATCACTACTGTTGCTACTGTAATTCATCCAAGAATCACCAGAGTGCGGGCTAGACGTGGAGATACTCGGCAGAGGTGGTTCAGGATCTAAGAATACTGTTTCTTCAGATATTGGAATGAACGGAAATGATTGCTGTTGTTGTGTTGTTGACTGTTGTTGCTGTTGGGATGATGGCGGACTACTACTGCTGCTACTACTTTTGACGCCACGCGCCACAGCTTCAGCAAAGCCTCGATGATGTGCCTCGGCACTTACTTCGATCGAGGTGTGCTGCTCTTCATCGTCGTCCACATCCCCGTCTACCGAATCATCGCGATTATGATGGCGGTGATATCGATGATGATTGTGTCCCTGGTTATGATGGTGATTGCTGTGCTGGTGTTGATGACGTTGATTATGGCGCTGATGTCGATGGTGGCGACACGCTGAACTAACCGGTGTTGCAACTCGATGATTATGATCGCTGTCCTCATGCGATGAAGAGAGATTCAACTCTGTAGAGTCATTCGATGCATCAGCATCATAGCAACAATGGTTGGAGGTCGGTGTGCGGCCGCAGCTGCTGAGATCATTATCGTCGTCGTCTGCATCCTCGTCATCGTCTTCATCGACACTGTTGTCCGGATGATCGACGACAATTGCATCATGATAGTAAGATGGAGGAGCACAGCATTCATTGTCAACTGCTACTGTCGCAGATGCTGTTGGTATTGCGAAGAATGTGTCCATTGGATGAACCATCGGATTTTCTTCGAAGCCCTCGTAGACAATTAGAAGAGAGCTAAAAGTAAAATCGTATATCAATGATTGAAATCTTAAAAACTCCTCCTCCTCCTACTCACCATGAATAGAATCTGTAGCTGGATTGTTTTTCAATAACTCGTCTCAATTGTTGCAACCGCTGGAGAATTTTTTTTATGACACGGGTTCTTAACCTGTATCCATTGTAAAAAAAATCATGTAGGGCCTGTTTGAAACCTTCCTCATTCAGTTCACGACCCCAATATTTGTCACGTTTAGCGTATTGATCCAGATCGGCTTGGAAAACTTGCATGCCACAAAGACGTACTCCTAGCGAAGCAGAAGTACTAGCTGCGCATTTTGCCATTTGTTTGGTGCGTTTTTCGGCAGATGCATCATCACCGTGTTGGCGTGTGCCCATTTTCAAGTCCAAAATGCAGGGATTTTTGAATTGCGACGTAATGTTTTCGAGCATGAGAAAATCTGCAAATAAAAAGAGGAAGAATGTGTTTAGTATGATTTGTCTTACAGATATTTCGCATAAAAAGCGTGCTGGGTTAGATGGATCCAGGGTCCAGTTGGGCCGGTAGATGAGCTGAAAAACAATGCCAAACAATTGCAAATTGTTCCCCTTAACAAAAATAAAAAAAAGAAAATCCTGTACAAGTACAAACTTATATTCTGTTATACTAAAGGCAGACAACCCTAATGATGTTATCAATCAAGATTTCTTTTTTTAAAGGAAAATTATCATCTTTTGATAACATCTAGAAGGCATAACATCCTAAACTGTTTGATAATGCCCGGTTTGGTGGCCTCGATAATGTAGAAAGTACAGAATTTGCCCGAACTTGTAATGTAATGTAAGCTGTATGTGGATTTTCTGTCTAATTTAAAGTACTGGTATCGTTGACTACTGGTATCTTAAATATGTTTTATAAGTAGCGTTTGTGCACGATAACAGAATAAAGATAACAAATCGATGTCTGACAAACATGACCTGTAGGTATTTTATTCAATCACGCTAAAAACGCTACTGAGCAGAAGGTTCAAATATTCGATTTACAGAAAACACCTAGAAGTTTATCCACGGTTTCACCTCTCGTGAATGTCTGACACAGGGTGGATAGAAATAATTGTCATGAGAAGCTTCTCAACTACGTCTTGAGAAAAGCATGAAGAAAGCACAATACGAATGGCTTGGAAAAGATAGGCCCCGGCCGTATATCTTTAAAAGCAAATCAACAGGACGTCCTGATTAGGTATACTAGATTCGCATGACTCTTAACTATTAGCTCTCTTATTATAGCAAAGGAATTACTTGTAAACATGACGAGGAAAATTTTGATGTTTAATGGGACTTCTCAGTGTAACTATTGACTTAACAATAAGCATAGTTGCAAATGATTCTGTTCATTAATTTTAGACATTTATGATAGCGTAAATACGGAGTGTATATGTATTGCGCCATGTCTGGTTTAAGTATCCTCCATTTCTCTATAATGATTTATAAATGAAAATACTAGCTGTTTCTATTTCATATTTCATACCAGCAACCAATTTTTTCTTTAATAGGATATTGCAAAAATATTTTGTACACCTTAGCTCGGTGTAAACTTTATGAATAGCATAGGGCGGAGTGGAAACAAGTTCCTTTGCTATTCGCCGGCCATGTCGAGAAGACTGGAAGTGGAAAACATACAAAAAAGCGGTGCTTATTGGATTTGTAAGTGTTTAGTATAAGTAAGATTGTTTTGAAATTTTTGGACTTTTAAATTAATCTAGAATTTCCGTCCATCGTACAGCCTTAAAAATCATACTATCTTCCTTTCAACGCCCGCACTGTGTATACACATTAAAAGGGTATTCATAACCCCTTGAGTGCGGGTAAATTATAAAAAAACAAAAAATATTAAGCGTTTAATAGAGCTGGAGTATGTAGAGCAGAAATCAGGTCATTGTCATGTAACTACGCAAAGTAGACAGACTTTAATGGCGCGTGTAAAAAAAAACCTTAGCAAACTAGGAAGTAGCGAGGGCAGACGACAAATATTTGACGTGCGTTTGCTTATTTCGACTCAGGCTCACTAGGGACCATATCAAAAGTAAAAAATAAAATGGGTCATTGCTGCACTGGTCTGCCTGTTGATGGATATGAAACGAGATGGCGTTCCTTTTCCCTAACCGTATGCACATTGTCTCTAGAGGCACTTTATTAATTGGATTCGATTGTGTTCCTTATTCCGGCCAAATATACTCGCAGTAGCCAAACAATTGAAGTTCAACTTCAAATGGAGAAGTAAGTCATTGAAAATAAAGCAAGACAGCCAGAATAGAATGTTTATAGTCAACAATTTCTGTAAAGGGTGGCATTATATAATGGAGAGATCCTTTTTCATGCTGATTTATCTTTTTTTTGTTTTATCTTTTTTAGTAAGCATTTTGATATCTGTGGTGTTTATCAAAATTGTTCATCTGATACTAACATTGCTTGTTAGAGTTGTCTAATTGTGAAATACTCTTAATAACATCGGCTGCGTTTCCATTTTTATGTACTTTCATCCTGTAAGAGAAAGAAAAAGAAAAAAAAACCATAATTAATTCATCATGTCGCAGAGAGCTACTTATTTGTATTTGTTTTAATTTTTTTAAAACTACACTTAATCATAGGAAAATATTGAAGTTATTACTCTTTTCGTGAAGAAAAAAAAAGAGCTTTTTGTTATTTGTTTTTATTATCAAATAGGGGAAGAGCGAGATTTTCAAGTCGTTTGAAACGGCTAGAGAATAGAGAGCGCCGTGCGAGATGTTGGGTGCGCGATTGAGTTTCTTACCTAAAAAAAAATATTTTCTTTTTGGTGTGATTTTATTTTCATTTGTTTTAGAATAAATGAAGTATGATACAAATATAAATTGTTTATTAATTTTATTTACCCATGATTGATTCTAATTTCAATTATGTCATATTTTTTCTATTCTCATCTATAAAAAACATACACATTTTCAAATTCTGAAATACATTTATAGTTAAATAAATACTAACCGTAAGACATCATCACGTTTCCTCTTGGAAGCACTGGTTTTGCGTACATGCTCCTCACGAAAACTGGGTGAATAACGTTTCTCTAGTTTGGTGCCACCCATTGTAGTTGCTTGCATTACACCTAAAATGAGAGTATCCCATAATTTTAGAATGTTTTTGAAATGATTTAGGATTTGTCTTATTGAATATAGATTTCGATTTTGATTATTGATCTGAATGTGTGAACACTGAACACTTTGAATGGATGGATGCGAAGTAAAACATATAAATTGTGAGATCGGATTTATTGCATTATGGTGTTTTGTAATGGTAATGGATTTTTTTGTTTTCGAAAATCATGATGATCAAAAACCTATTAAAATTGCACACTTCAACGTCCATAAAAGAGAGAAAGAAGAGTTTGTTCATGCTTTCATAAAGAACACACAAGTGTGAGTGAGTTTCTGTGATCCGCATTCATATTGTTAGTTTAACAAAGTTATACATAGTTGCAGTTAGTAAATGGAAAATGTGATAGCTCCTTGTGATTTTTTTCATAAAATTGCGTTAGCCTACGCCCAAAATATAACTAAAAATATCAAGTTGAGATATACATATTCTTAAATTTCTTTGTTGTTGTAAGTCGTTTCCCAAACATTACACTTTTGTTTCATGAAAGCTAAGCAATTATTATAAAAGTAACAATTGAAAACTTTCTTATTCATGTAGTCAAAGAAGACAAACGTATTATTTAAAAAAAATAATAAAAATTAAAACAGCAAAATATCTTTGCACGATATCCTAACAGTGAGACATAAAAACTATAAATTTCTTTCCCTGATCAATAATATTATGTAACGAGTACGACTGGTATATATGTGGATAGGTTTGTGCTCAGTAGTTCGTAAGAATGTTTTAAGCTTTTGATAAGACATATAAGGCAGACATGGAAAGGCTAAGAAGCGCTAAAAAGAAATAAGGTCGCATAGATGCGATACAAATGTGCGCACGAATCGTCGAAGTAAATTAGCTGTTGTTAAACCATTTAGTCTGAGCCGTTGTTCGCATGTGACCCACTAGAATATCAGGGAATAATACAAAGGAGGAATTAGCGTACGGAGGTTACCTTAAGTATAACGCAAATATCGTCCTCGAAGACATCAATGCCGATATTGGCAAGCATGAAATGAGAAAGTCTCAAAGTTGGATAGTACGCAATTTTGTTCAACAAAAAGTTGTATGTAACGCATCAAACTGCCACAAGTGGGCTATTAAGATAAACAAATAAAGTATAACCTTTTACATTAGTTTTACAATAAAAAAAAGGAAAAGAAAAGAATTGAAATCGAAACGTCTCTGTCTTAAAGGAAAAATTCTCGTTCTTTTCCTTTTGTTATTCATTATGAACTACTAAATTTATTTTCAATTTTCTATTTTACTGTAATTGTATCGTTGTAATTTTATGTTTATGCACGGACAATTTTAGTTAAAAGTTTTACATAGCTTAAGCGGGACACTTTATGCCTTACGTCGTCGTCACAGTTTACTTCTTGATTACAAAAGAAAAACATTGTGAAACATGCATTTAAGTACAGATTTTCTGAAGCAGCATCGATAGAGATAAAATATTTGGGACAATCAGTCAGAAAGCTGACCCAAATTGTGTAGTTAGACTCTAATTGTTAATGAGCGGTTTGTTAGAAATTTAGTGAGAGTAGAAAAATTTGCCTTTTCCGGGATTCGATTTCAAACTTCATTTAATAGCCCATTTCACTAAGCGCTATGATGAATTCTATAGACAAATCGACAGCAAAGAGATTATAATGCATTAAATTCCCGAGTTCCCGATTCCGCTACAAAAGTATACCACAAGCGTAAGTCAAATAATATTGGGTCTTTTATAAAAGGAAATATAAATACAGATCAGTTTTCAGTCCTGAATATAAAAAGTCGATTGATCTTTAATTACCAAAAAAGTAGATGTTATTCGCAGTACCAACGAAAATCTCCTGATTGCAGCCCATCTATATTGGTTACAGAATTTCTATTTCAATGCGCCAACTTTTAGGAGTTTTAAACTTTTTTAAATTTGCACCTTAATTATCGCATCTGCAAAAAAAAAATGAAATTGGAATTTTGTATGCATATGCAAATGGTTTCATTTCAAACCCTGAAGGTACTATTCATTTCAATATCTTTCATACGATTAGACAAAGATTAGGAGAAAATTTGATCTGCTTCACAGACATTCTTAATGCAGAGCGAGTGTTGAAATTCTATAAATCTCGCTAGTTAAAGTCAACAGATAAACTCTACGGGTCAAACAATTGGAATTGGGAGCTTCAACAGGATAACGCTCGAAAGCATCTTTGTACCCACTGAAAAGAATAAAATGGCATCAATACCATGGATTGGCCCTGACAGTGACCGGATGTCATTGAAGCTGAATTAGGCCCGAAAAATTCTTGATAGTAATTCTTGAACTTCAAAACTTTTTAATCGACTTTAATGTTGATCTCTCGTTTTGGGATATTTTAAGAAAAAAATTACTATTGCAATGTAACTAATATGATCCTCTGATTAAGGTACAAAATATTCGTGGACAGTAAATCAGTTTTTTTTCTTGCAGTGAGTGATGCATTAGATGATGCAATAGAAAAAGAATTTGTTCATGACTTATTTATTAGATTAAATGGAAGCGAAGCGAAAGACATACCATTCATTGGTAATAGACAACCCTTTCGAACATCTTACGAAATTTCTGAATATTAATAAAATAATAAAAAAAAATTAAAACATCTCCTTTCTCAACTTTTTGTTCGACGATGAAATGTGCAGAAAGCCCTAAAAAAATAAATTCTATTATATGGGCATATATTCAACTATCACCACGCCTACAAGAAGCAACAGTGTAATATTTCAGAACTAATTATAAATGTACAAAATTACTCTTAGGAGCAATTAAATATCAATTGCCCCAAAAACATATGCAGATTTATATATAAGTTTATAAGAGTTTTAATATAAAATACTAATAATAATAATAAAAAAAGGTTTAAATATATATTTTATGTATATATACGGAATATATGCATACAAACCCTTAAACAAGGATCAACGAATGAACGAATTTCTCCTCAATTTGGGGGGATGGAGTAGAGTGTTGAACGCACTTGCAAGCACATACACTTAAGCAGAGAGCGTACACATGGAGGATGAGATTAGACACACAGTTGTCAATCAATTATGAGTGTGTTTATTGTTGCTGAAATTATAATTCATACACACACCGACAGAGGGCGCTTCACATATATTTGTTAAAAAATAAAATATTTTTTAAAACTTAAAATCATTTTTTTTGTTTTTCTTTATATAATTTGGTAATTATTATATTTTTTTCAAGTAAACCTTTTTTTGTGATTTTTTTTTAATGGATTCGATTATACGAGTATATTTCGAGACACCACACTGTGGATAGCGCGCGCTTCCTTCTGTTAGTTATATCCTTTCGTTCATTCATATCATGTAGTCTCACATTCCGCTCAATTCACATTATAGAGTGGATATCCTTGATTAAGACAAGGAAAAATAGAGAGAGAGAGAGAAAAAGAAACAAAAGTAAACAAAAATATTTAAACTACCGCCACTTACGAACTATTTCACATTTTACACTCAATTTATTTTTTTTTACCTTCCTTTTGTTTTTATCTATATTTTCTTTGGCAAAGTTAAATAAAAAAAATAAGTAAATAAATATTTAAACACCTGTATACAGACACGGATGTGAAAATTAAGATTTGCTTTAGCTATAACTCTATTAATATTGAAGAATTTTTAAATAACAAGTTTGTAAAACGAATTTTAATTAATGTAAGCTCGTACATTTTTTTGGCAAGAAGTCAGACGAAATCGGCCAACAACAAATGATGTGAGTTGAATCTATTTAGGAAAGAAATACAATCGGAAGTATGTATGCAATACCTAAATTAAATATCACTCGGAGGAATTGAATTTCAATTAATTGCCTTGAAATAAGATAATAAGGTGCATTTGATGTATACATATGTAGATTAGGCAACTTTTATGCGTAGGTTTTGTTTATCGTTTATTTTGTATTCCATAAATTCGGTCCTTTGAACCGGAATAACAAAAATAATTTTTGTGTTTCGGGTACAGACTAGGACACCTGTGGCAATTATGAAGCAATGGTGCTTCGAGCATTAGTTACCTCACTATTTCTGTTCAGTGGGTTAAGCAGTACTGAACAGGAGTAATACTGCCGATTGTTCGATCCAGAGAATTGTATCGATAAACAACGTTTGGTCCTTCAAACCAAATAAATCTTACAATTGCAATTCCGTTCTCGCGGTCTCCGTTCCTTAGCACTGTGTATGCACTGCAACTACTCGGACACTGTTATTTTTTGGAAGTGAGTTTATGCGTATTTTCTTACCGACTCATATTATTATTGAGTTATGTGGGGAGAAATTTAACAACCCCACAAGATGTACGTGCACGTATGCGTTATATATTTCAATGGTGAATAAAAGAAAAAGAAGAGTGGGGAGAAATTTCGCACACATGTGCATGTACGTACGTCGGGCACCATTATCGTAAGCAGATGGTGTTGAAGATTAAAAATTACTGTGCCTATTTTTCAATTATATGATATATTAAGGACGAGGAGTTCGAAAAGCACATACATATGTATGTATATGCTACGGGACATAGGATATTTTAGACTGAACATTTTGAAATTCTATTCTATGACGCACAGCTGGGTTAAAATAAATTTCGAAGACAAATACCAAAATATAGAATTGTAACATTGAAGCACACACTACGCGGTAATAATACTGCAGTCTTTGTTGTAACAAAATTAGTATTTTAAAAAATTTGACCGATTCCAGCTGATTGGTGGTAATTAAAATAATTATTTTCTAGATAGCAAAAGAACCTAAAAAAAAGTCAAATGATAATTCTAGTTACTTAAAATCAAAAAGGACTTACCCATTAGGCCCTTGTTAACATATTATTACTAAACTTCACTTTTAACAATAAACTTTTCAATCAAATGACTTATCATCGTAACGTTTCGACTTTCGTACACAATCGTTTACGAAATGACAAACTAAATTGTCAAGTTGTTTTTTTTCTATATATTTTTGTTTTATTTTTTGTTTTCTCATTTTTTTTTTAAAGTGAATTTATATTTTTGCTTTTTTATTATTATTATTATTACAAAGTATGTATGTACTTATTTCTTACAAACTATAATCACAACATATGTATGTATATTCAGGTACAATTATGATTTCTATAAAAATGCTATAACAAATAAAAAATATGATTTCTATTTTATTTTACTTTTTTTCTCTTTTTTAATTATTTACTAATTGTCTTTATTTTTATTTATTTTTTTGTTAATGATATATGGAACACACATAAAGTATAAGCAAACTTCATGATCAATGTGATTTATATGCGACGACAATACAAACAAACAAACAAAATATATAAATATATATTTTTAACATAAATGTTTATGTGTATAGAAGGTATTTAATAAATGTTGGTCATTATAGTCTTACCTTTATATTTTGGAACAAACTTCTGGATATCCTGAGGAATGTTCTGATAAAAGTCTAATTCACGCAGATTCAACGGTTTTATGACAGTACTCTGGTTAAGCAAAAGCAGACGTGTGTGCCCACCAACCTAGAAAAATGCATTTTATATAACTTCAGATTAAAAGGAAAAGTTGACCGAAACAAAATTAAATAAATAAAGTCAAATATATGGCAAGGTTGACAAGGAGATATGGTCGAAATTTTTGTTTTCTTAAGTAATTCTCTCAGTGTTGATTACCTTTATGGTTGAGAGGTCAATGGACGGATAAGATATTTTTTTTTTAATATTTGTAGAAAATTTTGCAAACCTTGCTTGTTATTGGGGTTAAAATTAAATATATTCACGGTCAATATTATGTATTTGTATAAGTACAAAGCAGAGTTAAAAATATTGGAATATTTTTAAATACATTCCATAGATCTGACAGCCACAAGATATAAATAACAACTTTGACAGATTGTTTTTAGGATTTTCAATTAAAACAAATTTTCTTGAAAAACACAAATATGAATGAAATTTAACAGAAAATAAATAAATAATAATACGATCACGGTATAATGAAATTGAAAAATAAAAGTATATTTTGCTTTTTAAAATAACCTAAGATATTTTTGTTTTGACAGTTTGTCATTCGGGAAATAGTACAAATCAATAACATCCTGTTATTGCCAATTTTATTTGTAGAGTGAAATTTATTTTTGAATTTTGAAAAATGTGGGTGTGTCACAGTTCGCAATTTTCAGTCATATGACAGGGTGTAGGCTTTCAAATAAAGTGTAGCATCATTTGGTTTCTTTTAACTGCACCGTTAAATAATTTCAGTGAATCGGCTGCAATTGCTTGCGGTTCTCCTTCACGAATAGCTAGATGAATGTTTTTTTTTAGATGTTGAACGATGGAATAATGAGCGTCAACTCGCTTCTTCGATGTGGCCAACACACGTGTCTTAACTGGCTGACAACACGACTTCCGAACTTAAAGCGCAAAATATCGATAGTTTGACGGCTGCTGTGGCACGTTCTGCCATCCTGCTGTAAACAAAAGCCTGTCCAAGTCCAAATCGTTCAGTCGCGGCCACCAGAAATCAGTTATCATGTTTCTGTAGCGAACCTCGTTCACTGTAACGTTTTTGCCGGCAGTTTTGCTTGTTGACATCGCATCGCCTCCGAGATTGAAATGAGCTTCGTCCGTAAAGATGATTTTGCGACCAAAATTGAAGTTATTTTTTTCCACACAGGGAAACAATAACGAAGCAGATAATTATCTTGCTTAATGATTTGAGTGAGTTGGACTTTGTAAGCGAATATTCCAAGGTCTTAATGCAATATTGTCCTCAGAGAGTACTTTTGCAAAATGTGCAAAAATTCTACTCAAATTTTGCAGTGAACTTAATTCTCTTATCGGGCTTTATAAAAAAAAATCTGAGAAAATTGAGAGAGACTAGAAACTGCATTGGGTTAATAAATTTCGAATCTCACAAACAATTTCATGAATTTGTTACGTATACATAATATTTGTTTGCGAACAAAGAACCTAGAAAATACTATGATCCGATATGAAAAAAATTTCCAATTGTCAACCTTGCGGAACTTTACAAATAAATATCACCTCACAACTAACCTGATTGGAAAGTGGCTGCAATGCAACTTCATCTTCACTTTCAAGGAGATCCTTCGATAAATTGTTTTCAGCACCAACATTTCCAGCACATGATTCCGATCTTGGTCTACCCAAGTACTTATGTAATGCTATTCCTGCTATGCCAACTGTTGCGGTTACACCTTGATTCGATGCAATCAACTTGTTGTTGATGTTAGCTATGTTAACATTCAACGTCGTCGCTGCCGAAGTTGGTGTATTACTCACAGATAACTGTTGCAAATTCGCCGTCACTAAGGTGCTACTCGAATTAATCGGGGACGATTGTTGACTTAATAGGAAACCAGTTGTATGTTCACTCAACTGTTGTTGTTGCTGTTGCTGAAGCAGTTGGCTAGTAACAGTTGATGTACTAGTACCAAACTGAATTGGCGAATGGGTTAAAGATGATGGAGCCGTTTGACCAACATTTGTTTCTCCTGTTGTTGCTGTTGAAGATGTTGACAAATGTCTTTGCAACTCATGTTGTTGTTGGCGGTGATGATGGAGTTGATGGTTAATGTGTGAATTTTGTATATTTGGAACATGTTGATATGACGCACAGTCAGAATCTCCCATGCCCCAGTCCCCCAGGAAATATACCATTCCCTTCTTCCTTAGATAGTTTAATTAAATTTCTGTCTTCCTCCTTTTACCAATGTTTATTTTGTGTATCTTTGTTGCTTTGGCTGCGAGAAATCAAACGAAATTCTACACAACATATAAAACAAAAATTAATTCAGTGTCCTTTTTGTAGTCCTTATGCGGTCTTTGATTGTTGTATCTGAAATGAAATAGAAAACCATGATTAGGTCACATCATATGATTCATTTTACATACATAGAGATAAAATGACAAATATACAATTAAAGGTGAGAGTACTTTAGGCAAAGGTTTAGTGCTACTCTAGTGGTTAGGCACTTGGCGTATTCGTAAGTATGAGCACTCAGAAGTAAAGGTCAATAATCATCTACAACTGAATTCAATGTCGTCGTGCTTTTTAACTTTTATGGTTTGCATTTAATTTGTTATTCTCAATAAGTGCAGCATTTGATGGCGCCCGCCCGCCAGAAAATTGGTCTATTGAACTCAATGTGTTTGACTCTTTAATTGCTGATGTTGAATGGTTTTTGTAGGATTGGTGATTGAAATAAGTGGCGGCAATATTGCCAGTTATGGTTGATTGATTTGTAAATTAGAGAGCATTTTTTGAAGCACTGTGACGAACACTATGTTTGATCAGTAAATTTGAAATACAACGATTTGATCGAATGACGTCAGCTTGAAAACAAATTACTTGTACTATGTACAGTACATTTATATACGCGAACTTAATAGAGAGGGGTTGAACACGAGGTGATTAATAAAGCATTTTGAATCAGAAGACAAAGCTCTCAGACAAGACGTTTTTAGCGATATACATACAAAGAATTTCTTCAACCTTTATAAGTCAAACTTATAACTGCTATCCCGGAAGTAAGTGAAGCGTGTATAGAGAAAGGAGAAATAGTTGCAACATGTTGCCACTGTTCAATTGGTGGATCATCGTTTGATCGATGCTGAATGTTACACCACTATTAGTTTGTCAGATGTTTTTAAATTGTGCGTGAAAAAAAACCAGAGGCGAACAAAATGGCAGAATCAATCATTTTTTTTTTTTCATCTAAAAGTTGTCAGATTTTGGTCATGTTCAGTCCAATGTCTTGATCTTGATAGGTAAATTTAGAGTGCCCAAGTGTTGCGAAATTAATTTACACAAAACGAATTTGAATTATTGAGATGGGGGATTTGCGCTACTACTGCAGTATGATGAGTTTAATTGGACATTCAAATAAAAATGTCTTTACTTATGTTTATCTAAATAATTTAGACTAATATGGGTGGTGTCATTCATTGTAATGTTAGCAGAGTCGAGAAAAAGCAAATATGTGTACGAAACGTGGGTTTGATTTGTGCAGGCATTTTTTAAAAGGAAAAGTTACCACTGCGTAAGAGACTAATTCAAATTATTTAGTATTTCAGATAAGATAACTAGAATAGTCTGGCAATTAATTAATAGTTGAATATGTAAATTCATGAGGTCGCACTACTCTTGAAAATAATTTCTCCGACCTACTTTTTTCCAGTGAAACTTGCAACAGATTTCGACCAATATTAAATGAACGTTACATCCAAGTAGTAACTTTGCATTTATGAAGCATTTACGACAAACTTATTTTTAGAAATGACACTTAAACAATGTAAGTGGCAATTAAGATACGGAGGCTTTAACAGTTCAGTAGTATCTCTTGATAGAGGTTACATACATTTCCGTATGTATTTCATTAAAAGAAAAGGAAAACACACTTTCAGTTCTCTTGGTCGGTCTGACTTCAACATCCACGTGGTGTAATCTACATTATTTGTTTGGATATTGCGAACGGAAGACGAGAATAATGGATAATTATCCCCGCCAAATAACAGAGTGAGTATAGTTTCGGTTGGGAGCTACTACTTGCAGAAGTATTAACATTTTAAAGCGTCAAAAATTGTTTTGAAAATATTTAAAAAAAATCAGGAAATGCATATTACGTTAATTTTTTTTTTAATCGATTTGGGAAACTTGGCGGAAACACTCACAAAATTCCGTTCATTTTAACATCTTTTAGGGGATAGTAGTTCACATCAATTGCGCCAGATTTTGTATTTCATAACCGGACTGTAGTTCGCTTCTCAACTGCTTCGTTTTCTACAATATGCGTACATATGTATAAAAAAGAGACATTGCGCAATTTTTTTTTTCCAAACGCGATTCTGATTTGATGCCTAGGGTAACCCCTCACGCGACAGTATTGTGAACGTAAAATTTAGCATTTTCCATGAAAAAACTTGTAATTTAAAAAACAGATTTATTTTTTGATAATATTATCATTTAAGCTATTTTTTCATGTTGCAGACTTGAACCCACATAGTAGATTTTTCCAACTTGAACCGGAATGCACATACATTGATGTAATTTTTTTTGGGGTGAAGTGAAATAAGACGGTTGGACGTGTTTTGTCAACAAGAAACACCTTCTTGATTTATTCTTGATTATAGCTGGAAACTAATGAATCAGAGGTCGAGTATTACTGACTTCAATTGCACGCAATCTGGCTGCAATACTTTAGAGAAATTACTTAAAAATACGAGTAAAATGAACATTAGGACTGATAAAACACAAATTTTGAAACTATTTCTGGGAATAAACAGAGCACGTAAATTTGTTCTAACAAAGCATTCACGCTCACTTTCTTCTAACAAAGAGTCTTAAGAACAGTTTATAAATCATATACCTACATATCACCAAACGGATAGAACTAAACTTAGTTCAATCGAGCACCAGACAGTTGTGAAAAACGACTTTGAAATTTGCAGTACAATAGTTTTCGGGATGGCCTATGTGGGAACTTGAAAAGGAATATCAAAAAATATATTTTTTATTGTAAGGCAGTAGAGAAAGTTCAACTGGATTCCCAGTTACAAATAAAGAGCAAGTATTAAGTATTTCAGTGCGGCGGAGTATGTAACAAGATCGCATCAATGCTTATCCCGCACACGCTGAGCATGAAAAATTCTCATTAAAGATTTACTAGGGAACTTCTACGCACTTAGGGCTCTATATAATCTTGACAGAGGTTTGCTCTTAATGCTGCCGCTGTACTGAATCACTCAGGTGACAGTGTTGTATTCCCGAACAGAACTCAGAAGGTAAATATACAGCAACAAGTATTCGAATACGTTGTAGAAATCTAAGCAATACACAGACTTTTAACGTGAGCATGACACTTCATATAGAAAAACTGTGTCACTTTTCGCACTAAAAAAATGCGTCATATCAATTTTTTTTGCAATAAAAAAGGAAAAAAGAAAATTTCAGACATTTCCGTTTGTGAGAATAATTGACCCATAAATACCTTACATAAGAAATACACATCGTGATTGTTGCTATATGTGCAGACCAACACAGTGGTCGAATTATCATACCAGGATAGTGGAAGAGCGACGAGATTAACTTCAAGGACATTTAAGAATCTTAACCACTAATCCGTGCTGTGGTTCATGAAAACCTCAGATATATGAATGGTACCTAAGTCTTATGTAAGTAGTGGCCAGTTTTTGGTGGAGAAAACGAAAAAGCTTAGTGTTCTTCCAGGAAGCCGGCTCCTCAACAAGTTGAAGAATCCGGAAGAAATGGGCCTTTGATTTTTTTCCCTTTAAACAAAATTTCAACCCGCACCCAAGGCTAATAGAATGAATCCTTGCAGTAGTGAACAGTGAAGGTCATATGATGCCTTCCCATTCTTTCCAATAAGGTCTTCCAAGTGAATGGTGCCGGATACATCGAGGTGTTAGAGGCAGTTGTTAAGTTCTGGATAACTAACTTACCAGACTTTCGTCCATTGGATTAATTTGTACTGGGTGTAGTTGAACATGAAACCGATAAATAATCCCGCAATAAAGGATGCCATTATCCAAGTGATGGGCAACATAAACAGGGACCTTTAAATTCAGGCATGCTAAAATTTTCCTACACGAATTGACGTTGTTATCGACGCTAAAGGTCATTTTATTGAATAAATATCGGCTACAGACTTACATACATACATACACATGTATGTATGTGCATTTATGTCAAATTATATTTTATAACAGTATTGTAGAAGAAACTTTAAAGTAAAACCAACATTTCGCGGCACTACGAGTACTAATTAACAGTTTTTCAATACATACAACATTTTTAAGCGTATTCGGGGGTCAGCTCGTACAAAGTATGTTTTTCTTTTAGGTTTAAATCATTGGTTAAATATTGACAACTCGGCCAACGTAACGTTTATCAACGTATACACTACTATTACTCATTTTCATTTCTATTACGAACATTAATTGTTCAAGCGACAACTACTGGATGAGAGTTTTTACATATTATTTTAATTAAAAATAGTCAAACGTAAGATTTTACACGATCTTAAGGAGATCAATATACAAATGATATAAATAGAAGGTCACAACATACCCACTTATAAAACACTTTAAAATACAACTGACCATCTAAAAAAGATAAGTAAACGCAGTCGTCACAAAAAGAAAGAACTAGAATTGCAATTTTTTTTATATTTTTTTACAGCGCTTGATATATAATTTTTAAGAACTTTATCACCATCACATTCCAGCAATTAATATTTACTGTACAATATCCTCATCTCGCCGGGTTCAGAAGCACTTATTTTCACTATTAATGAAATGAAAAACCTTCTAATCAATCATTCACTACCTAAGTTTTATTCACGACTGTTTACACAAAAATTAGAAATGCAAAATATTCGTGTTGTGAGAAAATTAAAACAAAAAACACGAACAATTCAAAACCTAAAAAAAAACTCTCGTCACGTATGCTGTCACTACACAACCTCTTGACCATATGTTCATGCATTCAAGTAAATTCTTCCCATATGATCCACACTACACCACAATCTTTGTGCATAAAAGTGAGGTGAAAACAAAAAACTGAATAAAAAATAACACTAAAGATAAAATCAAGTAAAACTAGTTTCGTCAGTCAACTGATATACCAATCCACCAGTGCACCATGCAATCAGCTGTTCACTTTGACACCACAAAACTTCTGAATGGCAAAACAAAAAAAAAATTAAATAAAAAAAGTAAATTTTAATGACTAACTCAAGACAAACACTCGACCGATAATATAAGCGAGGAGGAAAACAAAGGAAATATTCCAACATTTTGTTTTTGAAAATTAAAAAAACATGTAAGAATTATACACAATCAACGATGTAACTCGTACCTTAACGTTTCCAATTAAACTTTCAATATTTTGCCTATGCAAGTAATATTATAAAATTTCCAAAAAAAAAATTAAGATTGTACTTTTAATTGGTTGTATTATGTATAGAAGTATCTAAGTATCTACGGCACGCGTAAGAAACCGTAGAGCAATGTACAAATTCCGTGTATATCAGGTGATGGACGCAGCTAGACTGATTGTACCCTATAAAAAGAGAGAAAGAGCCCCGTAAGCAGGAAAGGAAAAAAAAAAACACAAACACACGAACCTCTACGTCTACCTGTTGTGAATGGTGATTAGACAAAAGCTAGTATCTGTGAGAGAATTAGTAGGTACTCACAAACACTTACAAAAGAGCCCCCGAGAGAAAGCAGCAACCAAAAAAGATTAACCACAGGCAGGGGAATAGCAATAAAAATTAATTTCTGGTAAATGTCGATGTCGTGCGGATATACATAACGTATTCGTCCAAATACATATTTCTTGGGCTATTGTTTCTGTTTCTATCCATTTTGACTTTAGATACTTTGTATCTGTCGGTATTTTATACTTGTATTAGATAACAGAAAACCTCACGAAAGAGAGCGAGAGAGTGAGAGAAATTTCGAGAGGCCACAATAATACTGGGGGATTCCGTAACTTTATGTTGTTCCTCTATCAATTCTGACGATTTGTTTAGCCAGAGTGTGGTTACCAATTCGCCCCTAATAAAGCATAGATTTCGTGTTCATTGTTTACGCTAGATAAATTGTATGGATTTTTGATTGAACTTTTGTTTTCTGTTTACTACTACTGACCAAAATTTAACTGAGTATATTTTTCTAACACAGATCAGCACACGCGCCTCCGTTAAGCAAATAAAACATAACATAACATTAACAATGAATAGTACATAGTACGAGTATCAACAAACCATTTAGGTGTATGTTATGGGTTAACCAACCCATCTTCTTGTTGTTTCCATGAATTGATAAGGATTATATGTAGGTTTGATACCATCATAATTATAAATAAACATTACTGTTGTGATACCTACACGTAGAGTATTTGACACGATAATTGTAAGAGTTTAATCAGTTCAATCCAATCTAAATCAAATTGGTTAATTATGCGAAATAAGTATATATAAAAAGCAAACGAGTGGGTGGCGACTTGAAATCAAATCGGTGATATATATAATTAACACATTTTTCGACTATTCATGGTAAGAAACTTTACATATAAGAATCACGAACTGTTTGTTTTCGAACTCAATTATTTACTTAGATGACGCTATAGTCCGTGGTGGACCTGGGCCTTAACCAACAAGTTTTTCACACCAATTTAATTTAGATTTCTCTTAATTTTTTTTGAAAAACTTTCAAAATCTGGTAACCCTTTAATTTCTTAAATGAAATCTGTCAAAGTTGTGATTAGTACACATCAAACGTTACACGAAAGAACAACGCGTTATTATACTTGCTACAAAGGGTGTTATGGACTTCAAGCCGATAAGCGATCCCATCAAAGAGGAAATTTACGACCTCCTGGACGGAGTATGATACAGAATTATTACTCGGAGATTTCAACGCCAAAATAGGTAAGGAAAACATCTTCGGCAGGTTAGTCAGCATTCATAGCCTCCACGACACGACAACAGTAGTAGCATTAGGTTTCCAAGACTACGAATCCACACAGCACCTTGGCGCTGCCTAGCTGGTGGAACAGCCAATCAAATCGACAACGTGCTAATCGATGCGAGACACGCATCAAAATCCTGGAAGTACGCACATTCAGAGGAGCCAATGTCGACTTTGATAACTTTTTTTGTAGCAGCAAAGTTCAGAGCTCAACTGCCCAAGAGAAAAAACTTCGAACCGCCCAGAAGGATATCGAAGAGTCCCGCGATAGAAACAACATCTGGATGTAAAGGAAAACCAAGCAATTGGCAGCTGGCTTTAAACGCAGAACGCAGGCTCTTCGAAATAGTGGAGGAAACCTAGTCACCGAAGCTCAGGGAATAGTAGATGTCTTTAGGCAGCACTTTCAGCAGCTGCCTTATAGGCAACATGTACAGAGGGGGAAGAAGAACACCTATATCTAGTCAACGAAAAAACACTCCCCCCTCCAAGTAAAGAAGATTTCAGTACAGCCATCAAAAGGCTAAAGAACAACAAGACCGCCGGCTCTGATGGACTGGAAGCAGAGTTTTGAAAATACGGTGGTGATGTTTTAGAAGGGTGCATGCACTACCTTATCAATGGAGTATGGGAGGACGAAAGCATGCCCGATAACTGGCTTCATATGCCCCATTTACAAAAAAGGCGATCCAATGTCCTCAAAGAACTATAGAGCCAAATCAAACTGATCCAGGTATGTAAACATTAATTCACGAACGACACTTTAGTGGACGTCTTCGACGAAGATCAAACCAAGGAAACCGCTGCTACTTTCGGTTTGACAAGACAATTGGGTTCAAAACTACTAACTCAGACCACGAAATCCATGCATTACATTGATCCTGCCAGTTCTGCTCTATGGTGTCAAGTGCTGGACGATAAGCAGGAAAGCAGAGCAGAATGGAGAAGAAGATAAAATCACAAACTCTATGTGCTGTATCAAGATGTGGATGTTGTCCGAAAAATTTAGCACACAGAGGACATCTGAAGGCTTAACATACAGCCATTTGTTCTGGCCCTGGTGGAAGTTTTTTCAATTGAAAAAAAAATCCTGGATTTTCCAGGTGTTTCAACTTGTTAAAGAGCTGCCTTCTTTTGGGCGCACGCTACTTTTTCTTTTCTTTCGATATAAATTGTCGACTTCTTATCACATGAAACTTACATATATCGAAGGTTTTTATAAACCATACCGTGAATAAATCTCTCATATACTTTAAGGTTTTTGACAATTGATGTTCCAAATGTAGAACAAGTTCCCACAGATTTTCTGTTTGCTTGGGTGTTGATCCACGTAATGCTGTTCTTCTTCTTTTTTTTTTATAATTTGCAAGCACTCAAGGGGTTATGAATACCCGTTTACATGTTTGCACGGTGCGAGCATTGGAAAGATAGATAGAGAGAGAGAAAAAGATTGGTGCAGTGGTTTGAAACTCAGGTTTATTAGGTTTCACATTGGCTCCAGGGGTGGTGTCCAGATAACTGGGGAGATTTGTTTGTCCTCGCGTTCAAGACTGGTTTCGACCAGAGTCCTGAGCCAGGATTGGTCTATAGTCGAGTTTCCAGGTATGAATCCAATCCCAGACCAGGGATCCGCTGCTGGAGTCTTGGTGGAAAACAGCAACATAAGAATGCACTACTCAGTAGGCAAGTACGCATCTGTTTTTTACAACGGGAACCTATGCTGTACTCATGGCTATTGACTCTATTACTTGGAATAGGTGGATGGTTCGGAATAGCTGCGTTTATGGCGATAGCCAGGCTGTGCTTAAGGGCACGCTCAACCCAATGACCAGTTCCAATATAGTTCAACTATAGTTCATGCTCTTTTGGATCACAAGACTAAAATCTTGTTTCTCTTGTCTGGGTCCCAGGTCACACTGGGATCTTTGAGAATGATATCCCCGATGAGATTGCTAGACAAGTCTCAGAAAATGATTTTTCATGCGTGGGTTACTTACGAACACAATTGTGTGTGGCCAGTAAGAAATCATAGGCATTGCTGCCTCTCAGCGGAAAAGTCAACTTACTACCGTTCTAACGAGACAGTAAGTTTCTGGTAAACAATTCAATTTGACACTTCAGCCTGCGGAGAGGAGTCGGTTCATTTTCGCTGCGATTATTTTGCCTTCGCTCGCATCCGGAGAATCTTAGATGCTGTTTTGGCGAAAGCTAATACCGTAATCGTCATCGTCTCTTAACGACCTACTCGGCTTTCTACGAAAAAGGATAAAATAGGCACAACAGGAATTGGCTTCTTCATTGTACAATGGACCAGTTACGTTACAACAAATGTGTTGGGTTACAGTGAAAGTCGGTTTTATATTGGTATAAGGCTGTGTACTACAATTTGCCTATTTCCAGTAATAATGAATTACTTCACTTACTAAACGTACTTAATTTCGGGACCTTTTTCAAAGTGGAAATCTTCTCTGGCAGAGAACTTTAAATCTGAATTTTTAGTTTGTAAACCACCTTTCGTTAGCTCGTTTTAAATAAACTCTCATTAACCACAAACACGTTTACGCTTACTTAGCTGAGAGAAAACAACTTTTTTGTCTTTTTTTCTTTGAAAAAAACTAATTAAAACTAAATTTCCATTAAAATTTATTTCAAGTCAAACTGACTACAGAATTTCTGGTTTCAAGTACAACTTGTCGGTAACCAACACTTCCTAACATTAATTCCCCCATTGTAAGCGATAAAAATTGAGAACTAATTTAACTACCGGTGTGTGTTTCGCAATTGAAATATTTGCATTCAAAAAAAAATTATTATAATGCATCTAATGACCTTGAACCTGAACTTTTTTCATCTGTGGGAAATTAGAATCCAATGGTGGGCTTATACAAGATTTTGCAAACTTTATCGGATCGGAAGCAAATTAATTTCCTTTTTCGATTCAAAAAACATTACATACAGGTATCACAGAGAGCCTAACTGTATTATTTGTTGCGAATAAAAAAGTTAAACATACTCGAACGATCATATGTACATTGTAAGCGCGACGAATATTCAAACTTCCGATTAATTATGGCTCTGGGGTATTGGGTGAATTAATGATATACAAGCTTACGGCGATTGTTTGAACAGAAAATCTTTGTTTATATTTTGCTCAGTTCTGGGAATTGGCTCAAGTTTTAGGCAGGATATTATATACCGGGGCTCTGATAAGATAAGATGATAACAAAGAGGTTCTCTGAATTCAATTCTTTTAAGTGTGCTACAGACAAATATTGTGTCGAACATCAGTTCAAGTTATTTACATAAAATTTAAAATTGGCTGTGAGTTTGCTAAGTAAAATGCACGACTAGATCGCACGTACGAGGACTTGCATCTAATTACTGTTTGTTTGCAAAATTCCGCGTTCAAACTTTAGTTATCGTTGATTTACACGTGGACTCATTTTTCTACCAACTCCCACTCTCACCTCAGGTTAACCCCGCGCATCTAGTACATTGGTTAAAGATTAGGGAGTTCCAAGCCCTCTGGAAGACCTTGACGAGAGAGCGGCGGTGTAACGACTCCCAGATTCTACGGCATGTTCGGAGCTTTGGTCTATAAGGAGCAGTTTTCCCACTCTCTAGTTAATTAACCAAGAATCCGGACCTCCAAGTTGGGGATCGTGTTGTCGGTGAAACTGCCTGGCTACGACAAAAATTGCCGGTTAAGAACTGATAGCAAGTCTCGTACATGGAATATCTTAGTGTTGATGAATGTTGCAAACGAAACGAGGCTATGTGAACGAGGATCTCATAGCAATTTGTAGGAATGCTAAATTCGCCAAAATTAGCCTTTTATGCGCACATGCTCCCTCAAAGAAGAAAAGGAGGACTTAAGTTCGAGGAGCTCCGGCTCAAAAGTATAAAGTGCCGAAGTTAAAAATACAAATATTTGGTGCAACAGACCGTATGTTGTCAATGGTCTAGCTTCTCGCGACCACTCTTGTTCTGCATATTCGTACGAGTATTTGTTCGAACAAATTTAGAGTTTTACAGGCAAATTTAGAACCTTCCTGATGACAATTATTCTCGAACGTCAGACATTTGCGTGTTGTACTTACTATTGAGTCAGTTATGACGCTTGTTCAAGGCGATTTTAACGCCAAGCTAGAAGAGAGGGCATTTTTGATAAAACTGTCGGAAATCATAACCTGCATGATAAGTGATTCAGGCTAATCGACCTCAACTATATTGGTTACAATTGACGTAAGTATGATGGATGTCCGAACTCTCCGAGGATCCATTATTAACTCGGATTTCTAGTTGTTGCAGCCAAAGTAAAGATGCGAAAACCCCGAAAATCATAAAGATAAGAAAATATTATGAGGAAGCTTGCCGACATTCGTCTAAAATCGCAAGAGATCGTCAGAATTCTTTCTTATCGATTGCGCTTTAATTTTCCACGAGCTCCTAAGCCATCAACATCAAGTATGGAAGACCATTAGGAATGCCGCCTCTGATATGATCGGTCCCTCTCGACTATTACTTCGAAATCCCTGGTTCGGCGTAGAATGCCAGCAAATATATGTAGTAAGACGTGTAGCATTCCAAGCGGCGCTGTATATAAGGGCCAGGGCGACTTGTAGTTCTACCCGCAGAAGAGGAAGGTCGAAGAAGTCAGTTGTAAATGGGTCGCAATTGTAGAACAGAAATAAACGGGGAATTTGAAGTTAAAGTAGCAGTGCAGTATGGCAAAGTTGCTTGATTTTCGCCGACGATAGCGCATTTGTAAAAAATGGGTGTGACAGCACTACAGAATACTTTTTATGATTGGCTTAAGGCGTAAGCAGATAACGATTTTTCAATGAGCTGGGGCGTTGTGATGAAGATATTGCACATCAACTGGGCGTGGGGTGGCTAAAATGCAGTGAAAGCTCTGCCATCTTTTCTGAACAGAAAATGCCACCTAAACGCCGGCTTTCACAACGTTGGACGATGTACAAAAAGGACAAAGGCAAATTGATATCGGTGGAGACAAAAATATTACGAATGTCGGCGGGGGTATCTAAACGTGACCTAATGAGAAGTACCCAGGCTGAGCTCAACAGGTAAAAAGAGATCACTGAAAAATCGAGTGCAAAAATGGGGAAACCAATAGTAGCTCAAGTTCCAAGTGAAGTTCGTAAAAGAGGCCGAAAAAATAATTCAACCACTCAATGCAGTGATAAAATAAGTGGTTCATCCTATTTGACCAAAAATTTATGCGGCAAGCCCTACTTGATTTACATCATTCACATTATTAAAATGATCACCTTAATTATCTGATTTACTCTACTGCCCTCTTGTCCTAAATATGTAAATTAGATTACCAATAATTAGTAAAAAAAATCAATAACTTAACACAGACGCAACAGAGATTTCGATTTCGCTTCTCAAGCGAGGCGCCAGTCTTCAAACTGGAACATTGTTACTCGAAAGTATACGACAAACAAACTTCAATTTATTCAACACATAAAGAGACACAGATGCGAATTTACGAGCTTTGAACGTTATCGCGAAGAATTTATTAAGTTTAGAAATTTCAAGGACATTTTAAACGTGGATTCTAATTCTAAGACAGGTTTACTTTCACGAAAACCAGAATGTTCAATGAAGATTTGGTTTTGTTTGTTTATTTATTTTTACTCACAGTATACCCCGTCTTCTTTCAATTTCGAAAGCTCAACGTAAAATAAAAAATAAAACACTCCCACGTTTTCCTAGCATTACAATATTTTGTATCTCTTTTTGCATAGAAATTAAAATTAATTACACAAATAAATATACAGTACATAAAGATAGAAAACAAAAACGAGAACCCTCTACCATCGCGATTAAAGAGATAATAAATTACAGTGATAGATTGAATGGGCCTCTTATAAATAGCATTTAAGGATTCGAAAATAGATTCAAATAAATGCAAATAGATACACAGAGACACATTATTCTATTTAAGTTGCACGTGAAACTGACTATTGATGAGAAAATTACAAAAACGCAAATTAGCGAACACAATTTATTGTTTTTGATGTTCTTTTCGGGACTCACGGGTACAATGTGATGAAGAGGACAAATGTATTTCGACAATTACAATTTAATTAGGGGTGCTTAAGTGGTTTGGGCAAGTCTTACCGGCTCTACATTTTAAGTCGCCAAAAAAAGATAAGTGCAAGGTTATAAGGCCTGATGAAACGTTGTTTATTTACATCAATACAATTTATTACTGTTAATTTGTTAAAACAGGTGGTCATGGTGTAATGGGTATTGTATTGGCTGGTTGGTCCGACGGTTTTGGGCTCAATACTAACCGGTGGCTCTGATTGATTGTTCTATTGAAAGACACTTTACCACTCACGATCGAAATCACTACGCAAATAAGGTAGACCAACCTGTGCTTGCATGTATCTTTAAATTAAAACTTAAGTGCAGTGGTTCAAGCCCACTTTATCTATTCAAGTGACTTGATGAATCATTCACACTTAAAACTTTCCCACAGTTTAAAACACTTGAGAACCGAGATAGTTGAAAGCATTAGTGGCTTGTCGATAGTGACTCATATGTATACATATACATATATGTAAGAATGTAGATTCGGAATGTTTTGAAAGTAGATTCGGTTGGTTCGGTCAGTCAATGTAGTCTCCTATTACCCATGAATAATGGGACAAATATTTAAGACCAAAAAGTTGGCAAATATACGCGAGGCAGACCAGTTAAGATTTAACGAAATATAGTCTTGTCAAATCGCTGAGTAAAGTTATTTCGAATTTTAAATGACGTCGCTATGAAAAACGAATACATAAAAGTCAATAAGTTTTTAAAGCATTATGTAACCTAAAACAGAGGAACCACCATGCACTGAAGGCACGAAGACTGCCACACTGTAATGCTGCACTAGAGTTTTGGAAATAACTAATAAAACTGAGTGGTTAAAGGTATAAAAGTGTTAAACAGTGACCCAAAGGGCATTTCAACACTCGACATATTTACCGGAATCCTTACAGCTAATGATGATAGCCTCCAGGATAACTGCAGATTATAGAAGCTAGTAGTTAGTTTGGAAAATTGTAAGGTAATCTTGTTCTGGATAGGAGTACGAATATCGCGATATATTTGTATCGCAGTTTTAAAACTGCCTTCAATGCAGCTTGGAGAAAGTGTTTTAATAACAAATACATTGCCCACAGTAGAAAATATGAAGTCCCTGAAGTGGTTTTGGAGTCGATAGATACTATGGAAAAAATGCCGCGATACCCGTATTCCTTAAAGATAAGCTTCCATCTTTCGCGCAACACGTCTAACTACATGCTAATGCTAGAAAAATGATAATCTCCGTTTTGGAACAGAAGATATCCAAGGAGGTATAACTTTGGGTACGAATAAGCATGCAAATAATAGTCAGCTATCCATTTATCAGTCTGTTCCATAAAAAACGGTACGTGATTGTTGAAAAGAAAAGCATAACAATGCATAGCATAAAATAGGACCATTTCAAGGTATTTCGCACCCTTTTCTGTCTAAACACGTTTAATTGGAGAAAACAATCAGTAAGAAGCCTCTTCTGTGAAAATAACTTTGCTCCCATCACGATTGACAGCCGCCTGAGCCCACTTAAGGCGATTTTGAAAGTTGCTTTCATCCCAAAACGGCTTCTTACACTGGTTTGGCTAGCTTCAGTGATAAACTCTACTATGTATGTGAATATTTCGATAATCATCTTGTCATGCCGTTTTTTCCATTTTAACCTTCTATCTTTGGGCCAAAGCTGGATCTAAAACGCTCTAAGAATTTGATTTCTCTCAACAGATTGCATATCGGCACCACTATAGGTGTCATCACTGGACACTGTCTAATAGGCAAGCATGCTGCAAGGCTGGGCCTCTTCGCGAACGATTTCTGTAGAAGCTGCATGGACGAAGAAGAGGAGGAAACTATTCCTCACCTTCTTTGTTTCTGCCCAGCTCTCTCCCGTAGAAGGAAACTCCACTTAGGAGCTCCCTATTATAATGATACAAGCGACCTGATGAATATCGACATCAAGAGCCTCCTACGCTTCATAAGAAGGTCTAATTGGTTTTAAGACGAGTAGGTGGAGGGAGGCTTCTCCCATGAACCACGTGGTATCACAATGGACCTCTTTGGTCTAAGTGTGCTGGCGAATCCTAGCTGGCAGCCACTTCAACCTAACCTAACCTAACCTAACCTTACCTTCTATCTGCCTCATCATCCACGTTTCCAGTTTCTTCGCAACTAGTAGACCATCTTGTAATGAAGTTGTGTTTCGTGTTATCCGAATGCTAAGATACCTTGTTGGCGATTTTATTGGAAGTAAATTTGTCTGCTACTTACAAAACCGCTATTTGAAATCATTTCTCTGCCCTGGACAATTCAGAATACCCGATATTTACAACAGAGTCACTTCTGGAACTGCTTTGCTACATTTTAGAAATTACAACACCTTAATCGAAATCGTGCTCAGTCAGGATCTTTGACCTACCATAAAAATTTGTCTAACAAAATATCATGTTAATGGAATATCTTGTACTAAATGCCATTTCGATAAGTACCTGTAATTGGCCACGAATTTACTGTCAAACTGTATGCTTGCTTCTCCTACACTCATCCCAAAAGTGTATCGGTTAACGATAGTGTATTCTGGAACGTGCAACATCGCGTGTTTATGAAATATACATTAAAGAAATATCAAGTTCATGGTTATGTCGTACCTTTTAGTATTGATGTATACTTATGTAATCTAATTTCCATATTTCCATCAAATTAGGAACACTTTCGACTAAAAAAGACCAAAACTTTAGAAATATAATGTTTTCAACCCTCAGTCGAACAATAGACGATACATAATGTAGTGACATTTACCTTTTAAAAAGATAGACAAAGGGTTGTCCTTTTTTTACTTTTCTAAGGAAAGGACAATATAATGGACCTATGTACATACATTTAGATAGGGGATTCTTTGTTCTCAGTATCCGTTTAAACCTAGTTCTAGGAATAGTCAGTCATTTAATAGAAAGCAATTGCTAGGTGAACCATAAGGTTGTTTTGAAAAATTAATTCTACCCTCATATAAGAATTTTTCTTTGAAAGGAACACCTACACGTACACACCATGCCCACTGGCATATACTAAACGCATATTTAGATAGAAACCAGATTAAACAGAATTCATACTTTATTAGGTAATCTGAGAAAAAAAAATCGATATCAAGCACGTGTGTTTCCTTTGAAATGGTCTTGTTTTAAAGGAGGCAGTTGACTGTTGGGTTTTTTGAACTACATTCTATTGTTTAACTTTTGTGTCCTTATTACTAGTGTGTCCTTTATTACTGTTGTGCATTAGATACTATTATTAGACAAATTTTACTCGAAGCTGCTATACAAGAATAAAAGATTTTAAACCCATAGTCTTTGACTTTTTAATCAAATCGATTATTTACTTCTAAGGCTCAGATTTATACATTTTCAGCTAAAATAAGTCTTAAGATTGTTTGCTCGCGACTTAAAACTTTGCTGTCATTCGCGGAAGACTTAAAATCAATGAAAAGAAGGTCTGTTTTGATTTAAAAGTCCTGGAAGTTACGTCGAAAATGGGCGTTCATGGTCTTAAGCCAGACTATTGTATAATAATCTCCTTATAGTTCCTATAAAAGCCATTTGTGGGGAGGCCAAACTCATCTGCGTGTCTGTCTATAGGATAGTGTCCTGTAATGACACCGATAGCTTTGCAGATGCGCTTTCTGCTAAGCAAGATCAGATTATTTGAGCAATCCAGCTTTGGCCAAGGCGCTCTATTGGTCTGAAATGTGTTTGTACCCCGACACCCAACACAAGAGAAAATTGAACTGCACTGCCATCCGTCGACGAGCGGCAGTAACAAGCTACATTTGAAGCGAGTTAGAAGGCGGAATGATAGTCTATTGTTTAGCCTATCTGAGAAAACACACCCTTCTTTTGTTCTTGGATGTTTGTATCTATCTAAAACAAGATCCAAATGCTTTGCTTTGTCAGTGAAGATTCGACTGATAAAAATTAATGTAGGAGGGAAATTTTCTTACCTAACTTTATAGTACACATACTGTGGCAGCAAACATTTGTTAATATTTTAAGTACAAATAATAATAGACCAATGGATCTAAAACTAGGATAAAGGTGAGATCTTATACACGTTTTCGGTATACAATCCACCATGAGATCTATCCATAGAAGGGAATATGGATCAGCTTTCCAGAATACGTTAGAATAATCCCGGCAGGTAGATTTAAAAACGTTTGAAACTACATATTTATTGCTGAAGAAATTTAGTCCATGGAGATCCAACCTATGCGATTGCGAGACATGAGACTACTCGATGTGTTGCAATAGTGAAGCTTATAGGGAAATGAGTATCAAGTAGTGAAGGTAAGGCCATTTTAAATTCAATTGCAGGACTAAACGCACTGAGTCTTGCTCGGGTCCCAGATCACAATTAAATAAGAGATGCGGTCGCACGTAAACCTGCTAAAAAAAGCCAGACGATGATTTATCAGGACCAGAACTGGTTTTCCATCGTTCTCGATCAATGCTTTCATTTACGGTTGGTTTTTTAATGAACCATAGATGGCACGACTTTCCGGGTTTCAGCAATGTTGAATGAGTCCTTCATGAAGATTTTTTTAAAAAAGCACACATAATTACTCTTGCCAAACACTTTTATGTAATGGTCTTAAGCGAAACTATGAACAACTAGTGCAGAACGTTACGACACCGCGGATTAGTTCTTCTGGGATAGGCCTGCATTTGCTTGTGTTGGTAGCAGACTTTGGGAGCTGATGTGGTGAAATCTGATCGCATAAACTTTGGTTAAAATACAATTTTTCCTAGACAAATGCAACTATATAACCGTAGTCAAGGCTTTGTCTAGCTCGCTGTTAGTATATTTACTACTCTGCGATCTAATTTTGAATTTGGACAAGTGGCCGAGTGCAGGTTGACCAAGCCTTAAATATAATTAATTGAAGGATATACCAGAAAGCATCCTCGAAAGGGTCATAAAATTAAATATTTTTGTAGCATCACAAGAAATTAATATGACTCCAACATCTTCAGGTATTTTACAAGAAAGCTCACCAAGCTCAAGGATTGCTGTCCCATCTCATATTTCATTAGCCATCAGAGGAAAAATAGAAATTCTCGTGCTAAGATCTGACCTTATTTGCAGCGCAATGAGAAAACAAATTTATATCTAAAGGTGGTAATTTCACCATTTATTCTAAGTGCATTACATTTTCCATGAGCTGGGTAAGCTGAACGAGGTAGGGCGGCAGGCTGCCATCCACATTGTTATCATGGCTCACGTTCAGGAAATGGACGGTATGGTTACATATATTTTTTTTCTTTTTGTAGGAACACTAACCTTGACCATTTGTTGGTTGTTTGTACGCGCTTCTTGAATAAAGTGAAAGAATATATTTTTCTTATTTTTTCTCCCTTACTTTTGCGAGATTGAGTCAATTTAGTGAAAGAATCGTCCGAGGGTTTAAAATGGCAATTGAAATGAACGAGGCAAAAAATAAATCCTTTTTAGGGTGGTTATTTTGTACTTTTTGAATTTTATGTTTTCCCTGTTTGAAATGAAAATAAAGTAAGGCGCTATGTAATGAACATAATTTTGTCCTAGAAGTGTTCCAAAGAAGCAGCGGTTTTGTTCCTCTATGAGGGAAAATACAAATTTCAATTTATTAAGAACAATTTTTGTAAGTGGGCGGGGCAAGTTATTTTAGCGTTTGAAGCAGTGTGATGAAAAATACTTGCGAATCTTCTTCGAATTTGCTTGGGTAAACAAACTAGTGAACGCCGCAAAGTTGATTCACAGTCAACCAGACTTAAAGTACTCCTCTAGTCCGATGGATATTCGAACTATACGAAGAGACAGTATTGGCTCGTACGAGGAAGTCTTTTAATTCAAAAGGTCCTATGCCGCCAACACTAAGTACTGAAGAGCAGTAGCAACACTGCCGAAAAGCTGTCTGTGATGCCGCCTCTGATGTGCTTGGTTTCACCACAACCCAGGTCCCAGGTTCGACGAAAAAAGACGCTAAGCATTTGGAGTAGAACAAGAGGCATACCGAACGTCGCTACAAAGAAGCTGAGCTGCTTGCAAAAAAGTATTGTTGAACACTGGCTGCTTAGTGAAGCAGCATAAGAAGCGTGATAAAGAAAATGGGAAGAAGCTATAGAACACGCTAAGGCTTAAAAACCGGAAGCCTGAAGTAGTTGAATACCTGTCGTTTTCGAAGATATGCACAAAACGCTTTGATTTCGAGTCTTGGAATCCATTATTCAGGGAAGGCGCAGCGGACTAAGACTTTGCCTTAGGTGAGCGTACAAATTTCCGAACCGGAAATAGTCTATGGTAAGGTCTCTATGTAGCAATGCACTTCAATTAAAAATAAAATAATCATTCCTTCCATAAGCTCCGTTTCACCATTTAAATAGGAAACACTAAAATACAATCAAAATTAAATAAAAAGCAGGGCGATTCAATATAAACATCCTTCCTCCGTGACTCAGTGATTAGTACGCTGAACTAATGAGCTGGAGGTTCAAGGTTTAAATTCCAGAAAACATCAAAAAGTTTTTCCACGGCCCATATCGTGACAATGTCTGACAAATATCCGCTGGTATATTAAGAAGCTTTTCAATTACGCCTTTTTAAAATGGAATTAAACTCTAAGTTCACCCATTCGTGTGAAAAATATACTCGTAATATGCACAACACGAACGAAGAAGCTAAACCTGGTTTATAAGACCTGTTTGCTTGCTGATGTTCAATAAAAATTTATTAAAAAAGAAAGAAACAATTAATGACACTTTTGTTAAGAGTTTTCACTTATATTTTTTTTTTCCATAGAATCTACGTCGATTGCAATATTTCTGTCGTCACGAATCATACCCACAATGACCCTTGTTGCCATCTACCCCATAAGACATTTTCTCAATTCATTTTCCGTGCTTTCTTTTATTAAATTGAACGTCACCAACCCTCGTCACTTTTTTTTGTAATCAACTCAATAAAAAAATGTTTTTATTTTTCTTATTTTTTGCAACGCAAGATATTCTTCTTAAAGGAAACCCCCCTTAAGCATGACCTTGATTTATGTTGCCGCAAGGAAAGATGTCCTTCTTCGATTTTGAAAAGAGGAAAATCTTAAGAGAAACCCTCATCTGCAGACAGCATGTCGCCTCTTAAATGACAATTTAAGGTCAAAGAATTACTTACTGCCATATTAGGGATACATGAGAAAAGGATACAAATTTAACAGTGTCATGCGAAGGAGAGCTATCTAAAACCATACATACATATGAGTGTATATATATTTTGTCGGCCCAAACTAGATATATTTTCCCTTTAAATGTGATAGCTTTATAATTTATTGTTTCTCGGAAACGCATGTCGCCAAATAGCAATAAAAAACACCAACAAAATAGAAACAAGTTCAAAAACCCAAAGTTGTGCTCGTAGTTAGCTTGCAAACAAATAAATATTACGCATACGCCATCGAAGTTTACTTCTAAGAAATTCGAGAATGTTTCGTGCAAGGAAAAAAAAAAATTCTACGTTCAAGGTCAAAGCGTTTATAAAACAATTCATTGTAGATGTGTGTACTTGTAATTTAAAGAAGCGCGAACAAAACGCGTGCTGCTACAATTAATCGATTAAAAAACAATTCATTGAAACGCGAAGCCGAAGCGAACGTAATCGGCAATTTACGTCATCGGGCAAACTGAAGATTTTTTTTTTTTTATCGAAAATGGGGCCGAGACGCGACGCAATGTCTTATCAGTATTTGAAAAGAAATGACAGATTCTAGAGAATTTAAAAATAAAATAAAGAAACTAGTTCCTAGGTCGACTTGGCTTTAATTGGCGAAGATAAAGACGTTGAAGGAAATGAATCACTCTTACCTAGCCAGTTCCTGACACACGCCTGTATTACGAGTATGTAGGGGTTTTCTTCGATGCATTTTTGCCTTCATGATGTTTAAGACAAGTTGTTTCGATGTCAGTGAGTCAATATTACAGCTAATGCATGTTTGTTTTGTTATTATGTAATAATACATTTTGCGTCAGAAGTTAACAGACAATTAGTTTTTCACTTTAATGAATTAGATGGGAATCACGATAGACATAGCTGTCATCCTGCCCACTCTTTTTGACATTTATGTTAGGAATAGTCTGCTTAATCGCCATGAAAAAGTTCATGCATGAATAACGCTACCAAATTATTCAAATTTACTTCGAAAATCGATAATTGATTCGCAAAACTTACAGATGACTTCGTGATTATTTTGTAGCATTATCGAAAATGAGCGAGAAGATCCAAATTTATCTATTCGTCTTCGGGAAAGCAATTGGGGCTCTGTTCGATAATTTGGTGGAAGATTTTGATCAAAGATCTTGCCGTACACCAGCCCCTGTAACATCCAACTGATGAATGATGAAGAAGATCATCACTGGCGTAGTTTTCAATGATTGGGTTCTAGAGCAGTTCCAAATTGATCAGATGTTTTATTGCAAAATTGTGCTCAACAATAAGGGTCATATTTATCGGAAACTGTGAGACAAACATTAAAGAGTCCATACAGGCCCCATTATATCCAGAAAAATGCACCGATTAGTGCGCTTTCTATGCTGATGGCACCATCGGATTTCTTCAAAAATTGAGGCCGGAGCTTGCGTTACGGTCAACTGGGCTATGTGAAGACACTGGTTTAAACTTTATATTTGAAGCATTGTCCGTCTTGCTAGTGATATAAGGCTACCATTGCTTGAAAAAGTAGTTGTAAATTGAACGGGCAGAATGCGTTTTAAGAACAGGGGTGATGTCCATATGCTCGAAACAATTTTCAAATACTAATGTCATGATCTAGAATAACCTTTTGATTAAAAATTAATTTCCCGTTATTTTTTTAATTTTAAAGTTCTATGGGACTTAAAAAAAAAAACACCTTTTGTTCAAAATTTTTCACTACTTCAATGAAATGATTGTCCAAACACTGCTTTAACTACGATGTTATTCTACAGCATAATAAAGAAAAAGCACATTCTAGGGATATGTACGAAAAAATTTTTGTTTTACCCGGCAAATGCATACCCACACTTGTTGCGTTAAATTACGCCTAAAATTCATAAATTTTGAACTACTCCGACATCCTCCCTGATCTGGTGCTGCATGATTTTTGTCTGTTCCCCAATAAAATAAAAAGCCTTTGAAAGGGCAGACATTTTCTACTAGAATCCTAGTCTGGTGGATCTGGACTCTGGACAAAATTAGCTACATCTCTCTCAAAAGTCGATTTAAAGGACGGCATGTGTCTCCGTTACCAGTGCATACCGCATTATTCTTCTGAATATCTAAGGGACAGTGATAGTAACGAAATCCACTCTGTGAATGAGAGTCACCTCAGTGGAATACTAATGATACACGGCACAGCAATTTTCAACTTAGAGAGTATTCGAATGGAAATCACGGATTACTTGACCCCGTTCCTGGACTTCAATGTTAACAACATAAGAATTGAGCTGAGAATATCATATGATAGGTCTTAGATAGATGATGGTTTAGGGACCGGAGAGTTGTTGATTTATCTCAGCATGAGCGGGGCTTTTAAACTACCACTGTAGTGTATTCCAAGTGGAATTTATGGCTATTTGTAAAGCTGCCGATTCGCTGACGGTAATATCGGTATCGAGCACGGACATCACCATTAACACAGACGCGACGGTCAAACGGGCAAAAAGACCATTTTAATCACCATTAATAAAGAAAGTGGTAAAACAATGTCACACATCCTTGAACTGTATAGCAGACGAATCAACCAAAAGTGGCGCTTAGTAAGAGCTCTCAATTTCTACTTTGGCACTGCATCTAGCAAATGAAACATGATTCAATTTTGATACATATAATCATGCGAGGTGAGCCCCGGTTAATTCACGAGAAAATAAAGGTCTCCGATTAATCAGCAGACCATGTGTAGGCACTCTAGTCGCCAACATTAACGGTGGGCAATCGTGAACTAGGCAGGCACGCGGCCGCGGAATTCCATCCAACAACATTTGTTGCAGCTGTATGTATGCCTAGAACTTCATCTGCCATGTAGATTCTGTGAGAATAATTCATAGAGGGAGTTATAGATATTACCGATTCGGATGCAAATATAATTTGAAAACCAGCCCAAAAGACCGAATGCTTCCAAGGACAGCGGAAATTAACGGTTCGCGGGATAATACAATGGATCTGTCTTTGTCCGCCATACCATACCTATGCAGCTCATGTGTCCTATCCATACTCAAAACAAAAGTGCACAAAAGCACAATATACCCCAATCTCCGTACATTTTGACATTCAAGTAATCCGGCATAGGACCAGCTACTAGAAATAGTCTACTTCGGAGTCAAATACACTCTTGAGACACGTTTATTCTACATAATGCTGCTGTGGTAGGCGCATGCAAAGGTGAAGGCTGTTGAAAAACAAACAACCATCTGCAAGGCACACAATTTTTAAAAAAATGCCGGTGTAAAGTTATTATGAACACATCCTACACGCAACCGATATTATAGTTCTTAAATTTCTTTATTAATTTATATTATTAAAGTAAATTTGAACTTTTACACAAAATTAAACAGTACCTCCCGCGTACGGATCCCAGTGAAACGTGATTTTTTAATGAGCCCTAAGACTATGTCGGTAGATGTAAAAAGGTCAGAGATTTCGCACGGTTTTCAAAAGCGCCCACAAGAAGGCATACATTGAAAAGGGCAATTATTTATAAATTCAAGAGCATTTCGGTCAAAATTTTACGTGCAAATCGAGGATGGCCTGAAGGGGAAGCGGCTGTTCACCGTACGAGTGGAGAGAAGCACTTTAATGTATTTTTAAAGACTTCTTATCGTCCAGTAGAGTAACAATTTTCAAGGTTTCCATAAACAATAGATCAACATTAGACTGTATCTATGTATGTATATATGTATCTATAGCTATAGGGCTGTGTCGCAATGTTTATCTTTTTATTTATTCACCCGAACCGTTTGGCAATTTATTTCCTTGACTTCCCCAGAAAAACAATAAAAAAAAAAGGGAACCGTTTATCTATTAGGTAAACTCACAGTAAAGCGATCTAATTTTATATTCTGGGATTGATTATTTTGTATTTCTTTTTCTAGGCACAGAACGTGAACAAAACAATTTTCATGCAAAATGGATACGTTTTGTGTATTAAAACAATTTCGGTCAGTACGGCAAAATTCAATTTTGTTAGCCACCCACGTACTGAAGGTAATTGGTAGACCTGGTATGTGTGTGTGTGGAACGTTTGGTAGGATTGTTTTTCCATTATTTATAGATTGGCAAGATCTATTCAGATAGACTGTCACGTTTGTAATGTTGATCTATGAGGAAAGGAAGGAACAAGAAAAACAAAGATAAACAATTATTCCGCGTTTTTTTGTTTGCTCCAATGACAAAGCAAGAAATAAATTCAAAAATTATCGAACGTGCATTGGTAGACTTCGTTGGGAATGCTAATAACGATTAGTGGTATTGAATTTTCAAAATATGTGGAACGTGTTGATGGGAACTAGATTTATTGTTGGAGCACATATGTATGTACAGCCTGCCTGAGAGTGAACACATTGTAATTAGCCATTGGAGAGAAGTCGCACCGAATGATTCAATTAATAATAGGAAGTGGTCATTCGAGCCAATTTTGTGTTTTCAGGATTTTACTTTGCACCAAACTGCCATTTACATACATGGTAACTATTGGAAGTAGGCCCAAGGGTAATCAATTTATAGAATGCAACGATGGAATGTGCGAGCGCCGCGGAGCGGGATGTTAAAGGTTCGAATTCCAGAAAACACAAAAAAATATATAAAAAATATAAATAGGCTACATATAGTCTCTTTCCCCAATTTTTTTTTTTTTTGCAGTGTCACTTACCAATTTAGCATCCAGTGAAGGAAATGTAAAATATGTACTTGAGACCGCACGATGTCTGAATATTTGAAAATTAAAACATGTTTTTTTTTTGGAAACGTATACACCCTTGTATAAGAACTAATGTGTAAAGTCTCTAGCAGCAAGAATAGTTCATGCAAGAACCTGCAACAAATGCGAGTAAATAGTGGATCTCAAGTAACAAGTCGATTAAACTGTGTCGCAGTGGTTAGTGCGTTAGCCTACTGCGCGGAAGATTCGACTCTGGTTCCAAGAATACACTAAAACATTTTTTTATCCCAATTCTCACGATTGTCCGATAGTAATAACTGTCATTAGAAGCTTCTCAATTACGCTTTACGGATATTACATTAAACACAGCTGCCGTCATTCATGCGAAAAATATTACTCGCACAACACAAATGGCTAGGCACTAGGCTTTATATGGGCCTATTTTAAAGTACAAAAAATATTTATTTATTTTATGTTAACTGAAATATATTTCTTTCATTAACGCAAAACATATTTGTGCGACAAGTTTAAAAAGCGCCACAAAATAAAATAGAGTAAAATAAATTTCAGTATTCCGGGGCTTTTGAGGACTTCTGTTGGTGGATACGATATTAAAAAATACGCAGAATAAAGGGTCATCCAACAAGAGGTGTCATTATAAATAAATACAAAAACGAAATGGTTTTACGATATTTTTATTTTAATCTGAAGTACAAACTCCGAGGTTAGTAATGGAATACAATATCTGCCAAATGTCCGCCTCGGTTTTCATCATTCTATTCATGAAATTTTTCATCAAGTTTTCGCATTATTAAGACTGTATTTCGCGAATAACAGCTCTGATATTTACTTTTAGTACATGAATCGTTGGTGGAGCATTGGATTGGGCATTATATTGGGCGCAGAGACATAAGTCCCTGTTAGCTTCGCTCGCTTACAGGATTCAACCCTTTTCTCCACAGGGTTTAGCCGCTTACGTGACTTCGTCGCTCCGCTAAGGGTATGTCAACAATGTCAGCCCATAGCATCAAATTTTAGGTAAAAAAGTCAGTTAACATCGTTAGGTAACGCAATCCATTCACTGAAACGTTCGCACGAACATCATTTTCGAAAAAAATTATCCAGTGATACCACCAGCCAAACAACTGCACCAAACTGTCACTAGTTGTGGATGGAGAGATTGTTCCACTATTTCTCTTGGGTTTTTGGGAGCCCCAAATGCGACAGTTTTGTTTTTTTTTTCTACATACCCATACAAATGGAAATGCCTCATCACTCAGAAAGCCATGTAGGGCAAGATTTTTATGCAAAATTCGGTGCAAAGTGGTTGCGGATAGGCCCGATTTCTGTGATCATCTCGAAATGGACACACCTAGGTTTTCAGTCACACTCTCAGCTGAGTCGCTATTTCCAGCTGACTTAGCCGGACGAACTCTAGTTAGAGTCTTCACACCCCTAACCTGTCCGAGACGGTCAAATTTATCGATTAAATTCACTATAGCTTAACGATGATCAAAAGCAGTAAGAACTTTACGAAAAGTTTTCGCGATATTTTCACTATTTCAATCTAATCTTCTAGTTTTTAATTATTATCAAAAGTCATCGGGATGATAGTTGAATGCTGACAGTTCAACAATGTCGCAGAATTTAAAATGACACCTCTTGTTGGAGGAACTTGAAAGAATACTAAAGATTATGGTATGTGCAAAAAGGTAGGTTCAAGCTATTAACGCACTGTTTTTAGTTTTGGGTAACTGAACTGCGTTCAGTATTCAGTGATTCAGCGGTTAAGATGCTCAGTGGATCAATTTATTGTGAGTAAACAAAATAACCAAGAGAACGCTTGTTCGCCTCATTTTCTCTTGCTCGAGTTTAATTACTTCTTTTGCTTTGATTCAAAATAATATTTACGTTTCTCTGCTTTTTTTCGTTTTGTTTTCATTTTCTATTTTAAGATATCGCTGCTGGTGGTGTTGCAAGAAACTGAACCAATGGGTTGATGTCGTTGCGTGTGCGCTTTGCTTTGTTTACATTTATTCTTGGCTTATATGCATTCTTATTTCCCATCTGTTTTTATGGGACCGACTGTTATGTGGGATGATATTGCCTACTTCTCTGGAGTTATACTAAGGTAGTCAGCTTACAATCCTCTGCTTTTTTAAATTTTCCCTACTTTCTTATATTTCGTGTCGAGATAGCTGAAAAAATGAAAGGTAGATGAGAATGTAAGCAAGCTGCTTTTAATTTTTGCAGGTTCCCTCTACGTACTTAGATAGAAAGTTATAGTCCTTTACTCGAAAAAGAGAACTCCTCGGTGTTGACCGTCCCATTATATTTCATTTGTACTGATATACAATAGCTGGGAGCTACTGAGCCTTTCAAATAAAGTGCAGCAATTTCGCCAGCGAAATTCGAAAGCGCTCAACTTTTTAGTACGTTATCTAGCACTTACTGAAAATTCTATTCTTTCACCTAATGTTGAGCAACAGACAGTATACTTGTACTCTAATACTCATATCCTCTCACACCATATTTATATTTGGTGGAAAATAACCGCATTGGCAACTCATTCAAATTCTGCGATAGGTTTCTTTTTTTGTAATTAATTATTTAAGTGTCAGATAGAGTTAGTAACACTTACTGTCAGAGGGGATTTTAAGGGATATAATAGAAAATATACGAGGGATTAAATGCCTAGAGTGGATGAATTCGATGTGTAAACCGTTGAGTACAGGTTTATTTCTTAAAATTAAATTTGAAGTTGTGTTTATTTTTATTTTGTTTAAGGTCGAAAGTGATTTGTGCCTTGGATTTCAGAACGAGAGGTTCCCAACAAAAAAAAAGTCTCAGTGAAAAGCCTCTGATCTCGAGATTGTAAATTTTTCGCGGACTAGTGATGGGTTGCGTAGTAAATTGTTCAGTGCAGTTTCTTTACTTGCCCTTCCTGTATGCCTGTTACGAAGCAGACATTAGACATTTGTCCTTTCTCTTGCGAAGTTGATATTAATCTGCATTTCCATGATTTGTGGTAGAGAGACTGACGTGAGAGCTTATAGACGTTTTCAGTCTAAAAACCACATTTATTTCTGTTAAGTCATGAACTATGTCAAAATTGGATGAGATTGCCCTCGTTTGTGTTGAGGGAAAAATCTTTCGGGTGACCTCCGGGTCCAGTCTGCGTAGACGGTGAGTGGAGTAGATACAATCACAAAACTCATAGCTAGGGAATGTGAACCAGATTATGACAGCCTTATAAAATAACTTTAAGCCAAGGCAGGACAATATCAGATGACTGCAGGATTTCCACAGGTGTAAGGCTGAGATCAGACCTACGGGGTTGGGAGGCGTGAGACTAGTGCCACATTACACTGGCCGTATTGCAATATCTCATCTACCAGAGAAATGATTATCAAGTAGCAATTCAAGGGATTTCATGCATGAAGATCCATCTGTTGAGCTACTGACGAGAATTTCGCGGAGCCTAAAAGCCTCCGAAGATTATTCTATCTTACTACAAGAGTTCTTAGCTCTTTTTGGTTTGTTTTATTTTTGTGTGTTAACAATGCATAAATTAAATCATAATTTATTAATGACAAAACATTACCTACGGCAAGGGAGACTTTATTGAGGGGTGAAGTTCTTACCTGCAAAGAAAAGAAAATACAACAAATATTAGGTTGATTTAATATATAATACATATTTCAACGTAATATTATGGAAAAATAATATTAACAGAAAGCTATTTATTTACGCAATAACTTTTGGCGCTTTTGACAGCCACAATATCCCAGTGTATATTGTGAAATATTAAAGATTTCCATTTTCACTCGACCTTCTGTTATATTTCCCCTAAAATGTCGTCGATCCGTAAATTTAATTTTAAGATCTAAGGAATGTTTGATCATAATTTTCTTAAGTATGAACATAAATAAATTTTTCTTTTATTGAACCCTATTTATAAAGCAACGATTTTAAATAATCGAAAGTGAATTTTTGGATGACAATAATGAGCAGTCCTCCCGCACACGTGTCACAATTTCTTGTGTACACATGTGCACCTATGACTGCATGTGAAGGTATTTTTCAGTACACTTTTCTTGGCAATCAGTCTTGGATAGTTTTTCATTTAAATACAATTGCTTTTATTTGTTATTCATAAAAAACTTCAAGGCATGTTAATTTAAAAAATATATATACATACATATATATACATACATACATACATATATACATATATATACATAAATATTTATTTCCCGCTTGACACGTTTTGTTAACATGCTCGTAAGAATAAAGCAGCGATTGATTTAAGTTACTGGTGATAATAAAAGAAATGATCTTAATTGAAGGCACATTTCACAAACACTACAGTTCATGTGACTCAGTCAAATGAGTCACTGTATTTCAACATTAATAAGAGGTTGAACGATCTTTGAAACACGAATTTTCTTGACCTACATTGTGATTTGATTTATCGTTAGAAATTGATTTTCGGCCGATCTGAGAGTGTAAACGTTTTGAATTTTCTGAAAATGTTTGTTGGATCAAAACAATTTGATTGAACGTCGTTTAAACATGATGACTCAACGACATCGAGAGTGTGATAGAGTTTTATTTTCAATAAATTTAGAAAATGCTAAGTAGTGCTAAATGGCAGACGGCACGGCATAGGCGTCTTTCGCAGACCTTTTCCAACAACTACTATTCTCACCTTTACTCAGTGAATTCTGGGTGCGTAGGACCTTGTCTGAAGTTTAGGTTTCAATGCTATTGAAAGGTCTTGGCGCTAGCAAACATTAGAGTGTAGGAGAATTACTAAGGTATATTCGAAGCCCTGGTCTATAATAAGGAGCAGCATATCCCGCCCGTCTGCCTTAAGGAATTGGCAAAGAATCTAATACAGTTTTGTCATTGAAGGCAGACATTCTTGTAGCTAGGGCGCGGTTCCTGCATCTCGATATGCATAATCAATCGTCAACTAGATTAACGCAAAGCACTCTTTCAGTATGATGAATGTCTAAAGCCTCTACGGCCCCAACTTGGGTCACACTACTGTGTTTTGCCTAGGTAGAGATGCCAATATCGCAAACACCGCAAAGACAAGGAAATACTGAGAGGAAGTTTGACGTCGTACGTCCCGATCGAGTACCCCCTAATTTCTTACGAGTTCTTATTCTGCCAGTATTAGGTACTGAAGGCCATTGGCAATACAGTTAAAATACCCTCAGGGAAGCCACTGCTATAATGGCCTTCTCTTGGCCACCACAACAAAATCTTTGGTTCGACGAAGAATGCAGACAATCACATTCAGCAAAACAAGAGGCATTTCGAGCGAATCTGTAAAGATATAAGAGCTGAACACCGGCTTCTCAGAAGGAGCACTACAATGGTGCGGTTGAGGAAATGCTATTGCAAGAATAATGCTAGGAAGTTTCTCCAAAAAAGAAAAAGAAAACCAAGGAAAGTATGATTCAGCTTTATTTGCTGATCCCGAAGGAGTCCCACTGCACCAAGTACTGAGGTATAAGCTTCCCAACATGGCGAACCAAATTTTGTCTGCTGCATTGTGTGTTCGCCTGATACCCATTGCCAGCAACCAAATTCGTCCATATTAGTCTGGCTGTAGACACCAGCGCTGAGATCAAACGAATAGCTTTTGCCAACTGTTATTCCTAAATTGGGTGCCAAAGAACAACTAATATTGTGTAGGAAAACCTTAACCATGACAGTGAGGCTGTCATATGACGACGAGGCTGCTTGGTTGAGGCTCAAGTCTACCCGTCACTGTAACACTATCTAAGCAAGTTAGTGTGCACTTATGAATAAAATGTATCTAGGTATGTGTGATGAAACCATCAAATCTTTGTTGATTCGCAACTTAAAGGGTAGGGTATATCCCGGCTTCATTTCGTAAAATCCTTCACCTTTCACAATTCCGATCATAAACTTTATTTATATTTAAGCTAGTGCTTTCCACCGTATATTCGTTTAAGACTGAAACAAACGACATGAAAATCGATTCAGCAGTTCCTAAATTATAGATAAAAGAGGCCAGTAAACTTAATATTATTTAATTACAGGCAGACATAACTATGCACTTCCAGATGGTAAACAAATTTGAACGCGTAGTCATAGTTAGCTATGAGCTAATTTTTGAAAACATAAATTACGTCGAAACGAATCTTAAGACAAAATATATGCAAGCCTTATCGCACAAGCATAATAAATTTCAAACTCAAATTCTTTTCACTGGATAATTGCCCTCCCACGTACCTTCTATTCAATTCCTTGAGAAAATTATTCACTCAACATACCACACTTTTTGCTGGACTTTTTTATTTTTTAATACATATAATCCGACTATTCCTTTGATTTTTAAGCATAGAATAAAATATGCTTCACAAAGAAGGCTTAATACACAAGAAAAAATTGCAGAATTTTCATCACCTAATTGAATTTTCTTTCTTTAATTTGCTTGGTTTTTTTCTTTCTTATTTATAGGAACGGGGGATCTACCGCCAGCGGATTTCCCAAATCCACAAAGAAAATCACTGAATCACTTTTCCCACACTCTTATATACGAAATCGCACAAAATTGTACTTCGCTCTACGAATTTTTTTTCTTTTTTTAAACTCTTCCGGAAAAGACAACAACGGCACCACACGACAGCAACGTTGATTTTCTTTTCTTTGCGTAAATATGTATTAAGACAAAAATGCTTTTTTTTATTTGATAGGCAAATAACTTCCGTACTTAGAGATACGAACTAGAAACGAATGGAGGAATAAAAGGAAAAAAAAAGCGTGAAATCTTGACAAAACGAAATAAAAACGCGGTTGATTGCGATCAAAGTTTTGAAGAACTGAATCGGATCGCTGGGTGAATATGAGCGAACGCTTTATCGAGGAAGTTTTTTGCTGTCGACATCGCAAATTTTGAGAGCGCGCAATCAAGCATCAAGGAGCTTGCGCATGAAAGATATGTAGATTCGGAAGAAAAAAAATCAAAAGCAGTGCTTTGAGAATTTAATTGATGCTGATGAGTGTTGCTAGAAACGTGTGAACAGTACGCTCCGGAATAAGAGAACACGAAACGGAAAACAATTGAAATGTTTATAAGTCAACAGATCCACTAAATTTGACTCTTTTTAATAGAAGCTGTACTATCACAGTCGTGTTTCCTTTAACTTTTATTAGCCACTGTGGGTCGCGCTTTCTTAAGGAAAACAAACACATCCACTTATTTGTTTGCAAGGCCTAATTATAATTAACCCACTATCGCCACTTCCATGGGTTTTATATGAGTTGGGAAATAACTTCGATTTGGGTTGTAAAATAATCTTTCGGACAAATTTTCATTTCGAAAGTTGTGTCAATAAGCAAAACTAGTAATGAAGGTACCGAAAATCCACACGTAGTCAAGAGAAGCCAATACATCCTAAAAAATTTACTGTAATGTATGTTTTGAAGTGGTGGAGTCATTGGTCCTAATTTTTTATTCCCACGGTTTTTGCTTTGTATCCTTTATATGTACTTTGCTCGTATACTAGTTCCAAGCGCAATTTTACAGTCTGTTCAACAAAATACGGTAGGCCACAATCACACGTAAAGAAAAAAGGAAAACTATATACGTTACGCATATGAAAATGGGTCCATTTTGAACCAAGAGAGGTACTCTGCATTTACATACATACGTCGTCAGTTAAGCAGGTCATAAATGCGATTTATGAGAAATGCAAGAAACAATCCTAAGTGATCGAAATAGAACTACAAACAACCTCATTATAAGGTAGTTTAGCCGCTGCGAGGAATCTGGAAACGTCGATGATGAATTAAGATTCAACACTCGACCTCAAACAAGCAGGCTTTTGTGCTGGATCCTCCTGCATCGACTAGATAAACATCGTACGGATCATAATAGAGCATTTCGTCGAGTATAGGTCTTCCGCTACATCTATATTCTACTGTTTATCGACTTCGAGAAGGCTTTCGATGCGCAGGAGAGGCATCCCAGAAAAACTCATTCATTTCAATTTCATTTCAATCAGAAATTGTTTTTCAATAGTTCTCAGTTAAGTTCCAGCATAAATCGATCCATTTCGTACCACTGAGGCTCAGCACTACATATCTGTCAATATTTCAAGCGCGTTAGTGTTGCCAGCGTTAAAATAAGTCCAGCTTGAAAAAGGTGGAACTACGTATGACTAAGTCCTATGTTTTACTGACATATGTCTATACTTTCATATGTCATATTCTTCCACATGTAGTTCAAGGACTTCAATTTATTACTAAATATTTTGAGATACACATGAAACCACAAGTGTTTAAAACAGAAACCCTCAGAAACAGATTTGTTAGCCAATGTAAGAGAAATTATGTAATAAAAAAACAGTGTCAGACAAGTCGTTCGTTTTTCTTAAACAAATGTACAAAATATCTTAAAGAACTATTTTTTTTTTGTATTTCTATCACACAATACATCAGCTAAACTTAAAATAAATATTTGATGCGAGTTATTTTTTGTTTTGTTTTGTACTGTTTGCACAACTGGCGTCACCTGCTCTTCAAACATGACGCAACACATCCTTGACCGTTCTCACTATATTGATTGCCCTTCTTTGATTTCCCCCATTTATTTACTCTAATCAAGTAGTAAAAATAAACTTTCTCTCAAAAATAACAAAAAAAAAAAAATTATTTTTGCTCTTAAAATACACCTCCCACTTCTTTTGAGAGCGCTGATGGCAACGCTAACAAAACGTCAACAAGACACGTCGCCAAAATTAAATCACTTATCCGCAGACGTCACTGAATTCGTCTCACGACCAGAAAACTTCATCACGCATCACGCCTGCCTCCTCAAAATCTTCTTCTGTGGTGTGTCTTGTTTTTTTTTTTTTTTTTAACTAAACACTCTAGCGAAAAATAAATGTTGACTTGGCGAGACTGTTTCTCCCAATTTTCTCAAGAAGATGCAACTATTTTTATCCCTAGAACATGGTTCCTAGTTCATCTGTGCCGCGTTGACATTTCGGTCAATCCGTTTCGGGGACTGTGAGTGGTAGACAACCTAATTATATACGAGATATTTACCGACCAATCGGATGCTAACAGATCAGCAAATATTGGTCATAATTAGAAGAGTAAATATTTTTGCCATTTTAAATGTTGAATTTCAACTCAATGACCCTTGCGGCTGCAGCTGCCGTTGCTTCCGGGCTGCACTGAATTTTTCTTTATTTGGGAAGAATTGCTGTGCGTCGATTTTTTTTTTGTTAATAATCCGACAGCTTCACCACGCCCCGCAACGACGGATGTCCATTTAGTAGTAACAACCAATTCGTTGTTGTTTCGGTTTTAATTTTCTATTTCTGCTGGCAATGGTCCAGATTGGTATATTGAGCGATGCTCGTTATGGCCAGTGGAATGAAATTGGTGCTCCTCTTCGGTGTGGCCAGTTGTTGTTGGTTTTTGTATGTACATATGTATACATATCTTCTTTTTTATTTTTGTAATGGATTTTCTGGTTTATTTTGGTTATGCACTGCCAGCGCCTACAGTGGTGGCACACCATTGGTTTCATCAATTATTTTGTGGTTTTTGCACTGAAATTTAAGAGTGTGGATATTTATGAGAGTATTCAGTTGCTGTGGTCAGATAAATCGATTTAACAGAAGCCAAGTTGGTGTTGACAAGCGGAAATGGACTGGACATATTTAATTGACATTGATATGGTACACGTGTGTGTGGCAGTGTACTTAAAGGAAATACATTGTGCACGAGTATTAAATAGTTGTCTCTTCGGGGAACTTATGCATATGGGGATCCAGACAACGTGGTATACTAGCAACTTCCTGACATGCTTATAGACAACAAAATACGCTCACCGAGTGCTTGTCGAAAGAATTGCTGCTTTTGCCCAACGTGAACCTCAAATGGTGGCAGAGCTCAACAACTGAACATCAATTGCACTTTTCTAAAGAGAATATTGCCTTAGGACTTTGAACTCTTTGCTTCCAATTGTTTACTCATTTAAGAGTTGAACCAATATTATATCCCATTTTAATTTCAGAGGCTATGTGGACGAGTAAAGCTGTAGGATTTGGTATTCCGAACATCCACGTAAAGAACAAACAACAGACTTTACAATCGACGAAGTGATAAAAATATTAAATCGCGAAGGGCCATCAGACCGGATTGTATATGTATCTTAGCTATAAATGGATCCCAAATCTTTTCAACAAAATTATGAAGGAAGATCAAATGTCTAATCAGTGAAGAGAGAGCTTCCTTGTTCCATTGTACAAAAACAAAGGCGAGGCGGGAAATTGAAAGAACTACCGATCAATGAAACTAATTTCGCATACAAGGAAAATATACAAACAAGTGTTAGACATTCGATATCGAAATATTATCATAATTCACGATGGTCAATGTGGCTACTTATGAAGCTATTCAAGGCTTGAAGATAACAATTGAAAAACATCCCGACGCCACGAAAGACTACAGAAAATACAGTAGTAAGTTTTTAAAAAGGGGGGCTATCTTTGGGTTTTGGGCATTTTCATGCCGCGCTGTGTGGACTTTGCCTAAATATTTCTACAATCATCTTGTTTTGCCGTTTTGTGGTTGTATATTTTGATTATCTACCTGGCTAATCATCAACGTTTACAGTTTTCTTCCAACCAAGAAAGACCTTCTGAGCGAACTCTAATTTTTCAAAACAAGCTTCGCGGTGATTTAAGAGCGAAACTAGAGCGACTACAAGTCTAAAAAAACAGATCTTTAATTTGATTTATAAAAATGTACCAAATCCAAAGGCAGTAGCCGCTGCCAACGAAATAAATAGAAAATAGACTTCGAACAGCGAGCATTAAATGTTTAAAGAGACGTTAGATTATTCTGTTTTCGATTAGCTGAAATCACAGAATACATTGTTGCAGTGCATTTCAATTGCTCATCAATAAAACCGAGATTAGAATTATTAGGCAATAACATTTTTGAAAATAAAATAAAGTGAAAATGATCAAACCAAATACAACATCTATAAAAATAAAAAAACAACACGAGTAGAACATATTCATCAGTATTCGTATCAGCAAATGATGATTATTAACCAGTTTCTGACCTTGAATAATATTAGTGTGAACATGCAATCAGACACTTTGATAACGCGTCTCAAAAAGAAAATTCACTACAAAAATTTTAATTTTATAATTAAGGCTATGTATGTACATATGTATGTACATATGTATGTATTGTTTTTTTATATTTAATGGTGAGCCCTCTATTGGTCCATTTTGGAGTGCGTACCATTTTGACGCTACCAACACTAACATGCTTGACATTAACAGATATGTTCTGCCAAACTTAACTTCTTCCCGTTAAGAAGGGGAACGTTTTCCGCTTGAAAAACACTGCAAGTTATTGAAAAATTATTGGTATTCAAATCGTTTTAATAAGTTGGTAAATAACGTCGATTTTGGTCGTCATCTCTATAGAAGAGGATCATTTTCATCAGTCAACAAGCAAAACTGTAGGGTTTTAGTAAACTTGTAATAAACAAATTTTACTATTATTTTGGGCTCTTCATGATATCTACAAGAAACTCGAAAGTTTACAAAATACTTTTATTTTTGAACGGTCTCCTCAAGGTCAATGCACTTCTTCCAAGTATTTTCTAAAACCATTACGCCATGGCTCAAGTGCTTAGTGCGTTGGATCGCTGAGCGGGAGGTTCGAGATTCGAGTCCCAGAGAACACCAACAAGTTTTTCACGGTTCCACCTCTCGCGAATGTCTGACAAACGTCCGAGAGTAATAACTGTCATGAGAAAGCTTCTCAATATGGATGTGGCTCTATACTGTAGGTCCTTTCCTTTTCTATGAAAAATATAACACGCACAACACGAATGGTTGCGAGAAGCTAGGCCCTGCACCACATACGTCTGTTGCGCCAAGTATAAAAAAAAAAAAAAATTAATCAGAAACATTTTTAAAAAATAGCTTTACTACAGCTTCTTTATTCATAAAAAATCTCTGTGTTTCCAAATGTTTTCTTTAGGTTGCGGAACTGATAAAAGTCACATGGAGCCAGAAGAGGCGAATGTGGAGGAAATGACCGTAATTCAAATCCATACTTATGGATTTCAGTCATGATTTGACGTGGCATGGGTGTGCATTGTCATGGTACAAAAACATTTTTTTCTTAAACATTCCAACCGAGGCAAAGGGTTAAATTGATCGACTCTAATGTTAAAACTAATTTTAAGAGAGGTCGCGAACTGGCTAATCCAGCCTCGTAAACTAAGAATCACACATCGGTTTCGGCTGCGCATGACTCTGTATAGTGAAATAAACATAATAGTTCAGGATCAGACGATGAATCTTCTTTAGAAATGTATTAACCTTGCAGCTTCCCCATTACTAAGGTGCATGACGGATGCACCCATTACTAAGGTGCATGGACGTAGATACTGGTGCTGGTGTGTACTGCGAGTCTCGAAATACAAACCGGTCCTTCGGACTTGAGGACGATTGCAGTGTTTTTCAAGCCAAAGTTGCTACCATAAAACAAGCTGCGGACATGGTTAGCGAGGGAAATATCTCTGGAAAAACCATCAGCATCTGTTGACAGTCAAGTAGCCATTAAAGCGTTAGAGTCAATATGGATAAGGTCCAAGCTCGTAAAAAGACTGGATGATATCTCAATGACCAACAAGGTGAACATCTGTTGGGTACCGGGCCACATGGATATCCCGGGTAACGTAAAAGCAGGAAGATAGACATTGAGTCCAACGAGGAAGCCAACAGGTGTTGGTATCAATTAGATACATGCGCCATAGCCAAATTGTTATGGCCAGTCTATGACAAAAAGAGATCCGCAGATCTCATGAAACTCAGTCGCAGGGATTTTCTTATAGCTTTTGGCGTCGTGACAGGACACTGTGCGAAAAGAATCATACAGCTAGGACTACCAAACAACGACTTCTGTAGGAACTGCAGGGACGAAGAGGAAATAGAATCTATTCGCCACTTGCTATGCGATTGTGTAGCACTAGCCACTAATAGGAAAGACACTCTTGGAAGCTACTTCCCTCCAGAGCTGAATGATACAAGAAACATTCAGTTGAACAACCTCCTGAGATTCATACATACCTATGTATATATGTATGTACTATGTATATATGTATGTACTATGTATATATGTATGTACTATGTATATATGTATGTACTATGTATATATGTATGTACTATGTATATATGTATGTACTATGTATATATGTATGTACTATGTATATATGTATGTACTATGTATATATGTATGTACTATGTATATATGTATGTACTATGTATATATGTATGTACTATGTATATATGTATGTACTATGTATATATGTATGTACTATGTATATATGTATGTACATACATACATCTGAGTGGTTTAGTTTAGTCGCCGATAATGAAATTTAGGTTTTCAGGGTGCACTATTGGGCACAGTGGACTCATCGTAAGTCTAAGTGAGTCGTTGACTGTTTTAGGGCACCCATCTACCTACCCTAACCTAAAATACATGAGGGACTACTTGTTGAAAGATAAGTTCATTGAAACCTTTAAAAGTACACCCATTTACCTAAAACCTTTATCTTTAAAACACCATATCATTGAGTTACTAAGCAGGGCACATATTTATCAATTGTATTCCATATTACTAGTAAAGTAGAACAAGTTCATCATTATCAGATGAACTTTCTTAATTCTTTAAGCCTTGTTCTTGAATTTATATTCTGTAGTCAGATCTCCTTATCTACGTTCACAATGATAAGCATCTGTTATTCGACAAAGCCATTATCAATCGAATAATAAAACTAGATTTAATATTTTTTTTTCAAGAGTGCAATGTACAGATAAAGCAAACCATTTTCTCCCCATTTAAGTTTTTTTTTTTCTACGCAGTGGAATATTTCAAAACAAAGATAAGAGCGGGTGACACCCGCCTGACTCCACCACCATCATTAACGTGAACTCAATCCAATTAACAAAGAAATTTTTTCAATTAAGCGATTTAACTGAAACGGCCATGACCTATATGTTCCCGGATTGTATGTGTGAGAGAAGAGTGCATCTCCCGTTTATATAAAGATACTTGTGTTTATAAACTCTCTCCCACCACCACCCTCCTTTGACAGTTTTCGTTGTTTGCTGTGCACAAACACATGAAACTACGGCTCTTGGTAGCTTCCACACGATGTCGTTCTACCTATGTGAGTTTTTGGCCTCTTGTATTAACAATCTAGGAACGAGAAATTGGATCAAAGGGTTTCTATGAATCAAGGGGGTTACCTTGGGTATACAGGTTCGCCTGAAAGTCACTGCAATTTTGTATGCTTTTTTTTTCTTTTTATTTAGAACCAGAGAGTAGATTTGAGTACCAGAAAGGTACTCAGATGTTAAAATTTTAATAATAGTTGTTGAAAATGGGAAATGTTTATAGGTGAATCGCCTTTCTCGGTATATTGCTAAACGTTTTTAAGAGTGTTCTGCTGTAAAATTTTCCTTTCAAAAGGCATAGGCGTCTACAGGTTTCCCACAAATCATCTAGAAAAAAAGCTAGCAGCTACTTTCACCTCCATCATATGCGCCTAGCACATACCTTGATCCAAGATTTGGTTTTAATGTCTTTGAAGAGTCGAGAGAGAGAGAGGAAAATAGCGTTTGCACTACGAGACTAAAGCCAGCTATGAAGGCGCAAAATGATGCGTAGTGTATATGAGTTTCAGGTGCAAAGCGGTGTTCGACAAAGCTGTGTACTATCGCCACTAGTTTTTATATTTGTTACCTGTGACGTTATTCACAGTGTTTCGTCGCGGTGGAAAGCAGTGGAATGGAGTCTTACAGCTTATCAGCTTACGTATAGATTACGTGGACAACGTTTACCCTGGGTACCAAATAAGGTGAACGTAAAGATTAACACCATCAGAGTAAAATTTCTTAGCCTTAACAACACCTCTCTCGACGTGTATATACATATAATGCTTACTTAATTGATATACACGTCGAGAGAGTATTCCACACCGAAGGGTGATGTAGCTGATAGTGATTAATATCACCTTGTCAAGACTCGACAAGGATCGGGTTAATGTAGTTGCATACGATGATTTTATTGTCAGAGATGTTCCCCTCTAGGAAGTGTTAGGATTAGCACTTGAGCTGATGCTTTTTACCACAAAAACTAAAATTACCAACCTACATACATCCTTCATCGGCTAAACAGTTATTCACTTTCAATATCCTCCAGTACCAGCTGGGTACCCTGTTGCTGTCTCAAAAGTACATTGCGAGTGTTCTGGTCACATTGTATCTCAAGCCGACAGCTATATGAGAGAGCGGGCCGGGAGCGTATAGATGTGATCATTCAGACAAGAAGTATTACGGCTGCTTACTGACTTTATAGTAAGCTAACCTAAGAAGAAAAAAACAGCTGGACGCCCTAAAGATACTTGGCGGAATATAGACAAAAAGAAGGCATAGGAATTGGAAAAAAGTTGGGGAAATTGGATTAGGAATGGTAGATGGATCTTTGGATTCAATTGGCAAGGAAAAGATTCTCTCTATAGTTTCAATTAAGCTCAATTAGTGGGTTTCTTTCTTATATTTGGAGCTCAGGCATAAAATAAACTGTAAACTGGTATATCTTTAGAGTATCAGTGAAGGACATTATTTAAGAATTTAGCACTCTAATATTTGTGCAGAGGACACATATTTGTTCAGGCGTATTGTGGATCGTGGTAATAGCAGCTTTGTAAGCTTAAGCTTTTCCCGAGTACAGTACCATATACATATGTAAATACTTAACAAAGAAATAAGAAGACACGCCGTGATTATATGTGCTGAAGATAGTGATCTCGAAATATCGGCGTCGAATTAGAGCCAATCGCAAGGAACTTTCAAGCGATAGCGGTGTGGTTCATAGAAATCTCCTAAATATGTACATAATATGTAGGAGTCTCATGTACATATTTATGTAATACATCCAACAAGGTCTTAGTATGAATGCTGCCAGATACATAGAGCTGCTAGAGGCAGTTGTGAAGCCCTGGACAGACAATGTTCCAGGATTCTGCGCAAGAGCACAAAGCTGCGACGACCCAGGAGTTGATGGCAATCAATTACAATGATAACATAACATCAAACTTACATACATATGGTCATCTAACTCAGCAGATCGTAATCCATTGGCTCACGTTGTGTGGGGGTGATTTAACAACAAACATCCCCACAATACTATCTAAGCTCTAAGGGATGCCATTGGCCAAGTGATGGTTAACATCAATAAGGACCATTTAATTCAGACATGGTCATGTTTCCGGTCACGAATTTGGGCTGGTATCGGCAATTTCCTTTTTTTCAAATTTGTCCTCAAATAGTCTTCGCATCGTGTATAATTGTTACCAGTAGTATAGCATCCCAATAGTGAAAAAGTTCTTTCACGGTAAACTTATTCTCAATTCGCCTTTCGGATATGGCTTGTAGCGCCCTTCCACAACAGGCACAACACAAAAAGTCGGAATTAACTAGGTCCCATAGGAGCCCAATTATCTTCGTTGAGTACCCCTAAGTTAGAGCATTGTAGATTAAACCCAATCTTTTGCAGGATCATATCCTCTTCATGTTCAAGACATTTTTTTTTCTACAATTCTTTAGCGAATATTTATGTATGGTATTAGAATAAAAACGCAATTGACAAGGTGCTTGCACAGCTAAATTCTGAGAAGTTATTTATTGCGTTTAAAAATTAATGATATATGTAACTTAAATACAAAATATTGTACTACAAACTAGACTATACACATTAGATACAAAATATTGTACTACGAACTAGACTATACACATTATCAAGAAATCAAGGAACATCGAACCGAAACACCCGGCTTAGTTTAATTTACAAGGGCTTCACACGACATACATATGTATTTCACGTCTTTTTCTCTTTGCCTATTAAATAAAATTAACAATAAATTTGCGCATTTCTAATTAAAATCGCATGCAATAAAATTACATATTCGCGTGATTCAAATGTATCTTAACAAAAAAAAAACACACCGAACACATCCCAATGGCACATGACACATGCAATTAGTTAACTGTCAATAGTAGCATTGGTGAAACAAAGATAGACTTTGAGAAGCAACACATCTAAAATTTTGTTGCGCAATCCTTAATATTTTTTATTTCATTTTTAACTACATATGCAGTCCCTGAGAAAAAAAAGATAGTGAACATGTTTTGAGGGGCGCGTCCGCACAGTAGCTACTCGTATTTTTCCGTTATCAATATTCTATTTTGTTTTTATTTATTGTTTGTCTGGGACAAAATCCAGAAACATCTAAATAAACTAGATCAATAATACCAGAAATTAAATAAACAAGTCATGCTGCTTGCACCTGATAATATGGATCAGTGCCAGCAACGAAAACAAACCCAAAGTGTGTTTGCGTAAAACTACTACTTCTTATCAATTAAACATAAAGAAAAACGAATTTCAAATTAATTAGATTCGTGCGCAGTAGCTTTGTTTTTACGATAAAGGTGGATCATTGATCTCTAGTGTTTACCCTTTTGAATCAATGAACTAAAAAGTCATTGTTTCGTCCGAATATACACTCGCAACAATATTTTATTGACCTAATTGGGATTGGTGTTAATTCTGATCAATAAATTAAATTAAAATGTGAAAATTTTGATTTTTAAAGTTAAATCGAATATATGTATAAAACTGGTCGACTTTTACTTTTTTGCTTGTTAAATTAATTAGAGAGTTAAAAAATTCAAAATATATGTGGAATCGTTTCACAGGAATCAATAAATATATGTATATTGCTGCGAAATTAAACTATAATACAAAAGAAGGGTCAATTAACGAGTAAATACGCAAGATTACTCGTAAATGGCACAACACAAGTCGCAGTTGTGGAATAAATAAGAAAAGTGGCACCTTGAATTGTACTAATTGTAACGGTCCACAAAAGGTTTAAGTTCGAGGGACTCTTTACTGGTCGAATGTTGACACCTTTGGAATTTTATGACGAAAGCTTAATTTTTCAATGTTACAACACAAATGCGTAATCACGAAATTGTTGGACAAAATGAGAACATCTCACAGTTGACAGTGATGAAAACAAGGTCATGGGATCTGCCATTAATTAATTTCGTAGCCACATTTCCGGAAACTACCAGGATAAATTCTGGGCCGTCTGTCGGTTTCTTAAGAGTGTGTATTATTTCGATTCTGTAACACGAGCTCAGATATGTTCAGAACTAGGCACAGAATATACTCACACTCAAATAGACATCTCTATTGGATTATTGAAAGAGAAAATAAACCATAGGACGAGGGAATTAACAAACCCTGCTTGGTTATCAAGAGGAGACTGTGTAATATCCAGCAACCTATGGCCAGAATAGGTATAACCAAATGCCTACAAGCTATGGGAAAAAAGGAGATCGGAACCACATATGTATGTACATATGTACATTCTTCAAAAACAGAAACTTTAATTTTGGCCAAAAGAAACCAGTTCACCAGCTCTCATCATTTTTTTACACCAAATTATTCGCAGTAACCGCATTTCCAGAAGTACAGCCCAACCTTTCCACCAGTCCAAACCCGTTGCAAACAAGAAAGCGTAGTCACAATATTGCTATGTCGTAATTATTGTATCTCCTTTCGAGTTAGAAACATCTGTCTAGAGAATATATTTCAGCCTGAAAGATGTTGGTACTTTTGCCCATAGGTTCTCAGTGTTATGATCCGCCCTTGTTCCTTCTTCAATTTTCAAGCCGTCTATATATCACTTTATTGCGTGGTTGTTATTGATTTTTCGGATTTTTATTTTTTTTTCGAAGTGAAAGTTCTTTATGCTGTCGTTCCTTGAGATTGCTAAAACGGTAAGTTTCTTCAGAAGTATATCATAATCTGTCGCACTGATGCATTTCTCTCTCTCGGTACATTCCTTTGGCAATATAAGGATGCTCTATGTCCTTGTCCTTCGTGAAACTGCCGTCTGGATTTTTCACCTTATTACAGTCTTGCTGTAGCAGGAGTGCTAGTCATTATCTCGCAAAATCTCCTAAGCTTTCTTTTTGGGTTTTCTTAATTCTTTATTGCAATTATCTTTGTGGCTTCACTAGTTTCCCTTAGGCTTTGCTCTATTAAACAATTTGTGTGTTTCACATCTTGGATGACTTATTCCTCACAATCAAAGCAGTTGTTCATTTTTTTCTTCGGATTGAGGACTCATTTGAAGTATTACCTTTCAGCAAAACTTTCCCCATTTTTAAAATTCGTTTTAACAATAATAACAAGTTGTTTTTTCTTGATGTGTTCCATATTTACTAATCGAAACATTGACAGATGTCATGTATCAAATTTTTTGTGTCAATCTTATTGAGTGAAATGTAAGTCCGGTTATTGGAACATCCTTTACTAAATTTGAGCTTTTTCGTTATTTGAATAATAAATTTCTATGAAAAAAAAACTATTCTGAGTTTTGACCCACTCTGTACAAAAGCATAGTCATTCGCATTGGAATGCATTTTAGGAAACTTAAAGCAGGTGCATAAGAGTGAAACATCCTAACGTCTTAGCTCTTTCTGTTTCGTCTCATCGTTTTAACTTTTCAGTGACGACCGATGGATGTAAATTGGCACAATCTTTGTAGGCACCTTGAACTGATTTTTTGCCAAAAAAAAAATAAAATAAAATAAAATTAAGAGCGACTGAGGTGAATGGCAAGGGTGGATGGTCAAATGCGTTTAAATGCATTAGACACCCATTCAGGAAGAACATGTTACACGTATTTAATGTTGTCTGTGTGTCTCACTACTGACGCCAGAAAACCAGTTTCATCGCAATCAATTTATCGATGGTCCCATCAATCGATGCAGCGATGGCTTGAGTCTTTCATCAGTGAATTTGTCGATTCGGTTTGGGGATTTTCCTCACCGGTTTATTTTGGCTGGGTGTGCCGAGGGCCGCCGTTGGTGATTTATCGGCCATGATTGGCAACTTGTTCCGCACGTACATACATATGTATGTATGTGATGAGCGAGGAATTTCTTGGCTGCCTTCGAAGCTTGTTATTTTTTTTGTTGATAGTTGTATACACAAATTGGCGCCAGATTTTTACCCGCAAATGTTGATTCATATATTGCATATACATATGTATGTACATATGTATGTATATATCGGAGGTACATATGTGTACGGAGGTATTTTGTGTTATTTGAAACATTGTAGAAATGTGAATATATTTTGGCAGAATTTTAGGAGGTTAGATTAAGTGAGAGGGTGGCCCAATGCTTGTGAACCTTTCAACAAATTCTCATCTTAACCAGATTGCCAAAAGTTTTTCATTGAGTTTGACGACATATTATCTAAGTCGCAATAATTTCTCATTCAAACTTAATCGTGTGACATTTTCGAGGCATTTAAACAAGCTGATCATTCATTCTAAATTATCACGTGCAAGTATTCAAAAGCCTACATGTGTACCTAAAATTAGACACAAACGTCACATAAAGTATTTTGTAATCCCGTTGAAGTGTCACTACTATGCGATTTTGCTTATTTTCGAGGGTTGAATGCGAACCATGACGACTTACATCAGAGTGAAAGCTAACCTACCTAAAAATAGGTCAACTACAAAATGTCACGTTTTCCTAGAGACACTCATTTACGGTCTTCAAATGAAAATTTAATTAAATCAAATAAAAAAAATAGACTACACTACAAAGTAGGGTTGGAAAATGCGCACCAGTGTATAGAGAGTACGCCGCAATGAACATTCTTTTCAACTTCATAAATAATATGTGCGTACTATAATAGCGTTGAGAGAATATTGTCTTTGTATTCAATTTAGTACGCAGTTTATTCGGAAAAGTCCTTTGTGCTTTTTTGCGGATGAAAAGATTATGGCTTTTGAGTTTTTGTCCTCAATAATTTATTTAGTTTTGTGTGACACTTGGATATGACGTATGCTTTCTGCTACATTTACAGTGTCTACAAGCTAAGCTCGGACACTAACGAAAACTCAAATTAAATTATAAAAAGACAAAAACACGAAAGTACAGAATTTTAAACTAAAACTTACAAATGAAATTAATTCATTTAACTAATAAATTTGAAACTGAAAAAATTAAAAATAACCAAAGCAAACTCGGAACGCTGCAATATTAGTTGAAATTATAGAGTTTCTAAACACTATAATTTCTACAGTTTCTAAAAAGTTTATAATGCGGAGTTTTTCATTTTCGATGACCATTTTCAATCTAGCCGGAAGTGATTGAGCAAATCTTAAGAAAGAAAATTCAACGGCAACCCTAAAAGCACGAGAACAAGAGGCAGGCCAAGGATAAGATGGATAGATGGTGTAACTAATGACATTCAAAATTGGAGAAATGCAGCACAAGGCAGAACAGAAAGAGGTCCGCCGTGCAGAAGGCTAAATCCTGGCCAAGGATGTAACGCCAAAGGAAGAAGAAATCAAGTTGAGTGCCAGCCTAAAAGAGGCAACGCGATTTTTTTTTAAAATAAAGGGAAGCAATTAATTTGCAAAACAACATAAACTATTAGCTTCAGTTTTTGTATGAAGCTAGTCAGCAGGACAGAATCACAAATGGCAAAAATTAATTGGGAATTTAGGTTTTTGTTTTCATTGAACATTTCTAAAACGGCTGTTTTATTTTATAAATTTATATTTACAGCACACAAAATAAGTAGATCTGGATCTATTTCACAAATTCAAAACAATTTAGATTTAAAATGACTAAATTTAATGCAGAAATGTCAAAAAAAGCTGCCAGTGGCTGAAAAATGTAGTTTGAGTTAATTTTTAAAGCATTTTTTTGACGATTTCACATTTATAAGGTAAGTGCGCACGCACTCACACCTAAGGGTGATTCCAGAACTATTCGTACTGCTCTAATCTCATTTTCAGAGTATTAAAAATGCGGAAAAAATTTAGTGTCATAGGGCTTTAGGCAAAGTTTTTATATCGATTTGGCTTTAAAATACCGAAATCCTGGATCGAACGCTGAAAAGAATTCCCAATCTACCAACGCTCTAAAGCCGTAGGTTTCAATTTAGGTCTTAAATTCTTTACAAAAAGTTCTTATTTTTTTTTACTCACATACGTTTTGCCATCATAATAAAAAAATTAAAATTTTCTTTCGTCTGCAGAAAATCCTTTCACAACGAAAAATCCTTGTTCTTATGGTCAGTTTCGAACTGAAGACTTTTCTTCATGTTTGCTTATTTGATTTCATTTATTGATTAAATTTCTAAAGATTATTCTTTATGCTCCAGGAGCTGGCGTGTAACGCAACAGCAGCAAGTGCATTAAAAAATCATTTCACTTTTTTTCTTACCGGAAACCGGTCATTTTTACTATATGCTGTTTGTTGCTTGTTTTCAATCTATTTTGTTACTCGAAAACGTTTGAATATACGTCCTGAAGAAAAGACTGACATTTATATCGTACAGATTTATTACTTATTATTATTTATTACTCAATCACCGTAATTTAAAAAAAAATACTGGTTCGGAAGAAGAGTCCCACCGAATAAGTGGTATTCAGTTGGGTGTGATTCAAACTCAAATTATTAAAATTTTAATTGTATTGGAAAAACATTGTAAATGTTCAAGGCTAACGAATCCAATATTGCCACGCATCAAACCACCATTTGAACATTTATTTTTCTATTCCAATGTTCAAAATTCAACTGAAGGATATTATTAAGGCACTCGCAGATTTATGAGATCTGACTTAACTCGCACCCGATTTTTCGTATATCACAACTAAAATTATTTATCAACAAAATTCTAAAGAATTATTGTTTCTTAAAAAAAAGGTTTGAATGAAAATTAACGCCCACTTTGAATAACCATCCTTATTTATGTTTATTGCTGCTAATGCAAAATTAATGATTTCTTTAAAAAAAAACACAGCAAAATAAAGAGAAGAATGTCAACCTAGTTTTTTCCTTTCTCATAATTTCTTTGAGATTTTAAGAATAAAATATAATTCTATTATAATAAAATTCTAGAGTAAATGTGGCCAGGTTTGTATTGTTTCCGTCGAAACCAATTATCTTTAAGTAGTGAGTTATATTTTTAAGGTTAACATTTTCTCGCAGACCACAAACAATGAAAACAAATTGTGTAACCTCGCACTGGACTAATCCGTTTTTGAGACAGCTCTTTAGCAAGTACCATACATTTAAAAAGTTTCAACAAAGGACATAAATTTGAAAAACTGGCCTGCTAGTATTGCAATTTCATTTTAATGAACCCTGTTTGTTCCTAGTCAATGATTATTGTCCTTTTCATAGGTTCAGGGTATACTTTATACACGTATCTGAAGTCTCATTTAAAACGTTACATGAATCTTCTCTACAATTTCTGCGGCAATATTAACTTATCCTATTTAAAAATCATCCACGCGTTTTTCGATGTATTTTTGAGTCATCGAGAAAACTTTCCTCTCTTAAATGCCGCCATAGAATATAAAAATAAATTAAAATTACCATAATCTGTTAAAAGAAAAATTCTTTCAATTTGGATGGCTTTGTATTTATATTCAAAGCGATTTCATCGCCTACCGGAAAGAGATCCTCCAATTCACGACAAACAGGTGTTTCTAACGCAAATATATATTTCTTCAGTTCATCGCAAGTATGCCTATCCGGTGCCAAAAAGATATTTTAATACCACGTATCGTTGACTTTGGCAGAGACACAAATAAATGGTCATCGTAACAAATTCATTTCAAGTTCAAACTTCGAGAACATCAAATGGTTGGATTCGACTTGATCCCCGTTTTCTTTAAGAAAATTTTTACTTTAATTGTTATGACAACATTTAATTATATTTTTTTTTTAAATTTATGCAATAAATTGTCACACAAACGTTTCATTAAATTTAGTTGCCGTCTAATTAGTAAATAATTTTGCAGCATTTTTAAACCGAAAAATTAGCAACAAGTCTGATGACGCACATGAATTGTGCTTGCAATTAAATTTCATTTGGTTCCAATGAATTGCTGTACAAATAGTGATAATTTTCTACGCAATTATATATTTGGCTGACGATAAATTTTACTTAATACTGACGACTGAGGCAGAAAAATAGTGGGTGGTCCATTTATTTTAGAGAATTTTAAAATGCAATTTGGGAAGGACTTAAATGTGGTGAGCTAATGAAATCAATTGATCGTAAATAAAATTTTAAAACCGAAAAATGTTTTTCGTTTTTAATGATACTTTATCACAAAACGAAATTTGTTGGTGAGGCCTCATTTAAGTACATTCTATATAAAGTCGACTTTATTCAAAAATTTGCAAGCTATTTTCTAAAATGCGTTGTTGAAATAAAATACTTTGTGCAAATTTACAGCAAAATTCCTTACAACGTATATTTGCATTTTAGAAAAATTCTGTTTTTAGATTAAATACTTTATTCGATCTAAATGGAGATTTAGGTTAGATTCAGCTGGTTTAAGCCTAATTATAGCCCACTCGGTAGCTAGCACACTTTCCTGCATATCAATATTCAGAAGGCGATATGAAGGTCTCCTGATCAATTATTGTCAACCAGGCTGATCATGTTGCGATTTCCGAGGTGGCAATGTTGACTCGAACAGCACCTTGTTGTAGCTAAGAGTGCAAAGACAAAGAAATACTGTGAGGAAGTTTTACGAACGGCTATAATCGTAAGATATCGCCAAAAACTTTTCCAATCTATTGTCCCTTAATCTCTCATAAAGTCTATGTCGCCAGCATTAACTATTCAAGGCCAGTGGCAACACTGCCAAAATGCCAAAAGGAATTTCGCCTATAATGAGCTGGGTTCGTCTTGGCCAACACAACGAAACCATACACATTACATATCATGTATAAATTCTGGACGAGTTTGAATACATCATCTTATTGAGAAAGATTAGCATGCCTGTACATGAAAGTATATAATAATTCACATCAATATAGACAAATTATTTATAATTATGAATTATAATTATTTACGGACAAGACACCCCGTGATATTATTTTTTTTGTCTTAAAGTGGCATTGAGAAAAAAAACGTTCATTTAGCCTCAACGGGGATATAAAAAAAAGAGATTACTGAATGAAAGTGGGCGTCAACAAAAAAATAAATTTTCCCCACAGAAAATATGTTTAATTGCGAGCCAACAAAAAGACACCAAAAGCATTTTCTTTTAAAAAAAGCAGGCTCTAACGTTTAATTACTACGAGAATTATACTTATGTATGTATATAATTTGGCAAAAGGCCCGACGAACTTGGATTTAGTACTATATCTACATAGTTATTATCATTATTTATCTGACTACATCAATTTGGTTAAAGGATATATAAATTATTGGTTAGCCGAATTTTTCCAGGGTCCCATTGCGCCAAGACATTCCAAAACATTTTTCGAGGTTAGGAAGAGCGCTACAATCTAAATTGAAACCGTGTTCTAGTTAGTTAATACTGTAGGTGGAGCTCATTTGTAAATACATATGATCCATATACACACTTGCAAAGTGTGGATCATTACTTTGTCCATTTTAAAGTGCGCTGGCAATATTGGCGCTACAGCAAAGATATTACTGTGAGAACATACAACGTCGAAATGCCACAATCGTAAGAGAACGCATGTCCCGAAATCTTTCAACGAGTTATGTGCCGCCAGCATCAACTGCGACGAGACCAACATCCTACTCTCAGGTAGAGTAAATTATTAAAAAAAGACGATGATAGTCAACATTTCTGTCCACCTGACCAAAACGTATGAGGGTAACAATATGTAAGTTGAAGTTCAACAAGTCTGTCGGTCCGAACTCATTTTTAATTAATCTCAGTATCGTTTGCCTGATATGCAGCAAAGAAAACCCTCCTCAATTACACAAATTACAGAAGTCTTTTCAGCACCAGGAACAGTACCTTTTTTTGCTGTATTGTGCTAACGCCCGAAATCTCATCTACAACCTGATCGGCCTTTATCAATGCGGTTTCAGGCCAAAATTCAGAATTAACTAAATTTTCGCACCCCAATAGACCCGGAAGAAAGCCTAAAACCTATGAGAACATTTGTAGAAGCAAGCTGTAAAGAGCCATGCTGAGTTTTCTCATCCCTTCAAAACTTGCCCATTTACATTTAGAATGTAGACAATGTAGAATAACAATGATGAATGCTAATCCATCAAGGATCAAAGATTTTCAAAAAGGATTTTAAATAAGGTGACGCGTTATTATGCTACTGTCTATCAAAAGTCTAACCAGCTAAGTACTGTACGCCAACGATAGAGATTTAATTTGCAAAACGCAGGGGTCTGTCACCGGCTCATTTGCCAGCATTCAGATAGAAGCGATCAAAGTGTGTTCAAACGGTGAATGAAGACCTTATATGACCCTAATCATCCCACTCCTACTATGGCGCCAAAGCATGAACTCTATCGAACGTAGATCCTTGGTCTTTTCAAGAGAAAAGTTGCTTTGCTCCGCAGAGTCTTCGAGTCCAACCAGGTCCTATCTTTTAAGTACATGAATATTACCATTTGAATCAATATACGTATTTTTCAGTTTTGTTAATTAGTGAGGAATAGAACAAGGATCAGTTCCACGTGGAGCGTGGATTTTCTAAAGTTGTCTTTTTGGTGCTAAATATTGTATGTTGTAAAGCCTTAAGAACTACGGTATTAATCTAAAATGCTACTTACTTATTCATCGTGGTTTGTATGTAGGTTTCAAGTACGTAAATAGGAATATTGCTTACCTGCAATAGAGAAAGTGAATGTGAGTTTAATTGGTAAACAAAAATATAAGGCTTAGACTAAAATCTGTACGTTTTTTTATGTCCCAATATCCATTCCTTACTTTTTACAAGGCTAAGATCTCGATAATAACTGACAAATGAAGTATGAGTTCGTTTAACAGCTAGTTATTTTTCATGGCCTTTAATTAAGTTAGGTAGTTGGGTTTGATAAAGATTTCGATAGTGTTCTATTACGCACAGGTCAATACAGACCCCTAGTGATATCCATTGGGGGAAATATATCGCTTGGTCGCTTGGTAGTGGAACTCACTACTCACCTGCGAAATTTCTAGGAAAACATTGCCAATGATAAGTCTTGCACCAAAAAACTTTTGCGAAATGACAAGAATACCATATCTTTATTAGTGGGAGTACTCATGGGTCATAATCTTCCAAGACACCACACTATGAAACTAAATCTCAACGCTGACGACATATGCAGAGGATGTGGCGATGCAGAAAGCTGTGACGACACACCCCACTTTCTGTGCCACTGTTTTAGCCTCAGAAGTTGAGTAACAGAACTTTAGGAAGCTACTTCTTCCAAGAAATTTCTGAAATATCTACAATTCCACGAATTCGAACGAATCTTTTTACCAGTTTACCGAGTAAGAAGAAAATGAACCAGTTTAACGATAACAAGGATGTACCCCTAAACGGGGCATCACATTGGGTCTACGCCGACTTAAGTGTGATGAGGAACGGAGCAATCCAACCTCATCAACCTATCAACCTAACCTGACCTATCCCATGGTTACGTGCATTCCAGAATAGTAAGTTCAGGTTTGTGTCTTACCTTGCTTCGAATACAAACCATCCCATGGATTTGAAGGCTAGCAGTCTATTAACTGGCTTTAATAATGTTCCTTCTACAGAAAAACTTTTCACAAAATTTGACTTTATGGCAAATATTGCTTTCATTGGTCTTATGAGCAGCTATTGTCACTGCTATATGTAGGACTTATCTTGAACCCGCCAGTATAAGCGGCTATGGAGTGTGTGTTTCGTAATGCGACCTAAAAGATCTATTGTTTCGAGGGTGAAATTTAAATAATTACAATTAGGGATTTTGTGTACCTAAGTCGCTATCACTCAGGCAACGACTGCGCAGAAATTAACAGAAAAAAAAAACTTTGTTTCTGTGGGGTAAAGAAGACAATTGATTGAGTAACAATGGTCTAATTCGAACAATTTAAGTGCTTCTATGCAAGACCATAATCATCCCAATCCTACTATGCGTATGGCGCGCACAAGTGGCAACTTGGTGTGCAAAACTGAATCAGACAGATAACAATCACATTGGTAGTAAATTCAGACAAAACAGGTAAGACTTCCCTGATCATCTGGGAGAAAGAAATTGATTTATAGAAATACTTGCCCTTTCTGGTCTTAGCGAGCTTCAAAACAATGTTTAAAATCTTATTTAACCATGTGGACAGTATACTAACAATGTTAGAACCTTAGACTAAGTAGGTAATTGATCGTTTCAGCCACGTAGAAGGACTTCGTGTATTTTACTTTAATAATCTGTTTCTGTTAACGAAATATCTCTCATTTAAGTATTTATACATATGTAGGTGACCTAGTAAGGCTATTTCTTAATAACTGACTTTTTTGTTCTTATCTTGAATGAATAAAGCATATTATTTTCGCAAGTAAATCAATTTTGACTGTTTTAATGCGCATGGATTTATGTTGATTTATCACTTCCGCGTTTATTAAGTGATTGCAAAACTGCAAATAACTGGCACATCTTTTAAAAATTAAAGCACATAAAAATACTGTTGGTGATAAAATTTCTACAGATAAAATAATTTTGTTAAGGTTGTACGACTTTTAGTAAACAGAACTGTATATTCAAAAGGTAATTAAAAGTATTTTTTTTATCAGTAAATGCGACTATTGGTAGAAGTACGTTATTAAATGCTTAACGCTTGACAGCTAATATTTGTAGGGATTTTTGAGGCGCTATACCTAGAGCGCTTCTAGTAAGAAATTTTTCTAGTTCCTTGTTTCTAACTGTTTTTTTTACTTAATCATTGAAAGTGATTTAATAATAAATAAATGGAGGGTTTTTATCACATCGTTAGCTGAAAAGTTAGAGATAAATTATTTGCAACATGAGGGAAGTATATTAAGTGTCTCTATGACTGGACAAGTACTGCTTTGCTTGCACAACGAATTTCGGGCTTAGAGAACTCTCTCTCACTACAACCTGCGCTCCCTTTTGTGAAATTATACTGTTTGAAATTTGAAGGATTTCCCTCCTATGTAATGAAATTAAATTAAGTATCCAAAAGTATTCTGTATCTTTTTAAAGACGGTGCTACATCGCACAAGCAAAATATGCATTTTCGGCCAAAAAAGCTCATATGAATGTGCCAGCAAGGTTTCGGTTCGCCGTGAAATACTGCACTTTTTTTCAAGTAGGTCCCTTTTACTTTAATGCAATTTGTCCATTTTTAAGTTTAAATTTTTAAATACAAATACCCATCTATGGCTGCTATCACCTCTTCATTTGACCCAAAACTTTTCTCAGCTACGAATTTCTTAACATTTGGGAGTAGATGAAAGTCTGGGCGAGCCGAATCGGATGAATAGAACGGATGTTACAACAATTTGTATAAACATACATATATCAAATCAATGAGTTTTCCTATTGCACTGCATCTTTTTTAAAACAGTCTAGACATTGTGGCGAAATTCGTTTTCGGATTTGTTTTTGCTCATCATTTAAGAAATGTAGCGCCCATCTTGCACAGTTTTCTCATATTTAATTCTTGATGTAAAATGTATGCATCTAGTCCTTTTTCTGGTATGTCTACGGACTCAGCTACCTCATACATCTTTTATCCCCGATCATTCAATGGGATATAGATAACCTTCTCGATATTTTCAACTGTGATTGTAACTTTTGGTAGTTCTTGACGGGGACTATCTTTAAGAGCAGCTCATTTCTTCACTGTTAAATTAAGGAGCAGACTTCTTATATCCTTTTCGACGCTCGACCGCCTTACCCAAGTAAATGCCAGACATTTTTCCACTCTCTTTCAAATGTCTAATACATAAATATTCGATAGTAATAACTGTCATGAGAAGTTTCTCAAATACTCTTTTCGAATATGGCATTAAATGTAGGTCGTCTTCTCATTCGTGCGAAAAATATAACACGCATAACATAAATGATTGGCCTTAGACTCTATATGCGTCATTTGCGGCCAAAAAACATTTTTTTTTCTGATAAAATTTATCCATTCGAACGAAACACAAATAATACGTTTAATTTGACAAAAAAAACTATTTGACAGATCAGGTTAAAAATTGACGTTCGTTATTTTGACAAAAAAATTTCATTCTTAGCAATGACATCTCTGCGGTAGGCTAAGTTTGTTTTTCAGTTTGTCTTTGTACACTGGTTATTGCGCAAAGACAAGAAGCCCACTTATTCTGAATTCTGTACAAAAATATTGAAATTGTACCTCCAGAAGGTCTTACGAGTATGGGCAAATCTTTTAACGAAGCACAAAACATTTGTCTAATTTTAGCTTTGTACACTAATGATGATATATAAACCAAAAGCTCGTTAAATTGATCGCAAAATACAACCAACCAAAAATTGTCATTTAACTTTTTAATTATCCATAATTTTGGAACTCTTTTTTCGAATGAACTCAGGTCCGTACTTTTATTTTTCTTGAAAAACATGTTTTTTTATGATGGGAATAATTCGGGTCAATACACGCGTTGGACAAATTTTGGTGATTTCGAAAAGTGCAATAAAATTTGTCGCCTTTTCTGCAGTGTATGTATACGAACACAATATCTTCATGGAAAATATAGCGATGAAGATCCCCCTTTTTCTGACTTCCTCTATATGTACGTTACCTGCTGGGAAAAAGAATATACATACATATACTGATATATGGAGAGAAACAGAATGTAATTTTTTTCAATTTAATGCACTGCTGGTATACTAATGAAATAATAGAACAGACCGTATGTGGTCTAGGGACTAGCGCCCAACCATTCATATTCAGCGTGTTATATTTTTGAACGCAAATGGAAGGGATCTACAGCTTAGAGTCATGTCCGAAAAGCTCTTTTTTTTCAGAAGTTTTCTGACATTTGTCAGACATTCGCGAGAGGTGGAACCGTGAAAAAACTTTTGGTGTTTTCTGGGATTTGAACCTCGACCCTCCCACTCAGTAATCTGAGCTGCGACGCCCACTATATTGATAAATAGGTCGATAAATATTAGCCTACTGCACAGAACAGTCGTACCTCGAACTGTGTTGTTTTCCTTTAATGTGGAAAAAAAGCTCCGATAATATTCATCAAGAAAAGAAAAGGACAGAACGAAATTCTCATCCCTCAGCACTATTGGGAATGAAAACCATGGTGTCTAAGAGATAATGTTCTCAATCTTGTATTCTTGTATGTAAGGTTTTAAGCCCTATAGTTAGCGCGGTTTAGTGGGTCTTTTTTAAGGATGCGGCAAACAATACTTACATTCCATTCGTCGGGTTTTCTCTAATTCGGTTCTTATAGTCTGGGCATGTTATTTTTACAATTTCGTAAACTTCGAAACATCAGTCCTACAATATCTTCTCTATATTTTTCCGATCACGCGTTTATTATGCTTCTTCCTTTTCCTTTTGAGAAGCTGCTGTTCCTGCTCTTCTGCTCGTACAGCTCGCGAGCAGCTCCGATCTGTCTTAATACTTTCGCTCTGTATGTCTCTTATGCATGCATGCAGCAAAATGCATTTGCCGACATTCTTTCTCGAAAATTGGATTTTGTAGTGGTGGTCGAGAGAAACGCAGTATATCAGAAGTTAAATCTACTGAGCCATCCATGTCTCTTTGCGAATATCAATATGAGGGAACTGCGAGTTACCTACGACAGCGATTCCCTCGCGGTGAAGTGGTGTTGAGCAGACTATACTTTTCAATAGTATTACCAAGAAATGCGTTCTCTTCCTGTCTTAGTAAAAGGTTTTTTCTACAAACTCAGAAATGTTCTTTGTTCAATTCTAAAAACAATAAAGACTATAAGCTTCCTTGATATTTAGATTCAATAAAAGCAAAAAACACAAAACTGCTAACAGCCATTCTAGTACCCAGCGTTTGTGTATTTTTCCACTAAGCTACTTTTTATTTAATTCCTCTAAAAGCCACTTCCGCTTTTATTTGCGTCGCACATTCCAAATCCGGTAAAGACAGTACAAGGTCTACATAACATAGTCTACTTATATTCACTGTCAAGGCAAATCCCGGACTATATGCCGCATAGATTGTAAAAATAAATCAACCGGCACAAGCCTCTTTTTACCCCCTTCTTCTTCTTTCACTTATCAGCTGTACTAAGTGGTAACGAGCCTATAATTCTCTATTATTTAACATTATTAATTATCTCTCCACCACTTGCAGCACACAACCGGTTAATAATAACCTTTCCATGGTGCAATTGCAAATGGAAATGATAATGAGATTAAATGGAGGAAAGCAAACAAAACAGAAGGGGGTGAAACAATTTAAGTAAATTTTTCCTCATTTTGTTTACACTTGCAAATTTCAATAAATTAATTATGTTCTTATGTTTGTTTAGGCGCTGTTTGGCTGTTTTTATGACAGGCTTAAGTGGCGCAAGTCGTGCGTGGCATAGGTGCGATTTTCGTCTTGCTTACGTGCCGTGCTACTTTCGTTTTCGGAGTTAAATTCGGAGTCAAAGTGCGACACACGAATGGAACTAAAAATCTATAATTTTACTTATTTTTTCTCCCGTTTTCCTTTTATAAATATTTACACGATTTTATAACTGTCTGCTACGCATAAAATTTACAGTCGGGACTAATGAGATGCTAAGTGTGTTCGCAAGCTCTTTGTACTACTACTAGTAGTGGTAGTAAGCCGAATGAGTTATAGTATGTGATTGGAGTTTATTTAAATATTTAAGTTGGATTGGATTTTTTTTCCAGATACATTCGGAATGTGCATGCAAATTAATAGCAACAACAAACTATGTTAATGGAGTACGATTGTTCAGTAGTTTTGAGGATTATTTATAACTTTGTTAACGTTTCACGAAGGGGAGTCTAATTTAGATGATAGAATGCAAAGAGAATTTGATTGGGCGTGTCGGTACATTTAGTAAATAACGGCGTTGGAATAAAGGACTGACAGTGGAGTCCATAGTTGGTCAATGTCTTAACCAACATGTCTTTCTAGGCACTGCCGTCCTGCTACATCAGTTCAGAGTCATGACCATCTAAAGAGTGTCCAAACAGGAACACACAACATAATTTGTATACTCCATACCAGAACCAAAAGAAGTGTAGCAATTTTTCAAATTCTTCTACTTAAGAAAATTGCTATATAAAAGGAGGGAGCGTTATATTTGTTTTTACCTATCACAAAAACAGATTCAATAGAAGTGTAACAATTTTCCAAATCCGCCCACAGAGACGCCAGCTTTTCAAAAAATAAATAAATAAATAAACATTTCAATATTTGTACTAGGAATTTATCTCAAAAAAGGTGTCATTTCTTCTATAAGATTGATAAAGCTTAAAATTTCATATATGACATCTGTCAATGCGATTAGTAGATATGGAACTCTACAAAATTCTTATTTTTTACATTCATTAAAAAATTGAGAGAACTGAAACTGTTAGCATGGAATTATCGGCAGAAAAATACTTTGAGATGATTCTAACAATTCCTAAGTTTAAGACAAATATCCTTATGACCGCTATTGAGCCAAAATTATGCCACGATGTAGTCGAAAATTTCATAGAAAGAACAAAAGTTTGCCAGCAAAGCTGTGGGGCGATTTCTCTAACATTTTGCTACATATGTATGTATGTGTGTACATACATATGTACTTAATCGTAACATTTGTACTTTAAAATAATATAAAAATATTTTAAGAAAAACTGTCTTAAGTTTAGAAGCGAAATACGCCGCTCTTATTGGGAGGTCCTTTATTAAGCCCGTATGACACTACATTTTTTCTCATTTTTAATGCTCTGAAAATGAAATTAGAGCAGTACGAAAAATTCACTACTGAAATTTCCATTAAGTGTGAGTGCGTACACACTAACCTAATTAATGTGAAAATGTCAAAAAAAAATGCATTAAAAATGTAACCCAAACCACATTTTTCAACCGCTGGCAGCTTGTTTTTTGACATTTCTGCATTAAATTGAGTCATTGCAAAACTAAATTGTTTTGAATTTGCGAAATGGATCCAGATGTACTTATTATGTGTGTTTTAAATATAAATTTATTAATAGCAACCGTTTTGGAAATGTTCAAAGAAAAACAAAAACCTAAATTCCCAATTAATTTTTGCCGATTGTGATTCTGTTCGGCTCAATACAAAAACAAAAGCTGACAGTTTATTATTTTTCTGCAAAATAATTGCTTTCCTTTTCTTAAAAAAATCGTGTTGTCTCTTTTATGCAAGGCTGACACTCAAACATGATTTAATGCATTAAAAATGAGAAAAAAATGTAGTGTCATACGGGCTTTAGTATTTGGATGTTAATGTTACGAAAAATTCTAAAAAATCGTTTCTCTCCACACAATTGCAAATGCTGCAATGCAAATACTCGGTAGATCATCCCTGTGAGGTATATTTTTCAGCTTCAGGTGCTCTCTGCGTAACTTTAGTAGTAACGCTATTTCAGTAACTCTGAAATCATCACTGCAAAAGTGATTCTGATCCAAAATGTGGCATAACCGGTTTTAAGACTCATCTATAGACTGACCTTTATGCTTTCTCCTACACATTCAAAGAACTAATAGAACTATAAACTCAACAAAAATGGGTGAACGGCAATCTTTAAGAAGAATCCCAAAATGAAGCGAAGATAAGCCAGAAAAAAAACTTTCGGTACGAGGTGACAACGTATACGTATAGTTGGTCAATGTCTTAACCAACATGTCTTTCTAGGCACTGCCGTCCTGCTACATCAGTTCAGAGTCATGACCATCTAAAGAGTGTCCAAACAGGAACACACAACATAATTTGTATACTCCATACCAGAACCAAAAGAAGTGTAGCAATTTTTCAAATTCTTCTACTTAAGAAAATTGCTATATAAAAGGAGGGAGCGTTATATTTGTTTTTACCTATCACAAAAACAGATTCAATAGAAGTGTAACAATTTTCCAAATCCGCCCACAGAGACGCCAGCTTTTCAAAAAATAAATAAATAAATAAACATTTCAATATTTGTACTAGGAATTTATCTCAAAAAAGGTGTCATTTCTTCTATAAGATTGATAAAGCTTAAAATTTCATATATGACATCTGTCAATGCGATTAGTAGATATGGAACTCTACAAAATTCTTATTTTTTACATTCATTAAAAAATTGAGAGAACTGAAACTGTTAGCATGGAATTATCGGCAGAAAAATACTTTGAGATGATTCTAACAATTCCTAAGTTTAAGACAAATATCCTTATGACCGCTATTGAGCCAAAATTATGCCACGATGTAGTCGAAAATTTCATAGAAAGAACAAAAGTTTGCCAGCAAAGCTGTGGGGCGATTTCTCTAACATTTTGCTACATATGTATGTATGTGTGTACATACATATGTACTTAATCGTAACATTTGTACTTTAAAATAATATAAAAATATTTTAAGAAAAACTGTCTTAAGTTTAGAAGCGAAATACGCCGCTCTTATTGGGAGGTCCTTTATTAAGCCCGTATGACACTACATTTTTTCTCATTTTTAATGCTCTGAAAATGAAATTAGAGCAGTACGAAAAATTCACTACTGAAATTTCCATTAAGTGTGAGTGCGTACACACTAACCTAATTAATGTGAAAATGTCAAAAAAAAATGCATTAAAAATGTAACCCAAACCACATTTTTCAACCGCTGGCAGCTTGTTTTTTGACATTTCTGCATTAAATTGAGTCATTGCAAAACTAAATTGTTTTGAATTTGCGAAATGGATCCAGATGTACTTATTATGTGTGTTTTAAATATAAATTTATTAATAGCAACCGTTTTGGAAATGTTCAAAGAAAAACAAAAACCTAAATTCCCAATTAATTTTTGCCGATTGTGATTCTGTTCGGCTCAATACAAAAACAAAAGCTGACAGTTTATTATTTTTCTGCAAAATAATTGCTTTCCTTTTCTTAAAAAAATCGTGTTGTCTCTTTTATGCAAGGCTGACACTCAAACATGATTTAATGCATTAAAAATGAGAAAAAAATGTAGTGTCATACGGGCTTTAGTATTTGGATGTTAATGTTACGAAAAATTCTAAAAAATCGTTTCTCTCCACACAATTGCAAATGCTGCAATGCAAATACTCGGTAGATCATCCCTGTGAGGTATATTTTTCAGCTTCAGGTGCTCTCTGCGTAACTTTAGTAGTAACGCTATTTCAGTAACTCTGAAATCATCACTGCAAAAGTGATTCTGATCCAAAATGTGGCATAACCGGTTTTAAGACTCATCTATAGACTGACCTTTATGCTTTCTCCTACACATTCAAAGAACTAATAGAACTATAAACTCAACAAAAATGGGTGAACGGCAATCTTTAAGAAGAATCCCAAAATGAAGCGAAGATAAGCCAGAAAAAAAACTTTCGGTACGAGGTGACAACGTATACGATTAGGCAGCGAATAAGAATAAGAACTGTTTCTTTCAAGAATACTCTAAAGATGAAAAATGCAAACGCAAAAATTATCTTCACAGACGAATCGTCTTCCTAATTGTTTAGTCCAATTAATGGTCATAAAAGAGTGAGAAATTTGTTCAACGCGCGGTCATTACTAGACAAGAAATCTTAAATATCACTCTCGTCTCTAATGATCGTTCACACCCTGGTAAGAATTGGAAAGATAGGACCCCACTTATGAGTTTGCTTCCAAAGTGGCCGGACCTCCAAGCTCTGTTCATGAACATGGTAGTTAAAATCTGGCCCTTTACTTAGAACGAATGATAGTTACCACATATAAAAAGCCACTAAGCCAATCTTGGATCTAAACATGCATAGAATTGTTTCTTGACAACAATTTCCCTGATTTCTCTAACGTTGCAACACATCGAATACAACGTAGCACTGATCTTATGTCTCATAACCCCGGAGGTCTGATCTCCATTGACAAAATTTTTTGGACAATCGGAATATGAAAGTAAAACTGTTTCTAAGATTTTCTTTTCTTCAATCAATTTAGGGACCTTACCAAGAAGATGCCTGGAGATTTCCATGCTTTATTTAAAGCTCCTAGTGGTTCTACGGGCAACATAGGGACTTCTCTTAGATCCTGAGGTGTTACAATGGACCCTCAATTGATGTAATGTGACAGTTCTCTGTTCTGACAGATATGCCACTAAATGTTAATTTTGAACTGAGCCTTTCAAAAACAATCCTATAACTTTTTCTTTGTATTCGAAAGAAAGTAAAATTAAAAGTAAAGTACCCATTCTAATTCTACACACGACTTGCAAAAAAATTTATTTGCCAACCTAGAAGTAAAAACTCGTGATTGTGTGGAACGTGAAAGCGATCGAGTGTCACAAAAAAGAAAACGCAAGCAAATTGAATAACAGCTTAATGAGTCTATTGGGTAATATTCCTAAGTGAGTACACTTTGGACTGTGTCCAATTGAAGGTCACTCAAATGTGGCTTACCAAATAGTTCCTCTTCGTTTCTTAATTAAATGTCACTGACTTTTTGGTATTTGATGCACATTCGTTAAAAATCCATTCGATTGCATCATCTCCTCATATTTATTCGTAATCCATTTGATCTTTATCTGATTTTATTTATTCAACAAAAAACATGTTTGTTGGTCATTTTATTTATATTTATCAAAAATAGATCATAAACTTGTGACTAGCATGGCCGATATGAAATATTTTCACAAACAAAGTCCAATCACCACCAACAACCGCGTCGCAGTCGAATCTAATTAGATTGGTAATTAAAATTTTTCTGAAATTCACCAGAATTTTCCAGCAAATGATGTTTTCCAAAAATAGTAAAAATCTCCCTACCTACACTCTGAAAAGAAAATTTCAGTGATGGCCTGGCTATCTTGCGATTCGTTTGGGTGTGCGTGTGTCGACAGATGATCGCATTGCGATGTGTGATTCATGGGAATCGTTCAATGGCGACGAAATTTTATTTTCACCAAAATAGATATCGGCCTAGCGGTCGCTGACATTCTTTACTTTGTTTGCAATCTCTACCTCTCTTTCTTTATCTTTGAACTTAAAGAAACAAATAAGCCAATGGATTTGTGATAGTACAATATAAACAAAAACGGAAATAGATCGGGACCTGATATTTTGTTAGATGGTTCAGAAAATGGGATTTGTAAACAATACGGTAAGATACATATGTATGTATGTGTTTTGAAATTCCTTTGAGGACCATGGCAATTAAGCTCATCTAACATTTGTTTAGGTATTCGAGCACTTCAAATCGCCGACAAAAAAGACATAACATCATCGAAATCGTACAATGCAAAGTGGAACGCTGATGGTGTCTTGTAAGCACATTTTTCCGTTTAAAGCTTGTTAAGTAGGGCAGGGTAGAGACATAATATGTAGATACATAATATGTACATTATGTATGTATACATGTATGAAAAAATTAATCATATTTCTTTCTCCTCCTATTCTCCCTTTCGTTGCAGGGAAAGCCCTATTTTCTGAGATGTCTTCCCACTATTATTGCCTTAAAATGCTGGAATTTTTTTTTTGAACAATAGGACTTAATTTCTCGCATATCTAGGTTTAACCAGTTTTGCCTCGGTTGGCTCTTGTATTAAGGTCATGTGATCCGAAACACAGCACAGAGATGACCTCTGTACGTTCAAATTGAAATTAAATTACATTGGTATGTTGATTACGAACGTTAACAGCGAACAACACAGGCGGACCAGTAGGGATGCAGCAAAGTGGGAGGGTTATGATCCCTATAATCCCGATCATAACCTCGCCGCACAAAAGGAAAGAAGAAGGGTGAGTTTATAATTGTAAACAATTTGCCGTAAATCTGCTGTACAACTTCTTTGTGTACATTTATGAACACAAACCATGCTGCATTCATGCGGAAGCCATGCATTTGCAAAACTGAGTTCATAAATAAATTTTAAAGTATCCTGTCAAAAAGTTAAAATATTTCGTGTAACTGTGAAAGTTGTGTTTTCTGACTTGAGCTGCGCTTGTTTAAAAAAAAAAATTTCTAGTAAAAAAATGATTTTTTAGTATTATTATTGGTCTTTTAAACGACAACAATTTGGAAGGTGTGCAAACAAAGTTACTAGAAACTAAAAGAGCAAAAAATTAGAAGAAAAAGAAAACTGCTGCTGACAAATAGAACTGGGAAGGCTTTCCATGGAGAGTCGAATATTTATTAAAACTTTGAGTTCGGCACTGGACCAGTTATTTTTCTCGGATCCTTCCCTACATAGAATATTATTTAATAGTAATATTAATTATACATATGGATGTAAATAAGTAATTTTACGATCAATAACGAAATTACTTACATTTTCGTCACTGAGATCTTGATAAAACTTAAAGAAAATTTAAAAATATGCACATTGAAGGAGTTTGCCAACAAAAACATTTCTCTGCAGCTCGGCAGCAAAAGAAAAACATATGCAGGGAATGCACAACTTTGACAGCAGTTTTACATATGTTTTACATTTATGGACACAAGTGATGCCATACAGCTGCAATGGTAATGCAGTCTTTTTACATTTATGAACGCAATCTCTGCACGGCTGCGGTATTTTTACAATTATGAACTCACCCGAAACAACAGGAAGGAATAAGCTGATTACGAACGTAAATATGCTGATTGTGAGGGGTGTTCCCGTTCAATATAAAATATCACGAACGTGTTTATTAAACTTTAATACATTTCTGAATTAGAGCATACGCCCCTTTATCTGCTTTTAGTGAATTCATGTACCATAAAAGTGGAATCGATAGGTAAGCTCAGTATTTTGTTTTTATCCTAAGTATTTTATTTCATATTTTGTAGTCTTACAAAAAAGAAAAGGATTTGTACTTATGTATATATTCAACTAGATGCATATGTATGTAGCTTTCAAACGTAATAAATTTCTCGTTCAACATCACTATTTTTATATTTGATGGGGAATATTTATGTACTTCCCATTGAATTATACCCTCTGGTGATATCTCTCCATCACGATTACTGGGAACCACTTGGGTATTTTTATTTCAGCCCTAGTATGTATAATTAATTATAATATCGGAATTATTTTATTAGTGTTTCTAGTATGGGAAGATTTAAAACGTACTTTGTCAACAAATGAATAAAGTCACATGGTTTTAATTATGAGATACTGAGTATCAAAAAAGTGATTATTATTCAATTGATTAAACTTCGTTGCGGGAAATTTGATAACGTCACGCATGTCACACACGCCCACAATTGGCATTAAGAAATGGTATAAATGTCTTATGTCCCGCAAATGTCTAAATACGACAGGTTCAAAACGTTTGACATATAAGATTGGCAAGAAAGTTGTTTCATTGTTCTTTGGCACTTTGTCAGTTCCTTACTCTGCGAGTAAAAATCCTGTAACTTTCCGACATTGACATTACTGACATACTATACTAGACGGGGATAATGCTTCGCTGGTTCATTAGATACCAGCTGGAGTCCATGCGCAAGTCCCGCATAATCCCAAGCTATTTCAGTTCTTCCAGGTTAGTATGAATCGGTAGTGTGAGACAAAACTTGCTTAAACAGGTGTAATGTTTTTAATGACAAGAATTCGAGGACTGTTAAAGGGAAATTGCCTTTTCACCACCAGGGAGATTGCGGAAAGATGTGGATCCAAACTTACAATAAGAACGCCGTATTTAAATTTTGCTGAATTTTTTGCTTTATGAGTTTGACAACTCAAAAAATTCTTAAATTTTGCGATTAGAAAATATCGTACGTTACTCAAAAGAAGAACGCGTTCTTATTGTCACATAAAACTCAATTTTGAAATGAGGAAAGTTCGCAAGCTTCTCGGAATTTTCATTCAAAGTAATGTTCCAAATAAGTTATCAATTCCAAGACTAAAAAACCAGATGAAACTGGTGCGATTGTGAACAGTAAGCTGAGTATTGCGTCCCAGTGTTACTCAAACCCCAGAGACATCGATTCGTTATCGGTCACTGATGAGACATTAGCCAAAGACCGACATTGTTGTTAAGAAAATCATATTTAGCGACGAAGCATATTTTCAACTCAATGGCTACGTAATTAAGCATAATTGTCAAATTTGTGCGCCGTGGCTCAAATGGTTAGTGCGTTGGATCGCTGAGCGGGAGGTTCGAGGTTCGAATCCCAGAGACCACCGAAAAGTTTTTCACGGTCCCACCTCTCATGAATGTCTGACAAACGTCCGGGAGTAATAACTGTCATGAGAAAGCTTCTCAATATGCCTTTCGGATTTCGGATTTCTGTGAAAAATATAACACGAATGGTCTCGAGAAGCTAGGCTGTGAATTTTAGTAAAAAAAAAATTTAAGTGTTTTGAAAAAAATGTAGAAATGTGGATATGAAAGAACTGATCAGCAAGATCGTGATATTCGACCTCATAAGACATCTTTTCGTGTTTTGTTTTAAGTTGCATGTGTATGCCAATTACCCAGACAATGCCTAAGTTTATTATGGTGATTCAGCGTGTTATCGCCACTATAGTCACAGTTGTTCGATGTCATCGAAAAGTTTGACAGAAGATCTGTGGGGCGCATTTGTCCGACATTGTTCTACATTGGCAACATTTGTACTTTACAATGCAAAAAAAATATCATCACTTTCTTGATAAATATTGTTTTTTAATTCTAATACAAAATGAAAACAAAAAAAAAACATCTTCTAAATGACACAAACATTCACAAATGTGGTGGAAGTAGAGTAATTATGTAGTTGCTTTAATATATATATTATTATATATATTATATTTAATATATAAAATATATATATTATTATATATATTATATTTAATATATAAAATACATATATATGTATTTCCAAAGCTTTCGAAAGAGTCTAGAACACTGTCAAGGTAAACAGCTTCAAGGTTATGATGTCTTCGTAAAATATATCGTGACCTTTTTAAATAATCGAACAATACAAGTTTTATTGATGGATCTACAGGGAAGAACCCTTACTTAATTGGACTTGGTACACTCCCACTCTTCAACACTTTTTTAATGTATGTGTATTAAATCTACAACCTCCTTTGCTACAGGCAATCCAAACTTCTTTTCTTCACCTACTCTAATAGATTTTCTTATATTTTAGCCTAGATTTTCACAAATATCACCAAACTACAGATGAAAGTAATCAATTGAAAGAGGAAGAAAAATAAGTTCTAATCTCATGGTTGCCTTACTGCAACTTGTTACCTTGCTTAATAAATACGTATAAAGGACTTCCTTTTTTCCACGATATAGATTACCGAGCTGTCATTCTATCGTTCTGACCGCTCTTTTGACATTTACATACATATGTTCACTGTAGTTTGGCAAACTATGATAAAAGGACTTATGCCTGAACAGCGCTATCAAATTATTCCAATTTATTTCGTGATTTTTATTTTTTTTATGCACATAATGGTCTATCTGAACAAGTTATCCGTAGTGTTAGGTTGGCAAGGTGTAATAGGTAGTATGTTTGCGTGTGACTCGGCCGGTATAAGTTCGAACCCCACCGAGGGAAAATTAACCACAGCCACCAAGCATAACAGAGGAATAAACAAGATTTTCTCCAATCTTCACTGCTATGTACGCTATACAGGGATTACTGCCAGGTAGTACAATAGTTGAATTTTTAGTTCTCCTTTATGACCAGATTTTGTAAAAAAAGGGTAAGTTCTAAAATGCATCAGATGCGGCTTAGATGCAAAGCCATAAGATCCAAAAGTCAAACGAGAAAATGTTGACAGTCTCAAGTTCCTAAACTTTATCGATGCTCATCAGCTAAAAAAACACACCATAATCGATAACCAAACCATCGATAATTTTTGCGATGTTTTTATTTAACATTCTTGCTATGTGCTATTTCCACGGTAGCATCATCGGAATTACTTAGGATGTATGTACATACCTAAATAGATGCAGATACAGGCGAACTTTTTCAGTTCGGCACGGAATTAGCTTTTATTACATATGTAAGGTACATATATTAGTACCCTGTGAGACCAATAACTGCTCACATAGACCAACAAGACCACAAGACAGATCATACCCCTCAATGTTACTTAAATCTACCAACTAATTGAATAATCGAACATTTCAGCGTCCTCTTCAGTCTTTGGTACAGCAGGTTATTTACATCTGCTTTCAAAGAGATTCTATTTCATTTTTGTAAATGCAAACGCGACAGCGACAATAAGAATGCCAAGGGTAACTCGTGCATATCTGCATGCAAGTGTTCTTCTTACTGAAGACTGGCCAAAGCAGTCTTGCTTATCAAGCTTAACTTGTTAATTTCTATGCCTATGTTAAATGCAGAGGTAGCATGATACTATTTTCTTGGTTGGGATATGGGTATACCCTTGTACCCAACATAGAGTCACACAGTATTGACTGGACGGCGTTGATGAAACCGGCAGTCCAGCGAGAGAAGCCGGCAAAGCCCATCGATGGAAGTCTACGCCATCGTCACATAGCAAGTAAAAAACGCCTCAAACACAGTGAATTAGAGAAACAGCTTTTAGGAACTCACCGTTTAAAGTGTGTCGAGTCAGTTACAGAAAATATTGAGAAACTATTTTGCATACGGGATACTGATGTATGTATGGCACCGCCGATGGGACGAGCCAGTACAAAGCCAAGCTCCCGTAATAGGCCCACAGCTGTGAAACCTAATTGAGCTCTCACTGATCGCTGTGTGATGGAAAGTTACGCGTTTCCATAATTTGCACAAGCCTACAAAACATAACTAGTAAATTTGACTTTTTTGGTATGAGTAATTTGTTCTTCTACAGTATAAATAAAAACAGATCCGTATAAGAAAATCAGCACGCGCCAAAAAATAAAAAAAAACTACCACCCTACCCACTACTCGTAGCCATTTGTACGCCAACACCGTCGACAACGACAACTCGATGTTCATATAACTACTCGAACTGATTTTCCGTGAAATTAATTAATTTTTCCACACCATTAAATAATATACAAATCAACTCCACGTGTATTCCATAAATCTGATTTAACAAACGAAATTCTGATAAAATATCCTGCGAATTCCTGCGCAAAACCACGCACACGTTTCGCCCTCCATCATAATCATTCAGCTCATTGCCTAAAAATAACCCGGAAAATCCATACCCATTAATGTGTTGTGTTGTTCACCCCAAGAAAAAAACAAAAACAGACAAAAAAGGTCTATTTTCCAAGGAAAAATCGATATAAAACCTGCCTTTCACATAGAAATGTTGAAAATCTATTATGTTGCTGCAACATTTTATTTGTGTACAGGTTGCCCACCAGCTGATGGGATATTTTTTCCCTTTTTTGAGACATACCACCCGCCTAGAGTGAGATGGAAGGCTTGTTTCCCTTGACCCGAAAAGAGATAGTCCCCATCGCCATCTTTTGTAATTCATTTCCCAATTTTACTTTGAGAAAATTTAAAAAAAAAAAAAAAAAAAGAAACTTACCTCACTAAAAATGTAAAAACACAAATGGTATCCTTTTATGAACTCTTATCCGTGATTATAACGTTTGCGCATAATTTTCTATTTTATAAAAAAACAATTTCCTTTTTGAATTTTTTTTTCTTTCAACAAAGATATTTCACTGCACGAACACATGAAATAAAGGAAAAGAGAAAAAAATTAATAAATACATCCACTAAAACACATGAAAAAAAAAATTTAAAAACAAATTTTACGAAGAAAAATTTCAAAAATGAGAAGGGAAATTTTCCAGATATTTCAATGGCCGACTTAAATTATCACAAGTGCACATACACTTACACCAACTCACATCGAATTTTCTTTTCTTTTTTCAGGGATGCACAGATTTTTTGGGGCAATGGAAAAAAATTGGAGTTTTTGTGAATCTATTTGGATCACTTTTTTCTAAGGAGCATTGAAATGTTGGTCACAATTTTGGATTTAGTAATGGAGTTTTTGAAATGAAAAAAAACTAAGTTCAATCTTTTTCTAGGTGGTGGAGAGAAGAGACGAATGCATGTGACGACTTCCGTCACGAAAACATCACATTCGTCGCAGCAGAAATCCCATACAAGACTGAAGGGAATTTACATTAAGTTGGTTGCCTGCTGCTGTCGCACTTTGGCTAGAGGGAATTCTCTAGAAAATGAGATGAAGATGTAGCGGTGTGAGCATGAGAGGGATGGCGATGCGTTTTTTAGGGACAAACCATTAGTTAGAAAGAGATGCGTGAAGAAATTTGGTTGAGAAGAAAACTTGTTCTTTTCTATTTTGTATTGGTGTGGAAGGAGCATAGAATTATGGGAAATTATTTGTGGTAATGGTTGTTTCGCGGAAAATCGAAACGGGTGAGAAATGGAACATCGCATGTGCTAACGGAGATGTTACTAGTGGATTCTACTTCATAGTCCAATTTAAATTAATCTAGAAATTCTGGATCAGATAGATCAGATTCATCTGAGAAAGGCCAACTTTTCGACAATTATCCAATTATGTACTAAAAACCTATCAACACTAAACTCATACTGGATAAGTTAGCCTGACAAAAAATTTAATATCTGACTTTAAATTCTATCTACTAACGAAAACAATATAAAACGCAGTATGTATATGGAAAACAACAACCAAGAAACAAAATCTTGTGAGATCAACCAACTTTCGCACAGACCCGAACACCAGAGGACATACAGGTTCAGCGATCATATTCAAAGACATTTTAATGTAACAAACTTTTACAATAGAAAACGAAGTTATACTTTACAGCAGGGCGAATCGTTGTCTTATCTAGTACGCGTAGTAACTGTCATGAGAAAGCTTTGCTTTTCGGATATGGCTCTAAACTCTAGGCCCTTTTCATTTGTGTGAAAAAATATAACACGCACGACGCAAATGGTTGTGAGATGCTAGGCTCTCAAGACCACATACGATCCGTTGCGCCAAGTATTTGTATTTTTTTTGCAAAGAAAAAAAGAATGCTGCTATTTTGTTGGTAAATGACTAAAGTAGCGAAAAATCGCCAGAAACTTTCGATTGAGTGCCACTGCCAGAAAACATGATTTCTCTTGGCCCCCACAATAAAAATTCTTGTGTCGTGCAGAGTGCCGCAAGCAGATACAGCAAAACAAGAGGTCTACCCAGCAGTACTACATAAAAGGAGCAGTACTACTCACACAAGCAGAAGAGAACTTTCGAATACTGGTTTCTTAGGGGAAGGGAAGAAGGAGCATGACAAATTTGCGATCGAGGATACTAAGAGAAGCTATTGCAGGAATGCTGTTCGGAAGTTTTAACAAATGGTAACAAAATTATACCAAGACTATAAAGCTCGAATAGAAGCTTGCAATGGTGGACAAGGAAACGTAATAGTAGAAGCCCAGTCGATGCTGAAGATATGGCTAGAACACTTCGGCTGAATGTACAACGGCGACAACGTCAAGCGGAATGAATCATTCACTCTGGACAATGATAATCAACCTTTCTGTCCACCCAACTTGGACGAAGTTTGAATAACATTACCTAGATTAACTTAATTTCGATAAAGCTAAAGAAGCAGACGGCCTACTTGCTGAGTTGCTTAAGCTACATGAGATGATTTTGTAAGGAACATGCAGCAATTCATTTGGAGAGTACGGCTGGGCAAAAGTATGCCCAGTGAATGAACCCTCAGGCGCATAATTTATCTCATCATCGCGTACAAGACCTTGTAGTCTGTATTGTGTAAGCGCTTGAATCCCTTTGTCGACAATATGACTGGTCCAATATTCGCATAACGACAAATATTTTTTGAAAAAAACTGAGAATTTTCAAATCGATATACATTACCTATGAATTTATCAACATTAAAGTTGCGTTTTATATCATTTATTATACAAGACATAAAACCGTCGATGTCAAAACTCACTGGTTTGGACAATTTGAGGGCCGGTTCTGCGGCTTCTTTAACATTGTTCTTAAAGGAATTGTGCGGAATTCACACTCTATCGCATAGCCAGGTATAGAGACAAGGACTTTGCCAAGAATAGATAAGATTGCGTCGGTTGTTTTGAGGAAAAATGTATTCCGGGTGGTATTGGGTCCCATCTGCACAGGACTTAAAAGGATGCAACTCTGAACTTACGAATTCAACAACTAAAATGACTAATGCATGTAAAGCATATTGTAGTGCTTCGGCCCGGGGAATATTCGAAAACACAACAATGTCAATAAAATCGTGCAATACCAATGAATTTTTTGGTGAAATACCTGTAAGTAAAAGGTAAACATTTTAACTTGTAGCGTAGGTTATACTTTTAATTGAAACTTTTAATTAACAATAATTTAACAACAACTTCAAAACTAATTTCTACTTAATTTAAAATTTAGTAACCCAAGGACTCCACACTTTTACCTTCATTGCAGAAGATCAATACCATTTTGCCTATTGGGATCACCAAAGCCAATGCAACCAGAACACTTCCAACTACAAAATATGGATAAAATCCCGGATATGGATGATTCCATGTATCCACTTCAGATGTTTTGTTAACAGTTGTGATATTTTCTCCGAGGCCGCCTTGAGTAAATCTTGCTGATTCATCATTCCTTTTGGCAACGCGTACTGACTCTGCATCCTCGTAGACTGGTTCGGTGTTTGAAATTCTGACAATTGAAATTTTTGTAAGCTCTACTGGCTGCTTGTATTGGCTAAATCCATGACCAAAGTTCTCATAGAGATCAGCTTGGAATTCACGACGATGTTCGCTCCACTGACCGATCAAATCGACTTTTGTTGAAGATTTTGGGCTCAGGGGTCGGCCGAAGTAATATTTCTAAGGAAGAGATTTTAATTCAAGAGTGTTACTTAAAAAAAAACACCGATTACCTTTCTAATCTCAATGCTTCCACTCCCATTAACTAAATCAATCACGTTACCCTTGTTCTCGAAGGCAAGGGGTAATTTCTCAAGACTTCCATTCACCAAGGCAGCTGTATCTAATTTAATTTTCTCCATGAAACCATAGTCAATGCTACCGTATATTGTTTTTTCCTCATTGCTCGGATTCTTGATGATACTCTTGCCTAAGAGTGTCTTATAGCTGTGTGTCACATTGGTCCATGGCTCGTAAGTAATATTTCTTATTTCATAAAGTATAGGGAGGATTTCAACTAAAACGTTGATGTCTGAATCGACGCCAAACTAGAAAAGAAAGTGAGGGTAGATATAAATAGATAAATGCGGTAATGATTCAAAAGCTACTAATTTTGATGATTGCCACTCTATCTAGAGAAACTACTTACGACATCATCCTCAAAGATCATTAAAGTGCATGAAAATTTGTTGACATCATCTGATAACAATGCGCCTTGGCTAAAGTAGCAAAGTTCTGTTTTTCCTTTTTTCTGATGCGTTGCTTTAGCAATATAAAAGTTTCTCTGTAAAGGATTAAATATAAATTTTTTCTGATGCGTTGCTTTAGCAATATAAAAGTTTCTCTGTAAAGGATTAAATATAAATTAGAGGATTTACATTGTTAAAGCCATCATCTATATGTATATAAAACTAAGTGGCAAAATGCGTATGTTTCCCTCTACCGCCCATAATTTACGGGTACAACAAAAAATGCATTCGACGCGCTGTGTGTATGTATTTTATGTGTGAGTACCCTCTTTGTTAAAACAATTGTTGCATACTCACGAGTCGGAAAACGATCTGCACTATTTGTTTACACGAGCGATAATGAAAAAAAAACCAAGAATGTTGTTGCCCAAAAAGCATTGCAATAAATTTTTTAATTTGACCCAAATTGTTAAAAAAAAATTTTTTTAATGCCTGGCGAAGCGGGCGGGGTTTAAGCTAGTAATCCTTTGCGAAACAAATTCCATAGACTAGAAGGAGGAATCTAAGCGAGGAACTAATTGGATATTTATTTATGTAGATAGGCACTGTTGGCGTTACTAAATTAGTCAGTTATTGAAAATACTTCCGATCCACATACATACATGTCCGTAGCAAATGTTAAAGAAGTATCTCAAGTGCAGCAATACAGTCTCCCTGCATTTTAGGATACTGAGGGGAGACTTTAGCCACTCTCACAAATAGCGTTGTGAGAAGAACCTTAGAAAAAAATGTAACTCCTTTAGTGGTAGGTGTAAATAAGTTCACAAAGAAAAGGTGAGCTTTAAATTCGAAGAGTCTCAATTCATCATAGAACAACACAGCTCACAGCTCAAGTAAATATAAGTCACACTTCTCTGAAGAGAACATTGCATTAGGGCCTCGGATTAATTACTTACAACTCAAGAGTTGAAGCCAATTGACAAACTGCTTAGTTAATCAGATATTAAAAAAAACTTTGTTATGATCAGGTCGAGAATACAGTTTATGTAGATGATTTACTACTGCTAGTTATATGAAAACTTTCCCAGATTAGAAGAAAACATATATATTCATTGGACTATTCCACTATATTCCATACATTGATGGATTTCCACTCAAGGTCCCTAACAGTGCTAAATATTGGTGCTTAGTTGAAGGAAAGTTAAAAATCGGCAAAACATAAACGAAAGGACTAAAACAGATCTGATAGGCTTCTATACTCGTGAGAGGAATTCTATAAGAAAACCAGAGCAAGTGTACGAATGAGTACACTTCATTTCTCGTGAGTGCTTGGCTAGCATTTAAAAATATCCCTGTAGTAGGAAAGCTTCGTACTAAGTCTAAATTCTTTGAGCATTAGTTGAGTGACGTTTCTCAAGCCTCATTGTATGGTTTTCGTATTTCCTCTTATAATTTTATTCCGGATTAACCCGTTCCAAGATTTGCTGATAGTTATTGCTTGCCGATAACTATTGTAAATGGTTGATTTAGTTAGGATGAACTATGTCTTTCAACTGAAATCCAACTGACCAAATCTGATTGCATATAATGTGCTTAAACCCGGTTGCATCCAATGACTGGCTAGTTGCATTGCAGAAGTTAATTCAGAATACGATAATAATAACTGTTATGCAGCCTGACTATGCTTTTGAAAGGCAAAGGCTTCGTCGTTTCCGTTTCGCAATTCAAATGCTACATTCTTTCAATTTATCTTTATTTTCCGTCAGTCATTCAGAACCCAAAAGCGGAATAAAAGAAGACGATACAAAAGATAAATGAGGCTAAGGTAATTGTCAACTCATATCTGAACTGCGTGGTAATCTACTTGTCAATTATCGAGAACAAATAATTTATTTTGAAGACGTCATTGGTGATATAATACTAATACTTCAACTCGCAAATAAAACTCATTGTTTACCGCTGTAAAGATTATATAATATAAGTGAATGATGAGCTGTTTTGTAAAGAAAATGTATAATAACTATTTGTATTTACCTCCTTTTTATTAAGTTTCTGTGCTATATTATTTCGGACAGTTTCCCATGGAACCCAGGCTAACAGTGGATTCGATTGCTCTTGGCAAAGTCGTTTGTATGACTGACGATTTTCCAGTAGTCCATGACGAATTCTAAAGTAGGAATAATCTCCTTTAATATTCTTCACATGATCCTTGCACATTGTCCGATAGAATGTATCCTGCGAATAGAAATGTTGTCACTTTCGATTTCAATAAACAATCAATTATATATGTATGTAAGTACATTTAAATAAGCCGCAGGTAAGCTACATATGTCTATACGGATGTTGTTCAAAAATTGTAAAGGCACAAAAATAAGGAATAAAGTAACTGTTTTGCTTATATTGTGTAAACTTAACGTTTCCGATACCTACATTCCAAATACTCAGAAAAATGTCCACTATACCATACTATCCTATTTTTTTTATTATACACATCTTTGCATTCTAAGGATTTACCTACATACATACATATACATACATATGTACATACGCATGCAGAAGGTGTTTTTTTTTTGCTTAGATAGAACTATCTGTTGAACCGGGTTGTCGTTCTGCTCGCTTTTTGTGATTTACATTCAGCACAGTTTTGTAAATCATTATGGATCGACTCACGCCTGAACAACCCTTTCAAATTTACTTTGAAAATCGGTCGTAGATTCGTGAAACTTAAGGATAAACAAATTTAAGTACAAATATTTGGCTCAACAGATCATTTGGGATCCAGGGCATAGCATCGTAATCATTCGTGTTATGCGTGTTATATTTGTTCCCACACAAATGGAAAAGACCTGTAGTTTGAAGCTATATCCAAAAGGCGAATTGAGAAGCTTTCTCATGATTTTTATGGCGCATTGTCTATCTGTTGAATTGTGTATGGATTTTGTATCAGAAATGATGCAGCAACTCACCTTCAGCATTTTAAAATAAGTGCGTACCGAAGAGAATATCGTCGCTTTCTCAACTAACATATGTATGTACCTCTCCACCCAGCTCGGTTGCTAACTCCTATCCCCAATTGCGCACACGAAGTGCTTCCTCTAAGCAGATTGGAGTGGTCTCGAAAACTTCCCGGACTGAAGAGTATCCGAATTCATCTGGCTAGGACGATGTCTCTGTATAAATCGCGACTTTTGTATACTCAATACTCAATCGGTTTCTTAGCCCAAAAAGTTGGCAAAAATTATTCTTCGTTTAATATCATCGCTGGTGGTGTTGATTGAGTTGATAGTAGTGCCTGGGTAGACAAAGTTCTTACCTACCTCAAAGTCTTTTTTAAGGTTGGAATTCTGCCTGAGACGTTGGTGTTGGGAGTTTTTGTCTTGAACTCATTCACCGTTAAAACCATCCTCGCCGCTTACCCCTCAAGACGCACTAAGGAGCCATTGACATCACGTTGCGTCATTCCGGACACTTGAAAAATTATCCCCCGGGTGTTGCGTGTGAGTTCTAAAAAATTCTTTTAAGAAGAGCGATTTCTTTAATATCTAATCGGTGGACAACGTACACCATACAAATATAAATATTTAACAGCATATACATATGTCATAGACCGCCCTGTATTATTACAAAGTTCGGAGGACGAAATTGAGAAGCTTCTCATGAGAGTTATTACCCCAGGTATTAGCGAGAAGTAGAACCGTGAACAACTTGTGCCCATACCTTATGACGTCATAATTAAACGTAGAGCCGAACCTTAGATAACCTATCTAATATAATCCGGCTTAGATACCTTTTTTTTGGTTCTGTGTTGTATAGTAGAACACTTTCACTACTAATAAATTTGTTTAACATTCGATGGCGTAGGTGAACTTGAAATCACCACGCTAATTACTAATAGGTTTATTTTTAAGCACAATATTTTTTACATTGTTTTTTTTTTTTCTTTTAAGTATTTTTCTGTTTAAGTATTCCGCACTTTTCTTTTTTCTTAAAAAAAAGTTTGTCTATATGCACAATACCTGGGTGAAAGAAAATAACACACCTTTTCCTTGGGAGTGAACGCCGTGGCCAAAATTTCACATTGGCGATGTTCGTCTTTTATCTCAGTTGAATCATTGCGAATGCAAAATTTACTGCCACTTGTATGTACTGCAAGTGTTATTACAGCAAATATTAGCACGAAATACACTTTGTGTAAGCTTGCCATTGATCGTTATTATTAAATTTGTTTAGCCTTAAATTTATAAAACGCGAACCGCGATGAAACTTCGCGTTGAACTAATTAAAAATTGCAAAGAAAAATTTCCGCCCAGTTCATGGACTAGAAATTGAATCCTAATCAGTAATGGGTTAGTTTAGCAGTGATAAGATAGGAGGTATAACACGACTGAATCGTAGGGCATGGCAATCAGGTAGCCAACATTATTTAGCAAGGTAAATCATTCACACGTCAGAATGGTAGTCGATAAAATTTAGATTTGAAGATTCGCATACATGTGCTGATTATAATCTTATAACTCTGACGACAGAGCTAATAGAATTTTAAAGATCTTTTATCTCTATATTGGATGAAATATGATTGATTGGATAATATAATTAACAAGTAAGTGTTAATATTTTCGATTAGCTATTACTTGTTTCTAAACTGGTCGATGCTAGCTAAATTTATATTTAAGACCTGGTTTGAACCAGAGCAGTGGGGCAATCATTCAGAGAGGACCACGTTGACAATACAATAAAGTCTCCAACAGAGGCGTATTATGATAAATGCAAATAAGGCCTTTTCCTAGAGCCCTGATAAAAGCAATGGATGATGTGAATTTAAATTAAGCATTTGTTTATTATCAGTTGATCTTGGTATTAAAAAGTAGTGCATTGATTAGGCTTTGCCGTTAGCAATTGTTAATTTCGAAAATCTGCAAGGCCAGAACAGCTTCATTCATCTAAATATATTTTAAGCTTCCTAGTTATGTCTGCGCGGTTATTAAAAAAATTAATCTAATTAATCTCAATGCCTTAAAGGATTTGGTTGATGATGTTGGTTGATATTAGAAAAGCCTTTGACAGAAAAGCGAGAGATCTGATATGGGTGGCGCTAGGACCTCGAGGAGTTCCTTCCTCTGTACCCTTCGTACAGATGGTCATGGAAGTGGATGATCACATCAATCATCGCATAAGCGTTGGGTGGATGTAGTAGCAGGAAAACTCTGCTATCTTCTGTGACCGAAAAATGTTCCCTATACTGAAAGGAAGGCTTTACATACATTCTTCATTCTTCTTCACATACGATTCGCAATGCTGGATAATGAACAAAAAGTATGAGGCCAAATTAACGGCAGCTGAGATGACGATGCTTCGCATGACAGCAGGAGTAACAAATTAGAAGTTAAAAGAACAGAGGAAGCCTTTACGTCAAAGAACCCATCTCGAAAAAATTGGAGCGCGACCGGCTCAGTTGGTATGGTCATGTTCAAAAGGAGGGATCCCACGAACCCTGTCAGAAAGGTTATGACAATCAACTTTCCTATAAAAGCACGGAAGAGAGTCAAGCCTTAAAACTCTTGGACCACACAAATGCAACAAAGGCAGCATTTAATTGGCTTCAGTAACGAAGTGATGTTGAGGTCAAATCGGCGAACCCCACAGGCGGACCAGTAGGGATGCAGTAAAGTGGTAGGGTCATGATCCTTATAATCCTAATCATAATTTCGCCCGACAAAAGAAAAAGAAGAAAATCTCAATGCCTGCTGTGTTGCGAAACTGTGCGAAATTTACAAATAATTTTGATGATCGTTCAATGGCGGGTGTAAGGAAAGCTCGTGAGACTTGTATGCTTATGAATAACAAACTCATCTGGAACCCACAGACATTGACATTTCATTGTTGGTTCGGAGTAGTGGAATAATTTCTTTGAAACATAAGTTGGCAAATATGTTATGGTAAACGGAGTGTGCTGCAGAGACATTATAACAATTTTTTTGTGACCATAATTAGGTGATTTTGAGACGCTTTTATCAAAAGGATGTCACAACGTTCCATACCAGTCGTTCAGCACTGAGTACGGCGTCGTGTCATCAGTAGTTTTGGAAACGACCTTATTCGACCTTAGTTCGAATTTATCTTAGAAGTTGCCTGAACGTGGTTCACTATGGACATAATTGGTTTTCAAATGGTAAGGGAATAAAGGCTCTCACGTCCGTCGTAATTACTTTAGACACATTAGCCTATTATCATTTCTACTAAAAATTATAGAAAGACTGATTGCTATTCACTTTCGCAGCAGATGTCTGCTATCCGTGTCACTACAAGGGTGGATCAACAGAAGCTACCTTGCACACTTTAGTACACGCCATTGAGAAGTTACTACTCCGTAAAGGATTCACAATGATGATGTTCTTCGGAATTAGGGAGTCTTTAACTTACTTACTAGAGCCAGGTGGCCAGGTTCGGACTCTCAGGGTAAAGTCCCTGGACGATCCCTGGCGAGTAACCCCGACAAGAAGACTCACTGCCTCCACGGGGCGGCCACCGGGCAACGAATACCACAGCGAGATAATCTGGCCTAGTATTGCGGACGTGTACAACTGAACTTATGGTCTATTGCGCACGCCTGCGATGCACAGCTGGTGTTCACGTCTGTGGCTATTCGGCTAAAGTGAGCGACGTGAGGAGTAAACCTCTAGAATAAATCTCTAATCCAAGGTGGAACAGGATACGCCAGGGATGCGTGGCTAAGAGAGTGCTTAGTCGCTAGTATGCGAACTCCGAATACCAGTCTACCTTCGGTTTCAACCAATGCCTTCCCGTGCCGTACCGGGCTCCGACATGGGTGACTCTTCTTTCCCGGATACTCGTGGGAATCATTGCATCTCATATTAATTTAAATTTACAGCCCGATGCCTCTATAAGCGCATCAACCTCTGGTGTTGCCGTTGGGCAACCAGAGGCACTCCCCAATCGAGAAGCCACTGGGCTCTCGACGGCCGACAACAACAGTGCTTCAGAGCACATAACGGCCTCAACATCTCGGTCCGCCATCGGGCAACCGAACCCATCATCCGATTCGGAAGGTCTGGCCAAGTGGGCCGCTCCCGATCGTACGGAATGTTGTAACGTGGAATCATTAGCGGAATCGTACACTTCTGATTCCGACGCGTCCACACTTGTTGACACCTGCAGCGTGATTACCGACAAATCGGGTTGCTCCTCCATCGGGAAGAGTCTAGGCGGGCTGCAAATTCAACAGAGTGGTTTTGTGAAGCTGAATAGCTTCCAAAACAGACGCTTTAAAAGCGCCCTGCGGAGAGGCATGGACAGAGAAAGTGCTCTCATCCTGGCCAAATCCGCTGTCAAAGACAAGCCAGATATGAAACGAGTCAGATCTGAAGATCAAACTCCCCCTGCATCGGCCGCCAACAAGATCAAGAGTGGTCCTTTATCTGATGTTCCCACCTTTAGCCAGGTGGCTAGCCTTGTCAGGTTAGGGATCGTTCCGACCGACTTGATCAACCATCCCCTCTCAACAGAGCAAATGGCTCTCGTACAAGAGGCGGTTATAGACACCTCGATCGAATTGAATAACTGTGGCGTGTGGCCTAAGTTCTCAGGGTTACACCTAAGATCGGGGTGGCTAATTTTTGTCTGTGCAGACAATGCTACAGCTGGGTGGATGCGCTCCAACTTTGAGAGGATCAGCATCAAATGTGGTCTGGACCTGATGATGGTGGAAGAGGGCTCATTCCCAAAAACACACATCGTCCGAAGGTTCTTTCCGCAGAGTCTTTAACTCTCAAACGAGAAAGTGCTTGCCACCCTTGTATCCCCAAATGCCGACCTTAAGGCCAATACGTGGAAAGTCATCCAGAGAGGGAAGGAAGGTGCACTCCTTCACCTTGTGCTAGGCATAGACGACAATTCCATGGCTAAGCTCCTCGAACTCAAGGGGAAGGTCAACTACCGCTGGGGTCAGATAAAAATTATCCTTAAGAGCACCGATAAGGTTCCCGTTCCCACATCTGACAGTGGTACCCCTTTAGAGGAAGACGCAGCCAGCACTCAACCTTCCACCGGAAATGTGTCCGAATGTAAGGATTTAAGTCAGCCTACCTCAGCTAGCTGTGCCTCTGGGCCATCTAGCTCTGGTTGCGGTAAGACGACAGCGGTGTCTGTTCCTGTGGATCGCACCCACTCAGCCTCCATAGGCAGTAATAATGCCGTTGGGCATGCTACTGCTGGGGTTCTGGGAGCGGCACTAAGGCTACGGCCACCGCTTCGTCGGTCCGCTCTAAGCTGCAAAAGAAGGGCACACAAACCCGGACAACTGGCAACGTGGCCGGAAATCCACATAACACGGCTGAAGACAGGCACAGAACAACAGGTCGTCCTGGACAAGCCGCCTGCCGCAGTAAGAAAGGCCCTAAAAACGCCCAACTACTCCGGCAAGCAAAAGCAAATCAGCCATGAAAAGCACAGACGAACCTGCATCATGCTAAGGGCGCTACCCTCAGCAAGCGGTTCGCCGATGAAAAGATAACCCTAGGACTGCTACAAGAACCTTGTGTTATTCGCGGACATATCAAGGGTCTCGGGAATGGGGTAGGTAAGCTAATTTACAAACACGATGAGCAAGTGCCAAGGGCGGCCTGCTTAATCGACCATAATATAAACTTTCTTCCCATTCCAGAATTTATAACAAAAGACCTGGTAGCCTTACTGACAGAAGTCCCGAACGAGAAAGGCACTCAGAACATCGTGTGTGCCTCGGCGTATTTCCCTGGTGAAGACGACAATATACCGCCATTGGAGGTCCAAGCGCTCATTCGCTACTGCAAACGTAGCAACCTACACTACATCATTGGTTGCGATGCCAATGCTCTCAACATGGTATGGGGTAGTAGCGACGACAACAAAAGAGGTGAGTGTTTGTTAAATTATCTTGTTAGTAACCATGTAGATGTCCTCAACAAAGGGTCTAAACCAGCCTTTATAAATGCCATTCGAGAGGAGGTACTTGATCTCACTCTCGCCAGTCCATTTATCTCAAATTTTGTTACAAATTGGCATGTGTCAGATGAAGCCTCGATGTCTGATCATCAGGATATTAGGTTTGACATACCCGGCCAACTGACACAGGCCCCAACTAGATACGATCCCAAGTCGACGGACTGGATTATGTATTGATGACATTGATGAGGCAGCATACCAGCTGAATAAAGTGTTGCTAACTTCATACCACAGTAGTTGTGTCACCAGCCCGAGTAAACGAAAGGTTCCCTGGTGGAATGACCAGCTTGCTAAACTCCGGAAGAAGGCTAGGAAACTCTTTAATCGAGCCAAACGCACAAAAATTTGGGACGAATACAGGTTCGCTCTCACAGAATTCAATTTAGAATTGAGAAGATCAAAACGAGCTGCATGAAGAAGATGCTGCGAAGACATTACTGACATGCCTATAGCGGCACGTATCCATAAAGCTCTTGATAAAGATCATACAAACTGTGTGGGTTTACTAAAGAAAACTGATGGTACCTACACGTCGGGCCGAACGGACACGATTAACACCCTACTTCAGGTGCACTTCCCCGGTTCGACAATCCATGAAAATCATGATAACTCTAACGGCACTGACCTTAGGGTCTCCATAGCCAGCAGAGTTAGCAGTCTATCTGGTAAAATCTTTAGTCCAGATAAGGTAAGATGGGCAATCGGCTCTTTCAAACCTCTCAAAGCCCCCGATGGTGACGGCATACTCCCAGCCCTTATTCAAAGGGTTATCGACGTCATACTGCCGGCAGTTATCGCTTTATTTAGAGCTAGTTACAACTGGGGTTACATTCCATTCATCCCCAAGAGTGGCAATAGGCCTAGTGAACTGCCTAAATCATATAGACCTATCAGTCTAACATCATTTGTTCTTAAAACTATGGAAAGACTTATCGATGTCCATATTAGAGGCCAGATAGAAATATCAAATCCTCTACACTCAAGTCAATACGCGTACAGAAAGGGCAAATCCACTGAGAGTGCTCTTCACTATCTCGTCAAAAAGGTTGAAGAAGCATTTCAAACCAAGGAAATTGCCCTATGTGCCTTCTTAGACATTGAGGGTGCTTTCGATAATACCGGATACGACTCGATAGCTACGGCAATCAGTCGTAAAGGTATCGAAGATTCGACCAGCCAATGGGTCAGAGCAATGCTAGAAAGTCGAATCATAACCGCCTCCTCTGGTGGCGTGTCGATGTCCGTGACGGCGGTCAAAATCTGCCCCCAAGGTGGGGTACTTTCTCCCTTATTATGGACACTAGTCATTGACGATCTTTTAGTCAGTCTCCACAGACTTGGCTATAGCGCCATTGGTTATGCAGATGACCTAGCGATCACTTGTAGAGGCAAGCTTAACGCAACCATTACTACAGGCATGCAGAACGCATTGCCTCACGTCTTAGAATGGTGCACTTCTGAAGGATTATCTATTAATCCCAGCAAAACTATTCTAGTGCCTTTTACTAGAAGGAGACTGGTTAACCTTGAACCTATCACCTTAAAAGACACCACTTTGCCTTATTCCAATGAAGTCAAATACCTCGGTATTATCCTAGATAGAAAACTCAATTGGAACTCTCACATCAAGTCAGCCACAGAGCGTGCCACTAGAGCCATATGGGCCAGTAGGCGCCTCTATGGCAGAACTTGGGGGCTAAACCCCAAAATGATATACTGGCTTTGTATCATGATGGTTAGACCTATCATAACGTACGCTGCTGTTGTCTGGTGGCCTAAAATTCTCGAACAATCAGCGGCTAATAAGCTCCAGAAACTACAGCGTATTGCCTGCCTAGGTATTACAGGTGCAATACGCACCTGCCCAACTATAGCACTAGAGGCTTTAATTGGACTTACACCCCTACACATATTCATTAGGAAGACGGCTGCTAGATGCGCTATTAAACTACAGCTGGAACTTAAATATAAAACAGATGGCCACGTGGGACACCTGAAAATACTTAACTCAATCCCAAATATAGACATGTTTATGTCCATCCCAGACATTATGGTTAGGGAATACAGTTTTGGGAAACTATATGAGGTAGAAATTCCAGACCGTGCTAAATGGGCCAATGGGGCTCTGGCATGGGACCCTAGAAGTCTGATCTGGTACACTAAAGGATCGAAAATGGAATCTGGAGTTGGAGCTGGTGTCTTTGGACCCAACACCAAACTGTCGATACCCATGGGAAGGTGTCCCTCAGTATTCCAGGCAGAAGTACATGCCATTGAGATCTGCGCCGACTTAATATCTAGAAAAGGTATTAAAGGCCCCAGAATTATTATCCTCTCGGATAGCCAAGCAGCATTACAACTGTCTTCCAACATGATGGACTCTATGACAGTTAAATGCTGCCACGATGCTTACAGGCCCTAGCCAGATACAACAAGGTCAAACTTGGATTGGTACCTGGTCACCAGGGTATTGCAGGCAACGAATCGGCGGATGAACTAGCAAGGGCTGGATCAGAATCCGTGTTCTGGATTGTACAAGAGGAAAGAAAAAAAAATACTTACTAGAGCCTTACTAGAAAGCGGTAATCTGGTATTCATCTAGCTTCATGTAAATTCGTTTTATAGCTGAATGCAATTAAAAAGACAAACTATAGGTTTCCTAAGTGTACCACTTGCGAAGAACTACACAGATGAGGTCTAAGCTTAATCGCAGATGCTTAAAAGCCATCCCCAATGAATATAAATAACAGAATATGTCTGCATTTATTTAAAGCAGGCGACAGCATTCCAGGAGTACTGCATGAAAGTCTTTCTATTGAGGGAAACATTGACTTTGGCACTATTCAAGAATACTGACTGCGGAACTCAACCGCGATGAGGTTCCAAAATATGCAAGACAGCTTTATCGTCTATTCCAACCAGATCAACGGTATATATTGAACTTTCATTCTAGCAAAGAAACATGTTAACGTTTAGTTACGTTCTAGCCTTCGATCTGCCGAAATATTTGTTATTAAACTGGAGGTTGCAATCAGTACACTAATCTGCTTTTACGGTGTACGACCAAAATCTGCGTCCTCCGCCTTTAGCTGTCAGCTGGTACCTAAGGAGTGTTAACAAAATTAATCTGGGCTATCACTTGGTATCGATTTCGAGTTTAGAATCGTCGAAGATCTGATCATGATGTAATCAGGGTGACTTTGGCTACTGCACACAACACTTGCTATATATCCACATCTTTGATTCACTCTATCTAATCAACATGATATGCATTGCTTGTATATTGATTAAATGTGAACGCTCAATCTCGAAAAATGGTGTCGACTGGTGTCATAGCAATGGTGATGATACTCACATAGAAGTCATATCATAGGTCGGCATTGTCTACGATACCCTGCTATCTGTGTGTTACTGGTAATCCTTATAAATTCTCCTAAAGATCATACGCAACTACATCAATATCTAAGCATAGTACCCGATACGTAATTTACTTAATTTTTCTTAGTAAATCTTATCGATTTATTATTCTTCTGGTTTCTTGTCAACTAGTAAACACTGATGCATCATCAAACCTGGCAATGTTATCACTCATTTGATTTCTTCTTTAAGATACAGTCCGTTGGATAAAAAACGGTAACCGGTTGTAAGTCAAAGAAAAGATTTTACTCATAAATACATAGTATACTCTTGTTTAAGTATGACTGGCGTAGCATTTAGTACTTTGTTCAATATCCCAAGAGCCTGAAAAATAAGATGGCAGCTTTCGGCTAACTTGTTGGCGTTGTGATCTAAAATTTTTTTTTTTTCCATTTTGTTTGCATTTAAAAAATCACTGAATGTCGCAATGATACTCAAATGATAGACAAGGGTAAAGAATTTGCCCTACTTACGAGTAGCTAAATACACTCAGTGGTACTATGTCAAATCGCCCAAAGTGCAAAAAATCAAAAAAACTTCAAATGGCCCAAAATAATTGTTGGGCGATTTGACATTATGTCAAAATACCCAAAAAATCGATTGTGGGCGATCCAATAAACAGTGCAATGTATATGCAACTCCAACTATACAAAGATTCTTGAACTCAATATTTAATTCCGCGTCATGCAGTTGAAATTGCCAAAAGAAAAAAAAACTGCTCAAAAGAGTTTGGGCATTTTGACATGCTAAATAGGCCAAAAATTAGAAATATTAAACCGCTCACAAAGATTTTTGGGCAATTTGACATTTTTCCAATTTTAGGCGATTTAGTTTTGGGCGATCGGAAGTAGGGCTAATAATGAATTCTAACAAAACGCTCACACTTTTTGGGCGTATTGAAATGTTTTTTGTTTTCGGACGATATGAGATAGTGTTAAAGTGCCCAACATTTTTGGGCGATGTGACATTTTTCTGATTTGGGCGATTTGACATGGTACCGCACTTCACTTCAATTCATATTCTCATAAGCAAAGAAGTGCTTATTCACCAGCTCTGGAAAAAAGTTATTTTTTTGATTATAACTCTGATATTGTTAAAAAATCAATATCTTGTATATACACTCACAGAAAACTTGTTAACAGGAAAACTGCACTGCCTGCATGCATACGATTGGCAAAAGAGGAAACAAATGCCTGCCGCCTTCTTATCTAGAGTATCTAAGTTTACATATGTATATCAAAGAAGAAATGAAAGGAAAGGAATGCGGTGGCGCTAACAAAGAGTCAGAGACTCAGAATTATTCAGAACTGCATGAAGCGTTCCAAAGAAGTATAATTCTCTAAACTGATTAAAAAGAATTTCAAGCGCTCAGGGGATAATTATAGCACGACCCAATGAACTGAAAAGTGGCATGGCAGCTCCACATGCTGATTATAATGAACTCAATTGTTAACAGATTATTTCCAGGGAAAACAGCTAATGAGACGGAGACGATACCACCAATCGCAACTGAGGCCCCGGCAGCTATCAAAATAGCATGAATACGCCAAGAATTGATAGGATCTGGAACTTGGTTCTGAGGGAAGCAATTAAAGCAAGACGCACCACACCTCTACACAGCAAGCTTAACGGAAGAAAATTTCCTTTCGCAGTGAAACGGAAACGAATAGTCCTCATGCCAAAGCAGGACAAATAACTTGAGCAATCGTCGTGTACAAGTCGGTGTGCGTGATAAATAAGCTGAGGAAGTACTCGAGAAAAATATGCGAACATGATAAGAGCAGTATACGGAAAAGGACTCGGGGCCTTATAGTAGAGATTTCATCTTTCGACATGGCTCCGAACTACAAAACAGTATTGTGCTATTTTAATACTTGACGTCAACAACACGTTGAACTCGAGCTACTGGAGCTTTAAAGACCTTAAAGTACTAAGCCATATACTGGATATAATACTTCGAAAATAAAATCCTCTACTATGACACGTAAGAGGGAGCGCAGAAAAGCAAAATCAAGGAACTGACACAAAACTGCAATCAAATAATCATGACCGGAAAGCTTTGACTACAAAAATCAGGTTCAGAACTGACGTTGATCTTATTATCATTTGAACGACCATGGGCAAGTCAATATTCATTAATACAACCCTAGATATGAGCATTATCGATAAACATGAGAATTTCATTGATAGGGTGAACTCTGCGGCACTACACGAAACATAAAAGATGATAGAAGAACAACTATCAAATCTATGAAAGCTCAATATCAACATTGGTGGAACATCACAACCAAAGGGTGATGAACATCAAATTAATTACCAACGTCAATGAATGGATTACTAGAAAGCACAGGGAGGCAAACTATTACCTAACACAATTTTGGGGCTTGGATGCTTTTGGGAGTACCCCTATAAGTACAATCATACGTAATACCCATTCTTCCAGCACTATGAAGGAAAACATGAGAACGCGGAGTATGCGCTGGTGGAATGCAAAATCATTCAAGTTCTAGAACACATTATCATATGTTGGAAGAAGAATTTTTCTTTTAAAATCGGTGTTATCTTCGTCCACTTTCGACAGTGTCCATGTTTCACCGCCATCCCTTTGTTGTTCCGGTAGGACCTTACTACTCAAAGAAACAGCAATTGACAAGAGTTATTTTTCGTATGATTTCTACTGAGATCTTGTATTCAGAGTATCCCAGCACCGACTGTGACTCTAGTATAAGATTTCCTTCTTCATCTACTGGTTTGTTGGTTTGACGAGTTCTTTTACCTCTTAGTAAATATCTTCGATCGCGTCCTTTTTATGATCTTTTTTTTCTGATGGAGAAGCCGATATTCTTCCCGTTTCTTTTTTTCGTAGAGCATACGAGCAGCCCTCGTCCTTCCTCGCAGCGCCGCTTTGCATACCTATTGCTTAGCTGCGTGTTATTGCCGGCATTGTTCGTCAAACCAGGAGTTTCCAGAAAACTGAAGGTATGTCTTGTGTCGATCGTAATCTGATTAATTTCGTTGACCCTTTCATGGCAAAAGATCGACTTGTGCCCTTGTGAATATTGGGATGAGGAAACCGTGTGTTAGGTGTAGTGAAGTTTCCCCATGCTGCAAAGTTAGTGAGCACAAGTCCGTGGCCAGACGTGGTGCCGTGTGGACTACCACATATCAATAATTGCAATATCAATGTCTATAAAGCTAAGCTATCTGTTTAGAACAAATAGATCACTATGATTAATCCAGTGCATTTTTTTAAGCACAGTTCTCACGTATTGTATATTGTTCTCACGGTTGCAAAGCAGCTCCATTTGAATCTAATCAACTTTGTTTTAAATAGCGCAGTTCTAAAAATAACATTTAACCTCCAAATATTGAACTATGAAAGGCGCGTAGTTCATACCTACATAATAGATACTACAATAGTTGAGGCTCAGTTGACTGGCATGCGAACATTTTCTCTAAGTCTATCAGGTCTCACCAGAAAGTATCTTCGTAAATTCATTTAGTAGACACGTTTTCGATTTAGCTACTTCTACATATGTATATCGTCGGCTTACAAGCAAAACTGACCAACTGCCAAAAATTGTATTTTGTATTATTGATGGCAAGTACACTAAAAAACAAGTAGAAAATTCTGTAAAATCTACTTATCTGATATTTTGCCAAGAAATAAAAAAAAAATCTAAGAGAATCAAAGTCACATCATAAGATTATAAGCATTTAAAAAAAAACAACGTTTTACCACGAACTACGTTTTTGCAGTTAGTCAGTTTTGATTGTAAGCCGACGATATAGTTGTTCTATAAATGTAGAAATACTTTGTTGCCGAAGTAAAATATTGTGAAAATTGAAAAGCTGTATTTTTTAAGTTTTGAATATTCGGATGATTAAAAATAAATGAACAGTGTCAATTTTTAAAGTTAAGGGAATTATTTTATTTTCGATAACAACATATTCAGCACATTACCAAAGTAGCCGCTGTACAAATAAATTTGACAACTGTCATCGAAGTGTCACCATTCCAACAGAAGTCGACATTTTTCCCTTTGTGATCAATTTAATAAATTAATTTTCCTTCATCATACATCTGCATTTGGTAAAAAAAAATTAATAAGAAAACATATTTAATAGTCGTCCATATAATAAACTTCTCAAAGAACCAATAACCTCATAGATTACTCCAAAAATACAAAAAAAAATATAACCTTATGTAACATGGAGGTTATCTATACGACAACAAATTAATTCTTTTAGTAAAAAGCCCACGGGGAATACTCTAAATTCTTATTGTTTCTATTTCTAGATCTATCTATAATGGGTGGACATGGACACGGCCATGAAGAGCCTTACAAGGTACCCGATTATAGGATATACAAAGTCGAGGCACCTCAGCTAGTAGAAGTGCAGACAGCTTTAGCCCGATTGGGATTAAAGGATCCATGGCTAAGGTAAACTGAATGTGTTGCGCATAACATAGTAAATGTTAAACTTACTATTCTTCAGAAACGAAGCTTGGCGTTACGATCCCATGCACGGTACTCACGCCATACGAGTCAGAATGTTTTTCACACGCGGCTTTTTCATTGGTTTTGTGGCTGCTTCTATTACTGCTGGCCTTGAGTATGCATCCCGTAGTGGAGACCACGACCACGGTCATAAAGAGGGACATGATGAACATCATTAGTTAAGAAAAATACACTTGCTACACAAAGAGCGGACAACCGCTGTTTAATCATAAAATACACGCAATTGTGGAACAAAATTCAATGTTTTACTCAGTTGATACGGGGTTTCAATTCCTCATAGCATGGTCGAAGGAATATGGACGGCTTTTTGGCTGCATTAAAATACTCGTGACCTTTCGACCAATCGTAGCCGACTGCATAGGCGAAGATTTGTCCGTTTGCATTGAATCCACACTTGGTGATGGATTGGTCCATCATTTCGGATGATTTCAGTTTGGTGCGGGCGTCCTTGTCCCAGAAGCTAAATGTACCATCAGAGCCAACTGTAACCAGCGTGCCATGGATGGGGTGGAATGCGATGTCGTTGACGGCATAAATGTCTTGATAACCAGCGGTTCCAGTCATTCGGTGGCATTTAAAGGTAAAGTTGTCCTTTGGATTGAGCGGGTTAACGTACTGAATGGCAACACGACCTTCAATACTTCCAAGAGCATAGCCTAGAAGAGAAGTTATGAAATCTCGATAAATAGGGGGATGCAAATAAGACATACCAGTTGGGGCTTTTTTTTTGTCTTTGAAAATGGAGATAGTCCGATGTTGGTATTTCAGTGGGCTCTCTTGCCGTTTGAACTCAGTTGGTTTTTGGTCTAGTGAATAAACTATCAGAGTGCGGCCAGCTGTGCCTACTACAGCCATTGGGTAATCGACATCAGCGCAATAACAGCGCTCTGGCAGGTTGATAACCATCATTGGGTTTGGGGAGCGGGTGTCCCAAAACTAGAAGTCACAAAATTAGTGCTCTGATGCTTAATACCTGTAACTCACCTTCAAAGTCTTATCCCAAGAGCCAGTCATGAGGCATGTATAATTTGAACCCTTGACCCAATGACACGTCTTTACAGGAGCATCATGGGCAGCTACCTGTAACACCTGATCCGATCCCAAGTCCCAACACTTGACTTGTTTGTCACACGACGCCATAAAAACTTTGGTTCCATCATCTGACCAGCAAACATCCAAAGCGGGTCCTCCCAGTGTCTTCATTGATTTGGGCACTGTCTTACCAGTATGTTCCACTTCCCAGCAGCGTACCTGCAATATTTCCATTAATTTTGGCCTCAGTGGTATGTTAATTTTACTTACACTACTATCCCAACTTCCAGCGATAAGAAAATTTTGTTGCAAAGTTGCCGGACTGAATTCCAACGCCGAGACAGAGTCCTCGGGTGGCGAGACAACCTCAAAGTCTTTCATTGGATTTGGCGTTGCGGCTGTTGTCGTAGTGCCAAAACTACTCCCACCGCCTATGGTTGACGTTCCGAACATGATTTTATACCACACACTCTGGAGTTGGAGAATAAATTTCAAAATATCGTGAAAATAATTTTTGCCGCTCGAATGTTGTGGCTGATTCGGGGTGATTCCCACCTTTGCCAACAGAACAAGTTGATAACTTAAAGTTTTTGCCTTAATTATGAACACGTTGGTAGTTGGTTCTTAAATGTACCAACTATTTATTTATATTTTAGAAAAATCGTGGAATTGGCGATATAATTCTCTTCGTTTTTAGTTTTTTGTTTGACGTTTGCGGCTGCACGTATTTGCGAAATTTGTTGATGGTACATAGTGACATCTGGATGTGGATCGAAAAGTTATATATAAATGTACAGCGGCGACTATTTGGGGCTGTCAATCGTTTTTGGTCGTTTGGAATTGATAATTTGATTGCATTTTTTTAAATTACGCCTCTCCTTTGAGTGAACTCCAGAGTATGGATATTTTTATAGAACGTTCACGTAATTGTCAGGTAAGTGGAGGTGGTGTTCTCATGTGTCCTGTCTCAATATCGTACTTCTTTTAAACATCTTCGTAGTATGGGCATAAGTCAGCTATTGGACCTTCGATGGTCCAATGTTTATTTGTTTGTGTCGGATTTCCTATTGATGAAAACGTTTATTACGTGATGCTGTAGAGTAAATTTAATTGGAACAATTCTCAAGTTCTGTCCCAGACTAAGATTTTAAGATAAAAGGGTATGTTTGTTTCCATTTTCGCATCGGTATTTCCAAAGCATGTATATGTCGGCTCATAAAACGAAGGAAAAAGTTTAGCAGCTCAGTTAAACACCTTGTAAACAGAGATCACTCATAATAACAACGAGAATATGTGTACCTAGTCAGTTACTAATTTACGTCTTGGATAAGACTAGCAGGTGCACCAGTAGGTGCTGATGAAGGCAGTATACGTTCATATTATTGAATCCCCAGCCTCTAATATTGGAAAATTTTATAAGAAGCTAGAGTAGACGTGGAAGTGTGTTTCGTATTTAGTGTGCAACATATGGTAACAACGGAAATCCGGCTGCGACGAGTTTATCGCCAAAGTATTTTACAACATGAGTTTTGTCCTTACTATACCTGTCCATCTTCTAAGCTCCAAAACGTTTAGATGACTATTTTACGGTGCCTATTGCAGGATGTTGTGATATCTTACCGGACGATAAGAATCTGTGTACCTATCTATCATCTTCACTGAGATTTCACTGAGAACATCTTTTCTTTCAAGTAGTAAGTAAAGTAAATAATTAAGTCTAGTTCGTTAACGTCGAAACACATAGCATTAAGTTTAGCTCAGAGCACCCGCATAGAGTCAGTTAGTTAAAACTACATTACATAGTTAAGTTAGTCAAGCTAGTTTTAAGCGTTTTTGTCTAGCACGTAAGAAATACTTAATTAATAAAATAAAATGCGTTAAAAATGGAAATGAGTGACTTCGATGACCATCATCCAACTCACTCAAGAGTTAAAGCAAAGTAACCAACCGATTTGTTATCGATTCTCTGTGTGGGCTTTGAATGGGATCATAATTCCAAACGAAACTCATTTTTATCTCGGAGACTATGCCAATAAGCAATATCCTCAAAGACTGACTGCATTTTTTTTTGTTTTATAGAAAGTGGGAATCTTTGAATGATGCTTTAAAAGTAATCGGTTCAACATCATGCCGAATTTCTACCGGCTAAAACCACCGCCCCCTCTCTTCTGTTCTCTGCGGTACCACCATTTAAGCCATTCTACACAGGGGGCTTTCGGCTTTCCTTGCCTGTGATTTTGTATTGTCTCTGTTGGGCTCTGGCTCTCTGTGTGTGTTCTGCTTCTGTTCAGTATTATGAACTTAACAACCCTAGCTATTAGTAGTCTACGACTCCGGATTATGCCCTCCGATATTTGGCATAATTCGTGTGAGCGCATTATTCACCAATGAAGCCTTTTTACTTTCGTAGTTACCATACCATCCACCGTACCATCATACATAACGTGCCATAGGAGAGGGCTCACAACCGAGCCTTGTGGTACCCTTCCAGTGACCGCGTACTCCTTCGCACCGTCGTCTATGTCATAGATGAGAAATGAAATAATCCGTGATTACATTGCAGTACCCTCATATTTTGAAGTGCTCCTAGAATATGATTCCAGTTTGCAGAATTGAAAGCATTCTTAACATGAAGTATTATTACGGAGCAGTACCGTTTAGCCCTTCTTCTTCATATTGTGCCTTCTATAGCCTTGTGCGCGCTATATTTTTATTTTTTTATTTAAGATGAACTTTAGTTCCAGCAAGGTTGCGGAATGTGCCAAACCTGGCATCAAACAATCGGTTTTACGCTCACTAAATTTCTGCGAAGAAATGTCCTAACGGCGGTACCGCTGGGGACAAACAGGGTACAGAAATAGGTGGAGGTTTTTTAACACTTCCATATACTGAGCATGGAAATGGAATCCGGCGCACCTCGCAGTATAAAGAAAACATCCATCAACCCTTTTACGACATTCAACCACAAACTATCGACAATGTAAATTTGGGTTGACATGATGAACTACTGACAAGCCTGTCACGGTAGCCATTTGAAGGATGCTATTCCATAGCTTTTCCATATTATTAATGGTATTATAAGACAGCTTCAGATAGGTCCTAGCTGCAATTACTTGTATATTTGAAAAAAGACAGCAGAGTGCTGAGTTTTCGTCACTGTAGAAATATGCTGATTTTACTGTTAGCTGAAATTCGGAAATAAAGGCACATTCACGTATCCACATCTTCTAACTTGGAAAAAATAATTTTTTGACGTCAACCAAATAATAAAATTGTACTGTGCATGATGTCAAACGATCATGATAATCAAACTTATTTGACATTACTAATGAGCCGTTTACTTGTGACGTCTGTAGGTTATTGTATCCAAATGATTCTTTAACTTCTTTATTATTCGTGCATCGCTTTTACTATTACATATACATATGTATGTATAAAACATTATATGCATTTCCTACGGAATTTGTTTAAATTGTCTTAATTTTTGGATCTACGTTGCTTTGATACACTAAAACAGCAACTGAAATCATCAATCGCAATATTAGTTGTTTCTTATTATACCTAGAATATATAGATATAGACTTGGTTTAATTATATTCTATCTGTGCACGTACATAATTGATAATTTGAAAATGAGCTCTGAAGTTTCATGATTTCGTTGATAACTATTATTTTTATTCCTGCCAAAATAATACGACTGCCAATTTAAATGCGGGATTTTGTAATGGATACTACATATCTACATATGTACATATATGCACATACAAATACATATGAAGCTAGACTTACGTAAGAATGGCGTTTTTAGCATTAAAACGCTATTAGTCAGAGACATTTTGGATTTTGAGGTATCGTAATATTTCCAAACAAGTTTCTTGAATTCTGGCCACTACAAATGCAGAATAAGTTGAATTTGCAACAGTTTTGAGCTGTTGAAATTTGATTCAACTGTAAATTAATAGGTATGAAGCTATTCAGCGAGTTCAAATCACTAGTTCATCGTACCTCTAACCCCCTTAGTCTTGAACAGCTACGAATGTATCAACATACATGTGTGTAAAGATATTCTGCCAATTCAAAACTACAGTTTCGCATTTAAAGGTTTTCTATTTCTGACCTTATAAAAGTTTTCAGATTTCATACCATGAAATAAAATATCTGCCAATGTGAAGAACTGAAACAAAAAGGGTGATGAACGTTGCAAAGTGGATCACACTACATTTTCCTAGAATTGCACACAGTCATTTCATTGTTTGCTCACTAACCATTTTTTTCTTTGAATTTGTATTTGTTTGGGTTAAATGGAAACAATTAGTAAAAGAAGGTCAGGGCTTGTGTTTTGTGTGGTATGATGTTTCCATTCCGTACTTAACATTTTTGCTTCCGGAATCAACATTAAATTAATAATTTTTATCAATATGTACTGTCTTCTTTATTTTGTTAGATCCTCATACACATGTATGTATGTCTTTAGTGAAGAGACAAGTGTATAGGTGCATATGGTGTGATGATAAAGGCATTTAAGGGCATTATGTGTATCTGTTGTCCCAGAGAGAATGTTTTTTTTCCAATGGCTGGAGTTGAGTTTTAGCTCATTTTCCGTTTTGGTTCGCAAAAGTCCTTCTTATTTTGGTTGTCAATTGATAAAACTTTGCAGTCTAAAAGGTGGCGGTTGTCCATTATTTGTTTCGAGTTGTAGACGGTGCATTCTGCTGTAGTCAATATGTTGAATTTGAAGGGATGATGCGCGATGCAATCGTGTCCTGTTGTTAATCTGAACTTTGCTACTTTTTGATTCCATGGAATATTTCGGTTTGATGTCGCGAGTTCCTCTATATTTTATTTATTTATTATTATTTATTTTATTGGAGAAGGTTTTTATGATGTTCTCTCTTAGTGTGTGATGTGGTGCTTCGTTCCTACTTGCTGTTGTTACTTTTGTGGCTTTTTTTGTTAACATAACTGCCGTCGTTGCCAGTCAGTCCGACATGTGATGGTATCCATTGTAGTGACAATATTTTTGCCAGAAAAAATGTTTCACAACACAATGGCCTTCTTGACATATTCTTTCATCTTTTACCTCATCGCTGTGCAAAGGCTTACCATACCAGTGGATCAGTGCCCCCCCATGTCTGGGGTCTCACTGTTCTCGTAACAGAATCTTCAAAGACCCTCCTCTGTCATCCTTAGTTTCCCTAGGTGTTTCTTGAGTTTACGGTGAGTACCAGTTTGGAAACGAAGCTTATCTTAATTTACAGTCGGCTACAGGCTACAGTTCGTAGCCTGCCTCAGTCCTTGATTTTAATCTTGTTCCCCTTCCCCTTTATTCTGATCTCTTCTTTAAGAGAATGATCCAATTTATCATACGTTAAGAAAACATCCAGCTATTTGATATACATAGCCGCAAACAATCTTCAATTTACTATAAAACTGGGTTGACTGGATGTGCTACTTTTAAGTCAGTCATTTTATGCAATTATTTTCCATAAATAATTGTAAGATGCATTCACTTCAATAAAGTAACAATTATTGGAAAACAATGAATGATGAAGTTTTAAAATCATTTTCAGAAATTAAGCAACCGATGGCCAACACTTTAATGGTAGATCACTAGGCCTGTTGCTTGGCTTGGGAATAAAAATTACATTTACTTGTCTCATAGCCAATCAAATGTATCCCCTATTTGTAATGTGCTTTAAATGAAACAATAATTTGTAATTGATCAAATTCAATGAATGAAATTTAATTAGGTTTAAGTTTACGTCTGTTGTCATGGTAAGCGTGTACTAAAAAGTCTGTGATATACATCCCTGAATGATTATAACATTGATAGATGAAGGTTAGGGGATGGAAAACAAATATTGCAAACAAAATTCTCTGTTTTGAATTGTGTGTAGAACCGGTCCAAGTTTTATCACCACTGATGATGAAGCTGAGCCTGATGCCGCTAGTAGATTAGAGAAGAAAGACTACTTTTGGAAGCGGTAGGTAATTTTATAGTTAAAAAAGAAAAATTGTGTCCTTTGAAAATTCTTAAAATTTACCTCGAACTTTCTTAAACAGATCTGTACCTCTATTATACCAGAGTTACAAAGAAGTATAAAAGAATTTTACTGTCCAACCTGAAATGCTTCTTTTTAAAGTTGTCAATATATGTACATACGTAGATTTTTCCTAGAATCGCGCATTTGTTAATTAGGAGGCAAGTGTTCGATTTCTAACCGCAAGAATTTAAGAATGGTGTGGCTGTCCAGGCAATATGTGATTTGTTGGCATAGTTATTTCCAAAATGTATTTCTCATGTTCATCAGGAATTGTGACTGAAACATCTGGATTGATTGCGTCATGCATTGCCTAGATCGCAGAATGACATACATACAGTGCTGATCAAAATAATAGGTAAAATGTAAAAAAACGACATTACTTGAGCTATGAATGAGAAAAGACATTGTTTTTTTTAGATTTATGTTAAGTTTTGTTAAAGCAATCTGTACATTGCAAAAAAAAAAAAATTTCAATTCATAATATTTTTTTTTATTTAATTTAAAAAAACGCCTGATCAAAAAAATAGGTAAATTGAAAATAAATTGAAAACATAAATACAAAACATAATTTTTTCTTGCAAATTCACTTCTAATTATTATTATTGGTTTATTCAGTAACCAGAATGACCCCCTTTGTTTTTAACGACAGCATGTATTCGCCTAGGCATCGACTCAATTAACTTGCGGCAAGTTTCAAGAGGAATCGCGTTCCAAGATCTTTCTATGGCTGCCCAAAGTTGATTTTTATTTTGAAATGTTTCCTTAGCCAAAGATCTCTTTAGTTCCCCCCACAAATTCTCAATCGGATTGAGATCGGGGGACTGGGAAGGCCATTGGAGCACCGATACCTGCTGATGATTCAACCAAGATTTTACAAATTTTGACGTGTGCTTGGGATCATTGTCATGTTGGAAGTGCCACCGCACCGGCATGTTGTCCTCCGCATACGGCAACATAATGTTTTCCAAGATATCGCAATAAACTTCTTTCGTCATCACATTACTGATCTGGAAAATAGGACCAACTCCGAACCAGGAAAAGCATCCCCATACCATATAAAAGAATTTTACTGTCCAACTTGAAATGCTTCTTTTTAAAGTTGTCAATATATGTATGTACATACGTAGATTTTTCCTAGAATCGCGCATTTGTTAATTAGGAGGCAAGTGTTCGATTTCTAACCGCAAGAATTTAAGAATGGTGTGGCTGGCCAGGCAATATGTGATTTGTTGGCATAGTTGGCATCAGGAATTGTGACTGAAACATCTGGATTGATTGCGTCATGCATTGCCTAGATCGCAGAGTGACATATGTATGTACGTTTCCATTATCGCTTAATCATTTGTTATGCATTTTTTTTTAAATTTATTTACACAAGTTTTTTGCATCACATTAGTGGATAGCTTAGCATTTTAAGAACATACCGTTTTCATCTCACTTGACTCTTAAATAAGATCCTTTCTTCGCACGGGAAATACATATCTCTTAGCACTACACATATGTACATACTTCTATCGTTTAATCAACTTAATATACGGTGTTATTGAAAATTTTAGTGTAAAACTCCTCGAACTATTATTATAAAAAAAATCACATCATGTGCATTGTACTACTACGAGTATGAATGTGTTTTCTTCTCTTTGTTGGGAAAGCTTTTTCTATCAGATTAGTGGGGTAGTGTGTTGATCGGTAGTCTTGTTATTGTTTACACTGTTTATATAAACATAAATAATTTAGCTGCTGTTTGATTTGTTTACGTTTAGGTTTAAACACTTGCATACATACACATGTATATGTTTTTACATACATGTATGTACATATATCTGTAAGATGATAATCTAAAGATTTTTCTGCATTGACTTAGTGAAAAGGGTTGATAAGGGGATGCCTTTAAATGGGCAGGTTAAAAGCTGTTCAGAATGCCGGGTTTGCTTTGACGACATACCTGACGACAGAAAAGATCATCCATTAGATCATCAAGCTTCCGGAAAAGAGTAACTTGATAAAGTATGGGAACTGCATTCTTCCGGCCGTAGCTAAGTCAATAGCTAAAATAGTTTAAGACAGTATTAATGCGTTTCTAGATTACAGAACAGAAAATGTATGCTCCAGATCCTTTTGCATTAAACACATAAACACATCGCATTTACATTCGAGGGAGATAAGTGTCTCGCCTTTTGCAGTGGTAAGGTGTTATACATATGGGTTTCAAGTCAAAAGTGGAGTATGAAGGGATACAAGCGATGTATTGTAATGTCTTATCTAAAACATCTAAATTATTGACTTACATAAAATTGTCTATAACGAAAGTGGGGCTAAAAATTGGCTTGGCGAGAGGTTCGACGTTCGCGTCCCAGAAACACCAAACAGTTTTTCACGGTCCCACCTCTCGCGAATGTCTGACAAACGCCCGAGAGTAATAATTGTCAAGAGAAAGCTTCTCAATTTACCTTTCGGATATGGCTCTTAACTGTAGGTCCCTTCCATTTGTGTGAATAAATATAACACACACAAGACGAAAGGATGCGAGAAGCTAGACACATGCGGTCTGTTGCGCCAAGTATTTGTATTTTCTTAGTATTGAGGAAAATATGATTGGGAATTTAATTAGTTGTTCCTTGAAGATCGCGATGGGTTCATTATGGTATATAGTGTTCTGTGCAAGCTCTGCTTAACAAGCTTAACTTAACCTAACCCAGCAATTTAAGTTCAGAATGAGAAAGCATCTGGGAGAACTATTCCAGCGTTATATGTAGGTTATTTTCTCACGAGATAAGATTAGTATTGATAAAGCCAAATCTCAGAAAAAGGAAGAAAGGGTAAATAAACAATCTTTCTTTAGTTCTTAGTAATATTGCAAATACGAAATATCGCACTCTATAGTATTCTTGTACAAAATAAGTACTCTACAATAGACATACCTAAGGCCACGCTCAAGCACTATTAAGTTGGACCATCCCTTAATGTAATTTTTAATAGTTCTTAAAACTACACCATTCAGGATTTTCCAGCCATTGTTATTTTATTCAAACGAGTACATCGATGGCTTTTTAAGTGATGTTGTTTGTGGGAGTGGAAGAACAATAGTTCTTAACAGCCTTGCACTAAAAAGTCGAAAACCGTTAAATCGCAGCTACTGGGTGGCTTAGGCTTATTTTCAAAACGTCTGATAACACGGTTTTTAGACTAAGTGCCCAAAAGATCGATTATATTGTTTGACGGCTAGCGTTGCACGTTTCGCCATTTTGTTAAAACCGGCGCTCGTCAAGTATAAATCGTCCTATTGCGCCACAAAAAAGACAATTGCCTTATCTCTGTAACTTACTAAGTTGGCAGAAACATTATCGAAAACGTGGGGAACAATGATACCACTATTCCAAAACCAACACCAATCAATCACACATTGAAAATGAATTCGTTTCAAAATCAAAATGGTTCATTTGACCAAAATTATTTTCAAATTTCGCACAGTTTCTGCACCACAGAATTCAAATTGAAAATAATTATTTAGAGTTACTTAAGCAGAAAATAATTCATTTCTTACTGTGGACGCTTGATAGTACATATGTGTGTATCTATTGCATTAACGCATTAGCGTCGAAATAACACAGATGGTCCACCGTTTATGATTTTTATTCAACTATGTTACAAATATATGTATGTACATATGCACATGTTCTACATAGGGTAGCTCCTGTATCTAAGTGTAAACAGTGAAAATGAGGTTAATCCTGTGGCAGTGTTTAAAAAATCATTATTTCAACAGGGTAATGTGAAATCATTCCAAAATAAAATATAATTCCGTCCGTTTTTCTTATTCTTTCAATAATTTATTCAAGAATATGTTCAAACAAAGAGAAATGACAAACGTGATCTCCACCAAACGAATTGGAATGTTAATCGTTTTGTTAACATCCAATCTTTGCCGTTCTAAAGAAATCGTTGGACCGGATGTTCGAGGGGAAGCACTTGAAATCAATTTACAGTTACTCAGTGCGAGATTCTATCCCAGAATTTATATAATTCTAACTGATAAGTTTTTATTGTGTCGCTGGTATTTGATTAAATGCCGGAAATACGATTTATAACTCAGAGGCACATGAACTGAATTGACAATTAAGTGAGTTATTCATTTCATGCTTTTTGTCATACTAATTTGACAGATCCATCGGGTTGGTTTTGTTTTTATTTGTTTTATTTATTTACTGAAATACTTTAGAATTTCATAGTGGTAGAGGTAAAAAGAATTCGAAAAGAGTAACCGGTAATCAAACGCTAAATCGGCTTTGTACCTATAGATGCTGTTATAAGCATTTGTACTTGTTGCAAGTTTCTTGTTGGTCAATGACTTGCTTTATAAGGGTAATAAGTACACCATTCACAAGGCGAATAAAATATGAAAATTACAGAATCAATCTATTACTGACCTTCAATCGGTGTAGGCATTCTGTTTTGAAATCATATTTATTTCTACGGCTTTTGCAGTAGGCAGGACTAGGTATGTATGTACATATATTCAGTCACTCTTCTTCGAATGGCAGACCTAAATTTTATTTTTTAATTTATGTAGGCTGTGTGCAAGCTACATATGTATACAGTGGTGTTCACATAAGGAACACACCCTAATGCGAATATCTCTTTTTTGCAATTTACACTGTCATACACTAACTGGATTCCAGTGAAACTATAATTTAAGTAGAATTGTACAGTTACGATCGTTAAAGGAGATTGTGAAGTGAGTGTTCATATAAATAGCTCGGGACCAACGGCCTTCCGGATAAACGATTTTTCCGGTTATTAGAGGTTTAAACAAAATCGAAAAAAAATTTTTTTTAACAGGTTATTGCTTTAATTCATATTTTGAGATCTGAATGAGTGTGACTATGTTTCGGATATTAGAGGTTTCTCCGGATAATAGAGCGCATATTAACAAAATACATGCTTAACACAATGCCGGATATTAGAGGTTGCCGGTTATTGGAGTTCCGGATAAAAGAGTTTAGACTGTACTTTTATATTAATGTCAAAATGAGACTTATTACTTGGCAAGATTTAAGATGCGAAACGAAAATACTGCACAGAGGAAAGGAGGAAAATAATTGCTTCCATGATATAGGACGAAGAGACTATTTCGGCGGAGGCAAGAACATTAAAGTGTTCCAAAAAGCTGATACAGAAGACCACGAAGATCATACGGGACACTAACCCTAAGCAAATCCCGTTAGGAAAAATAAGAAGAGGAAAACCTCAGAAAAGATTGACGGGATTATACACAGGGTAAGCCGCAGTGGCTACTTTCGGGAAATTAAAGAACAATTGCGTGACGTGGTGTGAAAATATAAGCAGTAATTGTGCGTCATCATTTCATGGAATTCCAGCTCAACGCAAGAATTGTCTTGAAGAAATCTTTTATTTAAAAGAAGAACCGAAAGAGAAGACCTGCTTTTGCAAACGCTCACAAGAAGTCGTGGTTTTCTTGGAAAAACATTTTGTGAAGCGACGAAAGCAAGTTCAATCGCCTAGGATCGGATGGCAAAAAGTACATAACCAGCCAACCAGGGATACACGGTCTATTGCGCCAAGTATTTGTATTTTTAGTGATCCGAACCATTTGCACGACTTGTGAAGAGGCGATGAATATTGGACAGCCCAAAGTCCGGATCTAAATCCAATAAAGAAGCTTTGGAACGATGTGCAAGTTATAGTGAAGGACTAAAATCCAAAGAATTTGGATGAACTTTGGCCAATCGGGTAGATTCAAGCGGTTGGTTGAACTTCTACTAAAGCTCTGCAAGGAAGTAATTAGGAGCAAAAGCTCTCCTACCAAGTACTAAAATATTTGTACTTTAATTTCTTTTATTTTGTTGATCATTTATTGATTTTTTGTTAAATTAGTTTGACTATGCTATTTATGTGAACAGCAAATTTTTAAGTATATGAAGTGTTTTTATTTAATTTAAACTGTTATTTTGAAACGAATTGTATTTTCTGTTAATAAATTGAAAGCTTTAACCAATTGAAAAAAAGTTTGTATAACTATCGGTCAATAGAGGGAACGACAGATGGCCGTGTGCACAACCTTCAGATGTCCTCAACTTTTGCCTGCGAGGTTTTTCGACTGAATGCTGCTGAATATATCGAGTTGCTCTAAATGATGACATTGCCTAAGTAATGGCCAGCATCAAGCAGGAACAATTCATGTTTGCTTACGTTTCCGGTCCTAAATTGAGGCTACTTTTTGTGAAATGATAAACCATTCCAGAGGGGCAGTGGTCAACGGTATAATTCCCGGTGGCAGATGATCCTTTATGCAAATGGCAGTAAGAAGAAGGGTGTTTTCCAAATAGGCGCGGATACAGAAAAAAAAACAGTAGGTATCCTTCATCGTGGCGAGTCGCACTAAATTAGTCAATGATAGATTTAAGACATCTTTCTCATTCTTCGACTAGAAGCTTTTGGTTACCGGAAATGTACGAAAATTGGGGCATGGGACGTTCGAACCCTGAATGGGATGAGAGATCCGATCAACTAGAACTTGAAAAAATCCGCCTTGAGATCAACTCCGTAAAACATGCGACAATAGTGTATTCAGGTGGAAATGAGGGTTAAAGTTTTTATAGTATGGGCTTTCTGTTAACGAAACAAGCAAGACCCTAGTTTCTGTGAAACCAATGACACTTTTGCTCCAAGACCTGTCCTTTGTGCTTGTAAACCATCTCTAATCTGGGTGTTTGGATTTGAAGATCCTCTTGGCTGGACCAATCAGACCCAGACCAGGGCATTGCCTTCCTAAATGTATAAAATCTTTACGTTAATTCTACAAAGCCGATCATCATCACGGATTGTAAAGGTACATGTGTATGTACATATATGTACATATGTTTGCGACCATTGCTTACTAAGAAGGTAGCAAAGCCATCCTAAATGATTTTGCAAATGTATAAGCCGTGCAAATAAAAAATATAATAAACAAAATTCGCTGAATTTGTAAAGTTTAAAATGTGACTTTAACCGATGTTGACATTCCTAACTGCGTTACAAATATTCATATTCGTTTGTTAAAAAAAATTGCATAGCTATTCAATTAATGATTTTTTATATTGCAAGCGTCATTCTTTATACATTCTGCTAGTTATGTTCGTGTAATGACTTAATGAGTGCATGTAGGAAATTCACACCGATACTTATAATTGTTTTGAGAAGGTCTAAGAATTGTAATAAACAAGGTCGCTTGAGCTGAAACGGATTTTTTCATGTCATTTTGGGGGCCTGTCGACATAGGCTCTATGCTATTTAAAGTGTTAATTAAACTCAACATACCCTACGAAAAAAAATCAGAAAAACCACCATCTCTTCGCGGTCATTAACTTGAATTTATCGATTTTATGACGCCAATCATGACGATCTGTTCGAAAGAAGATCCACACAAAGAAAAAGTACATAATTACTGATAGTTCAAAAAAGCACCGAATGATAATCATAAAACGAGTATATAAAAAGACCCCATGATGATAAATGGGGTCGCTGTTTTTGGCAAAAAAAAAAATCTTTTCAAGCATTTTTTTGTGAAATCCCGGTAATGATTAACAAATAAAATAATTATTTTCACTTTCAAATTGCTATGAAGTCATTTTATTTATTATTTCATTCACAGAATGAAACATAAGACTCAACATTAACAGGGAGAAAAATAATTTAAGTTTCACTTAAAATCTAATTTTTTTATAAATAAAAATAAGAAATACTTTCACGTTTACAATGGAGAAATGATTTTAAATTAATATTTTCTTTTATATAATAGGAACATTAATCACATAAAATCAATGAAGTCGCGGTGAAGGGCAAGATGAAGTAGAACAGTCTTACAAAACGAATAGCACTTATCTAACACGTATAATTTGTTAAGATTTAACTTAAATAGCAACGTTTATAGCGTTCTTAATAATAATATTTCCAGTACTACTCGACAGGTTTATGGAGTTAGTTATGTTGGCAGACTTGCAACAGCCGGTGTTGACTAAATTTGGTAACGAAATGTTATTTTTAATGTTAAATCCACAATAGGATAACGATGAGCTGTCTATGGTGACTCTCTTCTGCTTCCTCCCACTTTCGGTATCGCTACTGGATGACGAGTACGATGATGATGATTTGCATTTTTCTTGTCGCTCTGTTGGACGATCTGTTCGCAGTTCCGTCGCATTGACTACTTTAAGTATCCCATTACAACCAATGTAATCCACACCTTGTTCAGACGATTCACTTCCCAGATAGATACGCCCACAATTTCCAGTGTATTTGATTAATCCACTGTTCTTGGTGATTTTCACACGTGTCCCATTGCCAACGATATCCAAATTGCCCGAGTTTTGATTGATGCGAATTTTATTGCCATTCCCAATTATCCGCAGGTTCTTATTGTTGCAGTCGATGCGGAATTCCTTGCAATTGCCAACGAGATCTTTTCTTGGCTTTGGTTCAGGTGACTTAGTCTGGTTCGGATCTGATTTCTTCTCCGTTCTCTCACTGCATTTGGGCATTATGTTGTCACTATCCACTATCGGTATACCCATTTTGAATATGTTTCTATGTAGAACGCGGAACCAATTAAAAAGTATCTGTCTATATATTAAATATTCAGCAAGAAGGTAGCTGAACGAGGGGATCCACACTTTCGATTGTGTATATGAAAAAGTATCTCGAAGCGGAAAAAGCTCTCTAGCGTGTTTTTGATCTTGAAGTTTTTTTTTTTTTTCTTTTTAATTCAGTACGCGGCCGCCTCCGAAGAGGTTCTCTTTGTGAATGAATGAATGAATGTAGGGCCGCGGTTGTTTTATAGAAATTATCAGCTGTCAGCGGTAGCCGTATCGTCAAAAAGCTTCGAGTCGGGGGTTTTGGCATCGAATCTCACTCTATTGTGTTAGATATTTTGGTGGTGTTGTTAGATTTTTGAATGTTCGAGGGCGTTTGTTAGCACAGGGCTTTTGCAATTTATCTTTCCGCAATTTACTTGTTTTTTTTGTTGATTCTTTTGCCTTTAAAAAAAGAACCGAATTTTCTTTTACACGCACGTGTATCTCACTATTGATGGATGAATGGGGAAACGTTATCACCGTGTGGATGTTGTTGTTATGTTGCCTGTTAATTGATAGGAAAGATTTAGATAAAAAACAGCCGCGTTCATTTTTTTGTGGAATATTGTAGATGCGGACTTTAGAGTGTGAGGTGATCGGAAGTGTTCTGTATTTACTGAAGGTGTTAGCGTTTAAAGAAGTCTTGGAAAAATTTAGAAATATGCCTCGAAGTCACACCTTCCTTTGAATAATTGGAGTAATCGAAATTAGGTTACCAGGCCAGTTAGGTTAATGGCCTTGGGGGTACTATTGAAAATAAAAATATATATATTCAATAGAAAGGTCGGAACGTTCGGGGCTGCTTACGTTAAATATTGGTATAGTTTTGCTGAAACAGTTCGCAAAATTCTTGAAAGCTTTGGACATAATAATCATCCAAATAAAACATCAATTCGAAGTATAAATCAAAAATCGATTCGATTGTAAGCAATAAGTCATCTATGCGAACTCTTGTTGCGGACCTTCATTCTAAACCAGAGATTGTGTTACTGAAATCCAAGGAATATCAATCCGTTATCGTTTATAAGAATTGGTCTTTCAAGAAGGAGCTGACAGCGAATTTTAACGAAAGATCTGCATTTGCATGCATACAAGATCTAACTGACATAAGAACTCAAACCAGAAGACCATTTTAGTTGAAGAGAATTTCATGATTGGTTGATGGAATAGAAGCTAGTGAACGACAATTTTATATAAGCAGGACGGCCCCATGTGTCACACGACGTGTGAATCAATTTAGTTGCTACGGGAAAAATGTCCCGGTTGTAAGAGTTTAATTTCAAGAAATGCGGAAAAGAATTGGCCAGTAAGATTGTATTATTTGACATCATACCACTTCCTTCTTTGGAGTTTCGTTCGCAAGTTTCACGTCGAATTGTCCGACAGAAGTCCGAAACATATTTAACAAATGCAACATCCTATTGCCCAGGACCCTGCAACTGCAAGGAGCAATAAAGTGTATGAGCGACTAATCCGCGGTGTATAGCATATAAAGCCTGAGCGACTAATTCGCGGTGTATAGCATATAAAGCCTCCGATATACATATGTATGTACATATGTAATTGTTTTCCATGAAGAATAGCCAGAGTATGCCAGATGAAACGAAATAGCAACTTGTGCTGTTTCTCCTCAAAAGTTGAAGCATCCGGAAGTTCTAGGACTTCTTTGATTTTTTTTCCGATGGAAAAATTTCGACCAGAATCAGTAAGTCAAAAGAAAGAACGACAAATGGTTGTAAAGAGCCTTCAGATGTCCTTCGTGTGATGGTGTTTGGAGTAAGTAGTGAAGGTCATGCCAAAAAGTCTACGATCGAATACTTCAGAATACATCAAGGAATCAGTAGACGTAGACGTACTTTTGTACTCAACTGCCTTCTTAGTTAGGTTAGGTTAGGTTAGGTTAGTGGGTTGACGGGCGCAAAAGAATTCTGCATCCGTCACACTTAGATCAATGTAGATCCATTGTGATGCCCTAGGGGTTTAAAAACCACCCATACTCTAGAACCTATAAGCAAACTATGGATTTTGAAGCCATCCCGAGGCGTTTATAAATTTGTGAGTGGCCTTCTTAGTTAAAAGAAACCACGGTTGGCAAGAGTTTCAATTTTAGATCAGTGCTGTTGTCGCTGCCTGAGTTGACAGCGGAGTGTAGGTAGACAAAATTACTCAAAGGAGTATCTGTCGAGAGCGACGTTCTGCTAGAGAAGCCAGTGTTGGGTATTCCCTTTTTGTCCACAGCATGCATGTACTTTGTTTTGTCCTAGTTCATCGTTGAACGTTTTTCGCCGTTCCCGCCTTAATACCTGCAAAGAAGCCACTTATATCACGTCGCATTTTTTCGATTATGTCAATATCATCCTTGTAAGTGACTAATTGTATTGACTTTTAAAAGAATATGTATGTCCCTGTAGTTGGCGTGTGAACTCTACGCATTTTTTCAAAAACGTTGGTTAATCCATTGAAAGCCTCCGTAAGCTCATTATCAGCCTAGCTGGAGTAGCATGCATTCTCCATCGTTTGGCTAGACAACTAGACATGCGAGTTGCTCAATATACATTCATATGCATGTACAATAAGTGGGTTGAACATTTCGTCAATGGTGTACTTTTTAAGGCTGAATTCAGACTAATATGGACCACTCAACAGTAAATGGCCACCTTCTATTAATGACTGTATTATTCCTGACTATTAGCGGTCTAAACATAAAGGATGAGTTCATTACATATTTCTTTACAAACATTGAGACAGGGCGATTAGGGTGATGCGACTTAGAGAATGCGGCTTTCAACTGTACCTACATATATTGATACCGAAATTTCACAGAGACATATTTTTTTAAACGTCATAAATAAACTACCGCCAAGAACAAGCTCCAATGGTTTTCACAACTCCATACTGTTATTTGATCGTAGTTTCGTCAGAAACAAATAAAATAATTTCCATAAAAAATATGTTTTTATTTCATCATACTTGCATGAATTACGATGTTATAAAAGTTGGAAAAAAATTATCACATTGGATTTCCGGTCATCGATAGGAGACTCTAAGGAGCTAATATTGATGTTTTTTGCTCAATGACTTTCGCACACAAAATATGTGAATTTTTGCAAAGCGATTGGCTGCGGCGTAGTTAGCACCTTTTTTACTACTTAGCTTGCATTTTTTTGCTCCAAGAAAGTATAATATTCTCCAATATATTTCAATTGCTGGTTTGAATTAACTCAGCGCAGAGTTATATTTTTCATCTCTTAAATTTTTAACACTTGGAGAGCTAAGACAGTTTACCCTATGGAATTATTTATTTCGTAAGCGCAGACAGGAATTTTTGTCGACATTCAGAAAAGAAAATTATTTTTTCGTAGAACCGGTTTGGATAAAATATTTATTAGGAGAACATTTCAAACCATTTTCAAGAGTGAATAACAGATGTTCAGCTGTTTGTTGGTTAATTCCGAAATGTATTTCAAATTTTGTGTTGATTAACGAATATAAAAAATATGTGTACATTTCGGTTTAACCTCGGGAGAGATCATTACTCCTCTGATTCGTCTGGAGAAGTAGAAAGCCTTAAAGCTACGTACATATGTAGTTTACGAGAACTCGCATCTATTAAATAGGGAACAATTGGAAACATTAGACTAAATACATATGTATGTATATATGAACATACATATTTTTTTATTGTTGCAGTAAGCTGGAGAGAAAGGTTGTTAGCTTGCTGATTAGCTAAAGTCAAGTTCTCGAACGAAACCTGGGATTTTTTGTGCTGAGGAGGAGACGACATCAGATGTAGTTGCAAACCCTTTGTGCTCTGGCTCTGGCTCAAGCATGAGGGTCTTCATTGCGATCGATCGAGAAATTATTGCCCGCTTAAGATTTGGTTTGAGCAAGTAGCAAAAGAATCGAGTTCATTATGAACTGCTTGCGGTTTTCGGAGCCTTAGATGCGACAGTTTTGTTTGTTTACGTATCCAGACAAATTAAAATCATTCAATTTTGCGTAAAAAAAAAAAAAAAATCTTAATCTTCTTCATTCATTTCCAGCACCCAATCAGCGAAAGTACGTCTGCTGACTTCGATTTTTATGTCAACTGGACCTTATAAGCGTGTAGGCCAAGGTCTTTATGCAAAATGAGGTGCCAAGTGGGTTCGGAGTTTTCAGTAATTTTGTCAGCTACGGCGGCGATATTTTCAGCTGACCTTGCCGGACAAACACGAATTGGAGTCCTCATATCTCTAACCGGTCCGAATTTATCAATTGAATTCACTATAGCTGTGCGAAAAGGTGCTTGATGATAAGAAAAAGCAGTACGAGCTTTACGAAATGTTTCTGCGATATTTTAATGTAGTGAATTTTTACTACGAGTACTTTAGCGCATTTGGCGAGTGTGTATCGATCCATATTTAATAACCTCCTACTTTTTACTTATCAAAAGTCATCAATGATAGTTGCCAGTTCAACAATGTCGCGAAATTTAATATGGCATCTCTTATTGGATGAACCTTTTCTATACGAGTACTTCTCTGATCATAACCGTTAGGTCTTATCTCTAAAAATAAAGAATATACGTATGTATTAAAGAAGCATCCATTCAAAGTATTTAATATTTCAAATAGAATTTATTCAAAATATGTTTTTGCAAGAGTAATCCACATGCGGTATGTGCATCAATCAGGCATTTGAAACAATCTGGTCTTTTTTAAAGGATTTATTATTGAAGCAAGTTCCACTTTCTCTTAAACAACTCCTTGATTTCGTAACATGTAATGTCAATGACTTTAAGCAAATTAATATTTCTTATTTAAGATTATTTTTGGACACATCCTTTTCACTTTCTGCAACGATGGGCAAACGAAAGTTCTGTATGTTTACGTCAAGTTTTGATCAAAGAAAACATGAAGACAACGTATTGTATATTTTTATATCCAAATGTTTATAAAAAAAATTAAATGAATGATTATCTCTGAAACGCTTAAGTGTACGAAAAATATGTGCCCGCGAAAGATAATTGTTTATCTACTTACGAATTTATTATATACGATTGAATATTTCTCTTATAGTAACTAGGAAAGGGCTCGAAAGAGCATCGTCTCCTTGGTCCGCACAATAAAGAACAAGTGCAGCATTAGAGTCTCAAGCTCTATTAGTACGATTTGGTTCCACCTCCACGTGGTGCCATTAGGGAGTTTTGTTTGGAAATTTCTGCGGATATGGAACGATAACACGTTGACGTGCTTCGTCTGTTGAGAAGCGACAACCACACATATGATTCTGGGACCTAACGACGCAAAGAAATTGTTTGTGGATTCTTAGGTTAGGTAGGCTAGGTAAATGGGTGCCCTTGTTGACTGAATTGTCAACGGCTTACTTAGAGTTCATGTGCCCAATATTAAAAAACCCTTGGGACCAAAACCTCAGTCTTTGACCGCTAAGTTAAACCATCTAGATATATGTATGAATCGCAGAAGTTTGTTTAACTAGCCCAGTTCTGATAAGAAGTAACTGCCAAGAGTACGGTGGCCAGCGCTAGACGTTCAAAAGAAGGTGACGAACGGATTTCCTTTTCCTTTTCGTCCCTGCAGCTACTACAGTAGTCGTTATGCGTGAAGAGTTCATAACTGACCCTTCTCTGGCTAGTTCGTCCGCTTTTTCGTTACCGGAGATATCCGTGTGGCTTGGATCTTAATGATGTGGACTGCAATGCCTTAATGGCTGCTTGACTGTCGATATGTACATATGTAGATACTGATTTTTTTTTCTGAAATATTTCCCTCAGCAGCTTGTTTTATTGCAGCAATTTAAGCTTTGTAAACATTGCATCCATTCTTAAGTCTAAACGAGGAATGTGCATTTCAAGACTCACACCGGTACCCGTACCAGCGACCATTTTGGATCCGTCCGTGAAGATGGCTAGTTCGTTCTCGAAAGGGACTCTGCCTTCATCACATTCTTCTCTGCTAGGAATTTTAATAGAGATCTCCGGTTGCAGTTTTGTAGTGGGATGATGTAGTCCGTTTCCGTCTGGAATCTCCATACATTCCATCGTTTGGCTTGGCTTTCCAATTTAGATTGGAATCCAATATTAGGTATCAGATCGATACCTTTCATGCGAGGGTATTTGTATTCTGGTATCAAACTTCTCCTCGTGAAAAATACTAACTCGGTTTCCGTCGGATTCACTTCCAGACCCCACTTTGTGGTTTTTTGGAATAAAATCAATTCTGACCAAAAGAAATCAGTTATAATCGTTCTGTAAAGTAAACTACATATTCATGGTTCTAAGGCCTCCTCTAATGCATAAGCAGGCCGATCTTTATACTTGACGAAGATAATTGCTATAGACAGCTTTGTCTGAAGCTGTTTACTAGACGATAACACCATAACCTAGCAACGACCTGTTAAGCCAGTATGTGATTTGTAGCTGCAGTTGCCATTTCCCACCCTGTTGGTTTTCCAACTTAGTTTCTTTTCAAGTTTAAATGTTTAAATGTCTGTTACTTTATTCTAATCTAATTTCTTGAAAATAAGCTTGCTTGCTTTATTCCTTAAACTTTGCGATGGCAAAGACTTGACCTACTTGGCCTGATGAACTATCAAAGTGTTATTACACAAATAGAAGGCACCTACAGTTTAAAGCCATATTCGAAAGCTTCCTTATGACAGTTATTGTTCTTGGACATTTATCAGACATTCACGAGAGGTAGAACCATAAAAAAAACTTTTTCTTGTGTTTTCTGGGACTCGAACCTCCCACTCAGTAATGTAACGCACTATGGCGCCCATGGTGGATGTATTTCTGCATGTCAGAAATCAGGGACTTTTCTATTATCAATGCTTATGACTGCAATAAAATACAAAACTGTTTAAGTACAAGCTGTTAGCTTGAATAAACAATTATTAATGATCGAAAAACAACTTTATATGACCTAAATTTCCAACATATACTATGTTTGCGATCTCCCGATAGACGAGAAAGATCATATCAGATTAACGGAAACTAAGTTCTTTACTTGAAATTTTAAAATGAGTGACCTTATCGATTGATCATCTAACGTATTTCAAAAATGTGCTCATGAGCAACGAACCAATTAAAAAATAAAATAAAAATTAAGTGTCAATAACATTAAGAAACATTAACCCGGTAAATAAAAATTGACCCCTGCATGACAACAACAATCAGGTAATCACTACATTGTGTGTGAGTTTTTATATCAAAGTGTTAATGAGTTTGAATCGATTATAGCCCCAGACGGGAAAGCACCGAATTTCAGCGGAGAATATCTTTTTCTCGTTTTGTTAGCGAACTTTGCTTTTCAAACATAAATATGGATGTATGTATGTGAGCATTGCGATAAATCACCTAATCATTGTTTACATTCCGAATTTGATAATTTTTTGTACATATGTAGATGTACATATGTATACAAGACTGGTGGCGCGCGAGCAAACTAAATACTACTTTGCAAAAAAAAAGTAAATGAGGAAGATTTTAAGATCGCGGAAGATTGTATACAATTAGATGCGGTTGGTGTTGATAATATGATATTGTTGGTTTTTCTTATAAGAACATCTGTTATAAGAAAAATGCCCCCGTTGGTTTTTTTTTTTAAATAAATTATATAGACGCCTGCTGATAGTGACTCTATGGCGTATGAGCAACTTTATTCAAACATTGTTTACCAGTTTAAGTGCAATGAATAGTATGAAGTTGCTAGTACTAAATAAGTATTCACGTCAAACTTTAAGTGCAGTTGCAATGCGATATCGAATGTTAACGCTGAAGTATCGAGCATTTTCAAGGTCTCGATAAGTTCTGTGTGACGGCCAGTTGTGAGCCGTCGCATGGGTAGATAAGCATTTGTATGCATTTAGCTGCTGATTATATAAAAAAAAACTAGTTCCTATCTATGCAACGACAATGTGGTAATTTTTTTCAATGAAACTTGTTGAAATTAAATTTTACTTCTGCCCCTGAAAAATAGATACATTCAAATTTCTCTGTGGCATAAGTGAAGAGCAGAATTTCAACAATAGAAAGCGACGGTACAGCATCCATTCCCATAATATCATGGCCCAAAGTGTGTGTGAAAAAGCTGGATATTGGCAGAGAAAGTGCTCTGTCGACTGCTCGCTTTCGAGAAAAGTCTGTTATGTCCAGTGAAAAGCTGTACCATATCCGTAGATCTACAACCCTCTGTGCTGAAATTGAGCAGGCATTTTTTCAGTATTCTTCTCAGGCCCTTTCACAAAACATTGTTAAGTTAAGTTCAGACTTGACCATCTGTCATTACGTTCAGAGACATATAAAAGTCGGTCCATTATAAGGATTTTGCTAAACTACATCCAACATCCTACTTTCCTTCGATCCCCTTATACCCAGCATCCATATAAGGCAGACCGTATACTATATGAAAAGCTTGTTCAGTTTACTTTTGCATCATTCTGTAAGCAATTTGTTGAAGCCCCAAACACTTTAGGATATGAAGTCTATTTCTCTGAGACAGTCGATTGGGAAAATCCAAATGGACTTCTTAAGGATTTTACAGATTTTTTTGTGTTTGGTATCCTGTCGGCTCCAGCACATTAGTAGGACTGGAACTGGCTGTTGTTTGGACGGTGAGGCAAAATTCTCCTCCACTCTGGGCAAAATATCGATTGATCGGCCTTTGCAATACTCGATGTAGCAAACTGAATGATCGATGAAAAATGATGTGTTAGAAGGATAAACATCTGTAGAGATAATCGCGCTGCTCAAACATGGTGATAGGACTCATATTGTCGAAAGGCATCATGTTTGGAAATTTCACGAAACAGTGCTGCATGCCGAACGTGGGGTTCAATGTGCCGACTCCGTTGTTCCTGAGTCGACATATCACTTTTATTGCTTTCTAATGAACAGTTAGGTTCAGTGGTAGTAAATTAAGCAGAGCGTTCGAAGCGTTATCAGGAAAAGGGCATATGGCGTTAGTAACTCTAAGGCACACTTCTCTTTGGAGTCTGGTAAGTAGAGAATAGGCGAATTTAATCACTGTCCTGAGTCACTATACTATGGACGCATAAGTGAAATTAGTCCTATGATCGCTCCTTGCAACCAGTGTTGCACATGGAGTCAAACCTTATATGTTGACAAAAACTGTCCTCGTATCTGCAGAATAGGTCATGAATAGTAGATTGACCTGATGTACCCCTTTAAAAACTACCCTCTCGAGAGAAAAATTCTTGGTAAGATTTTCGGACCCGTTTGAGTTGACGGGCTTTGGAGGAGAACATTCAACGACTAGCGACATTGAGCTAGTCAGTCGCTTGAGATGGCTTGGATATGTAGAATGGACACCAATTATCTGGCCCGCAGAGTCTTCGAATCCAATCCGGAAGGACAGTGCAGTAGAGGACGACCTCGCCTAAGGTGGCGCGCACAAGTAGAAGGGAACCTTAACCAACTTTGAGTGCGCAACTGGAGGCTGTTAGCTAAAGACAGGGCTTACTGAAGAGGTTGGTTTGCTTAGACAAAGGTTCACCCCGAACTGTAGCGCCATCTAAGGAAGTAAGTAAGTGTGGTATTTACTGAAACAGTTCTCAATTAATTTTTGATTACGTTACGTCAGCTTACTTTCCCTATGATTTGGTCATGCCTCAGCTAAGACCATAAGTTTTGAAAAACTACTTGTCAAATATTGCGATGATAATGCTCAAAATACAGTCTGGGCCAGCAACAAATGCGACGGACCAGAAAACCATCTTCCACTAAAATATTGTCTGTCTCGGTCATTAACAATATTGGTTCTAACCAGCTTTTGTTGCGGTAAGAAGAAAGGTGATTGACTTGACGTTATCTAAGCAGTACTTTAATTCGATTACTAACTGGGGGTTTTACCGGGAGTTTCCTTGTCGGATCATATATGTATATGTATATCGTATTCCAAATTTAACGGGAAGCTATAACTTCGTTAGAGAGAAGCAATCCGTAGAAAAACAAGGGGCTACGTTTAGAGAAGATTTAGAGAAGTCCATCAAAACTCCAAACGACACAAAAGATTGGAGATGAAGCAGACTTGACCAATTTTTTGAACTTAAAATTTTATCAAAAAAAATAGTGAACTTTGTGAAAATTTTAATAGGTTTGTAGCAAATATTGTCTCTGATAATTATACCTCAGGCTGTAAGGAAGTCTATAAAGCAAGTTTTTTCTCCTTTTTATGCAACGTTGTGTTATACATGTCACAGTAAAGATCTGGTTGACCGTAGAGAAACGTGACTGTGTACTTTTCTCTCTTATACCCAATTCCTTGGTCTCGCTGCTAAGATGCCCATGAAGATGCCTCTTTACTTCCTAAGTAAAGTAGGGTCGACTTTCTTAAAAGACGACAGACTACCATATGTGAAAAGTTTTCTGTTTGTTTTTTTATTTTATTTGCGTTTTAAGTCCAAAACCTGATTAGAAAAGTATTCCATAAGGCAGTAATTAATTATAATTTACACCTTGCTAAATGCTGAGTGTTTTTTTCTTTCTTTTATGATTATTATTTTATTTTTATCTTCTCCGGGGGTTCCAGCAGATATAAGTTCATCGATTGATTAGATAGCAACACCCTCGAAATTTAAAAAAAAATAATCTACCAATGTTCGACAAAATTGTTAAATAGCGGTAATATCTGCCAGATTGCAAATTATAAACAATACCCACAATCAAGCGATAAAAGTCCCCCCAATTTCAGGGAGAACAAAAAAAAAATGTATTGAAAATGCGCAACAATTTTCCACGATGTGAACAGGAAAGAAAATTTGATTACTCCCGTATATGTACATACATAGATACATATTCGTATATCAGGTTACTTTATTATTTTAAGCGGCACGTGTGAAGTAATTATTCGTAAGCATGACAATTTAGATGCAATTACTTAGAACTAGCGAGTGAAAGGGGTTTGTCTCTTCAGGGTGAAGTTGTTCAGTGATAAATAACAACGTTTATTTTCCTTATCAAGACTTTAAGAAACTACCGAGTCCTTAAAAGAAATGATAAACAAACAAACAAAAATAAAGTGTGGCTCCAAAAGGTGATTGATTCGGTGATTTACTTTCGATAGGGTGTTTTCTTTTTATATTATTTTGTTTTCATTGCAAGTCATTATGACTTGCTTAAGTTATTGCAAGTTATTTTTGAAAGCTAAAAAATAATATGTACATTTGGTATGGTGCCGTATCCCCTTATTTTAACGATGTTCCAATAAAAGTAATACGGAATAACGAACATTTTGTCCAAATACTATAATTCAAGTATCTCGCTACTTGCTATCGTTTTTTCACCAGTTTTAATTAGAAAATAATAAATGCTAGAAGACCTTGTCCAGCTGATTTTTTTAAGGGCACGTTATTTTGGTACTGGTAACACTAACGCGCTTGAAATAAGACAATTTAGTGGCGCATTAAACTGTGAAAACTTTTTGCAATTTCATGCAGCCATAAAAAGTTATGGCTCCTTAAATTCAAAATTATGAAAATTTCTTGTTCAAATTTTTTACTCCAAATGCATTTTTCTAAAAACTTTTACTAAGCAAACAATTTTTTTTTTATACAAATTTTATCTTTGACTAATTTTCTTAAAATTATGTAAAATAACTTTTCCACCTACGAGTAACGGAAGTTGTAGTAAAAGCCATTGTTGTCAGACAAAAATAGTCAAAAAAATTAAGAAAAAGCACCTTATCACAGAAACAGCAAGGTAACTTCGTTGCCCAATCAAACATTTGATCTAACAACCATGGATTTTTTCTTAATTTTTGACCATTTTTGTCTGACAAAAATGGCTTTTATTACAACTATTTAAAAAGATCTTCTGGTTTTCGCGTCAACTGAACCTTGCATGCGTGTGGATGCAGATTTTTCGTAAGAATTCCCTGTAATTTGCTTTTTGAGACGTTTCCTGTAAACGATTACGTTTTAAGTTCCTGAGGTTTCAGTAATTCTTTCTTTCAGTATAAACGTCAGTGTGTGATTTATTGCTTACAGTAAAATTATTTCCCATTAATTATTTCGACCGAAATTTAACAAAGTTTGCGAACTGTTTCAGCAGAGTTTAATCGCAACATTGAAAGATGTCAGAAAAATGAAGGAAAATCTGGTGATCTTTTTTAAGCATTTGCCCAAAACTTTTTTCAGCTTCAAAGTTTCAAATTTATTTTCAGCTTTACATTTGAAATGGTGGAAGTCGAAGGGAGCCAAATTTGATGAATGCGATGGATGTTCCAACAATTCGTACTTCAGGGTCGATTCCTTTGTCAAAAAACAATTGAGAACAGGTGTATTGTCCTGATGAAAGATTATTTTTTCTCTTGCAATGCATGCCTATTCTCCCGAAATTTTTCATCCAGTTTGTCTTGAACATTTGCTTAGAATTTGCCGGTTTTTGTTTTATGCTTTTTAATATAATCCATAAAAAGAATCGCTTTTGCATTCTGACTTTGGCTATTCCTTTCGTACTCTACCCTTTCTTCTGCAGTGCCAAATACTAGGTATATATCTTATAAACCATTAATCGTGATCGTCCAGCACCATATTGTGCTTCTTCGGATGAATTTTTGTTGACGATAAACCGTCCAAAATTAAGAATTCTATAATGGCACGATATTCTAGTTTATCCATTTCAAAGAAAACCACAATCAAGTTGTAACTTGACGTTCGTTATTTTGACACATGTACCAACACCAAAAAAAAAAAAATCATTGGTGGCAATGCACAGGGTGCTGGGTTGAAATATTTTGCCCTGGATGTTTGATGTATTAAACTTAATTCGGCCTTTGCGCGCCAATTTATGATATCATTAGTATTAAAGTGGAGTTTGGTAGACAGCTATTCGTTGACAATGTGACTTTTAAATTTTGGGCCTTGTCGTGGATTCGTTGAAGAAGTTAAAGAATAGAATCTTAGCATATTAAGAAAACTTTTAAAAAGTGTATGGTAAGCTATAGTTTGAGAGGATGTAGAAGTATAAGGTGAAGCTTATGTACCCAACGCACGTCTTGCAGTTGTCTCAACTTCAGAATTTGAACAAAACTAAGAACCCTAAAAATACGTTCACCGTGTATGGCTTGCTTTGCCTGGTATTGATTCCCTAGAGTCCCTATAGGTGGGGAAAGTGGTCATTCTCGCTAACTGAATAAGTGCTGGTCATCACCAATCCCTATTGAAGATTACAAAAACTATTTTTTTTAAGCGTGTGCATGTCTTTAACTTTTTCATTGACACTTAGTACACACTACAAACATGAAGTTAGTATTCACCTGTTTTTGCACAAATTCCATTCTCTGTTTTCATGAAGGTTTTTCCCCAGATATCTGTAATTGCAAACAACTTCGAACGTATAATTAATCGGTCCATATCTTCCTGTAGGCAAAAAGAAAATTATTATCTATTTCAGGTTTGCCCAGAATAAATTAACCCCAGCACTGCGCAGATTCCGAGAACGTAGAAGATATGAATATGTACATATGTATAAGCGCAACTAAACAAAAGCGGCTATCTTGTAAATATATTATACGATATCGAGATGATTTCGATTGAAGTTATGTTTACTTTCAGTGCAATGTGATGATAAGTGTTACCATGTGATAGATGTGATTTTTCCATTAAAAAGGATAAATACTTTAATTAACAGTTGTATACCAACGCTTGTGACGGACAATGACAGTTGATTTAAATTAAGATACTCTACGAAAAATGATAATTGCTTACCCATATACATTTTGATTTAACTAATTTAAGTTAAATGGCTAAGTTGTAAGACATGACATTGAGTGCCATATGATCCTAAAGTCTGCAACATGTACATATACGAGAGAAATGCAGATGTTTGAAAGGAAATGGCATCAGCAGGAGCCAATGAAATCACGATATGTCACTAGCAAAAACGCTGGAGCAGAAACATTGCGGATTGGATGGAATGAAAGTATACAAAATTGAATTTCAACTTACCGGACATGGCTGCTTGTACAAAAACCTACACAGGATGGGATAGAAAATAGAAAACCCAGATTTCAGGCTACCAGCTCAAGTTCACTGAAATTGCTCGTACACCCTAATTGTACACGAAATCACTTCAAACAACATCGTCAACATCATCCTGGCATTAATAAAGGAAACTGGAACTGGAACTACACTATCGCAAAAGTACTGAAGATGAAGAAGATGCAAGAGGACATAACCCTGTTACGGCCATAAATGTTTGGAGCCCCATAGAGGGTACAAAATGTCACGGCACCCTAAAGTAGTTGAAAAAGCAGGAGCAGGGTCGGGTTGCCTAAAGATAGAAACGTCTTAGTGGGTGCAAGTCCGAAATATCAGAGGAATGTGACCACCTCTAACGGTATATGAGGCATTTTGTTGATTTTGGCTTTTTTTTTGGAAGAAAGCTGGCCAGATGCAAAGGAAGTGAAAAATAATTTCCTTTCCTTTCCTTTTTCTCCCATAAAGCTTTGGCAAAATACATTTATACATTACATAGGTATGTATGTATAAGCCTTGTTGCAGACTTGCCTTTTAGACATTGCCCAGTGATGGTACCTTCTATATCTCTGATATGAGATTTGTTGAGAATGATTAAATTCTTTGAGCGTTTCAGATTCAGCTTCCAATTGCATTCAGCTTTAATTTAAGTTTACATGCAGTGATCGGTATATCCAGGGTCCCGTTTACCGGTAGAATGGGTATTGTACATAATTCCATGACTTGCTAGTTCATTAGCTGTACAATTCCCTAAAACGCTCTTTTGCTCCGGAACTCAACAGAGATGCATTGTTAAGTGCTCCGCCATCTCTCATCAATTGGAGGTCTAGAGCTACTCCTGAGTTTAATGAAAATGATTGCAAAGATTTAATTGCTGCTTGGCTATCTGGAAAAATGCTATTTTCCCTTAAGCAGGATAATTTTTTTTTGATCGCCGTTATTTTCACTACAATAGATACCACTAGTTTGCGTATCCTCCCTCATTCTTTTGAAATGCTAAAGTGTGGTTATCCGTATGCTTTCTTTAAAAGCTCTTCATTAACACACACAAATTCGTCCCCTTTTACCGGAAACTTGTTCCAATTTTGTAAATCTGTATCTGTTTGCAATATTATCTCAACATTTTTACTGGAAAACGATCTCACTGGGGACTTTTAATAATACAATTTTGTGTGTTTCTCACTATGATTCAGATGTTTACAATTTTGTCGATTAAAGAAGGAAATCGACATTAGCACAAACGAATACATAGCAAACTGCAGATTTGTAGTAACAGAAATTTTTCGAGATTTCCCCGATAATAAAAGCCATAAAGCACGCCGACTGTCTATATAGGTAGGTAGTTAAGTGAGATACATTATTCTTATACATTGCAAATCAATAAATCATCAGTGACTATGTTACGTATAAAATCCAGATGTTGTTTTTCTCAGCATGTTGACTGTATTTAACCGCAAGCCTAGCAGAGATATTGCACGAGTGCCGCACGGTAACATATCGTAAACTGAATGGTTGGTCAGAGCCTGCATTGGATCACCCGTCTGAAGAATTTGTACACACTCATTAAATTGGGAGTCGAGAACGAGTTTAGAGATAGAGATACACGTGGGTAATGTCGTCATCACATAGTAGAATCGATTGCATGACATCACGAGACTGGCAGTTACTAAGTGTATGATGGGAAGTGATAGCAGGGAAGTTACGGAGGTGTTATGCTACTGCTAAAAGTGAATGCAATTTGAAAATAGTAATTGTTGTGCGGTTGATCGAGGGTTGGATAAGCTGTAATTATTGGCAATGACAGTGACATTATACAATATTCGTACGTATAAACGCTGCAGTAAGCGCTAACGGTACATATGACTCTTGTCTACTGAAATACTAACGCTTTTAGAACATGATTTTTAAAAGAAAATCAGCTTGAAGCATTTCTGATTTTGCCAGAAGAGATGGGAAAACTACTAACAATACTTTTAACAAAAACCACCACGTCTTAGTCATGGTTTAGACTTCAGCAAGGCCTTTGACAAATTGAGCCGTGAGAAAATAATTAAAAGCCTTAACCGAAATGGGATCTTGAAAAAGTGGATAGACAATTACCTATTGAGAAGAATAGTAAGGGAAAAGTAGAGTCTGTACGGTGTACCACAAGGTTCAAAGCTGAGACCAATTCTTATCATCTTCTTGTTTACTAACGGATCTCTTCGTGTATTTACTAGAAGTTCAGTTTTTGCATTCGCCGATGACCAAGCAATTATTGTCAAGCACAAGTGCATTAACACTGCGGTTTCGATAATGCAAGATGAATTTTATAGAGTTTCAAGATGGTGATGTAAAAACGAAGCTGATGCACATTCGCATGCCATGCGAAGTTTCCATCAGCATACATATATCATCAGAACGAGGACTGCCCAACGACAACGAAAAGTGATGCTATGGAAATAGTCAAGACTATAAAGTATCTTTGTGTTATAATTGATGATCACTTCTTATGGCATGAACATGTCAATAAGATACGGATGACTTAAGAGTGCTGTTTTTGAGATGTTGTACCTCAAAAGATACACAAGTGTTAAGGTGCAGAAGCAGGTGAGCCTGTCACTAGCAGAATCCTGTTTAAGGTACGTGGTATTAGCTTGGGGAAATAAGTTGAAAATACACATTGATAAGATATTATCTTTAGTATCGATAATTTAAAATTACAAATACTAATAATTTTACTTTAAAGGTCTTAAATATTAACGGTTTATTTCAAATGACAGTGCTGTTACACAATTATGTAGATCAAACCTGGCAACGCAGAATACAAGAGCTTAGGAACTGATGGAAATTCCTGAAATGCTCAACATCTATGGGAGAAGACATCCAAGACACGCCATACCAGAACTGATGAATGAACTACTGCGACTTTATCGAACTTCGGCTCTAACTTAAGCTTACATTGTACTCGGCCTTAAGCTTTTAGACAACAAGGTCTTTACGTGGAAGCTTCCATAAATGCAATCGGCTCTAATTAGTCCGCGTTTTGATGCAAAAGCAAACCTTTGAGTTTAGGTGACAGTTTAGGATGATAAGAGATTGCGGAGCTTTTTGTTTGCGCTATTGTAACCGTTCAGGAACTCATCAAATACTGCCAAGATAGCAAACTCCACTAGATCATCGGTTGCGATGTTATTGCGCATTATGAGTTATAAGTCAGTAGTAGCATCACTAGAAGGAGTATTGCCCATCTTGAGCCATGATGTTATGGAAATCGATGCTACCCAATCACTTTCACTGTTCGAAACTCTGCGGTTCAGTAAGGCAACGCATAAATTTGGCTTCGTGTATTTTCCAGGGATATGTACAATTGACTGTTTTGTGTCTGCGATAAAAATATAGTTTTATCCCCCTGTTTCTATTCATTTTCGACATGGCTAGGATTCAATCCTGTCCGGATTGTGAAGCTCTACTGCACTATTGAAAATTTAAAAAAAGAACAGAAGTCATGCAAATATATGTCTGTAGCCCACATCACGACATGTTACGTTGATGTGATTTTCGCATTTTCTAGAAAACAACCACTTTTCTGATAACACAGTAAATAAATACCTTAAATATGGATATTATAAAATGTTTTTTTATTATTAAGTACCCCAGGGGACTTTTTGTACATCATCAATCGAATTATTACGATGAAGTATAAGTAGAAGTTCTAATCTGAGATAGCTCAATTTGTAGGGATTCCTTTTCCATGTTTTCCACTTTAACATGACAAACACATTTAGTGTTTGAAAGTCAAACACTTGATTCTGTTACTGTCACCTGGCAGCCGACGATGAGGGCCAATTCTTCATGGCTGAGGTGTTCACTTTAAAGTGGATAAATATTTATCAGGAGGTGAAAATAAAATCCCCCAAAAAGTGATTGGCAATGGTAGCATACGCATACAAATACAAACATACTAGCTATCTCCATTTGGAAAAAAACAGTGATAACACCGGCTTATGATGAATCAGTTAGGCCTCTTATTGATGCGTACTCATGCGGTATTTGAAGGGCAGCTGTGCTAAATTGTATTTCGAACTATACCACCGGTGCCTGTCGATTCATGGAAATTAATGTGAATAATTTGAAAAATTCCCTTTCGTTGTGTTGCATCAGCGTGCGATGTAAACACAAGATACGTTTTGAAAGTCGCTATAGTGCGGCCAAGTGCAATATCAGCCGCCAAAAAGAAGTGGGGGCATAGTGTATTGATTGTATACGGAACTTGAGCTTAATACCGGGGACTTTTTATTTTTAATTTGAATTAAACACGGCCCATAGAATTAAGAATAATCATTAAGAGTTAGTTGTTGTAACAACTGATGATATTTATTTTTTCATGTTCACTCTGTGATTGAGGTATTTGAAAATGTGTTGTGAATTGTACAATTACGTATCTGACTTCATGCTTTATAGCTTTAAATGACTTGCAGTTTAAGAGTATGAGTATCTATGTATGTATGTAAAATTCAGGAAAAGTCCGCCGGTGCGAGTTAAGATCCAGTCATTTAGCAGGCTTATTACCAATTGCAATTGTCTATAGATCTCTGATTTAACCAAACGTATGATCATATAGTTCATTCGGCTAGTTACTTATGTAAGTTCTTTCGAGTGATTCATATTCCTTATATAAGCACTCGTAGGCTCCTGATAACAATAGTGAATGACTAAACAGGTAGAATAGAACAGCTCTTGGCTACTTGAACGACATTTAAGTTATTAGTATTTATGTGACAAACGACTAACATTGGTTTTACTATAGCGGACTACTATATAGCTCCATTAGGTAAGGTTAAATTGATACCCTTTGAAATACCAACTTATACCACCTCGCCGTTGGATTTTACATGTGTTATGTAAAACAAAGATAAGATATGTTAGAGTTTTCAGTTGATTATAACCAATTTGTAGAAGTTTTATGCAGTTTCCTGTTAGGATTCCTATAAGGGTGCTAAGGTGCGCCCTATTCATCATAAAAAACTGCTTACATACTCCTCTACAAAGCATTTCCACCTAGATTTTTTTGTGTCCATCTCGTTCCATAATTTCTTTCTCTAGGGTAGTTTTTGAGCGACTTCTTTTCTGTTTCCAGTGCCTCGCGGCATATCTTGTTCCGGTTCTTAAAAAGAGTGTGCCTCTCCATCCATTTTTTTATGGAGATAGGAAACACTGCACTGAAGCACTCAGACGTACATAAATGGTCATTGTACTACAAGGAAAAAAAATGTTTACTGAAATTTAGTTTTCTTAGCCGATTAGGTATTTCAGTGATGAAGATTTTACCGTATCAGCATTGAAGATCTGCCACCTGACAGATCCAAGACGGGAAAATCGTAGAATAAATGATACATCGCGGATTGCAAATAATTGCAGGGTTGAACAATACCACACACACAAGACCAGTCTAGCTATCGACACATACACAGAAACCCAGAACATAGGTGCACATTTGCCTGATCAGAAGTGAAGTCTTATGTTGTCGTTCTCCATAAAGACATCCGCAGCGTATCATCAACTGGTTTTGAGGCCATGTCTGGAAACTCAACTGCAGCCCAATCTTAAATTAGACTCTGGTTGAAGCCAAACTTGAGCCCATGGAAGATCGATTTGCAACTGTCATACCTACAGAATATGTGTGCATGGGATCAGGGTCGTAGACTAAGTGCCACATCAGGTCATTAGAACTCCAGTGTGGGTGATACCAAAAGTGGCCCCTAAATCTAAGACGATAGATTTCCTTCATTTTGCAGCCAATGATATAAGTATCAAGGTGAGATATATGGATGACAGCATCCAGATTAGCGCCAGGCATACTTGGATGGGCTGATTCAGACCAGTGACAGTCCTCCTTTTTATAAAGGGAACAACCTCAGTTTTTAGATGAGCGGAAGCCCATTCGTAGTGGTCTGAAGCTCTTGTTCTGAGTAATCGTCTTTATCAATTTCGGTAAAAAAGCAACTCTAACCTCTCGCCGGGATGTATACCTATCCTACAATGAAGATGGTAAGAAAGCTGGGTAGACTCAATCTGTATCGGGCGACTTGAAAGATCGAATGATGTCACAACATATTTAATAATCTCGTCTGTTACCACCGCCGATGCATTTTACCAGGTGTTTCAACTTAGATCAAGTTCACTCAATTGCTTTCCTTCAATAGGACTCGAATATGTCGGAGAACAAATTACATAAGTCTTCGAAAACGAGTGTTGTACTGTACAAGGGGATTAACTGATGATCCAGCCGATCTAGACAGTAAGTCCGAGACATCTAGCCTCAAATATAGATGTACATACTTACTGTTGGATATCCGTGGAAATGAAACAATAACAACGATATTCATATCGGCAACACTAGTTTTAGGTGCCTTAGCAACCTTTTGCAGTCAAACAACTAGCAAAGACGCTAAATTGCTGCAAAGTACACATCACCCCTATCCAATATGCGTGGTGGGAAGGGTTGGGTAGAAAAGGGATAAAAAAAATGATGCATCTACAACGGCGATTGCTTCCGACAACAAAAGCATTGACATTGGAGTCAGACTTAGCCAAGAAGTCTTGAGTTTCCGGCATCTAAACAAGGACAGATTGCCTTATGACAATTGGTATCGGGGCTAAATTTGCCAACGTTAGCGAAATATACATGAATATCCCCTTAGAGAAGAAAGATCAAGACACCAGTGATATATTAAACGTTCTCCTGGAACAAACGTATGAGCAGTGTCCTAATTATGCCATTATAATTGCTCTGGGCGATCTTAACATCAAAACTGGAAGGAGGCCGTCTTTGGTAATACTGTCGGAACGTATAGTCCGCACGATACCACCTCCGATAGCGGATTCATGTTGATCGAGTTTGCAGCGTGCGCAATATTGTCGTAGCTGGAACACAGATTCCGCATCTTAATGGTCTCCTGATCAACCAACCAATCGTCATCCAGATTGATATCGTATTGTGATTGATTGATTGACCACTGCCTTGTAGTTGAGGTAAGAATGCGTCTATACCGGACACCGCAAGAACAAGGAAATATTGTGAAGAATATTTGGCTACCGCCAGAGATCTAATTCTTATCCGATCGAGTTCTTCTTAATCTTTCACGAGGTCTTATGCCACCAACATCTAGTTCTGAAGGCCAGTATCAACACTGCCAAAAAGTTATTAGAGAAGTCGCTTTTTGATGTTCTGGGTTTCTCTCGGCCCCACAATGAAACCTCTGGATCGACCGGCCGGCAAGCACATGCAAAGAATTCTACGAGGAAAGGCGATAGGTCTAACACCGGCTTCTTAGAAGGAAAATGAAAGAGCTTGAGAAGCGCTTGATCGAAGCAGTAGAAGGTATCTATTGCAGCAATATAGGTAGTTCAAACTTAGTAGTAGAACCGCAGTCAATGCTAAAGATATGGAGATATGGATACGGACAAGTTCCATGTTGGTTTAATTATATCGCATAGATTCTTCCTAAAGTTGCATGGTTCTTTCTTAAGAAACCTGAAGTTTTGAAGGCCTTCCTTGCCAAAGAATGTTTTTCACCATGAAACTGTTTGGGACGCATAGTTTTAACCCACGCTACCTTGTCAATCATTTTAGTTCCAGATAGCTCGAATTTTAACAATCTTAGCATACGAGTGCACATATACCTTAATTACCTGGCGACTACCACTAGAAGTAAAAAAGCACTCGGTTAAGAATTTTGTTGCACTACTGGTTCAAAACAAGTTCTGAACAATCAATAGATACCCGAAATAAAAAGTAAAAAAAAAAGATTGTACCTGACGTCTACTCCCCGACGGGGAATTGAACCCCGGTCTCCCGCGTGACAGGCGGGGATACTGACCACTATACTATCGAGGACGGCGAATTCAAATTCTTGATTAATAAATATAAGACTGAGTTGTGATAAAAACGTTCAATTTAAATGAAATTCTATTTAGTGCGACGTGAAAAATAAAACTCGAACCACTAGTAGCATATTCTCAGGCGATTACTGTGCATATTTCAGTAAAAGTTTATTATTTCAGTAGAATGCTGGTGGAAGACTTACAACTCATTTGTTTACATTAACTTTAATGCCGATTTACATTTCGCAGAAGCTGATTCAATAAGATGTTTTCCATTACATCAGCTCTGTTGAACTCTTTAAAATGGCATACATACGATTGATTTGCTTTTGTTTAACTTTTACGTAGTTTGGGGGTAGTTCCCTCCACGACTTTTATTTAAGTAATTTAAAATTAAGTGTGTAAACAGAAAATGTTTATTGTGTTATGCAGTGGTAGTATTAACATGAAGCAAAAGTGTAACTTCTTACGAAAGAATCAGTGGCATGGGCTTTCGCACGTACGCCTAAGTTTTATAACCTTTTGTTTATTGTTCTTTTCTGAATGAGACTACATAGAGAATTATCTATGGATGTGAGTCCCTGTTATGCTTTTCACAAATGACATGCGAGTACAATGATGTTTTTCTAGAGATAAAAAGGTTTGAGACAATTTGTCAACAACTTGATTCGTCTTTATCAGTGCGGTTTTAGATCAGCAAAGTTGACCATTCATCAAAACTTCATAATACGGCAGGAAAGACCCTGACATTTTCAATCTTAACACCTTATCTATTTATTGATCTTAAAGCCGATTTCGAAAGGGGCTATATGAAGCTTTGTTTAGTTTAGCTTGCGAGAAGCTCGAGTTTGTAGCACAGAAACTCCATCGAATATCACTTCACTGTGCGCACGCACATAAGAATACATGTAAACAGTTTCATCACAAGCAATCGCTTGTCGCATCGTATCGCATCGCTATGCCGCGTCACTGTTCGCACAGCCTTACACATACATATGTACATATGTAAGTCGCCAACCCAAATAAAAAAAATATCAATTTTGCTCTCCTAATCTCCATTCCCAATCCCCAAACACAATTAAACTCAGACCAAATGAACGAAGAATGGAAACCTTCGTCGTTGCGTATCGGTTAGAAGAAAGAAGGTGATTGACTTAACATTATCCAACCAGTACCGCAAGTCCACCACTAGGTGGAGAGTTCTGCTGCAGGTGTTACTACTGTAAGCACTAAGCATACGCATAAATACGAGCATAGCCTTGCAAGAGGAGAAATTCTCGAAATTCTATTTAAAGGTAGACAACCTCTTCTAAACTCAGAACCAACCACGTTCACTCAAATCAAAGCGGAGGCTTGATCCAAGTTCGAACACTCAGCGAATTTGGTATATTGCATCGCCTGCGCTAAAGGTCCATACCAGCGAATCGCGAACTGCGAAAAAACCATTTTTCTGCGAGGAAATTAACAATTTGCTGATTTTTCCGCGAATAGGCGCATTCTCCTTGCGAACTGTCAAATTTTATTCATATTCCACAACCTCACAATTCTTTTGTGAGAAGAAAAATTCGCAGATTGCTGCGACTAGAAAAAAAAATTTGCTGTGAATGAAATGTCGAAATTTGCGAATACTCGCTCGTACGTATTCTCAAGTCGCTGAGCTGTGAATGGCCCTTAACAGACGATACCACTAAATCTGTTGCGGCATCATTCGACAGTTTCAAATCGCCTGATACCGAGGAGTACACCCTGGCTTGCTATAACCAATTGCTGCCAGCTCTGAATAGAATCTTCATTGCAGGGTTGGCACTGGCGTGCGATATAGACCTGCATATGTACATCCTTGCAAACGGTAAGAGTGGCTTTCATACCAAAAATTGATAAATAGCTAAATAGCTTTAATAGCCAGTGCAGCAAAAAAAATTGAATCCAAAAGTAAAAATACAATGTGGCGTTCGCGAAATTTGAGGGAACAGAACACAATTCTGTCACATACCTGACCTCTCAACGCCCGACCGTCTTTAAAACACATTTTGGTTACAAATTTTGAGGTCAAATGTTTTGACAAATATAATCGTAAGTCGCTAGAAGGCCTGTAAAACGCGCCACCGCATAAGTGCCACATGTTTCGCCCATAAATTTTAATCTAATCGATATAGTGAAATAATCGAAAAGTGGCAGCACTAATTATTGTGATCTCAAGCTTTTTTGCAATAAAATGAATGAAACCAGCACACTGTACGGTGTGCTGAAAATTGTTATTATAAGTTATATGATAGTACTTTTAATTTCAGCCACAGCAGATATTGCGGGTAGATCCACATTTATTTTATAGCAGCTGTATTATAGTAAAAGCTTCACGGTATTTTTTTATTTTCGATTTTTGTGTCATTTTTTGTTGTGGATTAGCTATTACATTTTCTTTGTTTATGTATACTCGTTTAAACTCGCCTGAAATTAAAATTTAGTAAATTATGATGCAAATGGAAACAAGCATCTCAGAAGACACGGAATTTGGAAACGTTTTCATTTTCAATAGAATAGCAAATAATTAAGCAGATGTGGAACTTTTACGCCAAACAATTACATCTTTACGATGTAGTGTAATTGAAATACAAAATCAGACGTATAAGGATTTAGAAAAAATAGTTGATTTAAGTAAGTAGTGAAGTGTGCGGGTCTTATGAATTTAATTGAGTTATACTTCAAGGGATTTCCCCCAATTATTTGAATTTCCCCGTTCTTCAAAAATTGTTCGCCGTGTGTGTGGCAACACTAATTATTGTGATCTCAAGCTTTTTTTTGCAATAAAATGAGAATGAAACAAAAGCTATCCTATTGTTTGGTGTGCTGAAAGTTATCATTATAAGTTATACCATAGTACTTTTTGATTTCAGTCACAGCAGGTATTGCGGGTAGATCCACATTTCTTTGTTTATGTATACTCGTTTAAACTCGCCTGACATAAAAATTTAGTAAGTTATGATGCAAATGGAAACAAGCACCTCAGAGGACACCGAATTTGGAAACGTTTTCATTTTCAATAAAATATCAAATAATCAAGCAGATGTTGAACTTTTACGCCAAACATTTCAATCGTTACGATGTAGTGTAATTGAAATACAAAATCAGACGTATAAGGATTTAGAAAAAATAGTTGATTTAAGTAAGTAGTGAAGTGTGCGTGTCTTATCAATTTTATTGAGTCATACTTCAAGGGATTTCCCCCAATTATTTGAATTTCCCCGTTTTTCAAAAATTGTTCACCCCATTTGTATATTTTTATATCAACAATTTATTTTGGATATTTTGGGGCTTTTGCAATATGTACGGCGGTGGAGCCTTACCAGAACTACCTTAAAGAGAGGTAAATTTTAGCCCTCCTTTAAGTCAGATCAAAATGACGAGAGCAGCACGAAAAATGTTAGCCATCTTAAGACAAACCAATCTTGTGGCTGTCCAAATTTGAGTTTAAAGCGTTCATAAGTTACGGAACATCAAAAATGTATTCTTAAGCCTTTACATGAACATTATCTGCTCGGGTAGATATTTGAACTATCTTTTTACAATATTCCCGCAACTGTTTTTATTTTGTTTTCGTCTAGGTGAAAGCTAATCTTATCTATATACATAAATGGCGATACCGTATTTTGTCTAGGGTATATTATGAATTTTCAGTATTTTACGTAGACGTAGACATATGAATCTGACACATTTTTGTCGTATGTACAATCAAGATACCCAGCGTTATCAACTCCTTACCAACAAAACGTGATACCTGCATTATTCGACTTATCTGTAATTGATTCCATAGCGCACCTTATGGGAAATAAACCCGACACTGTTCGAATTTGTGCAGAGGTAAACCCTAATATGTTCAATATTCTAGATCTATGTAAGACTTGTTCCATAGGTGCTGTGTCTTATGGGTTATTTTTGAAGTAAACGAAGGAAATCACAAGTGCTGCTGTATTCAAAAAATTTTAAAACAAAACCATCAGTTATTTATAAATTTGTCTTCTTTTTCACTGACTGGGCCAGCGCACAGAGTTTCAATTTTACCCCGGGGTATCTTTTACTCCAATCGCACACGGGTTGAATAACTCGGGGGAGAATTGTGTATACATGAACCGATTTTCATTTTTGTGGTATTTCTGTTGTATCTCGAAATTGACCACTTGTGTATTGGTTTACCCCGATGTTAAACCACTTCAACTCTGGATGAACACTTTTTCCCGTTTCATACTGTACAATTCCCGTGTGCGCTGGCTCATTCAGCTCAATTGGCATTTTGTTTCAATAAAGCGGAGAAGCAGTATTTTCCCAATTTTGTTTTAGCTTTTGACATATATGTATGTATCTATTGTTGAATGACTCACTAACTAGGTGATTGGAAAAAAAATATCGGTATTAACGACCAAGTCGAATAAGCCATATGTACATACATACATACATATATTCGTTCATCCGTCTGTATGTAATCACTTAAAGAAAATAAAATAAAATAAAAATTGTTTTAAACGGATTTTTTAATCAAATTTATAAAAAAATAGTAAATATTGCCGCTACATTTTCCTTAGGATAGTGATAGTCTTATCTGTCCATCGCCTAGGGCAAAACATCACTCTTGAGAACAGTAACTTTGAAGTCGTTAAGTAACTTACTTACCTTGGAGTAAACATCGACTCCACGTACGACACCTTAGTGCAGAAGACTAACCCAAGGAAACCGCTGCTACTTCGGTTTGGCGAAACAACTGGATTCAAAACTCTTAACTCGGAAGACGAAATGCATGCTCAGTTCTACTCTATGGTGCCGAGTGCTGGACGATAAGCAGAAAAGCAGAGCAGGATACTTTCGAATAGTTTCGAGAGAAAAGTTCTACGTCGAATATCCGGTCCCATGTACGAGTAGGGCAAATGCAGAAGAAGACGGAACTACAAACTCAATGAGCATGGATGCAGTCCGAAAAGCCAAAACTGGGTGACAACACTGGTTCGGCCACAACAAGCGTATGGACAATGGTGCTACAGTTAAGAGTACCTTAAAATCCCAGCTGTCTCAAGTTCGAGACGACAAGGAAGATCGAACCTTGAGCAAAGATATATGTACGTATATAAATTACTGATATCTTACTAGGATAATTCAATTTAGTAAAGTTTTTTAATACAAAAATCAATGAACGACTCGTATTTCACAACGAAAGGGAATGAGGTCTAAAGTATCCCAAAGTCAATTTGTACCTACTATATCCTCCACACACACAAGCAAAATCTTGTCACTTTGAGAAAGACCTAGGCTAATAGAAGATTCTTCAGCGATATAATAGCTTTTTTTCGTTTCTTGGCCTTGTATTTGTTAAATTAAAAATGAGTGTTTTTCCTGTTTGCGCTCGAATATTGACATTTTCAGAATCCCAGTCAATTGAACACTACTTTTTCTGACTTATGAACAAAATTTTCTCATGAATTGCAAAACATGCTCTTTTATTTTCTAGTTGCAAAGTCGGATGCTGAACTCGCACAATTCAATTATATTGTCATCATAATATTGGATAACGAAAATGAAGACGAACATATTTGGTTAACAACTGACAACAAAGAATTTCATATAAATGGAGACTTAATTACCGCAGTAACTGAAAACCGCAGTCTCCAAGGAAAACTTCGATTCTCTATAATTCAAAATAATCGGTTCTCTACTAATTTGCCGAAAATAAGAAGCGAACAAAAAATAAGAAAACAAAAAGCAGCATATTTTGGAAAGGACCTAAGGTTTTACGCGACTTCTATAGGTAAGATTGTGAAGTAATACTTGCATATTTACATGAATATGTACGTGCATACATATGTACATATATATATATATTGTTATCTAGGATGCCGTTTGACTCACAAATGGAATAGAAATTCGCCTAGTCCATTTATAGAGATTCTGTGTGAAGAAATCAATAAAAATAAAACTGCCCAACGATCAATTGGCGACATGTTGAATTGTGTATCACAAAGAGTTTTCGAAAAAACCAAGTAAGTACGCATACATATGCACGTAATATAGACAGAAATTTATTTACCTTTTTCTTATAATATCCTTTCAGTGAAAAGCCTTCCAAGCAGTTTAACTTTAGCGACCAATATATCTTGGGTAGAGCCAGGAATTAACCAATGACATCGATAATTCCTTGACAGTTATTTTATGATAGCTTTTCACCCTGCATATTTATTATTGTTATTATGAACTATTTTAATGTACTCTTTGTATTTACATATAACTAGCGGGTACCCGGCGTGCGTTGCTGCGCCTAACAAAAAGAAGTACATGTTGTATCTTTATTACTAAAGAAAACATTGTTTTTATTAAAATTTTGAGAAAAGCATGCATTTTATAAATTTAATCCAGCAATGGCGCTTTGTTGATGGTGATTGCGATGGCGAGGCGTACGGATAATTGCAGTTACTTGAAATTAAATGGTAAATCGGTCTAAAGTATTGGTATGCGCGGAATCAGCACATCTTCGCCTTCGCTCTTGCCGCTGATGATATTCGCCTCAATCAAATTTAGTGAATGTTTTTCATCGCAAATTGCGGATCAGCATCAACGGTGAGCCAAATTTCAGTGTTAATCCGCGTGGTGGCATTCCGGGTGGCTTCAATGCGTTCAGAAAATCGATTGAACAATTGTAGGCTCGTTCTTCTTTCATAACTGTATCATTTGATTTGTGTTTCCTTGGTACACCGGGAAGTTTCAATTGAATTTGATGATTTATTTTGTTGACGTCATCGTTTTTCAGTGCAGGGATTGCATGTTCGCAAAGCCGATCCTATTTCTTGTAGTTGGTCGTGATATCAGGGAAATCTTTTTGCACAACATCGTTAGTTAATTGCCCCAACTGGCAAAAGTTTGACGGAAACGATATCTTTTGTGGTATGGGATCGATAGGAAGTTTACCGTCATAAATATCCAGAAGTAGCTTGGCAAATGTTTCGGCTAAATCATCTTGCTGCAATTGCACGCGCATATTGGTCTATAGCGTGACCTTCTTCACATGTCTCCTTGATTCGACGCTTTCAGGCAAGGATTCAGTTCATCAGCGGATGTCGATCGTGGAATGACTGGCAAAGTTTGACGAAAATCACCAGCAAGAAGTATTAGAGCTCCTTCCATTAGGCGTGTGTTGCATCTGAAGTTACGCAAAGTTCTATCAAGTCCTTCCAATGATTTTTTGTGTGGCATGTTGCATTCGTCACAAATGATAATTTTGCATTCCTTTAGCACAGTTCCTATTTCGAAATTTTTGCAGATGTTGCAAGTTGGAGTAACGGTTTTGTTTAAATTGAACGGCAGTTGCAGGGCTGAATGTGCAGTGCGTCCACCATCGAGTAACGTCAATGCAATCCCAGATGAGGCAATGTGAGTGCAATGCCGTGCTGCATCCGAATTTCAGCCAGAGCCACTGGGTGCATCGAGGAAAAATCATAAGAAAATGAAGAAAATCGCCTGACTGTGTTTGTTTCGCAATATTAGTGCACTATTGCGTACGTGAGCAGCATGGCTGTAATTTGAAACATTCACACAAACAAAACTAATTAGAAACGGAACGCAAATAAAATCAATACCTACGGAAATAAGCGTCTGTTATATCCGTATCAATATTGCAAAATTAACTCACTCATCATGAAAAACCCTCGCGAGACGAATATGAAGCTAGAAACAAACTATTGCAAAATTGACCTTTCAACGAGCGATATTCGAATCTTGCACTATCTACAAAACAATGTTTTTTAAGAAAAGAAATTCAGTAAATAGTGTAGAGTTGGGGTAATCCAGAAATACATATATTGACATATAAATACCGTGGTTGCTCCCAACAAACGCTGTCCTATTCCATTGAATTCGTATTGCCGCCACGTACTGGTTGACACCACTTCTTTATATTTTACCTTATTCGGAATATAGAACTCATTTTTGGACCAAAGCAAACAAATTATCATTAAAGAAAGAAACACACATTTAACTAATAGTTTACCTGACTGGGAATACCTCGTTCAAAGACGTGAGCAAAATTAGTTACAACAAGAGAAATTAAATGGCCAACCCACACATATGTATGTTACTTTTGAGAGATAACAGTGCTGGCTGGACTTAAAGCAAAAAGTAGCCTTATTTGCCGACTACCTAGAATATACATCTAATCTTTACGAGGACTAAGAAATCAAACTCCAAGGTGAAATCAACGAAAAAGAGAGACTCATCCGCTCAGTTACCTCTATTCGCAGAAATTCTGTTAAGGCGACTGCTTTTGGAAATAGGGAAAACTCCTGGTACTAATATCGATTTGGATTCAGATACAGTCGATCTAATTCTGAACAGGTGCACAGAGTAGCGGGCGATGTTAGGTTAGATTAGGTGGCTATCTCCCAAAACGCTAGGATGTACTAAGACTAGCTTAGTTCCATTGTGTTGCCACATGAGCCGGTGGTACCTTTACTCATTTTGACTTTTGGATTTCCATATTTTGTTGATATCCGGATCGGGAATATCTTGCAGGTTTCTTAAAGAGGAGAGGTCTGGGCAGTCACAAAGTAGTGGTAAGGGTGTATCCCCCTCTTTTTCGCTCATTTAACTGCGGCCGGTGTTATCCAACCAATTTGGATTTCATAACTGGTGATTCGAGCGCTTTTATGGCTGCCTGGCTATCGGTGTGAATCACAATGGCAAGATCCAACACTGATCTCATCGAAAGCCATTCAGCGGCCTTACGAATTGTCAAAACTTCTACTTGGAACACACTGCAGTTATGCGGTAGTCAAAAAAAAAGGGATTAAGTTCAGGGATATCGAAAAGATACCAACGGATTGATACCCAAATCGCACTTGTCTGACCACTAGACTATATTATTTGGACAGAGCTGCTTCCATCAGATCTCTTATCGTTGAAAGATATCTTCCACTGATTGCAAAGCTATGTATATCATCTGCGTAAGCTTTAGCTTTATACCCTAAACAGTTAGCCAAATTCTAAACAATTCGTCCTGCTTTGGGTCATTTGGCTTACCCTGTGGTTTTATATTACTGAAAGTTCCTTTTATATCTAGGAAGGCTTTCACAATGAATAAATTTCTCTAGTGCCAACAATTGATTACAGGGCAGTCTTTACAGATCAGCATTTGCTGTAATCATGCTTCAAAGTCGAGAGCATTTTTACACGGATATTATTGTGAATATAAAGCTCCACCAGTCCCTTCACTACCTTAAGTAAAAAAGATGAAAAACTGATGGGTCTGAAATCTTTGGGAACCGTGTGAAGAGAGCACACATACATCGTGGAATCTAGCAAAGGTCAGGAAGAAAACCCAACCAACGTCCGATAATGCCATAAGCATGTCGCAGTTCCGCTGGGATGATACAATGATTCTTTGATGGATGTTGAGTCCGTTCCATCATATTTTTAATAAGACCAACTGATTCGAGTTGGAGTTTTGCAGGTTATAGCAAATGCTCTTGTGTTCCATTTGAATTGATTCCTGATATGTTTATTGTCCTAACATTAAGCGAAGACTAAAGACTGATTTTAGAGAAGGTATTCTTAGAGAGAGCAGCGGACATTTTAAAGTGAATATATTGCAATAGTTCGAGAATATATGTAAGTATCTTGGACTACAGTTTTGATAACAGAAAATAAAATAAACAGAAGCTAAGCCTACGATTTGTGCATCACGTCCATCAAAAATCACGGCAATACATCAAAAAGGTTAGAGCCACAGCTGTTCTGGATCATTCATTCTTGGTCGAGATAGAGGAACAGCTATGGAGAGATGAAGCCGTTAAGGCCCACGCTCTTTTGATACATGAATTGTTAAACAATCAGGACGTCCTTTCACTACACTCCGCGAAATCCTTAGTAGGTCGCCCAACAGAAGATAATGACGCCAATTATTATTATTTTCGGAGATAATTCCAAATACTTTTGAATAAGAGTGCATGTCTTTCAACAATCTTTCTTCCAGGAATCTCTTAGTTTACATACAAATATATCCATTCATTTCTTAAATTCTTATGAATTTACATTTGGAACTTCACTGATAGATTCAAAAAGTATGTATACTATGGAAATGGACTTTTCCCTTTCACTTTCAGAAGCAGTTCAAGCACATAAGTATGTACATACATACATTTTATTAAAGAAACATATTCTGGTGGCACCAGAAATAAAAATACTAAGAGGAATCACCAAAAAGTTTTTTCACGGTTACACCTTTCGCGAATGTCTAACAAACATCCGAGAGTAATAACTGCCAAGAGAAAACTTCTCAATTTGCCTTTCGAATATGGCTCTAAACTGTAGGTCCGTTCCATTTGTTTGAAAAATATAACACGCACAACACGAATGGTTGCGAGAAGCTAGGCCCTGGAGCACATACGTCTGTTGCGTCAAGTATTTGTATTTTTTTTTATGGTCGCTTAGAGCTCAAAAGAGGTACATCGTTGAATCGTAGTTTCGCGTCAAGTATGATCATGTCCAAGTATCTGGCTGAATTTGATTTGAACATGGGATTTTATTCTCATTTAAGATAATCTTTCTGTTATAGCTACATATGTAAGTATGTACATATGTATATGATTCTAGGATTTTAGAAAATTGGCATGGTAGTTATTTCTTCAGCTTAGATATAAGACCTTTATTCCATACTTTATAAAGTGCCTGCGCAAATTGCAGAGCACGGTTTTTCCCCTTAATTTCTTTAATTTTGCCCATTATTCTGTGCACCTCGTAAATAGTAAATCGTCTATTCCTGAATTCAAACTGGTGAAATGGTACCAATGGGTTTATCACGATATCTGTAAAATTATAGTATTGAAAACAATAATCTAGAAGAAAAAACATCTCGAACAGCAAAATCTAGAAAAAAAATTCGAATAGCAAGAATCTATAATAAATATTAATTTTTGAGACAATGGTAACAGTTCGCGAATGCGGATTCTACATTTACTCATATAGAAAAGTGTTTGATTCACTGTTCATCCATGAAAACGAGAAAAGGCCGAACAATAATAGTAGGGTATGTACATCGACGTACCTATGAAACTGTGCGAACACAAGGAACTTGTATGTATTGTCCGACCCATAATAGCTTCTTGCTTCGATTCGTCAAGTTTCGTTCACTTTTGCTCAATTACGAAAAGAGCGAACCTATTCGTTCTCTCGTACGAAAATTTGACATTTGTTTCTAACGGCTGCGTAAATTTAAAATTGGAAGTTTGTAAACAAAGAGATTTCGTTTTATTATATATTAATTGATTATTATCATTAATTAAAAAATAGATTAATTTGTGTGATTTTTCAAAACAACACAACAAACAAAAAATGACAGGCAAAACGGCTTGACTGACAATCGCTTCCGTTCACATACTCCTATTATGGGCAACTTGTGCAATTGACAGTACTGAAGGAAACTCAACGTAGAATTTTGACATTAGCTTCCGATTGCTGTCGACTATTATAGTTCAGCCTTTAGCTCACTGCAAACAGATATTCTAAAATTTGATCGGCATGTTTCTTTCATCCCGTTTTATTTTTTTGCCTTGACAACGCAATCATTCCAAGAGTGATACAAATAGGTGCAGGAAAATAACTTTACGGGAATTTACTTCACATGGAAATTAACTTTACCACAAGTGAGAAATATGTAAGTATATGCACTGGAAGTGGAAAATAATTGAATCAGAATTTTACCTATGATTTAAACTTTTTTCGAACAATACCATAGCGGCCAATGTACTGGAGAAGAAGAAATAAAATTCGAAATGGAACAGTGGGTAAGTGACGCGATTCGCGCTGTTTATTTAATAAATTCCACTTTTGTGGGGGGCTTAGCCGCTCACGCTACTTCGTCGCTTCGCTAACAAGTGTCAGGCAGGCGCCTGGAGGTAAAGTCTATTTTCATTGTGCCTTGATATTTCAAATGATAGTACAAATGCGAAAATTTAGCTCTAGGGGCCTGCTATTTCTTACTTTAAGTGAAAAATAATTTCGTATTATAAAAGTGAATTTATTTCCCACTTGAGGTGAAGTTAATTTTTATCTGAAGTAAAATCCTTTGAAGTTATTTTCCTGCACCATACAAATACGCAAGTCAATCAAATAACAACAAATAAGGGCTCAATGAAGAATTTTTTCATGTACAGGGAGGCCTCGATTTATGTCGCCTCGATTTGTGTACGTTATTTCGATTTACGTTGTCCGGATTTTTACTTCTCACTTTCGTTTTACGTCGTTTCTCGAAACAGAAATTTCGGGCGAAGTTCCCTCTTTCTTCACTCTTATTTAGTCCGGATCCATATCTTGTCGATTTCGTACACGTCCAGGCTTTTTTTTCGCAGAAATACATATCGTTTTAAGCTTGTACACAATTTGGTGTGGAAGCGTAAGTGGATGAAGAAATAAGTCTTTCTCAGTCAAAGAAAATTAATTAATTTGTCTATTTTTTTTTAAAAATCCCAATGAAGATATTTTTTGTTACGTTTTTCTGAAATGTTCTTATTTTGTTATTTTTTTTAATGCGTTGCTTTTCTACATAATTAAATGTTTGCTTTGTTGCACAAAATCATTCGAAGTCAGTCTTTCTATTCCATATGGGCTGGACTTGTGTTGGTTAATTTTATTTTCGACATATGTATCGCCAAAACTAGGCCAAAGAAGATCTAACAGATTTCTTAAGCATGAAAGAGGACCCTCTCTACTAGACACTGAACGATAGGCAGGCATGCTCAAGATTGGGCATTCTCTATAACGACTTCTGCAGAAGTTGCAGAGACGAGGAGGAAGAAGAATCAATCCCTTCCTTCTTATGCACGTATCCTGCACTGGCTAACATTAGGAAAGCTATAGTCATTATTATTTCGATGGTCTCAATGATCTTAATAACGCCTCTAGGCTAACATAAATAATTTCATAAAGAAAAGTAATTGGTTCCAGGAGTGGATAGAGTGATCCACCTGCCCCTACCTTGTGGCAGCTCAATGGACCTACTTTGGTCTAAGTGTACTTCATTGAGGGCCACATCAACCAACCAACCAACCAACATATATATGTAGGTATGTATGTATATCGAGGTCTCCCTGTATTAATACAGTTGTAAATTTGAAACAACAAGTTTTTGCTGTAAAAGTTTCTTAAATTTCTTAAATCCTTTCAATTAAAAACTGCAAAATTTACATTTCAGGTCCGTTTTAATTTTCACAGTAAAATGAAAAGATTTTAAAAATCTGGAAAGTACATTTTTTTCCAGACTGTTTTCTAGATAAGGTCTTTTGAGATTTTTGTACTTTCTAAATTTAAGTCGTTCTACTGACGTCATGATCCCGGTACCAATGATTGTTCTCTGGTTCGACAATCAGTCGCCATAACAGAATTCCTGCTAATAGATTCGACATCAATAAGCGTTTAATGGAATAGGACATCGTTTGTTAGGAGAAACCACAGGGACATGCCGAGGTCCTAAAACAAATAACACTTGGTTGCGCATCGGTTTAGCTTCTTTAACTAGAACTTTGTTTACTTAGGCAAGATAGTATCGGTTGAACTTTATAAAGAAAATTGCACAATCTACTTTTTACAATTCCAGCTTGTCAGTGTCAAGATCGCTGATGACATTGTGGTGAATTTCAATTTAGAAACGGAATATTTATAGAAATTTTATTATTATAAATACAAATAATACATAAAAAGGGTTCATAATAAAAAAAATTATGCAGGGTGAAAAGCAATCATAAGATAACTGTTGAGGACTTATCGATCACATTGGTAAATTTCTGGCCCTACCCAAGATATATTCTTCGCTAAAGTTAATCTGCTTGCAAGGCTTTTCACTGAAAAGATATGATAAGAAAAAGGTACATAAATTTCTGTCTTTCGTACGTACATAATGTTTGCCTACTTACTTCGTTTTTTCGAACACTCTTTGTGATACAAAATCCAACATGTCACTAATTGATCGTTGGGCAGTTGAGTTGTTATTGATTTCTTCACAAAGAATCTCTATGAATGGACTTGGCGAATTTTTATTCCATTCGTGGGTCAAACGGCATCCTAGATAAAAAAATAATTATGTACAGTAAGTCCCAGTGAAAATCATACACCCACTATATGTCCCTTTAGACTAAATTAGAAGAAATTGTCATTATCTTTTAATTATGGAAATTGGTCAATACTTAGAAAAAAATAAAATCCAAATGAAATTAAATTAAGGTCTAATTTCGAAAAAGAATTAATTTTTTAAGTAAGCTTTAGAATTCGTCTCGCAGTGAAAATCATACATCGTGAATTAGAGGCGCCTATTCGACGCAACTGCAATTTTTTCCAAATGAAAATTATTTGCATGGTTCAGTTTCCTCATTATTGTACTCCGTGTGATAATTCATCGCATTTCGGTGAATTGGATAGTGAAATATGGCGCCTACAAAGCAAACCACAATTGAAGAACGCAAAATCGTAATTTCTCAATACATATTGGGAAAACGTTATAGAGAGATTGCTTAAATATTTAAAAGAAGTCATGCTACTGTCCAATGTATTATTAAAAGGCACAAACGTAAGGGCATGATTGAAAATGAACGCAAATTGCGTTCAATGGAAGAATTGCCCGTAAAAGCCATAGTTGTCTAAAAAGAACATATCTCTTCGAAAACAGTTCGCTAAGGATTTCGAAAACAAAGATTTTGATTATTAGAAACATGTCTTGCTTACAGAATAGAGCAAGTTCAACATATTTGGATCCGATAGACGAGTCGATGTTTAGAGAAAACCGGGTGACGACCGGAAAAATATGAGACCAACAGTTTTTAGATTTTTCTATAATATTTTTATTGATGTATGATTTTCATTGTGAGCTCCAAATAGCGATTCATGTTTTGTTTTTACTCTTTACTAAGTTTTTCAAAATGAATTATCTGCTTTGTTATACTTTTACCTTCCGACAGCAAGTGGGGTTACCCATAACCCCACTACTTCTGCTATTCATGTAGAAAAAAAGCCTTGCCATCGAAAGGTTAAATGCTGTAATCCCTCGATTTACGTTACCTCTGTTTACGTCGTCTTGATTTACGTTGTGTAAAATTATGCATCTTGCCTGGTTTAACGTCGTCCTATCTCTCGATTTACGTTGTCATATTCGGGGATTTTCTTAGCCGTTTAGATTTGATATTGCCTCATTTAAGCAGTTTAAATTTGAAAATTGGCAGTTTAAGTGAAACTTAATCGGGTATTCCCATGGTTTGTTTTTTCTTGACAGTTGATGAGTGATATTTTTCAAGTTTTTGGGGGTTAACACAAATTAAAATTTGACATTGCATGTGGTTGAAAGTACATTCCCTTTGTTGTCTAACTTACAAAAAGGTCCCGTGGTCGCGCGAGGTGATTTTCAAACATTTTATTTGTTTTTTTGGTTGAGACATTTATCTTTAATTTTGTTAGGTGAATTAACCCTCACTATAGACATTATTTCTGATATCTAATCATTTTAATTAGTAAAAATGAGAGGAAAACGGAAGAATGACTAGTATAGTACTAGTATACTAATATGCATGTACATGTTTGCTTTATTTCGACTTTTCGACTTTATTAACAGCCAATTTTTATACTTCTCGGTTTACGTCGTCTCGATTTGCGTCCCCATTTCATGGAACACCTCTCGACGTAAATCGAGGGATTACTGTATACTTTGGTTTACTATTAAATATCAGGATTTCTGTTAAAACTCCAAGCATTACTTTTTTATTCATCTTCTAAATCGAAAAGTTGAGGTGTATGATTTTGACTGTGATTTACTGTATATGAATGAATACGTCATACACGTATATAAGCATTAGTTCTTAATCTTACCTACAGAAGTCGCAAACAGTTTTAAGTCTTTTCCAAAATATGCTGCTTTTTGTTTTCTTATTTTTTGTTCGCTTCTTATTTTAGGCAGATTAGTAAAGATTCGATTATTTTGTATTATAGAGAATCGAAGTTTTCCTTGGAGGCTAGGATTTCCCGTTACTGCGGTAATTAAATCTCCATTTATATGGAACTGTTTGTTGTCAGTTGTTAACCAAATATGTTCGTCCTTATTTTCGTTGTCCAATATTATGATGACGATATAATTGAATTGTGCTAATTCAGCCTCCGCCTTCACAACTAGAAAATAAAAGAGCGTGTTTTGAAATTCATGAGCCAGTTCTGTTCATAAGTCAGTAAGAGAAAAGAGATCATAGGCAATTTTGTTTGCACTCTTCCATTGACTAGTGAAGCAGTTAGTGGGAAAAAGTCGGTACTGGTTAAGCTAAAAATTCATACATATTTGACTGATAATTTATAGCCTTCGAAAAGCTGGGATGTTTTGTCTACCGAATTTGGTTTCATCCAAAATATTTTACGTCTCAAAGAAAGACAAGTCTATTTTCTTCGTATTTCCTGTAAAAAAGCGCTATGGCATCACTGCATCACGGAGAAGTCAATTGGTGCGGTTTGTTTTACTCATCTTTATAAAATAAAAAAACAGTAAAGAACTTAACCGATAAAATTATTCTGATATTATTTTCCGAATGAGTCCAAACATTAATTTTCGTTAGAAATATGTACATACATACAGTCAGTCACGAAAGTTTACATACATACATATAGTCCTGAAAAGGGTAAGCTCATTTTCTATGGATAAACTTTAAATTTAATTTTCTTACTAGGTAACACAACCCTTTCCTGCAGAATAAATCAAAGAAAACAAGAAAAAGCCCAGAGTTCGAGTCAGAAGTCAAGCATACGGCATGGTTTATGTACGTATGTAGGCTTTCGTGACTGACTGTACATGCAATGCAATGACTTGATATTTTCTCTACCTTATGAATAGTTTCATACAATTTCTGTGCCAAACTATGTATATACAAAATCTCTGCAAAATTAATTACATACATAAGTATGTACGTACGGGAAGAACAAAGAAATGGGGAATTCCCCTGATATACACAAATAAAATGAACTGTTCACTACTTACTTGAGTCAACTATTTTTTCCAAAGCACTATACGACTGATTTTTCACTTCAATTACACTACATCCCAACGATTGAAATGTTTCACGCAAAAGTTCCACATCTGCTTGGTTATTTGATATTTTATTGAAAATGTAAACATTTCCAACTTCCTTAACTGTTGAAGTGTTCGCTCCCATTTGCGCTATAATATTGTTCGTTATCAGAATTGAAATTAAAAGTGAAAAAAAAAAAATACGGAAAACATTTACCGTAACAAACTTCTCAAATGTTTAATCTACCGGCAATATCGGCTGTAACTACAACTAAAAAGTACTATCGCATAATTTATAAAGACAACTTTCACACCATACAGAAAGATACATAGCTTTTGTTTCATTTTCATTTTATTTCTGAAAAAGCTTTTCTTTTTGTATCAGCTGTCAAATTTGTTTACTGAAAAACTTGACGAGACCGTGAGTAATCCCATTGGGCCAGTGCACACTAGATCATTTCACCCGTGGTAAAACTGACTTTATAGAAGAGGGTGGAGAAGTGTACAGAAGAAATGGGGTAAAATGTTCATCCAGCGTTGAAGTGGTTTAACATCGGGGTAAAACCAATACACACACACAAGTAATGAATTTCGAGATGCAAGCAGAAATACCACTACAATGAAAATCGGTTCATGTATACAGTCGAAGCCGGAAAATGTCACATCAAACGGGCACCGAAAAAATGTGACTTTTAGCGGGCTGTGACTTTATCCGATATTGCATACAAAAATTGTAAAAATGAGAAAGATACTAATACAATGGTTTTATACTTTAAAAAAACATGTATTTAATCAAACAAGAGGAAACTGAAAACAAAAACTTATAAACATGTATTAATTGAACGGTAATAAATATTCTTACAAAAAAAAAGAGAAGAAGAATAGAAACAATAATATAAAATAGAAACGATTAAAAAGTTCCATGCAGTGCAGGGCTACCGTCTTAAATTTATTAATGGGAGTATTTTAGAACTTTACCGGGGAGTATTTTGTATCCGATGGGAGTACCTACTTCCTTTTCCACTTTCGCATTTCACGAGAAACCCTCAGGATAAGCCCGCCATAAATCACTTTTGAGGACGGACATATGACGACGCAGTTTTCACAGACATTTTTTTGACAATCTAGCTGACAGAGCTATGCACATAGCTATGTATGTATGTACAGGGTGCGCCATGTTTTATGTCGGTATGTAAAAATATAATAACTTTGACATTTATCAACCGATTGACCTGAGTAGACATGTTTTTAAAACGTCAATTCAGTACAATTTTAACCGCCAACTAGCACCGTCTAACAATACTATTCGTCGCCCTAATGAACTGGTTGAAGCGGTAAGAGAGAGTATTGCCGAGAACCCACATGTGTTGTATCGTCACCGCGCTCAGCATTTTGGCGTAAGTGGAACCACCTTTCGGCGCATTTTGAAGGATGATTTGCATTTGTTTCCGTAAAAAGTGCAATTGACTCAAAGAATATTGCCGACAGACCGAATGGTTGACACTGAACCCGATTTTTGGAAGCAAATTTTGATGACCTACGAGGCCCATTTCACACTCTATGGCGCCGTTAACAAGCAAAATTGCCGAATTTGGGAACGGAGAATCAACACGATATCCATGAAACACCATTACATGAGAAAAAGTGACTGTTTGGGCCGGCGTTTGCGCCAAAACCATCACTGAGCCATTTTTCTTCAGAGAAGGCCAAACAGTTGATGGGAATCGATATCGGTGGATGTTGGACCATTATGTCTGCTCACAAATGTGTGAAAAAGGTCTGAACGGTTACTAATTTCAACAAGACGGTGCACCATGTCACACTGCAAATTAAACAATGCAGTTTCTGCAACGGAAATTCCCAAGACGTGTGCTGTCAAAAAATGCCGGCATTGAGTTGCTGCGCAAATCTCTAGATTTGACCCCTCCGAACTTCTTTTTGTGGGGTTATTTGGAAAGCAAAGTGTACGCCAGCAAGCCTCAGACCATTGACGAGATCAAGGCAAACATTCGTGCCAAAATCATCGCTATACCGCCCGGGATGCTCTAAAAAGTGATGGAAAACGCAGCAATAAGGGCACATTTTGCTTTGGTCAATAGAGGCGGCCACTTGATTGATGTTGTATTCAAAAACTAGTCCAAATAAATTGTAAAGGACCAAATTATATAAAAATACCTCATATATGGAAATCGGTTGTTTTTTTTTTAAAGTTATTCAATATTCACATACCGAAATAAAAGATGGATTCATTCATGAAATAAGAGTAACGACATACTTAAGACAATGAAAGTTAGTGTGTTAGTATTTTAAGAAAGTACGATTTAATAAACAATATCTGTTTGAAAAAAAAATTAAATATTTTATAGGGAGTAAAATCGCGAAGAGAGGAAGGAGTACGGGAGTACAGTGTATGAGAGGGGAGTACGAATACTCCCTTAGTAGTCACTTCGGCAGCCCTGATGCAGTGTAACACAGTGTAACAATTAAGGCAAATTCAGAAAAAAAATATGCGCACAGACCTAGGTACCACATTTTTGCATGTGAAGATGACATGAATTATGGATCTGTGAGATGTGACGTCTTAAAGCGGGTTTTGATACTAAGCGATGGTTTTCTGCCAGTACAAATTGTACAAAAAACACAACTGGCTTCAGACTATTGTGACATTAAACGGTTTGTGCTATTTAGCAGTGTGACATTTTCTGGGTTCGAATGTACATATATACATACGCTGCAGTAGCCTTCTTTTAAATGTCTATAGAACTCATTTTCAATAATTATTCTGCATCAATCACATTTGAAATCACTTCAACTCCAACCCCTTCGGAAGCCGGCTGTAAAGATTCTAGACATAGCTATTTACTGCACTCGTCTGACCTTTTTTAAGCGAGCTGAAAAGATATATCATCAATACCTCTTCCTAGTGCTGATAAGCCTGGGAGCCCAACTACACCAATACAATTTCCAAGCTATTTGTTTCGAGGAAGAAAACGCCAAGCTCCGATTAAGAGTGAGCTCTGCCAAACCTTAAAATAAGAAACAAATCTTTAAAAAAGGCCAACAGTAGTGTCAAATCGACGAGGATTTTAAATTAAAAAAGCTCGGTACTTCGCTTGTAGTCCTGTAAGTTATTCCAAAGATAGATGGCCTCTAAAGTACAACAAATTTCATCGCCTTTTAAACTTTTAAAGTTGCTTTGTTTAGCAGGATGATATTCTGTCGCTGAATTATGTAATTATGTATGTGCACTCATGATGTGAAAACTATATAATATGTACTTTTATATTATTATTATATTTTTTTTTTTTTTTCTTCTTCTATGTGTACATAGCAATCAATTGCCGTGCGTTAGTCTCGCAAAAACTCGAGAACGGCTCCACCGATTTGGATGATTCTTTTTTTTTTGTTCGTCTCAATACTGGGTTGTTTTAGGAAAAATCGGAAAGGCACAAAGGAAAAGCTGTCAAACGTGCGGAATGCATGACATATTCATCTGATTCGATTTAGAATGATTTCGCTATTACCGATCTCTTGGAAGGTGTTCAGCAAAGCTTTGCTCAAATACAACCCATAATAAAACAAAAATGCCCAACTGGGAGTAACCAATTCACTTTTAAAAACAGTATACAATCGATCAAGTGCATGGAATAACAGGGGCCAAATCGTTTCATCCGTGAACGGATGATCATTCGTACTAAAGTAAATTACGTTTTACGTCATTCGAATAAGTAAATTGGGATCGCGGCATACAATTGCTCACGGAACGGAATTTAAAACATTCGAAATGAAATTGTACTACCTAGATTTAGTCCGGAAAATGTAATATGAAATGTCATTAAAACTTCAAATAGACGTCATTTGGTAGATAGATAGACCACAATTAATTTATTGAAAACAAAAATCATGGATACGGCATTATAATTTTGTTTACAAAGTTCCGATGAAAATGATAACGACGAAAATTTGTGACACCTAAGGGATGGAAGCAATCCACTGTCATTATCTAAAAAGTCGTAAGAACGAAACAGAGAAACCTTTAAAATGTGAATAATTTATTGTTTGTTTGCAGATTTATTAAAAGATTTCCAATAAATAAGGACATACTTATAACATCTTGTCGATTTTAAGCTTCCACTACATTAATGTACTGCAGTTCCGCCCGTCCTACAATTAACATCAAGGCTTTTACTTTTACTAATATTTTTTTGGGTTAAATTTATTTTGTTGCAGTTTGGCCTAGAACATGAATTTTTCAATATTGTCATATTTATTATGTTATTCAAATAACTTACATTTTGTTTGATTTTCCCCTTCTTGAACTAATTACGTCTGCTATTTACCAATCGAATGACCTTTCGAAAGAATGTATACGTTCACGGAAACAAAAACACTCGATCACGGAAGACATAATACTGAATTACGTTAATGCTTATACCTACGTTCACGTTTGTCATAGTACTAAATACACCCATTTACGTGACGTATCATATGTACGTTCACGGATGAGACGAGTTGGCCCCAGGTGTGTAATATGTATGTATGTATATAATTAAATGTATGTAGTCGAGAAGGCTGCGCAAGAACGGAAGGTAGGCTCGAGTGTTTTTCTTGGCGTATTCGAAGCCCTTGACAAAGTTCTGCGCAGAGAATACGACTGGTCTTTCCCGGTGTTCTAAAAATTATATCAGAATCATATCTTGCAGAAAAACTCTTCCATGTTAAGCATGATAACGAATAACGAGGGTACTTGGGACGATTATATTATTGCGCGTCATACGGTAAATCTTTATATTTACGGTCGAGTAAACTATCGTATTCAATAATAACAATTTTATTAATTTTAGTTTTACATACAAAAAAGTAAACAAGGCGCCAATCCTAATAAATTTGATGAAAATTCCGTAAGCAAACGAAGCGAAATACATGGAAATAGGCCTCCACATGGAAATTAAAATGAAATGCTGGTGATAGGCAGCAAGTTGGGTATTGACTTCCAGAAGCATTCGTCTAGCCTGTTCGAATCCTGGAGGGTCGTGCCACACAAATTGTGTTACTAAGATATCCTTACCCCTACACATGAGTTTGTAAGTTCAGCCTTGCGACCAAATTCATAGTGTTTTTGCATTCTCGAATTATTTTGGAATTGTTCAAAGCGGTGAACCATGAGCGCAGCCTGGCTATCGATATTGACTCAAATATTCCGAGTCCTCCACCTATTTCTTACAATATATTCCATAGTCAATAGGCCAACGGGGTTTTTACTTAGTAAACTGAACTAGTTTCCGAACTAGTAGTAAACGTTTAAGTTGTTGCCCTCCACGAAAACACCAGCACAGGACCCTTGACTGGTTTTGTACATAGCTTCCGTGAAGAGACCAATTCCAGCTAAGACTCTGACACAGAGAGAGCGTTACGATTGGAATATTATTATATTGAAAACTTCTTAGCAAAGGATGGAAAACTGCTGAACAAAAGTCAATAAACACTTGCAGGATATTTATGGAACAGTGAATATACGATGTTAACTTTGTAATTGTAGGCTTTCCATTTCAAGATTGGGTTGAGGCGAATGGTAATGAAATCGTCAAAAAAGTTGAAGACAATGCTATTGAGCATACTAGAAAATATGTATGTCGAGTATCAACTTTACTTATGATCGAAATACGTATTTGAGTTACTAGTGCGATATACACATGTGTATGTATAATTCAAATTATTGAGAATGCTGCGAGTGACTTTACTTCTCATTCAAATGAGAACTAAGGCCACTTTCTAAAAGGAACTAAAACCATATGACGTTAGTTCTAATTTGAAAGTGAATTAAAGTCATAAGTGGATATGGCGTTAATTCGCATTTGAAAGTGAATTAATGCCATTATGGCGTTAGTTCATATGGCCTTTGTTCACGGTACCTGCACAGGCTGCATTGAAGGATTGTTGCGTCTAGGAACTCAAATGAGATTTTCATGAGAGAAGCGATATAGAAGGTGTACTAAGGCTCGATGATATTATACTGAAAAATAGAAATAAAAGTTTAAAAGTCTTTTACGCTTTGGCCGAAAACTCTTCTACATCCTCAGATACATAAGTCCTTCGGGTACATATGTATATCTAGCAGAGTATATGCAACTGCTCCAGGCACACCCGAAAAAACTCGTGTGTAGCCAAGACTTTCCAAATACATATGTACATCGATGATCGCGTCACGTGAGTTGTGGCTATTAGAAACGCCGCACCTATACCTATATTCTATCTGCATAGCTATTAGTTCTTCACCAATATAAGCAGCTTAACCAGCGGATTCGCTTTGCAATTTCAATTAGTCATCCACGAACTTTTCTTTCTATGTCTAGATAAGGAATAGTAGTTGTTATAAGTTGCTTAAGATAAGAATGTAGTATGCAAAAACAAATACATATGTACAAATATTTAGCGCAACAAACCGTGGGTGGTAGACGGCCTATCTTCTCGCGACCATTCGTATTCTGTGAATGAGAGAGACCTACAGTCCCTTACTCCATTAACCTGGTTAACTGAAGGTTAATAAGAGAAGTTTCTCTTGACAGGTATTACTCTCGGACGTTTGTCAGACATTGGTGAAAGCTGAGATCGTGAAAAAAACTTTTTGATGTTTTCTAGGATTTGAAATTCAAGCCTCATATATGTACAAACATATGTATGTATACATCCGAGTATGCAAGCAAAACATCATACACGAAATAAAAGTTGTGCAGTACATTTCCCTTAGAAACGTTTAAAACTTGTGTCAGTTATTTCAATGTAAATTGTAAGCCCCCTGGTGGCAGATGTAATTGCATTTCAATGCATCATGTTTTCAATTGGGGTAATAGTGTTAACTACTGGTAATTAAATCACTTCAATTTTATGACTTTGGCTGCGTTTAATTGAATTAATTAAATGTATTAACGCTTATTATCCCCTACATGCTTAAATGACCACGTTGTATGCAGTGACAAGAGGAGGATACTAACAGATTAACTTCAATTACAGAAATTGCCGGCAGCACCCAAGTAATAATCTCAAATCGTTATATGTATGAATAATTTAACGCATCTCTCAGTACGCAGTGAAATGTACGTGCAATGGCCACCCAAACTGTGTCAAGTTTGAAAATGCAACACACGTCATCATAAGGGGTGTTTATTATTTGTGAAATGTGAATATGATTAATAATGCTTTATTACTGGATGCGGTAGCAAATGTCAACGAATCTGTTGTGCCGATGTGGCTTCTCATATTAAAATCGATTTTATCCTCGAGAAGTTATAGTCTTACTATTTAATGTTGATGTAAGACTTTGTCATACGTAAACTCATAATTGATATCAGTATTGATCCTTTAGTTTTGAGTGAGTCTCAATTTCAAAAGAAAATAAATGAAAGACCCTGATGCCACCCTCATTCATTCCAGTATTTTTATTTTTAGCCTATCTAAATGTTGCCACGTTTTTTGATAAGGAATGCTTTTTTTTTTCTTTTTGTGTAGTTGTTAGTAAAATCACTCCCTCTTCTGAAAAAAAAACGAACGCTGATATAAGCTGATTTTTTTTCGTTAACCAAAGAGGACGTTAAATTCTTGCACCACACACTTAATGAATTTGAAGTGCTTTTGAACTTATTAGGTGTAAGGGATTCTTTTGATTTATCCCTTGTCCACATGAATTCATTGTAAATTGCCTCAAATGGCCATCACCTCTGAATTAAGCTTCGTTAGTACAATGTGTTTTACAAGATTTCTTGAAAGAATTTCTCAGTCGAGTAAACATTTAATGGCTGCAAAGAGGATCTATTTTTATTTTCAAAGAAAATCTTGGGAGTGTGTCAATTTCAATTGTAAGAGGTTTATCAGTGTTGGAAAATACTGCAAATGATTTTGCTCAGTCGTAGGAAAATATCTGATAGATACGACACAAGAATTTGAAAGACTCGCCGTGATTGTTGCCATGTATGCGGACCACTGTGATTTTGAAATTTCACGCTTTTTGAAAAACGTTCGATCGTTCGCTCACAAGTTTAACGTCAAGTTGGAGGCTTCCGGTGGGTGGCGATTTTTCTTCAATATACGTTCGGTTAAGCGCTACATCGTATTCATAAGAATTCAGGAAAGTCAACATAAGGTAAATTGCAGGAAACCATCAAATGTATGAGCGTCTAATTCGCGGTGTAGTTCATGAAAATATCCGATATACTTACATAAGTTTTATGTTAGGACAAGTGACCAGCTTATATTAAAGCGGCATGTGCCCTGAGCAAAGGCGGCTTCTTAAAAAGTTGAAGCATCCAGAGGCGTTTTCTAACAAAAAAAATTTCGACTAGGACTAGAAGGTAAATAACGTTGGATGGCTGTGAGCAGAGAGCCTTCAGATGTCGCACAAGTGATGGTCACCAAGTTTTCTGCCAGTATAATGGTCTTTGGACGCCTCAATGGTTTTTCCCAAAAAGTCTTTGAATGAACTTTGTCGGATATATCGAGATATTACTTTGGTTCGCGTTAACAATAGGAGTCTTTTTTAGATCGGAAATTTCTAAGTCAGATTCCACAGTATTGAATATTTTCTTTCATATTTTTCTGAGTCCCTTTATTTCCATTTCTCCCTTGATATGCTATTGTTGAATAAATGTGTTCAACTCAACTGATACACTGTTGCTCATCATTGTATAATTCTGGCTCGGTAAGAGCAATAACACACTGGATCTCCGCTGTAAGTCCATAAATTGCTTGTGGTTTATAAGCCTTCAAGGAATACCAAAAGAGTAGTGATGCGAATATATGAGAGCACAAGCATTCTTACGATGGCCTCTCACTATCAACCCCTATTCTACACCTCCTCGATGGTAGCCGCTGTTTGCCTAGAACCTCTGACTGGAGATTGGGTAACCAACCCCTTTGGAAAGTCGTTGGTGGCAGCAGACGAGAGAGGGGGGAGGAGTGCTTTCTCACTAAGTCACCTCCTCTTGTTCCAGGCGGCAGCGGACGAATTCTCTAGATGGCAGGTGGCGTCTACCAGTTCCAGTTAGTGTTATCCGTGTATGAGCTGCATCGACATACTCGAATCCCAGATCTATAGGAAGAAATCTCCAATACTGAGTCAGGGTGTCGAAAAGGAGTTGGTGGCAAATGAACCCTTAATGGGCCAACGGCAGCGCTCATATCCCCGAAGCGGATTACTGATTCCGGAAAACTCGGCCCCTCGTCCTAGGGGTATAAAAGAGAAATAGTCCTCCAGGTTGCGCGTAGGGGTAACCTATTCGGATGCGGGTTTGTCATTGGAGACAGACTTAGGCAAGAAGTCTTGAGTTTCAGGCATGTAAGCGAGCGTCTCGTAACAATTCGCATGAAGGCTTAATTTGCAAACATTAGTCTGATATGGGCACATGCCCACACAGAGGAGAAAGCTGACGATACCAAAGACAGCTTCTACTAGCTGCTAGACATACGAGCAGTGTCCTAGCTATGATGTTAAAATTGTTTTGGGCGATTTTAACGCAAAGCAGTCGGAAAGTACAGCCCATACGACACCACCTCCGATAACGGATTTAGGCTGATCGACTTCCTGCATCTCAATATTCCCAGAGGAACATGCAGATCTCCGGATCAGTCGATCGTCAACCAGATTGATCATATTGTGATCGATGCAAGGCACTCTTTGAGTATGATGGATGTCCGAATGTTCCGAGGGGCAAACATTGAGTCGAACCACTATCTTGTTGTAGCCAATGTATGGATGCGGATAGCCAGAACAACGCGAAGACAAGGAACTACTGTGAGGAAGTTTGACGTCGGAAAATTACAATCGTAAGAGATAGCCAGAGCCTTTTCCCATGGAGTTTCCCTTAATCTCTCAAGGGGTCCTATGTCGCCGGCATCAATTACTGAAGACCAGTGGCTACGCTGCTAAAAAGCCATCAGGGTTGCCGCATCTGATGTGCTGCGTTTCTCTCGGCCACCACAACGAAACCCCTGGTTCGAAGAAGAATGCCGGCAAGCGAATGCTGGAAAACAGATGTCATACAAAGCGGCGCAGCATAGAAGGACCAGAGCTGCTGCCGCGAGATCTATGTCTTGATCGTATGTCTTGTCTAGGAGGAGAAAAGAAGGGATGAACGCCGACTTCTAAGAAGGAAAAAGAAGGGGGATGAGAACGGTTCGATTGAGGAAATAGAAAGATGCTATTGCAGGAATGAGGTCCGGAGGTTTTACCAGAAGGTAAAATGATCATGTCAAGGCTGCAAAGCCAGAACCGAAGTCTACAGGAACAAACAAGGTAACCTAGTAGTAGAATCGCAGTCGATGTTGAGGATAAGGAAATTCTGCTAAATTCTGCTGTCAGGCAGAATGAACATGGAATCTGGACGATGATAACCAACATTTTCGCCCACCCGACCTGGATGAAGTTAAGACAGCAATATTTAAGCTGAAATCCAATAAAGCTGCTGGATCTGATGGCCTGACTGTTGAGATATTCAATTTCAAATCGATACTCACCACCTTTTTATCGATTATAAGGCCGCTTATGACAGCATCTATTGAGAGGAGCTATTTAGAGCTATGTCTAGTTTTGGCATCCCTGCCAAACTCGTCCGTTGTGTAGCATGACGATGGACAATGCACGCTGCTCCATCAAGGTCGGGAAGGACTTCACCGAGACCTTTGATGTCAAAAAGATTTAGACAAAACGAATCGCCGTCATGCGATTTCTTTAACATCGTTCTTGAAAGAATAGTGTAAAACTCACGCGCCAACATCATAGGCACAATCTTTCAAGAGTCCGTGCAACTGTTCGCTTATACCGAGGTTTAACGGTTAATGAGGGCAAAAGAAAGTGTATGCTGTCAACAAAACAGGACATACAACACCGACGCCTCGGGCAGAACATCTCTCTCGGCAGATATAACTTTGAGGCAGTTAAGGAATTTATTTACTTAGGATCCGCTGTAAACTCAGACAATGACACCAGCGCTGAGATCAAACGAAGATTAACTCTTGCGAATCGATGCTTCCTTGGGCTTAGAAGGCAATTGTATAGCAAAGTGCTCTCTCGAACAAACTCAGACTGTATGTGGTCCAGCTTTGTGTTGTGTTGTGTTGTCCTATATTTATATATTTATACATTTTTATTTTCACCCCATTTCAAGTTATAGCCCGTCGAAGTGGGTCACATCCGATTTGGAGGTATAACCACCTTAAACGATATAACCTCTATATAAATTCCAGGTAATAATTGGAATTAAGTGTATGTGGAATGACGTGTGGGTCTACTACAATGTTTCCCATTACTCAATTTGAGTAATAATTTTGAGTTTGAGGAGTCATAACTTTTTTGTGGCTGCATAAAATTACACAAAGTTTTTTATGCGCTACTGCATTGCCTCCTTAAAATGTACAAAACTGTTTTCGTAGCTATAACAATTCAGAAGTTATACCATTTGAAGTGGTTAAACCACCAAATCGGAGGTGTCCCACGGCACCAATGGCACAGCAATTACTTATCACTACGGATGACAAATGGATTTGACAGATGCCATATAGCAGCCATGTAAAATCCAAACCTCGGAATGAATAACCCTTTATTGACATACATGCCTATGTGTGGTGTCAAGGCATTATCAAACTATTTTCAAAATAAGTGCGACAAAAGCTGTCGATGTATGCTTGCAGTGCACAGCTACGAAAGAATTCCTGTTGTTTTCCAAAGTGTGCATGAAAACCTAAATCGTCGCAGGGCTCTGCAAATAAACATGAGTCGCACTTCTTTGAGGAGAAGATGGAATATTGCAGAAAAATTGCTTAATTGCTCAGGATGTGTTATTCTGCATTTGAACTTTTGTTTACATTTCACTTTATAATGAACTCAAGCTCAACATACCTAACTTTATTTTTGCCGCTTTTACTAAATGTTTGTAATGAGTATCTAGACCAAATGCAGCTGGGTCTTATCTGTGACTACGTCTATGTCATCAGTACATTTATTCTAATGTTGCACCTATGTGAATCAATCGACGACAGGAGTCCCGCAAAAGTATAATCTCCCACTTTATAGCATTGAGTTGTTCCATTTAATATACATTAATTATACTATCATATCTAAAAGATTTAAATTTCTCACAAATCTTCGGCACTCATTGTCTTATGTATTCATGGTTTTTGAACATATATTTGTTCAACTATCTTTATCCAAAAAACAAGAATTTTACATATTCAAATTTGTCAAGCTTTCATATGATATGACACATGATAGGGAGACATGTTTTTTTTTTTATCAAGGAGTGAATGATAAGTACATATGTATATATTTATGTATCAACATTATCTTCACTCTGCAATGAATATTGATCGGATTGTTTTTATTTCAAGTGGGAATTCTATTGATATGTACATTCATATACATATTACATTTCCTAAGAAACATTTGTGTTAGTAATTTAAATACGTAAGCTTAAGGACTTTGGTTCGCTATGACATGTAAAAATTCCTTGGCATATAAGTCCGAAATCAGCATTTTATTTCTTTATTTTTTTTTTAATTGTACACCCCTGCCATGATTCTATGAAGAGCCTAAATTTCTTCGATTTGAACCAAGTGAATTTATTCATGCCAATAATGTCGTCGGTGACATTTTTCATGCATGTTGGATGGTAATGAGCAACACGTTCGCACATATAATCCAGATTAACTTTACATATTTTATGGGTGTTTTTATTTGTGGGTGAAGCTATTATTGTTTCATCAAGAGTGTGAGCCTGCCAGAGCCTTGATTTTTTCAAGGAAAACCCTTGCATACACAAGCTGATGTACACAATTTTAAAACGATAGGAAATAAGCCCCTATGTATGTTTATGCGTCCTCGTACATATGTACATACATTTCTATCTATACGACATGATACACGCCGATTTTCGAGTTCCATTTACAATGTATCCTACGCGATGACATTTGGTTAATTTCCTTTTGAATTTATTATAGCTACGAGTATATCTATGTACCTATGTATAGGTATTGCCAAAAATAGATTGTGAATATGAATTTATTAACTGGGAATAAATAAATTATAATTAAAAATTAGAAGCTCATGTAATTGCCCACGAATTCCATATCCCTGTATGGCGTTTTTTATTTAGCAATTTGTTTCACATCTACCCTATACACGTAACATGTTATTTTCCCGTTGGGCGACTATTCTTATGACATCGCACCTGCGTAAATCAGTGATTTCAATAATAAACAATACGGTATTATTCAGTGTAATAAAGAAAATCAAGGTGTTCCAACTAGATAATAACTTAGAAGACCTAGACCCTCAATGCCAAGAAAGACCTAAGCAAGATTACGGACTCTTCTGCCATTTCCTTAACATCATTCTTGAAACAATTGCCAATCGTACGCAAACGCCAGGAGTACTACTTTCAACGTCCTTACAATTCTGAGACAGAGGCGACGGAAATGACCTGAACGATGTTTGAGGGCATATCAAGGTACAGGTTGTCGACTGAAAAGATCACCCAACTCCGATGTCTCACGAAAGATAAAATTGTTTTCTATCTACCTTTCGATGATGCCAAAAATGTTTGTTAGGTTGATTCCTCTTGTTTTCAAATATAACAGTAATCCTTTCAAGACCACGACCTTTAATGGATATGAAGAAGAAAACTCATAAGTGTCTGAAATGAAGATTTATTTTTTTTCTTGAAACGGTATGCGCCTGGAAACATCATTTAGTCTTAGGATATCAATACGAAAAGTTTCTTCATTTTATTACGGTCACAGAGAAGACAACGTTATCCTACGCCATTTCCTTTCCAAAACTTTTTTTTTCTTTTTGCATACACAATGTATGCTGTAAGGACAACGAAGGAATAAATGTACTTCAATTTAACTATAAAATCTATGGGCATGCTTAGACAAAAGGGAAGGAAAATCATTTGTACCTATTTGGTCGTTTTGGGTCGGCAAAAAGATATATGTACATATGTATATGTACACATGCATACAAACCTATACATTTATGGGTCAATCCACTTCCCTTGTCATTTCAGTGATAGCAATTTAAGAAGAACAATTGAAAGGAGTGTTTCCGCTAGACCAATTACGTTATTTCATAGCATCCTATCGGAAACATGGTGTCGGGATGAAAAAGGACAAGCACGCAAAACGTTAACAGTTTGTAAAAGTGCTCATCTTTTCTTGTTGTTTCACCGCAAATGAATTACACTTTAAAATCTACAGAACAATGGTTTCTGTCTTTAAAGAATGTATATACTCGTATATATGTACACATGTACATTGGTAACGGGTCTGTGTATTGATTTTATCGAAAGGATTGAAATCCTGAAAGAGTTTCTTCTAATTAAAGTAAGGTTAGCTAATAAGTTTAATAAAAAAAAACTACCTACCCACCCAATAAAAGCCTTTGGGCGTAATTCAAGGCTTCCTATATTTTCTCTTGACTTGCCGCCATTTATCTTTTTAAATAACAAGAGGAAGAGATACAAATACAATAACGTTTTCCATTTTTTTTTTTGAGCGAATGCTCGTATAATTTATACCCGTATGCACGTATTCATGTTCTTTTTTTCTTATCGGATGAACAAGAGGAAATACAGAAATAATTTGACTTTAATCTGAGCAGTTAACAGTGAGGCATCCTTGAGAGAATCCTCTCGAACTCGTGTGGAGGTTTTATCGGAAATAAAATTCGTGTCATAAATAAACAATTCGTTAAAAATTCCATCATAGAGAGATTTACGAATTTTGATTGGAAACAAGATTAGAAAAAAGAAAAACCTTCAGAAACGTACGAGTATCTATTATTTGCTCCATGAGGTATGTAATTCTATTTAATCCAATAAAGAGATACGTAGAAGGTGTATGGCTAGAGAATATTTCTCCATATTGATACGAGTACCTTTAATTTTTTTTAACGTACACATAGAGGTGAAGTGAAATACTTATGTATGTGTTGAACAGTAATACGAGTATACTGTTCAGAGGCTTACGAGTATAACAATATTTACGTTTTATTGGAAACTATTAATAATGAAGTGAAAAGTTCTGTTATTTGCCTCATTTGGACATTTGAACGTTATAACCTATCCTTGCTCACGGTGTTATTATCTTTTTTTGCTCCGGGAAGGTAGGCGAAAGACACTACAATATGTCTAGTTAAGTTAGGCATGCCTCTCTCAAGAAGCGAAAGAGGCAAAACAATAGTCATAATTCGCCGCATTACAGTCAATTTGTAATGTACATATGTAGGTACATATGTATGTATGTACATACATCTAGGATCTCCGCATGAACATTTATTTTACAGTATAAGTAATGATGTCGGAAATGACTCGCGCATCACGTCGATTAAGTTTGCCCGGGAAAAGGCAGGTCCTGTTGTAGGCTGGCCATAAGTTCGAAGCCGTTACGCAATTGTTCATCTTAGTACATCTCATTTAAATATTCTTTGCGTGGTCTTGCAAGCCTCGATCTAATTACTTCGGAGTCAAGCCTGCCTGCCTCCGTAGATACCTACCGAGATTACTTTCCACACGAAAGTAAGTCAGGGTACCACCCTGAATAAAAGCTGTGATTTCGGCTTGAGAGGCACTGTATTATAATATTAGTTTTAACACGTTCGTGCACACCATGCATTTTTGTTGACTTGCTGTGGTGCACTTTCAATATTTCAGAAACTATTGCACAGAAGTGTTTTCAACATGGGCGAAAGTGTTAATATCATTTCAAACATAAACCAGATAGCCTACCAGTTTCATCCTTTTACAGTAATGCGTCTTGATTATCACATATACGTACATATGTATGTACATGGTTACAACTTTATTTTAAATAACTCGAAAATGTTGTACCTTTTACTCGTATTCAAATTCTTCTTAACGTTGTTCTGCTTTCTTTTCTTAGCATAAATGCTTCTATTCTGATATGAAAGGGCTGGCAACCATCAATGGCAGCCTTTTTAGAATAACCACACATTTGAAATCGCCAAGCTCTATTTAAAGTACATAATGTAGTTTTCGATATGTGGTTCCCACAAGCATGTGTACCTACTTCACAGAGCACAAAACAATCTGTTTTGGGGAAAAGGATTCCAAAGTCTATTGATTCACTTAATTACGGTTGAAATACGCTATGTAGTTAAGATTTTCTACCAAAAACATTCTATAAAATCATCTTAAAGTCAATTTCAATTCAGCACAAATGCGGAGTATTTTATCGGCATGACTTTGTGTTTGAGTAGATTAGTGTAATTGAGAAATAATTCGATATAATTACTCGTTAACAGCTTTCTTTAATTAACCACATTGATCCAGTTTCTAACCGATTACAAAATTGTAATTTCTAACGTGGTGTTAATTTACGTGAAACATCTCAAACGCGGTTAATTACAAAGATTAAATGTGAATTTTAATGTGTGCATGTGCATGATGACACTTTCTTAGTACATAGTCCACCGAATGCACATAGCCATGCATGGATTATTTCGTCCCTACACATTTTCTACTACTTATAACAACGGCGACATTGGAAGCAGATAATGTTAGTCTAAGAGCGACTCCATTTTCTCCGTAAGAAACTATCTGATTTCATTGGGTTGCATATATTATACAGTCGTCTACCTTCTTTATCATGCAGTGTATACTATACTGACATCATGCTTTTATATTCTAGTATGGTAGAACAGGTTGTCTGCTAAAGTTGGTCGTACAAGTTAAAACGAAACGGGATCAAGTTTTCTATTACAGTGCCTGTAACATTTCAGAAAATGCAATTCTACACTGATACGCACCGCACTCAATGTGTTTAAAGAAACAATTTGCAATGATTGTTGCTTTGGCACAAGCACGCACAACGAATAACAGTTTAATTCAAATGGCTACTTAAGCTGGTTTGTCAATAGCCCATTCTGTTAACCCGATTTTGCAGTTTATCATCAATCGTTTGTAGCTCTATTTCGCGAATAGCTCGATAAATGTTCTTTTTGGGATCGTTAAAGTCACAACTATCCTTGTTGCGCGGTGTCCAATGCACATCTCCTAAACAGCTGATAACGCGCTTTTCAAATTTAGTGTTCGAAAGATCGATTGTTTGGCGGTTGTTATGCTACATATATAATACGTATCGCCACCTCCGAATCCAAACCGTCCAGTATTCACGAATACCGTGTGAATAAACACGGCACGCTTGGTTAGGTTAGATTACTGGGTTTATGAGGAGGAGAAAAAGCTCAAAGTTAACACAGTACACCCGTTTATTTAAGTAAAGTAAACAGTTTTTTTATTGTGTAAGTCGAACAGTGGGTGCGTTTTTTTAATCCACCGCGACGTGGAAGTTTTAACTTCGACTTTGTGGACGCATTGTAATGCCCAAAATTTTCGTTCATGATAAGAGTCTCCAGTCATTGTGATTTTCTTAGAAATCCGGAAAGATTACTTAGTGAAACATCAGATATTTTTTGTATTTCCTGAAAGTAATGCCTTTTTGAATTTATGTTTCTTAAGTGATAGAGAACTTGGAAATGGTAGACGAAATGAGGTTTGTTCTCGCGAGCCTCTTCATTACCACAGCCTCTGCGTACAATGGCGACATTGAGTTTAAGTTTCATGGTGTTGTTTCTCAGAAGGTTATGGCCAGTGAGTACACGTACATACATATGTATGTATGTACTAACATTGACAGTGGTTTCTGCCATTTTGTAAAAGTTTATTGGTTCGGGCTTTGTGGTATCTTGGCAAGAGCTTTGTTTCTATTAAAAATGGAACAAGACGTCAGACAAGAAGAGAAGTTCAGTGTATGCACTTCGAATGTCGCTAAATACGACTTTCTTAGAAAAATTATCATTTTTGCAGCTGATCTTCCATCAACCGCTTGGCACATATAGAATATTGAAGGTTGGCACATATAGAATATTGAAATCACATTTTGCGGCGATCTTAACGAGGTCAATTAGGTTGGCGGGTTGTGGATCAGAGGGCTGTCCTGTACTTTTATGATATTTTTGCATTACGAACATAACGTCAGACTCTGTTGCCCACGATACATACATAGGTACATAGATTGTAATCTTCCAATGCCTCTGATTCTACAGTGAAAAAAGGAATACTTGCTTAGAAGCCTTACTTTTTACCAATTACCAGAGCCATTTTCATTTAATGTATAGTAAATGCATAAGTTGAAGTCATTTTCATCATCGTATTAAGTAAATGATTTTATGAATTACCAATCTCCTTTAGAACCCATTCAAATTGTATTAAATATCGTGGTTAGTTGTCAATACAATCTCAACCCTGAGCACAATTTTCTTTTAACCATTTTACTGAATATTAAAATTTTACGGATTTCATTAAAGGTCACTTGGAAGAGGGTAATTTTTGACATGGGATGGATGACATATCTTTTTTGCCGCTGTAATAAACGTCGCTATGACAAGTTACCTCATAATAAAAGCACGACCCCAATAAAATGACAAAATGATGGGAAACCCCATCATATCCCTACAGGAAGAAGGGATGAATAATCGTTCCAACAAAGTTCGGTTTTTTTTTTTTTTTAATAAATAAATTCATGTAAGCCATTACATCAGAAAAATGGCTATTACTATTTGGTATAATTAAAATTTTTCGCGCAATCCGAATCTGCTGCCCTAGTAATTATTTCTTTTTATGGGAGGCCTCCAAGAGTAGAGAAGCTACTAACAAGATTTATAGGCATGTCGGGAGTAAAATGAATTGGGAAAATTATTTGAATACTTTTTGCGTTATCTTCTCTTTGAATATTGGATCCGTTTAAATTACATTCATCAGAGAGTACTGATAAAAAAAACGTGCCTGACATGTCAAAGCAAAAACAGGTCAAACTGTTTTGGAAATGAAACCTAAGCTGGAAATTACATCTTAGAGGGGCCAATTGAAGAATCAATTACTTGAATAAAGCGCCTAAATTCAGTGACACTTTTAAAAAAAATTTTTTGTTACAGCCACAGTCTGTTTAACAGAACACCGTACATAGAAAATTTTGTGTCTTGTACGCTTATCCCAATAGACCGAAGTGGAGTACAACAAAGATAAGAAAGTGTCGGGGAACTACAAACAGGGTAGTCTAGCTGCAGCGAAAAAACTAGAAATGTCGATGATAAACCAGATGAAATTCAAAATGAACCACAAAACGGCCAAACCATCGTGATCGTGGAAATATCAGAGCAGATTCCCACATTGAAGTTGAGGTATCAATTTATCCCTGAATACAATAAAGTGTCTCTTTTAAGAGTACTGTAAAGAAGCCCATTCGTTGTAAAAAAAAACACAATTAGAAAATACTTTAATGGGCTCAGAAGAATGTTGTTTATCGTGATTAGAATAAACTTATCTCCATAGCTCGGTCTTTTTTTCTCTCTAAACCTGTTGGGTAAGAAAAGAGGCGCAGGGACATAAGACCCCGGAACATATGTCCCAAACATTTTTCTATGCCTCACTCCATCGGGACATAAGTCCCAAATATAATTAGGGACTTATGTCCTACCGCATCGGGACATATGTAAGCCCCAACAAAAAATGTTTTAGACCTGTACAGCATTCCATCTATGTACACTTAGTCACACTCGCATTCGTACACCAGTTAATTCGACGTAAAACAATGAAAAATGCCAATTCATTGAAAAAACTAACCCTTTTTCTTTCAGGATATTACTTTTGACGATCTTGAGATAATAAAAAAAACAAAAACAAAACATCAACAATGTAGAAAAATCTGCCAGAAACGAACAAATACCTTATATCGCATCTCACACTCGTATTCATACACACAACAAACTGTTCAAATAATGATTGTTTCTGATTCTTAAATATGGTTCAATCTTTTCGTGGTGTGTAGTCATGGATAGAAAAGCAAACGAAGAAAATAAAAGGCGATGATCGAGAAATTGAAAAAAATCCCAAAATTAGTTCTTCGGAACCTGCAACGAGTGTGCGCAAAACAACAGGAAAGATGGTTAGTGCAAAAACTGGCACAATGGCAGAATTGCACTGCTATGACCATAGATTAGCGAAGCTAATCGGAAAAATCAGTTAGAATTCCCCAAAGAGCACATAAAACAGGGTCCTGATTTCTGGAATAGGGTAAAGTATGCTGATGAATCTAAGTTTAATATTTTCAGTCCGAAAGTTAATGTGTGGAGCAAACCAGAATTTGAATCTGGTGTTGGTTGATTTTAAAAAAGCATTCGATAGACAACCAAGAGATCTGATATGGGTGGCCCTAAGACATCGAAGAGTCCCAGAACCCTATGTACAGATGATCATGGACATGCATGAAGGAGCAAAGACAAGAGTAAGATGCCCCGCCGGAGTTACCGAAGAGTTCCCAATCAAAGTCGGTGTGCACCAGGGAAGCGTCTTAAGTCCTTTGCTATTTATTACAGTCCTGGATTATCTGCTTGAAGAAAAGTGACGGACCCCAAAGTACATCATTTATTCTTTGCTGACGATGGACCAGTAGGTATGAGGAGGGTTATGATCCCTATATTCCTGATCATAACCTCGCCGAACAAAAGAAGAACAAGAAACTTTATTAGTACCTATAGGCTGTATTACTCTGATTTCAAATATTCACAACTTTAACTTGACATAAGATGTAACAAATTTTAAACTTACATAGATATCAGTTTCAATAAAACTCCTTATACTTTACAAATTTGAGGGCGAAATATAAAGTGTACTTGTTATCAAAGGCACTTTTTTATTCATGAGCAGCTATCTTCAATTAAGTTTAAGCATTATCTCTACAAGATTATTTCCAACACCTGCCAAGACATCACTTTTCAATTAAAGAAATTAAAAATCCTTACACTTAGCTGTTCATTTTTTTACTCCGCTTAAATGGAGATGCCCTTCCATCATAATTGTATGAATAAGTTAATGACCTTGGAATTCTTCTAAATCCATTCGAGGGATATTGTTTCATACTGGTGTAATAAATCAGTCTCGAAGGGGAGGGATTTTAAGTAAAACGAAAATTCCAACTTCCATTGGCCCGCAGCCAAATCACCAAGGTACATAATTCCATGAATTTCGTTAAAGTGAGAATACGGAACCCGCGTTTGAATATTTGCCTAATTTTCTGCCAAACAAACTTAATTAATGGGCAAAGTAATCACGCCTGCATGGATGTTGGTAAATTTGTTACTTTTTCACTTTATTCCATTTTCTCTGATTAAATTTTTATTTGCTTACACTACCTCAAGCAGTGGGCTTAGTAGCCATATTTTTTTTCCACTGTATACATACATATACATATATAAACGTTTCGCTACAGGGCGGGGGAGTATATTTAGATTTAAAAGAAACTATGGTGCAACGAATTCAAATGTACGTAATAAAACATTATTTTTTAAAGATTTGTAATGAGTTTTAAAAACCTTTTTGTATGGTGAGTAGAAATGAGTTGTGATCGTCCCTAGAAGTGTCCAATTAAACTTCTTCGCTTCTTTCAATTGGAAAGATTCGTACGCAGGTAGTTTAAAAACTTTCTGGGGTCGCCGCTAAAAGGTTAGATACGAGTGTCTACCAACAATTGATACAATAGGCACACTTAGACTATTGAATGGTCCATTAAAATGCCATTAAATATTACGAACAGTCTACATCTACCCTTCAAGCACGACCTAAAAGTCCTTTAGCTTGTATGTTCTTCTGATTGCATGAGCTTTTGCGATGTGTTTCGATACATCCCCCTTAAAAACAAACATGTACTGCGATGTAATCAGCGTATGATTTTCATATATTTGGGCACCTTGCCCTCCAAGGATTTGAGAAGTTCATCTACCACCAGTATTCATAATATAATGAAAGTCTCCACCTTTTAGCGATATGTTTCTGGACTGTGCCTTTTCTACTTTGGATGCTGAGACTAACTGTTATTATTTGCGTGAGCACCGTGGTTAAATAGTTAGTGCATTGGACTATTGAACGGGAAGTTTAAAGTTCGAATACCAAGAAAAAAAAAACAATAAAAAGTCCGAGAGTAATAACTGCCACGAGAGAGCTTATCCATTGCCTTCCGGTAATGGCTATAAATTATAACTCCCTTGCGTTTGTGGGAAATATAATACGGACAACACGGATGGTCTCGAGATGCTAGGATCTGTACCAGATACGGTCTGTTGCGTTAAATATTTTATTTATATCCGGTTGCACGTGTACAGTGAAGTTATTTGTTGCATTCCTCTTCCTGTGCCTGGCCATTATGCATCTAATTTTGATGTTGTTGAAGGCTCCGTCTTTATGCAGGAAGACGCTGAGAACCAAGTCGTTAACATGAGACACTTTCGATGGTGTGAACTACGTCATCGACTCCCTTTTAATATATTTATGTTGATTGTTACGCAGTGAGACTCATCTGTGCTGTATACATTTGACGAACTAAGGTCTTTCGCAAGCTTAGGTAAGAACACCGTTTTTAACTATTAACACTCAAAGGTGTTAAGTCACGCAATTTAGGTGGACAATTCTGGTCGTCCGAACGGGAGATTATACGACCAGGATATGCCTCGTGCAAAATGCCATTGTTTCACGTGATCTGTGGCAAGTGACACCGTCATGTTGGAATCACATATCTTCGATTGGATATAGCATCCATTTGAGGTACAAAAAACTGGGTTATCATTCCCCGGTACCGTTTGCCATTGGCTGTTTGTGCTTTCCCGGAGGCGTCTTTAAAGAAAAATGGTCCAGACTCCAGTCTAGAATCCACACAAAACAGTAACACGTTTGGGATGCATTTCCTTCTCATAAAACACGTGTGGGTTTTCGTCACTTCCAATGCGGCATTTTTGCTTATTTATGTAGCCATCAACATGAAAATGCACCTCATTACCTCATTGCTAAAAATGATTTAGTTTAATTCACTTGTTTTTGTTCAATGACGAACAATTGACTAACTCCCTTCGTTATGTGTGGTCTCTAGGTTTGAGTTGTTTAGTCAGTTGGATTTTGTAGACATAAAGATGCAAATGAGAATCCGCTTAATTCTGCTGAATATCAGGTCGAACACGTGTCGATTGTCTTACATCAGTAATCGACCCAGTCTGCTCAAATTTTTCGATTGTTTTTTTCAAAGTTGACACATTTGGCAGTCAAACTTTCACCAGTTTCGAAATAATGTTCGATAATAAGAATGCATTGTTGTGCCGAGTAGCGATCCATTTCTAATAATAGCCGACAGTCTACCATCGAACTCTTATAATGATTTGATTGTTGAAGCACAACAGTAAAATTGGCGCGATATTTCGCTCTTGTTGGCACACCGTTTAGGATACTTGTGTCGTCAAAGCATTTTCAGAAATGAGTCCCCATTAGTATTTTACCTCCCCCTCAAAAGAGGTACCAGTCTGTGCTTTCAGGATCCCCTACTACTGATTTACTTTTGGCAATGTCTAAGATTATCGATCTATTCTCTGGCATGGGGGTCTCATTCGAATATATCCAGTTTGATTTAAGATGGATAACATTATTTGTCGCAAAGATAATGCCTAACACCTGTCTCCCTCCCAATCTTTTAAATTAAGTTAACATGAGTGACAAAAAATATTATGACCAAAATTCAAGATAAGAAATAAAACAAAAATGATTAAGAATAATAATCTCAAGCCACGATGGTAGATTTTAGAAAGATAAATGATGAATCTTGGAAACAAATTGATAAGCAATATTGGTTTCATCTGGCATCTAGCATTACTCCTTGAATTATTTCCTCCTTACTCTTCCATTTTGAAAAAAAAAGGATTGCAATGGAGCTCTGTATGGGAAGGTTAACACAAATTCTCGTGAATTATAAAACGAAAACCATAGTAAGATGTCGCATAAATTGACCTTATTGGTATCGCCACCCTTATATGAGGACACCTATCCTTGTGTTATAAAAGTATTTCGGTTGAAAGTCACCACCTATGGAATGCTTTAAAAAATTATACGCTATATTTTGTGAGTTTTACTTTAATAGTTTCATCAGTTTATGGAGACTCACAATGGTTTGTGTGTTGAAATTTGATCCTAAAAAGGTTCCCTCATAAAAATATAGTCGAGGAAAATCACACACAGTCATTCACATTTGGGATGTTCCGAACGATATATGAAAAACGTTGAAATTAATGCCTGTAGGTATTACGCCCTTGATCCTTGGGACCTTTTGATAGTAAGCATTTGACAAATCAAATCCCTTTACTTTTTCATTGGTAGGGTTTTAGATTTCAATTACATGAGAGGACGTTGAGAGAAGTAGATATGAAAATGGATATTTATGTAAAAATCGTTTGTAAATGATTCAGTCTACGAATTTACTTAAAGTATCTTGTTACAAATGCCATCAAGGTTGATTTCAATTCGTTTCCAAGTACATTTATGCCTTTGAGACAAGTAATGTGTGGGGTGGAACTTCAGAAGTGAAAACTGACCACGATATTCACAGATTTGAATTTTCGCTGTGGGGATTGAACTCGAATTTGTTGTTGGGTTTTGAGAAAGGTTTTTTAAAGCAGTTTCAAAAGTAAAAATTTATTTTGTTATAGTTATTACGAGGGAAGATTGGAAAGTTCACGATCTGACCAAGAAAGCCGACTCGGAAGTTTACAAATTATGTACTTTTATATTTTAAAGTAACTCCCTATAAACTGAGTGCATCTAGTCTCTAACCCCATTGTATCAGTTTTAAAAACGGTTTCCTCAGGGCCGTCAAAAAATACGTTTACAACAGTTTCGACATTTCTTTGGCAATTATTTATCTAATCATTCATCTGCAAAGCCTTATATGTAGGTTTGTCTGCAGAAGGCTATTTACATAAAGGACACAGTTCGAATTCATTATAAGGTGAGTGAAATATATATAATATATATAGTATATAAAATAGGAATTTACATAAATATAGTACTAGTAAGACATAAATCGTTCTTATTCCATTCAAGACATTGGGGGTACTATTCATTCCGAGCGCCCGGGTCAATCGTTGTTGTCGTTTCTTGTACTTCTTATATTTTTTGTAACTAACGATTACATTACTGGTTCTGTGTTTTCATAAAATTGTTTTTGAAGTAGGTAATATCGATTTTAGGTGGTTACGGAATTCTTTTGAATTCCTTTTAAACACAAATTTTGTTATGGTGAGATGTACATATGTATTTTCATGATAACTCCATTTTGATTGCAGTCAACAATCACTCCAAAGTATATGTACATATATATGTAGACTGATACGTTTTAAATTGTTGTTTCACAGTCCTTATCTTTTAAAAGATACAAGTGGTTTCCTGCTCTATGGAGGCAGTCGGGTCCATGCATTTTGATATTAATTTTGTATCTTGGCGTATGCCGAGGAAAAATCTGCATCATTTTGTTTTTTTGATTTAATGATGCTACCATGATCATGATACCAAGCAGCAATGGCATCAAATTCACTTTGCGTAATTTTTTCAGCTGGTTACTATATAACTTATTATAACTTTAAGATAGCTATCGAACCAATTAAACACAACTCCTCGAACTCCAATTTCTTCCAAATACTTTAAAATATTTATGTGATTTTACGTTTTTATTAGTTTTTTTAAATCAATGAACAAAACAATGGTGCGGTGGTTCTTATTCAGGCGATTGTATATTCTATTAGTTCTTAAGTTCTTGTCCTCCCAAATAATTTTTTGAAGGCCAGATCGGGCCAGATCGGGAAGTAGCGACAGTCATATGAATTAAGCTTATTTGTGAAGCGCCTACATATGCGGGCGTATTTTGTTGTAATGAAGTAAAACTTGTTACCTTTACGTTTCTGCACGCTTCTTCGTAATTTCCTCTCGCAGCCGATGCAAAAGACCGATCTCAGCTATATTTGTTATTTTCCATTAGCAAGTCTCCTATGAGGTTGATGCTCTCTCTCTCGTCCACGTTTGAATTCAGCTTATCACTTTTTAACTGCTGTTTTCGATGGGCCAGGATTCCCGTAAAATTGCCACTATATCTTTGTGGATCTGTTCGGAGTAATATTTTTATTTTACAGGTACTTTTAAAGATTAATAAGGATCTTCTTCTACTGCGTTGTCCCTCTGGGGTAAATTCAACAACTCGACGTGTTGGTGCGCTGACTTCCATGTGCTCTACGTGTCCCTGACATCTCAGCTGGAGCACTCGGAAATTTTTGATCAGGTCGACGCTAAGTTGCTATATAACACATAAAGTTCGTCGTTTAATCTTCTGCTCCACACTCTATTGATGTAAACTGAACCGAGCACCACCCGAACAATTTGGCTTTCAAAGGAATCGAGATATTTTCCTCTGCTTTTTTCAAAGTCTTCTGCGACATACAGTAGGACCAAGATGACCAGGGTCTTATATGGAGTCTCCTTGGTCGCCTGAGAGATGGCTTTACTTCTTGAATATGTTCTTAGCTCAACCAATCAGCAATTGTCAAGAGTATTCCTCGTTTGATATCGTTGCTGATGTTTACTATTTCGAAACTATAGGTGTCAATGTTAACTTTTTGGCCGAGTCGCCGGTGTTGAGAGTCCTTTCCCGTTAAAAGCATATTTTTCGTTTTGTCCTCATTTATAGCCAAACCAATTTTGAAGCCTCCATTTCAAAATACTTGCAAAGGCACCACTGACAGCTCAGTTTTTAGTTTTTAGTTTTTAATTTTGTCAACTCCATACGCATATGCAAGTAATTGAATGGACTTTTGAAAAATTATGCCGTTTGAGTACAATTGCTTCAAGCATGATATTAAAGAAATTAAATGAAGTGAGTCGATGGTGAACTCTAGTGGCCTTAAGCCATGCAGGGGAGAAATACCAATTTAGGATTAAAGCTTTTTCTATGGTAGCTCGCGTATTTTTCAATCCAGCCCATAGTTCGTTTATCGATTTAATGGATAATAAAAAAAATAAATGTATTTTGAATGGTATTGTTTACATTTTTAATCTGAAGATTTGCAAGGGAGCAGTATACATGCAGTGGATTGCTCTTTAGTTTATTTAATACACAACGCACACTCATGTGAAATGATGATGTATCATACAAACAAAATTTAATTTCAATATAAGTTGTTCAAACCTCAGCGTCATCATCAGTAAAACCAATCATATCCGAACCATTAAATTGAAATCAATATTTCATTTTCCGTAGTACATAAGCTTTCCATTTATATCCCATGGAAATAACGTGGACGACGATATCGTAAAACTAATACCCACCATAATGATGAAAGTGCTGCAATAAAGAAATTATGAGGGCAATTTCAAAGAAGGTCACGATTCCTCTCTAACCAACTTCGTGAAATAGGAACTGAAGATGACATCCTGGTATTGAATAGAATTTAATCGATATCATTGAAATCACACAAAGGAAAGTTGGGGACCGCTAATGCAAATAAAGAGTTATTTCCACCGTCGAAATCTTCTCCACTAAATGGAAATTATGGTTTTTTTAGGAAGTCGGAAATAATTAGTCATTACAGATGGTACGAGTATACATTAAGCTACAGAAATGCTGACAGATGATGAATGAGCTTTATGTGATGGCAATAGATAGACTCTCATTTTTCTAACTCGCAGTTACTGTCTTAAACGATACCACTGTTTTTTATTGTGCCTATTTTGTTGATCTCGTTCATCAAATCCGTCAATCCATTAAGGCTCAGGGATTTTGTTTTTTAAATTATTCCTTGTTCTACTCTGTTGTTCGTTATGTTGGTTCTGACAGTTTTGTATTGGGACAATCTTTGAACGCAATGTTTGCGTATTAGGTTCTATTCTGTTACGTAAAATTGATTAAGAACCTTACTATGTATAAGGTGACGCAAAAGTCCTCATTCGAATTCCTAAGGCGGTAACTTTGTTGGTTAATAAAAGAATTGATTCTGTTTATTTATTTATGGGAGCAAGAAATGGTTGATCATGGTTCTGCATAGGTCACAATTACAGTTAAAGTGTTGCCGCCGCCGTCCTCGAAGTATAAGCCAATCACTTTTCCTCTGTAAACACCGGAGTAAACAGTGACTTTGAGAGGATTACATGTGTATGTATATATATGCAGATTTTCAGTGCCCCGAAAGCGATAATTTGGCTTTGGACTAACAGGAATAAGCGGGAGGTGCGCATCTCAGAAAACACCAACAAGTTCTTTCAGGGTTCCATTTTTGCGGTTGTCTGACAAACGTCCGAGAGCTTCTCATTAAGGAAAAAACAACATTTTCGGATATGACTCTTAGCTATGCGAGAAAACAATGGTCACGCGAGGCTAGACCCTGGACCACATATGGTATGTTGTGCGGAATATTTGTCTTTCTTTAGAGTGAACCACAAATTTCTTAAGCCTAGAACGCTAAGATGCTTAGCAAAAGCAAAATGTCCCGTGAGAGTGCCAAAAAGTTGTTTACAGTCCTTTCTGATGAGATACCAAAATTGCCGCTGATTTCTTACAAACGTTTGGGAGAAATCGTTTAGTCCACCTGCATTCTGGAGAACAGTGCCACAGACAATTGGCTTCGTCAGAATTCCAATTCCGTCGATGGAATTCTTCCGCTGAACGTCCTCCTTCTGATGACTTCTTGTTACATATATGAGCCATAAGATGCAGGTCAGGTCAGCAAAAGATGCTTCGCCTAGCATATTGCATATTACATGGCTATTCTGTTCTGGTCGGAGTGTCTATCTCCACATGTACAGTCAGACTCAGCATAAGCTCATCGTTGGTTCACTATTAAATAGCTATCTAGCAGGCACCACGTGGAAATGATATTGCGTTTGTGCCCACCTATCAAGATGCTTACGCATAATCTATGAGACTTTCTGGCTTTACAGAATGTTGAATGATCAGCTTTATATGCAAGAACGGGACATGAATCTATCGACATGACAATCACTTGACGAAAGTTATACCTTACGGTGCGAAGAACAATCCGCAGCTTAACATACTGTGCAATGTAAACAACTCACCTAATCTAGCGAACCAGTGGACGTTTTACATAAATTTACTTTACAAATTTTAACACGCATAAGAATTCTTTCGAGGACCAGGGCTTTGGCATGAAGCCGTCAATTACGCGGTAGGTTTATTTACGTTTAAATTTTTTCAGGTTTTGATGAATCAAAAAACTATAAATATCCCAAAATGGCAACACATCCGCCATATACTCGTTTGTTTCTCTTGAACCTTACATAAATAATAAATTTGCCTATAAAATTTGTTTTTTTTTGGAGCTTTTCAATATTATCAAAAGAATCCACAAAATTCAAACGTGAAATTACTTACTACCCACATGCACCTAGAAGCCCAATTTTAATATTAGTTCAATTAGCTTATTTTGGATCAAGTGGATTTATCATAAAATCATCTTTCACAATCGATTCAAGGATATCTGGCGCATTGTATTGTACGAGTAATTTCAGACAAAAATCCACCCTAACTGCCATCTGGCTTGGGTTAAATGAATACTCAGTGAACACAAATTCAAGTATTTTTATTGTATCCTTGTACTTATCCGTACATCGTGATATATTGTGGGCGTATGTACGCTTATCTTATACATAATGCAAAAAACATCAGTGATGTGTGCCTCTTCAAAGAATGTGATTACGGTTCGTTGACTTGCTTTTAGAGATTCGTATCTACATCACTGAAAGAATAATATTAGTTTGAATTTCTTGGATCTGTCCAATCGACGATAATGGAAATTCTTTTTTGTTAATTTTTTTTTGGATTAAACACATGTCTTTTCAAATACAATGAAGCATAACTGAGGTTTACTACCACCTACATACTTTCGATTTCGATGACTTAAAGAGAAGGTCTACTTGTATAAGCTCTGGTGAAAGTAATTACTCAAGTGTTTAAATTGTGCACGTACAAATGTTACTGGGAATACTGATTACGAAGAAACTAGTGGAAAAAAATATTGTAATGGAAACCATCCAAAATGCAGTAGACCGAATAATGTGTTCATTTTATTTATGTATGTATGTAGATTCTAGGACTTCACTTGAGACTAAAGAAATACTTGAAAATCCAGAAAGACGTCCTTTGTCATCTTATCTGAAATATGCTTGTAGTTGCTGTAACCTAACATGACTGTAATCATGGTAATAATGGGTCGCGTCAGTACAAACATAAAACCATTGTAATAACCAAAGTAATACCACTTATCCTTCACACTGCGCATCAATAAATATCGTTATACGTGATGGGAATCATCTATATGCAATAGGTTTAATAGGTTTAAGATGATGCAATGCATCAATGCTTGACGCAAAGCATACATATTGCAAGTCCTTTCAACTCGCCTTCTAAGAACAATATTTTTTGGTGATGATCCCGAAATTGTTTGATGTGGTTAGTATACGAGAATAGATGAACCAAAATTTTCAATGTTCCTACCCTTGTGTTAATTAGTGATCGCTAGCTACATTAGTAAATAATTTGATCTCTCACTGTTTCTATTAGAACTCAATGAATTTGCGGAAGGTCCTGGACATATTCAGTATAATTAATAATTCGCCAAAACTGCAAGATTGGCAAGGTAAAAGAGCCGCGAGGACAACCTACATATGTACATAAATGAAGCCTTATCGTCATCAATGTAGAATATTTGACAAATGATTGCAGTAGGCGTAGTAAGTTATGAAATAATGAAAAGTATCCGAAGTGCTCCGAAAGGGCGAAAGAGTTTCGTTTTGTTTTTTTTTTTAAATTGAAATTCTCTTTTCTCTTTGCATTCATTGTTAAAATATTGGCTACAATAAATTTCATAAACAGCCTGTTAATCTGTTTTATTTGCGAGTGTAAACTCTTAAGCGGGCCGTAGGCACTCGAACTTTGTGCGAGTAAACTTGGTTCGAGCAAACCCTGCAGACAGTGAGACCAATTTGCTAGAACTTCATTATTTCTTAAGGCTTAGGAAATCTTCACCAACGAGCAACAGTACTATCCCGAGTAAGACGGACAGACGTCCATCTTACGTCAAACGTTAAAGACAAAACTATAATTTGTAACAGAAGCAATTGGAAGTCTAGGGAGGTTCTTTTTAACTATGTGCTAGAGATTAAGCTGATGGATCTAGAACTTTTGTGTTATGGTGTGGGGATGTCAAATTTGTACAACGCATCAAGTGCTAACATGACCATGTTCCTGCTGGGTCATTGTATTGTGATTTAAGCAGAAATTACGGCAGTCCGAGAAGCCTGACTTACAATTGAAGCCGTATCCGGAAGTGCTAATGTATAAATACATACTATGCACACGCATATCCGCAAGTGGTCAGCTAAGAATCAAAGTCTTGGACTCGCCAACAATATGATCCAAGTTGTTGAATCAATGTCACTTATGTCTGGATGAGACTGTAAACTTGGTTCTTGCAGAACAGATGCTTGTATCTACCAGATTGTAGATTATTCCTTGTAATTTCAATATAATACTCCCACATGCCTCATTGTATTACGTACCGATATAAATAATATTGCAATTTTCGTAATTTCAAGCCAAAGGGCAGTATATTTTCATTTTTCCTAAATATCGCATAACCATACTCATTTATCTTCCGCCTCTATGCAATTCTAAATTCATAGAAACAAAAACCGCATCTCTAATGAAAACTCAGTCAAAGACTTGAATCTTGCAACTAAGCAATGTGGCGAGAGTCCCTTTTGTTTTTGCTGTGGTTCCTCTGACCTACTTAATATGCACAGAGTGTAATAAAGCCAACGTCAAGAATGTGAATTAACGTACAGACGACAGGACATGTCCTTAGGGTTATTGTGAATCAGACAAAAAGTAAGTAGCTATGTGTTTGTGCGTTTATTTAGTGGATGTATGCTGCCATTAGTCGTGCTATCAATATGCGGTACTTGATGTCTTTTAATTGGATTTGGACCTAGTTGAGGTTATCACTAGGAGTAACTTCAGCAATTCCCCATTTTATTGCGTCAACTAGTTATATTCGCATTCGAAATGTCAATGAGTGGGTATCTATATATAAGGCTTACAGTGATATACTGACGAGGATATTTTATTATCATCTGATTACTGAAATATATCTGTTGGGGTTTTATTATAGTATCTTGTATCGCAATGTGGTTTATTATACTGCAGAATGATTTCGATTGATCTACAATAAATGTGGGAGCGATAGATGTGTTCAACAAGTTACGAGTGCTGACTACACAAAAAAAAAAGATTTATTTAAGTGAAATTCACCCCCTAAATTGGGAACTGCTGCCAATGGAAACGGGTAAAATGAGAAAAGTTAAACCCCAAACTGTTGGTAATCATAAAAATAGTGCATAGTTTCTTATTCTGGGACATACATATGTAGGATGGTAACTGTCGTTGCTAGCTATTCTTAATGTTGACGCGCTTAATATATGTCTTTACGCAGTTGGGAACACAAACGAAGGACAACATGGCTCATGGTATCTTATAATCTTTTCGTAAGAATAATCGACTCAACACGTTATCTATCTATTTGATTAGAAAAAGCACTTTATTGAAAGCAATAATTGAATTTTAAAGGTTAAGTCACAACACTGATGGAAATATTCCAAATAAGCTGATGCCATAGGTTACGCATTTTAAAAGGAAATTGATTCGTTTTCTTTAAGCTTCCCTCAAAATCGGAAATAATCATGTAATCTTCTTGTGCTGAAATTAAACTTTAAAGACTTGATAAGATGCAAAGGAAAAATTCAATTTTACCAGAATATTTTGAATAAATTCTTCATGACAAAACAAGAAAATCAACCTCTCATGTACGACCAGCCTTGAATATTTTTTTTTATTTTCCAATAAAGTTGTACATCTGTTCAGTATCATTAGCATTAAGTAATTTGTTGTGTATACATATAGAAGAGCCAACTCGGAAAATCATTTTTCAAACTTAAAAGACTTACTAACGATTTGGTCCAATGAAAATGTAGTCTTATTGCGAGATTTAAATGCAAGAGTAGGCCCAGCTTGAGAAAACTACACAGACAAAGAAAATCAGCATCTAATTGGAATGAATGCAGGGTATCAGAGATAACTAGGTAGAGTGATTCGCATTTAATTAAATTAAGTGTGTCAACACTACGACTTCTGTCCTGTGGACTAGGAAGGAAATTCTAGTTTTTTTTAGGTGTCTGTTACCTTCTTAATCGAGAACTGCTTACTTAGGGAGCAAATGCTCCTTTTATTATACTCTTTAAAATTCATAATAGCATTGTTTTCAGCACACAAAAACCGATCCATGACTCTAATGGAAAAAGTAGTACGCAAAATAGGCCTTTAATAACGTTCACTAAGAAACCGCTGATTTGACACCTTATGCGAAAGGCATCCTACTAGTATGAATATAAAAGCTAAATGCAAAATCTATAAGACTTGATCTGGACAGAAAAGCAAAAGATGTCAATGGCAATATGTGTCACCAATACTGCACTAAAACAAATAAAAAGCTTTAAAGCTTTAAAAGCAATGCTAACCTCTTTTATTACATATTAGGTAAACCTTACTTTTAACAGTTTTCTTGGTTAAAATATGAGTATGCTCGAACTATAGTAAGTTTTCTCCTGTGCAAACTATGATAAGACATTTGGTGTAGACAGACTCCTCAGTGAACGCCTGAAACACATCAGCGAAAGGTTTCAGGGAGAGCTCATAAAACACTTAAGCAATGTGTACAATGAATTTTGTAGAGTCTTCCTTTGCAAAAAAAATAAATATTCCCTAGGGTCAAAAAAGATCGCGTTGTCTGCAAACAATTTGTCGCAAGATAAGATAAATTAGTGAAGGGTTGTTTTATGAAGATGAATATTGAAACGCAATGGCGCATAGGTTATAGATGATATGAAGCCCACGGGAGGGGTGAAGTCTTTTATGGATACTCGATAGCCCGTGCAACGAGTTAATCTCGATTCCATGTATGTTTATTTGCCTTAAACACTCCTTCAAGCCTGTTCTGTTGCCCTGTGTGGTATTACCTTCGAAGGAGTACATAAATTTGGACATCACGTCTTCTAATTCTCACAATCCAGGGTTTTCGCGTCTTGGGCTTTCGGTGCTTGATTTTCTCACCGAAGTTCCTGTATGATGCTCTCTATGATTATATTGACAGTGGCTCAAGTGGATCGCTGAAGCGCGAGGTTCGACGTTCGAATGCCAGAAAACACCAAAAGTTTTTTCACGGTCCCACCTCTCGCGAATGTCTGCCAAACGTCCGAGTGTTTGTCCTAATAATTCTAGCTGCATACTATGGGCTGGCTTACTGGAATCCTGTCAGCCTATGCAACAGATTCTGCGGAACTGCCGAGATATGGCAGAAGAGAATTTCGTCATATCCTTGGTATTGTGATGCACTTACCCCAGGAGGAAATCTATATTAAATGAATATGTGTTCAACAACTTCAAAAGATCATTGAATATGAACGTTTGCAGGGTTGAAATATACAAATGTTCCGCTTGTTCTACTACGCTCCCAAAAGTATCTTTGAGATCCAAATGTACTCAATCGAGTGCCACAAATGAAACAGAATCTGCACACAAAAAAAGGCATCAGTAAAACGCTTATTGGCCTTAGTTTGAGCAATATTACAAGCATTTTGTCGGTACATTTATTTTTAGTGACCCATCTACATATGTATGTACATATGTGGAATAATGTGTTTCAATGCGTAGAAATATAAAAAATGTTAATTTGCATTGCAAATGAGTTGGCTTTACTGTAAGAGTATATATTTCTTGCTATGTGTACATATATGTAAGTATACTAAGAGCATATTTTTTAAAACAAGCGAATATTATACATATCTTCCTTTTTCATGTTATAAATTTTTTCAATGATATTTGTGATGTTGATGATGTTTTTGTTGAACTCGCAATAAAGTGGTTGTTGAATGTTGATACGTAAAAAAAGTAAAGAAATTCACATTTACGTTACTATTTCATTGTCCTTTACATGCAGTTCGTGAAATATTTTTTTTCTTGATTTTGGCTTTAAATACTGGATTAATTGCGCTTAATACAATTTATTTTCTTTGTCATGAGATCTCTTTTCCAAAGAGCAAATAATTTTAAAGAGGAATCCAAAAATTTTACATTCGGAAATAATAGTTTCAAATTAATGCGAATAAGATTTCCAATTTCAGTATAGAAATTTCTTTCAGAGATTCGTATAGAATCTGCACTGGGTTTGCAATTGGATTTTCGAAAAATTTTCGAACGATATTAATACTCTTCTTTAATTTTTCTAGTGTCAAGCTCATTCTGTAAAGCTCTAAAGAGCCTCAATATAACTTTTGGTTAAATTATATGGGCCAGCACAAAACATTTAACTCAGTCACTGCTGCAACATTGAAGGCTACGGTATTCACTGACTGAATATTTATTTCTTTATTTATTTTATCCACAAGCATAGCTTAACAGACTATAGAGTAACTTAATAAATATACAATAATTGTAACGATAAAAATAAATACTGTACTTATGTATAATAAAAGTTGTAATAATAAAGGCGTTAAGAGAGCAGATTAAAGATAATGTTTTTGAAACATTCCCGAGGAAGGGATAAGTCGACATCATTGCATACTTCATTGAAGGAGACAATGGTCCTTGTAACAGGCTCATTTAGACCGTAATTTGTTTGATGAGCAGGAGAAAAAAAAGTGATGTTTCTTTAAGCAATCTTTCTGAAGCATATATTGGCATAAGAGATAAAGAGCGGGGCTTTGAATAGGTAAACAAAACAAATCCCTTACTAACATATCATGATGACCATATCTTCTAGATTTTAGGGGTAATAAGCCAAAAAGCCAATTATAATAATAGCCAGATGCAAAGCTTGTGCAAATTAGGCTCAATTAGGCTTTCATCTCGATCATTTTCAAAAAAAAAAACTGGGTCTTAGATCTTTTCGGCGGTAATGCCACACCTAACAGCAACATGAATTGAGTGTAATCGTCGTTGGTGAAGATTTTTGGAGTTTTGGGATCCCCAGCTTTGTTTATTTACGAGACCACGAAAAGTGGAAATGCGCTTCGTCCGTCATCATTAAGTTTGGCAAAAAGTTGTCATCATATTCAACGATAATTAAATCTGCTCTTCCGTATTCCAAGCGCAATGCGATGTCCCAGGATTAAGTTTTTGGACTATCTGAGTAAATCATCTTCCAAAATCCGCCGAAGAATGCGGTCAGAAAGCTGTAACTGGGCCGAACGTATTCTTGTTGAAGTCTCTGTATTTTCAGCGATAATCTGTTTCACAACATCAATATTTTCGTATTAATATTAATCTTAGTTTTTTGCGCAATTATGATCTGAAATAAGAAAAAAAGATGAAATATTCACAAACAGAGGAGTTAAAAATTTGTACAGCATAGAGTTACATACCCCGCACCCTATACATTAAAAGAAGTTTAAAGAAGCTACATAGGCTTTAGACCTTATATGAGCTGTTTGCGAAATATATATGTTTTTTTGCTCGTGTCACGCCATAAGATTTCTTGATTTCTGCTGCATCCAGGACTCTCTTAATGGCTTTGACAGAACTCTTCTTGGATGCATTTTTTATATTCATGAAAGTGGTATGTTGTGTTTCTTCCGACGTCAAGTGCGCTCTCATAAAGTTTGTTAGTAAGCTGCTAATGTCGTCAACCACTCTTTTTCTGATATTTTTGTCCACCACATTTATCTTCTTAAGTATGTATAAACGAAGTCAGTCTGATGAACGCAATAGAATTCGGATTAGTAGCGTTTCATTTTTTTCATTTCGTCTTTCCTCGCTTCCTTTACAGGCAGCAATTTAAGCACGATTTGCAAAGAAAAATATACATACACACAGAAAAATATATTTTCTTTATTCTCTAAGAATCTCTTGAAATACGATTATTTTCGCTAGCATGATAATTATGTCGGGAAATTAAAATTTGTATGACTTTAAGGAGCCTTGCCAAAAGTTTTCTAGATTAATTAATTTGTGTTCATGGAATAATTTCCCTCGGCTCTGGTGAATTATCGGCGGCTAATTAATTACTCAATCAATTTCCATGGAATTTTCTTACATTTAACAGAGAGTCTAAGCCGATTGATATTATTGGAGAATAGGGAGTGAATTTTTAATTTAAAATATAAAGGAATACATAGGAGTACAGCGTGTGTCAAGGTTGAATTTAAAATAACTTCAGTAGTATGCTGCCTACATTTATTCTTCTTTAATATCATTGCAAATTAATTTAGGGACAAGAATGTCTTAGAAATTGTGGAATTTGTCACTTATATATACACATATCTAATTAGTCGCATAAAAAAAATATATGGAGAAAAAATGGTGAATGCGATCAAAGATTTTGCTAGAATTTTTTCACCTACAAAGCACTCGTATATGCTCGATTGTATATCAAATTAGAGAGTTCCCTACTACATAAATTTTTGGAGGGATAGTGGGAAAGTTGCCGACCAATGTTTTTAGCAATGTGTTTTGAAATGTGCAAAGAATATGAAAATTTTCGCAAGTACTTAATTGTTCTAATTCCAAACTTATGTTCTGTGTGGGTTTTAGGACCTCCGCTACGTTAGAACGATGTGTTAGAGCTTTCGACTTCAACCTAACCTAGCCTTATCACAACGGACCTCATTGGTCTAAGTGTGCTGGCGACTCCTAGCTGGCAGCCACTTCAACCTAGAGCTTTCGCCAACTCTTCCCCAGTTGCCGTCATTCTTTCTCCACCTTTCGGCGCATTTGGTATGTATATACATGTAGCAAATGCTGGCTTAGCTTTGCCAATTCGGTTTGATATATGTATCCTGTAAGGTTCCGCCTTTGATAAAGGTAATACTTTCAAGATATTCAAAATACTCTGGTCTACTAGCTGTACAGCAATGCTTACTTGAGCTGTTGAGCATTTGGGTGGCAGAGTTTCGAGTTTGTTGCATTCCACGGAGTTGTGCAAACCAGCACATTTCACACATAGAGGGGATTCAGAGCAGTAGTTTTTAGTGTGCTCAATAGCTCGGCTGAAGTTTGATGTGTGTTTTATATTTGATTTATGTCACCAAAGCATATGCGACTCTTTAAGACGAAAAAGGTATGTACATAGTCTTGGGGACAAATTAAAACATTTTATTGAAGCCCTATCCGGCGCTCTTTGTGAAGGGTGTACACAATTTCAAATACCGACTGACAGCAAGTTCTCGTACTTAATTCGATACGGAAATCAAATATACAAAGTACATTAAAGTACAATCCTCACGGTAGCAGAAAACTAGGAAGACTAAGAGTGGCCTACTCGTATTTAGAAGAAAACTCAATAAACGCAAGCACAATGTTAGAAAAAAATCTTCGGAGTTCGTTGGAGTCGTTTCATCAAAATTCAATGCTCTCCTTGGACCGAAGAGAAAAGAAAAAGAGAAAAATGAGCGTAAATATGTATGTGTATGACTTTGATATGATGTCAGATGAAACTCAAAAGGGAAGGCAGCTGTCTTAAAAAATTCATTAAATTTAAATTGCAGCATCATTCACTGAACCAGAAAAAAATTAAAATTTAAAATGAAATGTCCTGCAATATTTTATTCACACTCAACACTTATTCTTTAACTTTTTGTCCTCCATTCCATCCAGTCAATTTAAATTAAGACTAATTATGTCCATTTTGTCTATCCACTAAAAGATACGGATCTAAGAAGTACAATTTTTTTTATTAATTACTTTAATTTTTTTCTGTGCCTTGGGGCACTGAAATGCCCATTCGTCAAGATGTCCTTTCTGGAAATTTTTCAAGTTGACCTGTTTGCTTCGGGTGTTTGTTTTTAAATTAGTTTTCTCATTTCAACTAAGATTGCTGACGACCCAAGAAGTAGGTGCTAACATTTCAGGGCATTATGCAAATTATTATCTAAAAATAAAAATATGAAAAATTACAATTTTGAAATTGTAGGCGCATAAAAGAAATGAATTCATTATCTTTATCCTATTAGAGGGAAAACCGATTACAACAATGGACGGAATGAAAAAGAAAAAGGGAATAACAACACAATAAGCTATACAAACAAGGTGCAGGACTTTTTCTAAGAAAGAGAAACACTGGCCTCACCAATCACATCGTAACGAAAGATAAAAGCTAAACAACAGGCACACAAATACATTTTAATTTAAAATTTTTCCTTATAGCTTGATTTTAATTTACTGCTGATTAATGCGTGTTCTCTGTTTTACTGACACCTACGTAACATTGTTAAAATAATGAATTCTTTGTTAGATGGCAAATATCCTAAGTAACGAATGCTCTCAAAAAAGTTTCCACCTTGCTAAGATACTAGACGAAGAAGCTTTTAGCATTTATTGTTTTCCAAGCAGAAAGGTGGCAGTGAAGATATTATTTCACATAATTCCTAGACACCTTATACTCGTATCTGTTCATTTGTGTCGTCCATTGACATTCCAATTATTTAAATTGCAAATTTGAAAATGCGAGACGCAAATCAATTTTTGAAATATAATTATGAAATCGATAAAAATACCGACCATAGCTGAAAATAACAATTAAGTAGTATTCAGTGCGTAGCATGTATGTGAGGCGAAAAATTCTACTGCAAGAAGGACTTTCTTAAAACTTCGCGATGTTTCCTATACACAGAGCTCAAACCAGGCCCAGAAAAAGTGATTCACTTGCCTGAACCAGGCTCTTTTGAGTTACACTACCAAGCTATTACTTCAGCCACATGAAGATTTACAAGACAAACTGGAAGACAGTGTAAACATATTTGAAGGAGCCTTTGTAGTCGCTGGGGACAGTAATAGACATAGAAATAACGGATGCTCCTGAAATCACAGTGGATGCTTAAATGAAATAATAACCTAAGCACGTTATGCTTCCATGCCTCTTGAGAGTAATAGAAAAGGACGGAAGAAAACTCGAATACTTGTGGACAGAAGATATATGAAGATATTGACGCAGTGGGAAGACGGTATATAGAACTATGGCATAGGAGAAAAGACGGAGACGCTACAAAATCTGTACTAAATTAATTTTGACAAGCAAGATGAGAACTCGAAAGAACAATAAATATAAGCAAATAGAAACAAAAAGGCATTCCAAAAGGTGTATTTCACAAGGCCAAGGAAAAGCCTAGAACTGGTGCCAATAAGCAAAGAAAAATGAGACGGAAACTCCATTGGGCTAAATAAAGTACATTCATTCATTCAAAACTTTTAGGAAAAATGTAGGTACATACATGCATTGAAGGGCTTTTTTTTCTTTTCATTTATTTATTTTATTTATTTTTTTGTTTTGGAGAGTGCAAGTACTATAATTCTTGTAATAATATGATGATGAATATTGACAATAAGAGCCTCCTACGCTTCATAAGAAGCTCAAATTGGTTTTAACGAGTAGGTAGAGAGAAACTTTCTCCCATGATCCACGTGGTATCACAATGGACCTAGCATTGGTCTAAGTGTGTTGGCGACTCCTAGATGGCAGCCATTTCAACCTAACCTAACCTTATCTATGGTGATATAACTAGGGCCAATTTGGTAAAGTAGTTAAACGTCAAAAGCATATGACTGCAATGCAAAATCTTCGAGGTTCACAAACAATAATTTGCTTCTGCTTTCCGTTTCTACTATAAAAGAAAGAATGAGCAGCATAGTGAAGCTATGGTGTAGTAGTTAGTGTGTTTATTTTGATTGAACTGAGACAGGTTTATGCACATCCAGGGGAATAGGAGTTACCGCCACCGACCATAAAAGAGAGAGTTTCGCTTCGTACTATGTATGTATGTATGTATACCAAAAAAGGGATTACTACCCGCTAGTGTAATGGAGTAATCGTAAGGTAGGAGACAATACTTAGTTTTCATCATTGTTTTTCATCGCTATTCATCTCTATGAACGCATAGTCGAAAAGGGTCCCCAACTAACTTGGCATCCAAAAATGGAAGCAACTATCTAAAACTATCTAAAGGAGTCTTTAGTTGGCTGTAGTTTTAGAAATATTTTCATCCAAAGTCTATATTATTTTCAACTCCTGCACTTATTAGGACAGCCAACTATATATGTACATATATGTATAGGACTCAATCATTAGTAATGAACCAAACCTAATTGACACCCTTTATCGTTCAGAATAAAAAGGCGGCATTGTCCACTAGGCTTTAGAAAGCCTACTTTTTTAATGAACTTTAAACAAGCGTCCACCTCGATATTATATTGATGAATTCAACCGAAAGACCCTTTATAAAAAGTGAGCCCATCAGAAAGAAATTTAATTGAAAACGTTTACTTAATAATCATTAGAGGACATTAGCGACCGACCCAAAAAAATGAAAAAAAAAATAATCAATTGATGTCCATAATGACATTATCACTTGTCCATGCCGAACCGTTTTTGGAATTTCATAAATCGATGAAAGCACAGATTGTTCTAAATATAGACATTGGCAGTTTGAAGGAATAATAGAAATATTTAAACAATGGACACGTGGGCCGGATGGATTTCCATTGTCATTTTCGGTGGATTCCGTTATACGTACATTTTTTGGGACATGATATGAACAGAAAGTGTAGTCATTTATGCGTAATATCCATTGCTTTAATTTGTGGGTTGGTACGGTGGAAGTAAGTGGATTTTATGTAGACTTAGTATGCGACGACCCAGGGATGTCTTATGAACATATGCATAGGTACATCCGACTATATACTGTAGCTATTTCACTTTTATACTATCTTAACTTACTTAAGTATATCATGGATGACTGCAGTTTTTTCAAGTCTAAGTTACTGCCATTAAACAGGCTGCGGACAAGGTTTTCGAGGGTAACACCTCTGGATAAACAATCAGTATCTATGTTGACAGTCAAGTAGTCAATAAAGCGTTTCAGTCAAGATCGGTGAGGTCCAAGCTCGGAAAAATGTACGATATCTCAGTGGCAAGGTGAACCTCTGTTGGGTACCGGGCCACATGGATATACCAGGTAACGTAAAGGCGGATGAACTAGCCAGGGCAGGGTCATATCTAAGCAGGCCCTTTCCTAGGCTAGAACACCGCTGAGCACCTGTAACAGAAAGATAGACATTGAGTCCAACGAGAAAGCCAACAAGCATTGATATCAATACATGTACCATAGCCAATTCATTATGGCCAGTCTAAGACAAAAAGAGATTTGCATATCTCATGAATCTCAGTCGCTGTGATATTCAAATAGTCGTCGGCGTCGTGACAAGACACTGTGTAATAGGAAATCACGCAGCACGGATATGACTATCCCACAACGACTTCTGTAGGAACAGCAGAGACGAAGAGGAAATAGAATCCATTCACCACTTGCTGTGCGATTATCCAGCACTAACCATCAAAAGGAAAAACACTCTTGGGAGCTGCTTTCCTGCGGAGCTTAGAGTTGCAAAAACTCCTGCGATTCATATATGTATATATCTGGGTGGTTCAATTCAGAGGTCGATAATGAAGTTTAGGTTATCAAGGGTTTACTAATGCGCACAATACACTCAATGTTAGTCTAAGTGAGCCGTTGACAGCCTCCTGTCCTGTAGGTATGTCATATTTCCTCTTGTAGACCATAGGGCCTCTATTACGCCTATTTGCCATCGTGTAGGGTTTCTAGAGATGTTTCTGGTTTAGTTTTCCTCAACTCTCTCTCTCCGTTTGCTCTTAACTAACACTTTCTCCACCGTTATGCGCAATGACTTTCTTGGTAGATACGTTCTTCTAGCACCGTAGGTAAACGGGTTCCACTGCAGGTTTGGAAACTTGTCACCAATCCACTACTATTTTGGACGTCGAATGGCGTTGCCAAGAGCCGCTTAAATACTATTGAGCTAGAAAATCCTCAGCATACTTTAGAGACGCCGTTTCACGAACATTTGCAGTTATAGTGCTGGTAATTTTATAGGCTTTTATTTCTTAAGATTATGAAAGGCTTAAGAAAAACGTAAGTACATAATTAGGGGATCTGACCCGTATAGTAGGGTTTACTTCCAAGTGTACAGACATAGCTTGGTGTGAAGGCTAATTGCATTGCCTTTCCATATCTTCGACATAATACCCAAAGCTGACTTTGCTTTGCCTGATGCTTTTACTGATGAATAAATTCCTAAACTAATAATTTTTGGTTTGGTTTTGTTTATCTTCAACCCAACGACGTATGCCTCTCTCCACATACTTCCTCTCTTGGGACGATTGACTATCATTCCCTTTGTTCACTCACCGGGAAAACTCCTTTCATTCTGATTGTTTCTCAAAGTATTTATAAAAACCCTTTTGATATTATTGGCGTGAGTTGTTACCTCGGGCTTTGTTGTTTCCTCGGACTGCTCAGTCTTATTTGGGTGTACATATATCGCTGACGGATACACGAGTTAAAACCGTATGGAAATGCTCCTTAGACTAGTCCCCATCCGAAATAAGCAGAAATGCTTTTACGGGGCGTTGAAGCGATGACCACCAATGAGGTCTTTGTGATTCTGTAAGCGGTTTAACTGTCCCATCTGCTCTTTGCTTCCTCTATTTCTGTCGACAGCGCACTTTTCATCTGTCATCGTTAATCGATATAAGATTTAGCTCCCTACTGCTACAGTTGCTACAATAGGACTCTTAGCTGAATGTTAAAGTTGGCCTCTTTATCCTCAGTCGAGGGTGATGTCGTAATTCGCCATACTCCGATATCGATAATATCCTATCACGCAGTATTTAAATACCACGACATTAAGCTCCTGAGTGTAGTTGCTGACCCACTCCGGATAGAGAAGCAGATGGTTCTGTTAGAGACTAGTACTCTTTCGCACTTAACCATTAGATTTCACTTATTTCCAATATGTCCAAATTATATCGAATGATATTACGCTTAAATAGGTCCCCCCTTCCGTGGTAGCTACCCTCTTTACCAAAGCGCAGTTCCCAGTAACAGAATCCGGATACGGATAAGGAAATTTGAAAAATCCGATTAAAGATTTTCATAGCGGAAAAAATCACAAGGGCCGGAAGGTAACTGGAAGGATGCCATCATTTTTTTTTGAATATTTTCCAGGCGGATGCGAAATGGCAGAGGATGACGGTTAGATAATTCGACAGAAATTTTGGTGGAGACCTAAGTGGAGACTTTTCGCATATCAAAGGAGCGTGTGCAAGGCGACTGGGGCTCTCCTTGATCAATGAGCGATTCAATCCCTGGTACAGGGTGAACAATAAAAAAAAATAGACCTCTCGGGAATCAGTTTTTAATAGAATTTTACTTGAAAATATTCAACCTGCTTTCATTTATTTTCTTCTCCTCTTTGAAAAGTCGTGGAGTTGCTGCTACAGCCCCATTAAAATTTTGTACCAGGACTATTAAGTCTCTATGATAGCGAAATGGATTGAGACAGTGCTTTACAGCAGAGTCATTAGTCCACAGATAGGTGAGAGTATAAAGATGAGTAAAGGCTACAGTATACGCAGATAACATGGCAATTCTGGTAAATGGAAAGTTTATCCACTGAAGACCTAACTAATTCTACGCGCCAGAAAAAGGAAAATAGAAAATTTTAATACACCAAAACTTAATACCTCAAGAACTCTCCCATGAAGCTAAGTATCTTGGAACCGCACTTGATTGAAAGCTTAGATGTATGAAAAGAAGCACTGCAAGCATTCAGCGCATGTAAAAAAAACTTTCGGTAAATGTTGAGGAATGCGACCGCACATAATCGACTAGGTGTACACAGCGTTCATAAGACCCATTCTTATCTACGAGGGAGAACTGGTATGGTGGAATGCATAGGTAAAAACTAACTAGCTATCTAAATAATTTCTCTAAGGTATAAAGACTAGCGTGTTTAGGAATAACAGGAGTACTAAGATCAACACCCCAAACAGGGCTAGAAATAATTTTTTACCATCTTTCTATACATGAGTACATGAAAGGACTGGCAGGCAAAAAGCGCGATCTGAGTTGAAGAATTCGGCTTCTGGAAATAAAGTCGTTACGGTCACGCATCAATATTAAACAAATTCGGAATTCCTGACTCCAAGAAGTACTCAGTTTACCAAGATTTCAATAAATAATACTTCATCCTTATTCTCAAAAGAGGAGAATGGAAGTCCAACATTAATAGGTGTAAATGGAAATAGGAACCGGAGCAGGAGTCCGGAGTCTGCAAGTCTGAACAAGCAACTCTTAAGTCTTTCAATGTGAGATCTTCGCCGTTGATAGAATAACAATGAGAATCATCACAATTAAAATAAATCGATCACGGATTACAATCTTAGTGTACAGTCGTAAGTTCCACGGCAATATGAAAATGTCGTCAAATCCTGAACAGACATGGCAATATCCACCTGATCATAGTGAGTAAAGGACGAGATAGATAGATAGACTCATACGCAAATAAATAGGTATCTCTATTGGCATAGTGAAAAAGGAGATAAATCTTAAGACCAACAGTGCTTGGTTATCGAGAGATAATTGTGTTATATTCCGCAGTCTATGGCTGCAAGTCAATGAAGGAAGAACTAACAACTATAAGGCATGGGGAAAAGTAAATCTTGGCAGGGATACTGACAGGACACAGGCACAATGGCCAACAGACTAGGCCGTCACAATGAGGAAGAAATAAAAACAAAAACACTTGTTCTCTGACTACCTAAATCTCCAAAACCGTCGCCTCCTTCATATAGGAAACAGACTCTTGAAGAACTAGGCAAGCATGCCCAAGCTTCATTGATGGGTTTAAAGCGATTAAGGCGAACAATCTTTTTAGTAACAGTGTTAGACGCGGTATCATTTTTCGAAAATTCACGAACCACAAGTCCCGTGAAAGTACATATCGAGGTATGCATATATTCCTCCTCAGTCTCTTAAAAACTTCAAAACTCAAATTAATTAACATTATTAAAAACAAATTCATCCCGTAAAGACAATATCACAAATAAGATGAATAAGACTGATACGCAAAACGTGTCAACCAATTTCAATTTTCGCAATTTCGAAAACTTTTCACATTTGCTATTTTTTTCCTTCATAGTTTTCGCATTATGATGGCAAAAGGAAAAACAGTTGAAATTTCGGAAAACCTCCATGAGTGGAGGAAAAAAGAAAAGAGACAAATTTTTCGCCTGTCCGCCTGCCTGTACGTGACTTGTTTTATAGTAAAGCCGAGGATAACTATTATTACGGAGTGTTATACTCGTATGATTTTATTGTTTTATCGTTCTCTGTTTTGTGTTCTTTCTGGGTATAAAATAAAAATATTTAGAAATTGAGTGTATAAGTATTGTATACTGGTATATCCACTGCATTTCCTGGTCCAAATTGGAACGAAGGGAAAAGCAGTTGGGAGGGTACACTTAAGAAGACAGAAGTTGAAGAGATTTAAAGCACTGTGGACAGCTCTTCACTACTGCAGAGATTCAACTAGAAGAAGCAATTGGAATTTTTTATTTTTGTTTTAAGTACATCGCCTTTTTTGGGAGAATCAGGAAAACAATGCTGGGTTTCTATTCATCGGACATACTTTCGTTCGACTGAATTCCGTAAACGAGTTACTAAGTCATTTCATTCTATTTTAAATAGATAAGACGGTGGGCTGCCAGCTACTGCAACTTTCCAGGGTGGATGTTAAATGTTGGTTACCTGACACTTCAAATCCTCAGCATGGAAAGCGGTTGCATGACTACGTTTGCTTGTTGGCCCCTGTGGTCTTCTGTTCGGGCTTTATAGCCTTATAATTTTCGTTTTACCTTTTGGTAAATCTTTCTGACATCATTCTTACAACAGCTTTTCTATATTTCCCAGATCGCGCGCCACTCATGCTTCATCTTTTCTTCTGAGCAGCCGGTGTTTCACCCTGTCCTTCTGCGAGTTTTCAATACTTACTACTACCAGCATAGGTCTTTAATAGAGATAAGAGACATTCGTTCCGAAAAGGTTGACGACGGTTAATTGATCAGGAGACCTCTCTCTCCATTTGCGAATAACAAAAAACTACAACAATGTTTCGTCCCGACGCACGATCGATAAGCCTGAATCCGTTTTCGGAGGTGTTGCGGCGTGTTAACGTTTAAATTGTTCAGAACAATTTCAACATCATATAACTAGGGCATTGCTCATAAGTTTGTGCTTAGCATGTGCGTAAATATGTACATAAGTAGAAGCAATAGTCATCGTCGTTTTTCGTTTCTTTTGGGGCAAGTGGGTATATTAAGCATGTATAGACTTAATACGAATCGTCACTTGGCACTCGTTCATATGTTGGAAACTTAAAACTTCTTGTTTATCTCCAATGACGAATGCGCATCCCCACAAGAGCTGCTTTTCTTGTCAGTATAACTACCGCTATAGTATAGGGTGGCGCATAATTAGTGTTATGGTTTAATTAAAACATACTTTTTTCCTTTCTGATTTTATTTAACTTTTGCATATATTAACCTTTAGCTTACTTACTTACTTACAGTTCGGGGTGAATCTGGGCCTCAACCAACATGCATCTCCAGTTAGCCCGGTCCCTAGCTACATGCCTCCAGTTGCGCACTCCAAGTTGGTTGAGGTCCCCTTCTGCGCGTCACCATAGGCGAGGTCGTCCCCTACTGCATTCTCCTTCCAGGTTAGATTCGAAGACTCTGCGGGCGGGAGCATTGGTGTCCATTCGCTCTACATCTCCTAGCCATTTTCGGCGACTGATGCGCAGTTTTTTGACTAGGTCGATGTCGCTGTACAGTTCGTTTGAATCTTCTCCTCCAAAGCCCGTTAACGCAAACCGGACGGTATATCTTACGGAGAATTTTTCTCTCTAAGCGACCAAGGACATCTTCATCCGCTTTCGAAAGAGTCAACGCTTCAGTGCCATAAAGCAGTACTGGGATGATTAAGGTCTTATAAGGAATCTTCTTAGTTTTTCGAGATAGGGACTTACTACTCAATTGCCTTCTCAGCCCAAAGAAACAGCGATTCTTCGATTTATTTCCGCCGAGATGGTAGACAAAGTCCCTTACTACCTCGAAGTTATAGCTGTCGACTGTGACGTTCTGTCCAATTCGTCGATGTTGTGTGTCCCTTCTTGTTGATAACACATACATACTTGGTATTGCTCTCATTTACAGCTAAATCCATTTTAGCAGCTTCCGTTTTAATACTAGAAAACGCACCAGTGACAGCCCGTTCTGATCTACCAATTATATCAATGTCATCGGCGTATGCTAGTAGTTGCACAGAGTTTTGAAAGATTGTGCCTCCGGTGTTGGTTTGTGAGTTTCGCACAATGCTTTCAAGTATAATATTAAAGAAGTCACATGACACCGCATCACCTTGTCTAAATCCTTTTTTGACATCCAAGGTCTCGGTGAGGTCATTACCGACCTTGATGGAGCAGCTAGCGTTCTGCATCGTCGTCCTACACATACGAACGAGTTTGGCAGGGATGCCGAAACTAGACATGGCTCTGTCAAGCTATACTCTATAAATGCTGTCATATGCGGCCTTAAAATCGATAAAAAGATGGTGAGTATCGATTTGGACTTTTTGGGCTTTTTTCCAGTATCTGCCGGAGTGTGAAAATTTGATTGCCTGTTGGCTTTTCTGGCCTGAAACCACACTGATAGGGGCCGATCAGGTTGTTGACGAAGGGTTTCACGTGTTCACACAATATGGCAGATAAGATCTTATACGCGATGTTGAGGAGCCTGATGCCCCTGTTATTGGTGCAGTTGAGGGGGTCTCCTTTCTTGTGGATCTCGTCTGATCAAATCTTGGAAATGAGTTGGTGTATGCTCTCTACCAAGTCATTTCCAGCTGCCTTGAACAACTCAGCGGGTAGGCCATCAGGACCAGCAACTTTGTTGGTTTTAAGCTTGGATATTGCTATCCTCACTTCATTTTGGCCAGGTGGACGGAAGTTTTGGCTATCATCGTCTACGTTGAATGGTGCATTCTGCCTGACAGCGGTATGTTGGTCTTCATTACAGTCTGCAGAAAAACTTTTTTTCCATATTCTCAAGACGGACTGTGACTCTACTACAAGGTTTCCTTCCTGTTCATAAAACTTCCGTACATTGTTCCTGGAGTATAACCTCTCAATGTATTCGATCGCGCGCTTCTCATGCTCTTTTTTCTTCTTCCGGAGAAGCCAATGTTCTTCCCGTCTTTTATGCTCGTAGAACTCACGAGCAGCCCTCGTCCTTCTTTGCTTTTCGACGTTAAATCTTCTCACAGTAATTCTTCTTTGAGGCGTTTGGGATATCCGCATTCGTACTTTGGTTGCAACAAGGTAGTGGTCCGAGTCGATGTTGGCTGCTTGGAATGTTCGGACATCCAGAATACTGGAGGCATACCTTGCTTCGATCGCAATCTGTTGAATTTGATTGACCGTTTCATAATCAGGAGACCGCCATGTGATCTGAATTTTTTTATCCTCTTTTTGCCTGGCCTTGGCAGGTAAATGTCTTCTTTAGTTGTTCGGCTTCACAGACTCTGTTAAATGACCTAACATTCGACGTCAACAATGATTGTTCTTGTTTCGTTTGCAGGGGTCATCAACAGATGATCGTACAGTATCCGATGTTTGAAGTTGTGTCGTAACTCATATGGCGGGGCAGTTGACTCCTACTTAAAAATTTTCCGGTCACCGCCTTTATCTAAGGAAGGTTGTCTTAGTGTAAACACCCTTTTTCCCATCTTCAGTCAAGGATTACCTGCAAAGATGATAAAAATGAGGAGATAATATCCCACTTCTTACGTACACGCCCTGTACTCACTACTTGGTGAATCAATTGAAAGATGTTAATAATGCTTGCACTACTCACGCTGCAAATTATATTCTAAAAAAAATAATTTCTTTAACTACTTAAGGTGTCCTTTACTTTCTGAGTGGTAGCCGAATAGACCAACTTTTTATCTCGGTGTATTTTTTTAATGCTCCTTGTGCCTAAACTGATAGAAACAATCTTTAGACAGCGATCTTTTTATATTAACCATTCATTTCTTTGGTTCATTTATTAACCTAAGTGATGCGTTTCAACTAATGACTTGTGTCTAATCCTATATGTCACCTTATAAATTTCTATGAAACGATAAAATCGCCATTCGCATAAATTTTTCTTGTTAAGTACCATTGTAATGAAATAAATGCTATAAAGGACATTTATTATCCTTGAGATAGTATATAGAAGTGAAAAATTTGCTTACACTTGCCGTAGAAAAAAATTCCGCCACATAATTTCGCAGATACGATAAATGAGTTTCAACGGATAGAATGCGCAATAAATTAAATATGTACGTATCGAAATTTGATAATATCCAGCATACATAATTTAGTAACCACTTGTTTTGTTTATTATTATTATTATTATATTTCATAGTACTTTTATACACTGTGGAGGCTATTTCAGAATTTGCCTTTGGCCATTCGAAGTTGATCGCATTGATAGGATGCTTTAAATTTTTTCTGGATACAATGTCAGATAAAAATTTAACACAAAATATAAAAGGACATGTGGTGACTGTTCCGCCTGAAAGGAAGAACGACCTGGACTATCGATGAGGTCACTTGCAAGTGGGCTCCATGTCTCAAGTGTTTAGTGCGTTGGATCGCTGAGCGGGAGTTTCGAGGTTCGAAAACACCAACAAGTTTTTTCACAGTCCCACTTCTCGGTACTGTCGGACAAACATCCGATAGTATAACTGTCATGAGAAAGCTTCCCAATTAGCCGTATCCGAAGGCTTTAATCTGTAGGTCCTTTCCATTTGTGTGGAAAAAATATAACACGCACAACCCGAATGGTCGCGAGAAGCTAGACCTGGACCACATGCGGTGGTCTTTATAGAAGAATTAAAATGACACCTCTTGTTGGATGACCCTATGTATAGAAGGTAGAGAACAGGACTCTTTCTTGAGAAATATCTGCTGCGTAACGGTTTTGTACATTTTGAAGAGACAATTCAGTAGCGCATAAAAAATGTTAAATCTTTGTGTAATTTTATGTAGCCATAAAAAAGTCATGGCTCCTTAAACTCAAAATAAATGGGGTGAAAGTAGATCCCACTGCCATACTATTTTTGTTCGCCGAAACTTGAGGAATCTCCACAAAAAGTATTACACCTCTTAACTTATACACCCTGTGTGTAGATACATATGTATGTATGTTCTTCCACTCAGAGTTAAGGAGACTGGAGAACGGGTAGAATTAAGGTCCATTCCACCATATATTGACGAACAATTTTTGGTTATAAAAAAAAAAGTAAGTAATTCAGGAGACATGGGCAAGTTAGTGGAGTAGCAGGAAGGTTTCCAGTTGAAATGGACTCATAATCTGTTTGTTGTGTGTTTGTGGCTTTGAAATTGATTGTTCTGGTTAACCAGGCATTTTACAATAAGGACAATATTGCTGAAATTTAAATTCTGTTTCGTACTCCTTTAATAGAAGTAATAATAAGTGTATCTACCCCAAAAGTAAAGCGTAAAATACAGAGTTATTGTGTTTTTAAATTGGTTTAATAATAATAATAATATTTTTTCAAAAATTGTTGAACCTTCGAATTATTTATGGAAAATACTCCCATGCAAATGGCTGCCGGGGATTGCCGATGGACAAATTGAGTAAATGATTGCCACTCGTTGGAATATTGTTTCATAGCAGTCGTGGCCATTATCTACAGCGATGTCATGAAGTAAAAGGACGTCTTTTGGTTATCTTCCCTTCGTTCTTAACGTAATAATTTCATTTAAGCATCTAAGAAACTGCGTAGTATTCCCCTATAATGCTGCTATTGATTTATAATCTAATGACAGAATTCCTTGTAAGTCCCAAAACACTGTTGCTATAAACATCCCAGCGGATGGTTTGCCCACTTCCTAAGAACTCACCCTTTTAACGTCACTGAATGGACTCCAGCTTTAACCAAACTAAAAAGTTATTTCACGCCCTCACGTCTCGCGAAGGTATGACAAACGTCCAAGAGTAATAACTGTCTACAGAAAACTTCTAAACTGCATTAGATATTCAAACCGAACGGTATGTTAACATTGCGCGTAGTTATTGCCGTCCTCTTTAAGCCGAGCATGTCACGTTTGCTGATCACATGTGGCTTAGCTATGAGTCGACATCCCTGACCCATCGTCGCAGTTGGGCATTCGATCGAGAGTTATTGGCGTTGCTTGATAGTTGTTACAGATTTGAAGGCTCTTTCTGTGCTTCTAACTTTTCAACGTGGTCGCCTTTGCTGAACAGTTCAACGTGCTTAAATTTACTGATCAAGGCATTTACTATGCTATCTTCAATATGGATGCTAGGTTTTATCATGCATACATATCTTACCCACTGCAAGCGAGATCTTATAAGGAAATCCAAACACCTATACGCGGCAGAGCCTCTCTTTGGCTCCCGACAACATTTAACTCTCTAATAGGAACATGAGTATTGTTTTATACAGAAAATCTGTTATATACGATAAGAATTATCACTTTGGGCACAGACGACCCCCTTGTCTTTATTGATTCACAGTCACTAGGTAAAATTAATTCTCTGAATCTTAAACTATCACTTGGTATAGTTTGATTTTCGAATCACTTGTTTTTGAGCTGCAAAAGGAAATCTTATCCCATGATTTCCTTGTCATCCCAGCATACGAGTTTTTGTTATGCTCCCAGTATACGAGGAAATTTGGAAATGAATTATCCCTCCCCGTTTTTGCCTTCACCCCTATTCATCGAGACTAAACAATTACTTGTGCAGATAAATTTCAGAAAAAAAAAATAAAGCTGTATACTGCAACCACTTTTTCCTAAATTTTTCTACGTTAAAGTACAAAAGAAATAAACTAAAAAAAATAAGGCGCAGACTTGTGTTAAAAAATATTCGAAGTACCTATGTATACCGCTCGTTTCTGTTGTTATGTATAAGAACTTTTTTAGCTTAGGCTTATTAAACATCTAAAAATATGTAATAAAGTTCTCAAATAAGCAACAAATACCAAAAACAAATTACGCATATTCTATGAATTTTGGTGTTTTAAAAACCCTACCAAGGCTGATGAAAAAAAAATAAGTTAATTATTGTTTTTTTATTGTTATTTTAACTTTAATATTAAATTTGAATTCTTACTGACTAACATTTATACATTTTTTTTTAATATTTACAATAATTAAATACATTTTGATGTTTCTGTTGAATGTGAGCAAAAGAGAACTTAATTTACTAGATCCTTACAACTAGGCGAAATGTAACAGTCTCTCGGAGGAACGTTTTTCGACCACGATACTCGTAGTCGTTCGCGTCAAAGATCCTTGTTTGAGTTTAACATTGGAGTAACAGCTGAGTGTCCATTGCCGCAATTTTCAACAAATGTTGTTTGCATTGTCTATTATAAAAAAATTAACAAAATAGAATTCAATGGAAATTGGTGAACAACCATGAAAATATAACTAACCTGTCTAGAAATATCTCTCGTTATAGTGATGTCTCTTACACTTGTTAGGTTATAATTGCTTCTTGTACTTGGACTAATGTTGTGTAACCTTGATGTGGGATTACTTTGGTTGAAAGAACGGTCTTCTACACGAACTCGACCGCATCTGCACTTATCCAATGCATTACGGAATTCTCGACGAAATTTTCCTAAAATTAAAGAGATCTTTTCATGTAGTTTCAATTTCTTTAATATTTTGTTTTTAATTTTTTTATTTAGATTAACACTATTGTTCGTGTTCCAAAGATCCAAAGACTAATAAATAAAATTTTCTAATAGCTTAAAACAAGTAACCAAGCGATAGCCTGAGAGACGTCCAGGTATACGCCAGAACAGGTGATAAGAGTTGGAATGTTTTTATTCTAAGTGGCTCTTATCGCCTCATTAACACTGAACTTGAGCAATTAGACGCAAGTGCTCTATTTTACCACCAGAGAACAAAACCCTGTTTTACCATTGTAAGCTGTTATTGCTTACAGAGTATTTCTTTGTTTAGTGAAGAGCGAAGTCAATCACTTACACGAAGGCCGCCATCTCCAAGCAACCAACACGTTAGCAAATAATGGTCTTATAATAGCTGTCTAGATCTAAATGACCTATTTCGGTGATAAGTCTTAAGTCTTCCAAAGAGCACCCTTACACTGCCAGAAAACTGAGAGCGTATTGAATTCCCATATGATATGCTGTTTGACAATTGAGTATGGTAGAACGAAAGTATGCTGCATGAACGTAACCTCAGTATTGTTTGTCCGATCGTTAAAAAAATGAGACTAAATGACGCGAAATAGAGAGATATAAGTCTTCTCTACATCACATATAAGATCTTGTTTGCTGCATTATGTTAAAACGTTTTGCCAACAACTGGATCGGCCCATATCGGTCTGGTTTTAGACGAGTGAAGCTCATCGTCGACCAAATATTCTAGGGCAGATCTTAGACAATTGCCAGGAATTTTAAATCGATACACGAACGGGGACACATGCAGCTGACAAAAAAAAAATGCCTCCAACACTGACGCCTCTAACAGAACTTTAACCTTAATAGATACAACTTTGAAGTAGATAAGTATTTTGTTTTCCTAGGCTCTGCTATCAACTTAGATGAAACAAGACCTTAATCATCTCATTCTTGCTATATGGTGCAGAATTATGGAATATGTCAAAAAATCCTCCGAGTGTTCTTCAGTCCTGTCTGCACAAACGGTGAGTGGAGGAGACGATACATATAGATCGGATGGACATAGAGTCGTCGAATCCGACGCAGAGGAATGGCGCATTAAAGGAAGACTTCGCGCATAAAAGGAGAGGGATATCAACCAAACTGATATGTAAAACAGCCAATAATCGGGCTCGCTAGATAGACCGGTTGCTTGAGGCCCAAAATGTAACACCATTTAAATAAATAAGTTAGACTTGTACAAAATACAAATACAAATTCTTGGCGCAACAGACCGTATGAGGTCCAGGGCCTAGCTTCTCGTGACCATTCGTGTTGTGTTTTCACACAAATGGAAGGGACCTACAGTTTAGAGCCATATCCGAAAGGCAAATTGAGAAGCTTTCTCTTGACAGTTTGTCAGACATTCGCGAGAGGTGGGACCGTGAAAAACTTTTTGGTGTTCTCTGGGATTCGAACCTCGAACCTCACGGTCTACGATCCAACGCACTAACCATTTGAGCCACGGCGTTAGACTTGTAACCTGAGACGAAAATGGGGATTAGGTTAGGTTAGGTTGAAGTGGCTGCCAGCTACGAGTCGCCAGAACACTTAGACCGATGAGGTCCGTTGTGATACCACGTGGATTATGGGAGAAGCCTCTCTCCACCTACTCGTATTAAAACCAATTAGAGCTTCTTATGAAGCGTAGGAGACTCTTGATGTCAATATTCATCAGGTCGCCGATATCATTATAATAGGGAGCTCCTAAGTGGAGTTTCCTTCTACGGGAGAGAGCTGGGCAGAAACAAAGAAGGTGAGGAATAGTTTCCTCCTCTTCTTCATCCATGCAGCTTCTACAGAAATCGTTCGCGAAGAGGCCCAGCCTTGTAGCGTGCTTGCCTATTAGACATTGTCCAGTGATGCCACCTATTGTGGTGCCGATATGCAATCCATTGAGAGAAATCAAATTCTTAGAGCGTTTTAGATCCAGCTTTGGCCAAATCTGTTTTGCCGCTGGACATGTTGATCCACTTATCCACCTAAGATTTGCACTCTCGACAGCATCCAGCTTAAGTTTAAGTTTGCGAGTAGCGATTGGAATACCTAAGGTGCCATTGTCCGGCAAGATGGGTAAAGTTGTTCCTTCTTTGGCGAGTTCATCGGCCTTACAATTCCCTGGAATGTCTCTATGCCCCGGCACCCAACACAGGTAAATATTGAACGCTCAGCCATCTCCACAAGAGACGAAGGGCAGTCTAGGGCTACTAAAGAGTTTATAGAGGTCGATTCCAGGGATTTGATTGCTGCCTGGCTATCAGACTGATGACAAATTTCGAAGAAATATTGAAAACGGTTTCACGATTTTATCTTAATTTTATATTTACAACAAGTACGTTTTGCGTGGTCCTTAAGAAATTGTCTTCAGTGGCAGGTATTGCATAGAAGATCGAAAATCGGTGTATAAGAAGTGATAACCATATGTATAACGTACTGGGATATAACATACTGGGTTTTAAGATGAAATTGCAAACATTTTCCCAAACCAATTTTCCTTCCTCAAAGGTATTTTACATTTCAACTAACATTATGTACTTAAATACGTCACTGTAGATGTTCTCTACCATAAAAGCAAACTGCATAATCCAACCATTCGAAAATACCTACTTGTTGCTATAAAAGGATATCTAAAAATGGCTTTTTAATATTTTAAATGCACAACTGAGTGCGCATTTCTTGTAATTTTGATATTTTCTACCGAACCCATTACAAAAGCTTATGGAAAGTGAACCTTACTGTATTCAAAAGGGCCAATGTGCCTTCCATCCAAAATCTTTTTTTTTCTAAACCTATCCAAGAATATGTTTTTTATTCGTAGCACTTAGTGATGCTGTTTGCATTGGAAACCATGCACTTAATTATACGATGTTTTTGGTGGTTTTTTCAGGGTTTTTTTTTGTTCAGAAAATAAAAAGCTGTGGATATGAAATAAGTTGCACAGTTCGATTCTAAATACATATTACTATACATATTTATATATAAAGAGAATAGACTAGTAATTTATTTATTCTTAAATCAATCAGTTCTGGAGTTCAGTAAACATTGAGTTGTTCGTATATTTTCTTTACATACAGAACTCCCGCATTTTTCTATGTTTTCCATTTATTTATGTACAAAAATCAATCCATAATACATATGTTGCCCGTTTTGTTCCAGTTGCATATTTCGACTTATCGAGTATCGAGCTTATTTAGGTATCTTAGCTTCTTCGGGTGGTCATAACCGCTTGAATGATGGATGTTCAAAGTGTCTGCAATATCTCGTGTCCTGTAACGTGGGTTTGATTCGATCAATGCCTTTATTTTGTCATCATCAACCTCGATGGGCCCCTTCCTGAACGAGAAGTGTCCTTGAGATTAAAATCATCTCATCTCATCTCGCTGAATTCGCGAACGACTCTGGAGAAGTCTTTTTTTAATCGGAAATCTAAGGAAACTATCCGTGAAAAAAAGGACATACTCATACGAGTAGTACTAGCTAGACAAATCACAATTTGTCCTAAAAACTCTTTTCAGTAGAACCAGAGACTATATAGTACGTATGTACATATATATATGATATTATATATCCTCTGGTAGAAGGCAGCGACGTGGTAAAGAGTTTCAGTTGCCTTCTCATACATAGCAGAACAACGGCTGATCTCCAAAGTACCCACATATGTATGCTGATAAATATACCAAAATGGTAGTCCCAAAGTCAGTAGAATTAGAATACGTTAAATGTAAAATACGTTCCTCCGTCCCTGTATTATGCTTGACAAACTTTCTCTTATGTACCTCAATCAAATACCCACTAATGCAGGATTTCCTTTTATTCTTCTAATCCTTCCTTCTCCAACCCACGAAATTAGCAAAACAAAAACCTTTTAATTCGAACAAAATGTTATCGATTCCACATAAGACCCTGACATTTCACAGTTATTTAGTGAATCGGTCTTTTTAGCACGTTTTCTGCCTCCCACTATCTAACACTATAGCGATGTAGTTACTTTTTTCTTTATATGTATTAACTGTTTGTGGCTGCCATTGTTTGTATTTTCAAAGGAAATGCTGAATGGTCCCATTACTTAATGGTCTGTTGTTTTCCCATTTACATACCAACCCCCTTATAACGGCAAAACTTTGTCGTTACGAGGATAACGTCTTGCATAATCGTCCATCTGTACTGAACAAGGACTCTATTCTATACACCATCAGTACTATCCTTGAACCGATTGAAACTTTATACTCCCACAGTGTGCCATGCTCTCTTGGCCAAGGAAGTGGGAGCATTTGTCGTTTTAATTAGCTAGTATAAATTGAGCGAACCAAGACTTGTAGTAGTATCTGTTTATAGCACGCCAATGTCATAAAAGGACAATTTAGCACTTTAGTGTTTTCCCGCGCCTGGTATCGCAGACAGGGTTCTTCTTTCCAGGCACCTTAAGCTTACTTACTCAAATTCGTGTTTTTATTTTTCGCATGCTGAGGCCCATTAAAATGATTCCGACAACTTGCCCAGCTCATATGCTCCTGTCCGGGGTATTAAATTCGTTTAAAGACTACGAGAGTGAGGTGCTAAAAAAAGTTAAAGGATGCCTTTGGCAAATTTAAATCACCAGAATTCAGGAAAAAAAATAAATAAAACACGAATCTCATTATTTTTTGTTGAGTGTGAGGTTTATCTTAACACCTGCTCCGTATCGTTCAGCGCTCTGTCGGTAGACAGCGCATTTCATTTTTTACGCAAGACCGACCTGAGGTGAATTTTGTTTTTGATTAAATTTAGTATTCGTATGCAAGCCATCGGGTTTGATTTTAAATTCAATATTCAATCCAGTTAGAATGGGATCCTTATTGAAAATGAACTGCTTACATTATGCACTTGAAAATACTTAACATAATGTATCCGTGGACCATTAAATATGCACTCTGTGTTCTTGTTTGATATCCTCAGAGTAAAGAGGATGATTCTGCTTCAGTAGAGTTGCGAATTCGGACTTGTTATTAAGGATAAACAGGAGTGGTATATATTATAGGTTCATGAGTACACTGTAACAATTTTTTTAGGAGCTGCAATTTGTTACTACGTGGTTGCTTGTTCATAATACCACTCTCACTCACACTCTCGTTTAAGAAAATTCACGAGTATGCTGTGTTAAGCTTTTTTTTCCATTGTTTTTTTTTGGTGCATAATAATGACAAGAAAGACTTTTACTAATGCTGTTGCACAACAGATATTGCAGGCAAATTAAGCAAAACCTCAAGGATTGTCTGCGAGATGCGAGATGTGAATATCTCAGTTCTATCTTTACATGGAGTTTGGCCTACATTATATTCATGATGGTAATGACTTTCATAAGATAAATATTTATCCGCTAAATAATAAGACGATTATTCAGCCCAACACCTTGTAGTTCTGTTAACAAGCCATGTTCCATGTCTCAGCGCGGTCCAATCTGGGAATTTCTCCGCAAATTGCAAAGTCGAGGTAGTGTTTGTTGGTAAGTGGGGAGGCAAGTCGGAGCTGTAAAAATAAGAAAAACTTGCAAAACAATTTGGAAATAATGTGGACAAGCTTTGGCTGTCGACTAGGACTCTGCAATGTTAAGACTATCGTCGAATTAAGCGATAATCTACATCTTGAAAATGCCGGCGTTCTGCAACTTGAGGGTTTCCCGGTGTACTAAATAGACATCTTAGGGCTCAGAAAAATAGCATGGTTTGAAATCGTGGAACATCACTCGACAACTAAAAGCACTGTCGTACTCTACCCTGGAAAAAAGTTTACAATTCCGCGAGTGTGTTGTAGGACAGATGATTACACTAGCAGTACGCAGCAGCATTCACGATAGTAATGGTCTGATATCAGAGTAGGGTAAAAGTAAAAACTCGCAATCTTCCAGTGCTAATGTCGTATTAATTCTCTTTCAAAATGCTGGTTTACGGCTACCTGTAGTAACTTAAATTCATCAAAATGCTGAAGTTTTAACATTAGGACATTTGTTATAGCTGCAACCAAAGATTGAGCATGTTGGGACATGAGCTTACGTCAAGAAACAGGTAAACGATCGAGTATCTGTTATCTGCACCAAAAACTAGTTTTTACAACGCCAGATTAACAAGTGTACACGAGACTCAAGAACTTATATAGGAGGGGTTTTATGACCTCTTGGGCAGTGCTTACGAAGCTTGTACAATGTCAACAACGTACTGGAAAACCCCAGTACCAAAACTGGTATGGAATATATCTTCAAGGGTTTATTAAAAAAAAAAAAATTCATAATTAAACGACAGTAATTCGGTGATAAGTATCAATAATGCTGATCAACTACTGGCATCTGGCTACGAAACCAATAATAAAGTAAATACAGCATTTTAACAAGGTGGGGAGTGGACCGACATACATACTTATGTAATGTGGAGAGACTGATAAGGCAAGAAGAGTTATGAAGCTAAGAAATAACGACCGGCTCTAATGGCATTGTTTAAATGCAGGAGTGATGTTTGGCTGGCATGTGTAGAACATCAGTTCCATATACCACATGTACTAGAAAGGTATATCCTGTGTCTTGTACAAACTCTAAGAGCCGTAGCGTGTGGATGTTGTTCAAAAAGCCAAAATACGTCGACTACATTGGGTCAGTTACATCGAGCGCATTGACAACAATACTTCAGCTAAGAGGATTTTCGTAACCCAGCCTCCGGTTCGAAACGAAAAGGAAAAGCGAACCTTTTCGTTTCAAATACCAGTCACCAGTAAATGCCAGAGCGTTCCCTCTTAACAATTGAGAGTAGTGCAATGCTACCTTGGCTTAATGAAAGAATTTTAATAGAACGGCAGACTGTCAAATATTTCTGGTAATACTACAACGTTTGTGTCGTTCATTTAAGAGAGTGGTAACTAGTACATTTTTCCATATCATATTAAAAAACAAAATCTTTCACTCGAAATTAGAATCTTTAAAGCTATCTATGTATATTCCACCAAGCATGTACCTACTCTCTATATTACTTGCCTTGTGTTCTGGTATGTCAATTTAAAGCGTATTGTCTTTTAAATGTACCTCTGTAAGCTATTTCTAGAAACACAGAAACAAGAGTGCGCTTCTAAGATTTTCAATGACGTGATAAATGTCTTTTTGAAATTACTTTTTTGAGGTCTGGAAGCACAAAGGATTGCTTGTCTAGGGGTATGTATGTACATGCATACCCTATATTCTATAGAATATAATGAAAATCATCTTAAAAGTTAAAGCAAGCAAATAAAATAAATTTCTTGTGGAGTTTCCACGACAGCTGCAATCAAGTACCTCCTTAAATTAATACATCCAACATAAAGCAAGTTCCATTCCTACATTTATTTTTATTACAAGTACTTACCACTCATAAAGTTGTAAATAACAGGATTCACAGCACTGTTCGCATAACAAAGCCAATGCGAACAAAGGGAAAATATCGTTGTTATTTCGCCACCCTGCAAATTGCCAGTGTACCTGTGAGGAAATAATGGGAAACGCTTCATTATTCAAGAATTCATTCAGAACATTTGCTAATAATGAAAAAACAACGTAAATACATTCTACGAGTACCCAAATGAATTCCTGGAAAATCGATATCAGAGTCATTTAATAAAAAAATATCAATGTTCGGAGACTAAGGTATTTGCTTAACAGACTTCAATTAGTTGAACTGTCATCAGCATATTTTAGAAGTTATTTCAACGAACTTGCGGAACACAATGAAACTGCCTGCAGCTTTTAATAATGTGGAAAAATGAAAATAGCGTTTAAGAGTTTTGCATTGCTTTTAGCCGGATAAACTACCTTGTGAAAATTTATAATTGCAGGACGAAACTTATATTCAGGGTTACATTTGGAGGGCGATATTTCAATACTTTCCTTGCAATTTCTTATAGGATGAACCTATAATTTTCACTCAATGCAGGATGAGAAGGAGATGGAATTTTATCAGAAAACATTTTTAAGTACTAACAGTCGTATCGACTTGTGGTAGAAACATGTTCAACCATTTTTTTTTTTTTGAAAAGAGCAACCCAATTCCAGAAGCCCTCAGAATCTATAAGGTGCATTGTACTACGGTACACCATCAATTAAGTTTGGGGATATGCTCCAATGACTTGAGTATCAGCTCCATAAGTCCCATAGCGAAAGAAGATGGAAAAATCAGGTGCGATCTGTTTCAGAGGGAGAATTGGATAGGCAATCAGTCTATTTAAGCCTTTCAAGTCACCAGGTGTGGATAGTATCACTCCAGTCCTTCTACAGAGGGGGCAAGGTCTCCTGAGATGGTTCTATTTCAGCTGACGGAAAACAAAAGAGAGGTCTGAGAAGAAAGGCATAGTGTTCTGCGGCTTTCCAGCCATCGAGGGGGCATTCGATAATATTTCCCATTAAGTCATTAAATGAGCCCTTTACAGAAAAGGAGTACACAGAACAATGTCCTTCTTTAGGTAAGTCACTGAGAACTAGTAGAAACTCAGATGTCGCTTAGTACTATCAAGGTCGACACAACAAGGGGATGCCCAAGGGGAGTCCTATCTCTAATGTGGAGTATACGTAAACCCGGCAAAAACTGCAATAGTAATACATATGTACAAGAAAAAGTAAGCTTTAAGTAAAGCCAATCATGCTGTCGGGCACAGTTCTGACACTAGTAAATGAAGTGATATATCTAGGATTACATCTAAAAATAAATCTCATGTGAAATCATGCTCGCATGATGTGTAGAAGTTTAGCGTGTAAGCCCTGGGTCTTAGCCCGAGTATTCTAAGATGGATGTACACACATACATCGACATTGTGAGACCAATGATCGCATACGGAGCGATAGCGTGGGCAAAAATAGAACTAGTCTAGCCACAGCGAGGGAGACACTCACTAAAGTTCAAAGACTTGTTTGCCTCTGCATTACTGGGAACATGAGAACATGTCCAACTGCGGCCATGGAAGTTTTTCCTGAACTAACTCTAACTTTGCTTCACTGTTAGAACAGATTGCAAAATGGACGAACTTAAGGATGGCAAAAGAAAATTCCCCTTTCAGGAATCTATAGGGACAACAGTATAAGGAAATTTAAATTCGACAAAAAATTTCGTTCGAAGATAAGCTGCATTTGGTATTGAAGCTTTGAATCCATAACATACTAAGCAACCAAACAATAAAGTGGTACACAGATGACTTGGACCTAAAGAAGGAACAGGGGAAGGTGTATTTGGGCCATGATTAAAGCACTCAGGATCTATGGGCAAAATTACTAGGATCTTCTATGCTAAAATATATGTTATAGAAATATAAATTTGTTATAGTGTCCAACTCAATCTGGAAAGAATATAAAAGAAAGTCAAGCACCTATCACCCCACTTATCATTAAATCAAAACTGGGAATGCCTACATAAACTTAGGTATGAAAATAAGGTAACCCTTTATTGGATACCCGGCCACGGCGAAATAGAGGGCAAGGAAGGCTCCTTGGCAACAAGGTCATTGGACCTGAACCATTCTGCGAAAAAGGGAATTAACAACTAGGTCTGAGGCAACCTAAGAAAATTATGTGATGCTACAACCGAGTAGCTTACGTATCCTAGCTGAACTGAACTGTAAACTTGGCGAGCATCTAGGTACAACAAATGAAGGTCTTTGCGAATTCTGCAATGAGTAAGTAGGTAGATACCTGTCAGAGTAAATAGTTTAAATTTTGTTTGAGAACTAAACTAAAGTAGGTATGTATTCATATAATTAATTCATTCGAATAAGGTCCTCACAGCGGAACACTGTTTAAAAAAGGTAGACGTGTAAGCATTGGAGCTGCTTCCCTTGGGTGCTTACAAATAATAATAATAATGGATTCGGTAGCTGTAGCTGTGCCGATATTTCGACATGGTTCGCATTTCCAATAGCAGCCAATTTGGCGACAAAATTCCTTGTATAAGTCGAAAGGTAAAAATCTAGGGCATTTACGAAGTCATTAGGACTATCTTTCCTATCTAGCTAATGTCAAAGGATTTAGCTTGTCACTGGGTATTATTATCTCTATCAGAATGTTGCAGAGATTTGAGTCGTGCGTGTTGAAGTGAAAAACAAAACTGCGAATATTGGGTGCAACAGACCGTAATCGCCATCATTTAACTTAGTTGCAGTAGAAAGATAATTATGTCCATAAACGTTCTATATTCAGAATCATGCAAAACGTAACAAACCTAATTAAAATCATCATAAAACACTATTCTGACAACTATCATAACTAAAACTATATAATAATTAAGGCAATTTGCTTTAAACAGTATCATACCTTAACAGATTGAAAACATGCACTGGAAAATAGCACGTAGCAAACATAACGACGACCGCCACCAACATTTTCGCGGCTTTTCTTCTCGCCCTTAATTGACCCATGGTGCTTGTGTTAACCATTGTGCTGGATCCCCTGAGGTCTGAAAATAATTATGGAAAAATAATGAATTTAATTAAAACGAAACAATACTGGAATATTAATAAAGTTTTCATCCTATTGCAGAATATACGATAAAAATTGAATTAGATGAGGGAATATACATTTTAATTTAAACTGAAAGCAGATACGGAGCATCTAATGCAGTACATATAATAATGAGAACATCCACCTACTTAATGAGATTAACCAGACTTATGTGAAATAACTAGCTGAATTCTAAATAAATAAAATATTTGTTGGAGGATAGCAAATACATTCATACTATACACAGGCATGCTACGATTATCATCATAGGAAAAACTTAAAAGCTACCCGTGGACGGTTTCTACGGTTATTTCTCAAGTTCACTGTAAATTTGCTAGTTTATTTATTATCATTATCACATTTAGCACTTATATTTTCTTAATCTAAAGCCATTGCATTCAATTCTATCTATCCAGGAGAGGCATATGAATAGATAAAATCATCTTACCATCCAAAAGGTCACCTGCACAACTTGAAAACCAGTTTGGGGACATGAGCATTACATGTCCAAGCCATCGAAGCAGAGAGATTGTTCCGAGTAGCGATAAGTAGCTGGTCAGCATTGAGATTCTCATGTTCATTGGTGTTTTTCGCTCGATTCCTTCGGGTTATGTTAGAAACACAACTAGATTTCCTCAAATTATTCCAGAAACACCGCGAAGGTGGATTGTGTTCGCGATTTGATTCTCCCTATTGATGACCAAGCCTTTTCAAAGTTAATTCAACCTGACTGGTTCTACAGGATAACTTAGCTCTGCTCGTGAATAAGACTCCGAGATATATACAAATGAGTACATATGTACATAAACTTCTTCACTTTACTAGGACTCTACTAAAACTGAGATTGAACGGATATTTTGGAAATCGCTTCAGGCTTAAGTAATCCGTTTCATTTACTTCAAATGTCTAATGAGAAAAGGAGATAACAAAATTCACCTTTGGCGGAGCCCAATGCTCACAATGAAAGATTATTATTTCAATACCGTGTACCTAAACAGAATTTTACCGCACCGAACACCCCCATGATCCCTTTCCAACCAAAGATATACATTTATCGTGTGTGTTTTTTCGGTATATGCAAGTTTATTCATTTTTCTTACCTATACGCGATTGATTCTCTTACAAAGCTTTTCACAGCTATTTTGGCCCTTCGGTCAGCGTTTTTATGTTCAGTGGTAGCTCGTTAAATAGTTTTAGACCCTTCTACATCGAACTTATCTGCGCCTTCGACGTATTCTTGAATGTAGTCCTAAAATTCATTCCAGTTCCTAGAAAGTTCCTCATTGACGAAGGACAAACTTTCGTAGATACTCCGGCAGCACGATGCTTTTCATTTTTAAAAATAAATATGAATGATGCCTCACTAATAGCAAATTTAACCTGCTTTACATATATCTTATATGGGTTAACCTTCCATCGATTGAATTCCTGCTCCGCACGTCCTCCTTCCGAGAACCTTTTGCCGCATGATTTCAAGTCATGTCAGCAAGATTTGCCTCGCCTGGCACATGCGTGTTCTAGTTAACCCGGCTAGCTTGTGATGGTCTACAAGTAGAGTCAGACTAAACATATATATGCTCATCGATAGTTCACTATTAAATACCTATCCAGCAGGCACCACGTGGAGGTGATTATTCCCACCCAGTTCAGGAGCAGCACTGACGAACAATATTTGAAGTTAGGTCTTACGATTGAGTTGTATATGTTTACTGCACATGATGATGATATTTTGTTTCCCATTCTACAATTTTGCAATTTTATTGCAAACATATTGCAATATGAGGCCATCATCCAACATAATTCCGAGGTATTTGAACACTCGCACACTACCAATGTTTTGCCCACATCTGTGTATGAACTGTAGCAGTGAAGCCTCCGTTGATACTCACGTACTTCGTTTTACTTATGTTTAGTTTTAGTTTGTTCATAGCCAGCCACTTATTTACCCTCAATAAATCCTCATTCATAAGCCTCACACACTCATCTTCATTATTGCGACACACAAACAGTAGAGCGTCATCCGTATAAGTTAATGTTTCGGACCTTAAAGTTAAAATCATTGACATACACTAAGAACAGCAGTACGCCCAAGACTGATTCTTGAGGTACTCCATTCCAAACTCAATTAAAGAAGATACATCACCATTCGAGGGCGTGCTTTATGTTCTTCCATCAATGTAGGATGCGAACCATATCAATGCACGGCCGGTTATCGCAATTTTTCCATTGTCTTTTATTAAGTCCTAATTCCAGTGTCGTGTTATAAATTGCCAGAAGCAGTGGTTCAATAGTTTTAAAACCATCCATGATATTTCTTATAGAAATTTCATAGAGTTAAAGTATTTCTTGTTTTTCATTTCCTTCAACGTCTTTGGTAGATCGGAAATGGTAAGGGCTCTGAATACCAAGTTTTTTCACACTTGCATCAATTTCATATACATATATATTCTATGTAGAAGAAAGAATTTGTCGAATTTTTCCGCATTCTCCCTCTTATTTTATTGCAGTACATTTTTGAAATAAAGTGTATATGTATGTATGTATGTAGATATCAATTCTTGTACATATTCGCTGCTGATGCATTAGGCGAGCTGTAGATGACTGCTATTGTAATTCTATTCGAATTGCAATACATGTTGAGAGCTTTAACGATTTGTACAAACATGTACATATGTATGTACATACATACATATAGACTATAGAGGTTGAATAGATCTTAACAGGGAAGTATTAATCCCATGCTCCTGAAAAACAATCCAAAGTTTGCCTCGAGGTGGGTTTGAATTATTCTCAGATATTCCCTTATAGTATAACCTAGTCGTGCTTGGGTCGGAATGAAATCCGCATTAGTCGTTCGCTAATCTATATAGACCTAACCGCAGCTCTAGAACTTGTTTACTGGGGCCGTGCTTAGGCTAGTATATCAGCAGATTGAGGCTAGCTGAAAAATAAGGGAGATGATTGCAATTTATTTTCGAACGAAATTTTTTCTTTCGAATTGTACAAAGGCCTTATGGGTACTAGCTAGACAACGGACTTAAATTTTTCAATAGCACACACTGTGCGAAAGTTGCAAGTTCACAATTTCAGGTCGTATTACCGTTTGAGGGTCATTCTCCGGCCCTCTCCCAATTATAGGATTTTATGTAGTGAGCAAGTTACCTCTGCAATCCAACAGTACAACCCTTAACCTGGAGAACCAGTTTGAATATTACCCTGCTGTTACAAACCACAATCGGGAGGATGGGTTCAAATGTTAATATTGCTAGGATTAGGGGTTGGTTATACCGATGTCACTAACTCTGCTTACTTACCTACTTAGGTGGCGCTACAGTTCGGGGTGAACCTGGGCCTCAACCAACAAGCCTCTCCAGTTAGCCCGGCTCTTAGCAAAGTGCCTCCAGTTGCGCACTCCAAGTTGGTTGCGGTCCCCTTCTACTTGTGCTCACCACCTTAGGAGAGGTCTTCCTTTACTGCGTTGTAAAGATGCCATAGCCATCTTAAACGACTGATGAGCAGTTTTTGACTAGGTCGATGTCACTGTACAGCTTACGAATTTCATCATTAAATCTTCTCCTTCAAAGCCCTTCCGAATATATTACAGACAGAGTCCATGCTTCAGCATCATAGAGCTGGACTGGAATGATAAAGGTCTTGTATAGAGTCTCCTTAGTCGCTCGGGATAAAACCTTACTACTCAATTGCTTTCTCAGCCCAAAGAAAACGATTAGCAAGAGTTATTCTTCGTTTTATTTCTGTTGAGGTGTTATTGTCAGAATTAATAGCAGAGCAAAGGTAGACAAAGTCCCTTACTACCTCGAAGTTATAGCTGACGACTGTGACGTTCTGTACAATTCGTCGATGTTGTGTGTCCCTTCTTGTTGATAACATATACATACTTGGTATTGCCCCCATTTACAACTAAACCCATTTGAGCAGCTTCCCTTTCAATACTAGCAAACGCATTAGTGACAGCCCGTTGTGTTCTACCAATTATATCAATATCATTGGCGTATGCTAGTAGTTGCACAGACTTTTGAAAGATTATGCCTCCGGTGTTGGCTTGAGAGTTTCGCACAATACTTTCAAGTATAATATTAAAGAAGTCACATGACAGCGCATCACCTTGCCTAAATCCTTTTTTGACATGGAAGGTCTCGGTGAGGTCATTACCGACCTTGATAAAACAGCGAGCGTTCTGCATCGTCATCCTGCACAGACGAACGAGTAGTGCAGGGATGCTAGACATGTATAGCTCGTCTCTGTAAAAGCTGTCATATGCGGTGAGTATCGATTTGGACTTTTTGGATTTTTTCCAGTATCTGCCGAAGTGTGAAAATATGATCGAATGTGGACTTTCCTGGCCTGAAACTACACTGATAGGGACAAATAAGGCTGTTGACGAAGGGTTTCACGCGTTCACACAATATGGCAGATAAGATCTTGTACGCGATGTTGAGGAGATTGATGCCTCTGTAATTGGGGTAGTTGAGGGGTCTCCTTTCTTGTGGATCACTAACTCACCTTGAGGATATAATCGCTGCTGTTGGTCCATTTAGAGTTTATCAATGCAACCACCTCTTTTACATGGACATGGAAATCCTTGCCGATCTAAGCCCTGTATATGTCATAATATATCAATACGTCAGAATGTAAGATATTTGTTTGTCTGATCGCAGACACCATCGTGAGAATTCTTCCGCAACTGAGCAATTGATCCTAACGAGGACTCTTGCAAGAAATCTGAGACTTTAATTTATAAATATGAGTCGTCCGATTTTATACAATTGTGTGAAAGTTCGCTTAGATGTGCTTGCGCAGGTTCAAGAGTTCAGTTTTACATGTACAATCGAATTCAGCATTGGTACGCTTGTTATTGGCTAACTTTCAGATATTAATAACTTAGTCCAGGAAAGTAGACAGCTATTCAGTGGGCACCGCGTGAATACGCTTGACGTTTGTCAATGTTTTTTTTTTTTACAAAATTTAATATTCAAACTCAGACTGATATGTTAATGGATTTAAATCGAAAACCGTATGGACTAGGATGGGCTTGAATAATTTTTCTCAGATGCTTAACGAATACTTCCTTTTTGGTTCAATCTATCGTTTTAATAGGTCACCATAATTGTATGTGTGTCTTTACGTGTTACGAGCAAGGATATTACCCCGATGACTCAACTCTCACCTTAGATAGCCAGATTGTTTTTGAAAATTTCTACAAATAGTATCTAGTCAAGTATGTACACTTACCCCCGGCAGAAAATCATACTCCGGGTTAAAACACAAGAGACTTTACAAAGCTAATATATTCTCAACTGTTATTAAGCCATATGTTAACAGCCACAAACATCGACGTCGTCATCTTCCCAACCATTGCACAAAGACCCACATTCAACCCGTACGTGACTTTTATCATCCTCATTTATGGGATACTTTAACGAAATGAACAGCATAGTAGTACATATATTCGAAGAGAGTAAGTCAATATATCTTAAGAAAACATACACTGTGGTCCAAAAGTTTGCGCATATCGAGCTATGTATCTCTTGCAGCATTGAGGATTTCGACGCATTTTGTTTTTATAAATCTTTTGCCTATTTGGCTGGCCTTGGGATTTTAATTGCTTCAAGAGTAATATTTATCATCTTTAATATGTACATATGTCCTTAGCAGGCCAATATTCTTTTCTTAACCAATATATGTATTACCAGGCATTCACTGAGAATATGTTGCGAACTTCCTTTTAGGCATAAAGTTTAATTTAATTGTTGAATTGTCTACGTCCTCGGACACGTTCCCAATACACTAGCCGAAGTTGATGTTCACAAACATTATTCGACGGGCAGAAGTGACAGAAGTCCAATTGATATCACAGAATGCTTCATATTTCCAGAACGCAGTCACCCATAGCTAGTTCATCCGGAGATTTGTTGCCCGCAATTCCCTGGTGACCATGTACTTATCTAAACTATATCTTGTTGTGACCGGCAAGTGAGGTTAAGTCATCGCTCCGGTACTTACCCGGAACTTAATCAACAAAATTTAAGTAAGCTTTATCAAAATTTATGAATTCATAAGGCTACTAGAATGCCAGCAAATTTCGCTCAAAATATTCTCCATGAAGCAGTCTTTGATCGTCTCAATTCGTTGTGAAACTCGTAATTCAGACTTAAAGTCAAGGATTATTCGTTCTTCAAAGAGCAGTTTCTAAAAGTTCTTCGCAATATAAAAGTTGATTCGTATTGGCATTATGTAATTACGAATAAACAAAATAAGCAAAGAAAAATGGCAATCTTAGCACACAAGTATTTTATTATTTATTCACACTTTTTGTATAGTGAAATCATTTATTTTAACCCCAGTGTACTTTTTTCAATTTTATACTAACCCTTTTCTATCAACAGCGATGTTTTTAGAAACCGGACACGTGCAATATCCTTCATATTTGCACATACCGTGTTCATTTTGTTTTAGTTGTTTGTTATCGTCCGGGTATAGGAAACCGCATGAACAAAATTTAAAAGTCAAGTCAAGACCAGATTCAATAACCGTACGTCATTTCCTTTTCCCTGTTAAGAGATCCCACACAAATTCCTTCTAACCGACATTCCTTGAACTTAAAAATCTATTTATGCACAGTGATGAATTGTCTTTCAATTTTATATTTGGACGCATTTCCTGCTTCCGCTTTTTTTTTTTTTTTTTAAAGTTGACATTTTTACCAAATGTTTGTCATTGGCAGGCGGGTCAGGTGTCACACGTGTATGTCAGACTGACAGGTATGCACATATTGGTTTTATCAAGGCGAATAATTGTTGTCTTTCTACAGGACGACATTCGTTTTTTATGGAGAAATTATGCAGCATTTTTCATTGAGTAGTGTAGTGTTTAATTATTACGGTAAAATGGAAATACAAACTGTTTCACATCTTCATTAAATCTTCAGAAGGCTATGAGAGTAAATTGTATTTTTAAAATTTCAATGTAAGTAAACGAGTAACAAAAATATAATGAATAACATTAAAAAAGGGTTGCACTTAAATTGTCCAGCATTGGATAGCCATTCTATCGATAACACTAGAGTCTATTGTATTGAAGTGGATGCAAATGACTTGCGGGACTCACTCTTGATTTAAGGGATAGTAGTTAACGGGAAAGAAAACCTTAGCGAGAATGCTGCTATAACTTCTTTGCACCGCAGATGATAATTTAAATATTATTTTATTTAAAGCCTCGATAGACTGAAAGATACATTTATTTAAATGTAGCCATTCACCACTTTCATTGTAAGTCTTCCATTACATGTACATATGTATGTACATACTTATGTACATACATATGTATATAAGATGTTACCAACCTCAACACGTAAAAACCCCCACCAATTCTAAATTTCAATACTGGTTCTTATCTATATTGATGTCAAATATTTTTTTAGGAATAGATGTTGCCTTTCAAACATCGGAAATATGTAGTCATCCGCATGAGGTATCATACTTGTCTTCGTACCATAAAATTAAAAAACAAATAAAAATATTTTACCACCAACAGCCCATATAGGGCTCATGGTTTATCCTAAGCATTCGTGTTGTGTTTGTTATATTTTTCGCATGAATGAGGGGACCTTGGTTTATTGTCATATCCAAAAGACTTAGTTGAGAAACATCTCATGAGGCTTATTATTCCAGGATGCTTGTTGGGGCAGGATGAGCTTCAGTTTAACGAGCCACGGCAGTCATTTGGATGGAATTATTTGTCATAAATAATTTTCTGTCTTCATTGAAGCAACAATCATTGGGATATATTCAACAGTGTACTTTCGATAGAAATCTCAAAAAGATGACAAAAGATTAATCAACCTTTACAAATTTATAAAGAAATTATTTCTTTATTCGCCACAGTATTATGATTTACTTATATGAATGTATGTATTGTATGTCCTAGACTCTTAATCTCTTATAGAGATAGAGGAGCAGCTCAATATTCACATCTTTTGGATGCCGAGCCACAGACATATTCCGGGGAATTGTTAAACTAACGAGCACCTCAGATATGGAGCAACTATACCCACTTTATCCAGAAAAACGTACATTGGTATACATTAAGTATACAAATCGCTACTTGAAAACTTAAATCTAAGTTGGATGCTATCGAGAGAATAAATCTTAGTTGGACAAGTGCTATAACATATCTAGCGACAAAACAGCCAATGCTGGATAAAAAAACGCCCAACGAAATTGAGTTCTCTCAACCGATTGCTTATTGTTTAGGCTTGGCGCAGATTCGTATGATTTTTGTAGAAGTTGCATAGATACAGAATAAGATCCCTCCCAAAGAAGGTATCATGTATCTGCATGACATTCGCGAAATGTTTGATCGTAAAATAACTTTCTGAACTTTTCTGGGACTCGATCCTTAAACCTCCCATTCAGTAGTCCAGCGCATCAACTACTGAGCCACGACTTACATAGGCGACCTGATAAATACACATATTGGGAACCTCTTATGCTTCATTAGAAGCTCAAACTGGTTTAAAGAGTAGGCAGGACAATTTTTCCATGATCCATTTGGTATCACATTGGACCTTCCGCTGGACTACGTGGCGAAAATTACCGGTTTATCCTTTCTTTTTTGTCACAATCGTTATTAAAAGGAGAAGGAATCACGATTTTGAATATTTTTGTAAAACATGACTCGCATGTATTTCTATTCTCAAAAAATCAATTTCAATAATATAAATCATGGTTAATACATATGTACATATGTACAAATTCTATTTTTTATTATTCACTACTATAATTACTTTAATTTTACATTTACACTGTACGTTTAATTATAAAGTCTGAGTCCTGTCAGAAAATTTAAAAATCGAATTTTAAATGAGTTAAGTTTTTGACTTTTTCAAATTGTATTGTAAGGATTTACGATGGTCAAAGAAGTCAATCAAATCTTTTCGAACATGTTTTGGAGAAATAAAAATTTACTTTCTACAATAAAAACCTGTTGATATTCACGATGTATAAGAATGACACATTTTAAATACATAAATATTAATAAAAATACATAGTTGAATACTTGTCAGTGCAGCATGGAGGTAAGTAAAAAAACTTTTTTTTTAAAAATCCAACCTACAGTCACAACTAAAGATGCTGCAATTAACGTTAAAAATGTTCGAATATGTAACATCCGTTGCGCTCTTTTTATCAGGGAATCCAATTCCATTTGCCTTTTTACTTACACTACTTTGGTTTGTGTTTGTGGCGCTTATTTATACATACATACATATGTATGTATATACGCGACATTATGGGCTCTGAATGGATAATAAATCTGAAAATCTCCGTGAGATATTCTTTTCAGAATAACGAAAGCGTTTTATTAATTATTATACTACCAAGGCGGTTCTGTTATCGAATTTTCTGAAGGGATTAATTTTGAATATTTGTGAGGTAAAAATTAATTATTTTTTCATCGCCTCAACATACGTACATACATACATATATTCATAAATTTTATTTTCTGCACTAATTAAATAATATATAAATTAAGTACCAATGTACAAGACTTCCACAAGGTGAAAGTCTAAAGTCTTTTATATCCGATTGCGGTAATATTCATTAAGATATACTTACATCCACATGAGTACTGATGATGAGTACGGGATTCCCTGTGGCCTGGTATTGTGTCTGATTTCCAAAGGATTCGTACAATTTTAAAGTAAGCAATCATCATCAGGAGCAATGGCAGTCTGAAAATTATAAACGCAGTTAATGTTAAATGAAGTGAAGGAATACCTACATAATTCAAAAAGTAATTTTTTATTGAGTGAGTTGATTACTTTCAGGAATTATGATTAAGTTCTTTTTTTAACACTAGCTGAAGGAGTGTTGAACCTAGAAAACAAATTTCTCTTCGATGAAATAATAATTACTTGAATGAGTACGAGTATTATGGGTATTATTCAGACTTTTGAAGGTTATTCATAATTAAAAGAGTCAAGCTTCTCAGCTTGGATTGTCTAACCTTACATGCCAGTGGAAGTTTGTATCCGATTAAGGTTGCATCAAAATTTTTTTTGGTACGTCAAACTCAGGTTGTCTGTTCTCATTATTGAAAATTGGGCTCTGCCTACTGGAACTATATTATGGCATTTTCTATACTGAAGATTTTAGCATATAACTTTTCAGTAAATTCTATGGGGTATTCGGAAAGGAGTATTCGATGTCTGTAATAAGCGGAATATTCGCGTTTCATTGAACTCTCTGAAATTCTCGGAGAAGGTACTGCTTTTTCCCAAGGCTGGGAAGGCATACATAGCTTCTATGCCAAAACATCATGGGGAGCCACTAGACTGGGGATGGATTACAGTACCTAATAACATCTAGCTGAATGAAATGTGCCCTTGTCTTTACCGTCAAACACCACGTGCTTTCTTGCTTGTTAGCTTTCTGCAATTTCTGCTGGCTTGATGGTATCACCAGACACTATGGTTATTGTTGAAATCTCGAGGGTAGATGGATGGGTGGGGCTACTTGGGCAGGACTTTGTTAGGCTATGTCAAGTTTGGCGGCTTCTAAACGTCGGCTACGTGTGTCACTAACTTTTACAGCGATTAAGAAAATATTTTTAGTTAATTGCACTCGACTACTTTCACATCTCCTAGGTTATGTCTGGCGTGAGTGGGAATGCCACACGATTGATGGTTTAGTGCTGCGATTACCCTAAACCCATCATTTTACCACGCTTAGTCAGTCAATCATTTATAGAGGTGTGAATTTCTTAGATCAATTCTACATTTACGTTCTCCTCTGCCAAAACTCGTGACAGATAGTCTGACTCAGATCTACTTATAGTTTCTAAGTATATTTGACAAATACGGAGTGACTATCCGGTAGTACTAGTTCTCCTCTGAGCCATCGGATGCTCGTAAGGTGAAGTAAGGAAACTTACTGTTTTGAAGTTTTGAAGATTCTGTCTTTACATCCTGGCTTTGTATCCTTTGTTTGTGGTAGCCAGGAGATCAAGTGACAAGTTATTATTTGGCTTCCATTTTGCATTAACCAGGCAGGGTGCACGTGATTGATTGTATTGCAAGTGAAGAGCAAAACATATATTTGTGCTCCCAGTTGTGTACTGTTTGACTCAATCTGCAAGAAATAATAATGTAAACAAAATACCCCCCAAGGACTTAGTTCAGTTCTTCATATGCACATTTTGAAAACCATTCTACGCAAATCCATATTTTCTCGTTATTTTATACTTTCTTCTTCTGCAGGACGTATGGTAGTGACAACGTGACATTTTATGTGGCAAGGATTAACGACAAGAATCCACAGGGGTATTGTTTCAGATGATTTAACTAATTCACGTTACTACCAATGGAGAAATTCATATCACAGCAAGGGGTTACAAATATAAGAACATCGAATGAATGAAATGCAAATGAAGGCGAATGCAAGATGTAAAAGGACAGACAGACACAGTCAAGCGGAAGATTTCAATGAACAAAAATCCCACTCTCTGTCGAGTGGGAATCTTTTGCATACTTCTATGTTCTTTAAAACAATATGTATATTTTATATGAATGAAACCACAAGGATAAATATGAAAGTTTATGCTTACTACAAGTGCAAGGTTAACTGAAACCAAGTACTACATTTTATGTCTAAACCAAGAGTATATTTTCATCTAGTTCATACACATTAGTACTTACATGTAAAGCAATACAAGTTGAGTTAGATAAAAATTCATCTCCGTCTGTAAATCCCATGTTGTACCGCACTGAGTGAATAGCACCGATTCGTATCGTAGCTTTGGTTTCTTCAAATGCAATGCCAGGAACTCGGGAATATCTATAGCAAATGTACATGTACTTAATTCTCCTCAGGGTAAAAACATCACTTACCAGATAAAAGGGCAACAATCCATATGAATGAAACTGACGCAATTGCACGACTGATTTTCGTCCTGTACCGGAGTGGAAAGCAAATGGCATACCATCGGTCTACCGAGATGAATGTTAGTGTCAGAACAGATACAGTTACGGATACAGTCTGTGAAAAACAAAATAAAAAAATAATCTGTATACATATGTATTTGAATAGATCTTAATTTTGCAAACTAGGTCAAAACTGTTAAAGATTCTTTTTATCACGTCACTGTCAATGTGATTGAGAATAATGACGTCTTTAGTTCATTTCTACATAATACGAAGATGCGGCCAGGACGTGTCGAAACTCGTAGATTCTTAACAAGTCATTCTTTTTTTTTTCTCCACAGTCTCGTTGGAGTGGAGATAAAAGCGGGACTGTTAATGCGGCACTTGGGGTTATTACATTTTTTTTCCTCTTTCGCAAGGACGAAAAGAGTGGAAATGCCCGCGGAGTAATAAAATAGCTAACGAGAACACATCCTCATCGAAGGGAACTTTGTGAATGATTTTCTCAAGTGTGTTGTAAAGCCATTGTGTCAGTATTATAGCGGAAAGTGTTTTATCAAGTTACTCAGAGTGTTGCTTACTTAGCAAGAAAGAAAAAAGTGTTTCGGAATCAAAATCAAGGACTGTTATTATTTCTTTAAGCGGTTTAGTGTCTCAGTCCAATAGAAAAGGATGTGTTGGGAATTGTTGTTTCCTTTTTCTTCAAAACAGATTTTTGGCTTAATAAATTAAACATAATGTAATACATATTTATGTATGTCAGTCAAATGTGCGTGAAACCTATGCAAACCAGTATTGACACAATGATAAACCATCAACTTGAAATGGTGTTGTACATATGTACATACATATGACTGTACAGTCAGTCACGAAAGTCTACATATAGCCATAAAAAGTGCTTGACTTGTGACTTGATTTCTTGGTTTTTTCTTATTTTCTTTGAATTATTTTGAGGTAAATACTTGATTTTTTTAAAATCATGTTTTTAAACTCTAATAGGTTATATAGTAAGAAAATTAAATTTAAATCTTATCTAAAAGCCTTGATCTAGCATTTTTTTGTTTTTAGATCTATATATGGGCACCGTGGCTCAAGTGGTTAGTGCGTCGGGTAGTAACGTACTTCTGAATAGAGAACCTTAAATAGTTACTTGAAACTATTGGGTTGGCAGCCCTAACCCGACCACTAACCTCCGACAGCCCAACTTTTAACCTCGCATTTTTTTGATTGACTATAGTCATAAAAAAGAAAGTTATAACAAATACCAAATTAAATCTGACAGTTTACCATGAACAAATATGTTCATAGGGTTGTCTATGATAAATTGGTCAGCTACATCGACATCGCATGATTTCTAGCGCAGAAAATATAGGTCGTAAGTAATTTCCTCATCATTCGTACAATAAGCTGTAACTAATGTAGGTTTTCTTTGCTTGGATATCATTTTTGAATAGGGTCCGCTCAGAAAAACTTAAGAAATAGTCATTTTTCTCTAGATAAGTGTTATTATAATGTTACAAAAATACCTCTTACTGGCTTACTGGCTCCATGCAAGCGCGTTAAGCTAAACTTAATGCTTAAACTATGTCTTTCGACGTAAACATATAAACCGATGTACCTAGTCTGAGTCGAAATCTGATTCGTTAAAAGTCTCGTATATTTATATATATATATTTATTTTTTTTTTTTTATAATTCGCGCGCGCCAAAGGGGGTATGAATACCCTTATACTGAATTTTCAGGGCACGGGCGTTTGGAAGAAGGGGAAAGAGGAACAGAGGAAGTACCGGCGCACGTTGGCTTTAAATGCTTGAATGTTGTAGTGATGAGGAATGTAGAATATCATCTACACTTAATGGTGTTCCTAAGAATCATACTGGTTCAAGCCCTTCTTTTAAGACCCATCCACATTCTTGCGCATTAAACATAGTGCAGCTGGCATTCGTAGCATTTTTCCAAATTGAATTTACATACCATACTGCGCAAAATTTTTGGTTTTAAGGAACTCAGTATGTTCGTCTCTTTTTGCGAGGCACACTATATTCGACAGAATCGTTTTCATTGAAAACTATTGATGTTGTTGTAATAGCATCAGTTATTGCAGTAAGTGCAGTTGTAGCAGGTACAATGTTATATAATCCCAACGCTCATTTACAATGACATTCCTACTCTTCTGGACTCTTTCCGAGAAGATGGAAAACAGCATTTGTCCAGCCTATCCCTAAAACGGGCGAATCTTTCTCTTCGACCAATTACCGACCCATTGCATTTACGCCCCTTCTTTCCAAGGCCATGGAAACGCTGATAAATCGTCAGCTTATGAAATATCTTGATTTACGAAAACTTCTCAATGACCGGAAGTATGGTTTTTGTAGCAACACGTCCACTGGTGATTTGATGGCATATCGCACCGAGAAGTGAAACCAATCTCTCTATCACTTCGGTGAAACATAAATAGTTGCGCTTGATATTTCAAAGCCATTTGACAGAGTTTGGCATCAGGCTCTTTTGTCGCAAATGCGTGCATATGGCATCGATGAGTCTCTTCTTCAATGGATTAGAAATTACTTTTTGAGGCGATATTCACCACATAAATGCTGGTGTCCCCCAGGGCTCAGATTGGTCTCTGACTGTTTTAATCTTTAATCTCAACGTATTTGAATTTTGGTCAGCACTAAATTGTTCTCATACTTATTCGTGATATAGAATTACTGTGCCCCATCTTCTGGCATACCTAAGAGATGAATTAAGTTTTATTTTAAGTATTGTGTAAGTTTTTTGGGGTTTCTGTGTTGATGTCGACATGCTGTAAAGCGAAAGACGTTGGTGGCATTGTTGGTAGATTTCTGTTCAGAGAATATAGAAGAAAGGTCTAAGGTCACTTCATTGAGGGATCCCGGCTTTATCTGTACCAACTTTGAGCTGCAGTTTAACGTATGTATGTTTAGCGTCCAAGAAAATGGTATAGTAATCTTTTTCTTTCAGTTTCGTTTTGAATTTCGGTTATTATTCTTTCGGTTATTATTCTTTGAACTTGTTCTATTGTCCAGTGCGTATTAAAACTGGTAACTTGGGATGAGATTTGTTTATTTTACCTTTCGTTATAAACGTGTAAGAATTAGTCTTCTGAATAATTTGATATGTACGTAGGTACATATATAAATAAGGACTTCTCCGAGGAACTTTACCTGATTTAAGTTCCATGATTGGTGAATCAGTACAATTTGCACTGTAGTTCAACTTTTCAGTGGTCTGCAAATGTAATGAATTTTCATCAATAGTTTTAGCCCATTGACAGTTGCTGCTTCTAACCGGTAGAATGTGATTTGTTCTTCACCAAAGATATTTTGTACTATTTGTGAGTAAATACATAGTTTGTAGATATATCAGCCTGAGAGATATTTTTTGCTTGATTAATTTTTGACTAAATTTATTTCAAGTTTAAGATTTCAAGTAGCTTACTTTATCCGAAGGAGATAGGGCTTGTAGCCAGCTGTGTCCGTGCTTAATTTTTGTTCTTGTGAGTTATTATATATGCATATTTATTAGAGGAGTACAGCTCCAAGCTGCATATTGGATTTGTTGGACAAACTCATACGCTCGTTTTTCAGCTGATTTGTCGGGTAATGATGTTACCAGCATACTCAAGAATATTGAAACTGCTCGAATCAGCAAGCTTTTTGAAGAGGAATATATGTATTTTTCTCTTTGAATAAAATTTGTATAAAATAAGTTTAATACCAGAAAGTCAAGGGAGCGGTACGATTGGCCGCAAACTAAAATCTCTAATCACGAAATCTCGCATTTTTTAAATAAATCCCGAATGAAATCTCACATATTCAAATTCTCGCATTACCAAAATCTCGTATTATCAAAATTTCGCATCATCAAAATTTCGCTCGTAAAGACAGACATCTCGCAAGTACTGGAAGTACTCGCATTATCAAAATCTCATATCATTAAAATCTCGCTTTCAAAAAACTTATTTAAGTGGTAGGTTAAATAACTGTAAAGTGCTAAAATACTTAAATGGTCAGTTAAATGTTTGAATGGGCAGTTCGTCAGCTCTCGCTGTCTTGGTTAACGCTGCGTAGCGGCGCCCTGTGCATCTGCATGTGAGGCCGAAGGCTGTCCGGTGTATGAGTCGAAGGATATCCCATAGTGTGAAATCCTTTTAAACCGAGAAGCGGGCCACTCAAGCACTGTTAAGATACGCACGAATCAATAAATACTTCATATGAATGCGAGATTATTATTTTCGAGGTTTTGACTTGCGAGATATTGAGAGATTTCGTTATGCGAGGTTTTAAAAACAAGATTTTGGAATGCGGTCAATCGTACCCAACAAAAAGTCAATCAGGTCTGGTATTTTATTGGCAACGATCAGTTTTTAGGCACCCTGTTTTGTAAACTGCCTTGTAAATGTAGGGAAACCAACGCTCCGCCCCGTAGAGTTTTCGAACACAATCTGATGGGGAACACAGTAGAGGAAGACCTCGCCTTAAGTGGCGCGCACAAGTAAAAGGGGACCTAAACCTACTTTTAGTGCATAGCAATAACTAAGGACTGGCCTAACTAGAGATGCTTTTTGGCTGAGGCCTAGGTTCACTCCGAATTGTCCCCACATAAGTAAGTAAGTATTTCAAAGTCAAAAAAAAATATATTTGGATTCTACTTAACGAGCCCTTTTCTACGATCTGCCACTTGCCCATGAAAAAGGTTCTGATTTTCATGGATACTGTTCATGTGAAAACCATATAATTCAGTAATATTCGTTAAGTTTTGCATAGTTATAAGATTTTATGTAAGAGGTCGCTGCTTGTTAGCGCTTCGACCATCAACTGCCCTATTTCCCTTCCTAACTAACCAAGATCTTCCTCTTTGATCGACAACCCTCCACGAGGTAAGACTGCGAGCTCTCCCAACAATAAAGACCAGAATTTTCAACTCTGTCTTTTTTTCTCTTTTTTTCTTTCTCCAACTCCTCCACGAGGATAAACCACCTATAACCAGCGCCTATTCAAGGGTCTACACGAAAGCACCCGCACATTTTGGTCCTTCGAGCCGGATATTCTTAATTCATTTCATCATACATATTTAATCGCATAGCGCAGATTTATTTTCTCATCTCGCGCCTACTTTATCATCCAAAAAAATGATCACCGATCAACGATCAGCAATCAGGATCTTCAATTCTTGCCCCGCAAAAATCATCATCCACCACAATTAAACCCAAAAAAGAGACGCATCCAAATTTTAATTGTCTCTTGAGCATATACGAAATCGCCTGTAATTCAACGATCATAATCATCTTTCTCTGTACGCACGATCAATTTACTCTCTCTGGAAGCGAAGACGACCGTTGATCCTCAGCAGCAGTGGACGGCATCCAGTTCAGCCTGCAGTCGCTACATCGACACGACACACATCACATCGGAAAAAAAAATACCCATTAAAAAAAAAAAAAAAAGTGATTTCTCATAACAAGATCATCGATCGCAAGTGTAAAACAGGTACGTGAAATTCATTTTAATAAGTGCAAAACCTTAATTATTATTTTATCATTTTAATACGAGTTAGTATATGTGTATATGTAAATAATTATATGAGAAAGAGTGAGGTAATCGGAAGATATAGTTTTCTTTTAATTTTCCAAGACTCCGAAAATTCCTTAAACAAGTGTTTTTTCTTGCACGTGTGCTTGAGTCGCGTCGTTAGTTTCGGCAGACAGAGTTGCAATCTTTTCCTTAGTTGTGGGTTTTTAATTCGCTCTTGTGATATCGCATCCAATAGATTATTCAGCATAATGATCGGATTAGATGATTTTGTGAGTGCTAACGATCAGTTAACTGAATTTCGCAAATGCTACAAAGAGATTCCGGTCGTAGATCAAACTATAACCTCTTTGCAAGCATCTAAAGCTCAGTTAAAGGAGTTATGGGCCGAAATCAATAAGTCATATTCATTCTGTTTGCAAGCCAATGATTCTGCCTCGGAACAAGATATTCAAGCCATCAAGGGTAAATACAGTTCTTCATCTTCTCTCTACGTGACGTGTTTAAGTGAGATAATAGATTCAATTCGAAAATTAAGATTAATCAATTCCGATTGCGACGATGCAGTTGTGAATAATTCTCCACCAAAAGATTCAGTCGTGAAAAGTGCTCAATCTCTCGATAATATGTTGTGTGTGAAGGTTCCCCCGTGCGATACCGATATTTTCTATGGTGATTATTTATCCTGGCCATCTTTTCGTGATTTATTTATGGCTATCTATATCAATCACCCAAAGTTATGTGCTGTTCAGAAACTCTTTCATTTACGTTCTAAAACTAGAAAGGAAGCACATGATATCGTTTGCAAATTCGACCTTACTGCTGACAATTTCGATCTTGCGTGGAACGCCTTATCAGAACAGTATGAAAATAGACGGATTTTGGTAAACCGTCAACTTAAAACACTTTTTAACCTCCCTTTAACTGTTTATTCTGGCAAAAGTCTTAAAAAGCTTCAAAGTGAAATTAATGATTGTCTATAAGCTTATAAGGTTGATACGACATCCTGGGACCCAATTTTAGTCTTTTTGTGTTCTAATCGCCTTCCTGAAAACACACTATCCATTTGGGAACAATCTATCAAAAAGCCACGTGACCTTCCGGGCTGGGCAGAAATGGATTCGTTTTTAACCCAACAATATCAAATTTTAGAATCGGTGTCCGATATCAGGGATTCGAATGCGAAAGCAATAAAGACGAAATTAATTCAACCACCAAAGCAAAACCAAAAAATTCATCGCGCCTTTCATACAAAATCGCATACTTACAGTTGCAGCTTATGCCAAGCTCCTCATCCCCTTCGACTTTGTCCAAAGTTTTTGCAGCTATCGATCCCCGATAGAATAGCAAAAGTCACAAAGTTTAATTATTGTGGAAACTGTCTTTCATCAACCCATGTCGCAAACAATTGCCAAAGTCAATTTACATGCAAACTGTGCCGACAACGTCATCACACACTTTTGCATAATCCCACTCAAGTACAAGCTAATCGAACTTCATCTTCTTTCATTGCGAATACCCCACATCCCAGTTCTTCGCAACAAATGTCCGTACAAAATATACAGTCCACAAATCATACACCCGATTTCCAAGTCCAATCATTCTTTTCTCAAAACAGTAAAAGTGTTATTCTTGCTACTGCTTTAATAGATATTTACCATCTTGGTACAAAATTCACTCTACGTGCTCTTCTCGATCCTGGATCGGAAGCGAGTTTCATTTCCGAAGATGCACAGCGAAGATTACGTCTTCCTGTAAAACCCATTCAAGCCAACATCTCAGGTATGAGCGCAGTTGTTACGGCCACATCCTCAAAGCTATGCTCCTTAGTTTTGAGTTCCAGACACCTGGAGTCATTTACCGCATTTGTTAATGCAATTGTTTTGAAACGCCTTACAGGCAATTTGCCCTCCTTTAATATCAATCGGAAGGATCTAGCAGGGCATGTCGACCTTGAACTTGCCGATCCCTTCTTTTACCAAAGCTCCAACATCGATTTCATAATTGGAGCCGATCTGTATCCATCGATTATTCGTGATGGTATAAAGACCAACGTCTTTGGTTCATTAGTTGCTCAAAACACTGTCTTTGGGTGGATCTTATCTGGCCCTTTGCCCCAAGGGAATGTTAAAAGTTTTAATACGATCCTATCTTTCTTTTCTGAAATCTCGTTAGACAAGCAGGTTTCTCAATTCTGGGAACTTGAAGAGATTCCAGAACACAAATTACTTACTGCAGAAGACGAGTTCTGCGAAAAACTCTATTCAGACACAACAACTCGTGACATTAATGGTCGCTATATTGTACGGCTTCCCTTTAAAGATTCTGCTTCCCGGTTAGGTGATTCTAGAGCGGTCACATATCAACAATATTCACGTAATGAAAGATTGTTATCCAAAAACGTTGATCTTTACTCAAGATACAACGATGTGCTCGAAGAATACCTCACCCTAGGACACATGAAGGTCGTTCAGTCACCTGAAATTTGCGATGAGCAAGAAAAGTCTTTTTATTATTTGCCTCATCATGCTGTGGTAAAGCCAGAAAGCCTTACCACAAAGGTCAGAGTTGTCTTCAATGCGTCAAACCCTTCAAGTAACGGTGTAAGTCTCAATGATATTCTTCATGTTGGGCCAGTGCTACAATCTGATCTCATGAATCTTATTCTACGATGGCGATTCTATCGATATGTGTTTAGCGCCGACATTGAGAAAATGTATCGGCAGATTTGGGTACACCCTGAGCATACACCCTACCAAAGAATCCTTTTTCGAAAATCTATTTTAGACGAATGTGAAGATTATGAGTTGAAAACAGTTACGTTTGGAATCAATTGCGCACCCTATCTTGCGATTCGCACCTTAAAACAACTTGCTATTGACATAGAATCAGAATTTCCTATAGCCTCTTCTATTCTGAAAAATGATTTTTACGTGGATGACGTTCTATCTGGTGCTCACGATATCGAATCCTGTTTACATGCGCAAAGGGAGTTGACATCGGTCTTGGATTCCGCAGGTTTTTCATTACGAAAGTGGACATCCAATAGCGTCGATTTAATTAAAACACTTCCACAACCATTTCTCTATGACGAAGATTTCCTAAAATTTGAAGACAAGAGTGTGACAAAGACTTTAGGCATCTCATGGAACGCACGGCTCGATTCCTTTCAATTCTTCTCAGAAATATTTAGCAGCGATACCCCAATGACAAAACGTGGAGTTTTATCAGTTGTTGCACGGATTTTCGATCCAGCAGGGTGGTTAGCCCCAGTAGTTATTACTGCTAAGTTAATTTTGCAGCAGATCTGGCGGGATGGGACGTCTTGGGACATGCCGCTTATGCCCCTAACGTGTCAACGTTGGACAACTTTCTTTGCTGCTCTACCAAATATCCAACTCATTCGAGTTCCTCGGTGGGTTGAATATAACCCTAATAGCTCGGTTCAGGTCCACGGATTTTGCGATTCCTCTGAGCACGCTTATGCAGCCGCTTTATATTTGCGTATTCAACAGTGTCCTGGTACTTGGTCCTCGTACTTATTATGCGCCAAGAGTAAAGTAGCATCAATTAAGCAGATACCTTTGCCTAGACTCGAACTATGTGGGGCGGTTCTCTTAACAAACTTAATAAACCATACTCTACCAGATTTAAAAATCACAAATTATGAACCATTTCTCTGGACTGATAGTACTATCGTCCTTGCATGGTTAAGCAAACCTCCACATACATGGAAAACGTTTGTTGCTAATCGTGTCTCCAAAATTCAAACGCATTTTCCAAAATCTCTATGGCGTCACGTCCGTTCAGGAGATAATCCTGCTGACTTAGCAACCAGAGGAGTGCTTCCACTCGACCTCCAAACTAACCCTTTGTGGTGGAAGGGACCCCAATGGCTTCAACAGCCCGAATCTGATTGGCCACAATTTACATATCACGCTCCCCAAGAGATTGAACAAAGACCGATTAAGGCCCATGTTACCATGCTCATTCCCAATATTGAAACAATACTTCAAAGATTTTCCTCGTGGTCAAAAATGCTTCACGTGATGTGTTACGTGTTACGTTTTATCCACAGGACACATTCCCGACACAAACACGCTTTTTCCTACACATCAATATCAATTTCTCATAACGAAATCTCCCAAACCAAATTATTTGTTATTAAGAGTACCCAACATCTTCACTATCCCGAAGAATACACTCTCTTAAGCCAAGGTAAGCCTACGAATATATCAAATAAAAGCCCTCTCCTGAATCTGAATCCAATGATCGATTCCAATGGGATAATACGCTCCAACGGAAGATTAGCCTGTTCTACGCTCTCATATAGTGAAAGGTTTCCGATGATATTACCCTACAACTCATACATCGCTTCACTTCTTGTAAAGTTTTATCATTCGCTTTCAATTCACGGTGGTAACCAGCTGGTAATTCGATTGATTCGGTGCGAATTCTGGATTCCACGAATCAAAACTTTGGTCAAGAAATACCTGCGGTTATGTAAAACTTGTACCATCCACAAGAAACAGCTTAAGACTCAAATAATGGCAGCCCTGCCGGTTGAAAGAACTGTCATTTCTCTACCATTCACGCATACAGGACTCGACTTTGCAGGTCCTTTTGCGATAAAGAACTTCGCTGGAAGAGGTTGCAAAATATCTAAGGGATATGTTTGTGTCTTTGTGTGTTTTGCTACTAGAGCGATACATCTTGAGCCGACTAGTGCTCTAACCACTGAATCTTTTATTGCCGCATTGCACAGGTTTGTTGCAAGGCGTGGATTGCCGACATCCATTTATTCTGATAATGGTACGAATTTGGTGGGGGCAAGTAAGATAATTGCCAATGAATTTAAAGTTTTCCTTCAACAGTTTTCCTCAGACGTTGCGGAAAAGTACAAGGTTCATAACCTGGAGTGGAAATTTATTCCACCCGGAGCCCCACACATGGGTGGGCTCTGGGAAGCTGCGGTTAAAAGCTTTAAGCTCCATTTTCGGAAGACTGCAGGAGATCATAAGTTCACCTTCGAAGAGTTCACGACTCTTTTGGTAAAAATTGAGGCTTGCCTGAACTCGAGGCCGATCTCCCCGATTTCTGAAGACATCAACGATCCATTGCCTTTGACGCCAGGACATTTTCTTCGTGGTGGTCCGCTTTTAGCTACCCCTGAGTCTGATATATCTGAAAAGTCACTCAGCTGCATTCGTCGATGGGAAAAGCTAAAGTTATTACACCAACAGTTTTGCGCACGGTGGAAACGAGAGTATCTATGCGAAATGCATAAACGATATAAGTGGAAAAATCCCCAAAGAGATGTTGCTATTAATGACCTCGTAGTTATTCGAGAGGAAAAACTTCCTCCAAATGAATGGCGTCTAGGACGCGTAGTCAAAATATATCCAGGTTCTGACGGTAAAATACGCGTTGCAGATATCAAAACCCAATTTGGTATTCTAACTAGGCCTATTGTGAAGCTCTGTGTCCTATTGAATTCATAAATTTCTCTTTATCCGTTTCTATCGCCCGTACTTATCTTTATTTTTCTCATAAGCTTGAATTTAAGAATAAATGAAGTTTGCCTAATATTCAAATTTTACAATTTATGAATTGCACTTATTAAGACCGTATTTCACGCATTTGATATATTCTATATTTTGTTTATATCATTATTTCCAAATGTATATCATTATATTTCTTATTTACGTTTACACATAAATATAAATTTATTTATTGGTTTCCTCTACTAACCTATCCTTCCCCAATGGAGTGAGTGGATTCCCTCCAAAAACAAAAGGATCCCAATAGTTCTAAGTTCTATTTCATGAATTGTATTTACAAATTGCATCCTTTATCTTCTACAAAGTACCTTTACTTGTATAATAGATTGCGTATCTTTTATTTTGCACCGGTTGCTGCAAGGCGGCCGGCAATGTTCATGTGAAAACCATATAATTCAGTAATATTCGTTAAGTTTTGCATAGTTATAAGATTTTATGTAAGAGGTCGCTGCTTGTTAGCGCTTCGACCATCAACTGCCCTATTTCCCTTCCTAACTAACCAAGATCTTCCTCTTTGATCGACAACCCTCCACGAGGTAAGACTGCGAGCTCTCCCAACAATAAAGACCAGAATTTTCAACTCTGTCTTTTTTTCTCTTTTTTTCTTTCTCCAACTCCTCCACGAGGATAAACCACCTATAACCAGCGCCTATTCAAGGGTCTACACGAAAGCACCCGCACAGATACAATTTACGTCAGGTATACGTATACATATGTGTGTTCAAAGTTTCTCTTGAATCTTAAGTTTTTAAATTCATTTATTTATTTATTATATGTATGTATGTGAGGGTCTCAATCACAACAAATCACTTTAATTTTTTAAATTTTTTTCTCAATTTGCCTATAAGATAAGGCTCTAAACTGTACGTCCGCACAAAATATTCGTATTTGTAATGAAGGTGAAAATCTCAAAAAAAAAACACTAGTTTCCTTAATCATGATTCACGATCAATCCAAGAAGGGTCGTCAAATGATTTTTATATCAAAACGTGAACTCGCATTTGGGAAGGTATTTTAATTTGAATGCATACAGTTCGCATAATTTTCAATTATTTCTACGAATATTAGATCGCAAATTTAAGGCTTTTTCTATTGCATGATTAATGTGCGTTTGCTGACGTTTTTTTGCGATGAATTGCGCTCTTTTTCACTTAGCACTTCTGCTACGAGGCCAAACTACAAATCACAATGGAAGTCATTATTTTCAGTATACTATTGGGTCGTAACTGTGCCACGAAGGAAAGTGTTTTAAAATGGTTGGATTATTTATGAATTGTGGTTTTTTGTTCAACCTCATAATTGGGTTCCATACGTCCAAAACAGTATTAATAAATGGTTGTATAACAAGGTCTTATTCTCAATGGACATTTATAAATTATACTCTATTCACTAATACAGTTTTCTATATCAAGTATTTAACTCTTCTACTTTCTTTTTCGCATGTTTGCTTAATTAAGACTCTTCGTCCTTCTTGTAAACCTTGATGGTTATAGGGTAGAAGCCGTAGTAGACTACACCTCCAGTCTTCGCCAAAGGAGCAAAAGATTATTTGTTGATGACAATAATTGCGCTAGGATTCGGCTAGGATCCAAGTGCGAGTTCCAAGTCTGCTCGGAATATCTTCATTCGCAACAATCTTATTGCGAGCTTATATAGGTCGTATGACCTTTGCTCCTTGACATGGCCTTGATGCCAGCCACCATCGCAACATTTGGGAGAAGAGCCTTTCTCCTTCATAATGTCCATAAAAACTAAGGGAAGTTTCTCTGGAATCATCTTCGCATCACTTTTGTTGATAACCGACAGTACCAACTTGTCTTTAAGGACGTCACTGTCGGATTGGCGATATGACGTTGGATGGCCTGGAAAAGGTACTACTGGTGTTACGTACCTTGGCTCTCTTAGGATTCGACACGGATCCCCCCAACAATCGTTGCCGCTTTGATGTGGAGCCGCTGCTTATCCTAGCTTCCTCACTGCCCCTTTTGTTTTTCTTTTCAAATGTCCTTCTATTCCTAGTGCAAGAACCTCTACAATGGATTGATTGAATTGATTGAGCAGAGATTTTTTTTAGAACTATCCAGCAGGGAAACTCTCCTTTCAAATTTTTTAAACTGGTCTCACAACGATTTCATCGAGATTTATTCTTGCTTTATTTACTTCGATTTCTTTTTTCGCTTGTGAATCATCTTTATGTTCCCTTCCAACTATACGAGTTTTTCGCCTGTTACATATACATACATACATATGTGTTTTAGTACTTTTTGATTGCGTAGCATTATGACGCTATCTATCGCAGCAACATTACTTGCCGTGGTACTGGAGTTGTCGGTGGAAGTAAATTCGTTCGAGAGTTGTGGTGATGAAGCAAATAGTCCCTCCCAGACTACATGGAACCGATCTCTGCAGAGGGCGGATTTTCCAGTTTACCTGATATGCCACCTGGGGTATTTATATTTGTTGTTTTGTTCATTGCCAAATTTGTTTCAACTGATTTCATTTTACTCGGTGCTACAGTAGTTTTTACGCACATATGTATCTCTTGCGGTCCATTTGTGTGGATTTTAGTCGTCTAGTTCGGCAGGTATGCCATGCTTCAGGATATCCTTCCCCAAACCCTGAAGGGTTAAAGTGGTAAATAACATCATTTATGATAGATTTTTGATAGTTTTGTGTTTTCTAGTTTCAGACAATCGAAATGTTGCAATATTAAAAATCACTTTAAAAACCACACATCTGCACTTCCGAACCACTATAAAGTACATACACAAATGCTATCGATTAATAAATGTCAATTCATTCATGGAACTCTTTTTATAGTGCTCATTTGGGTTAAGTTTTTTCAAAGCAGAAATTATTTGTATGAAATGTTAATAAAGGATTGGAGACTCTTCTGTGGTAAAATAGAAGAAGTTTCTGAGGCATCTAGGCTAAGAAAAATTCTCTCTTCAAATCCAATTACACCCAGCTACCTTAAAAAACCGGATGGAACTTGGACTACTTCCAGCGAAGACTCGCTAAAACTACTGCTTGACACCCATTTCCCAGGCAGTTCCCAAGTTGTTAACAGTATGGTTTCCAGCAGACCACTTTCACAAATTACCAACTCCTCAAACTTAATCACACTGAGCAAACTCCACTGGGCACTACACAGCTTCAAACCATACAAATCCGCGGGACCAGACGGCATAATACCTGCCGAGTTGCAGAAGTCATCGGACATAATTATGCCGGTGCTGAAGATGATTCTGCAAAGTTGTCTAAACCTGGTTTATATTCCAAAGATATGGAGAGAAGTCAAAGTTGTATTCATACCCAAAGCGGGTAAATGCTCTCATTCAAATCCAAAAGATTTCAGACCTATCAGTCTATCATCATTCCTCTTAAAAACATTGGAACGACTGATTGATATCCATTTACGCAACAGTATTGATAAGAAGCTACTGTCAGCGGCCCAACATGCGTATTGCAAAGGCAAATCAGTGGAGACAGCATTGCACTCACTGGTACGCAAAATTGAACATTCCCTGTTCCACAAGGAGTACACAATGGTTGCCTTTCTGGATATAGAAGGCGCTTTCAACAACATCAATACATCAGCGATAGCAGATGCACTATCAGATCTGAAAGTTGACAGCTCACTCCGCGAATTGATCAATCTACTGCTCAATGGTCGAATTATCAATTCAAAGCTGGGTGGGACGACTATCAGAAGATCTGTTAGTAGAGGCACTCCACAAGGAGGTGTTCTATCCCCGCTTCTGTGGAATTTGGTGGTCAATGAACTATTGATAATCATGGAAGGCGAGGGATGCACAGCGATCGCTTATGCAGATGATGTTGCCTTGGCCGTCTCGGGAAAGCACCTAAATACTCTGAAGGAACTCTTACAAAACGCTTTAAATAAGCTCACTAGATGGGCAGTTCGGTGTGGTCTGGGTGTAAACCCCCACAAAACTGAACTAGTACTCTTTTCAAGGAAATATAAAATTCCGCTAGTCGACCCTCCCTCTCTTAATGGAACCAGCTTAACCTTCTCTGATAAAGCAAAATATTTGGGTCTTATCCTGGATAGGAAGCTAAGTTGGAAACCTAATATTCAAGAAAGAGTAAAGAAAGCTACAGTAGCACTTTTCTCTTGTAAGAAAGCCATTGGGAATAAATGGGGATTACAACCTCGAATTACTCACTGGCTCTACACCTCGATCATTAGACCGATACTCACATACGGGGTGATTGTCTGGTGGACAGCCTTAGATAAAGCTATAAATCGCGATTATCTAAGTAAGGTCCAACGTACAGCTTGTCTGTGCATCAGCGGAGCACTACGTACAACTCCCTCCGCGGCACTGGACATTATATTCCATCTAATACCCCTCGATATATATAGCAAGCAAATGGCAGCAACTGCAGCCGTTCGCCTTGAAGCTACCCAACAGTGGTCAAGAAAAGAATTCGGCCACGCCTCTATTCTGAATAAATTCAAAATCTCTCCCGAAAACACGGACTACACCATACCTCGTTTAAATTTTGAGAAGAACTTCCTTGTCACCATACCTTCCAGATCATGCTGGGAGGAAGATGCATTTTTAGAAGATGATTCTATTCACTTCTACACTGACGGGTCAAAAACCATAGACGGAGTCGGTGCAGGTGTTTTCTCCGATAAGCTTAATCTTAAGCTCTCTTTCCGTCTTCCTAATCACTGTAGCGTGTTCCAGGCGGAAATAATGGCGATAAAAGAAGCCCTATCTTGGCTTAAGAAAAACGTGATATCTGCTAGAGATATCCGCATCTTTTCTGATAGCCAGGCAGCAATCAAATCCCTGGAATCGACCTCTATAAACTCTTTAGTAGCTCTAGACTGCCGTTCGTCTCTTGTGGAGATGGCTGAGCAGTTCAATATTCACCTGTGTTGGGTGCCGGGGCATAGAGACATTCCAGGGAATTGTAAGGCCGATGAACTCGCCAAAGAAGGAACAAATTTACCCATCTTGCCGGATAACGGCACCTTAGGTATTCCAATCGCTACTCGCAAACTTAAACTCAAGCTGGATGCTATCGAGAGTGCAAATCTTAGGTGGACAAGTGGTTCAACATGTCTAGCGACAAAACAGATTTGGCCAAAGCTGGATCTAAAACGCTCTAAGAATTTGATTTCTCTGAACAGATTGCATATCGGCACCACTGTAGGTGTCATCACTGGACACTGTCTAATAGGCAAGCATGCTACAAGGCTGGGCCTCTTCGCGAACGATTTCTGTAGAAGCTGCATGGATGAAGAAGAGGAGGAAACTATTCCTCACCTTCTTTGTCTCTGCCCAGCTCTCTCCCGTAGAAGGAAACTCCACTTAGGAGCTCCCTATTATAATGATATCGGCGACCTGATGAATATTGACTACGCTTCATAAGAAGCTCTAATTGGTTTTAAGACGAGTAGGTGGAGGGAGGCTTCTCCCATGATCCACGTGGTATCACAACGGACCTCTTTGGTCTAAGTGTGCTGGCGAATCTTAGCTGGCAGCCACTTCAACCAACCAACCAATAAAGAATGGCTATGTCGAGTATTTCTTTGTGAATTGTTATTCATATTTATGTATATATGTATATATATACCTTTTCGCAAAAGAGAAAAGGATGATTATTCATACAATCTGTACTGCTGGGACTCAGTTACGGTAATGGAAGCGCATAATTCAATTTGTTTGAGTTAAATCACATTATTCGCATAAATATTAAATTCATTTAACGTCCATGACAGTTTTTTTTTGTAATTTCACGTAAAGTGTATCAGAATAAAATTACTCAAATTCTTTTGTTAAATATTCAGATGCGAAAATGTATTGTATGACCCGAAAAAAGACCGTACGAATTCAATTAGGAAGGCCTCAATTCGGCAACTATTCACTGAAATTGTTATTCAAACACTCAAGCAGGGTATGTGCTGTTTTCCACAATTTAAGTGTTCGAAATGATGAATGTATTTCCCGATCTTATGCTCAGAATTTCGAGTTTATTATAGAAGCACACTTTAAGCGACTGATGCATGATGATGATGGTCGATGTCGCTCGTAAACTCGCTCTTAAAATTCGTCGTTATATCTTCTCCTTTTAAGTCCGCCAAGGCAAATGGGACCGAATATCTTACGAGAATTTTTTCTTATGAAACGAACGTAGATATCTTCATCTGCTTTCATCAGAGTCAATGCGCCAGTGCCATAAACAGGACTGGGATGATAAGGGTTTTGTAAAGAATGTCTTTAGTTATTCGGGGACCTTACCATTCAATTCCCATTTCAGCCCAAAGAAACAGCGATTGGCAAAAGTTATTCTTGATTTTATTTCTGGTGAGGTGTTATTCTCAGCATTTATATTTAGCAGAGACAAGGTAGACAAAGTTCCTACTACCTCTAATTTATAGCTGTTGACTGCGAAGTTCTATCCAATTCGTCGATGTTGTGCGTCCTTTCTTACTGACAGCAAACATAAATGTACTTGATTTGTCCTCATTTATCGCTAAACCTATATCAATACTGGTGATACCACCAGTCACAGCCAGCTGTGTTCTGCCAACTATGTACATACATATGTCAATATCATCTGCGCATTCATCTTATTTAAATCCTTTTTCTACATCAAAGTTCTCCGTGAGGTCAATACCGACCTTGATGGAGCAGCGATCGCTCTCCATCGTCAACCTGCGCAGACGAACAAATCTGTCTGTGATGCGAAAACTAGACATGGCTTTATATAGCTCGTCTCCACACATAAATGCTTGCAAATGCGGCCTTAAAAACGACAAAAAGATAGTTGGTATTGATTTCTTGGGTTTTCCATAAGATCTGCCAAAGTGTGAAAATGTAATCGACTGTGGATTTTCTTAGCTTGAAATTACACTGATAGGGGCCAATCAGGTTGTCGACGAAAGGTTTCACGCATACGCACAATATGCCAGATACGCGATGTTGAGGAGAGTATGTGTTATAATTCATGTGTGAATAATTAAAAAAAAAAATGGGTGCCACCCCAAGACTCCAACTGGCCTAAAAATTAAAAAAAAAAGAATATGCTGATGGAGTACTTTTGGGTGTATACCGTTGCATATGTACAATTTCAATATCTTAAATAGTTTTTAAGATATCACGGTTTATATACGGTAGCAGATATTTTGTCTCAAATGTTTTCTCCAGGCGAGCTACGTTAGCATTAGAATTCATCAACGCTTAAGGCTGCGAGACACATTAATACAGGTCAGAATAACGCAAGCTCGTTACTAGGGTCAAAAGAATTATCAGTAAATCAAATGAACTATGAAATTCTTAGAATCCAAGTGAACAATACGTTTCTAAGTTCACTTTTTAAACCATTAGATTTGTAGTCAATAGATCTTACCATTATTATCAAAAGACCGAAAAGTATGGAATAATAAGTAATTATAAATTCCAATCAATTTTCGTCTTACGGAACCTTCAATACAGAAACGTACATACGAGGGTGGGTCAATAATTCCCTGAAAATTAAAACAGATAGAGTCGCTTAAATCCATCATTTTGCTAGTCAAGAAGCATATTCAAATTTTCAGACAGATCTGTCAAATAGTTTTGTTGTGACAGCCATTTGAAACAGAAATAGAAAAAAGTTCTCTTCCACCAATTGAGTGAGCAACCCAGCATATTTTCCACATCTAGCCTCCTGTTTCCAAACATGAAAAATGGATCGGCGGTAAGAGATTTGAGTCGAATGAAGAGGTCATTAATGAAACACACGCATATACTCTTAACTGTGTAAACACCTGAGTCATGTAAACCTCTTCTGTGAATTCATTAAAGTATTTCCCCCAAAATACCACTTCCAAACATTCCAACATAAATTAATAAAAAAAAAATTAAAATTTATGAAACTACAGAGAAAGATAGTTACTCATTGCTCCATATTTTTTTTTTCTGCATTTCGTGCTCATGTATTTCAAAAGATAATATTATAAGTGCTATCATAACCAAGGCATTCTTTCTGAATCAACCATATCCCTTTCATGTGAAAAATATTTTCTAAAACATGTGTTATGCTCCCCCCAAAGGAAAAAAAGCAAAGAAGAGCGAAGTAAATGCATTAAAAAGGACGTGCACTTAACGCTCCTGAAATGCTCACAAAGTCTATACTCGTATCTTCTGCAACTAAAAAGCATTTCAACTCTATCTATGGTATCAACCATCCTCCTTCAGACTGATCATTATCTTACACTATTACTATTTTTTTTAAATATTCCGAAAGTGTTTTGTATTTCTTAAGTCAAAGGCTACTTTACGGGTAACATTCGATAACTGTTTAAGAGTATACATATATGAATAAATCTAAAACTTTAAGGCAAACATGTTGATGCCCTAAAGGCAGAACAGCAATTTTTTATGCAAATCGGATAAAGCCGATGATAAACTTCACTTTTTTAAATAAACACAACTTGAAGTACTTCATAGTATTAAGATACGTACTTCAAACAGATTTGGAATATGAAATTTCATGAATAAAATAAGTCTCCAATAATAATCTACAACCCCTGGGGGCCGGTACAAATCCAAACGTGCAAACAAAGCTCATTTCTCTCGTAGTATAGTAGAAATACTGATCCTTCATCTAAGTTGAATGAGATTTACATTTACATATGTACTTGTTGTTAGTGGATAGATATTCTTCATCTTTAACAATGGTGGTTAATGCAATTTTGTCCATCAAAGTATGTATGTATATACTGTATGTTCATATACGTTGTCTGCAGAGAATCTCCTAAAGGAGTTTGTATGTGGAGCTATTGTAAGTGAGAAAAAACAATTTTTTTTTTTTTTTTTATAATTTTACCCGCACTCAAGGGATTATGAATACCCTTTTAATGTTTATACACAGTGCGGGCGTTGAAAGGAAGATAGAGAGAGAGAGAAAGAGATTGGTGTAGTGGTTTGAAACTCAGGTGTATTAGGTTTCACACATTAGCTCCAGGGATGGTGTCCAGATAACTGGGGAGATTTTTGTTGTCATTTATTTGTTTTGCCTTCGCTTCTGATTCACAGTATTTTTTTCCCGATCCACCTGATGTCATGAGCATATCAATTATCAACAGAGCGATCAATTTCACCAGCCATATGCCAAACCTACTGCCAGTGTTATGCCTTCGCAGTAGTGTTGTCACAAACTTTCGTAATTGATCGGACTGCCTCTTATCATATAATGCTTGCTGACATCAGGGATTGAACTGTGAACCATCAGCTCGACAAACGATGACGCTAGCCACTACACCATTGCCACCCTTATGTCATTGTCTGACAGATACATTTTATTTTGTCGCGATTGGAAACACTCCCCTGGGTCTCTCAGATCTAACTGATCCATTGTACCACTAGGAAATAAAATCCCTAATTACCAGTATTGAAATTGTTTCTTCTCTCATAAAAAGAAGAACTGAAGAGCTTTCGGAATTATAACTTACCACATCAGCACCAAAAGGGGGCGCCGCGCCGTGGCGTCGTCTACAAGGAACTGCTAAAGTTTATTTATAAGTTAATTTTTTTTTTTTGGCTATGAACTGCGGCTTATAGTTTTTGAGAAAAGGAAAAAAGGAAACGCTTTTCGATGCAGTCCAAAAATGCAATGCAACCCCCGTAAAAAAGTCTTTATCCCCGATTTTGATATTTCTATGTAGAAATAAGCCCGGAAGTTTCCTGAATTCAAATCTGCCACTTGCTATAAGCTGCATTCACTACGTTTACTTAAAAACAAAAAAATAAAAGACCTATCGAAACCTTAACATCGAGTGTGACAGACGAGGCCATACATTCGCTTTGTGTGGCATGATGAATGTGTCTCCATCTACACCTAACCAACAACAATATTCAAAGACAAGTCATTGGCTTTTAAAAGCTGGCTTTTTCTCTCACCTTGTTTCGGAGTGTAATTTAGATTCCAATTCTCGATTCCACACGGCAACGTCCTCTGTGTATCATGATTTTTAGAACAGCACGCATAACAACCAAATGTTTTCAGATGCTCTTTGCAATTGAAAACTATTCTACAACATCCATCAGGGAATTCTAGATTTCAGGTTTTACCTTACCCTATGTAATACCAAAGCAACCACGTTCGTTTGCGCCACCGGTATCACTCTGCTTTGACAAATTATCCTTTTGTGCTGAAAGTGCGATGATGTGAAATTATGAAGGCATCGGCATCCACCTTACCTTTTCACGTATGAATGTGTGCACGTTAACAGAAAATATTTGAAAAATAATTTCCTCCTTCCCTTTGAGGGACATTTTTAATGTTTTTCGAAATGTATATCGAGGTTTTAACTTTCATTGAAAATAAATAGTAGGTAACCATCGACTTTTTTTGTTCGCCAGGATTATAATGCCATACTTCATTTTGAATAGAATGGAATTTAATTATAAACAGAAAACAAGTAAAACATAAAAAACTTGCAATGCATTTGGAACCAATTTCACTATCTTTCTATCTGTCCTACTAAATAAGGCGTGGCTCTTATAAAATATACGAAAGTTTACAAGTGGTATGTTCTATCCTAATGGCCATGGACTTTAATGTTTATTGCTACTGCATCTGTAGCGATAAGCATGCTTCATGTAAGTGGTTACTCAACGCTTCAACTAGTCCCAAAATAGTTCGAGAATACTGTGAATGGGTCCTAGGTCACACAGCGTTTCTGAGAATGACGCTCAGAAGATAAGTTCTCTCAATTTCTGGTCAGATCCTCCATTGATGATTTATTGTGCAGTGCATGGCTCTAGGATGCGATTAGACTAAATAAATTCTTCTGGATGTCATTTCACTTTTGCTAAGCATATCAATGTACTGGGCTTGAGTGATACCATGGTATGTAACGCTTGTGGAGAGGACGACCACGACAATACTTCGGATTATCATATCCTGCTTTCTCTCAAATCAGGTGGCAGATCTTTGGCGCTGATGTACAAAAATACAAATACTTGGCGCAACGGACCGTAAGTGGTTCAGGGCCTAGCTTCTCGCGACCATTCGTGTTACATTTTTCTCACAGTTTAGAGCCATATCCGAAAGGCAAATTGAGAAGCTTTCTCATGGCATTTATTACTCTCGGACGTTTGTCAGACATTCGCAAGAGGTGGGAGTGTGAAAAACTTTTTTAGTGTTTCCTGGGATTCGAACGTCGAGCCTTCCGCTAAAAATTTGAGCAGCGACGCCCACTTTTGTCTGTGAAAAGATCCACTTTTAGGCCCCGATAGAGGTCATTATATCTGATGTGCATCAACAATGTTCCTAAGTACATTCATTCGGGATCCTTGGATGATTTCAATGCTGGTCTTCTTGGTACAGCCCCACAGCTTAATGTCATAGGAACACACCTAAATTTTCATTGAATGGACTGAATTTCTAGTAGTTTTCACAAAATTTGCACGAGACCATACATATGCCCGACATGAACTCATCTTTCGAATAAACAAATTTCTGATCAAAGTGAGGTTTAAATATGTTATTTTGTTTAAAAAATAAATTTCTATCGTACTTCAAAAACCATCTTTAACCATCCGAACAACCTATTTGACAACATCCTAAATCCTTCCGAGTATGGCGTTGAAAGTGTTAAAAGTGTACCCGTTGCTGAAGTTACTGATATTTGCCGCCATTGAGGGAGTCTTCTATCTAGCAGTTCGGCAACCCACGCTATGTTTCCATTACAATCACGGTATCTATATTTATAAAACTCAATGTATATATGTATGTATGTATGTTTGTATGTTTCTATGGACTCTGAAACCACAGAAACAATTAAGCTCAAATTTTTAGACAATCGTCGGTAATATTCTGAGAGTGTTTCTGTGAAAATTTTGGTTTTGGTTTGGTCAAAATCGGTTCTGCAGTTTGCCCACAACTGCATTTTGAGTGAGACAAGTCGAAAGCGACGTTTATTTTTTTTATTTTTTATGAAGTTTCAAAGAGTTCTATTCGTTTTAACAAGTGCTCAAGCTGAAAAGCTGGTAGACTTAATAATAGGCCCCATACACGATACGATAAATCTGAGAGACATTGAAGCCCGTCCGACCGATCCCATCGTGTATGGCGTGTTTGTCCAACCGTCGCGGTCGTATAGTGTGTGGCAAAGTAAAGCACCGTCGGACAGACTATGTCGGATAGACAAATCGTTTCGTGTATGGGCCCTCTAAAAGAAAAGCCGCTTATCTTCTTCTATACATATAAAACTCAGTATATGTATGTACCTATGTATGTATGTTTGGTTGTATGCTATAAACTGCGAAACCACCTTACTAACTTAATTAACTAAATTTTCCGGCAATCTTCAATATTGGCCCGAGAGTGTTTCTGTAAAGTTTGGTCAAAATTGGTCCAATAGTTTGCCTACAACTGACTTTTCACAATTGCGCAGCAGCGCACGCCGGGTACCCGCTAGTAAATAACAACTAAATAATATTTAAAAATGTAAATACATAAATATAAGACCCATACGAAAACACAAGTGGTTTTTAATATTAAAAGTCATTCGAAGAATGGAGATCGTTTTGCAGAAGCAGCTTGCAAGGTTTGTAGAATACGCAGATTAATTAAAAAAAACAAAGAAAATTAGTTCGACTGTGCAGAATATGCTACCTATGCCTCAATTCCTTTTCGTTCACATAAATTGGATGTTCTACGAATCACTATTTATGTACTGCATGTGTACAAGATGCTGCTAACGCAAGACTGACGGGTGGAGTGATTGGTCCGTAATTCTTTGAAAATGCGACTAAAAATATAATAACAATGAATGTTTAGAGCGACAGAACCGATGTGACTTTTTTTGCCAGAGTTTTTAATTTTGGTCTTGCAGACATGTGGGTGCAATATCAAACCGCAAAACAATTGATTTATGTAAGAAAATTTTCAAGAAATGTGGATAAGAATAGACCAGTAAGATCGCATGATTTTACACGTTGCGGCTCTTTCTTTGGTGTTTTTCAAGTTGTATGTACATATGCATATCTGTACCGCAATTCCTGAGCTGAGGCAGAGATCCATCATATTATTGCCACTATCGGGCCTCAATTACGCAATGTTGTCATTTAAAGAAAGAGTGGTCGCTTTCATCTGGTATTTTATTCCGTACTTAATCGCAATATCTCTACTTTACAATGAAATAAAAATGTGGTCGCCTTTTAACAAGTAATGTGTTGAATTCAGAAACTAAATACGGCGCTCTTATTGGGATATACTTTAGCTCGGCAGATAAACCCTCACAACCAGTGGCCTCCTTGGACTTAAGCTTAGATACTACTACATCACTTCATATAGGTCAAGTGGATAAAAAAAACCAAAATTTTAATGCATATACCACATTTCGAAACGCTCATTGTGCAGAGTGAACAACTCAGACCTTTTATTTTAAAAAAATAAGGCATACGCCTTAATGTACCAATGCAAAAAGGATATGATGACTCTGGGAAAATGTGTTCTTCATGTCCATTTTATCATTTTAAGCATATAAGTGAATCTTCGATACGATCTAAGTAACTTTCGAGCACAAAACTTCTCCACTTATCAAATTTGTTATTGTCAAATTTTAAAGTCGTTTTATAACAACATTAAGTATTTCGTGTATGTATTTATTCCAAACGAAATGTATTAAAAGTTTTTTTTCTAAAACTGTTTGCAACTGCTGTGCCCTCCTGTGATACACGCATTAATGTTAAAGACCTAACTTTCCTTAGCCTCTCCCACTTAATGGAATTTTACATATGTATGTATGTATATATGTAGGTACATAAATATGAATGCAGCTTTTATTAATAAAACTAGCATATGCTAGCACGTATTCTTTGCCTTGGTCCATCAACTTAAGCTGCTTATACTTGCTCACTTTCTTTCGCTGGTAAGTTATTATTTATGTTATACAAACATGGTTGCGTCACTGGAACTTCTAGCAAAAATCTTTTCTTTCTTCAATGAAATTTAGTGGAAGAACTACGACGAACTTTTTGCCACAGTATAGCACTATAAAACCACTTAATCCATAAGAAAAACAAAGAAATACCCATGTGTGTCGATTTTGTTTATTGAATCACGTTTCAATCACACCAACCTCATTTTCACACGTTCACATTTCTCTACCGAAGGACACACCATATGTAATTTTTTTCTATGAAAACAAGGAAAAATCCTCTATCCACTGTATCCATATACGAGTTGACAACTTAGCATTACATGACGACAAATATCGTTCTCGCAGATGCCTCGTTCAGATACAACAATTTATACTTACAAACGTTCCACATTGCATTCATGTGCAAACCCCCTTAGCTCAACTCGGTTGCAGTATTTGCATTTTACAGTAAATTTCAACTCACCTGAAAATAGAGGACAATCTTGCACATCGATTGCCCCAAGAACCATGTTTCAGTGACATCCCACACAACGGACGGTGGCAGGCAAACTAGTATCACTAAAAAATCAGCAACTGCCAAGTTGACAATAAAAACATTCGTGACCGTCCTCATCGAATAGTTAGTGTAAACAGCAACGCAAACAAGAGCATTTCCAACCTAGAAAAAAGGGGAAAAACAAGTTGTACAATGTGGAAGATACAAATTCATTCAAATGTAATCTTTAGTAAATTTCACTGGATTGTATAAAACAACATAAAATACTTATAGAGTACACTGAAAGGAAATTGATTCTTATTATGGCATGATTCTAAAAAGCGTTTTTCTAAAATTATTTCAGGTGCATTTGATAAGAATTGCCGATATGACCTGGTCGTTGTGTAAGATCATTAATATGCAGTAGAATGAGTACTGAAGTTTATGAATAGAACTGTCCCAAAATATTGTCAACCGACACAACCTCAGGGTGGGGAGAAGCACATAATCACCTCCACTTGGTGCCTGCTGGATAGCTATTTAATAGTGAACCAATGAAGAGCGTATGCTCAGTCTGACTGTACAAGTGAAGTTGGACACTCGGACCAACGCAAGCTTAGCCAGGTTAACTACAGCACACATGCGCCAGGCGAGGCACTTCTTGTTGACTTGACTGGCTCAGAATTCCAGGCGAGGAATTCTCTTGAAACAGCCAGACTAGCGGAGGCCATATTTTAGCTACTCCGTTGTACTTATTTGAGCTCTTAGCGGTCAACGGCAGCGCTCGCATCCCTGAGGTGGGTTACTGGCATCACTTCAGTCGACCCTTGTTCTAGGGGCTAAAACCAAGGACCTGGCCCCCTAGGTTGGGACTTGTGAGTTGGGTAAACTTCCATCGCACGTTAAAAAAATAGTTACGAAACAACCAACAACTCTGACGAACCTGGCAAACGAAACAAGGACAAGCACCTTCGGATCCACACGTGGCTTAGACGAGAAGTCTTGAACTTCCGACACGTGAGCGAACGTCTTATGACAATCCGCATCAAGAATAAACTCGTTAGCATCGCCTAATAGACTCTCAAAGTCATGTTAGGCTATTTTAACCCCAAGATAAGAAAGGAGAGCATTTTAGGTAGTACAGTCTGACAACGGATTAAGGCTTATTGACTGTGCTGCGGAGTATAATTGCTTATAATAGGAAGAAGCCATTGAATTGTGATCGTATTTGTCGAGAGTATGTGAACGGTTCAATTTTAGTTTCAAGATTAAACTGATGTGGTAATATTTCAACGTGATCGGGCTTTGGTTCCAGAAACACACCAGTCGAACTTTGTACTAATTTTGGTACCCGTATTTTCAGCCGGGACCGTGCTTTGGGCACCGCAAAGCTGCGATTTGCCGCCTTTGAACTGTTTTTATGAGGAACTTTTAAGGACCATTGTTTCTCCAACGATCTAGAAGCAATAGATACACTTGGCGCAACAGACCGTATGGGGTCCAGGGCCTAGTTTCTCGCAATCATTCGTGTTGTGCGTGTTATATTTTTCAAACAAATGGATGGGACCTACAGTTTAGAGCCGTATCCCAAAGCTTGAATTGATTGATAAGGTTTTTCATGACATTGGGACGTTTGTCAGACATTCGCGAGAGGTGGAACCGTGAAACAACTTGTTGGTGTTTTGTGAGTTTCGAACCTCCCGCTCAGTAATCCAACGCTGTGTCACGGCGCCCACAATTGGCATACTTAAGGAAAATATCTATCAATTTACACTCCAAGTGTACAAGAAGTAGACAATGGACTACAAAATTCACGCGGTTGTTAAGATGAGCTACCAGTAAGCCAGCAGCGGCAGCCAATTAAACTATTTTCTATAAATAATTGAAAGATGTACTATTTTTTAATAGAACAGCACTAATCAGGCAGATGCAGGAAACGCTATAATAGCCTGAATTTAAGGGAGATATCAATACCCGGGTCTTTATAGTAGAACAGAAGATCCTGGCACCGATTTCATCCTTGGTTTGGATCCGTGAATATTTACAGAATTGCGTCAAAATTAACAGTTCATCGCTGTCTATAATTAAATGTTTGTTTAGATAGTTAGCGATTGTTAATAGTCGACTTTTTTTGTGTTCAAGGCTTCAGCCAGAGTCTAAGGCAGGATTAGGCGATAAATGGATTTTCAAAGATAATACAATACAAGACAATACAATACAACAATACTTTACCACTCGTCGCGTATGTATGCATCTGTTTTTTCAAGCGGTGACCTATGCTATCTATATTACTATATTAAGAGAAATAGGTGGAGATGTGAGAGTATCTGCGTCTGTAGTTAAAGCCAGGCAAATGCATAAGGCCTTCTTCAACCCTTTAGCTATCTTCAAAATAGTTCCAGAATTTAAAAACTCTTTGAATTCCGTCGCGCGTTGACCTCTGGCTTATATGTCATACTGGGACTCTCATTCCCATAGATCTTTGCGCCTTTGGTCAGATCATATATCAAAAATTTTGTTTCTTACCAAAACAATTGTGTACGTGCCTATTAGGATATAGGCAAGCCAAGCTAATGCTCCCGTCTGTAGAAAATTTGCGGCATTCTTGGTGTATCTCAACACAAAAGACTACAGACAACTGGCGTTCAAAGGAGATCGTTCGTATTTGCTATGAATCTCAATATACTAGGGATCAGTGATACTTCAGTCTGCGACGTTTGTGGAGTCGCCGTCTCCTCGAAACCTCATATCATATCGTCTGCGATTATCCTGTATTTATTTGAATCTGGTGGCAAATCTTTGGTGCTCATGTGTTGAGTGCTGACACCATAATCTGCTTATCATTGTGGCGTGTAGTCGGCAACAGACAAGACAATTTCCGTAAAATGTTTTTTACAGTTTCGGTTCCTGATACTATAAATAATCAGTTGCGTCTCAATGATCCAGTGTAGTGTTTTCCACACCGAAAAAAATTGTCCTTTATTGCATGAGTAAAGCGCAACCAATTAATCTGTATTTCCAAGTAAATTCGAGACGGTTTAATAGTTTTATATTTCCTGGTACAAGGGACCAGCTTTTTATTGGTCAGGTTAGCCCTGAGACTACAGATATTGGCCAACGTGAAATGTTTTCATTTTTAAAGCGAATTGCACACATTGCCAAGTGTCTGCGTCTATGTACATACATAGATAGCAACGTTCGACTGACTAGGTTCAACCTTGGAATTTGTGTTCGTTCTAGAACTAAATACCGAAGCGAAAGAGATGTGGTGATAATTTGTTTCCATTGTAATCCGACCGGTGGGTGACTGTTTGAGCTCCGCCGGGGAACAGCAACCACAGCCACTGAATATAAAACTTTGTCCAAACACAGCATCAAAAAGGAATTGCTTGCGAGAAGAATCTGAGGGCCAGGGGTGAGTTCCGGGTGTCATTCAATCCTATACACAACAAGATTCCAAAGGCCACTAGTTGTTGCACAGAAAAAATGTTATCTGGTCCAAGAGATTGGAATGCGTTGAGTCTGTTAATCACCGTCTCAACTGCTTTTCATTAAATCAAAAGTGATTTGCCGGTGTATTGCATATATACATATGTATTATGTACGTAAGGCTTTCATCAGGCATAGGCTTTAAAAAGCAGTCTCAGTGATGAATTTTTCGACTCTGATCAGGATCCATTGGGATTCTTCAGAATTTTGAACACACAACTTTTAATACCACATCTATCATCTGATTTGTGCTGATGCAATGCTATTCCTTTTGATTAACTATGTCACATTAAAAGTATAAATTTAGTCAAAGACACCAGATTTTTCAATGAAGATACCTTATAATAATAATTGTACGTACATTTTTATCTTAAGGATGCATAAAAGAATACATACATCTTGAAAAATGTGAAATAAAGTATCTTCAGCACGAAACACCCTCGCATGCATTGCGCTTAGCACGTTCGGCCATTTGTAGCACATTATATGAATCACTTTGGGGAGATGGGTGTCCTTTTCAACTTCTTCTAACTGAACAAACAAAAATATCATAAACCATTCCTTGCTGAGAAAAATGTGTCTGCTAATAATTCAACTTAGGGAGATAAACGAAAGTTGGGTTGTTATTTCTTCAGAAGACTTTGTTTTTTTTAGTCTTCTAGAACCAAATGTTGTGGAAATATGTACCAAATTATTTAATTATTATTTGGGAGCGTGTTTCGCAAGGTGTTGATGTAGTCGACCATGTACATCTATGCCAGTCAGTCCATTATGTAAATTAGGGTTACTCGTATTTAGTAAGGGGGTGTAAATTCTTCACGAGTAAACATATATTTTCCACTACCTTACCTTAGTTTGTGTTGATAAAATAACGAAAGCGAGATTTCCATAAGCATATTTCGGTTGGACCCTGATTAAGTTTTTATATACAAGCTTATGCGGTGTTATTAAAGTCTCATAGTACATGCATAAGCTATTTGCTTTTTTAAAGCTGCTATGAAGCACATTTTATCGGTAATGGAGTCTAAACTATTTTGTTGCACTTTTTTCGAGGTTTGGCTTGACTGCTGAGTTTGGTATGTTCTCAAGATTTAAAAAAAAAGAATAAATTAAAACAAAAATACGCATTTGGTCACCAAAAAGTTCATAAGGGGTTTGGAAAACAAAAGGTATACTGAGCGGTCTCGTACAGAAGAGGAGAGAACCTTCATATACGAGAGGGTTAAGAGTACAGATGTTACCCAATTTATCCTTTGAAGACCAATTGTACAAGTTATTCTGGCATATATGTATTTAGTAAGTCTGTAGCATCATAATGGACTTATACTTTAGTTTGAAACTTTTGTTATTTTTACTTTAGACAAGATATCGAAATAGTTGGCTATAATGTCATTAATAGAAAAGATATACATATGTACATATGTACATTTTGCTTTAAATGTGTCGCCAAAGTAGACTCAATCCCTTATGTGCTCCGAGTTACAGTACTTATTATGGAATTGAGACTTGCGTTTAAGAATTATCCTTTCATTTAAATTAACCCTTTAATTACATCGTCATGTTTTGAAAACGAATCATAACTTAACGAATAAATATCCAGGGTGACTCCAGTCATAGTAAATAAGCAGAGACAATCTTCAACTTAAAACGTCTACTTCCGCCAGTTGCATCGAACTTGATGCCATGCCGTTTCGAAATTTTTTAGTTTATTGCTCTGTTTTTTTATAAGACCAAACTATGTGGCCGTGGCTCAAGTTGTTAGTGCGTTGGATCGCTGAGCGGGAGGTTCGAGGTTCGAATCCCAGAGAACACCTAAAACTTTTTCACGGTCCCACCTCTTGCGAATGTCTGACAAACGTCCGAGAGTAATAACTATCATGAAGCTTCTCTCAATATGCCTTTCGGATATGACTCGAAACTGTAGGTCCCTCCCATTTGTGTGAAAAATATAACACGCACAACACGAATGGTCACGAGAAGCTAGGCCCTGGACTACATACGCCTGTTGCGCCAAGCATTTGTATTCGTATGTGGCCTTTAAATTATTCTATAACCATCTATTGTACAAATAGAATCATAGGGCTGTTTCCCATTAATACCAAATTAACAGAATATTGGAAAACTTTAATAGACAGACCACAGATATCAATACCTCCTGATAGTTCTTCATTTAAGACGTTTACGCAGGAAGATAACATTACTGGTACTGGCTAAGTATGCATCATTGCTTTACTCCTTGGTGTACATATGTAGAAGAAATCAGAAATCGGTGCCCATATCACACTGTTCATTTGGTATGACTATAAATAAGTTGCAGTATTTTTATCATTTTCGTTCACATACTATTTGACAAAGTTTAAGAAAAAGTGTATTTTTTAGGATTGTATTCGAAGCTGATTTAAGAACAACAAAGAAAATGTGCACTTTTTTTCTTTAGTTTAAAATTAACAATGCTGTTTAAATTAATGATATTGTCAACCGTAGAATATTCTTTACGGAAGCCGACTTGAGTATGTGGCTTTGGATCCAGCCAACACTTAACGTGGTTTAGTAGTACACTGGTAACTACATATTTTGTAAATTGCATTTGCATACGAATTTTACAATATTTCACCAAAAAACTAAGCTGGCGCAAGAATTCACTTATACATAAATTACAACTTTAACTTGACTTATAATGCACATAAACCAAGAAGTATTCAGTATTCAGTGTGTAAACAGGTCCATTGCCTCAGTTGCATCTTATAAAACTTTTGCATTAAAATCGTGAAAAGAACTGTCTGATGTATGCATGTACATATGTATGTATGTATTTCCAAAGCGCAAAAACTCGCTACCCCACATAGTATTATAAATGAATTTGTAGTATGCTTCTACAAGTTTTAAACATTCCGTCGTAAACTCATTTCAATTGCTAGGACTTAGAATAGTTGCAGTACACTTTATTCCAGCATTCCAAGAAAATCCGAATGGAATTTAATTCCGTTCCGCCATTATGCATGAATGGTACATATTTGCCTTGAAACTGAAATTCTTTGCATTTTTCAGAATGTGCGGCCAACTAGAGGGTGTCGATCTATTTATTTATTCCAGAGCTCGTAGGCAAAATGTATTTGTACATTGCTCGTTTGAATTTTGAATACACATTGCACGCCCATATTCAAACAATATGTACAATGTCAATATTCGATACCAAAGGCAGTTGAATGAAGAACGAAATTTCTAGGGAAAATTTGATAAAACTGTTTACTTCCGCAAGGGATTCACAACTTTGTGAAAAATGTCCAAGTCCAACCATTCTCTACATTAAATTTTCATTTTCAAATTTATTTTCATTTTCAAATCCTTTCTCCTTTTAATCCTATACAAGTAGTGTTTGTATAAATTTTGTGGAAAATTTATTATTACCTAGGAACCTTAAAATCTTGGTTTCATCCAATTCGGTGTAATGTTCTTACGAACTTCATTCAGCAGGTAACCATCTTAAAATGTAATTTTATATGAAAGCACTTAAGCACGTGTGTGCCGACCTTTTTGTGCAGAAGTAGGAGGTACTGATTGAATAAATCGTTTTATGTCCTGTTTATTACTTTATCCGCTTCAAAAGTAGGCACTTCGTTTAGAACCACAACTTTTGTGGGCTCTAAACATTCAAGCTGTGCACGGGTACGTCTTCATGGTAACTTTATACAAAGTTAACGTTTTCTAAGGCGATACATACATATGTGGTTACAAAGAAAGGGAAAAGATGTTGAAGTGTCCTTACAAATGAAATCTGAAATTTTCTGAATAAATCATAATACTTCACAGCAGGGAGATTAAATAATTTTTGAGAAGAAACGAATAATGAATTTAAGTAGAGAATGATTAAATACGTACATATGTACATATGTATGTATCTATGCAGTAGTCGTTATCTTCCCTGTTTTTTATTATTATTTATGGCGACGAATAGGAACTTTGTGTTTTGTATTTTGCGAGAATTTGTCGTCACTGCGATAGTAGCTCCTCACGGTTCTGCTGGCACACTCTTGAACTTTTGATAAAATTTGATGACAATGTTGCATAATTGTGTTTCGATAGTGACAATATCACGTTGGATCGCTCTCCTAGGCCCAGCCATTGTTTGTGGTTTATTGGCATAGACATGAGCCTATAAAAAAGAAGTCGTATGGTGTCAAATCACACCATCCCTGCTAATCAATTCGTATCAACATTTCTTGAAATTTTACGAGTTGGAGAAGCAACTTAATTGTTTCGCGCAATTCCGGTCGGAAGAGAGCAGATATCATAATGGTGTTAGAAGAGGGCAGCCCAATCAGTCCATCAATTGAAAAACCGAATCAACCAGTGTCGCTGTTTTTTTTTTTTTTGTCGTTCACCGCATCAATCTACTAACAAATTTTCTTCACTTGAAATGGTCTTCTTACTTAAGCTTTTGGGTTGATTGGATCTAGTACGCATGCAGTTGTAAACCTTACGTGAAAATTAGCTCCAAGGTGCTTCTTGAAAAATCTGATTCTTGTGAATGTTAGCGAATTAATGCCAGGAGGGTATCAATAACACTTTGTCTTACTGCAGCTATGTTTTTGGGTGACCTGCCAGACTTGAAAAAAAATGGAGCGAATAGAGCCATGCCTAATTTGTTATCCCAGTCCAACTGGTCCGCCTGTGCAGGAAGATGTTCAAAAATGCTCGCTTATCCAATGGATTCAGGAAAGATATAAGCAACGGTCAACGAGGAAGTGAGACGCTTTTGTCTCAGTCCTTGAACATGACATAATATTTAAAAAGATTCTTTAAAGTTCGCGCAATAATGCTATCAACAGTTTAGACAATTACCACCATAAGTTGATAAAACTGATCTCATCGGAAAAACTCAGTAACTCTTTTTGATACCTCTCTAAATATTGAAATAAAAATGAGAAAGATGGGTTTAGTGTGTATTATAAAACATGAATCTCATCAAGGAAGGACCCTTGACAAAATATGAAGTTTACTTCAATTTTGAAGGAATAAAGTGTTCTGTTTTCGTAAACTTTGTAGAAAGTTTGTGATCTGATGGTTTCCTTTTGAAGTGCGTATTTATTCGACGAGTGCAATATCTCCGGTTGGAAATATTGACAGATATGAATGTAAAGTGAGAACATTCATGAAACTGATATGCTTATGGATAGCAAAACCTATCAATTTGGTCTTTCTGTGGGCACAGATAAAAAGATAGAAAAAAAAATAATAAAGAATTGCTGCTGTTGCCCAAAGTATTCTTGAAAATCCACGAAAATTTGTCGCAGAAGTAAAAACTGAACATCAGACACACTTCCTGAAGAGAATATTAAGGAGTTAATGAGTTCACCTACCTCGAGGTCAACATCAACTCTACCAATGATACTTTAGTGGAGATTGGACGAAGACTGACCTTTGTTACTTAGTTTTATCGAAATAAATGGGGTCGAACTTGTTATTCGGAATGTAAAGTGTATGCCCTACAGAACGCTAACTCTACCATTTCTTCTGTATGGCATCGAGTCCTGGACGATACGCATGATAGCAGAGCAGATATTGGGCTCATTCGGGCGCAAAACTGTTCGGCAAAGTTTTGAGCCTGTGTGCGACGAAGGCGTGCCGACTTCATTGGCTGGGCTACATCGCATGCATGAACAACAACGCCCCAGTCAAGAGGATTTTGAATTATAGCCCCCAGGTTCAAAACAATCACGAAAAGCGAACCACCACTTTAAATGCAGCTGGTCTTATCAACAGGAAACAGCATGCTCAGGATCGACGAGGGTAGAAGTCTACCGTATCTCAGACAGAGATTCTTCGCGGGTCGGGAGAAAGTCAAGTAAATAAGTAAGTATGAAGTTAACATGTGTTGATTTGGCTTTATTGAGAGCTATGCGCCAAATTTTTGACCATTCTGCAATTGTATCACCAGCTTATTGAATTCTTGCAGTCGCTGACTGCACTATATTGGACAAAAAATACTTCCCCGGGGTAGTTCAGCATCGATTTCCTAAAGCGTAGAATATTCCCGCTTTTAACCTTAGGATAGCAACAGGGGTGATACAGCACCCCAACGAAACAAAAAGTTCTCCATTTCACATATTCCCGCTATACAATCGCTCTCTTCCTTTTGCTATTTTCAAATTGACAGCTGAGCTTTCAGTTCTGGGTCACAGCTTGCTGCGGTAGGTTGTGAAACCGGTGACACGTCACTCCAGTTGCTATTTATGTTACTATTTTTTTTTTTAGATTTCATTTCGAACTCCTTATTTTTTCAGTTCAAAATGGCTTTTCGATCAATTGAAACTTTGGAAAGTATGTGCAAGAGGTTTGTGGAAATGGGTGTTACACATTTGATAAAATGATGCACAGTCATAGTAGGCATTTTTCTTTTTTACTTCAGAGCAGAGTTCTGAACAGAGCTCGAGCACATCGAGCGTGTTCTGAACCGAGCGTGTTTAGAGCGCTCTGATTTGTTTTTGAAGCACAGTTGAACGCTTAATTTAAGGATCATACCTTTGCTCCATTTAAACCCTTAAATAAAGTTTACACATAAGCAGAATATCTATTGTTAGTTATTTTTTATAGTATATTACCTTCTACGCCACAACAACAAACCTCGTCCGGCATTTTAATTGTTTGGATTTTTATTTTGTTTGTTTTCCCTCCTGTCATAAAAAAATGGCCGTGCTCAGCTTTTTGCTCTGAATGCTCGGTCAATTTATTCTGAGCTCATAGAGTGCGCTCTGAGCATGCTCTGAACGAAAAAAGAATAACGAATTCAGAGCTCTGATGTGTCTGAGCTAAAAAAGAAACACGAAATTTTTCTTGACAACTCAGGCTCTGCTCTGAACTAAAAAAGAAAAACGCCAAGTGTCAGCAGAGGTACAAGACGTTGGCCACTCCGGTATTTTTATGGTGTGATAGACCAAGCTGGGATTAATTCTATGATCCTGTTTATTAATGCTAAGCACCCTAATAAGCCAGCAAAACATTTGCGTAAACATTTTTTGCGACAGTTAGCGTTACAACTTGCTGAACCACATATGAGGCGCCGATTGCAAACAAATTTACTTAGAGAGTTGGGTAATAGTATTCGAGCCGTTTTAGGAGACATCCAGGAGCCAGAAGTTAAAGAACCGCCATTAAAATTAAAGAAGCAGTTATGATGTGCCATTTGTCCAAGAAACCGTGACAGAAAAGTTAAAACAGCTTGCGCAAAATGCGGGTTGCCAACGTGTCCAGAACACCGCAGTGCTATTTGCAAAAACTGTTTTTAATTAACAAAAAATATACTTTTTCGTTAATTTTCCCAAAAATAAATTTTAAATAATTTTTCTAATGAATTTAATAAAACGTTTTTAAAAATAAAAGTTGCATTTCAAGTTTATTTCTTATTATTTATTTTAGTTGAATACATTGGGGTGCCAGCTCACCCCTGTTGATATCCTAAGGTTTTTACGAAAGAATGTGTTAATGACATAGAATTCTGAAATGATATGAAGTTCTTTCGAAATAACTTAGCTGAGTGTGTATATCAACCATTTGTGAACTATATCTTCAAAGACTTGAGAGACGTGAAAAGTGCTGGAGCATATCTATTTTTCATTATCATTGGTTATTCTATAAACCTGGTCAATTGCCAAATGCTTTATTCTGAAGCGGGATTTGTGGTCAGGAATTAGCTTTTAAGAACTTTTGATATTGTAGGGAGGGGTCATAAACATAGGTCCATATGACCTCTTGTGCTTGGAGATTTTCCCGGCTTTGCAACCATAATGATTTCCATTGATGAAGAACGTACAATAGTATAAGTGAAGCATTTTTGAGATAGAGTAACTTAAAGGGCATTTTTGTAACTAATAAATCATATCTAAGTAGAAACCTTTTTTGCTAAAGTTATGTATTTTATTTAAAATCTGGCAAGAATTGTAGGTGATTATTGAAATTCCTCTATCAACTCGCCACCATCAAATGGCTTTCGAAAAGTTCTGTCTTCTTGTTATCTGCTTTGGTTCATTGCTTGCCATGGCTTACTGAGGTGCCTGTACTTGTGGTTTTTTTTATGCTTTTGCAGTTTTGCTCTGGTGGATGATTAAACTCATTTTTAGAATGAGTTGGCTTTTTTGAGGAGTATTTTTCAACGTAACCAACAATTTTGTATCCAAGTTCTTACTGTGATATGTTTTATTAGCGTGGAAAGGTTTTTAGATCGAAATTGGATGACCCATTAAATCCCAAATATATCCGAGTAATAGGATTAAAATAAATGTAAATTTTAGTAAACAAGCTCCCTACGTAAACCGGTCCGTACATACGCTTTTGGAGGCGCAATCGTCCTAGAGAGACGTCTATATAGAGAAAAAACACACACACTGGCATATGCAGAGGGAAAAGGGACTCAAGAGATCCAGGCTGGTAAGAAATATGAGTTAAAATCCAGGTCCACCCTACAGCGCTACATTAATTTTTACCATTGATAGGTTTAGTAATTTTTGGTTATAAGAGAAATTGTTAAATTGTTTAACTTTAAATTTATCAGCATGCTCGCAGTCTTCAATGACCTCCAAGATTTTCTAAACAATAAAGTTTAAATGCATAAATTATTACTCACCAGCCCAGTGATGAAAACGATTCCATGGACGAATATTAATATCCATTCAGCTGTCTTCGGGTACATATAGTCATAAAGGAACTGCATATATTCTGACTGCGTTGCATTGCACGGAAGGTTGTCATCGAAGCACGTTTGGTTCGATGCAGTACAATTCCCATTGTTCTCATCTCCATCGTCGCATAAAATTTGTGTTTCCTCAGTGTGTCCTGTTTGGAATTGGTTTTCATTGTTTTCGTAGTCGTCAACAGATGCAACATCACCTTCACTATTCGTCAAAGCGTAACCCAGTGATGCATTCGCTTCGACAACAGATGTGTCATTAATACTATACGCATCCACCTCGTGTCTGCCCTCACCCAGTTCGAATCTATTATCATTTTCATTCGGATCAATATCAACTGCTCTTCTGCTAATTGCACCTCCTGACCTAAGTACCTTTTGTCTACTTTCCGTCAAACTTGAGTACAACGAAAAAGCTGCCGCTGTCGTTCCATGAGCTCGGGGATGGGTATTCACTTGCTCCAAGAATGCTGGTGCTAAGTGAGGTTCAACGTAACCCGTCGAAGTTTGAAGCTTAAAATAAATTATCACAAGGTACAGGATATCCTGACGTCGGAGTGTCATTTTTCACACCTTTATCTCTCTAACAGAGATGCTTGTACGTTTCTAATTCAATAAAACAGCAATCCCTTTTCGGAAGTTCTCGTGAAATGCTTTGGCGTGTGTATCATTTGCTCCCCTGCGCCGACCGTGCCTTTGCTTTTAAGCAATTAAGTCGCAGGTAGCTATTTCCCAAGAGCATTACTTGATTAGCTGCTGATGTTGCTGATATTGCAATCTGAAAGATATAAAGAACAAAATTAGTTGTAGGCTTTGAAAAATATTATAGAAAATTATCTTACAGCAGAGATGTATTAAGGTAATGGAGATAATGGTAGTATGTATTACAAGGTCGTCACTCTTAGGGAGGTAATTTTATATAAGATCTAATTAAGACGTCGGCGTCGTTTTACGGTTGATTGTTAAGACTGATGAAATACAATTTACAACTAAATGACAGATTCCATCCATTAAGTTGGAAGTGCGAAGAAAAACATGTATAAAACTGAAACAAGGAGTCATCAACATTTAGGGTAGGAGAAGATGTCATTTGCAATTTGTAAGGATTTCGCTTGGAGAAAAAAATTAAATTAAAAGACAATTGAGAATTACTGACAAGAATAAAACGCAATAAGCTTCAACGAATTGGCGTTTTCCTTTGGCGATATTTCGTTCACGTCTTTGACATCGATGTTTTGAAATATTCGATAAGGATGGACAAAGATGTCATTACCATTGACTTTCGAATTTGGAAACAACACAATTCCAGTGTAGCTATTTGCCTTTCGAGAATAAAATTTCATGCATAAATGATTCCAGAGAATGTACAGAGTGAGCTTTTGAAATAGTTTTCCTCGTTATTTCTGAATAGGTTGCCGGTAGAAGAAATACACCGGTAGAGTTGTAGTGCTGGATTGTTTAATTATTCTGAATTCCTTTGAATTGTCGATGTTTATCTTGAAAGTTATCATGTGCCCGAGAAAAATACTTATCAGGAAATGTCTTTAATGTATGAATGTAGAAGGTGCTTAGGATCCAGCTTATGCAGGAACTAAAGCCGTAATACTCTCATTTGGGCGGTTCTTTAGCTGATTTGTTATCTTTTGGAAAAGTGTGGTTAGCGATGAGGCTCATTCTCATTCTGAACGATTTGTTTGTAACCAAAACTGTTGCATATGAAGTAAGACTATTACACAGGATACCCTACAGACCCCATTACATCCAGAAAAATGCACCCCTTAGTGCAGTTTCCATGGTGGCAGCATTATTTCTTCAAAAATGAGTTCGCAGCTCATTTTAAGTTCAATGGATGTCGTCGCTGAACCACTGATTACTTTTTTCCGCATTTGAATGGAATGGACCGCAAAGACACGAGACTCCCATAGGATGGATCAATGCTTATTGCAGTGCTTTGGATCATTATCCTGTTGGAGCTTCAAATTGCAATTGTTTGTGTGCAGGCTTACAATAACCCGATTTCTGCAAATGCAATATTCTTTCAACCTTTAAAGTTGTTTTTAAAGCAGATCAAAATTCTTAATTCTAGCGCCATGAGCAGCCCCTAAAGGTATATCCTTGCAGGATGTTTAACAGCAAATTGAAGAAGTTTCACACCGAATACTATCAATTGAACTAAATAACTAAAAGAAGTAGGCTCCAATCAAGATCGACGTCCACCTAAGCCCACTGAAAGCATTTTTTCATTAAGAAAGGACATACTCTTGAAAGAGACACTACTTTATTCTAATCGTTCCCAAATCGTATTAAGGTAAGTATACGTTTACTTCGCACTTCTCAAAGTTATTATGACCTGCTTATCTGAAGGCGTGAACGAAACTAAAATAAAGAGTACATCCCAGAATGCAAAATCAATCCATTCGTATAAGACACTGTTTTTTTTTTATATACGAATGTGGGAGTAATCGTTTAAAATACGTGTGACATAAATATAAAAAAAATGGACAACAGACTGTTGGTACATATTGTGGGTTCCTTCTAGCGTGGGAATTTTTCCCATCACTATCAAGAACCCGAATCAATAAAATGTTAACACATACTAAGCTTTTGTTAATAGAACATGCTATCGTGTGTCGCACATAAATGCACGTGGACAGTACAAGGAGAAAACAACTTATATCATCGTAAATCAGGCATTAAAAAGTATTGCCATGTTTCATTCTATGTCAAAGGATTACTCGGTTTTCAGTTCATTTCACATTCACTGTTGGCCTGGATGCCGGAAGGACCAAATCAGATATTAAAGCAGATTTTCCACGCTTGTATAGAGCTACTGAAAATTGAATTTAATGAAGAATTAAGTTAGTAACAATAAGGATGGGTGGGAGCCGTGGCTCAGTGTTTAGTGCGTTGGATTACTAAGCGGTTTGGTTGTCTTATTGAGGAGCTTTCGAGTGTGTATGTGACTGACCTCTGCAATAAACTTAAAAAACAGCCTGTCTCAGCTCCACGCGCGCTTTTCCAAGTACGCCTCTCACCCTAGAATATTCTCTACTAGATCTTTAATGCTTCTTCATGTTATCCGTTCTGGAGGTTTCATAACCTTTCATACGAAACTGGTCTCCTGAATATGTCGTCAGACGCAATGACAATGAAACTTCAAATTCTGTGCAAACTTAAAGTCGACTTTCCTTGCGCTTTGAATTGACTTCGCACTTAGTCTAAACAAGGATTGATGACTTGAAAACTGATCAAGAGTCCCATACTGACGTCTTGGTGGAGTAAACGATAAATGTCCCCTCTACTCGTTAAGAGAGTATGCACATAGCAAAAGATTGGTGGAGGGGTCGTTGCGTCTGTAGTAACAGCCAGACTACGCTCAAAGCTTTCCTGAAACGTTTAATCCCAATTTAGATCGAGAATGCAAGTCGCAAAGCTGAACTGTTTCACTATTTTTTGGGTCCTAAGTCATACTGGAATTGTTAGGAATGAGATCCCCGATGAAATTGCTGTGCAAGGCTTTAGAGTACGATGACTGACTAAATGACTAAATTGTATTTGAAACTGCTCTTCAGGATGCAGGCTGACCAAATGAATGCTGCCGGACGTCAGTAAGGAATCAGCTGCATTTTGCTGTCTTTCGGAAAAGTTTATTGACGTTTAAAGGAGACACTTCGATTTCGATTTAAGCATCTTAGTGTGCTGTAAAGCAATAACCAGTAAAATGGTTAAAGTAGCAATAATCAGCTGAATCTAAGTGTTCCAGTGTAGTGCTTCACAGGCCGACAAAGAAGGAAAAGTGAGATAATTTGCTCTTGTCAAGTCTTGTCAGGGTCTATTTGCCACAACCGCATCTAAAGTCTAATTTTATCGCTTGCCTTTTGCTTGACAGCAGCTTCGACCACTGCTAGAATTGCATTGTCGTTTGCGAATGTATACCTCTTACTATTAATTTAAAGTGATATATCACTAGTACATATGTAATTAGTACGATGTTGGCTCGAGAACAGCAACCTTAAGGTCTTTGAGTTCAGAGTTCACGACAACGTACTCTAAAACGTCTATTTGCTACATAAAATTTCTGTAGCTCATAGAACTGTCTGGGATCTATCCTACGTAATGTAAGTGATAAGTAATTTAATCAGAGTGTGGCTCTCTAGTGCTTTTTAGTAGACAAGTTGTCCTTAAGCAAAATTTTTACAATTTGTGATTTTTTCTGCCAAATCTAGAGTTTCAGGACAAAGTGAATTCACTTATAACTTTCCATTGAACTTAGTTTTGTCAGGTGGGTATTAGGGAGCTCTTGTCTCTTCCAATTGTAATTACTTTATCTAAGTGGGGTACCTCAATAAGACCTGTCTCTGGCTCTTGTAAGTCGATATACTTTCTTCTGCTGTCTGTTGGACATCAGCAATGAACTGTTCCCCTTCCAAATCAATGCGATCCTCTGATAGTAGTGCGGACTTTAAGTTAATGTAACATTCAATATTTTCTCTAACCTCAGACCAGTTTGTTTTGTCTACCGTTGGGTTCAACGACAGTCCCACGCTGAATTCGCAATTGCTTCCACCAAGTTTTCCAGAGTAGGGCAAGATATGTAGTGCTATTTGTCGGGGATTGATACAAGTCTCAGACTCTCCCCTGATAATGTCTGAGGAAAAACCTTTACTTACTAACACAGTTCTAGGGTCTTCGAATGTAATTGCTTTTTCTTGTTATTTGGCGAACTACATAATTTATACATATGTACATATATGTAAGTATGTATTTCTACGAGGCGTTTATTAGTTATTTGCCAAGCTTTAAACGTTGGGCAAACTTTAATTGCTAATACTTATAAAGGTGTGAGATCCATCTGATGATCCATCTAATGAGCATGAAAAACAACTTCCGAGCAGAATGTACTTCTTAATGGCATTTTTCTCCTGCAGGATTTAGTTAATGCAAATTTCTACACTAAATTATTGCGATGAATAAAACTTGCATATTTGCTTACATTCTTGATCAATGTTTATTTTCCAAATTTCTTCTTTGATTTTCTATTCATAATGAAAATGTGTTATTTTGAATTGTTCTTGAAATTGATTTGTTTATTTACGTTTATATTTTTAGTAATGAAAAAATTCGAAATAATTTTATAGTCGAATTCGTGGTTATTTGGATTATATGATGAAAGCAAATAATTCAAAAAATTTCGAAAACGACACCTGTCTTTGAAACGAGTTGGCATAATATTTGGTAATTATGTCCGAATGTGAATTTGTTTATCAAAACGGTTATGGCAGTAAACGCATAGAAAGTATTTTTTTTAATTAAAATTGTGACGGTATCAGTATACCCCATAATTACAGCTGCACAATAAATGTTTTTTGGTGTACATATGTACATATGTTTATGAATATACGAGAGGAACAATCAAAATTTAGTGATGAATGAATTGACTTGAGAAGCACAAAGTTGTATACATATTGGGGCTTGTAAGACAGAGATTGTGTCAAAAAGGCTAAAAGATGGAAAATAGAATAAAATCATGATTTTTTCTAACTTACAGTTTTCTAAAGGGAGTGCAATCTAGAAAGCTTTATAAACAGGATAGATCAAATTTCTTAATTTAACAGTCAATTTTATGTATATACATACATATATATGTGTGGATTTACTACTGCAAACAAGGCCAAAGTAATGACAATTGAAATCAAATTTACAATCTTAGACCGTATTTGGGAAAATAATAGTGGAAACAATAGTAGGTTGCCGATCGAATACGCCTTTTTTTGGAGTCATTCGAATAAGATGAGTGGGACAAGTACAGTGTATGACCGAACTTTTACCTATTGACTTAAATAGAAAACTTGGACTGGCGACATGAGCCTGGATCTTATCAACAACGGCACAAAAAGTAAAGTACATAGCTGGTGAGCATAGATTTTCTTTCTCTTTTTTTGACCGGTGTACATGTATAAGGTCCATGAATATTTTTTGTATGCGGCCCCAAATATTATAGACCAGGAGCCCGCAGTAAATTCTAGATATCGAATATGCCCATCTGGTAGCACGTAATGGCAACCAAACTGTATATTGTGTGTAAATGTATATCAAAAATTCGTTAAAATTCGAAACAGGAATAATTAGAGCATTCACTTGAATTTACTAGGAAATAATAGAGTATGACGTCCTTGGTACAAATACATCATGTGTACCAGACATTTTGGATGTCGACAAGACTCTGCCATATACATATGCATGTACATAACTACATACATGAATCCAAGACGGTTTAACTTTCACTTCCAGAATTTACTGATTGCTCTTAGACCAATGTTTCATACCCAATTTGAAAGACAGACAGAAAGACAGAAATAACACAAAAAAAAAATTTGAAAGAGAGCGCCTCTCCGGTGAGAGGATGAACTATCAGTCAGCATACATTATATAAACTAATGGGGTGTAGAAAGAATTTAGTTGAGTTCATGAGGCGGATAGTAAATTAAGCCCTAAAGGTGAAACTAATTTCTCTTTCGCTTAGTATCAATCGAAAACCCCACCCCATGCCATAAAATAAAAACTAACCCGCATAAACTCGTTGTACCAGTTGCTCCTTGTTATGTACATACGTATGTACATATGTGGAATGCTTAATTAATATTTTGTCTACATATGCGGGTAAACTTTTCCTTGAAGACCATTAAATTGAGGTTTAAATTAAAGCCAGTCGAGGTACCCCTTGCAAATGTAAGCCACAAGTAAAATTTGTCTACGATGTTACGTACTCGTAAGCAAAGAGGGAAGAACTTATATAGGTAAATATAAGAGAGAGTACAGTTGGAACAATTCGATTTGCAAACACGAGTACATTCTATGCACATACTATGCACGTGCGGTGCAGGATCTCACAACATTACAGTAGTTTGGTTGTTTCATGGTTGGCTAGGTAAATCATAAGACATTAGCATGGAAGCATTTACATGAATTACTTATTAGTAGATAAAAATAGTTCTACATGGTTCATTATGGGGTATATTCTGTACTAAATTTTTTTTTCTAAAAAATTAAGTAGAAGACGTAAATTTTCAGTATGCATAGGAAGGCAATCTTGTTCCCTAAAACAAAGGAAATGCTGCAACAAATTCAAGAGAACGCCAATTCCCTTACCTTATGGATATAAGCACTCAGAAGATCCACAGGTCGATTGATCCACTAAGTACTACTTACTGGAATCCTTTCACTCTTCGAGGGGCATGGGGAGTCAACAGCGCCTGCGACCCCTAGATGAGCGGATTCCTAGCTTCTCGCGATCACGCACTAACCACTTGAGCCACGGGGCCCACACACAATTGTGCTAAGAAGTCATCATAGTACAGTACACCATATTCATATGTACATACAGTATATTACATTAGATGGCACTTCTGTCCATGCGCTCCTAACAAGCCTCTTCCGCCGGACTCGATTAATACCTAGTTGCTTTCAGTTTCGCACTTTCGCTGCTGGTCATCCGCCCTGCATTCCTCAGCCATCTTAGTCATTGAATTCAAACTCTTATGACCAGGTTAGGATTTTTGCCGACGGCATGTATTTTGTTTTATTCTCGTACGACATGGATGTGCCACTGATAGTACTTCGCATTCTTTGGAGATAAAGTCAATGTTGTGAGCATACGCGAGTCATTGTACAAATTTCTGAAAAAGTATAAACGTTTGCATAATTCTTTCAAGATGGGGACCGCTCCCGCTGCCTTAAGAAGTGCTAAAGGTAGCCCATCAGCCGCTGCAGCTTTGTTAGACTTTAATTTATATATTGCTATGCTTACTTCTTCCAGATCCGGTGGTTGAAAATGCTAGTTGTCATTGTCCATGTTCAAAGGTTCATGGCGGTGTATGGGATCGGTATCGTTTGGATTACCCTTGATATAAACCAGTTTCTTTGAATATCTGAGCATTGCAGTTTATTTTCAGTGGAAGTTGTATCTCCGAATGTAGCTGCTTAGTCCTGCTGATGAAGTCGATATCTATTACCAAATCGTCGTGTAAACCGACAGACAATCAGCCGAATTATCCGCTAGAAATCAAAATTGAACGCACATCCTAAAAGCATATAGTCCAGCCAAAAACGAGATTAAACGGAAATCTATACACTATTATTGCTCATCCTGTAAAGATATCCTACCACTGTATACGAAAAAAAAAGAAATAAGAAATAAGACGGACAAAATAATATCTAGAATTCAGTAAGTTTTAAAAGAGAGGGAAAATATCCTCAGAAATCACAAGATCTGGCGGTATAGTGTCAATGCCATTAGCCAGTACATGATTCCAATACTCACCATTATTATAATTCTATTCAGCTCCTGTAATGCAAAGTTTGTGGTACTCTACTTAGTGAAATTACGTGCTCTTTCAAGTATGTCAAGTATGATTCGTTTTATGTTGTGAAACATCAGCAAAACACTGTAACACACTTTGTTAGAAATCAAAATGTCGTTAGATACCCACATACTCGTACATATATCGCTCTTAGTGGCTTCTAAGCAAACATGCGAATAAAAGCACTACCTTATTGCATGAACTTTTTATCCGTCAACCTATTAAATTACAAGAACCTAATTCCTTTCCACTTCCAAGGTAAATCCATAACAAAATAAGAAACATGAGTCAATAAGTGCTAAAAGAACGTGTGCAGATTATGTAATCCAAATTGAGAAGGAAGTGCAGCAGCTCAGATGAAGTACGTAATCAACATCCGATTTACATAAATGCTACATTTTCATACTTCCCTGCCATTACGCAGTAAAATAAAATTAAATAGAGCTATCAGCATCACATTCATGACATTAAGCATGAAATGCGTTTATCTATCCTCAACTTCTTGAAATATCTTTTGGATTGTCCAGTGTCAGTGAATCAAGCAAACTTCCAAGCAACAATAGCGCGTCAGTGTTAATTCACGCTTTCAATACGCTTTAAATTTTCAATAGGTTTTACAACAAAGTATTCCTTACCTCTACATAATATCCTTTTTGTTTCTTTAGTTAGATTTTATACTTATCCGAAGTACCAAAGTCGTACTCGGTAAGTTCAATGAGAAAATCGGTAATGAAAACATCCTGCGTAGGAAAAAGAGAGCATACGCTTCGCGTGATAAGAACAATATCCGAAATAAATATACATACAAATATTCTGCTCGCAATAGTAAAGAGAACTTAGTCTTGTGGATGTGTTTTGGCAGTTGCTAAGTGAGCATAGTGCCGAGAAAGTAATAGTAATAGTAATACGTTAAGAAAAGAACACACTTCCATTCTACATATGTCTTGCAGCAACTATTTAGGTTTAATGTCGCATGTTAGCAGCTATCCAAATAATGAAAACTTTTCTGCGAAACACTGATCGGGAATAACAGTGAAGAATGCCAACGAATTTCAAATTGGAACATATCATCATTTCATTGATTGTAATGAAGTATATGATGGCATTCATCGTCATTCATCACAAGGCAATGTCTGAATTCGGGGTTCCGCCAAAAATAATCTGAATCCAAATCCATTAATAGAAATTGTGTCGAGTAAGGCAGGAAAGTACGCGATGCAATGTGCCTTTTGGATACACCTCTTCTCAACAATTCCAAACGGTAACAGGATTTCGGCAAGGAAGTGCGCTGTCATGCGATTTCTTCAATCTCGCTTTGGAGCAGATTATGCGTAGGGCATGAGTGAACACAGAAGATGGATGTCCAGCTGCTGGAATGCACAAACAATAACGAAATTATTGATCGCTCCCAGCGTACCGTAGTAGAGGCTCTCAAGGCAATCGATGAACAGGCGAAAAGTATACGCTATCAACAAACAAAAGACCATTTGACCATCGATCCAGGACAAAATACTAGAATGCCTGGTTTTGATAAATGGAAGCCCTGTGCCCGGGATCGGTGGAGGTAGAAGGCTACCCCATCTCAAACAATATAATAAATCACTACTAAATTGAAAACCAGATTTAATATGTGCCTTGTAGAAAACATGTTTCCCCATTTTGGGCGCCACTGCCGTTGTACTTAAAATGCCGACTGTTTGACATTTTTCGGTGTCGAGCAGTTTAAGATTTTAGAATTTTAACACCATTTGACAGAAACCCAAAGCTTTACATTTTGTGTTGACGTTTATACTTACGTTCATAGATATGTTCAGTTGTCAACAGTCAATAGTTGCTACATTGTCTTGATAGATATTTGGCACTGTCGCCTAAAGCAAAATGTTTCAAAGGCTGTATCTTCATTTTATTTATAATCTGTACAAGTTGAGTTTCTAGGCTTTTGACCGCCAGTCCGCATTTTCTTGTCCAAATATCGTTTGGTTCTTAAGAGTCACTTTAACTTCCTTGTAAAGAAATTTACTGTTGCTAATAATCGCTGTAATATTGAGTAAAATATCAAAATTATAAGAACTGACCCACTGTCTGTTAAATTTGTAAATTTTCTTATCTGTATTATTTCATATAGGTACTCACATAAAAATTAATATTCCCTCATTGCGGACACATAGAGAGAGTTCCACTTTTGCAAAATCGGATGTGAAATTCCATTCCAATCCTAAATAGTTACATATATGTAAATGTATACATTTCATGAGAGCACCTGCAGTATGTTGGTTCAAGTAAAAATGTATTTTAGAGCATACTATTTCAGTGAATGCTTCAGTACTTACGAATATATATCCATTAGACCATAAAAGCATTACATTTCTCTAACAGTGTACAAAAAGTAATATAGGAATCCACTTCCGTGCGATATACCATGCATTAGTTTTTAGCAGTATTTCATAAGAAATATGTACATACAGGATGCGTACCTCTGGGCTATAACGCACAACAGGAAACTATTTTTTATGCATTAATCGCATTCTAATTCAACGAATCTTACTCAAATAATATCATTGTTAGAGTGCAGCATTTTGTGTAACCAGCAAGGAAGTCACTAATGCCATGCACGCACTCATTAAAGCAAAAGTACATATATGTCCGCTTGGATGAAATGCATATGTTTCAGAGTATTAAATTCATTCAACGATACAAATGCAAATTAAATGAATAATTTTATAATAAAAGGACACTAATCGGCATCGAAAGCGGTTCAACTGCGACTAATAGGTTCTGCGTATTTGTAACACATTGTTTCAGCGAAAATTATTTAATAATAACTAGCGGACCCGCCCAAAATTGATCTTTTGATTGAAATAATTTTGAGCATTCACGATTCCACCCGAAATAAATTTTTTCGATCGAGCATTTGCGATCGATAGCAAAAGATGCCACTCGAATTTCAATTATTGATTAAATGAAACACTTTTCGAATTCGATTGAATTTAATATCCTTTATTTACACGGAATGTAAAGAGATTCAGGGAATCACACCTCAGGGCGATTCAATGCTTTCTGGTAGATTACGTTCTTTGTTTTGTTGCCCGACGCGTAAATTATCAAAAATGAAGGCTTTCCAAGACGTAACCATGCCACATATAATTGGCCATGCGAGAAGCATGGGAATTCGAGATTGATCCCACACACTTCCAAAGATTGGCCTTGTAATTTATTGATTATCATGGCGAAAGCAAGGATTAAATGTCGAATGACGTCATTTAAAAAGAACCGTTGTATTTGTGGGCATTCGTCAAGAAATATCTTGATTCTGGTAACTCGGCGTAAAGCAAACAGCGCAATGGTTCTGGTGGTTGCCTCAACGGAAGGGTGGTAATTTGACTTTACCACCTGCAAAACACAATCTTGGTTTATCCGAATGAAACTTTAGCGCATTGCAATATTGGCAAATCACATTTATGGGCCCAATAGTAACACACAGTTGTTCGCTGTAGTGAATCGTGCAGTCATATTGGAAATCGGCGCGATGTAATTGGACATTCACGGCACTTTTTCTCACTCGACGATTGGCGTTTGACTCAACTTGACGAAGCAGATAGCGATCTTCGTCCATTGCGACTGCGTGAGCCAATGTTTGATCTTCTTTCGATAAACTCACTGGAATCACTGAGATTTCAACTTTAATTACCGGCAAAATCACAAAATATGAGCTGACCTTCATAAACTTCACTTGATTTTGCCAGCGCATATTTAATCATTTCCCCCACAGTAAAACTGAGTTTATAGAAGAGGAGGAAGAAGTGTACAGTATAAAATTGGGTAAAATGTTCATCCAACGTTGAAATAGTTTAACATCGGGGTAAACTTCTAGGTGAAATACATTCAAGCTTCTAGGTGGACCAATTTAGCTTGGTGGAGCCAATTTGTCAAATGCATCAAAGTTTGCCGTCTAGTATAGTAGTAGTCCATGGTGAAATGACGAAGCAAAAAGGACACGTGTCAAATTGCATTTAAATGTGTGGGCAATGTTGTTGCATGTGAATGCGTGAGAAAAGGGTTTTCCGATTTATAATTTTTCAAATTTGGGGTTCTGGCAATTAATTTCATTGTATTATTTCTTCAAAATAAAAAAAATGATTGTCCGGGAAACTTTTCCCAATTTTTAAACTTTGCAACCATTTGAATTGTAATATTACGATCAAAATGAAAAAAAAGAAAATTCCCTATAAAAAATTTATGGAAATTCGATTTTTCCGAATTTTACAATTTTTCTTAAAAATTTTACAATTTTTTCACCGTAAAAATGTTCCTTGGACGGAGACGAAGACAACAAAAAAAAGACAGCTCAAATCGGACCATCCGTTCCCGAGTTATGAGCGGTCTTACGTACGCCAACTCTTTTTTATATATATAGATAAATTTTTGATCAGAAAGAAAATTCAAATTATTCTTGGAGTTGTTTGAAGAAAATCAGTCCAGCCCTTTAGCCGCGATAGGGCATACAGATGAACTTTCTTTAGTTCCTCAATAATCTTTAAAAATCAATGAGTCTGCTTCCAAACCATTTCGAAGTATGTATATTCTGCCGTTCAGTTTATCAAAATCTTTAGAAATATTGATTTATATCAATAATATTCTTCACTTCGTTTGTATATGTCAGGCACCTTCCTAGCTTCACTCTAAACACTAAATAGTTTACCGGGTAGATAGAGAACTTTTTTAAGATTCTAGTGGTACAATGTAACACACATATGTAACACAAAAGCGAATATACAGGGTAAGCATCCATTTAGGTTGATTAATAACCAATTTATTCAGAATTGCCAGTTGTAATGTAAAGATGTTTGTAAGTAAATCCCAATTCCATTACAATTTTCTTCTTTCTTAACCCAACCGTAGGCATTATTACATCTCAAGTCATAATTTCAAAACTCTAGAGACGAAGATAGGAAGGGGTCTATAAGTTGGGACTTCATTTACATAGCATATTTATACTTTGATCTAAGGAGCCCAAAACGTTGGATGGAATATCCTACTTCTGTTGGAGGAATTTGTCAGTGAATACGCCATTAAATCCATTGTATATAATAGATATAAACGTACACAACGGGAAATAAGGATCTAATCAATTGAATATTTTAATTTAACGCAAAAGCGAATAAAAACACAAAACCAAATCAAGAAGCAAATCTGAGAAATCTGCAACTGATGATGCGTTAAATTTTATAGCATTTACTATCGTAAGATGCCATCGGGATCCTTAACTGAAAATAAGAGCTATAATAAAAGAAAAGGGTGTCTAACGAAGTCATTAAATTTAGTTAAGAGATACTTCGGCGGAATATGTGAGCAGATAATGGAACCATAATGGCAAAGTTAGCGTACAGCTACACCAAACAAAAAAAAGAAAAAACTTTCCTTGGAATTCACTATTCCAGAGTATCTAAGTTCTGTTGAACCCATTAATATGAATTTCTGTGGTTTGTTTCCACAGGGCGAAATTTTTATAGTGGATTTCTCTTCACTAAAAAAGTAAAAACAGAAATTGAACTAAAGAAAAGTATGAGCTAAAGGGTTTTCCTTAACAGATTCTCATTAAATTTTAAAATCAAATTCTTTATTATTGAGCAACGTTGCCACCTGAGAGCCGGGAATTTTGTTTGTATTTTATACAAAATATAACCGTAGCCGTTTATAACTTTACTGTTGAGGAACGATAATAGTGCGCATTACTGCATTAAAGACCAGATACGAGCACACAACACTCGCTATTTCGCAAATAAAAAAAAGTTCGTGCAACCAAAAGCACAGACAAGGAAGCTTAACATAAAATTATAATACGACCATTTACCACGCCACTCATCTACATACACATACATGTATGTAGGTAGATTCATGGTACTACCGGGGAGTAACTGCATTTTAGTGTAATAGTTGAGCAAGCTAGGATTTTATTAATTTATCTTTATCCTTACCGGCGAGGTTCGAACCTACAGCGATGGCGTCACAAGCAACCACGCTATCACTTCATCTTAACCACCTTAATATGATTAATAAATATTAATATACGAATGCGAGGTCATTAGGTACAACTGATAAAAGACACTTAAGAGTTTTCGCAGAATGAACGTAACCCTGCGGTTTGTCAAAACTCAAAGGATGAGATGGCTTGGGCATGTACATAATAGGAATGGGTTACTTAAGAAAAAGAAAATAGAACATTCGACGGTAACCCTGAAATAAGAGAGCAGAATGTAAGCCAAGGATAAGAGAGACTCGGTAACTAACGAAATAAGAAAATTAAACCTCAAAAATTGGAAAGATTCAGCACTGGGTAGAACAAAATAGTAATACGGCTTTCAGAAGGCTAAAACCTTGTGAAAGAAGTTAGATTCAATTGTTAAGAAAAACAATTTTGATGCCAAATTCTGTAAGGGAAAGACTTAAGAGAATTTTCTCATTGCTATAGTTTTTCGCTTTTTTATTATTCCCTTGCTCATATGGCTGATACTGCGACCTGGAAGGATTATTGTAACACAGTGAGATTTAACGTAATCGACTTACCACCTCTCTTTAGGAGGTTAGTTATTCTTTAGTCACAAGTTTCTCAACTCCACTTACGAACGTCTCCTTCACCAATATCCTTATAGTGCCGAGCATTCGCAGAGAATCTGTTCGGATGATTCAACTTCCTCCAGACAGAATCGACATTCCGTCTATGGACATAAATTTATGTTGTTAAGGTGATATCTTAGACCACAGTGGCCTCTGAGAAAGCTCACCAGCTTTCTTTATCTAAGTTAAGGATTCTTTTTACGAATATGGCTTCATTAAATGATTGAATTGTTTAAGCCTGAAACACTTTTCAGGAGTTCATTAAGTTAAACAATAGTGCTTTAAGCGTTATTTCACTATCTGAGAAGCTTTAACCCAGCGCAAATCTCAAAGGCGTAGACCGCATCCTTTCGGCCACCATACCATGACCGCATTCTGATAATGTACGTTTTCTAATAGTACTCCCTTCATTGAATCACTTAACATGTCACACAGTTGGAGGACATTACTTTAACCACAAATTTGAAGTCTGCCCTTAATTTGTGGTTGCAATAATGTCGTTAAAATGTCTGGTATGTCAACTGTAATTGCTTACAATTATAGTTAATTTGATGAAAATAAAAGGAAACAAAGGAACGAAAAATACTCAATACTCCTTGCTTATAAAATTTTAGTAAATAAAGAATTTCGCAGAAAAGGTGACGATAACAGTGGAATTCTGGTATTCTGTTTGGGTGGAAACTTTCTCACACCACAATCACGAAGCGAAATCGATAAAATGTAAACACAGACTAAGCTTTTGATAATCGTAATCGCATACGGATAGTATGCTCGTGTCCCACACATATGCACGTGGACAATACCTTGCATCACCGTAAGGTAGAGCAAGAATTAAAAATGATTTCCGTGCTTTGTTTTGTGTCAAAAGCTTAGTAAATTTTATGATTTATTTCACATTCACTGTTGATATTCATGTCGGAAAGTCCAAAACAGATATCAGAGAGGATATTCTATGCTTGTGTACTTATAGACTAACAAAAATACGGAACTCAATGAACAATGAATTTGACGATGGATTTTAAATCCGTAAAGCGAATGGTTTAAGGCTACACAATCCATCCGTCCACTGTAAATCTTATTTATTCAATACGTTTACGGAAGAATTATCTCAAAGACTACATTGAACGGATGTTGGATGATAAAACAGTAAAGCAGGTAGATATTTAGTTTGTTTTGCACCCGTGAACTGACTGTATTTACTTGAGATACTTATACCTATACATAGCCCGATGGAAGAGAAATTTCTAAGGGCTGATTTTGACATTGAAACTAACGCAAATCGATAATGATTCACTCACTTACACTAACCCTTCGGATATAAGAAATTTCGTTGAATATAAAAAGTTCAGAACGATTGTAGAAAGAGAGGGGTAGGGAGGAAGGGAGCACGGGCGCCGTGGCTCAAATGGTTAGTACGTTGGATCGCTGAGCAGGAGGATCGACGCTCGAATCCCAGAAACACCAACAACTTTTTCACGGTCCCACCTCTCGCGAATGCCTGACAAACGTTCGAGAGTAATAACTGTCAAGAGAAAGCTTCTCGATTTGCCTTTCGGATATGGCGCTAAATTGTAGGTCACTTCCATATGTGTGAAAAATATAACACGCCCAACACGAATGGTCGCGACAAGCTAGGCCCTGGATCACATACATACGTCTGTTGCGCCAAGTATTTGTTTTCCCCGTGTGTTCGGAAAATGCTCTCCCTCATGCTTTTCAATTCAATAAAAAAGTGTCACCAAAATAGGTTCTATAATTCAAAAGCTATGTGGAAAAATAGCTGACAGAAAGCGTAGTCATGATAAAAACAAAATCGTCTTCTTCCTAACGGAACGCTCAATGTGTGAACCTATTCACACTTGACAACTTTTTTTTTATCAAAATACCTAGATAAATGTTCTGGCCAACTAGTTCTTTCAGTACGTCGCCATATTTTCTCACCTTGAATATCCACCACCTCTCCTACGAATAATCATAATTTTTTTGGATATGAACATGAACAAGTAAGTTTCAGGTTATATTGTTGGTTAAGTTAGGTTAGAGAAGGATCTGGTCCATTGTGTGTCCTTTCTTGTTCTGTTGGAACAACAAACCCAAAAAAACAATTCAGTGGACTTATTTTCACTGATTGCTTAAACTACCTAGTGCTTAAACTACGTAGTTGGTGCTTGTAATGAATTTGAGAAGATCCAGGCTCCCAGAGATCTGAGCCATCGTTCCTAAAGAGAGGAACAGAGACATAGGTGATGGTGGATCGCTTCTATTTCTCCTTCTTCTTCGCAGCTTCTGCATGGATCGTTGGCGTGTAGATTCTATTTGCGAAGCTTACCTCTAGTGGCACAGTGACTAGAGATTATTCCCGTGAGCGTGCGAATTGAGCTCTTGTCTAGAGCTCTTTTTGTTCAGCTCTGGGCATAGCTCTGGCTTGTGTTACAATTTCCCTTTCAGAGTCAGGCGATGTTGGTTTCTTTTTAATTGCATCGTTTATATACCCACACAGTGTGAGGGTATAGAGGCGTCTAATTCATTTGCGTTCATCGCCGACCTCGTTCTTGCTGGCTCACCTACTTTTTTGTTCCCGTCGATATTGCTATTTCCGGGAACCAAACAGGGCTGATGTAGTAGATGGAGATGTAGATGTATGATGTAGTTACTGATGTTCTTTAAAGAGTTTTGACAATTCTTTACAAGCTTGGATTTGACTGTGTCATCCTGATTCATGATGGTGTCCAAATGTACCACAACGGTAAATTGGTTGAAATAAACATACGCCACTTAGTCAGCCATGTCAACACCATTTTATTGCACTCATGCGAATAGCACTTTAAGGGAGGTTAAATAGTTTCACTAATGGTTGGCAATAATTTACTAACCAAAAATTTCAGAATGGCTATGTTGTCTGCATAGGCCTCAGTTCTTATTCCTTAACTTTCGAAGACTTCGAGAATTTTGCCAACGGTAAGGATTAGAAATAGGATTGAGAGTACTTCTTCCGTCGACATACTGTATGCAGGTCAAGCATTAGATATAGCTTAGAGCGCTCACATATAGGGCGATTAAGTTAGTACATAACATGGTTAAGTTATTTACGTTATTTTTGAGCGTTTTTGTCTAACTGTAAGAAATCATGAATTCACAAAATAAAAAGCATTATAAATGAAAAAAGAAGAATGCAGTGAGAGTACCCCCCTTCTGATGACCCTCTTTTTGTCCGCTTCCTCACAGAGTTAGGGCCCATATCTGAATTGATGATTCAGCTTCAGTTTATGATGGACCTGCAAAGTTTCATACATTTTAGGGCACTTTTCATGTGATATAGTGAGTGTTCGATTTCCTTCATGATGTGGTGTAGCGCTCTCTTTACTGATTTATGTACATCTTAGGTACGCACGTTTCCTCCATACCAGCACCTCCTAGCCCTCTCAAATATTTCTCGATATCGTTACTAAAACTAATAAAAAGCAATGAGTATGCAACCTTGTTGGATTCCAGTTGTACTTTCAAACTCAGACGATCCTTATCCCAAAAACAATCGTATTAACACTATACCTATAGGAAACTACAGAAGTGAAATACTTTATGATTTGGGATTTTGAATCTTAATCTTGGTGACAATATTGATGCCAAGTCTATTTTATAAAGGGACAAAAAGGCAGCATATTTTCAACAGATTTGTTTAAAAAAGCACGAAATTGTCTTAACCAAATCTACAATTTCCCAAAATTTTTTCAGGACTTTTTGAAAACTATTATTGCTTAACTTCAAGAATCTTTTAACAAAGCGGACAATGCATACCTCGATTTTATTAACAAATCTTATTGTAGTGCACCAATTGGTCTTTTATTCCGAAAAAATAAGAGTGACTACTATTTTTCAAAAAACGCCAAATAAATTTGTACTTGGGTGAAGGCTTAAGCTGAATCTGAACTTGATTGACTGCAACTCGTACAAAGCATGGCTAATCAAATAAACAAAACTCAGTACAGCCAAACGAAATTCTAGGAGACTCTTTTGTAGTAAAATAGAAGAATTTCCTGAACCATCTAGGCTAAAGAAAATTCTCTCGACAAATCCATTCATGCCCAGCAGTCTAAAAACCAGATGAGTCTTGGACGACTTCTAACCAAGATTCGTTTAATTTATTTAACACTCATTTCCCAAGTAGTTCTTAAACAGTCTATTTGCACAAATATCCAACTGTCCAGATATGATTACATAGAATAAACTTCACTGGGATTTTTATACCCAAATCTGGTAAATATTCTCAAACAAATCCAAAAGATCTCAAACAGATTTATCTATCATCATTCCTCCTAAAAACATTAGAAAGACTGTTTGATATTCCTTTACGCAACAGTTTTGATACGAAACTTCTGTCAGCTGCTCAACATTCATATCGCAAAGGCAAATCAGTGGAAACTGCAACACATTCTCTCGCAACAATATCGATATTCCGTGTTTTATAAGGAGTATTCAAAAACACATAGAAGGTGTTTTTAATAATAAAGACTCATCAGCGATTACAGATGTAATGTCAGATCTGAAGGCAGCAAGTAGATTTACGTTGTTAATAGACTACTGCATCCTGGTCCGATTATCAACTTAAAACTGGTCGAAACGTGTACTTAAAGATCTGTTAGTAGAGACAGCCCAAACCAAGCAAACTATTTTTGGTCTTATTCCGGAAAGGAAATTAAGCTGAAAATCCAACATTAAATAAAGAGTCAAGAAAACTACAGTAGCCAGCACTTTTCTCTTGTGAAAAATCTATCGGAAATAGATGGCATTTGAAACGTGGCATAACTAACTGACTCCATATCTTAGTAATAAGACCGATGTAAGACCTTATTGGGTGCCAATGCATAGGTACATATATTCCAGGAAACTGTAAAGGTAACGAACTGGCCACATCTAAGGTGGAGAAATGGTATAACACACGACAAAACAGATTCGGCCAAAGCTAGATCGAAAACGCTATAAGAAATTGATTTTTCTCAACAGATTGTATACTGGGGCTGTAATAGATGTCATCACTGGGCACTGTATGGCAAGTATGCTACAAGGCACGGATTTATTCTAACGATTATTGTAGATGCCGAATGGACGAAAAAAAGGAAGAAAGCATTCACTCCTTCTTGGTACCTGGCCAGCTCTCTTCCAGAAAAGCAAGCTTCACCTAGGAGCTTTCTATTACAACAATCTAAGCGATCTGATAAATATAGATATGTATAAGGAGCCTCTTACGCTTTATCAAAACTCCAAATTGGTTTAAGAAGTAAGCAGTGAAATTTATCCATGACCCATGTGGCATCACAAGGGATCAATATTTAATCTAAGTGGGTCGGCGATAGCTGGCAGCTACTTCAACTTAACATAACCTAAATCAAAACATGAAAGCTTTTTTCATGGTTCGAAAGGTGCACTATTGCACAATCAGTGATAGATTAACTGCAGGCTTTCCTTATATTTATATATGTGTATATTTTTGTATTTATTTTCTTTCCAGTTTATTTTTTGAGAAATGAAATATAATCTTATAAAAAGAAAAAAACTTTTTGGACTTACTTACATATAAGCTTTTCAGTACAAATATCTGTAGAAATATATTACATTTATATGTATACCATGCGTACTGCTACGTGCAGAGTACTTCACATGAACGTCTATCTTTCTTTCAAAGCCTTTCACACAAAATCTAATATTTGTTGGGAAAATCACGATAAACCCAAATAGTTGAGGAAAAAGATAAATTTCGTCAATCATTCATCCATCATTCTCTGCCGCAAGAAAGTTAAAGCCATAAACAGAAGAACAAGAAAAATCCATTTCGCTTTTTGTTTTTATTACACTGAGGATATTCGCATGTTCTTACTTTCTCTATAAGATCTCTTATTATTTGCCTTCCAGGCAAACAATAAAATGAGAATATTACCATAAAAATAATTTCTTTTTGTAGCCGTTGTTTAATTTCAAAATTAAGTTTCTCTTAAAATCAATAATAAACGATGAAAACTAGTGAGAGTTTTCAAATTTATATTTCATTTCATTCTTTCATTTAAAACAGTTTTCATGGTTTGTGGGAAAACAAACCGATAATAGAAGCCTGATATCCTTTACAACCTTTAAACTGCAGGGTAAAAAAATTCCGTATCTGTTAAGGTTATTTACTTTTACTTTTACTTAAAAATATTAACCGCTACTATGGTTCTAAATGGTGCCGGATTTGGACTTCATCCAATTTTTTTCTATAAAGTTAGCAAATTTCTTACATCACATCTGTCAATGTTGTGATTAGTAAAAAGGAACGTTGCACGAAAGAACAAAGGACTATGACTCTTAAAACGTTTTCTATCGCAATCGAAAGATGCGCCCAATTTAACGTTGATAGAGGGTATCGCGGCAAGACATCACGATACAGCCGGATTGCCAAGCCGCCATCAAGGCTGATGTGGGAGGTCCACCTCAGTAAATTGGGGCAATAAGCAACGTGGGGACTGAAGCTTGTGCGAAGATGTTGAGGACACCCCCGGAGACCTTCAAATGGAATGTGAAGCACTGATCCACAAAAGAAGGAAACACCTGGATGCCTACCAACTTTCAGAAGAAGATCTACCATTGTAAGGTCCACTCTAGGTACTCTAATTCGTCAAGAAAATTGGACTGGAGGAGGTACTCTTAGTCGATTAACTCATAGACTAGAACTCCAAGTCGGGAGAGCACAATAAAGCTACAAATGTCGCAGTGCGCCTACACCCCTATAACCAATCGGTCTCGTAGCGGACGTAGCGGTACATACATTCGGAAACCTTTTTTTTTTTTTTGATTTTTCAATATAATCACCTTGAACATGAATACACTTTTTTAAATCTAGATTCATTTTTCTAAGCCTTCATAAAAATAATTTTCCGGTTTGCTTTCAAAATGCTCGCTTACGGGTACCTTGATTAATCATCATTAAAATGCAGGGCAAGAATGGCAGGTGGATAACTTAATTCCACATGGCTTCATTCCAGCTGTATCAATTTGTACATTGTGAACCGGTTCGATACAAAACAAGTCCTTTCCCCCACCCTTTACTTTAATAGATTTTCTTAAGCATTTTAAAATTTAGCGTAGTAATATTCTGTGATCCTGGTGCCTTTTGTTTTTTATAATATTTTAAATTCCAAAACACTATTGCCACGACCTTCAAAGCCGATGCCATGACCTGAAACTTCTTGAGGGTTGGATTACGCCACTGTATGAACATCTGCTTCTACTCACGGTCATAATATAACGAACACAGGCTTTAACTTATTGCTTTGATTTTCAGCTGCCTTGTGATTACGCAAATCGGCTCAACAATCGCCTCTATTCTCCCACGTCATGGGCTGCCTTGAAGTGCTTGCCTATTTGTGCACTAAGTGCTTTCCAGCCACATTTTCTGTGTTGAGAGACCTTCAATCTCTGCCTTGAGTGAAATATGCTCTTCCACCTGTTTTTAGGTTTCTGGATACGCTGTGCTGTCTTTGCCTTTTTCCAGTAAATCGTTTTATTGCAGCTGTAATAACGTTTTTCCTGTATTTGTCCATGCTCGACTGAGCTGAACTGCTTATTGTTTCGCCTCTTTCGACAAGATGGGCTACCTAGGACAGCTACATACATATATGATCATGTAGCTGGTCGATATTGTACCTAGGTATGTGAATCACGCTGGTAGGACTGTTGCGGGCGATCGCAATGCAAGGGCATTGCTAACGCACAATTTTTATCACATATCATTTCGAAATCAGCTCCACGATTAATTTAGGCTCCCAAGAGACAATTTATAAAGTGCCAACTGATCGCCAGAGGTCGGCGGCTAAGGTCGAAGGTCTTTCTCGGTATTTGGTGAACCAACATCTAGCTATCAAGAGATGCTACGATAGTACTGTAAGTCATTTGTCAATCGCGAAAGTTTCAAAAAGCAAATAACTCCGCAGCCATTTTTAACTTTAATACTAATAAAACCATACTCAGGAGCCTTGCATTCTAATACTTCAATTCTGTATGATCTGTCATTCGACTTACAAACTTACACATTTTTTCATTAAACAAGAAATTTTGATTTAGTTCTTAAAATATATGTAAGTTTACTTAAAGTACTTGTCTTAAAGTAAGCAATAAATAAAAGAATAAATATCGATATCATTCATTGAATTTTAAAACTATTTCTCCCTTCAACTACTTTTGTTATGTATCTTTGCGTGCGTAGAAGAAAAGCACAATTCCTTATTCACCGATAGCTTCAGTTTAGAACCTTTTTTTGGCATACGCAATTATATACCATTCTGCAAGGACATCAGGAAGATCTTAAGTAGATTACTATTCATGGAAGACGTTGCTTCTAACGATGCAATGTTTGAAATTTGAATTAAATCAAGTTTCTTGCAATGGTGCATTTCTTCAAGCAAGAGTCATCCTTGAGAAGAAATAATCAAATTATGTACACTTATTATCATTGAAGATATATGGCAGGAAAGGGGTTTAATAAGAAAATTGACGTTAGGTACACAGAAATCAAGTTTACAGAAATGTTTGCAATTTAAAGGTAAGAGCATTCAAATTATAATTGCAATTATAATTCAACATAATTGAACTTGACCTCCTTAGATGAAATATTAAACAACAACGAAGTTAGAGCTACCAACAGTGACATTTGGTCTGGGCGGTGAATAGATGATGAATTATTTGTTGATATCATATGCACTATCTGCTCCAATACGAGGTTGAAGTCATCACATCGCATCTCCTTTTCGAAATCCGGCACAGGATTGCAATGTTTCTGAAGAGTTATTTTCAAAAGGTAAATTACATCGTGTATTCTCTCATGGTGTTCGAACCGCCCACTCAGTTGGGTGTACCGGACACTTTCATTTTTAATTGTAGTTCACTTTTTATTTTGAATCCAGAATTTCTTATGCGCCAGGCAAAAAACTAGATGCAAGACTTAAGCTTATATGTACAAGCCGCCACAGGCAATAAGCAATAAAAGCAATAATTTTACGCCATATCGAAAGCAAATGACGAGGAAGCTTTATTTCTTTCTGCTAGCCATCATAATTTCTGATGGTGACATTCAATATCTTTAACATCGTGTCCTTATACCGCTCTATTAAACAGGAAAGGCTCTGTAGTTATGTATGCGACGTGTTGGTCATAGTTGCGAGAAACATAGAAGATTAGCAACACCGTCAAGCTGGCTTGGATCATTTCTTTTTCTCATGGAGAAACGCATTTGAATGAAACCGCTACTACGAGCTCTCTCGTAATACATGTAATTAGGGTAGTAGGCTTCGAAGCTCAGGTTGTCCATCGAATCATTTGAGCAACACTTTATCCACTCTGATTAGGTTCGGCCTGTTATATGCCTTCTCTAACGCCCCAGTCTTTTTCACCAAGCACATTGTACCATACGGAACACCTACATACATACAAGCATAGACTCGATAAGTGGCATATGATCTTCATCTTTGCATCTAGTTGCCTTCAATAAAACAATACTTTTGTAAGGGCAAAAACAACTTGGGCTTTGCTAAAATGTAGGTATTAATCTAAAGAGATCCAAGGTATCTGGCTATACCTTCTTCGAAACGCCAGAGGCTGGCTGTGCTGTCTTTTCTAATGTCCCAGTTAATGACATCCTACACAAAATAGTTTTCGAACTTCTGGAAGTTGATCTTCAGCTTCCAGTCATCACATTTTTCTTGTTTTTAGCGTAGTTAAGTTGCAAGGAAATTGAAGTGACCTCGATCCCTGGCCCTGATTTGTACGATAAACTGTATAAGTTGATACCCAACTTGCTCAACTTGTAGCAGAATCTTGCTAGCCATAGCTTTTTCAAACGCTTTCTCTAAGTCCGCCAGGCATACAGCAGTGCATTGGTTCTTTCTTTGTTTAATTGAATATCCGATATCAGTTTATAAACAGCATGTGTACCTCTACGATCAAGTGAAGGTGGGGGTGGCAATGGTGTAGTGGTAGCGTCATCGTTTGTCGAGCTGATGGTTCACAGTTCAATCCCTGATGTCAGCAAGCATTATATGATAAGAGGCAGTCGAATCAATTGCGAAAGCTTATGAGAAAACTACTGCGAAGGCATAACACTGGCAGTAGGTTTGTCATATGGCTGGAGAAATTGTTCGCTCTGTTGATGATTGATATGCTTATGACATCAGGTTGACCGGGAAAAAAATACTGTGAATCAGAAGCGAAGACAAAACAAATAAATGACATCAAACAGTCTCCCCAGTTATCTGGACACCCACCCCTGGAGCTAATGTGTGAAACCTAATACACCTGAGTTTCAAACCACTACACCAATCTCTTTCACTCTCTCTCTATCTTCCTTCAACGCCCGCACTGTGTGTACACATTAAAAGGGTATTCATATCCCCTTGAGTGCGGGTAAATTATAAAAAAAAAAAAAAAAAAAAAAGAAGGTCTGCTCCAAGACCACAAGGTAAGCAGCAGTGCATTGATGCCTTTCTTTGTTTATCCGATATCCGATACCAGCTTAGACGCGGCGATGTCTTAAAATAAATTGGTTTTTTCGGCACTATACGCTGGACCTCATTTAATCACAGCTTTATGGATTATTTCGAATACTTGGCTGTTATTCAGAAGGCAACATATCGACCGGAGATGCGCCGGATTGGAGGTATCTTTAACCCTATTTAATGTGCTGTACCACCTCTGTCAACTAAAGCGCGGAGAATTTGCATTATTAAGTTTATTTATTGAACAAATGTGGAGGCTTTAGGAGCGGCTTGCAAGGAAGTGGGCAGGCTCGACCACAACGTCCACGTTCCCTACGAAAATTAATTTTAATTCGTTGGGTCTTTGCTTTTCTAGGGGATGTTCTTGCGACAGGGTAGCTGTCAAACTAAGTTGTTGAGCTGAGCTGTATGGCCAATCATCAAGAATAGACTTACGCTTGAACAACGCTACCAAATATCCAAATTCACTTTGAAAATCGGTCGTCGATTACGAAGACTTCATGATATTTATGGCATATATGTATAATCGTTTATCTGAGCTTCTGTCAAGAACATAAGGAAAAACACAAGACAAATGGAAATTGTTTCATTCTCAAAACTTCTCAATTTGCCTTAGGATATGGCTTTTAACTGCAGGTCCCTTTCATTTGTGAAAAAATACATAACACGCACATCACGAATGGGGTAGGCCTCGGACCTCTTACGTTTGTGGTGCCAAATATTTGTATTTGGAATTTTAGCAAATAGAATTACACTTCATACTCGTATGCATATTCATATAACTAACTAGCATCTATTAACAAGAATAAAATTCGAGATAAACAGGAAACTGTGACATGTATTTGTGTTTTCCTTAATTCAAATGCATCGTCCAAATTTAATGGACAATTATTTTTAAAATTTAAAATTTTATTCAATAACAATTTACTCCACAATAGAACACCTGCTTGGACAAATTCTCATAAATGTTTAACAGCTAATTTATTTTATTGCTCCTAGAAAACGTGTTGGGATAAACGCCGTTTAATTTCCTGCGAATATAAAGAACCATTTATTTACGACACGTCTTTAAGCGTCACGTGCCGAATAGCAGAAGGTGGAATTCCTTACACAATAAGAAGGCAAATCATCATGAATCTTTATGTACACCTTCATTCGATGTCGTTATGCAAAAAACCAGCCTCAACCTAACTTTGCTTTAGCTGAGTACATATTTGTTTTACGCTGTTTCGGTGAATGTTAAGGACTTTGACGTAGTCCTCCTTTTTTTTGCATGAAAATAGTTGGTACTTTAAGGTTGGTTTAGAGTGGGAACGTGGACTCCTATTCAGGCCGTAAGACATTTGTTACTTGTAGTTTGTCTCCAATAAACATAGCATTTTAACATTAAGATAAAACATGAGGTTATCTTTCGTCGCACAGTCGGAAAATACATCATAGTTGACACCACTTTTTGGGTATCGTAACTTAGAGGGATCTGAACTGCTACTGTATTATTACTTTTCTTAGCATCTATGTGACTTCGATCGTTTATCGTCTGTAATACGATCGGTTTCTTTTGGCCATAACAACTGAACTCCAGGCTTAATAAAGATTACCTACATATGTATAGGTATATGTACTATATATATAAGCACATGCAGCAAAGCAAGAATCAACCAAAACAGCTCTGTAATGCATTCGGAGTTGAATTTGACTTGAAATTGGTCCTGGTGTTGCATCAATCGCTCCTTGCTGTGGATAAATATGTAGATCCACTTCCATGGAATGAATTTTGAACAAGATTTGTTTTGCTATTTTTTTTACAGATAGCCTTCACACTACATATAAAAACTTACATACATACATATGGAACTAAAATCTTAAAATATAGTCGCTTCCATTTTTGCATTTAGTTGGACTCCAGTCATATAACACGGTCCACAGAAAGGCATATGGCTCCTCTTAAATATCCCTTGGTTAGATTATTGATGGTAGATGCTTTGGTTGCTTGATTGATGAGTTGGATTATTATAGGGTGATAAATGATTTGATTAAGTGGTTTATGGGCTGGCTGGTTGTAGGTACACCTCGATAACCTCGTAAAATAAAATAAAATGACTGCCGAAGAAGCGGTACGTCGGCAGCTTCTCCGTATGCATTGTGCAGTTGATATATGTACATACATATACGAGTATCTATACATATGTATGTATCCTATATATTGCGTTTCTTAGTTATATAACGTCGCATAATAACACGTACTGTGGTGGTTTTGCTAGTGGCCTGCCACAATACTACGCTGGCGTAAATGAGTATAGGTCTTACGATAGCCATGTATACGCACAGAATGATTTTGGAGCTTGCTCCTAGTATTTTACCATGCATTCTTTGCCACGCATTCTTTGGTTATTCTCTCGTTAATGTTCAGCGTCAAATTTAGTTTCTTATCGAGCACTTGACCGGTTAATTTGGCGCTGTAAGAGATTCTGAAGGTGATACCTTCTACGGAAGGTGTTGTGAATTGTGGTATCTTCCTCTTGTTTGTAACGAGTTTTCTGCGGATTGCCTGCTAGCCCACATTTCTTGGTCAAAGTGTCCAATATCTTAACGGCCAATTCAATCAGCTCCCTGAGCTTTGGAATGAATATGCCTGAATTTCATCATCTGCATAGGCTGTTTCTCAGGTTTTGGAGAACATCATTTAGCACACAGATCCATAATAGTGTGGATATAACTCCGCCTTGAGGTATACCTCTATTGGAAAAAAGAAACTTCTAGACGTGTTGCTCTGATTTAAGGTTTGATATGTCTTTTATCTACAATACTCACAATCCAATTGGTTAGGATGTGGGCGAGATTGAAGTTCGTTAAAGACCTTTTGAAATCTGGTCTCCCATTAGGATAAGTCCACGATATGAGACTCGTTTCAGCAGAAGGCCCACTTCGGATTTGAGACTGCTACCAACAAGTTCCAGAATAGAGTAAGACAGTGTCCGTCAGGGATTGGTGCTTGCATTAATTTCTGCTCTTGTTGCTTTTTTTTTTTTTAAAAAAATCCCTTTTTACTGTTGTACATACATATGTAGTTCACTGGGCCACAGACCAAACGATACTAATGACAGTTTATGGTGCAAGATGCTCATCATTCGTCTTCTCTCTCGTTCGTAATATACGCGGAAAGTTTTAGATGACAGCACGTAGAAGCCTTAGCAGGTCTTCCTAACAGATCTGCCTGATTTTTGGCTGCAGTCACATTGAATAATTTTTCAAAAAAATATTTTTTTTCTAATTTCTTAACTTATGCATTTTTTCTTATTATTGAATTATCTTGTATCTTGAAAATCGTATAATTAACTGAAAATATTCACATTTCTCGAGCAGTTAGTAATCTGTGCGTAAATAACGAGAACCATAAAACTATTTCCATTTTAAAAAAAATTTGTAAACGCTTCCGTGCACGATATGGAAATCATTTTAGAGCAAAACGTGACTTTTGTTAAATAGTACTTTCATTCGATTGCACTTTTGAGCGCATGAATTATATGACAGATCGAGCGTAAATCGCTAAACGAATTACATAAACAGAGAAATGAGCTATCTGAGTAATTTTTCGAATTTTTATTACTGCAGCTGTGATTGTTGTTCGAACTAGAAGTACCTACATATGTACTTGGCAAGCTAAATATTTTTCTCTTGTTTACTTTCTTATATAAATAAACAAAAAATATGTGCCTATTATGTATTTGTTTATATTTGTATGTACATGCATAAATAAATTTGTTGTTTCTTCTAGACCTACAATTTGTAGCATGCTGAGAGATTTGCAATTTTGAAGTGATTTATGATAAGTATTGATATTGTAAGAAGGATAGGTTTATAGTTTTATGTACAAGGTGGCGCAAAAGTCACTGTATTGGATGATTTTTTAATTTTTTTTGCAAATGGAGTTTTATGTCATCGCGACTTTGGCATTTATGAAATCAGCAGAAGCAAAATACAAACATATAAACCATGGATTGCTGTACTCTTCAAGAGCGCGGAATAATTGTGTCAATGTGTTTCACAAATAATCGGTCAGTGGGTCAGTGGCTCAACTTGAATTTTTAGGACGGCGTCGGCAACACTGTTACTGGTGAGCACTATAAAACATTGATCAAATTGACGAATAGGGTTTAAAGAACATGTACTTTCAACAGGACGGTGCAAGCGCACACACAGCATGAGCCATATTAGTAACTTAAAATTAGATTTCAAAACTGCTGCCACAAGAGCAGACTGACGATGGGGATGCCCACTGCTAAGGGGGGTGGTCTGATATTTTTGTTTTTAAGCTCGTATATTCATCATATGTATCTCATTTGTAATTGAAAATAAATGTATCCTATGGGATAGGTTTTAAGCAAATTATAAACCAATTATAATTGGATTATCTACTTGGTGAACACTTGGCGGATAACACTTAGCGGTGAACGCTTAGTGGTGAGCTTTTAATGGAGAACACTTAACGCGCAGCATTTTGAAAATGAATGAACGCATAACTTTTTACCAGATCCGGACTGTTGCTGTGATGGTGTGCAAATTGTTGGATTTAAATTCGTTAATTTTTATATTTGAAGCTTAGTGCCAGAAAGGATAATGCTCTTGAATTTATCCGTTTGGAATGGATACTATTCCATCCTATCCCTTCATTTTTCAAACCGTATTAGTAATAAATGAAGCAGTATGGAACTTATGCATTGAACTCAAAAGCAATGAAATCCATGATTGTGAGTGTTACTTAACTTGTCCTAGATTTTGTTAAAAATAAATTGCACGAATGTTACATTTTACTAACATTTTAAACTTCATAAAATAAGTGCTTTAAGAGTATCACAAAGAATAAATTTGGAAACAAATACTCAGTGAGAATCTTTTTCTAACATGCACCATTGGCTTTAGAGCACTGCCTGGCTTCATTTTCCTTGGGAAAGTTTCGATGAAGTCTCAATAACATCGTATAGAACTTGAAACTCGTTGTTTCGGATATTTTGAACCTTTCCAGGATTTTCTTTTTTAATTTGAGTAGACTATCTTCCCTGGGTTGTCCAAGATGATGACCTTCTTATGACTCTCTTCCTAGTTTAAATAAACCCAATCACTTGTAAACCATGAAGATTACAAGGTAAATGAAAAAGAATGACACGATCCAAAGAAGACAACTTGCTTGCAACAGAAGGGGAACAATTAAAAAGCTGACGAACACTTTTTTGGATTTCTTAAAAAAGAGGAAGAAGAAACGCTTCTACTAAACGAAATCTCACAAGCCGAACGAAAAACTGAAATATTACAGCACTCGCAGCATAGCAATAACACGTCCCTATAAGGCGCCAAGAAATAGAGAAAGCGATCAGGAAACTCAAAAACAAGAAATCGCCAGGGCATAATCACAATCCAATTGAAATTCTTAAATTTTACCTCGAACAAACCAAACTACTACATCCACTCTTTGATGCCATCTGAATGGAAGAAAAGATATCAGATTGGTTACAGGATATTCGTGTAGTTATTCTGACAACCTATCATTATTCAAAAATTACGGGGGTATCATGCAATAACATCTAAGATATTGTCAAAACTTACTAAGTAGGTGGAAGATACATATGTATGCCTTATAAAACAGTCAGGAAGCAAAAATCAGGATTTCTCACAATTCCTGCATATCCCAAGTAAGCATTCTGAAGATCATTGCTGAACAAGTAAATGAATGTCGGACAGCACTGCAGCAGTATTTCATAGTGTGCACCAAGAAAACATCAGAAACATCTGCTTGCTCTCTGTTATACAGTCGGACATGCGGAACAAACTAAAAAACCTCCCAATAGAGTCAGAAAAGGTAGGTCTCAAAAACTATAGAAAGACGGAAGCCGATTGCTTGGATGTCGTTAAACTTAAACTGAAACAGCTATTCCCCAAATAATGTACATCATTTCTTGAATCATACATACATATCTATCAAAATTATATTTTCGCATTAAGCAACTTAAGCTTATTCAGAACTTATAGAAATCCAAGCAAGAGTACCCCAAAGAAGCGTTTTAGGCCCAACTTTGTACTTACTTTTTGCAAAGGATTTATCAGTACCACAAAATAATATGGTAACCCCTATTGCCGACGAAACGGTGATACTTGCGGCTGAAAAGAATGAAGAAGCATCTCCAAAATGCTGTAGGTAACAGGACAAATAAATGGCAAATATATCTCAATAACACCAAAACAATCTATGTAGTTAACTTCGGAACCAATCGGGTTGCTGGAGATCAAATACAACTAGTCATTCTATATTCCTGAAGAAATATCTACATATGTATGTACTTAATTAAATGCGACACTTTTTCCAGGATCTAGGAGAAATGTCCAATAGGCCAACTGAACTACATCAAATCAACTGGATGGTTTGCAATTTTATTATGAGCAAGAAGTTGAGCAAAGGGAGACCCATCTTCCGTACGGGTATTAAGGGTGGAAGTGATCCACAATGCCACACTCAAGTCTATACAGTAATATAAAAATATAAATACTTGCATTAATAAATTGAGTGTACGTTGCAAATAAAAATAAAAACTGTATATCACATGTACTATCTTTTTCGCATTTTATTATTTGATAAAAAAGATTTCCTTCATGACATACTTGTGTCCACAACAACCCCAAGCAGTTATGTACATATGTGGTTTTCATTTATTGAAGACGTTTCTTAATAATAAACTGAGTAGGCAAATATTTGGTGCTGCATTCAGAACTATTTGAACATAAACTTTTTTGAACTTTAATATTTCTAAGCTTCACCCCGAACTTTGCTTGTCAGTCACCCAAAATAGTTTCGAAATTTTGAGTACCAGGAATGTAGAAAATTAAAAAAATCACCATAGAAGGAGGAATAAACGGGTTTTAATTCCGACATGGTGTTCTTTTAGTATATAGAATTAAATATTTGAGTGGCATGCGAAAATTATGTGCCAACATTATTTTGTATATCATTATCCATGGGCAAACATGCTGGTGTCCTGAATACGACACTACGTTAGTCTGAGAGCAAGAGCAGTAGCAGTAGTTTCAGCTTCCATACGAGTAAGTACAAGAGATGGTTTTATGGTGCACGAATCCGGCACTTACATTGGAAAAATTAAATAAAAACTAAGACATTGCACTCTGTAAAAACTCTCGGCCGTAAATATTGCAAGTTTTGAGGCAGTATTCAAACAAACAAATCTATAATCCTCGTAACAACAAAAAGTTCGAAGTACCTGGTATCCATTGTCCAAAAGATGCTTCACGAAAACTTAAATTATTATTTCTTTTTAACAGCAAAATAATGGCAAAATTACTACCCATAATGAATAACCTTATGTCCCCCGAAAGGACTGCTTTGTAGAACGAACTTATTTCTTTTATTACCGACACAAGACGTTTGTTCGGTTTTATGGGAATCTTATTGCCTTTGTTGTCAGCCTACTGTGACAACAGAAACAAGCAAAAAAAAAAAAAGAAAGAAAGCGAAAACCTTTAAATGGTACTCTATCATAATTAATTAAAAAATTTTCTTTTGACCCTTTTTGCGTGCTAAGGGACAATTTGCGTTGAGGGATGACAAAGTTTTAATGAGCTTGGGGTGTCTAACAGAAGAGTTGAGATTTTTTTGTCTTACTTCTTGCATTTACAGAATCGTCGGTAGTGTCGAACAATTAAACAATAAATAATGGTAATGGTATACGACCAACAATGGTCGAAAAGAAGCATCATCTCCCGATGGATGTTGGTTCGCCAAAGAGCCACTCCACATTTTCATTTGAAATTGTTTTCGTTTAAAATTGTCTCAGGGAATTTTTGTTCTGCATTTCTGCATTTTGCGTTGACGATGCATGTTGACGCTACATTTTGTGTTGACGATGCATTTTTTTTGTTTGGCGCGTGTAGACTGCCGTAACAATATACATTATGTACATATTGTTTTTTGTTAGGAAAAGAACACAGAGAAGAACTGTGGAGAAATTAAGAGTCTCTCAGGCTAAGATGGGTCGTTGGAGATAGACAAAAAGGGACCCATCACTATGGTCTGATTCGAAATCTCTCGAAATAATATATATAGTACTGATAATACTTTGCGATACAGTATACTTCTTGTAAGTAGCGTTGTATTACAATTCAATTGTTAAACCTGGCCATCAGCGCTTTTTTTTATAAAACAAAAAAGGGCAACCAAATCCCAGAAGTAATTAGACTCTATACGGTCCATTTTACTTCCAGGCAGCAACTCCTTTGGTGGTGTAGAATTTGGAGAAATTCAGATTTTACTCGTTTCTATAGTGTGCTTGGCGGCTGTGATTGCTGTTCTCCTGGCGGGGCTCGAACTTACACCGCCCAGGTCACAAGCAAACACACTATCTACTACTTTGTGGCCACCTTCTCAAGTCATGAGCCCTTCCTACTGATGAAATCTCCCCCAATGGCCGGAATTCTCCTGCGGTAATCTCCCACAAAATCAAGACAGTCTCGACAACATCCCTTCCTCTGACAACAATTGTTTGTCCCTCACTAGGAAGTGTCAGAGGACTCCCCATCTTGGAAAGCAATTTTGAACTTCTGCGGTAATCTACCGCGAAGTGAAAATATGCACGGCCTCCACCCATTTGCTTCATTGCTAATCTCCCCACGAATATGACACTTAATTTGCCACATTTCATAAGACACATCTTAGCAAGGGGTGTTGAAATTTGATAATTTTAAAGTATTTTCTACTAATACTTCTACTTGGCTCATGAAATATTATTATTTTTTCCATCAATTGGAATTACATAGCTCTACGAACAAAACCCAATCGTCAGGCAAATTATTTGCTGGTGTACCAACTTTCATCAATGAGACAATTGGATTCTCATGGCTGTAATTTGTTTTATAGATACAAAATCTTACTTCACTTCATAGTGTGAACAAGGCTAATGAAAGTTCAATACGCAATATACGTGCGAAAGAGGTTTTGTGGAATTGATATTGCAGCCTCATGAAAAATATACTTTCTGGCTTTTCAAATTCATCAGCCGTACATCCAATAAATATGTTCACGCAACACTGATAACTATAGACGGTTGATTACATAATAAAAAATGCGATTGGAAATGAATAAAACCTGGGTGAATGAAATGGCGTTCTACGACCGGTTCTGACCAAGTTCAATGGGCAGCTAGCTTTACGACAAGCAATAACAGAATAACAAAACGGAAAATAACGAATTAGAGGCACCACCTACGAGCATGCGTGAGCCATTAATCGAAGAGACTTAAATAAGCCTTTAAAACCAGAAGTTCTCTTGACATTCAATAAAAACAAAAACACTGAAATCTTCGCTCTCCAAAAAAAAAAGCGCGACTAAATGAAGTTTAATACAAATAAATAAGGGCATAGTCAGGTATGCACTTATGTAATCACAGTTCTATCTGTCAAGTTATAGGTATTTTAAAGAGCAGGTGCTTGTACATCTGAAACTGTCTGATATGTATGATTGTAAGACATTTTGTGAAATATATTATGGTATTGCAACTTTGTGGGAAAAACGACTGATCCGGTAGTTAAAATAGCTAACTGTCAACGATAATACTAGGTTCCTGCCAAGCTAATGAAATAGGTCTTGGGTAACGTGCTTGATTACCACCTGCTTAATTACTCTTAGTTCCTAATGTGCGGTAGCTGGTAATAAGTAAATGTTCAATCAATCAACAAAACCCAGATCAACGCCCAATTGTTTCAGAACCATTAGTAGCATACGCACATTATAATAAATACTTATTACTACTTCCATATAAAGCACATCCAAAAGCAAAAATCTTCCAGTAACTAATAAAATATCAAACCTTGAACATGGTTTTCCCAATTCAGTTAGTTTTCCTACTTAGCTTCCTCTTGCTAACCGCATCTGACAACACAACTCCGGTTAATCTAACCCTTCTTATGGACATAATTCGCTGTACCAGCAAGTATCATCGATTCGACACCATCCCAATTCTAGCAGCTCACCAAACACTGTTTGAAATCGAAGAGTTCATCCCTAATCTTCAGATGACATTGCAGAGACCAATATACATTCTATCAAGAAAGAGCATAAACTTCTATTTTCGCTTTCGCATCTATAGTGATTCGCTCATTTTGGTGTTTGTTAAAGGAACTGCAGATACTATATTTGAAATGACTGAAACTTATACAAGAGGAAGTCGCCTATCGAGTATCCTATTCATTTTGACCCGCCCACAGGGGACACAACTTGAAGTTCACGACATTATGACACGTATCTGGAAAGATCACTTCATGCATGCTGTGCTACTTTATCGGGACTTGCGGGGCCAAGATTATTTAATCACCTTCGACAGGTACCCGGAATTCAAAATCAAAAGTGTAATAGGCGCCTATGAGACATCTGATATCTTAGCATTACGACGTAATGGAAACTTGGACGGCTACAAAATAAGGACTCCGGTGAAGTCCGATCTACCAAGAGTATTCATGGTAACAGACTACAATGGTCGCAAGCAGTTTAAAGGCTATGGCTATCAATTGTTCATGGCTTTTGTGAAACACATGAATGGAACTTTCGAAGAATACATAATGGATGAACACCAAAAGAATATTAATGTCGCCATAAAGGACATCCTTCAGCTGATATCGGTTGGAGATATAGAGATTAGTTTGCATCCCTATGCTTTGCATGATGTCACAGGAGTCGGAAGCAGCTATCCTATTCGGCTAAGTGATGTCTGCGTTATGATCCCGATGGCTAATGAAATACCCAGCTATATGTATCTCTGGAGGCCATTGCAATTTAATGTATGGATGTTGCTGATATTCGCGACGTTTTATTTAGCCTTTACTATGATGTGGATTGCGCCAAACTCTGAACACAAGTTACGTCGGGAATTCGGACTATCTCTCCTTAAAAACATTGGCTACATGCTCAACATGACCACATGGGAATATTACAAGAATGTCACGTGGAGGTATTTTTTTGTCTTCAAGGCGCGTTGGATTCTGGGATTCCTTATTACCACATGGTACTGTGCTCTTCTGGAGAGTTACCTTACTGCAACAGTCTTCGGGCACCAAATTGATTCTATGGAGGACCTCATAGCTTCGGGCTTGAAAATTCTAGCATCCGACTATGATGTAGAACTTATAATGAAAATGCCGCACCTTCCAATGGAATTCAAAAAACTTTTTACTGTCGTCAGTGCGGACTTAATGGCTGAACTACGAACTGAATTTAATACTAGCTACGGATATGTGGTAGCAATAGATCGCTGGAACTTTTTGAACTTGCAACAAAAGTATTCAACGAGGCCGATATTTAGGCTATCTCACATCTGCTTCTATAAACATCATCTTGTTTATCAGCTGGCCTTGGATTCAGGACTGCAGTATTCACTAAATTTTTTCATCCTTTACGCACAACAAGCAGGTTTACAGGAATATTGGGCAGAAGTGGACTTTAACTATGCACTTCGAGAAGGATATGTAAAAATTAAAATGGATTCATATGAGACTCAACCGTTGCATGGTGAAAATATGAGGTTGGCGTGGGAAGTCTTGGCCATTGGGCTTGGTGTAAGTGCGTTAGTATTCTTTGTCGAGGTATCTATATCGGCTAAGTGGTTTAAGAATTTCTGGTTATTGATGAGGAGACAGGGGAGAACAATATTACGACACGTGATGGAACGACACATGGAAATGTAGGGAATAAAAGCCCAATAATACAATCAAAAATGTTTCTTAATTTTTTTATTGGAAAGTAAATAAAAGCTATAAAAAATAAAAATAAAAACTTTGGTCTAACTTTCTTTTGTTTATACCTAAGGCTATAATTCATATCTGTGGGTGTGAATCCTAAAATGATGGTTTATAGTCATACTGTAATAATACATTTTACCGTAATATAAACTTGAAGTACTTTGCTATTTCTCATTTAATGCCAATGGATGGATACTTCAGTTTTATATCTGACCTTCTGGCTCTTTTCTGAGATTTAGAAATAGGGAAAAAGTGATGTGAACATTTGCAAGCCGATTGGGTTTTGTTGGCAATTTATTTGCGAATCTAAATTCGCGGAGGAATACTCAAAGAAAATTAGGATGATTTTTATACTTGACACAAATAAGTGCTTTAAAAGTGTTGAGATGCTATAAACGGTTGTAATGAAGACGGTTTAAGTTTACAACTACTAATAAGGAAAGAACAGTAGCTTTAAATGCATAGATTAGTTAAATATTTCCCACGTCTCAGTTACAATTTCATTATTTCACGCTGTCCACAATTGCTCAATTTTAATAGAATCAATAGCTTCATAGCTTTTAATAGAATCTTACAGCAATTCGTTTATTTTATGAAGTGATTATTCGCTTATCAGATCTGTTGAACACATTAATGTTTTTCTCTTTTTTGTTGTATTGGCATTTTATGTTATCCGGCCTCGGTGAAAAGACAAAGAAACTTACTGCGATGCGTACACGTACTTTTAATTCCTCATCAGGAAAAATGACTGGCTTTAAGGTTTCACAATATTCCTATTGTGGCGAGACCTTAATCCTATTCCATGGCCCTCAGTTTTTTTATTTCTCAACACCCTAACACTCCCGAACCAACTCAAGTTTAATAGCTGAGCAATAAAGAGTTGCAACAAACTTCACACACAGCATCGTGGATAGTTTTCCCTATTTGGGTCTTTTCAACTGTCAATTGTCAGGCACACACTTTCGTTTCTTTACCTTTTGTGGAGGAAAACAGGAAACACACTATGTATGTATGTATTCGGAAAGTAAGTAGAAACCCAACTGGACATTCTCATATAAGGCCAAAACACAAATGTGTGCATAATGATAAAACAATAAATTAAAAACACAATCGTTGAACTAGTTATTCTAACTTCAGTTTAGTAACCAGATACAAAATTGTCCAAAACTGTGAATAACAATTATTAAATTGTTGTATCGGTTTCTTATTTGGAGAATACATCTCTAAAGCGTCAACGTCCGAGTTCATACACACATATTCCTCAAACGTTATTTCTGTTGCACTTAAGGCTTCTAATGAAAAACCGCTTATTGCCTCAAATTGTAATTCTGAAAAAAAAAATTCACAAAAACTTTCCATTTGCACTTGAATTTTGCCATAATACATAAGTATATTGAAATCCCCAACTCCAAGACTGCACTTTGCACCATTTATCCTATGGAGTGGTCTTACTGCACTTAAAAGTGAATCGTTAAGATTAATTGCGGGAAAACTTTTTTCCCCAGAGACAGTCCGGAGCTACGTAAATACAGATTCCTAGTATCATAACCGACAGAGGCATCTTGTTCATTAAATTTGAAATGTCCTCCTAACGAGTGTATTCATGGAAATACTAAAACACTCCCCACTTGCACTTTGTGAGATGGTGCTATACTAATTCCAAATATTTGTGCAAAATATTCCCACATCACTCCCAGTAGTACGACTATTTGCGCTTTAAATTTAGCCACCCACTAAGCTCATAGGCAAGGTCTCTGTATAGGCCTTCGTGGAGATATATCATTGTGTATCACTCACCATAGGGTTAATATTAACAAATAAAACCGTTGCATCTACACACCACAAGCTATGTACATACTCGTTCGCAAACCGCACAAAACATCCAGTTTGACCAATGTAAGGCCTTAGCAAAATTCATCCATAAATTCGTGTTCGTAATTGCGGCGGGCGAGTATACTTCGGAAGCAATATTTTGAAAGGATTGCTTAGAGCTATTGATTTGTTAGGCCAGGATACAAGAATAAGCGTAATTACACCCACAGCGATGCCCACATTTTCCGGTCGGTGAATCCCTAAAGCAAGCTGTTTCCATATTATTACTAGGCATCGCAATAATGTGTTTGAGTAGGTTGTTATTGTTAATAGACGGCGGGAATCACGCAATTCATTCCTATAATGAGGAACATTGTAAAACTAATAAGATTAAGTGGGTGGAAGTGAGTTATGAAAAATGTGAGAAAATTGCAAAAAATATGAGAAATATATTCACTAGCGAAGCGCTTAAACAGGTTAAAATTATAAACTATAAACTTTTTTATGAGATTGAAACAGCATGCCGGATGAAAATTCCTAAAAACATAGGAACATTACAATTCCTCGACACATCTTTAGACCTGAAGAACATGTATACGAGTATGTTTTTACCTCTTTATTCATGTTTTAACACTCGTTACTACCCTAGCATATCTCAAAGGTATTCCCAGATCAGTGGCTCATGAAATCCCACTGTGAACTTAACAAATTACCTACTTTGTAACCAAAAGTACTGCGCAAGTATGTACGTTCAGCAAAGAATAATATTGCAGCTAAGCATTTCCTTTTAGGTTGTATATTACTCTTTTGTTGCATTAAGTTTGCATAAGCAAACACGAAATCCCCTCTTTATTCCACAACACATGTGTGCTTTTAACGCTAATCTTTAGCAAAGAAATTCTAATCTTTAGTGAACAAAGCAATGCGACTTACAACAATGAATAATGTAGCTAAGCCCTAAAAATATTCGAAATTTCATCGGTTTAGGCACATCTGTATTAAGATATTATAAAACTGAAAATAAAGCAGCAACTATCTTTGAAATTATCGTAGAAAGAAGTATGGGTAGGTTAATATAGGTTTCGTTCAAGTGGCTATTTAGTGTTAGTTCCACAGACACACTTAGTCGAGCGAAAGGTCCATTGTGATACCACAGAATCTTAGGGAAAGTCTATTGTGCCTATTGAATAATTTGGATCTTTTAGTATAGAGTACGAGACGCATGACAAGGTTACCAAAATGGGTGAAGAAAACACCTGACACCTTTTGAACTTGTGCGTGAGGCTTTTTCGGTTTTCAGTATAAAAACTGTTTCAACTATAGGTACAGTATTTGTAATTTAGTGCCTAAATATTTTGTACTAGAACATAAAGGAAGTGTTTTTTACTGAGAACAATAACAAATTAGGCCAAAGCCATTGATTCAGCTACTACATCATCAAAACTAGTAGATCAAAGCCAGAAACAATTAGAAACTAACAATAAAAAAGATTCAATCTTCCACTTGGAGTCGTTAAGGATAATAAAAATCATAATCATTTTTTAAAAGCTGGAAAACTTCGGTTGGAACGCGTTTACTAGCTACGCTATATCCAGGAAGACATGGCCCAGCTATAACAAACCTAAATCAAATGAATTACTTAGCAGATTAAATTACCATGCAGCCAAGCTTAGCATCCCTTATAAAACCTTTTGCTGTAGCTGGAAAAATACTGACGAGAAAGAATCTGTTCTTTACTTACATGCAACAAAATTTTATATTTCACCGAAAATATCAGACAAACTTCACAATTTGGTTACAACGTATTTTTTCAACTTTGCTAAAATAGCCTCCGTTATCGCTGATCGCAGCTCCAACATAAACGCACCCTTAGGCATATTGAAGTCTAGTCAACCAGGGACATATATTGCAATTAGCATGTAGCATTCCTGCGGGTATAATTCCATCCGGTACTGCCGATTTATATGGAAAGAAAAACTTTACAGCCCACAAGTTTTGAAAAAAAAATTCCTTTATTGCTATGATTCTTCGAATTATTTGCCTAGATTTAAATTTTCTCAGAAACATATCTAAATAATTTCCGGAATGCGTTCTTGGTATAAAGTGAATGCTTTGACATTAAATCTGGCAATTTAATTAAAAAGGAAATTAAAGCTCATTCATAAAGGCATGATCTTACAAACATCATCAAGCATCCTATTCATAACACACAAATCAGTATAAAAGCGTCTAATAATAAAATAAATATTTCCCATAAGCGAAATGATTCACCCGAATAAAAAGCCACATAAATATTTTTCGTTTCAATTTTTTCTTTTTTTTTCAATTAAAAATTTTATATCTAAGACATGATGGGGAAAATATTGAAAGCGTCTTTCCTCAGTAACGATGTGTCAGTAAATTTACCCTCCATTGACAGGAAAGACGTGTCCATTTAAGAAGTTAGAGCAATCAGGAGGTTGACGTTGCCCATACCTTTGCGTATGTATGTGCTTTATTTCCTTGTTCCTTATTCTTTGATGCAGTAAAGGAAATTGCATACCATTTATTGTGCGGGGTGTCTAGTGACAGGACAGTTTTACACACAAAAGCAATGCTTCATCAGAGTTTATCGTCGTCGTAAGTGACAATGAAAAAGACGTCTTTGATATTAATGAGCATCTTCTTTTCCCAAGTGTTTATGAATTTTTAAATTTTCGCAGAGAAAGGATTTCAATTTATATGTTAATATAACACGAATTGCAAATTTATTCAATGATGGACATTACAATGGATAGTCACATTTAATTTAATGCCTTTTCTTTCACCTTATGGTGTTAAGAAAACAAGTCGTTTTTATAGCACTTAAAATTAAACGCAGGAAAGACTATTAAAAGTTATAAATATTGCAAAATATGGCCCCCTGTGAACAAAGCTGTATACTTAATCTTTTTAACAAAATTCTTATTGTAGCTATAGAATAGCCGTCTATGGTGGCTTACCAAGGGGATAATCAAATACGAAGGTGATGTCTTGGTAAGGTGCATGCACCAAATCATGAATCAAGTGCGTTTACCCGAAGACTGAATGATCTACTCTAATACTCTAATTAGAGTAAGACCTGTAAGAAGGGCAACTATCGAGGTATGTCCCTGCCGATCGGGAAATACCAGTGTAGCTTGCGCTCAAATCTTCACACTAATGCAAACTCTGAGGAAGACCATTGAATTTCAAGACGGAATACTGTCTAGCAGGGAAATGGCTGAATTTGACATTCCATCAACAATAATCCATCTGTGTGGAGTGACATAGGAGAATACGCAATAAAAGTGCGGTTTGGAAGTTACTCTTCCAAATTATGCGCGTAGCGGATTCCGGCAGGGAGATGCGTTATCATGTGCTGGAGCAGATAATGTATAGGGCAGGAGTGAATACAGAAGGCACTATCTTAAATAAGTCCGTCCAGCTACTTTCAGTGTGCAATAGAATAGCACGGCAATTGATTAGAAAGTTAAACGTATAGTACACGCATTAAAAAAACAAAACACCGTCTGTCCACCGCATAGGACAAAACGTCACTGTTAATAGCTTTGTCTTGAGGAGTTCACCTACCTCAGTATTAACATCAACTCCACGAATGACACCTTAGTGGGTATTCGACGAAGACTGACCCGTGAAAACTTCGGCGAAGACAAAATGAATGCTTCATCCTGACTGTTTTGCTGGACGGCGCCGAGTGCTGGATGATAAGCAGAGTTGCGGAGCTGATATTGATCGCTTTCGAGCGTACAATTCTTCTTCTCATTTTTTCGATCACAAGGAGGGCGGATGATGCAAAAGATACAACGACGCAATCTACAAGCTGTGTCAAAATATGAACGCAGTCCAAAAGACCCGGCCACAGCGAAGCTCTACTTTAAAGACCACGCTATCGCAAGTGCCAGAATAGGTCTGGAACCGTTAAGTAAGTAAGTACATATAAGTATAGCATGTGTTACAGTACTCTTGAACGCAATATCAAAATATGAATAAACATTGGCTTCCAAATCCCAAGCAAAAATCTCTTCTATTTCATTATCTAGTTTTGCGCTTTTTTAAAAATAGTTTTAACTGTACGAAGTTGAAAAATTTTTTTTAGTTGAGCTAAACTGAGTTGTTGTAAGTAAGGAAAGGTTTATTAAAAAAAATTGTTTTATTTTATACCGATGCATAGTTTACCTATGAGTACAAAGACTAGCGGCCATTGGAACCACTAGTGCAAGGAGTGCGACACCAACAGCAGAACCAACATCAACAGGCTGTACTAAACCTGCTTCCGCTGCATATACATACTTATATATACATATATATAAGTTAGCGGCTGTAATAGCCCCAACATAAGCTAGTGAGTTAGTTGGAGACCAAATGCAATTGTTCGTACCACGATCTGGTATAAATAAATATCTAGTATACCTACACAACATCACTAAATTTAGCAAGACTATAGTATGTACCTACTCGAGAAAGTAAAATGGGAAAATGTTCAGATACGTAACGTGCAATGCATAAGTAGATATCTGTAGGGGCTATGATGACGAGTAAGTTTACGTGGATATTTTTGTTCGCACATCGAATTACAGTTTTTAGGATAGAGAGCATCTAGAGCTCCAGTTAAATTGAAGCTCTTAATGAATGCCCTACATGAGCCTCATGGAATATTTGAAGTCCAAATCTATAAGGAACTGTATAACCAACCCTTATTAAATGAACCGACGACAAATCCCTCCAGCTACGGGCCATTACCGTGGGAAAAACTTACCGGCCTCAGAAAAAAAATTCGGGTAATGATGCGACATCAAACCTCAGATAAGGTTTAAAGATGCCTCTTAAGAGATCGCATGTAGCCGAGCAACTAGTGGTGGCCTTAAACTACTACATAACTGGCAGCAACGCTTTAGATGTGGATTCTTCATTGGAGGAGACTTAGGGAAAATCTGGTGAGTTTTCAAGATGCGCCTATAGTCTGCTATCCCAGGATTACTGACGCCATGCGTACGATTCCTGTCGATGCTATAAACGCTCTGCATAATATGCAACCATTGGACTTAAATGTTTAGAATGTGGCAAAGAAAGCGATTTGTCGGCTTGGGAGTTTGGCACTCCCAAAATTTACTCAAAAAATGTACAAGGATGTAGAATTAACTAAACAAACTTACCAAATGAAATATGGTCTGTCTTGTATGAGTATCGAGTAATGAGGGAATAATAGGAAATAATTATAAAAAGAAGGGATGATTGCGTTAGTTTAACAGAAATCTGGTCTCTAAACATAGTTAGAGATGGTCGGCTCTGGACTTATGCAAAACTACCAAGAGTTTTATGAAAAGGCATTGCAAAATGAGTGCTCAATTTGAGAGGGAAGGACAGCAGCAGATCTATGATCGAGCTAATTACAGGACACAATAAATGTTGACATCATACGAGTTACATGGGACTCATTTCTGAAAGGCGAGGGATACGACGTAGCAATTCTCTGACTGAGTGCTTGGGATTGTAATATACTTGTATACCTTTGTGCCCCTTATATAAATTTCATACCTCATTAGGTATGTCCGTACTTAGACATAATTTTACATCCATGAGTGTACGACATGAGTGTACGTGTTAATTAGCTTTATTAATTATGTAAATTATGGTCGCAACGACCGACTTAAACCAGGAGCAACAAATGAATAATTTATTTAACGTTAAATGTAATTAAATTTTTTTATGAGACAACGAAGAAGAATTTAAAGTTGTAATAATAAAAATAGTTTTTTCGCTAAAAATAAGTATGAGACAATAAAACTATGGTACAACCTTTATACAAACAAATCGTAAAAACCCTCAATAAATACTAGTATGGCATCAAAGGTGCCGGCAACAATAAGTAATAGTAAACAATTACATTTAGATACTATGTACTATAATAAATCTTAGATTAAAAAAGGGCAATGGCATTTGCTTTAAAAGTGGGCTCAGTGTATAGTGCGATCAACTACAAGTTCGAAGTTCGAATTTCAGAATACACCAGAAATTTTTTATTACCCCACCTCTCGCGAATAGCTGACAAACGTCGGAGAGTAACAACTGTCAGAAAAAGCTTCTCAATTCGCCTTTCGGATATGGCATTAATAACTGTAGGTCCTTTACATCTGTGCGAACTAATATAACACGCACAACACGAATGGTCGCGAGAAACCAGGCCCTGGACCACATACGGTCTGTTTTGAATTATTTGTTTTTTGAATTAGCTTTAAAGACTAAAAAAGAATGAACAAAAAAGACAAAGGCACTGCAAGATAAATGGTTGATTAAGGCACCACCTTCAGGATGATTCAATAGATATTCATATGTATAATTAAATTACCTATATATGTAAGTAACAGAGATGAATCACAATGAGATATCAATTTATACGAAAGCTACAAGTAAAGATTGGTTGGTGGCAGTGCATATGAAGGCGGAAAAATAAATTACCGGCACGTAGACCATCAGTTTTTTTGCCTGCCTTGTGAAGAGGTAATTTAATTTCGTTTCAAGAGGTCGCCTTTTTTTATCGCTCTAAAGAGGAAAACAAATTGACTTTTACGGAAATTGAAGGGATTGAGATTTTAAATGTTGGCTATAATTTTACTTAAGTATCGCAAACAGGACAACACATTTTTTATACGCGGATTCCAATTGGCCGCATTTATTCTGCGATTTAACAAAACTGAATTTCTTCCTTTTGAAGTCATGTATATGACATGGTATGCGTCAATGCATCACAAACAATTACAATTTCTGAAAGAATACAGCTCAGCTGTCATGTAGGAAATAAGATTGCAGCTTACATTATATAGAAGAATTGGTTTCAAAATAAAAGAAAATTAAACAAAGTGAATGGATAAATACCCGTCATTTATTCGACATTGTTTAAGATATTCGACCACAAAGTCTATCCTTTATAAAGGTCTATTCATTTCGAAAACGAAGAAGGAGCACTATTATGGTGAATTCCCTGTGCTATAGTCAAACGATAACCACATTTTTTTGGCCGGAAATTGAAGATATAGATGTAGCGACATGCGGTTCCAATAGAACATGGTTACATACAAACATACATGCCACATAATCAAGGCTCTTTTTTAGAAAATTTCCTAAGCCTTTCAATTTCGAGATTTGGCGACTTCAATTGTCCACCAAGATCGCGTGCCTATGCAGACAATTCTTAAATTTCTAAAAGACAACATGAATAATCCTATCTACCAACTGCTACTGCACACGAGCCCCTGACAGACTGCAGACAATTCTTAAATTTCTAAAAGACAACATGAATAATCCTATCTACCAACTGCTACTGCACACGAGCCCCTGCTACTTAAAATCATGACTAAAAACTTGGTTTCAATCTCTGTGGAGGGTATTTGCGGCAGCAAACTGGATCGGAGTTGAGTATTTTCACTAACAATGGAATCAACGGCAGTGTCAACAGTTCCTGTTCAGTTGAACTACATAGTTTGATCGAACTACATTTTCTACGGCGACAGCAAAAGAAGCGCTTGTTTAGATACAATGCATGATTAGGCAAGAAAGCGTGATTTTTGGCATGTGAACGAGCGGTAACTGCGTAACTGTAACGGCGAAAATCAAACGAAGAATAACTCTTCCCAATCGCTATTTCTTTGGGTTAATATTGATGGGCAATTGAGTGGTAAGGCTCTAGTCCGAATAACTAAGGAGATTCCATACAAGACCTTAATCATCATAGTGCTTGTCTATGGCGCTGAAGCATAGACTCTGTCGAAAGCGGATGAAGATATCCTTGGTCGTTTTAAGAGTCTTCGAATCTAATCTGGAGCGACAACGCAGTAGAGGACGACCTCGCCTAAGGTGGCGCGCACAAGTAGAAGAGGACCTCAAGAGCGGTTCATGACAATTCGTATCGAGTCTAAATATTAGCCTAGTATGCGCACTTGGTCCCGCTTTCTGCAAGATAATTCCATAAGATTGTATGAGCTCCTGGACCAAACATAAGCTAGCTGCCTCTTGGTTATGAACTTAGCCTGCATAACACCACGTCCAATAATCAATTCAGGCTAACCGGTTCCCCTTCAATATTCACAAGAGAACATGCAGGTCCTTTGATCAATCAACCTTCAAACACAATCTTCCAGTGTGAGTGATGGCCGAGTAATCTGCTTCTTGTTCGCTTTGTTTCTCTTGATCAAATTAACGAAATTCCTGGTTCGACGAAAAATGGACGAACATTCGAAGCAATCGAGATAATTGAGAGAATCTGTTTTACAAATGGTTTTCAAAAGTTTCGCCAAAAGATGGAAAGTGCATTCAGGTAGATGCTTGGAGAGACAACTAATGGAAAATCGTAAAAATGCCTCAGTAAGGTGGTAAGGATATGGAGAGAATGACATGTATGTCAAGCAGATTAAATCACTCAATCTGGACATTGTCAACCAATATTTCCTTTCACCCAACATGTATGAAGTTACAATAGCAATATCTAAACTTAAGCCCATCAAAGCAGCTAATCTGCTGAAAGAAAGTTTCCTTTATACATTCCAAAGTGATAAAATACAAATCTTGAATTTCCGGCACTAAGCTCACTGAATAATTCCGAATGAAGTCATCTAAGAAGAACAGTCCCTCAAGTTTATTTAAATGGTTAAATGGCAAGCCTCTCCATCCAGCTTGATTGTTAGTCAGATTGGAGCCAGAAATTCATCTTCATCGCTTCCACCCCAATACTTATGAGGACTCTACTAACATCACGCTACGTTTTGACGTCAGTGAAGGGAGTAGTTATATGGACTTCAGAAAGATTGTGCTCCTGAAGTCCAATATTCTTGAGCTTCCTTGTATAAAATTAGACTCATATATTGTAGATGATCTATCAGGTAGTCGAGAAGGGCTTTAGTCCACAATATTGCAGACGAAATTTTAACCAACCGCGTTGTTAGGATACTTGCATGTCTATAGCTGGCGCAGTTCAGTGGATTTTTTTTTACTTTTAATGATTGGACAAACCATGCTAAGGTCCTATTTATTGAGCATACCATTTTGCGACCAAAATGAAAACAAATATTTGACGCAACAGACCATATGCGGTCCAGGGCCTAGCTGTACGCGATCATTTGTGTTATCAGTGCTATATTTATCTTCCTTTTGTTAGAAGCTTTCTCCGATATTTGCGAGAATTGACACAATGGAAAAACGTTTGGCATTTGACTTTGAACCTCCCGCTCAGTAGTCCCACGCACCAACTACAGAACCACGGCGACCACCTTTCTTTCTGCCGCATTCTGCAATGCCCAAGTTAGTTTAGGATATTCCACGTGCAAATCTGAATATTGCTTTGTAATTTAACTTTGTGTAATGTCCGGGTCGTCAGTGTGACAGTATAATCCCCAAAGTGTGGGGCCGGACCCTTGGTCATTCCTCTAGAAAAGAGGTACCGAATATGTGGCTCCGAATAAGAAGCTCATATAAGGCGTGTTCTCCAAATAGCTCGTCGCCGTTGATTGCATCTTGAGAATTTTTCCACTGTCGGTTGGATTCAAGGAACGGTGCCTTAGTGCAAACACGACTCTCGCCCCCTCTCCATTCGTTTGCTGTTATAAAGGGATTGGAAACCTATCTTCAGTCAGGACAATAGGCACCCAGCGTTCACCGCATGGTGAGAGAAGAAGTCGGAAGGCAGAGGTGTGAGAAGACGCCTGTATCATATTGAAAGAACCATATCTACCATTTGAAAGTTGCTTAACCTGCAACCGTTGCGCTTTGCACAAAAGGTTTTCAATTTGTAAAGAAATAACGAGAATTTACTTTATAGAACTGACTTACCTTAATCAGAATATATGGTCCGGATTATATTTCCTTATCAGAGAAAAATGTGTGAAGAAAAAAAACACCAATCCCCAACAAATTATCTGAAAGAAAAAAAGAAAACCCTCATAAGCCATCTCAATGTTTATTTAATATTAAGGAGTTCGATAATTTGTTTGAAAATTCATTCTAAGTGAATATATGACATCGTTAAGAAATTCCGTATCTGGTCGGAAATTTATGACTTTTAAGCAGAAAACTGTCACAAACAAAAATTCGCAGCTTTACCTATAAAAATACTTCAGCATTACTTTGTTTAGAATATCCTGCCCTTCCAGTACTGTCACACGGTTTATTGCCTGGTATGTCGTGAAGCGCACGTTCTCAGCTATATGAACAAAGTTTTGCCCTCCATAAAAAAAATAACGACCGCAAATGAAGAAAATCTGAAACAAATTACACCTTATAGAAGTTTCACAAGGACAAACAAAAAAACTTTATAGCAAGTCATGCTTTCCGTACCAAGAAGTCTTTCGTTCTTGTTAAAGGATAACACGGAGAGTTCTCCACCATTCCAGGTTATTTCGGCTCTTTGTTTGTTTTTCGTCATTTGTCTCTCAATGAAATTCTTTCACTTCCTCTTGATAGTAATGAATTTTCTCAAGGCATGGAAAGGAGTATAAGTGTGAGAAACGACTAAAAGTCAAAAGAGTCAAAATTACAGATACGTGTTATGATAGCATGTTTAACACTTCCATTTCTATTCTTTTAGATTTAAAGCTGATGGTTGGACAATAGTCAATACTTTTTCACTCAATTCTTTTCCTATAGGCTATGTATATCATCCACGACGTAATAGAAAACCGAGATAAAACTTTTCTTCCTGCTACATGCAGGCAGAAAAAAAAAGAAACTACTTCTGTCGATTGTGAATTACGGAGAATGATAGAAATGACCTCTAGAGCAATAAGTTAATTATAAAATGAAGCAGGAGTGGTGCCGGTCAAGATGTCAACTTAAATCTAATGATAATATAATTAAATGAAATGTAACACCCCCACTCTTCTGTGTGTTGGCATGTTTTGAGGTGTGGTCGATATCTCAAAGGTCAATTGGGAAAAACACCTGAAATGGAAAAGGAAATGAATTATCATAAATCTCATTTCGGCCGTATCTGATTAGGACTATTCAATGAAGCAAATGCACAGAAAACGGATATCCGAGCTCTCCTTACCAGGGAGAAAAATATAGGAAGCCTGATTTTGAACTCATGGCTGAATTTTACTGTTCCTTATGCCGTTAAAGTTTCCGAATCGTTGGATACTAGCTTTTTATACAGAATCTATGTAAATCATGGAAGAACTCATCGCCTTTGACGCGACGTTGGGGGGTTATGTTGTGGGATAATCTAGACAAAGACAGATATGTTCGAATTTTCAAGTTGAAGCACACGGCTATTGGGATCGCTTTAATCTCCGTTTAGAAAACATACGCGTATTGACCTAATGGAGAATGAAGTCTAGTATTCTCGCTCTCCACGAGGACGCCAACACCGGACTCCTATCTAGTTTTGGAGCCATTCGTGAAGATAATATGGCATTCTTTCCCGGCTTCAAATCTGGCCTTAACGATTCTAGCGTAGAAGCAACTTGTGGGCCTATGTATGTTAGCTGATAATCAGATGAAATATAGGGGAAAATGTGATAGAGGACATTTCGTCCCAGATTTCGCACATTATGAAAGCCGGCTGGAGCTACTTCTTAGTTGTGCAAGAATTGAGACGAAGTACTTTGATAATTACAATTTCTTGAAATTTCTGTTCTGATTGCGCACATTATGAAAGCCGGCAGGAGCTTCTTCTTAGTTGTGCAAGAATTGAGATGAAGTACTTTGATAATTTAAATTTCATGAAAATTCTGTTCCCTTTTTTGGTTTGTTAAAGTTCTAACAGCAATATCCTTAAAAACATAATCGGAGCCATACAATATAACTGAAAATACCTGATGTATTTAAGAAACCCCACATGTACGTAGGAGCTGCATCCCATTTCTTTACGCACCCACTTTACTTTTGCCGGATAAAATTTTCAGACGCAAAATCATTTGCAATTGGATTTATTTCAATTGCCGTGTCAGGCGCCCAATTATTTTGCAATTCAATAAAATTGACGAAATATTTCCTAACAGATACGACCAATTTTTCAGCACAAAACATGACAGAAATGGAAAAATTTGTACTATGTATTGATTCCTGCGTAGGAATTCAATTAAATTTAACTTAATCAATTATCTCAATTACAGTTAACAAATTCAATAATAGATATCTATATGTATCCATAATGAAATATGAAAAATACATACATATTTACTTATACTTGGCTATGCTGCTTGTGTCGGATTAATGAATTCAAAAACAAAACAGCCGGCGAACCATACAAATTGCACAATTTCCGGTCTTGCTCTGGTTTGTTAAGCCGGACGTGTGGGTTGTTTCCATTTTGTGTTTACTTTTACACAACTTCGAAAGACAGATTCGAAAACTTTGGATTTGTGGGGGTTGTTTGAACTAATTGGGTATAACCGAATTTTTGTAAATATGTATAATTTTTTTCATTCAATGTTAATTTTAACGGAATGCAAATAAAAAAAAAGACTTTTGAGAGTATTATACGCCGAGAGGGACGAAAATTAAAAAAATATCAAATGCGGTCTTCATTCAGAAAATATTAATAAACATTTCCAATGGCATACTTGGAAGTCAGATACGAGGTGAAAATAAAAGAAAGAAAGAAAATCAAAATATCAAAAAAGTTTAAAAATTTCTGGGAACGTTGTAGTTAAGTCTGCAATTTTTTAGAAGAGGCCGTGGAGGACATTTTGTCATTTTCCTATTCAGAATTACTAACTCGGTTAGATTGCGGAAGCCAAAAGTAGGGTTTAAGAGTCTTGTTGCGGTATGTGGACTTAACAAAACAACAGCATCTGAAAGTGAAACTAATTGTCTGTTGTCCAGGAAACAGACACATTAAAAAAAGAGGTTCCTTGTGATACTATGGATCTTTGTCTAACCAGGGACTAATAAAACCAACCTTCTAATGAAGTGAATGCTCATGGCGTCCAACACCAGTTCGCTTAGATTATTTGAAAAAATGCTCCTAAATGGAGCAGTCTTCTTTGGGATAGGTGTATAGAAGGAAGTCTTCGTCCCTGCGGCCTGCACCTCCATAAGAAGTCATTTGAAAAGGGGCCCAAACTGTTAGCCTTTGAGACAATGTCCCGTGTGAACACAGATTGCATAGTTAATCTACGATCACTTCATTTGAATCAACCCGGCACCACTACGTACCCGGCAGCGTGAAATGAAGGAGCACGATTCCAGAACCAAGAATCATTGATTACTATGATCTTCATCTTAATAATTCTGCAGGGCCTGGGAGGCGGAAAAAGATGCTGAGGTTGAGCTTTTCAGTAATTATCGATTGAGATTCTCTATCAAGAACTGGCCCCCACAAATGCCTCACTAACAGCCCGCTGTGCTCGTCTAATAATGTCAATATCGTGGCACATACAAGCAGAGTTATACAGTCATCTTACAAAAATAGACATAAGTTGGAGTGGAGGTATATGTACATATGTAATTTAATTTAACATACGCTATCACAGTGACGGAGGCACCGTGGTTCAGTGCTTAGCGCATTGGACCTCTGATCGGGACGTTCGAAAAAATGGTCACGAGAAGCCAGGCACATGCGGTCTGCTGCACCAGATATTTGTATTTGTATGTATCACAGGGACTTCAAGTTCGATTAAAACCTAATTGAGTAGAAATAGAAATGCAGGTAGTTGACGAAATATTTTAGTTGTTCACTCCTTAAAATAGGTTCTCTTATCCAACATCACACATACCTTATCTTTTGTGGCTTGATATACGATGCTGAAACTTCATTCATCGGATATGAATTGTTGGACACTCCTGACGAATATGCTTAGAATATGTCTACTAGTAGGGCATCAGCTCCATCAGTGTTGCTTGAGTGGAGTTTGAGTATTACTATCCACATATTGGTCAGCTGGAAGTAAGCATTGGCCGCCAGCGTCCAAGTTGAACATTTTATGCTTCTCTTACCTTTCAAAAATTAGGTCCACAGAGGTCCGCGGTAAAAGGTTGTCGTAAGTTTACGGCAATAGCTTTAGCATTCTCTTACCACTGCAGTCCTGAAACTCAATACTCGCTAAGGTCGGCACCTGGCTAACAAGCCGCAACCGAATAGCGTTGCTTTGGAATGAATTTTGCAGTCCCTCACCTCAACTTCCATGACTTCTTGGATGGCACTCATATTTTCCTCGATTTGCACGTCGCCTATTAAAGGTTCAGCAATCACACGTGTGAAGGTCAGTATTCTTATTTCACCCGTCAGGATGTGGGGTCAAGAGTGATCTATGCCTTGGTTTCTTTTTCAAATGTGTGTTATTTCGATACTGTTAACACTGATGTGTTTGAGATATTTACAGATTTGTGGTATGAAACGGTAATAAACAGATCGTCCATCGCTTAGACAACGCTGGAAATATTGAAATATGTGTTTCCAACGTGAATGCTTTTGGTCAAACTGAAATATCTTCTCTTGCTGTAAGGAAATTCATAAAGAAAATTTGCGCAACTATTCATATTGATGGTGTACTTATCGACAAGGTCCATCTCACTTAAGAGCTGAAGCAAAATGATCATCTGATTTTTTAATGCTTTTCTCTGCCGGCATTTAATGAGTTGGAAAATGGCGTTGATCTTGGTGGCAAAATAGTCTTTTCAGACTAAGTAAAACTGTGGTATTTGGAGTTCCAGAAATCATAAAAAAGCCAGTGTCGTCATTAGTCCATACTGCTCAAGCTGACAACAACTTGAAGGTAATCGGTGGCCACTTAAGATTAACTGATTTTTTTTTGATTCGGACTGGGACAGACACTTGTTTTCAACAGGATGGTAAAAAGTGTCACACCAGCCAATAAAAGTAACCGTCTTATTAGCCGTTTTAGAAACTTGTCTTGACCACCGCACGCCTTCGCAAAGAAGTTGTTAAATATTCTTTTACTGGGAACTATTAATAGCCGCTCCAACGTTACTCCAACGCTCCACAAAACATCTATGGAATTAAGAAAACATCTAGTGAGCTATTCCTGAAATAAAGCCCCAAAACTCGACAACGTACTGCAAAATTGGGTTAACAAATTGGGCTACTAGCAGGCCGGCCGCGCGAACTGTTTGAACTAATTTTCATAATCAATCGAAAGGAAAGCTCTACTTTCAATCAACAATCAGGACGTTAATCAACTAACGCATTTCGGAACACTAGATGCCAGCGTTCGCAACTACTCCGGTAATCGAGCAAACTTAAACCCAAACTCTCTGGCCAATATGTTTTATGCACGAGTACCTGACCATCCTAACATATCAGACAATAAATGGGCGGATGAACAGTCTGGAAAGGGGACAGTATATCAAAGTACTGATGCAGTAACAATTATTTAATAAAGGCGACATGCGGGACATTGCTCCCAAATATCATGAACCATGCTAGCAAGCCCTAGCTCACTATAAAAAAAATGGAAAGCGTCTAGCAGGTTCACTGTTACTTCTTGCTACAGGCACTCTTGCTACAGGAATCTTTTGGAAAAGCATGTCCTGCCTGGATGGATATTTCTTAATATTTCTAATTTAGAAAAATCTTGGAGTTCACTTGACAAACATGTCGTTTGTTTTTAGGTTTCCACACCATCACATACCTTTTACCTACGCCCTGCAAATCACATAACGCCATCAAAGTTTTGTAGAGGACGACCGGCCTCTGGCATACGCAAGCGGTTCCCTTCACAGAGAGAAGATTCTCATAGCAGACACATGATTTCATCGATGCAAGATATATGTAAATACCTAGACATTTCGTTTTGTATCACACCAATTCCAAAAAAAGATCATTGACCTACAGAAATGTACGACATTAGGGCTACTCATTATATAACGTGTTTTCATCAACACAAAACTTATTTATAACACCACACGTGTAGTAGTCTACTCTAATAGAAGTTTAATTAAATTTTCATTCGTTAATTTTATACGACTTTGGACTTTTAATTAAGTCCGGTTATATCTATTGATTTGAATTTGAACAATACGTACATAAAAATTAAATTCGCTAAAGCTTTTGCAAATAATTTATTTTTTATTTTTGCATCTCAAATAATTAAAAAAAGAAATAAAATTTACCAACAAATGAAAAGAAAAAACTCGTGAGAGTCTTCTTGAAGATTCTTTTTAGCGGTGATAAAAACTTGTTCTTCTCATCAGATAATTTTTTTCGCAAAATTTTTCAAATACTGATGGTGCTAATAAACTAGGTTTTTTGAATGTCAATCTAAAAGGTGTTAAAATGAAATTTTTGTGGTTTTCGTCGCCTTTGGCCGGCGGTCTTACTTCCCGATTTCTTTTGGAATTATACTTTATAGAAAACACGCGATGCTTTCTTAGACTGATTGAAATTTTTCTAATGAATTATCGAAATTTGTAACGGTATAATTATTTTAAATTAATAATAACAGTCAATACAAACATAACTCTGTCTATGTACATATACATATTTCTATAATGAATTCTATACTAACGATGTTGACATGTAACACTTTTCAATTAGAAAGGCTTGATACGGCTCCGGTAGTTAATATGCATGTCAATGAGATTTCAAAGTTGTCGTTTACAATTTAGTTATAAAAAAATCAAAAAGCATGGCACTGCAGTCTGCCAGAGTGTTAACTACAATAATTAGTTCCTTAAAATGTATATATTTTAATTGATTTCGAAACTTTAAAAACGAATATGTGCTTAAAACGAACAGCTACAGCTTAGAAATAAACGTCAAATAATCCTCTTCTAGAAGAAGAGCCGATTCATTTTTCCGTAATAGACTTAATTTTAACCTTTTTTCTGTCTTCCAAATCATTGCAGCTTGTTCCAGGCGTAAATAATGGCGGTTAGGGAAGTCTTATCTTGCCTTAAGAAAAACATGATATCCGCAAAAAATATTCCTATTTCCGGATAGCCAAGCAACAATCAAATCATTGCAATCGGTCTCTTTAAATTCAGCAATACCTCTAGAATGCCGGCTGTCTCTTAGGGATTTTCTGGAGAATTGTAAGGCTGACGAACTCGCCAGATATAGAACAACCATATTTTCTGAAAAAGGTACTTTCGATATACCGATCGCTGCTGGGAAACTAAAATTTAAGCTGGATGCTATCGAGGGAACAAATTTTAGGTGGACAAGTTGTATAACATGTCTAGCAACAAAACCGATTTGGCCAAAAGAATAAACAGATCATGAGAAGAAACGGATCAGTGGGATTAAGAGACTATGCTCCATGAACACGTGAGGAAGTTTTAACAAAAGGTAGAAAGAAAATGTCAAGCTAACAAGACCCGTACAGATTCGTAGAGAAGAAAAAATAAACTTTGTAGCAGTAACAGTCGGTGCTGGGAATATGAAAAAAAAACTTCTGCAGACTGTATAACGGCGACGAAGACCAACAAACAGCTGTCAGCCAGAATGGACCATTCCACATAGACGATGATAGCATACCGTCCATCATACTAAAACGAAGTGAAGATAGCAATATTGAAGTTTAAATCCAACAAGGCCGCTTGACTTGATATCCTATCAAAGCAGCTGAAGATGATTTGGTAAGCAGCATGTACGAACTCATTTTCAAGATTTGGTCACAAAGAGTGTATGCCTGGTGAATGGAATCTCAGCATCGTTTGCCCTATCCATAAAAAGGAGACCCCCTTAACTGCGTCAATTACAAAGGTATCAGTCTCCTCAGCAACGCGTACACGATCTTATCTACCGTATTGTGTGCACGGCTGAAACATTTCTTTAACAACCTGATTGGCCCCTATTAGTGTGGTTTCAGGCCAGGAAATTCTATAGTCGTTCAAATTTTCACACTTCGGCAGATCCTGAAGAAAGTTGCTAAATCGCATCAGTCCTCAGTCGACCAAACGCTCTTCATAAAATATTTTTTGTACGTTTGCGTTGAAGGACCTTGAAGAAGAAGACTCAACGATGAAGCTTACCAGCTGTAGAGCGACTTTAACTTTGTAAAAAAAAAAAACTGCGCATCAGTTGCTTAAGATGGCTAGGAGATATAGAGTGAATGGAGACTAATGCTTCGGCCCGCAGAGTCTTCGAATCTAATCCAGAGGAACATCGCAGTAGAAGACGACCTCGATCAGGAACTTGACTTCGAGATGTTAAGCAGGTATGTTTAGATGGTCTTATTGCAATGCAGCGGTTAGACCGGGAGAAATTAGACTTATTATAAAGATATTCTGGTTGATGTCTGTGAATAACCTTGAAGAGCAAGATACAAGACCGATATTTTAGGAAAGCATCAAAGTCAAAACCAAGAAGTTTGCGACATTCTGCTGAAACATGATCATATCTGTCCTCTTCTTCTTCCTTTTTTGTTCGGCGAGGTTATGATCAGGATTATAGGGATCATAACCCATAAACATTATCATATCTGTGAAGGTTAAAATCATACCGAATAAAAACAGTCGCATTAAGTGTCCTCTTTAGCTCCAGAGTGGAAACGTTATCAGAATCAGCGAAGAGTTCACAGCCATAGAAAATAATAAGCACAATAAGTGCTTTTACAAGTTTTAGCTTGACTTCAGCGGGAAGTATTGCTTTGATGACAGATAGCCCTCTGACCGATGCATATATTTTGGCTACAATAGAACATATATGTATGGTTGTTCCAAGATAATTCCGAGATTCTTTACATTGTACTCTATCGAACTTCAGTGACATATACAAGCAAATGCAAGCAACTTACTCGTAAACGTCATCTGATAGACAACACAACACAAACTCCTTTTACCGAAGGATGACCTACGGAAAAATCAAATCATTCTGATAACAGTGAGGTGAGTGTTATAAATATGTTGTTATCTGATGAACCTTTATCCATGGTTGCAGATCAGTGACCGATAACAAGGCATCCATCATCGCGTATTGTGCATTTAATTTTGACCTTCAGACAAAGACCAAACAAAAGCTATTGATGAGAACCATTTTCGTAATTTTTGTGGTGCAATTAATAACCAAAGAGATTTACAAGGGAAAATCAACTTGATAAGTACACTTGCATACACGAGTATAGTCATTACTATCTACCGACGCTTCGATAGGGTTAATACTTCAATCAAGTCTGGGTATATGACTATCTAAATGAAGTACGAATATATAAAATCCATGACCCTTAAATGGTAGATATCGTGCATTTAAAAAGAAACTGGCGTCATACCTCATACCTCTGTCTATCGACGTTTACTCTTAATTCTATGCGGTGAACGACGGGTGACTAGTAATTTGATTGAAAATTGGGTACTAATTACTTTGGAAGGTAGCAATCGAGGGAGGAGGGGAAATAAGGCAATAAGGCACGCTTTCGTGGATCCAAGTGACGGCGGAAGAATTCTTCAGAAATACCCACTTCGGCGTATGCAGTTCCACGTATGTAGAACTACATACATATGTATTCATATGAACAACATCGGCATAATCGAGGTCCAGTAACGAGCAGCACATCGGGGACTAACCAAGGATCCCACCAATCCGATTGGGGGTTATGGCGTCGGAATAATGAAATTTGAATGAAATTCGAGAGGGAGAGGACAATGGTATATTATTATCCCAAACACTGAAACATAGAAAGGTCCATTGTACTTCTGCACTGCAGGGCTGTCAGGCCTAGTTAGCAACGCAAAAGTAAATTCTGGTTACGAAGCGCCAACATGCCTATGGATAGGGATAATCTTACTACTGATAACCTCTGCAATTGAAGCAAGTAAATCGATATTCGGATCCGTACTGCCATTATCTTATTCGCCGATAAATCGATAATTCAGCATTAGTTTTCCTTCAGGGCTATGTACTCAGATCTTTTCCATTCCTTTGATTGCTGTTTGGTTTCAGGTGCATACTCATTCGTCACAAATCTGGCAAACAAATTTTCTGAATACTCGCGAGAGTTACAAAATCCGTCTTGAAGACAGCTTGGACAACCCAATTTCGTCTTGAGTGAAAATGATTTTAACTCTCTTCTTTATATTCGATGTTTTCCTCAGTACATACATATGTATGTAGCTGAGGACGTCGTGGGTCGTATTCACAGCTTTATTGTCCGCGTTTGAATTCAATTACATACTTCTTCCATTTCATCTTTCTAACTTTGCGCCAGCTAAGTACGTGTAATTCAAGTTAAAGGCAAGGTGGTGACGGAGTATTAAAGAGCGCGTTTGCTTGTGACCTGGCCAGTGTAAGTGCAAAGCCCCGTCAGGCGAACAACAATTGTAACCACCAAGCTCAGCAGAGAAACAAATAAAATCTGAGTTTCTCCAACTACTACATCAAAAAGGAGTTTCTGCCTGGTAGTGAAAATGGGCCGTAAAGAGTCTGACTGCTTCTGCGATTTTGTTACTCTTTTCAGTGAAACTTCATAGAGTCATCCTTCGAATGGCGAGAAGTAAAAGAAAAGAAGTACCAGCTCAGAGTTCAAACTATTTACATGGATGATAGCGGACTTTTCCTCCCACCCTCGCATTTAGTGTACCTACACTTAACATACATTTTTTTGCTCATTCTTATAAGGATTTTCAAAGCCGTATCAGGATCTTAAAACAGAAATGTTTCTCAACGCCAGTTCATACATTCCTAAAGTGATGTATTGGTATAGGTTCTACCCGGCTTCTTTTGCTGGGGTATGAATCAATGAACTGGTCCTCCAGATAGGGTATTATACTGTCGGAACACCTTTCTTACAATTTGATACAAACGAATTCCTTAGAGGGTGCGGAAACTATTTGAGGACATGTCTTTGTTCAGTCCTATTGTTAATCGCGTTAATAAACCCGTGATCATTACCATATCGGCAGACCACAGTGATTTTGAAAAATTGCGCTTTTTTAAAGTCGCCCCACGGGTCGGTTGCAAGCTTCACATCGAGTTGGAGGCTTCTGGCGATGCGCCGATGTTTTGCATGATTGCAAACAAAAATTCGACATCTGTGGACAATTAAAAAAGCCCGGAGATTGTTCAAGAAGTACAACATCGTGTGCCCCAGAACAATTCTAAGAGGAAATCATCGTCAGTACTCAAGCTTGAAATGAACAGTAAAAAAAAATATACTTAATGGAACCATGCATCCCCTTGAGAAACAGCCAACTCTGGTGTTCCATGGCATCACCACATATCGCACATCGCAAAATTTGCAATATTTACCTTTTATGAGGTAATATATACTTAATATTGGCACAGTTACGAATACAAATATTTGTCGCAAACGATCATCTGTGTTCCAGATCCTAGGTTCTCCCGACCATTCGTGTTGTGCGTGTTATAATCCTTAACATAAATAACAGGACGAACGGTCTAAAGCTATATCCTAAAAATTAATTGTGATGGCAGTTATTACTCTCAGACGTTTGTAGACATTCGCGAGAGGTGGTTCCGCGAAAAAAAAACTTTTATATTGTTTTCCAACACATAAACCACCGCACCATAGAACAGAACTTTGTAGTTTTAGAAGATATACTTACTTTCAGCAGGTTTGAATCTGAAGAAATTTAGAAGCAAAATTAAGGCTTATATTTTCCGAGGGATAATTATAAAAAACAAAATGAACGTGAATGAAATAGGAAATAAAAGTTCACAGAACATCTTTTATGCAAGAAATATTTTGTAAAAGATGACCTATTACATATTTTTTATTAAAGAACTTTTATAAAATGAGAAAGCGTAGCGGACCGAAGGGAAGATCTATTTTTATTTCCAAAAGCAGAATCCATAAATACACAGAAAAATATTTTTAAATTTAAACTTAAAACACTCTACTCACAGCACATATTAGTTCCTTAAACCTCTTGTTTATATCACGTCCAGTTGGAGCAATCAATTTATGTTTATTTTCATTAGCGTAATATCTAAATTGTTTACTAAACAAAGTTTTCAAATCTAACCGCAACCGCACTACTTCGTACTTGTTCGTATTGCGAACCTTCACCGTGAAATGATTGAATGATTGCCGACAGTGTGATAGAAAGTATTTGCTGGTAGAAAAGAATCTCTAGAACGTCTCGCCACCAAGCCATTCGTTTAATATCAAAAGTGAGATGGTATAATTGATAGTTAATGGATCCATTGTTGTCCACCGACATGGTGATGATTTGGTCAAAACCAACGTACATGGCTTGTTTGCGAATACCTATGCATGCTGCATACTAACTTAAGAACGCGACTTTAATTACTGCCCGGTTCTTCTTGTGTGCGTGTGGTTTGACGGGACGCAATTAAGTTTGTAGAAGCGCCTGCGAGCATGATTAACATATTAATAAACTTTTTATTACCCCTGAAAAAAGCTACAGAGTGCTTACTCGATTGAATAAACATAACATTAACACTAGAATAGTATTCATGCTAAACATAATTGTCTCAGTGAATAACTACTGAAGACGAGTCGATAAATTCAAAGATGGACAGTGAATGGAAATGATACAATGAATTCCAAGTTAAATGGTACTTGAGCCTAAATGGATATATTATGCGTAGCAGTTTCTATGGATCGGATACTTCCATACCTACAGATGTATGTACATACTATCAATGGGAAAATTGTTTCATTGTTATGTCACTTGTATTTTCTGATAGCAAGAATTATTTGATAAGAAAACGTTGGAATCTCGTAAATAAAATAGAAGAAATGATTATTCTGGCGTTACAAACGGGTTCTCCCAAATGGTGTCTCAATCACAGTGGCAGATTTAAATTTTGCTTCATTTTTTCAACATGGTTGGCAACACAAAAAAAAGTACATACATATGTATATACATGACATCTGTCAATATTGCGATTGGCAAATATGGAGCAATAAGTATCGCAATGGACGCAAAACAAATAATCTTTAGGGATATTGAACTGCGATAAGATCAAGTGTGGACAAAACGGCCACAAATGAAGGACAGTAAAGGCAGACCGGATTGCTTTCTATGCAAAGCTAAGACCGCAGAATGTGGGTATACAAGGTACTTTGCTAAGTAAACAGGACTTTTTAAAAATAAGTATTTCTAATGAGGTCATCTATTAGGAATTACATACCATCTATTGGCAGTTACACCCTTCATTGATATACTGTCAAAATATCATGGCCTTTGAACCAATAGAAGCGAAATGCGTCTGAAGTGACAGTACGTTTGTGCCATCGGTACAAAAGTGAGCATCGATGAAGGAAGTTGGCGTTTGTCGCACGATAATGCGCCATCTCATCTATCAACACTTTTGCATTTTAACTGTCAACCTGATTTGACACCTTGCGACTTTTACCTTTTCGGAAAAATACATTTGCCGATAAAAGGAAAGCGTTTTGTAGATGTAGAAGCCATCCAAAAGGCTTGTAACGACATCCTGAAGGACATCCCGGGCGACGATCTAAAACACTCATGCGTCATGCTCTTAGACCGTGCAGAAAATATCGGCTTTGCCAAAAAAAACTTTTTGTTGTTCTTATTTTTGAGAAGTCCTGTACCTGTTTACTTTGGAACGCACCTTGTATAGCCGGTAGCATTAGATGTCTAGAATACAAAAACGCGTTAGAAGCTATTTTAAAAAATATAAATATCTTACAGCTTAATCTTAACCGTTGTGCAGCGGCTCATCTTTAGATTACACAACCTGAAAATTTCTTTCATAGAAGATCAATTGTTTCTTGAGTAATGCGGCAAGTACGCCGTCCTGCTAGAACCACATGGCATTAAGACCAGTGAATCCAAAACTAAAAATGTGTGTTAATAGGTGACCTTTACTACAGGGAAGAAATGCATGAAAGATTGTACCCTTGAGACACGCCCGAGTATACATCAAATGTATTGAAAGACAAACCATCAACCAGGGCTTTCGAATTGTTCCCTTCTGAAAAAGTTGTCCATTCATATGCGAAGTTCTTGCGGTAGCCCCATAGGAATCTAGCTTTCTTAGAAGACCTGTATGCCAGACTAGTTTGAACGCTTCTGGAATATAAATATATACATATATACAGACCACAGAAAACACTATGACATAGACTAACAGTCGCTTGTTAGTCTTTATAATAATTTCCATTACCATCTACAGCTTAAAAACTGCACTATGAGGTGATAGTTTTGAGGTACGCATTTGTTTCATTTCATTGTAAATCGGTGGAATGTGTGTGCTTTCCCAGCAATATTGGAATATTTTGGACACGTAAACAGAGAACTACAAAGAATAGAAGTAAGTTCTGTTGAATAGTTTTTAGGAACTATTCCGGTATCTCTCTTACATGCAGGTGCCTATGCTATGCCAGCTATGTATGTGCCAGAGAATGCATAAGAAGAAACCTAAGAAAATCACACACTAGTTTGGAATCGTCTAGTTTGGAATCGTCTCCCTATCCTCAAGAAGCTTGCTGCACACAACACTTACCTAAGCCCCTGGTCACAAGGGAATCGCTGGCTATGATATTGCTGATGAACTACCTAGTTCTGGCCTGAAGTCTTAGAGATAGAGATCTTTGGGAACAACATGAAAGGCACCCATAGGTTTAAATGCACAAAGGAATTTATTGATTGCTCTAGCAAAATATCGAATGGTGTCCTTTTCGCAGTCCACTTGTGCGCCAGATAAAACGAAACCATTTTAGGGATAAATGTCTGCACTTCCAACGTGATCAGTGGCTTCACATATACTCTAACTATGAGGATCTCCCTATCACAGCCTTCGAGTTCCGAACGCCCACGAGAACCGAACCTCTGTCCTAAGAACTTAGCATTCGCAAACCTTCTTTAGTTTGGTTCATAGAACTGCAAGCAATGTTCATCGGATAAAAAAGGAAGGCCACTGCGTCTATGTAAGATGGAGATTCTTATGATAAGAGAGCCCACTATATCTTGCTTATAATAACTACCTATATACATGTATGTATTATTTTGAACTGTATGTACTTTGCTTTAATTATCTACTCTCGTGAATAAGAATAAGTTATTTGCAATACTATTTCAAAGAGTATTCAAATCATGTTACTTTCAAGTAAATTGCTCTGGAAGTTAAATCCCTCCTTACCCCCCTCCCAACCCCCTCATCAAAGAAATAATATCGACTTTTTATTACTCAACAGAATCCGTTTTTTTAAATTAGTGCACACTATGAGTAAATGAGTATTTAGTCGATTTTTGTTACCTATAGAATTTTTTACGATATGTTATAAAAATATTGAAAGCATCTTGTCGATAGTCACGAAAAGTAAACTCGCAAACGGAACTAAAAATACATATATTTTATCGAGCTTTTATTGTCAGCTGGTCCACATTAGTGTAAATTATTTTAAGAGACGTATTACCTGATTCCTATGTAATGAATACATGTGAAAAATAATATTCCATATTGGCTATATAACTGAGTAACGTAATAACCGTCCAGATTTTGAATAATGTGTATATATAGGGGATGTGGATAAATGGTTGGTAGTCCAGAACATGATGTATACATGCGGAAGGAGACATCGACATAATGGCAGTGGCGGGTGAAGTAGCGGTGGAAATAGTGCAGGCACTGCTAAATGAATAGTATCAGCACCAGATGTAATACAACGTCTATGACCCTTAATCGAATCCGACTAGTCCAACAACAGTGGTAGCTACTTCGCAGTATCTTACGCAGAATCCAGTTCAAACATCACAACCCTACGGTATGATTGTGGTGGTGGCAATAATCTGTCAACAGTAGTCGCCCAATCATTGTCCACGAACAAAATTGTTGGTAGTGCCAACGGCAGAAGTAGTTCTGTGGACTATCAGCCAGCACTGCATGGCGGTTTGCCTGTATTCCCTCCAATTCCAAATCCTCAATTACAATCATCACCACAATTAAACGTAAACAAAGACCGACGAGACCAAGGCCATTTGTGCGAGCTCTAGAAATGACTCATTCCATGAAGATGCAGTCAATGGATCAACGCCAACAACAACAAAAACAGAAGCGAAAAAATGTTAGTGTCATAAATTCAGCTTGGCGCTAAGTCGATTGATAATCAAAAGACAACGATATACTATGTAGCCAGTGTTTACAATTTGAACTATGAAATATGTATCTGCATAACTCATTAAAAAAGTGTCACCCAATTTTGCCTTTGACCACCCTTCTAATCCGAAAATACAACGTACAATGCCATCCAATTTGAAATCTTCGACAACTCTTTAGACAACTACCGGCTAGCCAATCGCTGCCTTTGTTCCCCCTTCTATGCCGATAATAGTATCTAACTTTTTTATAGAATGGGATTGTGTGCGTTTTGTCCATTCGAATTAAGAAAAATATTAGAAATTTGTGAAGTTTTAAGCTTTTCTCGCCTAATTTTAAATACTTTCAGGTCTTTGTCCGAAGCCATTGGATTTGAAATTTCCAACAACTCTGTAGAATACCCAAGGATAAGTCTTTAAAAGGAACTTAACTTCAATAGATGTGCTTTCATAATTTGCCACTTTACACAATGTTGTGCTAGTTTTAAAAAGCCTCCACGAGTTTATTCGATCAGCAAATTTATCAATAATTTAATCTTAAGTGACACATTTAGTCACACCTTTAATCTTTAGTGACTTCCTTATTACGATTGAGGGGCTACGGTCCAGCACTTCGTGACATCACTAAAACAGTATTTAAACGAAGTTTCCTTATTATAATCTTCGAAGCATGAATTATAAGATATCATATCGCTCTCTATGTTGAAGCAAGAAGATGACACCTACCCATTGTTTTCTTAAAATGTCTTAACTGTAACTCTGTTCAGAAGGGAAGACACAAGTGCCACGTGATCTATAAACATATTCGAGCCATTTAAACTGTAAAAGGGAAGCTATGTAGCTCTATAGTGGAAAATTAGCTCCGCACAGTATCACACTATTATTCAAAAGTCTCTAACTAAAAATATCTACCCAAGTTCTGTAGCTGCTAAACTAAAAGAGAAGAGTTCGATTTAAGAGAAACCTTCTCAATTTTTTCAAACTAGATTTTTACATTTTTTTTATTGGAATATTTGTCATCGCGAATATATCAAATTTTACTTTAACAAAAAACACTCCAGGAGGCCATTTTCCAAAAATAACGAAACCAGGATTTTCCTCAGATTCATATTCCTTCCTGATTCGATAGGGATAACCTGTTTCAATTTCCTCTATTTTCTTTCTTTCTTTCTATAAATCCTGATGTATACCCCTTCAAGCCTAAAATAAACAAAATGAAAATAGGGGGAAAAAAAACAAAAAAAAAAAAAATAATGATTCTACGTATAACGATTGAACGCTTACGTGGACCACCAGACCATTTAATCCATTAAGACTGACTACAGTTTGTAAGCTGCGTAAAGTAAAAAATTTAATTTTATTACACATTTCACCAAAAAATAATAATATTTTTCTAATATTAAACATACGATAGTTAAGGAAGAAGGAAACCAACTTTGGACATGAGCAACTTTAAAGCAGTTTCACGAAGACGATAAAAAATCCTTGAAACGAAGTCTTCAAAGCGTTGATATTCGCACAGAAGCTGAAAAGAACCTCCGTTTAGGTCAGTAATATTTTTGAAAAATATAGCCATATCCGTAGTTCTGTTTCCGCAAGAACGGTGGTGGAGAAAGGAAACCCGATGAGATTGCAACCAACAGTCTATTCCAAGTAGTACTGCCAGTGATTATATAGGCTGTTCACTTAGTAGTTCGACCACGTTCATTCGTGGCCTGCGTCGTAAGCATGTATAATACAAGCTCCGCTCCCCCTCTCTCATTTGTTGCCACCAAGAACTTCCAAACCGATTTTAACTCAATCTTTAATCAGATTACAAGGCCCATGGCGTGGAGATGATAGGAGGACAAAGGTGTAAGGATAACGCCAGTGTCTTGTTTCATAAACGGTATCTACCATTTTTACGCCACTTGCACATTTACCAATTAACTAATTAATTAACATCAAGTATACTACATTAAAGCTCATGGCGATTCTATCTTCTAACCATGGGTTGCGCGCCAAAAGCCTTCTTCGGTTCTCTAAGCCGAGGTATCTGCATTCAAACGCACGACTGCATTTTATTTCTTGCTAATTTTAATAATCAAAATCTGCATCGGACCTTAGGTACAAGATTTCTTATCTACAAACACTGCATTTCGTATATCACTTTATTTCGACTTACTAACTTATCCGGATCCAGACATGTGAAGAGTCTCCGCCTAAGACATTGCTGCCTTCCATACCCTTCGGTCCCAGGCACGCTGTATCCAGACTAAATATCCTGGCATCCGCGATTGCTTGAACCTTATGACGGACGTTCAGTCCACCTTGTCCCATCGAAATTTTTGAATGGTAGACAAGTGAATTCTATGAAGACACAAACGTCAACGCACTCGTCTCTGTCTATCATTTCCTATTCTCACCTACAAGTGGAGTGTGCGATACCAGACCGAACTACTTGGTAAACACAATGCATGAGCTTCTTCGACATATTCAATATAGTTATAAGTCACAGGCCTCGGATAGAGATCCCCTTTACTTTTAGTCTAACGAAACTTCTGTACATATGTACATATTCGTTTGCAAGACAATTAAAATTTTAACATTTTTTATGCGCTACTAAATTGTGTCTTCGAAATGTACAAAACTTTTTTTGTAACGGTAATAATTCAGAAGTTATACCATTTAAAGTAATTGTACCTCCAAATCGGAGGTGTCCCACTTTGACGGGCTATAACTCGAACTGTTAGTCGAATGCCATTTTGTATTGGAAGACATGCATAATGATTATTCCTAAATATGCAAGAAGAAATTTTCGAATAACCCATCTTTTCACACAAAAGCATGTAATCCCTTAGATTATGGACACCCTTTTGTTCGAAAATGAAGCTATTTTACGAAATGTCTTAGTTACGCACTTTAAACTAATCCTCTTAAGTTTGATGTCGGTCCAAACTAACTTACAGGTAGGATTACAAAATTGCCAAAATTAGTGCTACCCTCTCGTCCTTTAATTGCTCGAGTGGGCTATAAATCTTGAAACAGGAGAAAATTTGAAACCAGCATGTGAACGACATCTCAATAGATGTACAAGTACATACATATATGTATATGTATGTAGCATGTTCGTTTTAGCAGTATACTCATGTGGTTTTATATTTCAGTCGCTAAGGTAAGTAAATAACTTAAGCTTTTGCAATAAAAAATGATAAATTATGTCCTTTATAATTTATGATTTTTTTTTTGAATATTTTCAGTCTCTTAAGTGTCACACAATACAATGAGGAGTCTGAAAAAATTAAGATTTATCGTTTACGAGATAAGGATTGCGGAAGGAATTTTTCAATGAACGGAAAAAAGTTTACTAAATACCTATATCCTCATCATTTTGAATATCGATAGTCCTTTTGGTCGGATGTCTTTGGTGGAAGGAAATCTACTAATGGTTTGTCTTATAAAACAAGCAGAGAGGGTAATTGTTATCTTTTAGTTTCCTAAGGAACTTAACTTATACAAGGAACACCATCAGGAATCCACAAGCAGTGCATCTTTTTTCAATCGTTCGTATAAATACGGGCAGCTCCAACTTTTTAGAAGCGCGATAACTATTAAGTATATACATATGTACGTCGTTAATCTGGGAGCAAATATTTTATAAACTAAAGTAGTTATGCAAACTACGGTATGTACATTCTTTTTGCTTTGAAGAACATACACTCTATCCTTAACAGCACATAAAATTGCAGATACTTTCATGAATCTTCATAGAGCTCTTCCTCTTTCGTTTTTTGTGTACGAACAAGTCGACTTTAATTCGCTTTTAGGGCATGTACAAGTATGAGTGCAAATAAAAACTTTTATGGTGAATACGATTTCCTGAGGGCATGCCGTCGCATTTATCTGTTATTTCACGATGGTGGCTGTAGCTGTAGCTATGTATGTATGTCATCAGATTTGAAGAGTTCACTCGTGTTGAAGATGCATTTATGTGTGTTATATGAAGCGGCGCAAGGTAATTGAAATGTCAATAAAAGGCACAGGAGAGAAAGCTCCTGAAAATCGACGATATTTTCGTGGAGTTAATGGATTAAATTAACGAGGATGAAAGTCGATTACGGTGTTGTAATCTAATATACAAACCTCAAGTTATTCAAGTACATAAAAAGGCGCTTCGGCTACCATTAACAGACAGATTCAAGTGTAATACAATGACTTTTACGTTTACAGCAGGTGAAGTTTATTGCTTTGGTGTAATGGTTTGTGAGAGTGGTTTTATAGCACATTGACCGTTGATTATCTTGGAAACTTGAAAGTACTTAATTTAAGGTATTAATAGCTCCCTTGAAATCAGGGAACTGTGAGAACAAGTGAATGGTTCTTTATCCCAGCTTAAGCATGAAAATATACGATGAAGATGGCTTACACTACCCTGCGTTGGGTACACTGCTCTTCCAAGTAGCAGACATACATACAAGACCTCACATAGCAGCTATCCAGGAGCCATGCGTGTTGAACAAGCTCATCTATAGTTTCAGAGGTGTCATGGTACTCTATAATAAGTTCTTCAAGCTGATTTCTTACTGACATGGACATTGGTTTTGCGGCAGGTATATTCTACAATTTGCTTGACATATTCAAATCATTTGGCTAGGTTCGCCCCGAACTATTGTGCCACCTTAGAAAGTAATTAAGTAAGTATTTAAATCACTTAGTACCAGAGTAGTGTTTTCTAAACCGAGGGCAATACCACAAGATGATACCACCTTTTTCGTCAGCAATAAAAATTATGCCTATTACAGTAGTTACATATATCAAAGTTTCTGAACTGCAGTCTGTAAGAGGCCAAGTAAGGCACTGCAGGATAGCTAAATATAAGCGCAAACAAGAGAATGAAAAGGCTAATGACTTGGTTAAAAAAGTACTCGGCATTAACTTCGAAACAAGCCGATCATCCGGTGAATATCCCGCTTTGTACACTTAGAAACAAAACTCTAACTTAGGCGAACAACAGGTGAAGGTCCTTGGTCATTTAAGCAACAACAAGAAACTTATGAACTCTGTTTGACAAAGTAGCCGCCGTCGCTTAAGTGGTTAGTGCGTTGGATCGCTAAGCGGGAAGTTCGACGTTCGAATCCCAGAAACACCAAAAAGTTTTTTCACGGTCCCACCTCTCGCGAATGTCTGAGAAACGTCCGAGAGTAATAACTGTCAAGAGAAAGCTTCTCAATTTGCCTTTCGGATACGGCTCTAAGCCGTAGGTCCCATCCATTTGTGTGAAAAAATATAACACGCACAACACGAATGGTCGGGAGAAGCTAGGCCCTGGACCACATACGGTCTGTTGCGCCAGGTATTTGTGTTTTTTTTTTTAAGGAAAATGTGTTGAAAAGATCACGAATGAGCGAAGCAGAAATTGGTCACCATTTGCGAAAAGTAATCCTTCCCATAAATACTTAACGCACTTAATCATCCATCTGAGCAAGCCATGTTAATAGATTTCGTTCCAAATACTCTCGAAAATTTTGTTTAAAACATTGTTGTTGGAAAAACAAGGAATAGCGTCACGACACACCACACCGCGAAACACAACACGAGATAAGTGTGGTTCTAGCCATAAGAAATGCATGAAAACCATATCGTCGCGACACACAGCGACATACCACACCACATAAGTGTGGTTCTAGACTTAAGACTTATATAAATTAAAAACTTTAGTTTATTTAAAAATTAAAAAAAATTTATTTTATTTTCATGAGGATCAGAACCTCTTTATTCAACTGAATCTAAATTAAGACTAAAGACTTATCTTCTAACAAAATAAACTTAACACCTAAAACTTAAGTCTATGCGGCGGATAAGGGAATGAAAGAATGGCAAAAGAATGTGTCATAGGACACGGCAGGTGTTCGCTCCAGACGTCAAGTCAGCAACATGAATCTGGAGCGTGTTTATGTGAGTCAACATGAGCCGGGAGCGTGACTTCATGATGACTTGGATACTATTGGGATTTGATGAGGTAGGGAAAAAATGATGGGATGGATGGAAGGAATGTTCTTAACTCCTCCCCGCTGAAACTCAAACGTCCGCGTTTGACAACTTTTTTTTCTTCAAAAAAACGGGATTTGGTGGATCCTAACTGGCTTTGGTGGTGGTATTTCTTCCTGTGCGTTGATCTTTACTTGGCAGGGGATGTGTGTTGATGATCCTGGTATTGCGTTTTCCATCTCTTTGTTTTCTTTGTTGGCTTGAACTGGTCCTGATGGTACTTCTTTCTTTTCTCTGTTCCTTTCTTCGAAAACGTTGGTGACTTGGATTCGTGTTGATCGCTTCTTCTTGATTAGCTTAACTATGAGGGCCGAGGCAAACATAAGTAAGGCTATTACTATGACAAGGTTTGTTATCGTAATAGTGCGATGTTTAGACTCTAAAAGTTTTATATCTTCGGTATTGTTGATATGTAGTTCTTTCAGCATTTCCAATGATAATAATTCTTCTATGTCCTCTGCTGTAGAAAGTTGTGCTATGGCGGGTAGTGGTTTAAGTGTGGAAACTATGATGTCGGATGCGTAGGTCTTGTTTTCAATTTTTATTGTCGAATTTTGAAATTTGATGACAAATGTGCCAGTTAGTTCGAAAGTGTTATTGTTGTCCTGTATTAGAGTGCCATTGAACTGGTTAAGCAGGATTAGTCCAGGTGAAATTTCGTCTACTGTTGATACGTGTTGATTATTAATCTTTGTACAGTTTGCTTTTATGCTCTGAAGGAGGTTAGGGATACAGGAAGTGCCGCTTAATTCTACAAGATAATTACTGGGGCAAATTGCCAAATTATTATATGACTTACAATCTATTTTTATTCCGAATATTGTGTTTTGACACTTTAAAATTTGTTCATACTCTAGTTTGTTTATAAAATTATGTTTTTTTACGGATTTTATTAGTATTTTATTACAAGTATTCAATGCTACACTTGGTATGCTTACAATATAAATTATCAAACTTGAGTTTGTAGCTACTTTGATTTCTGCGAGGTTTAATGCCTCATCAATTGTTTCATAAGGAATATTTTCGTTTTTGAGCAAATTTCTTGCTATATTTATTTCTGCTACAGATAAAATATATGAGTTTAAGACTCCTTGCTTCGCCCAATGTATGGCGTATTCTATGTTAATAAGTTCTTCTTTAAGTAGTTTGATTTTTTGTTGGGTAACAGTTACAATATTGTTTTTAAACATATCTTGGGTTGCCATTTTTTTCAAAACTTCGTTTGTTACATTAGTTATTTTATTTACTTCGTTAATTATGTCTCTATTTATTACCACTTGTTTATTATTGTTTCTTAATACATTATTTATTTTGTTCTTAGCAATTTCAAAATCATCGTGGTCAGGGTTGCCTGCAACCCATTTCCATGCAGTTCCTAAAAAATTTAGCGACCTTTTGTTTTTATTTTTTGGTTTAAGCCTATCCATTAAATTGATGATTTGTTTTAATTCATGGAACAAGAACGGATAAGAGGGATGGCTTTTGCTAATGTTGTGTTCTATTGTGTCTTTTATATTGTTTATTATCTCTTCACACGGTTCCAGATCTATAATGTGGACAATTTTGAAATGCCCATTTTGAATTTTTGCTATTCCTGTATCTATAGCTACTAGCTCACTTAATGTGTAGTCTAGTATTTGAACTTCGGCTCTGCAGCCTACTATAAGAAACCTAAGGAGAGAAAGTAGAAATGTTGATAACAATTTTTAATTTCGAATGTGGCTTTTATGGATAATTTTTCCTGATTTTGTTTTAACTGTTGACTTGAAGTTTTCCTGAACTATTTCTTTATTATATCGATTCGTTAATTTCGATCCTAATCGTTTGTTTATTTTTACGTAAATTTGATCACCTGGGTTATAATCTTTAGCTTCCTGTTTTCTTTTATTATGATACTTAAGGTCTTTTTCCTGTTTCTCCTTGAGTTTTTCGATGTTACTTTGCCTGGTTTTTTCATAATCTTCTGGTCCGAAAGGGACTGTCCTACCGAAGAAAAGGTCCACTGGTTTTTTCTTCGTAGTGGAATGGAAAGAGTGATTATATTCATTAGTTGCTTTTTCCAGAAGTTCTTCAAAATTATTGTTATAAGTGTTTGGTTTGATGCACCTCATGATTTCGGCTAGGGTGGAATGAAATCTTTCTACTTGACCGTTTATTGTGCTTTTATAAGGGGGAGTCGTGAAGACTTGTATGTTTAGTTCATCTTTTAGCATAAACGTGATACTTTCAGAATTGAGTGATTTTTCATTATCTATAACTATGTATTCGGGTACGCCGAAACGAAAGATAATGTCGCGGAGTGGTCGTCTAATATCTTCTATTGCTTTTGACTTTATATATTTAGTCATGGCGAACTTTGTAAATTTATCTATTGCAGTTAAGACCAAGTGTTTCTCTGTCGAAAATATGTCAACGTGTATTATGTGTCCTGGGTAATTTGGTATTGGGGTTTTTTCTAATTTGGGGTTATTTGGATGACGTTCGTATTTGCTTTTTTTTGCACAATGAACATAATCTAGTGATCTGTTTGATTTTCTTTTTCATCTGGGGAAAATAGTATGTTTGAATAATTTGACTCTTATTTTCTTCCGGGCCACGATGTGCTCTGTTGTGGGTTTCTACAATTATTTCATTTTGTCGTTCTTCTGATGGAATATCCTCAACTTCTACTCGAGTAAATCTTATCTTATAGTTACTAAAATAAAGGGGGTAAATTTCCTGGATTAAGCCCATAACTCTTTCTGTGGTCATTATTCCGTTAAGGATGGTTGGGTTAAGAAATCTCTTAAAGATTCCGATTAAATTTTCTGTAGTGTAATAGGGTTCGGTTATAATGTGTTTCGTAAATTTTGGGAAGGGTGTTTTATGTTCATGTGTAGATGCATTACCAGTTTTTAAAATGAGTTGATTCCTGAAAACGTTTATTGGTGTTTCGGTTAGTTGAAACAGGATGTGTGACGAGTTTTCTTCACTATGTACAGTAGATGTTAACGCAAGAGGATTTGAGAGTAAGGCATTTGTTTGTGGGGGACGGGATAGAGCATCTGCTACGACATTTGATTTTCCTGGAGTGTATTTTAGTTCATAATTATATTCTTCCAATATTGCCTTCCATCGCTTCATCTTAGTGTTTGTGTTCTTATTACTAAGAGCGTATGTTAACGGCTGATGGTCCGTGAATATAATTACTTTCTTTGCTCCGTATAGGAAATTACGTAATGAACTTAAGGCCCATATTATGGAAAGCATTTCTTTCTCATTTGTAGCATATGATTCTTCAGTTTTGTTAAGACTTCTGGATAGAAACATAATTGGTTTACCTTCTTGGCTCAAAACTGCTCCAAGTGCACAATTTGAGGCGTCGGTAGTTAGTTCGAAACATTTGTTAAAGTCAGGATAAGCTAGCATGACATCTTCAGAAATAAGGGAATTTTTTATATCCAAAAATGCTTTTGATGCGGCTGCATCAAGATGAATTGGTTTTAATTTCGATTGGGACTTGGACACTCGTCCATCTTCTCCTCTGAGAAGGGCTGTCAAAGGTCTCGCTATCTTCGCGTAATCATGAATAAACCGTCTATAATATCCTGATAGACCAAGGAAAGATCTAAGGTCTCTTAAAGTTTTTGGGATGGGAAATTCAGCAATAGTGTTGACTTTTGTGGGATTGGTTTTTATACCTGATTTAGATACTATAAACCCTAGGAATTCGACTTCGGGTTTTAGAAATTCGCATTTATCCATCTGGACTTTTACATTGGCTTCTTGTAAAATTTTAAAAATAATTTTAAGATCTTCGAAGTGTTCTTCTTCGGTTTCGCTAAAGATGATAATATCATCAATGTATACATAGCATCGGATGCCAATATGCTCTCTTAAGATATCATCTATAGCGCGCTGAAAGATTGATGGGGCATTTTTCAGCCCAAAAGGAAGCCTCGTAAACTCATATTTGCCGTTATTAATAGAAAAAGCAGTTTTTTCTATATCGGCATCTTTCAAAGGAATTTGGTGGAATCCACTTTTTAGATCAATGATCGTAAAGAAGTTACATTTACCTAAATTGTACAGAACATCGTTGATTTCCGGTATAGGGTACCTATCCGGTACTGTGATTAGATTTAATTTTCGATAGTCAACGACCAAACGATATTTTTTTATTCCTGAAGCATCCAGTTTTTTCGAAACGATTATTATAGGAGAATTATAAGGGGACCTCGATGGTCGAATTATTCCATTTTCTAAAAGGTCATTTATGAGTTTATCTACTTCGTTTTTCAATGCCCTTGGGTAAGGATATGGCCTTGTGTAAACAGGTTCGTCGGACGTTGTTCTTATTTCTCCTTCTACCTGTGTTATGTAAGTTAGATTTTTATCTGGTTCACTAAAAAGGCTAGAAAATGTATGTATGATTTGTTTGACTTGATTTTCTTGATGTGTTTTTAAATGAGATGTTCGAATATTGATGCTATTTACTGCCTGAGTTTCATATTGCTTAAGGGGAAAAAGGTGTTTTTCTTTTAGAATAAAATAGTTTTTATCAGTGTGAATAACCGCTCCTAACTCCTTTAGAGTATCATTCCCAATAATACCATCAAAGGAGTCAAGTCCGTTTAGTATAAAAAATTTAATGTTTCCGATTTCTGTTCCCATAATCTCGAGATTTGTATGATGTGTAATTTTAATTTTACCGCTAACGGAATTTGCAAAAAAAGGTTTTTGATTAGGAATGGGGTTTCTAACATATCGAGACTGCACATAATTTTTATTTGATCCTGTATCTAGTAGAAATTTTAATAGTTTTCCACTCTTCGCTTTGAATTCATAATACGGTAGCGAAGAGTGTTTTAGTCTAAAAAATTAAGCTCTTCAAAATCGTCACAAATTTCTAGAACTTCTTCAGTTCCTGGCTGAATATAGTCGACAAGTGTTTCCTCAGGAATCAGATTATCTTCTATTTCCTGGTTATAATTGTTCATATCCTCTTGAGTTGCATTAATATGAAAATTGGGTTGAATATTGTTTGATGTAGGTAACTGTTGCGATCTTTGTGCAAATTTAGTTCTGGTTTGCAAACTCTGCATATTTTCTCTAGATTCTAACTTTACTGGTTTTTGTGTAAATAAAGGCTGTGCCCTAGGTGTAAAAGTTGGTCTTGGCCCTGACTGAAAATTATTATAGTTGCTTCTAAATTGTGGGACGTAAGTCTGGTTGTAGGTTTGTGACTGATATGCGTTATTTTGGGCAGCTGAATAACCTGGTTGGGGATTGAATCTACCTTGATATTGTACGGGTCTTTGATTATTGTAATACAATTGACGATCATAGTTTGGCTGTTGCTGGAATGCCGTTTTATTACCTGCTACGTGTGGTTGCTGTAATCTACGCGAAGAAAAATGAGGGGGCGAAAGTACTTGCACTTTTTTCAGAGTACCTTGTGCATTCATAGCATAATTTGATCTGAAATTTTGATTGTCTAACTTTAGACAGAGGTGTAGAGCCTGCGGAAGATCGACTGGCTCTCGTATTCCAAGTAGTCTGGGAAGGTCTCCTTTTAGACCCCTTATAAAAGTATCTAGAGCTTTATCTCTATATGTCTGAGTGAACAGGGCAAGAGATTCACCACTTATGTCCATACAAGATATTCTATTTAAAATTAGAGATAAATGGGAGTAAACTGTTTGGTAAAATTCTTGAACCGTTGAATTTCCTTGAATTAAGGATGTCATTTGATACTCTAACGTTGTGAGATCACGCTTATCGGCGTAATGCATTATTAGGCAACGAGATATACTCGGCCAATTAAGTGGAGTATTGTACGACTCTAATGCCGCATCTGCTCTCCCAATAATTTTATTACGAATAACGTTAAGTATTCCGTAATATTTTGCACTTCCTTTTATAGGTTCGTATATTTGTAATATGCGCTCTACACTTTTCTTCCAAGAGATAAACTCTTGAGGATCTCCGGAGAAAGTACGTAGACACCGTACCACGTCGGGTATCTTGTCTAAATCCTCCAGTTTATTACGTTGGTCGACTGAGATTATTTGATCATTTCCCTGGAATTGATCGTGATATGGGTTAAGAAGGTTTTGTACAAGATTTCGACCTTCGCTATCAAAAACTTGACGAACTATAGAACTTATTAGGATGTTTAATTCGGGGGTTGAATTGATATCTGAGGAAGGATTAGTGTTTGAGGAACTGGATTGGAAAGAACTGTTTTGGTTTTCCAGTATGGTATCTGGAATATTACTAGTGGATCTGGCTGGACCTGGTTGGCCACCTTCAGCCAGACTATCCCTAGCTTGAAGTCTTGTTAAAGGCATAGTGGTTAAAACTTTTTTTTCTATCTTTTATTTTCTACTTCTATTATAAATATTCAATTTAAATTTTCTTTTAAAACTTTTACTCTTTGACTTTAAAATTTTTTTTTTTTTTTTTTTTTTTTTTTATCTTTTATTTTCTACTTCTATTATAAATATTCAATTTAAATTTTCTTTTAAAACTTTTACTCTTTGATTTTAAAATTACTTAAGATTTTCTTTTCTTCACAAAATTGTTTTACAAAAAAAAGTATTATAATAAAAAAATTCCTTACAATAAAATTATGCGTATTATTTCCATCGTTGTTGCTCGGGTTCTGGTTCTGGTTCTGCTGCTGCTTTTGGATCGGGTGGTGCGGCTAGTTTTCACTACCGTTTCGCTCACTGTGTTCACTGTTTTTGTGCTTTTACTCTTCACTGTGGGCTACTCCGGGCCCTTAAATTTTTCACCACTACACGATTCCGTAGGACCAGTAGGTTTGAAGCGAACGTTACTTTATTTTTTTAAACACGCACGGCGGCTACTTTAGGCGACTGGCTGTGTATATTTTTTTCCCGTAAGCGCGGCGGCTACTTTAGGCGACTGGCTATTTTTTTTGGGAAGCGCGGCGGCTACTTGAGGCGACTGGCTTATTCACTTCGCGACCCACTGGTCCCTGCTCGGGCGCCAATTAAAAACTTTAGTTTATTTAAAAATTAAAAAAAATTTATTTTATTTTCATGAGGATCAGAACCTCTTTATTCAACTGAATCTAAATTAAGACTAAAGACTTATCTTCTAACAAAATAAACTTAACACCTAAAACTTAAGTCTATGCGGCGGATAAGGGAATGAAAGAATGGCAAAAGAATGTGTCATAGGACACGGCAGGTGTTCGCTCCAGACGTCAAGTCAGCAACATGAATCTGGAGCGTGTTTATGTGAGTCAACATGAGCCGGGAGCGTGACTTCATGATGACTTGGATACTATTGGGATTTGATGAGGTAGGGAAAAAATGATGGGATGGATGGAAGGAATGTTCTTAACTTATATAAACTAGCGGATCCGGCGAACTTCGTCAAGCCCAAAATTTTTTGATAGAAATAATTTCGAGCATTTAGGATTCCACCAGAAACTAATTTTTGATCGAACATTTGCGATCGATAACAAATGATGCCACTCGAATTTCAATCATTGATTGAATGAAACACTTTTCGAATTCAATATCCTTTATTTACACGGAATGTAAAGAGGTTCAGGGAAACACATGTCAGGTCAATTCAATGCTTTGTGGTAGACTACGTTCTTTGGTTTATTGTCCGGCGCGTAAATAAACAAAGGCGAGAAGCTTTCTAACACGCGTACGTGCCACATAAATTTGACCATGCGAGAAGCATGGGAATTCGAGATTAATCCAAAGATTGATCTTGTGATTTATTGATTGTCATGGCGAGTGCAAGGATTAAATCCACGATCTTCAACAATATTCGCACCGAATGACGTCACTGGAAAGGAATCGTTGTATTTGTGGGCATTCGTCAAGCAATGTCTTGATTCTGGTAAGTCGCCGTAAAGCAAAGAGTGCAATTTTTTTTTTATTTTTATAATTTTACCCGCACTCAAGGGGGTATGAATACCCTTTTACATGTTTTCACATGGTGCGGGCGTTGGAAAGATAGATAGAGAGAGAGAGAAAGAGATTGGTGTAGTGGTTTGAAACTCAGCTGTATTAGGTTTCACATTAGCTCCAGGGGTGGTGTCCAGAATAACTGGGGAGATTTGATGCTGTCATGTATTTTTTGCCTTCGCTTCTGATTCACAGTATTTTTTTCCCGATCCACCTGATGTCATGAGCATATCAATTATCAACAGAGCGATCAATTTCTCCAGCCATATGACAAACCTACTGCCAGTGTTATGCCTTCACAGTAGTGTTGTCACAAACTTTCGCAATTGATCGGACTGCCTCTTATCATATAATGCTTGCTAACATCAGGGATTGAACTGTGAAACATCAGCTCGCCAAACGATGACGCTACCACTACACCATTGCCACCCCAATGGTTCCGGTGGTTGCGTCAACGGTGGTAATTTGACTTTACCACCTGCACAACACAATCCTGGTGTCTCCGAATGAAACTTTAGCGCATTGCAATATTGGCAAATCACATAAGGCAGTTCGCTGTAGTAAATCGTGCAGTCATATTGGAAATCGGCGCGATGTAATTGGACATTCACGGCAACTTTTCTCACCCGACGATTGGCGTTTGATTCCACTTGACGAAGCAGATCGCGAATGCGCTGCTGTCTCAGTGAAAGGGCCTTAAGTAAAGAAGTGTAAAGGCCCTTTCACAGCTCAGCGACCAGCGAATGCGCGAACTGCAAACAAACCATTTTTAGTACATTTCAAGGCGCTCAATTGACAACTTTACTGTTCCAAAAGAACACTCGGCTTCAAAGAGCACATGAAGTCCGCGGACGAGAGAGCCTCGCGGGCCGGGCAGTATCGACATTGTCGTAACTAATGCCCGGACAGTCAATTTAATCAGTTTAGACATCACACCGACAGAGAGATAGGCATTCATGTACCTTTCAACATTTTTCTACTACACATCGAAAATCGTTGCGACTAACCATATGGGTACATCCATAGATAGAAATACCAATCTGGTAGCCAATACAAGATTTTGTTAACTGATAACTGACCATAATAGTCACGTAGGGTTAAATATCCATTCGCCTCATCCAATGTCTTACCACTCCTTAAATCGAATTAGCCCTACCTAAAACCAACATTTTCCATAAATTTCGTATTTATAGATATTTACCTTAGATATCCTAAGTCTTCACAAATCTTACCGTTTCAGTGCTTTTTCATTTTCACTTTCAATATTTACTTTATCTAATCACTACATTTGCCTGTAAACCAAACCCAAATAATCTCCTTCTGATGTGATATGAATAGCAATCATCATAGGCACTACCTACCCAGAATTAATCATCCGTGCAATTAGTGAGTTCTACTACAGAGCAATCCTTTCCACAACAGAATGAAGCTACATTAATAGTAGTTTCAATTGGTGGTATGCAAAGCAAAGGGGAAATAATGAAACCACCCCTAAACTGCTTACGCCTTTAGACAATTTAATTAGAGAAACGATTGAATCAGAAGCAGAATCTATCAAGTCGACTGCGAAATAGTGTGTGGTTACGCGCTGACAGAATTGCGAGTATGTCTGGTAAAGATGTTATATCTTCTCTTGTAAGGTGTACGTTGGGTAATGTAAATTTAAAAGTAAAATTTTGTTTCGCATCTTTTCACAGAACAGCAGCTAAGAAACTTAAGTAAAAGCACCATTATAAAGATGATACGCATAGCTCATACTATAACCGAGTAAATAAACCTGATTGATATATATTAATGTGTCGTTTCAGTCTAGTCTTGTCCTTATGAATAGATGCTTATCGGAAGCCTTATATTGATTACCACAAATTGCGGAACAAACTAGAACTAACCCTTAAATATTCCACCAAAAGAGGAATAAATCAGACGCTCAGAGGATGGTTGGTTGTTTTATTTCCACATTCAGTGGTTGTCTATGGTATAATCATTATTCTCGCCATGTCTCTCAACGGTAATCAATTATCGTATTAAAACTACTTTATCTGATATGATAATCTTTCCAAATAGATGAGAATTTCCACATGTGTGTGTAGCAGTGCAATATATCCTTATATCAATAAACAAATTATTTTGGATACACAGAGTGTGGATACACTCCTGCAAGGATAAGAATTTGCAGGGCATCCAGATAGTGATAGAAAAAATTTTTAAACCACAAATTGATTCCTCAAGGTCTTCCGGTAGTCTACCCAAAATATAAATGCGTTAACTTAAAATAATAAGACCATATAAGCCACAAATGAACCTAACCTTCATATTCAGGTTACATATATACATACATACACACATAAGTATGTATGTACGTACGAAGGGATGAGACAATTTAGGAATGGAAATTTTCTGAGTTCTTCTGAAACGGTTTATTTATGTTTCAACTTGAAAAAAAAAAATATCTCTATACCGGAAATAAACACATTTATGTAGGTGGTAGAAATTGAAAAAAAGAATAATGATTCTGAGATAACCCTATACACTGTTTGGTTTAAATTCTACAAGCGGGTGCTTGGCTTGAACAAAACGTGTACCATTTTAACTGTTGAAAATACACTGAGTACACTTAGTACAATGAGTGCACTCATTTAGTAAATGAATGTAATTGGTTTTCCAGTTTTAGTAAACCAAATAATGCTTTACATTGAAACATTAACAAATCTGATATTTATAAAGATCTGGAAGAAAACTTAAATACATACATTATGTACATTGTACATATGTATATTTTGAAAAAAAAATTAAAAATTATCAATCGGCTGTTGACAGAGCAAAATGTTGCAAATTAGTTGAAACCAAATTACAGTACATCAACAAAAGCATCTTGTCACAGTAGCAGCAGGATAACTTCGTTCCACAACCAAACATTACATTTAATGAAGGGTGGATTGGTCGATTTGGCCCCAACCCTTGGCCGCTTACATCTGTTGACCTAACACCCATTGGTTTTTTATTTTTTTACCATTTTTGTCTGACAAAAAATGGCTTTTACTACAACTTCCGTTAATCGTACGTGAAAAAGTTAATTAATATAATTTTTAAAAAAATTGACAAAGATAAAAGTTTTATAAAAAAAAGTTTTTTACTACGTAAAAGTTTTGAGAAAAATGCAATTTAAGCAAAAAAATTAGAACAAATAATTTTCATAATTTTGAGTTTTTTGTGACTGCATGAAATTACAAAAAGTTTTTACAGCTTTGTGCAGCACTCTTCAAAATGTATAAAACTATTTTTGTAGCTGTAATAGTTTAGAACTTATACCATTTAAAGTGAATGTACCTCCAAATTGGAAGTGTCCCACTTTGACCGGCTATAACTCGAGCTGGGGAGAAAATAGACCCCCACTGCCTACGATTTTTTATTCGCCGGAACTTCAGGAATCTCCAGTTAAAGGATTTCTTTTCAATAATACTTGTTTTTTTCTTTGCTTAAAAAAGAGGACTATTGCGAAGAAAATTGACTGAAAAAAGGTGATAATAAGGTAAATGCGACAAAAAAGATTAAAAAATCTGAAAACACTGACACTGTGATTTAAGGCTAAGTCTGGGCGACAATGTAGGCAGTGAGGCAGAGGTTTGTGAATGACTGGGCACCTCTCATCAACGCCACGATGCACCGTGCACAGGAATTGGAAATGTTTCCATCGTGTTTGTTAAAAATCTTCAAAAAGCATTGATTTGCATTTTTATTTGTATTAAATTCAATTGACGTGACAGCTACAGGAAAATGACACATAACGGCGAGATTGGAGTGCCCGTGTTTTACAGCACAGTATAGATGATCATCATTTTTAGAAAAAAATTATAAGGCATATTTAGACTTGCCTGGCCTTGTTAATAAACAAAATAACCGCTATTGGTATCCTCAATTGATACTTTAACGACCAGTACGCCGGCCGCGTATCATTGGGCCATATTTTCTTGAAGGTCATATCTTGTAACAGCTACTGGTGATCTCTATCGTGACATGTTGGAAGTCCTTTTGCGCCCAAATTAGATCAACTTTTTCCGGCCAAATAACGTTAAAAAGTCGTGATGAGTTTTTGCTATCGGGGTACTTGAAGAGAAAGAATGAAAGAGAAAGAGAAAGCAACAATCCAACAACTGTCCTGATGTTTAAGGACTACATTCGAAAAAATTGCCGAAATAAAATCAGAAATCTGCGAGAATGTTAAAAAATATGCTTAAAAAACATTAGACTGCACTTCTCTTAATAGGCTGTCCCAATAGAAGCGTTGGATTTTATATTTGAAACAAATATAAAAAAAAGTGATAAAATTTTCATTTCACTGTAAAGCATAAATATTGCGATTATTCATGGAATAAAATGTTTCACAACTATGCCTTACGGCTCTGCTGTAAAACTCTTTCTTTGTTGATGATTTCTTAAGGCAAGTTTGTACAACTGTCACTCTATAGTGGCAATAGCACAATACGTAGGATTACACATGAAACTTTAAAAAAATTCAAAAAAGAAGTTGCATGGTGTCAAATGGCACGATGTGGCCGCATTTCTTGAGATTCAGCCATTTTTTATTTTACTCACGCTAAAAAGAGTATCATTTTGATATTTAGCTTGAGCATTAATGGAATATGGGTTCGAAAGAAAAAACGTACAGATGCACATTGACCTTAACTGCCAGTAGATTATAATGCACAGGAAACAGGGTTGGAAGAGCATTTTGCATATTTACATACATAAGTATGTATTTACGTACATCTGTGTTGTGCGGCTCTTGAAAGAATTTCTATATTTCATTTCACGTCCAGATAGGATTCAGGGTGGACTTATGAGCGCGATTTTGTAAGCTAAATATCTAGCAAGTTTAGTCCGATTTCTGTTTTACCTGACCAGATGTGAGCATTATACTCTAACTTAAGGCGATGGTACGCCTTATAAATTAAAGCCAGATCAGAAAGGGTCAAATATTTCTTACTTGCTTTAGAAAACCTAAATATTTCGCTGGATTTTTGGCGATTTCGAATTTAAATATCATATTAACAAAGTTTGATGTTAAAATGCATACAAAGCATGAACACTTTTTTGGTTTCATCGATGAAAAGGTTAGTGCCATTCGTCGATAATGACTGATGGTTAGGGTTTCTTTTTAAAGACTGAAAACAGCAGTGAATTTTTGGAAGCATTAAATCTCGGACTATATCCATTTAAATACGCTCCCAGTGCAGGAATTGGGAATGTCTCCATCACGCACAAGTTGCGGGCAAATCATTTATGAAGATGAGAACAAGAGTCAGAAACGAAACAGAGCCTTGGGAGACACTAGAATTTATTCGATGAGAAACAGACTTGAAGTTGTTCAAAACAACTTGAATTTAACGAACCGTAGGGTAATTTCTAGTCCATAGAAAAAGAGTATCTTCAATCCCAAATGCACGCATTTTCCACATGAGAGCTTTATGCCTATCTCTGTCAAATGCTATTGAAATTTCAAGTGCATTAAACTTGCTTTCACCAGAGTCATGTAGAGAATGGTTCTACTTATCGGTGAAATATGACATCAAATCACCAGAGGGTCTTTTGAGAAGAAAGCTATACTAACGTCATTAAGGAGCTTCACCGATTCAAGATATTTCATTAGCTGACGATTTATCAGTGTTTTCATGAATTTTAGGCAAGGGCTAGACAAATGCAGTTTTCAACCTATTCGGGAAGAGACCAAAACATTAGGCTGGATGAAACATCTTAAGGAATACTTTTTCAGAACAATAAGGGGTATACCATCTAGAACTTATACATATGTTTCACGAACTGTGACACGTTGCGCGGTCTACCTACAAAAGGTATGTCTTTAAAAGTGCCGAGGAAAGGGTATTCGTTGACATTGATTTTACTGATGCAAGTAGCACTTATTCCATTTATAGGGTATGGGTATTCATAAGCTTAAGCTTTTAAATTTATATTTAGCTTGCATTTAACCATACTGATGATCATTAGACTTGGTAACCTGTTCTACGAATACAGACAATAACACACGGCAGTAACATTTTATAAGTCGGTGAAGCACGACATACATGAGTGAGTCACCATAGAGAAAAGTTGGCTTCTACACATTTAACTTTTTTCATGCCGAATCAATTAACAAATAGGTACAAGTAAGTTGCACTTCGGTGTAGGCTCTTGATTTAAGTTAAACTTTATTTCTTAATAACCGGCCTGAATTGATGTTCATACTCAAATCTTGAAGGTTAAAACATATTTCTAAAGGGTTCCTTAGCATCGGCATTACGTTCCATATGTTATCTTCGTAAAAGACCAACTTTTCTAGGGTGCATCACTTTAGTCACTTTGAGTGATAGCTTGCAGCTACTTACATACATAGTTAGCCAAACAAACAGAGTTCATATCAATTAAGTTCCGGGGCACAGCGGTCATGGGTTCATGCTGCACTGGTTACCCAGCCTTTTGGCCTTATGGGAATTTGCATGTAGATTCCAGGTGCTAGTAATCCGGTGCTCTCTGTGGTATTACAATGGACCTCCTATGCAGTGACTTTGGGAGCATTTTTTTCTGGTATTTGTATCGTAAGTACTATCATACGAACACATTCTTTGCAATTGCCCAGCATTACATTGGTTAAGGAAACGTATTTTCTATAAGAAAATATGTACGCCAGCGGAATTGAAAAACTCTGCTACTAAGGACATACTATCCTTCATTAGGGAGGTAGTACGTCTCTTAGACTAACCATACACTTTGTATACAATAGATCTTTTAGGTCGCAGTGTCTGCCACATGGGCAACGGTTTTTTCCAAAAAAAAAAAAAATTGTAACTACAACATGTTTCCAATTATTTCTTAATAAATGAAAAATTGCATTTTTAGAGTTGTTGGAAGCTGTTTCAAAATATATATCTCTGCAACTGCAGAGCGAACTATGTACATATAATCGAATCAAATAGTTTGCTTTAACGCTTGTGTAAGACGTTAAAATCACATTGTGACTAAGCACTTACATATTTCCGATAGGAAGCAACCTCTTATAAACCTCCAAGAAATATTCAAGCTAATACTTACTATCTACTTGCGACCAACGCACATAATTTTTTCCAAAATCTATTAACATACTCTGTTTCGAATGCGGGCCAACCAATTTCCTTACACTTACATACATATTGTTAAATACACGACGGTGTTTGGAAATGATGATCATTACCTTCTCTCCATTGTTAACAGCCCACTTATCACAATTTATGCTCTCAGTGATAAAGGAATATCCTGCATTTTATTCACCAGCATACATTTCCAAATGTTCTATGAAGCCACACAATAAAGTAGGAAAGTTAAAGTGTAAAAATTAAGTAAATCCATGCCATTCCTATGCAGCTGATAATTACAGAAGGGAAAACCTACATAAATATACATATGTATTTTCAAAGCGAGCCGTCAAGTGCTTATCTCCGGTTACGGCCAAGTAGAGAAATGTGTTCTATTCCTCATTTTAATGTGTAAATGCTTGGGCAAACTACGTATCGTTTGATGTTGGATATGCTAAATAAGGGATAATATCTGGATACTGATGCCATTATTAAGGAAAGCAATATAACCAAACCGAAACGTAAGCCAACTAATCCTTAAACAAATGCAAAGGATGACAAATTGAATTCATAGAAGGAGAGCACTATTATCTTTTGACACTAAGCCATTTCAGCTTTGTGACTAGCAAGTTAGGGCTTCGTAACGCAGCTCTGATAATTAAGCCTGACAAAGAGTTAAAACTTGGGAACATAGCTTATCATTGATTCGAGTTTTATGATTGTTCAATTATAGTTTTATAATACATTACAGATACCTTGAACAATACCAATTCTGCTCATTTTTTCCACTCCACACTTGTTTCATCCATTTTTACAGCCATTTCCATTCTGCGGTTTTACGTACATTTAAAGAAGTCTTGCTTTAGTTTGTGCATTTGTAGAGATTTTAACATCCGACAAATCTACTCACAGAATCAGATCTTAAAGGAGATTTTCAATGCAAACTGTAATTGCATTTCTTCTATGTATGTGAGTGAGATGATTGTGAGTTTATCCTTTCAGAACATTTATTCCATATCTACAGATGCATGTATGTAAGTTTCCAACAACTACTCGTAAAATGAGTTTATAAAGGATGCAGAATCAGCTCCTTATATTTCTAACGGAATTCATTTTATTTGTGTTAGGAAATGAAATGAGAATTGCCAAAAATTCAAGGAAACTTTTCTTGTCGAATGACAGCTGGTTCTTGAACTGATTACATTTAATTTAAGAATATTTTGTAAACTTCTTGAGTAACTGACATTTAATTTCCGATTCATGGTGGAGCAACCAGCCATCAGTAAAATAAGTTTGATTTGTGGCCAGTTAGTGCACAAGATGTAAAGAGTGGCCCATTATAAGGTACGGAACAGTAGCTCTGAAGAAGCAGACTGATCACAAGGAAAATCCGTGGAAAGTACAAGAGTTGGTTTACGTTTGCATAACATTCTTCGGAGCTGGTGAAGACTTGGCAACACTTCCCGAGAACAACTGCCACTCATTGAACGTATCCGGATTCCAAGATGGGTTTGAACACACAACACGCAGATGGATCTGGAATTTTATGGGTTTACACGGCGAAGCAATTAACCATGTTTAGATGTGACCCCAACATTCACTTATAATTCACTTCAAGAAAGTTCTAACAAATTCAGACTATAAAGGCCAGTTTGCGCCACCCTGTATTTATACTCTACAATAAAACAAAAAATATTTCTTCCTATCACTTCTTAAGGAGTAACGTGCTTTATTTAAAATTGGGACCCCTAATTCTGACGCGCCGAAGGAGAATATGCCGATTTGGTGATGGGAATCGAATAGATCTCGTACCTAGTAAGATATGATGAAGTACTTTTTTGCGCCGTGTGTTTCAATTTTGTTCAGAAACAATTTATGTATATCTGTCAAAAATACTACTCGTTATTCCTCTATTTCTTGTATCGTACTTAGAACTCCACATATCTTAGAATCATCTGCCGAAAATTCTATGTTTCAAAAGAAAATTTGTTTTGTTCGACTCTTCAAAAAACTCCTTTTATTGACGTATTCTCTGATTTACTTATTGCTAAGTAAAGTAAGCAGAAATTAACATTATGCCCTGAATCCTTCAATTTCAACCAAATGTCTGAATATTCCAATAAAATACAATACAATAAATTGCAAGGGTGAATTAATTTATGCTGGCATATTTTAAACACTGCATCCAAGACAAATACGACTGTTACTGTTACCTTTTCATTTTCACACTTGATTTAATAAACTTGCCTACATTCTGTTGAGTTTTTCGTACCCTTGTAAGTGGTTTATCGGAAGACTTATGGTTTTAATATAGTGTCTATCTAGCTGTCTGTCCCGGTGTATGACAAGGCTTTGTATATTTTTAACCGCTCGAGCTAAAGAAAGTGAATTTGACATAATGACAGAATGTGGTCCACCGCCTATAATGGAGTAAAAACTTTGAAAGACATATTTTTTAGGGATTCACCTTTTGAGGGCTGCGAGCTCTACACCAAAGAATATCAAACAAAAGCTAACGAATATGTAAAAAAAATATTTTTTTCTGATAAAATCTGCTGAACAAAAGTATTAAAAACCTACCGCTAAAGAAGTTCGAAAGTATAAAAAAAATTGAAAATATTGCAACATGTAGAGCCATTGTAGCGAATCTCTTATCATATGTAAGGGGTTGGCAATCTTTTGGTTTCTCTTTAAAATTAAAATTAACACTACACCGTTCATTAAATTTCAATAATGGTTGGAGTATACTTACATATTTTGAGTAACTATGGAAAATAATTTCAATCAAATAGTTGGCACTAGCTGTACACTTTCAGTAGCTTCTCTTAAATATATCAACTGTTTGGGGTTCATTTGAGTAATAACAGCACGTCCCCAAGACTTTTCCAAAAAACCCGATTAACAAATAGAGCACAAAATATCAATTGATTGACGGCTAGTGTAACAGGCAATGTCATCCTACTAGAACCAAGTTACAGGTTCTCGACAGATTCGCGAGAAAGACGTGTTGAAACTACATAGTCACATCTGCGGCTAGACGTCATTTGTCCGTCATACAGCTCGGTCTTTTTTTTCTTTTTCTCTTGCATCGCGAGTTAAATTAATTAATTGCCCACTTTCTGTTGACTAAGCAAGCTTTGACACAATTAATCCGCTATCACCATCAACTCCCTACTCATCATTTTACTTTTTCTTTCTGTCGCTGTTGTTTTGCCCCTTGTTGTGCCCACACCCTCGTAAAAAATCTTAATTTTTTTTATGAAGAACTTGCACTTAGTCAATGTTTTCGTACAATTTATAATATATTCCAGGGTCTATCTGAGATTATTCAATGCATTCGGTCCTGTGGAGTTCCTTCAGGAATATTGTAGCCTCTATTTGCCTGCCTTGTATTTGTATTCTCAGTCGTGATTTCACACAGAGTCTCTGACAAAGCTTTCTCGCTACAATTCTGCATTTTGCTTATTATTTTGATGCATCTTGTACATATGTATATTAAATATAATTTGAAACTTAATTAAATATGAATATTAATATTACTGAATATTATGTATTCAGTAACGCGAAACGTAATCACTAACAAATGTTTATAAAATATCGTCAAGGACACAGTTTATTCTCATACTCAGCCGACACAGTTATCAATAAATTCGGGGAGAAACTAATAAAAGTCCCATCGTTCTCTGAATTCATTAGAAAAAGGGACCTGACTTGTTTTTGTCAGAGTAACAGCAAACTTTCTTGGTGATAAAAAGTCGCCAAACTATGTTGATAATGTGAAGAAAGTGCCGGATGCTTATTACAGATTGGGATGTTATAAATGTAACCTCACAATTTTATCTGCTTCATGCTCATTACGATTCTGTCCTGATGTAAGCGATGAATATGACGAGGGGTTGCTGCTATTGAGAAGCGCTATTAAATGCGAACCGTCAATACTTTACTTTTACTTACGAGTATATCTGTCAAACAGAGCGCGTTTTTAACGCCGCGGTGATATTATTTTACGCGGCGGTAAGATTATTTTGACCCGACGTTCTAGCCGCCGCGTTAAAGAATGTCAAACAAATAGCTGTCAGCGCTGGGTATAAATTTATAATAAACTATCCCCAGGTTGTGGATAATATTAAAAATCCTTTAAGTACGTAAACAAATTCCAGCTAGAGCACAATATAAAGGTTTCGTCAAACTAGGACACAATGCAATGCAAACTCACTTCTAACAAGCCGCGTCAAAACTGATTGAAAAAATAATCTTACAATTTTCACAACGCCGAGTTTCAACACCACGGTGAATTCAACGCAACGTTAAAAACGTGCTGTGTGTGAAGAGGGATATGCATTACAACGCAGCATTAACACGCGCTCTCTTTGATAAGGCTTTTCCCCTTGAGGGTCCTAAAGTCCCAGCTACGCCTATATGTCAATATGTCTTGAATTTTCCCAAGTTGCCGTGACCCTTTCTCTCTCGACCATTATGCGCCATGCATTTATCGGTCCAGATTCTCGTCTGACATCCTGTGTTAACGTGTTCCATTGCATTCCGTAGTTAGCCATTGAATTGTATAGCCTTTGAATTGAATAGTGACGTCTACCAGTTAATGATGCATTCTCTCATAGAGCGTTGAACCAGAAAGTCCCCAGCAGTTAGTTTGGTGTTAAAGCTAATTACATTGCTCCCTCATATCTTGGATAACAAACGCTGAGTTTGCTTTGCTATTTCTGGTCGATATATCCTATTTGGTTCCGCCTTTAGTTGTATCCAATCCAATACCCCAAGATTTTGGACACTCTTTTCTCTCTGTAGTAGACTTATGTCGAAGAGTTAGTCCCGAGGTTAATGATTTTTGTTTTGGCATTATCTTTCGGACTTTGCTTCTCTCTCCACTACTGCTGTCATACGTCGTCAGCGTACTCGAAATGCTTGAATTGAGATACATGAGTCCATCGAATTCCTCTTTTCTCCAGTAAAATAATATCGGCAAAGAATACAGTGTTGTTAGACCCCTGCTTGAGTTGAGATATAATAATTCATCGAAATCATCCGTCTTCCGTAGACGAAGCATATCCTGTGTTATATTTTTTTTACACAATTGGAAAGAACCTACGGTTTAGAGCTATGTCCCAAAGGCTACTTTTTATTTGAGAAGCTTTCTCATGAGATTTATTGCTCTCGAAAGTTTTTCAAAGGTGAAACTGTATTTCGTATTCCTCTGACTGCCTTCATCTATGCAAAACATCATACTTTTACCCTTCATAAGGTGCTTTATAATAGCTGTTAGCTTTCTGCTATATTTTTCTTCGAATTGGCATTCCAAATAAACTCGATGTTTACACTATGAATCGCATTTCCAAAATCGATGAACAGCAGACGAAATGCCCATAGATATTCAAATCAAATCAAATGAAAATCATCAATGCTGGCAGACTTCTGTCAGTTATTTGTGAGCGAGTTGGCTTTTGGACGAGAAGCAGATCATTCAGAAAAAATAGACAAGTTTTCAGTTGAAGATATTTAATCACAAAAACCTGGTGGAATCTGGCATTTTCAATTCAATTTCTCTAATCGTGTGAAATCCGACGATAAGGAAGTGTATTGTAAGCAGCGGTTTTGTATATGTATGTTTTCGCAATTGCTATACTGGAACAATGTCCGTCTAATATTTCCTAACACTTTTTCTTTAATCTTGAAGAACACTGCAAATAGGCCGCAACATTTTTACAAGCACCCTGTATGAATTTGACTAACTATTTTTTTCTTTTTGATATGCTATTTTGCAACAAGCCCGACTGCTAAATACAAATCCTTAACATTATCGAATCATCTCCGTGTATATACATATGTATACATACATACATATGTATACATACATACATATGTATACATACATACATATGTATACATACATACATATGTATACATACATACATATGTATACATATGCATATTCATACAAAATGTCAAAATGACATTTGTGTATGTTCAATATGCATATCATGAAGAATAGGCGCTTGCTTGGACAAGGCTACCAAATTATTAAAATTTACGTGTACGTTTAGCGAAACTTTTAGACGACTTTCTGATTTTTATAGCGCAATAGTCAATCTAAGAAAGCCATCAATCAAAAGAATTAAAGAGACGAATCTAGAAGATACTCTACAGACCCCATTACATAAAAAAAAAAAAAGATTTACAAAATGGTGCTGTTTTCATGCTGGTGGTGTCATCGAATCTCATTTCTTCAGAAATGAGGCCAACGCTCGTGTTAGAGATCGTTCAGCGATTATTTGTTTCCACATGAAATGGAGCTCAAAGATACGTAGTTCCAACAGGATGACCCTACGTGCAATACGGCGACCAAGGCCATCGACTTATTGAAATCAGAATTTGGCGATAAGTTTATTTAGAGAAATGTCCTGTCAATTGGCCTCCAAAGTTGTGCGGTCTGGTACGATTATTTAATGTGCAGTCACTGGGTTTTGATGATAAACAGTAAAAAACGGTCAAAGCTAAAGTTGTTCGTGTTATTCGTGGCATCATGCACCATACCTCGAAAACTGGCTCAAAATTAAACGGAAAGAATGCGCTTCGCGAAAAACAGCGGCGGTGGTCATATGCCCGAAATCATTTTCAAATATTAATGTCACGTTTCAAATAATAATTTTTTGATCAAAAGCTAATTTTTACAAAAAAAAAAGATCGATGAAATTTTCAAACGAAAAAGGAAAGTGAAGAAAATTTGGCAAAATGGTCAGAGTTTTTAGAACCACTTATTTGATTAACACCGACATCAATATCTCTATTCATCACCTCGTGGCACATCTTTGTTAAAAAACAAGAAAAATCAAATTGTTTTAATTTTTCTGCAAGAGTTATTGTAAATTAGGGCAACATGAAAAGTGTCACGCACAGAAAAACGAAAAAACCCTGAGCCATCATGCGGAAAATAACTTTTCTTCACATTTCGATCAGAGTTATAAACTGAACTTATTATAAACTATACATATATGTATGTACATATGTATGTACATATGTATGTACATTGACCCCATCACAGTATTTCGATTTTCTTTGATAGAACTTAGATAAAAAATAAACCATACCATCCCTTCACATCTCATAAGGCACTCAATGGAGTAAAACGAAAAGCCAAATTAACAAGATGTGGCTGATTATGCCCATAAAGGAGTCGATTAAGCAAAATTTCTTTAAAGCTAACTTGCTCAGCAGGTCGTTGTCAAAAAATTCTATTAATTCCTAAATATTCCTCGTAAGAAACCACCATTAACCACCAAAGAAAAAAGGAACCTTCCCCGCCATAATCAGCTTAAAATCACATTAGATGTCACTTACGAGTACTTTTGACGTGCGTTCGTCGTTCTCCAAGGAAAGTGTTAAATTATCCAATCAGCAAAAAATTCACTAGCAAAACACTCACTCTTCAGACCATGAAACAAAGCAAATTACTTTTACACACTTTTATCGCGTTGACAAATTTAATTTTTGTCCACAAAATTTTGAAAAAAGACTCGTGTGTCGTACCCTATTGCTTTTACGCGCTTTTGAAATTCAATTATAGCCAACCACAAAATCTTTTTTCAATAACATCGCACTGAGCAAACACTTTTTAGACTTGCAAGCATCTTAAATGCCTTTTAATGGCTTTTACACCGTCGTCACACCACGCTCCGTAAATATTGAGTAACACGATACTCGTAGCTGTGGAACAATTTATCTCGAAACACGTTCATAAAGCAAATTAATTTGAGAAATGCATTTTTTCTTTAAAAAAAAACTACAGATACTCACGTCTGAAATTTTCATTCAAAAATATTCCGAAATGTAATTCAGTTTCTCAAATTAATACCGCACGCCAAGTTAGAAGTATTATTTACGAATAATTATTCCTGCTCGCAAGAAACACTCGCAACTATTCGTATCTTCAAATTAGAAAACGCATTCGTTTTGGATTTCACAGATATCTACACAAATAAAGACTCCGAGCTCGAGATACTTGTTATTCGCTTAGCGTTTTACAAAATTCAAACAAAATTGCGGATACTCTTGATAATCACGATAACAAAAAATTTTTTTGCAAGAGGACTTTCCGACGGGGCTAACAAATCTAGTTGCTATCAAACAGACTTCATTGAATCACGGCTAAGGACTAAAATAAATTTCGCGCGATAATATCTAACATCGCTCGGTCGAGGAAACCAAATCACGTTTGGATACAAATTCGATGTCACCCTCTACAATGCCAGATGGATGGAGAGAAATTCTTTAACTCTCAGTTTCCCCAGCTAAGAGCTTTTTCGTTAAGTTTATTGTTTCGCTTTGTTGGTGCTTTAGTTCTACCGGCAAAGAAATTAGAGCGCGTGGAGGGTTGGGAATCTGGAAAATGCTGAGCGAGGTGATTTATGTCGACACCTGTTGATTGTTTTGGTTCGTTATGAATGAAATAGATTGCTGGCGTGGGGTCACGTCATGAATGGCATGAACTGGCAGTGGGGCAATGGTGTTGAATTACAGCTTGGCGCTGGAAATTGCTTTACCGACGTGTTAACTCTGTGACTGCCCTCAAGGCGGAAAAAGTTCTAATTTCATTGTTTCGCTGAGATGAACTTGCTATCACCTTTGTGTTTATCTAGAAAGGTTAACAGAGGTAATTGATTGTTTGAATGATTGTGAAGGAGGTTTTCTCTTATATCTGATTCCAATGGTAAATGTTTACAATCGTTGCGTTGTGATAATACGAGACAATTAGAATTGTTTAACCAAAGATCACAATACTAACTAATAATGAACAAGTAAAGCTTATATTAATATTTAACTGATAATACATATAGCAATTTGCTTACAATTTGAGCCCAAAGGTCAAGTATTCTCATTGGTTTCTAGCCATTTACGATACGTGCAAAGGAACTAATGGATATGAGAGGCAAACAGCTGGATTCGCGAGAGTTTTTTCAAGAATTACTGACCAAAATAATGCAATACTCCGAGGCCAGCTTCTTTGTGTTGTGGGTGTTATACTTCTCGTAGGAATAAAATGAACCGACACTATCGCAAGTATTGTTGTATTTAAAAGGCTTAATTGAGAAACTTTTTGATGATAGGCGACACCCTAAACTAACTTTTGTGTGCTGTAGTGTTCTCCAAAATTTAAACCTTACCAGTAGTGCAACGCATTAACACAATGAAACTCATGGTTCGATGAAGAATGCTAACAGGCACATGAAGCAAAACAATTGATATAGAGAGCGGCTTTCGTAACGATAGCTTTTGGGACTTAACTCCTTTTGGGATCGTGCTTCATTTAAGGAATGGGTTTTTTAACATTTCTATTAAAACAAATTTTAATATTTTAACGCAACCATTCGTGTTGTGTTACTTTCGGACGATTGTCAGACATTCGCGGTGTTTCGTAGCCGTACCTCGATCATCCTGCTCAGTAGTCCGACACACTAACCACTAAGCCACGACGCACTGAACTGTGAAAACTAAACCTCAAAAAATCCAAAAATGCAAGTTTTTTATCCTATGTGGTTCCCTGCATTCTATCCTTGTGCGTTGAGTTACTTCCGAGAGAATTTACGTCAGTGAGGTTAACTATTAAATTGTGATTGTTTTCAATAAATTAAATTCCATCGTTTAAAATCATGTTTCCTGTTTGTACAGGGTAACCCAAAAATATTAAGTGGATCTTAAATTTAAAAAAAATTTATTTTTGGCAGTCAATTAACAAAATCAGATGTTGTCTCGACAATATCCGGACGCAGGTCTCACAAAAGCACGATGGCATTTATAGACGGGACCCTTCTTACATTCAAATGACTACTCGGTCTGATCTTACAATTCATAAGCTGTGACGAATGTAAGAATCAACATATTAAATCTAGAAGAGAAACAAAAATTGTTGAAAAATATTGTATCGTCCCAAAGTTATGAATTAAAAAAAAAATACTTAATGTTTGCGGGCCACCCTGTATTTATAACTACCAACCAATTTCCAAACTCTTCATGTAAACGTCTTTTTCATTTATAGTCTAACCTTGTATGTCATACTAAGATTCAACTCATGCCTCAAATGGATACATAAATCAACCAAAAACGTGAAAACTTGCATCCACCAATCTTAATAAAGATTAAAACAAAAAAGTGCAAAATTCACTTTTAAATTGCAACACGAATGCACAACTTATCAAGTTCGCAGATTGCAAAAGTTTCAAAAGGGTGCATAGCTCTCTATTCAAAAATTTGAATATCAATGATAAACTTTGAAATCCTTTTGTTGTATTTACGACGAAAGGATCAAGTAAACTAATCTGAAAGTTGGATAACTCTATCCACTAAATTTTGAAGCTATTTTGTGAAATGTTTTTTGTTCTCGCATTTGAGAAAAGCATAGTATAAGACCCTTAAGAGACACTTCATTTCTTCATGACTGATGGTGGATAACTCACGGTATGGTAGATATTTCTAGGGAACGACAGAACCATTTGACAACTTTCACATCACAAATAAATAAATTCAATGGAATTCAATGTAGGCTGGGAATAGGAGCTTGCGTTCGTAACAAACCGAGTGAAAAATGGATATTAAGTTGCAAAAGTCAGTGAATAAGATAAATCACTTTGCCAATGAGGATACGAGTACGTATGCTGATATGTATGCATGTATATTTTTCTTTGGGGTACATTTGGTTGGATCAAGCATTGGCATCTCTTTATTTATTTTTTTCACAACATGGATGTGCAAGTATTTTATTTTGAAGCTAAATGCCATTTAACCCATTATTTAACCCTACAGGCTGATGGCTCATAGCTTAATATTCTTGACAGTCATTAACTATTTTAGTCGTGGATAGATACCCCGTGGTACAACGTGTTAAAATTATCGAAGTTTATTGTGAAAATGGCCGTTCAAAATAAGTCCATATCGAGCATTACGTGAGATTTGTTTGGTGTTAATCGACCAAATTACAATTTTGAATGTGGTGTACAAATTCCAAGAAACTAGGTTGGTAGCAGATGTAAAATCATCAGTGCTAGTCTGTACAGGTGGTTCAGCCGAAAATATTAATGCCGTACGTGAAAATGTGGTCGAGAGCCGTTCATAGGAATTAAATCTCTTAAGAACTACGTACGTTACGTACGTTGAATTTAAACAAAAATATGAGTATGCACGCTTACAAAATTTAGTTAACGTAGGAATTGATGCCTCCAGACCATTTCGAGTGCCGTATACTTGATGACGATTTTTCAAAGAAAATCATCTTCAGTAACGCTAACGAGACGCATTTTCATCTCAACGGATACGTTAATAAGTAAAATTGTCGCATTTGGGCCGATGGGAACCAAAGATAGATTGTAGATAAACCGATGCATCCTCAAGAGTCACCGATTGGTGTGGTTTTTTTTTTCAAATGGTACCGGTAATGATGTTACTCTGAATGGTGAACGCTATCATACCATGATAACTTACTTTTATGGCCCAAATTAGATGACACACACCCAATGCAACATTAACTTTACCGCACGAGAAGTTCCCGGGACGCGTTATCCCGCGGATTGATATATGCCACCGAGGCCGTGGTGAATATTTGACCGATATTATCTTTCACACATAATGGTTATCGATTTTTCAATAAAGAAATCAAAATCATTCCAATGCAAAAATTCTTCAATTCTCCATTGTGGGTATGAGGAAGTCAGAGAGGACACAGACACCTTTCTCTGCCACTGTCCACGGTCTTTCCATGCACTTTAGATATGAATTTCTCGTGCGACATTTCTTCAAGAATCTAGAACTAATAACCAGTAGATCAGTGAACGACATCCTGAACCACACGAAATCAACTGGATGGTCTGCAAGTTCATCAAAAGTAAGAAGTTGAACCATATCTGCAGAGCAAGGTTAACCAATGGGCAAGACAAACATACATATATCTCCTCTATGGGTATCACAATCGGACTGTATTGACCTAAGTGTGACGTTTTGGATCACTTCCACCTCGCCTACCCACTTACCTGTTCGGTGAAGAAAACCCCGTAAAAATTTCCGGTAGTTCCCTTAAGACTAATTTGGAAGAGGACTGGAATCGAAACGAAAGCAAAATTGGTCAGTTCGAACTTGGAAATTTTAATCTTATAGAAATGTTTGCAATAAGATCATTACACTCCATGAAGCCAGCAGGTTGGTCAAAGTCATCAGGAACAGAAATCCAAACAAGCCGAAATCACTCAGTAAACCTAATGGTAATTTCTCAGTGTCCAAAACAGAGGACTTCAGTCTCTTGCTGAAAACTCACTTCCAAGGAAATCAGGTCACCAAATAACCAGCTGGTATACTGCGTTGGTCGTGGCAACGTACGAAGCTAATAAATACGCTATTGTGTCATCGGTTGTGTGGTGGAATAAGCTTTCACGTAAATACGTTTCTGCTGCTTTTGACAAACTCCAAAGAACGGTCTGTTTCGACTGCCTAGGAACTTTACTCAGTACGCATGGAGCTGATCTCTTGATACTTATGTATATCATAGGGTGTGCACTCAGAGCCATTTTCCGTTTAATGAGAAGTGCTCAAAGATAGTAAACGGAGTATCTCAATGCAGCTACCAATCTACTTGCAACGCTCTAGCAATGCTCAAAGATAATGAACACTGGAATGCCTATCTGACGCTACCGTTTTTCGATCACTAACATCCTTGCGACATCTTTTCGCTATTAGTTTGGTTATCTACCATGGGTTCGAAGCTTTTGGCAGAAGCTTAGAAATAATTTGGCCGAAAGCATATTAAATCGCACGCCAAACATATGTGCCGATGCCGATTACAACGAGACCATATATATAAATTGAAGCTCTTATGCTTCTTAAGCGAAGAACGTACAAGAGATTATAGCTTATGATACTTGGTAACGTATGGTATCTTATGAGAGAAATGCACTTTGCGGGTGCTTGTACGGGAGTCTATTGGTCCATTGTGATTGCCTATACAATGTGGTACCGCCCTTAATTTTGTCTATCGCTTGATCATAGAACAGGGTGGAACTTGTGCTTAGTCCTCCAGCTCTGGAAAAAATCTATTTCTCATGAAGTGGAAGCTACGAATTTGAAGGCTGAGACAATCACACAGCAAATGTTTGATAGTTTCGATTTCTTCTGTGTCACGACAGCTCCTGCAGTTTGGCGGCCATTGCGCCTATTGGACTATGCCCATTTAGTGCCTACACCTACATATATTAAAAAAAAGGGCCGATGAATAGGGATTATTCTTGAAATGGCACACCATACAGTGATCCTATCCTAGTGAAAGGGTCTTTGATGAAATTCCTTTTTATTTGTTTCACTTCAGCACAGCATATTACTCAGGTGAGAATGTGCCTCGTTAGCTAAGAAAACAATAGCGTCACGGGGTAAGGAGACAAGCATGCTTTCACATGACATTTGCCATGTTACACGACCATCTGGAGTCAGTTCTTGCACTTAAACAATTTAGCATATCTTGAAATGCTCAGTGCGACAGAATATTTCTGAGAAGAGCACCTGGGATATTGAAGATGGATGCTCGAAGTCTTTCAACGTTTTCCGGAGTTGTAACGGTTTTCGGCGGCCCTCTTTTTATCGCGGATAAATTTTCTGAACGCTTGGATGCATCTATCCACCCTAAAATCAATCGCCGGGAAGGAATACGACCACGCAGGGAACTGCGAACCTTAAACGAAAACCCCGCTGCACGGCAACGATAGAGCACGCATGTGGAAAATAGGCCTCTACCGAAAAAGTGCACTCCTCCACGGAACACTGCATGTTAGTAGATGAAAATTGTTGGAACACAAACTTGCCGCCTGTCCCACTCTAACAAGACAATCCCCCACCCTGCTCCCTTTAAAAAAAAAAAAACAAGTCCCGCACGCCATACTGTATACATATACATACATACGCATGTACTCGTGCACAGTATGTATTTAGAAACTCAGCAAAGCGGGTACATCTACTAGTTACACATTTATATATGTGTAATATGTGAGTACATGAATATGTAGGCTTTGTCCACCCTCCACAAACTTTATCTAATCTCACCTCCATGCCGGGTTGAAAAACGAAAAGGTACTCTTCCTTGGACTCAGATGAAAGCCGAATCAGTCTGCAGGTGGAATTGACGCGTCTACAGTTAAGCTGAGCTAACCGGTCTACAAATACAAATATTTGGCGCAACAGTCCATATGCGATCCAGAGCCTAATTTCTTGCGACTATTCGTGTTATACAAATTCGTGTTTTTCCCACAAATGGAACCAATCTATAATTTAAAGCCATATACGAAAGGCAAGTTGAGAAGCCTTCTGATGACAATTAGAACTCTCGGACGTTTATCAGACATTCGCGAGAGGTGGAATCATGAAAAAACTTTTTGGTGTTTCTTTAAAATTCAAACTACCAGCTCAGTAATCCAACGCATTAACCACACCACTAAGTCACAGCTCCGACGGTCGGTAGAGGTTATAACAAAGGATTTAATAGTTCATGTTTGGTGCTTGCATGTTTCGGTTAGACCGTAACTGCTCTACAATGGAAATTATGTCAAGTTAAGAAACAACCACAATCCTTTGGCATGGATATTTCACTCCTGCTAACGAAATAAAGACAAACACGTTCGAATTTACACTCGGAATATATGCTAGGTGTGCAACCAAACAATTCGCGGAGGACTTGAACTGCTAAAACGCAGATATAGCTGTTATGCAGAAAGGCTAGTGGAATGAACCAGGTATAAGGAGGGAAAACGAATGGGGTATCTATTACGCCGATTATTGTAAAGTGCACAGTAGCGGTTATATCGATGCACAAAAGTCGTCAGAGGAACATGCAGCAAGAAGCATTGGGCCATGAAAGAGAGTGCCTGATAACAATGCAGCGCAAAGTGAGAAGCATTTCCACGAAGGTGAAAGATGATATAACCAAAGAATATGAACTTCTCGACAGGACATACAAACTACATCCAAATCTAGACATAAAAAATTGGAAAGTTGGGCACCATCGGCCCGAAAGAAAAGCCTGCAAAACAATGTAATCGGAAACATCCTCAAACTAATCGACGAATGGCAAAACATCATTATGACCCACACCTGTTAAGCTTACTCTATTTTCCGTGGCAGTACAGGCCGTGTGGTCTGATCCACAATCCGTGTCTCCAGCCATCAGGATCAGTAAATTTGCTCCAATTTCGCACTTCAAATTGATTTAGGGCGCTTTCCACTTACATTTCTCACCAAATGTAAGACCTTCATTTACCACGTTATCTCCGTAGAATAGGGTCTAATAATACGCGAGCCGTTGCGGTAGCGTATACTCGCTTTTCATGTCCCGGCCATCTTAGTCGATAAGTTCGAATCTGTCAGGCTATGTAGCAGACGATGTTCCTTACAGTCCATTCAGTATGTATTTGAGTCCATACTTGAAATATTAGTACTCGTACATACTAGTGCGCACATCAAAACACTGTCTCGTCTTAATCTTTATGACATCGAAGGTCTTGTAAGTCAGTACAGCGGAGAGCTATATTGTGGGGATGCCATAACTAGACATTGCTCTATAAAACCCATGTTCATAAATGCTATCAAACGCAACATAAGATCGATGAACAGATGGTATGTATAGACTTGAAATTCCAAATCTGCCCTAGTATAAATATTGGACATCGGGCGCTCAAATAATACAGCTGGCAAGATCTTGTATGCAATGAATTGTTGCATGATCATAACCTAGGCAGGTAGAATGCTTTTTCCTGTAGCTTTGTTCATCTCAAGTTTTATTTAGATACTGAAAACAAAGGTTGGAGTGGTTATCATCGCTCAGATTAAAAGGTTAATTTTCTGACAGCGTATTGTCAGCATCGACTGCAGTTAAGCTACTAGGTTTTGTTGTTTGTCGCTGCGGGCTTTCTAGCGCTTTCCCTTTAAGAAACTTATCATACATTTATGCACAATTGCTCCTTTCTGTTTTCTCGATCGCACGTTTTTCATGCTTCTTCTTTTCCCTTCTGAGAAGCCGGTGTTCGAACATTTTCTTTTCCATATAGAGCTCACGAGTAGCTCTGGCCTTCTATGCATTGCCGTTCGGTATGCCTTCTGCCTTGCTACATGGCGACATTCTGCGTCGAACTAGGGGTTTCGTTATGGTGGCGGAGAAAAACAATTGTCATAGCTATAGAAGAGCTCATTGGTATCCTCATCACATAGCCTTAACACAAATTGTCATGAGGCGTTTGTTCTTATGCCGGAAACCCAAGACTCCTTGCCCAAGTCTGCATCCAATTGCGAATCTGCACCCAAACAAAGGCTGTTTTTACTGGCGATTACAATTTCTGTAGTATTTATCACAGTTTTTCGTCGTCTTTTTGTAAATGCAACTCCTTTGCTGTGGCCAAAACCCGCCAAATGGATTCCATTCTATGTGGAGTGAAAGTACTAAACACCTGGAATGAGACAGAAGTGTGAGAAAGACGCCCGTGTCTTTTTAAATCAACTATATCTACTATACAACACAGATAACCATGACCTGAGTCTTATTAACCTTGCTCTGCAGTTTGCATTGCAGTGTCTACTCCCGCTGTGCATAAATCATACCACCCTTGTCACATTCGAAAAGAATTTACCGAACGGTATGTACTTTCGCATATGGCTTCTGCAGCTTACAATACAAGTGTAACGAACTGGAAGTACAAAAAATTTACTGTCATACATGCACAGACTTTTCAACTTTCCATTATCCTTACATAAAGAAAAAAACGTGCACCTACGCACATATCAATCGTTTTCAATTGAGTGGTTACACACCAATTCAAATGGAAACATAGCTTTCCTGATGGGAATCCGCACCATCTTTAAATTCGAAAATTGGATTTTTCTTTATTTCTTCTAATTTTATAGATTTATATGTGCAGACTTTTTGTATCTGAAATTCTCGAGGGTAAAAAACTTACTGATTGGTAAGGTCTCGTTAAATTGGAGAGGGATGTCTCAAATAGCAATTTTATGCTTTGAATCTTATTCCAATTATGTTGAGATGTGGGTAGGGAAGTTCGTCCTTTGAGTAGTAGATGATAAGTATATTCAGTCTCTGCACAATTTTTGGAGAGCATAAAATATCGTAAACATTGAGTCGCATTTGTATGTAGCACACAATTAGCTATTATTATAGAGTGTTGCCCACCTTACCGCTACAGACTCAGTAAAGTACTTTTCAAGGAAACCTTCTTATGTATTCCAGAATTTTTTTTTATTACATATATATAAACTGCGGGTATAAATTATGGAACTCCCCTATTATTTTATATTTGTAACTATAGTTCATTAACTCTCATTCGGGTTGGGTACGTTATCGCGCTTTTTATAATCCCGTTTTTTTTAAATCTCGAGTTTAAAATCCCGTTTTTTAAGATGCCCGCCAAAAAAGTTTTAAATTACAGTCTGCAAAAATCCTGGTGTTTCTTGTTCTGTGTCGGAACAATCTAAAATTGTATGAACTATCATTTAAAACTCTTCCTCTAAAGATGAATATATCGCGACAAGCATCAGAACAGCTTTTACTGTGCGCGCCATATAGCAATCCGCGTCGCATTTCGCACCGCTTCTCGCATCGCATCGCTTTGTCGCATCAGTGTGCGCGCAGTCTAAAGGTAGCGAATTGAAATGTTGGAATTATGACTGTATGATTGGTCGCAGCTACAAGCTAGAAGAGATGATGGGTAGAGGGCGAGTGGATATCTTTTGCGTTCAAGAAACCAAATGTCGAAACACGGGAAATCGGGGGCCGACACCTGATCACTTTCAGCAGTGGCGGAAATGAAACACAGATTGACTACCATTTGGTAGCCAGTTTCTTGAAGCCTAGAGTTAAAGATTGCAAAGTGATCTTGGGAGAGGCAATCGCCTGACAACACCGTCTCCTCCTGATAGAAATATTTATAGAGACGACGAAAAAGAAAATAAACAAACAAAAAAATAAAATAAAACATTAAATGGTACAATCTGGATAAAAAAAGGCGAAGCATTTATTGTTAACATTAAAAATTACCTCCGTAACAACATCGACGAAGTTGAGGTTGAAGACTGCAGAGCACAAGATATGTATGTGGGATTCCCTACAACGGCCTTGCTTAGAGTTGGGCCCAACGAGTTACACTCTGAGTTTCGGGAAAAGATGGGGGACATCGGGTCTAGATGGTTCATGATATTCATCTCCAAACTCATGAGAGGAGATCCCATCATGAAAGGATGATACGAGAAACTGTGATAATTACCGTTCTATTAAGCTAATGTCACACACTATGAAGATCATTGAGCTTGTATTAGACGGCCCATTGCGGCAAATAATACAATAATAAATCCGATGACCAGTGCTGGTTTGTCGCGGGTAAACCAACCACAGATACAATCCAAAGTATAAGGATCATAATGCAAAAAACATTGTGATGCCTTAAAGAATTTGCATCTGGTGTTGGTTGACTTTGAAAAAGCATTCGATAGACAACCAAGAGATCTGATATGAGTGGCGCTAAGACATCGAGAAGTTTCGGAACTGTACGTACAGTTGATCATGGACATGTATGACGGAGCAAAGACAAGAGTAAGATGCGTTGCTGGAGTCACCGAAGAGTTCCCAATTACAGTCGGTGTGCACCAGGAAAGATTCTTAAGTCCTTTGCTATTTATTGCAGTTCTGGATTATCTGCTTGAAGGAAAAGTGATGAACCCCAAAGTGCATCAATTATTCTTTGCTGACGATGGAGCTATCATTAGTAACGATCAAACGTCCCTGCAACAAGGGATGGGTATCGAATTAGTCCAAAAAAGACAGAGTACCTGTACTGCCCATTCTCTGATCCACTCCGACCTAGTCCAGACATTTATTTGAATGGAAAAGTGATTCCCAAGTGTGAAAAGTTTAAGTATCTGGGATCTGTAATCAATAGCGAAGCAACTATTGATGACGACATCAATCATCGCGAAAGCGTAGGGTGGATGAAGTGTCAGGAAAATTCAGCTATCTTCTGTGACTGAAAAATGCCCCCTTAACTGAAAGGAAGGCTTTACACTTACACCGCAGTTGTTCGTCCGGCGTTCACATACGGTAGCAATGCTTCGTATGACAGCAGGAATAACAAAGCTTGATCAATTAGAAGCTCAAAGATCCGAGGAAGCCTTCACGTCAAAGAATTCATCTGGAAAAAATTTTAGCACGACCGGCGCGGAACGATTCCATGAACCCTGTCAGGAAATTCTATTTGTACGGTTTTCGACTGGGACTAACATATCATTATAAGTTCTCTTAGTAAATTTTATTACATCTGTCCACAGATTCTCGACAAAGACTATTCGAACTTGCATCGTCTCACTTCCCTCATACTTAATTGGATTTTGAAAATTTTTGAACATAAATATCTATACATTGGCCATCCGCCACGCAATCCAAATGACCATGTGCTTTATTCTTAAGATAAGATAGATAGAGAAGAGCACATGTGTGAACATATGTACATATCTACAGCGAAAACTTATCTGCGCTCAAGGCGCTACTTCACTGTTTTACCACTTTCAAAATAGTATATGAACTCAAGAGCTCTCTGAATCTGGTCGGAAGACTAAATTTAATCAGATCTTTTGGCTCGCACCAAGTGGCAAGTGTTGACCATTTAAGCACTTCAACGCTGAAGTCGTTCAAGTATTCGCCAAGCCCGGTTGCATATTTGTATTAGGTCGCGGACCGAAGATGTGCAAGAAGTTGTGAAAAGAAAACTCGGTCGTTAATAGTAGTAATGATTTTATTGTTCGATTCGCAAGACCAACTGCTTCCTTATTATGCTAGAACTCCACTCCAACTGACGATTCATCGTTTGCTCGTTCACCTCCATGCTTCTCGATCGAACTGGTTTAGTCACCAATTTCGTGACCCTTCTCAATAGTATGCGGAATTCGAAGAGCCAATTCTATGACCCATATGTGTTATATTTCGTATTATGTGGCGTCACTTGGCTGCCCCACATGTGTGCTTGCAACATTATGCGACCCCCGATTGCCGATAGTGTCGAGTGGTTACTTACTCTGTGGTTACTTCTTTAGACACTCGGAGTCGCACTGGGTCAATGCTATTACGTAAACAGCGTGGGGCACAACACTTGCCTATCATAGCGCCAATATGGAATCTGCTGAGACAAGTCAATTTCTTAGAGCGTTTTAGAGCCAGTTTTGGCCAAAATGGTCACAAGATGCATTCTCTCGATAGCATCGAGCTTTCATTTAAATTTGCAAGTAGTGATTGACGTACCCCCTATGAGAGAGGATCGACAATCTAGAGTTGCTAATGAAATTAGAGAGACTTATTCCAAGAATTTGATACCTGCTTGACAATCCGAAAAGATTTAGCGCGTATATCACGTTTTTTCTTAAGCAAGATAAGACTTTCTTAATCGCCATTATTTTCGCCTGGAACACGATACAATGATTCGGAAGAACGAGAGATACTAAGCCTATCAGACAAAATACCTCCACTAATCCCGTCGTTGGTTCTTAAGCCGTAGGTATAAATATGAATCGACTCTTTTTCTAAAAGTACAGCTTCCTTCCAGAATGATCTGGCAGGGTTGATGACCTGAAAGAGAGAGATTTTGAATTAATTTAGAATGAAGACGTGGCCAAAATCGTTTCTAGACCACTGTGAGGTTGCTTCAAAACGCTAGTGTTTTCATGTGTCAAATACTGGGGGGTATCAGAGGAAACGGAGTGCTGGGGCTGCAGAGGAAGTTGTATGTACATATGCATTTACGAAGTGCTGCGCTCATACACAAACAAGCTGATCGTTGGACTTAACTTAAATTATCTCCGTTCATGGTATTTTCTAAGCATGGATCTTATTACCGGTAAGTTATGCGAGGTTGCAAGCCCCGTCTACTACTGACAGCAATTTTGCAGGAGAAATGTGAATGTTCTGGTTTCCAGTTTAACTTCCTGTCCAAACCAAAATCCAAGTAGTTGTCCTCGTTCTGAAAAAGAGAAAATTAAGAGAAAGAGGGTTGTTGAAAGGAATTTCATATTTCTTGGAAAAGTTTACCAATTCAGTTTTTTAAGCATTCACGCCCAAACCACAACAAATCAGTTAAGTTAACTTAGCTTATTTAAAGTGTTGTGCAAGACTTCTTTTAGGGTATTAAGGTGCTTTCCCCCAACTGCTATATCAGCATCATCTGCATAAGCGATCACCTAGCATCCCTCACCTTCTAGAATTATCAATTGCCATTAACCACTAAATTCCAAAAAAGTGGGGACAGAACACCACCTTGCGGCATGCCTCTACTAACAGATCTTCTAGTAAACGTCCATTGAGTTTATAATCCACTAAGTAAGTAGTAGATTAATCAATTCGCAAAGTGATTCCCAACGGCCGGCAAATAGATGACTAATCTGCACCAGTGTGATAAGCGCAAAAAACATCACCAATTCATTTGCCTAATTTCTTAGTGTTTCCGGGTCACGTTGTTGAAAGGCGGAATCCAGCAATTTCCACAGCTTGTCGGTCGCCTCTGCATCTGAATCGGCCATCACCAATCATGTACCTCAAACGAAAATCGATTTTATTTTGTGATATCTTTCTCATTTAATTCAAAATATTTTACCGTATACATACAATCGTAAGACACGTGTAAAAGCACCAAACGTATCCCCGAGATACGGGGATGACAGGAAGTGAATTGCTATTAGCATTTATTACCGCAAATCAATGGTCAATTACCAGGGAAAACGAATTATTATCGTACGTCTTTTCGATAGCAAATTAGAATCCCACTCGCCACCATACCACCTTATTAAATTGGCATTACTGATATAAAAGTTATATGATAGCTTCTGTGCTTGTTGTAACTCGATATGTAATTTGTTTTATGAATATTATCTTGTGCGGAAAGAACAAAGTAATTTACGACTTACATACGACCTGCACGTGACCATATATTTATGACGTATATATGGCTAGGTCTTGTGGTTTAATTATGTACTTTTGAGTGTATGTAGTACGTTCTTTGATTTTCTATTACTTACGTCCTTATAATGTGGCAATAAGCCGCGCTAGAAAATACTAACGAAAGGAAGGAAACGGCACATTTCGTTTCATACTCGAGTCCATACATACACTGGCATGTAAGTGTATTAGTTTGTGTCGAAATTTTATTCGAAGGAGGAAATTTGAAATGATCGAGGAGTTTTATTTGAAATTGGTTAGGTGTTTTTTGTGTGTGTGTGATTGTACACATTCCAAGGATTATTATAAATAAATTAATATACCAGCTGTTTGCATACTGTTGTCGACACGATAATAGAATGCTGTCGTTTTGATAATGACCCAAGATTCAACGAAGGAATGTAATTAAGGTTTTTGATACACAGTATTAAATTTAGTTAAAAGTCGTTCAAACGATAGATACCATTCATTTAGAAAGACACACTCTTCCTTCTCACATCTTTACCTACCAACTCCTACAGTAACCTGAACGCGGTGAATACCGAGTGATTAGTATCATCACTAGCGGAGGCCTTAAACAGCTATAGGGCACATATCACCAATATCTAAAGAGTGCGAAAAGACGGGCCAAGTAAATAAGGTGAAAACTGGGACATTCATACAGAGATTGCTACCGACAACAAGATCAGGGCTTGTTTGGGTACAGATTCGTAGCTTCCGGCATATGAATGACAATACGTTTCAAACCCAAATTCGCCAATACTAGCCTAACATGCGCCCATGCCCCATAGTCTCATTTGCAGAAGTTGGACAAACTTATACTCAATAAATATAACCTCAGAATTTTTTTCTATCCTTAAACGAATGAAGGTAGTCTCCCTTTCATCGCATAGAAGACCTTTCAGCTGTATTCTGTGAGCTCCTGAAGTTGTTATTCATTCAACGTCATTGGTTCATATCAGCCTGGCCTTAGACTAGGAAAGTCAATCTTAAAACAAATATTCACACAACGGCAGATCTAGGAATTTCAAACATGTATACATCATTTGTTCATTAATTTTAAGCCGCATATGACAGCATTTAAAGAGATTAAATTAATCCTTGCCTTTCGGATAAACTTGAGTCACATCTGCAGTCCCTACGGAGCGGAGGAAGCTCGTGGCGTATAATGACGCCAGTTTGCTAAAGCATATATTTAGGTAAACATACATATATGTACACCTTCTATGCCACTTGCCAGCTGCTTAGGCATTAGAATTTGCGATGGCCTGGACGAGCTGGCAAGGTTGCCCCTAACTGACCTTAAGAGCTTTATTAACAGATTCAAACGGTTTTGTAGTTACGTATCTTCCGATTTGAATCGCACACGTTACTTACAACCTTTCTAATCTAACCTTACCTTACGGCATGTGTAGGTTCGAGAATGCTCCGTAAGTGTTATTTTGTTTAAGTTTTTAGTATGAATAGTTTAGAAAATTTAAGGGGAACTACCTTCAAACCAACGCTTTACCTACCTTCAAACGCATCACCGCTGTACGGGGGTTATGACTTAATAAATAAAGGCGGACGCATAAGTGAGACAAATAGGGTTCCAATGATTTAAATATGTATGTATGGCCTACTCTGAGTATTATCTCTATGAAGGGTTAGAAAAATTAATCTATAAGTCTATGTAAGTATTCAAGAAGATTAAGTAAAAATAAAATTGAGGAACATCCGCCTGACTCTATCCAATTCCGGAAGCTAAAAAATTACACTTTGACAAAAGCTGAGGCGACAATTCTTCAAAAGAAAATAAAGGTGTTCGAGTACACAGGGTGTTTCAGAATGAGCGACAAATACGCGCGCTTACAGTTTTTAGCTGGGACCTGTACGATTCTAGAGAAAAAAATGGATGTTTAATAAAACATGAACAACACCTCTTTATTTAACCGGGAGAAGGATCAGCATGTACAAAACATAAATGTCAAAATTTATTCAAATATTCGAAAACAAAATAAAACATAAGGGTGAAGCCACACCCTGACAAACAAATACTTAAAGAGAAGTTCCCGGTAACAAGGATCAGGTGTTATAGGTTAGGGTAGGTTAGGTAACTGGGTGCCCTTGTTGACAGAATTGTCAACGGCTCACTTAGACCACTAATAGTGCATTGTGGCCAATATTTTAAACCCCTGGGAACCTAAATCTCAGCCTTCGACCGCTAAGTTAAACCACTTAGATAAATATCTCAGGAGTTTGCTTAGCTCAATGTAATCTAGCTCGTCCAGTTCTGAAAAGACGTAACTGCCAAGAGCACGTCTTCTTTTGGTGACTAGTGCTGGACAGTCACAAAGTAGGTGGCGAACGGATTCTATTTCCTCTTCGTCCCTACGCAGCTACAACAGTAGTCGTATACGGTAACCCTAGCCGTGCTGCGTGATTACCTGTCACACAGTGTCCTATCACGATGCCAACAGCTAATCGCAGGGTGCTGAACGGTATACTAGCCTCAGAGAGGGCCCGTGAAGGTTTCATAAGTGATCCTTCTCTGGCTAGTTCGCCCGCTTTTTCGTTACCGAAGATATCCATGTGGCCAGGTACCCAGCATATGGTCACCTTATTGGCCGCTGAGATGTCATCCAGTCGCTTTGTGCATATTTTTACCAACTTGGATCGTATCGATTTGGACTGCAATGCCTTAATGGCTGCTTGACTGTCGATATACAATTTTGAGACTCGCCGTACCGGCGACCAGGCTTAGCTATCCATAGACCGGCTTCCTTTAGTCTTACTGCAGTTTTGGTTGCCGAGTTCGCACAGTATATGTCAAGTGGAAGCAGGTTCAGTATTGTTTCCAGAGCTGTTGTTGGTGTTGATCTTATCGATCCCGTCACCCCCAGACAGCATTACCGTTGAACATTTGTAACGCTTTCAAGTTGGTATTTCTTCTCGAGCGTTTTCCACCAGACAACCGAACCGTAGGATAAGTTTGGTCTTACTACCGGTATATATAGCCAGTACACAACTAAGGCTTTAGTCCCCATGATTTCCCGAAGATTCTTTTACATGCATGTAATGCCACAAAGGCATTCTTGATTCGATTGTCATGTCAAGGTTGGCTTTGCAATTTAATTTGGAATCCAAGTTAGTTTAGATCGACACCGGTCATACGAGAGTATTTGTATTCTAGTATATCGACTACGCAACTACATGCAAAGATGCCAGATCATAGAGTTAATCGAGATGAAAACTAATAGGAACCCATATTTATAAAAACATTTTCGCTTATTAAGAAAATAAGAAAATTAAATCGGATATACATGCCTACATCCGTTGGCTGAAATTTTACAACTTTTTGCCAATACTTCAGAAACCACTTCAGTGAGAGTTGAAGCAAATGTGTCACCCGGCTTATTAACGTCGTACATATGTATATACGTATATACATACATGCTCCTATTAGTTTCATCTCGTTATTATGATTTAAAGGGTAAGTTGGAGAAAATGTCCAAGTCAATGGCACTTAAGTTTGAACTGGAGCCTCTGCTCCTTAAAATGGAAAAATGAAGCAAAACTTTATAAGAAATACTTCAACAAACAACGATAATACAGTCGCATTATTTTAAGTGTCGTTTTCTTGAAAAGGACAAAAAAAGAATACCCACAGAAGAGAATTTCAAGGTAATTTAATAGGTACCTAAATTACTGAGAAAAACAATTTAGGATTGTTAAAAATAAATTTCAGGATACGCATTAGTATCATGGAGAAAAAAAGGTTCAAAAGAGTTAATGAAAGTAATTTGAATGAGATTCCTTGTAGCAAATATCTGCACCACTTATTGCGGACTTAGCGTTGAAGTTATTATTCATTGCTGACATTATGAATGCATGAAAGCTGAGATGGGATAAAAATCTTTCTTTCTTAGCATGCAGGCACGATTTTATTTTGCCACATGTGAACAGCATCTAGTTAAACTTGTTTGTACTCTCAAGGAAATCAGCGATAGAGACTGTACTGACTCAATTCCTAAAACATCGGAGATAAGTGTACACAAATTTGTTCTTGTAAGAGCAGGACACTGACAGAGAAAGTGCCCGATACGAGTCTTTAATGAATCACATCACATCACATGATTATAATCCCAACTTCGTCACTCGGGTACATAGATAAAAAGCTGGTGTTGTTCACATTTCTGTAATCCAGGAGTTCTTCCTACAGGGATCAAATGATCGTCTTCAGAATCAAATGATCTTCGTCATCTTAATCTCAGCTACCATTAATTTATCCATACTCTCATACTTATTGGACATTGTCCAACATTGAAAAACGGGTTTGAGTGTTGGATGAGCAACTGCTGTGTAGAGCCTTTCTTTCAGTTTAGTGGGAAATTTTTCGGTGACAGAAGACAGCAGAGTTTGATGTGGCCATTAAAGGTTACTTTGCTATTGATAAAAGATCACAGATACTTGAACTTTTCGCAATTGCGAAGCACTGTTCCATTTAAATAGGCCTAAGTAGATCAGAGAAAGGGCAGGACAAATACTCGGTCTTATTTCGGATTAATGCGGTACCCGTTTGCCTACAAAACGTCAAGTTGTAGGGACATAGGAACCTCAATTATGATAGCTCTGTCGGCAGGAGAGAATAACTGATGCACTTTGGGGTCTTTCACTTCAAGCTGATAGTCAATGACTGTAATAAAGAGAAAAGGTTTTAAGGCGCTTCTCTGGTGCACACCGACTTTGTTTGGGAACTCTTTGGTTACTTTCTTGGGGTACCTTACTATTGCCGCTGCTCCCTCGTCCATGTCCATGATCATCTGTACATAGGTTTCTGAAACTCCTGGTTGCCTCAGTATAACAGTTCTCGTCGTTGTCTGACGAATGCTTTTTTCAAAGTAAACCAAGGCAACATGTAAATCATTTAAGGAATCATGTTTTTTGATTAATCATAAGGAAGTCGTATTATTTTTCAGCCGGTTGTACCCGCTCAACGATCTTCATGGCGTGTGACATCATTCCCTGTGCACACGAGGAATAGGTACATAACTTCCCCTCAATTGGTGCGGTATTGGCTCACCTTATAAGTTTGGATTACATAAGAATCATAAGCCATCTGAATCCGATATCTTTCTTTAGTATTTGAACGCCTTACTAACTTCTTCGACTGTAATGTGGGATATTTCTTCACAGCTAGGGGTGGATCTTGAAAAGTAAGCATAACCGGGGAAACTGTTCATTCAAAAGTGTTTTGTCGTTATCCACAAGAAGCTGATCGTATGCATTCTTAATGAACTTTCCTGGACGAATGTTCTGAGCAGTTCTCCTCCTTTGAGGGGCTATTTGGAAGCTGGTTGCACCTTTGTTCATATTTTGTTATCGCAGTTCCTGGATTATCTGGCTTGTATTAGTAGCCGTGGAAAATATTTCTTCCAGCTCCCGATACAAGCCGTACATACATATGTATGTACGTTCTGGTCGAATACGGGCGCACATCTTCTTCGGCTGGCTTTTGAATTGCCTGTATTTCACTTTAAGGCGGGATTTTGTTTCCCTATTATTAGAGGGACACTTTGGCTAATCTTCAAAAGTAGTTTTCTTCTAATTTCTCCTGCATCAATCACTCCACCAATATGTTTCGTTCATGTGTTGATGGTGGCCTGTTTAAGCTTTTAGCAGCGATTTGGCTCTCTGTAAGAAAGCTCGCCAAAGGAAATCCCACATCTGTGCACTGCACTCTTCGTCCTCAGCTCCGTTTATTCTGTGAGAAAGGTAATTTTAATTGATAGAAAAGCCTAGTCTTTCTTTGTCCAGATTGTACCACTTGATTTGCTCAGAGACCTTTTTTCCTAACTGTCTTTATGCAAACTTCTGTTAGCTAAAAACGGCATTACCGAACGATCCCCTATCTCAGGATCACTTTGCAATCTTCTACCCGAGGCTTCAGAAGCTGTAAATGATCATGTGTCGTCGTTTGGTGAACGTGGATGACTTGCACATACTTAGGATGTATTTACCAGGAAGGTTTCTGGCAGACATCCAACTATGCTTATGCCATAGATTGTGCATTAACGAATTATTCTGTTCCTTTGAATGAGTACAACTTAAACTAGCTTTGAGACAAATAGTAAAGTTAATTGGGACGGATAAACAAATTTACAGAGAGATGAACGACATTTACAGATGCTTGAAGCACTACCTCCCTATATCTAAATGACAAACAAACGTCACTTCATTTCCATTAAAATGCCAATCATGGACGATCTGCTTACACCATCCATATGTTAAAAATAGACTACCATAGGTTGCCATGTAAATGTATTCTGGTCCACGCCATGACTTTCGAGAAAGAATAACCTATACATACATTCTTAATGCGTCGATCGACCCGAACAAACGATAAAACTAATCGATGTGTTCCTCGGTGACGTATTTATGAGATAATTAAACGAAAAAATCTGAGGTTTTCACTTGGGTTGGACGTTGACAAATTGATGTCTCTTCCATTGAAATTGCCTTCCAAATGACAGGCAATAAAGACTTCACAGCGCTTGATTCATGCCTTATTCGATTCGTTGTCCTGATGACCATTCAATTAGCTACACTAGAAGATCCATGTCGATTGAGTACGAGTATATATGAGTAGAACTTGTGTTGAGGTTAACGAAATATTTCATTTATCTATTTCAAACGTAGAAAGCTAATTTCGAGAACATTAATTTGTGATAATAGACTGCATGCTGGAATCAAGTTCAATGTGAAGAATGTAGGAGTAATGGCCATGTATGAAATGAGTCCTTTTCCTTTTATCTCAACAAGTTAAACCGCAAAATGTTGAGAGTGTGTGTGTGTGGACTTTTTGCAGATTAAGTAGTTTTAATCAATTATTTTCTTGCAAAGGTTGCTTCTATATCTGTTGCTAATTGGTAGTATACATGCATATGTATCTATATGTATTGTCATATGCTGGGTATTCTTTTATTCCAGATATTCCACAGAAGGATGCGGTGTCTGTTTAACATTGGACCTATTAGACTTGTTCGTGGAATTGATTAATCAATTTTCTTTCTGCCAAAAGAGGTAATTAACCGGTGATGGGTTTTGATGGGTAGGGTTCCTTTTTGGGAGAATTCTGTTTAATTTTCTTCTTTTTCTATGAAACTAGTTGTTTCTGGAAATGTTCAATAGGAATAAATTTTACGTGCTTTCAACATCTACTAAAATACAGAGAATCCAAGGAGAGTTCTACTTTTAGTGGTAATTATTTCTAAATCTTCTGCTTTATGCTCTAAAAATCTTATACAAAGATACATACATATAGCTCATAGTTGTAGTACCGAAAACGGTGACAGACGTGTGGATAGATGGAAGGACAAACAATAGCTAGATTGTGTTCGATACTTTTTTTTTAGAATGTCAGAGTGAGGTGGGAGAGGGCTCTAGAACTCCCACCTAAGTACTGCAACCTTCAGAATGTTCTTCTGTACTATAATGCGAAACATCTGTGTTAGTTGTGTCCTAGCTGAGTTCAACTTCTCGAAGGAAGTTTAGGATTGTTTGGCTGAGGAGGAGATGTAATGAAGATAATATGTTCGGCTCAGTGTCCTCAAGACATATTCGCATACGTCAAATTGGCTAATGCCTATTTTCTTAAGGTGGTATTTGAGAGAACCATTATGTTTACGCATTGCGGGAATGTCTTTCGATCTTTTACTAAGCGTGAATGCTTTTCAATGTTTTCCCAAAGAATAAGGTCTATTTTTATTGGTTAAAAGGTAAGCCACAAAGGGGTCAGATCCGGCTAGCGCAACTTACTACAACGTGTGATGGTTCGTTGTATGATGTGGCCGTCGATAAGGTGCACTCAGACCAAGATCCAGTGTTGGCCAAAACTAAAGCAACTTTAAAACAAATGCAAAGCTCAGGGGTAAAACCGTTTAAATTAAAATATATTTTACTATCTTTCTAGACATATTTACTAGTAGGTCTCAAAAACTATGAATTAAAAACAAATACATCATTTTATAACCAAATCAAAATATAATCAAATAATACTGTAAACATGTCGATTTCTAGCTGGTCAAAACCAAAGCAAATTTATAATAAATTAACATTTTTGTTAAGATTTTCATTTTAAGATCAATATTTTGTTGCCAAACCTTTGTTTTTTATTACAGCTGTGTACCTTCTAGGCATGCTCTCAAAAATATTCTGTGTAATGGAACTTTTAATATTATTCCAAGCCTCCTTGACTGGAATGAAAAGATCATACCTGTTTCTGCATTTGGCTCCAATTTTTCTCCGATCTAGAATTTCTCACAGATTTTTTATGGGATTGAGATCGGGAGATTTCATAACCTCAACCTTTTTATCTTGAAACCACTTTTTGACAATGTTTGAAGTAAGATTAGGATCATTGTCCTGCCGGATATTTCAGGGTTGGTTCCATAAACACCAGTCAAAATATCTCAAATATAAAATCCACATAACAAAATTCACAAACCAAAATCCCCAAACACAAAATCTTCAAAATTTCACTCTGCAATAATGAAATAAGACCATATTTCAACATTTGGCTTTATTACACTTTAAGTGCGCTCGCTACGCTCGCTAAAAAAAAAAACCGATGTGAAATAGGGCCAAATGTTGAAATAAGGCATTATTTTACTATTGCAAAGTGAAATAAAACCAAATTCCGAGATTTGGCATTATTTAAAAAAAAAATACAAACGGTAAATTTCTTACGCTTCGCTACGTCTCTGTTGGCATAAACTGGAAATTTTGTGTTTGGGGATTTTGTATTTGTACATTTTTCAAAAGTTGTGGATTTATTAATTTGGGGATTTTAATTTTGGACATTTGTTGTGTCTCCCGAAATATCCATTTTAGAGTCACTTCCTCCTCAGCATGTGGCAGCACAATGTTTTCTTGGACACAAACCGGTCCATAATTCCGTCTATTCTATGGCCGTCCTTTTAGAACCGTCTTTTTTGAATATCGAATATTAAGAGCGTTTTTTGGCCGGCGGACACGGCGAAGGCCATCCGATCCTTTTAGATTGAACTTAGATTCGTCGGAAAATAATACACTTTTCCAATTGGATACTGTTCAATTGACGTGGTCATTTTCAAATTTTAAGCCGAAATAAATGGCTTCTTTACGACCCTGAAATTGTCCTTTATCTCATTGGAGTACTTGTTTCTGGCCATTTGCGAAAACTTCTTAATCCAATTTTTTCACTGAACTTACGAACTGATACTCGCAAATGAGCTACTTTTCTTCCTTTTGCAGGGTGACACATTCGATCTGCGTAATAAAGTTCAAAGTAACGGTTTTAATGCTTCCCGCAACAGAAAATTATTTTCACAAGGAACGGAACGAATGAGATGCTTTTGTTTTGTGCAGCTGAAAATTGATGTGTATTCATTTGTAAGCGTGTTTTTTGTATAATGTGATAAAAGCCTGCTTACTGAATTTATTAAATAATCTACAATATCCAGTTGTTGGGGGAAAAAAATGTAGGTAAATTCTCGAAAAGTCACGAAACATGCACTAGGGATTTTAGTTGCTTTAGTTTTGGCCAACGCTGTAGGTCCCTTGCTGCTGCCATTAGCTGGGGGCCGTTGGGTCACACTGTCTGTTCGTGGAACAAATGTTTTTTTCGTCTGAAGCTTCTTATGTTAGCCGTAGAGGCATTATTAAGCTCATTGAGACAATCGAAATAGTAATGACCTAAAGTGAGAAAGTGCAGGTTATACGCGCACAGGAGGTGAAGGACTATTTCTTTGTTCTCTTTGTCTTTGCAACTCCTTCAGAAGTCATTATAGGGGATCCGGTTATTGCATTGGTTAGTGTAGAGAATATTCTTCTCGTATGCTATAGAAGTCCTTTAGATCTTCTCTGAGCCAGTTTTGGCCATAGTAAAGCACAGGCGTGGACGAGATATTTAGCATTAGACATCGGTGCTTAGCATAAGACATTGCCGGGATGTCACAGGGCGCTGGTGAGAACTTTCGATGCTCACTACAATTTTAATGGCGGTACATGTCGCGGTGAGCCACGACCTCAACCTACCAGTCTCTCTTACTAGTTGGATCCTAAGTCAGCTATATCCAATTGCGTATGCTAAATTGGTTAATATCATTTTCCAATCACACACGCCATCGACGATGAGGTCGCCCTCTTCTTTGTAGTGCCTCTGGGGTGGAGTCAACAATTTTCAGGTAGGGGCATCGGTATTCATCTGCTCTACACGACTTATCCACCTAAAGTGTTGAACACGTACTTTTTTTTGCCTAGGTTGATGTCGCTGTTCAGCTACTTTAATTCTTGTTTGAATTTCATTCTCCATATGCCATTAAAGGTCATATTTCTGTTGACGCATTTTCTCCGAAAGACTCCCAGAGCACTTTTATTTACATATACTACTGTTCCATACTGTGGGAGGATGAGGGCCTTATACTGGGTTCTCTCTAATAGTGACCTTAACCATTACAATTCTGTTATATGGCGCAGATTAATGAACTATTACAAGAGGAGATGAAATTGCCTTCAGGTTGTTTTGAGGGAAAAATTCTTTTTATGATTTTCGGTTCCAACTACTTACACGGTAAGTGGAGAAATAGATACAACCACGAGCTCCAGTGGCTATATAGCGACACTGACCTAGTCAAAAGACTCCAAACTCAACGACTAAGTTGCCTAGGATATGTATCGCGGGCGGGTTCCAGCGCCCTGCCCCGGAGACATCCAGCATCCACCTCAGACGAACTGCCAAACAAGTAGAGAAGAAGTGGATAAAGGCCTCTCCTTAGGTGGTGTGAACAAACGGAAGGGGACCTCAACCAACTTGGTGTACGAAACTGAAGGCAGCAGCTAATAATCGAACTGGCTGGAGAGGCTTGTTCGTTAAGGATCTATCACGAACTGTAGCACCATCTATGTAAACATTTTCATCGCCTAAAATATATATGTAAGTTTTCCCTAACGCAATTAAGTATAATTAAACTAGCATATGCCAGTTATAATGCAAATAACATTTGCAATCGACTTAATGAATCTTGAAGCTAAATACATATGAGAAAGGTAAACGTAGAAAACGTATTTTTCTTGATTATCTTTTCCTACCCAGACCATGCACATGCCACTTGCAATGAAAAAACAAACTTTGTTTGCACACGAATCTAGAAACTTCCAATCGGATGCCGTAAGCAAAGTGTGTTAATGCATCTAAGAACACGCAAACGACTTCAATCGTCGTGACTTGATTGCACTAAGAAGACTTCGGAAAAACTATACAGCAGATGTGTGCAGCTTCCAGTTACATCAAAAAGTTTATGTTAACTCTTGAAAATAGTTTCGCATTTTGGTCCTGACTTGAATGTGTTCCGTAATTGGCGGAAGTGAAGTCTCGTTTGTTTCTTACCCAGTCCAGCATTTTCTACATCACATGTACTCGCATCCGATAGCTTATTTAATTTAAAATGAATGTTGTCCTTCGTTTGTTTGTAATAAATGTCAACGCAATGTCAATTTTTAAAGGAATTTTAGTGTAATTTTTCCTTCCTTTGTTATCAGACTGCGAAATATTTCAAAATCAATTTTCTCTTTGACCCTTGAAAATTCGTGTAATATTGAATACTTACTTTGTCGCTCGAAAATTATCAGAATTAAAAGCCGCCAAAAGGATTATTGTGCCGACGATGATTCGTTTATAAAGAAAATAATTTTCCAAAATTAAATTCTTTGTCCTAGAATGGAAGGAGTTAAAAGTCAATTTTTGGAAAGTTTCATTGTCAATCCGTTTTCTATCCTGCATATGCATCTTTTCACAATGACACCCATATGAATTGAAATGCATTTTGCAGAGGGATATTTTATGCTTTTTATGTGCGTATAAAGCGTATCATAGAAAGTGAATTTGCGGTCTTTAAGCGGGACTTCCAATATTTGTCTTTACCAAAATGTTTAGGGTAGTCGTAGATCCCTTCAGTAACCAAATGCTACATGCTAAAGGCAATATACATATACGCTGTACTGAGTTATAATTACGATAGTGTAGGACGGCCACAAGCCAGTATGAACCGCACATGATTGAATCGTCGATGTTGATACAGTTTTGTAGTCAAGGTAACGTAGCGAACGAAGTGTCTAATTGTGCTGAGGAAAGACGTGAAGAGGCTATAATTATTGTTTCCTAAAGATACTAAAGGGTATCATAAATTTTTTTTTTAGTATCTGCTGAAATCAGAAGGTTTCAACTTGAAGCCAGAAAGATTTTTAATCAAGCAAAACTTTCGAGTAAACCACTCGACTGAGATCTCTACAAGGGCAGTCTTAAAAAATGATTTAAATTAGGGGTTAGGAAATCACAAAAATCGTCGTGGAATGTTTTTTATCGAAATATGGAAAAGACAAATGATTCGTCTTGGATTACGAAAATGTTATCTAAATCACATCCAAGATGGAAACGGGACCATGTCTAGTAAGCAAGCCCTTCCACTCCATATTGACACCCACAGAGATAGTCCATTCTGTAGACACCCAGAGAGTCCTATATCTAGTGCCAGAGGATGTTGTCGTCATCCTCCAGAAACTACAGTGGACAGTGCACAGCTTCCTCCCGTACAAATCTCCTGGTCTCGATAGTATATTACCAGTGGAACTTTAGAAGGGTTTTAATACATTAAGCCACGGGCTCCACAATATCTCTAAGGGTTGTTTAAACTTTGACTACACCCCTAGACCTTGGAGGACGGTCAACATAATTTTATACCAAAAGCCTTCACGTATCCTCTAAGACCTTCCATCTAATTAATCTCTCCTCCTTTCTATTAAATACCTTGAAAAGACTGATCGATGTCCATATTAGAGCAAACCTAGATAGTAAAATTCTATCGGTGTACCAGCATGCTTATGGCAATGGAATATCGGTAGAGCCTGCTCGTACACTCGTTGGTCGAAATCAGTGAGAAGTTTTCTGTGAACAAAGCTTTCACTATGGTGGCCTTCCTTGATATCACCGGACCTTTCAACAATGTCAAAACAGAGACAATATTTACTTCATAACCGGAAGGTTGACAATTGTTGTTGCCATTGAATTGAGTAAATACTTAACAGCAGGCTCATCCATGCTGAGCTAGGGTGCTGTCTAACAAAAAAGTCAGTGTAGAAGGTTTACATTGCGATAGTGATATCTGGAAAGTTAATTGTTACAATGAGAAACCTGATGGCGTAGGCTTTTAATAAACTTGCAAACTGGACTGATACTATTGGCCTTGGAGTTTATCTGACTAAGGCAGATTTAGTATTTTTCACAACAAAGAACAAAGTGCAATGTATTAAATTTCCTAAAGGGCATTGAGCATGATGATTGCGGATCACCCCAGATACTTGGGGTTTATTTTCGAAAAAAAACACGTTTGGAAACTGAACATTCAAGCCCGGGCTAGGAAGGCCTCGATTTTCCTTTATTCATGTAGGAAAACCCTGCGGCCGATTTGGGACTTTTATTCCCGCATTGTTTATTGGATATACATACATGGTAGTCGTTAGACCTTTTCTGACGGCACTGGGCAAAAAAAGGACCGTTTGCGTCTGCATAACCACTCCTACAGCTGCACTGGAAACTATGTTCCACCTTCTTCCCGTTAACATCTTTGGGAAGCTGTTGGCGGTAAAAGCAGCATTACGACTCGCAATTGGCTTGTGCAAATATGAGTCACGCAAGTATCCTAAAAGTCTGTCACACTATTCCCAATAATTTGGGCTATATTGTCCCTCATTTGGACTTTTAGGTCAAGTATTAAACCAGAAGTGCTTGGGAATAGGGAGATATTTTAAATGAGTTTGCGATAGGGGTGTACACAGATGAATCCACTGCAGCGTTGGGTACAGGTTATGGAGTCTTCTCCAGCGCACTGACATTCGTATCTCCAAACGATTGCCTGGTCGCTGTAGTGTGTGTCAGTCAGAAATCATTGAAGTCCGAGAAACCGCAATCTGAATTTCAGTTAATACAATAGATTGTAGATCACCAATAATTCGATCAAAGTTGGTTAAGCAATGTCGAAGATCTCTCAACGAAATCGCTGTCGTATGCGACGTATCTCTGTGCTGGGTTCCAGGCCACATGGAGTTTCCGAACAATTGTAAAGGGGAAAGGCTAACTAAGGAGGTTGGTTCAATGTCTGAACGACAAATCCCCTTACTGCAAAGATTCATACCGCAACTGGTTATTTTGCCTTTTGTCCCGTATGGGAATATGCATGAAGGTTTCCAGTTCTGGTATTCTAGTTCTCTCTTTATGGTATCACAACAATTATTGCAAGCAAGCGCTTCTCGCATCGTATCGTTTTCTCGAATCACTGTGCGCGTAGCCTAACAGTGAGTAGAAAGGAAGCTCACACGCCTTTATATGTCGTTTCTGCCATATTTGAGAACATCCGTTGCTTTTGTCAGATGGGGCTTTCAGTTTACCTGAGTTCTTGGATGTTGATCCATTTTTCTTTCCAAACGGTGTAGCTTATATTTGAAAGCGGAATCAGAGATTCCAGAAAAATGTCCAATGAACAAAACAGTGGACCCTTTTCTGGCGATTCGTTGCCTTCACCATCTACATGGCCCGGTACCACTACACTTTTCCTTTGTTACTTAGGGTAAATTTTTGCAGGTTATTATAGCAGCACGAGACTTAAGTCGCTTTGAGCGCCGCTTAACCTTCCGTGAGTATATAGATGGTGGCACCTTTAGTGTTCGAGTTCAAGTTGATACCTGCACATATTTCGATGCCATATTGTACATATACAGTGGACTCTCCCTAAGTCGAACTCTTCCTAAGTCGAATTTCTCTCTAACTCGAATTTTTTCGCCATATTTTAGCATTCCAATTTTTTATTTATTTTTTTTGTTAACTTTTTTAAATTATGTTAACCTTTTTTTTTTATTAAATAAACGCTTTAAAACAAAAAAAATTGTTTCTTTCTCTAACTCGAATTTTTCCAAAACTCCCTCTAACTCGAACAAATCATGGTATCCCGTGAAAATTCGACTTAGGGGGAGTCCACTGTATATGTAGCTTGACCTGGAAAACATTGCGACTTTTCTCAAGTGGTTTCGAAGTTTTACGATTGGGTCCATATACCCAACCACGAACGCCAGAAGCAACTTTCATACATTCGTATACTAAACGTTTCCTTAAAGATCGAGCAGCGCGCGGTCCGCCAGTGTTTCATCAATTGCGGCTAGGAATCTCAATCACGAACATCCTGCCAAAGTAAAGTGAAACCCTGTTGAGTATGAAAAAGATCGGGGAAATCGGATTGCAAGTCTAGCCAAGGCGAGTCTAGCATATGTATCAGTGACGTTTATTCTAAGGTGCGCAGGTGTTCCCCGCACACCCCAACGAAATCCGTCTTAGTGCAAAATTTATTTGTTCAATGAACGAAAATAGTAATATTCTTAAGACCCTCCTCCAGTAACATTTTTCGATTTAAAGTTTTTTTTAAAATTTTTTTTTTATGTATTTTTTCTTATCACACCAAACCTAAAACAAGATACATTTTCAAATGTATTCATTTAAATCTGCCATAGTACATATCTTCTTCCATTCAAATGTGGATTTCACTGGCAGTCCAACACTATTAAGTTCTTTTCCACCTTTTCCCAACTTCGTTCTGCTCCTTCTTACATCGCCTAGTGACGCAATGTTTGGATATCTCTCTATACAGCTAACTAATACTTCACTCTGTCTTTTATTTGTTGCATTCGACCTACAAATGTAAATACATAAACGCTCCTAAATATTTTTATCAAAATTTAAACAAAAACACTTATGTACATTTTTAAGACTTTGCGATAAATATGAGAACTTACATTTCATTTCCCCTAGAAAAATAACGGAAAAAGTTCGGGGGAAATTCTCTGAAATTTTCCATCGGAAAGGTGTTCACAATAGGGAGAACTTTCCTTTCCCTTTCGAACATTGTTCACAATACCAGGTTTCCCGATAAGAGAATAAGTTCGGGGGGAATTTTATTAATAGGCCTGAATACTTTTAACACAGTTTTTTTTTTTGTTAAACACATTTAATATGATGTATTATTTAATGTATTACAAAAATCATTCGGCATTCAATATTGCTGTGAAAAATCGAAGTAACAAAAATGCGAATTTTAAACAACAGATCGCAGTTTCAATATTTGTTTAATTCTGCTAAAAATGTTGTTAATCCAATTCCAAAACAAGGCAAGGATTTAACAGGTTTCGAGTTGCGATACATGCGAGTCTATTCTGAAATTATTGATACTTTGTCCAAGCTTCTGAAAGCCTAAAAATTTCATATGGTCTTTTTGAATTGGTTAAACTTAAGAATGAGTTGAATTTGCGCAACTCTGCAACATTTTCGTCAACGACATACGTATTGGATTCCTTCAGAATATACATACATATGTAGATTTAAAAGATATAGATTTTCAGAAATTTTTAAACTGAACTATTTAATGCTATCAATTTCAACAGCAAGCAGTTCAGCACCTAAGCGAATAAAATCTTATTCTAAAAGCACGACGCTTGAAGGAAGATTATAGAAGTTTAGATTTTCATAGAAAACCATTACAAAAGGTAATAAAAGCAAGAACTGTTTCTATGATAAGGTTTTGGAAACTTTTGTGAAAAAAACTAAATGTATTGGACTTACATACAAATAATGTTTACTAACTGTATAATAATGTTTCTGAAAATTAAAATTTAATATAAAAAAAAAATGGAATCCTAGTCTATCATATCATCTTCACGTAGGGTCCTGGAAAAAACTGAGAATAGACTAGCAAAAAAAGCGCTATTAAAAAATGGAAAGGCAAAGGAACCTATTTCAAAGATTTTACTTTTTTTTACACAGATTTTAATTTAATTTTGTTGAAATTAATCATCATGCATGTCATCTGCAAAGTGCGGGTCTCTCTTGATCAAATATTCTCTTCTGAGCGAGTGTGCAAAGTCAACTGCGAATTTATGCATATTTTTCGGCTGTTGTTGTAAGACACGACGTAAGAATGACTTCAGAATAGTGCGTATCTAGAAATATTGTAACTCAATTTGTAAGTCAATTAATTACACATTTAATTATACCTCGGGATGATCAGAAAGATACTCCCAATCTTCTTCTCTAGTTATTCTCTCCAATCTTTCCTTCAGATTACGTCTAATATTTCTTTCACAAGTGCTGAACGCCATTAATATAAATATTTTTTTAATTCGTTTTTCCAACCAATAATAGAAATTTATTTAGAAATAGTTTATCAACCTAACAAAAATATCTATATATCTACGACTTTTGATCAAATCGAATCGACGCACGTGCTGACTGAATTAAGTTTTTTTTACTTAAAGTGAAGTATTCAGGCACAAAAAAAACAAAGAGTTATATAAACAAGGAAGCCCGAGGACCCCGAGGTCCCCTGTTACTCGAAATTTCGGTGGAGATGTTGATACATGAATACATAGAAAATGAACGCCATCTAAAGTATAACAGCCTTCTACGAACTTGTCAACGAGACGAGAGAGCAAAACTCCGCATGGCTGAAACTACCAGTAACCCCAAAGGGGAATCAGACTGCACAAAAACATAATCCGAAGGCCAAGCGTTTACAGAAGTTGCCGGTTACGGTTGAAAATAAAATCAAAAATGCTCACAAGACCACTCTAACAGCAGCAACAGTGGTGAGTGCTATCACTACCAAGGAGCATGATGCTGATTTTATCGTTATCATGACGAAGAGGATGTATCGTACACGGAAATACTTCACAGCTTGAACGCAAATCCCAGATTGGAGGTAATCGAAAATGTGATAAGTGAAACCTTTGGCGAAAAGGCAGAAGTAAGAAGGCCCACCCAGCGTATCTGTATAGAATGCAAGGACCTGGACGAGGTCACATAGAGATGACATTTGCAAGGCTATCAGAGCTCAATTTGGAATTGAAGCAAAGCAGCATTTAGATAAAGTTTCACTACAGAAATCCTGTGGTGGGACATGAACTACAACAATTAGTTTTCCCGCAAAAGAAGCTAAAGAAACTCACAACTTACATACTTAATTACTTATGCCACTGTACAGTTTGAGGTGAACCTGGGCCTCAACCAAAAAGCCTCTTCAGTTAGCCCGGTTCTCAGCTAACTGCCTCCAGTTGAGCACTCCAGTTGGTTGAGGTCCCTTTCAACTTGTGCGCCCCACCTTAGACGAGGTCTTCCTCTACTGCGTTGTCCCTCCGGGTTCGATTCAAGACTCTGCGGGCGGAGTATTGGTGTCCATTCACTCTACATGTCTTAGTCATCTCAAGCGACTGATGCGCAGTTTTTTGACTTGATCGATTTCGCTGTTCAGCTCTTAAATTTCATCTTGGAATCTACTCCTCCAAAGCCCGTCAGGGGGACCGTAAATGGGACCGAATGTCTTACTAACAATTTTTCTCTCGAAACGACTGAGGATATCTTCATCTGCTTTCGACAGTGTTTATGCTTAAGCGCCATAAAACAGGACTGGGTCTTGTATAGAGTCTCCTTAGTTATTCGAAATAGGGCGTTACCACTCAATTACCCATCAATATCAGGCCAAATAAACAGCGATTGGAAAAAGTTATTTTTCGTCTGATTTCTACTGGGATGTCGTTTTCAGAATTAATAGCAGAGCAAAGATAAACAAAGTCCTTTACTACCTCGAAGTTATAGCTATCCACTGTGACGTTCTGTCCGATTAGCCCATGTTGTATGTGCCTTCTTGTTGACAACAAATTCTTTGTTTTATCCTCATTTTCAGCTGAACCCATTTTGACAATTTCTGTTGCGATATTAGCAAACGCACCAGTGACAGCCCGCTGTGTTCTGCCAATTATGTCCATGTCGTCGGGGTACGCTAGTAGTTATACAGAATTTGAAAGATTGTGCCTCTGGTGTTGGGTTGGCTTGTGAAATTCGCACAATTCTTTCAAGTATGATATTAAAGAAGTCACATGACAGCGCATCACCTTGTCTAAATCCTTTTTTATCATCGAAAGTCTCGGTGAGGCCATTACCGACCTTGATGGAGCAGTGAGCGTTCCCCATCGTCATCCTGCACAGACGAAGGAGTTTGGCATGGATGCCAAAAGTAGACATGGCTCTGTATAGCTCATCTCTATAAATACTGTCATATGGGGCCTGAAAATCGATAAATAGATGGTGAGTATCGATCGATGGTGGGTTTTTTCCAGGATTTGTCAGAGTGTGAAAATTGGATCGTCAAAATAAACTCACTAACGCAGAAAAAAATAAAAATTGGGTGGGTCGTTTACCTTCTGCGTGATTTGGACACCTAGTCAAACACTGGAAGTGCGAAGAAGATCGCAAAATTATGTAGAAGCATAGCAAAGGGGCTTAAGAAAACGCTGGGATTATCCGCATCTTTTCTGATAGCCAAACAGCAATTAAATTCTTGGAATCGGTCTCTCGAATTCAGTAACAGCTCTAGACTGCCAATGTTCTCTTACCTCTGTTGTTCCCAGGCACATGGCGGGAAATTGTAGGGCTTACGGACTCAGCAGATTTGGAACAATTATACCCATCCTTCAGAAATATATAGGTATACGTACCGCTACTTGCAAACTCTCAAATTTAAGCTGGATACTACTTACCTATAGAACAAATCTAAGATGATCAAGTGGAATAACATGTCTACTGACAAAATAGATTTGGCCAAAGATGGATCTAAAATGCTCTAAGAATTTGATTTCTCTCAGCAGATAAAATATTGGCACTGTAATAAGTGCCATCACTTTCTTTGTACCTGCCCAACTCTCTCCCAAGGAATGAAGCTTCACTTGAGTACACATAAGCTTCATCGGAAGCTGGTTTAAGCAGTTGGCAGGCAATTCCTCTGTGATCCATGTGGTGTCACAATAGGACTTTTTTGGTGTGTTGGCAATAGCTGGCAGCCGCTTCAACATACATATGTCTGAGGAAACGAATAAGCGATGAGTGCTCTAAAAAGGAAGCTCCTCAGTAACTTGAGGTATCCGGAAGATCCAAGCCTTCTTTGGCTTTTGTTTTGTCAATGCAAAGCATTGAACACTTTTGGCCAGCGAGAAAAGCCCAACAACTTTTAAACAAGTGCAACATCGAATTCGCCAATCATTTGAAATATCGATGAGCTAAATTGCAAGGAACCACCAAGTGTCCCAGCAGCTAATTTACACTATGGTTCATGAAAACCACCGATATAAGTTTTCTGCCATGAAGTGGCCAGTTTATTGCGTACGAAAAAATCAGCGACTGGAAGTGGACTCTTCAACAAGTTGAAGCATCCGAAAAAACGGTTCTTCGGTTTTTGTCGGATGAAATTAATTTCGACCACAACCAGAAAATCAATTGAAATAACGACGATGGCTGTGGAACGAGCATTCAGATGTCGCCCGGGCAATGAACACCATGTTTCCTGCAGTAATGGCCCTTATGACTTCCCTGCTTTTTACCACAAAGTCCTCGATTGAATACAGACTCGATATGCTAGAGGCAGTTGTGAGTGCGCATTAGATAGACAGTGTGAGTTATTGAAAAGCATGTGTTACTGAAGGACTCTGCGGTAGCGCATTAATCCGTGATGCCTCAGGAACCATTCGGTAATCAATTTCCATGATCACATGGACACCAAACTTAGTCATAGTCACGTAGCTCACCAGACATTAGTCTGATTTTCTGTGTAAGTTATGAGCATTTCCGTTTCTTTTCCAATTGGTTCTCAAATAGCTTCCGTATTTTGAGTTGGAGTTGAGTTGAGTCCCCTTTCGCTTCTCTTCCATCAGTCTCATCGCACAGAAAAATCTGCAAAAGTAGTGGCCTAAATCTGCAAAAAGTCTTGACTTTACCCATCTAAAACCAAAAATTCGACGAAGAATGTAACCTTATGCAACTAGATGAGCTAAGTCAAAAATTAATAAAAAAAGACCAAGGGCATCGGTGCGCCTAATGCATTAAAACGGTGTTAATCGGAGAAATGTAGTAAGCCATCAACGTTATCTGACCAAATCTAGCATCAATCTAAAGACTTTTATCACTTGAACAGGATCCTTGCCGCAATCTACAATACTCTTCTAGTTAACATTATTCACGCTTTAATGTTTGGGTTCATTATTTCACAAATTAATCCCAATAAATGGTTTACTGATTGTGATTCCTTTTGAATTAATTTTCCATTCATCATTTGGCAAGGCGCCTGTTAAATGAAATGTTATACCTCAGTACTTTCGAGGGTTGTTGAAATTAATTAGAGGCCAAGACAAGGCTAATAAAAAGCATTGAATGCTCTTAAGTGGTTGTATCCACTTGATTAAATTCTAATAAAAATTGAGACCCTCTTTCTGCCCTCTGGCATTATTTTAATGGTTCTTGGTTCCTTTGGTGTTTCTTCTGTTCCGTTTGTTGTTCTTATTACATAGTCGTATTGAAAGCGATTTCAATTCCCCTTAAATCTGTGAATTACGTGAAGAATGAGGTGTTCACTGGTTGCTATAGAAATGGGAGTCCAAGGAGGAAATTACAAGAAATATTAAATCTTTGGAGAGGACATTGAAAGTAAAGATTGTGTTCATTTAATTTAATTTAATTTAATTTAAGAGAACTCAAAAGTTTGCTCAAAATAAATTTTTCTTAACGCTTGACAGGAGGTAGAGCATCTCATTACATAAAAAAAATCTGCGGTGAGCTATTATATTGTTTACAGGACTTGACGGCATTTTACCATCTTTACTACAAAAAGTTCCAATCAATGTTAGGAACAGGCGTATTTTAAGCATTGCCTAAAGAGAGGCTACATACCAGTGATATAGGGAAGTGTGGGTGATATTTATACCTAAATCAGTTAAACGAGGACATACTTCTGCAAAGACTATCATCATTTCTCCTCAAAACACTGAAAAGGCTTTTCTATATTCATATCTGAAGTGCGAAACTCGATATGCGTATTTAAATGGTAAGTCAGTGGAAACAGCTCTACACAATTAAGTAGGGAAAATGTAAGAGTATAGGGAATTTGCATTGGTTGCTTTCCTTTACATAGAAGGTGCATTCAAAAACATAAAAGAGGGGTCATCAAACATACCCTGCAAAGTATCAAAGCCGAGAGCCGCCTCATCTGTGACAGTAGCAACATCCCTTGTGTGGTTTGTACTGTACTGGCAGATTACTGCCCACTCAAGCAGCATTCCAATGCGAACTTCTACCTTTCCTGGAAACGTACTCGACAAAGCGATGCAAGGGAGGAAGCCCCAGCAGAGCTTCCACTATACTATACACTATACACAAGGTACGGTCTGACTATGCCAGTGTATATCCAGTGGACAATCTTAGTTATTAAGCCCCAGGATTTATTTCTACGCAATTGGAGGATGCGCCTAATTTAACCTCGATAGAAAGTAGAGCAGGTAAGACATCGCGATACTGCCACAATCAAGGCTTTATGCTCCTATGACATCAGGCCTACACTGGTGTGGGAATGCATTGACAAAATAAGTCGACTAAGTGAGAATAACAAAGCCACCCAGGTACCAGTAGGAGTTGAGGGAAATGAAGGAGCTGACAAATTAGCAAGAGAAGGATCAGAAACCGTATTTACCGGCCCGGAACCATTTTGTTGGCTGGGGCCGACTGCAAAAAAACGTAACTTTTGGAAAAACCCAAACCAAACCCCAGGCTAAGACAGGCCGCAGAACTTATCGGGAACTATAACCCGAAAAAAAGTAAAGTCTGTATAAATATCAGCAAGAATCGAATGCGCATCCAGGATTCACACGAGTCACTGTAGACTTGAGGACCACATCAGGAAAATGGTTACTGAGCAAAGTAGAACCTGCAGATTCTGCGGAGGTGTTGAGGGAACCCCAGGGCACCTTCAAAGGGAATGTGGAACATTGGTCCACAATAGAAGAAAACACTTGGATGCCTACCAACTATTGTAAGGAGGTCTACCATTGTTAGATCCTGTTAGATGCTCTAAGTCGAGTATCTCATCTACTAGGGCTCCAAATCGAGGTAGCACAATAGATCTATAAATGTTGCAATGCACCCACACCCCAATAACCAACCTACAATTTACAGCTTCGGATTGTTCTCTACTCCAATGACTTTTGTAGCAGCTGTTGTCTTCATCATCCGCATTATTAAATACTCCAACTAGTTCTTCAAGCAGGAAAGAGACTTTGCCTAAAACCCATTGGCATCAGGTCAGGTTTAGTGTGCATGTGGTATCAACCGTGGACAGCTACTCGAACCTAAACTTTTGAAGGATAAAAGTTTTACCAAAACTGGCATAGCCTCTCGTATGCTCAAATTCCCCGTATACTAAGCTTGAGGAGATCTACATACCAAAGTACACAGTATTGCACCAAATACCAATATCATTTCATCCAAAAAAGTTTAATGGCTACACACAAACATGAACAGAATAAATAAAATGCTATGAGTTTGGACTTCGATCACGGACAGGATATTTTGAGCCATACTCTAATTATGTATTGTATACGTATGTACATGCACATATGCACATATGTACATATAAAATCATAAATATATAGTATTTAACGTATTTGGTTTACAAATTCCGCCTTATTCCACTTACACATCATTGGCATTAGACAATAAACTCACTCACAGCTTCAACACACGTATTCAATGGAGTCCTCCACTGTACCATCTATCTACTAAAGAACTATATTCGCCAAAGGGTTGAAGAACCCACTATGTATGTAGGTACATATTTTCTATTCTTTTTTTTTCATATTTTCTTGACTAGCTGAGGAATAACAAAAAACAGCTCGAGGCCATAAATTGGAATATTTTCCGATATTAAAGAAAAAAATAGCTCAAGAGAGCGTTAAATTGGAAAACAGGAATAACTAGATGAACGATGCAATATTTACCAGAGCACAAAAATGAGTCTTACTCTGTGTATGTTGTACGAGTATTAGTTAGAGTGTTTACGAAAGGACTTCCCTTCAGGCCACAATCCAGCAATGATACAGTTTTTTCATGGCTTTACTGCTAAACGGAGTTCAATGTATGCCCAGTTCATCCAGTTGGTAGAATACGCTATTCCTGGAAAGAGAATAGTTGTTAGGAATCCATAGATGAATTCACTGAAATATTACGGTCTGTGGAATAGTTTTACCAACTATCGAAGTGTGAGGCGCGAATTGCTTGAGTAGGAATCATCGTACAGAGTTCACCTGCCGAGTGATTATTCGACGACATGGTTGAATGAATGTAATTAAAGAATTTTCAGCAAACCAATCACAGACTCATGTTTTTTCAGGAGGAATGCAAACTATTTTGTTGATTACAATGGCCCTAAGGTATTAGTTGTATAAGCATTAAAAAACACGTTTCTTTACTTTTGTCCGTAAAGCATCATAACCTTCTCCTGATGATCGCGGGATCGTAGTCTGATACCGAACTAACGATAAGTACATATGTATATGCAGCCCGAGTGAGCAAGTGAAGTGTAACACTCCGACCAGTGGAAGCAAATATAGGTGAACTTCAGCACACTTACATATATTAAATCACACAAGGCATCTCTTGTTGACCTGACTTGCTGAACTGCGACTCAGAAGGACGAGCGGTGGAAGGATTCTCTAGGGATTAATGGTGGTGTCTACACTCGAACTAACGTTCACCTTGCATGGGTTGCTCTGACATATTCGGAGCTCAGGACGTTAAGGATTTTCAAGGTCCCCGGATAACGAAAACCCGCTTCAAACGACAACAGTAACGTTAAAGGACCTCGACCTACGACTATGCACCTGGAATCTATGCACTCGCTGTACACTTTTTTTTTATCCGGAGCGTGGCCGGGGAACGATGTTATAATCGTAGTCGGGAACTTCAATGGTAAAATTTGTAAGGACGACATCTTTGACGGAATCCACACAGCAAGCTTCTGTCTTCGGTCAAATTGCTAACTAATTTTACAACGTGCTCTGGTGGCTTGCCAGCTATCGAGACATATCCCGCTTATTCTAGTCAACATTCCGTGTCAACAAAAGGGAATGTTCAAATCCCAGCTCATGCTTTCGAGACGATCAGGAAGACCGAACTTCCGCCTTAAAGACCAACCTATTGCGGATGCCAGAGCCGTTGGTCTTGAAAACTGAAAGCAGAGTGGCTACTATATCAAAGACTGAGATTCTTTACGGGCCAGGAGTCAATTGAGTAAGTAAGGGCTCCTTTCTTGTTGCGATTTATAGTGCCTCTACTACGCCTACGCACTATCGAATACGATTTCTGGCGGAACCCATCTCCAACCCATCCACCGTTGCCATGAATTTTTCCACCGTTTCCAGCGTTCTTCACCAGGTACATATTCTGAAAATCCGAAAATCTTCAAAATACTTTGGAGACACTGATTCGTGAACGTCTGGAGTTGCCTTCCGAGTACTGTATCTATATAACGGCACTGATTCAAGAATGGTGCGGTACATTCGTAGCTTTGCCTTAAGACGAATCACATCGATTCTCCATATATTGTACAGTACAATATAAAACGCTGACTTTTATTGGCCATTCTGCTTTTTCAGTTAAGTATTCGATCGGGACACTACTCCCAATTTTTTAGAAGCGCTCAGCTCTCGCTGCCGTATATGGTCTATGACTAATGTATCTGCTGCCTATTTTTATAATAATTTTTTTTGCCAGTTTACTGGTTTAGAAGGCAATATGTCTGCACACGGAGAGTGCGAATCCAAAATTGAAGCAACTGAGACGTACATAATATGTACACATTATGAATCTGTTCGTTCATTTGTTCACATGTCTTTTCAAACTGTTTTGTGATGGAAAATTTTATGGAATTTGAATGCAAAATTTTAGACAGACACCTCTGTTTCAAACATGAACAAACATTTTGTCCATGTCTGATATCAATCAATCGCTGCCTGAAGATGTAATCAGAATTTTTAATTGCAGGCCTCCCCATGCTTTGGAATCTCATAATTTTAATCAGTCGTTCTTTAAGCAAGTTCTTAAAGAAATTGATTCCTTTTTTTAGTTTTGAAAATCATTTAAACCGCGCGCTGCTGGGGGAATCACTTGCCCCAATTGTGTAGTGCTAAACGAATTATCTGATGATTGTGTTCTCTTTATTTGCCTTAAAAGCCATTTTCTAATCTTAAAACCACAATACGAATCGTCTTTTATTTCTTTTCCGTTAGAAGCCTGTTATTTACCCTCAACAGTTTTTCTCCATTCAGTTTTCATATCATTTTAAAGGAATTCGAAGCGAAAAGGCAGAATGAAAATAATTGTGCCATTCGCACACAATAGGCCTTTCATCGTTCCCTCCTGACTCTTCAACCAAAATGGGTTTTCTGTCCGATTTTTCACTTCTCTGAATTGCAACGGTGTTTTGCCTTTTAGCGGTTGTCACCATTGAACTGAATTGCTGTTCATGAAAACTTTGTTTGTAACTTTTCAGCAAGTATCCGCACGCAAAGGCGAATAAATTAATGTTCAGGTGAATACCTTGTGTCGCAAAGGGACCACTTAATTAATAGTCTGAACCTAGCAATTTTATCTTAAAGATTAAGGTCAAAACACATGCCTCTTTCTATATTCAATTATAAATTTTTCCTTCTAATTTCAGTTTCATTCCACCAACAATTTTAAAATGCCTTAAAGAAAACTGTTCAAGGGGGGAGGGAAAAAAGATCTGAAGACGTACATATCTACAAAATCGTTTGATTCCATATCCTTTATATTTCTATTTTGGGCTTGAAAAGCAGGCGTTGCATTATGACTTAAAAGCTAGCGCGAAAAGGGATAGAAATACGCTAAAGTGACTAAAATATTTAAATTTAAAACTGAATACTTAGTCACTTACTTACTTTACGTGGCGCTAAGCAGCCACAAACGTCTCTATGCAGTTCAATCTTTACCTAGCTTTCCCAAATTTCACAACCTAAGTTGGTTGAGGTCCCCTTCCACTAACATGCGCAACCTGTCTGGCTCGTCTCTACCAATGCCGTCATACGTGGCCTTGAAAACGATGAAAAGGTGGTGGGTATCGATTTGAAGCTATTGGCTTTTTTCCAAGATCAGCCGTACTGTGAATATTTTATCAACTGCAGACTTTCCTAACTACACTGATACGAACCGATCAGACTGTTGACGAACGGCCTTTCGCGTTCACACAACACGACAGATAAGATCTTATTTATTCAGAGGGTCTCCTGTTTTGAGGATCTGGTAAATAATAATCGGGCATTCTTTCATCCAGTCATGTTTTACCAGGGGTTTCGTTGCGATGGTCGAGTGAAACCTCGCACGTCAGAGGCAGCATCTCTGATGGCTTTTTGGCAATGTTGCCGCTGGTCTTCAATACTTGATTCTAGTAGCATAAGAGGTTTTAAGAGATTAAGGGAGACTCGATCGGAAAATTAATTGCCGATCTCTTGTGATTGTCTTGGCTGTATTCGGGACATCCACAACCGTACCTTGGCTACAACAAGGTAGTGGTCCTACTCAGTGTTAGCCACTCGGAACGTTCATATATATATATTTTGTCCAGGAGCTCGTGATTCTATGTGAGTTTGGTGTCTTTCTCCTCTGTGGGATCATTGCCGCATATTTGGCTAATGTTGGAAAATTTAGCCTTCATGCGAATTCTCGTGAGGCGCTCGTTCACATATTTGAAACTTAAGACTTCTTGCCTAAGTCTGCCTCCAACGACGAAACTACATTTAAATATGCGCTGCTTTTATTGCCAGTAGATATCGCCGTAATAAACATCGCAGTTTTTCATCCTCTTTTTGCCCAACTCATCCCATCGCACTCATTGGATGGCGATGATATCTGCTTGCAGCAGTCCATGTACAATTAGCCTCCGCTAATTGTTCAGCTGCACTTAGTCTATTGAGGGACTTAGCATCCACGTACATACCCAAAGTTCGACGTCCTTGTTTCGTTTGCATGATTCGTCATCGGTATATCCGTCCGTATCCGACGCTTGTTGTTGCTTCTTTTTTCTGTAGTCGGGCAGTTGACCAGTTCCATTGTAAAAACCCCTAGGTCTGTTAAAACTATGTCAGTAACCCACTTCCTCCACCATCGGTTTTTCAAAATTCCAACTAATTTGTGGAAATCCTTATCGGTCTAAGTTTGCTAAAGTCTAGCAAGCAATGTACTAATTTTGTTTTCACCTCACTGTTCCTTTAAGGAATAGTCGTGTTCACTAATATTCTCTAAAAGCGCACTAGAATGATCTCAAATTAATTTATTTGAAAAAATCTTACAAATTACAATTCGTTCCCTCAAAAAGTCCAAAACACAAATTCTCTTCATTTATAGATCCTTTAAGAAGACAATTCCCGTACAATATATATTTACGAGTATGTATGTACATATGTATGTGTAAGGTGTGTTTACAATTCTGCCGCCAAGGACGACGCATACTGTACATTCAAATCAAAACAACCATCTAATCCTTTACAGAGCACAAGATGTAACCGTCAAAGGACGGGGAGGGATGTTTTTATCGTGAACAATGCTGATTTTTGTTTTTTAATTATTTCTCTTTCACTTGTTGCTGTATTCGTATTAAAAGTAAATGAAACTTACTTACTATTGTTTGTTTGACATGGAAAAAAAGAAAAAAACAGGCACATCCTCAACGATATAATCGCTGTTCTGCTTTCGTCTGCTTTCTTTATGCAAATGATGAGAGTAAGGAGAATAGTCTGTAGGCTCCACATCCAGAAGAATATTTTAAATTAAAGACGAAAACTTTTCTTTTTCATTCTCTGCTGGAATGAATTTTATTTCTTTGATTTAAAGGACTTCTTATTCATTTTATAGAGAAGTCTTATATATTACGAAGTCGAATTTAAGGAGATTCACGTGCTTCTATTAATAAATCTACGAATACATATATATGTATATATGTATGTATGTATGTACATGTATGTGAATCCATACGAAAACCATTTGAGACTTTAACAAGTCCATTTAAAACGCATGTGACTGACAGGTGATGTCATTTTAAATTAATTTTTTTCAGGACTATGCTAAGTTGGCGGTGGGCGCCGTGGCTCAAGTGGTTAGTGCGTTGGATCGCTGAGCGGGAGGTTCGACGTTCGAGTCCCAGGAACACCAAAAAGTTTTTTCACGGTCCCACCCCTCGCTAATGTCTGACAAACGTCCGAGAGTAATAACTGTCAACAGAAAGCTTCTCAATTTGCCTTTTAAAAATGGCTCTAAACTGTAGGTCCCTTCCATTTAGGCCCTGGACCATACATATTATGTACGTCTGTTGCGCCAAGTATTTGTATTTGTATTTTTGGTATGCTAAGTTGGCGAATCGTTCTATAGCGACTAAAGGATAAATAAATTTTGAGGTAAGTCTTGCAATGAATTATGATGATGCACTCAAGCTTAAGTTTGTTTCTTTTCTCAAAAGGTTCAAAGGCCTTCCATTCAGAAGGGATGCAGAGTTGGAGACCGCTTTTGCATTTTTTAAGTCTGTAGATGTGGTTGATTGCAAAAGATGATTTTTTTTTGGATTCAGTACAACTACTGACCGTCTGCGTGTTTGCCCTTTGGATGTTTATATGCAGTAATTTCTTTCGGTCACAAAGGGTGATGCGAATCTTTCATATATTTTCCGCATTTTAGTTATTTCTAACAATTGTCTCTCTTTCTACTAAACTCTGTTACTCAAGTACTCCACTCATGGAGACGAGTTAGAGTGGTGTTCATTCCGAAGGCGAAAGATGTCAGATCTATCAGTCTGTCCGCATTTGCTTTGAAAACCCTTGAACGCATTCTAGATAACCATCTAGGAGGTACTATAGAAGAGACGCCCCTATCCAAATCGCAGCACGCATACCTCAAAGGAAGATCTACAGAAGCAGCTCTTCACGAAGTAGTGCGAACAATAGAAAAATCCATTCACTCCAAAGAATACACTTTAGCTACTCTTCCAGATATATGTATGTACATACATATGTACATACATAGAATGACCTTTTACTAATGTACACACGCAAGCAATTCTGGAGTCCCTCACGGAACTGGAGATAGAATACTATCTAAGTCAATGGATAGTTTCCACCCTTAGCACTAGAATTATTTAGGCAATACTAGAAAACAGCACTATAACGAATTTTGACAGTAAAGGAATACCTCAAGCGGGTATTACTTTTCCTCTCTTGTGGCTCATAGTCACGAATAAAATCCTTCTAAGTTTAGACAGAGAAAGAACTAATGTAGTCGGGTATGCGGACGACATGGTAATACTTTCTCCACTCCACAGGCTGGATGGCTGGATTTAGAGACTCCTCACCAGCCACTGCTTAGACGTACCCTACCTACCCATCCAATTTTAGGTTCTGTTGGTTGATAGCTGATACTCTCGAGTTGGTATGCTATAAGCTCGTCATATCCCAACCGAAGTCATATTTTTTATACAAATCTCATCGATTGTGTCACTGTCAATTGATGTGGATCCAAATCAAAGACTCAAGAGTAGGTGATGAATTTAGGAGCCCTTGCTGACTTTGCGTCTCTATACTTGGTATTTGCCTGTTTTTTTTTTTTTTTGTCTAGTACATCTCATCCTGGAATGTCATATCCTGGCCGTGTCTTATACAGTGCCGCTCGAAATGTTTTGATCAAATTACTTTTTTCGAAGTTTGACGAATTGGTTGCAATAATAAAACATTTCTAGGCTATATGGGGCCAGATTAGCATATCGGCATTCTTTTCTTCGAAGTGTTTTTTAACCTAAGAAACAACGAGAAAAAAAGAAAGTTTTAAGTTATAAAAGTGTTAATCTTTCATATAAGAGCAAATCCAGTTCATGCTTACGATTTTCCCTATGTGGCAAGGAGCATTGTCCTGCTGAAAAATAAACCTGTACCTGTTACTAAAAAGCTCTAGCGCCCAGGGCTCTAATTCATTTTTTAAGACCCGTAGACAAAGTGCTGTAGTGACTTTCGAATCTATAAGATCAGTTACCCCAGATCATCCCATTTTCGGTGTTGGGGGTCATACGTCAAAGGCATTCAGAGCTCAATCTTTCCTTTGGTTCTCTTCGCCCGAACATGCAGCTTAAACTTAGATTCATTAGAAATGATTGTTCCACATGTAGAATTTAGATGCTCCTTAGCCCAAAGTAATTGTTTTTCTTTGACTCTTAATGGAAAATCTGCATTCTGTACTGGTTTGAGTGTTCTAGGTCCCGCTTTTTCTCAATGAGCTTACCTGGAACTATTTTTTTTTGTAACTCGAAATAAATCTTTTTTATATCCAATGAAGCCTTGAACCGATGCCGATGGCTTTGGAGCACCAAAAAAAAACGATCTTTCACAGAGGTAGTCCTTTTTGGCACTCCTGAGCCTTTCTGTCTGCTGGTAGTCCCAGCATCACGATATTTATTTAACCTCCATACCACAGTGCGTCGAGCAATATTAAACCTTTCAGAAAGATTTGATATTTAGACGTGCTACTATTTTTTCCCATTTAAAAAAAATGCTTTGGCTCGGCTTGGACGGCTATTCCGAGCTTAACTGACTTTTCATTCACAATCACATCGACTTTTATGCACTATTTAAATGAGATTTTGCACCTAGGGCAATAAAACATCGTAGCTCTCATATATTCCAAGAATTGTCACCCCAAATAGTAAGATAATGCTTGAGAAACATTTTTCGGACTGCACAGTGCACAGCATATACTGAACATGCATCTTCCGTACATTCTGCACTCCTAACTCCTTACGGTACTCTTTATTTACTGTCAGTGAAATACACAATCGCCGCCCTTTACTTGATTACAAATGTTCTCACATATTAAGGGCGATATATGTATGTATGTATAGTCTTGCCTGCGTATCTTCAATTGCATATTTTCATTTTCATTTAGGTTCATAAACTCCCTCTAATGAGCATTTAAATATTTCACGATGATCTTTGCCTTGATGTTTGTGAATACCATTCACACCAATCAAGCTCCAATTTTTTTTTATTACTCCATGAATACACGTACTGGTAATAGTCCTTCTACAAAACTTGTCAAGGTTGTCTGTTTGTTGCTCTGTAACAGGATTGTCGGAAGTATACGAGTATGTGTACAAGTCACAAGTCTGGTAGCCACACTTTTCCATTCATATCCTCTAATATCCTGGTGCGGGTGTTCGTGTCATTAGCAATGAATTACATTTCTGCTGGTACCGCATGCCCAGGCAAGTTGATAGTATGACTAAATTTTTTGTTCATACTATTCGTATAAAAATGTTTCGCTTTTAGCGTCTTTAGGAAGTTGAAATCCATAAATCGATATGTTATCCTTATTTCATCTTAATAACGCTTTTACGGCTAACATAAATAGTTTCATGAAGAAAAGGAATTGGTTCCAGGAGTGGACAGAGTGACCCACATACAGCACAATGGCAGCACAATGGACCTACTTTGGTCTAAGTGTACCTAATCGAGGGCCACCTTAACCAACCAACCAAACATCCTTATTTTAGGAACAGCTTAATCGCATTTGTTTCAAATTTAATTTCAGTAGAAATCAGATTCAGGAATTATTATTATTATTATTATAATTTTCTAATATGTAATTAATTACAATATTAATTTTCCAAGATATGGCACTAGCTGCTGGGGCTTACGGCTACCGAGATTCAGGAATTATTTAATATGTGTAAGGAATTAATTAAATAACTTAAATTATGTTGACTTCGTTAGCCTTTTTTTAACCCTACATATAGATACGTACATGTAGTATGGAAGGATTAAAAAAAAACAGTTCGACCCTTTAACCTAGAGTTCTTCAATACACCGATTTACGGTTTCTGTTTTATTACGTTTGACACAAGGTTAAGTGTAGGTTTTACCACACAATTATTGGACTTATCAATACTACTTAGGGAATAATAACAAAGTAGCAAATGAGTTCTTAATCCATACGTATCTACAAAAGCTGTCTCTTTTCTATATGGAACAATTTGGATTTAAAAACAAAATCGCTTAACACTTGCCGAAGGATTTTATTCTTATTGTTAGCAGGAAATCAAATTCATTGTGTGGCAATACCCATTGCTTTAGCAAATAATCCGAGATCCTTATGCAATATTCTCCTCAGAGCAGTCCGAGTGATGTTTAGCTGTCCAGCTATGAGACGCAATGAGCGTTACGTACTCAGAAACCTGGACAGATTGCTTAGTAGAACATAAGGTAGGTCTTGTACATCCTGGAACTAAGAGTTTTCTAATGTTCTGTTTCTTAAGTAAAAGAGACCTTGGCAATGGCAGAGGAAGTGAGGTTTGTCCTCGAGGGCCTCTTAATCATCGCAGCCTCTAAATATATTGTCGACATTGAGTTTAAGTTTCATTGTGTGGTTTCATACAAAATTATGGCCAGTGAGTGCACCTAGTAATATTGACAGGGACTTTTGACGTTTTGTAAGAGCAGGGACCAGAGACCGAGAAGAGATTAATATGGTGCTTCAATATGATTAATATGGAACCTCAGGTTCTTCGCGACATTGTCGATCTATGTACATTTGACTTAATTTCAAAAGCAAATATTGCCATAATTGATACAATATTCACTACCTCTGCCACTGCTTGGACGTTCGACTGTAACACACTGCTGTGGTCAGGCCATCTTATTGATCTGCATATATTTAGTTCTTTATGTATATCCATCTTCGAGTCTGTATTCGTGTTAATGTATATAGACTTTATTATTGATTCATTGGTTTCCCATTCTTCTCTACTAGGTCACCGCGTACGTCGTTACCCACAATTTTCCTTTTAGATTTGAGTTCCAACCACTTGCTTTTCTTATTCTCAAGGTATTTGCAGCGGCGGATTGCTGCATGTAGAGGTTTAGGGGTAGCATTTTAAGAATTGTTTCCAATCCTGCTGTTGGCGTTGTTTTCGTCGCACTCGTTTGTGGAACACAACACTCACTTTCACTATTTAGAAGGGTTATTCAAGACTAAACCGATGTCAATATCTTAAGGGCGTTAGTGTTTTGCATTCTTGTTTGGAGTTCTGCGCCCCATTTTAGCTGTCTTCAATTCAAGAGAATTCGATTTCTGCTCAACTGTCCTGCGCCACGTTTGCTTAGGGCGGCCTACTCTTCTGCCAGACTGGTTAAGCGGATTCTATTACATGGAATACTATTGGCCTTCAATATGACGCGAAGATCTGTAGCATAGGTACTAGTAACTGCACTTTCACATCACTTTTCAAGTGAACTTTTCGTTGGAGCACAAAAGCCGGAAGTTGGTCTAAGTGCTGTATGCACTGCTTTCTTTCAGCTTGGGAAACCTAGAGCAATTTTGATTTGGCAACAATCAACATCAAGTACGGTGCATCGTTATCTAAGACTATCATTCCTAGGTAACGAAAGCTACCAGCTTTCTCGACATCCTGTTCGGCAATGTTAACTTGAATGAACGAGATTAAAAGGTCAATACAGAAGGATCCTGAGCGGAAGCCTGCTTGTTCGACATTAATGCCCGGTCTTTCTATGCGAGTTTAAACTTCGGTTTATTTTAACTCGCAAGCAAGTTTAAATGAAGCACTTCAACCGTGAGTGTCTCCTCGCGTTTATCTTTTCTCGTCTGTTTTGTAGGTCACTGTACATAAATTAAAAAAAAAAAAAAAGTGGTTATATCAGCCAACCATGCTGAATCATATGTAATTAGCGCAAAAGTGTCGTTGTAGTCCCACAAGTACTATCGGATGTAAAAACGGCCGTTAACCTATAGGGATAAGGGAAAAGAGTAAAGGTATTAGGTTGTTAGGAAGGAGTATACCTAATATGCTCTGTTCGGCCCTGCCTAGAGCCGGATACTTGCAAAGGAAGTGTAGAATTGTTTCTTTTTCATTGGCAATATTGCAACTGCGACAATGTGCAGTAAATGTAATGCCTCTTCTGGCCGCATGAACCCAATGGGCTAGTGGAGTACTAATTGCTAGAACTCTTGCAATAACTGCAAGGTTTCTGTTTAACAGCCCTTGTATTCTGTTCAAGTAGTACTTGGGCCACATCTGCCTGTATATGGCACAGTTCCGCACCGCCTGTCATCTATTATCAGCATTTAATAGATAGTGCACAAAGATTCTACCCTTAAGAGCCTCCAACGAGACTTCACCGCCACCGCAAGAGAACCATCAATGGCAGATCCCCATTTCTGAACCATTGGTGAAGATTATTGTTTTGGGCTCATTTCTCACTTCGCCTTTTTCCCACTCTGGCTTGGTTGGGAATCCGACCGTGGTGTCATTTCTGAAGTTCACTCTGGGAGTTATATAGTCGGTTAGATTAGCTGCGTACCAGATCCCGTGGTAATAGATTGAGGATGCTATTGTGACCATAAGTTTTGGTACACCAGCACCCTGTTTCTCTTAGTGTAACCGCACTACATGGTTTGTAGTCATATGTTGCAAACTATGAATTAAAAACAACCCTGGCGATTGAATTTGGACTGCGTACAATCAACTGCTGCAATAACTCGTGTAAAATGTTCACCCACCCAAGTGAGTCAAAAGTTCACAAAATTTAATCCCACAATCCAAAAAGCAAGTGGGCCATAAGTCCACAATTCATTTTATGACTTATATAAAGGGTTAAAATAAAGAGAAAAATGTTGGAATACTGAACAGTTTATTTGCTGCGTGATTGATTGCGATAAGAGGTGCGCTGGCATAAGACCAAATATTTTCAGAATGTAAAATGTTAAATAAGAAGAGAAGACGGCCTTCGGCCTCACATGCAGGTGCTTAGAATGCGGCTACGCGGCATAAAGTTAGGTCTCTTTTAATTTGACAAATTTAAAGATATGCAGTAGTAAGTGACATAAAGCCAAATTGGCCTAATGTCGCTTTATCAAAGTGTCATAAGGTTAAATGCTAGAATTTGGCTTTATGTCACTTTTAGAAAGCGACATAAGCTCAAATCTTAAAATTTGGCCTTATGTCGCGGCGTCGCAATAATAATCGTAATAAACACTAAAAATAGATTCCGCAGTCCCAAATCGAACCCATGCATATACTGAATTATAGTTAAAAAAAAAGAGAATGTAAGAGAAAATTTGTGAATGAAAACCGCTGCATTTTTGTTTTCATACGAAAATAACAACTTTTAATAATTATGGAATCGATGGGTCAGTAGTCCACAGAAATTTCCTGTGGACTTATGGCCTGTTGACTTATGACCCTGCGCCAACAGAAACATGCATGTTTTTCAGCAACTGGATGATCATTCCTTTATCTCAGTACACTAGAAAACGCTTAATAGCTCTACCTAGTTACATGGCGTTGCTTCGAAAAATATGGCAGAAATTCCATCAATGCCTACTATACAGGAATACGTTCTTTAGAAGGCACATTCAAATTCGGGACTTACGCTGTATTCGAAATGAAATAGCACTGTCGCGAAGTGGTCCCTCTAACTCACTAGCTCGTCCTCATCCAATATTAGTAAGAAACCGTATAAACTTCTATAAACATAACCGGATTTTTTGTCACACCGATGTGCTGCATCTTCAGCCTGCGGAGCTAAAGCGTTCATGTGGTTTAACTTGTCACGATTTATACTACGATATAGCTCCGAACTTTTTACTTGTTACTGGAGCTCAGACCCAGATCAGCTGCAATCCAAGATTCAATTGAATATGACCTTCGATCCGCCTCCAGGTGGCTGCCGATAATCATGTGCTATGAAGAGGTTGTCTGCTCGTAGAATGTACAAAGCACTCAGTGTCTCTAAGCAGGTTTAAGTATTTCACTCGAAAGAAAATGCCTTCATCGTCGCCTTGTCGTTTTCCTTCTATTCATTTATCTTTATCAAAATCTGATGAAGGTCATAAAAAAAAGTCCTTTCCCCCGTTTGTGGTTTTGGTTCCTTCCAAAAGGGTTCTGCCTGACAGAGTTTTGTTTTTATAGCTGTCCTTCATGGTTAAGTGTTTGAGGGTCTTTACTTCACCGTTACATTTGAAAGCTATCATTTCCCAAGAGAAATTCAATTCGAACATCAAACGATATCTTATTTCATTGGTCATTAACAGTTCTTAGACTAATGTGCACATTATTGCTAACATAATTGAGTTATGAATGCGATGTTCTATGGTAAATGGGTTAATGTATCTTGCAATACTTATGAGAATTCCATCAGGATTACTCGCATAAGAGTACATCTCACTGGATTTATTTGTCATCTTCCAGACGCAGGTATAAAGTAGATAACTGAAAGATTCCAAACTTCAAGAACTTGTAATAACTGATTATAATTTAAGCACTAGATTGCTAAGTTACCGTTAAAAGTCTTGTTTTAAGGATAACGGAGCGAATTGCAATCAACGTTGGTTACATTAACTTTGCCTTTGTGTAAATTAAAACTGACTTAGCTGGCAACCTCTAATATGTGTACCACTTCCATAGTGCAACAAAGAAGGACTCTCCATCAATACTTGCACCGTTCTAGTGGCTTTTACGAAAAAGAAAAAGGTCAACTCCAAATATATCGTCTTAAAATTCGCCATAATAGTTTATTCAAGTAAAATATCTCGACGTCATTCTACCTAGGCAAACCACTGAACTCAAATTCACACATCAAGTCCGCCACCTAGCATACCAATAGGGCCTTGTGGGCCAGTATCTTCCTACACGTAATTTTTTGTACTTCTATGTTCTTTCGTGGTCAGTAATCGCTTGTATGAGGAGCATAATCTTAATTGCTAGCCGCCTGTCATGATAAGAGATTATGGAGGGAATGACATTCCGAAGCTGAACGTTCTGTTGCCCCTGATTGAGAAGATAATGTTAGAAGGCGATGTGTAGTCCGAATACTCCGCTTGCGACTCAGTTATTTGAGTGGGGCCTCATCCAGGTTGATCATCAGCATGGGTCGCGTGACACCTGGATCAAGCCGAGGAGAAAAAAAAGGAATGTAGGGAGAAAAAGAAAGGAAAGTTGGAAGAAAAAATAAAGATGGGTTGGTTGTCATTGTTTTCAGAACTTATCAGTGCATTAATCCAGAGAATCGCTAACCTTACTCGGCTCTTATCCCACGACGAGATTGGCAGTCAGGTAGGTACTACTTAATATTACGTCAGAAAAATATATGTGTCAGAAGTGTATTTCCAGACGTACAACATTCGAGACATCTACAGGAATTTTCCAATATGTAGCACAGATGACGGTTAATTTGGAATGTTGCGGTTTCTATCTTAATGACTTCATTGTATCCGTCTCATGTCTTTTCATGTCCCTTATATTTTATGTCTTATGTCCATATGTGGTAAGTCTTATGTGCTATTCTTTTCCATTTAACCCTGACCGCGGTCTAACTTTGCAACTTAAAATTACTTTTACGTCATTAGTTCTATTAGCCAAGGACATGTACCGCCTCTTTAATTAGAGTGGATACATCCATAAATGTAGGGTATCTGAACTCCTCGAAAGTTACTACCTCGCTGTAGAAGATATCCCTTGGCTGTTTTGAAAACTATCCATACAGAAGTGGTATGTAGAGACAGAAGACGAATTCTTACCTTAATCAACGGGTCACATTATAAGGCCCTTAAAGCTGAGCAAAACCTTAAACTATTTTATGAAGAACGTCGTTATATAAGTTGCGGATACTATTTGTCGATCGCTTTGATACCTATAAGATCTTTGGTTGTCCTAAATATAGGTTTTCTAACCAAAAGTTATGTTGAAGCTCTTAATAAATCTTAGTATAGCTTAAGGTTCAGGCGTAGAATATCTGATGAACTGACAGAGTCAGAGAATTCTTAAGTCGTCTTTGTTCAGATCGAGTAAAGTCTTGACCTTATATCGTCTAGAGTTGATGAACTTTTTCGCTTGCCTTAGGTTCTGAAAGTTGATCAAGTGGTTAGTGTATCCATCGACTACTCACTGTGTTATCTTGGAGTGGGCACTGTTAGGTGGTACCTAAGCTACGGAAACCTTCTTAATGGATGCAACATCTTCGGGGAGATCGATACAGTTCCTGACAAGCTTAGACCATACCACGCTGAAATAAGGGCTAATAGCGCTGCTTGACTGTCTGAATAGATATAAAAGCGAGCTTCTGCAATTCTTCTTCGAAGATATTCTCGTGCACATAGTTTAATAGTATAAATCTGTGGTGGAAATATTGTGGGTGACTGGAACTATATACCCCGGAACTAGTGCCATTTTTCAATTTGAACCCATCCGTATCCCAGATTTGGGAAATTGGTATTGATAAAGATATTCATTTCTCCATTCTAGGCAGTCACCAATAACAATTTCAAAAGTTCTAGAGAACTGAAATCTCTTGAGTAAGGTATCTAGAATTTTAAAAACGTTAACAGATGACGTGTAAAGTCACCAGTCCTAAGGTCCAGTATCTGAGGCAGCCTGAGAGTACTTAGCATAGCTTCTTTCTGCACTACCTGCTGTAGCACCGAGCGACTAAGCATTGCAATTATATCTGGCGTTGGGCACGTTTTTGTTGTCCCAGTGATACTAATGCAGGTTACTCTATATAGTTTATTCAGTTGCTATTGTGTTTTAATTTAGAGTGTGTTTGGCTACCATATTAATGACACATATATAGCTGATTACTGGTTTCATTATGATGTTGTACGACTAGTGGTTAATGAAAGCATCCGATATTATGTAAATCCTATGTCAGCAGAGGGTGCATCAGATGAATCAAGCTGCTAAAGAATAACTTCTTTGGAATTATTTTCCGATAAAAGAAATCGACCCGGTGAAGAAGGTCAAAAAAGAGAATGGTAGATGACTTTATATAGAGTCTTCAGATGTACCCCGTGTGATGCATATCAATTTGCCTGCCAATCTGATGATCCTCGAAATACTGAGCATGAGGGTAATGTATGCCTCCTTACTGTTTCCTAAAAGGTCCTTGAATGAACGCTGGCCAAACACCAAACACCAAAGTACTAGAGGCAGTTATGAAGCCCTGGCATTAAACCACACACCATATGTTTTGCGAGATATTTGTGTCCTGCAGTATAAATTTGTGCCATTCTTCCACCCTCTCCTGGATTTTGGACGTTCTTCGGCAACTTGGAATTTTATTTTACTGGTATTTTTAAAGAACGTAAGCTATTTTAAGAAGTAAACATAATTTCCTTAGATAGTATGTATGGACTTCGTGTGAAAGTGTGGACTTCGGCCGTTTTTAAATTGAGCTTCTTCATATGAACGAACATACACATGTGTCAGATTTTTTTCTAATGGAGCTTTATTGCATAATCTATGATCATTTACATTTTGTTTTTTTGTAAATCTGCCCTCAAAAAGCGTCCTGTTACGCCCAATTAAAGTTTATCGTAAATATCGTCGTATTTTTCTTAATTTTTTTAGCACAATCACCGCTGATTTCATATCATTTTTATTATGTTTTTTCTCATGACCTTGATTTTCCTATCTCTGATTTTGATTATAACTTGCCTCTAGGGCAAGGATACGTCGAAAAGATTATTTCCGACAAGTTATACCTACATACATGCCTGCATACTATGAAGTTGTGTAGATTATGACCTTGTAACGAAGTACGATGCCCATTACTATAGGCTACGGAAGGCAAAACCAGTAAAGTCATTTGCAAAGTACTCATAAATTTTGATTTTCAGAAAATCTCCCCATAGATCGAATCTTTACTTTTTTTATTGACTTATTTGCATGATGCTTCCCCAAAATTTATTGAATTTTAGTAGAGAATTGAAAATTTTTAAACTTTTCTTTCTTTTTCTCTAAGTTTTTGAAATAAAAATTGAAATTAATTTCCAAAAAGCGTGTAGAAAAAAAAAGAACATACATTTTTACTGCATAGCCACCCACCTACATAAAACGAATGATTGTGGGTAGTTGGAGTGGCATGCCCCTCTTTCGTTTCATTTATGATAATTACCAAGAAGAAAGAAAATAGACGCATCAATTTTACGCAATTAGTTTGAAGTCGAATGTGTTGTACGTTGATGAAGGTAAAGAAAACAAAAATACATACATTGTATCTGGCATTACGTCTTGTTCATCTCTGAGTTAAACTCTAGTCTAACAATAGAATTTGTTTTTATAAGTTTCCTATATAAACAGTTTTATAGTTTTCTTATTTTCGATGCAGTATCTAGAAGTATCTAACGCCTATGTGCCAGCAATTCCATGATAAAATCACGCTTCTAAACGGTCGGAAATAATAAACGAATTTCATGCATAAATTATGTACATCTACTTGAGTTCCTGTGGCCGGAAAGCAAACCTACACAACATGCCACCACGACACTCTGTTTTGACTAAATGCGTTTTTCGCAACTCTCTAAGCTCAAATTTTCTCATTTTCCAAAGTAACTTGACTTTTCCTTACTCTTGAATATTTGAGAGCGAAAAAAAGTTGTTCTCTATTTCTCCACTTCCCTAGAAAAAGATGTGAGATGAAAAAAACTCACTAGTATAGTATTCTCTTGCTTTCACTTTCAAGCTGTGTTGCCGCTGGGTTACTTTCATCTCAAGTGGACGATTTTTTAATTCCAGAAGCCCTCTATGTTAAGTTCATTCCATAGAAAGATTTGTTCAGGTTATTCTTTGATGCGAGGTGCCTTCCTCGACATTGAAGGGGCCTTTAACATCGTGAGCACCACAGCGATTCTTTTTTTGTCGGATTAGGAAATAATCCACTGGAGCATTCAGACGCTATTTGTCCAATCCACCACCAGGAAGCAAGTGCCACTGGAATTATGTTATGCAGAGCTTTCAGTATCAGCACTCACCACATCAGCACCGAAGATTTGCCACCTTATCCGAACAAATGCAAGACAATAACAAAAAAAAGTGACCTGAAGTATCGTTGCGCTCTCCCAAAACTTAAAAGACAGTGGTGTTTCTTAAGCCTAGTACACTAAGATGCTTAGCAAAAGGACAATATTTCGTGAAAAAGCCAACAAGTTGTCTACAGGCTTTTCTGCTGAGAGACGGCAAAAATGCCGCTGATTTCTTACAAACGTTGGGGGGTATGCGTTTAGCCTTTCTGCATCCTAGAGAGCCGTGCCATACACAATTGTACATTGGATGCCCTGATAGAGGATGCGGGAAGTTCCAATTCAGGTTCAGATCCTGACAAAATATCCTTTGAGGCTTGAATATCAATCGCATCGAAGATCTCATTTCCCTTAATCCCAATGTGACCTGGGACCCAAAAAAGAGTCAGATATTTCAGTCTTACGACCAAAGTCACAGAGTTTTCGCATTCTCGAACTATTTTGGAACGGGTTAAAAGCCTTAGGCGCAGTCTGACTGTCACTACATATGTAGATACTCCACCTATTCTTAACAACATAGTCTGTAGCCATTAGGATAGCAAAGACTTCTGCTTGAAAAACAGTGGCATGTTTACCTAACGAGTAGTGAAGTCTAGTGTTGTCGGTTTCCACGTAGACACCTACGCTAGATCGTTGAGCAATTTCGGAGATTCGATTACATCCCAGTCCAGGATCAGAATCTAGCCTAAGCCAGTTCTGCACACAAGAAAAGTCGAGTTTTAATTTGCACAGCAGACGAAGTTTCGGTTTCATTGCATCAGACTGCATATACATACATGGAACCAGGATCGTATGATAAATGTCGCGCAAAATAATTGAAACTTCAGTTCAGTGCGAATGGTTCCAAAAGCCACCTCGTCCGAGACGGTCGACCAAGAGGCGGTTAATTAAGCAGAGCGTCTAGAACAGAGCCAGGCGTACTCAGAAAAGCTCTCGTGCAGCCGAGACAAACCAAAAGTTTGAAAGGCAATCACAACATACTTACTTATAGAGCCCCGCCAACCAAACAACCAAGGCATAAGATAGAAAAGGTCTTATCATAGTTGTATAGATCCAAAGAAACTTTTTCGTTGATAAGTCTCACGTATTGCCAAAAGCACCCTTACACTACCAGAAGACTGAAAGCGCCTTGTACGTCTTCGACTTAATACACTTTGCTCCAAGAAGTTTCCTATCTATGATCATGCTTATGTAGATATTTAACTTCATCTGAAATCTGAATAGTGACGCCCTTTAGCACGGGTTTAGTCAGACCCTCCACATTCCTCCTTCTCGTAAAGAGAACAACCCTAGTTTTAGGACGGTTGACCGAAATTGATCATGGCCCGACGGAAAGTATGGCAACACTATCCGCGTATGTCTGGGCATAGGTATTTGAACAATTGAGAGTTTGCAATAGAGTTCCAAAGCAGTGGAGATTGATTTGGAAAGCGATATAACTATGCTCTGACAATTCCGGCAAAACACTCCAGTTAGTAATTGACTTAAGGTAACGACTATATAACGTCAAGTTCTCCTTCAAAATTGTTATTTGTTAATGACCATGTCTGACTGTAGTATGAAATCTAGGAGATACTTTCCTCGTATATTACATTTGCTGCTGCCTTAAACTGTGTTTTGAGTTATAATACTTTATGGGTTTCCGAATGTTACTTATTTTATGAGTACGAAAATAGCCTTCGGAGGCGGATGCATTATCGAGCCATAGGGAAAGTAAGCTGAAGCAACGACAAAGGTTCTCCATTCTCCGTTCGTTTTTTAGCGCACTGCTATACAACCAGATCCTGGAAGCAAAACTGTCCAAATTTGTTCGGTGAGAGAGTTTGGTACAGTAAGACTTAGGTTCTCCTGGAATCCAGCAGACGGCACGCGTCTTCCTTGGTGGCGTAAACAAAAGAAGTGGCCTCTGTGGGTGGAATATTGTGCAACGGTTCGCTCAACTTCGAGGAGCACTTCACCATAAGGATTGCCAATGGCTCACTTAGACCACTAAGAGTCCATTGTGCCCAATATTTAAAAACTCTGTGAACCTAAACCTCAGTCTTCAACCGCTAAGTTAAATAACCCAGATAAATGTATGAACCTCAGGAGTTTGCTTAGCTTAATGTTACCTAGTTCGTCCAGTTCTGATGTAGCTGCCAATAGCACGTCTCTTTTAGTAGCCTGCGCTGGATATTCACAAAGAAGATGACGAACGGATTCAATTTCCTCTTTGTCCCTGCAACTGCTACAGTGGTCGTTGTGCGGTAATCCTAGTCGTGCTTGGTGATTAACTATCACACAGGGTCCTGTCTTGATGTCTTGATCCTGTTAATCGGATATCCCTGCGACTAAGTTCCGTATACTAGCCTCAGAGACGGGCCGGGAAGAGTTCATAAGTGACTCTTCTCTGGCTAGTTCGTCCGCTTTTTCGTTACCGGGGACATACGTGTGGACAAGTACCCAGCATATATTATTGGCCTTATTGGCCACTGAGATGTCATCCAGTCGCTTTTTAAATATTTTTACGAGCTCGAATCTTTTCGATGTGGACTGCAATGCCTTAATGGCTGCTTAACTGTCGACATAGATGCTGATTATTTTTTCTGAAATATTTCCCTCAATAATCATATCCGCAACTTGTTTTATTGCAGCAACTTCAGCTTAGAAAAAACTGCACCTGTCCTCAAGTCTAAACGAGCGATATGTGTTTCGACACTCACAGAACACACCGGCACCCGTAGCAGCGATCATTTTAGATCCGCCGGTGAAGATGGCCAGTTCATTTCCGAAAGGGACTCTTCCTTCATCCCATTCCTTTCTGCTAGAAATTCTAATAGAGAATCTCCGATTGCAGTTTGGTAGTGGGATGGTGTAGTTCGTTTCCGTTCAGATTCTCGATACATTCCATCGGTTTAGAATTGAGGAATGACCATAAGGTTTACGCCTTTTTACCCATATTGACAAAAATCAATGAAAATTAGGTTTCCGCCTTTCTATGAGTTATATACATTATTTTCAAACAAATATTTACTAACTGCAACTCATTTAATTTAAGTCATAAATTACTTTTCCACTTACTAAAATAAATTTTTAAAACCGCACTATTGCCAACTGCGAGCTAAAGAGAATAATAAGAAAAGCACTTTCAAACCTGTTTATGTGTTGATGCACATTTATCGTACGCACGTAGGTATGTCCTTCGGTGCCTGCTATTTTAATTAAAGAGAGTATAGAGAAAACCCGTAACTAACTGTATTCTTAAAAACAAATAAAAAAAAAGCGTTTGATAGAACACACACTTCAAAAAAAGCAGCAAAATTCGTTAAAAACTCGATCGGTCATAATTCATTGGCCACATACTGTACAGCCCCCGCAAAAAATCTCAAAACTTTTTTTACACCTGAATTGGATATTTTCTATGTTCATAGTCGACAGCTATAACTTTAAGTTAGTAAGGGACTTTGTCTACTTTTGTCTACATCTCAGCGGGAATCAAACGAAGAATAACTCTTGCCAATTGTTGTTTCTTTTTACTGAGAAGGTAATTGAGTAGTAAGGCCTTATCCCGAACATCTAAGGAGACTTTGATCATCCCAGTCCTGCTTTCGAGAAAAATATTCTTCGTATGATATTCGGTCCCAATGGCGTTGATGGGATTTGGAGGAGAAGATTCGGCAATGAAATATACGAGAGTGACATTGACCCAGTAAAAAAAACTTCACATCAGTCGCTTAAGATGGCTAGGGTATGTAGAGCGAATTTACAACAATGCTCCGGCCCGCAGAGTCTTCGAATCTAACCCGGAAGAACAACGCGGTGGATTGCGACCTCGCCTTAGGTGATGCGCACAAGTAGAAGGGGACTTTAAGCAACTTGGAGTGCGCAACTGGGGGCAGTTAGCTAAGGACCGGGCTTAGGACGGCTTCATCCAAGATAATCTTCGAATGGCGATCCCAGATTTTAGATGACCAGAAATACCGAAATCTCCACTTTTAAAATCAAGTCATCGCAGATGCCAGAGCACTTGTTCTTGACAACTGGAAGCAGCGTGTCGAGGATAGACAATGATAGACGGCCACCTTGTCTCCGACAACAAATCTTCTTTTTCTTTCTGTTCCCTTCCCATTGGAAACTGTATTTATCTAGAGAATTAGATGAGGTCGATGTTTTTATGCCTTGTAACATAAAGCAGCAACCTTTAAATGTAGTTAGTGTTGAACTTAACAAATGCAGAAAATTCAAAATGGTAATAAGGAAACCAACAGTAAAAGGACGTTTAGATGCGCTGTCCACACTGGTTCCATGAGCAAATAGTTATAATTTTAGGAAGATACATACATACCAGGCGGAGGCAACAATTTAAAATATCCACCTTCTAAACTCTCTACTTCTACAGTATAAATAAAGTCAACTCTAACTGTCCCAAACACTATTGCTGTTTTGACTGCTTTCCAGTCAGATTTGACTTTTAATGTAAAAGAAAACGGATTCTATTTTATTTTTATTTCAAATAAAATATTCTTTTTTATATTGGCTGGATTTGTGTTTACAATTCTTTGACTAATGACTAATGTCAAATCTGACTGAAAGGGCAATTTTAAAACGGCAACTCTGGTCCCAAACTCCTAGATTAAGAAATCAAAGGAAAACGAAGGGAGATGAAATGGTATTGAAACTGTCATTCAACATTTCTCTGACTGTCTTCTAGTAAAGAGATTCACAGGAGGTTGTCTATGGCGTTCGTTTCTCCTCTTTCTCAGCGGTAGTTAAAAAAAACTTAACGAAGAATGAGGAGAAACTTTCGCTCTGGAAAATCAAAGAGCAGAGTAACAACTTTTTTGCTCACATTCACATTGTTGATGTGAGAAAAGAGAAAGTTGAAACTATACGAGTCGTAGAAATTGTATTCAGTCAAAAACGACAAATCGACACATCTTTCAGTCCCCTCATGCAATGCCACTTAAATAAGCAGGAATTTTAAGTCGATGCCTAATATTTTCAGATTCTTCTAAAAGTCAATAGCGTATAGCGAATAAGATTTACATTAATCTACACTTTACTAACGTAAGGAAATGTCCATAACAGTGATAAAAATTTTTGTTTTTTAAACATATTCAGCTTTAATCTAACAGAAGGTAGAATTTCAATTATTATACAAAGGACCGACATGCTGTCTCTAACTACTCACCACTCTCCGCTTTATGATGGCCAGGAGATGCAAACTCAAAATTTTATGTTTTTTTCGAAACGTTTCAAAATTAAACGCTTTCCGAATATTAATTTCAATTTTTATGCGGAGACATTAGGGAAAAGAGAAGAGATTGAAAAGTTTTTTGGTGATTTAGAAAATTGATATTGTTTGCCTTGATAATAGGAGCCGAGTTAATGTAAATAACTCCAGTGAAAAGGAAAACGCAATCGATAAGGACTTTGAAATCCTATACCAACTTTTTCAGATCACTTTTTTCTTCGTTAAATTGGCACCCTACTCCGTAGCAAGGTCGTATTTACATAGTATTCATGTATAATTTTTCGGATATAATCGTATTGACGTGGACTTGACTTAGAGGCATATTATGTCCCGTATCATAGCAGGTCGCAGAAGAAACAGCAACTATGGAGAGGAGAAACAAATTACGTCAATATGTGATGGGTTGCATTTTATTACCATAACATCGCAAATTGAACGTAAAAGCTGATAATGAGCTGACGACAATAACGTCATTATTTTGACATTTATGCTCAGTATATTCCGAGTAGAATCATGACTCATGCTTGAATATTTCTAACAAATTACCCAAATTTATTTGGAAAAACGATCGGTACTACAATGACAGTGTAGACCTGGTTTTATGAAAGATTAACGCCTTGATGGCGGCCTGGCTATTCAAATGCATCGCGATGTCTATAATTTCTATCGAAGTTAAATCATACGCATCTTTCGATCCTAGCCTAGACCTCTGCTTGGAAAATACTGGAGTATGGTCCCCATGGTTTCTGAGAACTTGGTTCTGGGCCCGTATGCACCTGCCCCAGATTCTTCGTCTGTTTTGGATCCGCCAGTGCACGACTTTATGGTATTTTATTTGAGTTGGTACATCCCACTTTACTGCTTCATTCTCTTGCTGCTCAGCTTCCAATTGAATTTTCTTTCGAAGCAGTATCTCTTGTAGCTTGTATCTTGATTCTCTTGTATCATATCATTCCCGGGCCAGTCCAAAATCGGAACTGATTTGGAAAGTGTTTCTCGTAGTCTTTGTACCATGCAGTTTCGACGGCGAGTCCCAATAAATATCACTTCCAGTGGTGCTGTGGGACAGGATATGCAGGCGCAAGCTGGCATCTTTACTCTTCCAAGGTTTTGCCGCGAATTTACGATTTTTGCTCTAAACTTGGAAACAATTTTTGCCATTTCTTGATTTTTTTCCAATGTACTATGAAGCTTCATTTTTGGCTGGATTTGTGTTTACAATTCTTTGACTAAATATACATAACTGGAGGAACAATTTTAAAACGATAACTCTGTTCATTAGATGTGCTGTCGAAAGCTCCTTCAATGTCCAAAAAGCATGAATGACAGTTTCGCAGTCTACACCTTCCTAAACTAGAATCGCCAGCTTCTTGCATTACTTCATCGTTCCCATTTTCTTGACCTCTATGAGGCTTCAATCTTTTATGGCCATAAAAAGGTTATGTTCCGTTCCTCTCTCCTTCATCGTCAATACTTCTTCGATATAGGCGCGAGTGCGAAATTGTCAGCTTTCATGCGCATTACCGTCACAATGTTGTCTTGCTTGAGTCATTTCGCCTGTCTTTGTTTCCAATCTCTGCCTCTTTCAAAACCATCTCGTGCATACAAAGATTGCGTGATTTTGGTATTTCGCTGCGGTGGGGTCCACTTTTCTTTGCCCAGTATTTCATAAATATTGATTTTAATATCTACGTCTGCCTTACCTAAGTAGAAAGCCCTCTTGTCACTATCCTTTTAATATGATAATCCCCTGAAATCTAACAGATAAAGGAATCCTTTATTCATTCTGTTCATTCAGTTCTGTTATCATAATAAAATAACTTGAGGCACATGTTTAAATCAACGAAATTCCGTAAGTCATCTAATTTTATTTCAAAAGTCGAAACGTGATTTATATGTATATGTACATGCACACACTCGTGCCAAAAGATATTTTGCTGCCTGTGTCCTTCGAATATTATTTCATACCTTTCGTTTTCTCCACTGAGCACTACATCAAGATTGGCGTTAGATGGGTTCTCGATTGAATTTATTCGAAACGTACATATGTAAGTATACATAGCATTCAATATCTGTATATTCGTACGTAAGTACCTTATTGGTTATGGAAGCTTACCACCCGAAAAGGATTATATTTTTGTAACCTATCCATCCCTGAAAATAAAAAAAATAAAAAATTAAATTACTTTATTTTAATTTGAATGGATCCAGGCGAATTTTTTTATTAGAACGACTGGCTTTTATTTTGTAGTCCGACGTAGAAGTAACTCTGAAGAGCGACCAGCAATAATCTGCAAGCATGGTAGGCTCCCATATTCCTTGTCAACGACTTTTAATCGTTGCGATGTCTTGATGGAAATTTTCTCCATGCTCATTGCTCACAGCACCCATGTTGTTTGGGAAAAGACTCAAGTGCGAATGCAAGAAATGTATCTTCAATGACATGTTACATCCCATTTTATGATATAATTCTAGCATTTTTTTTATTTTGTCTTGAAAGTCAAGGGATCTGTAATTGCCTAAAAAAATTGTTGCTACTTCAACAGAAGCCATTCATACTTATTTTTCTGTATCATCAATTAGTTTTTGACATCAGGAACTATAAAAACTCCTTTAATTTTGCTATCGCTAAGTGCAGAAAAATTTTGTTTTAAAAATTGGTAGGCAGGCTCATCCTCATTTAATACTTTAACTAAGTTATTTTCTTCATCTACGTTATTTGATTTTAGAGAACTTGAAGTACTTTTATCTTTCGTCACTCGTCGTTTGGGTACTGGAACTTCGTTCAAATGGGCCAGCGGCTTTGAGACCTAAGATACTTCTGCATATTTAATGATATGTTTGGATTTTAAGAGAAACTTTATGGATTACTTAGACAGAAGTAACAATCGTCTGTGTGATTCTTTGGTGATGGCATCGGTACACCGAAATTCATCTCTTTAACGATGCCGTAGGATCAGCCTGTCAAGTACTTATGTATATAGTATTTTAAGCAACACATACATATGTGGGTCCAAAGATTTATCTTGATCCACAATTGGAATGCTGAAATAAAAAACGTAGCACCTTTTGATGGATTTTTCCGATTTTGAAATGACCATAAATATAACAAAATAAATTATCAAAATTAATACAAACGTGCACTATATTTAAGTTAGGACTTCCAACTAAATAAAATAAAGGATTTTATGAAGAGCCGACGAAAATTTTTCAATTTACCAACATAAATAGCCCTAAATTTTCCAATTGCAGTCAAAATTAAAAAAATGAGATATTTTTGTCTAGAGATGTGATACCAAATTAAATTGCTGATGAATTGAATTTACTAAATGGATGTTACAAAAATCAGTAATCAGAATACCAGTGAATTTTTCAGTGTTGCATAGTGTTATATTAAAAGACCACAAAATGAATTGGAGAAATCAAATGTTGTAATGAGATGTAATAAAATTTTATATATCGTGTTTAAGATAGACCGAGTTTAGCATGTTTCACCGCGATATAGGGTTACTGATGACAAGGAGGTAAGGAAGTAGCTACATTACATGCAAATACATTTGATATGATAGTGCGAAAGAAGTTGTGGAGCCTTTTAGGCACCGAAGCGATGTAAAAAGTATTTGCATATGAAAGACGGATGTCTGTCATGAAATATACGTACATATAGCATATGGAATGCTCCTTCTATTTTCAGATTGGATGGTGAAAAAGGCGAAACGGAAATCGTTAAGGAAACAAAATAAATGAGAACTTTAGCAGATGTTGTGTGCTGCCTTTAAAGGGTGGCATTTAAGATTCTTAATATTTTTTTAGGTAAATTGCCAAAATTATTACTCTTTGCTTTGATAAAACCTACGGTACGAGTAGATATAACTGTCATTCCGCACGCGTATTTTTACATTTATGCTTAGTATAATCTGAGTAGAATCATGACTCATGTCTGAGCAGTTCTTCTAGTCAGTAGAACTATCTCTACCTTTTCTTTTGCTAAGCTTACTCTATGGACTTGTATCCAGAATTGGACACGACTCACTTGACTGAGGCACTTTTGGGTGTTTCGCGCGATGATCTTTGTTGCGATATCGTTTACGTAAGCTAACAGTAAGGGCTTTATGGAGCAGCTCCATTCCGACGATTGGGTCGCAGGAAATATTCCAGAAGTTGCAGTACTTTCCTTTCTGCGAAGAAATGTTTCCAAACGTTTGGGAGAAAACAAAAGCATTCTTGCTGTCCGACAGCAAAAAAAACTGCAGTCAAATTACTGACATTTTGATAGGACACTTTGCTTTTGTTAACAATCTTACTGCGATTTGCTTAAGTAAAACTTTATATGTACATATGTATATGTAAAGTCTGCGACTAAGTCTGAAGAGGACGACTACCCCTTGAATCATTTGCTTTGAGATTGTCCTGCCTTCGCTCGTATTAGGTGACAAGTTTTTGGTGGTGATGTGGTGAAGATTGATACCGTAAGCTGCTCATCATTGAAGTGCCAAATCGGTTTCCTACAAAAGACGAAAAAATTACAGCAAAATTAATAAACCAGGGTTTTGCTTCCTGGATAGAGTGTTTCCTTGAGGTTTATCTTGTTTCGGCAAAACAAATTATACCCGTACCACGATTTTCCCAATGTCTTTCGTTCGTCTCCAAAAAATTCGATGAATTGAAGTCGTTCGCTTTTCTTTTATTTAGCTTGAAAAGATCGCAAGAAATGGGATTAATGCTCTTTTGGTTAATTTTAAAAAATAGCGCGTGCTGCTTATGCAAGAATTGTTAGTTCCGTGATTTTGGTGCATTTAAATCCTTTTGGCTTCCAATTTAAATACCTTAAAATAATAACAAATGCCATCTGCATATAGAAAACCATAAGCATAAAGCTCCTATTATTTTCTAACACGCATAGGCAGGAACCACGCAAGTTGCGATTCATTCCAATAGGAATGGATATGAACCACAGAAAATGAATTCGTCAGAATTTCAAAGCATAGCATAGCTTACGTCGAAGATTCTGATAAAATACAAAATAACCATTTGATAAAAAGTGCAAATAGTAGGTCTGTTCCCGTACCTGTGCAAAACGACGAAAAATTTCGAAATTTCGTAGTTTTTCGCAGAAGAGAGAGCGCACGAGAGAGTAAGAAATTTCCCCATGCTGCGAATTTTAGCCCAAGAAATTTCTGTGGGTAGATTTATGAGATGTGTCAAATAACCTAAATCTGTCAATTTAATTGCTGTTGTTTTTTTTCATTTTTTCTAATTTATTTTAGAAAAACATGGAAGATTATCTTTGTTAATTAACTAATTCAATTTTCAAATACTTTATTTTGGGGAAAAAAACATCATGTAGGTACATACATATGTACATATGTAGAACTGTGAACAGAGCAGAAAATACAAATATCCAACTGAAATTTTTTTTAAGCAACATATGTTGTTGACGTTTTAAAGGTGGGCAGCTTTTGTTGTTCAACGCGTTCCCGTCCTTTTGGTGTTCGTACCTATCAGTGAGAGATTTTCATCCCCACTCCTTGAAAATTGAATATCTTCGAATTTTGGTACAGAAACTACGGGAACTGTCCTAGTGTCTGATAAGGCATATTGAACTTAGATTTTAAAGTTCTATCCTACAGCCAAATTCAGAATTCAGGTGGGAATGTTTATTGTTTTAAAACTTGCACCATATTTTATTAAAGAATCAAAAAACACAAAACATTTAGGCACGATGCTCTCTTGAGTCCCATACACTCCAAATCTCAAACTAAGAAATCAAAGGAGTGGCATATTTGCCTTCTGTGACTGCAATTTGCGAATCATTCAAAATTATAATTAAGTTGAGGAAAATCTTTTTTTTGGTTTCCATTCGCTCCCTGTTATTCAAAAAACAGAAATGGTTCGAAGTTGAATAGGCTTTTTGTGTGTGTAAAATCAATTGAAGAATTCAAAACAATCTCAGGTTTTATGCTAAAAACATGGCTTCTCTAGATTTGAGAGAGTATACCGAACACAGCCTTTGCTTCTTGAATTCTGCTGTCTACATCCAATACGGTACCTTCGTCTTCTGAGGCTATACTTCCCAAATATAGAAAGCTGCTTACTTTCTCGACTTGCAGTGTGGCAATGTGAAGTTGAGTGTCTCTGATGTTATGTTGAGAAAATAACTTCCAGACTTCGGTAGCAAAAGAATTTGGAGCGACCACTATACAGAACGTATAAAAACGCGAAAAACGCTTCCACGTAGTTTTTTTAACCTAGGAGCTGGAAAAAGGAAAAACGGACGTAACGGAAAGGTGAGATAAATTAGTATCCTTGAAATTTGAAGACATTCAAGGTCATCAAACAACATCCGTAGTAGTTATTTACAACTTTGGAGATCTGTCCTTTTTTCTTTCTTACTGTTTGATGGCGGAGCAGTTGAATATTCAGCTTTAGTGGGTGCCAGGGTATAGGGATATTCCAAGGAATGGAACAACCATAACCCATTCTTCCCGGAGAATGAATTTTAGTTTTGTCGATAGTGGGCGCCGTGGCTCAAGTGGTTAGTGCGTTCGATCGCTGAACGGGAGGTTCGACGTTCGAATCCCAGAAACACCTAAAAGTTTTTTCACGGTCTCACCTCTCGCGAATGTCTGACAAACGTCCGAGAGTAATAACTGCTGTAGGTCCCTTCCATTTGTGTGAAAAATATAACATGCACAACACGAATGGTTGCGAGGAGCTAGGTCCTGGACCACATACGTCTGTTGCGCCAAGTATTTGCATTTGTATTTTTTTCGTTTTGCCGATCGCTGTGTTAAAACTCGAATTTAACTAGTATCCAGAGAGCAAATCTTAGGCGGACAAGTGATATAACGCCATGTCTAGCAACAAAACAAATTTGCGTTATGAGAGATGCCATCACTTGCTGTAGCAGCATTATGAAAAAAAGAACACCCATCAGCTTCATTGTACCTGCTCAGTTCTTTCTTAAAGAAGGAAGCTTCATTTAAAGGTCTTCTATTACAACAATCTAGGCGATCTGATAAAAATATTAGAAGCCTCTTACGCTTCATCAGAAGCCCAAATTGGTTTAACGAGTTATCTGAAGTAATACCATGTGGTTTCACAATGGGCCCATCTCTGGTTTAAGTATGTTGGCGTTAGCTAACTGCCACTTTAACCTAACCTAATCTACTGATTTCGAACAAAATGAGGTGAACTTAGTATCTAGCTGGTCTATTTTTAGTTGCTGACTCAACTTTAAGCTTAAGAATTAATGTTTTTTATTTTGGACTTAATTGTAGGCTTGCTTTTTGGTCTGTTTTTACTTAAATTGCTTTTAAAATGTAATCTTAATTGAAACTACAAGTTTATTGCCCCATCGTGACACAGTCTAGATAAAAAAAAAATATTTAAGCTAGCAGACACCACTATAGTCAACTATACACCACTATGGAGTTGGACTTCGTCTTCGAGTTTGGTCTTGGTTTGTTAAATGGTTTAAGTTTAAACAGCTTTTATTTTTTTACTCAATTTTTTTTTAAAGGTCTCGCCATAATCCTGTTGGAAATAAGTTGGACAAACGCATCACCATATTCAAATTACTCAGCGTTATTTCTGAACGATGGGTAAACAATCTGTGGCTTAATATTTTGTCTCATTATTGTATGTAAATAAAATTCAAAAGAAATCCATGGAAATAATTTGTTGGCACCTGTATCTGAATATGATCTAAATAAACTGTCTATTCACAATCGATGTATCAGTGTAGTCTATTTGTAAAAACAAATCATTGGATGTCCTTCTGTGGAAGTGTGTCGCCTACTGTGCAACTTTTATTCTAGGAAATAATCTATATTAGATTGGGCAGGCATAGATAAAATGTACACGAGCCTCTGATTGCTCGTAGTATGAGGGCACGTGCACAATTGCCAAAGGAGAGAGCTGTGTTAAAAGAAAATAAAATTAGCGTGTCTACACGCGTTGGTAAGAAGTGTATGCCACCCACAGAATGAACATTTTAAAATACTGTGTCAGTGATTTGTGATTTCTTCAAAATTAGTGGGAAATATATGTAAATACCATTGGATATATTGCACTTGTATAGTACTCGAAACGAAGGAAGCAGATGAACTTGGAAACATGTCGCCTTGTATTAAAAAATGATTACCGCTCTTTCAAGAACAAATGTATTCCAAGGAAGTCCCTTAATTATATTGATGGGGATATGTATTAACGTTGCGTACCCAAGGTAATAAGTGCTAGAATACCCTGTTTAACACCGAAGGCAATTATCCTCCTCCTTCCTGCTCTTTTATCTTATGACAAAGGATCAGGTAGTGAGAATTTGCTTTTTATTTCTTGTCTTTAAGCGCTGCAGATCAAGGTTACTCTAAATTTGTTCCAAACAGGCACCTTATTACTTAGTAACTTTTTACTAGAAAACTTTCGGCTCTAAATAAAAAGTTTGGTTTGCATCTATATCACGTAGTGGTGTGCATCTAATCCTGTAAAATTCCTTACTTAATTAGATGACACGATATTCCTGGTTGTCTGCTTTCACACAGAGTTAAGGACCAGCAAATAGAGTAGGGTTGAAGCTAAATGCAAGCAAAATCAAAGCCCTCATAATTTTAAACCCGTTCACTCAACATTACTGAACAGGACGTCGAGGAAGTTGTTAGCTTTATTTATCATCTCGGCTGCCGATAGCACCGAACATGATGTTGGCAGTAAAATCAGCAAAGCAAGACTGCGTTTGGTAAGCTGTCTAAAGATTTGAAAAGCAATATACACTGTACCAAGATCAAGTTGTGATGGGCAAAAATGCATCATCACCTCCACATGGCGCCTGCTGGATAGCTATTTAATAGTAAACTAACGATGAGCGTACGCTGAGTCTGATCTGACTGACCCGAAACAACCGAGATCAATTTCATCCGTTCTTGAATATTTCCTTGCCTCTGCACCACATTTCCTTGCCCCTGCAATGTTTGGGTTGTTACCTTGACTGCAGTGGTCGGAGTTAATTTTAGTTGCTCCGAGAGTTCGGATGGAAGAGTGTCTTTGTTGGTTGATCGATCAGGAGATCTTTATCTCTATTTGTGGAAATTGAGATGCGGGAACATGCAAAGAACGACAACGTTCCGCCCCGGCCCAATATCGATTGGCCTCAATCCGATGATTGATGTCTGCAGGCTAAACTTTCCAACAGTATTCACAATTCATGACGCTATATTTCTAATGCAGCTTCGGCCAGATCTGTCTATATGTAAAACACGTCGAGCCATTTTTCCATCTGTGGTAATACTGATAGCGTCCAGCTGAAGTAGATTTTTACATTTAGCGAGGGCCATGCCCAGGTTTGCCATTTAGGCTGAATCCTAAGAGTAGTATCCCTTCTTGTGAGCTCGTCAGCCTTGCAATTTTCTGAAATATATTTATATATATCTATGGCCAGAAACCCAGCACAAGTGATTTTGAAATTTGAACTGTCTCGTCATCGGAGACACGAAAGGCAGTTTAAGGCGGCCTTTTAAGTAAAAGCGCACGACTCCATGGACTAGATTCTCAGTTGACTGTCAGTGAAAATAAAAATATCCTTGACAGATATTACATTACATTTCAACCAGGACAAGTCTTCCTTTATCCCCATGATTTCCTCCTGGAAAACCCTACAGTGGCCTGGAAAACTGAACTTTTCAGAGAAGACACCAGAACTCAAACCGTCTTTAGTAAGTAAACTGGAAAGCATTTATCCGATGTGTAGAGTATTTCTTTATATAATTTGGGAACAATTTAACAATTTATGTCAGTTTCATCGATAATATTACATATCACACACAAGTCCTTACTTCGCCATTGAAATTTTCCTTTTTTTATGATCCTTCGAATCTGAAATAGCCATACGTATTTGTTCAACCAGCCATTGGACTCCTTCTTCCAGACCTTCCCCAGAGAGTGCATTGCTTGAGCTAATATGCCAAGGTTTATCTTGAATATGTTCGAGTTCCAGAGCTTCAATGGGATTAAAAGAAAAAATTTTGTTGATGCCTACTTACATACTCCTATATGTATACTTGTAGTGTGTCTTACCAGCTGCAATTTTAACACTAGAAAGGGCATCAGTGCAATCCATTTTGTTCCCATAAAATAAAATCGGCACACGACGATTTGCCAAATCCGGATGCTGGAGTAGAAGTTGTAGTTCGTCCTTCACAACCACTAATATTAAGAAAGAAAATCAGATTAGACCCTTGACGTAAAGACGTTAAAAAGAATGGAACTTTAAAGTGCCTTTTAATTATGAGTGAATTATATTCTTATTCTATCTATGATCAAAAGCGTCCGCTGTGGCTCAGTGGTTACCAAAAAAATGTTGACGGTTCCACCTCTCGCGAATATATGTATGACAAATGTCCGAATGCTGTAATTGTCAGGTTAAATCTTCTCCATTCGCCTTTTAGATAACGCTTTGAACTTCCCTTCCATTTGTGAGAAAAAAATATAACACGCACAACACGAATGGTCGCGGAAGGTAGCCCTGGATCACAGTCGGTCTGTTGCACCAAATATTTGCTTTGTTTATGGATCTATGATAAAAAGGCTCCTTCGGTATATTTAAGGAACAATTCAAACGAAGAACTGAGAATTGCTAATTCACGAATGCATTCAACAAAGCATTGTAAAAGGTGTCCCAATAAAAGAGCCGGACTAAAATTTCACTTAATTTTAGTTCTGAAAGGTTGATGGCCATTTTGTATTTAATATCTGTCAATCTGGGATAAAAAAAAACTATGGAACGCTATACGAAAGAGCAATGCGTTAATAATGCTTAACTCATAGTAAACCTGGGAAAAGTTTTGTTGAATCAGTTCGCAAATATCCTGGAATTTTCGGTCGAAATAATGGCCGAAATGGGTCATCAATTCAAAGCTTAATTCAAAGTTTTTACGAAACTTGTTCGATTGAATATATCATCCATACGTTTTCACTTGAGACTGGCACCCCAGAGAAATTAATTCGTCATTGTTCAAAAGAATTAGACGTTTGAAGAAGTACCTTACAATTCTGGTGTAAAGTCTATTTATGTGCATATCTCTGCGTACAAGATCCAATTGACCCAAGAACTCAAACCAAAAGACAATGAAATACAATTAGTGAATTGGTTCTCGGAACATCAGCTAGTGAAAGACAACTTTGCTAAGAAAATCATCTTTAGTGGTAAGGCACATTTTCAACTCAATGGATACGTACAAAAGCGAAATTGTCCAATTTAGGGTGCGGTCAACCCAAGAGTGATTCAAGGGACCCAGTACATCCACCACGCGTCACTGCTTGGTGCCGATCTTCTTTGAAAATGCTGCTGGAAATGCGGTTAGAGTCAATTGCTTGCGCTACATAACGATGAGAACTGATTTCTTAGAAACATGTTGTTTCACCAGGATGGCTGAACGCTGGGTGAAAAATGTACAGATTATGTTGATAAGAATTGGCCAGCAAAATCGTCTGACCACATATAAGTTCCTTCTTTTGGACTTTTCCGAAGTCTTATGTATATGCCAGTAAACTGCGCACCATTTCTGAGCTTAAGGCTGCAATCAGGCATGTTGTTGGTAGATCGAGGCTTCGTGCCTTCTCTTTGGTGCGATATCAAAGTCGTCTTGCAAGACTAGGTGAAGAAGAACAATTTTTGGTGAAAAGTTTTGCGCCTATCATCCTTTATTAATTCAAATGTTGACAAATTTAGAACCAATAGTAGGAAAGTATGTGAGATCGGTAAAAATGAATAGCAATCCTCTCAGTAGACACAGGATTCCTATCATAGGGGTAATCCTGCGAGTCTGCCCCTCATAACCGTATTTGCAAAATCGAGCCTATGGAAAGAGGTGAGCTATACTCTGGGAGTGTTTTTCGTCATACAGATGGATAATGCAGCCTTTGACTCCATGTTGACTTCTGCCAGTATTTTCCAAGCAGTGGTCTACGCGAACGAAAGATGTATCCAATTTAATCTATATAGGGAGTATCGCGGACAAGAAATCGCGATACTGTCGGATAGCCAAACCGCCATCAAAGACTTATTCTTTCATGAAATAGGTCTGAAATAATGCATGCAGTAGAGTGTTAAGACCTTAGCTCTTGGGCGCCGTATCTCAGTGGTTAGTGCGTTTGATTACTGAGCGGGAGGTACGAGGTTCAAGTCAAAACACACAAAATTTATTCACGGTCCCATCTCTCTCGAATGTCTGACAAACATCAGAGAGTAATAACTGTCATAAGAAAGCTCCTAAAAAAAGCCTCTCAGATATAGTTCTAAACCGTAGGTCCCTTCCATTTGTGTGGAAAATACCCGTATAACACGCTCAGAGAGAGCTCAACTCTCATTTCAAAAACGAAAAAAAAAACACTCACTTTGCTCGTGAAATCTTAATTTTCATCATTTTAAACAAATTTCGCTATCATTTCAAAACTAATTGCAAACTCATTAGAAGGAGCAATGGATAAAATATTCCTCGAAATGAAAAGTCATGTTTCAACGACGTCGTCGATGCAGACAGTCATGAAATGGTCCGCGATAATGGATGTGGTTTCGAAATAAACCATAAAATTACTCACACATACGCGTGACAAAATGTGTATACAGCTTAATTAGATATGGCATTATTATGAGATAGCGATGATTTGAAATTGTGCGGGATCCTTGCAGCACTGTAAATACCAAGTCGTTAAGAAGTCTCAGCTGGATTTTCATCGCGCAAACAAATTTGTTTGCAATTGGAAGACACGCTCTTAAGAAAATTTATCTTCTCACTTACATACATACATATATAGATAGGCGGATGTTAGAATCTAAAACTATTTGCAGTGATATCAAACACTATCCTTGGGGCTGCCATTCTATAAATTAAATATGTACATACATATCTGACAAAGGATATTTATCGTCGCTCGTAATTTCTTTGCTGATGTTTTGATTGAATTAAAGCCAAACGTTTATATGTTCTCTTATACATAAGTATACATCTTCTAAATTTTTATTTCTTCCAACTGTCGTGGTTTTATCCATTATAGGAAACAAAGTGTTATTCTGTCTATGAGATTGTGGGACGTGTAAATCTTAGGTTACTGGATTTACTTAATTAGTATGTTTATGCAGGGAAGGCTTTTGATGCCATTGCATGTACGTGCATGAACTGGAGTAGAGAGTTATTTATAGATTTCTTCGTCATTGTTTATGATTTGAGAATTAAATGAACTAGGGTGATTGCTTAGGGATATCAGGAGAGCAGTATACGCATGGGCACAAAAAGCGTGTTTATGGTTTAAGGGTTCAAGTGGCTGAGGCGAATGGTTAGTGGATGACCATACATACACTCTACGATTTAATTTTTTTTTTTTTTTTCATGTTGCTTCTTGTTTCGTTGTTGTATTTAGTATGGTGTATGCTCCGTATAATTTGGAAGGTCATAAGTCCTAATGTAAGATTTTGTATACTTGTAACATCTTTTTGCGCTTAGTTTGTTTGCCTCATTTCTCTCTCTCTCTCTCGCTCACTCTAATCGAGGGTTCGCTCTATAAACACAGTTCTAACAAAGTATCCCGTCATTCGATCTCGAACGTTCTAAGGTTTGTTACATATAAGTATATCATCTTAAAGAAGTGCTACAAGAGACAATCTAAACAGCTCGAGGACAGTGCGATTCAGTTGAAATTCACTACGAAACCAGTAAAAAGGCTGTTTCAAATGGCACCGGAGCCCAGGAGCTACCGTTCAAGACAGTAAAGCAATATGATGAACTTAAATATGGAACTGATGTTCCTTATAGGAATCACTGATGAGTTTAGGAAAAAATATAACGGTCTAAGAGCGGAAAAGGCTGAGATGGAATCTAAATTAGAAGAAACTTTTAAACCGCTTACAAAACCCTTAAAAGAGTTGGTGGAAAAATCTACTTCAAAAAGGGATCTAAAACATGAATCAAGGAGAGAAAAAAACAAAAGTTTTGAAACACCTAAGCCGTTCAAGATTCAAAGAATGCACAATGATGATGATGATTTTAATACTCTAATGGAAGCATCATACAAAAGCGTATATGAAGATGATACAACACCGCATAATCTTAGCAGTTACCTTCACAATCGTAGAGAGCTTGCTCAAAAATATGATCAAGAAGAATTTCAAGAGCTTCCCCGCAAATATTTAGATTTGTGCATAAATAATTCAAATTCGATTGACTAGGTGTAACATGAGAACGACTTATGGAAAATTAGTGACTCAGATTTCTCTATTCATGATAATGATATTCAAATAAAAGGAAAAACATATAATGGTACAGAAGGATTATATGAATTATTGTTCAAGAAAATTCCAAATCGAAACCTCTATACTAGCAATGATTTACAAACTTATAAGACCTTATTGAATGATACCAATACACACAGGATATCTCATGATGCCAGAAAGCAAGTGCATGGAAACCGAGGTCGTAAATATAAACAGATTATTAGTAAATAAGATACAAGATACTGATCACCATACTGGCGGCGGAACAATGAGAAATGAATGATCCAAATGAGCTAGTAGATCGATTGCGGTTACTTTTAGAGTTATAAGGAGCTGGAAATAATAATCACTCTAATGAGACTCAATCAATCATTAAACAGTTAAAAGAAACCGAAGTGATTGAATAGAGACCGATGGCAGACGGGTTCCGGGCGGAAGCATGTGTGCACACCTGCTGCGCGCCCTTCTATATCAAAAACAGATGCCAGTGGTATTATCCGCTTGTTAGAAAGGAATAATTAATAGATACCCCTACCCTCAGGTCACAGACGACCTATAACCACACTGACAGCTAAAAACCAATGTATTAATTGTTATTTAATAAGATAAAAATTAAACCAAATTGATATTTTAAAAGAAAAAATTATTTTATTTATACTCAACTCCATGTATGGAGGCAAATGAATTCACTCACAAAAGCACTTATTAATCAAGAACACACTTTATCCAAAATGCAGAAGTCAGTGTCGCCACATCCATTCTCCCCCCAGTGACTATCGAATTTCACGATGGGAGCGAAACATTTTTATCTCGTTTGGAGTATGTGCGAAGTGGTGGTTGAACATCTGGATTTTCCTGAGCGATGTGCATATGCAGATTTAGGTCTTTCTTCGGACACAACTTTATCCACTCCTTTTACCGGGATTTTGAAGATACGGTCATCAATACGCTGTACCACTCGATGAGGTCCTGAATAAGGAGGTTTCAGATGACGTCTCACAGCATCAATTCACAAGAAAACGTGCGAACAAGTGTAGAGATTTTTTAACATAAACATCCGATGTTTGATCTGATATGCTCTTGCAATTTCGTCAGTAAGATGTGAGGTTAACCGGGGCCTCATCTGTAATAAAAAATTCGCCAGGTACTCGTAGGATCATACCGTATAACAGCTCCGCTGGGAATGCATTAAGATCTTCTCTGAAGCGAAGTCCCAAGAGTACAGTAGGAAGCGCTACTGGCCAAGGTACAATAGTATGACACACCAGAGATGCCTTGAACGAACGATGCCACCTCTCGACGATCCCATTAGATTGTGGATGATACGGTGAAGTGCGTCTGCGATGAGCACCAAATAGCTGTGCCAGGGAGTTGAAAAGGGCTGACTCAAACTGAGTTCCTTGGAGTAGCAAACTGTGCAATCCAATGATTATAGAAAGCTGTGCACACTGTGTCAGCAGACATGTTTTTTAGACGTACTGCCCCTGGCCATCTAGAAAAACGAGCTATTATAGTTAGACAGTATCTGAAATTATTTACCGTGGGTAATTCAATTAAATCAAGATGAATGTGACTAAACCGATCATCAGGCACATCAATTTTAGCAGGAACGAGACGATTATGCGGATGAATTTTAGCAGGCTGACAGGCGATGCAGTTACGAGACCACTCGAGAGCATCCTTCTTGATCCCAGGCCAGATGTATTTGTGTCTTAGACGTCGACATGTTATTCGACCGCTGGGATGTGGAGGATTAAGAACAGTGTCGAAGGCTTGGCGACGTAGAGACACAGGAATGTATGGTCGCACTTGACCTGATGAGATGTCACAATAGATGGTGAACGTCAGGGTCAGGTTTTGAAGTTTAATCAAGTTGCTGTTGGTGCGGCTGAGAAGTTTTGAAGCTCTTGATCAGTCTCTTGTTCCTGGTGAATGATTTCAGCATTAAGTACAGTTGGCATTGAAATTGAACTATTCCTTGACAGTGCGATAGCTACGGTGTTTTCCTTTACAGTACAAGATTTGAGTGTTGAATTGACTGATATAGTCCAGCTGACGAGGTGAAGCTTTGTCAGCTTTTTGAGAAAATGCGTACGAGAGTGGTTTTTGGACCGTCCGTGTGATGAATTCGCGTCCTTCTAATATGTTTCGGAAAAGTTTAATGGCAGCAAAAATAGCAAGCAGCTCTCGGTCGTACGTACTGTAACGCTGCTCAGTTGAACTTAGGCTCCGAGAGAAAAAACCGACTGGTTTCCAGACGCCATTCTCCAGCTGTTCTAGGGCTGCACCTATGGAGGAGTCCGATGCGTCTGTTGAGAGCGATAGTTGAGCAGTTGACGATAAGTACGCTGTACGAACAGCTGCGCCGACACCTTATTTGTAGGTGGTGAAGGCTTTTTCTGAGTCAGCATTCCAGAGCATTTTACGTTTATCATTTTTCTTTGCAATTTTTAGATAAACATTTAGAGGAGCCTGTAGCGTTGCAGCATTGGGAACACATTTCCGGTAAAAATTGACGAGTACAAGAGAACGACGAAGTTCTTTGATGGTTTTTGGCTTCGGGTAGTCTAGAATCGCACTGATATACTCAGATGGTGGTGAATAGCCTTCTGAGTTGATAGTATAGCCAAGGTATGTGACTTCTCTTTTTGCGAATTGGCACTTACTTGGATTGATGGTAAGGTTATGTTGGCGAAGAATGGTAAATACTTTCTCTAGGTCCTTAAGGTGTTGTTCAGAGTTCTTGGATGGCGCGATGACAATGTGACAATGTGGTGTTCTGGAGTTGTGGCTGGTGGGCGTAAGTCTGTTGGGCTTGGTAATGTCGATGAATTTATGCAGAAGTTGAGCAAAATCGAGCTGCTGCGAATACTTATTTAGTTCTATGCTATGTTCTGACACTTGAATCACTTTTACAGAAGTTGATAGTGATGTTAAAGGATCACTTAGGCAACGTTTCCTTAGGTTGATGAGAAGGCCAAAATGTGCAATAAAATCAGCACCAATAATTGCAGAACTGACATCAGCAATTATAAAGAACCATTTAAATTCATGCCTTAGACAAAAACCCACTGTAATGAGTTTTTGTCCATAAGTCTTTATCACGGTCGAGTTCGCTGCATGGAGCTTGAAAGAAGTTCACTTGATAATATCAGTTGCTTTTTCAATAAGGCCTTTTACAGGTCTGCATTTGATGATGTCATGCTCTTGCTAACATTTTATTCAAAGTTATCTGAAAATTTTAAAGTTGAATGAGAGAACATTATTTAATAAAAAACAAATATCTCACGTTTTCGGGTTTTGATAATAATGGCTGGGATTCGTTCAAAACGTCACATTGGTTTGGTCTCTGTTGATACTTAGAACTGTGTCGCTAGCACCATTGTTGTCACACAAAACTCAGCATAGCTTTTTTTTCACTCGCAGTGCATTTTGCCACTAATTTTTCTTTTTTTACGCAGCTCTTAATATCAGGCTAACACTTAAAGCAGTTTATCAAATGCTTTGTTATTTTATTTACGTTAGGAAAATAAGTTTTTCCCCAATATGTACTTGCATTTCGCCTCTTTGTTAAGAGTATAGAAATACTTCCATACTACTTTTCCATCTTAAAATTTTTCTTTTTTTTTTTTCAAAAAAAAAATGCCGCAGATACACTCCAAAGATTGCAATTGGAGGAGTACATAAATTGAAATGAACTAACGCTATTATTGCAACGCTCCAGAAGCTGACCAACAAGATTGCGGTACTTTTAGCTTTGTTATTGGTCTATGTTGGTCTATTCTCTACTCTCGCGAATGCCTGACAAACGTATGAGAGTAATAACTGTTATGAGAAAGCTTCTCTATTTGCCTTTCAGATATGGCTCTAAACTGTAGGTCCCTTCCATTTATGTATGTGAAAAATATAACGCGCACAATACGAAGCTAGCGAGAAGTGAGAAGCTAGGCCCTGGAGAACATACATATGTATGTATGTATGTACGTCCGTTGCTAAGTATTTGCATTTTTTTTTTGGTCCTTGGCATGACTTTGTCGGTACATGTAGGTAACGTACTTCTAAGTAATGGAAAGAAAATTGAAGGATCGCTTGTCTAAAATAAATACCCAACTTTGGGTGGGTAAAACAGATTTCGGTATATATCTGGTAAATCACAGAAATACCCACCGGATAGGTAAAAAAAGTGCCTACCATACACTTGAGGGGGATTGATATGACATAACACCACCAGGCCAACTCACCACCAGACATCGTGGCAAACGCAAGAGAGAAAAAATGCTAGGAAATGCCAGCTAGGCAGTGTTCGATATGTACTCAATACTTTGCGTTGAATAAAAGCGTTCAGAGAACAGAGACGTAATTTTTTTCTTAACCCTAGAACCCTACCCAGGGTGCTGTATCACCTGGGTTAAATTCCCCACAACACTGTAGCGACAGCGGAGAAAACTATAAACTATTCAGTAAACTGACAGCTGCCAATTAAAGATGGCTGCACTTGGATTTCGGCTAGCAGCGCGCGCAGACGTGTGTTTCGACGTAGAGCGACAAGTTCATGTTACACGCAATAATAAAATTAAAGAAGAGTAAACGTTTTTAGCTTTCGTACATTTTTTATTAGTGGAGACATTTCCCACATTGGTGACCCTGACGTGATTACGTCCAACATAAACAAAAATTTAAAAAAAAGATGAGTGCCGACGAAAACGAGGCAGACCCGGCGCCTATCCACGCGCCTGCGCCGGACAATGGCGTCATCGAAGACATCTCAAAAGTTCGTGTCCCGCCGCTCTGGAAGCAACGACCCGCATTATGGTTCGCTCATCTAGAGACTGTCTTCCAACTGCACAGCATTAAAAGCGACGCGGGAAGGTACACGAAGCTCGTCAGCGAACTCGACTGTGCTACGCTGGACCAGGTCAGCGATATTATAGAAAAACCACCGATCAAGGATAAGTATAAAACTCTAAAGGACCGTATCGTCCATATCTTTACCGAATCTGATTTTAAAAGGACTGAAAAACTGCTTTCCGATCTAGGGCCTGGCGACCAGAAACCATCGCAAATACTGCGCAACATGAGGACGCTGGCGGGCAACAACGTACACGACGAGTTCCTTCGCACCCTGTGGATGCAGCGCCTAAGTGCACCAGTGCGAGCCGTCTTAGTTATTAGTGCAATCGACGACCTAACCAAGCTTGCCGAGATCGCCGACAAGGTGGTCGAAGTAACTGAATCGACGATAGGATCCATCATGGCCGTAACGACCCCGACACCTTCCACGATTGATAACGAACCTCGTGAATCATCGGACACCACTACGATTCTGGCTTCCATCGAAAAACGCCTGGCGAATCTGGAAGCGAACCACAGAATCAGCAACAATCGACAACAAAGATCCCGCTCAGCCAGTCGCAAACGGACGCCAACACCAATACCTACAACAAGGGAAGGAGACGCCCTCTGCTACTACCACGTCAAATTCGGTACGAGGGCCCGGAAATGTAAGGCCCCGTGCAAACATTTCCAACCAAATCCGGAAAACTAAACAATTCGCTGCTGCACCAGGCGGACAGCAACGAACCTCAACAAAAGTTCCGCCTACACGTCACCGATCGTTCTTCCAAAGCTACCTTCCTGGTTGATACTGGAGCTGACATCTCTGTCGTCCCTAGATCTTTCGCCAAGAAAAATGCATCCTCCGACTTGAAACTCTACGCTGCAAATGGCACACCCATCGGCACATATGGTGAAAAATTATTGTGTCTTGACTTAGGGCTACGCCGAGCATTCAAATGGCGTTTCCTGGTTGCGAATGTTTCTCGACCCATCATCGGAGCCGATTTCCTGGCACAATTTAATCTGCTTGTTGATCTTAAAAATCAACGACTCATCGACAACACGACAAGGATCACAACACAAGCAAAAACCAAATTATTTTCTGAAGGTAGCATTCATACGATCACGGACGAATCGCAGTTTCACCAACTTATTCGACAACACCCAGCTTTAACCAACCTTTCACTAGCCAAAACAAAAACGAGCCACAAAGTGCGTCACTACATCATCACAAAAGGACCACCGGTTGCAGAACGGGCACGTAGGCTCACACCAGAGAAACTGTCGATAGCCCGAAAAGAATTTGAGTTCATGGCTGAACAGGGCTATTGCCGTCAATCAGACAGCCCTTGGGCAAGTCCACTTCATTTGGCACCAAAGAAAGACGGATCATGGAGACCTTGCGGTGACTACCGCAGATTAAACGCAATTACCCAACCAGACAGATATCCAGTGAGGCACATCCACGACGCGCTACCAGTCATGAAAGCAAGAAATATATTTTCCAAAATAGATCTCGTGCGCGCCTACAATCAGATTCCAATGGCAGAGGAAGATGTCCCCAAGACAGCGGTCATTACACCGTTCGGTTTGTTTGAATTTCTCGTGATGACATTCGGTATGAAAAATGCTTCGCAGACTTTCCAACGGTACATGGACCAAGTACTAGCTGGTCTAGAAGACTTCTGCTCGTGCTACATCGACGACATTTTCGTGGCATCCAACAACACGGAAGAACACCTGCACCATCTAAAGACCATTTTCGACAGACTAGAAAAACATGGCTTAGTCATCAACGTCGCTAAATGCACATTCGGTGTCGAAGAAATCGAATACTTGGGTTACTGGATCGACAAAAACGGAATCAGCCCACCTCAAGCTAAAGTCCAGGCCATTCGCAGCATAGATAAACCGAGATCTGTTAAAGAACTACGCCGATTTCTCGGAATGCTCAACTTCTACCGGCGTTTTCTTCCAAACGTAGCAATTGTCCAGACACCACTCAACCAATATCTAAGTGGCGGGTCAAAAGGCGACAAAAAGGAAATCCTATGGACAACAGAAGGCAGCGAGGCATTCGAAAAGTGCAAAGAACATCTAGCAAACGCAACTGCACTAGCGCACTACCAACCAAATGCACCACTCTTCCTAACAACCGATGCATCGGACTTCGCCATAGGTGCAGTCCTTGAGCAGCTTCAAGAAAACACCCTTGTACCACTAGCTTTCTTCCGTCGGCGTTTGAGTGTAACCGAACAAGCGTTTTGTGCATATGATCGTGAACTCCTTGCGATCTTCTGCGCAGTCAAACACTTCCGGCACATGATCGAAGGCAACAACTTCACTATTAAGACGGATCACAAACCACTGACGTATGCCTTTTCCCAACGGGCCGAAAAGATGCCACCTCGCCGAGCCAATCAACTCGACTTTATCGCCCAGTTTTCGACGGACATTGTCCACGTTCCCGGTGAATGCAACATAGTCGCAGATACATTATCACGCATAGCGATAATCAATATGCCAACCGAAATCTCACAGGAGGAACTCGCAGCTCAACAAGAAGAAGATCAACAGCTCAAATCCTTACTCCAGTCAAAAAACAACAACCTCAAGTGGCAGAAGCTGCCATTGGACAATGGCAAACACCTCTACTGTGACACGTCTACCGAAACCATCAGACCATACGTTCCAGAGATGTTTAGACGCAGAGTTTTCGACACCATGCATCGGTTATCCCACCCAAGCGGTCGAGCAACAGCCAAGCAGATCTCACAGAAATTCGTATGGCCCAACATGCAGAAGGACATTCACCACTGGGCACGTACATGCATTGCATGCCAGCGCTCAAAAATTCACAGACATACCAAGAACAGTCCTGAAGCATTTCCCGTCCCGGATAACCGTTTCGAGCAAATCCACCTAGACCTGATAGGTCCTCTACCCAACTCAGGAGGATTTAAGTATTGCCTTACGATGGTAGACCGGTTCTCCAGATGGCCGGAAGCCGTACCTATCGTCACTCAAACCGCAGAAGAAGTTGCCGATGCATTTTACTCAAACTGGATTTCTAGATTTGGTGCCCCAAAGGTAATAACAACTGACCAGGGCACTCAGTTTGAGTCTGCATTCTTCAACACATTACTAAGACTGGTGGGGTGCGAACGCATTCGAACGTCACCATATCATCCTGCAGCGAATGGTCTCGTGGAACGATGGCACCGCACATTAAAATCTGCAATAATGTGTCACGAAAACAAGACGCACTGGGTAGAACTTTTGCCAACAATTATGCTCGGATTGAGAACCTGCTACAAAGCGGACCTTCAGGCGTCATGTGCAGAGATGGTATATGGAACAACTCTCCGTATTCCTGGCGAGCTTTTCGTCGATGGACCAGTGACTGACAACTCGGAACTATTTCTCAACCAACTGCGACAGCATATGCGCGAGTTACGACCAGTGCACACCTCTCATCACAGCATGGGAGACAGCTTCGTGCACAAAGACCTTGGATCCTGCACCCACGTCTTTTTACGTGATGACAGCGTACGACGGACTCTTACACAACCATACACCGGCCCCCATCAGGTAGTCAAACGAATTTCACCGCAATTGTACACCATACTAGTGAACTGCAAAACAATGAACGTATCAACAGAGCGCCTGAAACCAGCTTTCCTTACACATGAAGACCAACTAACCCCTGAAGCACATCCAGCCAGAAGACTCATCACAACAACCGCAACACCACCTAGCATCACACCTCCAGAAACCGAAGACCAGCGCAATCCACAACCGTCGTCCAAACTGCGCACTTATCCTCCAGCCAAATCGAAAAGAATTCATTTCGTCAATCGTTCCACACGAAGTTTGTCACTTGGGGGGGAGTGATGTAGCGACAGCGGAGAAAACTATAAACTATTCAGTAAACTGACAGCTGCCAATTAAAGATGGCTGCACTTGGATTTCGGCTAGCAGCGCGCGCAGACGTGTGTTTCGACGTAGAGCGACAAGTTCATGTTACACGCAATAATAAAATTAAAGAAGAGTAAACGTTTTTAGCTTTCGTACATTTTTTATTAGTGGAGACATTTCCCACAACATGTGGCAACTAGCAAATTCCACGACTAGAGGGCATAACACTCACATCGAAGAATTTAAAAACAAAATCAACGACTTCTTCTGGTCATTCTTTTTTCTGACTTTACGCCGTCTAGTTCGCTTGCTTAACTCAACGCATTTTAATTAAAACACATAATAGCAACTACCACAAATTGGTGACCCCGACGATCCAGTTTTCACATGGCAAATCAGGAGAAAGAAGGCGGCCAACCGGCCGACGCAGGCCAATTGCAGCTCAACATTGACGACGCACAGGAAATAAATGCTGTACGAGTCGTAAAGATTCCACCATTCTGGCGAGAAAATCCTTCATTATGGTTTGTACAAGTAGAGGCTGCTTTTGCTATTTCTAGAATTACTGCGGATACAACAAAATATCACTACATTTTGGTTAATTTGGACGCATCCACACTCCCGTTTGTCTCTGATATAGTAGCTTCACCACCGGCAACAAATCGCTTCGAGGCACTAAAGACTCGTTTAATCTCGTCATTCGACGAAACGAGTGAGTCAAAACTCCGACGTCTCCTTCACGGAATCGAAATTTCCGAAGAAAAACCCTCTAACCTCCTCCAACGCCTGAGGAATTTGGCCGGAAGTCAATTCCCAGAAAACGTACTTCGTACGCTCTTTCTTGAACAACTTCCAGAACAAATCAGAGGAATCTTGGCAATCAGTGAGGTTTCCGACTTAACAAAACTGGCAATTCAAGCCGACAAAATCATTGAATTTTCACGTCCCTCCATCATGGCTGCAACCCATACCAAACCATCCATAAGCAGGACAGAGACGTCAGGACTTGAAGCACAGGTCAACGCGCTCAGTAAAGAGATCAAGGACCTTCGATACAAGTTCAAGAACCGGTCCAGATCAAGTAGTCGTTCTCGTAACCAGAAGGAAAGAACAACTTGCTACTTCCACACGAAATTTGGGGATAAAGCACGGAAATGTAAAGATCCATGCGATTTCCTCCAAAAACAAACAGCTTTAAACCATTAAACCCTTCAGACACTCACGCAGGCGTCTCTGAAGGTGTTTCAACAACACGCCTGCAAATTGCTGATCGAACAAGCGGCCTAAAATTCTTGGTAGATACCGGAGCAGACATCTCTGTTATTCCTAGACGACAGAAAAGCGGTGACAATAGATATAACTCTTTTATTAAATCCAAACTATTTGCAGCTAACGGATCTACCATTAATACATTCGGAACAGCAACCATTTCATTAAACCTCGGACTTCGACGACCCTACCCGTGGACATTCACGATAGCTGACGTCACTCAACCAATCCTCGGTGCAGATTTTATAAAGCATCATGGCCTACTCGTCGATTTACGTCGCCGAAGACTTGTCGATGCGGAAACAAATCTGGCCTCTCCATCGAAGCTCATCTATTCCTCGCAACCAACCATTTCAACAGTTAATTTCGATCATCCGTACTACAAACTGCTTAAGGAATTCGATGGCGTCACAAAACCGGCTACGTGCAAAACAGCTACACACGGTGTTCACCATCACATCTCAACAAAAGGTCACCCGGTTGCTGAAAGAGCCCGACGTCTTGCTGGTGAGAAACTGCAAATCGCAAAAACCGAATTCAACAACATGATACAACAGGGAATCTGCGAGCCGTCCAAGAGTGAATGGGCAAGTCCTCTACACCTTGTACAAAAGAAGAACGGGGAATGGCGCGCCTGCGGCGACTACCGACGTTTAAACAAAATCACCATCCCAGACCGGTACCCCATTCCCAACGTACGCGATTTTATGTTAAATCTACACGGATGTAAGGTGTTTTCAACGCTCGATCTAAACAGGGCATATTATCAAATACCGATGCTACCAGAAGACCGGCCGAAAACTGCTGTCATCACGCCGTTCGGACTGTATCAGTTTAACGTGATGACTTTCGGTCTCTGCAACGCTGCACAGTCCTTCCAGCGTCTTATGGACTCGATTTTACGGGGGCTCGATTTTTGCCACGTCTACATAGATGATATCCTCATCGCATCGAAGACCCTCAAAGAACACGAACAACATTTACGAATCATCCTTGAGAAACTGCAACAACACGGACTGTCAATAAACGTTGTTAAATGCATATTCGCACAGCCGACTGTCGTTTACCTTGGCTATTCCATAAGCGAATCAGGTATTAAACCACCAGAGAACAGAATCGAGGCAATTCGCAATTATCCCAAACCTAAAACAGTTGCTGAATTACGTAGATTCCTGGGATCTTGGAATTTCTACCGGCTTAACATGCCAAACGCTGCTGAAGTTCACGTCCCACTCATCGAATTGTCTCCAACCGTTAAAAAAAATGATAAAACCGAAGTTGTCTGGAGCAGAACGGCAGAAGACGCTTTTGAAAAATGCAAACAGTTATTGGTTGACGCCGTCCAGCTGGCATTTCCTGTACCAAACACAACGCTAACACTACGCTGCGACGCATCTGATAAGTCCATCGGTGCTGCACTGGACCAGATCGTCGATGGCAAACCTCAACCACTCGGATTCTTCACAAAAAAACTAAGCAAAGCTGAGTTGAATTATAGTGCTTACGATCGTGAATTACTCGCAATTTACAAAGGCATTAAGTTCTTCAAACACTTACTCGAAGGCCAAAATATCACCGTCATTACTGACCATCGGCCATTGTCTTTCGCCTTTTTACAACGTTCGGACAAAGCATCGAAAAAACAACAACGGCAATTGCAGTACATCAGCGAGTTCACGACGAACATTGTACACACTCCCGGACAGTTCAACATAGTAGCAGATGCGATGTCCAGAATAGAAGCAATCAACTTGCCAACAATCATCTCAACTAACGACATTGCTGAGCACCAGAAACAAGACGAAGAGTTACGACAACTATTGCGATCCGAATCAACTACGGCGCTCAAACTTCGAAAACTCAAAGTTGACCCAGAAGCAGCTATATACTGTGACATCGCTAGCAAAAACGTTCGTCCATTCATTCCACTACCGTTAAGACGACAAGTATTTGAAAACTTACACAACGCATCGCATCCCAGCAGCCGTGCTACAAAGAAGGCCATCACTCAACGCTACGTTTGGCCATCCATGAACCGCGACATCGGGGATTGGACACGTTCGTGTCTGCCTTGTCAGAGGAGTAAAGTACACCGCCACGTGAAGAACATACCACAACACATAGAGGTACCCAGCGAGCGATTCAAACATATTCACGTCGATATAATAATGATGCCACCCTCTGACGGTTACCGATATTGTCTAACGCTCATAGATCGTTTCACACGCTGGCCTGAGGCAATTCCGCTGAAGGATATTACCACCGACACGGTCATGGATGCTTTCTTCTGGGGATGGATAAGCCGTTTCGGCGCTCCGACAACAATCACCAGCGACAGAGGTTCACAATTTGAATCACGCATGTTCAACGCCCTGACAAAACTAATCGGATGCACTCGAATCAGAACCACAACTTATCACCCCGCGTCTAATGGCATGATAGAACGCTGGCACCGTTCTTTAAAAGCAGCAATTATGTGCCACAGCTCGCAAAATTGGACAAAGGTATTACCCGTCGTACTTCTCGGACTACGAACCAGTCTCAAAGAAGATATAAAGGCAAGTGCCGCTGAAATGTTGTATGGAACCACCCTTCGACTTCCCGGTGAGTACTTCATAGACGAGGATTCTGGTCCGGATCCTCAAGCATTCATCGAACAGTTTCGTGTGTTCATGAGAGAAGTAAGGTCAGCACCCACAGCACATCACAACAAGAAGAGGGCATTCTCCCATGCAACTCTGTACACTTGCACGCACGTTTTTATCCGGGTTGACAGCGTAAAGAAGCCACTGGAACCACCATATCGCGGTCCATATGAAATACTTGACCGCATCTCCGACTTCGTGTTCAAGGTAAATTTAGAAGGAAATCCAATGACAGTTTCTACGGAACGTCTGAAACCAGCTTTCATCGAGAACAATCCTGTTGCTCCTCTCACACCACTTGTACAAACGTCATCAACACAAAGAACAAGTACTGCTCAGCCGCTCACTTTAACCCAAACATTAGATGAGACGATAAATAGTATTCAGCCGCTCACTTTAAACCAAACATTAGATGAGACGATAAATAGTACTCAACCGTTCACACCAATAGCATTAACAGCATCAACATCAAATTTTACACAACCAGCGAAAAAAGGTAGGAGAGTTAATTTCGTGACTCTCGCTCAACACTCGTCCCACTCGAGAGGGGCTCCTGTGGCAACTAGCAAATTCCACGACTAGAGGGCATAACACTCACATCGAAGAATTTAAAAACAAAATCAACGACTTCTTCTGGTCATTCTTTTTTCTGACTTTACGCCGTCTAGTTCGCTTGCTTAACTCAACGCATTTTAATTAAAACACATAATAGCAACTACCACAAACACCTCGCAAGAGTGACACCTAGCTTTCAGGAATATAATACCCTGGTTGGTGGTCGTGGTGCACATCTCGCAAGAGTGAGACCTATCTTTCAGAAATAAAATACCCTGGTTGGGATCGTGCTACACACCTCGTAAGAGTGACACCTAACTTTCAGGAATAAAATACCCTGGTTGGTGATTGTGCTGCACATCTCGCAAGAGTGACACCTAACTTTCAGGAATAAAATACCCCGTTTGGTGGTCGTGGTGCACATCTCGCAAGAGTGACATCTAGCTTTCAGAAATAAAATACCCTGGTTGAGGATCGTGCTACACACCTCGTAGGGGCGACACCTAGCTCTCAGGAATAAAATACCCTGGTTGGTGGCCATGGTGCACATCTCGAAAGAGCAACACCTAGCTTTCAGGAATAAAATATCCTGGTTGGTGATCGTGCTACATAACTCGAAAGAGCGACACCTAGCTCTCATGAATAAAATACCCTGGTTGGTGGTCATGGTGCACATCTCGGAAGAGCAACACCTAGCTTTCAGGAATAAAATATCCTGGTTGGTGGTCGTGCTACATAACTCGAAAGAGCGACACCTAGCTCTCAGGAATAAAATACCCTAGTTGGCTTATGAAAAAAGAAATGCTGACTCGTAGGAATGCGAATAACACCACCATAACCTTCCAAGATGTCGCAGCGGTTGTGCCCGAGCTCAATAGTAACGACGAATACAATATCGAAAGCTGAGTACAGGATGTCGAACAAGCAGCCGAAAGTATGAAATAGTCGGAGTTTCAGAAAATTATTTTTGGGAAGAGGTGCTAACCGGTTTAACTAAATTGGCGATTAGATCGAAACCCAACATCACCAAATGGTCCGAGCTGAAACAGTTTGCAGAGGGAGTAAGCACAGCAGATATACACAAAAATATGGGAAGAATACAAAATCTTACATTTGAACTTTTGACCTTCCAATTCAAATGGATTGATTACCATACCTCATCAACACAATATTCAGATCGAAGAATGTTTGGTCATCTCAAATTGTTCGCCTCAACCACTTAAATACACTTTTTGCCACCATGCGTTTACTGGTATCCTGGTATCCCTAAAGCTATGTTCAGACGATTGCCAGATCTGACGATGTTGTCAGGTCTGGCAATGAAAAATGTGTCCCAAATGTCTTACAATCGTGTGAACTGCCAATTTTTGTCTGACAACATTTTAAGAAAAACATTGTCAGACACCGATCTGGCAACAAATTGTCAGGTATCTACCAATCGTGTGAACACTAATTTTTAGCATTGTCAGACAATTGTCAGACATTTGCAGACTCATTGGAAATTGTCCGATGTGCGTAGTTTATGACATCTGGCATTTAATTCGTTGTAAGATATTTTTTGTTGTTTTTCAGTAATATTTTGTGGACGCGTAAAAAATACGTATTTTTGTTGTTTGTTTGATTTTGTGCTGTGAAAATAAATAATGACAAGGGCGTGCGTTAAGGAGAATTTGATTATTTTTTTTTTCTTTTGTGTATGTGGAGTCAGGAAGATAGTGGAATTGTTTAGCAGCCATGCGATATAATTCCGGCTCCCCATTTCGCAATTCCCTTGTCATTATTTATTTTCACAGCACAAAATCAAACAAACAACAAAAATACGTATTTGGCCGCGTGTTCTGTTAAATGCTGTGAGTCTGACAACGTATGACAATCGATCTGCAAATTTTTCGTAAATAATTATCTACCAACTGTGTGAACTGACAATTTGTGATCTGACAACGTTGTAAGAAAAAACGTTGCCATCTGACAATAAATTGTCAGAAATTGGGACAGAATCGAACAACCGTGTGAACTGACAATTTATCGTTGTAAGATAGTTTGCCGTTGTCAGCTCATTGGCAGGAATTGTCAGCACATTTGTATACCTGACAACATTGTCAGATCTGGCAATCGTCTGAACATAGCTTAAGCAATCACCCTAGTTCATTAAACTCTTAAATCATAAACAATGGCGAAGAAATCTATAAATAACTCCCTACTCCAGTTCACACACGTACAAAGGCATCAAAAGCCTTCCCTCTTCCCTGTGATCCAGAACCCCCATAAACATACTGCTTAATAAAATTAATAAATTAATTAACCTATACACACCCTCGTGGGAAAGACACGTACATACTTGCTGTTGGTGCTAGCGGTTTTACTAGCTCACTGAATCAGCTGACTCGATTAGCAATGCCAGATGCTGCTGGAACGGCCATGGCAGCGGTACTCCTGTCAGAAGGTGAATGAAAACGATGAATTAACTTAAGCAAATTAACTTAAGTACAACCATAAAAGATTCAAAGCATTCATCGATCTAAGCAAGAGCAACCTACATATGTATGTACCATATATCCTAACCAGTCCCCGTATACTTGAGAAAAACCGAGGGAGCTTTTAGGTTTGACAAAGAAGGGCCTTTTCATATTCTATAGTGAGTCTAACAAGGCTTCAGAATATTCTGGAATACTGTGGGGCACAGATCCATAAAAAAAGAAAACATTTCAGCAAGTTGCAAAGATCCGGTGAGGTTAAAACAAGAGAAAGAATTATAATGCAAAGGAAACATTAAGGAGAGACACATACCTATCCGATGTCAATGGAACGCAAATAAATCACATAATCACATTTCTAAATATCCTTTCACAATACTTCTAATTTTACACCAATACATAGCCCGCGACGTAATCGAAATATCTATGCATTTTTCTTAAATTTTTTATGTTATCCATGTTCTCACAATATCTTACCCAATCTCATGCGATCGCTGGAATCGATGACGTATACAATTCCTTGGCAATTTTTGAAGTGATACTCCCATAAATTCCTATATCTACTGGCACCGGACATATCAAAGGCAGTAAATGCGATACCTTGATCTGAAAATATAAACATTAAACGATTAGCGTTATGCATCTAAAATGTTCTTTATAATGTTTACAAATATTTTAATGGTTATATCTCCGACACGACAAGGTGGTAAAGGGGCCCAGTAAAGGAAAAAAAAGTGTTAGGAACTTTTCCTCAGAACAGACTTACATGAAATTAAGATATAGACGCCTCTTACCATCTCACCCATTCCAATCATTCCCTTTTCCTTTCCGGTGGGCTGGATCAAGGTGTCACACGCCCCGTGCTAAGAATAAACCTGACTAAGGTTCCATTATAAAAATAGCTTAGTTTCGATCGGAGTACTCAGTGTACCAGGTGACCTTCAGATTAGTCAGCCTTGTGGATCTCTACATAAGTCGAAATTTTTTTCTATGCAATTCCTGGGCTCAAATGAACAAGACAAAACAAAAACGATCTCTGAGTCTAGTATTTAAAAATCGCCGACTGGAAGAATTGCTCCTGAGTCCACTTTCGGTGCTAAAACTAATGAAGTGCTAGGAGCAAGACATTTGACATAAAATATGGTTAAACCATGTGGGAATAAGTTCCAACCTATTATTCCATTTCGGGAAAGACCGCATTAGCTCAAGCTCTTCACTTCTGACGCGCAGCAGCAGGACTCCTTGAGTAGCATTCCGCAAGATAACCTATCTGAAAAGACAAAATAATGAAATCGCTTGTGCAACAAAAGTGGTGGAACCGATCTCCACCAATCCTTACAGCAAGGACTCTACATCCAAACCGCAAAGGTCGGTGAGGAAGTGTCTTATGGAACTGACGAGAGTAAAGGTCAACTTCAACAGTTGCTTCTCATCTCTGAGGCAAAATAAACCCTTTAACGGAGTACTAAACATGATATCTATGGCAAAATTACTCCTGAAAAGTGGAAGTTAACCTGACATCTGAATTCCCCTAAATTCTGCAAGTCTATCCAGGTTCTACAGCCACTTCTTACAATGATGGATAACATCAGGGTCAAGTGAAACTCATCCCCTGCTCTAACCAGATATCAGCAGATCTTTTCAAAAGCGATCCTTAAGTGAAGTATGGACGGAAGCCCATAGAATGGACACCAGATTCCTAATAAGCAAAGGACTCAGTCTTGATCTTATTCCAACCATCAGGCCCCCAGCAATCTGAAGGTAATTACGATCAGCTTCTTCCAATAAATATTTAGATGATCACTAAGCCAAAAATGCCGAGAGGAGACTCAAGATTCGCGATCACCGTGGTCAACAAAAAGTCATTGGATCATCTGACTGAGGCAGAGGAGCAGATCAGTTATCACGGCTCTAAGGTCATAACTGATCAGTTTCAAAAAATGAGGAAGACTCAAAGAGATTTGGATATGGACAGCCTAGATCCGTCCGAGTTGGATTTGTCGAGAGGTTCTAATAGTCCATCCGAATCTGATGCGCGTTTAATGTCGAACACGAAGAAGACTTAAGTCGCAGTGATCACTCCCTAACACTCACGCGGCCTACTTCTCCGGCTATGTTAAAACCGGAAAGACATTGTCTTGGTCTAAAAACTTTAGGTCAATAGAACGATCTGATTAGTGGACTCAAGCCTTCTTCTTACCATGTGCCTGCATCCCTACCACGGGAATACTATTATAGATATACTTTTTATTACAGGTATCGTATTACTATTACTGGCTAACTTTGTCATACCTGGCGAGCCTTTCCCTTCAGGCATTCTGTGGAGAATGATTACGGACGCAGGGGGCAAAGAGCTACAGTTTGGGACACTAGTAAACAGTACCTAGCTTTAAGTCGGGCGTGCGTACAAGGATTAAGGTACCTGTGTAAAACTGGGGGCAACTATATAACAATCGAAGCCTAGGTACACCCCGGACTGAAGCACTATTTTACTTAGTAATAATAAAGTTCAGAATTCTTTAAAATTCTCTGGGCTATACGGAGCTTCAAACCCTTTAAATCATAAATCATCCATAAATCTTGGAGCGAAGTGAATTTTCTGTTTATTAGTCTAACATCATTTCTTCTGAAAACTATGGAGAAATGAGTAAACGCCCATATTCGCTGCAGCATCAATCCAAACTTGTTGTCAGCCTCCCAGCATACGTACAGTAAAGGTAAATCGGTGGAAACGGCCCACATTCGCTGGTGTGTATCATTGAACAATTTTTAGATTGCAAATAATATATTCTGGTCGCATTTCTCGATATTGATGGAGCTATTAACAACGTTGAACCTAGGGCAATCATACGTGCACTCACGACCCTTGGAATTTCGACGCCGATTGGCTGGGCCACACCGTAGTTCAGAGATTCATAAGTAGGGGTACTCTGCAAGGTTGGGTGCTCTCTACGCTTTTTTGGAACCTAGTGTTGAATTAACTACTTCTAATCCTTGAAAGGGAAGGCTATAAGGTAATTACCAATGCAGATGACATTACCTACATACGCTCAGATATATTTAGCAGAATGCTCCCTCTATAAGCTCTCCAAATGGACTAAAAGTTCATTACACTCTTCCACAACTTCTGATTGGCAAATGCATTGAAACCCGAATGCCCCCCATACTAGACTTTCAAGGGGATCATGGGTTACAAAAGGAATCCATGCGTTTCTATACAGATATGTAGTGGGTGGGGTTCTCATCTCCTCTAATCACTGTACCGTCTTTCAGGCGAAGATCATAGCGATAAAGGAAGCCTTGTCGTGGCTAAAGTACAATGTGATATCTAAGCGGGATATCTTCATTTTTACTGACGGATAAGCCGAGATCAAATCTCTGCTATCCGTCACTTTAACTCACGAACTAACCCAAATTGTCGCCTATTTTTTAATATAATTCAATATCGACCTCATTTGGGTGCCAGGCCACAGAGATATTCCAAGGAATTGCATGGCCGATGAGCTCGCTTGGTAGGTTACAACCCTATCAATTTTGCCCGACAATGTGAATGTCGGTAGGCCCTTTGCTTCAGTTAAACTGCTAGTCAAGATCAGCATTACCATCTTGACCAAACGTACATGCCAGTACATGTCTCATAACATGCCTCATAACTAGGTAGATAAACTGGATCAGAAAGGCTCCAACTGTTTTATGAAACAGAAATATGCGAAGCTCTCTCCGCACGTAGGAAACTGCATTTAGGAGCCTATTTCTTCAACAATCTCGGCGAACTGGCTAATGCAGACATTAATTGCCTCCAGCGCTCCTCCTGGTTCAGTGGGTTGGACTTAGGAGATTTTGATCATGTGGTAACACAATGGACCTTATTGGTCTAAGTGAGGTTGTATCCAGTGTACCATGCCATTATAACTTAACCTAACCTTAATTCGGACCTGTAACTGAGGTTTGCTATCGAAAAATACAGAATCATTCGCCCGCCATCTAGAACAAACAGTCTCGACAGCAATAACTTTGAAGTACGAGTAGTTAAAGAGTGCATGACTTACTTCTACTACGACCTACGCAATAAAATCAATAAGCCCTTCAAGATGTTATATCGTTCATCAAACAAATAAAAAAAATGTTGAAACGTGAACAGCCGAATGGATTTATTTTACTCAAGAACGGATTCACATTTCAAATGAAAATAAAAAAAAATACTTTCTCACTTTGAAATTGTTCGACCGTGAATCCGACTGTTGGCACTGTTATTGCGGTACGTTCATCTGGACTTCGAAAATGATTTATTATCGTTGATTTTCCACTATTATTTAATCCAACCACTAGAATTGTCATCTGTTCCTTCTTCAGCTTCAGAATCTCTGCCAATTTGTTAAAAATTCCCATTATTCCTGTTGAAATATTTAGTTGTCTGTGGAATGGTTGTTCTTGAAACTCCACAAAATATTTTAAATTTCACACCAATGAGCACCGCTTCCTTCTTTCACATGGTCTCTTTTATCAGAAGATTTAAGGGGAGAAAATGAGATAACTTTGAACAAGTTTTGCGCTACTATCCTTCAATAAAATTCAAGTTATAATTAAGGATTTTGAATTGCCAATATAAATTTTCACTTGCGAAAAACTGAAAACTTTTCTTTTTTCTGGGAAGAAGTTTACCGAAATCAACTTTGTGGATATGTGCTTATGTGCAGGTTAGAAATACCACAAACAGAAGTGAAAAAGACAATATTATGTCCTTTAGAAAAATGCTGGAAAGTCACTCAAGAGACAAGACTAGTGAATATTGTTTGGTTCGAGTTGTCTTGGCAACGCTGGGGTGGTTTCGTTTTAAAATTGATTGAAACATTTCGAGAACTTTTTTACTGCGTTGTTGAAGATGAAATGTTTGTTTTAATAAAACACTGAGACTTGAATGAATACTCATGTATGTATATGAGTTTATAAAGATGTTTGAAAGTATTTTTTTCAATACTTTCAATGAATTCCTTTTTTTCGAAGATAGGTGAAAATCTTATGAGTGACTTGCCGCGTGTGAGCTTCTTAAAAATTAAATCGAGCAAAACATCTATCATCAGTAATCGAACCAAGTGATATTTAACGAAACCCATATGCCTTTCTGAGAACCATAGACCAGCAAAATGCAAAAATGGGAGCTAAAATATTTTAAGAGTTTAGTTTAAACAAGTGGGCAAAATTACATCATCATCTTCTCGTGGTGCCTGCTGTATAGCTATCTGATAGTGAATTGACGATGAGCGTATGATGAGTTTGGCAGCACAAGTGGAGCTTAATACTCAGACCTACCCAAGCATAGCTGGGTTAGTTTCAGCATCCATGTGCCAGCCGTGGCATATCTTGTTGACCTCATTGGCACGAAATGCGTCTCATATGCCTAAAAGGAGCTCCTCAGAAAGAAGGAGGGCAGCGGAAAAATTCCCCCGGTGGAATCAACGGGGATGTCCACAGCCAGATGCCGGGTTTGGGCTACTTCGAAGTTTTCTGAGCTTAGGTCAATAAGGAACTTCTAAGACCGATGCAGGATGGGGACGGATCCTTAATCCCGAAAAGGGCTACGATATATCGGCCCCCCTGCCTTAGACGTACTCACCAAGTATCCTGCCCTCCAGGTTGAGGGTTGTGCGTCGGGTTCACTTCTCTACTATGGAAAAACATATGGTTACTAGGCAACCAACAGCCTCGGGTAAAGATGTTTCAACTGTTGGCGACACCAGCAACATCACCACCATTCAAAAAGTGCAATCAGATAAGTGGGGCAAAAGGAGGATGAAAATGGTACGAATGCGGATATTGCAAGTCCCACAACAAAGAAGAATTACTGTGAGAAGATTTAATATCGAAAAGCTGCTATCGCAAAGAGACCGCCAGCATCTTCGCCAACGCATATTCCGAAACATTCAACGATAAGTGCCCAATACCATCAGAAACGCTGCAAAAGATGTGCTGGGTTTTACTTGACCAACACCCAGAAACCTCTGGTTTTTCGTGCATTTCAAAGCGACGCGCGTTGCAAAGAAGGACGACGGCTGCTCATAAACTCTACAAGCTAAATTGACGGGAAGAATATCGGCTTCTTCAAAAGAAGAAAAAGAACATGAAAGCGCGTAATTGAAGATATTGCAGGAAGTGGGGAAGTTTTAGCAAAAGAAGAAGAAAAAGAAGAAGAACCGAGCAGAAACCTGTAGAGATGAAAACTTTAAGTATAGTCACAGTCGGTGGTAAAAATATCGCCAAACTTTTTCTGCAGGCTATATAACGGTGACGAAAACCAACATACTGCTTTCAAGCAGAATGGACCATTCATAGACAATGATAGCCAAAACTATCCATCCATGAAACGAGGTGAGGATAGCAATATCCAAGCCTAAACCCAACAAGGCTCCTTGAGCGGATGGCCCTAGCAGTATTTTTACAGACCAGGGAAGAGCACAGTCGATCAAATTTTCACACTTCTCCAGATCCTGGAATGGTGTTTGAAAGATCTACCGAAAGGTAAAACAAGCATGCCAGGGTCTTAAAGTCAGAACAGTAGTCCCTATGCACGAACAGGGTAACCTAGTCAGAAAATCGCAAACTGTTAAACGGCGATATGTACCTACTTTCCGCTGTCAGGCAGTATGCTCCATTCAATAGTGACGATGATTGTCCAGATCGTCAACCGGATCAAAATAAACGACTGGAGTGATCCTTGTATATAGTTTCACCTCAGTTGTTCGAATGAGGGCTTTATTACCCAAGTATTTTGTAAGCCCATAGTGCATACATATTTACCAAGTCATCTCTTCCAGCTGTGAAAAGCTCGGCTCCCGCAGCTTTATCATCCTAACTTCGTTCATGTCGAGTAGATAGAAATGTTGGTTACCATGATGCAGGTTGAATGGCTCATTTTGTTTGGCATTCTCACAGTTTCGTATACTGTATACGGAAGTGTAGTCTCTGTATTATCAGCATCGACTGAGATTTTACAACTAGGTTTCCTTGGTAAAACTTCCGAACATCATTCCTATAAAAGATTCTATCTACATATGTATTTCTTCGGTCCGCTCTGAGAAGCCGGTGTTCAAACCTTCTTTTCTGCCCATAAAGCGCTCCTGGTGATCGGTATATCTACCTTTTCCTATCTTGAGAATTCGAGCATCCCTCCAACTGTAGGAGTGCCTTGCGATAATCGCATTGAGATGAATCTGGTTGACGGTTGATAAGCTAAGAACTAAGGGCAAGCACAGTCAAACTTGATGTGACGATCCCAGTGTTATTCAAGTGTAAGCAGTGCAGCCACTTAATTTTCAAAAAGTGAAGTAAAAAAAGGAAGTAGAATCCGAAAAAGTGAAGTGGTTCAAAGCGTACCATGACATAAGGCCAAATTCTAGCACTTGCCACCTGCTTTGATAAAACGACGCTAGGCCAAGTTATCTACTCGATTGTTTGGGATTTTTGTTTTCACAAATTTAAACTCTTAAACAAAATATACAAATTTTGAATTAATATATTATAGGAACATTTATTTCATTCTCTTAACAAACAAAATAACAAAAAGAAACTACTAAAAACAAAAACAAACTATTTACATATAACAAAAACAAAAAAAAATTAATAGTTATTTTATGTACATCAGTATTGTAAGAACTTACCATCTATGAATGAATATTTGGAAATAAAATTTACCGGGGTTAAATTTGGTTCGAATTTACGTCAAATCGAAATGATGTGGAGTTGAAATATTGAAATGGCGGTAGCGGACTGAGAATTACGGCTAAGGGCCTATGCTTACTTCAAAGGGAAATAAATTAATCATTTTCGCTCCCGCTTTGTGATTGCAATTTTTTTGTTTTGTTAGCAGTATTATTTTTACATCAAATGTGTGTACTTAAGCTTCGGTTTTAAAAAAGTGAAGTGATTTGCTTTTTTCCGAAGTGAAGTAGTAGATCTTAAAAAAAGATAAAAAAGGAAGTAGAATCACTTCGATAGTAGTAGAAGTGGCTTCACTGAGTGTAAGACGATCCATTTTTTACAACGGTTGTGTGACAATGTATATCTGTCAATTTTACAACTCCGATAGTGTTACCAGCGTGGAATAATGCAAAGTTTAAACTCTGTCAGTTGTGGATTGCGTGATTCTGGAACCGAATTCATGACTAGGAGTTAGACGCCTTTCTTCATTCTTTGATATTATCGGCAGGGTTCGATATTCACTGTAACACTCAGGCCCAACCGATGCCAATAATACCAGAAAGAAACCTTGTTTTATATACATATGTATTACCATTCAGCATATCAGATCCAAAGTTCTGCTATCTGATATGCGCGAAGACAGGACAATCGCAGGGAGGTATTATCGCCTTTGAACACAGCATCGCAGACTGTAATGTCACTAAAGACTAACACATTTAAATGCTTAACAAAACCAAAAGTAACCACAAGAAAGTATTTTGTATTAGTTCTTACGTTCAATTTACCCGTTTCTATATTTGTGGAAAAGTTCAACTCCTTACGTCAAATAGTTTTTAAGTAATATTCGTGTTGAAGACACTTTGATAGATACACAACTTTGAATACATAATTGTTCCGCTTTACCATTCAAGTAAGGAACTATGTAGAATTTGTGTTGTGTCACAACAGAAAAAATATTAATCTTAACTTTAAAAAAGTAATTTAAAGTTAATTTCGCAGACGACCAACGTTTACTTTGTCAATCAAGTAGCACTATAAAACGAATAGACCGTGAGATATGTCAAATATGCAATAAATCTAATTTAACTTTCTAAACACTTTCAGGCGAACATAATTTCATCAATTCTTGACTTCTCATCGAACAAATAGACGGCATAAATTTAGAAGCAATAATGACATTCATCGTTAAGAGCTCGCAAAATAAGCACCATTACTATGAACACCGAACCCATCAGAAAGGATAAAGAGAAACGACACTACCTTAAAAAATGGGACGATAAATTGATTTTTTTTGTATCTGATTCCTTCCCTCTTCCCTAGAGAGTGACATCTGCTTCCGTAATCCGTTTATTTTGTATTTGTGTCAAATTATAAAGGGGGCAAATTTGCTTATAAATCTTCATAGGAAACAAAAAGGATCGATTCAAGGGCCTTAGGATTTTTATGTTTCAAATATAACTAAAAATAAGCAAATTTTTAATGAAAAGGCATTGAGACATGTAACAGAAGCAACCCATATCAACAAGCAAACAAAGAAGAAATTCCTTTATTAGTGAGTTTAATGATCCTGAAAAAGAAAATCCTTAATTTGAGGACCTACATTTGATAGTCGGCACTATACAAGACATATTATTTGACCTAACCCTTATCATTCGAATGGGAATTGAAACTTTCTTCCAAATAGCATCGTGACAAATGAATTCGATGTGTGTGCATACCTTCGAAATAACGAAATAAAGCTCCTTTAAATCTTTAAGAGAGGATGACAGATTCGTAACGGTAACAAAGTATATTTTTATATTTATAGAAAGTAAAAGACATAAGCAACTTTGAAGCGGTGTGGTATGATTTAAGAGAACAGAATATAACTGCTCCAGAAGTCCTAAAAAACATTTGTGCCTTGTTCCTAACGTGGTAGGACTCAAAAACTTATGTGCACACCGCGATGCTTAGTACAAAAGAGTATACCAGTACCGCATTAAATAATTTTAAGAGATGCCCTATTAGGTTTAGCTTAGAGCAGCTGCATAGGGTCAGTAAGTTAGAATTACATTGCACAGTTAAGTTAGTTAAGCTAGTTTTAAGCGTTTTTGTCAGAAAATACTGTATTATGAATAAAAAAAAATGCGTTAGAAATAAAAAAAAAAATGAGGGATGCCTTTTCATCCCAACTTATACATTCTTCCTTAATGTGATGAAATTGGATAGATTGATAAACTTTATAAGATTTCTTCGCCCTAGAAAATGTTGCGTCTTTCTTATATAAATATCCTATTCGAAAATAACGTCGATTTTGGTCGCAAAATCTTTCGGACGAAGCTTGGTTATCATCCTGTGTGAATGGTTCATTCTGCTTGACAGCGTCGCCTTTTACAGTCTGCGGAATCGTTCTTTTTTCTATCTTGTAAGCTTCTGTTGGAGTTCTATAGCTTTAGCATGTTTTTTGAACCCCTTTGTAAATTTTTAAAAAATCATTCCTACGATTTATTTTTCTGTAATCGCGATCGAAGGAGAATAAACCTTCTTTTTCTTTTTGAAACCGGTGTTCACTCTCTCTCCCTCTTTTGCTCATAGAGCTGACGAGTTCAGCGCCGCTCGTTATAACACAATGTTTTCCTGCATGTGCCCGCCAGTATTGTTCGTCCAACCGGGGATTTCGTTGTGGTAGCCAAGAGAAACCCAGAAATTCACAGGAGGCATCCATAATAGCCTTTTGACAGTGTTACCACTGACCCTCAGTGCTTGACGCTTGCCCCATAGGACCTCTATAGATATTCAGGGGCACTCATTTGAAAAAGGTCCTCATAATCTCTTTCAATTGTATCATACCGGTATTGGTCCGAGTCATTTTTGGGTCCTCTGAGAACTCATACTGTAGTCGACATAGTTTTCATCTTCTTTTTACCACACCCATCGCATCGCACTTATTATACAGCGAAGATATTTGTTTTGTACAACGGTACAAGTCCACAACTAGAGGCTCTGAGTAATTCCCTACTGAGCTCCGAATGTGCAGAAGTAGCTCATACATGGTATTCCCAAGAATTTTTGCGCAATGTTAGTTCCGGGGGAAGCCAACAACAGTGGATTGATAGCTATCCCTTTGCTTGAGTCCTGTATGTAGCTTGAATGCTCTTGATCTTTCGCCATCAAATCTAATAATGTCGAGTGGGCTGTTTAAGGTCTGCTTATTTGCGTTGATCAGTCGCTTTCTTCTTCAGGCCTTCTCAGATGTGTTTCGTTAGGGCGTTGGTATGTATATCTGTTGGAAGAATTTGTTTTATCTAGTGTTTTTCTTTTCTTGTCTTGCCTTTGTTTTTTCGCGAATTTCCTCCGCTGTTTTGAATGAAAAGAATAAGTTACCAATAGTCAACTGATTAATTAGGCGGAACTCTATTAATTATTGTTCATTATTATTTAATCACCTGCGGTAATTGCAACTCTTACTGTTGCTGCCTCTTTGTCTGTTACGATCTGCAGCTATTCATAGAACTGTTGAGCTATCTTCCGGAGAGACATAAACTTGAATAAATGACATTTTTTCTTCCAGATCTACATAGTTGTAGCTCTATTATCATTATGGAGTCTGTTAATTTAATTTTTGTCTCTAATTGGGTCTTGTAACTACGTCCACGCTTTCATAATATCCCTTCCCTCTCCCAAGTGTGTTGGTATATACTGTATTCTATTCCAAATCTAATTTTACAAACCCGGATGTGGTAGTGTTGAGCGTCCGATTTCGAAGTTACTAGTTTGTCTTTTAATCATTTTGTATACGTAGATGTTTACCTCCACGGAATCCTTTCATTGTTTGAAAAAAAAAAAACTGAAACCAAAAGCTATGCAACATGAGCAGTTTTGGTGGTGCCTGATTTCCAAATGGTGGATGTCCTAACTTTTTTTCTCAAGCTCCATCTACCGTCGACCTAAACGTAACATTGAAAAGGAAACCGTCACATGGAAAGTGAAGTCTTCTATCAGCTGATTGTCAAAAATTCTATTTTCCCACACGAATCGCAACGGACCGGGCTAGCACACACAAGATGACTATTTTAAAAGGATGGAAATTCGTAGCATTTATTTCAACTATTGTTGCAGGTATTGGACTAGCAGTGTATCCAGTTGTTATTGATCCAATGATTAATACAGAAAAATACAGTGAGTGTTTCGAATGCGTATTGCATATAAATCTATGGAAGTTGCACTTGTTTTCATAAGCTGAATCTCTCCAAACTCTAGAAAATAAAATACTACAGTGTAACCAATATTGTTTTCAGAAAAACTACAAGCACAAACTCGAGCGGGCGTAAATCAGGAGGCAATTCAACCGGGAAGTAAGTTATTTTGCATAGAATTTAAAATACAAATGTTTTTAATGTGGTTTTCTTTCATAGATATGAAAGTTTGGTCCGACCCATTTGGAAGGAAGTAGATTTAAATAAATCTTATTGTCAACTTAAAGTAGTCAAAGACTTAGTGTTAAGAGGGAAATAAAAATATTTCAGTATCTCTAAATTTCACCAAATTTCAGTCAATAATTAGCGAGTAACTGTAAGAGATTACCGAGTACTTTGAGGAATGCAGCTCAAAACCTTTGTCCAGATATTCTAGATGCAAATCTGTAGAGAGGACAAACGCTTCCAATGTTACACTCATATCAAAAGCCGGGGAAAATTTCAAACAACCCAAACAATTTGGGAATTTTTTGTTAAGTAGATATGTACGTGTCTTTCTGAATTCACTATATGTCGCTTTTATTTACTTTCCAAGCTACACGAAAAACATCCCGGATGACCACCAGAGATAGCAGTGATGAAAGCATGTAGCATTGATTCACGCTTTTTTTGGTTTTCAAATTTATTAAACACCTTTCCATTATGAAAAATTGACACTTAGCACTCTTTTAAAGCCATCTTTATAATAGCTATGAGTTTTTCTGGAATACCTCTCCCTCGCAAGGCATCTTACTTGTTGATTAACTTGCTTTCATTTATTCCTTAATCTTCATTATTCTTACCGGAAATACGCTGCAGTGATTAAGAAGGCGAAAGAAGGAACCAATATATAGTCTATCAAAACATATTCCCTTCACCCCGTCGTTGGATTTAAAACTATCGGTGAAGAAGTGAATCAATTTTTCAACACTATGTTCCTAGTATGTTCTGGTAAAGATACTCCCAAAAAGTTATTTCTAAAAGCTGCAAATGAGAGGGGTATAATTGATGTTTTTCGGAATTTTATTTTGGAATTTAAAAATGGAATAGTTTTATGACTACACTTGCTGTCATCTGCCTACAAAAAATATCTTGGGTGTTAGGTGAAATAAAACGTCCAAATATACACAGGGCGTTGTTCAATAACCAACTGTTGAGGAAGCAGTGTAAGGGTTAAAGAAACTTTGATTTTATTCATTTTCATTTAAAATTATTCTCTCTTATAAATTTGGGCTTCCACCTAAACCATCGCCGATTCCGCAGCCCAACTCCACCCCAGTACTTCATGGACAATCCTCCCCGACTTACACGGCAGTGACCATTTTCACATTTTAACAACAAGAAGACTTGATACACCGCATAATCACGTTAAAATCGCCGCAAAATATCAAACTGGCAGAGCAGATCGGTCCACATTTAAAACCGAAATCGCCAATTTTTTAACACACAGGAAATTATGTTCAAACATAAACAAAGAGGCAGCTACGATTCAAAGAGCTATTCAGTATGTAGCGAACTTGGCAATCCCTCAGTCAAAAAATGACTCCAATAAATCAAGAGTTCCTTGGTAGACCAAAGCAATTGGCGAACTACGACAGAGCAAATAAAGTGCTTGGAGAATTTTCAAAAAGCACCCAAATAATTCCAACCTAATCAGCTACCGCAAGGCAAACGCTCTCTTCAGAAAAAGCGTCAAAGCAGCAAAATTTTCGTCTTTCGAACGGTTTACAGCAATCATTATCCCTAACGCCAGTTCAGCTATGGGCTGATGTTAAATCCCTTACAGGTAACTATATACCAAGGTCAATTTAAGTTATCAATTCAAACTTGGTCTCAATACTCCGACGACACTAACTTCTGCTCTGATTTCTTCCGCTCAAAGTTCTTAGAAATATCGAACAGTGCTTCAATAAATAATATTGACCCGTCAGCTAAACACACTGAACTCCCTATTAATTCAATTGAATTGGAAAGCTGCCTTCGATCAGCCAAAGGGAAGACACCCGCTTTTGATAGAGTGTCATATACAATGCCAAAAAGTGCTCCACCCATTTTAAAAGAACGGCTTCTTTCGTTATATAATCAGATCTTAAATCGAGGAGTCATTCCACAAACATGGAAAACAGATAGTATTCATACAATTTTAAACAAATTAATTCAATGGAAAATAGGACCCAAGTTGTACAGCTACATTAAAGCGTTTTTAACCAATCGACAATTTCGGGTAAAACTGGGCAATTTCTACTCATCCGTTGGTAAACTATGCAATGGTACACCACAAGGATCTCCGCTCTCAGTTATCCTATTCATTATTGCATTTGATGAACTAAGAATATATAGTTCTTAAATATACAGAAGTCGAGCATTCCTTATATGCAGATGAACTTGCCTTGTTCTCCATATGTAAAGATCTTTCAAAAACAGCAACTGATTTTTCAAATATCCTAACAGATCTCTCCACTTGGTGTAACCACTCTGGGGCAAGAATATCGCTGGATAAAAGTAAAATCCTGCACATATGCAGAAAAACAAGTTTCTAAAAACATTCATATATCGCTAAGTTCTAATTTTGTGTCTATAAACAATGTAACTAATCTAAAAATACTTGGCATTATATTTGATTCTAGTTTTAATTTTAAAAAACACTGTTTAAATCTTAAGAATAGCTTAGCTACCAGCTGCAATATTATTAAGTACTTAGCTTCTAAGAATAGTTTTTGCCACATCGATTCTTTCATCAACATCATCAGATCGACTATATTATCAAAGATTGATTACGGGTTAAGCATACATATATGGGAAATGTACATAATCGACACTTGCAATTATAAAACCAACCTACCATGCAGCCATACGAATAACCCTAAAAGCTTTCAGAAGTACGCCCATCAAAACATCCTAACTGAAGCCGGACTTCCTTCCATTGAACAGCGATTTAACCACGTAACCTCATACCTTATTCCAAAGTTAAATCCTTACTACAAAACACCTATCACCATCAACGTCAAGAAAACTCTGAGTCGCAGAAAACTACCTAAGTGTCCACCAACGATTCACAACGTTAAATTACTCACAAGAAACATCGGCATACCAATACAAACTAAGACAGTAAAATCTCATTTCACCCGCCATGAAGCCTAAAGCATGAATCTATCAACACATAGTTAGAACTCTTAGTTGAGAACAGACGTGATTTTAAGAGCTTAGAGAAAAGTGCGATAAAAGTAAATATTTTAAATTGATCTTTGGTAGTAAAAACTGCAGTGAAAAACTGAAATGAAACGAAGCAGCGGACAAAGCCGCAAAATCGGCGACAGGAGAACCGTTAGTATCTTTCAATATCAAATCCAATATGGATATTAGAAGAAAAAAAATTTGGTATTGGGAGGACAAAAGGAAAGAAGGATGGAAGCAGTATACCCACCATTACGCTGCAATAAATTTGAACGCAGAAAAGGCTATAAAACTATTCTTGCGACTCCGCTTAGGACACACAAATCTTTGTAACAACAACGAAAAAATTACCCTGAAACATATTATCTATGATTGCAACTAAATTAAGTTTATCTTAAAACATACATGTAGCTACCAAAAGCTAGTAAAAAAGTAGTTAGTGCTTACTATTATCATGGTAATTTAATTGCATGTTAATAACGTTATAATAATAATAATATTCTCTCTTACGTTAAATATATTCATGAATTATCAATTTCAGTTAATCTTAATATCGCAAATTGTACGGTCGGAGTTGAATTGTATTGCGTGCCGGTAATTTCATATTAGTATGAGTATGAGAAATAAATACTAAATGGCAACATAGTTTGCACAAAACTCTACAAAAAATTATCTCTGAAATCAGACATCTCGCCTTCTTCGCCCGTACGAAAAGTGAAGTTTGCTTTGAACTGTTGCTGGCACTTCGTCGGTGCATCGTAAAAAATATATTTTTTATTTGATTTATTATAAGCAAGAAATTAGTGTAATTTGTTTTCAAACTGCATTTACATAGATTAAGTTAAAAAATATCGTGACAATAATGGCCACATACGTTACTAAAATTAATCAAGTGTCTACCATCGTCGCTGCCAATCTTCGCCGCAATGGTAATTTTTTTTATTAAAAGCAATAAAACCTTTTTGTGTATAAAAATGAGGTTTAACAATTCGTGAAAATACATTCAGGACCTAACTGATACAATATCCAAGAGGTCAAAGATTTTGAGTGTGAAAAAATTTATGCGATTACACTAGTCATTGGGAAAACTCTGACGTCCAAAGTCCAATTAGCTGCAATAGCAGAGTCCATCATCATGTTGAAGTGTTTTCCCTTTCGTAATCGGTATTTATTTCTGTAGAAGAGTAGTTCTATGCACACGTTATTAGATACAATAAATTAATCAGATTTTATTGAGAAATAAGAAACTAGTTGCCGACATTCTAAACTTGACTTAGACTACTGCAGCTTGCGATAAGAATATGTTCATATGTATCCCACCAATTGTTGAAAAATCAGTCCAGAAATTTCATTTTGTGTGTAGTAAATATGTAGATATCCGCATTAGCAAAGCCTGTAGAGGTATTATCATTACTGCGAAAATATATTAGGTCAGTACATCCTTATCTGATATTTACTACTTGCCCAAATATTTTTTTTGTGCATCAGTGTCCCACATAACTCCAGAATATGATTTCGTGTCTCATTGGAGTAATTGCAGAATCTGCATAGGCTCTCCTCTGTCAAACCTAGTTTACTTAGGTGTTCTTTGAGCTTGCAGCTATCATTTTTGTCATCTACATACATATGTACATATATATTTTGTTAGTAATACTGTGCATTTATTGTACAATGTCTATATTTAAATCCGAACTAATGTTTGTGTTTTATATAAAATGCATCCAATATACATATGTAAATACATATGTATGTATGTATGTTCTAGTCGAAAAGCAAATATTTTTCCAAGCAACAAACTAGACTGAACTTCTCTCAGCTTCATGCGGTACAGGGCCTTGAGCTCGGTTCCTAAGTTTTTGGTGGATCTCTCAGTCTGTCTATACCAAATCTGGTTCATCGGAGCTCGGTGTTATTGTTTATACGGATGACTGATAGTTCGAGTAGTTCAAAGGCGTCTATTTAATTGTAAATTCTCTGACGGTCGGTACACACCCGGCTGAGCTTATGGCAGATGTTGTATTGGTATAGGAGCCCCTTATGACAACGTAATTAGTGTTGCAGAAGTTGATGAAGGTTTCACCGTTATCATTTCGGGCGCCGAGGTTGTTGCCTTATTTTGCAACCTTACTACAGATCACTTTCAGAAGGTTTTCTTAAATAGAGTAAGACAATAAGGGTGCGTGCCGTGGCTCGTTGTTAGTCAAAATTGATAGCCTTCCGGATATGGCTATTAACTGTAAGTCCCTTCAACTTTTGCGAAGAAATATAACAAGTTCAACAAAAACATTATTTATTTATTTTTAGTAAAACATTGTTAGCTGGCGAAGACGGTAATTCAGCTGTGTCCGACACTTCGCAATCCATATACTATTTTATAGATAGTTTATTTATTATATGAAAATTCGAATAGAGTTAGACATTATTTGACCCCTGTATTCTAAGAACCAATGTCTCCAATCAATGGTAACGTTCGTAAATAATTTTGGTTTTTGGAAAATATAAGATTGACTACTCACCATCCTCGAACCTTTTAAACGCTTTAATATCATTATTTTAGGCATTCGCAGTTTGTCAACAACACATACCGCATACGAAAAGAAAACTCTGCCAGGCATCGGTGGAAAGAACATTGTCTTGGTCGATGGTGTACGTTCGCCATTTTTGATGTCTGGGACTACATATTCCAAGTTGATGCCACACGAATTGGCTCGCCATGCACTTTTGTAAGTACTTACATTAAACGCTTTTAATACTTTCATTTTATGCCTTCATACTTTCAAAGGAGCCTTTTACGAAAGACGAACCTTAGTAAGGAACTTGTAGATTACATCATTTATGGTTCTGTTATTCAAGAAGTGAAGACCTCTAATATTGCCCGAGAAGCCGCTTTGGCTGCTGGTTTTAGTGATAAAACTCCTGCACATACCGTTACAATGGCTTGCATCAGTTCAAACGCTGTAAGATCCTATTATTAAAACCTATGCTAATTTTTTTTTTTTTTTTTCTTGTTTTAATTTGTTTAATTTAATTTTTTAGGCTATTACAACTGGAATGGGTCTCATTGCAACTGGTACTTATGACATAATTGTCGCTGGTGGTGTTGAGTTTATGTCTGATGTTCCGATCCGACACAGTCGTAAAATGCGTGGCCTAATGCTGAAGGCTAACAAAGCAAAGACACCATTGCAAACACTCTCTTTGCTGGCTTCAATTCGGCCGAATTTCTTTATCCCAGAGGTAAATATATTTTGATTTCCTTAGAAGCCGTATTTAAAGGTGTATATTTATATTTTACAGCTTCCAGCTGTAGCTGAGTTCTCATCTGGAGAGACAATGGGGCACTCTGCTGATCGTTTGGCAGCTTCATTCCAGGTCAGTCGCAAAGAGCAGGATGATTATGCTCTCAGATCGCACACTTTGGCGAAGGAGGCTGAAACAAAGGGATACCTAACTGATTTGGTGCCATTTAAAGGTATATACAATACCTGAGTTTTGTTGAGGATCGCAATTTTCATGGAAGTACTTGCAATGGCTCATGTCATACCAATTTTAAGAAATAACTCAATGTTATTTCATTGGAGAGACCTGGTCACGATGTAGTGGTAGTGTACATGCTTGTGACGCGCCACTGAACATAAAAGAGAAACAAATAAAATCTATATTTTCCACACACACATGCTCCGATCCTAAGCTCAGATATAAATTCAATTTTTTACATTGTGAGTGGTCTGTGAAATTTGTTAATTAGTGGGGTTTAATTAAATTTAAAGCTACCTTTTAAACACTTAAAAACAGCTGAAATATGCATCTATATTCTTAGTTGATTTTTCATTCTCGATTTTATCAACGTTCCTTCTGTCGCACGGCTATTTTTGTTCTTCCACTCATTATTATTTATTTTTGTTTCATATCACTCACTTGAATTCATTTAATATACTATCAACTTATGATGTAGTATCTGGTGTGGATAAGACCGTCGATAAGGACAATGGCATCCGTGTCTCATCAACAGAATCATTGGCTAAACTAAGACCTGCTTTCGTTAAACCACATGGTACGATTACAGCCGCAAATGCTTCGTTCTTGGTAAGTCATTTTAAAACTAGCTGATCAAATTATTCTCTACGATTTCAACTTTCCCTACTCTGTTGACATAGACTGACGGATCATCCGCTTGTTTAGTAATGACCGAAGAAAAAGCGAAACAACTAGGGCTTAAGCCAAAAGCATATCTAAGAAATTTCCTCTACGTCTCACAAGACCCCGTAGATCAGCTGCTTCTTGGGCCAGCCTATGGTATTCCTAGGCTTCTAAAAAAATCTGGCCTTACCTTAAAAGACATCGACTCATGGGAAATTCACGAAGCTTTCGCTGGTCAAATTGTTGCTAATCTGAAGGCATTAGATTCAGATTGGTTCTGCAAGACTTACATGGGAATGAGCGAAAAATATGGAGCCCCAGATCTAAGTAAGTGGAACAACTGGGGTGGCTCTTTATCTATTGGTCATCCTTTCGCCGCGACGGGTGTACGTCTTTGCATGCATACCGTAAGTATTTTTGTTTCCAATACTATTTATCTCTTGTCATGCGCTAACATTTTTTATTAGGCTAACCGATTGGTTAGGGAAGATGGACAACTGGGTGTTGTAGCAGCTTGTGCGGCGGGTGGACAAGGTGTGGCTATGCTTCTCGAAAGATATCCCGGTGCAACTGCAGACTGAAAAAGAGATTTGTTTACATTTATTTAAAAACCAAACTAATTAAGTCGAAAGTGCTCTTACGAGAAAATCAGTTATTCTTTACAACTGCAGTTAGAGAAAAAGTTATTAATCATGTATTTTCATAGCTAACTCCCTAAAATGAAATTATTTGCTAAAGCTATTTTGTTTTTAATAAAAAAAAAGTTTTGTACAAGCAGGAAATCGTAATACTTTAAAATCCTATTGCCTATCAGTAAATCAAGTTAGAGAAGGAAAAACTCGCCAGCCTATTCCAAAAATTTAAGCCAAATTAATTTTAATCTCAGATATGCTAAATCAACTGTTTCGTGTAAATTTTTTTTCCATTTAGCAATGAAGTTATAGTCCCTTATGCTGAGTTGGATGATATTTATACACAAATAAATAAATTTTCCCCCAAATGTTGAAATATCTGAAAGAAGAATTAGGGAAAGATGATCCATTACATAAGCTTTTAATGCTCATGCTAAGTTACAAATAAATATTACGTCTAAACTGCGATATTAACAATAGTCGAACAAAACTTATTTAAACCTTAAAATCTGATCTCCCTCTTCATTAAGAGTGCGCTAAATAGTCGTTCAACACCGGATGCTGTCAGAAAACCGCTAACTAATAAAAATCCAATCTATCACCAAAGTTACGTGGTTTTATGGCGTAGGATTCAAACCGATTTCTTAATGGCCGCTGCGTGCATACACAGTGTTATTGTGAAGACTTGCTAAGCTTACGAGCTAAATAATGCAATATGTCACTAAGGAGTATAGTACCGCTGTTAACGAAATTGTGCAAGAATTATATTGAATATATCGATTAGATGGGAGCTGTATACTCCATTATGTAGACATATTTGCACTAAGATCTTGGTCTACAATTGCATAAGATTCAGCTGATGCAGCAATTAATTCATAAGATCATTATTACATTTTCTATTTCTCTGATTGGATCTTAGACCAGTTGCAAGCTGACCCGTTGTTTTATCGCAAAATATTGTTCACCGGGTTTGTTAAATAAACAAAATTTTCACGCATGGAGTAAGACTAATCTACAGATTTTATTTTTTCGAAAATGAGGGCGAAGCTCGTTACGCTCAATTGAGATCGTTACAGAACGATTATCACTGATGAACACTGATTGATTCCAAAACTGAGAGCATGGATCTTGAAGACACGTGATTTATACAGGATGACGCTGGGTGCAATAAGACAACCAAAACTATCGACTTATTGGAATAAAAAAAAATCATTGCTCGAAAATGTGACACTAAAGTGGACTTACAGAAAGCGCTTAGTCAACAACAGTCGCGGCACCATTCGGCAGAAAACATTTTCAAATATCAATCTTTCAAATAAAAAAAGAGTTATTATAGAAAAGTCAATAATTGTGTTATTTTTTAAATTTAAGTTTCTAAATAAAATATCTTAACTTCGGCAGGAAAAACCGCAGAATTTTGACTTGCATAACCGGCGGGACCAACATCTTACATAGATCCACTTCGTGGACTATTACAAAACATATGTAAATGAGGAATCTGGAATGAAGAAAATGGATTAAGGCTCCAATGAATACGTCTTCCCTGAAAGAAATCAAAATAATAATGCAACTGTAGATGATTTTTTTTTATTCTTTATAATTTTATTTTCTTTTTTTTATTGAGAATGAAGAAAATATCTCAGACAATATATAAATAATAACATTACTCATGAATTGAATTCTTAACGTTTCGCCAGCCATCTACCGCCGCAAACCGACGTGCGCATTCCGTGTTTATCCGCAATCATTCATATTTTACCGTCAGGCTGTTGTTGTCTTGAGCAGTTTGCCATCGGTTTCGCCCTCATTATCGTTATCATCACACGTTCGTTTTCTGTTAAGAAGCCAGAATTTCCACTTCAATTTCGATGTAGACATTTGCTCCATGCCCAAGATTTTGTAAATTTGTTTGAAGGCAATCAGACGGAGAAACATCTGAGCACAATGTGTTATATCCTCGCGCTGTTGTGGAGTTAGACCCTGAATGACATCACGTGGCTCTTTCTCACAGGGATCCAAAAGTCCAGGGCCATTGAGCAAGAGGCCCGTGGAAATGGCTTCCATTATGCGGCGCAAACTATCAGAAGGTCCGAGAGGGAATCGAGCCGAAGAGATTACCTTCTCGACAAGCAACTCGATAGCCCATTGACTAAGAGCCTGCCATGCGGGAAAACGCTGGCATATATCACGCATTACACGAATGACCAGCACACATGAGGGAAGAGTGGCCGCCTTTGCCTGGAACCACTTTGAGTGGCGCAACTCGGCGAGCGCTTGCAATGCCGCTTCGCGGGGGAAATCACTGCCTTCTTCCTCTGACTCCTGTTTGACTGCACCACGACAGATGTCTTCATCGCGAAAAAGTGGAGTGGTTAAAGAAACTTTTACCGTCATCGTGCCATCCGTCACTGAGACGGAGCCGTCGTCAATGCCAACCGATACTAGGTACGTTTTGTTAGCACTGGACAACAGTTTCAGCTGGATAGTCAATTCGGAGGCTACCCGTTCCAGCAGCGGGAGCCTGGGTTTCTCGGAGCACAATACCACCAATTGCACGGAGTTGTCGCCCTGTAGCAGGAGACCCTTGGCCAGGGGACCGACACGCATGACGCCTTGCAGCACACGTACCTTACCATTATCGCTGACCTGTTGGAATGAAACTTTGGCCATGCCGTTATTAGATTCACTGTCGTTGCCAGTGGTAGGGTCTGCTTCTCCACTCGCGTCTGCGGATTCTCCAAATCCAGCTAATACATCAGATACTAATCGCAGTGCTCGCTCTGTGTTTGAGACTATCTCGTGTATGTTGTGTAGGCTTTTCTCCTTAGGGTAGATCTCTGAGTGGCGTGCGATTGCGTAGAAGTCGTTTATACCCTCCGGCCGAACATTAGGCACAATGCCAGCGAATCCTCCCCACCCCATGAACGGTGGTCCACCTCCGGGCCCACCACGCATATTCGAAGACATTGGTCGCGGTGGCATCCCTCCTGGTCCCATGTCGAAGTCATTGTATGGACGACGTGGTGGCCAGCCACCAAGTTCCACGGGATTCCTTCGCATGTTCCACAAATCACTCTGCAACAGGGCCAATCGCTTTTGACGCGCTGTTGGTTTAATGTCCACGACGAGGTCGGGTTCAACCTTTCGTTTATATTGCAGCCGATGTCGGCGTCCCTTCATATGCATTTCCTTTGCATTCGGATCGCTGAATTTGCAATCACAAAGTTTGCAGTTAAACATCGACACCTTGCCATCTTCTTTAATTTCTTCGATGTACTCAGCACCAACAGGTTTCACCTCTGGCGCATCATCTTCCTCTTTAACGGCGGGGATTTCGCTTCCTACAGCAGCAGCACCCTCTAAACCGGCATTATCTTCCTTTTTCGACTCACCTTTGGCGAATTTCATAGGATCATCTTGGGGAATTGGCTTACCCAGTTTTGTGTGTAATTTAACCACTTTCTGGTGCTTAGAACCACGCACATGGGCCGCATACGCATCCTTATCGGTGCAGATCACATCGCACAGCTCACAGTGGTACTTATTCTGACCAGCTACCGGCTGACTGCCGGCCGGCGCGTTAAGACCAGCCTCTCGCTTCTTGTGTTTCTTTGACTCCAGATGTTCGGTGTACGCTCGCGGACACGAGCATGAGATCTTGCACACTTCGCAGTAGTGCAACTGTTTAGGACGTGGAGGTTGCATCTTCTGGCGTTCTCTGTGGTGATGGGGATGGTGATTGGGGACACGTGCCACTGGTGGTATGTTTCGCGTTGGCGGCGCGGAATAATGAATTTTTGTTTGTTGTGAGGCACCACCGGCATCGAAGGGATGATTAAAGGCTGGCATTGGACGTCCATAGCCGTAGCCAGGATACGGAGGTGGCGGTGGATTTGTTGTATGATAAGGCGCCGCCGGATATGCTGCCGCCGAAGCCGCATAAGGGAATGGTGGAGCACCAGAAGTGGCTGCTGAAGCCGCGGCAGCTGAAGCGCTGTATTGAGTTCCATCACCGTATGGGAAACCGGAATAACTATTTGCCGCCATTCGAGGATAATCTGGTGGGAATGGGTTGCAGCTTAACTTGCCGGATAATCGCCTTCGCAAACTTTTCGCGGAAATCTTTTATTTGTTTGAGGTTCTCTTCTGTGGGGTCGGTTTTTTGATGGAATTAGCGAATTCGACTTTTTTGACGTAGCGTGTGCGCCAGGCGGCACGCATACCAACCGTGGGTGATAAAAATTCAGAGATCTAGTACGAAATGAGAATGGATTTCGAAAATTTATAAATGGAATTCTGATTGCAGTGACTGATACAATTGGATAACAGGGTGCTCTAAAAATGTTGGCTTTAAACTTCTTATTGGCAACTTATTAGAAAAGTATAAAATATAAACCGTCCATTTGGATGAAGCCAAACAAATTGGAAATTAGCGCCAAACGCAAAACGAACTACGAAAGGGTCTAAAATGTGTGAGCATATCCGCATTTTAGAAGTGATAATGCAGTCACTAAATATTCATAAGAAATTGACTTTTCAAAGTTACGTAATCTGCTAGCACAACATACAAAATACACAAATAAAATTATTTCCTGCATAAAGTCATTATAAGGATTAGAAATCTTGTTCTTGTAATTATTTAGAACCGAATGTGAAAATACAGAAGCATCTCTTAACTGTGCCAAACAATTGGGATTTGGAACAAATGGGATTTAAGAAAAAGTTTTGATGCTTTAGGAATCATTCGCTTGTTAACTTAACAACTTTACCTATGGAATCGTAAAATGCATGAGACAGACTTTAATTAAAGTTTTTGGAGCAGGCAACTTACCTTTGAACATATTCAAAATAGCAAAAGATGATTTGGTACTGAGCGAAAATCAGCTTATCTGAGAGTATGTCAAAAAAATTCCAGTCTCCCATGACCGATCATGGTTATAGGGTCTCCTATAAACTGCGCTAAATTAAGTGACTGCAGTTATCCCAACAACTTTTCGGACTACAAGTAGCTTACTGGTCGTCGTGGCTCAAGTGGTTAGTGCGTTGTTCCGCTGAATGGGAGGTTTGACCTTCGAATCCCAGAAAACACCAAAAAGAGATAACTGTCATGAGAAAGTTTCTTAATTTACCTTTGGAATATGGCTCTAAACTGTAGGTCCCTACCATTTGTATGAAAAATATAACTTTCACAATATGTATGCTCACGAGAAGCTAGGCCCTGGACCACATACGGCCCGTTGCGCCAAGTATTTGTATTTTTACGTACCCTATGCGCCAATAGTCTTGCTTGAGCTACAAGCATGTAAATTCAAATAAGAGATGAGATCTTTCTCAGGACACACAGCCTAGATTTGATGTACTGGAAGAAGATTGCTCAGGCGAGCAAGAACTTCAATGGTCACCGATCTGATACTATCGCAATGTTTTGCTTGCGAAAGTTTCTTTTGAGATTTAATAGGGCAAATCTTCTCATCGCGTTGGTTGAAAGACACAATAAAATTTTTCATTGGTTTTATGGATGCGGTTTTTGGCTCGAATACTCCAAGGATTATGCATCGGGCATACAGATGGATTGCGCTCAGCTGCCTGAAGGGTTATTAGATCAGCGTAGACAGCTACGCTGTCTATAGGCATTACTAAAGGAAGGGGAAAGTGGTAGTGGATTGGTCACACTCAATGACGAAAAGACAACTCCATTGCGAAATTTATTATCCAATGGAATCCGATCACCCAGACAGGTAGAACTGCTCAAGGGAGAAAGGGCGTAGAGGAATACTAATTTTCGGGCCCAATATTTTAAGGTTTCATAGTTTGTACATATAGCAAGTTAAATGTGTAAATAAGGTCTTCTAAGGTATTTCTAACGATAATTTAAGACATTGAATAAAATTAGTCTCTTCGCATTAATACAGACGATGGATTCGTTATAATCAACTAGCCAGAGGTGGTAAGAAGGAGGTTAAGTTCAGTGGGTAAGAGCCGCACACAATCACGGACACTAATCTATAAAAAAAAATGGTAATATTTAGTTCAACCCACTAACCAATGGGCCACGGCGACTATACACTAATTCACAGGTTCCGAAAAATTGGCATTGATTTGCTGTGTTCTTCCTTCGCTTTGCGCTTTTGTTCCTGTAAAATTTAAATATTAAATTGTTAAAATTTCTGTTTCTCACAATTTCATCATAGAATTAAGGGTTTAGAAGATAAAAACATACTTACTTTGGCTATAACAGCGTAGAGGTCTGAGTTATTGTTGACTCCTCGGAGATTTCGAGCATTCATCCAACATCAGGACATCTCATATCCTCTTGTAAATATCGAGACGTGAGATCAACTGTGATAACGTTTTTTCCGCGCCGGAAACTGTGTTTAGTTTGAATCTATTATTGACGGTGGTCTCGTACAAGCACTTCACAACTTTCCTGAAACAGTTCACAAACTTTGTAAATTTTTTGTCACAAAAATGCTCTAAATGAGTCATAAATTAGAAGATTAATTAAAAAATTTGAGGAAATTGGTTCGATTGTGAACATACGTCCTCGTAGCTAAAGTTCATGCGAATGCTTAGCCCCAGTAAGGAAAGTGTTATTGAAACTCCCGTGACATCAATTCGATACCGTTTATTAGAATTAGACGTCCAAAAAGGGGCACAGCAAATTTGCATGAAAGATCTGCGTATGCAGACCTACAAGACCATTGTAAGGGAAGTCAATGATGGTATGGAACATCAGCTAGTGAACGAGAATTTTGCCAAGAAAATAACTTTTAGAGATTAAAAACATTTCAATACAATGCCTACGGAAAAAAAAACAAAATTGTCGAATTTGGGGTGCGAAGAACCCAAGGGTGATTTAAGAGAAAACAATGCATCGACCACGAGTCACTGTTCAGTGTGCTTCTTGATCTGGTGGAGTGATTGGGCTGTATTTATTTGTAAATGCAGACAGAAATTCATTTATTAGCGGATGGTTACAGAACGATGGTAACAGATTTCTTTTTACCAACAGGTCGATAACAACAGGTTGTTAAGTAATGAGCGCTAGACACTCAGCATAAGCTAAATAAATAAATAAATTATTTTCGTCGAAAAATCTATTTGAATTAGTTCTTTTCTTTTTACCAGTCTGTAAAACCTTTCTTCGAATATGGATCTGGAAATCCAACCACAAACCTCTAATCCAAACTACCACCAACTACGGAACACATGCAATGTTTATGTTTCAAACGTCAAATGTCATTTTCTATGAGAAAACATTTTTTTCCTATTGGAGGAGGAAGCCGAAAGATGTGATAATTATTTTAAAAAGAAACCAAAAATTATAAAAGAGTGATATTGAACTAACTTAATGCGGCAATAGATAGTTTCAAATATTTTATACTCTCTTAAATTAAAAGTAATGAAAGTGGCAGTGTTTGGGTATTGTTTTAAATTGGTTTTTCATGATTATAAATCCAAAGTTCGGTTGTGTTTCTGAAAAATCATCATAAATCTGTACGATTCTATTAAAATTCTTGGAAACACGGTATGTATTATGTCTTGAGTTTCCTTCTTAATACTGAATTCAAGAAATTTAATACCTACCCAATCGTTGGTCATTTGCAAAATCAATCAACCTCCCAATAAGAATACATCCAATAGGAATAGTATGGGGTTATTTGTTGTGTTGTTGATTTGATTATTTATGAGCATCAGGTTAAAAGAAAAACAAGAAAAAACTTTCTTTTTGAGTAAAAAGATTTGCTTTCTTTAAAAGTGCGAATAATTTTAAGTGGCCAATACAGTTATAAAGATTTTTCTCAAGTTGTTGGCCAAATGCCAACTTAATTGTTCAAATGCATTGACATAATCGAGATGTCTCTTAAAAGTATTCATTCAGAAATATTAATATTCTTACGTGCGTATTAAAGGTATCAATGAGATGATTGGATTTTTTTTATCGCGATGAAAAGAAAGTGAGGGTAATTTTAAATTATCCTTGGAAGTTCTAACAGATTATTTTAAAACGATCTCAAAAGTGCCCAACACATTATTTATTAAAGAATGTGATAATATTTTTATTTCAATGTAAACTAAAAATGTTGCTGAACAATATTTCAAGCAAATGCGCTTGCCGGCTTTCTGGTAAAATCTTGCTCTGTTGTTAAAATTATCCATGACATCATTGCATAATTGTAATTCGATGCACTTGCGACTTCCACTAACAATAAAGAAAGAAGTCGCATGGTGTCAAATCGAACGATTTTATTGGCCAATTTTTATCTGCATTTCTTGTAGTTACACAACTTGGAGTTTTTTTTTTGCAGTAACTCAATTGTTTCGCGCGTTATGTGATTGGTCGCACCATTCTGCTAAAACCACATGTTTTCAATATCAAAATGAATTTGGCCAAAAGAAATCAGTTATCTTTGTTCTCTAGTACAAATCATGCACTGTAAACGCTTTTCATTTCACTAGCCAAAAAACCCTAGCCAGCAGTGATCCATGGTGAATGCATTGGCTTCTTTTGAATCAATCTTCGGATTTCTGCACTCAAAATTCGACAATTTTGCGAAACGTATTGTTCATAATGAAATCAATTTCCTTAAATTTTCACATGATTATTTCGGTTGAAAAATTACAAAGTTTTGGCCAAACTTTTCTCATTTTTATAACGACAGACTAATAACGGGTTTTTCTTTCTTGTAGCGTTTCATACATTAACAGTTGTTACATATGAAATTCTTAGGGCTTCCAGCCGAATAGAAAATAAATGGAGTGGAATCCGGCGCTCTTATTGGGACATTCTTTATTCTTTATGAAAAAATTGTTTATCCTAGCCCGGCGGGTAGTACTGTTTTACTGCCTTAAAGTTTTCGAAGAATTTTTGTCCAGAGGAGGAGATGACGTTAGATGCAGTCGTTAACCTTTTCTAAAAGTTTTTTTTATTTTTAGACCAATGAAGGGACATTCGCTCACGATGTGCTCGGTCGTTTGAGTGTTCTGAAGACATATTCTGTAGATTTCAGATTGATGTCTTCCTATTTTGTTAAGTTGATATTTAGGAGACCAATGACAGTGAAAAACTCATTTAAATGCCTTGCGGCACGTTTCTCCATACATTTTTGATACATTCCTTGGTATCTCCAACACATTTATTTGAGTCCCAGTAGTAAGCCTTTTCTTGCTGTTTCCTATGTTTTTTAGTTTTTAGTTCTATTTAAATGTAAACCGACATCAACGTAGAGGGTGTTTTGACTGCATGTGAGACTGCTAGACAAAATGGAGTAGTTGAGACATATTCATGAATAGATCTTTGTTTGGAGATGCGAAGTGTGGCCGGTCTGTTATGGCAGAGGTAAGCAGGGAATGTTCACAAGATAGGGTTGTCTCTTCGCGATATGGTGGATGCATACACTAAAAGCAAATGCGGATTGTGTTGTTGGACTTTTTGTCGGGACACTCCTAAAGACTGTCTGTGGCAAGAGCCATATGGTCTCCGACATGATCGATGAGTGATGCGCTAGGAATTGGTTTTTGGTCAATCCTCTAAAGGTTGTCCTCTTTTCGAGTTCGAAAATTGTGACTCAAAAAAAAAAAAAAGGGTGTTGCCAAATCTCTTATTAACCAAATATTTACAAGCGATCCTGGATAAAAAAATTCTTTGGTTTAAAAGATTTAAGGGTCGCTTGGCTATCTTAAAAGATATTTATGTTAGATCTTCAGAGATTTCTTCTAATTCATTTTCTAGCATAGAGCTAGCATAATCATTTGCTTTAAAGATGACATTTAGAGCACCACAGTTAATTTAAAATTGAAAATTGGGGCCGAATGTTACAAAAACCTTCTTTTGCTGGAAAAGAACCTCAACCTTCTTATTGTGCGGAACTGGAGGCCGCTAGATAACAATTGAGCTTGGTCATAAAGATTCAGGTCCACTCCGGACTATAGCTCCATCCAAGTAAGCAAGTAATAAAGATCGAAAACGTTCATAGAACGAAAAAGTGATCTAAAAAGCCTCTTAAACTCCGCGATATGTATGCCTTTTCGGTCTGTTGTTTGTGGTCTCCACTGACTCATTGTATTCCAAGTAAATTTAGTTTTGATGAATTTCCCTTTGCCTAATTGACTTTAGATTCATTTTCCATCCATTCGACTAAATGTTTTTTCCAGTAATTGACCAACAACATAGCCACTTTTAATAACGCAAGTCTGCTTTCGTTGTTCGTTAGAACGCTTTAATACGCTAAAAATGAGCCCAAAGAAATATAGAATGCCAATGAATCTTCTTTGGATTTTTATTTCTGTCGTAAAAAATAATCGGCTATTAAAAACAAAGACAATGTGAGCAACGAACAAGTTTCCGACTTGTTATGATTTTCAAATGCAATTCACGAGTTTTAAATAATTCACAGCTGCATCTTCTAACCACATGAGTGGACCAAACAAGTTTTTGCTTAATAATTTAAAATTTTTTATCTAACATACATATGCTTATCCCAAAGAATTATTTCTAAGTAAAGTACCTTGGTGACCAAAAGATACCATATCGCTTGTATTTCTAAAACGTGACCACGATTTATAGAAGAATCAGTTGCTGTTCGTATTTTATTTTTGTCCAGATAAAACTGGTTCAGAAATTTTTATTTTTATGTACATGTATATACACACATATTTTGCGCGGGTGCGTCGTCCAGTCATTTCACTGCCAATCTTAATGGCGCGCAATTTATTTTTATCATCATGGCGATGTGAATGAATTGTAAAAATAGTTTTGATTTATGTTTTTTCTTATTGCTCCTGCAATCATGTAATATTGTTGAATAATCTGTAAGGAGAGTAATAAAAAATAATTAATTATTTCACAATAATGCATGAAAGTTTTGTTCAGAGGCAGCAAAAGGAAGCTATTAAACAATTTGTGTGGAGAAACCTAAAGCCATTTAAAAAAGAAAAAGTTGAGTTTTGATATTGGTAATTTTGGAAGCTTTATAAAATTCTTGGTTTTCAACTCAACAATCAACGACGGTTTTGTTGGGGGTGTTTTCTCTGATGAAGTAAATCTTGATCTTTCTTTTCGTCTTTCCGTGTTCCAAGTCTTATCTTGGCTAAAAAAAAACCCGCTTGGGATATCCTCATCTTTTGGCATAGCCAAGCAGCAATCAAATCCTTAGAATGGGTCTCTCTCTAGCTCTAGACTGCATATCGTCCCTCAAAGAGATGGCGGACACCTCTTTTGGGTGCCAGGGTATATGGATATTCCGGGGAATTGTAAGTCTGAAGAACCGTCACCCAACGATTTTTGTGGAAGCTGCATGGACAAAGAAGAAGAAAAAACCATTCCACTCATCACTGTACTTGTACTTGCGAGCTCTCTCACAAAGGAAAAAAGCTTCACTTAGGAGCCTTCAATTACAATGATCGGACGGTGAGATTTGAAAACCCTTATGGCTGGAGCGGTGATTATCACTTGGTGTTACCCAGTGTTACCCAGCCAGTGTTGTCATTGGGCTTTTGCTTTTTGACTACATTCACATATAAATATGCATGTAAGAAACCCACAGATGGCATTTGTATGAATTCGCTCTCTTCTCTCACAAAACCAAACATCTGACGAAATATCTTTGTTTGGAAGTATCCAAAATTCGCTCGGTTCCTGCTTGTAGTCCAGTACTCGGCACTGTATGCCGAGGAATGCTCTACATCCTGTAGAATCAATTTAGTTTTCCTAGTCAGGAATTTTGAACCTAGTTGTCAACCACTTCACGGGCATGCCATTTGTTGAGTTTATATTTGTTCCGAGGTAAGTGAACTCTTTAACTACTTCGAAATAAAAATAAAAATAGTGCTGTTGACGTTAGCTCTGCGCACTATCTGTTGCAGTAATTTTATGATTTAAAGAAGTCCCATGGCAGCGCATGTCGTAGGATAAATCCGTTAGACTTTATTCCAAATTAGTCCTCGGTAGTGTTTTGTAGTTCAGAAATGCATTTATTTTTCTAAGTAGTGCTTTTTTAGTTGAATATAACTTCCAACCTTTCTCCAATCAATTGATTTCCCCTTTTTGGTGCAGAGTGACTGGCCTTAACCTACTGCTTTGATTGCTGGGTCCTTTCTGGAGCCAGTTGTGGACCCAATGTATATCAAATCGGCACACAATCTCGGTTGGATTATTTTTAAAACGATCCAAACATTTGTGAGAAACTCGTTTTCGAACTAGTTTTTGGTCAGTTTTCAGAAAATGCACTACCCATCTTTCACAAATTTTTTTCATATTTAAGTCTTAACACCAATGTATTGTACCCTTTCTTGTGATATGATTGCGGTCATACCTATCTCATAGACCTATAATCGCCGATCATCCAATACCACCTGCCCCATGTTTTCATTCTGGTAACAATTTTTGGTCATCCTTCACGTGAGTCATATTCAAAAGATGTACGAACTGGTTTAAATTCAGCCACTCATTTCCCCATTATTGAAAATGAAGAAGCAGGCTCCTTAAAACCTCTAATTTTGAATGAACTTTTGTTGGCGATATACCGTCTATAATGGAGAATTTTATGATGGCACAATATCCAAGTTTATTCATTTCAACAAACACACAATACGTCTACTTTAAAAAAAAATGCATAAAGAAAACGACTTGACAGATCATTATTATGACAAGTGTACCAACATCGTAGAAAAAATGCATATGCTATATTTTTACTAGGTCAAGAACTGTTTACCGGGCCCTCGTATGACCGTCAGGGTTAGTTGCTCATAACAAAAGTAACAGTTGATGAATTGAGGTAGAAATGACCTTCATGAAGATACATATGTATGTAGGGACTAACAATTTAGCAAAATTAAATTTTTATAACTTTGTAGCTAAACGAGACGTCTTTATAACTCTGTGGCCGCAAGCGTTAAGTCGACTTAAGACGCAAATCAATTTTTTTTTATAATTTTCATTGCAAATAAGCATATTTAAAGAAATAACAAAATTTTGGTACAATTAACCGTAATTTGCACTTTGATAATCTGTATGGGTTTATTACTTAAATGCGTGAGTTTTTTTTCAAACTGAAAATTTAATTTCAAATTGCTTCTTCCGGAAATTCTATTTTCGACTTAAGTGGTTATCGCTTGCGGCCACAGAACTTTCCTTCTAAAATAAGGACGCTTGCGACAGGAATGCATCCAAGCAAGTTAATGGGTTGAATACAAGTAGGTCTCTTGAAAATAATATCCCTGTTTTAATTCTATTCAGTTAAATAGAGGAGGCTACCGGCTATTTTATTTCTGTCTAATTTTTATTGGAATTCTTACGTCAAACGAGCTTAACTAGAAAAGAGGGGGCAATTTTCTGAGGTTTCCCCAACTGAGGTAGCGGCGACACTGACTGTACGAAACGTCCAATATGCTCCAAATGCTCTCGCTTCATATGCTTCGCAAACGTTATTCATGTGATCGATGCGAGACATTCAGATTGATGGGCAGGGTCATTCCCTCTGAGCGTGAAGTTTATCATCTCTGGGAAAAAATGTTTTTTGAAAAGCAAATTTTGGCAAAAACAGCGCTCAAATACCTACTTATGTATAATCTTATAATGATATGCGATAAAGTTAAACGAAAAAGAAAAAAAAAAATGCTTTTGAAAACAAGTTCTGAAAATTGTCTGCCCACAGTGATAACGAAACAAAATACGCATTTTACAAACGCCTCCGAACAACAAACAAAATAACTCAATTGTTTAAATTTTCTAAAAAAAAGTAGGACATTCCGTCTTCTGTCAGAGGAGGATATTCATATGTACACATGTATGTATGTATCTTCAAAAACAAAAAAAAAAAAACAATATTTCACAATAAATACCGCATACATATCTACATAGAGATACATACGTGCATTTTTGTGTCTGTCCGACCTATGCTAAGAATTGTTTTGTAAATACACAGAGGAACGTATTTATGACAATGGGCGCGATGTTGGCACTGAAATAAAATCCTATTCAACATTAGTCGTCATTTAGCCATCAGAAATAAAACTGATTTGAAATCCTGAGGTGTTTAGAATGAAATATACGAATACTTTATGATTTAAAACTAATACTGATGTCGCAATATTCAAAAAGTGCTTCCTTGAGTGATTTTTTATAACCATAAACATTATGCTGAGTTATTTTAGTGTTGTGACAATTTGTTTTAAAATTGCTTAGTTATGCTGTGTTGGAAAATCGTATGTAAGGTTGAGAACAAATTTCCTTACACTATGCGGCAAATACATACATACATATGTACGTTACGAGTATAAAGCAAGTAATGAATATACTACCAAACAATCGTAAGGTAATCTATCTTCTATTTCGTGCATTTCACCTTCTTCAAGTTTTCATAGAATGTGGTTGTTTTAAGATTTCATAATTTCATTCCATTATAATCGTAGCTTCCGCCACATACGTTATAACACTATGTCAGTTTTTAGGTTAGTATTAACTATCCAAACCCACGTAAATCATTTCCTTTATGATTTTCTTAATCCGCATCTGGGCGCCGTGGCTCAAGTGGTTAGTGCGTTGGATCGCTGAGCGGGAAGTTCGACGTTCGACAAAAACAATCTGCACCTTAGCGAAGAAACATGCTTGTAACAGACACCTGGAAATGTGTGAAAAATATTGTAGCTGGCGCAGACACCTTTGCCTTGAAAAGATATAAAATTCATAGTACATAACTTTTAGCAGATACCTGAAGACGAATCAGTGAGCGTATTGAACTTAAGGTTTAGATTGCAGCGTGAAGAAGAAGGAAGCGCAGCTTAGTATCAAATATAACGAGCACACCTACATCAACGCATTAGTCTCGAAGGCTAAAGATGCGGTAAATTATAGTAGCTTGTCTACAACTACATTTAGATTTTCATTACCTCAAATCCTATACTTTTGCCTGTTGACATAACCTTTGAGATGAAAAATGTTGAAGTTTAAAACGATCAACTTCTTACTGAGAAGACTTAACACTATATATGTATCTGTCAACATTTCAAGCGTTAGTGTATCAAAATAACACAATCTTCGAAAAGAAACCAACAGATGCCCCACGTTTTGCATGTACTTGCTCCCAGAAAACCTTACGAGTACATAATTTATTCGAGAATCCTTTCATAGAACTAACTATGAATTAAATGAAACGGTTTCACGATGCTTTACAAGAATGTTGATTTTCAAAGTAATCTGACTTAAGGGATGCTCTTCTAACCTAACATAGCTTTAGTTAGAATTGGTGGTCAAAGTTTTAATTAGAATTAAGGTGATATGTATGTATGTACGAAGTCGTTATAAATAAATCAAAACCAAGATGCGGAATTACAAATACAAATACAAATACAAATTCTTGGCGCAACGGACCGTATGTGGTGCAGGGCCTAGCTTCTCGCGACCATTCGTGTTGTGCGTGTTATATTTTTTCACATAAATGGAAGGGAAATACAGCTTAGAGCCATATCCTAAAGGCAAATTGAGAAACATAGAAAGAATGACAATAGAACGCAAATCCATTAATTAATTTTCTTTACATTGTTTTTGGGCACTGAAATTTCATATGTATGAGTATATATTCAGGTGAGCCTCCTGCAACCTGGAGTAGTACAGTATTAAACATTTTTGAAATACACCCACTAACGCACCCAGTTTAAAAAAATTGTTTTCTTTGTAATTCGCTTTCTCACGTAAATTTTTTGGACACGTTTTCCCATACAGTTTTTCCTTTATAGAAGATGTTTAAAAAAAAAATACAAAAATTTAAATGAAACTGATTTCGTGCCTATTACAACAACTGGAACAATAATGGCGTTGTCAGGGATAGCGCGAACAATTTTGGCTTCTAAGGCATCAATTGTTGCCTTATTGTTGGTTTATTAGACCAAACCAGTGACTTTACGTAGCTCACAAATCAGTAGCTTAATGTATAATCGAAAAGTGTCAAATCACAGTCTTCGAGGACAACTACCATGATTTTTCGAAATTTACTCATTGTCATAGTCTCTTATTGTGTTCATAGTTTCGGCCACCGTATGGCACGTCTTGATCCACGTTTATTCGACCTCCATTGCATTCAAATTTGAAAACATGTATGTATATAATCAGTCCTCGTTCTTCTCTTACGATATCTATTAATTAGTATGGAAATGGTATCAAACGGTCAATTTTTCCGAATGTTATGGGATCTTCTCTCTTGTGCTCGGTCTCACTCTATATGCGACATTTTTTTTTATTAACAAATGCGTCAAGCCAGAAATAAGCCTTAAAACTGAAGAGTATTTTCCACTAAAACAATGGGTAAATTTTGAAACTGCTCCAGATCCAGAGCCGAATCAGTGAAAAAACGATGGGAATGATTTTGTCTCGCAACTTTAATTCCTACACCAGCTACATTTTATATAGCTGTAGATCAAGATTTTGGTGCAAACTTTTACACGTGGTACGTGACTGACATCAAATCTTCTTGCATACTTTTTCTTGTGTTGGTTATTGAATTATTTGGAGAGAATGTGGTATGAAATCGATCTGCCGTTGGATGGTCGGCTTGCTCAGATGGACGATTATGTGTGCCATTATGTGTCTATAAGTTTCGTAAATCGATGACTGACAAGAAAGATTATGTATTTGTGCGATGAAATTCCATCCTTGGCCACTGTAGAACGTTGGTTTAAGTAGTTTTTACGTGGCATAATCCACTGCAGAATGAACTACTTGGGTGACATTCTGTCGCTATAGTCGGGTCAGCAACCATCAAGAACTTTCGGAATATACTGGCAAATGTCAGCCGATAGACCTACATATGTCATGCATTTCGAGCCACTATTCTTCTTAGCCGTGCCCGACATTGATACAATTCTCCACTGTTCATCTAAGCTGGGCCTTAGATTTAGATAAGATTTTATTGTTGAGGAGGTAAATCCCATATCACTGCGGTCTCTTCTGGGCATATTGTGATTTCCTGAGGCTTAGAGCTCATCCATGATGCCAGAAGTGGATATGAATTCGGCATTCGGTATGCTTATTGACATCAAGTTTAATGCATACCCTTTTCTGGCTAGTTTATCTGCTATTATCTGCTATTTCATTTCCCTCATAACCCCGTATGGGTTAGCTAGTAGCATCATGAGTAGTTGAATGCAGTCCCAAACTATTTTAGATGTGATTTCATATACATTGAGCACAAGCAAAGCGGCTTTGCCGTCCAAGAGAATATTAATGTTCTTGTTGATTGTAGATCTGCATAAGTTCTGCATAACAATTGAGAGAAATTTGAAAACAGTTTTTGATCCACATCAAGAAGCTATTCTCGTGATCGACAGACGAAAGAATTGCTGCGCTTGCCCAAAGTGTGCACAAAAACCCAAAACCTCAACTCGTCGCAGAGATCAACACCTGACCATCAGTCATACTTCTCGGCGAAGAATATTGCATGAAGATCTCGGATTATTTACTTAAAAGGTCCAACTTAGTGAAAAGTTGGCGCAAAAGTCGTAAACAAACCCTTGCATTCTTAAAGAGTGATTATTAGGTATGGAATTTGGAGAGGTGGTATTATTGGTCTCTACTACTTTGACAATGAAGCTTGTAATTAAGTTATGATGGCAGTAAGACGAATTGGCCAACGTGCCTAACCAGCCATCAAACATTTGATTTTTCGCGCACTAAGTTCGGTAACCTTGTTGCCAGACGTGACTTGACCACCGTGCAGGTTTTATTTGATACAGTTGGTCTTTTTTTTATGGGGAATTGGAATGGACCTAAACGGGCATGGTACAATTCGCTGTTTTTTCACAGGTTTTGTTATTTCGCTGCGATCATTTCGCAATTTATTATTTCGCATTTTAACAACTCGCATTTTTTTCGCAGTTTTTATTTGGCAAATTCTTATTTAGGCTTGTAATTATTTGGCCTTAAGATAAGTTAACTAACTAAGCTTAACATACTATCACTTTGTTTTGTCGTACTGTCGTACTTTTTTTAGCGAGCGTAGCAAGCCCACGCACCCCAACTTAGTATTAAAGTGACTAGCGGGCGAAAGCCTGAAAGTTGGCATGGGTGAGTTCAGTACGCTCGCTAAAAAAAACTATGGTCATTTCCTCGAATTAACATTAAATTGAAATATGGTCTTATGTCACGGCACCCAACCGGCTAAGTAACAAAGCCCGAATTAACGGTTTGTCAGATAAGCAGTGGGAAAACAATAGAAATGCAAAAAAAGATGAATGCAAGATGAAATGACAATTTGAAACATGACTTCTGCGAAATAAAGGAAATACATTTTGATAGTCGCGAGCTAATACCTTGCAAAATGAAAAAAAACGAATTGACGGTCACCAGACTCAAACAATTGATGGACTAAACGAAAACAACCACCAAGCTATTTGCGAAAGAAAATTATAAACAATCGGCAATGTTATTGCAATGTACGTTGATAGGTTAGACTACTGATAAGTCAGTCAGGCACTGCAATCATTTAAACAAAATCATTTTCCATAAATAATCGTAAGGTCCTGCTATAAACATTGAAAAATATTGAACGGAGTAGTTTCAATAGAAAGAAACCAAAACATGGCCCTTTACTCTAGCATGCAGGTGGTGTATGGCTCTCCATACCGATATTCTACTTCTATCGCTCTATACACTTTCATTTCAATGAACAATTTCATAAAACCATGCATTAAAAAATTATGAATAGGGCAGCCTACAATTTATTTCAGATAGATTGCAAATTTGTTGTGCTTTTACAGCACAACAGATAGAGAATTCAAAAAACTGGATTATTTTTGCATATCAATTTAAAAATACGCATGAGTACCTATATAAATATGGATACATCTTCTGCGTAATTTGACGAAATGTCTCTAGGGTATTGCGTTTGCCAATTTATTTCAACCTGCGTATTTTTGCCATAAATATATACACATACATACTTTATAATTGTAGACGGAAATTGTTTTGTTTTGCTATCGAATGTTTAGAGGCCGTTGTCGTATTCTCAATTTTTTTTTTGCCTTGAAAGTATACATATTTGCGATTAAATTTTAAAATTTAATTTTGTTTAACTCTGCCAAAAGTCTAGACGTGCGAGTACTCACACAATTTTCCGATGCACGAATGTCAATAGTTATTAGCTTCAGACCTACACTGACTCAAAAATTTGTCCGTACACCTTGTGACACACAATTGGTTAGTCAATAATTCTGGAACAAATTACCCTACCCTATTAAAACAAAATGGATATTAAATGAAAGACAATTTATGAAATAACTTCGTTTTTAAGACTCAATAAGCCCGCCAGAGTTTTGGAAAACTGGACGTGTCGAAATTTATCATCTATGCGTTGGACGGACGATGATTTGTGGGACTGTCAATATTGTCCCAAAATTAGTTGACGTGTAATCCGTGTCAGCACAATTTCTTCTCTTTGGTGTCAAGGCGTTGATACGCAAATGTTGACGATCACACGACTTGACTACTTCTGAACACGTTAACCGTTGACGATGCTCTGCAGCCGCGCTGCCAGGATCGTTGCCCGTTGGCGATCACACAACGTTGACAGGTTGTGCAGTGTGCACTAAAAAATCACAATTTTGTTTGACTTTGATTAATACGAACAAAATATCAAGGTCTGCTTCGTTCAAAATACACCACCTGAATGGTTGTGCTGTCAGTTGACAAGAGCGTCAACGCAGTAAACAACAAAAAGACCACGGCGAAAAGTGTTTAACGGAGGCTATATTGACGCAGCAGAAAATCCTGACATGTTGGAACACGGTCACGGTCACACGCGTTGACTAGTATTCCGCAAAAATCTATCAACACGTCTCAACAGTGTTGACAGGGGATTACACGGTTAACAAAAATAGCCAAAAATTCGCGTCAATTGTGCTGACAGCGTTTTAAGTTGAGGATTCACACAACGTGAACTATTTGGAACAAATTCTCACGTCATTTTGACGTCAGAGAGCCAACGCGTTGACGATTTTCGTTAACCGTGTAATCGTAGCTTAAGACACGTAAATCTTCCCGCTCACCAGATAAAATTTAAATCCGATCGAACGTTTATGGGCGTACATGGAAACAGAATTATGAGAAAGGACAAGAAATAAAAAGGATGGATAAGTAAGTTTAGAAAAGTAAGTCCTAAATATACTGCAAAACTTACACTTTCAATTGAAAGAAATGTTGCAAGAGGTTATTACGTTTAAGGTAACCACACCAGTTATTAATTTTTTCTTTTATGGTTTTGCATTCAACCAGAAAACTCAACGAATTTTTTTTTTAGTTCTAAAACGAAGTTATTTCATTTCATTTTGGTTGTTGTAATGATTATTTTCGATTTTTTTTAAATGAATTAATTATTAATATCTCAAATAAATTGCCTTTCATTTGATATGTATGTACTTCTTGTTTGAATCAGGTAATTTGTTCTGAAAATATTGAGTAATAAATTTAGTGTCACGAGGTGTACGGATAAATTTTTGAGACAACGTATACGAGTACAACGCATACTAGATCTGCGATTGTTATTTTAACCAGAGAGACAGAGAGAATTGTTTAAATAGCCACCTAATTTATTACATCGAATCGTAGAGATGCTTTCTAATTGGGAATCGTTTTACGGAGGAGTCCAAACACATGGGTAGTGTATGCTTAATATTATTATGTGTGAAGAATCAATATTTTCTACCGCGAAGACTAAAAACGATAAAATACGTGTGCTTTGTTTTAAAAGTTAAAACACCACGCCCACGGATACTGGGCTCGGATGGATGATAATTTAATTCTTTGCCGACTGGAAAATGTTCGTTTGATAGAAGAAGAAAATAATTCTTCTATGTAAGCTTTTTCCGACAGATAAATTTGCTTGCGAAATACATATATTTAAGCCATGTGCATAATTAGGTGTAATTAGTGATAAATAACTATTTTAATGAACAAAATAAAAAAAAAATGGTAAATTTCTTGGGTGTTTACTCGCTTTTGTTGTGTGTTCTGTTCAGCAAAAATAGTTTTTTTGTAATTTGTCTCGGTGACTGCAAATATACTAGAACTCGTATAAAGAGTGCTTATTAAAAAAAATAACACAAGAAAGTAGCTTTTTAGCAAAAATCTTCTTCTATTCGAAAGCTAAATTCCTCCCATCAGTATTTGAAACATAAACCAGTTGCCGAATGTTGTTCGTAAGGAAGCACTTTCTGTGTGAAGCTCCACATGTACAGTCAGACTCAGCATACGCTCATCGTTAGTTCAGTATAAGATACCTATCCAGAAGGTATAATGTGGAGATGATCCGGCCCCAAATAATCCGGCCCCCCAGAGGCGTTGAATCTATCCCGGAGGGACAACGCAGTAGAGGGCAAACTCACCTTTGGTGGCGCGCACAAGTAAAAGGGGACCTTAACCGATTCGGAACTAAGGACAGGGCTTACTAAAGAAACTTGTTTGTTGAGGCCTTTGTTCACTCCCATTTGTAGCACCACCTAAGTAAGTATATAAAATGCCATCAGTGGTCAAACAAAACTAAACTGGATATAATGGAGTCTGTAGGGTCTCTTCAAGCTTGGTTTCAGTTTACACTATAATTTTGTTTATTAGGAAACTTTAAACACAAAAATGTGCCTCATTGCTCAACACAAGTTTGTAATAAAACGGGTTAGCTTACGAGTGAGACCAATACAGAAGAGATCCAACGCACCCCACACGTCTTGAAAAATGCATGGTTTGGTTCGGTTTCCATACTAGCGGTATCATTGGCCCTTATTTCCAAAGAAATGAGACCGGAGTTCGCATTACGAACTATGGTCCGTTATCGGACCATGGTCAATGAATATTTCTTTAAAAATATAGATGGCATTGTTCCAGACTAGATGTGGTTTTACCAGAATGTTTCTATGGCCACCGAAAGTTAATTTCGAGAAAAGGACATATGTACATATCAATTGGTCTCCAATATTGTGCTAGGTGACTCCTTCCCATTAGTTACTGTGAAGGTACTGGTGTAGGTTGAAAAACCAACAGCAATTGAATTGTTCATTGTATTTGTGATAAGCGGTCATCATCATCATTGTTCGAAAAAATTACGCGAAATTGGACGGTCAGACTACGCTTCGTCAAAAACAGGTGCATTGGTCATGTGCCCAAAATCATTTCAAATATTAAAGCCATGAATCGATCTTTCGAATAAAAACCGATTTTTGGATAAAAGTCTATTTTTGTGTTAATTTCTTAGATTTAAAGTTCTATCGGGCGTTCTTTAGGCCCTGTGTACTCGTATGTATGTATATTGGATAGTGAACGGTTGCCAACGTGGTATCTCTCTAATTTCGAAGAATTGCCTGGCGCATTCCAGTTCCTTAATTTTTTGTACAGGTTGTTAGACGTATTTAAAATTTATAGTAACAAGTGTCAAAACCTTGACCCAAAAACCATTTTTACCAGTTAAAAATGATGGGGATTTTTTTTCCCACATTATTTTTTTTATTTTATGTATGTACAGTATATTGCAAAAATAAGTTTCCACTCGATATTTTCTTAAGAACTCATTTATTTCCAACACGAGATGTCGAATTACGTACCCTTTTTTTGCATTTTCGTTGAGAACCGTTATTTACGATTCAGTTAAGAAACAAAAAGCTCCTCTGCATTGCGACATTTGCTCGAGATGTGATATTGAAAAATATTAGTAGTGAATTGATCGTTGCAAAAGTAAGTTTCCATTCGAAGTGTTGGGCTATATTTTTTATGTTTTGTGTATTCTCATAAATTGAAACTATAGGACGAGTTATTTAAGAAATTTTTAGAACAAAAAAAACAGGTAAGCATATTTTTTTTGTAAAAATTTGCCATAAATCCATTGATTTTGTGATTATCTACTTTTCAACGACAAAGGCTTGTTTCCGTACTTATTGAAGCACTAAGATGGGAAAATTTAAGCAATTTTCGCTAGCCGAACGAAAAGCTATTATTGAAATGCACAATAATGGTAATACCAATAGGTACATTGCAAAAATTTTTAACAAAACGCACACTGCAGTTGGGAAAGTTATACAAGCTTACAAAAATCAAGGACGAGTCGAAGCCATAAAACGGGTCGGGCGACCAAGAGTGACATGCCAAAGGTTAGATAAAAGGATGAGAACCATCTCAGACAGCAAGCCACTCATGTCCGTGCCAAAAATTCGGGCACAATTGCTAGACGAAGGTCGCGAGGTTCCATCGACACATACAATACGACGGAGGCTTCGTGAAATTGGTAAACGTGGATGCGTTGCTCGAAAAATTCCCTACGTTAGCAAGGCCAATATGCACAAAAGGATGGAATTTTATAAAGACCATGTACTAAAGGAACACTCATTCTGGGATAAAGTCTTGTGGACTGATGAATCCATGATCAGGATGAAGTATTCTCATGGAAGAGTATATGTCTGGAGAAAAAAAGGAGATGCCCTTTCTTACAACTGCACAAAACCGACCTTCAAGGCATCAGAGAAAGGCATTATGGTCTGGGGATGCTTATGTACAAATGGGGTAGGCAAGATCATACCCCTGGAGGGCAAAGTAAACGCGGATGTGTACTTAAATATTCTAAAAGATGTGGCAGTACCAGAAGGCAGAAGGCTTATAGGTAGCGATTTTGTCTTCCAACAAGACAATGCACCTATACATACTGCCAGAAAAGTACGGGAACACATTCAGCAAGAAAATATAAATGTTTTGAAGTGGCCACCGCAAAGCCCTGACTTATCCCCAATCGAAAATGCATGGGCTCTCCTTAAGTTACGTATTACTGAGGAAGCACCCCAGAATATAAAAGAATTAAAAAAATGTATTAAGGAAAACTGGGAAAAATCACACCAGATGATTGTAAGAAGCTGGTTCACACAATGGAAGACCGACTTGCAAAGATGTCTAATAGAAAGGGGGGCCATTGCGGATATTAAAAGTAATGGAAACTTATTTTTGCAACACTGAATTTTGTTTTTTTTTACTTACATTAAGAAAAAAAGGAAATAAACATTTTTTTTTTAGTTATTAGTTATTGTTATTAAAAACTCATTTTATACTGTATTGAAAGTCAATAAATTAATTTTGAAAGAAGTCCATTATTAGGAAGAATTTTGATGTTACACGTAATTACAGGGCGTGGAAACTTATTTTTGCTACATACTGTATGTATGTAGATCTAGCGCTCGTAATAAATATTTATCTTTTCTGCAATTCATTATAAATAGTCTGGAAATTGTTTACAACCTATTACAGTGTCAATATCCGAGCGTAAACACTTAAGTTAAAAATATTTAAATAGAGCATTTCCTTGAATTGTTTTCTAAATCAATTTTCCTGCTGGTTGAGTGTGAGTCACTTATCTTGCTTTTCGAAAATGGTTTGATGGGATCGCTTAATGACTACTAGAGCAAGGGCAGCGAAAAATCTTTAATTATTTATTTTTTTAATTTCTTTCTTCATCCCCCCGATGCTGTAACATTTGTTTTTATTGTAATTGTATAGAGGAAAAAAGAAAAAAAGAAAACTATGTGACCGCGTCGCGACATTACGATGCACAATTTGGCAACAACTTGTCTGACTGTTTTCATTTTGAGAACTCGCAATTATTCGAAGAATATACTGATAGATGAGCATATGATTTCGATTTCATTTGTTGCTGAATATTTGTTTAATAAAATTTATTAGAACACGGTGATCAAATTAAAAGCAGGATATACTCGTACATTAATGGTGAATAAAAACAGAGAAATGTATCGGTTATGAGTGCAACGCTTGCGAAATTTTTGGGTTTGGATGTTATTGACGCAATTTTATTTTGAATTACAATTTATAATTTCGTTTATATTGTTTTTTTATTTATTTGCTGCAATCGATGAATATTGAGAGTTTTTGATAGAAAAATAATTGTCAACCAAATAATAGATTTTAGGAACTCGTGTCAAACTAAAGTCGTTTAATTTATTAGTATGTTGGAGAACTTGCCCTGTTTTTATTTTCTAATTTTCTAAGTAAATAGATAGATAGATATGTAATATATTTATTTTCTTTCAGTTTAATTAACATACAAAAGAAAAGTTAACAACAATGATTCATACCGTCTCTGGGTGAAACAAAATGTACTATGTATGTACATACATATACCTATAGGAATATACATATGTAGCTGCTGTTGTTTAATTTAGTTTTATGATTATTGTTTTTTTTTTTTTTCTAAATAAAAATATGTTCTACTTATATGTTCTATTGAATTCATCCACCAGTTCTTTTTTGTTATAATACGCCCACTTCATTAACGTGAATAGCTTTTCCCAATCTGGATCATCTCCACCATTCAGGATGTTTATCATCTTCTCTTGGGGCATTTTTCAACGTCTTAATACTCCATTCTATTACAAGGACAACATAACCGTCTTTCTGCCTCAAGGTAGCTACAATCATTAATTCCTATTAGCTCAGTTCTTATTTTAAAAATCCTCATCTCTGCGGTAATTATCCTTTAATACTTGATGTCCAATGCTGTGGTATAAGAACCTATATAATCCTCGTATATTTACTGCAGTTCTTCTAGTTTTTTTCGAGGACCCTTTTCTGCAGTTTCTGTAAGGTTCTCAACTGATTGTCTTCCCAAATATCTTGGCTTAAAGCAAAATTTTTCAAATCGAATGTATGGCAGCCGACGATTTCTGTCCAGACAGATATGGAAGTGTAATTCGGTAATATTGTTGGGTGAAAATATTGCTCTTTTGAAGTAGTGGAAACGTTTATCCGTTACTTCCTTAACAGAATATTTCGATTACCGAACAACACACCAAATAACATGTACATACCTTGAGACGCAGTCTATGTTTTAAGACACCCTTAAAATGCATTTTAGCTATGTAATTGTCAAGGCGATGACTATGGATGAATTAAGGATACCGAAACTTGTTTGAACTCATGTCCACAGGCAAAACCTTTTTAGACTTTAAGATTACTTCTTATGTATTACATTTATTTAAAATAAACTACCATCATCAATGTCGTTGCAATTTGTCAGTTAAGGACCTCATGGCCGCATTGGATGGATTATACTATGTCAAGAGTAGCCAGCGAGCATATCCCTCACAACGGAAGTTGTCTTAATTTTCGGAGCGTGCGTACATACATATGTATGTATGTATGTGCCACCCTCTTTACTCAGCCGTAGTCATTTTGATGTAACCGTTGGAGCGAAGTAATAAATTCCCAACACCAGTACTATCGTATGTCATGGAAGATTTTTATGCGAGTGGAAGCTTCTCAATGAGTATCCGAATCTCAGTCGAAATGAGAGAACAGAGCCACGTCTCATCTTCTTTTATCGGAGTGTGTGGCTGTGGAAGCGGCCCTTATGGCAACAGGTCCAAAAGTCGGAAAGCACAGGTCCTACTCCGGAAATAGATTCAATAGAGGGTGCATCACCCTGTATAAAAGAGTTATTTAAAGGATTAATTTTGATCCTATTAGTAAATGGGAAAGAAACTGCCGCACACAGCAGAGCCTGGTATACTGCGGGAATGTATTACCTGAATCAGGAGGTCTACAAAGTAGTCTGAGTCCGCATACCAAAGACTAAGCACCCTCTCAGCTATTCATCCCTCGGTGTATGTATAATGTTCGACCTTCAATTAGGGATTTTATTTCAGAGATTGTCTTCTCAAGCTGCTCACTTTGGACGAAGATCTCAGTCACGATTTCGAGCCGCAGTCCAGGAAAACGCAATAGAACGCAGAATCAGTTGTGCCCGGGGCCTGCCACGAGGAAGCAATGAGTCTTCTTGCAACGGTTATTTTTAGAGATCGTGAATGAACTTTACCCTAAGAGTTCGTACCTGGTCGACTAGAACTCAATACATGGTAGGTCTTTCCTCGAAAAACAATTAAATTTCTCTACAAGTCTAAAACAATAATAAAACATTGATGATGATGACACCGTCTGTAGAGTACATAATTGACCTATTGACAGTGAACCTCTGTCAAATGGTGTGTGTCTAATGCATTTGTTAATTGCCTTTCATGAACAAAGCAAAGCGCTAAATAATAAATTTTGTATAATGTTTGTCTTGCGTAATCTATAGAGTACGTTTCTAATGGCAAAAAACCGACTATAAACTACGCCTTGATATTAAGTGTTTTGTTCGTTTCCGACAGAATTTTATTATATTTCTTAGACAGTACTCGTATAAATAAAACTAAATAAATTCAATTAAATTGCAATTGATATAAAATTCAGAGAGGCGAGCTGTGTTATAGTATAAATTCACTTATAAAGCGGGTTGTATAGGTATAAGGTTGGCCAACTAATAAAGTTTGAAATAAAATCCGAAAGAAAAACGTATTTGCTTAGGTTCCCTGTTTCCTCAGGAAACTTCAACCTTTACCGCGTTTTCCCGGTATCGTGTTTGACTCCTAGCGATGTGTCTTAGCGCTTACTTAATTGCCGAGATTCCTTTTGGACAGGTCAAGTTTTTCATAAGCAAACTGCTGTTTGCCATTCTTTCACTGTGTAAGATGCAAGTTAAAATTCCATATTTTACACTGAAAACTCCCTCCAAAGAACGTCACTGATCATCACCATAAAGTAGTGAAAATAGTATACAGCCTTAAAGCGTATCTCGCCTTAATAACTGTTAACATCCACTTGAGCAGGCAGAAATATGGAGACTGCCTCATATCAACTGATAGAAATCATTTAAGGCGCTCTTTATAAGAAGTCAATAATACTCTAGCATTCTTATATGTATGATAAAAGGAGCATTTGAGAACAGCTAAAACACAGCAATCAAAGGATACCTGAACAGAAAGTGGATTAATGGTACAGTATCTAAATGAATGTCAGAGTTGCTGATCACGAAATTAGCGAAGATTCAAATGTCACTATTAACGTTAAATGTGGAACCTGACTGTAGATATGCTCCGTTACATGGTAACCAACCGTGGCATAAAAAGTGGGGCTTATGTAAACGACATGGTACTGATTACCAGAGGTATTTTTGAGGAAACCGTTTGCAACATTCTACAAAATGGAATTAAGTAACTTACAATGTGGTTAAATTTAAACCCTACTAAAACAGCAATATCGCCATTCATGAAAAGAAAGTAAAGAAAATTGAGATTAAGCTCTCCGGCAAGGCACTAACTCCAGTCGAGGAAGCTCAATATCTAGAACTATGCAGCAAACTCGTCTGGAAAAAAACTCTCCGAAGATATCTCCAAGAAATTAAGGCGGTCTTGATGAAAGCATCTTAAGTTGGATGCATATTGTCATTTTGAGACTTTTGATCACCCATGGGCAGTACCATGGTTAAGAAAAACTAGCCTAGTCACGTCAAGACAACAGTCGACAAAGTACAAAGACTTGCTTGCCTCTAGGTTGTCTATTCTTGCGAAACCTTAGTCAGAAATGTGACTAGAAACGGAATTTTGAAAATAATTAGGACGCGAGTAGAGCTCGCACACAACTTTCTCATGTTAAGGGTGCAATAGACAAACATCTACACTACACGTATGTATGTACCTGCATTCGAAAAACATGTAAAGATGCTCGTGTCTATCCTATCACAATACGTAACTTAGTACTGGATATTGCAGTTCAACCGCTTTTAACGACTTAATTTCATTCAAGTTTTTACCTTATTAATTGATTTTCTACATATTACAATTGAAAAAAATGCGTTTCGTTCCCGCCCACCTCATACCACAAGAGATCAATGGATATGAAGTCTGAGGACTGTGATGGCTAACTCATGACTTTGAGTTCTCCTTCTATTGATAATGGGTCCAGGTATTCTCTGCTAAGTTTGGAGGAGTGCTTAGGAGGCATCATTGACCTGAGAGGTACGGTACATACATATGTAAGTCCATTGACAATAATTTCGGATTTTTTAGTACTTTTCTTTCTTCATTATTCCGCTTATTGCCAACTGTACCTTCAGCAGCAGTTCCACTCCTAAGCAGAACTCTCACCATTTTTTAAAAAATACATCAAACAGGAATCAAAATTTTTCTCTTGGTTTGGTGTTTCTGGAACAGTATGGTGATGGCCATCCGTCAGAATCCCAGTACCAGGTAACAGCAAACAAAATTAGAGATCGGCTTGTAAGTAAAGCAATTAGCCGCATGCTCTACAAAAGAACCTTTTTTTTATAGAATTTACTTTAATTTTTTTTTAAAAATTCAATTTTATTACACCTGTCATAAAATAAAAATACTTAGGTACTCTTAGACTTTTGTAGCTTATGCAGATTTATTTATTAATTTTATTACACCTGTCATAAAATAAAAATACTTAGGTACTCTTAGACTTTTGTAGCTTATGCAGATGTTTTGGTAATACTGATTAAAGGCAAATTCTTGCAAACAATCAGTGAACCGATGGAATCTCCCTTTAAAGAGCTTTTTATGCGGGCAAAACAAAACGGCTTAGGGACTAACCCTCGGAAAACCGAGCTTGTCGTATTCACCAGGAAGAGAAAGATACCCGACTTCACCGAAATGAGATGGCATTACAATAAGTCTCTCATCTGAGGTGAAATATCTCGGCTCTATAGCCGAGTGGGCAGGAACAGGAACAGGAACAGAGAGCTTTATGAAGCAAATCTACAAAGCACAAAGACACCACGAGAATTCTGTCTCGTTCCTCTGAACCTGTTCATAAAAGGCTCTGACATAAAAGAAGCTCTCAGATCAAGTGAATCCAACCTGCGGAAACAGACCATCTATAATATCCCTATTCCTTATCCGAGCAGACTGGGATTCAAAAAGTGGAAATAAAAGTCAGGGAATTACGATCCACACTGATGGACATACATATATAGTTGTGAGCGAGTTTTTACTCGGAGGCATTACAAAAACAGGAATCTTTTAGACTAGCAGAAGCGTGCGGTGCAGTATATTCCAAGCCGAAATCATAGCAATGCATAGAAGACAGTCACCTTCATCCGTCGGATATTATTATCCTTTTGAACAGTCAAGCAGCATCGATATAATCTAGTACAATCAAATTGAAGGCGGTTAAGAAACTTAGGGACGTAATGATCATCATCAGACATCATTCGGTAAAACTTTTTGTTTTTGCCGAGTTGATTTTCAGCCCAACGACGTCTTCTTCCCTCTCTACATTTGTTGTCATTTGGTGAAGGTCTATTATTCTATGAGATAGTAACAAAAATAATCAGCCTAAGACCGAATTCATCAACTCATATATGCATTGCTGGACGAACGGTTGAGAGAGTTTCCAATATCTTGGAAGTATTGTCTCAGCCGATGGCGGAACCGAACTGGATATAGCCAGCCGAATATGCAAGGCAAAATCTGCGTTTGGGATGCTGTATGGATGTGAACTTGAAGAGTGACCACTACTATAACGAGAAAACGTTCGTTAATAGGTGCCTACGCAACATCTTAACGATTTTTTGGTCGAACCGTATCTCGAATGAGCAGTTTCACCAGAGAACAGGCCATGAACCTATAGGCACAACTATGCAACGACGAAAGTGGCAGTGGATTGTTCACACATTCCGAAAAGGTGACAGGTCCATAGCTAACCACGCGATGCAGTGGGAAAGAGTTGGGGAGAGCTGAGGCACATTGCCAGAAACCGCACACGATGGCGCGTAGGCGTTGTGGAGGCCCTAGGACCCACAAGGGGATACAGGACATAAGAAGATTCGGTAAAACTTTGCTGGGTTTCTGGATATAGCAATATAGAAGAGAACGAAACATATGTAGCTACCGGGGGACCATCACGAGGAGATAAAGCAATTGGTTGTTGTACCACTTACCCAAACCAAGGTTCGACAATCAATAGTTTCCTTACACCTCGTCACCCGGATCCCCAAAAGTTTATATGGCAAAAGTTATTAATACACATCTTATTATTTATTTTATTGATTTTTTAAGTGACCTTTGCTTTCGTCAACATTTTCAATGCCAGTTTAAAAATGTTGTGAAGAAGGGTGAGAAATTTTACAAATAAAGCGCAATAGATTTAGAAGTTAACAACATGCAATTACTCAGAAAATATATCTAGACAGGGATGAGAAAGATTGGAGGGGTTCATCACTTCTTATTTTGTCTTCAACAAGGCTATATTCTAAATATTGCATCATAAATTTATTCTATTTAACTGGCCCAGTCAACCATATAAAATGAAAGTTAGATGAACTTAACAGTGATTGAGGACAGTTTATTTGTTGGCACAGATGGAAGGAACCCACGGCTTAGAGCCATGGACGAAAAGATTTTTTTTTAAATTGAGAAGCACTAGTGGCGTAAAATGATCCTATTTAGGGGAACTTTTTTTGTTTTTCCCAAGATTAAAAATATCGGGAGTGTCGTTTACAATTTATTTATTAAATTAACAAAATGATTAGAATATTTATGGAAGAAGATACAGAGGTGATTGCGAGGCGCGCAACTATATCAGAAGACGGAAGAAAGAAGAAGACGGAAAGACAGTCTATGGTGGCACTGCTAATGGAATGGTGGCGCTGAAGATGTTAAGGAAATTCTTGCTAGTGACGTGAACGCCACACATTTTTGCACATGGTTTCTTATGTCATCTCGGCTTTGATATTTGTGAAGTAATCAGAAGCATAATATAAGCAGATAAACCATGGATAGCTAAACTCTTGAACGTGGAATATTTTTGACAAATAATAATTGCGCATCAACAGACAGTTTTTGCAAAGAATTTCGGTGATAGACTTGAAGATGTACCCGTACAAAGTGCAAACGATGCATCAATTATTGCCTGTAGATCCGATTTGACTGTTCTAATTTTCTTTCTTTGCTTTTTTTTTTTAAATTCACTGGTCTATACGAACAACTCATAGACTTTGGCGCCCCTAAAAGATATCATCTGACTAAAAGGGGAAAATATATCGCCAGAAGTTTGTAGAAAATTTATGAAAAATGCTGAGGAACAGCTCGAATGTGCTTCAACTCTGGGATCGGCCACTTGACCGATATTATCTTCGCGACTTAATGCAAAAACCTGTAAACGTCTGTATATACATAATCACCATAAAAACCAATTCTTTTTATTTACAAAGTTGCTGCCTTAGAAAATCGACTAAATACTTTTGCGCCACCTTGTATTAGTACACCTACACTAATCGCGGAGGTGTGACATCAAAGGTTTATCTTTATTGAGTTATTATTCACTTTATAATTGACTTAATTTACTCTACCATGTGGGTCACATCCTGTTATATGCGATGAAACAGAACGGTAAAATATTGTTTACGAATTTATTTATAATTTTTTATTTTATTTATGTTCCTTCGGCGATAAGGAAAAATATCGGTTTCGACTGGTGAAGATGTTTTTATTGGTTTAATAGTATAATCACGATAAAGGATCTATAAATTTAGATATGGGTGATTTTTTTAACCGGATATTTAAAGAAATAACACAAACAATTTCAATTACAAATATTTTAATCCATAAAATCGATTCATGGTATTAGTATTTGGAAACAATTTTAAAAGAAAACTTTTTGAAAATTTTTCCGAGCAATGGTGGCCATGTAAAACGAATAACATTACAATATAGACTGCCAAGATCTTAATTGTTTCTAGTTTACTTTCTTACTTATGTAGGTCCTTAGCCTTGAGCACGCCTCTAATACGTTGCCGGGGCCGGGGCATTGGTGTCCATTTGCTCTACATGACCTAGCCAACTTAGGCGACTGATACACAGTTTTTTGACTAGGTCGATGTGACGGTACAGCTCATATAAGTCGTCTTGAATCTCCTCCTCCTGTAAACGAAAACGAAATCTTCATCCGATTTCAAAAGAGTTAAAGCATCAATGCCGTAAAATAAAACTTGGATGGTTGGGGCCTTGTATAGAGTCTCCTTCGTTGTTAGCGAATGGGTTTTATAACTTAATTGCCCTCTCAGCCCAAAGCAATAGCGATTGGCAAGAGTTATTTTTCGTTTTATTTCTACTGAGATGTTATTGACAAAATCAATGCAAAACCAAGATTTAAAATGAGTACAATAGAAATAAGTGGAAATCCCAGGTTTCCCTTTTCCGGCAACATCTGTAATGTCATACAGGCCCTCTTTGAGAATGTATTGACTTTTCTACTACATGTAGATCTTTTAAACTTTAAATCCTACAGTTCTGCTAGTACATGCTATTGACGAAATGAAAATGAGTTTCGTCCAAAAGGATTATTTTGCGACCGAAATCGACGTCACTTCAATTAAGGCCCACACAGAGAATTTATAATGAAGTGCATGATCATTTGGTTTCAACTCGTGAGGAAATAATCCTTAGTGCGCAGTGTCCACTCAGGGTGCAAATAGCAATGCGAAAGTCCTTGCAACCGAGCTTCAGTAGATTGATAGACCTCTTTTTATCGTAGAATGGCCACAACGATCTACTTATAATGTACGCATCTAAACGACGCCAGCGTTTGTTAGCTGTGTCGAGAGACTATGTACATATGTCCACTTCCGTGTGTAATGTACCAAGCGGTGTACTAGTCTCGTCTAGAGCATGTGAACGATGCATGTCCGACCCTTTCCTGGCTAGTTTATCAGCTTTTCCGTTCCAGATATCATATGCCCCGGCAGTCAATAGAGGGTTACTTTGTTAGCTGTTAATATCTCGTTACATAATTTACGATATTGGTTATTTTGATTGCAGCGCCTTTACGGCAGCGTGGCTGTCAACATAGACGCCGATTATTTTCCCTGAAATATTTCCCGCTATAATCATTCCCACAGCTTGTTATAAAGCAGTAACTTTGGCTTGAAAGACTCTACAACCATCTTTTAATCTAAAAGAGCGCAAGGTCCTCTGCCGCCATCCAATTTGGATGCGTCTATGTAGAAAGCTTGTTCGTCTTCTGTTCAGCGACTTCGCTCATCCCACTCATCTCTGCTAGGAATTCTGTTATTGAATCTCCGATTGCATCCGACATTTTATGCAAAATTTTTCTCAGGGAAGTGCAAATAAGGTTCAGTTGTTGTGCTGTGTGACGAGATCAGGTTCTGACTTCAAAAAGAAACCAACTGATGTTTATATAACGCGGTCGGCAATGAAAGGGATAAACTGTCAAAATATATGTAATGGCAGCGGCCATTATTATACCATTACAATCCATTCGCCTCTTGCAGAGTTTACCGGCAATCTTAAGTACATGAGACAACTGATACTGTTTTAGAAAATAGACAATAAAACCAACGAACTGCATTAATACTTTCTATCAATATCAATGATAGTAGGTTGGTAAGAGGGCTCTTTTTGATAATGTTCTGTCGATAAAAATGCGACGCAAAAGAGAGATATTCATGCTGATAATTATTATTTTAAATATTCACGAACTCCCTTGGCCTGTTTGGGAGGGAAAACTACCGAGATTAGTTCATTAATCCTACAAATCTTTTGTTGTGCCATCGATTCACTATAGTGACCAAAAGCTAGGTATTTTCGTGATTTGTTTGCATGAATGAATTTGCATTTACTGTGTTGTAGTGTAGTACTAAAAAGTATCTGAATCGGAGAAGTCGTAAAGAAAGGATTCCCGAAAAAAATATCTTTAATTAGTTGGGAAATAAATGGATATGTGTACACATTCTAATTGCCGTCGACGTGACTTTATTTACTTAGCTGTTGGTTTAGTAAATAATGATGATGTGAGTACGTAAACAATTTATTTAATTTGCTTTTTGTAAATTTGTCAACTTCGTAAATAAGTTGGCCAATGATTGTGAATAGGTCATATGCATAAAATAAAATTATTTTACAAAACAGTGTGTTCCAAAAAAGTGTGCCCTAAAACTGATAAAATGCCACAAATCTTGCTGGTTTATTTGGAATCCCATAGTTCTTGGATATTTAAATATTCTATGCAATTTTAAAGTATATGCGTGCTTGTTTCCCATTACACCAATGAAATTGAATTGTTAACGAACGAATATTCGGTTTAATAAAACTAATTGAGGAGCGAACTATGCGTTTAATAAACACTGCGAAACTATTTTGTTTTAAAGATGTTGATTATACTTTAATATCACTCGATCACCCCCATACGTATCCACCAACACTTCATTCGCTTACATATTCTCAACTTAATCGCTATCCATTTCTGAACTGTCGTGGCTTTGTGCTCTACCGTATAACCGTACTGGAATACATATGCATGGTCTTCTTTCATTCAAATTCCAGAGCTTAACAACTGCCTGTAGCACCCCGATGTATCCGGCAGAATCCTAGGAACTTGTAAGCGAGCAATCGGGCAACTTTTAAAAAGCGTGATGTTTTGAGATCCCTGTTGCCTGAATATATGACAATAACGATGTGTTCTCATTTCTGTTGTTAGGTATCTATCTGATATTGTACCCGGAAAAAACTTAAAAGTCTGCTATCAACGCGACCAATACTATACGACTGATTAAATCATATGATATCTTTAAATAGACTCCCCACCCTGTAATTTTTTCCGTAAAAGCCTCTCACGAACTCTTTTTACTTCGTTCGTGATAAGCCAGTACCCATAGTCACTTTAGCTTGTCATGTGGATGTTGGTCAACTTCACTTCCGTTCATACTGATTATTAAGCACAACATTATAAGCAGGGCCAACTCAGCACTTGGTTTTGCTAATCACCGGCCTAAGGAGTTTTCTAATGCTTATGTTACTAAGTCCTTCTATATTACCTTCATTGATTGCTCACTTCTTTTGCGAATGAATTCTTTAATGACCGTCTGTTGGTTTCTTTTTGAAGTGCGTGTTATTTCGACGCAACAATATAAGGGTTGAAAAATTGACAGCAGTGTCAACTCTCCGCGGTAAGATATGTATGCATTGTTTTGCACTTAAACAATTCTGGGAAATACAGAATCATCATTTCCAAAGTGAATGCTGTATCGCAGAAACTGTTCAAGTTTCATCACATGTCACGATGCGATTGAAAATTTTGTTTGTCGAGAGATTCAATTGCTATCGCCACTCGTTGGCATTTGTTTTCGATTGCAAGTATTTTAGCCACCCAACGGCAACTGACCTTGTTAATGGTGGATCGTTCAAGATCCACAATACATTTTCAGTTAAGATGTTTAGCATCTCTGCTAACTGTTTTTTCTACGAGAAAGTCTTTAGCTTCTTCGGTGATTTCATAACCATTCGACTTGACCATGTATCCACTGAGAGGACCATATTCTAGTGACTCTTTCTAGTGACGAACACGGATTGGCAAACCTAGATTTTTGCAGTTGAAAAGGTGCATTGCTCTCTCCCTAAACAGCCTGCAGACGTTCATTGACTTCAGTTGGAAGTTTTGCTTCTTTTCTTAAGAATTTAATCACTGCTGGATACTGCAATTTATCCATTTCCAACAAAAAAAAATGTTTAAGTGCAATGTGCAGTATTTTTTTTAATTTGACGAATAGAAATGTTGGAATTGGTGACATTTCATTTGACATGTTGTCCTATTTTATCAAAACAATAACATTCAGATCGGTGCGCCCCCTTTGTGCCAGGCCAAAAACTTGTCTACATTCCTACCTATTTCGAAAAGTATAAACTGAAATAATATTAAAAATGTTCTCTGACGTCCGCTGTATGATCCAGGAAGCTTCCTCAACTCGGCACTGAAGCTTTTTCGGATTTCCCTCCACGGGTTTTATAATGAAGTTATAAAATTCTTTTATTAAAACACTGTTCTATATAAAATATTTCAAGTTTACATCTTTAAGTACACACAATACACCCCCGCAAGTACTCATTAAATGTATTCAACACCTCACATTCCTAATATGCCATCTGGATATTATTCTTCTTCTTTTTCTAGTTAATGAGCATTAATATAAACTACGTTAACCCGTTTTTATTTGATTGTAAAATTTAAAAGAAATAAGTTTGAGTACACTAATCAATGATAGCACAATCTGTGGTAGAACATTCGAGGTGGACAGGTGCTAAGTACCTGTTCGAAACATTTTCCGAATTTGTCTGCTTTGATTATACTGAAAAACTAAAATTACTCATCAAGTTAATGACAATGACATTGCAAGTAACAGTTGGTGTGCAAAAAGTTTAAGTACCATTTATATCAGATTTTGATAACGAAATAATGTTAATTAACGTCATGAGGGGCATTTGAGTGACGATAATATGTATAAATAAAGATTAACAAAGCCGTGTTGTTTCGTAAGGTATATAGCGATGACGTTGGTGTCTTTTTTAAGTTCTCGCCCTTCAGGAGACAACATGACATATCGAACACCAACGTTTCAAACAGCCTATCAAAATCTGTAAAAGTATTGTGCTCAGATCAAGCAACAAGTATTTGCACTTAGATAGATTGCCAAACTGTCAAACTGAGCTGTCAATTTGCCCAATCTTTTTGACAAATATTTATAGTTTAGCTTGAACAACGGTACCAAATTATCCAAACTTACTTTGAAAGTCGATCGTTGAACCGCGACACATCTCTCTAACTGCAACATGTCAAGGCACTATGTGTACTGAGGAGAATATCCCCGCTGTAAGCGAAAGTTTGCAAGAAGATCCAAATTTATCGATTGTAAATTTATCGCAGTAATTTTGGGCCTTGTTCACTCCGTGAAAATGGTCTCCATCTAGCTGGTCCAGGAATTTAAGTCGCAGAACCAACGTTTGCGTTGTTCTTTCGCTGATTGAGCTCTTAAGTAGTTTCAAGCTGGATCATTATTTTCTCGTAAAATTGAACTTAGCTATTACGCTTATTTTTGGGCTTAACGGGTAAATAAGCAATCTGGCGATCAGTGGTGAAGCCACGTCTGATTTTTAGTAGCAAAGGACATTGAGAAATTAGTTTTTGGTCAGCATTTAACAAATACGGTACCCATATCTAATATTTCTAATATTTAATTCTTGATGCAAAATGTTCCATACCCTTGGTATCTCATGCACGTTTAATAGCCGAGGTTTTCATCTGTGGTTACAGTTTTGGTCGTCGTTGACGTAGATTATATTTAATAGATGTACGACCACGTTTTAATTTAGCCGTTAAATTTTCACTTTTAAGAATAAAGGAGCAGACTCCTTGTAAATCCTTAGCAACTTTGGATGAAGTGCCGTTGGCGATAAGCCGTCAAAAACAAAAAATTTTATGACGGCACGATATTCCAGTTTTTTTTTTTCAATGAAACACACAACATGTCTACTTTAAAGAGCCGTGAAAAGAAAACTACTTGACAGATCAAGTTGAAATTGGACGTTCGTTATTGTGATACGTGTATTAACCTTATGTATAAATTTTTAACCATTCACTCGCACGAAGATTGTTAATTTTCCGGATGTTAAAGCATATTTAAAGTTTATAAATGTTGCACACACTTTTGCATAGTTTGGAAGCAGTCTTGAAACCACTGAGCCCACCGTTCAAAGCCACCAATGAAACAAGACTTCAATCCATTGATTTTATCTTTTATTGAAAGAAGAAAAATAAGTCACTAAGTGCTAATTCATTTCTGTGTTCCATGGGGGATTATTGTGGTGGAGAAGAATTCGCTCACTTAGTCGTTTTAGAAAAACATACGGTGGAGAAATATTTCAATGCGGGTCACGGACATGCCCAACTCAGAATCGCTTTCACTGTAGGTACATCAAGTATCCCTTACCAGCATGTTCTAAACGATGTCTATGGTTTCTGCGATTACGACAGTGATATGACGTCTCTCTCGTGGCTCATCCTTGAGCGAAGCACGTTCAAACGCATTGAACCACCATTCTGTATTGACCAAAAATTACGCTTCATCGCCAAACATTAATTATAAACAAAATAATGGTTTCCGCTAGGTACAAGTTCTACTGTAATACTTTGCATCATTATCCAATTTGAGATTTCATGATGATTTTGTCCCGATCACGATCGACATTATGCTGAACGCACTGAACTGAATGCCTTTTTCACTGAAGAAGGTCTTTTTAACAGTAATCCTATAAGAAACACTACATTTTCCTAATCGCTGCCTGATCGTATTTAGTCATACATTGATACCTCGCGGCTTCAAGCTGTATCGCAGTTCCGTTTACGAAATTTTATTTTCAAATTTCCTTCATCTATTAGAAAAGTTTCCAAATCGTAACTATATCTATGTGTAACGAAATTCTAATTCATTTTATGGTAGAGAATGTGCTCGTACCATACCTACTATTATAATAAATAAAAATAAATTTAAACTTATGCATTATTCACACTTTAAAAAATGCTCATTGCAAATACCAATTCGCAATTCAAATTACCCACTGAAAACTTTGCTCCTATGGCCCTATTATTATGTATAATCATGGTAATAGGAACACACGCCAAATATTTGTTGAGTGTGTTTGTTTATATTGATTATTATATTGAGATACCTATACACCAGATCAATACAAGATTATTGATTTCCCGAATTCCCAAGAAATACGACCATTTCAAAAGAAGCGTGCTTAAAACATATCAACCTTGAATTAAATACTGCCATTATCCAGGTAATATTGTAGCGTCGCAAAAAATTCCTGATTAAATCTATCGAAATAATGTTCATATCCATACATATACGAGTATATCAGTAATTACGAGTATCTCAGATGCCAGTTGTCACTGATTGTCCACGTGAAAATGTTGAATGTTACAAGTGTGACGAAGTATTGGCAAAAAAAAAGTTGAAGTACCTACAAGCGTCAATAGGTATAATCGAAGAGCATACGAAATTGATTTGGATAACATCTAGTTCTGTCAATGTCTCTATTCAAATCTTGACGAGTTTTAATAAAAAGTGAGAACAGCTACATATATACATATGTATGAAGGAAATTTGTCTCATTTTAGGAATCGAATCATCCCTAGGTGCGAGGGTTACGTGAAAAGTTCTCGGCCGAGCACAGAGATGGCATTCCGAACGTCAAATTTGAACTTGGTCTGTCACGTTCAGTGTGTTCTTTACACGGCTTTTTAAAGTAGACATGCTGCCTGTGTTTCATTGAAAAGGATAAACTGAAATATGGTCATAAAATTCTTCAATTCTTGTCGACTAACTACCGCCAACGATCACTCATCCAAAATTAGTAAAGGTTTAGGTTTATAAGAACTCCCCTCGTTCTTAGCAGTGAGGAATTTAAACGTGGTCGTACATTTCTTGAAGAAGACGAGTGAAACTGCAACCACAAGTGTATAACATAACTGAATTCGTAGGAATTTCAGAAGAAACAGTACGGTACATTTGTGCAAAATATTAAATACTGATCAAAAAAAAATAAGAAACCGATTTTCTCAACAATATTTTGATCGTTTTGAAAAAAAAAATCAAGAAGTTTTGTACGCCATTTTATTGGTATGACTGAGACTTGTGTCCACCACTGGATGCCAAAAACGAAATAGCATTTGAAGTAGTGGGTGGAAGCATCAGCATAGAAGACGAAGTCGATTTCATTTGCCGTAAAGGTCACGTTAAGTGTTTTTTAGAATGCAAATTTTTGATTTTGTTTTTGTATTGTCTTCAAAGGACGAATACTATGCATATCTTCTGGAATTCGTGAATTTGGAAATGTATTGAACTGAAAGGAGCCACATACTTAGAAAAATAAATGCATTTTTTGGGCTTAAAACCACAGTCTTTCACTGGTCGATAAATTTTTATATTGCTCTCGTACATCTATGTACCTCGAGCATAAAAGCCCTGCCAGTTTATTTCAATTGTAGCTTGTACTTCAATCTACTTTGGATGAATTGTAGTGTGTCGTCTAGATTTTATCTTGGTCATGTAATTTTTGTATCCAAACGATCAATCATGAATTTGTCTTACCCTTGTTAAAAGTAATCAAAGTAATTTCGTAGTTTAATTGCTATTCACTTGTTGAACTATGTCGCTCGCCTGCCTTTAGATGGCTTTAACTATTGTATAACTGTTATTAAAAAGTCCAATGTTACTTTTTCATGGTCGCACTGTGGCTTATTGCAATTATGTAACGTGAATAAGGGTCTCTTTTTTATATATTTGTTTGTACATATTTTGTTGTCATCGGTATCTGTTTTGAATAAATAAAACACTCTGAATTAATGCAAAGATTATGTATTATGAGTCAAACACTATAAGTGGCAGAAAAATTGAAATTTATCGAATATTGTATTGCAATCGTCACTGAAGAATCATTTGGAAGCAGCTTACAGTAGGTACTGTTTTACTGCTTTATCGCAACGTGTGCAAAGACTTAATATCCTATTAACTTACACGTGATATTGATAATAACGGTCATTAAGATTTCAAAGTGATTTTTGATTGGATTGTGTCTCATTCATTTGTTGTGTTGTTGTCATATGCAATACTTTTCAGGGTGAATTCCCTCTGTTAATAGTAAGGAGGTTAAGGGTATCTTTTCGTAGGGGAATCTTTTTTAAATGTGGGTCATACGGGTACCCAATAAACCTAATTCATCAATTGCAATCTCATTTAAATAAGTTTCAACCCGTTCGTTATAATTATTATGGTGAAATGGCATTTAGCAGTGCGACCTTTTGGTCTATCGTGCTTCCGTACTAACCTTGGAAAAGTTTCCTCTTTGAGTTTCCTTAGAATTACAATTCTTCTCAAAACGATCGGTATATCGTTATTTGATATTTCGTACTCGCCCAAATATTTTCTTCTTTCGTGGATCAATTTTTGAGTGTAGAATGCTTAATTAGGATACCTGTTAGGGTATGTATGTAGGTTGTTGTTGAAATTTTCTTTTATATTCTTTCTGAAGTGTTTTACTCGTAAGGTGGCGCTACAGTCACTTAAGGGATACTAAAGCTGTTTACACATGATCATAACAGACTGGATGGCCTTAATTTGTCTCCCGGCGGAATTTTCCACACATGATTGAAGATTCTTAAAAGAAGTAAGAACTTCTTATGTTAAGGTAAAATAAACTTAACACCACCTGGTAGCATCATCAATAAAATTAGCGAAAGTTCTACTAGCACATCCACTATTTGACATCTTCCTCATCGGTCCGTACGTGTCACTATAAATCCAAATCCAAGGTAGGTACCTAATCGTATGTTTACCACTTGAAACAATTCCTTTTGGAAAGAGTTTTCTGTATGGTTTTCCTTTGATCCATATCCCCCACATTGCTTGAAGATATTGCTTTTTCTTACAATTTGTAACCCAAATATGAATTACTGTGGAGCATAACACAAAGAGTACTTGATTAAGATATCTAACCGAATTTTTGCTGTCACTCTTGTAAAGATATATTTTAAGGCTTACAAATGTTTCAGTTACTTCAGCTGTTTCAGTTACGTAATACAAGCCATCCTTTCTGTTTGTAAAAGTGACAACATCTAGGTTTTATCAACTTCAATTGTTTCTAGACCAACTGATGACCCATCCTTTACAAGGGAACCTAGTTTGAATTACACTAATTGTGATATAGAAAAATCATGTCGAAGCATGCAAAGCTGTTGAAATATTTTTGATGACGCATTTAATGTTACTATCTTCTAATTCTCCCTTTTAATGTCTGATGTACTTTAAGCAAATAGTTTTCAATAAAACCACTTACAACATACATTCGCATATTTATATCAATTCCCGTATCTTTTCTCTAAAACCGTCCCGCGATACTTTTACAATTAATCTAAATATACACTCGAATGTCATAAAAACTACATCCACCAAGCGAACCATAATAACAATTCCGCTTCCTCATGCTTGCTCTCTATAACTGGCTCTCCAAGTGGTTTATATGTATATACAATAGATATCTCATTTCACAACTATATTTTGACGTTATTTGGTTTAGTGATCTTTTTGTAAGTTTTGAGATACATTTTATCGTCTAGTCATTCTGTTTACTTTCAGGTAAATAATTGATAACGTGAACGAACGTGCTTCAAAATCCTTATCAAATATATCCAGTTTGTTGCAACGAAGAGTAGATAGAGACCCTACCAAAGAGATACTTGAAGTATACAAGAGGAACCTCTCAAAAAAAAAAATTTCCTATCGCTCGGCGCCCACTACATTTGGAAGATACAGTTCTCTGTGGCTTACCTGGCAGCAAGTTGTGATTAATTTGAATAGCCTAACAAATTAGTAACGAATTTCGAGAAAAAAAAACTCAAAACGCGAGAGTCTCTCATTTAAGCAATATAATCGTCGTCGATGAAAACATTCTCAGCAGACGTAGAGCAATCGACAGTGAACGACGACGAGTATAACCGATGAGATCCCGCCGCTACGGTATAAATAAGACACCAAGCAAACGCCGAGCTTAGTTCTCTCGCAGTATCTGAAGCGTATACACAACTTTCCCTACAAGAATTGAGTGTGTTGCCCGATTTTCGCGTGCTGTATCGGAATGCGATCAATTTTACCAAATCATTAATGGAATTGCGTACAACACTGCATTTACCATAAGAGAATCTATTAAATAAAAAGCCGGCTACTATAAACGGTGTAGAAAAAAAAAAAAAATATAAATAAAAGATACATTGATGCGCGACATCTAACGCGCGCGGTACTGAACATAAATACAAATTCAAAATAAATCAAAATGAAGGATATCGATGTCCGGAATATTCCCAATGAGACTATTTACAAGGATGCTGTAATAATTGGTAAGTTATTGCACTTGGCAGGTATCTTCCGGTCGTGTATCTTTTGGTTTTCATTGAATTTTGAAGCACATGTGCTGGTGGTTTCCCTGTGTACGAGTATGTGTAAATTTTTGCAAACTTAAAGTATCTCTTTGAGAAGTTCTTAATTAAAGGAAACGTGAACAAAGTGTGACTCATCCAATATGCAACTAATTAACTACCAATCTAGTCTTACTAATGTAAGGTTTCCTTATGAAGGAATTCTGCACTCAAGTGATAAGAGGTATTTATTTTACTGATAAGAAATATTCCGCTCGGTAATTTTGAATGTGTTCCTCTAATCGTATTTAGTATGTGTTTGGTTATAGTGCTTAGGAGCCGATTGACCTTGCCGGGTTGGCAACAGAGGAGGAGATAGATAATTAATTTAAATTATGTGTTTGGTTGGTTGTTTGACGTCGTGATTAAGCGGTTTTTTTTCACTGCGATAGCTTATTCATATTTTAGTAGCTCACGGTTAATGCGCGTTGTTTTCGTGTAAAAAAAATAATAATTAGAAAAGCAATTGTATGTGCGAAATCACGACGGGGATCAGTTTATAGCTACTTTAGAGCATCAGACTGTGTGATCAGGGATTTTCATTCCTGTCAATCAGACTTTGGATTTTTATCAGTTATGTTATGTGGGTGTTGTGAAAAATATAATGTCACAGATTAATGTGGCGCCACTTAATTTAAATTTAAGCACATGTTTCACTATTTATGAAATAAAAACGGTTTTTAGTTTGCCACTACAGAAACATTGCTCCTGGTAGGTTAGGTTAAATTACTGGGTTGATGAGAAGGAGAAACGACTCGAACTTACCATACTTAGGTCCTTGTGGACCCATTGCGAAGCCCAATTGGGAGTTATGGTCCGATTATGCTCATTCGTGGTTAGGGTCTCCAGCCATCGTGCCGTCCTCAAAACCTGGAAATATTGTTTTGCGGAACATCAGATAGCTCGTGTATGTCCTGGAAGCAATAACTTCCAAATGATCTGTCTCTTAAATGACAGAAGTGGGCAATGGTAGGTGAATTAAGATGTGCCCCCGAAGGTCTTTTAATCACCGTAAGCTCAGCATATGCACATATATTGTCGACGTTGAGTTTAGGTTTCATTGCGTGGCTTCTTAGAAGGCTATGGCCAGTGAATGCTCCTTCTATCATTGATAAGATAGAAGCGATTTTCTGTTGTTTTGTAGGAGAATGTTGGTTTTGGGCTTGGCGTATCTTGGCCTGAGCTTCCTAGATATACCACAGGTGGTAATCGAGTTTGGCCTGTGCTTTCATTAGAATCTTATACACTTGCTGTTTGAGGTTTCAGAGAGGAAGCTTCATCGATTGATTGTGCTCAGTTGCGGATCCATTTCTTGTGAGTTCGTCAGCTGTCTCATTCCCGGATATATTCTTATGACCAGAAATAGAGGAATAATTTCAAAAGCAGATATTACTTAATGGCCGTCTGGCTATCAATAAATACATACATCATCGCGTGGTATTGCCATGATTGATAGCATATTGGCTGCCCCAGTCACTGTCAGAACCTCCGCTTGGAAGAAACTGTTTTGTGTCAGGAAGTCTGAGTCAGCTGTAAATATTTAAGTCTTCGGAGAATAATCCAGCGTCATCGATCCATATTTGACCCATCTGTGTAGATGAATATACATATGCAGATTTGTTTTTTTATCCTTACCATTCTTCTCTACTAAGGAAATGCAGGAAATGATTTTTTCAAAGTCGAGGAATGGTGACGTGTAATAGCTGCATATGGACGTCCTCATCTGTAGAATCTACATGTTGTTCTCATCGCATGCTAATCTCTATATTTTTGTCATTGCCTTTAAATTAAGTGCTTTGCCTGCGGCTTGCCACCAGATTACGTTGACATATGTATGTAAGTATAGCTCCCACGAGTGATTGCTGAAACTTTCAAGCAGGCGTACTGAAGTGAACGTTTTATCCCATAGGATAGTAGTCACAGGCTAATAACGAGGTCAAAGAGGTTTACATCTGCATGCCTGTATGGTTCGTTCAATTTTGTAAAATTTTACCCAAAGATTTGATATTTTGGAACAGGGTAAAGGGAGTGTTGTATTTTGTTGTGTTGTTTTTTTTTTTGTTTTCAAAATATTATTTAAACTGCACAGCTCAACACTTTTCCATGATTATTGCTTTATTCAAAACAGTAAACCCTGTGATTATTTTTGGCAAATATTTCGTTCAAATGGCTGCCACTACTGGTTTGGCACTAATCCATTCTATCAACCCAATTTCATACCATTTTGACGATTGTTTGCGGATCCATGCCGCAAATAGCTCGGTGGAAGATTTTCTTAAGTGCCTCAATTGTTTGCGGGCAGTTGAACCAACAACAAATTCTAATCGCCACAAAAATTCTAATCGTCAGAAAAATTCTAATCGCAACTACGCTGTCCAAGACACATCTCTATAACGGATGATAACATGGTTACTGAGCTTATTGCAATCGTTTGACGACTGGAGTGGCACAGTGCGCCATTCTGCTTAAGCCCATCAAAATTGAAATCGCAAAAAAAAGAGAAATAAGTTATCATTTCGATATTGCGCACTCCGTCCACCATAATGTTACTGCCAGCTTCTTTTCTAAGAAAGAACGGCCACTACTGCATAGCCCAACCATCACCCATTTACTCGCATACCGGAAATTCAACACCTCTTGCTTAAATCTGCCTTTAGATACTAATTCGCATCGAAACAGGAAAAAATTAAAGTAGAATTAAATTTTTAAAGTTCTTGAGATGTTTATTGCTTCATGATTAACACATTTATCACATTTATTAAAAAATCACAAAAATCACAATTAATAAAAAATTGACAGATAATGCCATTAACAAAAATGTAAAGCCGATTCACGTTATGAATTCATTTATAAGTGCGCCCTATGTCTTAGGATCTTAGAACCAAACTAAGGCAGATAGACATATACGCCTTCGAAGAAAGTCTGAGATTCCTCTATGTTTGACGCACTTACAAAAAAAAAAAAAAATTCTTGGCGCAACAGACCGTAAGTGGATTTTCGACAGTGTCTTGTAAAAATTTCGCACCTTTTCTGACAAAACAACTCAAAGTTGAATAAAATCCAGAAGACCTGTCTGTAAAGATAATTTTGCTCCAATCACTACCAGCATGCTCCTCAGCCCACTGAAGTCGTTTATGAATATTTTTTTTTACTAAAAAAGCGCTTCTTGACAGCACTGTTAAAAAAACTGGTTTAACTTGGGAGATTTCACTTGAACAATCCGACAACTAGCTTTTCATGCCGTTTTGATCCTTTACCTACTTCAACATCGACGTTTCTTCGCAAGGGTTAGATTACAATAAAGTTGTTTTTAGTTTACGCCCTTTATACTCCATCTACATTCAAGTTATACGCATAATTAATTCTACACGAATAAGCACTCTGTATTCTTACATATGTATACAAATTTTGTTATCTGACATTTAATAATATTATAGTACGCGTTCAGTGTTACGAATATAACTCGATATGTTTATAGTACGTATGTACATATGTTGCTACTCATGCTCTTAATGATTTTCGAAATATTCGCCGTAATGGTTTACGTACTTAAGCGCATGTTAAAACCAATAAGTCTACCGTTCCAAAATTAATTGTGACTTTTGTAGACATCAACCTCTACAGGAGAACTGTTAAATGTCAATGTATTGCTTCCTTAGTCGTTATTCACATACTTTTAAAAGAAACTCTGGGACAAAACCTTGGATTACAAATATATGTAGGTACAAAAATTTGACTTAACAGACCGTATGTGGTCCCTGGTTGTTGTGCGTGTTATATTTTTTCACACGAATGGAAGGGAGCTTGGTTAAGAATGCTTAACTGCTCATTTCGTCCCACTCCTCCTCCTTTGTCTCCTTTGAAAACTCGTGTTCCGCAACATTCAAAGCACATGCAAACCTTTTATGTAATTTGCTGAAAAGTGCAATTAATGATCTTAAAATCGTTCTGGTTTACGTATTTCATACTTGTAGACCAATTTATCTTCTTTCTTTGAGAGGATATTACTTAGGCGATCATCATCGGTTATAAAAGTCTGTGATCATCTCTAATCCTCAGTTCGGGCTGCGAAGCCCGCTTGAAGTATACATTTTGGCAAGTTCTGTTTTAACAATTACATATATAACTTTCTGAAGTCACTTCAAAACAGACTCGTGTAAAATACGAAAATGAGTACTCGGAGTTTAGAAAAATAACGACCGCGTTACCTGTTAAACTTATTATATTCTCAAAATATACCACCGAAAAGACCGAGTAAATTTGTTGACGACACAACCTTCCTTGCAATGCATGAAATGATAAATGAAACCCCAGAAAGAACATGATAAATAAATGGACCATGATTTGGTGATTCGCACTTAAAGAAATCAAATCTGTTTATGTAAATTTTTCTTATAAGATTTCTTATAAGAGAGCGAGTTACCTATCTAATTTACCGAATTTCGTTTGCAAACGGCCCCAAATATCTCAAATTGGCGCATGACACAACGTTGAAATGGAATTCAACCGTGAAAAAGAAATGCACAGAACTCAAAAACAGACACAGAGAAATGAACTGGTTTCTTAAAAAATATTTTAAGTTTAGCGTAGGGAACAAACTGATATTCTACAAGCAAGTGCTAAGACCAATGTGGCTATTTGGAATGTACTCATTGCACAAATTTTTGTGTAGGGCCTTCTTCTTACTAGATAATAGTTAAAACCCCAATAAAATCCACTAGTGCGTGTACAAAGACAAACAAGCAGACCAACAGTCATGAATAGCTATCCAATCCAGCCTTAAACTGACTATATCCATATGTTCCTTAAAAATTGTCTCACTTTTCAAAGAACACATAGAGCAAAGTGCTTTTCGTCAATAATAGAAAGACTTCTCAGGAGTTGTTGTTATTTTATATATAAGGAATGATTGTCATGATTTTCTTTTAAAATTAGTATTTAGTCACTTACATGTTATGTAGATTCCATAACTTTTGTTCCTCTTCAGGAAATGGGCCAAGTGGAATTTCCTTATCATACATGCTCGCGGGCAACTGGCCATATTGGAATGATGAAAAAATTCAAAAGCATCCAGATGAAATGTTAAGAGCACGCTTAAATTATGCTGATAACAGTAAGAGCTTAGTAGAACAAGATTTAATTACATTATCAGATGGCCTTGAAGGTCGTAGTACAAATCCCGTCTCACTATTGGTAAGATAAGAAAAAACAATTATCAACATTTAAGATAATTACTGTATTCATCAAACTTGATCTCTCTCATCTTTTTCAGTTGGATAGCCTAGAACACCCATGTGCCGATTTAGGCATGGAACTACCATCCATGCTGGAATATCGTTTCGATGCAAGCAAACAGGTATGTAGAAATATTCGAAAAGAAAAATTCGTGTGACTTACTCGTATACCGGTTTCAGTTTGTTGAACTGTTTGCTATAAAAGAAAAAAATATTGCAAATTAAGCGTAAGGTCAAAACTGTTGAGTAATCGATTTTGCACACTTACAGATACTAAGTAGAATTCCCCATCGCGATATTCTGAGTGTGCAAGATGTAAGTTGATTTCATTGAAAAGGCAAACGCGGCAAAAGAGTTGGCGGTATGAAAAATATTTTTCCTGGTTTAACCGATGACGATGTATAAGTATAATGAATGAATGACTCAATATGCTACTTAACTTGCCGATGGAGGTACAAGTATTACGTTTGTAGAAAATTTCAATCTAAAGTTTTGGAATAATCTTCGTATAAGTTTAATAGACAAACTTGATGAAGTGGGTTTCGCAATTTCGTTCCTCAGTACCTTAGACCGCAGCGTAAACAACTGAATTACAATTAATTGAATTAATTTACATCTTAAGCTTTATGGTGTGTGGTCCTATACCCCGAATTGAAAACGGAATTTCCATTATGAAAATCAAAGCTAATGTATTCTTGAAAACGGCTCCTACGATTTTGATTAAAATTCATATCTATGGTAGGTAGTTTGGTCGATTTCGTTTGCCCATTTTGAAGTAAAGATACATACATATGTACATACGTATGTGCGCGAGATACACTTGCACTTTTTTAAGAACATTGTTTTATTCCGTAACAGATATAATATCTAATACGAGTTTGGGCTAATATTTTTTTTTAATTTCTAAAGCCTTATTCACTAGTTTAATCTTTGTCATGCATTTGGTGAAGATTTGATTAGGTAAGATTATGCAGGTCCGTGAAATACAAAACACTTAAGACCATGATGAACCAATCGCGATCCCTGCGGAACAACTGATTAAAGAAAGAACCTCATTCTCCTCAATTCTGAACCAGTTTCTAAAAGTTCATTCTACTTCCTCCTCTAGATAGTAAAATAATAATAATAGTCTAAGTCTTTCATTCTCTGACCAACTCTTCCTTGGCATTCAAATCAAAATAAGTAACGTCTTTTACCTCGTAGATATCAAACAGTATCAGTCTGACCACTCTTAGGGTTTTTTATAATAGGCAGGATTCCTATTGTTCTAGTTATTTATTTATTATTTATTTCATCATTTTGTTGACCCTTTCATAATCAAGATGGTTTTACTTCCTCTTGATAGTACGCGATTCTTAACACTAATGATATAATATCTTGAGCATTTCGCGGTAGCTTGGAACTATTTTAAATTTAATAGATTTCGATTCTACCGCCTTAAGCGCAGCTTGACTGTCAATGCAAATACTGGTATTGACTCTTTATCGATCTTTTTTCCAATGATTCCCCATCCTTGAGTATATGCAGAGGGTCTGATTGGAATACACTATACGTATGCGGTAATTTGACATACATTTCAATAGCCTGTGGTTTTAGAGCCATCAGTATAAACTAAAATAATCTTTAAGTGATGTATGACCACGTTTAAATTTATTCGCCAATGTCTTCACTATTGAGAGTGAAAGATTGTCCAGATTATCCATTTCAAAACTAAGATAAGAAAACTACTTTACAGATCACTTTACTTATTTATCTTCTTTATTTTTTACCCCCATACAATGATATGATAATGGGTTCTCACTATTTTCATGTATGTACATATATCCAATGATAATCCACATTTGACTGCGTGTTCATCTGTACCCGTTCATATTCGCTTACACTTTTTGTTTTGTATTCTGTGATTATCGCCACAAATGGTTATGGCGATAGTATATCCCCTTGGTGGACACAGTTTTGAATTTCAAATTTCTCTAACAGCAGCACGTGACATTTCGCTGTTTTGTAAGACGCTGTTGTTGTTGAGTAACAGATGTCGGCTATGGCTCTCATGTGCTTATCAAAGTTAAAAGACCATCTCTATTATCAAAACCATATTCAAAGTTAATGAGGAAAACAAATGTAAGCTGAATCTGCATATCGAAAATCCATATGTGTGGTCCAACGCAGGAGTTGTGTCCTCAATTGTTTTCCGAATGTTTCTTATTTTAGCACTTCCACCGAACGCCGAAACATGGGTCTGAAAACAACCAGCATTATTAGATCTGAACAAATAACATTAGACACATATGCGGACATAATTATTAACAATACAAATTGTACCTATGTATATAGACAGTCACCACAAGACCAGCTGCTTGGTAAACATTTATTCGGAAGTAATTTCTCTAGTATCACAGCAAATACGGCTAGCATCTAATTAAGATTAATTACAGGTATCAATTACAATTCTAGTTTCACATGCACACCTGTTCAGATGGAGTTACGCCATAACAGGAAATACAATCGGGGGACTTTTTTGTTTTGTGCAATTCAAAACCGGTTTTCTAATAGATTCTATAATTTTATTGCATCGCGTCGACATCAGTTTTATTTACTAATCCAACACAAATCATTGACTTTGTCGCATGAATTATTGTTATGTGAATCATAATATTCAAATTAAATTAAACTGAAACCAACAGTATCACGCTTCACTAAGTTTTTATGAATTCGGATGTTATCGAGTAAAATATTCACGAATAATCTGTTTGGAGTAAAACTGAACTAAACAACTTTATAATTCGAGTTGAATATGAGTTATGCATAACTGTCAGTAATTTTAACAATGGCTGTATCATGTGACTCTTAATTTATGATAGTTCCTTTTGGTTGATATCACATGTACGTTCCCGTGATTAAGCTATAAATTTGGTAATAAGAAATAGTTAGCATAGCAAAATAATGGATAAAGAGGTTGAAATTTGCACTCTTTTTAATTTTAGGTGTTGACGAAATCATATGTTAAGTATTTAATAGAGTTGCAGCCTCAGGCTAGATAATAATCTGTCATGAAAAATGATTGCGTTTTGTTTATTCACAATTTCGAGCCTTTTTTTGCGGATTCCAGGGCTTTATTGGTATGAACCTTATTTAATACTTATAATCCTTCTAAACCTGTCACTAATCCTGTTGGTTTCCTTTTTAGATTGCTATTCAATCTACACCGTTCAATATTCATCAATACAAATACAAATACATAGTTGCGCAATAGACCGTACGTAGTCCAGGGCCTAGCTTTCCGCGATCATTCGTGCTGTGCGTGTTATATTCTTTCACACAAATTTAAGGGACCTGCAGTTAAGAGCCATATGCGAAAGACATTTTTTGAAAAACTTTCTCATGATTACTATCGGTCGTGTGTCAGACATTCGCGAGAGGTGGGACCGTGATAAAGTGGTGTTTTATGAGATTCTAACCTCGAAATTAGGAATCTAAGTTCAATCCAAGCATGTAATCCATCCTCTCAACCCAAATTCGCAGATTATTGTCGATTGTTTATGGCTCTATTTCGCGACTAGCTCGATGGATTTTTCCCCTAAATGTGCCAATTGATTGTGTATCGTTGGAGTAAGACCAGTTACCTATTAAAAAAAAAAGTCAAATCGCAGTTGCTTGGTGATCAAGGCAGGTCTCCAAAATGGCTGATGGACGCTATTACCGAACTTAGTTATCAAAATATCGATTGTCGTATGGCTATTGTGGCACGTTGTACCCGAAAGCCCATTCAAGCCCAAATGGTCCAATTGTAGCAAAAGGAAGATCGTTACCGGACTATGATCAATGAATTTTTCTCAGGAAAATATGGGTGACTTGGATCCGTACAAGTTGTTATTACAAAAGACGGCTCTATGGCGAACTAAGCCATCGCCTTACTAAAATCACATTTTAGCGATAAGTTGATTTCGGGAAGTGCTTCCAACATCGTGTGATTTGATAAGTCTCTATTATTTTCTGTAAGGCTACGTGGTTTGTGGTTTTTGATTTATGTTGACAAATCGGTAACAATGAACGTCACGGAACATTATTCGTTTTATTCGTCACATACGGCCACAATTGCTTGGAGAAGTGAGTAAGAATTGACTCGAGATAATGAATTTCGTCAAGAAGTCAAGAACAGTCGCGTTGGCCATATGTCCGAAATCATTTTCATGACGACAGATTTCATCTGACGAGGGTACAGCGAATGCCATCAAATCCAATCGAGACTGTAATTGAAATATGACCCTTATAGGGTTAAACCTCCACTTTGAGGCCTTAAGAATGGAGTGGCAGTCTTGCTCTTCCCAAAACGTCAATTCACCATGGATGTGACCTTTTGCACATCTGTTTACCATGCTTAAGCCAGAGTCGTTGCAATGCTGCTGTTCTAACATTAACAATAACATCGCGTTGTGACATGTCATATATGTATCTCGCATATACTACATACATACATATGTATGTATATAGTGTCTCAAAATCTTGATGCCTATTTTTGCAATTTATACAAGTACATATACCTGTAGGAATGATGAAGATTTATTCCCCAATTATTATCGAATCCTCTATGTATGTCAACATCATCGGCGGAGTCGACTAATTGCACAATCTTATAAAGACTCATGTCTATTGTATTTCAGTTCACTTTTTTGTTTACCTTGATCAGAGTAAGATACCTAAATAAAGCCAGCCAAGGTTATCCAAACAACCAGTATTAATTTTCTCTTGGAAACTTGAAACACAATATCCTCTGATTCTACTTAGAAATCTTTATTTGCGAAAATCATCTTCTGGTTAACTTTCCTTGGCTTCAATGTCGTAGAGTATTCGTTCTATACTCGTCTGTGCTATAATTCGTTAAAAGTTCAGGACGTAAGAGGTTGCTCGTCCTTAAAGTAGACCTTTTTTTTGCTGTGCACAAGTAGAAGTATTCTGTAGGTTATTCACAACTACATGAAAGAATATATTTTGTCCACAGCTTCATAATATTTTTCAACGACGTAAATATTTAATGTCTGATCGTAAAACTTTTGCTTAATATTGGTTTTGTTCAACTCAAATTTCACATTTTTTTTTAAACTCGCTGCCAAAAAAATTGTCTCTTAAGTCGCCGAAACTATTAAATTTTAATGAAATCTTTTAACAGTTTGTCTTTTTTGTTTATATTTCCAGAAATTTATTTAAAAACTTTTTTGTTCAAAAAAAAACTTTACAATCCGGAAAATTTATGTGCTGCTTTGAAGTCGTATACAAATTTAAAACAATTCTAAATCTAAATTGTTGTTCAAACATTTTTGTAAATCTCAAAATAAATATTACACATATCATCACCATTCTATGTTGAGCACAGGTTCTGTAACCATAGCTAAAGGTGGCAATCCACAGATATGCAAGAACGTTGTACATTCTTTTTCTGCAATTTTTTGCATTCTTCATTTGTGAAAGAAAACGTTTGCAGGTGTTACACGTTCACATTCAAATCGAAAAAAAATAATAGCACAAATACAGTTTGATGTAAACCTGGGTCTCAACCAACGAGCGTCACCAGTTGGGCTTACTGACTCCAGTTGGTTCTACTCGTGCGCGCTACCTTAGGCGAGTACGTCCTTTACTGCGTTGTCCCTGTGAGTTAGATTGGAAGACTGTGCAGAGTGAAGCATTGGGTTCCATTCGTTCTACATGTTCTATTCATCTTAAGCGCCTGATGCGCAATTTTTGGACTAGGTCGATGCCGCTGTGCAGGTCGTAAACTTTATCCCCCAAAGTCCGCCAACGCAAACGGAACCGAATATGTCACGAACATTTTTTCTCTTGAAACGCCCAAAGATATCTTTATCCGCTTTTGATAGAGTCCATCCTTCAACGCCATAAAGCAGGGCTGGGATGGTAAGGGTCTTATGTAGAATCTCCTTAGTCGTTCGGGAATGGCCCTTACTACTCAATTGGCAAATAGCGAGCGATTGGCAACAGTTATTTTTCGTTTTATTTCTGTCAAAATTTATAGCAGAGCCAATTTAGACAAAGTCGCTTATTACCTGTTGACTGTATCAATTTAGCGCTGAGCTTCAGGCGCTCACACAGGGCGCCATTTTGAGGATCCTTATTTCTCCATAGTTGGCGCACCTCAGAGGATCATCTTTTTTTAGAATGGCGCAAACAATTCTACCCATATTCTACAAATGAGTTGGTACATGCTCCTTACCAAGCCATCCCCTGTGGCTTCAAACAAATTGGCAGGTAGACTGCGAAGTTTTCTCTCCATATGCTAGGTATCCTTGCTCATCCCCGCAGGCTTCTCTGTTTAGGCTTTGGAGCCCTGAAATGTTCCTTTTAACTTTGGACAAAACTTCCGAACTTCGTTTCTCATGTTTCTCTTCTTTCCTTCTGAAAAGCCAGTGTTCGACCCCTTTCTTCAACTCGTAGAGCTCACGCGCAGCCCATTTATGCTGAATAAGCTTGTCCAGATCCCTAAAGACTATTTGCGTTTTATGTTTGGGGTATATGTCCCCGCAAGAGATTAAAGGAAACTCGATCGGAAAATGTTCCGGGATCTCCCTTGTCTTTGCAGTGTTCAAAATATATGCATCCTTACCTTGGCTACAACAAGATAGATTGGCCCTCGAAGAGTTCAGCCATCCATTATACTGGTTGGCTACTGATATTAATATCGAGATGCAGGAACTTACATACATACATATGTATGTACATCCATATGTATGTAAGTACCTAGCTACAATGTTTCGCCCTACAGCGAAACCGATTATCCTGAATCCTTTATCAGTTTTATTAAAGAGGCCTTCACTTGCTATCTTGTTAGTTTGGTGTGATAACTAGGTCATAACTAGGGCACTCGAGCCCTGGTTATGTCACCTCTCTTGTTTATGGAGACATATACTCATATTAGGCTAATGTTGGCGGAATAAGCCTTTATTCGGATGGACATGAGACACTCATTCACGTTCAAATAACTGCTCCTTTTGTTGTCGACAGCGATCGTCGTAGTAAATGTTAACGTTTTCCATCATCAATTTGCCCGTCCCATTCCATTGCACTTCTTGGATGGCGTTGATGTATATTTTGCATCAGTTTGGGGTCTCCGCTAGTTGTTTAACTGCACGCGATCTAGCTCGCATTACAGGGAAGATCCGTATATCGTTGTCTTCGTTTGATTGGCTGGGCTTCGTATTTCCAAAACTAGCCCATATGAAGTGTTCACTAAGTAGTTCGATGTATGTAACTGGAATCGATGTACATATGTATGTATAGGTATGTAACTTGAACTGGAATCCTTGCCGTTGATTCCATCCGGAGAATTCTTCTGCCGCCACTTGGATGCAAAGAGCACTGCCTTAGTTAGTGGAACAATATGACTATCGAAAATTAAGAGAAGCTGCTGAGGAATTTAGAAATGGTCAAATGGGATTTTTAAGAGCGCCGAAACTATTTGCTGTTCTAAAAACAACATTGAGGCACTAATTGTTTGATGAAGATTATTAAACCAAAAAAAAAATCGAGCCCAAACTTTGGGAAGATGGCCTGTTTTCTGTCCAAATATGGAAAAGAACTTGTTGATTATATTCTCACTGCAAAGTCAATATTTCCGTCTAACACGAAGTGATGTAAGATATTTAGCATATCAGCTAGCAGTAAGGAACGAAATACCAAACACTTTTTCTAAGGTAAGGGGTAATGCTGGGAAAGATTTTATATATGCGCAGACATTCTGACAGGATAAGTCTCTGAAAACCCACTGGCACGCAAAGGTGCGTTTCAAAATTTTTTGATCGATTGCTTGCGATTCCAATTGGGCCCACCTGAATTGTTGCACAAATTACCTTTTCTCATTTGTACAATGACATATTTGAATAAAAGTCTCCTTATAATTTTATGAAGTTCAAAAATTTTTTTTAATTAGCCAAAAACTGGTTCGGTTGGGTTATGTGGACCAGTAGTCCACTTTACTCGACCGTATGGTCCACATTACCCGCAAACTTCCGAAAGTAAGGATATTTGACTTTTTGCACATTTTATCCCTTACAAAGGAAAAAAACCGCATGATTAGGTTAGTTTGATTTTAAAGTGAAAACCAAATCTTTTGCACTGGATCTTAAGTTATTACTTTTGAAAAAAAGCTAAAAATAACAAGACAGGAATGAAAAATGAAAGCAGTGGTCTACATTTGCCGCACTTACTCTAGTTCGAGAGTTTCTTGAAATTTATCAGATCTGTGGTGCTACCTAATTTAATCACCTTTTGTAATTTTTACTGCGAATATTTTATCTTAAGTTAGGTTAACAAATAAATGTTTTCGTCCTTACACAATTTAACAAACCGACCAACAAAACAGATCTTATCTCATTCATTTATGCATAACAAAGAGCCAACAATTAATTATAAACGATAATACAATGCTCTGACATGACATGGTCTATTTTCAGCGATAAATGCGAGACTTCTCCCGCAAAGTAGGTTTTATACTTACTCTTCAAGGTTCACTGCTAGAATTTAATCAATTCAATTTGCTTCCATTTCAGATTGATCATATCGTACTGGGTAAAGGTCCACCAGGTGGTTCATGGCATAAAATGGATCCCAATTTGCGAACACTGTCCCTTGCCGGATGGATGTCACTCCCTGGTCTTAGCTATAGTAGCTGGGAAGCAATACAACAACGAAAGAAATGTTTACAGTATGAAAAGAACTGTTCATCCTACCTCCGTAAGATGGCTCTAGCGAATACAACCTGTCCCAAGTGCATTAAACTACGTTCAGCGAAGCAAAACAAGGCCAAGAGCGAAAATGTAGTTTTCAATAATAACAACGAATGTGAACCCGAAGCTTTATGTTGTAAGTGTACAAAGAAAATATGTAGTGGCAGCGATGTTTCAGCTACTGATACTACCATCGCATTGGGTTTGCTCGACAATACCGGAAGAAGTAGAAATTCGCCGCCACGACGTAATCTCTCTCTGAAACGGCAAGTATCCAAAGAGGTACAGACAAGAGCTCTTGTATCAAGAGTTGCTGAATACTATGAAGACTATGTTCATCATATGAATTTAGATAGGTTCTTTATGAACAATGCCAATGTGACGTTCATAGCTCCGCTGAGTGAAGACTGCGTTAAACAGGAACGGTTTCAAGATGCTCGATGGATTGTCACTGGGTTGGTATTCAATTGAATATTCAATTGAAAGTTTCACTAGTTAATGTTAATGTTGGGTTGTGTTTACAGAATAGAGGAGTCAACGAGGCGTACATTTTATTATGCTTGCAAGAATTTAGTGCTAGCCAATGGTGTGTCTGATTTGCCAAATCGGCTGGGTCTTCGAGGTGAACAGCATGGATTCAATAGGACTTGGGTTAAGCACGAGCTAAGGGAACTTGAGACTGCGTTGGAGAACATGTCAGATAATGAAAGGCAGAGTAAGTTGAATTAAATATTCAATACGATCTGATGACTTTAACTTGCATTTTTCTTAGAATTGAAACCTGTTCTTGTTGTGGGAGCTGGACTAAGTGCTGCAGATGCTGTAACCATCTGTCGATCGTCTGATATCGATGTCATTCATGTATATCGAAGTAAAAGTGCAGGATTAGATAGATCGCTACCGGAGAATGTTTATCCCGAATATCATGAGGTAAATATAATAATGAACTCTTCGTAAAATGCCTTATTCTTTTTGGAAACTTCTATTCTATCCTATCCCACAAAATAAATCAATCAGTGACTAGTTAGATCTAATCAGTAAACTGACTAGTGTGCTAGACATTTTACTAGGGAGAAAAGCGCGAGCCGATGTACTGTTGCTCTATTTTTTTTAGATCTTTAAAAGTATCATCAAGTAGAGTCAACGGTCCGTGTTACATTTGAAGCGACCGACAGCATTGTATGTATGTATGTACATATGTATGTATGTATGTATATTCTCATCTGTACTCAAGTTCAAATGATTAAATGTGTTTGGTGCTCGAATATGGTCAACAATCTTATCACTTATTTGCTTATCACTTAAGGTCCAAGTGCATGATATTTTTATCTGTTCTACGTCGTTTTACGTCGTGGTTACCAACAAGGGGAGTGTGCTGATTATTGCTTACATCATTGTCGGCATGTGATGATAAAGTGATTGAATATTAATATGGTGTAGTTTCGTTGGGCAACTACTTAATAAAAATGTGTTTTAAAAAACCTGCTAATTTGATGCAAAATGAATCGATGGTCTCGAGCCCCATTCAGAACTTCCTTGGGCTGTTGTTAAATAATGTCAGACGGAATCAATTATCAAATGGATTAAAATCAGATCCAGATGTAACTATACATAAAGCTAAAATAAAGCATTGTATATCATTTGTCTTACGAATTCTTGGCAGCTGGTGCATACTCTGCTGGAATTGAAACGGCCAAGGGGAATGCTTTCCGCCATTTCCCTTTTTCCCCTTCCACCTCTGTCCTCATGCTAGACACGGACTCTTTTAACCCGAAAGCAGGCCCTAATGATACAGCAAAAAAAAAATCGAACTACCACTACCAGAATCCTTACAGGTTGATAGTTACGTAACACATTTTGTTTCACACTTTCTGGGTAAATCAAAGATGGTACTTTTTATTGTGCAGGTAAATATGTATCAAATCAGCATTCTTCCTGAGATTTGATAGAGCGTGTGCTGCCTAGAAAATGAATTACCTTATAGACATCTGCAAGCAAACAAGTAAGAAACCACTGCACTTTTACCGGAGGGGTAGTACTTGTTTTCTTGTTAACGTTCATTAAAATGCGACATACTATGATAGGCCCATTTTTGACCTAGAGCTTTTTGCAAACATGTTGAGAAGAGAGTACAAACTGCGATTATTTATTATCACCCGTTTACCGTAACGTTTCAGCTACTCTTTGAAGATGTACATATATGCTTTTCTACGACTAGTTTTCAAGATACGAAATCTCACAGCGATACTAGCTTGAAATAGTCTTTCTTGAATAAAGTCGATATTGATTATAGATGCTACAAAAGGTTTTACCAGAAGCATTTAAATTATTCAAGGATCAGCTATTTGCTCTTTATAGTTGCGTTCTGCCTGTTCGCCTGCTTAATCGTAGTAAATATATGACATCTTCCATACAGTCTGTTCGAGCAAACAGTGAAATGCAGAAAATCAGGTCAATACGATTGTGGATTAGCTAATACTCATCGAAAGTTCCTGAAAGTTGTAATCCGGAAAAAAATCAAAAATTAACGCGCATTGTCGGCTCACACTCCAGTAGCACACGCCTTAACTGAAATTGAAATTTCTTTGCCTATCTAATATCTTTCCCCTGTTTTACAAATTAAGTCATTTAAAAAATCGTTCTTTTCTCTGCTTCCAGGTGCATAAAATGATGAAAGATCCCAACCAAACATACAACTGCTACACTCCTGTGCCAGAGCACACAATCTCAAACCTGTCAACAGATGCTTTTGGCTGCCACCACGTAACAGTGAAAAACCTAAAGACCTCCGAAACAAAACTCTATGAAGTCTCTTACTGTGCCATACTGATTGGAGCTCGACCCAATCTTCGCTTTATCTCGGGCGTAAGCAAACACCAAACAAGAACTATTATCTCCTCCAAGAGTTCATTCCTACACGCGGAGCAATATCAAAACCATATGACAAGAAGGCTAGCCTGGCTAAAAAGTTTATGCGAAAAGTGCAAACATTTCAATATCTGCGACTGGAATCGCAGGCTAACACCAATAGAATTTCGCAATCGAGTTTGTGGAAATTCAACAAGCAAAACGTGCGAATGCATTAGACCGTGCAATAATGAGGACTTTAATGTGTGTCACGTCGATGATTCAGGCATTGGCTTAGGTATAGAACCCTCTAAACCAATCGACAGCAAAACAAATCAAATAGACGTTGACAAATTTACAAACGAAGTGCAAGGAATGCCCAAGGGAATCTTCGCAATGGGACCATTAGTTGGAGATAATTTTGTTCGATTTATCCCAGGTGGAGCACTGGCTATTACGTCTACCCTCCACCAAGAGAACGATTGAAATCGGTCATCACTTTTTATGATGACACCTTTGTGGGTTTCTTTTACACAAGGTTGCCAGCATAGCGCAAACATTATGTCTATTGGAAACTCACACCTTTGTTCTATTTCAAAATGATTTTATTTTTTATTTGTTTAAATATTTCTTTTCGGCACAAACGTTATTGTATCTCTGTTGTAATACACACATTATCCTCATAAAATGCGAAAGAGTAACAGCGCTGGAACGAAATTGAAATGGAACACATTGCTGTGGGAGTGTGCCTGATGTCATAAACGTATGTTGGACAACTGAAAAAGAGAACGGGAGAGAGAATTGTTATGAACTTGAAGAGAAACGTTGAACACTTTATTTTTCTGGCCAAATGTTAAATAGTTTATTTTTAATGCAGAGGTTTTATTTCACTTGTTTTTTTGTTTGTTGAAAACCCAAGCATTCGTTTATACAATACTATTAGTAATTCTATAGTAAACAAAATAAGAAACTTGAAATTGAAATTTGTTTTGTTGATTCAATTGCCTGTTGTTCTTGTGAAAAGTGTTTATATTTGGTTCTGTTCGTTAATCGTTAATTTATAAATGAAAAAATATATATATGTGTATAAGCAAAATGGAAAATCTAAGATGTTTATATTGTTGTTTCTGCTTTTAGGGTTGATTATTCATAGAGCATATGCAACTGTACCTTCGTATCCGAATCTCCATTCAATTCGTGGTATCAATTTGTTTGCACTTATTTTTTTAAAACAGCACATACATGCGAGTATGTTTTTGACATTTCAAAAGTGGGTAATTTTGTTGTTCAACGCGTTCCTGTACTTTTTGGTGTTTTTGCCTCTCTGAGATTTTCATTCCCACTCCTTGAAAATTGAAAATCTGCGGATTTTGGGGCAGAAAGTACGGGAACAGACCTAATGTGGTCGCTCGCATGGCAGGTTCAATTTTAAAGCAAATCCATCAGTCTAAAATCGAAAGCTATTTCCAATTTCCTTTTGTCTATGGACGAACTCTAAGATGAAGTGTCAATCGATCTCAGTGCTGAAACCCTTGATGATGCTGAGTATATGAAATATATGTAACATAGATAACAGAGCCCTTCGGATACCTTGCGTATAGAAAGGAGCCAACAAAAGCAGTTACACCCAGCAAACTGCAAAGAAATGAGGATACTAAAAATACTGACATCCCTAAAGGAGATCATAGGTACTGAAAAGAAAAATAACCGACATAGTGCGCTTCACCAAAATTCAAAATAATGTACGTGCATCATGAAATCGACCACCACCTATGCATAACCTTTTAGCCGTACGAGGTTCAGAGCCAGGCGGAATCCTGCCCACGTCCAAGCAAAAGAGTGATAATAAATCTACGAACAAGTAAGTTCCGGTAGCGAAAAAGACAAAGAAAATAATAGAATTGGAAGGAGTATGACAATCAGGCAAACAAAACGTGGAGACCACCAAAAGTGGGTAACAAAAAACGCTTATGACCAAACTCTCACGTTTATCACGTACAAGTGATAAGTGATTCGCTAGCTCGAGTACCAGCGAATTCTACAACTCAGTGGAAAAGATTTTATGAGTCCATGCGGAAATTAAAACGCCAACGCATCAGGTCGTAGTTTAAATAAAAGATCTTGACAAAATAACAACTAAGGAGATCTGAAAATCAATATAAATCCAACTCGAGAGAGAAAGTTGTTGCTTAGACACTTATATGGCGTCAAAGCGATGCAAAAAGAATTCCTAATAGCGTCATTCCGTCTATTAGCAGAAGTAACTGACAATCGAGCCTTTGGCAATAAAGTGCGTATTGGGTGGATAGTCTGCTGCATATGAGAAAAAAATTCTCCAGAAAATGCGAAAAAAACATGCAAAAATTAAACATCGATGCTTGATGTGTAGCGAAATTGGTATATAGGGGAAACCCTGTGACCGGAAACCAAGTGTATACTATGTCGTGACAAGGAAAACATAAACTAAAACCATTTTAGAGGAAGTGGCAAATACCCAGCATAGCATTCCAAAGCGCTTTGAGAGAGCTAAGGAGTAAAATTTGAATATACTCCACATAAACGGATATTCATATGCTTAGCAAACTTACAAAAGTATGGATAAGTGACTATGGTATGGATATAGGTTTCGAAAATCGTAACTTTGATTACAGACTAGTAGTTGATGCCCTTGGGCGGAAGCCACTTATCATTACTGGTAACTTTCTTTAATGCATGGACAGTTAAATGGGTAAGTGAACGCAAAAGGATAAGTAAAAGTAATTCAAGACCTAGAGTAGACAAGGAATTATTTTTCTACACCTTAGCCAGAGGCGTAACATTTACCGATCCTAAAGATCTCAAATCAAAGTAGGCTATGCATGAGCTTATTAGAGCGACGACGCGACGTAAAGAACACATTCAACAGTGCCAATTGGAGTTTACATATTTCCCGAAGGTCTTGGTGATGTTATTACCCTGCTTCAACGTCATTCAACACGACCGTATAACTTTGGAGAGGATTCCAAAACTAGACATTGCTCTACATATGTACATAGGTCGTCTCTGTAGATGCTTTAAATAGATGATGTGTATCGATTTGAAATTCATGGATTTTTTCAAGACCGACCGTAGTGTAAATACTTAGTCGATGGTGGAGTTTCCTGGTCTAAAGCCAGACAGATTTAGGCAGGACTTTTAGGCACTCACCCAATATAACAGCCAGAATACAGAGAAGACGTACGCCTCTATATTTAGCGCACTTCAGAGGATCTCTTTTTTTATAACCGAACAAACAATGATGAGGTTCCATTATTAGGGCATTTTCGTCCGATCATATTCTGCAAACAAGTTGGTGCATGCTTCTTACCAAGTCATCTCCTGCTGCCTTAAACAACTTGGCAAAAAGTTCGTCAGCTTCTGCAGCTAAACTAAAGATATTGCTATCCTAACTTCATCCAGGTAGGGTCAACAGAAATGTTAGTTATCATCGTTCACTGTTGATTCCATCTGTAGAATTCTTCCGTGCTTCCGTTCTTAGTGCATTTAAGTACCCCTCTCTTCTTTTTCCTTTCCCGCCGCCAATACCTTGCAAAGGGATTGAAACTCAAACTTCAAGTCCAGAAAATGGCTTCAACATTAGCATTGTAACATATGACTTGCTCCATTTTTCCATTCCATGCCATTCATATGGAAAATAAGCGGAAGCAGCTACGAAGGTTTTCCATTCTCTGTTCGTTTCGTAGCATATAGCTGCACCAATACATGTATTCTAGTGGCAAAATTAGTCCACATCCACTGCTCGTGTATAGCTGGGCAACTAATACGACACGTTCGGATTTCCACTAAATTTTGTCGCTACGTAGTACTTCCATGATTGGAATCTTGTTTAGAATATTTATGCCACAGAAAGCTCTACCGATTTCTGAAAGTTCTAGTGGCTTTTAAACAAAAAATGGTAACGATTACTTCTCGCTTGACGCTGAAAAACATGAAAAAGCTGAACAAATGTAACATGCAAACAAGCGTGAAATATCTTGTTAAGTCAGTAGGTACAGGCATTTTCATCGACACAGAGGGCGCAATCCATATTGCGACTTTTAATGCCATGAGTGACTTTGCTAGACAACACGGGGTAGATGAGACATTAGCATTGTGGATCAGAGCAATGCTAGTGAATACAGGAAATAGGAGTTGTTTGCAAGGTGCCGTTCTGGCATATTGTATGGTGGTTGACACCCATATTATGTGGATGATTTTCACGTACTCCAACCTTCGAGCAGCCTGTTTTATAATGTGGAGGCGTCAACAGAGAGCCAGAAGCAGTGGTGCAGAAGAGCATGAGGTATTGATAGAACAGTGCCCCATAGAAAGACGGCCAAACTTCGTAAGCTGATAAAAAAATATTAAAGATAATTTCCTAAATATGCTTAAGAAATCGTTACGGCAAATACAATGGGAAACCGCGTACCACCAAGGCAAGATCAGATATTTCCCCCAGCCTCTACACAACATACCTAATGCATCTTACCGCTGCAGTGTTAACACAATATGAATTAAGTGTTTGAAAAATAATACACACAGTGTTAGAGTCATACACGGAAAGAAGCGAAGCACCATAGAGGCGATAGGGGCAGTGTTCAACATTGCGTACCTACGAAGCAATCGCGGGACAATAATGGTTAGGAGGGAGAAAGAGAGGAGCTTATTCGCTAGATATGGCTCAAAGTCTAATTTTCAGGAATTGAACTTGCGTTCAGAGTTCACGCAACCTTGGTCAGATTTTCCATTTACGATTGGGTCTCTTACGAGCACAATACTGTGTGGCACATGTCTCCAAGATGCCGTCCGTCTAAATGAATTCTCCCGGATGTCTGTAAAAACCAGCAGCAGGATGTAGACAATTTTTATCATTCATACCGAACACTTAACTTTTGCTAAGCATCTTTTGCACTCATCTGTGCAAGTCATAAGTGGCATTCTGCGGCCCTTGTCCGTATAGCGATCATATAAGAGATCTTTTCCTCTGCAATTGTTCTGGCTTCGTTCGTATTAGGTGGAACATCTTGGGTGCTGATGCTGTGAATAATTATATTGTTAGTTTTTCACCAGTGAAATGGTTTCTCGCCTTTTAAGAAAGACGAGAACATTTCAGTTAATTCGATAAAATAGGATTTTGCTTCCTGGTAGTACAATACCAGCTGCGGCTGAGTGCTGTTCCAGCAATGTTTTCTATCCCGGTAAAAAAATTTAATCAATGAAAAAAAAGTGTTAATAGCAAAGGTACATTAACCCTCATTGCGTCTATTAACAAGTCAGAAAAAAAAAATACAAAACTCACAAAAAAAGATTTACTTTCGATACCGCCGGTTGCGGATCATTCTCACTACTGGTTTCGTTTTCAGGAATTTCGTCGGCCTTTTGCTCTGCAGTTACGACTTCTTTGCTAGATATCTGAGACTTCGAAGTTAAAGAAGGATCTGGATCATCTTCTGTATTTTGAATTTGTTCTGATGTTTTTTTAAAATTTTGTTCTGAATTTTGTTCATCATTATCATTTTGATTTTCTACTGAATCTTCTTGATTATTTGTATTCTGATTTTGTTCTGAATTTGTTTGGTTTTCATCCGTTTGGTTATTTTGTGATAGAGATTGATCCATTTCAGTATCAGATATTTCAGAGAAGAAACGATTTTTTAAAATTGTATTTAGAGAACTAACATTCGCATCATCCGCCCATTCATCCTAGAATATATATAAAAATATACGTTTAAAACTAGTAACTGTCAAGGTTACAAAATTTTAGTCAAATCATGTCCAAAAATATTAGTAAAATTAAAAAAATAAAAAAATGTTACAATCCTGGAATAGATCACATATGATAGCCCATCGTTAATTTTTATGCAATGCCTTAAAAAGTAGGCGTGTCGATGTTTACATTTTAAAAATCTTACTTCTTAGAGGCCATATTCTCGTTTTTTATGCAGTAAAACTGCACCGCTCGCAACTAAAATGTATAGAACTTTGGGCAGCAATAGTTCCAACTTCGGGTGCAAGATATACAACGGAGTACAAGAAGGTAGGTCAGATTTTACCAACACAAAAAGCTTGAATTGAAATTCAAAAATAGTTTGGACTGCAAAGGTCTAAAAAGTTTGATTTGAAAACACATTATTTTACTATATTATTCTTTTTATTTGTACAAATGCTTCCTTGCCTGCTAATCGAAAATGAATAATGAAGCCAATAAGGGTGAGTTTCCCGGAATTTACAAGAAGAAGGAACCAAACGATAATAGAGTTATAGACAAAAGAATTAATTTTGGGTGAAGTTGAGTTCGATCCACATTTGTCTAAGGCGGAGTCAGAATTAAAAATTAAATTTCAGTTTAATGAATGTCTTATGTGTGCTTTTCACGCACCCGATTGTGTTCGGAAAATTCAAAATTAATTGAAGTCTGCCAGATTTCCCCACACACGATACAATCAGTCGGACGACAACTTGACTCCGTCCTAAAATATCAAACATTTCTTGATATTCATTTGACCGAAAAATCTGTCAACGCTTTAACAGACTGATAACACAGCCAACAAAAATAGTCAACGCGTAACCCAAAATTCGCGATAATGCGATTATCAACGCAGTCGTCAACGCGTTTTACGTTGACGATCATACAACGTGAGCACTTTGGGACAAACTCTGACATCATTATGGCGTTTACGTTGACCGTGTAGTAGTAGCTTAAATTCGCGTGAAAGAATAAGCACAACACGAGTGAATGTGAGCGGCTAGGCCCTGGTCTGCGCGACAATTTGTTCGTGTATTTGTTCGTGTCAAGCCTTCAAGGTAAGAAATGGATAGCTTTGCACTTGATCAAAACTGAGAAATATTAAAAATTCATAAAAGAGTGCTGTTTCGCAGAAATTGTACGAAATTTAAAAATGAATTTTCGCCGAAGTGAAGCCCCTTCAGTGGTTGGCGTAGGAAAATTTATAAAGAAATTAAGTAAAACTTATATGCTTATGAATAACAAAACCTATTCGATCCTAAACAATCTACGATTAATTGATGCACTTGCGAAAAATATCTATCAAGCTATTCGCTAAATAGAGCCACAACAAATAAACAATGTATTACAAAATTTGGTATAAAGGATTGGCTAGTACCAAACCAGCTGCAGCAGCAATTTGATTGAGATTTTTTTCTATAAACAATCGGAAGGCTTACTTTTTTTTAAGGAAGCAAAAATTATTGGAAAATATTAAAACATGAAGTTTTAAAAGTAATTTAAAAAAAAAACCAACAATAAAAAAGAACCGTAAGAAGTTTATCTTTTGTAAGAGCCAGATAGAGATACTGACTTCTGTTTTATACATATAATGGAGAGTTGGACTGCATTTTACTTAAAATATACAGTTCCTGGTGGTACATCGACGTTTTCGCTTGTACTTATGATGCGTGGATCGTATAGAAAAAAAAAAACAATATTTGTTCCCATGATCTCCTTGGTGAAAGGGAGGCATTGTGGTAAAAATGCGGTGAGTCACGAGTACATACATAGATACTTATATATGCAGTAAATAAAATATACTGCGAGGAATAGGATGGCCGGGTAAAACCATCTTAGTAGTTGCAGGACCAATATATAATTAAACTAGTTCTTCATCATCTTCAGAGCAAAGTATAAAATAGCAATCGTAGCTAACGAATACCCCTTTGAGCAGGGCACATAATTGGAAAGAGAATCCGCTTACTTGAGCGCCAAACTTAAATTAACTAGCTACGGGCCGCGTATGGCTTAAGACGTGTGTTAGCTAAAGCGCTATGGAAAATGTTGAAGCAAGGCTCCCAACAGCAAAAGAACTTTAATGGTTAATCATCAATGGAGTCTGAGACAATGCCCTACATCAACTTCTAAAAGCAAAAAGAAGTTAAAGTCAATATATCACTTTCGGTCCAAGTACTCCCGAATGGGAACAAGTCTGAAAACTCTATAGGTACATATGTATGTAAGTAGTAGAAACATTGATTTTCTTAAAATATTTTCCCATATACATATACTAACCTCTTCTCCTTCACAAGTTTCTTCACTATGATTATTATCCTGATCGAGATCAGCCGACAATTTGACGTGTGTCGAAACTATCCGCGCTTTGGGTAATTCCACGTATTGACCTTTTCGATTAACCGCCTTAACTGAACGAAGGCGTTTCTGTGTTCTCTTTATTTCATTGCCTGACAATGAATCATCACTTAAATGACGTTTTCTCAAATTCGGGTCCAATTTACTACCCCTTTCTCGGCGATCCTGCATAAATAAAAGGTAAATTAAATTCGAAAACTATTACTTCCTTACATTTATTGCGAAAATCTTTGGATTTATTCTTTTGGGTAATATTGGTGATGGAATAGAATTTTGAACGTAGAACTTCGGTCCATTCTTACCGATCACACCCAATTGAGCCATATTTTGAAGGGATTGATGTACTGCACCAGGAAGATCTCTTACTGGGACATTATTTCTCATGGAAATCGCTACGAGGTTACATATTTCCGAAAAATCACAGTCTTCACAGCCATTGTCATACTTGTGATATAAAGCCTTGAGAACATGACGATTGACTTTCTTGGGAACACCAAATTTATCCATCTCGAATTTATTACTGTTAATTTAAAAACAAAACCTACAAAAAACCTAATTTCAACAATAAACAATTTTTTTTAATAACAACAAATTTTATGAAAGTGTCATTTAACCGACAGGCATCTAGAGAAATTTAAAGTTCTCTGTATGTTGTTGAAAGTAGGTTTTTTGTTGCACAGATGTGTCAATGAGGCATTGAGCGTTAACAACGTCTGTGCATCATCGCCAGCAGATTTTAACTGTCTTCAAGGTTAGGCACCTGTCTTTTAAGGTTCGGTCATTCGTTATGCGGTATTCTTGTTCACCTATCAAATTCCAATATGTCACCGATTCCTTTTTTTCTGATGTGTGTTAGACCCGGTATTGTAGAAGACTCCAATATCTTCTGTCTTTATCTCGCTGCTGCAGGACAATGACAAAAGAAGTATACTTCATCTTCCTTCTTCTCATTACAGCTGACATTGATTTTTGTTTCAGCTAACTCGAGTATGAACGAATGTTTGTTGAGATTGATGCACACTGTGTCCTGTGCCTTTACCCCTTATTCCTAATGTTCGAACTTCTTAGCTATACTTCCGCACATCATTTCTGGAGTGGTACCTCTCTATATCCTCGATCGCAAGCTTCTTTCTTTTCCTTTCTATGAAGCCCATATTCATTCCACCTCTTCTGCTCATAGAGCTCGCGAGCAGCCCTCGTCCGTCTTTACAGCGCAGCTTTATATGACTCTAATTTTGCTGTGCGTGCCTGCCAACATTCGCATCACCAGCGGTTCCTCGGTGGTGTAAAACCAAGCACTTCAGTTGGGACGTATTAGCAGCGGTGTCATTGGTGTTCGGCACTGGACTTCTCGAGAGGTTACGGGATTTGCGATCGCAGAAAGTTGTGGCTACCTGTTGAAATTGCAGCTTCAGTAACCTGTTCTGTCTCTGTCAGTGCGGTTTTAAATTCACAATTTATCAAATTTTTATACTCTAGCAGATTCTGGAAGAACCCAGGTTGTCCAAATCGATACCCTCTCTCTGTCGTTTTTTTTTTTAAGGCCACACACATATAACAGCAGTTTAAGCATCTCCGCCAAATTCGTTGGTCTGTACATTGGACGATTGAAATAACTAGGACATAGAAAACGAATGATCTCCGACGACTCCAAGAGTCTTCGAATCTGACACAGAGGGACAACACAGTGAAGGAAGGTGTCACCTTAGGTGGCGCGCACAAGTTGAAAGGGATTTTAACCAACTTGGAGGCAGTTAGCTAAAGACCGGGCTAATTGGAGAGGCTTGTTCGTTGAAGACGAGGTTTACTCCGATGCGTAGAGTAAGCTAACTAACTAACGTACTTAGATACGTACATAAGTAAATAAATAAATAAGAAATTTTACACGTGATCTTCTCTTCCTACTCCAATGTGCATTAAAGATAATGAAAAAAACATGGAGGCTTGTGTGGATAGCTACGATAATCTCGCTATTGAATTCGGATTTTAAACATACACGTGATACAAATACCTAGTAACATGACAAATAAGTAAATTAACTTTATTAGTCACGAACTAAAAGGATGCGAAAACATAACGACACGCGATTTGATGCAATAAAAGTAAATTAGTCAGGTAAATATTTGAATCGAAGTTAGCCAACGTTACGAATACACACCTTTCGCCGAAATGGCATGAACACAAATGTGTTAATTATAAATTTAGATTAAATGTTCGTAAGAGAAAGCAATTAATTAGATTCACTTTTTTTATTTAAAAAATGTACCATTCCACATGCAAATAGTTAAGTACAGTTCAGACAATAATTTAAGTGAAAACATTTAATGAATACTTGGAAAATAAAATTTAGGTGACAAATGGGAAACTTGGGAGCTATGTAGTGCTAAAGGCCAACAACCTCCTTATATAGTGGTAAAAAATCCATTTAACAAATTTTCATTTCCATCCCTATATTCAACTGCACGCAACAGACGTGGAAAATCAAACCACCATTAATCGATTTTTTTTTAAATAAATACAGATAGTGAGTGAATCGGGTTAACGACCCATCAGACTACCACGAGTTTAATCAACTTTTGATGATTAAGAATGATTGCACTTGGCTTATGCTATCTATTTGAAACGAAAGATATTTAATTTCCTCAATTTAATCCAATTTAATTGGATTCAGTTTTCAATTTCACCCGAGTTTTAAGAAAACTATCCAACTGGAGCTGTAGCTGGCTGCTCTTTTCAATTAGGTGTCCAATTAATTACAAATTTTGGCTTTTAGACGTTTTCTTGGTACAAAAGGAGATTTGAATTAAGAGATAATTAAAGCGCAGTCTATCGTCGGAAGACACAATTTTTTCGGAGTTGCCTTTTCAAGGCATGTATTGTGTCCCCTGGTAATACTTAGGATATATTTGCTTTCTCAATTAGACTGCCCCTCGAAATATACTTCCTTAGGAATTGTATTTGAGGGTTGAGCAGTCTTGGTGACAACAGTCCGCCCTAGAGCACCCTTTTTAGTTCGGCTTCTCTGAGAAATCTAAGAATGAGAAGTTGGTCATAGGTTGGCATATCTTTATCTGATAATTCGTACTTGCCCAATTATTTCAATCTTTTGTGGGTCTGTGCCCCACAAGACTCCAAAAGATAAACTGAAGTCCACTAGACTCATTGTAGATTCTGCAAAAACCCACAATCCTTCAATTATTATACCTAGTTTTCATAGACGCTCCCCGAGTTTGCAGGGCTTCGTTGGAAAGTTTGTTAGGATGCGGAGGTTGTTTCTGCTTTTCCGTTTTTTTTTATTATGTAATTTGCACGCACTCAAGGGATTATGAATACCCTTTTACATTTCACACGGTGCGAGCGTTGGAAAGATAAATAGAGAGAGAAAAAGAGATTGGTTTAGTGGTTTGAAACTCAGGTTTAAGTATTAAGTTTCACATTTGTAGCCGCAGGGGGGGTGTCCAGATAATTGTATTTTTTCCCACTCCACTTGATGCCATAAGCATATCAATCATCAACAGAGCGAACAATTTGTTCAGCCATATGACAAACCTACTGCCAGTGTTGTACCTTCGCAGTAGTGTTGTCATAAGCTTTCGCAATTGATCGGACTGCCTCTTGCTGACATCAGGGTTTGAACTGTGAACCATCGGCTGGACAAACCATGAAGCTACCACAACACCATTGCCACCCCTAGCATCCCAGAACTTTTTCAGCTTACCTTATACCCGGAGTGTTAATCCAGGTGCCCTGTCTAGTTTCTCCGTCTTCCTGAGATTTGTAAGATTCCCTATTCCGCAGAATAGTTAAGGTCCAATAAAGGGTTCTGCTGCTTCTTAACACTCTATTCCGACATGGACGAGTACCCAATAGAGGATTTTCCTTGTGTTTACTACCCAATTCATTAAGTAGGCATTCCCGCACAAGTCAGATGCTTTGACAGCTGCTTGACTCTCTGATTGCTCCATCACAATTATTGTATATAAAAAGTGTTTGAGGTATCCAAGTCAGGCATATTAACGGCATTATGGGTTGTGATGTTTTCTCTGAAAAACTCGATCTGAGCATCTCCTTCCGCTTTCCAGTTCACTGCAGGGTTTTTGTATTTGCAATATCGAACAGGGATATTAGCATTTTCACTGGCAGTTAAGCGGCAATGAAGTTCTCGGAATTGAGTTCTTTCACACCAAAAGCCGCTTTAAACTGCCTTTTGGATCAGCTCAACATTTATCTCTGCTAGGTGCATAGCCATAGACATTTCGGGAAATTGCAAGGTAACCGAGTTAGCCTGGAAGAGTTACTGGATAGTTAATGTAAAAAATTGTGTGTTCATGTTAGTGGATACTTAACGTTATCATATAGTCACGCTACAACGATAGTAATGTACTTAGACAGATCTCATCTAAATTGGATTGAAAACTGGGTTGGTTATACTAAGTAAATCACAGATCAGCTGCGTAATCTGTGTCCTCACGGTACACTCTCTGCTAGGCCAACATGCTGAAGGATTGGAACTCTTTTCAAATGAGTCCTATAGGAGTTGCTCCACCTCTTATGCACATATACAACTCTATTCCAAAGAGCTCTTAGACGTCTTGGCATCCTCCGTTTGAACAAGAGCTACGGTAGGTTTTTCTAGTCCCTGGGTAGCCAAACAGGAAATATCAATGGTAGCACAAATAAGTTCTTCTGGTTTAACTATATATACATATGTACATACATTTACCCCAACCTAAGCCTAAGTAAATAAGTAAGTATGTTTCGGAACTTATTAAATGAGACAAAGCAAAGTGAGACCAGAAACATTTATAGTAATCTCAACGTGACCTTGGAATAAAATGTACTTCCATAATCGCCACAGTCTAGAAAATATTTCAACGACATTGTAAGTCAGGCGATAATTCATTCACTTAAACTGCCAACTGTTGAACAGATAGCTCTTCAGACTCTTGTGAAACCTCCTCAAGAGGGAAGACATTTGGCACTTTATAGCCACCTGCCCTACTTGAAACGAAATTAGGCGAGTTCATTAAGGATAAAATGCTCTAACTGACAAGACCGCAAAAACGCTGTGCAGTTTTATAAAGTCAGCTTAAAATTATCGACATGGGACTTTCTATGACTATTCACATATCAGTGGCACATGTCAGACTCAACCAAACACCGTGAGATTGTCAAAGTTCAGTAAACACCCACCCTAACCTTCAAAAAAATGTAATTCAGTTCCAGAAACAAGATATCAAGAAAACGTTTCTGTTTGATGTCGAACACCTTTCCTTAAATGATTGCTATTTTCTGGACATGTTTGTTTGTTATATCAAACAAACACTTGTCCGCAAAACAGAACCTTATTCAAAAGGGAAACCATTTAAATTAATTCATTCTAGCACCTGCCTGGCAGTAAGGTCTGGTCAATCGAAAAACAATTTCCTCCCCCACTAACAAAAAAAAAAAAAAAATTTCCACGAAATTCAATCAAAGGGTGGCAATTCATTCGAAGTCATAAAAAAAAGTCTTAAATGCAATCACAGTGCCATCAGATATGAACAGAATAACATTCTTTTCATTAAGAACCAATTAAGCCATCTACGATAGGAAATTAACTCTTTCGGGACATCGTCCTCTTTTATTACTTCACATAGTGTTGAGTCATCCATTTTCAACAACATATTCGCTTAAGGACGACAAAGAAAAAAATCCTTTTGGAAGTGAAAAGTTCTCATAAAATATTCGCCCTCTTAGCGATTTTATGTTGCAGATTGCTGCTTACTTAGGTACTACGCCTTGTATACGAGTACATAAGACGAGTAAATGCATGACGTAATCCCAGGAAAATCGATATTCTCCATTCCGCTTTGTGCATTTTGCAGCATGGAGTCCATGTTTTATGCGGAAAACTATGCTGCAAACGTTCTGCACAACAAGACCAACCCTTAGGGGTTGATTCTGTGCAAGAATTGCACAAGTGTACATTTCTATGCCACATTGCCGCGCATAATGCAAATACCCCTCTGCCAGTGGCATGACTCACTCACCTTCCAGACGTGACTCTGCTTATTCGTCTGGGTCATGACGATGGGGGTGTGGGTTGTTTTCTCCTCCTTTTTAGCGATTACTTATGCCATATTTTATTCGTCGTCGCCATACTGGGTTTTCATTTATTTTCTCAACTATTGAAATCGCATGACAACCCCAAGTTGGGTAGATACTCGTCGTTCTTGGCTCTGAATTCAGACATGTTGAGTAGAGTCATGTCATCTTTCGTTTTTGGGCGTTGTCCATATAGTTTTTCGACCGGAAGGGGAAATAATGTTATATGAACGGTTTCTTGATTAAAGGAACTTTAAAGTTGTCGTCAATGAAAGGCTAGAACATTTGTTAGTCATGCAATGAAGAAATCATATTTGATTTAAACTTTAAATAGGGCGTGGCGTCTTGAAACAGAACGGATTTTAAGGAAAAAAAAATTCTAAAAAGGACACGTCTTACAGAACGTATAATTTAAGCCGAAATTGATCTATGAAATATGAAATTATAATGATAAAGAGATGTTTCATCTTTTCGTTACATGTACCTATGTACATGTGTATGTATATGCGGCTGATATTGTGCATAGCGTGGTTCCCAAGATCCCCGACTTAGAACACCTTCTCCAGTTCAATTTTCTTGATGAACCGTAGTACCTGAAGAAAATCTACTTTTTGAAAGATTGTGCCCCTGATGTTGGCTTGTGAGTTCGGGCACTTCACATGATCTTCTTTTTTGAAAATCCCGCACAACAATGCTGGTCTTCCATTCATCAGGCATACTATTGTCCGGACATATTCTGTAAATGAGTTCGTGCATGAACCTTACTAAGGTGCATGAACTTAAACTACTCGGCTGGTAGACCATCAGTTCTACGTCATACAACGTCGCAGTTATACAGTCTGGAGAAGTGTCTTCTCCATATCCTCATCATTTATTGTTCGTTGGTGCAGACTTCTATTCGGACTTTAAAGGCTTCGTTCTTTGCTATTTGGAAGAAAATCCGAGCATAATTTTTTCAATAGATTTTCTATTTTTAACATGCTTAACATGCTTCTTCTTTTATTTCCAAAAAACCGGTAATCGATCGTTCGCTGTAGTCCGTTGGAGTCGCGAGTTCTGGTCCCTGCATGTGCTTGCCGGCATTCTACTTCGAACCATGGGCTTCGTTGTTGCCGATCTCTTGCCATTTTTTCATATTTTCTTGCCTCTGTGGTGTTACCGATATCCGCATCCTAACCAAAAACAACAATTTAGTTTGGTCCAAGATAATGTTTGGTCATTAAAGAGTTTAAACATCTATCATACTCGAGGGCCTTGCGTCAATCGCAATGTGATCAATCTGGTTAAAGTTGATCAAACATAAAACCTTTCTGTCCTTATACGGATGGACCGTTAGTTAATGCCTTACGATATAGGGGATAGGTGTAGCGTTCATTAAAAACCTGTGTTCCAAGGTAGCTCTTATAATATTTTTTAAGGGAGTCGGACAGAATCCCGAAAACCCAAAATACCGAAATTCCAAAATCTCGAATAACCAAAATCCCAAAAATCCACAATCCCGAGAATCCATAGTCCCGAAAACCCAAAATCCCGAAAGTGAAACTGAAAATTTTATTTTTTGGTCTAAAATGAACATACATAAGTCCACCGTTGTTCAGAATGTAAAATAACAAATGAAAAGAGACCTAGTTATATGCCGCGTAGCCGCGCCCTGAGCACCTGCATGTGAGGCCGAAGGCCGTCAGGTGTATGAGTTGAAGAAATGTCCATAGTTTTTTTTTTTTTGCGAGCGTAGCGAGCTCACCCTCCCCTACCTTCAGGCTTTCGCCCGCTAGTCACTTCAATACTAAGTTGGACATTTCCTCGACTCATCAATCCGGACAGCATTCGGCCTCAAATTCGAAAATTTGCGCAAATTTTTCTTTGTATGTATATAATTTTTCGGGATTGCGTTTTCGGGATTTTGGCCTTTAGGGATTGTGGATTTTCGGGATATTGAATTTTCGGGATTTTGGATTTTGGATTTTCGGCATTTCGTTTTCGGGATTTTTGTTTCGGGATTTTGGCCTTTAGGGATTGTGGATTTTCGGGATATTGAATTTTCGGGATTCTGGATTTTCGGGGTTTTGGATTTTTGGGACCCATTTTTTAAGTATGTAGTTCGACCTAACTGGAACTGTTGACGTAGGCTTTGATTCTATCTGAATCCAAGCAAGGGTACCTTAGTGTAAACTCCTCCCCCTTATCTCGTTTACTGCTGTTGACACTTTGCGAATGATTTGGAACCTAACCTTCAGTTAAGGTACTATGTAACCGGGATTCAATGCAAGAAGGTAGGAGTTGAAAACGGAGTGTGAGAAAACCGCATGAGTTCTTTTTAAATGCACGATTCTGCAAATTAAATAGGGCCACGACTGCTTAAGCACAAGATTTTATACCATGCGAGTTCAGACGAATATGTATCCCGAATCCGTTTATATGCATCACCTGACCTCAGCTAAGTACAAAAATTGGTTGTGGTGGCGAATGTCATGCTTTTTGATGGTCTCAAATCGTCATAATCTGACAGAAATACACCCCCTTATGGTGCAACAAGGTATAAGTTAGTTCCTGGCAATGGACCGTCAGTAACAAAACGGCGGTTTTTTATCCGCGTCAGCCAATTACTCTCCACTGTTGCTTGCACTTTTCGGATTACAGCAATTTTGTTCATCAAACTTTTTGGATTGATATAAAACTTTTAGTCAGAAGGTCGCGCAACAAGCAACAGGTTAACTCTCTCTTCCACTAGGAGCTAACTTGCCACTTCTATCGGCGTCAGATAATCTATGTTACCAGTACTCGGACTTTTGGAAAATGCAGCATTAGCTTCTAGGACTCAAAGTCCATTATACTACCAGGAAGTAATTTTTTTTATGTATTAGATGAAGAAACTCAGATTTTATTCGTTTCTCAGTTGTGCTTGGTAGTTGTAATTGCTGTTCCCATAGCGGGGTTTGAACTTACACCGACCAGGTTACAAGCAAACACACTACTTACTACTCCGTGGCCACCACTTTTGACCCTCAACTCAGCTCTCAGCTTTGAAAAAAAAAAATTATCTATAATCGGCACTAATTTTTTTTTATTATCAGTGAAAGTAGAAAAACTGCTGCTATTTGAGTTTATTTGAAGGCTAACCCCCGTATTGTCAGTACGCACTCGAGGTCTGTTAAACATTCACTAAGTCTCTGGACACATTACACGGCCAGTAATGCACATACATTTGTACATATGCTTAATCATCCAGTGCTATTATAACATTTTCCCAGCCACCTTTCCTTCTTAAGTAAGTAATCTAGTGTATTTAACCGACCGACATCTTTTCTTGGTATAATGTGATCCTTGTTTCCAGATTTAATTGATCTGAAATCTGCTCCTGTTCTGCCATCCATGATGGGCTCATCCGTGAAACTCAAGAAATCTCACACTGATCTATCTATAATTAAAGTTCTGTGGTACTTTTTAGTAACACTAACTTTCCTAACCCTATTCATGTCATATTCAAATATTTAATCTCTCCATAGAGTCCTTTCGCGGAATACCGTGACGTTGACAATTACCGTCACTGTGCAACCGAAGTACCGTTAATGTCGTTGTTTTTATATAAACAATTTAAGCGGCAAAATTGCAATCCCTTCCATAGCTCAAGTACATAGATGTAATATCTTAACATGCTGCACAGTGTACCCTATCTACATGCCTGATTAAGTTCTTTTGTGACAATTTCATCTTCCAGTTCATAAGCTCCAAAACAATAAGCTCAAGTTCCATTCCACTCCGCAGTCCAGGTCTAGCTCTATCCAATCAAGATACTAATTGGTCATGCTATCTATAACTGTAAAAGCTACCTTTTTGGGAAGCCGTTCATTTAACATGTTTAATACTTTTAAATCATAGTATTTTATTTCTTCACATTTGCACCACATAAAGTAAAATGGCGTCAAAGACTGCTTCAAAAACCAAAGGCATCTTGTCGACGCCGAATAAATCGCAGTTTTAGAAGCCTTTCTTTAAGATGCTTTTCTATACATACGTAGATTTTCACTAAAGTAGACTTCGAAGTACCTGTTACTATGTAATCCTTAACCACCTTAATGATTTAAGCATTGAAAGGGAACACCCTTCCGCTGTGTTCGTTTTTAAATATCATGATTTAAAATAACTTGACATTAAAATTTAGATTCCACAAACTACAGTATTTAAAGGCCGATTAATCTTGGCCTGTAGCGGGTCAGGGAAATGAACCAGAATTGCGAATAACGAAGGACATAGTGTGCGACTCTGATTTGCATCAGGTACCGTATTAAACCAATCCGACACTATTTCACCATTCCACACTGCCGCTTGGGTGTGTGCATAAAGACTTTGTGGAACTTTGAAGGGAGAGACCCATAGCAAAGAATTTAAAAAATAGTCCGTTTTCATCCGTATTATTAAACGCCTCCTTAACATTTACGGAAAGTATTTTTTTTTCTTTGCCGAAGAAAACTTTCTACAATGTTTCGTAAACAAAAACATGATCCACCGCGGAATACACTGCTCTGAAAATAGACTGATACTTATTTACAGTTTTTCTGTATTAACCTACCAGGTGGGTTTTTCTAGCAACACTATAAATATTTTATAGTGCCTCTAGATTTTGCCGGGTCAGACTTCAGTATTTGAGGATCGACGTTCAAATCCCAGAATTACCCAAAAGTTTTTTCACGGTCCCACCTCTCGCGAATGTCTGAGAGTAATAACTGTCAAGAGAAAGCTTCTTAATTTGCCTTTCGGATATGGCTCCAAACTGTAAGTCCCTTCCATTTGTGTGAAAAGTATAACACGCACAACACGAATGGTCGCGAGAAGCTAGGCCCTGAACATATACGTCTGTTGCGCCAATGTTTGCTTCATCTAAATCCAAGCTTATTCCACACGTGTGTGCTAGGTCGTTCCAATTGTTGTACCAACCATTTTTGCATCGTAGTGCTTCCAGTGCAACTATTCTTGGTAATCTTTCCAAAGGCATGTAGAATACTTTTAAAATATAGGTAGTCTATGTACCTGCAATTTCAGCGTCTTTGTAGTCAGTGAGGAAAGTCCAGTCTCCAGCATCATGGCGTAGTTAGGGGTGTTGAGCGGTAAATGGAATATCCTTTTGATCTAAAACATCAATGGTTTTCCAATTCCTCAAACCTCCTTCCGCCCCATACCTGGGCCGCGTACAACATGGTTGATTCGGCGACCGCTTCGAAAACACGAAACTTAATGCTGTGTGCTATGTTTTTGTTAGCAAAACATTTTCTCAATGTTCTATTTACCTGTGCCGCGTACAACATGGTTGATTCGGCGACCGCTTCGAAAACACGAAACTTAATGCTGTGTGCTATGTTTTTGTTAGCAAAACATTTTCTCAATGTTCTATTTATCATGGTCTTGGCCTTTTGTAGCTTACATTTCAGATGATCTTCCATGCTTAGGTTTGGCGTGAAAAGCATGCCAAGGTAGTTATACTTTTTAACGATCTCGATCTGTTCGCCGTTCAAAAACCATTTCTCGTTTCTACATATGCTTCCCCCACCTTGTTAAAGATCATCACCTTTCGATTTATCTAGGTTTATAATAAGGCTCCACATTTTACAAAACTCATGCAGACGGTTAATCATGCGCTGCAATGTCTCCGGGGAATTCGCCATCAATACTATATCGTCTCCAAAAAGTAGTCCCTTTATCACGATCCCTGCAAACTCAATACCTCCTGGTAGCGATTCAACGATTCATCTATAAACAGTGTGAATAACAATGGGCTTAAAGTGCATCCTTGTCTGACACCTGAGTTCGCTTTAAACCAGTTCGAAGCATTTTCTCCGTTCCACGCAGCTGCCAGCGTCTCTTCATAGATGTTTTGTATTACCCTCCCAAACTTTTTAAACATTCCTTTGGCAAAGAATTTATACATTAAGAAGCCTCTGTTTATCAAAAGCTGCTCTGAAGTCCACAAAGAATACATATAACTTTTTACGTTGCGCTACATATGCTTCCACAATGCTTTTGAGAAGGAAAATGTGATCGATCGTTGAATATCCTGCCCTAAAGCCAGCTTGGAATTCTTTAACCAGACCATTAGTGTTTATCCATGAGGCTAATATTTTTTGAAGTACGTTCGTAAATATCTTATCGGATGCATTAAAAAATGATATGCCTCTATAATTGGAAACAACGTACATATATCGAAAATAAAATTATCCAACACAAGTGCAGTCCATATGGAATGAAAAGACTGACTTCGAATGATTTTGTGCATCAAAGCAAACATTTAATTACACATGTAGAAGAGCAACGCATACAAAAAATTACAAAATAAAAACATTTCAGAAAAACGTAACAAATTTGTTTCGAGTAAAAAACCGGAAAACGTAAATCAAATCAGAAACATTGCGATACCAAACAGAAATATTACGATATCACCTCTTGCAAGACTAAGGTCGTTAAATGAAGCTCGTTGTTGGTTTACGAATGTAAAATTTCCTGTTTTATCAGATTGAATTCCACACAGCTAATTTCCAGCAGTCTGGTGCCTTCTGCGATGCAACACCGTATCCATAAATTTTCGGGTAGTGTCTGCTGAGATGTTTACAACTACAGGTTCATTGTCAATACTAGCATTAAATTCACTCTTTTTCACTAATTCGCGCGCGCCGAAGGGGGTATGAATACCCTTATGCAGATTATTCAGGGCACGGGCGTTTGAAAGAGGGAAAGAGGAACAGAGGAGGTACCGGTGCACGTTGGCTTTAAATGCTTGAAGGTTGTAACGATGAGGAAACACAGAGCCTGGAAGATCATTCCACATGCGTGTCGTACGGCTTATGAACGAATCCCTGTATTTGACAGTACGTCCGAATTTGGGCTTGAGGGTGAACTGATGTGCATTCGAAGCGTGACGCGTATTGCGGGTGAAATTTTAAAGGGGAGGAATGAAAGTGGCTATTTCGTTGGAACTTTTTTTGTGGAAAAAGGGATAAAACAGGGAAAGACAAGAGACATTTCTACGATGTTCGAGTGAGTCTATGGAGCTCACAATGTCTCTATCGCCTATTAGTTTTATCGCGCGGTTCTGGACTTTATCTAGCATGTGCAAAACGGTCTTGGGTGCACCAGACCAGATGTGGGCGTTATATTCCATCTTTGGGCGGATGAATGCCTTATATATTGAAGCCAGATCAGAAGGGGTAAAATATTTCTTGCACCGCTTAAGGAATCCTAGGGCCTTACCGCGAGATCTATTCGCAATAGAATTAAAGTCGAATAGAATTAAAGTCGATCTATCGGTACTGCGAGTTTCTATTGGTATCGAAGCTTTTCTGTTGATAGAATTGTCAAAAGTTTAATAGAATTAAAGTCGATTATCGGTACCGCGAGTTTCTATTGGTATCGATATTTTTCTATTTAATAGAATTTTCAATTCTATCGGAAATTCCTGGTCGACTTTTGTTTGAAAGGACTCCAAACAAAGAAAAAAACGAATAACGACGAAAATAAGTATGTTTATTTTGACTTATTTTCAATTTACAACGTTTTTTATGTAAATTGATACAATTTGTACAAAAAATAGAGAATTTACGAATAGACGGCAAATGGAGAAATTGATCTACTTATTGGAAAAAAAATCCGCTTGTAGCAAAATGAATTTGTCTTTGCATACCCGGAACTCCAATCTTCTCGTTAAAGAACAATTTGGACTCCTCTTCTTCTCGAGTGAAGTGAAACTTGATCCACTTAGGACAAATATGTATATTCTTCAACTATGTACATCGATGAGTTCGCTTAAGACAATAGATACTGTTGAATGCCCAAGAGAAAGGTTATAGTCATTTCTAATGCAGAATCTCAATAGTTTTATAATTATGGGAAGAAGTCCTTTCACACACACACACACAACAATTATTCCAAATGCAATTTTAATCTTCACTCTTCTGTGTCGAAGTGTTGTCAGTATTTCAACTCGTCGTACATTCTCTAATAAATCCTCAAATACATTTAACCAAATAAAACTCATTATTTTGAGCCTAAAATTGCACTTATAATAATTAAAACCAACTACTTCTTTATACACACCAACAAAACAGACGGAGATTTGACATTTGAGTTGAAAGCTCAGCTTTTTCTTTTCTATTTCAGAAAGTCGATACTATTGCAGAAAGTCGATTCTATTTCAGCAATTCTACTATAACTCCCGGTACCAATTTTGAGCTTAATAGAATCGACAAAAGTCGAATAGACTTTTTGCGAATAGAATCTCGCGGTAAGGCCCCTAGACATTTTATAGCATTTTTGGCGACCTCGAATATGTGTTCGTTCCAACAAAGATGATTGTTAATACACATACCGAGAATGGCAAGTCCTTCGGTTTCTGCGATGCATTCATGGATAATGGTTGAGGGTCTTGATTACGCTTACGAGACAGAAGACAGCACTGAGTTTTGGATGCATTAAATTCCACTCTGTTAGCTGAGACCCATTTGATTATGCTGTCAAGGTCGGAATTTAATGAGTTTAACATACGTTGCCGTTCCTCTCCTACGGCCGAAGAGCAGGGACGTGAGTTAGGGAACGAATATGAAAAACTGAGGGTACTGTCATCAGCGAAGGAATGGATTGGATTAGAGGTTGCAGACAAGAGATCATTTATGGAAATGAGAAAGAGAGTCGGAGACAAAACTGAGCCCTGGGGGACACCAGCATTTATGTGGTGAATATCAGACTTGAAGCCGTCCAATACAACTTGTATTGAACGCCCCGAATGGTAATTTCTAATCCATTGAAGAAGAGACTCATCGATGCCATATGCAAGCATTTTCGACAAAAGAGCCTGATGCCAAACTCTGTCAAATGCCTTTGAAATATCAAGCGCAACTATGCATCTTTGTTTCACCGAAGTGATGGAGAGATTGGTTCCACTTCTCGGTGAGATATGCCATCAAATCACCAGTGGACCTATTGCTACGAAAACCTTACTGCCGGTCATTGAGGAGTTTTCGTGAATCAAGATATTTCATTAAGTTAGTATTTCAGCTGCATAAAACCATTTCGTGGAATTTCCTGAAGTGATTTTCTTAGCTGTTGCAATTTGCGAATTGGCAGAATCCAGAAATTAAAATTTAGGTAAATAGTCCCTTCCGTAATTTTAAATTTGCAGGTAATGCTCCTGATATACTTTCTAACACAAACAAAAATCCAAATCTCACCTCTTATTTGTTTAAAACTTTTTGAACATTGCAGTGGTCGTTAGTTCCCTCAAAGATCTTGACTTCGACTTTGTTCCTCCTGCAATCTGTTCTTTGAAGGCTTATCGAAAATTCTACAAACCTTTTTTTTAACTAAGAATGCGCCTCTGTTAACGATTCCAACTAAAGCAACGAGATTACAGAAATATAGTAGGCAGCAGCATATCAGGAAATAGAAGAGGAACTTTTGATAACCACTCTCGAAGCCACAAATCTCTCAGTAAATCGAAACAAAAAAAGAACAGCCAATGTTTTTTTTGTTTTTAAAATTAGATGTTCAAATATATATTTCAGTTATTTTTTTCATTTCCAATGTTGTTGATGTTTTGTTGTAAGTGCAAAAAGACAAGGAAGCGAAATGGATAACGTAAACCAATTATTTTTTACTAAATAAAAAGAATTTTTTTTTACTAAACAAAACGAATCATCATTGACACTTAAATACAATTACAAACTCCCTGTAATACAAATTGTGTCTTTTCTTGTGCGAAATAAAATTAGTAATCTAAACGAATGTTTAATATAAAAAGAAATAATAATGAAATGCAACTTCTCTGCCTTAATAATTATAGCTAAAACACTACAGTTTTTAGAGATTACAAAGCAGACAGCCCTTAGAGAGATGACTCAATCTGAATCGATGGAACTTCTTCAGAAGACCGGGCGCTGCACGTACTAGCTATACAAAAAACTAATTTTAAAAAATAGTTAACATAACTTAATTTATAAAATAAAAGCAGCACTGAACAGACGAGAAATCAATGGATGTTGGTAAAGAAAGGGTGGTAAAGGGATGAAGAGGAACACAGAGCGGATAAAATTACTTTAAAAAAAGATACATTTTGATTTTAAGTTCTGAATCTTTTCGGAATTTTTATTTTTTCAATTCTTGTTTTTTGCGTGTTTGCTTTTTTTTTTTAACTTTTAGCTTAGTTCTCATCGACTTCAGCTTCTTGCTCCTCTTCGAATTCGGCATCCTCATCAGCGGTGGCCTCTTGGTATTGCTGGTATTCGGATACCAAATCGTTCATGTTGCTTTCGGCTTCAGTGAATTCCATCTCATCCATACCCTCGCCAGTGTACCAATGCAAGAAAGCCTTGCGACGGAACATAGCGGTAAACTGTTCTGAGATACGCTTGAACAGCTCCTGGATAGCAGTGGAGTTACCAATGAATGTGGCAGACATCTTCAGTCCTCTTGGTGGAATATCGCAAACGGCTGTCTTCACGTTATTTGGAATCCATTCGACGAAGTAGCTGCTGTTCTTATTTTGAATGTTCAGCATTTGTTCGTCCACTTCCTTCATTGACATACGTCCACGGAAGATGGCAGCGACAGTAAGATAACGTCCATGTCGTGGATCGCAGGCAGCCATCATGTTCTTGGCATCGAACATTTGTTGTGTCAGCTCGGGTACGGTCAAGGCTCTGTATTGTTGTGATCCTCGGGATGTCAAGGGAGCAAAGCCAGGCATGAAGAAGTGCAGACGTGGGAATGGTACCATATTGACAGCCAATTTACGAAGATCCGCATTCAGCTGGCCAGGGAAACGAAGGCAGGTGGTCACGCCAGACATTGTCAGCGACACTAAATGATTCAAGTCACCGTAGGTTGGGGTGGTCAACTTCAGTGTCCTAAAGCAAATGTCGTACAGGGCTTCGTTATCAATACAGTAGGTCTCATCTGTGTTCTCTACTAGCTGATGCACCGAGAGTGTGGCATTGTAGGGTTCAACAACGGTGTCTGATACTTTTGGCGATGGTACTACCGAATATGTGTTCATGATTCTGTCGGGATATTCTTCACGAATTTTTGAGATTAAAAGGGTTCCCATACCGGAGCCGGTACCACCACCCAATGAGTGTGTCAATTGGAAGCCTTGCAGGCAATCACATGACTCAGCCTCTTTGCGGACAACATCCAACACTGAATCGACTAATTCAGCGCCTTCTGTGTAATGACCCTTGGCCCAGTTGTTACCAGCACCGGATTGTCCAAAGACAAAGTTGTCGGGGCGGAAGATTTGGCCGAATGGACCCGATCGTACAGAGTCCATGGTGCCGGGTTCTAAATCCACAAGGACGGCACGTGGAACGTATTTGCCACCGGATGCTTCATTGTAGTACACATTGATGCGTTCCAATTGCAGGTCACTATCGCCATGGTATGCGCCAGTGGCATCAATTCCATGTTCGTCGGAGATAATTTCCCAAAACTATAACGAAAAAGAAAAGAAGAGAAAGAAATTAGTTTTTAATTTTGACATTGTTTCGTGATGGTGGTGGAGAGAAATTTATTTTCTTACTACACTGTGCACATGCTCAGGAATGATGCGATATGGTTGCTATGCCACACCTAGAAATCGATATAATGCGACTCCACTTTGTGCAGCGTTTCTATACGATGGTATACGATTTTTTTTTTATGGCGGAAGAGGAAATTTTTCATGACTCATAAGGAGACAATGAATTCCTCCCACTGTGAAGTCGAGGTTTTTTTTTTCTTTTAGTAAAGAGTGTAGTTATAACGTAGAATAGTACAAGTATTTGGTGTTTATTTCACAAGTGTTTGTGGGTTTTTCGAATCAATCACAATCGTTTATGCATATAGAAGTAGTGATGGATAACAATTTGTTCCACATTTAGAACAAAAAAATGTAAACCTTCTTGTTGAAAATATCTGGAGGACTTATTGAAAGTTCCTTCAAGTGATTGCTTCAGGCGAGGTCAAGGTGTGAATAATTGTACGAAAAAAACTTAAAAGAGGTATTGCTTCGACTTCTGCAAGGTAAATAACAATACTAGAAATGCGTACTTCGTCCTTGAGTGGTTTTATTTGAGGACAAAGGCGTGTAGTTATCCAATAAGAATAGACCACCAAAGCGAGTACCAAAACATTGACATTGAGTGCAAAATTTACTTCAACCAAGGGCAAGGTTTCATTGGGTGACGAAATAATAAAAGAATGAAAGTCCAGCAAAGTCAGAACTAGGCTACTTCAGACAGCTAAAATTATCAATTACAGGGATTGAAGTTGACAAAGGATTTCAAAGTCAGTCTTGAACAGTCTCAAAATGCATAGAATACGAATTGTTAAGAAATTACACAACAACATAGAATGAAGTGGGAATGTTGTCCGTCTGCTGACTTTGTTAGGGATTGCACAAGACAAAACTACGATCGAGCCAAATTTTCGAAAAAAGCTTGGTAACGTGGAAAATTAAAATTTAATTCCTTAGGTACATAGAAGGAATGTTTTTTTTTTTTCATGAATATTCTCTTAATGCTTTCAAAAATAATTGGTTTTCGCGCAATTGTTAGCGTTTTCTTTTTAAAAACGTCTTTCACACTCTTCTTTCTAGTTTTCTTTAAATACATACATACGTACATACATATGTAGCACGCGCTCAGTTATGATGAACATAGAATTCTGCCAGCATCGTAATTTCTAAGAAAACCTAGATGATGGTCGTATTTTAAGTGACCCATCAGACCATGAAATGTTAAAATTATTGAAGCAAACCGAAAAACAAGCATAAAACCAAATATGTATGTACATATGTATGTATGTATGGTGCACATCCACAAATGGGAAGAGAAAACCTACTTCTCTATTCTACCAGTTATAACCCAAGGGGAGATAAGTGGAGAGGAGAAGAAAAAGGAATGTACATACATATGTACATATAAAAGGCTATTTATTATTAATTGAGAAAAAAACAACACCATTGTTCAATGACTTGTGTTTGGTCTGCTTTCTCTATTACTAGCGACGCTTTAGAATGAATTTCCATTAACTATTTAGTACCGTTCCTCGCAAAACAATGCAGAGTTGTGCTAGCTATAGAGCACGCATAAAGAAACATAAAGAATGTGCCAGAAAAAAAACTAAAAAGAACCACCGGGTGAACGTCCGAGCTTCCTCGTCGCTGAGAACTCTACATAGAATGTTCTATTCCTATTCCTAAACAAGAAAAAATATTTTATAGTTGGCAGTGCCAACCCACTTAAAGTGCGGCGGCACACGCCGTATTGCGTTCAAAGCGGAAGTGGACCTAAATAGCTAGGGGAGTTTAGCGCGCGCTTGATCGATAACACAATATAAATTGTTTTTGTTTGTTGTGTCATTTCTAATTCTGGAATGTTTGAGAATAACCATTACCAGGGCGATGATGATGATAATGATGATAACGACGACGGTTGTTACCCTCATATCTTTTTTTATATTTCCCATTCCATTCATATTCTATTGAATACCAAAAGAGACAGAAGAATGAAAAGGCATATATGTAAGTTCTTTTCTCTTTTAACGGGAAGAACCGTTGTGCATTGTACATAGTCAGATGGTCAGTTAGTGGGAAATGGACATGGCAACAATGAAATGAAGACGCAACCTTTACGAATTGCTATACAACGTTTGCATCCGAAATAAACTTGCGTTGCAGTAGAGTTCAACTCTTGCTGTAGCAACAGATCAATGTCAATAACCTGCACGCATCGTGTAAGATACTAAAATTGTCCACAGTTCTAGATGCAAGTGTTGGCTGCACCATCAAATGGAATTCATGTGCGAAAGTATCTAATTTTATGTGTTTTTGTGGTTATTTTTAAAACCATTTCAAATGTGTTCGTTTTTATGGACTTTGAATTTTTATATACCCAGACTAATGATACCTCCTCTGAGAGAACATAAATTTTAGATATGTACGTACATATTTTAAAGCTATTTGTAAAGGATGTTCTTGTCTACGATGTGATATCCAGAAGACTTTTGAGAAGGAAAAAAAAAATGGTGTTCTATATTAAATTATTTCCCTTTGCCTTGTAAACAAGTTGGTGATGTAAAGGATTAAAAAAGTGCTCAGCCACACAGATCAAGAGAAAATATTGTAATTACGACGGCTAGTGATGCAAAGGATCTAGGTTTATCTATTCCAAGAAGATCTAGACGTCAATTAGCCGCATGAATCCTGTGAACAACACTTTAGATTTTCCCATTCAGGTTTATGTTAAAAGGAAGATCTACGCTAGTGTGCACAAACTATTGCAGCAGTAAAGAATAATATTGGAACCGCAATCAAAAAGATTTGCAACTGTGCCAAGAAATTCCTTAAGATACGGCTTCTGTTGTGATATTAGTCGAAAGCCTGCGGAAATAACTATCAAGGAATGTATTTCGCTATCCAGTGGATCACTTTCAATATACAGCAAGAAGGCAAATGGGCGGCTTGGGCTAAAATATGGGACGGCACCTAAAAGAGAAATGGTCAATACCGATGCAAACCATTTTACATATGGTCCACCCTGTTTTGGTATTAAAAAAAAAAAAAAAAATTCCTGACAAAAATTCCCAAAGAATTTATTTTGTTATTCAGTAGACCAAAATGCAAGACTGGAAAACGCTCAGATAGCACACAAATAAATTCTGCGCCTGCATACAGAAAAATTACGCAACTCCGTTTAATTGCTACAAAATGGCTGAAATAACTAACATGTCAATCTGAGCACCTGAACATCTGTAGTTTCCTTTATATAACTACCGGCATTCGCTACATACATCTAGCATGACGATGACTCTTATCCACATCGTAAATTTTAAACTTCAGTTAAAAAGCCGACTTAAGTTGTAAAAATGCGTATCATTTTGTAGCACCAACTATATCGCTAAACAAGTTCCTTTATAGCATGATATATAGAACTTTACTAATCAATCAATCATCGGTATGTTTTCTTTTAAGTAAAGATATATTTTTTTTAAGGCCCAGCTTTAAAGTCTTTCTTTTACCTTTCTTTTTTTTAGAAATACATATTATCTCACTACTTTTATTATCGACGTTGTCTTTCCTGTTTCATTTTCCAAATACAGAGCGCAAATCAACTAACATATCTCCAAATATGGTTAAATTGGTAAACAACATTCCGCTCACACAATCAGCCACTACAGCAATAGCAGTCAAGCCCACACAGTCGTCTTATTGCCGCCGCTGCCACACCGTGATTTCTCGCGTGGGGATTATTGAGAAAAAAAAAACATGTTGACATCATTCCATATGAAGTTTTTTTTTCTTTGCTTTTACATGTTTTGCTCCTCAATTGGTTTTAATTAAAAAGAAAAAAAAAACAGGTAAGAGGAAAAAGGTATGTAAGGAAACGAGAATTATGATTCGTCGCGCCATATGGCGTCGTCTTGTGGTCACTTTGCGATTGTGCAAACGTATTGATCTGGCTTCGAAGGAGAATAATTACAACTTTTGGTCACGTATTTAAGTACTTAAACTGAGTCTCCATTCTGAGTAAATAAGATTATTTACTCCAGAAAATATTATGTTCCAAAATCTCCAACCCTCTCTTTTAAGTCATTAACTGAATATGTAATTTCTTTCTAAACTGCTTTACAAATACAAAATTATGAAGCGATTAAGCGGGGTGAGAGCTTTGTGTCAATGAAGACTTGTGAAGCAAAGACAGGAGGGGATTGTAATTTCCGAAATGCCAAAGCAGACCATCAAAAAATCAATGAATTTTACCACTTTTTCTGACGAAATACAATCAAATTCATTGATCGGAACAGTGTGAATTTAAAAACACACAAAAGAGAAAATAATTTATATTTTGATGTATAAAAACGCCATCAGCAATATTTATTCACCAGAAAAAAAAAAAAAAAAAAATTTCACATCCTATGTATGTATTCTGTTGGTAAAGAAATGTCCGTCTTTATTTTACCAATACTTGTACAATCTCTCTCTCTCTCTCTTGTCATGCTATCACTCTGTCCAAAGAAAAGAACATAAGAAACGGTTTCCAATTTATGGAAAGTCTTAACCACCGCAGACTCTGTAGCTAACGTCATCATTGCCACCTTATAACCGAGCACATCGAGTTGAATGAGATCACTTGCTTAAAACACATTTTCTTTCTCTATACCATTCGCTCTCTTGTGTTGGTTTGATAGTTTCTAGAAATTGTATGCGCTTAAGTGGTCGAGTTTGTAGATGACCTCATTTACGGATCAAAGTATAAGTATGTTTCTGTCTATATAATTCCAGCTATCAATAATTAGTCATTAACTTGTAAGTCCGGTTTTTTTTCGCCACCTTCTAAGTGGGTGTAGAGATAGCATAAAAATATACGAGATGATTAAATGTTTGCTTTAGTTTTTATCTCGTATGTTAAATCATCGTTATTTGGAACATAAATCAACAAAGGAACCACTGACGTAATGCATATTTTCTTCAAAAACACAGATTTATGGAGGTCTAACAGTATGAACAAAAAATAATAACAATAATTTGATCTCTTAACCTTGGTACAAGTTGACATGACAAATGTAGTCATGTCTCGGTGTGCAGATGTTTGCTTTGCTTATTTGTAGAGAATGATTTCAATCTATGTAAGTTGTAATGGAAGAATATGATTGTGTGACATGGGTGGATGGGTGTATGTATGTTACTTATTTTCTACACATCATTACAGTTTGGGCTTTGTCTTTATTTAAAACTGTACCTCAAATTTCCATTGCCGTAGACGTATAGTGCTTTAACATCAGTAGGTACCAAACATTAGTTACAGTTCATGGCAGCTTTAACAGAAAATCGGCCATCAAACGGACCAAACGTCCAGTACCAAACCTCTCCAGACGAGAATAAAATGTCTATTCTTACATTTGCTCTCTTATGTACATATATGCGTACATTTTGAGCCAAAGCAAACACTTCCACAAAGTTCTGAAGTAGCAAAAGATGCACTCACGTACTCATTCAATCGTTTGAGAGTCCTCAAAATATATGTACATACATACATATGTACTTTCGATCTTAACAAATAAAAGAGAAATGGAGAAGTAATAAGTACTTCCGCTTTTATTTCGAATATACTAGAAGACAGAGTAGAAAGACATTCAAAACACAAAGGCAATCTGGAGATATTTTCATTATGTTGTAAGAAACTATGCTTACATCTGGAAAAACGACCAATTGTCGCCTCTGAGAGAAATAATAGGATATCCGAAATACAGCCAATCTCAAGAGATATGCATCTACATAGGTGTAGTGATTTCGTGAAATACTAAAAATATCCACAGAAAGTTAGGCGTTTAATATACAGATCGATTGGGTAGAGCATATGTTCAGTTTTGAAATTTATTTGCAGAAGGTCAGGTCACTACAACGATTCGTACGAAGATACCTGAATTTTCTCCCTTAACTTGAGACGCATTGTTTGGTTTTTGAATAATAACTCACTTGTCATATCAGCGCCCAACCCCTTTCTCTTTCTAGCTGTAGTCCTCAGCGGTCTCCATTATTTTCTTTAAGAACCGAATAAGGAGAAATGGTTTTCATAAAGGTTTCTTAAACCGTTTGAAGGAATTATGTACATACATACATACATACATGTATGTATTTAACGCTCATATAACAATGGTATGCAGAAAATAATTTACAATTAACTTATTCATTCCACCTACCGATATCAAAACCAAACACGCTTTCGAAAGGGAAAATCCGAAGAATGGAATTTGATCGGTTGTTTGCATGATATGCGCAAAGCCCAACGTACTTCCCTAAGATAACAGAAATCCAAATGTATTCACATAAATATAAGGGAAGTAGCATTTATTGCAAATAGATGACAAATAAGTAAGAAGAGAATGCACAGCAAATTACGCACAAGTTAACCTGCTATAAGAGCATTTGGTAACTCAATGCGGCAATTTCTTAAATATTTTAGACGTTTCTAGTTGCAAAATACCTGCTGTAATAAATACATATGTATATATCTATGCATGTTTGTATATAACTACCTTATGTGCTCGAAATTATAATCAGGTAGCAGAGGACGAACTTCTATGTGAAGTAAGCCGATGGTTTTGACTGGCGCATTATTTTATTTTATATACATATGTATGTATATGTATGTACGTATGTATCTATGACAATTGCCGTTTTATTTAGAATTGATATTCTAGAACTTTTTCCACTAGACCGACAAAAAAATTAAAAGAAATTATTTACAATAATCTGCTAATGTGTAAGATAACTAAGTAAGATGTGCAATTATGTATACTTCTCAGACAGCAATTGATCAACGTTGAATGTACATATGTACCTATGTTAGTCGTATAGGAAGCCGAGTTTTCTGGATTTCCCAAATTTGAAATGTCAACATTTAAGGGGCCTTTTCCAGTACATAATATAATGTCCAGCCAATATAGTGGAAGATGTTACAATTTTAGCTGGCACTTTCATGTCCCTATGTGGGCAATCTATGACTCATTTGACGTAATAAATCGAGCTTTGGCTTTTCCGAAATTAATTTCATTCTTCGTCTTTTTGAATGGATTTGATATCATATATTATATACATATATATAAATATATAATAAAATCCCACCCGTAATCTTTCGATAATCGCTAAGGTTTCGAGCAAACTCTTTCTCCCATTAACATTTTCTACCTCCAATGTTTGAATCTCAGCAATGACTAAACAGAAATCGAGCACCTCTAGCCGTTTTCATTTCTGTGGATGGATGACCCTTTCCTTTTCTTTTTACACATTTAATCTTTTCTCAAAATCCAAATTTGATCCAAAGAAATACATTACATTGCGACTTTAAAACTGATTTTGCTTTAGAAGTCGTCGGAAACTTTCTTTTGGAAATAGAAGATTCACGAACGAATATGGACGCAGTAAAATAAAGAGTGAGCCATCTGCTTGCTTCCTTTTTTTTTTATTACGTTTTGAAATATTGACAGATATTTAGCCAAAGCCAAGCCTTCGCGCTAAGAAATGTATAGTTTTAAACTCGACAAGTTTGGGAAATTTTGATGAATTATTTCTGGTGCCGAAACTGCAAAATTTAAAAGCATTTTTTGGTCGCAATAAAGCCCTTCAGCTCTAGGTTAAAGGAAATTAATAAAGAAATTTCCCGAAACTGACATACGGATAACAAAAGCTATCCGGTTGCTCATCAGATGCGCGCACAAAGAATTGATGTGGTTGCACAAGACTTCCTACAGAACAAAATAACTGAATTAAGGTCTCAGATTATTTGCTTACAAGTTCAAACTCATTCCTAAATTAAAGCAAAACGACCATTCGCTTCATCTCTTTTCCTTGGGAGTTTTAAAAGCCCCGGATGAAATGCTACCAGGTCGGCCGCGGCAGCCATTTGAATGAAATTATTTTTCCATGAATAATCGGAAGGTGCTTTTTTTAATATATTGACCAAACGAACAGATGGTCCACCGTTTACAAGATACTTGGAGTAAATAACAATCCATATTTAAACGTACCTACATACCAATCAGGTATTTTGTAATTTTTCGGAACAGTATTTCTTTATGTATTTGTTAAAAGTTGAAAAACATTGGATGATGTTTTAATAGCAATTTTATATAGAAACCAACAGATGGCCCACCGTTTAGAACAATCAGGAACGAATATAGACGCAGTAAAATAATTACGACTGGAAAAATCCTTTTTCCCGAAATAGAAAAATGAATTTATGAACCTCATCAAGCAAACTCGTGCCAATTGAGCTAAATCTCTCTCAAATAAAATATAGCATAAATACTTCCTTACCAGTGTCAGTGATTTCTATATTTTTTATCTCTGCTTATCGTAAACGCAAACGATCATTGAACTTAAATGCAAAATTCCATATGTTTGCCTTGAAATACAATTTCAACTTGTGCGCACAGCTGTGATATTCCAACGAAATTGCACCCGTTGGCAACGCGTGGCCATGTTTTCACACTCATTCAACTAGAGAAGAAAAAAAAAACCTACGCCCATGTAACTTTTATGTACACCCTATGCTCCTCTCTATGTATGTGTAGGTACTTGAAAAGGCAGCAACAGTACCACATTTCCCCCTATTTTTCAAATGGCTTCAACACACATCTGCCCTCTGCGGTGGGATTACTAGGTACCAACTTTATATAAATTCCAGCGCAACTATATCACCACTACTTAGAGAAACTCTCGAAATAAAACACGAGCGCTTAGATGGTATGTGTTCCACAGTACATATGATTATGTATCTACACGTTGAATATAAAAATGTATGTGCATTTTATATTAAAGGATGAAATCATTTAAAATTTCTTGACCTGCAAATGGAATTTCCATCGAAAAATCTTCACCACATATTATCGTTGAGATGAGTAATTAAAGAACTCAAAGTTCATCACTTGAGCAATTATGCCGGCCGGTATTTAAAAGAAACTTTGCGTGTGTTTGAGAGGAAATATGGCTGATTCTTTGTTCCACTTGGAAACCACTTTATATAAAAAAAAAAAAATCAATCAATCGGCCAACGTATGCAATCTCTATTTTTTTTCCACTTGAAATGCACTTTTTTTTAATTTTTTTATTTTAATTCCACATCATTCCGCGAGCCATAAATCAATACAAAAAAAAAAGGAATCTCCAAAGTATTAACAAAACTGAGTGTTTTTGTAGTCGTCTTACCTTAGCTCCAATTTGGTTTCCGCATTGACCGGCTTGAATGTGAACGATTTCCCTCATATTTGTTGTTTATATATTTTTTTTTATATTAAATAAATTACACAAAAGTATTTTCTTTTATTTTCTCTCTTAGAAAAAAATAACTTAACAGAGAACACACGACACAACTGAACACTTCGAGCGTCGCTGACTTTATGAAGACTGCGAATTTTCGAAGCTGTTCAACGGATTTTTACACAACAGACAACGCCCAATCTCGCGTTTTGATTGGTTGGCAACGATTTCTATGTCTGCAAATTGCAGAAATGACTTCATCGGCCGCGCGGCTGCATGGCTGCCACAACACGCAAGTAAAAAAATGAAAAAAAAATAACAACGAACGGCAGGCATAATGGGCTGTCTACACTGCAGTAGTAGATAGAAGCGTGGGGTATTTTCTGTTGTTTTTCTTTTTTTTGTCGTATGTGCATGGGTTGAGAAGATTAAAAAGTTGGCAGTAGAATTTTCTCTGCAAATTGTTGTTGTTTGTTTGCAGACATCTTTGTGAAAAGAGTAAAGTAAAGCTTTGCAGTTGTTTAGTCTGCAAGGAGGGGGAGCAGATGTGACAAGGCAAGGCAGACGGTGGAATTGGACAAATGAGAGAGTGGGTAATTTTTGAGGTCGCTCCGCAATATTGCTGCCGCCTGCTTGTGGCATATACAGAATTTGCATATTTTCCAGTATTGATTAGAAGGAAAATGTCGTTTTGCAAAAACTTTAATAATAATTATCAAGATGCATACATAATGCACGGTATGTAAATAGTTCTTGTTGGGTTAGGCATTTAGTGAATGAATGAGTCAAATATTGGCCATTCTAAAAGCAGATGTTACGTCAAGTTGCTTACAATGATATTTTATTGGATTTAAAGGTGCTAATGACCTTTTTTTTTCAAGTATGCTTGGAAAAAATTTATTAAGCGAGTACAGGCACTTTGGGATCAGATTTCTAGCATTTTTTGAATGAAAAAATAAGAAAACATTGGGAAATAACAAATTTTCACATTCTGAGACCTTTTGTGCACGAATGTGTCTCTGAATCAACGGTAATAAGATTCAAGTTCATGGAAACCTACTCAAAAAAGCCTGGTTATTATTGACTGTAATCTGGCCAGTTGCTGTTTCTCTGAAAAGAGAGTTTTTTTCCCCCGATTCATGAAACATGAAAAAATCCATCAGTGCTCCAAGTTCTTATTCTTTCTATTGATCCCTAATAGGGCAAACCATAGAATCCTGTCGTATCATGTAAAGCAAAGTTGACTGTAAAAAACGGATTCTTTAGATTCCTTTAAGTAGTGAAGTAGACCATGCCATACATAAAGGGTGCATTTTTGAGTCCAATGGAAATTTATATTTAAAAAAACAGCTCTTGATCAAAAATCTTATTTTATTCGAAAAATAAATTCATGGCATTAACTTTTGAATATGATTTTAAGCAAATGGCCGCTGCGGTTATTCTTGACAAAGCGAATTCTGTCTCTCCAAGTTGGGCCACTTTTTAAAGCAGTTTTGGACTTGTGTTACGAATGACACGAACAATGTTGGCTTACGTGGCGTCAATTGTTGCTGAATTATCCGTCTGAACCTGTGACTTTACGTAGCCTCATAGGAAACAATCAAGAGCTGTCAAATAGCACGATCATGAAGACCAATTTAAAGGGCTATTTGCCGAAATCAACTTATCACCAAATTTGATTTTAATAAGCCAATCGTTTCGCTCGATGAATGCCGCATAGAGGCATCCTATTAAAATCAAATCTCGTCTGGATCAATAACATCCATATTTTCAAAGAAATATTCACTGATCATGGTCCATAACGCGAGTTCCAGATTCATTTTTGAAGGAATAAGGTCTGATGATGTCGCCATCGTGGAAACCGAGAGACTTTAGTGTTGGATCCAAAGACGCCAGCTTTAACTCCATTTTAGATCCATCAGTGAACCAGACCAGACTTTTAGGGTCTATTACCGGGACGCCAATAGACCAGTTAACATAGTTAACTATTTTTTTCTTAAATAACCTTCCGAAACAGTATTCTCTTATAATAATGTCGGGGATAGTGCAGTAACACGTCCTTTCTTGAGTCAAGTTTTCAGGTGTCTCACAAGATCGTCTGGTTTGTACTTGTGTTCTACCTGCAGTCTGATAGCACATCTAGCAGCGGTCTTCCTAGTAAAGACTTGTAGTTTTAATAGCTCGACAACAGTTTTTAATGCTTCTGTGAAGAAGGTACGCATGGCATGGTAATACCGAGATAGGCAATTCTTTGGAGCTTTTGTAACTTAATTGCCGTTGAATTTTTGGCCACCAGACGATGGCCGTGTACCGTGATAATATATGTGACCATCATTGTATAGTTTTAGAACTGAGAGAATTCAAGTTAAGTCGTTGATCCACGATGACGACGTGATATTTTAATGATGATAGGTTCAAGATAGGTTGTCTAACTGTCTTTGTTTTTTTTTTTTTTTGAAAAAACACTAGAACGGTCTTGCAATGATTGATGGAGAGCCCTTCTTTGTTGCATTATTCTAAAAGGGTGTATTGCATTATTCTAAAAAGAGTGTAACAAAGCCCCCTGCATGTCACTAGTAATGGTCGTGCTAGTTTTACCACCAATAACCAATGGCGATGTAGTCTAATCTCTGTAGATCAAGTAGAATATTGTTGATGACAAGTGACCACAAGATACTATGAGAAGCTTCTACAATCCGGCTTCCGAATGCAAAATCGTAGGACTTCTGAAAGTTTTAAGCCCAAAAATGTTTTCCATTAAAATGAAGTCACATTACTGATTCCTTGAAGTTCTTTATTTTCCTTGAGGTTATGAGCCTTATATCAACGACTGTGCCACTCATGTATTTATTGCACCATTCTATCGAACTAAGTATGTATCAAAAGGAATGAAATGCACTGGCGTGCTAGACATTAACAACACCATTCATCTAAAAATAAGAATATAACTTCACTAATTTATCATGCTCTGTCTAAATACTCATCTTTTTCTTATAGTCACATGGTTTTCTATTTATATTTAGCATTAAAGTTATTATTAATGAGTTGCTTGACAGTTTCTACTGTTTTGGAAGATAAATCATCTGAATTTCTTTTATCTAACGTTTCTTACTTTTTGGAAAGAAATAATCAATACAAAGTGTTGGCATCTTTGGGAACGTGTCTGCGTGTTACAAGGACATGGAAATATTAGGGAAACAATATTTTTTGTTTATTTCAACTTGAATATGTAAATATGTAGTCTAGTCTAGGTATGAGTTGATTTACGTAATTTAAAGGACTTGCAAAGGCAATCCATTTAGAAATGGGACAATGGAAATTGGTTCTTTTATTATGTACATATGTATGTATGTGTGTGAATTGGGGAAAAAAAAAACGGAAAAGTTATGCAATATGACACACATAGGTAACAAACTTTTAATAAAGACTTAGACCGTATGTTTCGAATATTGAAAAAGTCCTGTGTTGCTACATCTGAATTTAAGAATCCCGATGGTCGGCTTTCTGTTGGTTTCCTTTTGAAATTTCTAGCAAACCTACATTGTTAGTTCAAAGCGAAGACACTGCGATTATTCGGGAAAAATAATTTTACTCAAATAGATGCCGTTGCTGGTTTTGTTGTAGTCCATCCTGTCAACCCGATTTCGTACTACATTGCCGATTGCTTGCAGCTCTGTTTTGTGATGCATGATGTGCGTCAATTGTTTGTGGATCGTTGAAGGAGTAACAACGGTCTTTAACAGTTCCCCATTGGAAAAAAAGTCCAACCGCATCAACGGGCAACTGGCCGATGGGCGAGGTACGACTCAAAGCACGGTTACCAAACTTAGTGCGTCCAAGTCCAAATCGTCCAATTTCATCAAAAAAAAAAACAGAAAAAAAAATGCTACCGCTTCAACTCACAACTCATGTCTCTGAAGCCCTTTCCGTTTACTGGGACGTTCTTGCCAAACTCACTTTTTAAAAAATTGGAGACAATAAAGTCACCACTCCAAAACTCACGCTTTGGAGACCAGTTAAGCTTATTGTAGACAAGGGTTTCGAATACTTAGCTAAAATCGAGGAAAAGCACTGTGTCATGGTGGCTTTTGCTCAGCCTGGTGTATCATTTTTTTCCTTTTTGGAAGACATTTAAGCCTTTCGATGAATTTGAATATCCTATCCGTTATGATCTGCAATGGGTCTATAATTCGTTGTCTTTTTTTCTTGATTTTCTTTGGGACTATCGACGCGTTAAAAATCATTATTAAGAATGCGAGCAACAACATCAACATTTGTCTAGTCTGCCCGCATCTTGGAGAACAATGGCACATATGTATAATTGTGTTCATAAGAAACCCAATCATCAGTGAAAGATCTGACCGATAATGTGGGAAGCCCTAAAGCATATTGAGGTCCTGCAATGGATGACGACAATTTCGTCGCAAATCTTCTTCCCTGAGATCACAGTGTGACCGGCGACCGAGACAAGACTCAAAGAGTTCAAGCCTGTGACCGAATTCAAAGCATTCGCGAACTATTCTGGAAGTGGATGAGTGTTGTGTAAGGCCTTAAATGTAACTTGGCTATCTTTACAGACACAGGTATACCGACTTCTCCACCTACGTCTTGCAATATGGTCTATGGCCATTGGGAAAACGCATGCATACTTGCCTAATCAGTAGTGAACTGGTATGTTACCGTCCTCTGTGAAGACGCCAGCACCAGACCCTCGGTTGCAGGAGCTCCATCCCAAAAAAATACAAATATTTGGCGACAGACCGTATGTGGTCCACGGCCTAGCTTCTCGGAACCATTCGTACCGCGCGTGTTATATTTTTAAATGTAATGAATCCTGAAGACACGTGATTCCAGCACGATGGTGCTACGTGCAACACGGCAAAACCGTCGCATATGAAGTGAAACCAATCCAGAAGACACTCTATTAATCTCATTATATCCAGAAAATTGGACCATTGTTACAGGATCATGATCAGTAAATACTTCTTTGAAAACGCGGATGACATTGTCCTGGACGAGATATGGTTTGCACAGAATAGCCCTACGTGCCACGCAGCGACCAAAACCAAAATTTCACGATAAAGTAGATTTCGAGAAATGGACCTGAAGGTGGCCCTTCAAGATAATGCGATTTAACACCTCTCGAGTGTACATGAAGCCTCTGGTTTGTGAAGAGCTACATGAAGTCACTGGTTTTGTCTAATAACCCAGAAACAATTGATGCCTTGCCATTATTGTTCGTGGTATTCATGGTATGCGGTCGCCTTTGCTCGAAAAAATTACTCGAATGCGGCTCGTCAAAAAACAGCTGCGCGGGTCATATATCTCAAATCATTTTTAAGTATTAATTATATGAGTCAGTCTTTCGGATAAAAAAAAGATTTTTGACTAAAAGTAAATTTTTTTGTTTGCTATTTTTTTTAAATTTAAAATTCTATCGGGCTTGAAAAACTGTCCTTTATCTTCACAAAGTTTTTCAATTAACATTTCTTTGATTTTAAAGTCAATACATGGTGTGCACATAGAGATTTTTTTTAAAGGCATTTACATATTTTTATTGCTTTTTCTCCTGGGTGGCATATAATGTCTCCTAAAAATTATAAATTAAAAAAAATATCTCTGTTAAGCTAACAAAATAATGAATCATAAACTGCCCTCTAGTCTGGGGGGGTTATAAACATAATTTAGAAATTTATATCGGGAAAATGGTTCCTCTACATTTTTTACATCCATAAAAGTTCACGGGATGTATAGTATCTATTTATGTACATATGTACTACCTTCGAATGGCTGCGAAGATGTATATACATATGTGCGTCCGTATATACTACTTATATACCCTATCGGAAGGTATAGCCAAACTTCTGTATCCACTTTGCACACATGCCCAGGGACAAGTTGGTGAGTTGTTAGATAATCCCACGTTTTTTTGCAGACAAGGTGCCAATCGGCGCCTTACTTCTGCCCGCAATCAAAAATAAATTACAACAAATTTACTGAAGAATAATTATATATACTGCAAGTGTTGCTTAAATGCGTTTTTTCAGTTATTAACAATAAAAAGAGGAAATAACTCAAACAAACGACTACCTACAGCTGAATGTTATTCATTCAAGACCGCTTTCGGCAAGTGATGTCATGCATTCGTCATCGTTAACTGGCACTGAAAGCGAATCGATTAAATAAAAATGAATAATATTTCATGAGAATGAATTTTTTTATAAACATACACGTTCCTGCGTACGAGTACGAGTATGTTTTGAGTTATGATCTGTAATGCGACTTAATTTTGTGTAGTGCATCCGTTCGTTCACCTATGAAGCTTTAATAGACTCGATATTTCTGTGTTTTCGTTAAAGTCTCCAATTTCTTTGGACTGTTTAACACATACTTTATCATTCTTATACTACGAGTGTGTACTACTTTTCTGTAGTCATGGCTAAGCGAATGTCATGGTGATAGTGAGTGGGTGTGGACCTAGAGGTAGTTAGTAAACTGAGATCGATGGAAAACATAGCACTTTTGACTTGAATTTGCATAAATAGCAGGTTGAGACATAGAACTACATAGTTTAGGATAAGCAACGCAGACTATAGATGGTAGCCAACTATGGTGGTTGTGGTGAAAGTAATGGTGGAAATTTGCCAGTTTTTTGTACGTATTTTATAAGAAATTTTCGAAAACTCAACTGAGTCCTTGCTTAGAATGTCAGAAACGACAACATTCATATACGAATTGCAACTGTTTTCCTATTGCACACTCGGCTGTCGTTTAATTTCTAAGCAAGAGAAGACTGTTTGGTGAGGAAAGGTTAGGTTAGGTTATGTTAGGGTGGCTGTCTATACCAAGAGCAGAAGAGGTCCATTGTTTAGGACAAAATCAGCTATACAAGGACTGCCTTAGAGAACTAACCGGGGCTTTTTATAAAGCAAAGAATGCTTTTAACGTCTGTGTTTGCCAGATCACCAAGCTTAGAAGAGCAGAGCTCTATGATGAAGTAGGATAGGGCTGGACAAGGGCAGAGGAAATCGAAGAAGTTTTCTTTCTCTTCTTCATCCCTGCAGCTCCTGCAGAAATAGTTCGAAAAAAGACCTAATCTCTACCTATTGGACAGTGTCCGATGGTGGAGCTGATATCTGATTGCTCCAGCAAGATCAAACCACTGGAGCGATTTTAATCCAGTCTAGGCCAGATCTGTGTGAATATTTTACACGTCTGGTATTTGTTTAGTTTGAGAAGCAAGAGCTACGAGGGGCGCTAGGATCAACAGGAAGCATGGGAAGCTCAATTTCCACCTGTTCAAGATGCTTACTGGCATAGATGCAGAGTCTACGCCACTATTCTCCGACCTGTACGTAAGCATGTTCCATTGCCCGCAATATTATGAAGAGTGGCATCGGCTGTTGGACAAACTGGGTGAGGGCTTAACCCCATACGACATCACCAGACATATGATGCGCACTGAAAATTCTTGAGACGCAGTTAGTGACACTGTGGCAACCATTGTGGAGGAGCAGTGAAGACAGGAGTGACGACGAAATACAGCGCAGCAGGCTGCCAATACATAACACATAATGCCCAAAACGTAATGTGACAACGCCCAAGTAGAGCTACCTAGTGAGCTCATCAGCTTTGCAGTTGGATCGGTATAACAATTCAACAATTCAGTATCCGTTGGAATACTATGAAAAGAAAAATAACTTTTCGCAAGTAGTAGCTCATGACTTTTATTTACTATATCGTTGGCTGAGAAGCAAAACTGACTAACTGGGAAAACGCAAATTTCTAGGCAGTTTTTACAAAATTTTCTACTTGCTACTACTTTTCTACTTTTCCATCAATAATACAAAATACAATTTTTGGCAGTTGGTCAGTTTTGCTTCTAAGCCGACGATATGTAGAGACGGTAAAAGTCTATATATAACGGATTATACATATGTATATGCCTAATAGGAACAACTATAAAAACGATACCTTTTTTATCCATTGCATGGGTACTTAACCTTTTACGACGAAGAATATCTTCCAGGTGTGTCTAAAGAGGCAACGAATTAACGGGCACTCTATAAATGTTTTCTAAAATAAGAACTATTGATCCGTTGTATGAATTTAACATATTTTTACGCTGCCTCATGGGGTGTGAGAAACTTGGCGACCTTATAAAGTTTTTTTTTTTTTTTCTTGTATTTATTGCCACACGACTCCTTCCTTACACTCAGGAAGTGAAAAATCGATATAATGGCACCACACTCACGTCACGATTCTACATAACCACACCCCCAATTCGTCCTGTAAAAAGGATAGCGAAACAAGGAGGAATGTGTGTAAACATGTATTCATTGAAATTCAATCTGCACAAACTCCAACCGTTCGAATTGATATTTTTTGTTTGTCTTTTCCAAGGATACCTACTAATGGCAGAGTAGACAATATGTCGAGCCTTTGGGACGACGGCGACATCACAACGAGACGATGAGGCCACTTTAAAAGACTGCAATGCAGTCACCAAAACAGCTGACCACCACAGATACATCTACATCTACATCTATACATGCATATACGAGTTCATGCAGTGTGGATTATCTATTCCAGAATTGGCATCGGTGTTATTCACCCGATGACGGACACGCCTAGTCATGTGTGGACGTCAGAACTAGTTTCGCTGCACTCCCCTGTGTGTTGGTTACAAATAAGACAATACGAACAGTAAATATTGTCATTCTTAATTAGTATTGTTTAGCGGCATCGAAACAACTACACTGCATAGCCTTTGAAATGATCGCAAGTGGGCACTGCCTAATAAGGCCACAAAAACAGCCTAAACCCGTCACACGTCAGATAACGTGAGTAGGTGTTTATTGCAGCAATAGATGGACTTGTAGGTGGGTGGTGGAAAATGACTTTCAACTGAATGTATCTTGTATGCTGCTCAGAAGGAAGTTTTATTATTTTTAAGTTGAATTTCTACCCACGTGTTGGGAGTATAGTCATGTTCATGCAGCTCCTGCGGTTGTAGCACAAATTAATTAATTTAATTCCAAGTTTGGTCAGTACATAATTTTCTTGTTGGTTAAATAATTTAATTCGTTAAGTGGGTTACAAGGCTGAAAGAGGCGTGTTGTGTTGGAATTGTGTTTTGGGTCAATTAAATTAAAACCAAAGTAGTTGACATTTTTGGTGACCTAAAATGAACCTCAAATCGATAATTACTAGGCCCTGCGTGTGACATGCGTTAGGAGACAATAGAAAATTGCAGATGCATGACAAAGCCTTTAAAATTAATGAACTTAAACTGAAAGGATGTGGCCATCGTTAAATGTATTAAGTAATTCGTGACAATGCTTCCAGGGAGTGTTTGAATTTGAAGACTTTAATTCTGGTATCTAGAAAAACATATGAAAAAATCGTGTTGCCGACGCCGATATCGGTCAATCATCACCGAAAACGCTGCACTTTGAACGCAGATTTTTAGTATGTATGTACATATGTACATACATACATACAATATGCCTCGTAGCTCATGATAATTGTCAATGGAAATTTATCCTCATCGCCGAGGCTTAGGAGGACTTGGCTGTAATTTACATGCGATTGACGATCTGCTTGCAATGGCCTATGTACTGTTTGCACTTTATTTGCGTACATCTTCAAATTATTCACCAAATGGATGACCCGACATCTGGTTGATGTTTGAGGGTCCTTTTGGAGATCTGCAGCCACAGTAGCTGTATTCTTAACGAACCGCTGCTCTGGCCCACGTGTAGAGCGATTCCCTTTAAGACGAGCGAAGGAACAACGATGAGCCAAAACCAGAGAATTAGGAATGCCACAGGAGGATTCAGCACCTACGTGTGTGCTGTACTTTACAGAGAAATCTTTTCTGGCTACTTAATCAGCGATTTCATTGCCTTCAATGCCTTTGTGTCTTGGTACACGCTAGAGTTTAACTTTGATGCTAACAAAGTTAACAAAGATGCTAATCTTTGCAGGCTTTGTAAGATGGTCGATTTTTCTTTGAATTCAATCCACCATACCACAGAAAGCGCCAGTGTCCAACCGGCCACGATAGCCATTAATCGGCGGAAGCAATAATCATTAACAATTATTGAACGGGATAGTTCAAAAGGAATTTCAAAAGGAAACCAACAAAAGGCTCACCCTGGGCCAACCCCAAAAATTATGTGGAATCACAATGAACTCAATGGTGACTTAAGAGTATGTTACTGTTCCATATAGATATGTAGTCGCGGAATTCATATCCGATCCAGTTCTTTCGGTATTTATATTTCAAAATTCTGATTTCAGAATCGGATTTAGTGATCCAGAACCGCTCGTTTTTTTTTCTGAACTTCTGTAAGTCGCCCCACTGTCTCTAACTGCTAAGTACGACCATCGTATTCATAAGACCAGGTGGCCTAGACAATCCAACCATAGTGCGCTGCAAAAGTATTGCATTTCTTGAGCCCAAAACAAACTTTACCGAACCTTATCACGTAAATATCACATCAGACGGCTTAACAACATTTCTACATTCGAGTACGTACGTATGGTGCTGGCAGCGCTTAGTTGACGTGGATCTGTCTTGACGCAACACTTTGTAAGAAAGTTGTATGGAAAGTTGAACTGTAAAAACAAAAGACCAACAACCTATACCCATATACGTACGTAAATGTATCCAACTTTTTGTTTTCTGTCACCAGATCAACATGAATAAAAATGAATCCACGCATCTGTGAATAAACCCATCGATTATGCCAATCAGGTTTGCCAGAATTATTGGCATTTGTATCCAAAATGTTGCAGAACTAGTGAACTATTGATTCTATTTGATTTTAAATGATTCTCAGCCAATCTTAAGGTGAATGCTGCCTGTCATGCGAGCGGTAAATGTTATAGTGTTCGAGATACTTTTTTTAACCGACCTGTTATTACCTCATGCAATGGTGTAGTTTTGTTTTAATTTCTCTTTCATTGCTGTAGTATAAGACAAGGACGCAAAAATGAATCAAAAAAGCAAATCGACAAATCGAAACATTAGCATAAGTTGATGTCACTGAATGGGGCTACGGAGTGTGCTCCAACTTGGCGTTGGAAATTTTGTGTTGGTTCTTGAATACGATGAGAATACTGTGGTATGTACGCTGGAGTTTCCGTTTTTAAAACGTTGAAGATTGATTGATTGTTTTGGAAATACTTATCGAACCAAACATCAGATTTAGATGAGATTTAGCGTATTAGAGGAGATTATGTCGTATAGTGATCGGGAAGTCGTCTTGTTAGTCTAGCAAACTCCAATATGTCATCGATTTCTTTCTCACTGAGGTGTGTTAGATCCGGTAACGTTGAGGATCCCAGTATCTTCAGTCTTAATCTCGCTGTTGCAGGGCAGTGGCAGAAGAAATGTTGTATACATTTTTGCTCCTCCTCACAGTTGGCACAGATTGCTGCTTCAACTTTGCACTTTGGCAATATTGTTTGTCATTGGCCACCAAACAACTACTCCACAGAAGATCCGTTTTGTTACGGATTCGTATATCCAATGGACCTGTTTCGATATCAAACCCTACGAATACGCTTTTTTGGGTTTGGAAGGGCTCTTAAGATATGATAACATGTTTGGGCCCAAATGCACTGCGACCTATACTCGTAAAATCTATTGTGATGACCAAACAATAATGTTTTCGATCCAATGATCCGAGTTTCCGCTGGACCTATCGAGACTAACATGACTGTATCCACTAGCTTTTTTTATTTACTGAAGGACAATATCCGGTAAGATAGCCTGTTAAGTTCACAAATCTTCTTAGCTGTGTTCAAGTAGTTTACTTGTTTTACAAATTCGCTTGTCTGAGGTCCCTTTGATTGGCCTAGTCATCGGCGAGTCTTTAAGCTTCCCATTGTGTTATTGTGGAGTGACCATCACTGGTTAGTACCTCGAACAGGGCCGACAAGTGAGCCCTCAGCGCTTCTCATCGCTGGTACGTTTCCCTCATAGTCGAGGTCGAGACAGTTCCATTCGAGCTTTGATACTACCGTATAGGAATTAAGATCCCTAAGTGTTACCTGATTGCCCGAAAAAATATAGATGCGGGTTACGTTAGTGCTTCTTCGCAGGCATTTCCGAACGCATGGTTTTATCGAATAAACTTCTGCTTGGAAGATGATAGGTGATATACCAAGTACGGCCGTACGCTGAATGTAGGAGCCATAGACCCCAGCTCCGGTACTGTCTTTTTTTTTAATTCCGAGTCATCGTTTGATGGTGTGTTGAGACCTTTTTTTCGCCATTTACCAATGACCACTTCAAATTTCCTGAAGAATCAAAATCACTTAAGCATCGTGTCTGGAATCTTGCCTGGGCTCTTATAGTCTGGTCAGCAAAAAAATTTAACCCATTACTTCCACATTCACACGTTTAAGAAAAACGGTGACTAGTCTACATTATTTTGTATTCTGAGAGGTACTCAACATGCCGGGTTTGTTCACGCCGGTGGAGTTAAAAACTGGAAGAACTTCTTCTAATAGTTGGTAGGTATCCAAGTGTTTTCTTCTCTACATGCCCTTAGAAGGTGCCCTTGGGTTTCCTTCTTTAGCTTACAGTGACCCGCCAGGAAGTCTGTAAGGATGCGCAGCCGTTTCTTTTACAAAGTTTATACAGACTTTAGTTCTTTTCCGGCTATAGTGCCCCGAGAAGTTCTTTGGCATGTCTTAAAATGGTTCCTGGCTGGTAAATACCGCTTCTGATCCTTCTCTTGCTAGTTGCTTCATTTCCCTCTATTTTCATGTGACATAGTACATTGCTATGTAACTTCTGTATTTAGCAGCTTCGTCTACCTTCACTTTTTATATCCCCCACAATAAATTTAAATTTACAAGTTAAGATCTGAAAATGCACTTCATCATCAATTACGTCAAATCGTGAATTTATCAATAAAAGTGTGAAACGTATCTGGCTTCTGTTTGACCCAGAAATTTCGTGTGGGTCATATATTGGAGTAAATTATAAAAAAAATCATTTTGATTGCTTGTGTAATTGAGCAAGAACAACAACAATGATAACTAAATTAATTCAATTATATGTTCGTATAGCAATGTCAGCTGTGTCAGAGATAAATTCATCAAGTGCGTTCTACTGTGGGCCTCTGCTGACTAAAAACAGATAGATTCAGGCTACAGAACTTCATCTTGGCATAACAAGAGATATCTTGAAGTACGCCTAAGCCTGTTCCCATTGAGTGGGAATTAATTTTATTAAATTCAAACTAGTAGAACGCAATGCAATGCAATTGTATCTTTTATCTTTTGCTTGGTTCTATTCAGAGGGAATAGTCTTTTTGTAGCGTAAGACCCGTGCATTGAATAGTTTTACTCGAAGTTGCTTACCATAAATGAACAAAACGACATTTGTTGCTTATTGTTGGTGTGTATGTACATATCCCTCCCATGGGGTTGAAGAATTTTTTGTGTATTTGTGAGTTTGGAAGATGAAAGTATGACGCGAAACAAAAGTGAATTCGTTAATTTTTTGTTAGCTTTTGTATTCCATTCGCGTAGGATGTTCATATGTGTGTATACCTACTATATACATACATATTCAGAGACATACTCGTTTATGTGTAAGTAGAGACGTGGATTTGAAAAGACGCAGTCGTATATGTTCTGAAAGCCCACCTTTACGTACCAAGTCTTACACTCAACCAGGCGGTGATCTAGTACCTTGACTGGAGATTGGGTCTCAACCCCTTTGGAAGGATGTTAGTGGCAGTAAATGAGAAAGGAGAGATGGAGGTTTGTATTATGCTATTCTTTCTTGGTGCCTACAGCTTCAGTTATTCTGAACTATCTTGTGTACCTTCACTGTTATACAGGGTTATGAGATAATCATAGACACTAGTCACAATAGTGGTCCCTTCGCGATTCCTAGGATAACTTTAGGGTAGGAAAGCTAAACCATTTCACCCATGCATCCAATTTCCCTACAGATTTGAAATAGCTCACTATAAGGGAGCTCAGCCCCTTTTGTGGCCAGTACGTGGGCATATCGTTACCCTGTATCAAAGTATCCAAGTACCCAACATAATCTGATACGGTTCTGCGTACAGAATGTCCTAAACACGACTATTCCTCATTAGTTTAGCGCCTTAATCGCTGCCTGACTATCAATGCTGGATATTGATCCCATCTCTAGTAATTCGGCAGCTTTAATCATAGGTAGATCTTCTGATTGGAACACATTGCATACGTCCTTAAGTTTTAGGGCCACCTGTTGGTATACATATATATGTATATCCCTCGAGTGTATGTATACCCGACCTCATGCGCTCACTGGCTTTGGGACCATTCGTGTAGTGCAGTGTTGTGCAGTACCCAGTGCAAAAGAATGAAACTTTGGGAGCAACTCTCTACATAGACTAAGGCAGGCTAAAGAACTAAAAGAAGTCGAATCCGATTCATAAAGGAATCCGGACTGGAAGAGGTGCTCTAAGTCCAGTATCTCATCGACTAGAGCTCCAAGTCGGGGAAGCATAATAGATCTATAAAGGTCGCAGTGCACCTACATCCTTATAAGCAATCTTATACTCTAATCTAATGCCCAATATCATTGAGTTAGTGAGTCGAAGCGCACTATTGCCCGCTTGAAATTTTTTTCGTAAGTCAAGTCTACTGGTAAAAGATACAGGAACACCTCGATTGCAGCAGAGCCCCTGTGCTGGCAATACAGGCTGAACTTTGTACCTTGACACACATATATGTATATATATCTCATATTCTTCCAATCTTTGCTTTCCACCATACAAGAGCCCCATACGTAAGAATGAGTCTGACGTATAGCCAGTATATCCAGTACATCATTGTTGGTTTCAGTCCACACTAACGTCCTCCTTTTCTCTTACATATGAAGAGAGCATTGTATGCGTTTCGGACTCTTTCCTGTGGAGTTTCCAGTTTAGCTTTTTATCTAGCACTATACCAAGATATCCTCCCTGGGAAGTTCCTCTGGTAACAGATTTCCTAATGGAACCGTATCCGAGAGTGGAATTGATATTTCTAATGCCGGTCATTTTGCAAAGCCAATTGGTAATGCTATTCTCGACATTTATGCTTTCCGAGTTATCCTCGCCTTCTCCAAAACCATCACCGACTTTAGCGTCATCACCGAAGCCTAGCCATTGAGATGCATAACAAAATAGCTAAAATGCCAGTAAGTTACTCCTATCTTTTTCGCTGAGAGACAGCAAGAATGCTTTTGATTCATTACAGCAATGTACATATGTGGGACCATTCACTGGGTCTACCCGCTTCCTCAAAAGCCCTATTTTTTGTGTTTCTTAAGAATCCCAATCATTAATAGATCTGACCGAAAATGCGGGGCGGCTTAACGCTGTTCAGATCATGATAAATCATCATCTTAGCCTTGCCTAGGAATCTCATCGAAGTGTGACCTGGGACCTAGACAAAGAATTTAGCCTTGCGACCTTACTTAGTTACTTAAGGTGGCACTACAGCCCAGCGTGGACCTGGGCTTCAACCAACAAGTGCCTCCAGCCAGCTCGATCTTTAGCTAGCTGCCTCCAGTTGGCCCAGCTAGAAAGAGTCGTTGGACTTCCACCCTTCTGGCTAAGTCGATGCCGCTATATAGTCCGTATAGTTCGTCGGTTTAGGAGATTTAACGAAGAACTATAACTATACCATCTCTGCAGACGCGACCGAAAATCATCAGAAGAATTTTCCTCTCGAAACAACCAAGAGTCAATCAAATCCTTGCTTCTGCGGCATAGAGTCGAATTTGAATCATGAAGGTTTTAGAAAGGATCACTTAAGTTGTTCGAGAGAGGGATTTGCTACTCAATTGTCTTCTTAGTCCAAAGAAACAGCATTTGGTCTCAGCGCTGGTGTCGTTGTTTGTATTCACAGCGGAGCCTAGGTGGGGAAAGTCCCTAACTCAAGGTGTATCTGTCTACGGTGACGATATGTCCGGGACGTTGGTGTTGCTTGTCCGTTCTTGCAGCATACATTTACCTGGTTTTGCCCTCATTGTCCATTAACCCCTCTTCGCAGCCTCACGGAAGCGCCACATCACGACATCACATCACGCTACGTTCTTCCGATTATGGCAAATCGGACTTTTAAAAGATTGTGCATCTTTGAGTTTTGCACTATTCCTTCAAGAACAATGTTAAAGAAGTCGCATGACAGCGCGTCACCTTGTTTGAATCTTTCTTTGGCATCAAAGGTCTTGGTGAGTTCTTTACCGACCTTAATGTAGCACCGTTCCAACCGTTCTCCATCGACATCCTGCACACACGGAACGGGTTTGGCAGTGATGCCAAAACTAGACATTGCTCTGTATAGCTTGTCTCTATTATTATTATCATACGCGGTCTTGAAATCGATTTAAACCTCCTCCAAGATCTGTCGTATTGTGAAATTCGTGAATCGATGATAGACATTCCTGGCCTAAAACCATACTAATAGAGCTCAATTAGGTTACTGACAGCACGCAGATAAGATCTTATACACGATGTTGAAAAGACTGATGCCTCTGTAGTTGACACAGCTCAGAGGGTCTTCGTTTTTGAGAATCGGGCAACTTCGCCCAAGTCGGGTGGACGGAATTGTACATCGTTCAGGTTGAATGGTTCATTCTGCCTGACAACGGGATTCGGTTCGTCGTCGCCGTTAAACAGTCTACAGAAATGGTTCATCCATATCCTCAGCATCAACTGCATTTCTACTACAGTGTTCTCCTGATCATCCTTGCAGGGTTAGGTTCGGGCTTCGTAGCCTTAGTAAGATCTTTTTAACCTTTGGTTAAACTTCCGAACTTGATTCCTGCAGTAGCATCTCTCTATTTTCTTGGATTTTCTCCAGAATCTGCCGATATGGAGATAATACCTTATACGACGTGCATGTCTAAGGACGATATTTCTGCGTTATATATTCCCGTCTCTCAATTATTATATATATAAAAAAAAAGAACATACATACAAACGTACGAGTACCTCACAGAAAATGTCTTATTTTCCTCAAAGTCTATCTATCCTCGCCAATCGAACTATCGCCAAAGCAAATTGCAAGAAAAAAAGGAAACATCTTCAAGATGACAACAACATCGATATGAGAACAAGAACAAGACAAGAATTTAAAATGGAATGTAAATTGTTGTAATGAGCATAATTAATGATCCATGAAGAGTGGAATGATCTCCTCTCAATAAGTAGTAAGTGGGCTATTAAAGTTGATTGTATCTCTGTGAACTCGATAGAATGAATTCATGTTTGATGACGCCACAGACTTATGCTTTGTATGCATACTCCTGAAAGACACTCCTATAACCATCATCGTAGTTGTGGTAGTCGTTTTCATCGTCGTCGTCGTCGTTGTCGAGCCAGCCATCATGATGTAATTTCAAATAGAATTCCGCTCTGAAAGTCTCAAATGAATTTAAATTTTATTTGTCAAATTATTATATTCCCCACTTGGAGAGCCAGGTCTCCATGTGTATCTTAATTTGGTCTCTGCCGTCTATTATGAGGTATGGCTGTGTGTCTATAAACGCAAATCGTTGTGGGTTGAGATTTATAGTGGCTAATTCGCATGATGAGCATTGTACTATGACTCAGTTTTTGACACGAGATCGTACGTACGTGTATGGCCACGAATTATAACAATAGGCGCTGACTACAGTCAAAAAGTTAACAGAGTCCCATAAGATTAATGAGCATGAGTTTGTAGGAAACTGAGATCGTGTTAGACGGGGAGAAAATCCAGGTAATAATTGAAAACACAAATAGACAACCTTGTCTGCCTAAGATTGGCTGCAATCTTGAGACACCATCTTGTGCGGGCGGTAGATGAATTTCATTAAAAGCGGATGCCTATGTAACAACAATGAAATTGTTAGAGAGCATGTGTTTTTGGGTACTTACAGAAATTGTACCCAAAATAGGAGCTTATAAGCACAAAACCGACAGTAGATCAGGAGACACGTATGTATGTGCATAGATGTGAATAGATAAAATAAAAATATATTATTAGGTATGTAGGTTGAAGTGGTTCACCACGCCACACTTAGATCAATAGTGATCCATTGGGATACCCATAGAAGAGTTATGTCTGCCCTTGCTCAATGGTTAACTTTGTTTAACTACTTACTTGAGTATCGGAACTTTCTTCCAGGTCTTGGAAGAAGTGTTGCCTAAGAAATTTATGTCTAACGTGGACAGTGGCAGAAAAAGTGGGCTGTATTCTCACTAACCTCCTCAACAGCACATCGTCTTCCGATAGTTGCAGTAGTTTATTCCTATAGTAACGCAGGGTATTTTGTCCCGTGATGACTCCCACCAGAGCAGAAACAGATCTCCCATCATTTTGCATAGGTCTGTCAGTCCTTGTTTTGTCAAAATAAGTCCAAATACTTCTTGTCATTGCACAGTTGTCCAGGGAGGACCACCTTTGTTTGCCTCCCTTAAGGCCTTGACCCCTGCTTCGAGCTGTAGTGTGAAAGGCGGGATGCTTACCGATGAGTCTTTTTGATTTGGTCTAGATTCCAAACCTCTTCTAGCTAATTCATCAACCCTCATAATGTTCTTGGTCTACTGCCCAAGCCTATGTCACTTGAGAAACTATAATGTTTGGAAAACATTATTTCCAAGACATACATACATACAAGAACTATCTAACGTTTCACTAAACTTTACAGGTTTCTGAGCAGGTCCCGATGGTTAGAAATGCTAATCACCAGCGAGCGGTAAGATGGGAACCCAACGCAGGAACTGGGGCAAACACCGCCAGTGGGTATCACAATGCATTCACAAGGACCTACATAATTGCGATGAGTCGAGTCTTTTCTCCCCTCATCAACCCAGCAACCTAATCTAACCTGAGGAATGCACTTCTTCCAACTTCGCTAGTTTGCTACTGCCAAGGCAATCCGCAGAGATTGAAACCCATTCCTCAGTCAAGATCATAGGCATCCGGGGCTGATACTGCAGTTTTTGAGTAACTAGGTCTAGGTGATGCAATGATGCTATTGTAACCAATAGCTTAAATACTATTTCGAATGTTTGTAAAGTGTAAGGTGAGTTTCTCTGCTTCTATTGCATGCGTCATAGAACCTAACCTTGTGCAATCTACGAGCTAAAGAAGACGTCTGCCACTTTTCCATTCTGAACGTTATAAGATTTCCATGTTGAGCGTTTAGTGAAATTTCTTCACATTTCATAGAAAGCCGAGTAAGTGCCGTAGACCATCGAGAAGGGTAGCTAGCACACTGCTTATTATTTTTAGCAGGAAGATAGACATTGAGTCGAATGAGAAAGCCAATAGGCGTTGGTATTGATTAGAAACATGCGTCATAGCCAAATCGTTGTGACCAGTCTATGACAAAAAGGGATCCGCATATCTCATGAAACTCAATCTCAGGGATATTCGGATAGCTCTCGGCGTCGTGACAGGACACTGTGTGATATGCAACCATGCAGGTCTGCAGAACTGTAGGGACGAAGAGGAAATAGAAAGACACTCTTTGGAGATATGTACTTCTCTCCCGAGCTGGATGATCAGACGTCGATAGTGAAATTTATGTTCTTCGGGGTCTACTATTAGCCATAATAGACTCATCGTTAGTCTAAGTGAGCCGTTGATAGTTTCCTGTCAACTAGGGCACCCACTTACTTAACCTAATCTAGGCGCTGCAGCGATAGGGATTTTCATTTCATATCAGCACTCATTATATCAACACCGAAGATTGAAGGCAAAACAATCGCAGTGGACGCGTTTCGCAGTGCCGTCGCCCTCGTCACAAGTTTCGCTGATTGAACCAAGATGCAGGAAGACCCAACGTAGGCTTAGGCCCTTGTAAATTCTTCTCTGAGTCTTGTCTAACAATTCACATTCAGTATGTAATGGGATCCAGTCAAAAATTACCGGGTGGTTTAGCCTTAAGACCGTGGTCATAGAGCTCATGAATTCTCGAACTAGAACTTTTTGAAAGAGGGCAAAGAAGTAAGGAAGACCTTAAAAGCAGTATTCGCAACTGACGCGCAACTCTATGCCTGATTCTCCTTCCTTTCTCTGAAAACCTACTTCTAAGCTCCTATCTCACTGAGATAGAGATAACGATGAATTTCTTATATTTTTCCTTATAAATTCTCAATTTCAATCAATTTGCAATTCTTTTTAATAATCTGTCTCTCGCATTCAGTATAACAGGAAAACGTCTGCGATAAGGTCTCCTCTTCGTATTACCTTCGAATAGATTATTACCCCTTGACAGGCTATTGAGTTGCAAGACTTGCTCCAGGGGAAGATTGTATGGAAATGCTTCACCAGTTGGGACAAATATCTCTCCTGGTATAAAACTGCAAAAATTCCTCGATTAATATTCAGTTTTGGTCATGAAACTTCACACTTACTTGCTACTATCTTCCGTGTATCCAACGGTATAATTTTTTGGTATAAACACGGCTGGGTTTCTTGAGGTACACCTAAATGGTTGCTGTACAGCATAGAAGGGATATTCAAACGCATTGATATAGTACTGCACGCATAGGCCATGTGATGATATTAAGGCTCCTTCGGCTGGTTGACTGTGTCCACAATTTCCAAAGCGTACATTTTGATGGCAAGCATAGAAACGGGTGCCCTTATTCCGACTTGTATGCCAACAGTTGACCTGTTCAGCTGATCCACGATGATCGGCAACTCGTCGAAAATCAAACCCAGGTCCAGCCATATCACAGGCTGAAACATTTTTTTTTTTTTAATTTAATTTACAGAAACAAAATAATTTTGAAATTTACTGTCGATTTGTTTTAAGAGTGTTGGTCCAAACAGTTTGCCGATAGCTGTAGCCATTTGTCCACCCAGGCTGAAGCCAAAAATGTACGCTCTACTTGGTTCGAATCCTTGAGTTGTCAACTGTTCTAGTTTAGTAGTGATGGCATTGGTCATTGGTCGGAAATAGCGTAGTAGTCGTAAGTAGGAGTCTTGCTTATAATTTCCATAGTCGACGCATATAATGCATCCACCTCTGTGAACGGTGAGCTCTAATAGGAGAGAGGATTTTTTTAAAAAAATTAATGCAGAACGTGGTTTATAAGTCAAAACATTAGTAATTTCTGTAGTAAATGGGTTACTTAAATATACAGTAGCTTAGTTTCAAGTATACAGATAGCCAGGATTCTTTTTTTTTGCGGAAGTGGAAACAATCTACTAGAGCACTGGTCTATTATACCATGAGGAAGCAAAGTCCTATTTTACTGGAATTTTCTCATTCTCTCGTATAAAGCCGAGTAGGCACTGCACCAAATTAGCACTAAACATAGAAGATCTGCCGTTTGATACGAGGGAAGGCAGGAAAATCGTAAAGGAAATAATCTAAGGCATCATAGCCCACTCCACAAGCTCTGTAGATTGTAGTGTCACTGAAGTCCAGCCATTGGCAAACTTAATAAAAGCAAAGCATTCCATTGGAACACCAGTCTGTAAACTCTTCTACAGGGAAACATGCCGCTGAAGTGTTGCACCCATCCGGGAGCATTCGTTTAGTGAACAATTTTGGGATGACCCAAAAGCATGTCCGGGTTCTGAGAAAACATGTTCTGAGCCTTGTTTAGTGATCTCATCGGAATGTGACTTGATACCCAGACAAGAGTGAGCGAGTTCAGTCTTACTAGCGAATGCAAAAAGTTCTTGCATTGTCGAACTATTTTGGAACTAGTAAAGGGGTTGAGCAAGGATTTAAGTGCAGCCTAGGTATGGCTACAGATGCAGATATTTCCTCCACTCTCCATCTATTTTTTACAAAATACGATCCATGGCCATTATGATACAATAGGCCTCCGATTAGAAACCAGATTGCATACTTGCCTAACTAGTAAGGAAGTATTATCTCGTCGTCCTCCCCGAAAACACCAGCACCACTCTTGACTGATTTAGGAACCATCTGTAAAAATTCAAAGCCCAAGTCCTGCAGGCAAGGAATACCCGACCTCAAATTTGCACAGCAGCCAAAGTTTAAATGTCATTACGTCAGACCAAATATCCATGAGACCAAGTTCTGAAAATAAGTGTTGAATAAGTGTTGGTAATCAAAACTTCAGTGTGGATAATACCAAAACTGCTCCGTCTAAGATATCAAATTGCTTTAATAGTACAGCCCTTGATATAAGTACCAAGAGGAGGTTGATCTAACAGAGCGGAACGTTCCCCGTGTTGCGGAGACAGGTCCTTCTTTGAAGTGTTGTACAGAGGGTATCCTAGTCAACAGAACTATGTCCGTCTCCTCTATTGTTAAACTCAGTTTATTGTCTTGTTTCCAGAATTAGACGCGTCTCATGACTTGAACAAGGCGCCTGTAATCACTGCCGTGGCGCCATCGGTGCTATCAAACAAGTAGGTATCCCTACAGCACAATGGACCTACTTTGGTCTAAGTGTACCTCATCGAGGGCCACATCAACCAACCAAGTAGGTATCCCATAGGTATTCGGAGGATCACATCTATTCCACAACTTGGGTCCTAGGACCAAGCCTTTATTTTATATGTACAGTATGTGGCCAATGAATTATGACCGATCGAGTTTTTAACGAATTTTGCTACTTTTTTTGAAGTGTGTGTTCTGTGAAATTCGTTTTTTTTATTTGTTTTTAAGAATACAGTTAGTTACGGGTTTTCTGTATACTCTCTTTAATTTCAATAGCAGGCACCGAAGGACTTACCTACGTGCGTACGATAAATGTGCATCAACCCATAAATAGGTTTAAACGTGCTTTTCTTATCATTCTCTTTAGCTCGCAGTTGGCAATAGTGCGGTTTTAAAAATTTATTTTAATAAGTGGAAAAGTAATTTATGACTTAAATGAAGTAAGTTGCAGTTAGTAGCATTAAATATTTGTTTGAAAATTAATGTATATAACTCATAGAAAGGCGGAAACCTTATTTTAACTGATTTTTGTCAATATGGGTAAAAAAGCCGACATTTCTGTCGGAAAAAAAATCACAAGTTGCTGCTTTGTTGATTGAGAAGAAGTCCAACTATGCTAAAATAGTCCAGCTATGCTAAAATATGTGCAAAAAGATTTTAAATAATCCTATTAATTTGTTTTTATTTGCGTTCAAAGCGAAAAATCCCATATATTTCTCATCGGTCATAATTCAATGGCCACATACTGTATATTAGCTCTCTGCCTCTAATGTAGCCCTTTAGATCTTTAGAGGGTACCGTCTTCTTTTTTTTTGGGCAACATCGGTTATCAATGAGAATACATTATGCCTCACACGTTTGCCATATTAATTGCATTGTTGCATCCACCATGGTCTTGATGGCCCCCGTCTACTACTGTCTAAGATGATATTAGGTACAATTTCACCATAGCCTGGTCGTTTTAATGTACATAGGTGTGCCTCCGACGGAAACTACACTTAGACACAGTCTAGCTATAGTTTCTGGAATCTGCCTTCCCTTTTGAGTCCGCAGTATTCATTCGCCGTTCTGTGCCTTTGGTGTTGATGGCCCCATCTTACTTTCTTATACTATTTTTCAGATTAACGACCTTTTCTTAGAACTCCCTGAAGTAACAGCTCACTAGTGTTACTGCGTCGCACATCATTAACAAAATTTCCCTTTTTTTACTTTACTTTACTTTACTTACTGTCTCCACTAGGTGTCATATTGTCGATATCTAATATCTGACTGCAGGAGTTGTTCTTTTCGTTCTCCGTCGCATCGTGATTGGGTGTGCGTATTACGGAATGGTGGTAGTGTTTCTTTCTCTGTTCTGAAATCTCCCTTGCAAGTCGATCACCTTTCTATAAAAGACTAAAGCAACGCCTACAACTCAACAAGGAAATGCCATTTACCGAGGTAAGATTTCTAACTGTTTATTTAACAAATTTCCTAGCTTGTATATGGCGAACAAAATCGTTATCTTGATGCCTGGATTAAAAGTCCTGACTAGTTTCTATACAATGACTAAGGCTCTGTTGTTTTCAATGTAACTAGATAACGAGCAAATTTCTAGTAATTGTTCGTTTGTATAATCGTTTGGAGAATCAATGAATTTAAAATCAATAAGCTCTCAATACAACTATGAATGGTTCATGAGTGACTCAATAAAGTGAATAGTACTTAGTTTAGCAATCAATTTTAATACAAACTTTCTCTCAATTTGTGCATCCATTCCACTTCACAATCTTGTCCCCATCCATGAATTACGAATGCGAACTTGTCCGATGGCAAACAACCAGTCTCTGTAAGATTTGCTTCTAATCCCTTGTCTTCTAAGGTTTTGATACCATTCCTAAAATGAAAGTTAATCGAAACAAAACAATTCTAAAAATGTTGCACATACGACAAAGTGAATACAAAAAGCCTACGCATAAAGTTTTTTTTCACCTCAGCTCATCTGGCTAAACTCTAAATGATAAAAGAGAACCAAATGCCGAGTTAAGATAAACAAATGTAGACAGCCACCCAGATTTAAAGGGTGGGCCACACGTTGATTTATTTTCAAATGCATTTTATTTCGACCCTGGCAACACTATCGCTATTAAAATATCGACTTATATATGTACATATACATAGTGCAAGCCTCTGCGGTGAGAAATGGATTATTTTTCCGTAAACAAGGCTACAACATATTGAAATATTAAAAAATGATTTCTAAAGTCTAAAGTTCTTATAGACGCCGTGGGTCAGGTCCCACCTCTCGCGAATGTCTGAATGTCCGAGAGTAATAACTGCAAGAGAAAACTTCTCAATTTGCCTTTCGGATATGGCTCTAAACTGTAAAATAAAGCCCATTCAGTGCTTCGTGTAAGGAAATTGAATAAGAAAGCTATACATATTGGTGCTCGTTTGATGCGAAAGAATAGCTGTTGTTACCAACCTAGCACCTCAATCCGTCGCAGAGGTCAACAACTGGACATTAGTTGTACATTCCTGAGGAGAACAATGTATAAAGGTCTCGGATTATTTACCTACAAGGTCCAATTTATTCAAAAGTTAAAGCAAAATGACCATCCACTTCGTTATCGTTTTTCTGTGTTCGAAAATCCAGCTAGTCGCGAAATTCGGTTAACGCGATGAACCACTGACAAGTTAGCCATTTCTATGAGTAATCGAAAGGCTTAATAAAGCAACACACACTTCATTCGCGATTTGACTTCAAATAGTAGGTATGGTTAATTTAAAAACTTTTCATACCGCTGCCTACCAAATCCTTTGACGATCTCTGCAAATGGAATGTAAATACGCGCAACAGATAGCATGCAGCCAAATAACTAGCAGAAATATGACATACTGGCAATCTTATTCATTTTTTAAAAAGTTCGTACCTCTGCACCATATGCTTTAACTAGGATGATTACGATCTTGCACGGAGTCAAATAAGTTGTAGGAGATGGGACCTAAAGGAAAAAAAAAGAGAAGAAGATCCAGAAGAACATGCAACAGAGCAACTCCTTAATGAACTGACAAGAGAAAGAAACCACTAGGAGTTCCTAAAAAAGAAGAAGAAAGAAACCAGAACCTTGACACCTTAAAGGTAAAAAGACCGAATTATGTTTGAATTATGCAAGCAATAATGCCAATCTGGTAAACGGCAACTGGCCAAGCCCACATAGACTTTGTAACACTCCAAATGTATCACACTTATTGTTGAATATTGTTAACATACTTTCATGCCACACTGTGTTTATACCAATTAGGTTAAAGTTAGTCCAGAAGAGGTCCCTTGTAACCCCATGAATATTTGCACTTTGGTTACCCAGTAACTAATCAATCCAAGCGGAGCTTTTAATGGAACAGAGGAAGCTCACGACGTCTAAGAACGCCAGTTCAAGAAAAGAGCCTCTAAATGGAGTAGTCTTCTTTGGGACAGGGCCAGATAGATGCAGCGGAGGTTAAGAATGGTTTCAGCTTCCTCTTCATCCCTGCATCTTCTGCAGAAGTCATTTGGAAGAGGCCCAGCCTCTCAGGCAGTGTCCCGTGAGGATACCGATTATGTAACTGATCTATGATCGCTTTATTGTAACCATCGCGGCACTACATTTCTGATTATATATGGCCAGATCTGTCTAGATAGATGATACGTCAACTCTTTTTCCCATTCATTGCGGCCAGGGATGCTCATTCGAAAGTTACAGTTAAAAGTGAGTTTCAGCGGAGTCTAGTCGATGTTTTTATGGGTCAGGTTTAATGCATCCAAGATTGAGGATTGACCACCGTTGTAGCTGGAGTACTACGAGAACAATTTTAGACAGATGGATGCATTGGCAGCTGTCTATTTGCCAGATATAACTAAGAGCAACAGATCAAATATAATGACTTAAGCTGCAGAAGAAGTAGAAGAGGAAGATACATAAACACGGAGATGTTTGCACTTTTGTTATACATAGGTGAGCTATTCAGCTCTGCCAAGCGTGTGATTCGAGGTTCCATTCCGCAGCTCCTACCTAGGCTTCTTATATAATAGGGAGCTATAATGTCAAGGAAGACCACCATAATACTCAAAGATCTTTCAATGATGCGCACGAGTTACGGTTAGATGGTTAGACTGACCTGCTTTTGCAGTGCGCATGTTAGATTAATGTTTTGGCGCAGATACCAATAGTTTTGAAACTGTCTTTTGTTAGATATTTGTTGTTGAAAATCAACATGGACGAAGTATCAAGGATCGAGAAGTTTCAGTGTTCAGTGTTCGGAACAAGGAAAAATTTTATTAAACCGGTGGTTGTGCTACGGTCGTTCGGACTTACAAATCATTGCAGCTGAAGGACAGAAAAGCTCAAACGATCATCGCTACCAGCCTGGGACAGTAGCACCTGCTCCATATAATGCACTGTGCAAGATCAATTTAAATTGTGTTCAGTTTACTAATTCTCAAACTCAACTGCACTCAACAGCAAAATAGAAGGTCTCGTCCAGCAACTGAAGGACACCGAAGATGTTGTTCAGGCTCGATGAAAATAGTGAAGATTTTAATGAACCAGAGGAGTTTTCCCTTGAGAGCCAACATAGATCAAAAATCAGACCATATTCAATCTCAGGTCTAAGATCAATATAGAGGAAACCAGGTCGAAGGCTCTGGAGGTATGAAAGTTAATTTCAGCAACGCGAATCGACTAGGAAAGTGCACTTCTTCTCACGTAAGGCCAAGAAACTAACTCAAGACAAGAAGAAGAAGGTAAGCGTTAAGCATCTTATAAAATTGGTCACTGGAAAAAAAATTGAAAATTATGAGAACAATGATTATGGTGAGTACTTGTTAGCGCTTGTAATTTTAGTAAAGTTAAATCGGGTCTGAGGACTGGGTGTTAGATTCCGGAGCAAGCGAGCACATGTCATTCAATCGGGGTGGTTCAGTGATTTAAAAGAGTAAGAATTCCGATTTCTGTTACCATTGGAAATGGGGAAAAATTCAAGCATTAGAAAAGGATGAGTTGAAATACAGGCTTTTAATGAGAAAGCGTAGAAAAGAACTCAACGTCTACTATGAGCCAAAAACCAAAGTTAATCTATTTATCTATTAAAATAAAAGCCATGCTGCAGTTAGTATGGAGCATGGTTATAAAGTGGGTTATAGTTTCACAATTCATTCGACTCTACTTTTCATTTTCCATTTTTTTCCATTTTTTAGCACAACTTTACTTCACTCGGTTTTCACTTGAAATGAGTCGAATCGGTTGCATTCTTTAAGATAAGCTTATAATTTTGTTGAGCGAATGCGATAACTCACTGTATTTGCAGTGCAATTAACAATTATGGACTTATGACCCACTTTATTGAGCGATAAGACCGCAATCAATGGGTCCACTCGAATTTAGTGTGGACTTTTGGTCCACCTGGGTATGTTATATATTCACAATTGATTTGTGAGCTTATAACCCATCCAGGTGGGTCAAAAGCCTTTGTGGCATTTTACAACACGAACTGTAACTGCTTTTCTCAACTTTGACATTAAACGTCTTAATTTGTTTTTAAATCAACCAATTAACCAAAAATAAATGAATATTGACTCACTTGAAATAATGAAAAACCATATTTTTTCTAACGACATCTTCTCTAAACGTTCTCACAGATATATCATTTGAATTATGCTCTCCTGTTGCATTGTCAAATTCTTCTCTAGAAAATTCACTAAGTTCATCATTTAAACCTTTCACTAAATTAATTACAAAAAAAACTGCCAAAATCAACAACGTACAACCGCGACACTTCATTTTGCAATAAATTCGAAATTTCTGGTTTAATCTTTGGCACCGCTTTTTATATCTCGTACGTTCGTATTGGATGCTGTATAAAAATTTTTTTTTCCAGAAAACACGGTAGTTAATTTGGATGCATTTTTTTGCACAGAACTGACCCAAATTTATTGTTTTTTTTTCAACTTATTCTGGGAACACTCCTCTTACTTTGTTGCATCTCTTCCCGACTGAACTCTTTCACGACATACTGCGGGCAATACGATAAAACCATTTAACTTTGTTTACGCAGATCGTTTGCCAATACCGTGATAGGGTTCACCATGTTACTGGGCTGTTTGCCTTGTGTTAATTCAATTTTTTTATTTTTTTCTTTTTTTTTTGTGTCAATTAGCATAATTCGCCACCGTTTTTTTAAACAAATTTTTACATAAATAATTAAGCATTTTGCGTAATTTCAACTTTCCGTCGTTGATAGTGAAATAAAAAGGGAAAAGGGGAATTATTAAATAAATTCAAATACTCGAACTAAATGAAATGAACTTGTACCAAACTGACTGACCCAAAAATACTTGATTTTTTAATTTTTATTTTTTGTTTACTTACTTTATTTTTAGAACAACCACGGATTATCACGAAAACTAATTGCTGAAGTGCAGAGTCAATACAAGGTTCGCTACGGTTAATGGATGCACTAACTATAGCCAATTACCAAACTTTTTTGCCCAACATTATTTGGATCACAAACAATCTGTAAATTAAAGCGCAATTTTTTACTCATAAAAAAAATAAAGGATGTGAATAGGGCGCACGTTCTTGCTCATAATGGGTGGTTTTTGTTGCTAAGATACAGCTCATGAATAACTGACAATAGCTAGCAGATCATCAGTAATAGACTCACGCTTACTTGTCTATATTTACTTTCAAAATCGGACATCGATTCGCGAAACTTTACGAGTAATAAGGCGATTACGGGATTTTTATGACGCATATAATCGTGAATCTGAGCAAGCCATCTCTCGCACTGTGGATAGATTTCACACCAAATTCTCTCTAAATAACGTAACAACACCAACACATGAAAGGAATGTGCGTATAATGAGGACGATATCACCGCTGTAAATGAAAGTGGTCAAGAAGATTCAAATTTTTCGATTCGTTATCGGTCGCTGCGACATTTTGAGACATTTTTCTTCCTCTGTCTCTTTACTTTCGGCTATCGGCTATTACTTGGATGAATTCAAGAGATCTAACTGTATATACCAGCTCTTCAATTGCTCTTAAGCTAGCCCAAAGCATGCCATTTGCTTTCAGGTGATACCTCACCGACCTTTGATTCTTCCTGGAGCAATCAGCTGTAGCAGTTCGTAATTTTTTCCACGTACAGTGTCTTTTTACAGTTTCTTAGGAACGGCTGACTAGGTAAATCTTAACAGTAAACGATAACACCACTTTTCAAGGCTTCTAACCTATTCATAGCCATTACCTTCCACGTCCCTGCTTCTGCATTATCCAAAAAAACTGACCAGACATATAACTTCATGAATTGTAAACGGAGTTTTATAGTACTTTTTAATTTACAGAACGAGGCTCTTGTCATCTTAATTCGACCATAGGTTCCGTGCTCGAACCCCGTCTTGGGCTGATATGGATTACCTTTTTTGGAGATTGTTACTCTTGTTGGGCGCCGTGTGGCTCAGTGGTTAGTGAATTAAAGTACTCAGCAGGAGGTTTGAAGTTCGAATGCCAGAAGACACGCACAAGTTTTTTCGCTATCCCACTTCTCGCGAATGTCTGATAAACGACGTTCAAAAACTGTCATGAGAAAGCTTTTCAATTCGTCTTTCAGAAATATTTGTATTTTTTTTTTAGGTTGCACGAGATCAAAAGACTCTTTTGGTGATAAGCCAATCTGCCAAAGGGCACTTTTTATCGGCCGACAGCACTTTGATAGTTTTCGACTGAGATGTTTAGGCGAGAGAAGTTTGCAAAGATGAGTCCCAGATATTTAACATCATCCGATATTTGAAGGGTGACACCTTTAAGCACTGTTTGAGTGTTAGGTCAGCTTCCTTCTTCTCGTAAAGAGAACAACCCTACTTTTACTTAGGTAGTTTGCGGTGTTACACTGACTGGACCATTTTTGAACTTTATTTCTTCAAAAATAGGTCCGGAGTTTTCATTATGGTCAGTGGAGATCATTACAGATTAATGATCACTGATTATTTGCTTCCGAATTTAAATGAAATCAATTTCGAATACCGACATTAAATTTGGCAATAAGTTGATGCTGAAAAAATAGCAACAATTAACGCCTTGAAAGCCCACATTGTTTTGTTTTTCGCGATATACGGCCACTATTGCTTGGAAAAGTGACCCAAAATTAGAATGCGTTTCGTGAAAAACAGCTGAAGTTGTCATATTATTTTTAAAATTTACTGCCATAAATTTGACCTTTAAATTATACAGATTTTTTATTAAAAGTGAACTACCTTGATACCGTGAATTATCTGATTCAGAAATGTAAGTCTCTCGAAAATGTGGACACGCTGCATATGTTGCTACTTAAATTTTTGCACGTATTACTTTCTTTTACTTATTATCGCCTGAAAAGATCTAATACCGTGAGTATCGCTTGCTTTCTGACTCGTAAAAGTAAATTCGAGTACCGCCACCGGAAATACTGTTAAGCACATTTTACGCATGTTTCTGGCTCAATCAACAATGAGCCCTCTTTTGGTCTCGGCCTAATTGCTCCGTATCCATCGAGCAAAAATCTTTCTAACAGTTAATATTGGCCATAGATATGCCCTAGGATAAATCGATATCTCATGCATCGGTTATTATCTACCACTCTTCAATGTTTCAAATGGAATCGAATAGTTTCTGTGAGAACGACATAAGCAGAACATCCTTGTCGTGGTTCGTCTTTGAGCGAAAAACTTATGGAACCATTATTCTACATTGGTTAAGAACATTACTTCTTAGCAAAATAACCGTTTTCCTTATTTATCAAAGCATGTCAGAAAATTGATAACGGGTTCAATCTAGTTTTTCACGAAATCGGATTTTTTAACCGCATGAATACTAACGGTAAGTAGGCTTCGTAGCCCGGTATACACCCAACTATGTAGTTTTTTCCCAGTCACGAGAAGCTATTCAATTCGGATATGGCAATAAAGGAAAGGAGAAAAAAATATAACACACATAACACGAATGTTCCTGCAAGAATCTAAGCCCTTGGCCCTATACATAGGCTGTTGGTCCCACAGCCTTATAAAGTGGCTCCCACTTACAAAATGGCAAAAAAATCAAAATATTACAGTTGCAAAATCGATGGCACCCTACAGCTTTTATTAATTAGTTTTACTTTGTCGAAATACTACAGTATATGACGTCTTTCCTTGTTTTTTCCAATTATCAAGTTGCAAGGAATTCCTGGCGCAAGGATAAAACGAAATATACGCTACCTACGAACACCGGGACACAAAACCAACGTCTCTACCAGAACGTTGTGACAACTATAACTTCGAGGTAGTGAAGGAAATCGTCTACCTAAGCTCTGCTATAAATTCTACCACGACATCAGAGCGGAGATTCAACGAAGATTTAACCACGAACTATATGAACTGTACAGCGACCTGATTAAAAAGATACACATATACCTGTGCAATGACGAAGATGATTATGTCATGTAGAACGGATGAACACCAATGTTCCGAGGAATCTTTGATTCTACCCCTGAGGACGCAGAAGAGGGCTACTTCATCTCCTGGCGGAGAGTTCCCTCGGTCAACTGAGCGTACACAACTGGAGGCAGCTGGCTGAGGATCATACTGGCTTGTTGGTTGAGGAACAATACAAACTAGTATTTTAGAATCTAAAATTAATCAAACTTAAAATCGAAAATTGTCACGAAAACAATACATACCCTTTATAAAATAAAGGAAATAAGATAAAAATATTTTTTTCTGAATTTATGATAATTTATGAAATTATATTGCAAACATATCGCACCATGCAAATAAAACCTTAATGAAGCTGTTAAGAAATTAAACGCTGCCGTATTTCCAATGATAGGAGCTTAGCAAATAGCATGCAATAAAATGTTACAAACTAACATGCCTCTAGTTTAAGTGGTATTTAAAAACCATTTCGATGGTAGACCCCGTATTAATTAGAAGATAATATGCCATTCTCTGTGCGCTTTAAGAAAACGACATAAGTCTGTCTGTAACGGATTGTGCAGTACCCTATCTCAGCTGCCACCTAACTTTTATGGAGCACTATCTTCACCTTTATGCCAAGGATATACATATTATGTATATATGTACATAAATTGTATTGTTTAAAGCCGATAGAACTTTAAAGTTAAAAAAATAAAAAAAAAATTTATTCTAATCGAAAATCTTTATTTCAGTCGAAGATGGCATGACATTATTATTTGAAAATGATTCCGGGCACATACCCACTGCGACCGTTCTTCACTTGAGTTGAATTTCCGATTTCAACAGGTATGCCTTGCGCAGGAGAGGTATGTTTTCTAGAGCCACTCAAAGCAATTATTAAACCTTCTACATACAAAAGTGCTAAGTGTCACGTTTTGCATAATAGTAACTTGTCTGATGCATAATAGCGTGCGTCAAGGCTGCATACTTTCATAACTCTGATTGTAAATAACAGCGGCATAAACTGGACAATAACATTTTACTTTAAACACTTGAGCTACGCAATTCCTCATCGATACAACATTCAAACATTTAAAGCCAACGCGCACCGGTATCTCTTCTGCTCCTCTTCCCCCTTTTCCAAACGCCCGAGCCCAGAATACTCAGCATAAAAGTATTCATACCCCTTTGGTGCGCGCTAATTATAAAAAAAAAAATTTAGTCAGTACTACTCCATAGGAGTACCTAGTACTTGGAAGGTCGGCTCAGCTTAATAACTGAGATGGTAGCCATTTATTTACCGACGATGTCTATCAGGAGAAGGTGAAGCATGGTCTGAAACACCGCTGTCGGAGTGATTCTCAGCACCCCCGCAATGCAGAGGTATAAATCGTTGAGCCTTTTCCATTAATTTCAAGTTGGAATTCCTTTCCAAGGTGGTCCACAACACCATTGCGCCGTACAAGAGAATCGAACTTACTACCGGCATGTATAACCAGTACACTGTGTGGGTTAGTAGGCCCCATGTGGGGCCCCCCGCTCTTACACATGAGCACAAGGCAATAATTGCTTTTTTGACACGTTTGTTGACGTTTTCTCACCAGTGCAGGTTCTGGTTTAACTTTAACCCCAAATACCTAGCTCTGTTTGGGAGACTATAAGAGGAACCTCCCAGTGTGAGAGTGAAAATGACCAACTCAGTCTTAGTTGGATTAAAACTTAGACCGTAGCTATTTGTCTAGTTGACTAATTTATTTAAGGCATATTGCATGTCATCGGCAAGTGTCTGCGGCTACTTGCTGATATAGACATAGCTACAAAATTTGCATAAGCAACAACCTTGCATCCAGTGCTCTCTATTTCCGATTCCAGAGCAAAGTCCACCTCTCTGGGGGGTACCTCGTCCTGATTGTTTTTTGATAGAGCTACCCCCAAAACGAGCAACAATAACTCTACTTCTGAGCATGTGCTCTACAATACAGCAGACAGATTCGAATATGTTAACCCTGCGTAGTGCACTGATTTGGGTAAATGTAAGGCTGTATCAACGGATCAACGGATTTTCTTATAGACATGTTGCGATTTAGATAGCAAGGCACTATCTACTGAGTCCTCAATGAAAAGATCTTTGATTCTCTCGAGAGTTTTGAGCAAAAAAGATTTAGCTAATTTAGCTGAGATCACAATACGATACAATATGAATGGTTGTGATGAGCTGGGCCCTGGACTTCTACCTGTCTTGATATGACTGACTTACGGCAATGTCAATTCAATGCGCATACACAAGTACATATTTCTGAAGAATGTTAGGGGTGGAGATTCGCACAATATTTTCAAAAACGATTATGTAAGTTAACACCGCATAATGTTATTCCATGATTTATGATCATTCCCACGGAAAATAGCACTTTCGCTGACACTGCGTCTGGGCATGAAGACGAGAAAAGCGCATTCCAGCACGTAATGAAAGATGAGATCACCTGTGGGAACATCCAGCGAACATGCGGACGGCAAATGCACGGGGAGATAGGAATCAAAAACATTTTCTATAATTGTAATATGTTTAAGTTTAGTCTAAGTTTAGATTCGGAAGAATAAAGAGGCTTCTCCTCCCAAAAATAAAAAATAAAATAATTTTTTTTAATGCAATTAAATATAGAATAAAATAACTTGTACATCACAGACCGTCGCCAAACAAGCGCTGCTTTTGCTGTCGGTATAAATCGCAGCAATAGATTTCGGACTTTAACATCATTTTTTTTACATGCCCTGCCTTATCGCACTTCTCGGATTAAGGTAATGTCTGCTTTGAACCGGTTTAGGGGTTCTGTTAGTCCGTCGGCTGCAGCCGATCTGTTAATTGTTGTTTTTTTTCTTTTTTTTTACAGGGGTGCTCAACAGTCAGATCTTTGTTGTCGGCGAAAGCACAATGCCCAGCCTGGAAAACCGGATCATTTGTTAATCTTCCGGAACAGAAGGTACGGATATACCGGTCGTCATGGCCTCCTTTCGTGCATGATAGATAACTTATGCCATAATGTAATGATTTTCTGTAAACATATATGTATGTACTCGTAGAACATACATAATTAGAACACCCAAATTTTGCAAGTTTCGTTACCAATAAAATTTTGTAAATATACGCTTTTTTCTTTCAACCATACCAACACAGTCATACAAGATTCTCCGAACGATATTTTATATCTTACTACGTGTTATTAAAACAACTGACATTTTAGACGCAACTCTATTATATTTATCGCTATTTAACTCAATCTTTAACAGTAGTTTTATGGTAGTAATGCGGAGCAAGCTCTGTAAGCCATTGACTTTCGATAGTAGTTAGATCTTTCATGAAAAGCTTTGTCGTCTGCATAAGTTCACAATAGACCACAAACTGTGGCGGTCGTACAGTGTAAAGAGTAGACAGCGGATGTACAGAGAGTTCAGTATTTCCGCGTATTGTCTTGTAAACACCCGAATGGTGTAAGTAAGCTGCATTTGGGAAGAATCCCGAGGTTATGCACTTACATATGAGTTCAACGTTTCCATTGCACGAGAACATCGGAATACCAAGTTTGGATTGAATTAATTTTACCAATTGGTTTCGAAGCTCATAGGCTCTTTTAAGATGTCGGTAAATAAGATAGTACCGACCACAGAATTCCTTTGTGCGGCCATTTTCAACAAATGCGGTGTACACATTCAGCAGCGTTATAAGATCACCTTCTGCAGCTTCAAAGTTTCTTTTAGCAACTTTTTGTTTTATTTGACCTTGTCCAGTGGCTGGTTTTGAAAATACTGACTGCACTTGAAGCATAGCTATGATAGTGAGTATTTCTTCGCTACATCCCAGTTGTCCGGCTACATATAACATTTTCCCCATCATTGCTGTGAAAGGCATTTCTGCTAATAAATAACCAATTGGTTTGGTCAAGTCACCTTTTTCATCGAGGGCATCTGTAAAGGAGTAAAAGTGATGTTAATCAATACTAAAATTTTTGCTTTTCTTTACCTAAGGCATAGAGAGTTTCTAGAGCAGCCAGTAGATTCTGCGCTGGAGGTGGAGATGGGAAATGAAACCGTAGTACATTATCAATCCCAAGTGCCTTCAAATACAGAACAGTAGAAGAAAGATCAGTTCGACGCATTTCAGGAGGAGCTTGGTCTGGCAAGTTCTCGAAGTCCTCTTCGGTGTAGAGTCTATATACTTTTCCAGCACGCACCCGCCCGGCACGGCCAGCACGTTGTTGAGCTGCAGCTTTACTCACCGGCACTACTACTAAGCTGTCGGTATAGCTCTCTGGATTGAACCATTTCATTTTTACGAAGCCACAATCGATAACTAAAACGGATTGAAGCTTTTTAGAAAGGTAAATCATGAAGTTATAACTTACCATAAACAATTCCAGGAATAGTAATAGAAGTCTCAGCAATATTTGTGGCAATCACCACTTTGCGTGTACCTTTCGGTGGATTAAAAAACACCTTAAGTTGATCATTATTTGGCAGAGTACCGTACATAGGTAGTATTTGTATGTTATCTAGATTTTCGGCGATCCTGAACTCATGCAACAAATCAATAGCCTGCAGGACTTCTTCTTGTCCGGTCAAGAATGCTAGAATGTCACCTGTCGGCTCTTTTTTGTGAATTTTCCATATAGTATTTACCGTCTCCTTAACATAGTCTGGACAGGGTTCTCGCAAATAAAAAATATTTACAGGGTGCATACGTCCTTCAACCGAAAGCATCACACTGGTATCCTTGGGCGATTTCTTTGATTTCATATTGAAAAAATCCTTAAAGAATTCCGCATCAATCGTTGCTGAAGATATGATTACTTTTAGGGATTCACGTTTCTTGATTATTTTTTTTAATAGACCCAGCGCTGTGTCGGTCAAGATGTTACGTTCGTGGGCTTCATCGATTATAATTACACTGTATTGTGTAAGCAAAGGATCAGCAAGCATTTCACGCAACAAAATTGCTTCAGTCATGTACTAAAAAGGGAAATATTCTGATATAAAATTAATTACTTCAAATTTACCATATTTACCTTAATGGCTGTGGTATTTGAAACCTTGTCAATGAATCGAACTGCTAGTCCTACGGTATCGCCAACTAATTCGCCACGTTCTGATGCCACCCGATCTGCCAGTGTTACGGCAGAGACCCTCCGAGGCTCAGTTATTCCAATTAAACCTTTCACGTGCCATCCCAGTTCATAGAGATACTAAAAATATAGATCAAATTTATTAAACTGAAATCAAATAAGATTAAAGCTAGTCATGCAAACAGAGTTCCCCTTACGTTCGCCGACGATCAGAATTCCACTGTCTGCAAATTGGTACACACATAGTTAGTCATATTCTACTTAGAAATCCATAAATAACACAATGACCTTATCTCTATGTTTATGGGTAGCTTAAGAAATACATATGTAGTTATTCTATAAGTCTGGCAGACACAGCGGAAGAGAACTTTCCCAGCTAAATATGTTGCAATTCGATGTGAAGATTGGGTTCTAATCCATTTAAAAGGTAATGACAGGTAAACGAGGTGTTTACACTAATGCACCCCTCCCTTAAATCAGGAAGTTTTCTCTATATACATAAAATCAATGGAGGTGTCTACAGCTTCATTTACATCACCTATTGAGGCATATTCAGGGCCCAGGTCAATAGAAGCCTAAAGTATTAACCAGGTATCTGGCCCTGGAGGGTGGAGGCTGTGCTTTCGGGGTATGTACCCGACCACGAAAGAAAATATCGGTTACGAATTAAAATCAAGCCTCGAATAAATATGATAAAACAGCTTTTCCTGCAAATTAAACAATAGACCAACAATCGAATGTGTACTTGGAGTGTTAGGTCTCTTAACAGACCTCAAATATCCGAACAATTTACGGGTATGCAAATCGTCGCAAAGCAAACATCAATGCATTTCAAGAAGCGCGATGGTTGCATAGCATTGGAAGATAAGGCACATTTGGTAAAACTATCGGGAAATTTAGCCTGCACAACCCCACTTCGTATAGCAGATTCAATCTAATCGACTTTGCGACGGATCAAAACGTTGTCGTAGGTTGATTTCAAGTCAAGAAACAATCAACCTCTTTGGGAATGAATTGGAGGCAGTTCAACACGTTACAGCACTCCGAACATGATAAGGAACATGCGTTGTTGACGTTCTCTGCCCCTGGAAGGGTGAAATAAGTTACATAAGTTTTCGAACTTCAAAAGCGTAAATACCCCGTTTTATTCTTACCACTCAATGTTACGCCAATGGTTCTAGATCTCTAAAATCAAAGCAATTATCTACTAATAGTCGACCCTCTCACTGCTCAATTTAAAAAAAAGCCTTTTGGATATGACTCTAAACTGTAGGTCCCTTCCATTTGCACGAAAAAATATGACACGCACAACACGAATGGACGCGAAAAGCTAGACTGCACATACGGTCTATTGCGCCAAATATTTGTATTTTTTTTTTTGTAGTCAAAAGTCTATAGATAGACCTTTGGAAATGATCCTTTTCGAATTATTCGTACTATGCTAGCATCATCCAATCAAAGCTATTGCAGCCCCTGTAAAATTTATTAAAATACCGACAATAAAACTTCATGACGTCCTTAGCTCGTCTCGCATTCAAAGAAAATCCCTCAAAAGATCAAAAACTCAAAGACAGGTATACATTTTCACATCATTTTTATTTAAAAACAGTTTTTATGTGTAAATATTATGCTTTTTCTTAGAATTTGTTTTATCATTTAAAAATATTTTTTTTTATTATTACTGATTAATATTCTTAATTATGGACTGATTGTATACAGGATTCTTTTTTAATATATATATTTTCTTGGTGTGATGATTATCGCCACTTAAAACACATCAATAAAATTATTTAGATTTTTCTTTTAATTACACTTTCTTTTCTCTTTAGGAACAATATTTTAATAGATTTGTGGGGATAATATTAATAATAAAAATATATATATTACCGGTACTAATGATTTCCAATAGAACACATTAAACAAGTAAAATAAATTCCAAATTAATATATAATATTGATTTTACATAAACTAAATGCAGTGATAAGCTATGTATACATATATGTGTAAATTTATATATTTTATTAAATTATTAACAATTTAGGGAATAACCGACGACATCGGAGAATTTTCTGGAAGATCTTTTTTTAATGCACAAATGCAAACAAGTAGTACAAAAAGAAAACCAAAAAAATTTAATCCATTCCATTTATAATGAACCTACTTAACAATAATTTAAAAAAAAATATGTATATATATATTTACAAGTGCATAAGTTAAAAATATTTTTAGTAAATTCTTTCAAGTTTCATTTATTGGATAAAACATTGTCAAAGTTGACGAAAAAAGTAATAAGAATTGGTGCAAATATTTCTCTTTTTAGTACATTAATTAATATTTTAGTCCATCACTTAAAATTATTATTCTTTTCTAGTTTGATTTTGGACGGCTTTGTGCGCTAGTTTAGAAGCACATATTTGCCAACACTTTATTTTTTGGGATTGAATTTTTATTATTTATTTTTATAATAAGCACTTAGGAAATTGTATGTTACTTTCAACAATTTTAGCTAAGGATTAATGGTGATGGTGCTTTTAAATGCAATTATAGAGAGGTGCTAAAATAGAAATACTTGACCTTTTAAGAAAATGTCAATTAAAGTATTTCAATGGAACTAAAAAGGAGATGGATTTCTTTGAAGTTGTACTGTGATTCAAATTTATTTGCAATGACTATATACTGTAAAATACCAACAAAGGCAACCATTTGCATGCTCACTTTGGCCAGGCCATAAGCCAAATGTTATTGCTTTGTGCAATAACAATTAAGACTAGCTGAAGCAAAGGCAGTGTATGCAGCTATCATGAATAACTGAGAAATCTACCTTGATTAGAATGTCTACCAGCAGCGTCTACAAATATTTGGCATAACATGCTGTATTGTGTGATATACAGGCGTAGTTTCACGCGACCTTTCGTCATTGTGCACGAATAGAAGGAGCCTATAGTTTAAGGCCATATTTGAAACGTGAATTGAGAAGCTCTCTTATGATAGTTATTACTCTCAGACGTTTGTCAGACTTTCGCGTTATTTGCGACTGGGAAAAATTTTAGTGGTGTTTTCTGCGATTCGAACTTAGAAACTTATCACAGTTTCGCAACATATTAACCATTGAGCAACAGCGCCACTCGATTTAACAAAGTTCAGTTCTTTATTACGGGATAAATGTCGACATTATCAATTTCCTCGACAACGTCTTTAACCTAGCTATCTAATGCTCTAAAAGAACGAACAGTGAGATGGCATATTAAGTTACAAAAAAAAAACAAATACTTGGCGCAAAGGACTGAATGTGGTCCAGGGCATAGCTTATCGCGACCATTCGTGTCATTTTTTTTTTCACACAAATGGAAGGGACCCACATTTTAGAGCCATATCCGAAAGGCAAATTGAGAAGCTTTCTCATGGCAGTTATTACTCTCGGACGTTTGTCAGAAACTCGCGAGAGGTGGGACCGTGAAAATGTTTTTTACTGTTTTTTTGGGATTCGAACGTCGAACCTCCCATTCGCCACAGCACGGCGCCCACTGTTACCGCTGTTACTTCTTAAAATTGTCTATACTTGCGAAAAACCATCAGTTGTCGAATTCAACTCATAGTATCGATGAAATTCTTCTTCGTTTTAAATGGTTGACTTTAAAATATATCCCAACACTACTGATATTCCCATGAGATAGTCCTTGATAAACTAGATCCCTTTCTTTTCTTATTCAAGGGATACCTTAGACACTAGCGATTTTAGCGATGACTTTCCATTAAACGACTTAAGTAAACAAAAACATATAATCGGGTGAAATCAATAATTTGTATCAATGTCGTTTGCTTACAATCGCTGTGATATAATCAGATGCTAAAGATCCTCTTTTTTATTATTTTTCCAGTTTTGTTTTTTTTTTTAAATAGAAAAAAATTGAAAAATATCAAGCAGTAATCAAAATGCAAAGCGAATGGTCATATCCGAACTGGGCTCTGTTTATTATGGCCAAGCACCTAGGCTAGCCACAGTGAAACGATGGAAAGCTAAATTTAAACGTAGTCATCACGAGCATATAATCAATTCAGTGAACGTTCAAATGAGGTGACTTACCTAGGAATGTCCTAAAAAAATCCATGATTTCATGATTTTTCCCAACTGGTGCAGTGGTTTTGATTTTGAACAATGGCGTTTGAAAGCTATCGGCAAGATGGATGCGGGGTTTGCTCACAATCGGTCAAAAACTACTTCACATGAGCACTTTAAAGCGATGTTTAAGCGTAATCCAGATTTCAGATTGTCGATTCATAACCATCGATAAAACCTGGCTTCATCACTACACAGAAGGTCCGAAAGAAAAGAAACTTGCACAGAAAGCAACTGATTCTATCAGCTGGAAAGATTATGGCAACTGTTTTTTTGTAATTCAAGTGACTACCTTTAAAAAAAGCGAAAACAATTACTGAAGAGTATTATGCATCGATTAAGACGAAATCATTCACATCACATTTGGAAGAGAAAAATTGATCTTTCATTAGGAATACGCGCCAGTTCACACATAGGCAATCGCAATAGTAGAAAGACTAAGAATTGGTATTATTCCACTTTCGGCCTCCGCAACTTTTTCATAGTTCCGTATATCGCTAAGTGAGAAAAGGTTTACGTCAAATGAATAAGTGGAATGGAAACTGAAACAAACTTGTGAAAAAGTTCAACAGATCTATTCACACAAATCAGAGCATTCAACGAAGAACAATTCAAAATTAACGTAAATCAGAATCCCGTCACTCTATTTTACCGGTTCTTTTCATCTTACCAAGAACCCTGCCTCTCCCAAGTGTTCTAATACAATAATCTCTATTTACATTGCATGAAAGAGCTGCCACCACCATGCCAATCTCTAACGAAAAAAAAGAACATAATCACATAAATCAACAAAAAAAAGAATATATATGCTTAACGAACTTATCGAAAATTAAAGCATTCATTTACATTGACGTCCCCGTTTACATATAAATAAATATGTAGTTGCCTTTTCTGTTTTCTCTTTTTTATTCTATAAAATAAAATGTTTAAGGAAAACCAGTTCAACAAACAAGAATCATGTATAAATAAAACATTATTTTTGTTTTTATCTCTTAAACTACATAAAGAGCGAAAAAAAAATATTTTTAATATTAGTAAAATCACAAAGACGTATTGTTACCAGTCAATGAGTTAAATATAAAGTTGTGCGCCTCCAAGACGTGCATCTCAGTGGCGCAAATAGCCACCAACAGAACGATATAACCACTGTATTGGACCAGTTTAAGGAAATCCCACAGCTTATCACAAAATATGCTCAACAGCACGCAATGCAGCATGGAGTGCACGTTGACTACACGCCAAATCCATGCTACCAAGAAGAACCAATTCGATTTGAAGGTGAAATTCTGTCGCAAGAATTGCGCCGGCGTAACATCATTACGTTCCAATATATCCTGATAGATTGCAATGTAACGATTCCATGCTGTCGAACTGAGGAGCAATTGCCCGGCAAAGCAGAGCACCTTTCGAACGACTTTTTTCGTCGTTGTTTTCACTTTATAGATGACTCCAGTTTCGGTACTCTTTGATTCACTGAGCGGGAGAATCGCTTGCAATTGGGAGTATCCCCGTCGTGGTGGATTATTTTTTAGGAAAAAACAAATTCCTATTAGCAGCGCTATGCATCCCAGACCATCACAAAGGCCATCGATATAATAACCAGATGTACCAACTTCTGAGCGTTCACCGCGAATGTTTTTCTTTACACGCGCTACATGGCCATCCAAATCGTCGAGAAACGTTCGAAACTGGAAAAGCACAACTCCCAATCGCCGGTAGCCAAGACTATCCGAAGCAACTAGCTTACCAGCCAAGCAAGCAACGAACACGTGGAAAAATGAAATCATATTCGCTGTGATAAACGATGACCTCGAGAAACCGATGATATCGTCAAATATCGTAGCAAGAGGAGCGAAAATATAGTGATTCGTATGATCCAACAGAATTGCCTTCACAGTCACATGGCACAGGGGATTTATTTCGCACGTCAACCATGTGCTGGATTCATACGTTCCTGGTGCTCCTTGATTCGCTCTAATGCTCGGTGATGCAGTCTTATGATCGGAGGTTGACTTCATTAAAGATGGTGGCGCGGCAGATGTTATCAACGAGGACATAACTTTTGTTGAGTCAGCTTGAAGAGACAATGCCGATGGCAGTGCTGCATATTCACCAGAATATCCACCAGCATCGGCTGCTGCCACTTGGGGTGATGCAGAAACCGACACATTAAAGTGATAATTCCGTTCGATTGGATAGTTCTGTATTCTCAGATACAGTTGTACATCCATGAAAATGTAAAAAATTATGAGTAAGAATAGTAAGGTTACGAGTATTTTGCTTATCTGTGAGCTTGGACCCACCATTTCGAAGATTGTCTTCAATCTTTGTTCTTAAAAATATTCTTGATTATGTAGCTGTACTCGGGCACAGCTCTTCGATTCAGTTATTCGTATTTAATTCCGATTGGCGTTAATTCTAAAATAAACTCGATATAGCCCTTTTCTTTATTGTTATTTCTTGTTTTCAAAGGTATCCCGTTTTGGTTGTCGAATTGTTTATGTCTTATTATTGTTTTATATTTATCCTGAAAGAATTGGGCTGTGTTTGTGGAGTCTTAAGGGGGTTTGCTTTGATTTGTTGTTAACAGGTCCGTTGTGGTTCCAGGTGTGATATCTGAAACGAAGAATAGATAGTTGTGTTTTCCTTTAATAACATGTAAATTATTTGCGTCTAATACAAATAGAAATATGTAGTTATTAGATTCTTTCTTTTTCTAATGTTAGAAGATTTATAAAAATGCTCCACATACACTTCTTACCCCATTCTCTTCAGGACTATATAAAACAAACAAAAAATAGAGACTAAAAATTATACTTCGAATTTTTAATTACCTTTATGAATGTACATACATATATTTGATCCTCAGAAAAATAAAACTGACGAAAGGATATCGAGCCTCTTTGAATTTTGTTTATTCAATAAAACACAATGCTTACGCATTCAAAGATTTTTTTATTAACGTGTAGTAATTAAAAATGCTTCGTTTGCCCAGGGTAATTAGAAAGAATACAAATTAACAGCCAGGCTGCCATCAACAAAAATAATATCTTTCAAGCTCCAGAACACAAGATCTACAAAACAGGACTCGCACAGACATTGCAAGGATCATAGCGATTAGTACGGGTCACAGGCCCATATGAACCCATGCGGCCAGATTGGGCATCAGATTCAATACACATTGTCGCAGCTGCAACAATGATAGAGAGAAAGAAACAGTGTTCCATCTCCCCTGATGGTGTCCCCCGGCTCAAGACAGGGCCAGACATCGCGTACTGGGCAAAATCTTTTTACACGAGATAAGCGAACTAATCAGCTTCCTAAATGCCAGAAGATAGTTGTAGAGGATTTCCGCTCTCTTCTTCCAGGTTTTAACAACAACATTGGGTTGTGGTATTAAGATGGCACTAAAGCACTAACTATGCCTCATCATGGAACGGTGAAGCTACCACTTCTACCAACCTACCTACCTATCTACCTATTAAAATAAATAAATACACAGCTATGTTGTACGAAGGCCTCTTCTAAATGCTTCCATTCTGTTCTGTCTTGTGCTGTGCGGATCCAGTTCTCTGTTTTTATTCTTTTTATGTCGTCACTCCACTGCGATGGTGGTCTCCCTCTGTTCCTCAAATCTTACCTTGGTCTCCATTCTATCAGTCTCTTTGTCCAGCTGTTGTCTGTTATTCTCGCTATGTGTCCTGCCCACCACCACTTTGCCCTTGCGATTTGAGCAGTAATATTGGATACTCCAGTTCTTCTTCGGACTCCTTCGATTGTTACCCTGTCCCTCCTATTATTCCCAGCACCGCTCCCTCCATCGCTCCCTGTGCTACTTCGAGCTTGCTGACAGTATGTCTTGCAAGGGTTAGGGTTTCCGCTCCATAGGTGATTACTGGTAGTATTCATTGGTCCAATATTTTTCTTTTCAAACCCATGGCTATGCCGCTCTTTAAGATGTTTTTCATTTTACCGAAGGCTGCCCAGCCTAGACCGATACGGCGATGGATTTCACGGGTTTGGTTGTCTCTCGTTATTCTTACTTCATGACCGAGATATTTATACATATTTAAACATCTGTTTGCTCTCCATTCCGTCTGCTGTTTCCAGCTTCACACAGGGAACTAAGTTGGTCATGAATTTTGTTTTCGCGAAGTTGAGGTCCGACGTGTTTTGAAGCTGCTCGGAGTTCACTTAGCATCTGTTTAGCGTCGCTGAGGTTGTCGCTTATGATAACGACGTCATCCGCGAAGCCCTTGTTGTCCCATTGCAGGTTTTTAAAGGCGTATTCTAGGACTGCTGTGAAGAGCTTTGGTGAAATTGTGTCTCCTCAGCTATGTTAATGTCACATTAATTCAAATTAGAGAATAACTGCGCACTTTGACTTATTTTATACGTCCACACTACGTCAGATTTCGAGTGTTATTCAAATCGTTAGAGCCGTTTTTGAGAAAATTTAGTAAAATAAAAATTATGCGTGCAATGGCTATTCAATTAAAGTGTGAAGTGCTGATAACAAAAAGTTTTGCTTCTCATATCCTTTTGGATGGCTCTATACTGTAAATCCTTACATTTGTTCGAAAAAATATAGCACGCACAACACTATTGGTAGCGAGAATCTAGACACTGGACAACATACGATCTGTTGCGCCAATTACGAGTATATGATTTTTTTTAATGTCGGTTCTATAAGTGTCTGGTATGTCTCTGGTATGGGCTCTGCCACGACGGATTCCACTTTCCGGGCGTATTCCTGAGGCCATAATTTACATAAGAAAGAACAAAAAAGAAACAAAAAATATAGAAAAAACAAATACACTTTCCGGAAAGCCTGAACCTGGAGCCTCATCAAAGAACGAGCTGCTGGCCCCTAATTCAAAGACCATCCCCACACCGCTAACGTATTAGAAAAAATCAGACCATAAACTTTGGTTCGGCGTACGGCATGTCAAACTAAAGGTATTCTGATCCGCATGTCCCAAAGACGGTTTAGACAAAATCGCCGCCACCCACAATTTGTTGAGGGACTTGCGGGTTGAGAAAAACAAAACACCCAAATAACAACAAACCTTGTGATGATCATGACATAGTTCAAATTAATCTCCAGCACTCGATGTGCGTTCCAGAATTTCTGAGAATTCTTTGCTGGAAAAGGTCGCAAACTTTGTAGATTTCAATGCAATGCTTCACACAAGTCATCAATTTGAAGAAAAATGAAAAAATTAACGAAACTGGAAATTGTCTCGATTATGGGCATTAAGTAACCCATGTGTCCTCACATCTGACGTTCGGTCGAAAACTTAGCCTCAGTGTGACTGAAATCTCAGAGACATCAATTCGTCGTCTTTCACAAGAGTTAGACGTTTCACTGTAGAGTCCTGGAGACGATACCAAGTGGATTGGTTGCACCTTCGACTGATTACAGAATACCTACTCCCAATTTCAGGAAATTGTTTTCGGTTAAATTCCCTACCAGAGAAGAATGGAAGTACGGAAGCATTATCAATAACTATGATATAGGTATTTTTACGAAGGGCTCGAAGATGGACTAAATATATCGAAGTCTTATCGTCTTCCAGACTCTGCTGGTGTTTTCCAGGCAGAACTTCTTGCTATTCGAGAAGCCTGCCGACTATTGAACAATTCTCCTATTTCCCACCACAATATCCCTATTTTCTCGGATTGCCAGGCCGCTATCAAAGCCATTTATGCGGTCACCACAACCCCAAAACTAGAAGAGCAATGCCGTTATAAAATTAACCAACTAAGTATTCTCTCAATAATTACTCTCATCTGGGTCCCAGGACATAGTAATTACTAGGGAAGTGAGCGAGCTGACGAACTGGCCAGGCGAGGATCGGCCCCCCTTAACGGTTCTCTAGCAGAAACAGTCGATATTCCGCTAGGTACCGTACAGGCACATTTTTCCTTTGCAATGAAAAGAAAATATCACTTTTTTAAAAATAAATAGGGCCTTACTACTCAATTGGGCTGAGAAAGCCCAAAGAAACAGCGATTGGCAAGAGTTATTCTTCGTTTGATTTCTGCTGAGATGTTTTTTTTTTCAGAATTAATAGCGGAGCCAAGGTAAACAAAGTCCCTTACTACCTCGAAGTTATAGCTGTCGACTGTGACGTTGTGTTCAATTCGCCGATGTTGTTCCTCTTCTTTTTGACAGCATATGTACATGTATATACTTGGTCTTGCCTTCATTTACAGCTAAAACCATTTTGGCGGCTTCTGTTACTAACGAACGCATCAGTAACAGCCCGCTGTGTTCTGCCAATTATGTCGATGTCATCGGCTTAGGCTAGTAGTAGCACAGACTCCGGTATTGGCTTGTGAGTTTCGCACAATTCTTGTCTAAATCCTTTTTTAACATCGAAGGTCTCGGTGAGGTCAATAACGACCTTGATGGAGCACAGGAACGCTCGTTCTCCATCTTAATCCTGCACAGACGGACTAGTTCTTAAATTAAATAAAAATCCGGATCCCAGCGTAATATTGCTCTATCTTCATCGTCGTTAAACAAATTTCAGAATTGTCTATCTTCTCAGCACTAACTATAGCTCTACTGCAATGCTTTTTTCTTCATCTCTACTAGTTTCTGTTCGGACTTTGTTGCCGTGATATATTTTTAGTAAAACTTCCAAACATCATTCCAATGCTCTTTCTACTTCTTTCTTTCTCCCGCCCTCGTTTTTCTTTGTAGTGTCACATTATTGCTTCGTGCTCCTGCGTACAGCTAAATAAGGAGTTTCTCAGTGGAGGTCTAGTGAAACGTAGTATATCAGTACATCATGTTCCAGCTTCCTTGATGACTTTACTTATTTATGTGTATGTATAATTTTAAGGGAGCCTTCATTTGAGTATTAATTTGTGCTTATGTTAATCCATAAATCTAGAGGCTTTCACGTATATATTTTTTAAATAAATGCCACCAAAGAACTTACGAAAGAAATAAGACGACAATGTAATTCAGAATTTTTGTAATCTATCATTATAAAATGACACAGTTGAGCGGCAGTCGATTAACTATCTGAAATTCCAACTTCTTATCTTAGCATTCGAAATAACAGCGATTACGGAAGTAGGTGGTTCACATAAGACGCGGGCAACATGAAACTTGAAGTTTATTTTTTACGACCGAATGAAGGTTTATAAATGATGGAATTACTTATCAACTTTAATTACAATTACGTTGCAAATTATTGTGATTGTTAGGAAAAATAGTTCCGATATAAAATCAATCATATCGCCAATCGATAACAGCAACGTTAACAATTAAATGGTAAAAATAGATAGTCCATGATGAATTGTAGGACAACATTGTATATATTGTAATATAATGACGACTTGACCACCCCAAAGAAGGAGATACATACATATGTACATAAGTGTGAGGTAAGAAACATGGCAAGAAATCGCACAATGTGATTCAAATGCAATTTTATTTGGATGAACTTCAATCGATATGGGCGGATTCCTAGAAATGATTGCTGGTGAGATCATGCTGTTGAAATAGTTTCGTTTGAATTACACCCTTTCCAATTGAAACATGACTAATTGTTAACACTTTCGCGTAAGAAATCGTAAAAAAAAGTTTACCTGTGGCACTTGTGTACTCTTCCCGCTTCCAGTTTCACCAACAAGTATCAATGTTTGATAATTTTCCAAACAGTAAAGAATATGATCACGGAATTTTCTTATCGGAAGACGTTCGCGTTGTGCATCGATCGATAGCGAATGGTGTGCGCTAAAAACAAACGTAGTCACCTGGTCATCGGTTGCCTGAGCGTCTTTCTCAGACGCAAAAAAATCGTCATCTGAAAATAGTAAACAAAAATTTATCAAATCAAACAATTGCAACAAATCCATCGTAGGTCATGGTTACTATGAAAATGTCAAACTGATAACAATTAACACGACAATCAGACGAATTGCTTTAAGTCAATAAGCAGATTATTGCGAAATACCATACGAACGAACAATCGACACATTCCAAACACAATTAACGATAAGAAAAACTTTTTTGGAGTTAATTGACTTACAAAGTGACGTTTAAATGATTGTAAACCTCTACAAAGTAGGCAGTGGCTATACTTCTGCCATGAGACGCACAGAGGTTTAATGTATATCAATGCTTAATAAACTTTTAGAAATACGCTTCCTGACAAAAAATAAATAAAGTGCACAACTGGGTCTAGTGTAAATCACTCAGACTAAATTGCTTTTTTAGGGTTCCATATGTATGTACATAGATCACGGAACCCTATTGCTCTCCTATTCCGTCCATTTATCCACCTATCACCAACTTCTTGCTCCTAAACCATAAAAGGTGCTTGCTTGATTTAGTGAAATGATCCAAATATAACGCCGGTGATTTAAAAAAAAAGAAAAACATAATTTGAATGTACCTCCAGCGAAATATTTTGCTGCTTATACATAAGACCTACCATAAAATTATGATCTGATCACAGGAGTCCGCAGATTGAAGTTATGTAAGGGAGATAGATGAGATCGTCGGTTATCGTATGAAGAATCGAAAACATCATTCAAAACGAACTTAAGTTCTACCACCATTCAGCAACATTAGTTTCGAAATTGCTTTCAGTTGAGCAGAAACGCAATATATGATACCTATTCACCTCTACACCCCTGAAACCAAACAGATGTCAAAAGAATGGAGAAGATTTGGATCACCATACCCGATTAAAGCTAAATTCAATTATAGGCGAATGAAATAATGGCAGTGGTTTTCTGGGTGATGGTTTATAACCTTGTTAACTTAGATAACAATTAACTTTGGCATGGATTGCGAATTAAATTGTCACATCCACCCTAAACGAACCAAGAATTTGAAGCTGCAGCAAACTTATTTTTTTTAAATACTTTTGTAATTCGTCTTTCACGAATGTTTTCACAAAATAGTTTGGTTTGGGAATATGTGTTAGTCAGGAACTCAGTGTTCCTGTTGCCAAAGCACCTTTGTCGGCTGGTTTATTATCTTGATTAGTCATTTGGCATTTTCTCACGAATTGTTTATCAAATTGGTCCAGAAGGCTTCACGCACATGAAAACCCAATAAGAAAGGCATTATCAATTGAACTTCCAACGAGTATTGAAAGAAAAACAGGAAATATAATTCTTGGATCGTACAAATGATAAAAGAACATCGTCTGGCTTCAGCCATAGTGGAACAATGAATTAATAATGGGAAATTCGTTATGCATGCGTCTGTTAAGGGAGATAACGATATACATACAGAGATTTAAAATACTTGAAGTTGCAACGAAGAGGAAACCCCGATATATACCATTCCACACAGTTGAATTTATAAGACTACATATGAAGAAAGAAGAAAGAGCCTGAAAAAAGAATCCCCAGAATCATCCTTAAATATGTATACATATTTCTGTCCCCTACAAACTTTAATGTAAAATTCTGGGTCCTATATAGTAGATGTAAGGAACTTTCAGGGGCAACTCGTTCATAAGCGCTATACTAGAGACAAATTTAAGCCTTCTAGACCACATCGAGATCAAAAGGCGTACAATATTTCCAGAACCTTTTAAGAAAAACTAGACATTTCATATCAATTTAATAATTGAATATATGATCCAACGAATTTAATGGCAACAGACCATGAAACTCTACTCCATTGCTTGTACAACACGTTCAGTACAATACGTTCAGCACATACATATGTAGGTATGTATGTACTTCCGTTACAGTTCTACGACTGAAGAGCAAGGGGACAAATATAAGAAACTGAGGGTAGTGTCGCTAGCAAAGAATAGAATAGGGAAATGGAAGACAAGAGACTATAACCTAATCCATGGTTTATCTCAAGGTCTGGACGATCTCATGTAACGGTCTCATTCCCAGTTAGGCTGAAGATAAATCCCGCCAAACCAAAATACTTAGCCTTACTACCTACTATCTGGCCAGTCGCAGAATTAGGCATAGCTGGACAACATACATATATGTATGTACAGAGCCTTCTGTTGGTATTTTTTTTTTTTTTTTTTTTCAAATTTCTATTAAATATACACGGTCCAATATTTTTCAATGATTGTTGCTTTATTAAAGAGAGTATTACTTCCGATTACTGGCTTAGTAGTAACCGATCCTGTCAACCCAATTTTGCAATACATTGCCGATGTATGTACATATGTACATTTTCCTTCATTTGTGCGAAAAATAATACACGCATAAAACGTGCTTTGGGAGAAGCTAGGCCATAGACTCTATTATGAGCTTTCTGCGCCAAATATTTACTTATTTTCATTTAGCCGCTAAAGAGGCTTTATGCGGTCGAGCAAAGGTATATTTAATACCTTTCGAAAATACGTACAGACAAGGATGTGGTACAAACGAGACCGCCAATAAAAGGTTTGAAATATTGGCATGTGCAATGATAAATATTTACTCCAACCCAAGTTTAATAACCCCATACTTTCTGATAAATTCAACAAAGTGTTAGCGGACTATAAACCAACAATACTTACCGAATTCGCCCATGAAAACATCGTTTACTCGTCTAGCACTAACGAATTACGAGATTCGTGGGCCAAGAGTTGACTAGAAAAACAAAGTTCCAAAATCAAAGTACCCAAAAACAGCGAAAGTGAACCAAAACAAGCACACAAATCCAATTAATTTTGTTGATATATGCTGTGTATATTCCCTCAGTCGATTAACTTACAACTACTACTACGTTGACCATCAAAAAAAAAAAAAAAAAAAAAACTTCCACCACACTTCCAATCCTACTACGGCAAACATCGTCCGACTGACTACTACTAACTATATTTAGAAATTAAATTAATCACTCCAACCGCGTTCGCTTGCCCCCTTACTAGCTGACCATGGTGCGTTGTGAGTTGCGATGCGATGTCTGATGAATTTAACTGCAAAAAGGTCAGCAATGACGTCATATTCGTAATTATTTGCACTAAGTAACACAAATTATACAGAAGAACTGATATAGCAACGAAATAACGTGTCATTTGTTTATTTTGGTGATTTATTTGGGACGAAAACGCCAAGCAAACATCATAAATTGACTAATAAACGAAAATTAACGCCTGAAACACGACTAATGAAAAGGCAGACAGACAATCTTATAATAATAACAGGCCCCAAGAGAGTAAACAAAAGGTTTTGTATTTAGATTTTGGATTAAACTAGAGAAACGTGCACTTACCCGGTTTCAAGAACTTGGGCTTTTGTTGCAGGGAGACCATTACGTGTTGTCTTCTAGGCAAGAAATGCTTAATTTTCCATTGTTTTTGCGTAAGACCTGCTGTTGCTAATGTATGTACGTTTACTTGTTGAAAGAGTCGTCGACCGTCGCTGTAGAATTGCGAGCAGAATTTATGTATCTACCGATATAGCCAGCAAATAGCAGAATTTTTCAATATTTTTTTTTCTTGCTAGTCAACGGCAGATAGCTTTCCTTCACTTTATGGTTTACAGCAAGGCCGTGGGTTAATTTGACTTTGTGATTATATTATTGTAGTTAAGTAAAACTTATTAACTGCATACACTGTGGTTGAAATGATTGAAAACAGACAAAATTCTGCAACACCCTCCGCACATTAAACTCAATTCGCTTATTTCCACTGGAAAACCACAAGAATGGTGGCTTGACGTTTAATTCGCATTTCATTGGTAGGTGATGCCAAGTCAAATAATTGGGAGTAATTCTTGCAGTATGATGTTATGGTGTGGAAGTCCATAGCTTATACTTTAGACATCTTTGTTTTAAAAAACTTATTTTCAATGCACAGTTTTCGATATAAATGCTTAATAAGTATAATTTATTTTGCTCTTTTAAATTCTTCAATGCGTGATTGGTAGTGATCCTTGAAATGTCATAAATCTTCATTTAGTTGTGTCACAACTTTTGGCGTCTTGCTTGTGACCCTCAAATGGCAGCATTAATAACTTGTTTTTTTTTTTTTTTTTTTCAAATGGCACCATTCCCGATAATATATTAATTAACTCTATCAGCGTTCACCTGTGAAATGTTTTTATTGGAAGTATTATGGCAACTGCGTGTTGGTCTTTTGTTTTTGACTACTGCTTTGGGGAAGAGGTCCTGGTTCGATTCGATTCGCTTGTCACCGACTGACTTTTAGTTTCTAGTTCCTACATATATCATTCATCGTTTTCCATAAACGATCTTGGGCACTCTTAGGAATAATAAATGTCAAAATCAACATGAAAGATCGACAATAATTAAACAAAATTGTATATTCATTTGACTTTGCCGAAGGTTTCCAAGCTAGATGATGAATTCCAAACCACCTCGGAGCTATTGATGGGACACATGTCAAGATAATATCATCAAAAGAAAGTGGGTCGTTATTTGGCAATTAAAAAAAGTACGAGTACTTTGCAAAACAGATCATATGTATGTGGTCGAGGGCTCAGCTTTTTTTTTGCAACCCTTCGTGTTGTGCGTGTTATATTTTTTTTCACACAAATGGAAGAAAACCACGGCCACGGCACCCATTCGAAAAATCGAATTACCAATTTATTATGTCGGCACAAGTAGATCTCAGATGGCGAAGTATAAGTAAAACTAGATTTTACGATTTTACGAAAGCTCATTAACGATGATTTAAAATTGACTCCGGACGAAACCTCACCTCAAATAGCAACGAACTTCTAAATACTTTTGTAGGAGATGAAGAATTTGCGTTTGAATTCATCCAATAAAAAAAAACAGTTAAATTATGAACTTATGGGTTTTATCAAGAACTTGGCGCTTTGTTGAAATTGTGTTTAGCTTTTTAACCAATACATTATTCAATCTATGATAAATTTAGAAATCAACCGATGTTTATGAAAAATATGTGGAAATACTTACAATTCACCCAAATTTAATAAAGCAGAAAGAGATCCAGTTGTTAAGATATAAGGACTAGTAGGCCTTGAAGCAAAAAACATCAACATTGACACTGAATCAAAAATCTCCCTAAATAAGTTTGTGGAATATTTTCTATATGAAACCCGAGTGAAATGCAAATATTGTATAATGAAATGAATTTATAAAAATTTCAATGGTAGAATTAAAATTAAAAAAAATAAAAATGAATTTGTTAAATGAAACTTTGTCATAATTGCTGTCCAATGTGAAATGACTTTTCCTAGTGTGCTGTTGATCATTCAGGAATGAAAACAACATTTTTGGAGCTCCTTACTTTTTTTAGATCTTTGTTTATTTTAACCTAGGAGCCACAAGGGTTTTAATTTTTTTCGGATATTTTAACGATCAAGGCTTTACGGTGTTTTGTAAGATATACTCGGAATGAACGAACAAACGAATGAACAGAACAGAACAGAACAGAATGAACTTTGTAGTATTCTTTCGGAATGATCGAGTGATTGTTCAGTCCCTTTAAACATCAAAATCACTATTCGAAAATTTCAAAGGAATATAATGTCGATTCTCCAAAATAAAATATAAAAATTACATGTACATATCGAATGCTTTTTATTAAATTTACATACATTTTTATCATATTACACAGCTGATGGCAGATGTTTTTGCAAAAGATGGCGTAACTCACTATTCTGTCGTCTTAAGAACTCACATTCGATATCTAATTGTTCACGCTCTTTAAGAGTGTCCAGATAATGATCCAAACCATGCTCAAGTGTTTTCCATAATTTTTGTTTTTCGGGTGGCATCACATTCAGAAAATTTGACCAAAATTTCTCAACTGAATCTCTTGGAGGAGCACGATTTATTTTTGAACTTCTCACGATCGATTTTTCCAAACTCCCCCTAGTAAGCAAATAAAATATTAAAAGTAGAAATATTTAAGATTGGTTTTGTTCTTACAAGCCATTTCCATTGTTCTTTTTTAAATAAGACTCGGTAAAATTTCGAAGAGCGGTAATAACAAACGCCGGTTTAATTACCAAGTGATGATTCACACATTTTTGCTTTTAAAAAAATAGAAAAATTTATTTAGCCTTTCAAGTGTGTAATAATGTCAAAGAGTAACCTGTTCAATATTCTGTTTATCATCGTTCTGCTTTTTCTGTTTACCATGTAAAATAACGTTAATATTCCGGTCGATATCATCTGTTGATACCGAACAGATGTCCGAATGCGAAGATGATGCAGTGTCATCTACAATTTTTTCTAACTCCTCCGCCAACGATGTTCTTCCTGGATAAATCTGTTCCTCAACTCTTTCACATAGTTGCTCCACAACTTCAGTAAATAATCCATCTGAACAATTGGGACACCAAGCATAAGGCAGAAAGTATTCCGTCAAAGAAATAATATCATTGTGATCTATAATTCTTAGGGCCTGTAATATAGTAATTTAGTGAAATAACAATCAAGGAAATGAGCAATAATTTGAAATTGTATACTATTCGTTAGTTGTTCTTAAGAAAAAGTCGAAGAAAAAAAAAGACTATAAAGGAAGTAAATTCTTCGAATTATTACGTACAGAAGGAAAACTCATTCCTTAAAAAAATTTCGAAACGAGAAATAAAATTTGTGAATTCATGGAGTTTAGTGAATGTGAGAGATTCAACTAAAGACAAAAAACTTTGACAAAAAAAGTTATACAAATATTTGGCTCTAAAATCTGATATAGGACCACCGGCCTAGATTTTTTCGACCATTGGTGTTGTTCATGTAATATTTCTTTTATGCTATTTTTTAAAAGGATTCTACAATTTTGTTATCGAATATGAACAGAAAGTCTCGCTCATAGATAATGGAACGACAATTTCTGCAAGTTCATGAGATCATAAGGGATTTCATATTCCAATAAGAAACGGACCCTTAATTATGCATTACTTACTTATGCAAATACAGTACTACCTCACTAATTCGAACGTTCCACTAATTCGAACACCTATTTCTTACATAAGGTATCTTGTAATTCGAATACTGGCCAAAATTGGTACTCTGTAATTCGAATTTTTTGTCGATTCCTGGCTGACTGCTTTTACAGTTACAGAGTTGAAAGTATTTTCCTAGAAATATTAGGGGAAAACATTTTTACGATAATGGCAAGTCGATTCCGGTTCAATAGGCTGTGAGTTAAATTTTTTTTTATGCAATAAGAAGGTTTGCGTGCAGTTAGCATTTTTGTAAAACCAAAATGTCAAATTTCTTCGAAGTTGAACTTTATTTCATTTTTGCCAAAGTTCTCTAAGCAATGAATTCTTTCTGTCTTGTTTCGACAAATAAATGTATTTTACTAATAAAAACCGCCTCAAACTGCTTTTTCATCCGAAATATTGACTACTAAAAAACTGTCCAATAATTCGGAAACCTCCGTAGTTCGAATTAGGGTAGGTCCGTAATAGTTCGAATTACCGAGGTAGTACGTACATATATGTACATATGTAAGTTATATATACAATTCAAATAAAACTTACGTTAAAGATATTATCGATGCGAACGAGACACTTTTCATCATTGGTATACGGCTCAAGAATTTCAAGCAGTTTGTCTTCGATAATAAACCCGGCACGATCAGATATTTTTCTTAAAATACTCCGCAAAAGCCGATTTTCGGCGAGTTCTTGAGCAATTGTTTTCTTAACAATACGAGCGGTTTTTTTGCTCTCCATTTCTTCTTCTTGTTCTGAGTTTTTTATGGTTAAGCCTTAAATGGGATTAAATATATAAGATGGAATCATTAGCGGAAGCATTTGTTGAAAGAAGCTAGAACTACAATGGCGCTGTACAGTCTAGCATTTAACCTATTTGACGCAAACACTTACTCATTGGACTTCTTCCTGTTGTTTGGTTTGCTACTGGATCATGTGTAATCCCTTTAACATGTTGTGGTACCCATGGGACCCCCAATTGTTGTTCATGCAATAACCGATCTATTTGAAAAATCCTGTTCGTCAAAGACAATGCTTCCTGATAATTTAAATTCCAAACATAACGATACTGCAAGTAAAAAACTCATATAGTTATCAACTTGATATAAATTTGAAGACATTGAACCTTTTTTTCGTTGGCTAGCAGAAATTGCTGGGATTTTTTTTCCAGCTCTGATATGTGAGCGTAAAGCTTCTCTACTTCTTGGGTCATTTTAGTCACTGACGCATGTGACTTCTCCCTTATTGCATGAATTTTAGCTTTAAGTAAAGAAATTGTTTCCTTAAGCCTGGCCACCCTTCGCTTCTGTTGATTGTTTATGATGACATTCTCTTCATTTCTCCTCTGTAGAACCTGATAGTTGTAGTCAAGTTTTTCCGAATTCATAAGCACATTATTTTGTGTGTTATGCAACTCCAGTTCCAAAGCTTCCGCATCACGTTCTAAACGAATTCTCGTACCTCTCGTTATTTCTTCCTGCTCCCGGCAGAGCTTTTCCAGCTCAGACACATAGAATCGTTCCTTTTCCTTTTCAATCTCTAGTTTACGGGCTTCATTGGTTTTCATGTCATCGAATACCCCTTCCCATTTTTTTGCATCATTTTCTGCCAGTTTGAGGCGTTCTTCCTCAATCGCGTCTTGCAAAAGTTCAAGATGGTTTTTGTAGGCTTGTTTTATAAGTTCAACTTGATTATCAATTCTCTCCACCAAGCTGGTAATTTCATCAGCTTGCTTCTGCTGATCTTCATAATATTTGTCACTTACACGGTCTATTTCCTGTTGACACTTGTCTATAATGGCGTCTTTGCTGGCCATTAGCTCGCCAATGTGATCTCTTTGCTTTTCTAACTGATTAAACATAGCCACTGGTTCCTTAAAAGTCTTTAGTTCGGACCATCTGTCTGTGATATTGTTGAACATAGCCATTGCTTCTATCGACTCCTTGCTTAGATCATCCGTAAGAGCTGTTTTAAATGAGAGAATAAATTTCTGTGTTTTGATTTTCAAATGTTTTCATTCTAAGGCGTTGTCGCCTTAATATACATAGACTATTAAGAGGCTAATCAGTCAGAAGACTTAAAATTACAAGTTCGTCGTAAGAAAAAAACAGGCAACAGAAGAAAGGGAGGAGAGCATCTTCCTTTTCACAGACTCCAAATAAAATGTAATGTAATGAATGTAAGAACATTATTTCACGTGATATGGCCCACATATCTAGACACTCGAACAGACCCACATTACTTACAAGACGATTCAAAATATTAGCAAATACAGTGGACTCTCCCTAAGTCGAACTCTCCCTAAGTCGAATTTCTCCCTAAGTCGAATTTCTCCCTAACTCGAATTTTTTCGCCATATTTTAGCATTCCAATTGTTTATTTATTTTTTTTTGTTAACTTTTTTAAATTATGTTAACCTTTTTTTTTTATTAAATAAACGCTTTAAAACAAAAAAATTGTTTCTCTCTCTAACTCGAATTTTTCCAAAACTCCCTCTAACTCGAACAAATCATGGTATCCCGTGAAAATTCGACTTAGGGGGAGTCCACTGTACTTTATATCTTTATTTTAACTCAAATTTCGTCATTTGAGATCGCTGGTACTGTTTATCTGGTGTTTTTATACATACATATGTGGCATCGCAAAGGATTCCCTTTGGTTTGAGGGCAAAAGCTTATATAAAACTGTTGAAAGAAGACTTGGTTTAAGAAACCTATGTACTAACAAATAAGAGATTTAGAAATGCTATAAAGTCGACTAGAACCTACCTTCGAGCCGATATCAACTCAGAGCACAAACCTACTGCTTCTATTCTAAGTATTAGACTTAAAAACATCAGGCTAAAAGCAGAACAGAGGAATAAAGGAGCAAACAAGGAAGATCGAAAATTAAATGCAGAGTTACCACAGAAAATCATAGAGATTGTAATGAATCAACAAAAGGCAAATGTAAAAAAAATAGTACAAATGTAGAACGCATCGGGAATCATCACTTAAAAATTACCTGGACCTAATAGAAAACAGAAAAAAAAGAGTGGAGAAATTTCAAAGATCACAGTTCACCTCACACCCAAAAAGAACAATCTCACATGTTGCAAAGATCTTAGAACAACAGTTTTGATGAGTAATATTCTTAGAATCCACCTCAAAATTATTCATTATAGAAAATACAGTTTGGGTTCAGGGTCGGTATTGGAACCCGCGAAATTTTCTTTATGTTTAACATTGCAGCATAAACACGTTAAATGGCTAACCGCGGTATGTAGGTGGGCGCTTCTAGATTATGAAAAAGCTTTCGACGGAATATAACGAAAAAATGAATGTTGCAGATTTTAAGGAAAAGGATTAGGTGGAAAGGATTATAATCTCGTTATAGCATTAAAAAAGTAAGCATAACAATTAATGGTACAGGTTAGCATTTCCAGAGGAGTGAGCCAATGATGCATTCTTTTGTCAACCCTGTTCTACACATAACTTGGAGAGAAAAGGTAATTGAGTAGCTACTTAGGTAAGATCAGTAGAGGAGAGATATATCGAATTCTGTAAGGACGAATCGAATGATTAGAAGATTTTTTTTTTACGCTAGGAGGTGGTTATCTTCAAAAGACGAAACTGAGAAGATAACCAGCATCATGGACGCATCACCTCAACACAGCAGATTTTTAGAGCGATTTGCGAGAGAGCACCAAAAAATTTGATTTCCAACGTCTTCACAGGAGACGTACTATAAAAGAAAGTATATATAACTTTATTTCTTAATAGCTTTCGTGCGATAGAAGAGCGAAGACCGAAAAGACATAGACTTATACCATTAATAAAAATATTACAAAGAGAAACTAACCATAAGCGACAACCTACAATGTAGTGCTTCAAACCCCAAATAGTAGGCATAAAGGCTAAAAATAAATTATACCTTTTCTCTTAGCATCTTCAAAATTTCTTCGTTGAATTTCACGCATTTCCCCAGCGACCTTAAGATTTGACACCAGCTCATCGCCAAATTGTATTAGCTGCCTGAGTTGTTCATCACTTTCCTCTAACCGCCCCTCGATGCCGGTTTTTTTTTGCTTTTCCAACAATCTAAACCGAATTTATACATAAATACATAATATTAACATATTAATAATCCTACATATTATCAGCAGTTTTCATTCGCTCTTTTATGAGCTCAGCGATTTTTTGCCTTCTCTTATCCAAATCCCCACATGGTCCAAGAATTTCCTTTTTTTCCGAAGTCATTTTCGTTTACTAACTAAATTTCTGTTATATTGACAATTGAGTAATTATTTTTTTTATTTATTGTTTATAAAATATTGATCAAACAAGTAATTATTTTCATAACGTTATCTTTATATTAACTGGTTATTGAATTCCATTCGCATAGGTTCTTGTACAAGCTAACGGAAGTCGAAAGTCAATGGTCGCCATGTCATACGAAATGTCAAATTTCCTCTCCAACGAACTTGTTTTTCCCTTTTGACGTTTTTCTTTCTTTCCCGAATATCGCTATGTCGGTAGGTGTTGGATTTTTTCACAAATAAACTTTATCCTAATGCATCGTTGATTAATTTAAGTTAATCGTACATGAATTTACCATTAAATGAAATGTGAAGATCCCTGCTATGCATTAAAATAAATATTATTTGAAAGTTCTGTGAAATCTGTAAGTAAATCTGTGTTTCTCATCTAGCCCGCCGTTGAGAAGAAGGAAGCCCCTAAAAAGGTTAAGAGGGATCCCGCAAAGAACCCAATGCGGGATCTACACATCAGGAAGCTCTGTTTGAACATTTGTGTGGGTGAATCTGGTGATAGGCTAACCCGTGCCGCTAAGGTAAGTGCTCCCAAACAACAGTAGATTTTCCAATAAAACCACTTTCTATTTTAGGTGTTGGAACAATTGACTGGTCAACAGCCAGTGTTCTCAAAGGCTCGTTATACCGTGCGTTCATTCGGCATCAGGCGTAATGAGAAAATTGCTGTCCACTGCACAGTGCGCGGCGCCAAGGCCGAAGAGATCTTGGAACGTGGTCTTAAAGTACGTGAATACGAGTTAAGACGTGATAACTTCTCTTCCACTGGCAACTTTGGTTTCGGTATCCAGGAACACATTGATTTGGGTATCAAATACGATCCGTCGATCGGTATCTACGGTTTGGACTTTTACGTTGTGTTAGGCCGACCAGGTTAGTAATCAATACATTTTGAATGCTTGTGCTTGCACTTAATTAGATGTCAACGGTAGTTACTTGACCAGTGACATTCAGTCAATGTGCATATAGAAAAGGACATTTTGCTAAATAGAATTGTATGCCTATCAATCAGTTCTACGGTGATTTGCCTACAACATTTTTAGAACACCAATGGTCTCGTTGGCTAACACTCGTCTCCTTTCTTTTTTGCAGGTTACAATGTAGCTCACAGGAAGCGTAAATCAGGCACAGTTGGTTTCCCACATCGTCTAACCAAGGAAGACGCCATGAAGTGGTTCCAACAGAAATACGATGGAATCATTTTAAACAGCAAAAAGTAATTTCCAAGTAAATATTTTTTAAATAAAAGTCAACAAAAATGTGAAGAAACTCAGTTTTTATTCTGTCTTCAGTGTGTCGGTGATTGTAGTTTCTACAGCAATGGGTGTGGGGGTCGAGAAGAAATAATTACTTGTAGCGTGCTCTTTGAAATACTCGCCACCCTTTTCCATGTAATCTGCTTTGGTTGTTATATATTCATCGAGATTGTTGCGGGCAATGTCTCTTGCGCCGTACCAGGCGTCTAGCGATGCTGATTTGGCTATGTGGATTTTGTGCGGTGATTGGAAGGGGCGCATTTCAAGAAGTTCCTTGGCAATTCGTTCCTTAAGACCTAGAAAAGCGTTGGTATAAATTGAATATGCATATGGAGATGTTTACCTGGTAATAGTGCACAGCCGCCGGTCATAAATACATTTTGGGCTAATAAAAGCTGCTCATTTGGACAAAACATTTTGAAAACAAAATCAATTAGTTCAGCGAGACCGGCTTCGGAGCTTCCAATCATACTTGGTTGAAAGAGAAGTTCTGTAGCACGAATTGTTTCGACACCGACATGAAGCTGAAACGGCAAAATGGAAGTTAACTTATGCATAAAGGAAAAAAAAAGTTTAGATCAGAGTCCATTTTTGTAAAATTTTCAGAATTAGAATCGGATATATGTATGAACGGACGTGTGTAGCCCATATTTATTTATTAAAACCACCCTCAGCATTGATAAGAGACCCAATTCGTGACCGAAAACGTGAACTTGCCTTATTAAATGGTCCCTGTTGATTTTGGCCACCACTTATATAATAGTATATTTTAGAGCTTGGGTAGTATTGTGGAAATGTTTGTTGATTTTATGTTTCAAAGTTCGAATCGCAAAAAACACCAAAAAGTTTTTTGCGTCCCATAAAAAGCTTTTTAATTTTTCTTTCGGATATGGTTCTAAGCTGTAGATCCCTTCCATTTCTACAAAAAAATACAACCCGGACAACAAAAATGGTCGTGAGAAGCTTGGCTCTGGACCACATACTGTCTGTTGCGCCAGGTATTTGTATTTTTGGGGTAAGCTAAATTGACGTATACTGACAAACCCGTTTATACAAAAATAAGCATCATCGCTAAACACAATTTCGCGAAAAAACAATTGGTCAGCTTGCAACCGCTCTAGAGTTCAATCAGCGAAAGAAAGGAGCAAATGACGGTTTTGTGGCTTTAATTCCTGCACCAGTGGATTTCTACGGGTGTAGGCAAACTTTCCCAAAGTGGTCCCGATTGTTGCAATTATACCGAATAGGTACATTTGGATTTTCATCCACCATTTATAATGACGATGTTCTATTTAAATACGCACACTGATTGACGCTTGGTATGAAATCTATCCACAGTTCGACGTTGTCTATAAGTTTCGCGAATTCATAACCGATTTTTAAAATAAATTTTGATAAATTGGGAGCGTTACTCAAGCACGAGTCTATTTATGATTTGCCAGACTACTGCAGAGCTGACAGAATGAGAACTGGGTTTGAACGTTATTATCTTATGTTCTACCTATCCGAATGAACAGAAAAAAAAAACTGTTTCAAGACGAGGATGATGAAGATAATAATTCGCACGGCAGTATAGTATATTCGTGATTTACAACTTAAATTTTTCTTTTGATTCATTTGTAATCGGCAAAATTATTTGGATAAAAAAATTTCTGGATAAAGTAAAACAGATGTGAAAAATATTCGTTTTTGTGAAGGTAAGACCTAGACTCTAAAAAATCAAGATCTATGAAAAGTGAATATGGAAAACCCAAAAACTTTCGAAATCGGCTTATGGATAATTTTTAATCGAACACACCCAATGGTACATTCATTCAATTTCAATACCAGCTGAACTTGGTCCATATTATTAAGAAGACAGCTGTCACTGTAAAAAAAACCTGCTTTTGCCGATGTAAATAGCAAACAAATCGACGAATTTAATCACATAATTATGTAATTTAGAGCGTTACTGTGTTAAAAAAAATAAAATTTTTCTAATTTTAAAGTTTTTACACAATAAAGTAGACATAAAGTCTCATTTCAATGGCCCTATTCACTTTTCGTGCACTGCGTGCACTTTCCGCTGTTAGATCAATTGCACCACGTTTGACTACTGTTCCCAGACTGTTTACGCCTTCCGTTTTATGTGCCAGACTCTATGGCACAGCTTATGAAGCAGATGGTAAAACAAAAGTCAACATTCTTAATAAAGAACTCGACTTAGGCCTTATGATCAATGGATTTAGTCAGTATGGATTTCGATTGAACAACGATATGGTTATAATGGGACCTATGGCCATTTTCCCAAGGTATATATACTTCATTTCGCTCAAGTCAGCATTAGAAATAATATTAAACTTGCGTTTTAGGTCTGTCTTATCATGGAACATAAATTCATACGAGGACATCAATGAAGATAGTTTGAGTATATTCTATACATTGGAGCCGAAAATTGATGTTTTAGTAGTTGGCATCGGCGACCAAAAAGTAACACCGGAATTATCCGTCAAAATTATACAATTCATGAAGAAGTATAAAATAAATGTTGAAATATTACGCACTGAGCAGGTAATGTTTATATTGAGACGGGTTTTCTTTGCGGTTTAAATAAAAAAAATACTCTTTCAGGCTTGTGCGACATTTAATTTCTTGAACGCAGAGAGTCGAATGGTTGCTGCTGCTTTGATACCACCTTTACATATATCTTACAATGAGAACGACATCCTGCAAAGTAAATTGAGGCAAAAACAATTGTACGAAGTTGAAGATATTTAAAATAAACATAAAATTTTGTGATATATGTAGACCGAACTAGTAAATAAATGTTACTGCTTAGTTGATTAATTGCAATTCTGTTTGAAAGTCTACATTCTACCGTTTTTAGGTAGATGAAGAAGTTGGAGAACGGCCGAAATAATGACGAAGAATATAGCTCTAAGCGAAAGAACAGACGTAATCCGTCCAGAAAAGTAACGTAATGTAAAAAGACCAGAAACTAGAGATTATATACCTAGATACTAGAAGACACACTGCATCTGAAAAAAGTTGGTGGAAAGGCCAACTTTTCTTTGCCAAAAATTTTGAATGCACTCTCATTGCCAAAGTTTGATGCAGATACGTTAAAATCCATTATCTATCGGTTTTTCCTTTGACTGCCAACCCGATTTCTATTTTCGTACGAAGGTGGAGATAGTGCAGAGAATTTGTATTATATAATATGAGCTCGGCAAGACCCGTTAATTGGAAGCGTAGTTATATTGCTTAGGTACTTGGTACTAATTTGTTTTCTTATCAATTTTTGCACTGCGGTGTCCAAATAATAATTTAGCCTAATTCCTAATTAATGGTTTTAAAGTTTTGCCTGATTTCCTGTAATGCATCTAAATCCTGACATTCTGTATAGCTAGCTAGCTCTTATATTAGCATTCTTCGTCCCGAGATTTTCATCACGGATAACGAAAATAATATGGTAAGGGAAGTAACAAGCAAAAGTAAAGTTTCGCATTTGCGCTTACAATTAGTTTCTACGCCTCTGCATAATCTGCACGACTCTGTATTCCACAATTAAAACTTTAATAATATTTTACCTGATGATACTCCGCTGCACCACCGATCACTGTAACAGGTTCTTCAAACATAGGATCATAGTGACGCAAAATATCCTCAAACTCCAAGAGCTTCTCATTCTCTGCATCGCTGTCACTTTCACAATCTCTGCTAATCACCTTGTAAACATCCCAATCTTCGTCCCGCATTCCAAAGTTGTCTGAACCTTTCTCCTTACGCGCTAATTGCGAGATAATACGCATTCGCTCCTGTGCTGCAGCTGTGCGCCTCTTAGCTAAATCCTGACGACGTTGCTTTCTCGTGTGTCTCTTCTCAATTATCTGATTGCGCTGCAGAAAACAAAATTTGGATTCACATTCACCAAACACCATAAACAAACCTTATTCTTTGCAGAAGCCACCCACTCCTCAATGGAAACATTAGCGGGAGGTTGTGGGGCCACGTTAAGTTTCTCCTCAGGAATAACTATTTGCTGTTCGAGTACCGGAGGCAGCTGCATCTTTTGTTTTGTTTTCTCAATTCGCGATTTAGCACTGGCCATGAGTTTCTAAAAAGTTTCAAATAAAGACAAAAACAAACGCAAATAAAGGGATACATACGTCAAGCTCTTCCAGATTGGCAATGTCGTTTTCCTTTAGTGCCGCTTCAAAGCGCTCCATGTTCTCCATCTCATAAAGATTCCTAATATTTGCCATTATCTTGATTTGCTCTTCATCTTCACAGAGCTGTTCTTCCCGCTTACGTGCCTTAATCTCTGTCAGGCGCTTGGACAACTCTCGTCGCTTTTCCATTCTTTGCTCAGCAGACATAGTTGTTGGCGGTGTTGGCAACGTATACGGTAACTGTATTTTCTTTACATTCTGTTCATAGTAGTCGGCCTGTGACCATTGCTTTAAATTGTCAATGTAATCAACTGACACCGAACAATGACCCTGCAACAGAGCTTCCATTCTGCTTATCGTGATAGCATTTAAATGTACCGGATACTTTAGCTGCATCAATCGAAAGAGAAACGTGATAATGTGGTAGCCACCAATGTTGATGCGTCGTGCCTTGGTCGCAATCATTTTGTTTCCTAAGACTGGTATCACTTGAGTAGTGTGGTAGCCGAACGAGAGTATAAGACCATCAGATCCCATGTTGTTCTGTCTAAAACTATTCATGGAATCGATGGAGTAGCAGACTGATGGCACATCATAGCATTCAAAGATCAATTCAGACATTACTATGTGGAAGGCTCAATAAAAATCAAGGTTAGATATTTTGTTTAAGAGCTTACATTGCCTGCAGTAGTTTGGATTGCCTAATGGTTCAGTCATCACAATCGGATGTGGGACACCTCCATCATCGATGCCCAAATGCGTAAAGATGTAGTCAAATATCTGTTCCTGATTGTGGAAGTGAGTGACCACATTGCGATCAAACTGAAATGAAGTGGTGTTAGTCAAAAATATATCATCCCCTGTTTGAAGGCAGCACCTGCGTTTTAAGTTGGAATCGCATGGCTTCGATATTCACAATATCGTTGCCGATTTGGATCGGAGGATTCACTATCACCTCAGCACCATCTTTTTTGGTTCGATCTTTTCTGGGTTTGGCAATAAGGTTACGAAACACTAACAGAGGATCGTCACTTGTACTCCATCCAACACGGCACTGATAAGAACCTGTAAAAGCAACTCTTTTAATGAAGTATTTATACAAGTGCTGTTGGATCGTTTATTTCAGGAAGCTCTTGAGAGTATAAGGTTTTTGCAGACGCAGTTGTAATATTTGCCTCAAAAGAACAGGCATTGGCACATTCTCATTTTATTTAAGTTCCTGACCAATAACTGGCTGATTCTCCCGATCCCATAGTCACATGTTACTTCGAGGTTTATACACATATCTTACCATTGTCAATAACGAGCGGAATTTTTTCCGCTTTCAATGATGGCGTATATTCATGAACTATATCTGGAATTACTTTAATATCGCTTAGTTTTATTAAATTCATATTTGGAACACTTTGTTTACAACGAGTGTGTTTGTTGATGTTTTCCGGTGAGAAAGTGAAAGGTAAGCTGAATGAAATTGAATTGTTGAACAAAAGTTTAATGGCTTAACTTCAAAGGCTGCGTTCGGAAATGTAACCTACAAATCATTGAGAAACCTCTAAGCTGCGCAGGTAAACGTAAGGGAAAATCCTTACATCTAGGTAGTTTTAACTCAAAAATGATCTCGTAAGGAAAACCCAGGCAGATTGTTTAAATTAGTCAAAATGTAACTACCTAAATCATAGGTACGTTTTGTTGATAAAAAAATCCCAAGTTAATTAATAATTCCATGAATGCCTTAATGAATGCCTTACCCTTATCATGCAATTTTTTTCTAATTACTTTTTTACCTACACCAACTTAGCGAGGGTTTATAGTTTTCTTTAAATATCAGTAACGCTGTTCAAATCCAAATAAAAATTCGTTGGCTTTGAGTTAGTCGAGTTGGTTTTCGTGTTCAGAAAAAGTAATTGCAGTGTTTCTTTGGCATTGCTGTTCAATAATATTTCTAGCATATATCAGGTAAGTGAAATATCCAAAATAATGTTCTTATACTATCGTATTGTTGATTTTGGCGTTTTCTAAGATTTCGTTCTGTTTAGTTTTGAAGTTTGGTAGAAATAATTAGTTAAAGTACATATCAGAAAATATTGTTTTTACATCAAAAATGAGCTCCACGCCAGAAGAAACAATTTCTAATAACGCTACGGGAAGAAATCATCGCAAACAAAAATTCAACGATGGTTATTTGGAAACGAATTGTTTCAAAGAGTGACCAAATTGAAAAATGCATTTGAAAAACTACTTAACTTTTCTCAGTTAAAAATTCAAAGCCAAACATTTTTCCAACCAAAACAGACAGTTCCGAGTATCGATCAGGAAGACAATTATGTTTCTCGCACAGCGCATGGATTTTCAAAACCACAATAGTTTACATAGCTTTTCTTATCCATATTTATGCCGCTGACTTAATATGGACCAAAACTAATTTTCAAATTTTGCAGTTTCTGCAAAACAGTGCTCGATTTGGAAATAATTTGGTATTATTTCTCAGTGTCGTTTAAGCGTAAGACACCCCGTTATTTACCGCCGAAGGTTGACACCACATATCTATAAGTCTCGCAAGTGTGTCAGTGCTGTCAATAGCAAAACATAATTTATTTCAAAATCAACTAACAGACCATAATATTCAATTAAATTAAAACAATACTAATAAAAAAAAACAAAAAGGTAAGGCGGAAAAAATATGTGTTTTCGGCAGTTTGTTTCCTTCTCAAGTTTAGCTAAGAAAAGATTTTTGGCTGATGAATGCAGCAGTGCGAATTTCGATGTAGTTGAAGGTAAATTCATATTCTTTTGACATAGCGCCTGAACGCGATGAATGTGGAAAAATTTGAGAAAATGGATGACATAAAAGACGCGGACATGCGTCAAATCTTGACAGTTGAATTTTTCTTTTCCCAGGGATTGGTTGGTTGGGTGAAGTGAAAAAGTAGTTTCGTGTGCAGTGAAAATTGGTGAGAAAAGTGAAATAAGTGAAAATTAGGAGTGAGTAAATGTTGAATTTGTTAAAATTGAATTCTAGTAGGGTTCTTTCGCATTCCATTGTTATTTTTTTTCTGTGCTTACGGTCTCACTTCCAACTGTTGACGTCGCATATTTTGTTCTTGTGTCTTTGGTTCCCATACAAATGAATAGAAAACGAGTACTTGACCAACTTTTATATTAGTTTTTTTTTTTCTTTTTACTTTAAGGCCCCGCAAAACATGTCAGACTCCGAGGCGAGCAATATGTCCGATAGTGGTTCAGAGGATGGAAGCATGGCTTCCAATAAATCTCAACACAGTGCGAGGTACGTCAATTAGATTTCGAGATTCTTGAAAACGAAATTAATCAAAAAATTCTTTAGGTCACGTTCGGTATCACGATCCAGATCGAGATCGGCATCCCATTCTAGATCACGGTCGAGATCACACTCTAGGTCTCATGGCTCTCGGTCGAGATCTCGCTCGGCTTCAGCAGGATCAGGATCGGGATCTGATGCGGGTATGAATAGACGTCGTCGAAGAAGCCGTTCGAGAGATGAAGACGAGGATGGCGAAGAAGAACAGGAACCTGAAGGTGAAGACTTGGACTCTGAAGAGTACGACGAGGAGGAGGATGATGAAGTTGGACCGAAGAAAAAAAAGAAAAAAGAACGCTTCGGTGGTTTCATCATTGATGAAGCTGAAGTGGATGATGAAGTCGATGAGGACGAGGAATGGGAAGAGGGTGCTAATGAATTGGGCATCGTTGGTAATGAGATTGATGAACTTGGCCCCACAGCCAGAGATATTGAAATACGACGACGAGGCACAAACCTATGGGAGTAAGTTTCGCAGTCTGCCATTCAGTTGTGAATGAAGTTTAATTGTTTGTTCGATTTAGTACACAAAAAGAAGACGAATTAGAGGAGTATCTACGTAAAAAGTATGCCGACGAGTCTGTGGCTAAGCGCCACTTTGGTGATGGTGGCGAAGAGATGTCCGATGAGATTACACAGCAAACTTTACTTCCCGGGATCAAGTAAGTCCGATTGTTCATTAATTTTTTTTGTGTTCTATTATTAATACGGACTTAATTTAGGGATCCAAATTTATGGATGGTCAAGTGTCGCATTGGTGAGGAGAAGGCTACAGCCCTGTTATTGATGAGGAAATATCTCACCTACCTGAATACCGATGAACCGCTCCAGATCAAGGCAGTGGTGGCTCCGGAAGGAGTTAAGGGTTACATATACGTTGAATCTTATAAGCAAACACACGTAAAGAGCGCTATAGAGAATGTTGGAAATCTTCGCATTGGTAAATGGAAACAAGAAATGGTTCCGATCAAGGAGATGACCGATGTTCTGAAGGTGGTAAAAGAGCAAGTTGGATTGAAAGTAAAGCAATGGGTGAGGTTGAAAAGAGGCTTGTACAAGGATGATATCGCCCAAGTAGACTATGTCGACTTGGCTCAGAATCAGGTCCATTTAAAGCTTTTGCCACGTATTGATTACACACGGATGCGGGGAGCTCTGAGGACAACACAAAGTGTAAGTAGTGTTTGGATCTGAACGTATTTCTGCATGATAAAATAATGATGTTTACAATTTTATTTATTCACAGGAATCTGATGATGCCAAACGAAAGAAGAAACGTAGGCCACCAGCAAAACCATTTGATCCAGAAGCTGTGCGGTAAGTTCTAATTTTTTTAAATTGTTATTGCTGCTCAGGCATATTTAAATATTTGGCCAACTTTCCGAGACTAGAAACAGACTGATATAGGCAAAGCAGATTGTTCACAGGCCATCACACAATTCAGGAGCCAAGATATTGCGGACACATGTGCCTCTATAGTTGGTGTAGATCAGAAAATCTCCTGTTTTTGACCATCGATAAATAATGCTGAGATCTATTAACTAGGCATACTTCCGTCCGAGCACTCGCTTCAAACGAGTTCCTTTAACTTGTAAATTAAATTTAATCGAAATGTCTTCAATGTTTCTTCAGCTCATCAGTGTCAAAAGACTATTTAAAGATAGTTCTAGGGCCTGATATTTCGCAACCATTCGTGTTGCGGAAGTTATATTTTTCACATGTACGATACGGCATTGATCTGTAGAAGTTACACTTACTCTCTGACGCTTGTCAGTCATCTTAGAAAGTCTACCCACTACCTGACTTACTTAAAGACTTCTTTCATCATGCCAATGTGTTCGGCGTATTCGGGCAATTGGACAGACTTGTAAACTTTTGTGTTGGCTCGTGTTACTTTTGAGTATCGGACAAACGATGCTGCTCTTGACCAGAGAGTATCGTTATACTAGATATAGGGGGATGTGTACATTGCATAAACAGTTTTTAGGTTGAAATATTGATTTAATTTGTCTTTCTAAACTTTGACAGTGCAATTGGTGGTGAAGTCCATTCTGATGGTGACTTTCTGCTGTTCGAGGGAAACCGCTATTCGCGTAAAGGTTTTCTTTACAAAAATTTCACGATGTCGGCTATTCTTGCCGAAGGTGTCAAGCCCACACTGGCGGAGTTGGAGAGATTCGAAGAACAACCCGAAGGTATGTAATATCTTAACACAATTTACCAAATGAAATCTTTAAATTAGTTTTTTACCTTCAACAGATGTTAACTTGGAAATTGCTGCTGCTTCTAAGGATGATCCAACGGCAGCTCATTCCTTCTCTATGGGTGACAATGTGGAAGTCTGTCTTGGAGATTTGGAGAATTTGCAAGCTAAAATTATTGCAATTGATGGTGGAATGATAACAGTGATGCCGAAACATCAAGATCTTAAGGATCCCTTGATTTTCAAAGCCAATGAGTTGCGTAAATACTTCAAAACAGGAGATCATGCTCGAGTGTTGGCCGGTCGCTATGAAGGCGAGACCGGTTTGATTGTTCGGGTCGAGCCAACTCGAATTGTGTTGGTCTCTGATTTAACAATGCACGAGTTGGAGGTGCTGCCCAGAGATTTGCAATTGTGCTCCGATATGGCAACAGGTGTTGACTCGTTAGGACAGTTCCAGTGGGGAGATTTGGTTCAATTAGAGTAAGTATTTTAGAGTTTTTATGTTATGATGGTTTTAAGTTTTCTTTTAGTCCACAGAATGTTGGTGTAATTGTTCGATTGGAACGAGAGAACTTCCATGTGCTTAATATGCACGGTAAGGTCGTTGAATGTAAGCCGACTGCACTGCAGAAGAGGAGGGAGAATCGAAATACCATTGCACTAGATGCTGAAGAGAATCAGATCCGTCGCAGAGATATTGTCAAGGTTATGGAGGGACCACATGCGGTAAGATATAAGCGTAATATTTCAACAAAGAACACAAGTCAGTGTATGCATGTTATAATTTAAGGGTCGTTCTGGAGAGATAAAGCATCTGTATCGCAGCTTGGCGTTCTTACATTGCCGTATGTACACAGAAAACGGTGGAATATTCGTGTGCAAGACTCGTCACTTGCAGTTGGCTGGTGGAAACAAAGCTCAAACCAACACTATGGGTGCCTTGGGTGGTATGGGCTTCATGTCACCAAGAATTCAATCGCCAATGCATCCTTCTGGAGGACGTGGTGGTCGTGGTGGCGGTCGTGGCCGTGGTGGCTTCCGCGTAACTAGAGACCGTGACATTTTGGGCAAAACGATTAAAATCAGTGGAGGACCGTACAAAGGTTCTGTCGGCATCGTCAAGGACGCAACTGAAAGCACTGCACGTGTGGAGCTTCATACTTCGTGCCAAACTATTTCTGTCGACCGCAATCATATCGCCATTGTTGGAGTTCCAGGCAAAGAAGGTGGAAATGTCTCCACTTATGGTCGTACGCCAGCTCGCACCCCCGGCTATGGCTCCCAAACCCCGGTTTACGCTGCTGCTGGGTCGAAAACACCACTGCTCGGCAGTCAAACGCCAACATGGGACTCCGAGGGTCGTACTCCTTATAGTGGCGCTATGACTCCATCTCACGATGGCAGCATGACTCCTCGCCATGGCGCCTGGGATCCGAATATAACAAATACCCCGGCAAGGAACAACGATTACGATTATAGCATTGAGGAGCCAAGCCCAAGCCCAGGATACAATCCAAGCACACCTGGCTACCAAGTGAGCACTCCATTTGCACCACAGACCCCAGGCACTGTTTACGGCTCGGACAGAAGTTACAGTCCCTACAATCCCAGTCCAGCTCCTTCACCATATCCGGTGGGTTACATGAGCACCCCATCGCCTTCGAGTTATTCGCCGAACACCCCCGGTGGTGCACCACAATCACCATACAACCCACAGACTCCTGGAGCAAGTTTGGATTCGCACATGGGTGACTGGTGTACCTCAGATATTGAGGTTAAAATTCATACACATGACGACACCGATTTGGTCGGACAAACTGGCATCATTCGTACTGTATCGAATGGCGTGTGCTCGGTTTTCTTGCGGAAAGAGGATCGTAGCGTGTCAATTGTCAGTGAGCATTTGGCACCTGTACCACCAGAAGTGGACGATGAATTTAAAGTTATCTACGGCGATGATCGCGAATCAGTTGGAAAAGTTATTTCGGTGTCTGACAAGGACACGAGCATTTGCCAGTTGAATAATGAAGTAACAATGATTCCCACATCTCATCTTTGCAAGATGAAGTCAATTGATTAAATGAAATAAATGAATATGCTCCCGAAACGTTTTAAACTACACTACACATTTACAATATTTACATTGTATAACCAACTTTAATGTTTATCCCTTTTTCTGCTATGTGTACAATAAAAATACCAGTTAGCACACTTTTTTGTTTTTTATATATTTCATTGCCATTAGTTCCAGCTACACCTTGCAGAGTTGAAAAGTTCAAACCGCATTTGAGAAAAACGAAATTGAATATTCTATATTTGCCGCGATGTTTGTAACTTTGTAACCAGTTCAGGTTTGTATATCAGACAGTTCTCATTCACCTCAAAATTCTGCTGTAAGGTCTAATTCTACTGCGGGACTGAGAACAAACATAATTGTCTCCAGATGGTCGAACCGCCAACTAAATTGACCATATGACCATTATGTCTTAGCAGCTAGATTCAGAGCCTGATTTTCCAACTTCCTATTGGAAGCCTAAGTACGCCTCGAATAGCCAGAATCAACAAAGCCTATGAGAGTTTCTCCGCTGTGCATTTACCTTCTACTAATGTCAACACTTATCTGAAACAACACTGCGATACCAACCACAGTGAATTCCTTCGTGAAAAATTATAATATAATTATATAATTATATTATAGATATTACAAATTCATTTAAAATTTTTTTTAGCAAAACCTGTGAAATAAAAACATAACTGCAAATCCTCTGGTGGACTCCGGGACATATGGGTATCCACAGGAACGAAATGGCTGACGAACTAGCCAGAAAAGGCTCAGAATGAAATGACCTATAAGTGGGCAACTCTGTGTTAATGCCCATAAGTCTCCTCATGTCAAAAATCTCTACAGACTTTAATAACATGGCCAACGCAAGGTGGAATAGTATCACCTCATGCCGAGTCACTAGAAAGCATTGGACCAAATACGACAAAAACGGACCAAAGAACTCCTCTCATTAAACAGACCACAGCTGCCACTCCTTACTGGCCACAATTTAATTCAATTTAACCACCCTAAAATTCATCACGAAATCGGGCTGGTTCAGGAGGGCCACCCCTGCCAGTAACCAATAACTAACCAGACATCCTATTGCCGTGTTCTTTTTGTTTCAGGTATCCCACACCGGGGAAACACAATGGATCCGTTGAGACCCGAGTGAGACTGCACCCCAGCGGTTGTAGTCACCCCCCCTACCTACTTACCTAACTGCAAATCTAAGAAATTATTAAATAAATTCAGGAGAAAATTTTTACAGAAACAGCCGTTAAGGATCAATCAAGATAGCTTAATGATGTTGTTGGCATTTTGGATGATACCAGTACGTGAAACAATATCTTCATTGTTAGTATACGCGAAAAAATTGTTAAGAGCATCTTCCGTTACTCAAAAAAGACAGGGAAGATGAGTCATCATTGGGGTTTCAACATGAGAGTCAATAAAGACCGGAAATGCGCCTGTTATCGATGCAACAAAGAAAATAATAACATTTTCCGTTTGCGTGTCGGTAAAACCGATTCAAACAAATATTTAATTTATTTGATTAATGTACAAAATGGATATAAAACATTATGTATTCTAAATTGAGTCTACAGGTGTCAGCCCATGTTCATAGGACTTTGTAGGAAATAAATAGGAAAAGAGATACAATATAGTAAAGAACTACGAATCATAGTGAAAGACAGAGGTAGAAAATTGTAGCGAACTTGTTATTTCTTTGATAAAACAACAACGAGATCTATAAGCCAGTAAAACGATTGTCGTAAATCGCCCTCGCACAGATACGGTGCCTTTGTCCATGATTCTACTTTGAATCCAAAGTTTTCTAACATTTCAAAGAATATTATTGCCTCGGCTTCGAAGGAGAATTGTTTGGCTTTGTCTGGCCAATGTGTCATTAGTGGTCGCACTGGTAAGTGAGATGTATCTGCAATGAAAAATTTCCATATTATATGTATATAAAAATATTGTAAAAATTTTCTTAACTTACTGAACTCAACATAGTGAACATATGGTAATACTAGAGCGATTATAACACGCCCATTTGGAGCTAGAACATCGTAGATATCTTGCAACAGTTCGAACGGATCTATGCATCTGTCTAATACGTTTAGGCACGCAACCAATGGAACGTTTTGAATATTGCGTATCTTATCGATGATTGTGAAATTGCGCTTTTGCAGTCTGTCGCGCATTGTCCAGCTAGTTTCCGTCGCGTATACTCGTACTTTGGCATCTTTGTTCATTCCTATCACAGAATTAATTAAACGTACTGAGATCTCACCATCGCCAGCTCCTATGTCCAGGATGTCAATCTGAAATAACGAAATTTTAAATCAAGAAAAGTGCTAAAAGTTTTGTTTCAATATTGAATAAATTTAACAGACACTGTGTACTTTTTCCAGATCATTAACTTTTCTCGTCAGCTTCAAGGACAATTCGATGTGGAAGTATTTTTGGTTTGGTTATACATATTAGTTGTTCTCCCTTGATAATTTTATATATATTATATAGCTTAAAAGCTCGTGCTGAGCGATGTGATATTTTTCTCGAAAATTTTTCGCAATGCAAAAACCGATCTTTGAATTGTAAATCTATTAGGATTGAGATAGTGGCATAGTAAATTTTTATGAACTTCTTCAAAATGATACCCACCAAACTGCGCCAACTACAGACGCATCATCAGTCTTTTAAATATCCTGTAAAATATTCTGCTTTCTTTCTATGTGAACGTCCGAACCACGTCAAATATAAAAGGTTATTATATGAGCGGTTTCCAGTTGATAAAATCAATAATTGGCAACTTGAGCAGAACGTCATAACAGATATTTATTATTTTGCAGTAGTTAATGACTTCGTTTGCCACGGAGACTCTCAACATTCCAGTTTTTTGCTGAAGTATGAATTTTATCAAAAATAGCTGAACATTGTCTTAGCTGCTCTTCAATGAAACTCTTGAGTTTGTCAATAAGGTTTTAATTCATAATTAGAGATGGCTGGGATATGTGGAGCGAATTCACATAATTGCAGTTTGATATTATTGAAGCAGAAATGAAAATATAATTTAAGCCGTTTTCGCTGAAGAAAATAAATTCGCAGTACGTTTTTTTTCTGTTAATTAACCAAGAAACGTTTCTTAACTTTTTATTTTCTGTTCAGGGTTTTCTTCGTCGCTTGAGTAGAAAACAGGACGAACTATTGGAACCCAAAAAGTAAAGAGACAAATATTAAAAACCAAAATTCTTACTGAGCACTGTAGTACAAAAGTAATTAAATTATAAATACAAATACTTGGCTCAACAGATCGCATGTGGTGCATGGTCTAGTTTCCATTCGAGTTGTACATGTTATATATTTTCATACAAATAGAAGGGACCTCCAGTTTATGGCCATATCCTAAAGGCAAATTGAGAAGCTCACTCATGACAGTTATTACTTTCGGACTTTTGTCAGACATTCGCTATAAAATTTGAGTTATCTATTTATTTTTTCTCCTGCCTCCTTTTCGAACATCGGCTGAACACTTCATTGTCTATTGCTTGATGAGATGAGATGAGGTCTTCGATAAACCTCTTTGAACATGACAGAACCAGCCTATGCACACAGCTGGAAGCTATTACGTAACCGATTTCTTTATGTGTAGGCTTCGAGAAATGCTATTATAAGTTACTACTTGACGTCGAAAAAAAACGTAAGTCATTCCATTTTCATCAATGTGTCTCTTCAAAGAAAAAACTTGTACAACATTTAAAATTAAGTGACTTTGGCAACTGCTTTGGAACACTCCTACTTTCACTTGAAATTTGTCGGTTATTCCTGCTGTGCATTTTGCTTAAGTTTTTACGTACGTCATCTTGCGCGTTCTGTATCATTCCAACGTAAATAAGTTGCCGCCTTATTTTTCCGATGCTTTATGAATGGTCCATGTTTTCGTCCAATATACAGAGCATGAATGTACTAATGTCGACCAAAGCATTTTATCAGCCTTATCTTAGGTATGGCTCATATTTTTTTTCAGCTTTCTGAAAGCTGCTTGAGCCTGCTCAGTTTAACACTAAATTTTTGAAATGAATCTGTTTTCCACTCAAATTGTGCACTTAAGTATTTGATTTTATAGAAACGGTCCATGTTGGTGTTGTCGACACTAAAATGTTGCTTGGACACTATAATGAATTTTGCTCTTAATTTGTAAATCCTGAGTCCTTTCTTTTTACTTGCTCAGTCTATTTTGTTCATTGTGGCATTCAACTCTTAGATCTTTTGCGATGATAACAGAGTCGTTTGGGTGTCTATAGATTTATTCCAAAGGTCTTTCCGCCATTATTTTTACTCTACCAGGCACTCCCACTTTTACTTATGACAAGTTCCAATGGTATGTTAACAGCTATCCCGATTTATTGCAGAAAATACATGATCAAAATAAATTTACACTAATTGTACATTTCAATTATATTTTCGACGACGAGCAAGACAATAGCTCGGAAAAAGCTTTTTTTTTGTAAAGCATTGAAAGAAGAAATCTCTTTATAAACATTTTTCCCTGACCGCATACTTCACAAACACAAGTTATTTTAAGATTTTAATTACATTTGCAAAAAAAACTTACCAAACACACGGTTATCTACCTATCCTGAAGTTTTATACGACGCTGGTCATGACCTAGATAATACACATTTTGAATGTTAACTTACCGTGTTATATCCGTTAGTAAAAAAATTTTGTAAATCAAAATTTCCAGCTTTTAGTAGTTTAGCGAACTGATTTTCTGACAATATGAACATGGAGCCACGCTTTAGAAACCCATTAATATCAGTCTGCGTCATAAAGAATTGTAAAAACGTCCTTGCTATTGTATGCCATATTTGTAGCCAAATATTAGCCGATAATTGTTTTGCTTTTTCCAGCCAATTAGCAGTAGTATCGTCTGGTTGATCAAGAGGCACGAATTTCGATTGAAAAGTATCGGGTAACTTATGCACTAATCGGTACCACTAAGAGCAAGAAAAAACAAGTTTTTACATAGATTTAAGAATGAATGAGTGATACTTACCAACCGAGTATCATATTCATCCAGATACTGATCATTGTGGACCTTTTCAAAAATAGCCCTAGCTAAAGTACCGCGAGGTCTATGACTATTCATGTCTGCTTCGGGGTTAGCTGCGAGTTTAGAGTGGAATTAAATAAAAAATTAAAAAGATCTTTAGATATTCGTTATCTTTACAGGTTTGATGTTAAATCAACATAAAATTATCGTGTTTTTTATCTTATCAAAGGTAAATAAAAAATTAACATAAGATGGGATTGGCAGTTTATGTTTTAAATTAATTGATAAAGGGAAATAGAAACTGAAACAAAGGCAAAATGTAATTTGACTCACTTGTTCATTAAAATTGTTATTTAATAGTCACTATAACATTTTCTAAGGGGGTTTACATACGTAAACAAATAGAATCGGCTAAGGAAAATCCCAGCCCAAAAAAATCAGTACACAGCGAAAAATGTATGTTGACAGTTCTCAGTGTGACAGTTCGGCATGTAGTCAGGGATGGTATTGAGGTATATAAACCTTTCATACAAATAAAATTGCGGAAGGATAGACTTTTTTATGAAATTACGACCTATTCAAAATGTTCAGTTTTTATTGTAGCTAATCTCGATATTTTTATCAGTACAGAGATCCTATCTGTTATTCGTCTGCATGTGCAGTTTTAAAATACAGATTTCATTTCTGTAGTACTCGTACTTTCGGTTTTATAACAATGGTTAGTGAGGTTATTATTGTTGCAATCTGGCGTTCAGCTTTCCACTATTGAACTAAATATTTCGAGCATTGTAGGGCTATTTTATAAAAATAATAAACAGATGCATTTTAATGAACATATGTATTTAGTAGAGAGTGACTCAACGTCCTTTAGATGGCCATAACTGTATTACATTACTATCTTGGAGACAGTTTTGGTTTTTTTCATTTTAACAACGTTCTTTTTATGGACTGGCTCTGTATGAATGTACTCGTACTTATATGTACGCGTTATCATGAGCGGAAAAGAAACAAAAAAAAATATTTTCATCATAATTGTGCATTTTCAACTGCCTTTCGGTATTCTGTTTAATTCTGCTTAATGTATTAGCTACCTTTATTGCCGGATGAGGTGAAGCCATCTAAATACAGGATATTCGTTATGTTATCTTCATTTGCAGAGTACAACTAAGCCAGGTTGTGAGTGTCTGTTCATTGTCAATTTCTTCAACCGGGACTGCCAGAGACGCGGTGATGATTTGATTTTCTGGATAGTAAGTCTTAGCAAGAAACTGATTGTCTCTTCGTCCACCATAGTGTAGAAGTCATTTGTTTTTCTGATTATCTGTTGGGCCGGTTTGACCCTTTTGAGAACTATTCGTAGCATACAGTGTCTCGAATGAACAGGTCCTAAGCAGAACGGGCCAGAAACTTATCGACATCATCCAGTAACTTAAGCTGGAAGACGAGTGGGCTGCCGTAGGCATTCTTGGCGCATGGCAGGAGGAAGCGAGGTTACTGGAAATGAGTTGAAGAGAGTTGAAACACATGGCAGCAAACAACACACGATGTTGCAAAGGCATTGTTGACGCCCTATGCCACATGAGATGCTACAGGAACTAATAAATTGTAATCACCTTCTAAGAGTAACAAGGTTTGGTTTGAGAAAAACATTGTTGATGATGGTGAGGTCAACCGAGAATATGAAAGCAATAGGTTGTTATCCTTCACGCATGCATCCAAATGAAGCCACCGGAATGAAGAGAGTTGAAACACATGGCAGCAAACAACACACGATGTTGCAAAGGCATTGTTGACGCCCTATGCCCCATGAGATGCTACAGAAACTAATAAATTGTAATCACCTTCTAAGAGTAACAAGGTTTGGTTTGAGAAAAACATTGTTGATGATGGTGAGGTCAGCCGAGAATATGAAAGCAATAGGTTGTTATCCTTCACGCATGCATCCAAGTGAAGCCATCGGAAATTGGGTACACCAGTGGCTTTGTCGTCGATGAGCTTATTAAAGGAGCTAATGGGAAAGAGCCTATGAAATATGCAACCCTGATCCATTCCTTGAAAGTTCATCCGCTCTTTGATTACCCGGAATAATTATCTCCCTTACGATATTGTCAGCTAAGATAATTTGCAGCCTGAGTAATGGCTGGGATCTCAGCTAGGAAACCACAGTCGTTGTTGAATGAAAGATTTAGTTGTCCTTAGTTGTGACTTGCCGGTTCTTCTTGAATTTCTGTCAGGAATTCTGATATTGTATTTTCCGTTCCGTTAAAAGCATGTATCGAAGTAACATTGTCATTGGTAGTAGTTTTTCGTCGGAATTGTATAGAGGCACAACCCTATGGTGCTCATGTTCATAATCCGGCCTTTTTTTTAGTCTTAATACAGTTTCGGCAACGACCTTCTTGCAGTAGATATATGGCGGAACGACATTTAGCATAATATTCATTGCCGCTGTGGGTGTTGTTCTAATAAATCTTATGATCCCGATGCAGGCTGTTCTCTGGATTTCGGTGAGCTTTGAAAGATGATAATTTTTCTCAAGTGTTGTATAAAACCAGTTTGCCACAGCTGGTTTGAGGCCCCAAGTATCTTACTGACCTTGAAAAATTTAGTTCCACACCTCCAATAGTTTGCCGTTCGAATACAGGGATTGACCTTTTCTTGGTGAAAAAAACAATATCTGTTTTTGAAGGATTGATTCCCAGGTCTCGGCTGCTGGCTCAATTATTAACTAATACCAATTTCGTAATTGAGGGTCTAATTTAGAGCCGGAGATCCCAGGATGACAACATCATCGGCGTAGTTTGTTATGCTGAAACAGTTTTCCTTTAGTATGAATGAAATCTCATTCACACAAGGAGCCATATAAGCGCCCTGAGGGGTCCCCCTGTTGAGCTTTCTTCTGCTTTTGACATTACCAAGGGTTGTAATCCTTTGAGGTAGTATGATAAGCTTTCCCTGCGTTAGATATGAAAATGGCACGTGCCTCTTGTCAAGTTTTTGGAACATACAATAGTTTATGGCAACTTGTGAAGATCCGTTTGAGCCACGGGATAACGATTCGACTCTTGCAACAGCACTGGTCGAATGTTATCTATTCCAGGGGGATTCACTGAATCTTAGGGAAAGTAGGCAGACGCGAGGATGATGGTTTCGCAACTATTGTTCGTTTTCAAGCTTACGCCACAAGCTACCAGATCATGACCACAAAACTGTGTTAGCCTGGGGGGTGAAAGGTAGTTTGATACGATGAGACAGGACTCTTCATCGTAAAGAACTGTTACGTCACGCGCATATCCAAGGTCACAGCCAAAAGAGAGGTCGGCTCGACAGTCCCCATTTACAATTTGGATCTATCGTAAGTTCTATTTAAGGCCCTTATTGCGAGTGTCGTTTGTCGATCGTCGAAAGTGAATTTTAGTATTGTGAATCTCCGTTTTGAACGAAATTTTTCGTTTTGACAGACTATCTTTTTCGTTTACATTTTCTCAATCTACTGTGTGCAAGAAGTGCTATGTTATGAATAAAAATGCAATATATTTCATTGTATTGACCTTTTATTTAAAAAAAAAAAAATGTATTAATTAACAAACGTAATGAGATAAAAAACAAATGCTTTCATTAATAAAAACGAATTCCTAATCCGGTCAATTTTTGACTGGTCGTGGGAGATAGTTTCTTCTTCCGAATCGTTAAAAAAAATTTCAGTGGAAATAATTTTTTCTTTTATTTATTTCACTGAAATCAACATATTTAAATGTGTTTTGTGGACATATTCTTAGACAATTACATTACTTACATTAATTTATTGAACTATTTTGTTTGTAACACGAAAATTAAATCAGAAAGCAACAATACAAATGTCAAAAATATACGCTGTTTTCACAATAATCACAGTGCACACAGTAACAGATATCTTTGTCGATTGAGATACACAATACCAAAAAGGGAATTTGTCGATGCGATCGACTTTAATCGAATCGAACGCTGATCGACACTCGCAATAAGGGCCTGTAAAAAAAACGCCTTTAAGATAGAAATAAACGATTTTTTTTAAATTAATTTATTTTTATATAATTTAAAATAATCATATTGAATTTATAATGTAACAGATTTTGTTTTTGTTTGTAATTTGCTTTGTGTTTCATAATTCGAAATCAATTGGAATCTTTGTTTGTTGTTTTTTTGTCTTTTATTTCTTTTTTCCTTAATATTTCGATTTGTTTTTGGCAGAAGTATGCCTTACTAATTTTTTTTTTATTTATTTATTCTATTTGAAATTGTTTTCTTCTATAAATTGTATGCTTAATGATTAATTGTTGAGGCTTTTTTCTTTTCTTTCTAACTTCATTTTTTTTACTTTTTACTCTAATTCAATCGAAGGTTTTTTTTTTGTTGTTGTGTAAGTATTGTTCCTTTTTTAATTTTTGTGTGTGTGTATATTTTGTATTTGTTTCATTGCATATAAGTAGTTTGTATGAAGTTTTCTCTTTTTTTATTCATCGTTAAAATTTGAAATTTTGCTGACTAAATGTTTTTATTATTTGTTTAGAATTTTTATTTTTATTTTATTATTAAAAAAAAGCATTATTTTTTTTTATTAAATAAACAACTGTTTTTGTAACGATTATTTTACAATTTATATTTATGTAGAATATAAGGAAGTGGTATCACTTCCACATTTCTCAGTGTGTCGCAAATATAATTTTGTTTTAATTCGATAGTTGCAATTGGAGAAGCCGGATAAAAACAATATAAGGCGGGATTTTTGTTCATAAACAAGTGGAAATGACTTCAATCGGGTTAGGCTAATGATCGTGCTAGCTGGTAAGGCTTACATGTTAAGGTTAAGCTTACTTAAATCGGGGCATCATAACTAAGATAAATACGAGAAAAGGGAAAATAGCCAGTGTAGGTGGTGTATACTCGTTACCCAATAATATTTATTAAATTTAATAATGGTTCCAAATTGCATAATTTTTGCAGTTTTACATTTTGTTAGCCTAAATTAATTGGCGTTTATCTTGTTTTTATCATGCATTCTTTAAATTTCTAATGCAATGTGTTATAGGAGTTAAATTTTCTGGAGATTTTTTTTTAAATCACTGCATAATCAACTGGGAAATGTTTTTTTTTTGATTTGTATTTGTGTTGTATGTATTTTTATTTAATTTGTTTTCCTATGGCAAATTGAATGCCTTGTCAATTACAATTTGTAAATTTGTTTATTATACCCTATTCCTAGAGGGTATATTAATTTAAAGTTCGGTTTTCGAAATTATATTAATATTAATAAAAATTATGAATTATTTTAATTGGTGTTCTTTAATAAGGATTCGAATGAATTAAACTTGCGGATGAGACTAGAGCGGATTAGAAAGAGATCAATTGGGAAAACAAGATCTGTGGTGTAAGAGAAATTTGAATTTCTAAACATTTATTGCCGCGTGAATGTGATTGCTATTCGCCACAGCCAAATTAATGAAGGCACTACGACGGATTTTTTTATAAACTTAAGTTAATAATCGGAATTTCAATTACAGAAAAGTTTAATTTCAAAAAATGTGTCGTATTTTTTCAGCTTTTTCAGTTTTCAAAACAGTGTTTTTTTTGGGTCGTCTTCCGCTTTCGAATACGAATTTAACCCCAAACATGTCGTACTGTCTGAAAGACGCTTATCGCATCAGTTAATTCAAATCTACAGACATGCACCATATAAAAAGATAAATGAAAAAAGTTGTGAAAGTCTTCACAGAAGACTAACTATTTTATATCAATTTCCAAATTTTAACAGGAACTTTAGGTCTTGAAGTAATCAATCTGCATTTATAAGAATACACCAAAGCGTCTACACAAGTAGTCACAGTTAAGTAACCATCTAGTCGTAGAAATTGCTGTGTTGTTCTGTGCCAAGTAAATCAATTGCTACAAACCATTATGAACATCTTTAAAACTGACAGTTTAATATTAATTTTTTTTTCTTTAAGTTTTAACAAATATTTAAACACTTATATGTATCGTCATTTATTTACCAAACTTAATTCTAGATTATTTAAGAAAACTCGTGATTTTCCAAGGAATATGTACATTTTACTTCGTTTCATTCAAATCGGTTTAGAAGTTTTGCTGTATATGATAACAAAAAAAAAAAAAAAAAAAATAGGGATTACGAGTATATATGTATGTATATAAAAAATTACAAAACCCCTGAGTACTCAAATGTGAGCAATTTTTTGACGCATCACTGTACAATCGCAAAAAAAATTTGAGTTTGTAAAATTATGAGGACGTTATACGAAATTCGGAAGAAAAGTTCTAGTTTACTAAGATTTGGAACAGGATTTCGTGATGGTAAATTATTTTTACTTTTATTTTCAAACGAGTTCATCGACCTTAAATATCAGAATTGCTAAGTGAACAAGTAATTGTATTTTCCAAACAGTTTTAAGTTATAAGTAAAGTTTTAGCTATAATAATAACCACTTTTACAGTAATTTATTTTTTTTACTTCTGTGGAACTGGAACTTTAATAAAGACCCATATTTGGGTCTATATTGTCAGTTTCAATGGCAATTTTTGTATCTTAGCTGCATCTTACACCCTTACTTAAAAGCAACATCCCAAGTTACAAAACGTTCATAAAGACTAATATTTGGCCCCATCCTGTTACTTAAACTTCCCGGTGTTCTATAGCTACATCTTACACCCTATAAAAATTTCATCATCCCCAGAAAAAGGAAAAGTAACCGTTAAATGTAAGCTCGAAACACTTTGCAAGTAGATCATTTAATCTTCAAAACATCCATACTCTACAAGCTTATTTCTGTCACCACAAAAACCGCCTCTATTCCTAGTAATTAATACAATTAGATTACCAGACGATAACTGTGAAGAATTAAACATCGAAAAATTAAGTCTCTTCTTTGAGCATCTTAACAAATATCGGGTCCAACAAAATTTATGGGCTCCAGATCCTAGCTTTTCGCAACCATTCTTGTTGTACGTGTTATATTTTTCGTACAAAGGAAAGGGACCAATAGTTTAAAGCTATATACAAACGTAAGTCGACTCTATGTTTTAAAGCTAAAAGGATACGATCGTATCTCCAGGAATTATCAGGTATAGCGATTAAATTAAAACGTTAAATAAGAGTCAACAAGGGAAAGAATACACAGATTACCTGCACTCTTAGATAAAGTTTTTGTCCACCAGTCACACCCAACAATGCAAAAATTCCTTAAAGCAATGAAGGGAAATAAACGAGAATTGATTACTTAATAAATATTCTGCTTGTTAGTCTGCATAATAAAGTCCTTCACGATAATGCGATCAAAAACCAATCTGAATCTATGATATTTAGAGGCGGGAGTCAATCAGTCAAACACCGATCACCTGCAATGATCAGAGATCAGAATCCTCAGAAAGATCACCTGATCCTGAGTACCCAGTACCAACTGAAATGCAAAATATTAATACTCAAAAAACTGATCCTTTCTTTTATAAATAAACTGCACATGCTGACCTCAGACTATATTCAGGTCTATAAATTTATGGGCGCCATGCCTCAAGTGGTTAGTGCGTTGGATCACTGAGCGGGAGGTTCGACATTCAAATCCCAGAAACACCAACAAGTTTTTTCACGGTCCCGCTTCTCGCGGATTTCTGACAAACGTCCAAGAGAAAGCTTCTTAATTTGCCTTTCGGATATGGCTCTAAACTGTAGATATAACGCGCACAACACAAACGGGCGAGAAGCTAGGCCCTGGATCAGATACGTCTGTTGCGCCAAGTATTTGCATTTGTATTTGCAAAAATTTATGAAATATTGATAGATTATAAGTAGGAAGACTATTTAATACATAATTTTGAAAAAAATTAAAAATATTTTAAACTGTAACTTTAATTTTGGATATTTTTAATTTGCTTAAAACGTAAGCGGAATTTCACACATTTCAAATGAAATGGCGCATAGGCGTTACTGACTTTCTGTTTCTCGACAAGAGAGTCAGTGTCAAAGAAAAAGATTTGATAGGTGCAGTCTGTTCCACAAAAACATCAATCGATTACAATTCATCCACTTTAAAAACACCTTCACCTTACTAAAATATGCATACATACATATGTAAAATATGTAAATGGGTACATTTCAAGTCCTGAGACGTACTCTCCATATCGCGCCGTCAGTTAATCAGATCATAGTAGATAGAGTTCGACTTTATCAAACGCTGGTTGCAAGTATTCACCAATCCTTACGTCACTAAATCCCTTTACGCCATCTTTTTCACCAGGCTTCCCCTTGAATATGCTTGGTCAACATGGCTTTATCAAACGCTGGTCCAAAAAATTCGCCAATCCTTACGTCACTAAATCAGTTTACATCACCTCTGTCACCAGGTTTCTCTTTGAGTATGCTTGGTCACCCTATCACGATACTCATTTTCGCAGTTGTTTAGCTGTTTAGCGTATACTTATTCACGTGGTCTCTCTTTAAACGGAGAGATATAATTTGCCTATGACGATCGTCCAAAACTTTGGACTTTGGATTTGTCCAAGCTTTGCGATCGCAAAACTTGTATTTGTAGGAGGACCACTCCAGATCTACAGATTGGTGTGGAGTAGTATATCTTACCTAACTAGTTACCCTACAATTCAACATTGACAAAATTGACAAGACCTAGTGCTTCTTCCTAAAGGTAAACTAGATGAACAATTTATCTTACCGCCCGCACTATGAATTAATTAGAGTTTGCAAAATCTTGGTGCGAATCATTTGCAGCAGGCTAGAGGCAGCAATAATAGCGCGCTGAACAATAGACGCAATTAACGTGGTAGGTTAAATGACACAAGAGGCTATACATATAAGGAAGAAAATGGAGAGATGGTTCCAAAAGTATTGCATGGTTATAACCCTCGACATAAGAAATGCCTTCAACAAGGCAAACTGGAATCACATCTTACAAGCCCTTATGGCAATGCAAGTACCAAAATATCTCATAGACGTTGTTGTAGATATAGACAATGTCAGAACTGTACAAGAAGAGAAGGAAATGAGGTCAGGGAAAACCGGCTACATAGAAGAGAAAGTCTAAGAGAGTGGCAAGAACGCTGTGATATTTCTGAGAAAGGCAGGTCGACTCATAGGCTCATACATTAAATCCAGCCATGGATTGAAGACGCCATGGTGAATTCGATTTTTACTTAACGCAGTTACCAACGAGCCATAGATGTTTTCGTTCGTGCTAATTTAAGAATAAACACGACAATAGCCCCTAGTGCCCGTGTTGCACTGACACCAGGAAACATCGTTACAGAAATGCTAAAAAAACAAAAAACAATAATGCTAGACATCCGCTACCCGAACACATTAGGCTAACCTGCCTGCCCACCGGCAATGAAATGCTTGATACCAATACCGGGGGGAATGGGGCATTCGAGTCCCACAATGTTACTCAGGATATGCTGATTCTTCTCTTTTTAAGATAATCCCTCCCAATGGAAAAAAAACAAGGTACTTGGTCCACACCAATTGAGCACCGATGGAGTATTCTTAAAATCGTGTAAATTCAGTAACGCATCACTGGCATCATGATGCTCATCGTGCTTTGCAAAATGTTCATTAACGCTAACTATTGGCATCACTTTCAACGTCAAGTGTTCATTTTTGCAAACTTGATCAAACTGATGCGCAAACATAACGAAAAAAAGCATCACAGAAATACCTGATGCGCAGCTGATTCGTCGGCCAAAAAGGAAGAGAAATACATATATGCTTTTGACAGAAAAATTTATAAATTTTTGTTGAATTCTTACTTTTTTCACAAAACATTAAATTTTTTTTTGCAGGGAGTATTTCAGCGAAATTTTAGAAATTTCCCTTCTTTTAAATTTGCTTATTAAAGTCCGTACGCGTTTCGACCGCTTTCTTCTTGCTTCACGCATATTAAAAATAAATTTATCGTCTTTACGATCATAGTTATCGACTAAAACTTTCATTAGCAAAACTTCCATCTCGACATTAAAATGTTTGATGTAAACAACGCGTTCTAAAACGCAAACGTTATATTCAATCAGCAACGCATCAGCATCGCAAATAAGCATTGATACCCGCATCACTGCGCAAATGTTTGACGTTTCTGAATGTACACATCGTTTTCGAGCGAGAGTAGAACTCAATTCTTCAGATGAGTGTTGCAGGCTAGTAAGCTCAATGCCGAAAACAATGGCACAAGTTATTAAAGCCGAAGATGTTCACACCAAATATTAATTTTAATACGTAAGTACATACTATTATTTTTTCGGCTTTTTGAAATATGGCGTGCCTTATGCCTTATACTTTTGGCCAAGGCTGTGCACTGTGCATTGTCGTAATATAACCTTTTCAACAAACAATTGCTTGCCTTTTCTTGTAGAATACAAAAATTTTAAAGTTTTACAAGCATTAAGTAAGGATTTAGTACTTAAGAAGAAATCCCTCTTAAAGCTAGCCCTTACTCATTTGTTTAACCTCTATAAAAGAACAATGTCCGTCTTGATGATTCCATTTTTACTTTTCAATTTTTATCTGAAAAAAGCCTCGAACCAAATACTAGCGCACTAGCGAACATTCTAAAAAAAAAAGTAATAAAACCGAAATAAAATTCAACAAATTCTTTTTAAGCATAATATGCATACATTTGAAAACCCAATACAATTTTTGTATTTTCTAATTAATAATAATTACATTCTAAAAAAACAAAAACAAACAATATTTGTTCTTGGTATAGATACATTTATCCGTTGTATTAAAGAAAAAGCATACTTTATCCAAACCCGTGTCCACCATGGTTGCGATTACATACATAAGCTTAGATCTACTCATGACTTTTTAATAAATTTATTCGAAAAGGAAAAGCTTTTATTTCTGCAGAAAGAATCTTGTTTTCCCGAAGCGTTTTATTTTGAAAAAAAATTCTTTGTTTTTTTTTTTTTTTGTTTAAGTGTTTGTATGAACGCACTTGTATGCGTTTATTATTCTGTATTTGGATGGAATGAATGCGTCTTTCTTTTCTTGTCTAGGTTTTTTTTTGTTTTGTTTTTAATTTAATTTAATATATTAAGTTGTTTACTTACTATATACTCTAATTTGTATTTTAATAACCCTATATAATGTAATTAAATATACATGTACATAGTTTTTGTTTCATTTTTTTTATGTAAAAATTTTGAATCTAATTTTTTTTGTTTAAAGTTAATATTGGTATTTAAATTACTATATAGCAATATGTTTTGTTTTTCCTGATTTTTTCACTTAAGAAAAAACTTTTTTTTATTTTAGGTTTCGTTTTTTCGAATTTTTTTTTTGTTTTAGTTTTGACTTAACAATGTCAATTGTTTTAACAAGCACTTTATGTGTAATTAATTATTTTCTATTATTATTTTTAATTTTTGTTTTTTTTTTTTTTTCAAATTAGAACAATTTATAAGGTTTTACTAACTTATTACTCTGATTCCTCATTTATTGTTGTTGATGGTTTTTTTTTGTGGTTTTTCTTCTCAGTATAACTTAGTTTTAAATGCATAATTAATAAAAAAAATTAAATTGGATTTGGTGTTACAGAAATTGCTTTTTTTCTTAACAAAAATAAAAAAATATTTTCCCTTTATAGATTTTTGTTTATGACTACAATTTATTTTGGTAAACAAACTGTAAATTTACTTTCGTTATTTGTGAGTTTTTTTTCTTTTTTTAAACAATATAACAGAAAGAAAGGATAAGAAATTGTGATAAATAATCAAATTAATAAATTTAGAAAAAATTTACAACACTTCTATGATGACGATAATAGAAATATTTTAACAAAATTATAAACGTAATAAATAAATATTTGTCTGCGGTTAATTTACATCATTATTACAAGAATGGTATAAGTCGCGTCATTCTAAGAATTGTTTGCAGAAAAGCTGTCCAAAGTTGATTAAGTTTTTTCGATCGTGCCATAAGGAAGCGCCACGTAAAAATTATCACGAGCATTTTTGACAATTGATGCAGGTAGTACAATCTAAAAGTAAATAAATGCGATAAGTTTAAATAGTTGTTAATATTTAAGAATAAATTCGCCTCATTGCCACTAAGAACTTAAAAACATTTCGTCTTTTTTAGCTTTCTTAGCAAATGAGACGCTCTTTTTGGAACACGTATTATGTGGATATTATGTATGTCATAAAGAGTCTTCCATTAAAAGCTTTAATTCTACATTTCGCAGTATTTTTGACCTTTCAAACATAAAGCTATCATTCCTTAATATCTATCCTCCTAAGGCTGATTGGAATAGACATCGGAAGTTACTTGATCAAAAGTTCCTCCGCCGTATGAAGCAAACTTTAATTGAATGCTATGGAAATGTCTGTCCGATCAGATTGAGCAGAAGAAGTATAAGTGTGCTTTGGAGGAAAACAGGAACACTGCACCATCAAATCCAAGTTAGATTTGGTTTCTAACTCCGATGGTTCCTATACTAGTTCCATGCAGGAGTTTAATTACACTCTAGTCACTTGTAGAAGTTGTAGAATTGTGACACTTAAACGGATCTCTATTTGTGATTCTGGGATCATTAGACTCAACTTACACGTTGCTTTACGAATGGTGACCAGAGAAACTGATGTGTGAACTTAGGAAGAGCGAAGTAAGGCACAATGGACATTCGGGATTGATCAATGTTCCTTGCTCATAATGTCTATGTATATATGTAAATCCTATTGTCAGAGAGAGTTTCAATTGAGAAAATCCAAATGAACTCAGTAAGTATGTGGATAAATGGCTTGTATAGAGAGGGTCTTCGTTTACCACCATCAATCTTTTTTCTTACTTTTCGTAGAACTTGACTCAGTAACTTTCCGTACTCAGACTTACTGTTTTCTAAGGTAGCTCTTTTTAGATGTTGAACTAGGATAACCGATAAAGATTTCGACTTGAATACTCTACTGAAAATTTTTTGGTTGATGGGTACCGATCCCATTAATCTCGCCTAGAAAGCAGTCTTAAGCGAACTAGAACTTCTTTAAATCCAGTACAAAACCATTACTTCAGAGAATGGATTTAAACTTCTTAGCGCAAGAGTCTGAGTTTTCAGAGGAAAAGAGGAGGTCAAGTAAATAGAATTGCAGCACAGGTTAGGTTAGGTAATTGGGTTGGCGAGGAGGACAAATCCCTCTGTGCTACACTCAGGTCATTATAGACCATTGTAATACCCAGTATGGGGGTAAAGTATCCCTTGTTCAGGGAGCAATCCCTAAAGTACTCTTCTATTGCCCTCGGGCTTCAAATCTCCTTGAAGTTTGAATAAATCTGCAGATGTTCCTGATAGGTAAGCCACATATCTACATATGTAGTTTTTCGATATCCTGGATATTTAATATCCAAGGAATTTATGCCTCCTCATTAATTTGCAGATGGTCAGGGAGCGCCATTGTTTGCTTTCGCCAGAGATCTATTCCTGGATTCGTGTTAAAGTTTACACGTTGGGATTTTTACTGAGTGATCAGTTTTCTCTAGGTCCAGCGTCAAGCGTCAAGTTTTTCAGTCCCCGGTATATGTACCCCTGGTATATAGAATGGTTTTATTATGACCGTTCCACAGACCCTCTGAAATTTTGCAAGCAAGATAGTCTAGTTTTCAAAATTATTCGCCAGAACTAGCCTTTGATCATCCGTACGGACAGACAAACAGAATTGTGTGATCGCTTTGTACGCGATCGACATTAAAATTTCTAGGAAACCTGGCACCAGAGTGAATAAATTTTTACGATTCTGGCCACCCAGTGGATCTTGGCCTAATAACAACAAATCAGCACTAATAGTTACGAGTCGAGATTCGGTTCGGATTAAAAATATTTCTGAATACCGAATGATCAGGGGACTTAATAGTACCAATGGCAGACAGATTGGTTTGTTTCAAGACCATGCTACATAATAAGTCTATTTAAGGTCAAGGTCAAGCATTGAATGAACGTGATTACGTAAATTTAACTGCAAGCCATATGCTAGCGATGTTTTAGGCTGCCTTAACTCTTTTTGGGTTGAATAAAAGCTATACTTCTTAAAGGGTATTGCACTTACCTTAACATATTTTTCCTACTTGATGGTAAGGATTCAGGGCGTTGTTTAAAAAGAAATTCCCTAAATCCTAGAACGTACCGCTCCACATACTTCTCCCAATTGATTGTTGTCACATCGAAGATGAAATTGTCACGATCTTTTTGACTCAGAGTCTGTAACAAGGTCTGAACGTTGTCATCTCTAAATCTCCATTGATTCGTTGCGAAATATTCGAGACAGTCAACTGCCTTCGCTATCTTATTCTGGACGCTCACCATTCTTTATAAAAAAGGGAATTATTTTTAATATATCAAAAAAAAAACAATTTGTAATTATGTATTTTACATTGGCTTTCTTCCCGTTAACCTAGCGAGGATATCCAAAACGTATGCTGGAATGTAATGCACCAGGAATCCGTGCATTGAGTTCAATGGTCGACTCATCCGTAATACTCCCGTTGGATACCAAAGACAACCCTCTATTTAAAACAAGGAATACCGTAATAAATACTATTTAATAAGGATTTAAGAAAAACTCTACCTAAAGGATGCTTCCGAACTTGGTCGATGGCATAATGCACGAAATTACCCCATGTAATCGGATGCCGCTGACCCGTACAGCAGTTGTATATAGTCATGCCATTTGGTTTGGCGGTTGCAGTTCTCCATGCAGCTGTAATCATGAGGTTAATCACAATATCAACAGGTACCATGTCGGCGACAAAATTTTTCTCGCACATAATAGTCCGGAAGAGGCCTTTGGCAACAGCCGAAACTAGTCCAGTTGGACCGTTCCAATTGTCCACCCATCCAGCGAATGGTTCATTTAAGCTTGCAATAACTGAAAAAAAAATTTAAATTAGTTGACTTTAAGGACATATCACAGGAGAAACATTACCTATTGAAGGTCGTACAATGGCTACAGGCAAGTTACCGGCTTCCTGAAGTAGCATACGTTCCGCTAACGCTTTCGTAAATGTGTACGTGTTGGGTCGTTTTCCAATCAAAGAAGGTGTTAGCTATAAATGGAAGTTAATAATTCATTGAAATTTTATGTAAATGTAGGAGTTCCTTACCGCATCGAGCATATCTTCGGGAAGCCAATTGATAAGGGATATAATGTCATCAGGATTATAGGGTGGATCGTATATAACTTCGGATACATCTGTTCGATCGCAATTACAATAGGCAGTGGATACATGAATAAGAGCCTACAAAATTCTCATTTGAATATAGATACTGACTACTATAAGACAGTATTACTTACGTCTAAGGACATCATTCGATGGCATAATTCCACCAAACGTTTCGTCCCAAGCATATTAATTGTGACTGACAGTTTGAGCTTTTCGTCGAATTTCACTGTGGCAGCTGAATGAAAAACTATTGATACGTTCTTACACAGTAAAGTCTGCAAAAAGTAACACACAGTTAGGATATATTTTGATTGGGAAAGTTGGACACTTACTTGATCACTTTTAGATATTCCGAGTTCTTCTGATGTAATGTCCCCTGATATTGGAATTACCTTACTCAATTCCTTTGGAGTTTCTCTTCGCAAAGATTCGAAGAGCTGTGGGAATGAAGAATGTAGAAAATGTTTATAAAAGGACGAATATACATAATTCGGTTCGAAAGGGTAGAATTTTTTTTAGCCAAACTGTGATTTTATTCTTAACTGACGAAAACTACACACATTAAGGTGGGCCTACAAAATTTTAGCAAATTCATTGTTACTAAATGATTCTAATGAGCATCACAGTGTTTATCGATTGAGTCTGTGAACTTCTTGAGAAACCTTACATGCAATAGTCGAGACACGACGCCAAACGAGATAGGAATTTTATGGGGAATTCCCACAATTTTATATTCAATATAGATTGGCAGAATGTCATCTCTTCCGTTTGATGGCTGTTGGATAGCTTTGATAGCAAACTAACGATGGACGTTTGGTGAGTTCTACTTTACTATTCTCAAGTGCGTTACAGATATCAGTCTAACCGGCCTCCCGTCCTAGGTTTTTTTTTTCATTGCAATTGACTTTCCAAGTTGGGAGTTATGTATGTATGTATGTCGTTGGGCTAGTATCCATGTCACTTATAAACGCTTGCTTATGTATGAGAGAGAAAGGAGCCTCTGATAACGGTAAATCCCCGCAAATGGCAACACGCCCCGGAACGTTAAAGGACTACCTCTTAGAAGTACATATGTACCTGGAATATGTGCACACTGTACATTCCTGATGCAACTCAAGAATGTTAAACTTTCGTGGCGTCTTGCAGTACGGGGGATATATTGCAGCGATTCGGGAGGTTTGTATAATGGATAGGATCAGGTATACAAACCTGAGACGCAAAGATTGAGACTTATACATACTACATCTGCCACAAAATGTTGGACATATTTGTATGCGGATTCGTCATGGGAAACCGGGTCAGGTCAAGGGTTATTGATTTCAAGTCGGTAAGCAATTACCTGCCTGTGGTCCGCATCAAATCCAATTTCTATATCAGCAGTCTGTTAAGTGTACCCAGACCCAGACAAAGAGGATTTTTATGACCTCCTAAATAGTGCGTAACGAACCTGTCTAAAGTACGATGTCAAAATCGGTAAGAAAAATATCTTTATTTCCAAGATTACGAATCCATACGGCAATCCTGACTGTTTTCCGACGGTTGAATTGCCAACCAAATTGACGATGTACTGAACGCTTCGCGACACGCCGGAGGATATGAAAATCCCGCGTGAAAAGAAAAGGGCGTACGCAGGCTTCCAGGACAGGGGAATCGAACAGTCGCCCGACAGGAATAACGCCTAGGAATTCTATAGTAAGTGTGTCACCGAAACACAAGGAATTGTAGATGTGTTTATGCAGTACTTCAAGCATCTGCTAAGTTCGCGTAATATAGAGAGAACCCACTTTCAATCAACGAAGAAGTAATCTGTATAGAAATATACCAGTATAGAAAAAGTTGGCTCAAGACCGCTGACTGACGCTGAGGCAAAGTCACATGCCATAAAGTAATACGAACAATAAACGGCGCGTAATGAACCTGAACAATTTAAAAGTCCCGATTTGTAATACCCCTATATAAGTACTTATTCACATCAAGGCTACCTATTGCACGACCACACAGTGATAATTATTCGAACAATCTTATTTAATGTAAACTCTGCGACATCTAAAAACACTTACCGCCCCTAACAATCCCTTCTCACCATTCGCATGTTAGTAGCCCCTAGTTTCTAAAACCACGCAATAGGGGTGACAGTTCACTTTGCGTTTATAAAAAGGGACATACATATCTGATGTCAAAACAAAAGAGACGTGAACTCAATCCATTGAATCCTCATGCGGTAATTTTTTTTTATGAAAAATACTTGTTCATACCAATTCTTAATATCGATTAACAATTACCTATATTTAAAAAAAAGGAGGGAAAGAAACAGAACCCTGCCAGCCTAGTTACACCTAATTGCACATGATTGTACGTGTGTATATGCAGCAGGCTCTGTAATCAACTTTCAATGGGTCATTGACACGCCCTAACGCCCTATTATCCCTGCAATAACCTATCGGGTGGTATTCCATTTTCAGGCCATAATCATGTGTATGAGCATGAGTGGCGAGTGCATATTATAATAAACTTACCGGCGCATTGAGGAGCTCATTTAGTCTAGCCGACACCTCCTGACCCCGTTTAGGTCGTATCAACAAATAGATGTTCTTGATGTCTGGACACGATCTTAACAGCTTCTCAACGAGTACCTGAAAGCAAAAAAAAAAAAAAAAAACAGATGTATATACATATATACACACATATAGCACATAAAAATAAAAATAAAAAAAGATTCACCACCATTAAGATGTTTTTAATTCATTGTGCGCGTCCTATACAAATAAGGGAGCAACAGATAAGTAGATCTTGAGCATGCTCATGGGTACTCAACGCTGACATTTACACTTCCAATTTTGTAAAGTTTGCCTGTCAGCCGCGTTAATAATTGAAATTCTTTGCTGACCAGCAAACAGGGAATGAGACTGAGAACTATGCTTTCCATGGAGGAACACTTAAATAAGCTGAGCTATTATGGGATAATGACGTAAGCGCTATGAGAAACATTACTCCCAACAGTCGCAGGACGACGACAACAACGAAAATGAGTAATTAGTGTCGTGAAGAAATCGTTTCAACCTCAAATAATAATTTCGTGACAACGGTTGACGGTGGTTGGTTATTCAAACATCATTAATGGGCAACACCGTCGCGCCCCGAGGTTTTTTGGAGGGCAGGGTGCTGTGCTTTAATGAAAAGAAAAAGGAAACGATGACCACTCCTTACTTTATGGTGTGTTTTGTCTATGGAAGGGTGCTCTAAACAGGGAAAGATGTAATGTTTTAATGAACTTCCAAAATAACCGAAGATATGTACATACATATTTATGCCGGCTAATGAATGGAACAGGTTAAATTCGGTGATATGATCGATAAAAGATTTTGTACTTCGCTCGCTTTTTATTATGAATTACGATGAGTGGTCATGGGGTGTGCTCTACAAGTTCAAGAGCACATGCGAAACGATAGGCATTCGAAGGCTCTAGACGGTTGATTTGTTTGATTTAAACGATGAGAGGTAGAGAAGGATACCTAAACATTTTAAATTGAGATATGAATGTACATCATATGTCTACAGGTTATAAAGGTTGGGCCATCTGTTGGTGTCTTTTTTAAGGTTTGTATTATTTTGACGCTGGCAATGCTAACGAATGTTTGAAATGAGGTGTCAAACCTCCGCCGTACTGCTACAAAAAGGGGACAAACCGCCCGGAGAACCATTGTATTGGTGCCCGAAATTGCTTACTACAATGGGTAAGGTCCTGGAACGGCTAGGCATTGGCAATGATACCAGATCCACCAAACTTAAGAAAAAAATAAATCGGTGATATTGTGGAATTCGAAAGGCAAACAAAACGCTTGTAGACTTTTCCTTTCCCAACGCCCACATCGCGCACTATCAAGGTATCCAAAAACACAGCTAAACCTCCCTCGTCAAAAAGAAAAGGGACCCAACAGCCTTAGTGGTGGTTTAAGTAGAGAAGTTGAACCTTTACAACCATTCAAACGTATTTTTCGAAGACCTTAGGGAGACTTTTTTTAAAACTGTTTTAATGCCTTTAGAGACCAAATTTAAGAGGTGTATTGAGCTTAAAAGAATTCACATTAAAAAATAAAAACAATGCGTAAGCCGATTTTTCAATACACCTTCGTAAAAGATCTAAATTTTAAGAACATAACCTAATGCCTTCCCACAACACCAGCAAGAATAGGTACATACATCTTAATATAATTTTTTGGTGGTATTTTTTGGACATCTTTCATATCAAACCTCTGTTCTAAGGACTCAGAAATGCTCGAGCTATCTGATATTTTAACTCCCAAGTTCTAAATAGAAGTTCCGAAGGAAATATGCAGTCTGTTCAACAAAAATCGATAAACAGCTATTACCAAAAAAAGGTGCTTTACATATATGCATACGAAATGGTTTCAGTTTCGTTCACGCTATCAGTGAAGTAGGTCATAATAGTGATGAGTGCGAACTATAACAAATGATTCAAAATTTCTTTCTAATACACCATCTCAAGGGGCTGGAATGAAAGAAGTCCTTTCTTGTAAGTAGTAAGGCCCTATCCCGAACAACTAAGGAGACTCTATTCAAGATCTTCATTATCCCAGTTCTGCTTTATGGCCCTGAAACATGAACGCTGTTGAAAGCTGGTGAAAATATTCTCCGTCGATTTTGTGAGCAAAATCCATCGAAAGATTTTTGGTCCCGTTTGCGTTGATGGGCTTTGGAGGAGAAGATTCAACGACAAAATATACGAGTTGTACAGCGACATCGACCTATTCAAAAAACTGCGCATCAGTCACTTAAGATGGCTAGGAAATGTAGTGTGAATGGACATCAATGCTCCGAGCCGGGACCTCAACTTGGAGTGCGCAACTGGAGGCAGTTAGCTAAGGACCGGGCTAACTGAAGAGGCTTGTTGGTTGAGGCCCAAGTTCATACAGAACTGTAGTGCCATCTAAGTAAGTAAGTTTTTAACTCTAGACTTGGCCAAAAAATTACTCGAGTAGATGGCAACGTAGACGGCAAAAAAAATTTGACGGTATGGGAAATTAGATCCATCTTATTTAGGTACCTGGACACAGTGGACATAGAAAATAAAATGGCAGACATTCAACAAATAAACAAATATTTTCGCACAGCAGACTGTATGTAATCCAAGCATTATTGTCTCATACTGAAAAACCATGAAAAAACTTCTTGGTGTTTTCTGGGATTCGAATCTTGAACCTCAGGCTCAGAGGTCCAATGCACTAACTATTGAGCCACGGCGCCCACGAGCAGATAAACTGCAAAGAAAAATATCTTCATCAACTTTCATGATGCCAAGACCATTCTGTGAATTACCAAGGAGCACTGCAAAACGTTGTGTTAAGAAATGGCTCACAAGCCAAGTTCACTATTACAAAAGTTCACAGTTCGTCCAAAGATATTCTTGGATTTATCACGAATTCAGGTATCATGAGAGAGCTCTAATTGGAGGAAATCGCAGCAGGCCCATCTGTAGCTGGAGTGATAATAATTTGACGCGCTCTACTCTCGATCGGATCTAATCTGCAGAAACTGTTCGAAATTTCTCGATTGAAATGAATCTGGCATGCCTATGGACAACAAAAACTGGCCGCGTGCTCATCGAAAAATTTGCTGCCAATGCTTAATTGTGAGTGAAATCAACACGTGCCAGAACTCAGCAACTGAACATCAGTCACTCTTTTCTGAGGAAAACACTTCAGATTATTTGCTTACAAGGTCCAACTCATTCAAGTGCTGAAGTGAAATGGCCATTCGACGTTTTGGAGAAGATACTACCGAGGCAATTCATATTTTGACACAATTTGAGCTGGCTTCCACCTACATTGCGTCGCTTTCATCCTGTCGTAGTATTAATTCACTTCGAGGCCGGGCAGGACTTTTCTTTTGAATACATTCCTTTGACGTTGCTTCAATAAAACTACAAATTTTAAGAGCTTTAGGAATCATTTACGTTTTTTTTTATTGGCAACCCTGTTCATAACGTATTAACAATTCCGCTGGTGAATATCCTATCCGCCGAATTGGTGTTGCTCCAATATCTCGGCCCTAAAACTATCACTTTTCCTACAAACTTTTCTTAACATTGATTTTGTTATATTATCTATCTGCCTTTTTTTCCTGAACGTTTGACCTCAGATGAGAATCGATATTGAAAAGAAAGTTCAATTTCGACTTGTCTGCGAATTTTCGGAGCCACAATTTTCTGAGAATTAAAAAAAATATAAATATCTGGCGCAACGGAACGTACATATGTGAACCAGGGCTAAGCTTCTCATAACCATTCGAGTTATGAGTGTTATACTTTTCCACATAAATGGAAGGAACCTTCAGCTTTCAGCCATATTCGAAAGATGATTTGAGAAATTCTCTCATGACAGCCATTATTTTCAGATGTTTCTCAGACATTCGCAAAAGGTGTGACCGATGACCTTTTCTTTTTTTTCCTATATCACTTTTAAAAAAATCGTTTCCAGTACATACAAAACCGTTTGGCGTTTTTGTTGAACAGACTACATATATGTGAAACCGCTGGAATGTAAAGTATGGATAGTCAAGTAATTAGAGTTGGAAAAAATTCACGTTTTTAGCAAAGGCTTTAATCTTAATTCTGTACCTACAACATTTAAAATTGACTTACCTTTCCCATGAATCCTGTTCCTCCAGTGATAAATACACTTCTACCCGAGTAGAACTGTGGTACTGGAATGTAGTTGGATTCGTCGATGAAATGGTCCACTTTTGTGGTGGAACTAGGACTGGAACTGCTGCTAAATAAATGTGGTCCTCCGTTCATCAGAATCTGATCTGAGCTATCTTCTACTTCCACCAATGAGTGCGCCATCTTTTCTATTTATTATTCCCTTTCCTTCCGATTTTCTCCGTAGTCTATATTTATAATTGGCTCTCTTCAGATGTACATAAAAAAATATTTTTATTTTTATTTTGTTCCTTTAAATTCAAATCAACAACAAAACAAGTTGAGAGCGCTGATGATATTTTTTTTTCTTTTAGTTATAATTTCAGTTTAATTTTTAATTTTAAGGAAGCAGTATCGTAAGTGTGCGATTCGGTTGGTTTCTTAAAAATTAATAATTATTTATTGAGTTTTGTTGCTAAGTTTAAAACTTTATTGTTTACGAATATATTTCCCTCGATTTATTTAGGTTTACTTTTCTACTGTAGATTGTAATAATGTATATTATCAAAAGTATTTCTTCTTATTGCGCTTATTATGTTTCACTCTTTAATGGTTTTGCTTCTTTGAATTTTCTTGATTTCGGTTGCTGGTCGCAAATATTTTCAGTATTTTTGCTTTTTTTTTTCTATTCTTTTCTTCAAAAAATTGTGGAAGAAACTCGGAAGATATTGATTTTGCTTTTAGTATTGAGAATTGGAATAATGTTTGTAATTATAATATAAAAAAATAGTTTCCCCTAAAATTTGTAAGGAATTGTTTTTTTTTTGTTTTTGCGGCGTTGCTATTTAATTATATAGAGAATTAAGTTTAGTGTTTATCTTTGCAGATTTTTAAAATTTATTTTCATCAACTGCGTAAAAATGTTCTTTCAGCATCTAGCAAATGCTCCATTTTGCTCCAATTAGACGCACACTTCAATCATAATCTTTGAAGAAATTGGAGAAATCTGAAAATAAAAATAATTTTTTTATGATTAAATATTTTTTTAAACTTAAATGAATTCTTAGTAATTTGCTTATAAGTTTTAAATATTTTTTTATTTTTTTTTAATTTTCAGTAACATTTTTTTTTTTTTAAAGATCTATGAATTTTAGCAAATAATACAAAATACTCGTATCATCCATCAAACTGGCAAAGCCGGCAGGGAAGGAGCTACCCCTTTCGAAAACGCAATATATCTTGGTGCTGAATAGAAAGGTAAGCTGGAAACGGAAAGATTTTTCGAGTAATTTTCGATCCTGTTTATATAGACGGAGATAATAACCCAGAACTGTATAGCGACATGGATCTAGCCAAATAGTTCGAGTTCATAGTCTGAGATAGCAAGGACAAGCGATTCGAACGTGGGATTCATTAAAGTCAACCTGGTTGCATTCCATGTTTAATGAATACTACATCGAAGTAGGCATATGCTTTTGAACGAAACCTCAATCAACTTAGCTTACGATCCGTCTGGCTGGAGAGGAATGATGGATGTGGCTTTTTTCCACCTCACATGAACGTCTACTGGCCTAGTAGTAACAAGGATCTTTTTGTATGGCTGGATTTGAGTTGTTCGACATAACCTCAATGTCAATGGAAACCTGTTAGATGCAAGTACATTGGAGACCCAAAAAAATATATTAAAAAGTTTATTTCCCGTTCTAATTATCCTCAAGGAATATATAAGAAAAACGAATTTTGAAACGCATTTCGAATATCCACGAATCAATAACTCAAAAGAACTTAACAATTACGTTTTGCCAAAGCAAATAATTTATGGAAATGCAAAAATCCAAGACATTTTGGTAGGTGAAGGGAGAAAAGCCTATAGCAGTTCAGTTATCACAAGCTTTAGCCACTCCACATAAACAATAATGAATCCCAAAGCGTTTTGATTAATACCCCTCGCAATATATGTACAATCTAAACAAACTTTATTAAAACCCAATTGAATTAAAAAAAATATATTTATCCACAAAGTAATCCGAAAATAATAGAAGAATCAAACACTATTTTGTAAATTAAATTAAACACTGAAATCGATTTGATTGCGATAACTGGAACGTGGGTAAAACGTTAACAAATGAGAGGGCTTAATGGCAACCACAACCGTGACAGGAGGTTTAATTTTCATTCATGGGTATCTCCATCTGTCTCTTACTCAATTACTCTGCTTGTCACTATTTTATGATTCTCTGTTCTCTGCAATTAATCTGAAAATTTTGATGGGTTAGTCGTGAGTCAGAGCGGTGGAACCTTAGATTTAATAAGATTCTCTACTTTTCTCAACGAGAAGTCTTTTCGGGATAGTGAAAGCCTATTTCAGCTATTCGTATACATTTGTACTTAGCTTGAAAAGTTGATTTGGAGAGGACCCACTATGGGGTAGACTTTGAAAAAAATACGTCCATTTTCGCGCTCGTGCACTAGATGAAGGCCTGAACTTGATATCACTAGCTAGGACGTATTTCTTTTTTTAAGCTTTGCTTCTGCCCACCACGTTGTAGCCTTCAGTCTCCGCGGCGTTTGTATTTTTTTTATTGATTTCTCAATTTAAAATTTTACAGTCTGTACAATAAAAAACGGTAAGAGTTTGAAGGTCAAAGAAAGATTTTTGTTCAAAAATTATTTTATTTCAGGACAGTGTATAGCATACCTATATATGCACATATGAATGTATGTTTGTATGTACATAGGTCTATCTAGCATTTATTACTTGGTCCAATCTCCTTCTTTTCTTGACTGAATAGGAAACACTCCACTAGAGCATTCAATGAAGTCAGTCCCGGCTCTATCTTTTCATCTCTGACAGGGGTTTGCTCATCTTACTTTCCGCATCCTGGATACGATTTTGCCATATTCTTTGTGGTTTCTTCGCGGTGCACTACCTTCTGTTTTTGTTTCGAGTACCTGCTTGGCTTTTTTTTGACTCGTATCTCCTCGATTTGATGTAGAATTTACTTCTGCGCATTTTTCAATCAAAGTTCTAATCATAAGCATTGCTCTGATCCACAAAAGAGTAGTGGCTCATCTACTACGGTGTTGTCTAGCACACTCATATATGCAGTTAAAGGTATTATTGTCGAAGTCCAGAGTGGAGTACGTCAGGGGTGCATACTGCTACCGCTGTTGTTCTTGTGATATGTATGTATACTCGGTGTAGCATTCATGGCATGCTGATGACGATGTTTGCCTAGTTTCACTGCCAAAATAGGAGCCCTGAGAACTTCTAACACCTGAGCTCAACTCAACATTTCCGGACAGGAAGTCGAGAAAGTAGACAACTAACCGTAGTGGCATCGAACTGAATGTGTACAGCGGAATCGGGAAGGCAAAAGCTAAGCTGTCGAGAACAAAGTTGCGACTGTTCCGCTTCAACGTAGAATCTGTTATTAGGGTGCATTCTTGGAAGGTGGATACCACTAGCACAACTAAGCTGCAGACTTTCGTAAATAAATGTTAAAGAAACGTCTTGAGGATTTTTTGTTTCGGATGTTAGATATTTTTCCATTTTTCAATTGCAACACATGGATTAAACTTCATAGAGTCATACTTAGAATTTTTTGATATAAAGTGGGGAAAAGTTCTAATTTAAACTTCTGTAATAGGTCGTAAACTTTTCGATCCACCCTCAAAGCTTTTGAAATCCTACTGACAGCTGCTGCTATTTAAATAAATTGGCAATGTTTGGGCAATTATGTATCTTTAGCTCTATGACGTACATTTCCCCGATTCTCTTGAATTCTACCGCCACACCTTTCAACTGCTCGTGGTAATCAAAAAGTTCACCTCCACTTCCTTTTCCTTCCAGAGACGGTTTTTTTTTTTTTTTTAGAATTGTTAGACTGGCGTGACTCAAATGGATGTGTGGATGCGCTCGGCTGCTGTCCGCGAGTACTGCTCCGGCCATTAGTTGATGTTTGACCACGTGTATCCGTACCGTATCTCCCACGCTCAGTGTACATAAAAAGATTCAAATTGCGATTTTAGTCAAACAACGGCAACTCATAGCTTTGATTAATAAACATAATCAAATCGTCGATGTACAGAGATACGTGCGTGACGAAAATTATTTACTTTAACAAAAAATCTAAATTTGTGTGCATTTTCAATTAAACATCAATTAGCGGTATTTTTTTATTCCAATAATTAAAACCTAACGCAGCTTATTGTTTCGTTTAACTAATGGCATTAATATGGTGTGAATTATTAAGATTTACATACATAGATTTACATAAAAAAAATAAAAAAATTGAATGTTTGTAAAGTAATTTGAATTGCCAGTCACCGTAAGTGAATGTATCTGCAGTGGTGAACAATGATAAATTTTTAACGTCAGACAAAAGGAAATGTGCCAATGAGTTGGAGAGATTATTGTGATCAGAATTTTAAAACCTGTTGTCCCAAAAATATTACAGTTTAATAAAATTGCCATGACGTTCATCCATCAAATTCTATTTTGGATCCTTGTATAGCCATGAACTGGCGAATCATGTATTGTTTCCAAATTTAATCTAGCAAGGTGCTGTTCGAATTATATGTACATACATACGTAATCGTGCCCATAAGCCATTCATAAGACGAATGTAATTTTTACTACAAACTTTGGAATATACTGGAAGGCCTGGTATAAAACTTATGGGACAACGAATGTAAATCTGAACGCAGATGTGAACAGATTGAATTATTTCCAGCATGTTCTAAAGGTTTTAGCTCAGACGCTTGAATTTGCCGGAGGAGCATATTCTGGTCTAGGTAAGGTTGAAGTGACTGCCAGCTACTTATCGCTAATCGTCAGCACACGTAGACCAAAGATAGGTCCATTGTAATACTTATTGGATACTTGATTTCTCTTCCATGGATGATTTTGATGAGTTCATGATATGCCTGGTGTCCAAAAGTGCGATTCGTCTTTGACAATCAGGGGTCTTAGACATGGAAGCAAAGCTCTTATGAACATGGATCTATATCTCAACAACAGTGCATCAGACTGTGCCGTACATTACATAGACTTCTGCAAGAAATACGCAATTCTTTTTTCCTCAAGACAGGAGTGCGCAGTTAGCATTTAGCTAGCAGCAATCTTTTTCTTATAAATGAACACACAAATCCCAAAAGCACTCAGACTCTATACAGTCCATTGTACTACCAGGCAGTAGCTCCTTTTTGGTATATTAGTTGGAGAAACTGCGGCATCTTTTACTGTTCCCCTGGCGGGGTCTGAAGAAGCTCACAAGACTTCTTATGTCGTCTTTGCTATTTTTGGGGATATCTCGTGCTTTTGTGAGAAAAGGCGTGACGGCTCTTTTAGCCCGTCTGAGTTCTTGAATGTTATTCCGGCGTGATATGTGTTTTGCTTTCCCATCTGTGTAGCGATTTGAAAGCAGTATCAAGGATACCCAAAAAGGTTCGGATCCAATGAACAGATCAGAAGACCCCTGCCTAGCAGATCTGCAGATTCGTTGCCTTCAACATTTACCTTATATGGTATTCAGCAAAGCTTTACTTTGTTGCGTAGGGCCAATCTTTGCAGATTTCAAAGCAGCATAGGACTCATTCCGAGTTAGTCAAGTGGGAGTTCGGAGCTTAGAGATGGTACATACCGTTATTACCTGAGTTCAGGTTGATGCCGGCGCATATTTCTATAGCGTAAAGCTCGGCTTAAAAACACTGGGACTTTCCCGAGTGATTTCGAGATTACGTGGATGTGTCCGTGTCTCCCAGCACCAACGTCAGAATTAATTTTTGATCCACTTGTATTCCACATATTTCCTCTTGGATCGACCAACGGTCCGTCAGTGGTCCCGACTACGGATCTCGATCTCAATCTTTCTGCCAAAGAAAACTAATTTGGGCATAACGTCGGAAGCCGTGGTGAGCATTTCTAGATCGGAAGTCGGATAAGATTTTTATGAGATCAATCTGATCATAAGGAGTATTTTCATCTGCCTTTCGGAGACTTACCGCACTGCGAATTGCAGGAGTTGAGGCCGTTAATAGTTTCGATAGCTGCCCTAGAGAAGATAAGCATTGTGACGGTGATACCAGGGCATGCTAGTTTTTGAAGCCATTTAAGGTTATTGATGGTTGCAAATTCCTCGACTTTTGTCTGGCAGGCAATCGATCCATCAGAATGGCTCTAACCACCGTGGTGTATAAGCAGTAAGTGATCGTTGGGGATAGGCTCAATTTTTTACAATACATACGACGACAGGCCCACATGCTTTTGGTTGCCTTTGCGATTTTGTCTTTAATATGGGAGTTCCAGTTATGTTTTATCGGGCATAATTCCTAGATATTGTACTTCGCCGGAAAAACCAATAATAGACTAATTTAGGGCAACTGAGTCAAGGTTCAGTTTAACTTTCCCTGTGAAAATTACCACGACTGCCTTCCTAGGGTTGATTGATAGACCTTCTCGAGCGCACCAGCTAGAAACTTTAAGGAGCGCAGCTTGACACACATTGTCATCATGCTTGCCCTTGATCATAATTATGACCTAAGCTATTTAGTCTTACAAGTAGGTTACAGGTCTATTAGGTTAATTCCGCCCTTACTCTACAATAAATTGTTTGATCGTATTCCCAGCCATATGGGCAAAGGTTCAATTAAAAAAAAACCTGAGATCTAAACAGCCTTCGTGAAGTGCATAATCTAGGGTTTCATACTCATAATTGCAGAACTCAGAAGCCGTTTCCATTTCCTATGAATAAATATTGAAACAACAAGTTCACAACTATTTGTTACTGCTACAAAGTGTTTTTCTTGAATTTCCATTTAATTAATAAATAAAAACTACAATTAATTTGTTTTTCTAATTTACCTTCCAAGCAAGTATCGCAAGACATTCACTTTATAAAAACACTCATACTTATGCAGATACAAATCTGCAATGTAACTTTTAATTTGTATAATTGTGCCGGCGTTAATGATATTATTTCACTTGAAAATATTCAAATCAAGTCTAAATAATTACGAATTTTGCTAAATGAAATAGAGAATTTTATTGAAACCAATAGAGTGTGAGGTTTGTTAATTACTATTATGATCGCTAGAGCTTCCTCAAAGTCATTGCGTTGATCTGTGTAATTGCGTATCTTTCAACTTTATTACAGCAAAGTTATTATAGCTCTGTTGACTTAGACTATTCTTTTTCTAGGAGGTGCGTCAAAAGATTCTGAAAAATTCCATAAAATGCATTATGTACACAATTTTGTCATCATACGTGAGTTGTGAATTAATTCATTGACCTGCCCAGGTAATGCTATTGAAAGGCGTTCTCTGAGTAAATATTGTTTTTCACTTATCAAAGCTTCTTTACTTAAGGCAATGAAATAGAAAAATCTAAACTCTCATTGAAATTTTTGTATCTACTGTAAAATATATGTTAAGGTTTAGGTTGGGGTGGCTGTCTGTACAGGCTGTCGACACAGACACACTAAGGCAGACACACTTTTTTCTTTGCCTAACCAGGGACCAACTATAGCTTTTAATCAAACGGAGGAAGCTCATGACGTCTAACGACACTAGACTAGGTCTATATAAGGTTCAGGATGGTTTCCTTCTCAACTTCCGCAAAAGTCATTTGAAGAGATGCTTAGTCTTTAGTATGTTGTCCTACGAGGCACTGTTTCGTGAGGATTCCGATTACGTAGCATGCCTTGGTATCACAGGCGTAATGGATACCTCCTCTACTTCAGCGATCGAAGCTATTAACGACCTCACCTCCTGCAATTCACAGTCCGGTCAGTTTCCAAAAGTCCAATGAAAGTACTCCCTGTAATCAGTGATGTCATGGAAATGCTATTCGATTTACCCGATTTAGAAATGCTCAGCAGGGTTTCCCAAATCAATTTTCTTTGACAGAAGGTTCGAGACTAAGATCGCTAACCGGGACCACTGACGGACCGTCGCTCGAACCAAAAGGAAATATGTGGAATACAGGTGGATCAAAAATTGTTCTGGCATTGGTGCTGAGGAATACGGACCCAAACACGAAACCACATGGGAAAAACACAGGCCGAGCCTTAAACTTTATTCCATAGGAATAAACTTTATACCACAGAAAGATCAAGCCAGACAAAGGTCCTTTGATTGGTTCATTGGACCCGAACCCTTTTTTGGAATCCCTGATTCTGCTTTCGAATGTGCATATCCCACTGGAATAATCACCAAGCACTCCGACAGTCTTAAGAAGTCATCCGACCCTTCAAAAAATATAATAGACACGAAATAAGGAGGCTTGCAGGCTTTCCCCATAATATGAGTATCATTGAGAACACCACCTGACGCCTCCATCTATAAGCCTACGAAACCGCAGAACACATACATTCATACGGAGTCTCCGGCTCCGTGCAACTTTATGAGAACCATTTTACATAGAAAGATCTAAGGAACCCCTTCACAGCAGTAATTGTCGTTTTCATTAGAAAAGTGGAATTATTGCTGGTATAAAGGTGGCACATCGCGCAATAGACATTTCCAGTCGCAGTGCCTTTACGTCCGGGGTAAAAATAATTGTGGACGCATACTTGAAGCCTCTGGCCCTCGTAACAAGCTTAGTTCGCATATCGTTAGTAATGAATAATTTTAACTGTGTCTGAAGAATAATTGATAAACTTACTAAACTCGTATCTCATTTGATAAATTGTTGAAAATCTAGTTGCCTTTGACGGTTGAAAAGATAACAAATGATGATTTTATCCTGTTAAGTAACAGAATTCTATAAGTTAGACGATTATAATAACTGTTTGCTCAAACAAATCAATTATTCAGATAATGAATATTAATTCGTCTATTTTAATCGATCAAACGGCGAAAAGGTGTCGAATATATGTTTATGCATGAATTTATGTGTTGGATAGCATTTGTTTGGTTTAAGCACTCCAGTTCGCTCAGTGTATGAATTGAATTAGGTACCAACTTCTAAGGTGCATTGTGCGATCTAGACTAACTAATTCTAATTCTAAACGATCTCATGTTTGTCAAACAAATGCTGAATTTGTTTAGGGGAATAAATGTGCTAAAATTCCAGATCACCTTTTGTGTATTAGGCATTTAGTAAGTAATTTAGAAGGTAATGGAAGTTTACGAAGACTGTAACTTCGGTTTCTTATGTGAAAGAACAAGGAAGGCAATCTTAGTGTAGTTAGCTAGATTTTATTGATTTTTGATAGGAATTCTTATCTAATAGAGTCCAGCGCAGATATTTTCAAGCAGATATGGAGGTCTCCCATTCAATCAACCGTCAGCTAAATTACTCATATTGCGATTGACGCAAGGTACCCCCACCCCCTCAATAAAATGGGTGTCCGGACTCTTCACGGCCCTCCCATTGACTCAGATGTACAATTACAGAAGATCGCCAGAACCTTTTCTGACACTATCTGTATGATGTATTGAATACCATTGCCAACAGGGCCTATACACCCATCAGGGATGTCGTCTCTTATGTGCTGGGTTTCTCTCGGCTACTATGGCGAATCCCTGGTTCGACGAAAATTTGCCACCAAGCACATGCAGTAAAACGCGAGGCATTCTAAGTGGCCCTATAAAGAAGAACCAGAGCTACTTGCCAGCTTTTCGGGCAGGAAAGAAAGGTTGAAGGTTCAGCTTCCTTAAAAAAAGAGCAGCGGAACCGGGCGATCAAGGAAGGATATTCGGAAGTTTTACCAAAAGGCCATAAAGTCCGAACAGACCGCCGTAGGGGCAAACAAGGAAAGTATGTGTACTGTGTACTGGAACGACAGGCGATGCTGAAGATGTGGGGAAAATATTAAATGTCCGCTTAGCCAACCTGGACAAAAATGTGTAAAATATAGTTCAACATAGTTGCAGCAGCAGCAGCTGACAGCTATCTGCCGAGCTGTATAAAGCAGCAGGAGATGACCTGTAATTTTGAATCATAAGCACAGTTTCTTTATGAATTATTAGTTTTCATAAGCATTTCAAAAACCTGAAAGCAAATGAGTGGATATTTAAGGCAAGTGCTTTTGCAATTGAAGTATTGTCTTCCAATTGAACTCTACCTACTTTACAATAATTTTTTACATTTCAATGCCTTAAATTAGCCGACATCGATAAATCGAATGAATATTATCCAATTCCTTCAACGGAGTTTGCTTCAATAGTTGCATTAATGCCTAAAAAGGTTTATAATGCACAAACCTGTAAGAATAATGCTGTGTCACAGCCTATAACTTTTGAGAAATTAATGAACCCTATTCTTATTGGAAGAAAAAAAACCCTCGGCCATGATATAAGTTTGTACTTCTAATGAATCCATGAAACATGCACTAAAAATATGACAAAAACAAACTTCGACACAATAGCCAAGTGGCGTAAGTTTTCCAAATACACTCCCAAACCAGCTATCAATATTGTGCGCTTTTTTATCGACACAGGCCCATAAGCCAATTGTATTGTAATGACATTCAAAAGCTGGAAAGAAGAGAGAAACCAAGTCTACTTGGTTACATTCTGAAATTATGCAATTTGAATTGAATTTACCACAAAAAATAATATTTTCCGTACTTGATCATTTTTGCGTGAATAAATACAAGATGGCGCAAAAGTCCTCACTCTATCGGAAGATGCTCACAGTTTTGCAAATGGCGTCTTATGCCATCGTGACTTTCACAGTCGTATGCTCTTGTACGAGATGGCGCAAAAGTCTCCACCCTATCGGAAGATGCTCTCAGTTTTGCAAATGGCGTTTTATGCCATCCCGTATTTTGTCATTTGTAAAGTAAACAGAAACAGAATACACATAAATAAACCATGGATTGCTATACTCTCTTCAAGGACGCGCAGTTATGCCAAATGTTTTTTGACAAATAATCGGTCGGTGGGCTTGGCTCAGAGTAAATTTCGTCGTCCATTTCCTGATGACTTGGTCAACACGGAACAGTGGCTGACGAGGCCCCGGAGCAGCAGTTTGGTCAGGAATATCGCTGCTGTGTCTGCAGATGTCCAAGATGTATAACATCAACCGCACAACAGGCCACGTAATTGAAAGACTTCAGGATGTACCCGTACAAAGTGTAAACAATGCATCACCTCTGTGAATAGCAATCTATTCGCGTGTTAATTACAGCCAAACTCTGCTTAACCGACATCGACATCGATGATTTCTATGTAAAATGATCACGAGCGAAGAGGCGCGTTTCAACTTATGGGGATACGTGAGTAAACAAAATTATCGCTTCTGTAGCATCGCTTTTTAGTGCTGTAATGCACGAAGAGTGATTACATTCTCCTAAAGCCCACTGTTTTGTGTGGCGTTTACGGAGAAAAGGTCATCAATTTTTGAGGACGGCGTCGGCTGATGACTGGTGAGCGTTTCAGAACTATGATCAACGATAGCACGAACGATAATGAACAAGCATTTCCCGGCCCCTTAATCTCTTGGTTTCACGATATGCAATGGCCCGCAAGATCGTCCAATTTGACTGTTTCAGGCGATTTTCTTTGAGGTATCTTTTACAAAAATTGAGAAGAGCACAAATCAAGACTCTTTTGCTGGGAAATGCAAGAATCTTCTGATGTAACCACTTGTAGGGTACGATCAATTATTAGGAGTGAGGCTAACAACAAAGCTTGTGTATTGGTAGCAAACTCAGCACGACTCCGAAAGAGCTACAAAAATGACTTCAGCGTTAAGCAGACTGGGTAAACTTGGAAGGTTCCACGGCAAACTTGTGCAAACTAATTATAACAGTGACGCGCTCTACACTTTAAAATGTTTGTAAGATCTGGATTGATGCGCTCCTAAACGAAAATTACAGGAGGCAAATAGCACCAGTTCAGCGAAGAGGAGCTCTTCGAGTAGGGAATATCAGCCGTTCTTATAGTTGCGGGGGTAATCCTCATCAATCTCTTACCAACGGAGAGAAAACTAAGAAATTTTAAAAGTATCGACAACTGCAGAAACCAATATGATCGGTAGATCTCCTTTGCAAGAACGCTGGAGCCGAAAAACTAGGTGTAGATGAACTGAAAGGCTAATCGCAAAAATTCTGACAACCAATTCTGAGCCACGAGATGGCGCGTAGAGAGGCTGGAATTGAAAATGGAGGCAGGCGAAATCACTCTAGACCACATCGTGACGGTAATACGTACGAATGAAGAATGGTGAAACCTAACTATTTACATCGAAGATGAAGAAGGTAGAATAGGGTATAACCCTGTTGTGGTCTTAAAAGATTGGATGTCATAGAGGCTAAGAAAATTGGCACCGCACGGTACCCTAAGGTAATGCAAAAAGCAGTTGCAGTGTCAGAATGTCTAAAGATGGAGAGGGTTTAGTCGGTGGAAGTCCGATACACTAGGGAATGATGACTACCTCTGATGGCGAATAAGGCACTGGCTTTCAAAAAAAAAAACCATCGAAAATTAAATATGAAACTATGCTCGCAAGCTCTACATTCATTTTCACGTTCATTGCAATAACGCTTACTCCAATTTCTAGGCATCAAAAATCTTAATTGCTAACTACAAAGAACCAAACCGTTCGACTTAACGTAACACGGAGTAGCTGCATGTAATAGCAGTATCAGCAGATATTTCTACTGAAAAAATACATGCCCAAGACTATCCTTTTGATAAGGTAACTTAGTTGGAGTCAACAAGAACAACGGAGGTGTTTTTAGCGAGTAAGAACCTCAAACTCTTGAAAGACCATATGTGGTTCACGGCCTAGCTTCTCGCGAACATTCGTGTTGTGCGTGTTATATTTTTCACACAAATGGATCATGGCAGTTATTACTCTCAGACGTTTGTTAGACATTCGCGAGAGATGGGACCGTGAAAAAAAACTTTTAGGTGCTTTCTGGGATTCAAACTTCGAACCTCCCGCTCAGTAATCCAATGCACTAATCACTGAGCCACGGCGCCCACCTATTGTAAGTACACCGGTCCTAAAAGTATTTATGAATTTCTTTTTGATTTTCGTCATAATTGTCACCAATTTATTTTTCGAATACAAAAAGATTTTTGACTAAAAGTCGCATTTTCGTATTGATTTTTAAATTTGTAAAAATTTAATTTTTAAATTTTTTGAAGTTTTTAAGCCTATCGGGATTAAAAACACATCCCTTACACTAGTTGACAATGTATTGCAACCTTCAGGACGTTAACGGTGGTTTATGCCTTGAAGACCAGCTTACTTTTCACAGTCTAATATATATAAGTATACCCGCTTAATAAACATTTTTTTTTTGTTAAGAAAAAAGGAAAAACTTATCCACGCACCTTCCTTATGGTTCACCAAAATTATTCGTTTTTAAGCCTCAAGCGATCTGTTTCTTAACAAACAAATATTATATCACATAAATTGAAAAAAAAAATAAGATAAATTATCGAAAATTGTGACACTTTTCACGAAAAGTACAATATCGCGTCCACAAAATAACGTCTAAATAGGTCAACGTCAGATTCGATACTTGATTGAATAAAAATTTATGTCAGCAATTTATTCGAGAGAACTGTGGAGTTAACTTCATTAGCTCAGGTGAATTAGCCAGGGAATCTGTACTCCCATAGATACTGCTTTAGGCACACATACACCATCGCAATTGGCAAACAATTTGTTAACTGAGAGTACAAAGTGTGGAATTTTGTAGCGTTCGCTTTGCTTCTGCGTGCATTTCGCAAAGATTTTCTGACGTTAATCCATGAGTATAGTAACCTAGCGGATGCAATATTCTGAATCCGACTACGAGCACAAGCACATCAAATGCAAATTGAATGCATTTCTCGAATTTTTCCTCTTGACATTTGGCAATGTTAATGTTAATTGTATGCAAACAATTGCAAGCGATTTGTTTGTTTTAATACGTTTCTATGAAATTTTAGAAATGCACTCAAAACTGAGGAAAACTGAGGAGTACTAACACTCGGGTATTGACACATTTGTCTCGTGTATTGTTACTATGAAATCTTTGAAGTCATTGTCATCGATTGCAGATTATTTGTTGACAAATCGTGCGCCTTACATACATACATACGTTTCGATCTGGGTATATGGGTTAAAGCAGATTAAATAACGCAAGAAAGTAAGTTTCTGAAGCCACTGCTGGTGTAGACGGTGATGGTAATTTAAAAAACGCAAAAATTGACATCAATAATTAGCATTTTTATTTTTATAGTGAAAATGAAAAAAAAAAAACACAAATATGCAGATTCAGTATTTTAATTATGAAAGTTTAACAATGGCGCATTCTTGCTGCCAATGACTATGGATATGTTCGTGAAGGGCGTGCTGAAATTGAAAATTTTGACTTGAAGATATGGGGTGTAGGCAACACTGATAATACTAATCGAACAGATTCGGAGTGTCGTAAATGTCCCAATGCAGAACAATAAGTGCATATGTGCCAAGCCCGCCATAGATGGTTGATGCTACGCACCTTGTCATTGGCAAGCGAAAACTCTAGCTTATGGCAGATTAAGGTTGAGTTACTGTCTGTACGTAGGACGCAGATAAGTGTGGTAGCATTAGAGTAGGTGACACAGAACAAAAGGCGAAGATATATTGGAGAGCTGTGAGCAAGAGCCGATAATAAAATTGATCCAACTAGATCTTTACCACGGTGAATCGGTCCAGAAACTCCTTGCGCAATCCATCCAAGAACTGAGAGCCGCAGTAGCCGTACTATCAGAGTTATACAAAATTCCATAATACACTTTAAAGGTAGCCAACAAAACAGGTAAGGCAGGAATATGGGAGAAAAACGATGCCACCAAATATCGTTACGAACTTCTTGAGAGAACCTATGGGCATCGTACTTGGAGACGCCAAGATCGTAAAGGAGGGCATCTTTGGTGGGACCATCAAAAGACATAGCCTGCACAACAGGACGAGACAAAACATGGTAGTGTATAGCACTAAATTCCTACATTTTGCATTCACAAGGCAATTTGGAAGTCGACTGTTCAAAGTGCCACCAACTAAATTGATCACGTTGCGATCGATGGAAGGCACTCCTTCAGTGTATCGAACGGTCCTAAGATGCAAACATTGACTCAGACCAGTACCTTGTTGCAGCAAAGGTACGAATGAGAATATCTAGCAATGTTGCGATCAAAACCGCTACTGCGAAAAATTTCAATATCGGGAGGCTTTTGAGCCTTTGCGGATCGAGGCTCCCTAGAACTCTCAAGAAGTCCCCTAGCAACAGCAAGTGCAGAAGACTAGGGGCAGGACTACCAGTCAGCCATCAGGACTGTTGTGCCAAAAACCACTGGTTTGATGCTGAATGCGCACAGGCAAACGCAGCCAAAAGTCGCATAGTACTAAAGGATAAGAGTCGCTTGTCAGCTCTACGAGCAGAAAAGGAGAGACGACAGAAAAGGGACGATGAGAAACATACGATCGATGGGCTGCAGAGATGTCACGGTTCATAAAGGATCTTGAACAGGCCCAAGATGTTTATGTTTATGTTTTTTTTTTTTCTTATTGTTTTTCCAATTCTCGATATGAGTTTCTAAGTGATGATAGTTTTGTCGGTCGCACACTTCTTAAGAAGTAATCCCCTCGCCCAGCATAGGGGAGTTGGAGCACCTATTCATAAGCTTAGGATTCTTAAAGCTATGATGGCTTACTAGCGAATATATTCAAATACTGATATTGCGTAGTGTAGGTGTAAATATAGAAGGCACTATCTCCAACAAGACTGGCTAGAAACATAGAACCTGGGAACCCAGAATGTTGAAATAAACTTAAGGGGTGCTCTCTTCCGGCTAAAAGTCTTTCCGGACTCACAAAAGGAACTGATGACATCCCAATCGCCTACCGTTGGCTTCATTAAGAAAGGAGTAAAAATGCATACGATAGATAGTGTTCCGTGCCCATTCGTGGGAAAAGCATTAGTTGCCTCAAACAAAAAAAATAAAAAGAAATGAAAGGGAATTTAGAAAAAAATTAAGTAGTGGCTCCAGTCTTTCGCTGCTAGTACTGAGTGACGATGACTTATGCCTGTAACCAGATATAGGCCAGGAGTAACTAGAGTGTGTGATTGAGAATGCTGACGGAACATTCGTAAACGCAATGCGAAATCCACTTAGCATGATAGACAGCAACAAGTCGGGGTCAAATACCCCATGCGCAGCTGACCCTGTCCTTACAGCTCCTAAGTGATACCAAACAAAGAAAATGTACGAAGACGCGCAAATGGCTTTGCCGCTGTTATTCCTTAATATATGTTGGCAGCACAGCGTCAAGCGCAAAGTCTAAAAGCACGAAAAGATGAGACTTGATCAGCTCAGACGCTAGGTGAGAGCGTTGGGCATTCCTTGCTTAACTGGGGTCAAATCTCCGATGGATTCACGGAATGCAGCTAAGATAAAAATATCGCCTTTCCATCCTCGAATAAGCAAGGACCGAAATTGACGAGCAATTATAAGTAAAAGAACTTGTCATGGGGGAAAACACCACTTTCACAAAAAGGAGAACAGATCGGTTGACGCCATCATGCTTAATGAGGCAATAAATTTGAGGGCTGGGAGTTTTTCCGCCGAGCGCACGGTGATGCTAATGACAAACTCCTCGTCGCATTGGTAAACAAGCAAGAACCGCGTTTCGGTGATCTCATTACCGGCTTAGACAAACGGAATCAAGGACAAAAAGCCAACATAATGGAGTTTAAGAAAGTCAGCCTCCACCATCTTAAGGCTATGTTAGAGGATGGATGTTTCAGCTGAACTGATATAGGAACCTTAGATCAACAAAAATAACGTGGTCCAGATTATTAAACGGAATTACACATTGTTTTTCAAGCCAGGTGAAGTAAATTTAGGACTTGTATGTGATAGAGACTTGAGCGCATTTATATGTGAAATGAAAGAAAGCAATTCATAGCGGCTTACCTTACAAAGGCACAGGCCCAACTCGCCTATTTCCCTGGCAAAACAGGTACAGAGGAGAAGAGAGGGAGAGAGCCGAATATAGCTCGAACTCCACAACCCTCAAAGAAGGGATTGAGTGGGTTTGCCTCGCGCTGATACCTTCTCTGCCTCGAAGGGCTTTGGGTGGAGTGGGGAGGAAAGCAGATGACCGCAGTGCAAAGATTGACCCCAGTATCATATCATTGGCAAAAAAAGGAAGCTCCTTTATTACACTGCCAGGAATCAGCAAAAGTGAAGACTATAAGACCTAAGCTTCGGTTGCGAAAGCTGCCCATAGAAAAACTGTAACTGTAATCGTTAGGCAGGTGGCAATGTTGCCGGGAAAATACCTAGAGAAGGTGCCGATAATCCTAAATCACTAAGGTATTAATTTTCAGTAGGGGGTGCTATTGGTCTTCTGCGAGACTTTGCAGATTGCCGGAACCTGGTACTAAAACTAAGGGATTAGAAAGGAGTCGGAAATTCTAGCTCCTATCCCAATGAAATGTTTGTGGCTTGCACTCATCCACTATGAATCCTCAAAGGACTATTCTATCATGTAAAGACACATTGGGACACTCGGGTGTCCTTGCATTCTTTGTAATAAACAGTAAAACTAATATCTCTGGACATACGCAGTAATGGACCTGACAAGTATTACTACTAATGCGTATGAAATAAGGGGCAGCAAGCATAAGCAGAAGCAGCAAGAGAATATGTGTCATGGTGGAACAAAAATATGTACATATGTCAACACTGAGATAAAACACGCAAACAACTCAAAGTAACTAAGCGTAGTGGAGATTGGCAAGGCTACAGGGCGGCGATTAAATAAATGCGCAACAGCCAAATCATTATGGCTAGTCTACGACAAAAAGAAATCAATTAATCTTACGGAACTAAGTCGCAGGAATATCCGAATAGCTGTTGGCTTCGTGACAGGACACGGTGTTATAGGTAATCACGCAGCACGGCTAGGATTACCGCACAACGACTACTGTAGCAGTGGTAAGGATAAAGAGGAAATAGAACCCGTTTGTCACCTCCCTTGTGACTGTCCAGCACTGGCCACTAAAAGAAGACGTGCTCTTGACAGTTACTTCTTATCAGAACTGGACGAGTTGGGTAATATTGAGCTAAGCAAACTCCTGAGATTCATACATTTATCTGGGTGGTTTAACTTAACTTCAACATAACGGTCGAAGACTGATATTAAGGTTCCCAGGGTTTTTAAATATTGGGCACAATGGACTCGTAGTGGTCTAAGTTAGCCGTTGACAATTCTGTCAACAAGGGCTCCCATTTACCTAACCTAACCTAACCTAGGATAACAAGAGGCAGTCTTGCCCTGGGCTATACATCACACCAATGAATGAGGGCGAATGTTGTATTTATAGCCAAAGTGGGAAAAAAGGACTCAAATCAGCCAAAGTTCTATAGACCGCTCAAGGGATGCAAACCAAGCAGCCTACGATGGATGTGTTAGTATATTGCCATTGTGGAACCACTGATCACCCATGGGGTAATAGCATGGGTAAGGAGGACTATTGTAATTGTGTATAACGAGGAAGACGCTCGAATAAGTGCAAAAACTGGCATGCCTCTGCATTACTGGAGTCATGCGGACATGCAAAGCGCCAGCCAGACAGATGATCCTAGAACAAGGATGACAAAAAGACGCGAATCTTCTCAACAAACTTCCACATCGAAAAGATTTTCTTTACGAATATCAGTAGCAAGAGGAACAAAGCGCCACGCATTCATGAGGAAAATGGTTTGTTTTTGAACAATAAGTCACACATGCGTCCTGGTAATTTACTTTCACTCCGAAACATAACCATAACCGCAGCGAAAGTTTTACTAAAACTCTAGAGACATCTTCATTCATTAAGTCACATGAATTAGACGTTTTAAGAAGCGTCTTACATCAAATTATCACCACTAATCTGCATCTGCATGCATGCAAAGAGAATTAGTTGGTTGATGGGCCACCAGCTAGTAAGTAACAAGAAAATCATATTTGCTGTTAAGATATACTTTCAACGCAATGAGTACGTAAATAAGCAAAATTGTGAAACTTGAGGTGCGGGAAACTCCAGACTGATTTCAGTGAAGCCATTGCATGGCCATGCGTCACTGTTTGTTGTGGTTTTAGGGCTGGTGTAGTGATTGGACCGAACTTCCCTGAAAATGCGGTTGCAATGAATGGGTTTCATTACTATGCAATGATAACTGACTTTTTTCGGTCAAAATTGATTTACTTTGATCTTGAAGATACACGGTTTAAACAGGATGGCTCACCTTGCCCCACTGCTGTGAGAAAAATATCTAGGTCGTGTAATTGTCATAAAAGTGTTTAAGAAACGGCCAGCAAGATCGTATAATTTGACACTAAGCGACTTCTTTCTTTCATTGCTTTGGAAAGTGGCATGTGCATGCCAATAAACATATTTATACCGAAAAGCTCGTAAGCACTCGTAAGCTCGTAGTCTATCATCATTTCTTCTAAGAAACTAATAGACGGCCATATTCGCTGTACAATTCATCTAAACTTGCTGTCAGCTTGGCCTGGTTTGGCAGTATGTGCAGCCACTCGCATAAAAGGCCATATCTCAGTGGTCTACGTACTCCTCTATTATCAACGATCTTTAAATCCTTCCGAAAGACACTGACTACATTCTTCCATAACTTCTGTTTGACAAACGCTGTGAAACCCGTATATCCTCCACACTAGGCTGGCAAGGGGATCTTGGGTTACAAAAGGAATCCATACGTTGCTATACAGATGAATCTTAAACAGAATCAGGAGTGGTTGAGGTGTCTTCTCCAATAATCATAACTCAAAAATCTCCTTCCGCCTCCTTAATCACTTTAGTGTCTTCCAGGCGGACATCAGGGCGATAAAGGAACCCTTGTGGTGGCTAAAGTACAATCTGATATCTAACCGGGATTTTGCTGATAGCCAAGCTGCGATTAAATCTCTGGAAAACATCACCGTTAACTCACGAACTGTTTCTGGATCAGAAACGGTCCAACTATTTTATTAGACGGACATCCAACTATTTCGCCACTATCCAGCCAAAGTTCGTACCTTATTTGGTTACTCAAGAGGGATGGCAATATGCCCATTAGAGTATTAAGTTTTCTGTGTAAGCTCTGCTTAATTTAATTTAGCCGAACGTACCAAGGTTTGCTAAACAGGCTCAAGGGAAAGAGAAGTTCGGTCGATTCAAAAGATTAAAAGAGGCCCTGGGAAAAATTAAGTTGAATGTTACCAACGCGCTGCCATTTGCAAGTTAGGGTCGTAAACGCCCTCACCTTCGCTCGGAGGAGGACCACGTTGCACTTGTCACGCTCTGGGGTCATTATTTTTAAAGGTTTCTGTACCGCTCTTTTATTTCCAGAGGCATTAAGTCCGTGACATGAATCGTGACATTGAGAGTATCGGAGGCTTGTTTAGGACTTTTAGATGCCCTTTAAGATTTTAATTTTTAAAATTTGATGAGAGGTAAAGTTTTACAGCGCATATCGCTGCAGCTTTTTTTCCTGTGATACTGAGAGGGGAGGCTGGAGAAGAGCTTTGAATGCGGTTGTTAGATAGGGGCTCATAGCGCCTGTACTACCAATCAGGCAAATATTTTGACTTTTGAAAATGCATCCTGGACGGCTGTTTGTTCATCCTTCTCTCACTTATTCAGTCCCCATTTCCTTCCCAACGGCTTTCTTAATAGTATTGTCAAAGTGTTTGTTCCAATTTAGTCTAGGTGACTGATTTAGTCAAGAGTGATTCCCAAAAAAGAGATTTGAATGTTGTTTAACATTCGATTTGAGAGGTTAATTCATCTCGATGACGATCGTTTTGTTAGGGTTAAAATTGAGGCCCTCAAGTTGATACCATTTATTCCACGCTCTATCTAGGACATTCTGCATGAGGTCAATGATAGTAGACTCATGAGGACCATTGCTCATTATGATTAAGTCATTTGCATAGCCTTGGTTTAAATATCGAGAGTTGTTTAAGTCATACAGAAGTGCGCCAATAACTATTAACCAAAGAATAGGTGACAGGACGCCTCCCTGAGGAGGGCCATTTATGGTATTAATTGTGGCAGATGAGTGGCCTTATTTTGCTAAAATAGCTAGCATGGCACCTGATAGTTGGTTTATCTACACCTTTAGCAGCCCAGATCTTCCGATGGTGGCATGGGAGAAGTTATCAAAAGCTACAGCAAAGTCCAGAAAGGCTCATTCGGCTATTTCTTTGGCATTGAGAAACACCTCTATTTTGCTAACAAGATAATGCAGTGCGGTTTCAGTGGTTTCACCAGCCTAATAAGCGAATTGGAATTTGTTTAGTGGGTGTTTCTTGAGTATGTCAACTGGAATGTATTTTCTCCATTACCTTCGGAAAGATCAGGATAGAGGCCCTTAGGAATATGGGTATTCTATGGTATTTCTATAAAGCTCCCTTATTCGTTTACACAACGCGGCACCTTTTTCCCCTCCTAATCTCCTTTGAAGTGAGTACGTAAAGAAATAAAAAAAACGACAATAAGGTCAAAGTACATGCACTGGACAGAGTCAACACTGAAAGTCAGCCTATTACCAGTTTGTAAAAAAAAAAAAAAAATTTAACCATAAAACCAAACAAAAAAAAAAACAATAAACAACTGCTGAAATTTTATAAGTGGACCAAGGAACTAGTATATCACTCCCATATGGTCGCATTTACACTTTATCTTTAACAAGTTGCTACATACGAGGCTGTTTTGTCTGCTTGTTGGAGAGGATAGATACATAGATGGATGGAATTCCATACCCCCTCGCACAATAAAGTAACACACACTCTTGTGTTACAACATCGAAAATCCGAATGAAATTTGGTTAACACATAAAGTATTTGAAATTTCCAACCACCGTACTAGATACGTTGTTGTCATTATCAAACGGTAAATAAACACTGTGCTAATTCCACAACGGTTGTGTCTGCATGTCTCGCATACCACTTCAAGTTCGTTTTATTCATTCATTCAACCCACTGACCAATTACTGGCCCCGCTCATACATACTTTCAGCATGAGAAATATAAAAAAAAAAGATTCATCATAACTAAAACTGAGATACAAAACAAGATGTAACGGTCATCTAGATTCAGATCACTAAATTCAGCTAGTATAGGCTAGTTCTTCCCATTCTCATTCCCATGATGATGAGTGAGTTGACACTTTTTTTTTATTTTTTGATAGGAAATGGGTCAATCGTTTCACTTTACTTTGCGGATCACTAATTTTTGCGCACAGCCACAGATACGTAGATACATACCTTGGATTGGAATGCTTGGTGGTTCGATGGCTTGTCGGTGGTTAATCCCAGACTATAAGATATTCGGCTACAAAAGGGAAATTTCACTTTTAAAAATGGAAATCAGTTTATAACCGAAAAAAAAATACCGAAAAAAAAGAATAAAAAACGAAACTCTCTCGAAACGAGATACAACTGCGCGCACGATAGCGTATCTAGGAAGACAGTGCGGTCCGACCGAAACCTTCTCATTGACAAACACAGAACGTTTTCCTATTTACACTCGGAGAGAAAAGAGTTGTCGTTGGCTCTTCGTCTCAGTCTCAAAGAAGAAGTTTTCTTCTTCGCCCCGGTCTGGTTCTGGTTTCTTGATGAAACTCTTCTTCTTCGTATCTTTTGGTCGTTGCTACTGCTGGCTGCTTTAGATTTTGAATTTCTTTGCTTTTTTTTTCTTTCTTTCTTTAACTCAAACACGGAAGTGGGTCACAATGCTGGTTTTTCTTTTATTTTCGTTTCTTTTGAATTTTTTTTTTATTATTTTTTTTCTTTCCACTGACTCTGGAAGTGGGTCATACAGCACATAACCGATTTTTTTTAAACTTTTTTTTTTGAGTTTAATGCGAAAAAACCACGTAACTTCGCTATAGACGGATCGAACGCCAACGATATTTAGGTGCAAATTATATTGGTAAATACTCGTAGTAGTAAGTATTTTTCACGAGCATAATTATAACACAATATTGGTGGGGGGGAGGGGGGAGGCGTAAGGCGGGGGGTCTATGGTGATGGTGAGAGAGAAAACTATGGAGGTGGAGGTGGTTAAAAAGAAATTTTGATTCCACTCTGAATGATAAACTCTGTGATAGTGTCGTCGACTGGGCTATGTTGCGCGCGGTTCCGTTTTGCTGAGGCGTGTAAGCATTTGAAGCCGGCCTAAAGTGAACTGAAATCGTGAATGAAGAAGTGAAAGATTTTATGTGTGGAGGCCAAGAATGGAAGGGTTCCCGCGGTGTAAAACGTGAGCGAACGACAGGTGAGACGACAATAGCAACGACGACGGACGATAACAACAACGACGTAGAAGAAGACAACGACGAACACGACGACGACCACGAAGACCACGACGACCACGACGACCACGATGATGATGATGATGATGATGATGGTGTGATGATTTTCCATTAAACAATTTCAATGTCCAACGACGAGTCATACGCACAATGGGCTTGTGCGCTTGGAATTCTTCAATTAGACCTGCTGCTGGTGGAAAGATCATAATACTCCGATGCCAGCTTTATCTCTTGCAGACGTTGCCATTACAACGAGTACTCGTAAGTACATGAGTTGGATGGTGTTGAGATTGTAAAATTTCTGTGTTTTTCTGCGATTTGTTGGAAGCGGAAATGAGTAAAGTTTATTGTATGCACGATCAAGGATGTGACTCTGAGATGCAGGCACTTCTACTGGCAGACATTTATGGCGTCGATATACGAGTTTGTTTGCGTTTGCAAATTAACAAAATATTGGAAGAGAATCGAGACGTCTTTTGATTATGAAAAGGGTGTGGGCCATCTGTTGGTCTCTCTTAGAAATTGCCTTTTAAAGTACAAAGTTTAACATTTTTTAAAGGTTGCTGCCTCATCCTTCCCGTTTATTTACAAATACACCGACCGTATGTGGTTCATTGCCTAGCTTCTCGCGACCATTCGTTTCGTGCGTGATATTTTTTTTTTTTTTTTTGAATAACCCTTGCCCATGTGGCAGACACTGCGACCTAAAAGATCAATTGTATCATAAGGGCAAAAATTAACGACGAGACGTACTACCTCCCTAATGAAGGATAGTATGTCCCTAGTAGCAGAAATTCTCAACTCCGCTGGCGAACATATTTCTTTGTAAAAAATACGTCTTCTTAATCAATGTAACGCTGGGCAATAGCAGAGAGTGTGTTCGGATGATTCATCCTCCTCCGAGCAGAACCTACATTCCGTATCTAGGTTCAGATTTAGTTTGTTAAGGTGGTATCTCAGGCCTCAATGTCCCGAGAGAAAGCCCACCAGCTTTCTGATGCTATCCTTATTAAGGTTTAGTATATCCTTATAGGAGTAAGGCATGATTAGTAGTTTGGATTGCCTCAACCCTGGGACATTTTCCCAGTGTTCCAGACGGAGCTTGTGTTCCCAATTCCTAATCAGCGCTGTGGCGGAAGACAGGATGGCACAGTAAGGTTCAGGTCCTTCAAACGCAGTTTCTGAGCCAGCCCTAGCTAGTTCATCTGCAAGTTCGTTGCATGCAATCCCTTGATGACCAGGGACTCATCCAAGTTTTACCTTGTTGTGTCTCGCCAGGGACTGTAGTGCATCGTAGCAGCATTTAACTGATATGGAGTCCATTAAATTGGACGACAGCGCTTTGAGTGCTGCCTGACTGTCTGAAAATATATACATTCTAGCGCCCTCAATACCCTTACTAAGGTTTATCATAGCGCAGATCTCAATGGCATGGGGTTCAGCCTGAAAAACCGTGGGCGACATTCCAATAGGTATCGAGACCTTGGTGTTGGGTCCAAAGACACCAGCTCCAAATTCCATTTTCGATCCGTCAGTGAACCAGACCAGACCTCTAGGGTCTAATGCTGGAACACCATTAGACCAGACCAGATTCAGATGTCCCACATGGTCACCTGATTTATACTTGTATTCTATCTGCAACTTGATAGCACACCTAGCGGCTGTCTTCCTAATGAAGATTTGAAGGGGTAAAAGCCCAACGACTGCTTCTAAAGCTGCCGTGGAGCAGGTACGCTTAGCACCTGTGATGCCGAGACAGGCATCGTGCGTTATATATGTATTTTGTTACAAAAATGGGGCCAAACTTCTGTTTGAAAGGCAATGGAAAAGCTTTTCCATGACAGTTATTACTCTGAGACTTTTGTCAGACATTCGCGAGAGATGGGACCAAAAACTTTTTGGATTCAAACTTCGAACCTCCAACTCACTAGTCGAACGCACGAACCACTGATCTATGACGCAATGATTATTTGCGGAAAATAATTTCATTCAAATTGCTGCTAAAGCTGGCTTGACAGTATCCCATCCTGCCTACCTGCAGCAATTCTGCAGTAAATCGTCAATTGCTCGCGGAGTAACAACGTTCCTTAACATACAGAGTCCTAAGGGGCGAGATTGTCAGCCTTGCAGTTTCACGGAATGTTTCTATGGCCAGGCATGCGGCAAAGGTGAATGGTTAACCTGCTATGTTATCTTCGAAATAGATGAATGGGAATTTTAAAAGGCGTTTTAAGTAAAAGGCCAACAAGACCCGTTCGGAAGTCGGTAGAGATGAGGAAGGAAACTTGCCAGTGCTGAGAATATGGAAAACTCTTTCTGCAGACTGCATAACAACGATGAACGCCAAAATACCGCTGTCAGGCAGAATGCTCCATTCAACATAGACTTCCGTCCACCTGGCTAAAACGAAGTGAGGATAGCAATGAATGGAATCTCAGCATCGTTTGTCCGATCCACAAGAAAGGGGACCGCCTCAACTGCGCCAATTACAGAGGCATTAGTCTCCCCAACATCGCGTATAAGATCCTGGAAAAAACCCAAGAAGTCCAAATCGATACTCACCATTTATTTATCGATTTTAAGTCCGCATATGACACCATTTATAGAGACGAGCTATATAGAGCCATGTCTAGTTTTGGCGTCCCAGCCAAACTCATTCGTCTGTGCAGGATGACGAAAGAGAACGCTCGCTACTCCATCAAGATCGGTAATGACCTCACCGAGACATTCGATGTCAAAAAATGATTAGGACAAGGTGATGCGCTGTCATGTGACTTCTTTAACATCGTACTTGAAAAAAATTTTCGAAACTCACATGCCAGTACCGGAGGCACAATCTTTCAAAAGTCTGTGCTACTACTAACTTACGCCGATGACATTGACATAATTTGCAGAACACAGCGGGCTGTCACTGATGCGTTCGCTGTAATCATTGCGTCATAGTTGTAAGTGAGGGCAAAACCAAGTATATGCTGTCAACAAGAAAGGACGCACAACGCCGACGAATTGGACAGAACGTCACAGTCGACAGCTATAACTTCGAGGTAGTAAGGAACGTTGTCTACCTTGGCTCTGCTATTAACTTTGAAAAAAAAAACCTCAGTAGAAACAAACGAAGAATAACTCTTGCCAATCGCTGTTTCTTTGGGATGAGAAGACAATTGAGTAGTAAGGAGACTCTGTGTAAGACCTTGACCATCCCAGTCCTGCTTTATGGCGCTAAAGCATACTCTCTGTCGAAAGCGGATCAAGATATCCTCGGTCGTTTCGAGAGAAAAATTCTTCGTAAGATATTCGGTCCCGTTTGCGTTGACGGGCTTTGGAGGAGAAGATTCAACGACGAAATTTACGAGCTGTACAGCGACATCGACCTAGTCAAAAAACTGCGCATCAGTCGCTTAAGATGGCTAGGACATGTCGCAGAGTCTTCGAATTTAACCCGGACCTCGCCTAAGGTGGCGCGCGCAAGTAGAAGGGGACCTCAACCAACTTGGAGTGTGCAACTGGAGACAGTTAGCTAAGGAGGTTCACCCCGAACTATAGCGCCACCTAAGTAAGTAAGTAAGATTGTCGCTTGACTGTCAGTGAAAGTGTTGATATCCCTGATATCCACGACATGATCGCCATAATTTCCGTCTGAACACCCTAAAATAATCTGAGAGGCGAAAAAAGATGCTCAGATTGGGCTTTTCACAGAAGACATCACATCCCGCCCCGATTTTATAAAAGTGAACTGAACTACCGTCCAAGGTGGCATCATCGTCCTATTCACTGCTGGAAGGGATGCTCCTTCGAATGTCATAGTCAAAGTGTAATCGATGTTTTCATCGGTAAACCCAGTGTACATGATTTAAAGGTCGAAGAGTGGTCAGAGCAGTTGCGAGGGGGCGTTTATACATATATTTAAGGGCAGCAGATCAAACATAATGTCCAATACTGCAGAAGAAGTAGTTCTGAGTGCACTCCTGATGCACATATACATATATGGACATGCACTTCTGCCAATTGAGCTCTTACAAGAGCTGGCCAACAAATGTTTACGTAACATAGTATTGTAGTAAAGAGCTGATAATGGCCACGTACAGCCACCGTGTGAATCGAGCTCTTCTTACAGCCTCTTTGCAGGAATAGAGGGCTACATTTGCTTTCTTTACGCATTTTAGTAGATTGGCTTTCCAGTTATGTTTTCTACATTGGATATAGGCACGTTACAGTCTTCGGATTGAGATGTAGTTTAAGAATTAGAAAAACTTGATTTGAATAGTAACCCAGGGTCAAATGTAGTTCGTTTATAAGTTACTGAGCTCTACACAGATTTTACAAAAGTCTTTGTATCATACGTTACTTCAAGCCAAGTTAAAAACGTTGGGTTTTCATTCCTCAATGCTAACCTCTGGCGTTCCACAAGGTAGTCATCTTACCTTAAATTTCAGGTGTAAGCCAACCTCTGTTATGTGTATTCGCGGTATAATTAATTATCGTACAAATTCATTGGCATTAATTTCTCATATATGTGCATAAATGCAAATACTCCCCAAAGGTAGCTTCGGGTGAAAAATTGATTTTCCGCGATAAGGCATAGAACCAACTATGAAAGCAGTAAACCTATTTCAAGGCGCTTCTGCACATTTAATCAGCTTTGCAATAAAATTGGTTTTTTCTTGACTCGGACAGAATTCAAAAATCGCGTATATCTACTGGTTTTTGATTCAAAATTATTCAATTATTATGTGGCTACTACAGGTGTAGTGTAGTGTACAGGCAGATAGAATTTCGAGTTCCGAGATCGATTCGAGAATAGAACTTTTTACGAAAGCATTTCTTGTCGTTTTAAGATGCAAAAAAAGCTTAAGCTCCTCAAGCACGAGTGTACATATGTGACTAAATATACCAAATAATTTTTAAGGCGTCCTCAAAGCCAAATAAATAAAACATTACATTTTCAAAACAGGATCATTATATTTCTTTTATTGTATTTTACATGACCTGTGGAATAAATTCGATAAAGTAATTTAATACGAGCCAAGAGCTGTAGTCTATTGACAATGAAATTAATTATAAACGGATTTAAAAACAGAGTTGATGTCTATAAAGTGCTAATTATCTGTTGATCAGGGTTCCCACTTCATATTTTAAGATCGTAACGTGTTTCTTTCCAATTCGTATTGAAAGGTCTTAATTTTCGTTAAGCTTTAGCAAAGGCAATTGTTGAAATCATGGCACATTTTCTGTGTACCTGTCCTGCCCTATCGGCTTTGAGAAGGAAAACCATAGGGGAATACTTTTGGAGAGATCTTAACGATCTAGGCAGATTCGACTTGAGCAAAATGAAAAGCTTTGTCTCTGGTTTAATTACAAAACGGCGAATAATACCTCTTTGGCATGGGCACACACCACACCGCATGGGCTCACGCCTCCTGCCCCATTCTCCTGGGAAGTGTCCATGTTTTTATCCATAGTGGTATGACAGTGGGCGCCGTGGCTCAAGTGGTTAGTGCGTTGGATCGCTGAGCGGGAGGTGCGACGTTCGAATCCCAGAGAACACTAAAAAGTTTTTTCACGGTCCCGCCTCTCGCAAATGTCTGACAAACGTCCGAGAGTAATAACTGTCATGAGAAGCTTCTCAATTTGCCTATCGGATATGGCTTTAAACTGTAGATCCCTTCCATTTGTGTGAAAAAATATAACACGCACAGGCACAACCCTGGACCATATACGGTCTGTTGCGCCAAGTATTTGTATTTTTTTTTGGTATAACAATGGACCTTCTTTTGATCTAAGTGTGTCCCTGCTGAGTGGCGACAGCCACCCAACCCAACCTAGCAGAGTCAATGTGATATATGTTTCGCCGCCCGGAACTTTAAAGGTCATACAAAGTTTTTGGTCTTTCTATCCTACTTTGAAATCGGCAAAGCCTAGTGCTTATTTTGTAACCCAAACGTAATGATATAGTAGGCGACGTGGGCTCATTGTGTACCCTTTGTCTGTCGAACTGTTAGGAACAGTAGCTTGATGTGTCATCTTGTTCGTCTAGCGAACTCCAGTATGTCACCGATTCCTTTCTTACTGGGGTGCGTTAGATCCGGCATCCGATCTGTTGCAGAGCAGTGGAAGAAGAAGTTTTCTTTATCTTCTTCCTCCTCACAACAGTTGGCACAAATTGTTGTTTAAAGTATCTCGAGTCTGAACGTATGAATGTTTGTTAAGATTGTTGTGCCCTGTTATAAGTCCCACCATCAATCTCACATGTGTTCTACTTGATTTCAATTTTTGCTGTGTTGTTCCTCGGCTCTTTATTACAGATCTGGTGACTTTAAGTTTATCTATTTTCGTCCAGTAGTTATTGAACTCCTGTTGCATCTACACATTGACTATAATCTTAATAGTTGTCACAGAGATCTTTGTTGTCTTTTTGGAATTCAGTTCTCTGTAACTCGCTTCTTTACTTGCCAGTTCATCTGCCCCGGTATCCAAGACGGACTCTATTGCGACTGCAGAGCAATGTGTTTTTGCTCTCGCTTACTAGTTGTGATTTCGACATGAAGCTTGTGATTACTTCTTCTGCTTGGAACACCGTTACAAATGATTCTAGATGAATAGCAAGTTAAATCGATGGGTTAGTATAGAAATGACAGCCCCTGATTCCACTGATATGTAAGTACCATCTGTGTATACTGATAACACATTAGAGTTGCTTGTCTTCCTTTCGTTCGTCCAATGGTCTCTTGTAGGGAAGTTTGAAGTTTGATGAAGTTTTGAAGTTTTGACATCACTCATGTGATATTCAATCAGGCCATGCTCTGCACCTTTGTTAGCAAATCTCTTACAAACTTTTTGTTTATCACTGTCCATCATACATCTACTCCGTAGAAGATGGAGGGTATTATTACGCATTCGTGTATCCAGTCGACCTGTTTAGGTTTCCAACCACATGACTTCCTTCATATCCAATACGCTTTCTGGGCTTGGTAACTCTTTTTTCCCGGTTCATTCTCTATGTCAATATTATGCCCAGATACTTGACGCTGTCACGGAGTTGCAGAGGTGCTCCTCCTAGTTGTGGAATGTGAAAATCATTAGTTTTGGTTACACACTCTCCTCCGTTCATTGCCTTATGATTTGTAAAAGCATAAGTTCCCCTACAATGTTCAGGTCCTTCGATATCGAAAACCTTAACTTAGATACAACGCGTATCATAAAGCTTTTAACTAAAAACCAATCCGGACATTCAGTTGTCCACGTAATTTCGTTTTAATTTCCGCTTCATTTGATTGAATGCGTTTCATATCTCTAATTACCTGCCTTTATGAACCAACAAAACCAACCTGAACTTGATATGCTATGCTATGCACGAGCATAACGATAATGAATCAAAATTAATATATGTAACGCAATGAGTCTGAAGTGGATCTATCACCTGACCTTTTATGTCACAAGTTTAGTAGCAAATGACAATTGCTTTATTGCCCTGTCAGTAGTCAATCTAAGGGATGACGATTGATTTCTGGGTAGTAAAATGCAAACTACAGTGGATGAAGGTATGTATGTACATGACATCATAGTTCGTTTATTACTTTATGACACATTTATGCAGGATATTGACGTTGCCGGTTCCGTTAAGCCTGGTGGACATGGAAACGTGTATTCCTAATGATTCATCGATTCGAATTTATTATTTTCAATTAAGTTAAGCACCTTGACTTGGCTTTTTTTTTTTGTAAATATAACCACTACTTAGGATAGTGTCCTTTAAAGTTATAAAACCAAGTGGAATGGGTGTAGGGGAGAATCAAAGAGGGAATAGGAAAGGAGGTTGAGAGAGGTAACTAACCGTGTGCGCGATAAATTTGAATTTTTATAGATCGTATTTTACTGGAGATATGTATGCCTTGAGCAAGGTAAGTAATTCCACATTCGTGTTGAACGGTTAAAAAAAGACTTCTCTTTTTCAGTGTGTAGGTAGCCTTAGATAAAACCATAAACCTCGATTATCGATGTAATGTCCAACGTTCAGCTTGTTGTTGGGCATAAGCGTACAACTCTCTGCAGCACTGGACATTCTATGTCACCTGATTCCTCTCGACATTTTTACCAGACAAATGGTATCTAGTGCAGCCGTGCACCTTGAAGCAACCTCACAGTCAGCTAAGCTCCAATTCAGAATAAATTCAAAATCTCTTTTGCAAACACATCCGAACTTTGACAAAAACTCCCAAGTCACCATCCGTGCCAGATAATTCTAGAAGGAACATGTACTTTTAGAAGAATCGTTTCACTTCCACACCGTCGCGACGGCTCAAAACCAACGATGAGGTTGGTAGAGGTGTTTCCTCTGACAGGGTAAATCTTAACCTCTTTCCGTCTTCCAATTCATTGAAGCGTTTTCCTGGCGGAAATAATGTTCATGTGATAAATAAAACCGTGACCGCTTCAGATATCCGCATCTTTTCAGATAGCCAAGCAGCAATCAAATTCTTGGCGCCGGCCTCAGTAAATTCAATAACAGCATTAGAATTTCGATCGTTTCTCATAGAGATGACAGAGCAGTTAGATATTCACCTCTATTGGATGGCAGAGTATAGCAATATCCCAGATGAACGAGCCTGTCAGATATGGAACAACTATACCCAATTTTTCAGAAAACGGAACTTTAGGTATACCAATCGCTATTTGCAAACTAAAAGTTAAGCCGGATGTTATCAAGAGTAAATCTTAGGTGGACAAGTGGTATCGCATATCTAGCGACAAAACAGATTTGGCCAAGGGTGGTTCTAAAATGCTCTAAGAAACTGATTTCTCTCAACAATTTGCATATTGGCGGTAGAATAAGTGTCATCACTGGGCACTATCTAATACGCAAACATTCAGCAAGGCTTGGCCAAATGGACGAAAAAGAGGAAGAAACCATTTAATTCATTCTGTGAACCGACTAAATTTATACCACAGAAGGAAGTTTTACTTAGGAACTGTCCATTATAGCATTTAAGGGTCTGATCAATGCAGATGTTAGGAGTCTCTGCGGGAGGACAGAAACATTGGCATCTTTTGAGCAATCTAAGGCATTTAGAACCACCCTCCCACTCCCAATGTGTATCAAACAGAGAAAATAAAACTACAAGTATAGATCTCACAGCCAGTCGATGAAGTAGTTCTCCCTCCCAGTTTGGAAGAGGTTGGCATAGTTATTATGAAGCTAAAGAAAAAGAAAAGGCACCGGTCCTGATGGCTTTCGGTCGGATCTTATCAAATATTCAAGATCATTAGAAAAGTATGAGAGGACGAAAGCATGTCCGATGACTGGAATGTCAGTTCTATATGCCACATCTACAAAAAAGGCTGAGGCAAGATATAGCTATAAGTTTACATCGGCAGTTAAGGAGTTCGCCAACCACGGAGTAAATCTTAACTCTAAGAACGACATCTTAGAGGATATCCAGTGAAGAATCACCCTGGCAAATCGCTGCTTGGTAAAACAACTTTTAAGACTAAGGACATAAATCCTGCCAGTCCAACTGTTTGACGCCGAGTGCTGAACGATAAGTAGAAAATTGGAGCAGATCTTCAGCTCCTCTGAAGGATTCGAAATATACTTCGTGGAATTCTCGGTCACATATGCGGGGAAGACACATAGACGAGAAGATTTAACCAAGAACTCTATTAGCTGTACCAAGATGTAGATGTCCCAGGTCACACTGGGATTGCGGGAAATGAGATCTCCGATGAGATTGCTAAGCAAGGCGACGTTTTCTCATGCCCTGAATCTGCATTGGGTCTTTTCGTATCCTCGGTCAGGGCCTCCATTGATGATTGGGTCTCTAAGGAACACAATTGTGTGTCGCGGCTTTCCAGGATGAAGGTGGACTAAGCGATTGCTCCTGAACGAAATGAGCGGCATTTTTGCTGTCTCTCAGCAGAAAAGACGGTAGACAACTTATAGGTGTTCGCACGGGACATTTTCGTTTTGCTAAGTATCTTAACTGTTAGGCTTAAGAGACACCCCTGTCTGCGGCGCTTGTGGAGAGGGCGACGATACTTCCGATCACTTTCTTTGTTATTGTCCTGCCTTTGATTGGATCAGGTGGCAGATTTTCGGTGCTGATACTGTAAGCTTTGCATCACTGAAGTCCCTTCTGGGCTTTCTACGAAATTCGAAGAAATTCCAGTAAAATGGGTAATACTGGGTCTAGCTTCTTGGTAGTACAATGGACCAATTGCGTCTGAGTGCTCCAGTGGAGTGTTTCCTAACCCGACAAAAAGAAAGAAGAAGCGGATGTAGTTTGGACAGCCAAAACACGTCGACTACACTGGCTCGGTCACATAAACCGCATTGATGACAACGCTTCAGCCAAGAAAGCCTCTGAATTCCAATCCTCTGTATCGAGACGACAAAGAAAGTCGAAACTCCGTTAGAAGAGCCAAGCAATTGTGGATGCGATGATGCTTGTTCTGACGAACTGAAGGAGCATGCCTGGGACCGAAGGGATAAGAAGGACATAGTGTCTCAGGAAAAGACTCTAGTTGTTCGTTCCACCATGGTACCGTTCTATCTTGTCTTGTTCATATGCATATATGAAACCTATAAAATATAAGTCATTCACCCACCGCTACAAATTATTCAAACATCAATAAATTTGAGATATGATCCGCAGTACTAGACATCCAAATTGTTGGCCTTCAAAAGGTAAACAAAACAATAAACCTAGAGCTAGATAAACGGTTATAATTAAATTTCCTTTTCATCCCACTAATCTATTTTTAACTAATCAACGAGTGCGTATATTTGTGTATGTGTGTTCATAAGGAGGAATGTCTGTCTGTAATTAATTTGATTCGTTGCGTCAATGTATCACTGCGTGGAACAGTACTCAACATACATACAATTTTATTATCAACAGCGAATCAAAATTAAGCGGACAATTAAGTATAGAAACAGTTGTTAAATCAGCTACGACATCATCCAGTAGGAAGCGCAGTGAGTAACAATCTTCCGGTTCTTAGTTTGAGATAAATTTCTATCAAAAAATTTTTGTCATTTATGTGTTTTTTGTTTTTGTTTTTCTGTTTTTATTTAACACATTTGATGAGAATTTATTAATTAAGTTGAAATGCCACGACGACTATCAATTTATATTTTCCAGAAATATCAAGATTGGCCTGCTGGAGGGCTATTTTATAGTCAACTAACGATTATCGTGTGCTGAGTCTGACTACACGTCATGTAGAGCTAATAAATAAATCGGGTGAGACATGGGGTTTTATTCACCGTATTACTCAATTTTTTTTTCTGGATTGTAGCTCTAAGGTTAGGTTAGGTTATAATGCAGACTGCACTAGGTACAACCTCACTAAAACCAGTTACATTGTTGGTCCATTGTGTTGCCACAGGATCAACATCTTCAAAGAGCTACCCACTGAACTAGAAGGAACATGTAATACATCGCTTGAGGCTACTACGAGTAGTCAGTTCGCCGATTGTTAAAAAAAATAGGCTCCTTAATGCAGTTTTCTAAATGCGGAGAGTGCTTCGCATTTGCAAAGAAGATGTTGTACCGTTCTATTAAGCTGCTGTCACACACCATGAAGATCGTTGAACGGGTATTAGACGGCCAATTGTGGCAAATAATGATGACCAGTGCGGGTTTGTCGCGGGTAAATCAACCACAGATGCAATCCAAAGTATAAGGATCATATGGCATTCGACAGACAACCAAGAGATCTGATATGGGTGGCGTTAAGACATCGAAGAGTTCCACAACCCTACGTGTGATCATGGGCATGTGTGAGGGAGAAAAGATAAGAGTAAGATACCACGCCGGAGTTACCGAAGAGTTCCCAATTAAAGTCGGTGTGCACCAGGGAAGCGTCTTAAGTTCTTTGCTATTTATTGCAGTCCTAGATTATCTGCTTGAAGGAAAAGTTACGGACCACATCAGTTATCCTTTGCCGACGATGGAGCCATCATAAGCGATGGTCAAACGTCCCTCCAATGAGCACTTGATCTATGGGTGGATGTTTTGGAGGCGAAATGGGCATCAGTCCAAAAAAGACAGAGTACCTGTACGGTCCATTCTCTGATCAACTCCGACATATTCCCAAGTGCGAAAAGTTCAAGAATCAAGAGCAAATTAACGGCACCTGAGATGAAGATGCGTCGCATGACAAAGAGTAACAAAGCTTAATCGAATTAAAAGTTCAACGATCCGGGGAAGCCTTCACATCAGAGAACCGATCTAGGAAAAATTGGAGCACGACCGGCTCAGTTGGTACTATCAACTTCAAAGGAGCGATCCCACGAACCTTGTGAAAGGCAATGTCAATCAAAGTTTCTGTACAATCCTCGATTACATATTCGAGGTCGCCAAAAATGCTGCAAAACGTCTAGGATTCCTTAACCGGTGCAAGAAATATTTTACCCCGTCTGATCTGGCTTCAATATATAAGGCATTTATCCGCCCAAAAATGGAATAAAATGCCCACACCTGGTCTGATGCACCCAAGACCGTCTGCATATTTTTGATAGGGTTCAGAATCGCGGGATAGGACTCATAGGTGATAGAGATATTGTGAGCTCCATAGACTCACTAAAGCATAGCAGAAATGTCTCTTGTCTTTCCCTATTTTATCGCTTATTCCACAAAAAAATTTCCAACGAATTAGCCACTTTCCTTCCTTTCAAAATTTCACCCCCAATACGCGTCACGCTTCGAATTCACATCAGTTCACCCTCAAGCCCAACTTCGGACGTACTGTCAAATACAGGGATTCGTTCATAAGCCGTACGACACGCATGTGGAATGATCTTCCAGGCTCTGTATTTCCTCATCGTAACAACATTCAAACATTCAAAGCCAACGTGCACCGGAATCTCCTCTGTTCCTCTTTCAAACGCCCGTGCCAAGAATAATCTGCATAAGGGTATTCATACCCCCTTTGACGCGCGAATTATAAAAAAAAAAGCGCTGTAGGCAAAAAAAAAACTCCTGAATCACACAAATACATAAGCAGCAGCAATTGATTGGCCTCAGTGACGAAGTGATCCGAAACCGGGAGATCTACAGATACTTTTTGAGGTCAAATCGGCAAACCCCACTCACTTAAATCAATAATGGTGCCATGGGTAAAAAGAACGCGTCAAGGCTATAAACCCCGAATAGAAGCCCGCAGGGACCAACAATTACAGTCAATGCTAAGGATATGGAGACAACGCGCTCCATTATAAGCTCAGACAGCTGAACTCAAACGAAGAATATCTCTTGCCAACAGCTGTTTCCTTGAAGGCAATTGAGTGTCAAAGCCCTAAATTGACTCTAAACAAGAGGTTGATCAACGTAGTCCTGCTATATGTCGCACGGACAAGGACAATGTCAAGAATAGATAAGATAACTGTCGATTCTTTTAAGACAACAATTTTTACTGTCATTTCCCCCCTCTGTCTGCATAGTCTTTGAGTGGAAAAGAATATACAACCACGAGCTCTACAGTGACACTGACCTGGTCAGAAGATGGCGGGGATATATAGAGTGGATGAACGCCACCGTTTAGGGCCAGAGAGTCTTCGAATCCACGCCGGAGCTACGGCCCAGTAGAGGAAGGCCTCGCCTTAGGTGGTGTGCACAAGACCTCAATTGAGTCGAAACTAGAGACAGCTAATTATCACTTGAGTTGCTGAAGTGGCTTGTTGGTTGAAGCCCAGCTCCACTCTCGGCTATAGTGTCATCTAAGTCATCTAAGTACGTGCGTGTGTGAGTCAGTAATAAGTAATATAGCACATCTTTTTATTGTAAATGTTTAGATCCCCATCGAGCTTTGTCGTCTTCTAAAAAGCCAATTATCATGAAACTGATACTAAAGTGAACCAATGCTTTACATCGAGTCCATTTCGATTACCGAAACAGACTGACTGAATCTTTAAAACTGACGTCATTCTGTATCCAAAAAACCACATAAACCATGATGTCGTCTGCCTCCGTAACCATCCAATTCACTGTACGCGTTCCAAAAATAAACTTCACAGTGTATCTACCCATTTATCTCGGTTACCAATTCATTCATTCACCTGAACGATAAGCAATACATGCATACATATGTGAATGCAACCAGCAGTTCAGACGTCCCAAATCTGATAGATTTATTGGTGGCCGACCACAGAAATCCTTCCTCTGCATGTGTCAATTATTAAGTGGATAGGCAGGGTATGCTCCTTTCAGCTCGTTGCAAAGCTTTGACTGGAGACAAATTAAGTTTCGTATTGAAACTGCATGGCCACTGCATTATGGATGACAAGTGGAACTACCTAAGCAGTCAGTAGCAAGGTTTGTTGCACTCATCTGTGCATCGATGTGCTAATGGAGTGGCTTTGTAAAAACAAAACGTGGTTGGCGTATGTATTTTTAACACAACTTGAACTTAACTCAAATATTTGCAGTTTCATTCTGAAGCTTGCATAAGTTTGCCAGCGAGATACTTATTAATGAACGACGCAAATGCCAGTAACAGAGCTACGTGAACATGGAAACCCGATTGAGATATCATTTAATGCCGAATAATCAATGAGGATGATCTAATACTCGTATGGATGTGCAAACTTACTCGTTTGGAAACCTTAGATGTCAAATAATTTTTAATAAGTGACACGAGATACCCCTGAGCAGTGCATTTGCTGTTAAGTCATGACCTATTATACTTGCGGTATTCTTGTTCAAGTCCTGCCACCCTATCCGTAGATGGGGGATAGGACATTATTATCGCTTCAACTCATTCCTAACGTCCTGGTTTCCTGCTCCACGTCTGCCTAGGGCTAAACTGGTGACCTACTTTACACTACATGACATATTTGGCAGCGGAATTTTCTTCTCGTGATGTCTATAGGATACTGACCCATTCTCCCATAAAGCTGTTCATTTGAGGTACGGTTAGACTTGGAAATCGTCTTTAATTCGGTCAATCGGTCAATCAAATGGACCTCTCCAAGAGGTCAATGTCTCAATGAAGAGGCAAATGTCTCTTCAGTTTCCGCTCTCGTCTTCATGCGATACCGGGTTTCCAGTTCAACTCTCGATATTGCTGAGGCAGTTGAGATTTAAATTTTGAATTAAATGCGTTCTTTGATCCGTTGCTAGGTTGTGTAAGACAATATTTTTCACGTCTCCGCTCTACGACCTTTATAGCCCGCGATGATTAGACTGTGAAGATAATGCCGAACATGTCCACGATTCATCGGAAAAGGAAAGAAGAAAACTCGGCGAACTACCACCCTCTAAAAATATTGTTGGTAAAACGTTTAAAGGCCAAGAGGCATCTGACGCCTCTTAAACTGTAAATGAATTGAACATGGCTTACCTCCATTTTAGCGGATAGAAACATATGCAAGATGGAGACTTACCTGAAAATAAAAAAATTAAAAAAAAATTAATATTTAAAGCGAAGACTGACAGATCAGTTCTATGAAATATAAGCTGAATACTATGTACGTTTCCGACCAACTAAATTCCGATGTTGTGGAAAACAACCTCAAGAATTCAGAGGCAATCAACAGCGGCGTCTACAGTTCCAGTGAGGTCGGACTACTTAATGAATGCATTATACAAGCTACTTCTATATAGACCCTAGGAGCAGCGTACCTCACCCCTGTCCTAGGGGATTTACCAAAGATTTGGCCCTCTAGATTCAGGGGTGTGCCGATGACAAAAGCAATGCTCATCATTGGAGGCAAACTTGGGCTTTCAACGCTAAGCTAGGAAGATGATGGATTTTTAGTGAGTTTAGTCTGCACGATACCATTTCCCACAACGGATTCAGGCTAATCGACGAATCGTTGTCGGTCATGAAAGTCTTCTGATTATTTAACCGTGAAACGCATTGATCATATCACGATTGACGCAAGGCACTGTTCAAGTATATTGCAAGACCGAACTCTACCAGAAACCAACATTGGCCCAGAACACTACCTTATTACAGCCAAAGTGAGGATTTGGATATTCCGTATGACCATCGACCAAATATTCAAACAGCGGCAAATCTAGGGAAAATCCAAGGAATTTGAAATACTCATGTGCGCCATCTATTCATCCCTTTTAAAGAATTTATAGAGACGAGCTACATAATTTAAACTTGTCTGGTTGTGCAGCAAAATGTGCACTGCACAGTATTGTCCTCACCGATTCAAAAAAAAAATTCAAAACTCATACGCCGACACCAGGACCACAATCTTTCAGAAGTCCGAACAATTACTAATATCCCCCGACGTTATGGACACATAATTGGATGAATGCGGTGGGTTGGCAGAGGTGTATCTTGAGTATTCTGGTGGAGGAGAAAAATATGCGTTCAAAAGTGAAAGAAGATGGAACAATTTACAAGCTGTCGACAAAAAGAGATACCCAACACTAACGTTTCGGACTGGACCATCACCCTTGATAGACACAAATTTAATGCAATTAAGAACTTTGTCCACCTAAACTCTCAGGCAACGACACTAGCGGTGATTTAGTTTCTTTGGACTAAAAGACCAATTTAGTAGCAAAACCCACATCCCTAAATCATCCACGAGCTGTGAGAGCTGAGGCAGAGTTCGAATTTGACAACTGAGATGACTGTAAAGTTACCGCGAAAGAAGTAGATGAAGACCTTACCTAAAGCGGTACCCCAAGGTAACCCGCATGCTGATATGCGACTGACTTGAGGATGCCATCAAAAGAGCAGGGGGCTCGCGAGACACCAATATGGTTTCCGAAATAAACGTAATGTACAACGGTTTGCTTAGGCTACCAATACTAAAGGAGGTGAAGATTATAGACTTCGCTGATGATGTTGTTATAGTGGGGGTGGCTAAGCTCTTAGATCAGATCAGGACAAATAAGTTACGACACTATATGAACGGTGCAGCGGTAGCTTATATCTACGGGCCTTAAATTAGCAGAAGGAAAGATAGAAATTGTGCTCATCAGCATTAGGGGAATATGCCAAACACTTCCGGCCCGAAATACCATAGAGCGGAGGTCACCAAATCAGTTATCAAGTATGGATCCCAAATTTGGGGGACAGCAATACAAGTAGAAAAGCATAGGAAACCAATTAAGCAGCATGTGTTGTTGCTGGCCTAGTAACAGTTGAAATCCGTGCGGATACCAACAAAAGATACCAACACTTCGCAATGGATACCAAGCCGCGCAAAAAGATGAAAAGACTTCGCAATCTTCCCTGGAAAATTGCTGAAAATTAGTGAATGGCAGGAGCGATGGACCCACTTAACGAAAGGCAGATGGGCATAAAATTTGGTCCCCAATTTTGAACTTGGTGAAATAAATTTCTATTTTAGGCAAATACTAACGAGCCACGGATGTTTTCGGACATACCAGTTCAAGTTCAGGCGGGATAGTACTCCTCACTGTGCAAATTGTACTGATACGGGTACAATAGATAACTCAGAACACGTCATTTTCCAGTGCCCCCGACACGAAATGGCAAGGGGAGTACTAGAAGGAGTAGTAGAAGGAGAGTCTACATATGTAGATCTCTAGACAACATTCTCCGACATAGGGTGTCAACAGAAGCGAAATAGAAAGCTGTAGCTACAGTTATGAAAGAATTATGCCAGTAATAATGACAAGAAAACGCGTAGTTACAAAAGGCAGAAAGTGTATGCGCAAGTCAGGACGGTAAGCTCTCCCCGTAAAGTAATACGAGTGGTTCCACGAGGTGTTTTGAAGTACCCCCTCACCTTAGAAAAAAAAAAACAAATCAACTTGGTGTGCGAAATTGAGGGCAGATGCAAAAGTAGAGGCGGCTGTGTATGTAGCTAACAATCGAACTGGCTGCAGAGGCTTGTTGGTTATAGTCCTGGTCAATCCCAGAATAGGTTTTGATTATAGTACCCCAAGAGTTTCTTGGCCTGTCTCAGATCTGGTACGTTTTCTCAAATTCTAGCCCCGGTTTTCCCCTCGATTTTGCCCAATTTTTCTTTAGGAGATTGATATCCTATTCTGCAGAGTAATTTTGTTGTCCTGTTCTGGCTAGAAAGTTTTCTGCTTAGTTGCTCTCCATTGCGAATTGATGGAGCCTACCCTAAAGAGTTACCCTGTTCATCAAATTTATACACGCATTCCCTCACAAGTTAAGACCAAAATATGTAAAAGCTTTAAGTGTTTTTATCGGCTGCTTGACAGTCTAATATTATTGCAATAAATCCCACACCACCAGATAAATTTATTCCCCGAACCCAGTACATAAACTCCCCTACGTGGTTCAGCTCATTTTCAACGGTTAACTCATTAAAATGTTTAAAATGATATCAATGCACAGTGCACTCGTCTGTAGAGTATAAAAATAAAATTTTCCTTTTGTTACAAGCATTCGCTAAAAGATACAGTTTGCTTCAAAGTCTAACACACATGTGGACCGTATTCACTGGTAGTTCCAACTGACGTCCAATGTACAAAAAGCGGTCACTGAACTATAAGCACAACGTCTCTGCTGCAGTTTAGCCTAAGAAGTTTTGCTTTCTTTTGTTAGGTTTTTACAAAATATTTTTACGGTACAAGATATGTGGTGCTTGGGACTTGGTCTTATAAAATTCATGTCACGAACAAATTAATAATGTGCGCGCAATTCTCTTGCATAGCATTTGAGTCACGTTTTCTTTCAAACGTCATTCAAATGAGTAATCTTCTACTTATGATTTGGAATTTTGAATTTTGATAGAGTCTTGTGCGTAACATCTTAGATAAAAAAAAGGAAAACTAACAAGATTCTACTATTTCAGTATTCATGATGTCTGTAGATACGTAAATAACCAAGTGATGCCGAGAATGAAAAAAATTAACACTACCAAATTCTCAATTCTGGAGTACAGATGGTTTTAAACAGGAAAATGACAGTCGTAGTACAGGGTCTCAGTTTTCAACGCTCGATAGGACCAGGGGGGTCACCAACAATATTCCACGCAGAAGTTCATGCTATTGAACTGTGGGCACGAGAATGCGGAAGAGAATTAAGGGATCCCGCATTATACATGTGTATATCTTTTCAGACAGTCAAGCAGTTAGATACCAGCGATCTTGAGGAAGACCAGACTTCCAGGAACATAAAGATACCTTCAGATTGGCAGGACGCAACCTAGAAAAGGCCATCAAAGATAGCAGGGCAAGGTGCAACGAGGCAGACCTAGACCCAAACCTCTATACTAAGTATAGCAATGATGTAAGGGTGCCTTGAGGAGTGGATCTTCCCTGAACCATGGAAACTCCAGCATCTAGTGTTGCCACCTGGAAAAACTTCAACGTGTTGGCCAATATGTCTAGGTACAATCGGAAAGCTACTAGACATATATACGTATATACGACAGACTAATCGCTGTGGCAGAAGATAGAGGAGCTTTGTCTGACCAGCAGTGTGGTTTCAATGAAAGAGGTACTAAATACAGTAGCTGCAGCGATATCGCAAAAACGATGCTGGGGGTCACAAAAGAAAAATACTGCGCAGTAGTAACGCTCGACGTGAAATCATACAAGGCCGCAGACTCAGGTGGTCCATCAATTGAGCTGTTTAAGGCTGCGCCGATTTTAGAGGAATAAATCTTCTGACCGTCGCATATAAAATCTTCACTCTACGCCAAATTCTGGAGAAGACCCAAGTGTTCCAGATCGATACACACCATCTATTTATCGATTTCAAGGCCGCATATGATAGTGTGAATAGAGATCAATTGTTTGGCGCCATGTCTAGTTTTGATATTCCTGCACAACTCGTAAGCCTATGTAGAATGACCATGGAGATGGAGTCGCTGCTCTTACAAGTTCGAAAAAACACCACCGAGGCATTCAATACCACTAGAGTTCTTAGACAAGCCAACACACTGTCATGCAGTTTCTTTAAAGAAAATCTCAGACTAACACAACAGGCACTATTTTTCACAAATCAGTGCAACTACTTGGCTACGCAGTCGAAATTGACTTAGGAAGCAGTTACTGACGCTTTTGCTAGCGTCGAAGAAATGCAACTACATCATCGGGGAGATCCAACGTAGAATTACACTCGCCAACAGCTATTACTATGGCCTTAGGAGACAACTATTTAGCAGGGCCCTATCGAGAAAGACCAAGGAAACCCTATACAAGACCTTCATCATCCCCGTCTTTCATGGGACTCTGTTAATGGAAGAAAGCGCTCTTGGAGTCTTCGAGAGAAAAGTTCTACGTTTGGAGGAACACCAATGCTCCAGCTCGAAGAATTTTTGATTCCACTTTAGAGCGACAACGCAGAAGGGGCCAACCTCATTTCTGATGGCGTGCCCAAGGGGAGGGTGATCCTAACCATCTCGGTGTTTGCAAATGGACGCAGATGGCTAAGGATAGTGCGGACTGGAGAGGCTTCATGCCCTAGTTTACCTCATAAACAAACATTTTTTGCTTACGGCGAAGTTAATTTATTTTGAGTTCCAAACTATTATGGGTCGAGAAAAAAAATTACATGTGTCTCCCCATAGTGCTATTAGAAAATTTTCAATTTTCAGATGAACACGTGCCCTTTTGCTCCTTCCAGAAAATCATTGCAAGAATCATACACGATTGTGTTTCATTCCCTTGCAATACTCGTATCTGTTGTGCAATAATGTGAGCAAAAGGCGTTGTTGTCAATATTATTCAAACGAATACAAATATGTGCATACCTTGTGGAAGAGTACTTATATAGTAAGCATTTGGAAATCAGAAATTCAGTGTTTACTAGAGAAGCACACGTTGAGGTGCTCTTATAAACGAGCTGTCACTGATGCTTACTCTACCTATACATGAAGCCCTCGGTATTCCAGACCTCAGTGTTCGTGAGTTTGCTTATTCTCCGAGTTTATATCACCAATCCCAGGTATTCTGCAACCCTTTGACGCTACTTGACTTTGTAGTGGGAACCCCGTTTAGGTTTGTGTGCTTTCTGGAATTTTTTTTTCATCTTTTTTAAGTTCACATTCTCTGTGTTTCCTTAAAAAATGCTGTTAAATTTTGATCAACACATTTATGTAAGCTGGCGAGGTTGTAGTTTTATGAAGTTTATTAAACTGTCATTTCTGAAGGCCAGCTTTTCGTACAGAATTCAGAGCACCTGACAAATGTCGTAGATGATTGGGTTAATGATGAATGACTTCTCTTCTACGAGAACGTCAAGTCGGACTTAGGCCGAGTTTCCAAGGAAAATTTCAATCATTTTGTTGGGCGTCTTAGTCAGGAATCTTGGAAAAAATTTTACTGGTTAACCGTAATTAAAACATGTTTTCCACATTGCCGCCTTGTCGGCAATTCAGTCGCAAAGCTGAAGGATCAAAAATTCGTCCCTTAATTGGGAAAGGAATAACAAACTTTAATCCTATTCCAAGCAATAAATTATATTTTTAAATTGTAATTCATTGACTTAAGAGCAGCATGTTCATGTTCTAGAGATAAAAATCTTTTCTTTTTTTTAAATTGCTATTAAATTAAGAATGCCCCTATATTTTTCAATGATTCCCTTACAGAGAGAACACGATTTGATTGTTTATCCAAAATACCTCGACTGGTTGGCCTGTAGACCATCCCGTCAACCCTAATTTGGTTTACATTTTCGATTGATTGTTGTCAATTGCTTGTGCATTACTGGAGTAATAGCGGCTTTTACCAGTTAACGGTAAAAAAAAGTTCATCGATTTTTCGTAGTGGAGCTGCTCAACGTCTCAAGAACGGTTGGTGTGGCATGTTGTGTCATCTTGGAAATAGTCCATTCACAGGCACAAAAAATAAGTTTTCATATCTCTGTTGCGCACTCTTTTCGAAAGAGTAGGTACCACTGTACCCACCACTGGAAACAAACAGTCACTCTTTGAGGATGTATTGCATTTTGCAGCCCGAAAATCTACATTTTGGCTTGCTGACAAAGCCCCCAAGATGGAAATAAGCCTTGTGCGCGAAGTAAACCCATTTTCGATGTTCTCAAATTATTAGGTTACACGAGATTATTATTAGGGCAAAACGTAGTTTTAAGCCTTTTAAATCTTTTAAATCTGCCAAATTCCAGCAGTGATCGGATATCATTCTACCTTGGCCCAAAGCTGTCCTGAAAGGCATTGTCCCATTTACCAATGGGGAACAGAAGTTAAGGTGACTATACCAAAAAGGGGAAAAAACTCTCACGGACATTTCAACATGGTGAGATCAGAGGCTATCGTTTAGTTTCCTGTTCCTGTTACCACGTCGGATTATGAACACTAAGCTGTGCGAAGATTCTGCAGAAAGTCCTATAAGCAAAGTTACTCGCTTTTCACTGGAAATTGATTTGTAATGTCTTTTTACTTATCATGAAGGACGAGCTACAAACTGGTCAGCGAACGATTTCCCTCCTATGAAATAAACGTTGACGTCAAACTTTGCAGAACAGAAACAACGCTTATATGGGCTACTTCGACATATTCGGAGCACAGATGGATAAGGAGTTGTAGGGACTAGTCAGGGTCTTGGAAAAGAGATGTGGCGGATGAACCCTTAATGGGCCACCGACAGCACTGACCTTTGCGCATTCTCATCTTTCGGAATGTCTCCAGATCATTGTCTTGCAAATTCTGCAGCATTATGGGCAAAATACTGTCAAAACCTGTTGATATTTATAGGAAAAGCTGTTAATGGCCCAGGAAATTTTCTCCTCCTTTTTAACATTTTAAGGGAAATTTCGACTCATCAGTCATGTTTAAAAAAGAATTATGGTCAAGTGCTATCCACATTTTATCGCTCAATGTATGTACATACATCCGTTAACTTTGTGTGTGTATTATAGTGCAAATTTGTTTAAGCTTACGATACATTTTATTTCGTACCTTTTATGGCGAAACATACGTAGGGGTCACCCTACAAGTTAACCTTCATTTCTTCAGATTGTCGTTATTATTTTAATTATTAGTCTACGACATCCAATACCGGACATCCGGTTTCATATACACACTCAATAGTGTAACATACTGTTAGGCGGTTAGCCGTCTTTCATAGTTTTCTCTTTTTTTTTGCTTTTTAATTAATTAATCATCATTCATTTGCTGTTGTGAATGACGCTTTCCAGCTGCTAACGTAAATAATGTTCAAGCACTGTTATGCTCGTGTGTATATGTATGTATAAAATTTTTTTTTCTATGTCACCATTTAAGTGGTCACAATTGTTATGTTTAAATACATACTCGTACAAGCACGCTTGTAGTTAAAAATAACGAAAGCAAAGGAGAGATACATCGAAAGCCGATTTTATGACATAATGAACTTGAGTAAAATGTCTTCACTACACAAGAGGTTCAAATGAAGCTTAAAATAATTAAAAAAAAAAGTACAACCAATTCGCGATGGCATCAGCATATAGATACAAAAAAAATAGAAATAAAAATTCACGTGCTGCAGATACATTTAGGCCAATAGTCAGTAGTAGAATGCAGTGGATCAGAAGAGACTAAGTTTACCCACTGTACTACCCACTCTTACTTACTTACTTACTTACTTAATTAGATGGCGCTACAACTCGGGGTACACCTGGGAATTAACCAACAAGCCTCTCTTACTAGCCCGACCTGAAGTTTACTGCCTCCAGTTGCGCACTCCAAGTTGTTTAAGATACTTTTCTACTTTCTACTGTCATAAGTCAATCGGATAACTGGAGACCGAATACAACGACACATACTATGATAAAACATCTAGGTAATGTAGCTACGTATCTATCCCTACCCGAGTAGGGAAAAATGGGTAAGCGGAGAGTATCAAGCATGGGATCCAAAGCAGTGTTTACTGACGGGCCCAAAATGGATATCGGAGTAGATACAAGTATCTATCTGCTCTGATATTCTGACAATATCTAAGTCAGTCAGACTTCTGATGTTCAGTAGTATCTTCCAGGCAGAGGTCCTAGCAGTGACAATAGCCGCTCAAGAGATAGCGATGAGGGTGGTATCACAAGAGGATATCACCTCTTTCATCGACAGTCAGACAGGTATAAAAGCGATATCTACTGTAGAAATAAAGCCGAAGCTTGTGAAATGTTGCCACGAACAGCTGTAGGTTCTTGGAACGTAGCACAAGATAAGGCTCTGCTGGGTCCCCAGACATGAAGGAATACTAAGCATTAAGAGAGTCGATGAACTGGCAAGAAAAGCGGTCCTAAATCTAGAATAATCAGGCCACTCAGTGAACATCCCACCTTGCACACTTAGGTATGTAGCAGGGAAAAATGATTAACAGAAGCGAACAATATATGGCGATCCTTGAGCGCTTGTACTACAACAAGGAAATTATGGCCTCTGGTTAACAGAGGAAGAGTCAACAGAGTTCTGTCTAAAAGACAGGAAATCCATATCTACCCTCATAGGAGTGATCACGGGGAATAAATCTCTGCGGTACCATTTGAAATGACTTTTGTAGACGCTGCTGCAACGAGGAGGTAAAGGATACGACCCATTTTCTATGTCACTACCCAGGACTCTACCGTCTAAGAAACATATTCCTTGGTAGGCCCTTCTTCCAAGAGATCCAGGAAATAGCAGACAAATCGCTGAAAGACATCCTCAATTTTGTCAAATCCGAAGGATGGTTTGTATTACCAGTGCAGTAAGTAACAGACTCATATGTTTGAATGTTTGTACATAATACTCTACACAAGGTACGCCCCACAAGCAAGGGATCCTTTTCCCCTATATGGCCGAAGTGGTTTACCTTCCTTCCTCGCCAAGCCCACAAACCTAACCTACCATAATCTTCTATTGTCATTATCGACCTTGGTGGATCAGTGAGCGTTCTCCATCGTCGTCTTCCACACAGGGAAGACGTGGTTTTGCTAGCTAGAAGAAGAGAGGTTCCACAGAGGGAAGACGTGGTTTTGCTAGCTAGAAGAAGAGAGGTCTCGGGAGTCTGGATGCCACTGGGTAGAAACCCAGAAGATGAACCAGATTTCTGTTAAACAGATGCTAGCGTTGACCAGAGAAGAACTGTGGAGAAATCCGGAGAGTCTCTCAGGCTAAGATGGATCGTGAAAAGGGACCCATAACTGTTCGGGTGCTCTTGAAATAATATGTATATAACGATTTGAAGACCTTGGATTTTCTACAGGATCTGCGGGAGTGTGAAAATTTGCTGTATTGTGAACTTTCCTGTTCTTAAACTGCGCTGGTGGGGGCCGATTACGTTGTTGACGAAAGATTTCAGGCACTCTAATGGCAGAGTTAAGGAGACTGTTGCCTTTATAATAAGCGTATTTAGGGCGGTCTCCTGTCTTGTGGATGGGTCAAACGATGCTGTGATTCCACTCATCAGGCATGCAGTCTTCTGAGTAGATTGTAGAAATAAGTTGGTGTGTGCTCTGCACCAGGTTATTTCTAGCTGCTTTAAATAGATCAGCAGACAGGCCCTTAGGAACAGCGACCTTGTTGGACTTCAGTTTTACCCTTCACTTCAGTTTGGTCAGGTGCACATGTGACCACTTCAAGCTCTCCATCTTCATTTCTACGGGTTTCTGTTTGAGGTTTGTAGCCGTGGCATATCTTTTTTTAATTTTGGTAAAACTTCCAAACATCATTCCTGGAGCAACATGTCTCTCACGAAAATCTCAAGTCCTTTCTTTTTATTTCGGTGAAGTGGATGCTTTTGCCGCCTCTTCAGAGAGCTCATGAGCAGCCCTCGTCCATCTTTGTCGTAATGCTTTATAGGTATGTCTCTTGTTTTGTAACGTGTGCCTGCCGACATTTCTCTTCAAACGGATGTATTCTTGGTGGAGGCCGGGTGAAAACCTGGTGGCTTTTTGGCAGCCTTGGCCTTGGGTACTTGTTGCTGGTGAAGTTGTGGTAATCTGTTGCAATTGCAGCTTCTCGACTTGCAACTGTAAAATCGATCTTTCTTTATGGAACGCATTTGTGGGGATATCGTTCATTTGAGAATGTTGAAAAATTCCTACGGTTTTTATTAGGAGAACTAAGTAGAAGTGGAAGAAGGAGAGATTGCTGAGCAGGGGAGAGTGGGAAAATTCGCGAAAATTCAGAATGAATTCGCTGCATGCGGCTTAAACCAAAATCCAACACCTTGCTAGAGAAATTAGCCAAAGAGATCACTACGCATTACTTGCAAGGACGTTTGAGAAGATAAACTAGGTATAGATGGACTGCAAAACTGATCGGAAACATCGTGGATTGGATTGTGAAGTCAAGAGGATGGAACAGGATAGCTTAGAGAGAGACAGACAGTGATGTAAATGAATGTAGGCGAAATTCCTGCATCACACGAGGGTGGAAGATAAAGAGTGACTGAGTACAACAGGTACGGGTCAGAGTCATAAAAGATTGGAGCCCCATAGGGACTAAGAAAATTTGCCCTGCACCCGGAAGTAATGCAGGAATCAGGTCCAGAGTTGGATGGCCTAAATTTGGAGATGGTTTAGTCGCTAGAAGTCGAACACACCAGGGGAACAGGAATGGCATTCAATTTAAAAAAAAAAAAAATCACTCAATCCTTAACTGTAAAGCAACGTTAGGCAACACCTTCAATGTCGAGGGTGCCCAAAATCAACAGAATAGTCAATAACCCCGAAGCATGCAATAAAATGAGTGCAGCTAAGAACCCGGTGAGCAAATGCCAAGTCAGACATCTAAACTAAAATGTTATATACCTACCCTAACGTAACCTACTTTAGACTTGGCTACATCCGCTTTGGTATACCTTGGCATTTCTCTATTTGGCTTCTCTGCGCCACCCTTTTGACATTTCATTCTTTACAAAGAAATCCTCATCATTCAAAATCGATAATTAGACGACCACTAAACACGAGTAGCGGGTGAAGACCACCCAATATGACCCACAAGTTAAACAATGACAACCACTGTGCGCTTAAGTATGCTAAACGTCACTTGCTTATAGACAATGATCCTTGAACTTGACCAAGATAACTGAACTTGTTTTACTCATTTATTTCGGTTAAAAAAAAATATTAAAATCAACTTTTCAAAATTGTTAAAATACTCGATAAAGAAAAAAACAAAAACAAATTTGTTGTAATTCAAATGTCATTTGAAACATTGTGACATTTGTTAGCATTCATTTGACAGTTACAACAAAATTACACTGCCATCCAGAGATGTCATACATATATCCATGATGCACTCATGAAAGCAGTAAAAAAAAACATATACATGTACTCACAGACAGTGACCCTGAGGGATTGAAACGTAACGTCAATGATGCTGATGCTGCAGTTGATGTTTTTGTTGGTCGTCGTCGGTTGCATGCAGAGAATGTCCTTTTCCTTTTTTTGATTTCTTTTCTATTACGAAACTTTGACACCCGAAGGAAAAGCACTCAAATTCAAAGAAAATAACAATTATACACATACACGACGAAGACAAAGGCGATGACAACGTTGATGGCGACGATGATCTAGAAAACTTAATTCGCAGAGATTTCATAAAAACTTAAGTTTGATGAAAATATGTTTGACAATGAAAATCCGACTGACGAAAATGAGATCTCAGTTCTAATCATTTGCAGAGAGTGTTTTTTTTTGTTTCTTTTTCTTTACGTTCCACAATGGTTGGTTGGGGTTCGGAAAATTCGTCACTCCTGCTTTAGTTGGTGTTGTTGGTGTTTTCGTTCTTACTGATGGTGGTTCACCCCCTTTTTTGGGTTACATAGTGTCCTGCTGCTCCTGCCTGGTTTGCGTATAAGAATAAAACTTATAAAGCGATGAGATATAGTTTGAGAGCTCTCCTCTATATCCGTCGTATGTCTTCAGTTATTCGTATTGTACATGTATTTTTTCTTTTTTTTTTGTGCCGCGTTGCGTGGTAACCCAGGGATGATTGTTTGAGGAAAGAATTCTTTTTTTTTTTTCTTTTTAAGAAAAGGGGGATGATTTTGTTTTAATATATTTTTGTTAAGGAGAAGAGTATATGTAGAAGTACCAACGGACAGAGGTAAAGAGCACACCCAAAAGAAAAAAAAAAGAAAAACGATTCTCTCAATCGGTATATGTTAGTGGCACACGCGAAAATTTATATCTGCAACATACACACTCCAATAATGATGATGATGACATAGAACTAAAAAAAAATAAATTAATTTCGAAATTTTCTTAAAAATAAAATTTAAATCAAGAGCCACAATCGTAAGATGATTTTTTCTTATTTTTTTTCGTTTTAATTATCTCGCTCACACTGTGTGTGTTTGTTGAAATCTTTGCACTTCAACTGCTTTGTGGTGAGTTTTACACTAAGGGGGGTGAAATGACATAACACACTGGACACTTTTTGACTTTTTCCTTGCACTTAAAAATATGATATTTCGTACTTTCACCGGTAATTGCAGTTTGAAATCTAAATCTTATGCACGACTAACGAGGAGAGATAGAAATCAATAAAACAAAAAAATCGAAAACTCACAAGGGAAAGAAGGAAAACACAAAAAACAGTTAAAACTCAACTTTCCTCGAGAGGATGTACACAAAAATGGGAAGCAATTGAAAAAATTCTCTTTTATGCAATCGTCCGCAAGGAGAAATCAGAGTCGTTGTCGATCCGTTTCCTTTTTTTTCCGTGTCCTCTTCCGCAGAATTCACTTACAAATAAGGACACACAAACGGAACCCAGTATCAAACACTAAAGCATTGCATAATTTTTTTTTTCCTTTTACTTCACATTAATTTTTATCTTCTTTTTTTTATGCATATGCTGTAGGAGTAGATGTTAAATTTTTTGTTATTAGTTTTATAACTTAAATTTAAGCATTTAATTTGAATTTAATTTTAATTGTTTTAAAGGGAGCGAGTAAGAGCACACACTACCGCACCGAAAATCAATGCAAAACGCCATATTGATAGTAGTTTTGTTTCTCTGTATGCTACACGAGAAGAAGTATCTCAAAGCGCGCTCTCGCTCTCAGTGGTTGGTAATGCTGGGCTTAATAGGAAGAGGAAGTGGTGTTACAGTATAAGAGAGTGTATTGTGTTTTTGCAGCTCAATGAGGGGTGTTTTTCTCCGAAAAAAGGGGTTGATTGAGTTGCCGTGTGGCGGTTATCATAGCCGTTGGACTGGCACCGTGCAATTGTCAATTTTGTTTCGATTTACCATGCGTGATAGTGTTTAATGAATAGATTGTGATTTTTGAAGATAACACCAGTGATAGGTATAAATATAGTGTTTATCTATTTATTCAGCTTGACGTCATTCTACAATGTGTCGCATAAAAACAATCCGTTCGCCTTTTGGTCACTACTCCCAGGAGCACGTGTGTGGCGCACACTAATTTATAACATTTTGTTAACAGAATAACTACCTGTGCTGTTTTCTCAGGAGCTTATGAAACCAAAAACAGGTTGAAAGTTAATGAGTACACAACGAGAATGCCCTCTGGGGTCATATCATGAGTGGGCCATCACCATAACAATCTAAGCAATCTTAGTAGTTTAGTTAATTACCACCTACGTAGGTGGGTACTAAAATGTCCAAGCGATTTTTAAATAAGTACTTAAAGTCTGGTTTTGGGAACAAACTTAATTGGGTTTCGGTATCTTTAGGATGAAACCATGACAAATATTGAGGGCATCCAATGCTAGTAAGCACCTATCAAAGAGACAATGGTAAGGTTAGGTTGAAATGGCTGCCAGCTATTACCAGCACACTTAGACCAAAGTATGGTACATTATGAAACCACATGGATCATGGAGAAATTGTCATGCTTATTCGTTAAAACCAATTTGAGCTTCCGATGAAGCGTAAGAGACTCCTAAGATCGTTGTAATAGAAAGCTGCTAAGTGAAGCTTCCTTCTTTGGGAGAGAACTGGGTAGGTCCAAGGAAGGTTGACGAATGGTGTCTTCTTCTTCTTCTACGAAAGTCATTCGAATATACGCCTATAGCATTGCTGTATATTTGCCTATTAGACAGTGCCCAGTGATGACACCTATTATAGCGCCAATATGCAATCTGTTAAGAGAAATCAATTTCTTAGTGTTGTAGATCCAGCCTTGGTCAGATCTGATTTGTTGCTGGATATGTTATACCACCTGTCCATTTAAGATTTGTTTTAAGATTAGAAGCAGCAATTGATGTACCTAATGCACCTTTTCTGGAAGGATGGTATAGTTCGCCCATATCTGGCGAGTTCGCCAGCTTTTCAATTTCCCGGAATATTCCTTTGACCTAGAACCCAAAAGAGGTGAATCTTCCTATTATTTATGGAAAAATATATAACAGCTGGCTTGGCAGTAGTGCATCCTGTCAGTAAAGAAATTCTTCAAGTGATTTCTGGTCTTGTATGTGTGGAATATATCTTGTACTGCGACGACGTCGACCTAGGTCTATAGATTGCAATATTCCAACTAAGATGGCTGGGACATATAGAACGGATGGATACTAACTCTTCCGCCATTCGAAAAGTTATATCTTTGTAAAGAAAGACCTTCCTTTTTATTACGCGCAAGTAGAGTGGGAACTCATTCAACTTGATTTGCGAAACAGGAGGCAGCTGACAAAGAATCTGGAACAGGTATCTGTCGGAGAAAACTGGTATTTGATGGAATATCTACCTCTATAAGCCTTGCGAATTCCTGTAATTTGCACTGAGATTTCCCATATTCCAAACTGCCCAGATGCCCAGAATAATAGGTATGTCACTTGAGGATTCGTTGAGCATAAATAGTCAAACAATGAGACATACATAAATTGTAATATGTACCTCATAGCTTAAACTAGCAAGTAGACTAAGACCATGTGATCGAAGCTAGATTCGAGCAAATTTGAAGATAGCATTCTAGAAAAAAACAGCATTTGTATCCACAATGTTTCCTTTTTCATAATATTGACAACATGCGGCTGGCGCAGGTTCAAACCGTTTCCCATTCGGTTCCAAATCGGAGTGGGAGTACCTTGGCATTGCCATAAATACAAGACTTACTTCTGCAGCACGCAACGGAGAATGCATACGTAACGGCAGTCCTGGCAATGATCATGCCAAATATTGGCAGACCAAAGCTCAAGAAGAGAAAAAAAATCACTGAACGTAAGAAAGACGGTCGATTTCGGTAATCGAAAGGCAAGAATTCTGCAGATTTATACAACATTAACCAGATGCTGATTGAACCTAAGATTTACCATAAAATCAGTTGGGCTTCAACTAACAGTCGTAGAATTTCTAACCAAAGTAAGCACTGCGAGATCAGTCGGCATTTCGAGGTTGTCTTTTTGACCTACAACATAGCTTGGTGCCGACATTAGAGTTGTGTGTGATCACCATATTATTGAGCTTCTAGAGTGCATATTGTTTTAACGTTGTCAAGCCTCTTACGGAAAGGCATGCTTGCGGGCCAGGAGCCAAAATACGGCTCGCAAGCTAATGGCGTATTTTTGGGAGCCGTGATTTGACTCTTGAGCCAAGGGCGTTTTTTTAGAGCGTTTCTTTTAGCTACGCGGGCATTTTATATGGCTTGCGAACGCTTGCGACTGTTATTTATTTGCCTATGATGGAGAAAAATTCCATATCACGTAACACAACTTTCTCAACATGTTTTCAACGCAAATAATGCAAGCATGTATACAGCAGATAAGCAAGGTTCTATCTCATCTTGAGAATTAGGGGGTTTATGAAGTATTGATAATACTGCAAGGTGAGAGATACACGGTGATTGCTTATGCATGTGACGTTACTATAGCAGTCCCGGGAAAACACGTTAACACGTTTAAAAAACTCTTACAAAACTCTTTAACTAGGCTCACTAGATGGGCGGTTCCGTATGGTTTGGCTGTGAACCCTCAAAGAAGTGACTGATACTCTTTTCAATAAAATATAAAATTTAGTTCGTCGACCCTATACAAGCTACCAAAGGTACAAATTTAACTCTCTCTGAAAAAGCAAAATTTAAGGTCTTATATTGGACAGAAAATTTAGCTGGAATTTATGGTAGGACTTTGCTCTTGAAAAAACCTATAGGGAACAGAGGGGGTTGCAACCTCACATTACTAGCTGGCTCTACATCTCGGTATTAAGACCGATACTAACGAAAGGGGTGATTGTTTGGTAGACAGCCTTAGACAAAGTCATAAACCGCGATTATCGAAGTAAAGTTCAACGATCAGCTAACAACTCCCTCTGCAGCACTGGACATTCTGTTTCATATAATTTCACGTTTTTATTTCGTAATAGAAAAATTGCTTGATAGGTTATTACTTAGTTGCAATATCTGACAAATTTACATCGAAGGGTATCAGTAAGAATCTGACACTACTATGAGCACGCGCTTGCTATTCTCATAGCGTCTATGGAAGATTGTCACCTAAGTATATATAATACCCCTCTACATCCTTAGAAGCAAACTCATAGTGGTCTAGAAAAGACTTGGCCACGCCTCTATTCTGAATAGATTCAAAATCTCTCTCTTTCGAACACGGACTTCACTATGCTCCGTCTAAGCTTTGATCTAAACTTTTAAGTCACTATCTCTACCAGATCGTTCTGGGACGGTGATGTATTATTAGAGAAAGAATCGATTCAAGGAACATCGATTGGAACAGCTAAACCCATTTTGGCAGCTTCCGTTTCAATACTAGCGAACGCACCAGTGACAACCCGCTATGTTCTGCCAATTACGTCAATGCCGTCGGCGTACGCTGGTAGTTGCACAGACGTTTGAAATATTGAGCCCCCGGTGTTGACTTGACCGGTGTTGTGTTTCGCACAATTCTTTCAAGTGCGATACTAAAGAAGTCACATGACAGCGCATCACCATGTTAAAATCCTTTTTTCTTACATTAAAGGTCTCGATGGGGTTGGCACTGACCTTGATGGACAGGGAGCGTACATCATGCTGTCATAAGTGAGCTCCAAATCAATAAAAAGATGATGAGTACCGATTTCGACTTTTTGTGTTTCTCCAGGATCGGCCGAAGTGTGAAAATTTGATCGACTGCAGACTTCATTGTCCGAAACCATACTGATAGGGGCCGAAGGGTTTCAGGCGTTCAACAATGTGGCAGATAAGATCTACGCGATTTTGAGGACACTGATAGATCTGTAATTGGCACAATTGAGGGAGTCTCCTTACTTAGGGATCGGGCAAACGATACTGAGATTCCATTCATCTGGTATACAGTCGCCTGACTATTCTGTCCTATGCTCTCGACCAAATCATTGTCAGCTGCTTTGGACAGCTCGGCTGGCAGATCGTCAAGCCCAGCAGCCTTGTTGGATTTAAGATCAGGGCGTTATATCTTATTGATATATAAATTGCGATATCTCGCTTTTGCGATATATCCCCAGACTTTTTCAAGGGTATAGATCGGAGCATTTTCTGTAAGTACGATTCTTTTCAAATTTTCGGGCCGGACAGTTTGCAAAACTATACCAAAACTATACGAACTATGATAAAGCCATAGCTTAAAATTTAAAGACAAAAAAATTGGATTCCACTCAAGAGCTCTTTTCAACGCTTTGTCACGCACTTGTTCTGCTGTGATGTATGTACAAGCAAAAAAAAAAGATACTTCCACCTTTGCTTGTACTAGAGCTACCTAAAAAATAAAGTAAACAAAATCAGCTTTGTGTTTGGGTCACCACCTTACTAAGCAAAATATGTAAAAATCTTGCATTTAACGTTTCTAGCTTAGAAGCTATAAGTTAGTGGCTGGATAGACGTAAAGATGAACGTACTATCGAGAGCAAAAGGGTTCTCGGTATCTAATTTCCGGGAGTCGGACAGAGAATCCACAATCTCGAAAACCCAAAATCCCGAAAGTGAAACTGAAAATAACTGAAATTAAACATAAATCTACAATTTGTTTGGTCTAAAATGGGACATAAGTCCACTGTTGTTCAGAATGTACAATGTAAAATGAAAAGAGACCTAACTAAAACTATTCAAACACCGGGCGGCATTCGGCCTCAAATGTGAAAAATTTGCGCCAATTTTTCATTTTATATAATTTATCGGGATTTTGGCAATTTTTTAAAAGTTTCCGCAACAGAGCACCCACTTTGGGAATAATTTTTCAATATTTTCTTCAAGTGTACAACGAACCATTTCTTACCGCGACGGCTTGACCTCACATTTCTGTCAATATTCTAGAGAACATAATGTTGCCAACGTCGAAATACTATACACTTCAAAAAGAAACCAACAGATGAGCCAACTTTTATATTCGATAATTGTGATACCAACTGCAGTGCTGATAACTTCAGCACTATTTCTAGTGGTGACCTGATGGAAGGTACCGAATTATGCATCGTGGTAGCCAAACATCCCATTGAAGCCATGGGCCTAACTTCTGACACCAATTTATGATGAGCGTGTTATACTTTTCGTTCGAAAGAAATGTCGCATCCAAAAGACGGAATAAAAACCTTCTTCGTGGTAGTTGCTGCGAAAATCCCTTTCCCACCGGTTATTCCGTGGACCGGTAGTAGAATATATCACGGTACTCACTAACTACTAAACTAAGATGCTTTAAAATTTAAAGCCGGGGGCCAAAGGTATATTATTATACCAATCACTCAGACAAAGAGACGTAAATTATTTTACACAAATTCAGCTAACGTTTCACTCCAACCAACTAAGATCCCTCGCACACACATTTCCTTAATACTTATTATTAAGCTCCCCTTTTGTCGAGGAGATACAATCTTCACTACGAACAATTTTCACCGGTAACACTTTCCGCTGAATAGAGTGGATTTCAATTCCTTACTTCTCCAGAACTGCTGCTGGTGCTGGTGATTTGACTCATTACACTTGAGGGGGATGTTATATTAATATTATACCCTTATTCCATCCGTGAAAGTGTCAGGGCCTTTTGCAGTCTTTTTTCGCCGCGTGTGCCGTGTGCGCCGGAGAGAACAGAATACGAAGAGAGGAAGTTGTAATGTGAAATGTCTGTAATACGCCGGGAAGCACGAGGCTGCTAATGCAGTTCAACCTCCGTCACCACTTCCCCTGCCCACAAAAATCACAGTGAAGTATAAAGAACAAGCACAAAAAGTGTCAAGTTCTCTATTCGTATAACAGTTACACATGGCTATTGGGATGTACTCGTACAGCCACAGAGATAGACAGCTGGATCCTTGTATTATATCAAAAATTAAACCGGCAGATTTTCTTCTTTCACTTACTAGCACACACATCCGTTTCTCCCCCCATTTGAGGTGGATTTGTTGGATTATCCCCCCCCCCCCCATCAAGAGGGCACAATAATATTTTATAGAGTATCCAAGATACACTGGTACGAATATTCCCTCATTCTATTGGATTTTATTTTATTTTATTTTTTAATTCTTCTTAAAAGCGGAGCAAGAATAGAAATATGCTATCTAAAAATACCTTTTAGCATCGCTATCTCATGTGTTGACGTGAAATGTTTAAATTGCTCGGGCGGAACACTTTTTATATTTTTCTTGGTTTGGGATTGTGGCAAGTTGCGTTTAGTAAGTGAGTTACTAGATACTTAAGAACTGTATCACCAACAAATATTATTATTATTAATTTTTTTTTTTTGTAAAAACACAACACACGCGACGACTATTGACAGCGGGTGACACACTCACTTAGTGTGTTGGACGTTGCACACACCCTTGTGCACTGGTCGAGTCAAGTTGCCCCTTACTGAGGTGATTGCGTGTTTTTTTTTGTGGTGAGCCCTGACAGTTCAAGGCGCATGTGCTAGAACAGAGGAATATGAATAGAACTGTCAAATGGTGATTTGGTAAATGGATGATTGTGATAGATACTTGTAAACGAGCGGCAATTTTTTCTGCGAGTAGTTGGACAGAAATACTCGTATGTTTCACAAAATTCCATCAATGAATACTCGTTGAAAGGGTAGTGACCGGTGCTGTAATTATAGGTTGCACTGTAAATTACAGATTATAGTTGACAGGTAGGACATGCGTGTGTTTGTTGAATTTGGAGACTTTTGGAGAGTTGTAAAAATGGGCGTTGATGCTCGTCTGTGGTGATTATCAAGAGTGTTCCGGTTCCCGTTTTGGTAGGTAAAATAGGCGGTTTTTGTTGAATAATAAATAACAAGCTGACGAAATGATGGTCAATATTTTGACAAATCAGCTTCGAATAATAGTGAAGCTGGAAATATTACAATGCCTCCCTATAATTATATTTAAGGAAGCATATTTTGTAGTGGTTTCGTCTTGGTGGGCGGATCTCTTTAAGAGATTCTTATAGATCATAACTTAAGTGGTTATGTACATGTAAAAAGTGGCACACCTGTTGGTTTTCTTTTGAAGCGCGAGTTTTTCGGAAGCTGGCAGCACTAACGCGCTGTAAAAGCTATGTTGATATTGATAAATATGTAGTGCCAAGCCTCGGCGTTAAGAAATGGGTGATCTTATGGAAATGGAAGTAAGTGCTAGTTACGGGAGCTGTGCGAGAATGGAATTTCGGTCAAAATTAAGCCCTTTCTGCCGGGGGTAAATGTGAATTCATATAGCAAGGTCGTGTAACTATCACGCTTCTTGATAACAAAAGCTATACACGTCTCGTCCGGAAAAAGGGGGAGTTTATGGTCGAAAAACCATCTTCATGGACAAAGCTAATTTTTATTTCAGAATTTTCGACAACAGCCAAAACTGTAGAATTTGGGGCTCACAAAATGGATTTTGAGTTGGTCCCTACTGACAACAACTTTAGATTAAACGGAGTTTTGTGGCTGTAATTGTACGATTTGGACTTAGATAGGCTTCGGTTGCAGCAGAGTGACGATACGGGTCACACCAGTCGTCAAACAAACAATCTTTTTCGCATTGAATTTGGCAATCGCAATATCAACCATCTTGTAGACGTGCTTGAGAACACCGTATAGCTGTGATGCGACTCTAATGATACACAAACCATTGGTGATGTAAAGAAACCATATATTGAATAGAAACACAAACAATCCAAATTGTACTACAAAATTGGATTCATAGGATGAGCTACTGTCAAGCTAGCCGTGGCAGCCATTTGAGTGGAATTATTTTTCGTAAATAGTCAGAAGGTATACCCTCTTCAAAAAAATAACAACTATGGGAATATACATAGCAGTTTAAGAGTATTGTCAATTTCAAACAGAAAGCAATAGTTGGTCCACATTTTATACGTACATAAGTTCCATTGTCCGGTACAGAAAAAAATGTCTTTTTAGACCTGGACCTCAACAAATCCCTTCAGTTAACTCGATTTTTGGCTAGCGACCACTTGCACGTGCCATTTAAGGCGAAGCCTCCACCTGCGAAGTTTCACCGTCGTGGATTTAAAGATCTTAGTCATTGAATTCGGGCTCATCTGATAAGGTCAGTTCCGCTGTATGGTTTGAACAGTGCGTGAATGTGTATTCCTCGCCACTTACCGTCTATGCAGCCAAGACCGAAGATATTTTTTTTCACAAAGTATCTGGGAAGGCAATCTCATTAATTCTTGACATAGTCCATACTTCTACGTCATAAAACAGAACTACGATGATTATGGCTTTGTAGATCGTAACTTTAGTTATTGAAGATAGGGTTTTGTGACTCAATTTCCTTCAAAGAAGCAGAGGTTGGCAAGAGCTATTCTTCGTTTGATGTGAACGCTGGCGTCGTTTTCAGAGTTGATAGTGGCTCTGCTCCACTCTATAGACAGGGCTCTGAGCCTTCTATGCAGAACCGTTCGGTATGCCTATTCTTTTGCTACATGGGCCTGGCGTTCTTCGTGAACCGAGTGAAACCCAGCATATCGAATTCAGACTCATTGATGATTTTTTGATTTTCCAGTTCTTGTCAAGGTAGTGGTTTCTCAGAGTCTGAACGTTCAACATACTGGAATAGTGTCTTGTATTAATACGAATGTGATCAGTCTGGTTAATAAGTGATTAATCAGACGACCTCTATGTTCTCTTTTGAATATCGAAATGCGAGGAACCGCGTTCTACATACATATAAAAACGTTTCGCAAAATCGATTAGCCTGAATCCTTTGTCGGAGGTGATGTAACAAAGATGTCCTCTCTTTCTAGCTTGTCACTGCTTATACGTATGGTCCAGGAGGTTATAGAATTTTACTTTTGTGTCTTGATCTACCGCTTCTGTGGAGGCATATAAGTCAAATGACGAATAGTCTTGCAGCGCTCGTTTACCTGCTAGAAACTGAAGACTTCTTGCGTAAGTTTGCCTCGATTGACGAATAGGTATCGGCATTTGTTGTCGGTAAGTTTCGCCGTTGTAAATATTTTGGTTTTATATATGTATCTGTCTTTCCTTCATTTCTTCAACAGTTAGAACGTAAATTTATGTGGTCGTAAATGGTTAAATTTTTGTGTTTAGCATTTTCAGTAATTCTTTGATTACCGATAGTGCACCTAATAGTATGCTAAAATTTATTCATTAAGCGGTTTTTCCGCAAAAGTTTGCAGTACCAAAAAGTATGCAGTCGTTTTAGTCCCTTCATAGTTCTGTTCGTTGAACTGTACTGTAGCAATCCATCAGTTCATGTACGTTTGAATAGTGAGCTGCATCTTCCAAGTATAACTCGAACGGGTTGCATACTATTAATCGTTGCTGGCTACTGAGAATTTTTTTACAATTATGACATTTTTTTTGGATAAAACCCAAAGTGATAAGCGGAAATCTACAGTAAAAAAGAAATGTTCTACACTTATGCTAGTTTACATAGCCTCCGAAATGAAATGAAAAAAAAAAAAATCAAAAAGTGGTTTCCAAGCCAATTAAGGCCTGCAGCGAAAGACACTGCAGTGGTTCGGAAGGCTGAAGGAGAGTGTCTTGCTCTTTCCATTATTGAGTGTTTCTCAGTCGAAGAGCTGAGCTGGTAGCCATTTGCCACTGAGGATGTCTCTCGGGAGAAAGCGAAGCATGGTCTGAAGCTCCACTGTGGAAGAACTTCCCAACGCACCCCTGATGCTGAGACATGCCACTCGTCGAACTTTTTTTGAATTGTTCCAATTTGAAATTTCTCTCACGTTGAGCTCACTGTTCTTTTATGAGGGATGCTCGGTCGTGCTTGTTTTTTGATAGAGCTGCCCTCAGCAGAAGCAATTATAACTCTACTTGAGAGCATGAGCTCTACAATACGGCAGAGAAGTTCTCATATGTTAACCCTGCGTATGGCACTGATAATCGAATTGGTTTCAATGTTGTTAAAAGCTCCCTCAAGGTAATTCCTAAACAGAGCGGGATTTTTCGATGGGTTTTTAACTTAATTTAAATTAATGTAGGGCTGTAGGGAAAGTATGGACAAGTAGATTTTTCATTCGATTAAACTTACAGTATTATTTTCACACATTTTCTTCGTATTTCTGAACAAAGCATTCACTTGGAATTTTAATTTTACATACAAATTTGAGCTCTAATTCACGCTAAAGAACACAACTTTTCACAATTCACTACACTCTGGTCTACTCATCAACTTGAGAAGTGCACTTTGAATTTAGACAAGTTTTAAGGTACTTTTGTTGAACTGAACATGAGATCGTAGTAACGGCAAATGGACACAGTCACATCCCCCTGTTTAACTAAATCAACTCTCCTCCATTATCATCAGTAATATAAAAGATTTTAAAAGGCTTAATTTAAGTCTTAACTATTGGCCATAAAACTGTGCGTTTAAACTGTGAACAGGGAACAAATTGTTTAATAAAAATTAAATTGGCACCTAAAAAAATGACTGCTTTACATAATTTATGACAACTAATTGGACATCAGGATGATAGAAATGAAAATTATAGTTAAATGCGCAAGTAAATTCTAAAATTCTTTTTATTGATTTTTAAATAATGGGTGTCGTGGAGGTATATTTAGATTCAACTCTCGACGTTGAATAGATAGGCTTTCACTCTGGATCCTACTGCATCGACCACATAAGACTCTTACGAATCCCAATAGAGCGTTACGTAGAATGCGGGTGTCGCTTTTGACAGGTTGAATCTAAATGCTATCTGGTCATGAGAGGCATCTCAGAAAAACGCGTAGGTAACGCAATACATGAGTTTTTTTTATGGTTGCGCCAAATGACGTGTAACCCGAGCTACTGGTATACACGATTCGTAGACCTGACTAATTGCTGCTAGGAATACGGCTACGTGCTAAACCACACCCTGCACACAAGAACTTTCTCTCCGCAGAACTTCCGTTAGGTACATTTTCGCGGGGCTGGTTAACCTTTTAGGCAACATTCTCCTATACGCCATTTTTTGTTATTAAGCGTTTGCTCGAATTATTCACACTACGTTGGCGCTCTAGGTGCCTACTATCGCTTATTCATTCTTGAGCATGTAAGTTACAACTATCTCGGGAGTGACCCATACCCCAAACTGATCCCGAAGCGTAATTCTGTCGTTTGCATGTCGTGGGCAATGAAAAAACATGTGTTCCATGTTTGGGAAAATTTCGTGTTTGCGTTGGAAGAGATATTCTCTGAAACAGCCGTGTCCCGTAAGAAACTGGGTTAGATATACATAAGCTCCTTTCATCGTAATCCCGTTTTATCCATACATCTATTACTGGTGTAATACGATGCATCTATCTTTTGAACTCGCTCACTTCGGAGTCTTTTCATTTATTCAGCGAGAAAGTCGATGGGTAGCATTGAAGATACGACGTGTATAGCATCGTTTCGAAACGCACTGGCGACTCTAAGTGGTCTAAGCCGGTGGACGGATTTAACTTCACGCGCTTAAGACTTAGAACTTTTGCGGCACTTGACTATATTTCTACTGCGTACATATTTATTGAACTGTTCTGAGCCTCCTTTATTTCTTATTAGCCTTGAAAGCACACTAACAATTCCGACGATTTTTGCATGCATATTCCAGGTGGTGTTTGAAATTTAGCCGAGCACCAATAATCACTCCAAGGTACTTAATAAATGGTTGAGAAACAACTTCGTGCCGTCGACGTAGCCAAAGACGTACCGTTTCAATTGTCCCGTTACGGTGGAGTACCACTTCTTCAATCGTTTTTCCTGTGTCATCCGCAAAGTCGAAGATTGACGCTTCTCTTGGAATCGATAGGCGTAGAATTTCATCGTACATAGCGTTCCACTGCAGGGGTCCTACGTATGAGGATAATAAGTGCCACGTCTTACACAATGGTAAGGTATCGGAAAATTTTAAAGTCAAAAATTAAGTACGTCAAGAGTGCATACTCTCAACGCTGTTGCTTTTCGTAGTCGCCATCAGCGATGCACTCCTTGCGGGAGTGACAGAGGGTAACCCTGGAACTTGTTTGAATATGACATCTTACCCTAAATGCCTCGACTACGCTGATGATGTTTGCTTACTTTCAAATGGAATAATGGGCCTTGATGTGATGGCCCACAATCTAGAAGCTGAGGCAAAAAAGGGACTTAAACATGACTAAAATAAAAGCCCTGAGCACTTCTCACACCCGGGGACTATTGAACATTGCCGAACAGAAAGTCGAGAAAATAGACAACTTTTCACAGTTATGAATATTGACTCGGCTAACCGCGATGGTACCAAATTGGATGTGGGAAGAATCGGGAAGGCAAAAGTTGCGCTCGGAATGCTATCGAAAATCTGGAATATAAATGTATTTAGCACAAGAACCAAGCTGCGATTGCTCGTGCGAGAATTGGGTGTAATGTAATGCGAGTATCTGCCAATATATCTATCCAATGCGCTTCAAAAGGAAACCAACAGATATTTATAGTTAAATATTGATCTGGGTGCTGTGGTTCAGTGGTTAGTGCGTTGGACTTCTAATCTGGAGGCTCAGAGTTCGAGTCTCACAAAATACCAAAATAATTTTTCACGGTCCCAGCTTTCGTGGATGTCTGACAACTTTACGAGAGCAATAAATGTTATGAGAAAACTTTTCAATTTAAGCTTTAGGTCCCTCCCAGTTGTTCGAAAATATTTATATTTTGTAGATATTGATCCCTAACACATTTACATAGTTTATAGTGTATAGCTTGTGAAAGGCGTGTTCAATTTTCATCCTGCAATCAATTTATTTTTCAGTTGGCTGTTAAAACCATATAGCATATTCATTTCAACATATTACTTCAAATGTGCCACTGTTTATAAATGCAAGTGGCTGCACAGAGATTTGCTAATAAATTAAAAAAAACACACACATCACAACCGGAGCAGACAGAATTCTCTTCATCTCAACATATCTGCCAAGGATGGCAATTTCTCTTCTTGGACCTGTTTGTCTACCACTTTAAATACCGGAAGCCTAAAAGATACATTCACATCTCAACCGCCACACAAGAGAGTCTCAAGATGAGAACTCTCTTCACCGACTTATGTAGCTATTAGCATACTGTGTCTACAGTGACTTTATTTTCTTCATTCTGCCACTTCTCCATGTTCGAATGTAGCCACAACCGATAAGATTGCTAACTCTGGCAGAAACGAATTGGCACTACGCCTCGTGCTCACACACAACGCCACACTATACACAGGTGATTCCGTCGCGGAGGAAATTACCACACATAACGATTTAGTTGAGTGGCTAGATAGCAGATACTATATCTTCGCTCTCTTGCTGCGGTTTCAAGCCTTTCTTGAAACAATACATGACTGGCGTTGGTTTTGCTTTTGCTTTTGGCATTGCGGAAATTTGAACGCGTCGTCGTCGTTTTCGTAGTCGACATTTTCTACACCGTTGCTCACTGCTAAGCTCAGTCATATTTCAGCGTGCGCGATTGACAGTTGCTGCTGTTAGTCATAGTTTTTAAATTTTTTTTTTTATTTTTCTTTTTCTAGACGAGCGTCTGTGTGTTATGCGTTCTCAGTTATAAGTTGAAGTTGCAACTAAGGTGCGAATATTTCAAAATTCGATTGCCATACTTTTCGATCGATCGATTTACTAGACGTAGATACGTGTATCTGGTGCTATTTGTTGATTTACTGCCTCTTCGATTGACGTTAAAGAGAAAAAAAAATTATCTATTTATGAGATTTGTTTACGAAATATTGTAGATACATAGAAAATTTATGAAAATGTCATTTATAAGCGGGCTTTTCCAGTGAAACTTCGAAATTTAGAAAACAAAACAAAAAAAAAAAGAAGTTTTTCTACGGAAGTGCGAACTCAGCTTAAAGGCACCTGCGTGGTTTAGTAATACGTGAGCATAATTGCGTGCATAATTTGGTGATAGAACCCCGGTTTTCACCACAATTTTCGTACTTTCAAGTAAGGTAGGTACACAAGTGCGTAAAGTGTAATTAAGTACGTAAGACTTCTTCTTTTTTTTGGATTTCCGTCTGAAAAATCTATCTCAGATCTTACTCGTATGTGCGTGAGGTTCAGTTAATTGTTTTATGCTAAGCATTTTTCAAAAATTATTTATATTAATGTATGTACAAAAAAGAAACACATAAAAAAAAAATAAAACAAAAATGTTGCCAACTTTCGTTTGTTGTTGTTGGCTAGTTGGATCGTGAATAGAAGAAAGAAGCTGTTTGAGTATCTAAATCGGTAGTTATGCATACACATGTCATCTAGCTAGGTTTCCCCCTAAAATCATTCGATTTTGTTTGGCTTGTGGTGGGATGGTTTCTTTTTTTGTTGTTGTTGTCTAGTTTTATTTCTCAAGGACTGATCATACGATTTTGATCACAAAATTTTTTTTATGCTTTAACTTTACACAGAGATTCGTTGAATTTTGTTTTTTTGAGATTAATGTGGCGATATGTTTCAGCATAAGAGGGTTTTTATTTTTATTTTTTTGTATTTTTTTGTATTTTTTTGTAGGCGAAATAAATTTTTGCTGACTACTTTGCGCTCGTGTCAGCGAAAGTCATTAGAGACAAAGAAGGCTATCGGTTGTTCATTGGCTTGGTTTGTTGAAAGACCTTCGCTTTTTTGACTTTTTTCTTTATTATTGAAAGTCGAAGCCAAATGGGAAGTTTCATATTTTTGTTTCCGTTGCAATAAGTGGTTGTGGGGTGAGTTTGTTTGCATTTTTAGCTTTTTTTTTCTACAAACATTCTTAAGAGCCTATCATTCTAAAAAGCCGCACAATATCTTAAGTCAATATCTCAAAAGCTGTGCGGTAGATGTTAATGAGTACTTTTTACAATCGTAAATCGCACTTCGGTACCATGAAAATCTTTTTTCTCTGGGGGCAGTTGAAAACCTTCTGAAAGATACTATGAGGCTCGACCGCTTCCCTACTTTACCTCAATACTACAACTAGCTCAGACCTACTTCGCAATTTTCGCTTCAATAGAAAATACGCGTTTGTCAAGATATCTTCCAATGGAAGCACCGTCTAATAGCGCCAATAACAGGCAGCTGCAACAGAATGGAACGCTTTTGTTCCTTGTAGTCTGTGCCCTCTCGTCCAAAATTAAGGACAAATCGTCTTGGCAATGGTTACGAAGACGAATACAATTCTTGTGAGCAACATTTTTCTTTCGTTTTCAGAGGCATCAGCCCACTCAACATCGCGTATAAGATCTTATCTGTCATTTCGTGTGAACGCCTGAAGTCCTTTGTCAACCACCTGATTGGCTAAGTCTACTGAGCCTACTTACTTACTTGCTTACAATTCGGAGTAAACTTGAGTGTCAACCACTAAGTTTTTCAAAGTAGGCCATTATTTAGCTAACTGCTTGCAGTTGCGCACTTTAATTTGGTTGAGATCGGTTTCTATTTGTGGTGGCTCGCACAAGGGTGAGGCCTTCCTCTACTAATGTCCTTCCGGGTTGGATTCGGAGATTTTTGGGGCCGGAGCCTTGGTGTCCATTCGCTGTCAAATGCACAATGCGCAGTTTTTTTTACTGTGAAAATGGAGGTCGAGGAACGAGCGCTGACTATACATGTATACGTTTCTTCGCTTAACAAAATCATTCTCTTCAGAGGCTGTTAGTTGCTCTCACCTAAGAGCTTCTTAGCCTACCTCACTTCTGAAAGTTTCTCCAGTTCTCCTTATCAGTTTTTCTTGCTATATTCTGCGAGGTTTATAATGTTTTGAGCTTAATTAACTTGTTGCAAGTACTGCATTTCCGGTGAAGATGGATTTAGACACACTACGTACATGTAGCACATATTTATCCTTGAAATATGATAGTGATCTTGCCCTTGGATGCGTGGTGCTTTATTCTTGCTCACTAGTTCTTGAACTGTGTACCATTTGATTAAGTGGTTGCTTAGTTCATATTCTGCGGACCCCATTGCTCCAATTTCTCCTGCAGCTGAGTTTCGTAAGGAAATTCTTTTCGAAGTTGAATTTCTTGGTAATGTCGACTCTAAGGATTACCAGAAATTTAAGTTTGTTAAGAGCATCATATTCTCTCGACTCAATACGTATTTTCCTTCCATAATCTTGGAGACCAACTGAAATTTCTCGAAATCAAAGTCTTACCAAGTTGTGATATCAATAAGTTGATGGTTTCGGTTATCTTACGGAACTTTGCGCCAACATGTTGAAACCAAGTGTTTTCCAGATCCACTGGGATCAGGGATCATAATTCTCTAGCGATCTCCATCGACCGTAGCTTTGTTCTAATAAATAAGATCCGACGACACCACCAGCTTGAAAATCGCACCAAACAGTGCATTTCACTGGATGTTGTGAGATATGTATGGTCCGTCTCATCTCATTCCACATGCGACAAATTTGCTTACAAATTAACCTTCAAGCCACAAATCAGGTTAATTGCTGAACACAATTTTGGGCTGAGACAACGAGTCAGCGTACAACTGATCTAGGGTCCAGTCAGGGAAAGGATAACGCCAATAATGGTCTCGTGTCCTTAATTCCTGCAAATCATTTTCAAAGCCGCTTTGCCAGACCATGCTGAACATAAAAGTGAAGAAACGGACAGAATAAGAGCTCTTTGTGACGCCTCCTAGTACTGGCTGAGTCAGATCGTTCACAATCCTCTTTCTCGTAAAGAGAAAAACCTCAGTTTTAGGCTATCAACCGAAAACCCATACTGAAAGGACGGCAACATTATACGCATGTATTCTAACGTGGATGTTAGAGCCATTCAGAGTACGCAGCAGATAAGGAAGTACGCCATCTTGGCGACAATTCCCCCTCTTACCTATACCTCAAAGTAGTGTTCATAGTTCGCATCCACAACTAGTTCTCCTCCATTTGTCATCCTCACATATGAAACCGAATATTCTGCGAAGTATTTTTCTTTCTAAGATACACAGGAACTTAGAGCTATATAGTAGAACTGACAGGATTAAAGTTCTCTAGAGCATCACTTTAGTCCTTCGTGTTTTGCCAAACCGAAGCAGTGGTGTAGTGACTCTTCTCCAGGTATTCACTAAGGTGTTGTTCGTTAGAGTTAGCATTTACTCCGAGGTAGGTTAACTTCTTAACTACTTCGAAGCTGAAGCTGCAGATAGTGCTGTTTTGTCCTAAGCGGTGGATAGATATTGGTTTGTTTGTCGAGAGCAAATGGTTGGATTTGTCCTTGTTAACCTTCAGACCAATATCTCTAGCCATTGTTTCAATTGCCGTGAAAGCATCAACAAGCCTTCCTGGAAACGCTCGATGATGTCGATATGTCTGCGTATCCCAGCAGTTCGATTGACTTATTAAAGGTAGTACCTTCCATTTTGACACCTGTCCTCCGCACTATCTGCTGCAGTACTAAATTGAGAAAATCGCATGACAGCGCATATTCTGACGCTTGTGTCTTCATAGAATCCGCTTCCCTAATGAAGTATACTCGTATCAGCTATGCCAAGTTTTTCGACTCAAGCTCAGCCTCTGTTGGCTGGCCAAGCTGTGATAGTCACCCAGGAGCTGCATTTCTAGAGGAAGACGGAAAGTCCACGTCTTCGTCTCAATGATAGTGCCATCCGATTTTTTGAGTGACAAACCCATTGTTTTCACCGAAGGTTTCGATGGCTTCTTGCTCCTATATGACTTGTGTTCGATCGAATAAGATTCCAGTTCACATCTAGATTTTTCTTAAGTGACTGATTTATAAGTTTTCTGGCTGCCTTGCAGTTCTGAGCTTCATAAATGATTATCGAGGACAAATTGAAAAGAAACACACCATATAAATAAAGGTATACTCACCCGAAATTACCCTTATATCAGGATCACATTTAAGACTTTACAGGATCACATTCAAGACTTTCATTCCACTGAGAGCTATGAAAACTATCTTCTAAATCTTTGGGTAAAAACATTGAAGTCTCGTTATCATATTCAGAAAAAAAAAAAAAACAACAAGTCATGTATCATTGGACAATCGGAAGTCGAATAATTACGGTAAATGAGGGAATTATATCCCCCCACCCTCCTCCCTATGTTATCCCCAACAAACATGCTAATAAGGTAATAATAGATAAATAGTTTGATGTCATACTCATGGAACCCTACGACCTCATGAATTTTTAATTTCCCTAAACTACAACTACATACTCGTATCTATGGATGAACATCATCAGATTCTTTGTATCTCTCTATGGTTTTTCTGTTTTTTGTTTCACTTTCTACTAGGGGTAATAACCTCGCTGTAAGAGCCTCTACGTCTAGGCATGTGGAAGGTAACGGTTAATCCTAAACCAGATATTGTCATCGCGAATATTTTAAAGCCTATTTTTGGTGACATTAAGCCTACATTAATAACAAACAAATCTTAATGAATTTATGACACTTAAGGTCATAGATACTTTCTGAAGATTTGGTTTGTTCATGTGTGCATGAGAGAGAAATTACCGTAATATGTATATATGTATATAGTCTTTTTTTTCTTTCGAAATAGAACGAAAATAGTTGTTTGGAAAATTGTAAACCCTTGTAAGCATCCAGAGATTAGCGGCACACAGTTAAGTTGCTTTCGCAGAATACTTACTGCAATGGCTCATGAATAAGCTAAGAGGCATAAGTATCTCTGTATCTCTATCATTTATTTTTGATGTAAATTGTCGTTTAACTTTTATATTCTCATCTACGTGATATGAATTTTGTCTGTTTAATAGCACAATGATACTATACTCTTAAAAAACAGAAAATATCTCAAGGATTCACCGACACCTTCATTATTCAGATATTCAATTGAAATTGTTTTGAGGTGAATGAAATGATGATGACTAATTGTAATAAGTGCAAAAAAAAAAAAAAAAGGATTGAAAAAAATTACGACAGGGTGGCGCAAAAAGACCTCTAGGGTTTGAAAATGATAATTTTAGGTTAGGTTAGGTTGAAGTGGCTGACACATAACGCCAACATACTTAGACCAAAGATAGGTCCAATTTGATACCACATAGATCATGGGAAAAGTTTCATTGCCTACTCGGTAAAAGCAATTTGAACTTCTGATCAGGTGCAAGAGGCTAATAATTTCTGTGTTTATCAAATTGCCTGGATCGTTGTAATAGGAAGTCATAAGTGAAGCGTCTTTCTTTGGGAATGAACTGGGTGCTTTTGTGCTTTCCGCCTGGAACACGTTTAAATGATTTGGAAGACGAAAGGAGAGGTTAAGAGAAAACACCGCCACCAACTCTATCGTTGATTTTTGTGTCGTCCTCTAGTATAGAAATGAATCGGTTCTTCGTCTAAAAATACACATTTCTGACGGAATGACTTGGCTTAGAAATTCTTTTTGTCAAAGTTTAGACGGAGAATGATTTAGTTCATATTTTCAGGAGAGATTTTGAATTCAGAAGAAAAGCGTGGCCAAAAGTACAGAATTTTATTGACGTAAACGTGAAAGATTCAGTCTCGCAAATGATGACCATTTTCTGCTTCGCACATTCGTGCTGTTTCCAACTCATTTTCCATCCCAAATTTTAGGTACTTATTATGACAAGAATTTCGTAGCAAATATTGATTTTTAGTTGGGTGAATAACGCGCACTTGTTGTTTCAAATAAGCCAAACGAAAGCAATCTTTGCGGGAAAATGAACCATTCGAACAGATTCTCTGTGAATGTCCAGCACTCAACCAATGTAGTTGAGGAGCGTGTCTTCCCCAAAGAAATACATTCGTCAGTGGAGTTGAAACACTTTGTTTCTTGGTTACCAACTTCAACAAGGGTGGTGGTATGAGAGAGTATAAGGTCCGCCTTTTTGATACAGGATTAAGGAAAAAAACTTGAAATGCGATGTATCGGATAAGTTCACCTCTGATATATCACTCTAACATTCACCTTTGCTGTGTGCCTCACCAAAGAGTCATTCAATGAAACTGGAAGGCTGAAGAGAAATCGTATGACTTTTAGGATTCTGCCAACCAGAGATGGGAAAATTCATCGTCGTATCATACATATATGTACATATCTAGACAAATCTAGTCTAAACTGGATCAAAAACGTAGTGACCAGTTGGATATGCTAAAGCGATTACAGGACAGCTGTGTGATTGGTGTCCTCACAGGAGACTGCCTTAAAAGCCAACATGCTGAAACATTTGACCTCTTTTGAAATGACTTCTGTAGGAGCTGTACGGATGGAGAGATGGAGGTGCTCGGTCCCAAAGAGGACTGCTCTATTTAGGAGCTTTATTCTTTAATAAACTCCGCTATCTGACTTAGACGTCATGAGCATCTTCCGCTTTCTTGAAGGCTTTGGTTGATTTTATTAGGCATCACAAAGAACCTCTTCTGGTCTAAGTGTGTCTGTATCCTGATGCAGAGAGTCACCCTAACCTCAACTAAAAATGCAAAACATATGTAAGTCGATAAAAAAAAAAACACTTCAACAAACAAGATTACGCAGTTGAAGGGTCGCACCTTTTCACTCCTCTGGCGTCTACTACATCAATGATCGCCGGATCTATCAAGTGGTTATTTAAAAAAGGGTTGAGGAACAAGTGGTGTAAGTCAGTTTGACATACCTATCCTTCACTCAAATGTAAGTGTAAGTAAACGTGCTTTTCGACGATACTTCAATTCATGCACATGTTTAGGTAAGGTTAGGAATATGGGTGCCTTTGCTTTGTGTCAGCGTCTCAATTAGACCACATAGAGTCCATTTTGACCAAAGCTTAGAAATGACCAAAGAAATGACTGCCAAGAGTAACATTTCTGTTATAATCCAGTGCAGAGCAGTCACATAGCAGGTGATGAATAGATTCTATTTGTCCTTCGCTCCTGCAGCTTCTACAGTAATGTTAATACAAACATGTTTAAGTAACACCTCTTGGATTCTTAAAAGCGCATGCCAAACTCAGTTTACAGGCCTTGATTCTGCATTTTGTCTGTTCATTCACTAAGTATGTTCGCGGCAAACTTACGTATTTCCGGCTACGTACCTGCATTGGTACATATATTATCTCCAAGAAGTTCATTAACTTGTCCGTCATGATTTAAATGACAATTTCCTTCCTCATATGCTTTAAATAGTCATTTGCCATTTTGGCTTTACTGTTCAAAGCTATGTAAGTCAACATAAATTGTCAATAAGAACCCTTGGACATTAAGGCGTATGCCATCATCTGATACTAAACCAATATACCACTCACGCACTTTGATTTCGATATCTTTTAGGAAACGGACAGCATATGGCACTAAGTAATGAAAACATCTTCAAACACTTTAATATAACCTTCAATTTAAGAGCTTTGAAGTTGATTTCAATAGTTGAGGATACTTCAACGAAAAAGGTTTCTAATCATAAAATTCTGGACTACATTACGAGTACACTCAAGGAATTTGCAAGAAGCAGACATAATTCAAGGCAATAGGTGCCCTTTTGGTGCACTTTCTGTTCCGTGAATTTAAAATTAATTCAAAATTTGAATTTTCGCATGCTTTGTTTTGGTTTGAATCAATAACTACTGCAGCACTAGCCTGGTTAGACTTTTTGCGCAATTATGTGGAACATTTATTCAAGACCTATGCCCTCTAGGCTTCGATGCCATTATAACCTGTATTATCGAGTGAACTCTGCATTAATTTGTTTTACATGTTTAGCCTTCTATTTGTAGATACATGTACGTGAAGAATTAAAGATACGTCTACGAGTATAACCACACGCAGAGCAACCTACACATGGAGGTGTGTTGTGGCTTTGACCTTCTTCAGATTTCAAATCCGTAAAATGTATCTCGCCGATGATTTGTACCAAAACAAAAAAGCAAAATTCAAACAAATGAGTTTGATGACGTTCCGCATTGGAAGCATGAGAATGAATATGGTACATAGTACACATGATAAATATGTGCATGAATATGGCTGAGAAAACGGGCTGCGGGCTACCGCCCTAAAAAGTTTGGCAATGGCAATTCTCTTCCGTCATTTCTACATATGTATGTATGTAGCTTGACCTCTTATAGTTTCTTGCTCTTAGCTTTTGATTTGTGTTACTGAGAATGAAAATTAAATAAATTTGTTAAGATATTTAGTTCATCAGGTGCACACATTTGTCTGGCACGGACAGGTGTAGCAGTTGTCAGAAATTATTCACGCCTGACGCGATGTTACATTATGAAGCAAAGGTTATATGCACTACGGCGTGACGTGCACGGAGGGAACTTTGTTAAACAATGAGTCGGGCAGCTTAATTAGTTGAAACATCCTCCACCTGAAATGCATTTTTTTCTGTGTTTAAAGCAGTCTTGTGTCAGTGAGATCATTTTCGGCTGGAACTTAAGCGGGTGTAGGCCACGATTTTAGCCCAAAATTTTGAACGTATTGTACGGACAGAGCCTCCATTGTTGGAACCGATGACGAATCGATAAATTTGGATCTTCTTCTAGATATTTCTCTAAGTTCGCACATCACAAACACCCGACTTATGGCTACTGTCGATGCTGTAGGTGGTTTTATTGAATAAGGACTTTCATTGATGGTGTACGAATATTTGTTCTTTCCCTACGTCGGAAGGTGGGAATCTGCTTAAGATGCTGATAACCCGGCTCCACAACATGTCAGATTTTTATCGACTTCAACCACCTTTCTTGGTTTGGGCATGTATGCACATTTCTATTTTACATGTCTCGCATAAACAGGGTTTCCTTGCCATTTTAAGGTTTCTTTCTATACGCGCAATGAGCTCATGATATGACTCTTAGCTTTTAGCGATTCACCAATAATATTTTCCTAATGACTCCTGCGCATTGGAAGAACACATTGTATCTCTTGTACGAGCTGAAATATAGAATACATGCTCCGTCAGAAACAGTTTCATCTAATAATAATTTTACTTCCCATGGCGAATTTTGATGCATAAAGGAATACGTGGATTATGTACGTACATATGTATGTCCACCTACATAAATATCTTACTTTTGCAAAAGTATTTTAATTTCCCAGCCACTCTTCATCATTTTTGCGGCAGCTCATAGCCTATGGTGATCGTAACTACCTGTTTTACGATGTCGCTCCTAACTATCTTAACGTTGTATTTTTTTTTTTTATAATTTGCACGCACTCAAGGGGTTATGAATACCCTTTTACATATTTTCACACGGTGCGGGCGTTGGAAAGATAGATAGATAGATAGGGAGAGAAAAAGACAGTGGTGTAGTGGTTTGAAACTCAGGTGTTATTAGGCTTCACATTAACTCCAGGGCTGGTGTCCAGAATAAGTGGGGAGATTCATTTGTTGTCATTTATTTTTTGCATTCGCTTCTGATTCACAGTATTTTGTATCGTTGTATCTGTCAAGGGTGGCCGTTAAATACGTCTTAGTTGTTTCTGCCGCAATACTTACGAGAGCGCCACGTCACGTTCTTCCGATTATATTAAAACAGTCAACATTTGTAAATACTTGTAAGGACTTCTTAAGAAATGTACCCCTGGTGGTGACATAAATGGTGATCATTTGGCTGATGGTAGACTTTCCTAATTTGAGGCTAGACTGATCAGATCGTCGACAAAGAGCAGGAGGCATTCACACAATACAACAGACAACATCTTGTACGTTATGCTGAGGACACTTATACCAGTATAGTTGGCACACTTCAGAAGGTATCGTCCTTTTAGGATCGATCAAGCTGAGATTCCTTTGGCATACTTGTGTCCGACCGAAGACCGTCAGCTTCTGTAGTTTTGTTGATCTTTAGTTTAGATACTGCTATCCCAACTGCGTTGGGTAGACTGTGGACTGTCATCGCCTATGTTGAATGGTTTATGCGTGACAGCGTCGAAAAATTTTAATGTCGTTCTTAGGACACTCCTCATTCTTTTGGTTCTTGAACTCATAGAACTTATCTTTGCTATTGTCGTATGTCTTATCTGTGAGGGCACTTATGCATACTAGGCAAATGTACCGTTACAAATTGATACGAATTTTAATAAAGCGCTTGTTCTCTACCGGAAACACAAGACTTTTTAGCTAAGTCCGTCGCCAAGTAAGTGCTACTTTGGTTGTCGGTAGCAATCGACGTAGATTCCGCAGTTTTCTAGGCTCTTTTCACTCGGCCCATCCTATCGTACTTCTTGGATGTTAGTTTTACGACAGTTTAGGACCTCTGGTCATTGTGTGGATGCACACGGTCGGTTAAGAGACGTAACATTCCACATGTATATAAATCCGAATACACTTGTTTCCTTTACAAGGGTCATCAACAGAATGATCATAGATCGAATATGCTAAAGTACATATGTAGCTCATACAACGTATTTGATAGGAAGTTCGACCCAACTTGAATTGTAGACGCCACCGTTAATTCCATTTGAAGTATCCTACCGCCGTCACCTGGACACTAAGGAGGGTATAAACAACTTCCCCCGCTCTCTCGTTTGTTGGTCAAGACCTTCCAAATTCATTGGAACCTATTTGTCAGTCAAGGTACAAGATAGTCAAGGTTTCCCGCGCGGAGGTGAGAGTAGGAATTGGTAGAGAGAGATTTGCGAAAGGCTCCTGTGTCATCTTAAATGAACGATACCATCCGTTTAAACCCCAAAGGGTGCTCCTCTAATGGCTGGAATGGCTAGTTATACAGACACATGATAAAAAAACATACCACGCGGCAAAGTATCGCATTGTATCTAAAAGATGAAATTTACGAATTACTGCGATCAGCCGTCTCAAAATTATGGCATTCATCTATGTAGGCTATTGAGTCAGAGTATTTGAGTAGGATGTAGTTCTTCGAAACTATAACTTGCTGGGTTATTGGCCCAACACGCTTATCAAATAAAATGTTGATGTTGCTCGTTTGCAATTTACAATAGGTGATGAGAATCGCAATTAAAATTCCTTAAACCCCTCGTGTTCACGTAAACTGTGCATATTGGCACTCAGACGGTGCTTTACTTTTATGGCTATTTTTATACGAGAACCTATTTATAGAAAGTCCCTTACATAACCTGAAATAAAAAAAAACGGTTTGCGAGCGTTATTTGTCCCAAAAATTAGTTTATTGCCTATTTAAACAAATTTCATAGATACTCTTGCCTTGGTTTTCGAATGAAAAATTAAAAAGTAGTTCGGAGTAATTAAAAAGTACTTACGTGATCCCAAGCCACACAGAGCCACGGAACCATTAATGCAGAAATTTCTGGCTTTTATATCCATTTCCATAAAATTCATAGCACGTACCTTTAAATTGTAATCCAGGTAAGCGTTCGCGAGTTATATATAAAAAAGCGTGTACTTAATCGGTGTGTAGTCTCTGCCTCGCAAATGGAGTGGTTTAATGCATTCAGACGATCCATAAAAAGATTTCACGGTCAAATGTGTACCTCTCATGGAGCATAACAGACCATCTGTTATAAAGAAAAACCTAAAAACGAACGCTCAACAATTAGAGTACGACTGGTAAATTAATGGATAGGCGTACGGAGATTAGCTTTTGAGATACATTTGTGTGGTAGGCATTCTTAGAACGTTTGATGTACGATTTGTGGAAAATTAACTCTCTACACATGTACTCGAATAAATAAGAATGTCTTCTTTAGTAATTTAGTAAGAGGTCAACAGCATTTCCAAACACGTTCTTGTAGCTAGTTCTGTTCTGTCTTCACTACAATGACAAAGGCTTAGTTTCATTATTTAGTACAATTTAATCCCCTGACTTGTTTCCATTCCTTCCCTCACAGCTATTTTGTAGAGAGGCGCGACTTAAAGCAGGCCACAACGAGAAAAATATTAGATGTTTTAAGTATCTTTGCATGGATGGTTCCAAAACAAGTTGGGGAAGGTGTCAGGTACATATATACTCGAGAGATATTAACCTACAGGTGGATCTGAGATTTCCGCATGCAGTGTGTTCCGAACAGAATTTTTGGCTGTACTGCGGAATTACTAGAGATGGGATGAATATCCAACAAGAATATCGCCATCTGCTTTAACAGTCAGGCTGCGTTAAAGGCACTAGAGTCCTACGTCACAAACGCTGAAGTAGTCACTGACTACTCTCTGACTTCTGTGTTCAATGAGATTAAGTTTATCGAGTATGGATGTTCGAAGGTACTGCAGTGACTTATAGATCCCAAATATCATACATAACACATCTAGTCGGTGAATGTGCAGAGTAGACTAAGACACCTTGGAAGATACTTCTTTGATAATTCAAGAAGAGGTTGGGTCTTTGACCTGACACCCACCTCCCGCTGGGAGATGTTAAATATTTGTGGCTAGAATGACTGCTGCGGACGAGTTCCTCAGACTCCTCTTTGAAAAATGCTCCTCCTAACATTACCAAGGAATCTGGGAATCTGGAGCCATTTCAAATGAGTGTGCGATGGAGTGGTACACAGGTGGATTCAAGACAGCATTTGGTATAAGTGCAGAAGTTTTCTCCAGTGCGTCGGACATTTGTATCAGCAAACGATTGTCGGACCATTGTAGTGTATGTCCTTAAAGTCAAGATCTGGTTTTGAATTAACACATTAGATTGTAGCGCTATTGTTCTATATAATTATGGACAGTCAAGAAGCGATCAAAGCCTTAAAATCACCAAAAATTCGATCCAAGTTGGTTAAGCAATGTCAGGGATCTCTAACCGAGATCGCTGTCAGATAAGACCTATCTCTGTGCTGGGTTGGGACGATCTGGGGAATTGCAAAGCGGATGAGCTAGCAAAGTAGGGTGGACCGCTAGCACCTATTAAACCGGTAAAGTTCCACTTAGATACTGCAGTCATCAGTATGGCAAACAGTCGGTAAAACAACATCAGTACGGGTCCCCCATCTAAAAAAAATCTGGCCAAACCTGGATTGAAAGAAAACTTAGAGACTTATCTCCATTAGTAGAAACAAATTTAAAAAATACCATAGGAATCCTCACGGAGTATTGTCTTCTATGCAAACATAACAGGTGGCTGGATGCTCTCTTCAACGATTATTATAGAAGATTATTATAGAAGATGTAGACAGAGAAAAAGGAAGAAACTATGACCCACCTCCTGTGCACTTGTGCTGTCCTATCGAATCTGAGAAGGAACACCATTGGTGAATACTGCTGCAAAGATCTTAGTGATCTAGCCATGCTCGACTTAAACAAAATCAAAAATTATGTCTTTGGGTCAAATTGGTTTAATGCCTGAATTGTGAATCACCTTACAGCATGGGTTCATACCGAAGCTGGTTACCGTGCCTTTTGTCCCATATAAAAACTTACACATATTTTCCCGGTTATTTCCCAGTTCTCTCTTTGCGGTATCACAATGGGCCTTCTTTCTGGTCTAAGTGCATCTCTGAAAAAAGTGCCATTAGGATATGGCTCTAAACCAGGTATAGGTCCCTTCAATTTGTATTTTTGAGTCCTTGAATGTCGTATCAGTGGGATGTGCACATCTTGCTTTCCCAACTATATACGAGTATGTACGTAGTGCCTATTTGAAAGCAGACTCAGAGATTTCACAAAAAAAATCTGCGCATCCTTGCCTTTAACACGTGTGTGACCCGGTAGCCACCGAAGTCTTACTTTCCAATCTTTGCAATTTATCAAAGCAGCATAAAACTGTTTTAGAGCCAGTCACCCGTGAATATGCAAATGAGTTTGTACATGCTCCTTACCAAGTCATCTCCTGATGCTATAAGAAGCTTGGCATCCAGACCGACAGGTAGGCCTTAAGTTGGATTTAAGTTTAGACATTGTCCTCCTAAATTCGTTCAGGTTTGATGAGTCGAGATTATGGTTATTATTGTGGATATTGAATGATCCATCCTGCCTGACAGCGTCGCTGTTCTCCCGATATCATCAGCATCGACTGTAGTTCGACTACTGGGCTTTCTTGTCCGTCCATACAGGCTTCTGTTGGGGGCTATCTACCCTTGGAATGCGCTCTCTATCTTTAAGTTAAACTTGCGGACATCATTCCTGCAATACGAGTAGTTTTTCTAATTATTCTCTGTGAGTAGCTTCCCACTTACAGTGAATAAAGTCATCCGAATGCCTAGCGTCACTCACTTTGAGGTATTTAAATGGGAGTTTATTTACCACTACAATGTCGGCAAACTGCCAGAAACAAATAGTTAAAATGCTAATAAAGTAAGGTCCTACGCTGGTCACGTTCAATACGTCAAAAGCTCATAATCTGGAAGGAAAAATATGATCAAGATCATAACGGGTGATAGGAACTAATGTATAACACCGCACTACGGAAAATGTCGAACTTGTATATTATGTACACCTGAAACTATATCTTTTCATTAATTGACATGTTTTATTCATCGCACGACTCATCTGGAACTCCAAACACATCGCGGAAACGTGCGAACCAGTCCCAATCGAGAAGGTGGTGTTCATGAATACATATTCGTAATCCCTTGTGCCAAACACAATAGAAACGGTATGATTCGTCGGGATTTCATGGAATTTTCTTCGAAATACGTCATTATGAACACATTTAGAAAATAATGTGCACATTAACATGTTCCGCTCGTTTGATAACCTGCAGAATGCCTGCTTCAAGAGTAATATGAACGGCGAATTCAATGAACTCCGATCGTACACGTGCTAAGTGATTGCACCTCCTAATTGTTGGGCACCTTTAAAGGCATAGAGGCGTGGCTATGCGAGACTAGGGCATGTCGACTAGAATCAAAAATCCAAGCTCACAATTACCATTACCATAACCCCTAAGGCATTCAAATTAAAAACGACACGTCTGACTCCTATAGCTTCATCTGTAGGAATGCTTATGTATCTACACATAAGTCTTGTCTTTATTTGACTAATCTAGCTATGTAGTCAAAAACATGGATCGTTCCTAGACGATTCAGTTCATCGACATAAAAGCTGATAGTTCTTCAAGTCACACATCTACGTATTTGTATACACATAACTTTAAACGAATACCACGTCAGGATTGGATTGTTTTTGTATACTCAGTCTACATATGTAAGTATCTATACGAGTGTGCGTGCAAAAAAAACAAAATTTCATTTCAAGTCATTGCTCATTAATAATTTTACATACTTATGTATGCATAGAGCTGATTGGGTTTAGATTCGGATGAGATTTACTGTGAATTTTCAATGTCAACGTCTGACAAGAAATTTAGGTCCACATCAGCAAGCATTTATGTTTTAAGCTTCAGGGATTATACTTCAAGCTTATTCTGATTTATGCGAGTAATTGCCTTTTAGAAAATATAGTACCAATGCTAGATGTTGAAGGGAACACAGTGAATATAAAGAAACACTTTCATTGACGAAGGTACGTATCTACCTCACAGTAAAAGCAAACTGACGTCGTGTCTTTTTCATATATAACTATCTGATGAATATTGCAGCAGCTCCTTAGCATGGATACTTCAGACAAAGCATATCAAAAATGTTGTCTATCCAAAAGATGTTGATTATTCATTAAAGTAACTTACTTTCGGGAATTTAGTCCCTCGAGGCATTTTTTTAACTTTTACGCTCTACCCATGGTCAAACTAAAATTATTTCCATCAATTTGCGACCATCTCTTAGGAGAGAGCTGGACAGGTACAATGATGGCGACGAATGGTTTCCTCTTCTCCTTCGTCCATGTAGCTTCTACAAAATTCGTTCGAGTACACGCTAAGCCTTGTTGCAGTCTTGCCAGTGGCCAGTAAAGATACCTAGTGTAGCGCCAATATGCAATCTGTGGAGAGACATCAAATTTTTAGAGCCGTTTAGATCCAGCCTTGCCCAAATCTGTTTTGTCCTTCTTATACCACTTGTCCACCTAATGCTGCTTTGTATCCAAATATGCTATTCGATGCAACAAATACCCAAATACGAACCGACCCTTTCGAAACAATGAAACCATGGCGGTCAAAGCGCGGGAGCATAATAAAGCGATCAGGTTTGGTGGAATTCTTGATGCCCTTTTTCTGATCAGCAAGCATTCCTGCTGATTTTTTCAGAGCAACATCAAGTACATCGGCAGACTTCCTTGTTTCCTATCATAAAGAATTCATTTGAAAGGGAACACTGGAAAAGTGAAATGATCTTCAAACTCCAAAAGAACACCTTGATTCTATTCTCGACGTCAAACGAGCAGCCTTCCATCCGGGATACTCCTGCACCGGCCACATAAACACCTTGCTCTAAAGGTCTTTTGATCCAACCCATTTTGGTTATAGAACAAGTTGATTACTTCAGACGATGCCAAGAAGTGTAGTATTCTGAATATTTAGAGAATGATCTTGTCTTTCCATTTTGATACTCTACCTGGTTCATCGATTGATGTTTCCAGTTTTTTTTTTTTTTTTCAGCGCGGCTTGTAATGAAGTACTTTTTCAGGTACTTTGCTGGGTGCTTCGTACTCCTTTTTGGTTCCTTGGGATGGTGTCTTAAAAAGAAAGCCTTGAATCGTTTCATGTACTTCGCACTCGTCGCTATTATAATCTACTCAGCTGATCGCGTGAACGGAATTGAGACGGAAGTGGCGAAAATTGATTGAAAGCTGTACATGTTGTCGACAAAAAAGGACACCCAAGCTCGCCCTTGAAGTATGATAATATTTGTGAACCGAATCCATTTCAACTTAGTCCCCAGTTACTACCGCAGATTGCCAGATCCGTCATGATCGACCAGTTAAATTGATACTATGTACTTATTGTCATACTACACTACGACCCATAATTGGCGACCTATAAAATCTTTTGTATTAAAATACAAATATTTGATACATCGACCTATGTGGTCCGGGGCCTAGTTTCTCGCGACCATACATGCTTTTGGCCATCACATTCGTACAATTGAAGTTTAAGAGATCATGGACTTGATTATAGCCTGGTATAGAGGTTTTGCCACATGAACATTGGGTAGTCGCCTTGTTGGTAACATCATTCAGGTGCGGGTTCTCCAGTGAAGGAAGGAAACATGATTCCTAGTCCTGCACTTTGTGTCATTTCCAAAATGTCACCCAATTCGCTCCTAACGTTGACAACAACATCAAGTGAGGTTATCTGTCACCGAGGTCAACCTCGCGGTTCGCCATTGACAGCTCAGCTGACATCTAGATGGGGTTAATTGGCACATCGGTGTTTCATTTGTGCTCTGAGTCCAGCCCTTGCTAGTAATTCTACGAGTCTGACTTCAACCAAAGTTCAGAGTAGGAGGGAGAGCACATCCCCTTTCCTTGCGAGCATCACGTTGACAGTAAGTGCGAAAATGAAGGAAAGGTGCTCTGAACTTTCTATAATTGAGCCAAACTACATGCGCCGGGTCTGGTTCCTTTTGACTATTCGCTACCACTTAGGGACGATTAATAATGTTAATCAAATCCTCGTCAATTATGGAATGTTAATGACCAGCAAATTCGCTTTGAAGATCATTAAACAATTAATAAGTCATTACCTGCGTTACTTATGCTAAATGTGATCGTAGTTTATTTTTCAGTCAAATGCATCCAAAATAGTTCATTTGAATTCGAACTGTTAAGGTGTAAGGTTGTCAGTTGATTCGCAATACCCTCGGTCTATGAATGCCTCGCATTCATTCAGTTTCTTGTTAATTTTAGAATCCATCAGTGGATAGTGTCAGTCATTGACTAGATATTCAAAAAAAAAAAAAATTATAAGTGTGTGAAAATTATAGTCTTGGGTAAGTGGTCTACGTTATAACAATTTGTCAATTGATTGAATAAATAGTGATTTATAAAAAAAAAGATGATACAAGACCGCAGCTAATTTGTTTGCATTAAGTGTTAGGAGAATTAGTTTACGTTTTTTTTATAAAAAGTGTACAATAGAAAAATGTTGCATGTCGGTAACATACCTTTGTTTATGGAGCGAAGACGTTTGATGTTCGAATATTTAATCAGCAATGATTCATCCGAAGATGATTGTTGTGATTATGTTGGAATTGTGATATAAGTCGGTTAACATTGAAATGTGACAATGAAATTTAAATAAAATCTGGAACACTTTTTCGAGTTAAATAGGTTGTTGCTTTAAGCGCTATAAAAAACTGTTCCGATGAAGTTTTATTGAATTTTACAAAATTGTTAAACATTCGGGCTTCTTTTCCCTTCTTGCACAATAGGCCGATAGAACTTTAAATTTGCATAAGCAAACATTTTTGCTTTGCCATTTTGTTTGGAGTGCTAAAAAGCGTTTGAGCTGCCTTCAATTCCTTGAGAAACTTTGCCTAGCGCGTCTCGCAGTCCTGCCAGCGGTTTCCAATACATATTTCGCAAAGAAGTTATCTTCACGTCATATAGTGTGTCGAATCCACTGCCACTTTCTCCTTCGTATAAAAACGTCTATAGGTTCTTGGCCCGTTCTCTAATACTGGTACTGATTCTACGTTTAGCTTGCGGAAAAGGTTCAGCTTGGTTTTCGTGCTGAGAACATTCCTTCTGCAGACTTTGGATAGCAATTCGAGTGCAGATTTTGCCGATACTGCTGCAAGCTACATCCAGTTTGGTTCCACTGCCTAGATAAAGAAAGTTATATACTTTCTTGACTTCCTATCGGGCAATATTGAATTCAGCGTGGGTGTTCGAAATGCTCAAGGTTTGTGTTTATTTTAAACCCCATTTTGCTTGGCTCAGCTTATAGATTTTGGGCCATCACATCAAGGTCCAGTATCCGATGTGAAAGTAAGCAAACATCGTCAGCATACTCGAGGTGTTTGAGGTTAGATGTCGACATCCACCGAATACCACAGTTATCTTCCGTCAATACTGCAAGGAGTTCATTACCGATAATCACGAAGAACAACAGCGGTAACAGTATGCACCGCTGGCGTACTCCACTTTGGACTTCAAAATATGCGGAAACCTTATCATTGTGTAAGAAGTGACAATTACTACCGTTGTATGTAGCCTTGATATTAGCTATGATGTTTTCTGGGATGCCTCTCCTTCGCAAGGCTGACCAGATACATCTAGATTCAAACTGTCGAAAGCCTTTTCAAAGTCAATAAAGAGTAGATAAAGCGGGATCCTGTAGTCGCCACATTGCTCAATAATTATCCGTAAGATGATTAACTTGTCAACGCGTCGACGTTGAGAGTTGAATCTAAGTGTTTCCTTATCCGTTCTAAAATGATTCTGTTTAAAATCTTAGCTACGACCGGGAGAACGCATATGCAAAATCCATCAAATTTCCTTCTTTTAGATGCTTGAAGACCACCCTTCTTTTCCCCACGCTCTTCGTGTTCGGGGGTGTAGCATATCTGCCGATGTATTTGGCGCCGCCTAAAATAGTTTAACATGGACTCCATCAATACCCACTGCTTTGTTTTTCTTGCTGAACTTGATCTCTGTTGTTATTTCGGTTTTACTAGGTGGTTCATAATTCGGGAATTTGTGGCATCGGAAGACTCATTAGAGTTCGACATCGTGTCACGATCGTCTTAGTGGTTAATGACTGTAGCGTAGTGTTCTGTCCACCTAGTGAGTTCATCCTCGTCCGAAATCAGAAAGCTACCACCCAAACTCTTCACCGGTTGATGATGTTTGGTGATGTTATAGACAGTCTTACTGTCACAGACTTTGTGACGTTTCACACTATGCTGCGCTTCCTTATTTTTCACGCGACATAGTGCTTCTACCTATGTTTTCTCTATTGCCGAGGCCGCTGCAATCCGAGCATTGATTGCCGTCTCCAGCTTTCTGCTGATAGCCATGTGCTTTGACTTTTCCCTCTTTTACCGACATAAGTGTGTGCATCAGTTGCAAAACATTTTTGTGCTGATGCTGCTGATTGTTTTTACATTTGAGTCAAGACGCTACTTGAATTGTTGACGCAGGGATCGCTCAGACTGTCGGCATTGAATCTGGTAATGTTGAGCAAGTTTGAGTGGTTGCTTTTGATGGATAACTGCAACTCAAGCAGTGGTTCCTATGTCCATTTTTACCCATCTCCTAAAGAGCTTTGCTTACATGTGCCTGATTGTTTAAGACTACCGCGCTTTGGCAGCCCTGTATCTCATGAACTTCTTCCAGGGGCGGGAAATGAATTATTCTATCCAACCCTGCTATAGGTGTTGAGATCCGTGTTCCTGTTATACTAACACATTTCACAAAAAGTACGAGTAGCATTAGATGTTAATGAAGAGCCTCTCACATTTTTCCATCTTTAAGGAAGGGTAATCAGTTGCTAAAGAGAACAAGCATTTTCTTTAAATCTCAGCCACACACAGACGTCGTATTCAAAGTTCGCACTTAAATTGAGGGTACACACTCAGTGTGCCGGCCTTGAATGAAATTTATTTCTCACTGTGAGAGTATCCGCATCTTACATAATAATTCGCTTCCCAAAAATGAACAAACAAACGTTTGTCTGGCGGTGTGATAAAAAGTAAATCTACCGACGACAGTCTTGAGAGATTCCATTGTGTTTTCAAATAACCATGACCGTCAAAAAAAACAGGTCCATTTGGACCAATAGAGTCGAAATGAAATTCCGCATCAGAGAAAAGTGCCTTCGTTGACCAGCGAATGAAAGAGCGACTAAGCTATGACCTTACACACAGTAAAAGGCGAACTTTCCGAGACAGTGTCGGTGTCAGTTTCGGACGGTAGAACGATGTCCTTGACACAAATGCGTTGTCAAACATTAGGTAAATCATTTTTTTCTCTGAATTGATAATTTTTTTTTCCCTTGCGATTCATCTAATAGTAGAGGGTACATATATGAGTTCAACTCACACGCATGTGAATCTATCGATTTGAATACGAAAATTTTGTGGTAATAAATTTCTCAACTGGTTTTCAAATTGATCATAATCATGATGAGTTAGTAGAAATCAAATAGATACAGAAGTGCCTGCATGCACACATATGTAGATTGACGAATTAATGTGGATGGGCAGGTGATGATTTTTGCCGTAACTCTGACACTTTCTCTTTCTCGCTTTTGATGAGAGTACATTTGAATATTGCGGTTATAGATGTGACTCATTCGGGATGGTTGGCATAGGTATGGGTAAGCCCTGCGGAAAATATTTTCTATATTAAGGTATATTTTCTATATTAGCACAAAACATTAACTTTTAGCCAGAAATCTGCTTTTTTATTTGAAAGGGAAACATGACATTAATATGTGCAAATGACTTCGGCATATGGTCACCGGGGTTGATCTTTACGAAACGCAAACCCTTCGTCCAATTTTGAGTGTCTTTTTCGATCAATGGGGGCCGTATCTCACGAAGGACACGAACTGTGATAGTTTCCATGGCTTCAGTTGTTCTGAGTTTGTTAGCATGCACTAGTGACTACAATCCTGAGGATTAGTCTGTGTGTCCACATTGCCTTGTGTCCTATCTTTCTTGCCACATTCTTAGTGACATTGTCCTCTGATGTTTTCTAAGTTCTGCAGAAAACGATTCTGCTCTACCCCAGCAGGATATCTATGAGTATAACGTACGCCACCTCATCCAAAATTGTCGTGTAGGTCGATAGAACTCGAAGTGAGGTTAGTCTGTTGACACTTTTTATCCGCAACCGATCAATTAATTGTTAGTTAGATGCTTGCATCTATTCCTTAATAATAATTCACTCATTGAGTGTCAACACTAAAAGAGTGCAATCGGAATCCAAATCTATTCCCTCATCCCTGTTGATTTGAGTTAGAGGACATATTTTAGTCACGAAGAAGTGAAGAATTTTGTTTTTCTGAAGGACAATAGGTTGGTTTTCTAGTCAACACATGCTTACCAAGCTGTGTTATCACTTGAAGGAGAATCTATTCGAAGAAGCTGCGGTAAGCAACCTCCTATCACACTATCACACGCTGGCCGAACGTGGACGTTATTAGGCCTTTACTACTATATGGCGTGATCGTTTGGTGGCCAGCCAACTAGTAAAAGCGCAAAGATCTGTTAGTTTATGCATCAGCAATGCACTTAGAACTACTCTTTCTGCAGCACTGGACATTATTTTTTATTTGCTGCCCTTTGGTACATGTATCCACGAAGTAGATAGCTGCCAGCTTCCTCCGCTTTATTCAAACCTCCGGCTGGTTTGATTAGTCTCTGGGTAGCCAAAAGGAATTAGATTCATGGTATCACAAAGGACTTATTCTGGTCTAAGTATATCTGTACTGGTTATTGGGCAAGACATCGGGATACTGACGGTTAGCCAAGCCGCAATCAAGGCTTTAAGCTCCTATGATCAAAAATCAGGTCTAGGTATACTGATGTGAGAATGTTTAGCCGGGATAAACCGACTAAGTGAGAGCAACAGAGTCACCCTCTACTGTTTGCTAGGTCAGAGTAGAGGAGTAGAGTGAAATGAAAAACCTGATAAAGATCAGAACCCGTCTTTACCAGCCCGGAACCATTTTGTGGGTTGGGGATGCATACGATATGGAAATTAGTAAGGAAGGAGGAAGTCTACAAAGACAGGCCAAAGAAACTAAAACCGGAAAAGAAGAGAACCTCAGGAAACTAGATACAGAACAACGCGGAGACTGCAGACTCGGCAGAGATATTGAGGAAACCTAAAGGCACCTTCTAAGGGAATGTGAAGTACTGATCCACAAAAGAAGGAAACACCTGAATGCCTGCCAACTATCAAAAGAAGATTTACCACTCCAGGTACTCCAATTCATCAAGTGCTCTAAGTCGAGTATCTCATCGACTGGAGCTCCAAGTCGGGGAAGCACATTATATCTGCAAAGACGCAGTGTGCCTACACCCCTTCAAGGAATCTAATCTTTCTAAGTATAAGTGTGTGTATCCTACTATATGTAACCGAACCTAACCTTACTTACTAGTTGGCAATTTATCTTAAGCCGAACTCAAGTTGCTTGTATTTTGCAGGTTTCGTATTTAGTGCTCTTTGAAAGGACGTCGTGGTGCGTTCGATTGCTGAGCAGGAATGCCAGAAAACATCAACAAGTTTTTTCACGGTCCCACCTCTCGCGAATGTCTGACAAACGTCCGAGAGTAATAACTGGCATGAGAAAGCTTCTCAATTTGCCATTCGGATATGGTTCTAAACTGTAGGTCCCTTCCATTTGTGTGAAAAAATATAACACACACAACACGAATGGTCGCGAGAAGCTAGGCCCTGTACCACATACGGCCTGTTGCGCCAAGTATTGTTTAAGTGGCTGAGATTGTCTGATTATAATTACAGAATCACACCTTGGTGTATTAGCTCCGAACAGACAAGATTACTTATTGTGGTGGGCTTCTAGATACCAAGCATAGGTCTATTTTCGAAGTATCGAGAACTAGACATAAATGTCAAAAACGACGAGCAGAGTTACAGTTCGGTTTGTATCTCTGTATATCTATCTTAAGCAAAAAGAGATACAAAAACACCCTTTCCTCGGAGCATTGTTGATGAAATCGCAAGATTACTTATAGCATTTAGAAGAGTATTCTTTATCCACCGTATCAAATGCCGCCCAAAAGTTCACAAAGATCGCGTGCAGCTTTTTTTCCCCTACCATTCACAGATTTACAGTGTTCGACACTGGAAGAACTGTTGAGTAGTCTGATCATCTTATCAGACATTTGAACCATTCTGAAGATACCAATTAAAGTACCAGGTGTAGAATCTCGAGATGAAACAAAAAAATAAAATTTAATATCCACCCTAGTATAAATGTCTCCCTCCAAATAGAATGTGCGCAGTTTGTAAATAAACACATTTCAAGCAGAAACTACTCGGACGTATATACATATGTAGTAAAACACTCTTCCTTTAAATGTATTTCAAATTTGCATATTTCTGTATGTAAATCTGCATCTTTAATAGCTCGTAGATAGACGTTTTAATGTCTTTTTTTCTCTTATTTAAAAGGAATCCATTTGACTTAGATTTTTGGAATGCTACATCTTAATGTATTCTACAATTAAATGCTACCTCAAGGTCAGTCTGCAACCTTCATCAGCTGCCTAGACATCATTAGTACCAACTTAAAACTGTTTTTCCGGTACCTTTCAATGTATATGTGCACTAAATGAAGGTTGAGTATGCAGCCTATGTACTTGTTTTACACTCATATCAATTAGATACATGCTGTAGCTGTACTTGTCAACTACAGGTAGCTACATATTTCCGGCATTAACATTGCCAAAAAAAATAAAAATCTGCACATTCGCATAAATACGAGTATTACTTAAAAAACAAGTTCCTCATATAGCACTCCAAGGCTGTTGTCATCTCAGGTTATGTTCCGATCCGAAGAGATAAATTATAATGCAGCCCGCAACAAACGAAACCACAAGACAATGCAATGTGGAAGCCATTTGCGGTGAGGATGGCTTTCGCAAGACTTAAACAACACAGAGGTGGAGAATTAAGTTTATTCGTGTATTCGACACGAAAGAGAATTTTGACGATCAGTTCCATTTAGCATTGACTGGTTTCACTTCTCTGCTTCTAGCCATCTTAGATTGTTATTGCTTTCAAGGTTCTAGAGACACAAATGGCTTATAATGTTTGGCTTGGGGCTTTTATTTTAATCCGTTTCCTTGTTTACTAGGAAATTTTCTTTGTCAATTTATTTTATTTGTTTGCTGCTGCTGGTTCAACTTCTTCCCTGTAATGAACATGCCATCCACACAGTTGTTTTTAAGTAGTTCAAGATGCAGTTCATTGGTCTACTGGATATTTCTTCTAGGTCCCGAAAGAGGTGTCGCTCGAGAAATTTGTATCTAAGGTGGATGGAAGCTTGCTGGCAGTCTGCCACCTAGTCCTAGCATGGTATTAACCAACAAGCCTCTCCAGATAGCTGCCTCCAGTTTTGATTGAGTTTCCTTTATACTTGTACGTGCCACCAAAGGCGAGGTCACCTTCTACTGCATCCACCCTCAAATGTGGATTCGAAGACTCACCAAAGCGCTGGTGACGCTCTACATGTCCAGACTATCTTGGTCATTGAACTCCGAGTTTTTTAAGTAATGTCGTTGTAAGTCATACAGTGGCTGCTATGTATCTCCTTTTTCTGAGAAGACAATCTCATCCATTCTTGACCTATTCCACGCGTAGCCGCGCTGTTTCCAAAGAAACAGTGATCTGCAAGAGTTATTCTTCGTTTGATATCAGTGCTGGTTTTAGTGTCTGAGTTGATAACGGAGCCGAGGCAAACAAAGTCCTTAGGTACCTCAAATTTGTATGGATCGAGGAGTATGTCCTGCCCTAGATGTCGATGTTGGGTGTTATTTTTTGTGGTTAGGATGTAATTTGTTCTACTCCCGCTCAAGCTCTTTCACGGCTCTCGGCTCAATACTCAGTAAGGTGCCACTGAAATCACGCCGCGTTTATCCGATTGTGCCAATATTTACGGTATATGTGAGTAATTGTATAAACTTGGCGTCACAATTCGTTCAACAAACAATGCCAAAGAAATCGCAGAACTGCTCATCACCTTCTCTTCTTTTGACATCGAAAGTTTCAGGGATGTCATTACCGACCTTGATTGAGCAGTGCCCGGAGACTGGGCACTGAACAGCGAGATGAGTTTGGTAGGGATGTCAAAACTAGACATTTCTCTATATATACATACGTCATACGCGGCTTTAAAATCTGAGTTTTTTCCAAAATGTACAAAATGTTAATATTTGGTTGACCGTGGACTTTCTTTCTTGGTTTCTTGGTTCAATAGGGTTGTCACGGAGGCTTGACACTACATATTTGTATGCATTTCAAGCATTTTAGTGTTGCCATTGCCATTGAAATAACATGCACCTCACAACGCAACCAACAGATGACCCACGCTTTATTTTCCTTCACAGATTTGTTTTTAAAAGAAAAGTGGAGCTTTTTCAATTCAATATGATAATTATTAACCAAAACTTCTGTCTTTTCTTTGCAGAACGAAATTATAATTCTTAAACGATATCACAATGGCTGTGATAACACCAAATGGCAATATAGATAAACCGCTCTCAAGGAGCAACGAAAAAACCGATAAAACTACGACCATCGGTGTTAGAGAATTTTTCGCAAATAAGAATATTTTCATAACAGGTGGAACTGGATTTCTGGGAACAGTTCTGATTGAAGCTCTACTCGATACACATCCAGATGTTGGAATTATTTACGTTCTCGTCAGAGGAAAGCGCAAAGTTGATCCGAACGATAGGATAGCTAGGTTACTTCAAAAGCCGGTAAGTCAGAAGAGTATCTATCCATTATTTCTAGGTTCACCAGTGTTTTTTGGTTTTTTTTTTCTATAGATTTTTCAAAAATACAATAAAGCGCAGCTTCAAAAAGTAGTTCCTGTAGTGGGTGAACTCAGTGAGGCAAATTTTGGATTCAAAGAAGACCTTCTGCAAGAGCTTGTCGAGAAAGTCAACATCATTTACCACAGTGCTGCCACCATCAAGTTTAGTTCTCCATTACGAACAGCGATTCGAACGAATCTTACTGGTACCATGAGGACCATTGAGTTTGCCAAACAACTGAAAACCCTGTCAGCCTATGTGTACTGCTCCACTGCCTTTTGTAATAGCAATAATCGTGGACTGATTCTTGAGGACATTTACAAGTCGCAGTTCGATCCATATGAGATGATGAAAATGGCAGAAAGTGACAGTGCTTGGGATGATTTTACAGATGCCAAGTGCAAGGAGATCATCCGTGACCATCCCAATACGTATACATTCACCAAAAACCTTGCAGAGAATCTTATGATCTCTGAGATGTCAGGATTGCCAGCGGCCATTGTGAGGCCTTCTATTGGTGAGTTTAACGTTTTTTTTTATGTTTTGAACCACTTTAATTAGCAATTATTGTTTTAGTCTATGGAACTTGGGAGCACCCAATGGAGGGTTGGGTGGGTAATGCCAACAGTGGACATTTGGGGTATCTAGCGGGCTTCATTAAAGGTATATTCCGAACGATGTGTGGGAAAGCAACATCTGTCATCGACATCATACCATGTGACTACGTCATCAACTCTTCACTTGTGATGGGCTGGTATGTTGGTACACGACATATAGATGTACCAGAGGTAATTCATTGCACTTCGGGTGAGGTGAACCCGTTAACACTCTCGGAATTTTGTGATATCCTGAATGCCAGCGTGAAGCGACATCCGCCAGATAACTTTGTTTGGAAACCAAAGACTAAGCTAAGGAATGGTTGGAGATACAATCTTTTCTTCTATTTGTTTCATATTTTGCCTGCCATGGTCTTCCATATTCCAGAGAAGCTATTACGCATTGGAATGCCTCAACATACGTAAGTTTTAGAGATTATTTTCGATAAGTAAGACATATGATTGGTTTTCTTTTAGTGCCTTGGAATATATGAGAGTATTCGATAAGGGAGCCAAAGCTTTCGACTACTTCCTTGATAAGGACTTTCGATATTCGCTAAAGAATGCTCTGCGGATAATGTCGGTAATGGATGATAAGGATAAGAAACGTTACAATTTTGACTCAACGCAATGTAATTGGTCGGAGTTTATCGATCGGTGTTTGATTGGAGTGAGACGCTTTTATTTCAAGGAGTCTCCTGTTACAACTTCGTGGCATCGGAGTTATTGGATGGCGTGAGTATTAATTTTACTAACAATTTACATTTTTATTCATAATTTTGTGATATTTACTATCAGATTGCTCCGCGTTTTCCAAATCAATCGAGTCCTGATTCGTTGTTTTTGATGTAATTCAAAGAAATTTTAACTAGGGTACGGGCATGTATGTGGATTGATGCCAAAATGGGCTACTGAACAAATCCAGAGTTCATAATGAATTTCAATATTACCTTCAGTAACTATGTTGATAGTTCATCGAAATCATTGAAGAAGTATTTCTGTCCAGCTGTGATTTATGCATTCACAGTGAAATCTGCATCATTGCAGCCTCTACATCTGTCTGTTGTAGTTACCCGCATTCTGTTTACGTGGTTCGTAGGCAAGCCACAAGTCACAAAGCTTGTTAACTAACTGTCTTCGTCCAGAGTCTCTCCGTGCTTCTGTCAAGGAAAATCAAACAACAGGACCCTGGAATTCTATTTCGGTATATTGTAAGGAGCCATCTGTTGGTTTCTTTTAAAAGTGCATGTTATTTCGACCATAGCAATACTAGTGGTCTTCATATATTAACAGATATCTAGTGTCAAGCCCCCGCAATAGAAACCGAATCGATTTACACTTCAAAAGCGCTGGGAAATATTGAAAAAGTGATTCCCAAAGTAAGTGTTGTGTTGCAGAAACTATACGAAATTTTAAAAGAATTTTTGTTCAAATTAAGCCGCTTCAAAGCTGGTGTAGGGAAATTAATAAAAAAAGTTAATGAAACTGACATGCTTTTGGAAAACAAAAGCTTTGTACGAACTCTGCCGGTGCTCATATTGCCTAAAGTGTGCCCTCACTCAACATACATATGTCGTACATTTCTGATGAGAACATTGCATAAAGACCTCGCATTATTTGCTTCCAAGGTCCAAACAATCAATCTTCCCTTCTTTATCGCTTCTCTGTGTGAGCTTCAAATGAGTTGGAAAATACCGTCAACTTTGGTCAAAAAATATGTTTTCGGGCGAAGCTCATTTTAATCTCCGAGGCTTCGTCAATAAACAAAATTTTAGAATTCAGAGTACCAGAAAGTCATAGTTTTGTATGTGTTTTGGGTACTTCTTTGAATATGAAGCTGGAAACAAAGTTAGGGTGAATGAGGAGCACTACAGAGACTTGATTACTCATTTTGCCTGACCGCATGTGAACGATTTGGTAAACTTGTTATCAGCCGTTTTAGAAACCTTCCTTGGCTCTTTAAACTTTTTTTTTTATAGAGAACTGTTAAGGGGTGCTATTACGTACACTTAATGAATATATTATCCACTGAGCTGTTCGAGAAATACAGCCGCAAACAATTTACAATATACCGCAGAATTGGGTTGATAGGATGGGCTACTGCCATGTCGGCCATGGCATTGTTATAAGAAATTATTTTCCATAAATAATCGGAAAGTACACTGTCCTGAACGAAGCAATAATAATTGAATTTTTTTTAACCATGTGTTGTTTTAATAGCAACTTCAAAATGGCGTCTGTGTGGGGACTGAGAAAAAGTCGATTTTATTTTGTTTTCTCTTATATGAGCCACAGAATTTTTTAAGGGGTTTTTTCTAGGTGGGTTTACTCGTCACCATGTGAGGTAGGTGGGTGGGCTAAAAGGGGAGAGAATCCTCTATACCGCACTTAGGTCAATATCCATCGTGATGCCCAGTCACTGTGGCTTGATAGTTGAATGGTTTACCATCAGTCAGTTCAAATCTTCAACAAGCCGAATGGTAGTCTGGCTATAATTACAGATGGATCTCGCTTTTCCGATTAATATCAATCCCATTAATTTTTAGTTTAGCCACATTAGTATACTGCTTCAGCCAGCACTGGGTTTTTGACAAGTTGAACTCAACTTGGGTTGCATCAATATCAGAAGAAAGCTCAGTGCACGTCCCCTGACGCTGGGACTCCAAGCCAAGATTAGTGCCATCTGTTAAAGAATAGATTGAATTGAATGGATATAAGGAGAAGGTGGTTGATTATTATCAAAAACAGGGTCGGGGAAAGGACAGAATTATTGAATACGCCAGCAATTGTTGAAAATGGGGTAGAAGTAGACCTATCCAACACAACTTGTATTGACTGATTAATTAAAATACTCGCACAACATGGTAAGAGAATGGTACCGACACCATAAGCCTCTATCTTTTTTACGAGGGCGATATGTGTCACACTCTGTCGAAAGCTTTGAAGATATCAAGAAGAACTACTCAGCATTAAATTTGATAATGTATGCTTAGGTTCCATTTGTCTAACAGATACACTATAAGATCCCCTGTAGAACGGTGTTGCCATACCATACTGACGGTCATTAAGGAGATAATTTCTTTCGAGATATCTCATAAGGTGCTAGCTTACAATGCTCTCCTTTACCTTAGATAGCACTTACGTTAGAGCTATGGATCGGCAATTAGAAGGGGAGGTTTTATCGCCCTTTTTGGGAATTGGGTGAATATGTGCAAGTTTCAACCTTTCCAGAAAAATGCCTATCGAGTGCGGAAAGGTGCTTTGACGGAGGCCTATTTGTCCATTGTGAATCCCCTTTGAAAAATGGTACAACGTGTAACATTGTTGCTAGTTAGCTGGTTTCTACCCAGACCAGAGTGGGCTCGTTATGAATCGCATCAAGTCCATCAATAAAACTTGTTCTCCAAAGAGTCCGTTGCCATTTTGACGAGGTGGCAGTGTTGGAGATTTAGGCAATCGTAGAGCTAGTGTTTTTCATTTCTTTCTTGTTTTGACAGCTCCCGCAGTAGTCTGGAAAATTTATGCGTAACCTATTGGCAATAGTGCCAATCACGCAGTGTCCCGTCAGTACCCTTATCAAGATACGAATTTGCTTTTTTTCTCCATTGCTAATAAGCTTCCCTCTTCCCTCATTCAAATGTGGTTATAGGCTGCGGGATATAACTCAATTACCTCTCGATTACCAAGTGGTATTTGTTAGTTCCCTGCTCCTAAGATCTATCTTCCGTTTCACTACCCCAATCTGTATGGATGTACGATATGTTGAAGAGCTTATGTAGCGATTTCGCGAGGGTAGAATAACACGTATTCAATACAAGGGGAGAGATTCCATCTGGGCCTGAAGATTCGTTAAAATTTAAATTGAAATTAATAACGCTGCATGTATCTGTGCCGCACTTATAGTGTTAGATTCCTGTTAGATATTAGGACTTATTAAATATTTTCAAATTTGAATTTTTTTACTCTATCTCTCTCTTTTAGATTTGACATCCTGTATTACCTCGGATTCGTACTGATCTTTGCCGCCTTTTATGGTATATTCCATTCATTTTTCGGTGTACATATTGGACTGACTCTAGCTGTATTGGTTTGGGGATTCCTTGTGTGGCTATAAGTAAAGAAAATTTAAAATTAAATGATAAGTTATAATAATGTAAGAAATTTTATTATTATTATTACTTTTTGTAATTCTGTGACAGAATTTATGTAGGAATGGAAATATACACACTTTTGTTAATTATCTCGGATATGTACCTAGTGTTTTATTTTGTACTAAAATTTGAATTGGGTAAGCAGAAACGCATCCATGTGGTACCTGCTGGATAGCTATTTTATAGTAAATGCTGATTCTGACTGTACATGTGGAGCTGGACACTCGGACCTGCACAAGATTAGCCGGATTAACTTCAGCAAAAATGTGCCAGGCGAACCCTTAACTGCCGCGTGCAGCCGAACTCCGCAAGTCTAGTAAGCGTATCAAACTCATCAAGTACAGAGCTCAAAAAACTCAGCAAGCATAGCAAATGAAGGAAGCGCAGCAAGATCAGCAAATCTAGTAAGCTCCGAAAGCTGAGTAAACGAGTCAAGCGCAGAAATCGAATCGAACGCAGAAAACTTTGGAAGTGTAGCAAGCTCAGCAAGCGTAACAATCGAAGAATGCGTAGCAAGCTCAGCAATGAAGTCAAGCTCAGCAAGCAAATTAATTGTAGCAAGCTCAGCAACGAGTCAAGTGAAGCAAGGTCAGCAATCTCAGTCAGCTTACCAGTCGTAGCAAGCTAGTCAAGCGTAGCAAACGCAGCAAGTTCAGCCAGCGACACAAGCGTGACAAGCTCAACAAGCTCAGGCAGCGAATCAAACGCAGCAAGCTCAGCAAGCGAATCAAGTTCAGCAAGCGAATTAAGCGAAGCAAGATATTCTTGTTCTTGTTGTAGCGAAAGTACTATCAATCCACTCATGTAGAGGCCATGATTCTGCGTGCGATGACACATCATCGTTTCCGTAATTTTCCTGATTTTCCCCGGGGCCCAGCAAAAAGGAAACGTTCTCTTTCAAGTCAAATAGCCCACAAGAGTAGTGCATAGAATTTCCGGAACCAATTTTCTTAGCCAACCAAGTTATCTGCCAGGAACGTTTTACTACGAGCCTTCAGTTCATCACTACGCAGTCATCTGCTGCCGCCGAAAGCTCCCACAGATGATCCTTACAGTATTTGCACTCCGCTTCGGTCATATATTGCCATTGCTTTTCCATTAAAAATCGGCAGAAAGGAAACAATAGCTTCTTTGTAGGAAGCATTCCTTTTTCGCCTGTTAGATTCTAGAGGTCCAAATGTGTGTAAATATTTGATATACTTTTCGTGACTGAATACAAACTGCGTGAAACTGAATACAAATGCGGTCAAATTATAGGTCCACCTGCCTTTTGTAGTGTATTTCAAACTATTTAGCAGAAGGCACATGTACATATAGCAAGTTGCCTTGTGACATCAAATACACAAAAAAGAAAGAGCTCTAGTAGGCTTCTGACTTTTTTAAATTCGATTTTTAATAAGAAACCTAACATCATACCTAGAAATATAAAATGGCAGCTCGTCAGAAGCGAAAGTCTTTACCTAGTAAATCACTAACATCCGTAGAAGAAGCGCCATTAATAAAAGAGCCTCCTACCACGCCCGTTGTCAAAGAAGACCCAAGAAATGTCATATTGAAAGAACTCCTCGAGAATCTTCTCCCTTATGTTACCATCAAAACAGAGGTAGGTTCAAATATGTATATCTAGACAATGATAAATACGCTTCTGCATTCTAGATCAACAAATCCTTTGCTAGACTATTATTTAAGAATACAAGCTCCTACTGTGGATGGCTTGGTCCCCATGGATTTCAGGGATTCGGGACTTACACATATTACGATGGCGCATGTTTTCGAGGTTGTTCTTAACCGTTATTGATTTGCAAAAAAAAAATCTCATATGCTCTTGTAACAGGAACATTCGAAGGAAGCCTAACAAGGGGCTTGGGAAGGTTTATATATAAAAGGGGTAGCACGTATGAGGGTGAATTCCTAGGCGGACACCGCCATGGTTATGGCAAATACAAGACAAGGCGGTTCCATTATGAAGGTTACTTTAAAAATGGCTTGTTCCATGGCCAAGGAGTATGGAAGGTATGTAGTTTTTCTTTCTGATATATGATGTCCTACCTGTCTGTTTCTGCAGTCAAAGACAGAAGAACAAAAAGGAGTCTTTTACGAGGGTAAGATTACTCATGGTGAAGTTTATGATCACAGTGGATCTTTTAAGGGAAAGTTCGACGAATCAGATCTAAGGCAACATGGAAAATTGACATTTAAAAATGGCGACACTTACAATGGTTCATGGGCAGATGACCTATTCTGTGGTTACGGCGTTTATAACTGGGTCAAGGAAGGAGTTACCTTAACCAATGCCCAAACGAAATACGTTGGTTATTGGCTGAAAGGCCAGCGTTACGCATGTGGAATGCTAACATTTCAACAAAGATTTATCATCTGTCAATGGGGAAATGATAAGAAGAATGGAGCCGGTGTGATTATCGCCTGCAATGGAAATTGTTATGCTGGTGCAAATATGTTCAAGCATAACGAATACAACGGATCATTGCAAATTAAATTATGCAAAGAAAGTCGTGAGTTACTTTTGTACATATTCAAGCTAACAACTCCACAAATCCAATATGAAACCATGGAAGAAAAGAGGGATGTCTTAATGACAAAAATTACAGAACTGATGGAGAATCATGGTGAATGGTTTTGCCCAATGTATCCGATACGTATTCCCCCCAACGAGATTGTTAGCCTGCCATCAGACTTACACAAGACAGCTTTTGAGGTGAAGTTCCTGCAACAGGTGTTACTTGAAAATTACGGAAATTTCGAGGAGCTATATAATAAGTACACCCATCCGGACGATGATTACATGAATAATCTCGGTTTAAATCTATTCTACATGGACTTGTTCTCTAAGGTGCGGGATGTGAATGTTTTTGACTTATTGGAGGCTGGCAACTGTGAGATACGCCACCAATGTGTTCTCTCTGAAGAGACTAAGTCATGCGTTTCACATTTGGCGGTTGTTCCGTTTTACGAGTTCATTCAACATTTCATTCGCATTACGGAGATTCTGGTTTTAAATGAGAAAATCAATTTGGCAGCGCAACGCTTAAAACCAACATTTTTCGGCACTTTGGCAACGCAAGTTCTCTATGTACTCAAGATGCTGCAAGTGCACCAGTTGCCACCATTTCTGGTTCGAGAAGCCCTTCTAGTAAATCGTCCAGCAATACTGAATCTGCTGCATGTGATGAAAGAGCAGTCATATGGCGACAAGACCATAAGAAAGCCGTACAGATATTTAAGGTCAAAAGGTGTGATAAGTGGACCGGCTACGCATTTCGTTCAGGCCGTGTCGATACATTTTGAAAATGAATTCGAGGATGGCATCATGAGTAAAACGGAACATAAATTTAGTGCTTTGGAGCTTGTCGAAATTGTGTTGTACACATGTCAATTAAAGTTGGCACAAGGCGATATGAAAAAGAACAAACAACTAGAGCAACAATACAAAAAAGATTTAATAAAGAACTTGTGAGCTTGATTTTAGTAGGTTTCATCACTGTGTCTTTAAATTTTACATTTTAAGGACGACCGATTATTACTCCTTATTATTAGGCTGTGTGGCGAAATAGGGAAAGGTTGCCTGACTTGCACTGTGTTGTAAAAAGATCTTTCAAATGATTCTCCTAAGTGAAGTAAGCAGGGCCCACATCTCGAGATCGTAATGAGGGAAGATATCCCAAACCGAACCCAAACGCGTTTATGAATCCCAACTGACCACAAAGACAACGTAAGGATAATCAAAGTCTGCAATCTCTTGCATCCGACAAATAGAAGATAAGAAGGCTAGATGAGCCTAGGTGCCATTATTGTGATCAATCAACACTCCTTGACTCCTTTAGTGAAGACCGATGGGGTATTAGCTAATGCTAGTACCATTAAGGCTTACGAAAAGGATTTAGTGGATACGAAAAAGCTGATTTCCAACTCTACCTTTGTTCTTCATAGACTTCCCTCTCCCCATTTCCCAATCATCTACTGAGAAGGATGACTCCGTAACATCAAAATCTGAGACGCACATGGTTTCCTTTCAATCGGTCCCGGCTTTTAGTAAGGGACAAATCAATGGCGACCGTTACGGAGACGGAAAATCGTTTCAGACTTGCATAATGCATGGGTGAAGACGATCACTTAGTGTCCTCACACGCGGAGATTGCGAACGTTATTGTGATGACAGTCGCTCTGGTTGATGATAGCACTGATACTGCGGTTAGTTGAGGGGTCTTGAGTCTTAGGTGATACTAACTGTGTTCTTATGAAGAAATTGCTATTAAAGTTATTGGGGATTTGGACTGCGAAAGGTCGGGAAACAACTGACCGCATTAGACATGGCTTGGGCTAGTAGCGCAAGATCATGATGAAGTGCTTGATTCATGTCCCCATGCTTATGCATTTTTCGTATTTTTTTTTTATTTGGGCTCGTCGGTCCAGAGCACCTTGCTCCAGTCCTCCATCGTCCAATTTTTATGCTTTGTGGCCCTCACCAATATTTTAGGTCGATTTTGAGACCAGAGCAAAGGTTTTCGAACTGCTATCCGGCCTTTTAAGCCCGCCTTAATCAAGCGCCTTTTCATTGTGGTTTGAGAAACAGGCTGATGGAAACCAAAAAGTGATTCCAAACTTATGGCCGGCAGTGTAGATGTATAAGTCCTTGTATATGTACGCTAAAACTGCAAGTGCTGGCGGTCTAGTACTAGAGTAGGGCTAGGCGTGGGCTGGCAGAAAATTTCAGTGCTTTCAAAACAGATACATTGGCTCGGGTAAGGACTGATCAATCGTTAACGACTTTTGCCTGTTGTACCTGGACAAAGAGTGGTTTCTCAAATGTTAAAACCCTTCTAGACTCAGGAAAACGACGTTCTCGGAATGCTAGATTTCTACAGTTAAAAAAAAGACAAGATGGTTAGATGAGAATGAATTCCAGTCTCCACTAGTCCCGGGAAATGCTGTGAAAAAAGTATTCGTTACCGGAGCAGAAATCATGCCGAAAGATCACTAAGAGGCCATGTTATACGTGGTTATCTGCTGATACCTGAAGACGGACCTTAGCGGAAACAACCTAAATTTCACATAAAAGTCGCCCCTGTAGAGTGTAGTCCAGCGTGGTGTGCGCCGGACAAAAAAATCCATCAATACTGAACAAGCTAAATAAGAAGCAAGTAGATGCCACAGCAAAACTGTGTACAGAATAACTAAAGAGCTAATAGGTGCTCACTCCTTGCGCCAACACCCGCTGAAGAGTTTGGACGGGTCTCTTTCGATTTCTGATGAGGTCAAGCTAAGAAAATGCAGGAAACACTTCGCTGTTTTGAAGACGTGAGATGGCTACAGATGCCGACCCATGCACCTATTTTTTATAACACAGTTCATGGCCATTATGATAGCATAGTTTTCGTCTTGGAAAACAGATTCATACTTGCCTATTGAGTAATGAAGTCTTAGGTTGTCGTTCTTCACACCGCATTCTGAACCCCGTTTTCCTTTCGTAAGGCTCTCCAAGATGCGGGCAAACTCAACGAAAGCTTTCGTACGTCCATACATCCGGAAAAGACTGCGCACAACTTACTGAGCATTACTGAGCATTACTAATTTCAAAGTGACACTACAGTTTGCGACGCATGCGAAGACGGCGATGAATCCTCGGATAGATTGCTCTTCGATTTTTAAGCCGTCCTTTGCTCATATGGAGAGTGCTGATACTTTAAGCCCTTCATCACTGCATTGCCTAGTCTCGGTTTTCTATTGTTATTTTTTTTCCCCGGCGACACAATGGACGGACTGTATCTGAGTGTTCCAGTGGAGTGATAATACTTTGTTTCTTTCAAACATGGAGCAAAAACTCAAATTCCTGACTACCTTTACTACCACCCTCCCCATGCAGCTGATAGTGCCAGTGGAGGTAGTGCTGTAATTGTAAAGAGTAAATCGGAACCGAGCCTGCATGCGCATATATAGAAGCGCGCATTCCGACTTTCAGCATTACGTTTCCAACAAGAGACAATTGAATGCCTCCGGTGTGCCCAGAATCGACAATGTCATTCTGGATCTTGTGATGAACCATTTCGTGCGGTCAGCGGGCGTTACGGAGAACGAACTTGTGTCGGGCTTTTTTTATCCTAACCCTGGGTATTTCAGAAGAACTATGGCGAGTGGGAACATTTCCCCTGAAGCATTCTTGTATCTGGATGCGCATGGTTACTTGTCAGACTCGCTGAACGTTCCTATCATCTACCATCGTGCTAGAAGGGTGACAGATAAACGTATCCTCTACGACCCGATAGACTCAGGGGAAGTAAACGCGGAATTGAGATACTGCGTAAGTATACCTCAATAAACGACAACAGGTTAGATAGGGAGAAATATTGGTGGCTCGACTGGGTTGAGGCTAACACTTAGGCTAAGCAGGGACGGACCCTGATGTGATTTTTAGCATGCAGCCCGAGTAAACGATTAAATGGTCTGACTATCATTTAATCCGATTTTTCGGTGTCGAGTTGGAGGTCACATATCAGGGTCCGGCCCAGGATTTAGGTTAAGGTAGTTTTATTTTTTATCCCCTAGATTAGTTTTTACGAAAAAAAGAAAGTGTGTTCTAAAAGGTTTGCCAACATTTATCCTTAAAATGAAATATCAATAAAAAGAAACAAAAAATTATTTGAAATTAGCAAAATATTGATTAAAATAAAAACACTAGAATTCTCATCATAATATACATAAGTATTGAGCACCCTTCAGGTCATTTACTTTAAGACATTATAATAGTGTAGTCTAAATTTATTGAAACTATGAATTATGTTAGTGTGTAAGTGGAAAATAAACGATAAAAAAAGTAAATTGGAACCTCATGGATTGCCTAAAATAGCAAAGACATCCATGCAAGTAGCGACAGTAAACATAGAGAATAAAGGAAAAGATTTTAAAATAGCAGCGATATACTGTCCACTCAGGCATTCGCCTTAATTAATTAAAAAATTGGCGAGTAATTTCATCATTGCAGGTGATTACAATACAAAATACACCTTCTGGGGGGCCAAGATCAATGAAGGCTCTGGAAGGCTGCTAAACGTTTAAAAAGACCCACTGCCCACTTCCCACTGAAAACATTTGATGGGACCCACAACGAACTTGTTGACAAAACAGAATAGGAAAAAATACCTTATGTTTCACTTAGAGAGGTCATCACCTGCGTATAGAAACTATCTAATAGAAAATCACTGGGCTATGATCTTATTACAGATCTAAAAGGAATAGCCATGCATTGCCCTGGTAAAACTTAAATATATAATTAATGCCTGTTTTAGACTAAGATATGTTCAACATCACTGGAAGTTAACAGAGATAATTGTTATATCTAAACAAGGTAAGCCACTTCATATCGGCCAATTTTACTTATGCCGACATTGTCAACAATTTTCGAGAAACTGCTTCTCAAAAGACAAAATTACAAATACTTGGCGCAACAGACCGTATGTTATCCAGGGCCTAGCTTCTCGCAACCATTCGTGTTGTGAGTGTTATATTTTCCACACAAACTGAAGGGACATACAGCTTAGAGCCATATCCGAAAGGCGAATTGAGAAGTTTTTTCATGACAGTTATTACTTTCGGACGTTTATCAGACACTCCCGAGAGGTGGGACCGTGAAAAAAACTTTTAGGTGTTTTCTGGGATTTGAACCTCCCGCTTAGTAATCCAACGCACTAACCACTGAGCCACGGCGCCCACAAAAGACAAAATTATAGAAGTGAAAAAAAGTCACGAACCATCAATTCGGATTTAGAAATAAACACTCGACAATAGACCAAGTGCATCGTATAACTCATGTTATAGAAAATGCATTAGAAGAAAAACAAGTTTGCTCTTCGCTATTTTTAGACCTTTGATAAAGTATGGTATAAGGGTTTAAAGTATAACCTAAGTATATGGGGATCTATAAGTATCCGAATATATACATATATATCTTATAGGTATAGCAGAGAGATTCTTTGGAGCACGTTATGGAAAAGCGTACTCTGAACTTAGAGAAATACATACAAGCAGGTATTCCACAAGAGAAGGGCCAACACTGTATTAATTATATACTAGTGATATTCCAAAGTAGTAGCAATGACACATTGATAGCCCCATTCGTAGACGACAGTGCAATCTTAGCAGTAGATGGATGTGTGGTTAAAGCAACAGAAAAGTTACAAAATGCAGTTAATAAGATAGGAGTTTTGGCTAATCAAATTAACTGAGGCGAAATCGCCTCATATTAATTGTACAAACAAAAGATACATAGATATGTAAATTTCCTATGGTGTGGAACAGAAGCGCATGTTCCAAAAGCTTACAGAAATGATGGATCTGAAAGTAGCAGTAGTGTTCAGGATTAACTCAGTGATGAACGTCATTGTCGCCAGCGCCTAAAGTTGGTCTACAGAAAATTAGCGGATATCTAGCTAAGACTCATACCACAAGTTCTTTAAAAATGCAAACATGTTATCCACCTCATCCGGGGAAGAGGTGTATAACGTCTGTAACTACTATCAGCCCAGAAAGAGCGAGACAACCAGCACGACACTTTATCTAAAAACCACTTAATGTGTTGGTATGCCGTCCGTGTGTGGTTTCCTCTAGTTCCACAAAAGTGTGAACAACCATTATTTATCCAACTAACTGTTCCATTGGTTTTCAATGTTTGCATTTGCATCGAACGAGTAATGCGAATGAGAAAAAAAATAACAATTTACCATCTCCAACCGGAATGTCTTGATCCAGTCGACGATTCATCCAACCAAACGCTTTTTCCAATTCACTTTTCATAGATTGCAACGCTATATCTATTCCGCATCGGAACAGATCGGTCTATCTATTCGTCCAGCTTTAACTACTTCATCGTGGACCCAGCAGACTCAGTTGTATTTTGGTTTTCGGTGGCGTATGACGTGTATGTTTAGCTCGCCGGTCGTCGCTCTAGTTCGTCGTGTCAAGCGAAACCAGTCGGTCAACATAGTGGAATCAGTAAAAAAAGAAAGTTTTTGTGGTTTCTCCAATCCAGCACTTGCACCCACCTGTTTTGTGCAAATATTGCTCTTATCAGTCTCAGTGGGGTGAACATATTTTTTTTTTTTTTTTTTATTTGATCAACAAATTGTGGAAAATCGTCATCTGGAATTCCAAAAATGTCTGAGTGAGTATACCTATGGCGCGGAGGTGATAATCTGCTTTATAGTTTGCTTATTTAATTATTTTTTTTAAACTATTTTCGTGACTTGTGGGACGTGTTGTACGTACAATGCGCGTTTGTGGAAATGTATACAAAACTGTTTCGCAAGAAGCGCAGTAGCAAAGGTAAATGCCACATGCGTGACGTTGTGCCATATTGCCTTTGCCGGGCAAAACAATCGAGTTTTCTATTTGCTTAAACTTCATTTGGGTACAGTAGTGGAAAAAGTAAATGAACAGTTCTTTAAGGAGCGTGTAACATATGTATGTGCGTATGTATGCACATACGAGGGCTGTTGGCTAAGCTGGTGACTTATAAATTTCTTATTTTAATTGTATTTTTCAACATAGTATCCTTTTAGGTCGATGCACTTTACCCAACGTACATACATACATATGTACCTATTTCAACTTTCTTGGGACACCCAAAACAAGATTTGACTAAATCATCAAAATAGGCGATTGCTCTATTGATGACCTTTGATGCGAATCTTTTTTTCCACCAAGATATGTATGTACAAATTTATGTTTTCATATTTAGAAAGAGTTCCAAAAAAAACCAAAAATTAGGGTGAATGAAGAAACAGTTCGTAGCGCAATTGACTATGGCAATTTTTTCGTGGTGAAAATATCTTTTTTCTTTCCAATTGGGATTAATTTTCCTTAATGAAAGCTCTCGCTTGTCCGTGCGTCCATCCGAAGTGGGATGAATCTTCTTTTCCTTTTTTTAAGTCGAATAAATAGGTATAACAAAATAATAAATTCAGTCAAAAATGATTCATGGCAATAATTACTTGGAAAGGTTTAGAGCATATCGCCACTGCGGCTCTCCTTGACCAATCGCATTTTTTCCGTCCAGTTTTCAATCACTTCTTCGAGCAATGGTGACCGTATGCCACGAAGGCTTCAATTGTTGATAGTTTATTAGCATAACCCAGTGACTTTGCGTAGCGTTACAGGAAATAGTCCAGAGGTGTCAAATCGAACGATGGGTCTATTTCACGAAATCAATTTATTGTCAAAATGTCAATTCGGTTCGGTAGTAATATGTATCAATTGACCGTAAAGATAGTTATGGCCTCATTTTAGAAAAAATAAAGTCGGACGATGACACCGACGTAGAATCCGCAATATGATCTGTAGGGTCTCCTTTCGACTTGTCTCACTCCATATGCTACAATTATGCCGTTAAGTAAAAAAAAAAGATGCTTATTGCTGAATACAATTTTGCAATAAAACAACAGGTTAGCTTGCAACTGCTCTAGAGCCTAATCAGCTAAAAAAGGGCACAAAAGATGGTGATCTTGCACACTTTCGTTTTCAGGAGCGATTTCATCCTTAGAACGCACATTTCTTTGACGTTTTGGTGTTACTGCATCATATGGAGAATACATTTGTTACGAACGAATCTCAGATGAACGGTTATACGTGTCATAGAAACCACGAAATCATCTATGTATAAGTTTCGTGAAACGACTATTAATTTTCAAAGCAAATTTGGATAATTTGTGACTGAAAAACCGATTGTGATCAAAGCACAAGCAAAAGCCGCAGTAAAATTTTGTTTATTTATTATAAAGGCATGTGGCCCAGAGTATCAAAAGTGGTAAGCAGGATATATTCTTATTCGTAAAGTTACCCTATCTTCTTCGCTAAGGCATGTGCGCATATTAGGCTAATGTTAGCTATGATACGAATTGTCTTGAGGCACACGTTTACATGCCGAAAACTAAAGATGGTAAATGTACCTAGCAATTGGCGTAGGCGATGACTCTATTTTTCATCCCCTTTATGCCCAGTCCATTCAATCGCACTTCTTCGATGGCTTTGTTAATATCTGCTTTGCAGCAGTTTCGTTCCTCTTTTAGTTGTCACGTGATATGTTAAGGACCGAACATTCCACTCGCAAATCCGAAAAACGTTATTTTTTCGTTTGGAGGGGTCGACAACAGATCGTCCTTATCTGAGACTTTATCCCAACCCGCTCTTGTTTTGCTTTTTCTGTGCAATTTTAACAATTTTGGGGACTTACGAAACTAGATGTTTTTTTCTGGATTGGGCTTTGGTGCTGTGCTGATTGGCAGCCATGGTTTGCTCACAATTCTCTTTGAACCAAGTGTTGGGAGAACATTTTGGTAAAATGAGAAACCGGAAGGTTCAAATGTAAGCGGACATCCGTTTGGCCTGGTTTATGATTGAGGAACTGCGCGAAATTTCGCGGCTTTAGTTGCATTGCTTTTCATAAGGGAAGAATCAATTTACGGTCTCACAGCTCGCGGATGTTTCACAAACGTCCACGAGTGATGATAGCTGACATGAGAAAGCTCAATTTAAAAAAAAAACCTTTCGGATATGGCTATAAACTTTAGGTCCCTTCCATTGGTGCGAAAAAAAAATGTAACACGAGCAACACGAATGGTCGCGAGAAGCTGAACTCCTTGACCACATGCGCTGCATATTTGTATTTGTAATATTTTATGATGCGGAAAAATATATGACGTAGGCTACCATATCATCCTCATCGGTCGAGGTTTAGCTTTTGTTCAGTTCATAAAGGTCAAAATCGTGAAGACATAAGACTCCATTTGCAAAATTGAGAGCATCTTCCGGATGACTTGTGCCAACTTGTACATATGTACATACATATGTATGTATATGTACATTTCTCCTTATGTATGTATGTATGTTCTTTAAGCTCTCCAACTTTTGAACTCAAATTTCGCTTACTTACATACCTTTTATAGTCGAAGTGTGATGTCGGTAATCACCTAGTTTCTTCTGAATAATGTCTGTTCTCTGTTTACATACCTAACTGGTTCATCTTAGACTTGAAACCTTACTTTTCTTTAAATTATCATGAATATTCCGCATCTACCTTTTTACCATGCTAATAACAGTTTCTATGGATTTTAATATCATATGTATATAATGGCATTCGTGAGAAACTTATTACAATTATCTTCATAATTAGTCGATTCTACACGTGTTGAAAAGTTCGTAGATATGTACATAGTTGTACTTGTTTATAATTTTTATAGTTTCCACTTATTATTTCATTCAAACAAATTTAACCTACATATGTACATAGTATATACATAAAAGCGGTGTTGCAGTTGTTGATAAATGCATGGGCAAAGAGCAAGCAGTTGACATAGATAGACTTGGGGTTTTTTTAACTTTAGCCAACGGCTTGAATCATTAGAAGAAAGTACATATGTAGTTGGAAGCTGTTGATCACACATTCGTCAATGCAAAGTCTATCAATTTAAAAACAATTAATTTTCTGATATTTTTGTATATTTTGATTTTGTAGAAGCGTGTAGAATATTTGCTTACTTATGTAAATATGTACAAAATAAGGTTTGCACCACTTTGTACCACGGGAGCTGTGAGAAGCGCACCGCAAGCAGGGCTGGATATGATTTTACATCTCCTGCCCCTGGACCTGTTCATCAAAGGCTCTGCGACAAAAGCTCTGCTGGGTTCCTGGACATAGTAATATAAAAGGGAACGAAAAAGCCGACGCCTTGGCAAGAAGGGGGTTAGAAATGAACATCAGTGTAGCCGACACATCCATACTGCCACCGATTGGTAAATTGTGCAATATCATTGACGACATAATAGAGAAAGAGGCTTACTCCTCCTGGCTATCCAGAGAGGACTGAGCCACCTCTTGTATATTATGGCCGAAATTAAATAAAACAAAAACAAAGAGCCTTTTGGCACTAGACCGATCCTCCATTCGCATATCAACGGGAGTAATCACAGGACACTGCGCCATCGGAACTATGCTCAGCAAATGGAACGCAGAGTCCAACGATTTATGCAGAAGCTGTGGTAACGAGGAGAAAGTGGAATTGATCCTAGATCTGCTATGCCACTGCCCCGCCTTGCAAGAACGACGCTTACGTACTCTAGGATCCAGGTTCTTCGCAAGCATCGCAGAGGTAGCAGTAGTCCAGATACAGGATCTCCTACACTTCCTAAAAAGCAGCAACTGGTTTCAAACGCGACAATTCAGATAGGTTTTTTCCACGGTTAATAGTTCGTATAAGGTGTTTACCAAGTAATTAGTTCGACCTAACTGGAACTAGACGCCGCATTTGGAGAATGGAGGGTAGCCTAGTATAAACACACCCCTTATTCCTCTTTTGTAATCATTTCTTTAGCCAAGCTAAGTAGAGTAGGCTCCCGGGGCGCACTGCGTGTAGGTGAAAGTAGGATTATTAAGGTGTATTTTTAAATGCACTAGATATCGTGCATTTGAACGCCGGAATACACGATAACACCGCAGACATTTATTACGTTGAATCCTTTTGGTAACATCGTCACCGCTTAGATAAATCGTTTAACAAAGCTTTCAGTAAATAGAGGTTAAAAACTAACCTCGAGTCTCTGCCGCGGAGAATGTGTATTTCATCCAAGCGTCTACTTGGTAAGTTGGAACTTTTCAGATATTTATTCCTATCCCTATCGATAATAAACCCCCCAAATATAGACATTTTTTACATATTGCCTTCTATTTGAATTTGCTTAGTTTAATTTGCCGGGTTACTTAACAAATAGATCTTTATCTTTGTTTTCTTGCCATCCATAGTAGTTTGTGAGGTTCTCTTGCTCGTAATTAATTAATTAATTGCTTTGCAAAACCGGTAGAAGAAAGCTGTCGACAAATAATGATACTTTTCATCCATTGCTTATTGCTTATATGTATGTATACATATATGTATATATTTACATATACATAAACATTAAGTTCGTTTGAAAGGTTTGTACGTACATAGATACATATGTATTCAATAGGCATAGCAGATACAAAAAGTAGTCGTTAGCTGTTCTTAGCTTACAGCTCACCTATTTACTTGGCTGCCTTACTTTTTAAGCTATGACAGTGATTAAATGACTTTTTATGACAATAATAATAAAAGGTCTACGTACTGCAAGAGTCAATTGTGGTTATGAAAACAAACCAAGGCTGTATCAATTAAAAATTATTACATTGAACGCTTTTTTTTTATAGCTCTCAGGTGACGGTTAAATCAAATGTTTTCTAAAACATTTTTCAAGTTGAAGTAACTGAATATACATATATGTACATATGTTTATAAAGGACATTTTGCAACTTATTTTCATCAACGAGAAATATGTATGTACTTGTAAATGATTCAAAGGGTTATTGTTGGCGATGCAGCCCACATCAAGAATACCATCAGTAAATGCTTATGTTTTGCATAGCTTCCACCACGGCGAATGCTACTAAGTCAAGGACATTCAACTGCATAACATGATAAAAGAGTTCTTCGCTATAGACAGTTTGGTTGCGTTATACTTCATAGTTCAAGACTGTCAACGATGCTGAAGGAAGATCAACGAGCTTATCAGCTACTTCAAAGCCAAGTAACAGATTACTGGTCAAAGAGCTTGCTTACTTACTTAGATGGCGCGACAGTTCAAGATGAACCTGGGCTGCACCAACAAGCATTTCCAATTAGCCCAGTCTTTAGCCAACTTAAGACGATGCTTCCCTCTTGCGTTGGCACTCCGGCTTAGATTCGTGTACTAATGCGGGCCAGAGCCATTTTAAATGTCCAATCCTCATTTTCAAGACCACATGGAAGACTACCTTCGAAAAATCCTACAAACATATGGAGAAAGTTGGGAATCACAGTTGCCATCTTGACACCTTACGTTAAAAGAGGACCGGATTATTTATGTGCTTACCAGTCATTGTCTTTTAATTATCAAAACTTGTTAACCCTGGCTACAAATTCGCAAGCTTCTTGTATCACAAAATATCACCTAATTACTCCAATTAAGTTACAAGTTTGTGTGTTGCATATATCATATTTTTTTAATTGGCAGATCCATGTCATTGGCCAACGCATAACGACCAGGAATAAGTATGTAATGAAAAAACCCCAAGCACACAAATTATGCGGTTTTATGTCAACAAATTTATCCAGTTGTGGATAATTGGTTCAAGCTCCTTCATAATTACAGTACGAGTTGACCAAACTACTTTCCTACCTAAGTAGACTCATTATCATTCCCAAAAGAAAGGTATATCTCTATACTTGTTTACACAAGAATAACAGATACAGGCGCTTCTGAATTCAGCGGTATATGAAAAATTAAAATAAAAAAAAAATCAAGACAACAAAAGAAAACCACAAACAAGCGATAGGGACTTTCACTTTCTTTCTTCTGATAGTTATGTATGTATGTCCAATAATCACATAATCATGTGAAATCACTACAAATTAGAAATCTATCTTAGCGGGCACAGATATGGATATTTATATGGCTATGATTAACGGCTAAACAGATTTATGGTGGTCTATTTAGTAGCTCTTACGGTGGTATCTTATCTTGCAGACACTCGTAGATAACTTATTTTTGTGTGTGACTTAGTACATATTTGTGTTAAAACAATTTTTTTTTTCCTGAATTGAAACATTAATTCACTTAAGTTACGAAATTTTGGCTTAGAAATGAGAAAGATTATGTAAAACGTCCGCATAATTAACAGAGGTTTTCGGATAGCTCTTCCGTGAGGAATTCAAACCGACACGAACTTGGTAATTGATTAAAGCACCCGACTATTTTTTTTTTTGTTTTGGAGTTAGAACGTGGCATTGTCGCATTTAATAGGTTACATTGTAGTAGTTTTTGCTAAGGAACCAGGTTAAGATACTAATTTCAAGGTTTGTTATACATAGCTGCTAAATCAATTATCATAAAAAAGTGATCAATGACGACTGCTACAGGTATTGGTTAATTAATTTCAATTAAATAAGTGGCGGTTAAAATAAATGGAGAAAGGTTGTCATTGTGTCTTACTTCGTAGCTGCATCGTAGACACGTTATGCTTTATCAATGTAGATCCCCATAAGGGAGATATTCAGAATGAATACTTTTTTTGGTAGTTTTTTCCACAAGTTTTAAAAAAACCAGCATGCGAAAGAGGTTTTATATCACAGAGAAGTGAAATACTAAACCGGTTGCAGTAGCGTGCACGTTGGTGTTATTATACTAATTGTTATACTGTCAGCAGGATAACAGAGTAACTGGTTCTTTGGTATGACATAACACATTTAATATACACATTAGTGAAGCAGAAATTATTTATTCTTATGCTTGTCTTAAAATATAAGCTACGTAAGTGTTTTTAATCAATGCAATAATTGGCCATTCTATTTATATCTCAGGGTATTGGTTATAACCTCCATATAAAGCTCTTATCATCCCAATCCTGCTCTTGGATGAAGATGTCCTTGGTAATTTTGTAACGAAACATTTTTCGTAAGATATTCGATACTTCATTCGTTGCAGGCTTGGGAGGAGAAGATTCAACGAGAAACTATTCGAACTGTATAGTGATATCTACCGCGTCAGTAAAAACTCCTTATTGGACGTTTGAGCATGTCGAGCGAATGAACATTAGCGCTCCTGTCTGCATAGTCTTCGAGTTAAACCCGGTGGGAAAACGCAGTAAATGTAGGTCTCGTTCTAGGTGGAGATGGAGAAAGTTGGCTAAACACCGGGCCAATTGGATTGGCTTGTTGGTTAAAGCCCAGGCTTACCCCAATCTGTAGATACACTTCAGTAAGTAATCAAACACCTAATGCAGCCTTCATTTTTTTTATACTTTTTTCTGGGGAGAGGCGAACCTGCAGTGCCTCAGTAGCCAATCCTGAATTTTTTTTTTTTTTTTTTTTTTATTTCCTTCGGTGTGTTTATGTATGCATTTATCGATATATTACGTTTTTTTTGTCATGAAAGTGTAAACTTTGCATAGGTATCGATGGCACGGAGGCATCGGGCTCTCGTTATTACCGCGTTTATTGTGTTTACCGAGGAGCGTGACTTTCGAAATCTGTATTGATATCCCTAAAGATCTCCTGCTTTTTAATTGCTGGTAGAAGTATGTTGTAAATTGTCGCTTAAAAATTTGAGAAAATGAACCTTGTCGTTTCCAAACCTTGGGCAAAACACCATCAACAAAAGTAATTGTTTTTTTAAAGTCATTTTTACTTAAGTGGATATTAAAATCGAACTATGTACCTACTAACTGAGCTTGCCTGCCTTAAACGTGTTCATTAAACCCATAAATAATCCTATGAAATGTTACATAACAGAGATTATGAGCTCTGAGTTCTCGAGAGGGCAAGTAGAATCCCATTAACAAAAACTTTATTTACGAATTAGTAAATGGCAGAATGCTCTTCTAAGGTTAAAACATCCGGAATTTGACTATTTCAGATGTTTTCTTGTTGGCGTCTTTGAATCATATTGATTCTCCAAGAATGTGCGGAGTGGAATGGAGCACACAAAATAGATTTTACACAAGCATAAGGTTTAATGTAAGTGCAAAAGGATCAGTAATGTCTCTAGAATTCCTCCTCATGAAGCCATGTATAGAATAAGATATAGTCACACGTAGGCAATATGATTGAGAAAATTAAGTTTGGGTAAAAAGACAACACATAGCTAGAGGAGTTCCATTAATACCATAGGAATACTAAACAGACACAGAACGTTGACAAAATGTTAAGCTTTGGCATTATCAAGCATTCAGGTGTAAATTGTCAGCACAGCACATAAATAAATCCACTGAACCTTTCTGTAAATTAAGGCAGACTGATAAAGATACTTTTGGTTGATTATGGAGGGTGAGCTTCCGCTCGTTACTTAAGTCGCTGATACAACCATTGCATTCTCCTCTGTGTTTCTATTGGAGTAGAATCAGGATTAGGGGTGTTTGTGGGTAATATGTGATGAATTGGAATTTGTGTCATATTGCCATCATTGATGTGCTTTTGGGTAATTTTTTTTTAACAGTCGGGACATCGGCATAGCAGATGTTGGATTGACTCCAGTTTTTCATCTCCGCAGCTTCTGCATAAATCTTCAGACTCTACTTTCCTATTACGGAGAATGACTTCAATGGTGTAGTGTCTTGTGATTACTTCAGTTAAGATGCGGATAGACGATCGATACAATGCCAGAAGGCTTTTGGTTTTCATTTTGCTTGGTTTCGGCTCTAACGTACGAAAGATGGCACAGTCCACTCTTCCAGGCTTCCAGTCCAGTCCAGGCTTCTGGCAATCTAAAAGATTCCTGAGTAAAATCCTGCTCATGTACCTACATATGTATATCCATTTTCGAGCCATCACTTGGGATTTGGAGGCGATCTTTTTCTTTTCTACACGATAGACAGTAAGCCTAATGAAAGACTTTGAAATAAACAATCTCTCGCGTGTTTTCAAAATATACGAGGCCTAATCATATTAATTCACTGAAAAATATTCATGACGCAAATAAAGAAAAAAAAAAAATTATAAACTTATCAAGTTTCCATTTTGTCACAGATTCTATTATTCACGGTCCCGGGCAACATTCATCTAACGATATCTCAAGTTTCAATAACCTTAACCTAAAGACACCTCTGGTCTCAGCCCATTAAATTTCCAGATTGCAACGCTATTGAAACCGCAGGCTTATTGTTCTACGACTATCTAATCGTAGTATGCATCCATCCGTAAGTGATCACTTCTCAGTATGATGAGTTTCTTAAGTATGTGACCGTTGAATTTTTTGCGAAATAAAAAACAAGTTTTAAGTTTTTTTCCTTTATGCCCAGTTATGTACATAGGTAGAGGGTAAACTGAAACATCATAGCTCGTGGATAACGTTCGTGGGTCTTATGTGAGAATGGCTGATATGTTTGTATGTAAATTTTGTTGTTTTTATTGGTTTCTAAAAAAAATTAGTTTTTGAAATCCCATTCTGTGACATTTGTCGTTGATTAATAACACATAATAGGGTAGCGTGTGCATTTCCATTTGAAATACGCATTTAGATCTTTTATCGTAGGCTTGATCACTTTGTTTTATGGATGCTGTTTTGCAGTCGTAAAAGCAAAAGCTTTCCGATTGCCTTAGAGAAGATCATTAATTAAACTTTCTCCCCGTATCTTTGCGATTTGTTTATGTGTTTTGAATATATTATAGAGGATTATCAATTCCTGACTATAATTTGAGTCGGAGTGGTTACGTAACTAATTTCTAATAATTTAATCAATACGTGGTTTAAGCTGTTGGACAACAAAAAAAAACCGTTGCTATTTTTGGGATATTATGAAAGGTACTCCATCTGATAGTTTCTTTTTAAAATTGCTGTTAGAACTGCACTGTTTAGTATTTTTCATTGATGAATGCTTTATTATTGCTTATTATCACAACAGAGTACACCTTCCGATTATTCATAAAAAATAGGTCATTCCAATAGCGGCCACAACTGTCTTGGCAGTAAGACATCCTATCAACCCTATTTTCCAGTACATTTTCAATTGTTGTGGATTTCACGATTAGCTCGATGGATGATTTCCTTAAGTGCGGCGATTTGATTGTGGATCGTTGGAGTAACAAAGGTTTTTCATATAAAAGAAGTCCAATGCCATCAAATTGCAGCTGTGGCTAGTGTACCGCACTTAGTGTGCAAAATATCGATAAGATATCGATTAAGATATCCCAGTTACATACCTTCGCAAACAGATGTTAACGGACTACTTTAAGGATATTTTAGCTCAACCATAATCCAATTTTATCGCAAAATACGTCTTGCGCTAGAACTTGATACCCAATTAGGCAGAGCACCAAATATTCCTGCAAACTTGGCGCATTACAGTTGAAGACTAATGAAGCTGGAGACAGCTTAAACGCGTTGCAGAACTCTTAAGATCGCACGCGGTAGTTGTTGATGCCCTAGGCCTCTCGAAGGGTGAAAAGTGAAGTCGCACTATGCTGGGTACGATCTTCTACACAATATTTAACATAACACATACATATTTGTAATTCTTGCAAGATAAAAGATCATCTTTTTTGTAGATGGGGCATAAAGAGCTGATATATGTATGTACCAGTCATAAATACACCTACGAGTACTATTCACTGTGCATCGGTGACTATAGCGAAGAACCTGTCTTTTAAGTCTTAAACCCTGTCAATTGCTTTTTTTTTTTTAAAAAAAAGGAAAACATCAGGATTTTGTTTACGACTTTTCGGCTTCCCTAAGCTGGAAGGGAGCATATGCACTCCGGCTTATGCTGTCCCTTCTGTTTTGATGATGATGATAGCCTCTAGTTTTTAGTTGTTTAGGCAAGTTGAAGGGTCTTTCGTTCAGGAGTTCTCTGTAGAGAGCATGGATACACGTATCAATGATACTCCATCTCTCATTAGCCTGTTTCAGCGCTTAGTTGGAGATTTTGTATCTTGTACCGTGTCAATTGGTGCATATATGGAGGTCCCCTTCTGCAGTTGGAAGCCTTTCTTTGGTGGCTTTGTCTCGCTTAGTCCACAGATCATGACGACGACGATTTTTTTTAAATCGAAGAACAAACATTTTTCAAAATTCAAAACTCACATAGCTTCGAATAACGAGGGAGGAAAATTAACACATTCGAGACGGATAACCTATGTATGTGGTAACTGTAGTACAGTAACAAATATCAGTTTGCCATTTCGTTCGAATTTGTTTATTTGTTGTCTACTAATATATTCATGATAATTAATACGGAATCCTCGACACATGAAGAACATTCATGCTTGACCAAAGCTTTTAATTTTAAGCTAAGTGACTGTAAGTATAGGTATGTATTTCATTCAGCAAATTGGACTTCCAAAAGCCGAATCGCAAAGCGATGTCGCTTCGATAGACTTTGAAATTTTATTGCGACTTTAAGATTTTTTTTTCTAATTTTGTTTTTGAGAGAGCGATACTTGTTTGGTTGCAAAACGGTGACATTCTTATTATGTCAATAAACAGATTTTACTTGTTTTTTATTTTTTTTCGTGAAAAAAATACTCGGGAAAGAACCAGTTCTTGGTTTGATGAATGTCATACATTTAGTGTAATGAATAAACGTCTTTAAAACATAGTTGTTGTGTAACGTGCATAGCAACTACAAGCAAAATGCCGACGGTAAATAAAAACTGGAAACTCTGTTCACGCGCTAAAGTGGATGGTGACGGGTAGCGCTGCGGAGAGTCTAGATAAGAGCACACCCTAAAGTGAGTTGTAAATGGACATCAAGCGGACTGAAACGCGTACTACAAAGAACTTCCTTTAGTTAAAGCTAGCATTGTTTTATATTGAATTCAATTTGAATTCTGAGAAGAACTTTTGATTTCAATTTCGTTCACGTCGTCGCGTCAGTTAAACAGGTCATGACGGCGATATGTTCGAAATTCAGGAAACGATTCAAGGCTTTTTTTCTAATACACCATTCCAAGACACCGACACGGAGAACAACAAATGCAACAAAGTAATTGCGAATGACAAACAACTTCATCACAAGATAAGCCGTTGTGAGGAAACTGGAAACGTGGATAATCACCCAGTTAAAGCATCAAAAAGGACAACCACAAAACGGCAAGGCATGATGATCGTGGAAATGTTCAAATTGAATCCCACACGGATTTGAACGTTTGATCTGCCTTACGGAAGTTCTTAATGCAGAGAGAATGTTGAACCTGATCAAATCTGTTTTTTAGTTCTGCAGAAAAACTCTACGGAACAAACAATCGGAATTGGGAGCTCCAAGTGGATAACGATCCAAAGCATCTCAGAATACTTTGTATTCAATGAAAAGAACATGGGAGTAGACCTATGTATATCAATTGCATAGTTTTTTCAGAGGGCTTTGTGAGCCCTAACATAATCTTAGTAATTCTTTTTATTTCCTAATTGTAGAACTGTATCGTTGATAAACAGCCTGCAGAAGTTGGAGCTCCCAATACCGATTGTTTTTTCCACAAACACGTTTAACTGGACTGAACAACAAGAAAAAAACACTCATGCGTGCAGATAACTTTCTCAGCACCGGCTTCGGGCTTTATTGCCGTGATATGTTCTTGTTAAGCTTTTGGTAAAACTTCCGAACAGCATTCCTCGAATTTCTCATGCTCGTTTTTCCTTTTTCGAAGAAGTCGGCATTCCTACCGTTTCTTCTGATCGCAGAACCTCTTTGGAGCTCCGCTTTGTATGCTATGTGCGCTTCGATCATTGGTCGTAGGTCTTGTCTAGAAGGTCGTCCTTGATTGTAGCATCTCCTATTCAAAACCGTGGCTAAGCCTTTAAAATCCTTGCAGACTTGCGCTGGTAATAATTCGAAGTGATCCTCAAAATATACTCAAAATAATTCAACCTGACTGGAACTGTAGACGTGACCGTGCATTCCTTCTAGTGAATGCTTCTGTTGCCCATTATCCGGCGCATTGGAAGACAGCGGTGGTACATCCTATTCCCAAAAGTCGATAAGTCTCCTTCCGAATATCAGCAAGGTATTCGAAAAAGTGATCAATAGAGCGCTGTCTAAGTGGGTTGAGGACATGCATATTGTTCCGGATAACCAATTCGGTTTTAAGGCGGGGCATGATACTATACATGCCGCGTCTAAACTGGTGTCGGATATCCAATGGAACAAAAGCAAGAAACAATGCACGGGTGCCTGCCTGGTTGACTTGGAGAAGGCCTTCGATACCGTATGGCTAGAAGGACTCTTCTACAAGTTGAGTAGGCTAGGCATAAGTAAACCACTGCTATACATGTTTTGTAATATGCTCACCGGTAGACAGTTCATTGTGAAAAATGGCAATGTGACTTCTGCTGGTACTTTTGATATTAAAAATGGTCTGCAACAGGGTGCGGTAAATTCGCCGATCCTCTTTAACATTTACACCAGCGATCTTGTAGGATCTCTTCACCATGCTATAGCGTACGCAGACGACTTGATAGCGTACAGATCAGGTCCAAAGATCGAGGTCATTGCAATACTCTTGCAGCGTGACTTCGATAAGATCAAGCGATATTGCGACGATTGGAAGTTAAAGATCAACTTCCAGAAGTCGGAAACCATCCTGTTTAGGTCGTCGTTGGGGCCTGTTGGGGCCTCTGCGGATACCAGAAAGAATTGGCGAAAGTTTTCAATCATGGGACAACACGGACAACCATTAGCGTGTCGAAGTGTAGTCAGATACCTTGGGCTCTGGTTAGACCAGTATCTATATTTTAACAAACATGTAGATGCTGCTCTGGCCAGAGCCAAAGCGGCTTTCGCTCTCACAAAGAGACTGTTTTATAGCAGCCAACTCGATGCGAGGGTGAAGGTAATCTGCTACATGGCCCTTATCCGGCCCATGCTCGCATATGGTTGTCCCGTGTGGTTCAACGTGGGAGCAAGCTCGATGGAAAGGATTCGGGTGTTTGAGAGGGCTTGCCTTCGCTTATACAGAACACCAGAGTCTGAGTACAAAAAATTCTATTCCAATGAGGTCCTATATAACAGGGCGAACATAAACAGAGTGGATAATTTCGTGATCAAGATGATTCGGGGGCACATTGCAAGAGCGATGAACTCGATGAATAACCTGATCTCTGGGGCCTTCTACCCCAATGACATGTACCACGAGAGAGTGTGCCTTAACGGCTTCGTTCCGCCAGAGGCGTTCCTCTATCTAGATAGATTAGGTCTGATCCAGGACAGATTAGCGGTGCCGCTAATCTTCCATGTTGCCCGGACAGCTGCGGATAGGCGACTAACCTACAACAGACACATCGCACACAGCATTACGGAGCGTCTCCGGTACAGTAGATCGGTATCAGGTCGCGATTTGCGTGATACTGAACGGCAGCGCCAGAAATTCTGGTGGTTAGGGGACGGAGAGGAAACTCCTTCGTCGGTTCCATTCGATCCGGGGTAGCCTTTTGCAATGGGCAAAGTTGGCCTTTTTACTATGGCCGACTTACATAGTTTAGGGTAGGTTAAGTTAAGTTTTATAAAAAAAAAAAAAAAAAACGCAGCACTTTGCTCAAAAAAAAAATTTTACGTAAATTACGTATTTTAGATTAAGATAGTTTTTAAGATTTATATAAGGTAGCTTGTAAGTTAGACTTAAGATTGTATTTTAATTTAGTTTTTAGGAAACACAAAAAATGTTCGCTCACTAAGTTTTTATAAATAAATTTTCTTAGTCATCACCTCGTTAAGTTAAGATAATAAATAAGCCTAGTTCGTAGACGTCGAAAGACATAGTTTTAAGCGTTAGGTTTAGCTTAGAGCACCCGCATAGGGTCAGTAAGTTAGAGTTACAATACATAGTTAAGTTAGTTAAGCTAGTTTTAAGCGTTTTTGTCTAGCCTTTAAGAAATACTGAATTATGAAATAAAAAATGCATTAAAAATGAAATGAATGCTTCTGTTGCCATCTGAAACCGAGGAATAGTGTTTACCGTAAACAAAACAAAACGTAAACAACCTGCATGGGTGATCTTTTCAGATATTAGTTACTACTCCTATTTATGTAGTTTTTCTCTTTGTCTTTTGTGAACTATGATACCCAAATATTTGTTTGTATAGCATACGAAAGCACAATCCTAGGACGAAGAAAGTGTTCATTTTCGCGGGAACATGCCTATGAAACCTTTTTGGGGGTCGCTTTAAATTAGTAAAACGTGTTAAATTAAGCACTCGGGCGAAACCGACAGGGTCAGTAAAACAAAAATTAACACATGCAAAATGCGTCAAAACTATTTTATCTGTAAAACCATGACACAGCAGAGGGGTAACAAATGAATAATCTCCACGTGTTGGATAAAAAATAAACCAATGACATAATCCAGAATCACGGAAGTCGTTCTTACGAATATTTATGTACATATTTTTACTTTCATCTTGTTAACAATCTTTTTTTCCTTTAATTTTAGCTTATCATCGCCCGTTAAGCAATTTTACGCGGGTCGTAATATTTTCATCACCGGTGCAACAGGATTTGTTGGTGTGTGCCTGATTGAAAAAATCCTTCGCGATGTGCCTAATATTGGGAAACTCTATTTGTTGATGCGCCCAAAAAAAGGAAAATCTATTGAAGAGCGTTTAAAGGATTTACAAAAGAATTCAGTTTTTGATAAGCTGAATGAGGGTGATGCCAGTGCCTTGTTTGCAAAACTGGTAGCAATAAATGGAGATGTGGGGGAAGATAATTTGGGTATATCCGAGGAGGATAAAAAAGTTCTGGCTGACAATGTCAGTGTAGTATTCCATTCTGCGGCTACATTGGATTTCTTTCAATCGCTGAAGGAGACAACAAACATCAATTTGAGAGGTACTCGACGTGTGATGGAATTGTGCAAGCAACTTCCTAAGCTAGAGGTGAGTTCGGCACTCTAATGGAATTGACCAAATAATTTATTTGATTCGCAACTTATTTGTAGGCACTTGTCCACGTATCCAGTGCCTTTGTGAACTCTTATCTATTGGAAACTGAAGAGATTCTTTATCCATCGCCTGATGATCCAGAGAAGATTATACATTTAGCTCAGACATTAAGTGATGAGGCTTTAAAGGAACTGGAACCAAAGTAAGTTCCGAAGCAGTCTTAAAGCAATTATGTCTTCCTTTTTAATCGAAAATCAAATCTGTTTTTTAAAGACTATTAAAGGACCACCCAAATACGTACACTTTCACTAAACACTTGGCAGAGCATGAAGTTAATAAGTGTGCCGAAAGCTTCCCATGTGGTATCGTTAGACCAAGCATGAGTATTTTTAGACATCATCAATTATGTATAGTGTTATGTTGCTTATTGTGTTTGCTCTTCTAGTTACTGCTGCATGGAAACAACCCGTTCCCGGATGGACAATTTCGAAAAATGGACCGCAGGGATTTTTCATGGGAGCGTCAAAGGGTGTTATCCGTCGTCTTCCGTTGGATCCCTCATTGATTATGGACTACATTCCTGTAGATGTTGTGGTTAATCAAATAATTGTTACGGGATACTATGTCAACAGTCTAAAGTAAGTCTTTTCAACTTAAACATCTGAACTTATATGCACTTCTATTTAGAAATACAGTGTACTCTCTCCTTACGGACACCCCTCATAACCGGACAGATTTCAAAGAACATTTCTTTTAAAGGTCCTTTTGTTTGTTTTCTTATAACCGGACATCTCTCATAAGACGACAAATTTTTCGGAATCGGTGTCCTCTTATAAGAGAGTACACTGTACCACTAATAGTTTGATCAACTTGAATTGATTTGTTGTTCATAACTTAGTTATCAAGTTTCCCCTTATGTAGTATGTACTTTTCATGCAAATTCTACGATAAATGGGTCGTTTAAGTTTTTTTTTGTTCCAACTTTGAACTGGTTTCTAGTAGGTCTACATGCAACACTTGGCGATATTATATGAGTGTTGGTGATCGTTTCTCGTTGAGGGTATCTAAGAGATGGACCATCTGTCGGTTTTCTTTTAACATTATTATTAAAACTACACCATTTAATATATGCAAATTATTGTTCTTTATTATTTATCTGATTATACCGATTATTTATTGATATTTTATTTAAATGGCTGCCGCGGCTGTCTTATCAGTAACCATCCTGTCAACCAGTACATTGTCGATTGCTTGTGGTTTTTTTTCGCGAAAAGTTTGATGAATATTTCCATTCAGTACATCAATTGGTTTTGGATCGTTGAGTCATAACGGTCACAAATAAAAAGAAAAGTCTTAACGGCGTTAAATCGTACTTGCGTATTGGTTAAAGCACGTCTCAAAAACGACTGTTAAAACAATCACTGTACTTAATACGCAAAAGGCTGATTGTTTGCCTTTTAGTGTCACATAGAGCTCGCCATCCTACTGGAGTAGGCCAGTTCAAGTCCAAATCATCCAACTGTAGCCATAAAAATAAACCTAAACAGTCACTCTTTGACGATATATTGACTTCTCTTCGGCTATGTATGGATTTTCGTAATCACTCCGAGATGAATATGAGATTCATCCAAAAAACAATTTGTTTTGCGACGATAATCGATGTGATTTAAAGTCCACAAAGAGAAGCGATGAAGGAGCGGATGGTCATTTTATGCGAATTTTACCGTGTAAGCAAATAATCCGAGGTCTTTATGCAATATTTTCCACAGGGAAGTGCGACTGTTCAGATGTTATGCTCTGCGACGAGTTGAGATTTTTGTGGTTGCGCGCAAGGTTCGGCATTCAAATTACAGAGAACACCTCAAAGTTTTGGTCGCGTGAAACTAGGTCCTGGTCCCCGTACGGTCTGTTGCTATTAAAAATTTCCATACCTTTTCTTTAAAATCATAGTTCCTTTAATAGTCGACTTTCTTAGATGCCTTTGATTTTCCTTCCAAAGAGTGGCAAGGTTAGGAATTCAAGAATTGCCTTTTTTTTGTATATTTAGAGCTGACAATATACCATCCTAAGGCTCTGTAAAGAGAAAGTGTGACAGTCGCACCTTCCAACGTCATCAAAATCATTTACGAATATCTCCAAATATCACTTTATTTTTTTTGTAAGCGCCAAGGTTCTTGTAGCATATAAATATTAACTAAACCACAAACTATCTGGGCATTATTACTGATGCAAATCCTTCTGAATGGCTCATCAAACTAAGTATTCCTTGCTGTCTTATAGAATTTGAGTTAGACAAGGTCTACATAGTATGCAGTAAAACGTTGGTCAGATCCTTTTGAATGGCACACGAAACTAAGTGTTCCTTGCTGTCTTCTAGAATTTGATTTAGACAAGGTATACATAGTATGCAGTAAAAAGTTGGCCAGATCCTTTTGAATGGCTCACGAAACTAAATGTTCCTTGCTGTCTTCTAGAATTTGATTTAGACAAGGTCTACATAGTATGCGGTTAAGAGTATGCCCCTGTATGCTTACCCATATCCTCATCTTCAAGCAGCTCGGTTAATATTATTATTCCAGAGTGGGGAGATACGACACCATCTTACGCCTCTACTGATATACATATCTTTGTTCTCAGGCGTGACCTAGTTTTGTAATGCTGATCCTGACATAAGTATGTGGTTCATCAGTATGCCAAGTAAGTCCTCTACACTAAAGTTTGAAAGTACACATGCAATTACCTCCGATTTAAATTTGTTAAAAGCTCCCTTCCTTGCACTTAGGGTAATATAAAAATTACTCTACGATACTGGAATTTCTGGATTTTAAAGTACAATGTGAATTCAATTTAGTTGTTAAATTGTTTACGTTTAAAAAATATAGCAATGGTACATCTCTTCAGGGCTGTTTCCAGTGTATCCATCCGTCAGTCTGTCTGTCTATCATCACCTTCTGGTTCATTCTTTCTTCCCCTCGTAGGACATATAGCATCGGAATTCTGCAAAACTTTTGAACTCTCTCTAACTCCAACTCTACTGGCTCCTGGCCTGTTCTCATATAAAGCTGATGTCATAATTCACGAATGTTTTCAAAAGATGGGTGTCTCTCTCCTAGTTTTCCAAACAATTTGACCCAAAAATAAAAAAAAAATGTACGTGTTTTTCAGGCCTATACCGTTAAAATTATATAATCTTGATATCTCAAACAGCGTTCGAGATTTTACAATTTATATGTTCATAACGAATCGCTTTCCTCAAGTGTCTTGTAAAAGCAAAGACACTTCCCAAAGGTGTATGGAAAAAAGGCGACGAAAGACTACTTACTTTTACGTATCCCTAACTACCTCGAAATTAAAGCTATCAACATTGACGTTTTATCTTGGACGGTAGACAAGGTCGTTCTTATATACTTGTATACTTGTTTTTTTTTTCTTTCAGTTCTAGAATAATTCGTTTCGCTTGTTCATCAGTAGCTTTGAAATACTCTCTTATGGCACGGCGGAACCAATGATGTCGATATTGTCTGCATATCCCAGCAGCTAGACGAATTTCTTAAATATAATGTCTTCTGGGCTCACACCTGCCCAAGACAGTATCTTCTCCAGCAAAATGTTGAATAAATCACATGAAAGCGGATTTCGGCAAGGATATCCGTTTGGAATAATTCAGAAGAAGTATTCTTTTTCTTGATGCACTGGAGGAGCGAAATCTTTTATGGATATTCCGTAGCCCATGCTATGAGGTAAATTTTTGTAGATGCGCCATATCAAGTTGATATTCTAATCATCGGGCATACTTTTGTCCGCACATACTTGCTTGAGAGTTTGGTGCACGCACCCTACCAAAACATCACCTCCGAATTTGAATAGCTCCCCTGGTAAGCCACCGGAGATGGGGCCTTGTAATTCTTCGGCGTATTTATAGCGGCGCAACCTCTCATGGGGAAGAGGATTAATTCTTTATTGAGTGCAAGGGGGTTCTCTTCTTGCCCTACATTATGCCCATTTAGGAGCTGCTTAAACACATTGCAATTCCCTGTGTATTGGTAACTAGATTCCCTTAACTATATTTTGAAGAGGCTGCACTTCGGCCAGCTGTCAGTTGTCGGATTTCTTGCAGAACTACCAAATGTTGTTCCTGCCGCGCGATTCTTCGACTTCCTTAAACTGGAAGACTTTGTATGTTCTTCTCTTCCCACGCAGAATTTTCTTCTCCGCCGTACTCCTGATTCTATATTCTTGCTAATGTTATACGTCGCAGCGCTTTAAGAAGCGAATTTTCTTGCGGTACACGTAAACATTATCATACCCTGGACTACTTCTAGGAGGTGTTGGTATCTCAAAGTGGCTTTGGCTAATTGTTTAATGATGTCGAAATACTGGTTCGACTGAGTGTTAAGTAAAAGGTGAATGAACAGCAGAGTGTCTCTCACTCAAATGCTCTCTTTGTAGCCTCTCGGTATTCCAGGTATTGGATAACATATCCAATGTTAAGTGTGCTGAATCTGGCTGCTAGGAGATAATGGTCAGAGTCGACATTTGCCATGTTTGCACATTCGGTTGGCGGGTCGACCATCTGGTCACAATCAAGCTGTTATCCGTTGTCATGTCGTGGAAAAATACATCTAAGAAAATGCGTGTAATTATGAATTCCAATCATTTTCTTCCAAGCGGAACCTTTAATGCGTAAACATAATCTCAGTTGTCCAATTTTATTCTTAAGTTATCACTAAAATACTTTTCTTATTCTTTCCTTAGTCTCTGCAATATTTCAAATCCAAATACCTTTGTACACGTATTTAAGAATACGTCTGTCAAACATGATCTTGTCATCTCGGCACAGCATCTCTATTGCAATCGCGAAGGTATGCAACATTTGTATAAAAAAAAATTTCAAAAATTATCTCACCTAAGATCAAAGAACGCCTGCATCCACACTATAATTTTTTTTATACGAGATATTTATACCATTTAACTTATTAAAGCACCAATGAAAACCCTAAGACTAGACAATGTTTTGTATGGTCTTCTCTTTGCCACTCTTATGGTAACTGCGCTATGCTTCGTGACGTACTGGTGGTGGTTGAATCGGTAGTGAGTCGGATTAGTTCTTAGTACTAGTTCCACGCTGCTTGGGTTCAAATCCAACCTCAAGAAGAAAAGATTTTTTCAATTTTTCTGCTCAGTGTGTGTTGTTCCTCCACTCTTTGGCCGGACTTTGCCTCACAATGGTTAAGTTTGGAATGCTATTGGGAGGTAGAAGAAATTAAGGTGGTTTTCAGCCTTCGGTGCTCAGAAGAAAACCCACTCTGAGAAACGTCATCCTCATAACCAACTACATTTTTTTTTATTTTTTATATACCTATTTTCTTATAGACTTATTTTATCTTTTTTTTTTAATTTGTTAGTCTGTTATTTTATACCGAGAGAAAATTTAAAAAAAAAAAGAACCAAATAACCTTGGACCTGGCAGATTACATATGTACTTTATTTTTTTTTTCCTGAAGGTGAAAATCTCAAAAAACACTGAGTAGATACATTAATATGTTATCTTCTCAATCCATAACAGTGTGGGACTCTTACCGCTCCTCGAACACCTTCCAGATTATGACCAATCTAAGCTTAGGACTACGTATTCTATTTCACTTTTAGGCAAATTATTATGTTATTATACTAAATTCGCTTCACTGTTAATCCATAAGTTTGTATGGCTTTGTTCTTCGCAGTCTGCGAAGTGAAATTTCGGAAGCAGTATACATAAACTGTTCTAAGTGATTTTAATGATCTCATCCTTAAGGCCATAGATGACTTTTTATAAAAATATTTAAAGGTGAAAATAGCAAAGATATCGGTAGCACATATATATATCGGGATAATGCATCGTATCTGACCCAGCTGATTTCGAACATTTAGTTAAACTGCGTAACTAAAAATGAATTAAAAACTAATTTTTTTTTTTTTTTCGTTTATAATGCATTTTTATTTTTTAATTCATTATTTTCTTAAAAGCTTAAAACAGAAACGATTAAAACTGGCATAAATTAACTTAACTATGTTATATTATGTACTAACTTACTGGCCTTACGCGGGCGCACTGCCAGAACTCTTAGAATTTGGTCGCAAAACTAAACTCTTGTCTGGGTCATAAATAAATATGGTCCTTAATGAGTATAAATTTTCAACTGAAACACATTTGGACATCGTCTGTATATGTACATACGAACAAAAGAATAAATGCTATCCGGAAAGACATTGAGAACAAAACGGGGGCCAAGATATGTATGCAGACCGTTATGTGACATGAGTATACACTTAAAATTCCGCATAGCATTAGCTGTCACAAGTCATTGAGGTCTACCGCATACGTAGGAACTTATCAATGAAGCTGCTGAAGACGAAACATTAAATTGTGTCAAATGTTTTGACACAAGTGTTGAATAATTTACTGTTTTAAATAATTCATTTTTTTTAAAGTAGAGTTAACCGTTAGTCGTCACTCCAAATAGTCGGCAGAAGATAAAAATTGTTGTTAATATTAAATAGAATCGTAAGAAGATTAATAACCGGTTTCCCAGCGGTTTCACACAGGCTTCAACTTTTGCTCAACTGATTTTACTGTTTCACAGGGCTGGTTCAAGTGTTGAAACCGGTCTTAAGTATTATGGTATTTTACAATAACTCATGTGCTCCTTAACAAGTTGAAGACCCAAAGCATCTTCTGGAGTCTTGTGGAGCACTGACCCACAAAAAAATTAATTACTTGGGCAAATATCAATTATCAGATGAGGGTATGCCACCCTTAGACCCTCTCAATAGCCTCTCACTTTGTATACCGAAGTGCAAAATAACCGCATAATACTAAGCTGCAAACCCCACGTCAAGATTATTTTCTTAGACGTGTACAATGCACACAGAGACTTCTTGAAAGTCGGGAAGTATTTAGATAGTCACGTCATCGGCGCAAGCTACAACTAAGTCCGTTCATTAATTTTTTTCAATTTTCTATTTTCCAGAGTCAAAAATCGTGGAACTCCAGTAGATTTGCAAATCTTCCACTGTACTTCTAGTACATATAAGCCATTCCGTTTCGAAGCGTTAGCCGATAAAATGAACATGTACATGCATATGTATCCGCTTAAATCAGCAGTTTGGTAAGTGAATTATGCAAGGGCGTATGAACTCATTATTAATATTCAAATTACATCTACAGGTATCCAAATTTAAAACTTGTCAAGAGTCTTTTCTTCTTCAGAGTCGCTGCTATATTCTTCCATTTTCTTCCTGGATATATTTTGGACTTTTTCACAAGACTGGCAGGAGGAAGACCCATGTAAGTGTTATATTCTATCCTTCGTATCAATTTACTAAGCCCTGATGACATTGTTCATAGCTTGGTTCGTCTTCATACGAACGTGTGGAATTCGCTTAATACTCTGGAACGTTTTATTTTCACTGAATGGCGTTATGACAATAAGAAAACACTTCAATTAGCTAAATCACTAGATCCTCGAGATAAAGAAGTCTTCTTCATTGATATTGGTGAATTAAAATGGGAGGATTATTTCCATAACATGCTCTTGGGCGTACGTCAATATCTTAATAAAGAATCTCCGAAGAATTTAGAGGCTGCCAGAAAGAAGGAGAAAATGTAAGTAGTTGCAAAGCTGTAGCTCTCTTTGTATTCATTTTACACAAATATCCTTCCTTTTAGCTTGCTGGGGCTCCATGTTTTGCTGCAATGTCTGTTCTATTTGGGTATCTGGAAATTGATTGGAATTGGATTTGGATTGTCCAACGCAAAGGCGGCCCTACTCTTGCCAATTATTTATGTTTTGTTTGGTTATTTGTAAATCTGTACAAAAAAATTTTAATTTCCATTTTCTTAGCTATTTTGGTGGAGAAAGATAAATAGTTAAATGCTTTTTGCATTTTTTTTTTTTTTTTGGTTTATATTTATTTAAGGGTTCATTATAATAACTTGTAACAAATAACAATGAAACAAATTTATTTTTTTTGTTTTTTTTTTATAAAGTCCAATAAAGTTAAATAAAACGAGTGAGTTTGAATTTTAGTTTAGAGGACCTCTTTCAAGAAGTGGCAGGACATTGATGTACTCCTTGTACTTCCTTCGAACGAAGTTGTAAAAACCAAGCATTATATTTGAATGGACCACGAGCAAGAGTGTGCGAAGAAATCGGGCAAATGTGTACATGCAAGCGATACACAAAGCAATGGTATACTGCAAGGGACTTTCTTACACTAAGTGGTGACCAAAATAATAACAACTACACTGAAAGTTTTGAATGCAAGTAATCGATCCATAATCTGGTTTTGTTGGAGGCTACAGTTAAATGTTTCAACAATATCGTATTTTTGTTTTTTAGCTTACAAAATATTACCTGAGCCGTTGGTTAGTTGTTGGGTTTCGCCTGTGCTTGGTTAGACCAACACTTTATATGTACTTACCTAACGGGCTCTCGACCCTTGTCTCCACCTAAAACAACTTTCCATACTTTTTCGTTTCGTGCAAATTGCTTCCAGTTGTCCAGGCAGAACTGCTTAGCATCCACTATCGTCTGGTCTTCAAAACAGGGTTTCGGTATTCCTGGGCCCGGGGCTGGAATCCAAAGATTTTCTTCTTTGAAGCGTTGTTTCCCATTCATTCGATGTAACTGGGCCAATGGTAAATACCTTTTTTTCTTCAGTTCAGTTACATTCTGGTTCAGCTCGTGGCTTCTGTGTCTTCTCCTCTATGTGTTCTGCGGATACACGGAACTAATATTAAATATCCAAATAATTTACCTTGGAAAGAACCCAAAATCCTACTCGTACTCGAATCCTACTCGTACTCGAATCCTACTCGTACTCGAATCCTACTCGTACTCGAATCCTACTCGTACTCGAATCCTACTCGTACTCGAATCCTACTCGTACTCGAATCCTACTCGTACTCGAATCCTACTCGTACTCGAATCCTACTCGTACTCGAATCCTACTCGTACTCGAATCCTACTCGTACTCGAATCCTACTCGTACTCGAATCCTACTCGTACTCGAATCCTACTCGTACTCGAATCCTACTCGTACTCGAATCCTACTCGTACTCGAATCCTACTCGTACTCGAATCCTACTCGTACTCGAATCCTACTCGTACTCGAATCCTACTCGTACTCGAATCCTACTCGTACTCGAATCCTACTCGTACTCGAATCCTACTCGTACTCGAATCCTACTCGTACTCGAATCCTACTCGTACTCGAATCCTACTCGTACTCGAATCCTACTCGTACTCGAATCCTACTCGTACTCGAATCCTACTCGTACTCGAATCCTACTCGTACTCGAATCCTACTCGTACTCGAATCCTACTCGTACTCGAATCCTACTCGTACTCGAATCCTACTCGTACTCGAATCCTACTCGTACTCGAATCCTACTCGTACTCGAATCCTACTCGTACTCGAATCCTACTCGTACTCGAATCCTACTCGTACTCGAATCCTACTCGTACTCGAATCCTACTCGTACTCGAATCCTACTCGTACTCGAATCCTACTCGTACTCGAATCCTACTCGTACTCGAATCCTACTCGTACTCGAATCCTACTCGTACTCGAATCCTACTCGTACTCGAATCCTACTCGTACTCGAATCCTACTCGTACTCGAATCCTACTCGTACTCGAATCCTACTCGTACTCGAATCCTACTCGTACTCGAATCCTACTCGTACTCGAATCCTACTCGTACTCGAATCCTACTCGTACTCGAATCCTACTCGTACTCGAATCCTACTCGTACTCGAATCCTACTCGTACTCGAATCCTACTCGTACTCGAATCCTACTCGTACTCGAATCCTACTCGTACTCGAATCCTACTCGTACTCGAATCCTACTCGTACTCGAATCCTACTCGTACTCGAATCCTACTCGTACTCGAATCCTACTCGTACTCGAATCCTACTCGTACTCGAATCCTACTCGTACTCGAATCCTACTCGTACTCGAATCCTACTCGTACTCGAATCCTACTCGTACTCGAATCCTACTCGTACTCGAATCCTACTCGTACTCGAATCCTACTCGTACTCGAATCCTACTCGTACTCGAATCCTACTCGTACTCGAATCCTACTCGTACTCGAATCCTACTCGTACTCGAATCCTACTCGTACTCGAATCCTACTCGTACTCGAATCCTACTCGTACTCGAATCCTACTCGTACTCGAATCCTACTCGTACTCGAATCCTACTCGTACTCGAATCCTACTCGTACTCGAATCCTACTCGTACTCGAATCCTACTCGTACTCGAATCCTACTCGTACTCGAATCCTACTCGTACTCGAATCCTACTCGTACTCGAATCCTACTCGTACTCGAATCCTACTCGTACTCGAATCCTACTCGTACTCGAATCCTACTCGTACTCGAATCCTACTCGTACTCGAATCCTACTCGTACTCGAATCCTACTCGTACTCGAATCCTACTCGTACTCGAATCCTACTCGTACTCGAATCCTACTCGTACTCGAATCCTACTCGTACTCGAATCCTACTCGTACTCGAATCCTACTCGTACTCGAATCCTACTCGTACTCGAATCCTACTCGTACTCGAATCCTACTCGTACTCGAATCCTACTCGTACTCGAATCCTACTCGTACTCGAATCCTACTCGTACTCGAATCCTACTCGTACTCGAATCCTACTCGTACTCGAATCCTACTCGTACTCGAATCCTACTCGTACTCGAATCCTACTCGTACTCGAATCCTACTCGTACTCGAATCCTACTCGTACTCGAATCCTACTCGTACTCGAATCCTACTCGTACTCGAATCCTACTCGTACTCGAATCCTACTCGTACTCGAATCCTACTCGTACTCGAATCCTACTCGTACTCGAATCCTACTCGTACTCGAATCCTACTCGTACTCGAATCCTACTCGTACTCGAATCCTACTCGTACTCGAATCCTACTCGTACTCGAATCCTACTCGTACTCGAATCCTACTCGTACTCGAATCCTACTCGTACTCGAATCCTACTCGTACTCGAATCCTACTCGTACTCGAATCCTACTCGTACTCGAATCCTACTCGTACTCGAATCCTACTCGTACTCGAATCCTACTCGTACTCGAATCCTACTCGTACTCGAATCCTACTCGTACTCGAATCCTACTCGTACTCGAATCCTACTCGTACTCGAATCCTACTCGTACTCGAATCCTACTCGTACTCGAATCCTACTCGTACTCGAATCCTACTCGTACTCGAATCCTACTCGTACTCGAATCCTACTCGTACTCGAATCCTACTCGTACTCGAATCCTACTCGTACTCGAATCCTACTCGTACTCGAATCCTACTCGTACTCGAATCCTACTCGTACTCGAATCCTACTCGTACTCGAATCCTACTCGTACTCGAATCCTACTCGTACTCGAATCCTACTCGTACTCGAATCCTACTCGTACTCGAATCCTACTCGTACTCGAATCCTACTCGTACTCGAATCCTACTCGTACTCGAATCCTACTCGTACTCGAATCCTACTCGTACTCGAATCCTACTCGTACTCGAATCCTACTCGTACTCGAATCCTACTCGTACTCGAATCCTACTCGTACTCGAATCCTACTCGTACTCGAATCCTACTCGTACTCGAATCCTACTCGTACTCGAATCCTACTCGTACTCGAATCCTACTCGTACTCGAATCCTACTCGTACTCGAATCCTACTCGTACTCGAATCCTACTCGTACTCGAATCCTACTCGTACTCGAATCCTACTCGTACTCGAATCCTACTCGTACTCGAATCCTACTCGTACTCGAATCCTACTCGTACTCGAATCCTACTCGTACTCGAATCCTACTCGTACTCGAATCCTACTCGTACTCGAATCCTACTCGTACTCGAATCCTACTCGTACTCGAATCCTACTCGTACTCGAATCCTACTCGTACTCGAATCCTACTCGTACTCGAATCCTACTCGTACTCGAATCCTACTCGTACTCGAATCCTACTCGTACTCGAATCCTACTCGTACTCGAATCCTACTCGTACTCGAATCCTACTCGTACTCGAATCCTACTCGTACTCGAATCCTACTCGTACTCGAATCCTACTCGTACTCGAATCCTACTCGTACTCGAATCCTACTCGTACTCGAATCCTACTCGTACTCGAATCCTACTCGTACTCGAATCCTACTCGTACTCGAATCCTACTCGTACTCGAATCCTACTCGTACTCGAATCCTACTCGTACTCGAATCCTACTCGTACTCGAATCCTACTCGTACTCGAATCCTACTCGTACTCGAATCCTACTCGTACTCGAATCCTACTCGTACTCGAATCCTACTCGTACTCGAATCCTACTCGTACTCGAATCCTACTCGTACTCGAATCCTACTCGTACTCGAATCCTACTCGTACTCGAATCCTACTCGTACTCGAATCCTACTCGTACTCGAATCCTACTCGTACTCGAATCCTACTCGTACTCGAATCCTACTCGTACTCGAATCCTACTCGTACTCGAATCCTACTCGTACTCGAATCCTACTCGTACTCGAATCCTACTCGTACTCGAATCCTACTCGTACTCGAATCCTACTCGTACTCGAATCCTACTCGTACTCGAATCCTACTCGTACTCGAATCCTACTCGTACTCGAATCCTACTCGTACTCGAATCCTACTCGTACTCGAATCCTACTCGTACTCGAATCCTACTCGTACTCGAATCCTACTCGTACTCGAATCCTACTCGTACTCGAATCCTACTCGTACTCGAATCCTACTCGTACTCGAATCCTACTCGTACTCGAATCCTACTCGTACTCGAATCCTACTCGTACTCGAATCCTACTCGTACTCGAATCCTACTCGTACTCGAATCCTACTCGTACTCGAATCCTACTCGTACTCGAATCCTACTCGTACTCGAATCCTACTCGTACTCGAATCCTACTCGTACTCGAATCCTACTCGTACTCGAATCCTACTCGTACTCGAATCCTACTCGTACTCGAATCCTACTCGTACTCGAATCCTACTCGTACTCGAATCCTACTCGTACTCGAATCCTACTCGTACTCGAATCCTACTCGTACTCGAATCCTACTCGTACTCGAATCCTACTCGTACTCGAATCCTACTCGTACTCGAATCCTACTCGTACTCGAATCCTACTCGTACTCGAATCCTACTCGTACTCGAATCCTACTCGTACTCGAATCCTACTCGTACTCGAATCCTACTCGTACTCGAATCCTACTCGTACTCGAATCCTACTCGTACTCGAATCCTACTCGTACTCGAATCCTACTCGTACTCGAATCCTACTCGTACTCGAATCCTACTCGTACTCGAATCCTACTCGTACTCGAATCCTACTCGTACTCGAATCCTACTCGTACTCGAATCCTACTCGTACTCGAATCCTACTCGTACTCGAATCCTACTCGTACTCGAATCCTACTCGTACTCGAATCCTACTCGTACTCGAATCCTACTCGTACTCGAATCCTACTCGTACTCGAATCCTACTCGTACTCGAATCTTACTCGTACTCGAATCCTACTCGTACTCGAATCCTACTCGTACTCGAATCCTACTCGTACTCGAATCCTACTCGTACTCGAATCCTACTCGTACTCGAATCCTACTCGTACTCGAATCCTACTCGTACTCGAATCCTACTCGTACTCGAATCCTACTCGTACTCGAATCCTACTCGTACTCGAATCCTACTCGTACTCGAATCCTACTCGTACTCGAATCCTACTCGTACTCGAATCCTACTCGTACTCGAATCCTACTCGTACTCGAATCCTACTCGTACTCGAATCCTACTCGTACTCGAATCCTACTCGTACTCGAATCCTACTCGTACTCGAATCCTACTCGTACTCGAATCCTACTCGTACTCGAATCCTACTCGTACTCGAATCCTACTCGTACTCGAATCCTACTCGTACTCGAATCCTACTCGTACTCGAATCCTACTCGTACTCGAATCCTACCTATCACAATAAGTTTATCACTGTTAGGCTTACTATTGCCGTCTGTATATCAGCAAAGGATTGACGCAGCGACTTAATTATAAGTTCTGTTTAGAATTATTCAAGAAAAACCGTCGTGCTAGGAACCCTAAACGTAAGGAAACCATTTTAACTTCGACAGGTGGAATTATGTGCTGCACGCCATAGGAAATACCTTTCGCGTACTATAAAATTTTCTGCGAATGCTGAAGGGCCGCATCAAAGATAGAGGGCTAATACATGTCACCACAGGAAGGAAATTACTGCTGCCGTGGTGAAAGGTTCAATCTTAGGACCCGACTTGGGAAACTTCCGAATGTAGATGCTCCAATGTATATGGCCGGTTACACATACTATGTGTACATTCAGAAACGTCAAACATTTGCGCAGTGATGCGGCATCACTGCTTAATTGCGATGCTGATGCGATGCACAGTTTATGCTGATGCGTTGCCGATTAAATATAACGTTTGCGTTTTAGAACGCATTGTTTACATCAAACATTTTAATGTCGAGATGGAAGTTTTGCTAATGAAAGTTTTAGTCGATAACTATGATCGTAAAGACGATAAATTTATTTTTAATATGTGTGAAGCAAGAAGAGAGCGGTGGAAACGCGTACGGACTTTAATAAGCAAATTTAAAAGAAGGGAAATTTCTAAAATTTATTAAATTAAATGTTTTGTGAAAAAAGTAAGAATTCAACAAAAATTTATAAATTTTTCTGACAAAAGCATATATGTACATATATCTATTGATAAAAAATGTTTATTTACTTACTTTTATTTCTCTTCCGACATTTTTCTTCCTTTTTGGTCGACGAATCAGCTGCGCATCAGGTATTTCTGTGATGCTTTTTTTCGTTATGTTTGCGCATCAGTTTGATCAAGTTTGCAAAAATGAACACTTGACGTTGAAAGTGATGCCAATAGTTAGCGACAATGAACATTTTGCAAAGCATCATGAGCATCATGAAAAATTAGGGCGAGAGAAATTAGGGCGAGAGAACTAAAAAGAAGACAGAGAAATTTCTGTCGACGAAAGTATAAAAAAAAACAAATGGGCGCGATACAATTAAGATTTGGCGAGTTCCTATCGAACACAATTAGAATCAGCCATTCTCGTAGCGTAGTCACAGAGGTAATCGCCATCGACCTCTTAGCATCAGAGAGAAAGTTTATGTACGTATACATACATATGAATGTGGGAAAAGCAGAAGTTGGGATGTAAACTGCAAAAAGAGAAGCCAAGGAGATGACTACACGTTGCTGGCAAGAACGCTGGAACAGAGAAACAAAGGGTGGATAGACTGCAAGATAGCGGATTGGACAGAACGAAAATATGGAAAAATAAATTTCTACCTCACACAATTACCGGACATGTGTGCTTTAACAGATACCTACACAGAAAAATAAGAAGTAGGGCGTGTTAGTGTGGCGACTCGACTGAAGGCGGCGCAAACAACACGATCTTGGATTCACCAGATTCCCTTGAAAAAGCAACAGAGATTGGAAATGGAGAGAGGCGAAATTACTCCATATTGCGCTGGGTTATGTCTTATGTATATCGAAGAAGTGCTGAAGATAAAGACGAGAGAACAGGACATAATCCTGTTATGGCCATAAAAGATTGGGGCTTCATATACATATCTAAGAAAAAGGACACAAAACTCTGAAGTTATGTAGGAAGCAGTTCCAACGTCGGATTACCTAAAAGTTAAGAATGTTAAGTCAACAAAAGTAAGACACAAGGTACACATTACGTACTAAAAACCATTCCCATTTAAAAAAAAATTGTTCACCTTTCTACAGATGTTCGACGAGGGCATTACAATTTTCTTCTTTCGTTGTTACTCCATCGAGATCTCTTACTTCAAGTAATATCTCATATGAAAGTGACCTCACGTCTGCTTGTTGTACAGAAAACATTCAAACCTAGTTTTGAAGTCTTTCGAGTTCAATTAGAAGGTGTCTTTTGGCCGCTTCCCCTTAAACTAGCCTACATACATAGTTGCAGCATTAGAAAGTAGCGAGAATTTTATACACTCATGGCTGGTCCGGTAAAAAAATCTCAAATATGTTTACTGCTGGTCTGTTTGATACAGATGAGTCAAATCATATTTCGCTTCAACTCGCCTACCTATACCTAGTAATTCCTTTCTCAGTTAATCCCACTAACATCCACCAATCCTACGTAGATTGCCATACCTCACTTATTTAAAAAACGTTAAAAGTCATACATACATATCTATGTACCTATGTGCTGAACACGTTCCACCTACAACAAACCGTGTTAGTCTGAAATATTTCCCGGACCCCTGTTTCCCTTGCCTTGGCTACCTTGACATTGAAACTTTCTGAGACTCTGACATGTCCTACGTCTAAATGCAACCTGTTGAGATTAACTTCTCATGAGTGGCTTCGAGAATTTACTACACCAACAACTTATATTCAAAATAAAATAAAATGCTTAATCCTTTTCTAGAGAAAAGCATAAAAATAAAGGAAAACTAAGTAAACAGACTTCTCCAGAAATGAAATAAAGCTCTTTTTTCTCATCCATTTCCAATGTCATGTGTTTTAAACTTTATCGATTCATCTCAAACCGAACTGTTGCATGCGCACTCCCCACCATCCACGAATCCTTTTTTTCATGGGTATACACAAATTTAATTTTCCTTCTTTCCAATCAGAGTTAAAAAGTCCTTCGTTGTACAAGCATTGTCGTCGATCTTTCGTGCTCTAAAAAAAAAAAGAAATATTCAGAAAAAAAGAGATTTCTTTCTTTGTGTCTTTCATATTGCATAAAAACAGGATATTATCATAATATCCTTTCACAAATCACATTCGTAATTCGATAAAGTCCGGAAAAAAGTAAAAAGTCACCCCCTACAAAAAAAAAAGTCCTTTTTTTTGATTTCGTCCTTTTGTTCGAATTTTTCATTCCCGAAAGTACATACATATATAAGTTTCAAGTGTTTTTTTCGATTCTTTTTCGTTTTGCTTTATAATTTTTTCTCGATTTTAATAGTTTTTTTATTCACTTAAATATTGTTATTACGTTTTGTGTATAATAAAAATTAAAATAAAAAAAATCTATATCTATACATACATTGTAGTATGTACGCATATGTATCTGTATTAAATTCCAGTGATTCCCGTACGTGATTGTGTGTGAATGCGCCAACCCTGTTTACATTATGTTTGCCCCCATAAAACATAAGTTTTTTGAAAAACTTGACTTTAGAATGCATTTGCCGTTTTTGAAAACTTCTTAATCCAAAGAGAATTCGTCCAAAAAAATTTTCTTTAATTTTTTGTTGGTCCTTTTTTTCCTATTTGCGTATATAAATGTATAACCGCAGCAGAAAGTGAAAAACGTTTCCAATATTGCAACAGGTAAGTGGAGGACTTAAACAAAAAAAAAAAATATTTTGTGTAGAGTTCCAAAATTTCCAAAAAAAAAATAAAAATAAGTCGATCAAAAGCTTTAGCTTTTACAACGTACGCATAAATTAAAGTGCAAGGACTTTCTCTATTCAAGGACAATTGTGCAGAAAAGGTAAACTCTCCTCACTCTCTACTCTCCTCCTCTAGCATGTGACGCAATATCCCTTTTTTTATGTATAATCTGATTGGTATAAACGTTCCTTGACTAACTTTTTTTTTTTACTTAATTCGTAGACTTTTCTGTGTAAACTCAAAAATTGTACATGATTACATAAATTAAAAAAGAAAACAAAAAAAATTCAATTTTTAGACGCACCAATGCCCGAAGTTTTGACATTGCCAGGCATGGCTGACGCCGAGCCAGATTTGTCAACCTTCGAGAATAAAACTGGCTTAGCTGAGGACATGAAGTTTCTGGCATCAATGCCAGAGCTTTGCGATGTCACGTTCCTTGTCGGTGATACCCGTGAGCCTGTTTGTGCAGTTAAGGTAAGCATCACACCCATGTCATAGCTTTCTATATTCTTTCTACAACTTTCCCAATAGGCTGTACTGGCATCACGTTCACGGGTATTTGCTAAAATGTTGTATTCAGCGCCATCGCCGCAGAGAAAACGAGAAACTTCCACCAAAGAGAATAAATTGCGCTTGTTCTTGAAAAGGTCCTCGGAACCCTTGCTCAATTTGCAGAATGCCAACCAACAGGTATGTGTATCAACTTGTGTGTCTATGTATTGAGATTTTTTTCTTTCAATGTTTTGTTGTGAAGGATAACTTTATATGGGTGGGGTGGGTTGTAAATAATGAAAAACTCATTGGATGTGACAAATGAATCCACTCCGTTGAAGTATGAAACGGAATATTATTTTGTGATGCTGCGTATATGTCACCCCTATATTTTACATACATACATATTCATATTCAGATTTTTCCCTTTTTTTAATAAATAAATATATTTTTCCAATTGGCAAAGTTAGAGCTTACAAAGAATATACAAGTCATTTATTTTTGATAAGAATTTTCAAGATTTGCTGAATAAGAATCTAGGTGGGTTGTAGGTAGGTAGGAGTGGTGCTTCTATATCACATGTAAACCTAGCTGTTGGGGTGTGTTTATGAAAAGTTTCTAAATCCAAGCTGTGGAACTTAAGAGAGATTCAAGGTCTTTAACATTTTTCCTGAGAACTCCTTAAGTGAGTTAAAGAAGGTTTTGTTTAAAGCCCGCTGTCTGGCCCTAGCAAGTGCCGGACAGGAGCATATATAGTTGATAAGAGTCTCCCTCGATGTTGGTATGTCCGAGAACCTAGCAGAGCTTGGTTTTGTGGTTATTTCTGTTCTTTTATGAGTAGATACCGACAATTCTTTACAACCTTGGATTTGACTGTGTTCGATATGATTGATTATAAAGCGACTTGATTGTAAACAAAGATAGCTACATATGTCCGAAGTTGGAATGTTTCTGTAGTCTATGCATCTTGCTACTTTGTTTATGCCTGATATCTACGCTTTGCAAACACTGCAGGAATCGGGTAGTCTTAAGGACTACTACGACTCTCTGGAGTCGGGATAGGAAATAAAGTAGTCCGTGGTGGCTGTGAAGCTTTGGGAACAGTGTTTTATTCTCAGTTCTTCAATATTCTCACATATCCATAGTTGACTTCTCCAAAACACGCAGCAAGCTCTCAGGCGTTGAGGATGCATTGGCTTCTATATGAATTTCCATACACCAGGCGTTGAAAGTGCTTAATTTACAACAAAATCCTTTTCGAAATCCGCACAGTTTCTGCAACGCAACGTTTCACTTTGAAAATCATTTTTCCATGTTTCTCAGCATTGTTTTAGAATTAAATGATTCACTTACTGCGGATGTTTGATACATTATATCTGTCGATATTTCGAACACCTTGGTGTTGCTAAGAAAAACAACGTGTGCTCGTTATGAATCGCTTTAAGTACACCAGAGAAGATTACACCAACTCGCCTAATTCGCCAAAGAATCTGTTTCTCATATGGAGGAGACGGTGGTTTTAGTTACTTGGGCAGTCGCAGAGCAAGTGTTTAATGAATTCTATTTCTTCCTCTTCCGTACAGCTCCTGCAGTAGTCCGGCGAGGTTATGCCTAGCCTGTTGGTCATACTGCCAATCGCGTCATATCAATACCCTTATCAAGACGCGGATTTCCCTTTTCGCCATAGCATAAAAGCTTTTCGTTCACCATTTATTCAATTGTGACGATAGGCTGCGGGAAACAACACAATCACTTCTCGATAACCAAGCGGTGTTGGTTCCTTGCTCTTAAGATATATCTTCCCTTTCACTACGCCAATAAGGATATCTATTTGCGTGTAAGTATATTCTGTGCCTAGGTCTGATCCTTTCGTAGCTAGTTCATCCATTATGTCGTTCCCTTCTATATCGTTATGTCTGGGAACCCAGCAGAGATTGACCCCACGTGGTCCATGAGATCTTATGGTCTCAATGTCCACTGTTTGATTGCTGGCTGACTGTTTACATAGATAGTAATCACAAGATTTGTTTTCCTTGTGAGGACTGTCACCACTGCACTAACGGTGCTTAAGATTTTAACTTGAAAGACGCTGCATTCATTTGGGAGTATGTATGACTCGTTAATTTGCAGAGATATACAGAATACTCCTGCTTCTAGGTGTCTCAATTGGTTCCTATGAAGGTTCAGAAAACATCAGGGAATATTGGGACAGGTCAAGACGATTTCTTTAAGTCTTGATGCCCTGAGAAGACTTTTCTCTCTTCTCATAAAAAAGTATCCAAGAGTTGCATTTGACCTTCTTCAATTCATTTTTTTTTTCTACGATGTCCTTGCAGGAGTTCTTATCAAGAGCATTATCCACGCATTCAGGCTTCTTTTAAAGGCGCTTATAGTTGCTTTAGTTTCAGTAATCCAAGCGAACCATTATGGCGGCTCCTGTCTACTCCTCGATCGAATTATGAAATGGGACGCAACCTTTGCTTCATTGAAGGGAGATGAAAATTTCATCTGTTGGATCTGGCCGTTCGATATACGGTTCGGTCAGAAAATTCTTAGGATGTTGCGAAAACATCTATATTTATGAAGGTTTGCAGCTTCCTTATGTCGGTTTTAGTCACTTTCTAGGTCCTACACCCATAAAGTAGTACTGTTCGCACTTTCGATCGGAATAGTCTCAGTTTGATTTTTGTGCTAAAAACATTACTTTTCTAGATTTTATACAGAATTCCGAACGCAGCTTTACGAATTCTGCTGTCCACATCCAATGTTTGTAATGTTTGTTTTGTTGAAAAGTTGAAGTGCTTATTTTAAGCACTACTTTGTTCGCCTCTGACTCTAAATTATGGGTCACCTGATGCAGGTTCATTATCCTGTATGTGACCAGGCGAACGTCATCAGTGTAGTCAAGATGTTTGAGATATGATGTCATCTCAGCCCCATGTTTCCTTCAGACAGAGCTTCCGGATGACATCACTGATTATTACAAGAAATAACAATGGCGAAAGAATGCAACCTTGTCGTACTCCGCTGCAGACTTCAAATTCCTCTGGCACCTTACCGTTGTGTTACATTTACTGCCATCATAAGTAGCGACGAGTTTTTCTGGTATATATACCTCTCCTCGGTATAGCATCTTGATTCAAGCTGTCGAAGGCTGTCTCGAAGTCAATGAACAGCAAAAGTAGCGGAGAGCTGTACTCGACACATTGTTCAATGATGATCCGCAAGCAGTTGATGTGGTCGATGCAGGAGAATCCAGCTTGAAAGCCTGTCTGTTAGTTGTCGAGCGTTGAATCAAGATGTTCCCTCACTCGATCTAAAATTATTCTAGCTACTGGTTTAGCCCCAGCCGGAAGAACGCATATACATTTCCACATTCCCCATTCCTTCAGGTTTCCCTTCTTAAGCAGCTTAACAATCATTCCTCTCTTCGAATCTTCGGGGATGGCCTGTTTCCCATGCTTTCGTGTGCTGCTTTGCGTGATTTGTGATTCGGAGGGTACTAGATTTCTTAGAGTTTACCGTTACCTTCAGTAAATCGGATTTTAGGCGATTCTGGTTTATTACGAGGATTAGTACCGTGACCGAACTACATATGTACATATCGGAGATCGAACCCAGCTCAAGAGTCGAGAATTCTGTATCATCGATAGATTCCAGAAGGACACGGGAAGTCTCGTCTTAAAATTTGTTAGTTACTTACTTCCTAAATTGCCAGCAAACCTTGAAAATTTGTCAAAATTTATTGGAACAAGAAAAAGACACATTACCACTAAGAAAAATATAAAACAAAAATATATTATTTGAATAATTTAAAATTAACTTGTACATAACTGTTGTATATATTTATGTTTCATGTTAATTAGAGGAGTGGTTTCAGCCAACAATTGGCACCAATTCCGGAGGTAATCAAAATTAAGCTTTGTATCTTATTTGGTTTCGTTCGTTTTAGTTTCTATCTGTCCTATAAATGTTGATGTTGGTATGTGTTTTATATGTAAGTTATGTGTTACTATCATAAAATGTTATTGTATTGATAAATGTTTAAAGAAAAACAGTACAAAAAATAAGGACTTACCGAGACATTTGTATCAAAGGAAAAAAATATAAATTTACCAAGACCAACGGTTTAAACATTCTTTATGCCAACGTTTTTGAGGAATGTCAACGGTGTTCGATGTATTTCCGGTGAAAATTTTGATTGATTTTATCCACTCAATCTCTCGAGTGCAGCAAGAACTACAACGAGAGAGTAGGCAACGTAAATCGAGTATTTCGGGCACTGTGTAGGGTCTAGGATACATTCCGATGCTGAAGCGCCATTTGGTGGTTCCTGGCAATGTTCTCTTTAAGGGACGGGGTCCATATGCTTCAAGCATCCACTTAAATACACGAAAATTTTAGGAGAGCTCTACTTTGTACTATTCTAATCAATAAAGGGATTCATGGCTCTAGAAGTAATTGCCGCAGATCAACCATTGAAAACTCTTAAACCAATTGAATGACCTTTGTTTTTGGAATTAGGTTGGTTGATTGGTACGGTTTTCACTTAAGCCTCCATTGGGCCCATTGTGTTCCTCTCGCCTATCAAGCTGTTGGGAGTAGTTCTGTGATGTGGAACTGTATCGTGTAGCGATCGGGAAGGCGTCTTGCAGATTGCAATATGTAACCGATTCCTTTCTTTCTGAAGTGACTTAGACCCGATATCTTTGAAGAGTCCAGTATCTTCTGTGTTAATCTCGCTGTTGCAGAGCAGTGGCAAAGGAAGTGTTCTACAACTACCTCCTCCACACAGTTGACACAAATTTTTGTTTGCTAGCCCGACTGTGAACGAATGTTTGTTAAGATTGATATGCTTTGTTAGCAGTCCTACCATGAATCTCACCTGTGTTCTGCTTGAGTTTATTACTCGTTTTGCTATTTTGTTGGTTGGTTTGGGAGAGTGAGGATATCCTCTTCACGTAGGGCGCGGTTTGGGGCAATTGCGTTACCCTCTAGAGAAACTGTCTGGTAGAGAGAGATAAAGGGGTTTGTAAATGAAGAGTGGTTTAATTTGGGAATTGAAAGTCGAGTGGGATTAACTGTTCCGAGAAACGTCCTGTCTTTCTAACGAACTCTAACATTTTTCCACAACTGTAACGCCTAAGATAACTCAGTCCGGGCAGGACGTATCTGCCTAGATGTTTCTATCTTAGCGCCCTTGTTGCAGAGCATGTGCAGAGGCAGTGCTCGAAGCTTTCTTCCTCTTTTTCACATCCCGGGCAGGTGCTAGATGTCTGTTGGAATGTTTCTTCAGGTTGATGTGTCCGGTGTATAGAACGACCATCTTTCTTAATTTTCTTCTGCCTAGATCGAGTGCCCTCTTTGCCTGATGAGAACAGGGACACTCAGTCATAACTTTGGCAGCTTTGGCGTTCTTTTAGTTGTTTTTATTGTGTTTAGCGAACAAGCTGCTGTATGCGGCCCTTAGGGCTACTCCTATGCTTGTAACCGTGGGGGTATCCATGTTTCCCGTCCCCTTTCTCACCAGTTTATCCGTGGCCTCGTTCTCTGGTATATTGCAGTGGCCAGGTACCCAAAGCAGGCTGTCCTGGGAGAAGGTTCCCAAGATATTAAGTTTTCTCTTGCATTCGTTCAACAATTTCGAATTGGTTCTTAGGTTTGCTGGTATCATTAGGACTGCTTGACTGTCCAACCAGATGTTAATGCTGTTGCTTTGGGTTCCGGTATTGAGTAGTAGTTCCGCGTCCTTAAGTATAGCAAAAATCTCTGCCTGAATGACAGTCACGAACTGTTCTAGCTAGAGTGCTTGATTGGTAGGTGACGTAGGGCAGTAAACCCCCGCCCCCTAATTTCCCATCGATGTGTGATCCGTTCGTATACACTTTTATTTCATCGTCGTTTGGAACGGCAGTGCCCAGCTGCCATTCCCCACATTTGGGAAGTCGAACTGTATAGCTTGTGTCGAAATGGTATTGCCTTATGAGTCCAAAGGCCATTGTCTCATTGCGGTCCGTTTATTGAAATGTCTAAGACCAATCAGTCCATGACCACGAATGAGCTTCATTATTTTATCGCTCCACCATGGTGGACGCTTTTTCCCGCCGTGCCTACTGACCGCACAGGATTATTCAAAGGATCGCGTAAGGGAACCAGTCACTGCATCGACTGCATTGTTGACTTCTTCAGTAGAGATGAGATCTTCAGTGAGGCGAGGTATCACTGATTTCCTTAATTCTCTGTTGAATTTTAACCGATTGGTCATGTGCGGATTTCTGAAAGTCGTCTTTCCACAATCGGTTGTAGTTTTAAGACTATCCGGCAAGGGTCAGATAAAGACGCCTTATTGGAGACTCTTCAGTCGAACGTAATGTTTAAGACAGCCTTTCTAGTTGCATTACAAAGTTGAGGTCATTGCCTGCTTCTATTACATTTAACAAGATTGGATTCTAAGAGGTATTTAAACAAAACTTTCGCAATCTCAGTGAACTACGGATCAGTCCGATGAAGAGCATCAACGATTAGCCTTCGACCTTTTAGAGGGATTCTTGACGTCCTCCGATTTTTTTACCCAAAATCCCCGCTCATGGTCTACGACGATTTTCACCGGGGGCTTGAGGTCCCTGCAAATCCGAAAGCCATTCTCTTCATTTCTTGTGCCTTAATCGTCAACATTGGAATCATATCCAAGCTTGTAGTTGGTATAGTTTTTCTGCATGGTATGGTAGGTACCCCAACGCACAACACATGGTTGTCTCTTGCGCTGTGTGTGATCAGATAGCCAATAGCATTTGCTTCAGTAGATTGATAGACCTCTTCTTATAGTAAACGTTCGTACTAGAACGACCCATGTACTATTTAATAGTGCATGTATCTAATCGATACCAGCGTTTGGTAGTTTTCTCGAGAGACTCTATGTCCATTTCCCTGTTTATTATACTAAGCGCTGTACCAGCCTCATCTAGAGCATGTGAAAGGTGTATGTACATACCTATATCAGATCCTTTGCTGACTTTCCGTAGTTCCGCTTTTACATTTCCAGACATGCCCACATGTCTCGGCACCCTGCAGAGAGTCAACTTGTTTGTTTCTCGTTCAGCTTTAGTTTGAATAGTTCTATAAGCTGGAATCTTACCGATGTTGATTGTAATGCCTTTATGGCTCATAGATCTCTGAAATATTCCATATCTTGTTTTATGGCAGTAACTTAGGTTTGATATACACTGCAACCGACCTTTGATCTAAAAGAGCGCTTCATATCCCGAGCCTCACCGTAGACTCCAGCTTCTATACCGCTATCTATTTAAGATCAGTCAGTGTAGATAGCTAATTCGACCTTGATACAGACTCTTCCTTCATCCCACTCATCTCTGCTAGCAATTCTGTCCTTGAATCTCCGATTGCGTTGAGAGGGAGGTATGGTTTAGTTTGTCTCCATCCGGAGTTTCGGGGTACGCCACCGATTTAAAATAGAGATGTGTCTAATAGGCCTTGCTGTCTAAAGACCAGCAGCTTTTATTCAGTACAGTTTTAGTTCTTGAGCTTTCGGAGTATATATCTAGCGGAAAAAGATATAACATCGTTTCCAGAGCTGCTGCAGGTGTAACGGACCTTGTGAAAATGTCAAGATTGCATTTGTTCAAGAACAATTTCCATCAAAACATAGGACTGTATGTTAGAACGGGTCTCGCCATCCCAGGTTTCAAATCCTCATGTTTTGCCGAAGGCTCTATTTTTTTCTTCCAATTGAGGTTGGGATCTAGTATAACGCCGAGATATTTACCTATTTCTTAGGAACAAGGTCCACACCATTTAGACGTGGGTAACTGTACGTCGTTAGATTTACTCCCAGACTACAACCCTTGGCCCAGTTATTTACTAAAAGAAATGCATGGTTGAGCTCTTCACTAACTACCGGGAGGAATTTGCCGAATTTTGAGATGGCAACATCTTCGGCATAGGCCACAACGTTGTAGCCATTCGTTTCAAAATGTTTTAAAATCTCGTCAACTACTAGCAATCATATGAGCGGTTATTCCACCAATCACATCTCCTAAAGTGAAGTTGATTACGCGAATATGTACATAGCATGTGCACTATCCTTCTGCATATTTCCGGATTGTTTTGTGACCTATGAAAGATGCTTTCTATTGTTTCGAAGCTCAAGTTATTAAAAGCTCCTGCAATATTAAGGAAGGTACCCGAAGTTAGTTATTTGACTTAAAAAAACTTTATGTAGTGTATACTAACTAATTGAGGGCAGTATCTGCTAAATTATAGCATCTCTAACATGCATGTCAATAAACCGTTCCAGTGTCGTCAATAGAAGTAAACATAACTCAGTTTAAGACATCATCCATATTTGTACTTAAGCCATAGAACAATAGTTTCCCCCGATTCATAGGATGTATCTGATCTTTGTAAAGTGCAAACGAGTTAAAAATTTTTGAACATGGATAATTTGGTCTATTGTTTCGGTGTCAATGATTTCCAGGAAAGTAACACTTCATCTTTGTGAGAATCTGTCTAGCCGCCGTCACAATTCTTAATAGAAGAAAACTGTAGGGGAGCCTTGTTAAGGACCTTTCTCAGACGTGCCGGTTCTATAGTAGATTCTATAGAGTCACAGAATCTTATCCAAAAGGACCAGTAAGATATCTAGTTTTCTTTCGGTGACAAATATCCTTGCCCATTGCTTGGGATGTAAATTAATTTTTCTGCTCTTTTTTGACAGTTTCTAACAGTTTTTTTGTATTCTCTCAGCATAAGTTTCTCTGATTAATTTAAAAACTTTAAATTTTCCGCATTAAATGAATTTGGGCTTAAATGCATTTCTACTTCTACTATCTTCGTAATTATATACTTATTTACGTACATATTTGTGTGTCCTTTAACTATTTTATGTTTCAGTGTCTGTACTCATATTCCGTCTGTCATTTGCTATAAATAACTGTCCGCCTCTATAATTGAAAAATTTACATACACGCCATATTTTCATCTAGCTGCACTTTAAATCGTTGCACACGTGATAATAGAGAATGTATCTAAATAGTTATTTGTGTATAATTCTAGCCATCTGGTCAACAGCATCAGACATTGATCATTGAAGAGTTCGAGCCCGATGTCTTTCGACAGTTGATTGAGTATATTCACACGGGATGTGTCACCTTGCAGCCAAGGACTTTGTTGGGTACGTACTTGTATTTCGTAATAGGTATTTGCTCTAGGACCTAAGAAACAAGTCGAAAACGGGTGCCCATCTTAGAGTTGTTGACACCCAGACTTTGTACCATAGAAAGAAAATAAAAATTGCCAACCTAAGGTAGTTGCATCTGTCACTAAGTAGGTTGGATAAAAGTTTCTAGTGCCAGCAGTTTTGAAAATTGTCCCTCTCGGGATTTTTATTTCTCTAACCTCTTTTGCTTTTCAGGTGTAATGAATGCAGCTGACTACTACGGTCTCGAGGAGTTACGTCGAGCTTGTGCCGGTTTCGTGCAATGCTGCATCAACGTTGACACTGTTTGTGCACTCTTGGCATCCGCCGAGCGATACATCCAATACAAGTGCACCAAGAGCTTGGTACAGAAAGTTCTTGAATTTGTTGACGAGCACGGTAATGAAGTCCTTAACCTAGGCAGCTTTACTTTGCTTCCTCAACATGTTGTCCGTTTGATACTGGCACGAGAGGAATTGCGTGCCGATGAGTTCACCAAGTTTCAAGCAGCACTAATGTGGAGCAAGAAGTACTTTGATAACAACCCAGTAAGTTGAGCTTTTAATAATTTTTAATGCCGTATCTAAGCTATCGTTAAATTCTTTTAGAATGTTGATCTCAAGGAAATCCTCGGTAACTTCCTGGAGTACATTCAATTTCATAAGATCCCCGCTAATGTCCTTATGCGAGAAATTCATCCATTGGGATTGGTACCATATTCCATCATAATGAACGCTCTGGCCTATCAGGTATGTAATCCAAATCAAACGGATCCTTATTCCGTTTGCTCGACAAGAAAAAAAGAATCGAACCGAAACCAACAACAACAAATCTCCTACGTCGACCCCCTGTGTCCCCCCGTGTCTGATTCTAACCATTGCAGGCAGACCCAGAAAGTGTCGATCCCGGAAAATTGTCTCCAAACTCTAGCCGAGTGAGAAGAGCCCGCCAAAATCAAGGCAGATCGATGTCAGTACAGAGCTCCTTAGATCCTTACGGTTCCAATACAACTTTAAGCTCGAGCGGCAGCAGCGATCCGACCAGTGGCCCACATAATAGCAACTAACATAGGTTGAACGGCCCCTCCTCCTCTTCCGCTTCATCCTCCCATCGTACGAAGAATCATTCATTGCCCAAAATTCGCAAAGCCAAATCACAAAGCTTCCGCACTCGTCGCAGTCCATCGGAACGGCGAAGTCCCAATTCGAGCACACTCACTAGTGCTGGTGCATTGACTTTGAATACGAACGATAAGAAGAGAAGTCCACTGACTCCCAAAAGTCCGATACTCCCGCAGCCAGAGTCAAAAAGTCCCAGCAGTGTTTCGCAAAAGACTCCAACAACACTGTCCAGGCAGGGTACGTTGCGTGCTTCACATCGTCGAAAGAATAGTATGACAGGGTCTTTGGTTCTTAGCCAAGGAAGGCGAAGCCCAGTTGGGTACGGGAATGATCGAAGTCCACAGGGTAGACGAAGCCCTCTTCTTTTATCGCATGACCGGTTGAAAAGTCCCAACGAATTGCCGGTGAATACATTTGACGCACGAAGCCCCTCTCGAAGTCCAACAACAGACCGTCGAAGTCCAACTTTTAGTGTTCACACCCAGGAACGTCGCAGTCCTGTGGGGGCTCCAGCAGACAGTCAAAGCAAGCGTAGTCCCACTTCAACTGTTCACGTTCAAGACAGCATGAAACCATACGACAGCGCACTGACACCAGAGGAAAATGCACGTCTCCCATTCGGCTTGGCTCAGTCAATCAAGAGGCCATCACTGGGCATGTTTACACCGATCTATTTCGGTGACAAGAAGAGTCCCATTACATCGATGCCAATTCCTCCGATAACTGTTTCCAATCCGACGGAGACCTGCAAGATTGTTCAGCGCACAGCAGAGTCCAATGCAGCGGCTGCAGCCGAAGCAGCTCGAGAACACGAACGTCAGCGGGAGAAGGACAGCGAACGGGACAAAGATAAGAGCAAGGAAGCACCTGAAAAGAAAGAGAAGACCAGCGTGATGAAAGAGATCCTTGCTTTCGTGCGGAAGCCATCAAAACACATCTCGACACGAACTCGCTTTGCGAATGCATTCACCAGGGCGGAGTCAGGCTCTTCTAGTGGCCCCCTGATTAGACAGAGCACATTCTCTGCAAGCCCGGCGGCTTCGAGTACTGCCGCAAAGAGCGCTGTGGTCAAGCAAATGTCCGAAGTTGGATTCGAACCGAAAATGTCTCTGAAACTGGCACACTATACAAAAATGTCACTCAAACTACGTCGATCTGCCACAAATGATGATAAGAAGGCGGCGGCGGCGGCCAAGGACAGCAAGGAAGCAGCAAAAAAATCGAGCGGCGATGAGGCTTCTGGAACAGACAGTGACACCAAGCTGGAGCATCAGGTATGTAAGGCATCGGCATCTCCCAACATAGCCGAGCCATTCGAGCTCGCCAATGTTCACTTCGAAAAGGTAGGTGAATCGTACATTAAGCACGAACAGATCAGAGAAGAGCCCTCGGAGGATGGCAGCACCAATCAGGCCATTATCGATGGTTTTGTGGAAGAGGTTACCAATTCCCTGAAAGTAGTCGCTTTGTCAAATGAAAACGCACTACCGCCTCGGCGGTCTGAGAGTAGGGAACCCATTGAGCCGCGCATAAGTGAGGAGCAGGAAGTAGACTCGAATGACATAGCCATGGAGGAGTTTAGAGCAGAAATTGAGCAGCACTTAAAGGTATACAGTGGTGAGCCTATTTATGTGAATCTGCAGGAGCTTCGAAGAGAATCTGATGCGGCTGCAGCTGCAGCTGCTGCTGCTGCTGCTGCGGCCAGTGCTGCCAATGCTGCAGCTGAAACGGCAGCAGCTCTAGCAGCAGCTGCAACCAGCGCTGTATCTGCATCGATTGATGATGACTCACTAGCACCAGGTCCGATGCCACTACAGTTACCCACAATTGAGTTTGAACCACCCTCAAGACGGTCTTCTTTTGATCCTCCGCGATCACCATTTCTCGAAAATCTTCGCAGTCCTGGCGGCGATACAGACACCGATCTGATCAATCTCAATCGGCTCGACTCGGGTGGGGATAGTTTTGAAATGGTCGAGGGTGATCGTAATCGTGAGTCGAGCTTTGAAGATAGGTATTCCTCGCGTGACACCAGTTTCGACATCTCACGCTATCAGTCAACTAGTTATGAGGATCAGACTTCAAGCTTTGAGATTGTAGACATCGATGGGCGGATTATTGAAGAGAAAAGATCGAACATTGATCTTCGTAAGTCATCTATTGAGTTGGTTGACGCTGAAACTTTCCAGCGGACCGGTTCTTCCGGTCGAAAGTCCTCTTTAGAGACACATTTTGATTATATTCCATCTGACAACACTCCCGTACGTTCACCACACTTTCCCATGACAAAGAAACAAAAGGCCGATCATTCCCGGTCTAGAGAGCTGCACGTCTCTCCCTTCAGTGCATTCTCAAGGGCTCGCAGTCCGCTTTCCAATCAAACTTCCTCAAACTATAGTTCACGCGATAGTTACGATTCCAGTTCCTCATATCCTCATCCACATGATCCTCGCAGTCCATATGCTGACCCCTCAAAACAACATTTTCCACTAACAATCAAGGCAGCCAAAGAAGAAGAAGTCAAGACTTTCCTTTGTACTGATAAGAGATGTGCTTCTATATTTGAACCTAGACCCTCTACAATCGTAACAGCACCAAGTACATCAGGTCCAGTAGCTTCAAGTAGTTCCGGCGGAGGTAGCGTCGGTTGTGGTGGTGGCGGAGGATTCTCTAGTGGCAGTGAATTTGAACCGCCTTCACCAAGGCGTGCAGCTAGTGCATCCCCTAAGCATACATTCACGTTTAGGATTGTCTTAAAGAAGGTAGACAGTTCACCCGATGCCATATGCCCAGAGAGGACTAGAGGAAGAACACTAGATAGATACAGGCGACGTGATAGTCGACGAAAACGTTTGGCTGACGCAGGGAAGAGCTTTTAAGCTCACACTAGTATGATAAACAGGTTTCTCTTCAAAATTTATGTGTTGTGTAAATGTATGTCTTTTCTTGAGTGTATCTTAATATTTAAAATTGTTCTTTCAATTCTAAATGTATAGGTTTAGAATGTGTAGATCAAGTCGTCACCAGTTCGAGACTGATTTTTACACAAGGATTTTTTGTTCCAATGGAAATGAGCGCGACTCTTTGCAATATTTTATTTAGAACACCCTACGGGTGTCATAGGTTTATATTCCGAGACTTAATTCACATGTTAACCCATCTCAGACATTCTTTTTTTCATTAAAGGGCGATAGATGCAGCAAAGCTTTTAATTTGCATTGCGACTGCTGCTTACATCACTTTATTCCTTCCTATTAGAGGCTTGCTGTTATTCACGTTGATCGTAGTCTAAATTACTTTGGCTCCTCAGTTACTTAGGACCCTTAGCTGTAGCTTAAGTTTTATGACCGGTTTCGATTAGTCGTCTGCATTTTAGTAGGACCTACGTTCTTTTGTTCCACTGGGTCTGAGCGATATTTATTAACTTTTTGTCTTAAGCGTAAGCCATGCCAGAGTACTAAGGCTAGACTTCGATCTTGAATGAGTTCTATAAACGAATGCTAGCAAGGTTGCCTCTACCTCTAGATCTACTAATATGAAAAGGAAAATTTCAAAAAGGATGAAAAAAATTATGGTGGCCGTAACCATGTAGATTAAGTTAAGTTGGAATAACTGACTGTACCAGGATGCAGGCACATTTATATAAGAAGAGTGTTCCTTTGCTATGAATCTTTCCATTTTAGCTACCCAGACAATAATAAAAACAACCAGAGCTTTTAGTGAAACTCATGACGTCTAAGGTGGCCAGTCCGCTGAGGTCATGGATTAGTCTTCTTTGCGAGAGAGTCGAACAGGTGCAGCTCCTGTAGAAGTCAAACCTTTTAGCATGTTGGCCTATTAGACAGTGTCCCGTGAGGACACGGATTATATAGCTGACCAACCCGGCACTAAGTTTCTGATCCAGTTTAGGCCAGATCTGTCTAGATATGTGAGACGTCGAATCATTTACCCATCTGTGGTCGGTTCTACTGATACCGTCTAGCTTGAGTCCAGATGCTATGATTTCCAACTTAAAAACGTTACAGTGGTCTAGGAGGCTTACAGAGATGCTCAGATTGAGATCTTCAGAGAAAATATCGCACTTCCTAAACTGCTCTTTTTTAGGACTTCGCGGTGTTGCTCATGGATATTGAAGTATACCTGCCGCTTGAGCTCTTATTCTCTGAACTGAATCAGAATTTTGCATTTACTAATGTTTTCTAAGATGCAGTGATCGGAAACGAGTCATAATCAGTATAAAGGTATAGATGAAAATAGTGGTTTTGTCACGATGATATTCTAAAATACCGTCCTAGGCATTTTGTAAACCAAATTTGCTCCAATTGCTACGCTAAGCTGATTGCGCTGATTACGCGGGATAAGCTACAGTTCTAAAATGCCAACAAAGACCTTAGCAAAGACATTTCCATGAGATTTATGTATATAAACTAACCAAATTTCGTTTGTCTTCTTTTTGAAAAAGAGTGATCATCACCCCAGTTTGCTTAACACAAGAGCGTCACCGTACTCGCAGGATACTTTAGTCAGACTCTGAAACCCTTTCTACTCCATAAAACCTTGAACATTTTTAGCCTGCTTTTTTCAATTCGGACTTGTCCACTGTAGTACATCCCACTGAATCTAGAATTGAAAGAGAAGGGCGAAATTTCGGAGACAATAACTTGGCTCCTTGGAAGCATTATTCCATATCTTTGAAAGCAAGTGCACGATTACAAAAAGCTTAACTGATTCTGGAACCTTAGTTAATGGTATTAAAGACAAAGTTTAGTCGTGACGTTTATTTGACTTTGTATCCTAGCATTTCTAAACGACTCAAACGCTTTCAGTAGGACATACTAGATGATATACTTAAATTTAAGTCTGGACAAAATAACTTGAAAATTTAAATTTCTGTGTTATGCTCCGGGGGTTCTGCCACGCCCTTGCGCCCGCCCTATCGCTCTGTCAATTACACGAAACAATATGTTTTTCAGTAGAGATCCTACTAGTTGGATGCCCCTTAGCCCCTGAACCTCATCGCGACGTACGAAGCATCGCACTCTGAAAGAAATGATTGGCTGTAGAATGCAATTGCTTGACAGAATGAAATTGGAATTTACACGGAAGATTGAAGGGCTGGCTCTGGACTTTACTTTATGGAACTAGAAGTAAAAGTTGTCTCTTAGACTTTCGGAACTCGTGCAGAGTGTTTTACGCAGAGTTTCTATCTGTAGTTAAAGCTGGAGAATTGGTTAATTTTTATGAAAAATATTTAAAAAAGGATTGCGCCCCCTACATTGATAGTCAGGCTACCCTCAAGGTGCTAGAATTTTATATCATAAGACCTTAAGAATACTTAAATATTATAAGTAAAGCGACGTGAACTTCCCAAGGAATTTAATATGAAAGGAGAAAGTAAAAGGACATTGCTTTGAATGAAGTCAGACGTTCTAACACGGTTGGGCATGGGGTATTCTAGGCCCTTTGGCTAGTTTTAAATCAGAAACACAGACGTCCAGACGTACAGACGTCTTCAGATACTCTAAGCCTTCTGTACACGGTAGCTATAAAATTGTAGTCTTCTTCCGTAAAGCTCAACTCAGCATTTACATATCATAGTTAAGATATCTCACAGAAATGATTATCCTGGCATTTAATTTTCAGAAAGCATGCCATGGCTCTATGAATTTCAGATGCGGACATATGCAGATAGTCTTAAGCTTTGTGTTCACAGTAGACATCAATTTAAGGACTAAGAGTGGACCAATTGTTGGTTTCATTTTGATATTGATATAAAAACATTGCCATTCGATATTTTGCAATTATTGTAACTTTATTAAAGAGGGTATACCTTTAGTTTAGTTTGGGAAAGAAAAAGGTGAACATTTATCATACCTAGAACCCTTTCTATGATCTCACTTATCATGTCTGAAAACATTCCCGGTACTAATCCAACCACCTAACGACTTTAATTCCGTCACTATCGACTCTTGACAGGATTTTGATTAGATCCATGATCTGCTTACCGATTTTGTTGGAAGACTCTTGCCTAACCTTACCAGGATGATCCTTATTCTGAGCGTGGAGATAATCCATCTACTTACAATGAGAGACTCTTGGTTAGATTCAGTGTGGACGTAATTGAAAGCATCTTCTATGTGTAATAAGGTAGCCACATATGTTGTTGATGATAAATTAACCTCTCAATTGTTTGCACCACTTCGTGTAGCGCTCTCTCTATTGACTAACCTTAAAGGTAAGCGTATCAAGAATTACATAAGGAGGACCAAGCGAGGTTCGACTTTATGTGAAAATCTAAGATACGTTCTAACTAATTGGTCTACTAAAATACTGTATGTGTGTATGTTAGGGAAGGAATGGCTCGTAGCTAAAAAAATATTAAGGCTCCATCGTAATCCTATTTTATATGATCCACCGAGATTGATGCTTCTATATCTGCACTAAATCCTTCTTGAATCGTCCCTAATTCATAAACAAATATTGAATTATTTATCAATGCATTGGAAAGAACGATCTACCTGCTCTTCATGGAGTGCGTGTGTTTTTTTTTTATTGAACAAATAAATTACCTGCTAATGGTACTTTGGGTTCCGTCGCCCCCATTTTTGAAATCACTTACTAGATTCATATCGAAAAACTATCATTTTTAAATTTTAAGACAAATTTATTAAAAAAAAAGTCTGAATTTTAAATCTTAATCGAGGTATAGTTTATTTTGTCCTTAAACAGATGAAAATACCAGATACCTAGTTAGCTAGTTAAAAAATATACAAAATTTACCCAAAATTATCAATTTACCAAAAGAACACATTTTACCAGTACAAAACATGTTTCTATAAAAATTTACACAAACTTTTAAATAAAATACGCGTTTTCATTAATACTAAAGTGACAACTTCCATAATACCTTTTATCAGATATGTTTAACAAAAAAAATATTGACACATTAATAATGAAATTTCGAATTTCGAACTTCAATTTCAATTTCGAAACTTTGTTTTAAATTCCTCGATGACTACACGACTGACAATTAAAGTTTCACTTTATTTTATTGAAATTGATATTTCGAGATCGAAAATCGAACATTCATTGTAAATGTGGCGTGGACAGTAAGAAAAAGAAAAAAAAAACTAAAACAAAAGAAAAACAATAAAACCTTCAAAGCAGATGAACCATGAAAAAAAAAACAAAATCTCTGTAATGACAAAGGTAAGAATTAATACTAAAATGTTAGAAAAATTATTTTAAATGTTTCATTAGAAATTAGTGTTAAATATCAATATAATTGTGCATTAAATTTTAAATTAAAAAAATACTAAATTAATCATTAAATGATTCATAATTATAGATTAATTGTACTAAATGTGATTTTTGGAATCTTATAGTAATTTTATTTATTTATTTATTTACACTTCATCGGACTTGTTTGAGGACAGTTATTTAAAAAAAAATTAAAACAAAAATTAACTATTTTTTCTGGTATGTAAATAGGAAAATCTGGCTATGTGAATCGGAAAATTGCTTGATTACGATATAAGTCCAAAAGGCCATTTCGTTTATGTAAAATATCGCTTCTTTTCTGACGTATAAACTGAATGTCATCACAATACCCGAAGAGAATTTTAAAACGTCAAATGAGAATCTGAATGCTATCCATCTACTTCATCTTTTTGGACTTTTCCTAGACAGACCTAAAACAATTTTCAACCTCTCCACTCACTTTTTCGGTCAATCGTTCGCTGACTAGGTATTCTTTGATTCTTCCTGATATTTGTACAATTCTGCAGAACCGTCTCCTGCCTCCGTAAACATAATCCCATCAACTGAAGGACGACTACTCCCCTAGTCCTGACGGTATCCCTGCCATGGTATTAAAAAAATGTGCGCTAATCATCTGACACAGTCCCTCACTGTCCAGTTTCAACTTTCAATTTTCCAAGACATTTTTTTATCAAGAACTCATTACCCACAAAAAAAGAATGTAAAAGTTTATAACTATCGGCAAATTGCCAAGCTCTCATGCATACCAAAAGTCGTTTCAATGAAAGCCAATTTTTGATGTAGCTACAAATTAGTAAGGTTTTTGCAAAATTTCCCACCAAATTCCTTTCGAACTAAAAGCCTCATGGATGAAATTATACCCAGTGGACCGTCAATACAATACAAAGAGAAGGACTTTTCTCTCAAAACGAAAGAGGACATTTTAATCTATTCTCTGCGCCAGAAAGCAATTCGAAGCTGATTAAGGTCTTGTGTAGAGTCTTCAGTTTCAGTTAGTTTTGGCATCGTCCACTTGTACAGGGATGGAGAATGCACGCTGCTCCGTCAAGGTCCGTAAAGAACTCACCGAGACCTTTCATGTCAAAAAGGATTCAGGCAGGCTGTACAGCGACGTCGACTTATCCAGAAGATTGAAGGTCCTACTGAGGTAGCTGGGTCATGTAGAGCGTATGTCCACCAATGCTCCGGCCGGAAAATCTTCGAATCCACCCCCGAGGGAGGGCGGAGTAGAGAAAGACCGCGACTCAGGTGGCGCACGCAAGTATAAGCTATATAAATACCGAGCTGGCTGGAGAAAGTTGATGAACAAATTTTTTGTATCGATGACCTTAAGTATTTCCGTTAACACTCCCTAAATTACTTAGCTTATAAAATAATGCCTTTCTGTCAATTGTATCGAAGGCCGTCTTAAAATCAATAGAGAATCCATAGAATTGGTTGCCCTTATCGAGGTACATGTGTACATAAGTCCGTGCAATTCTTGTCAGCGAGAATGCATTATCCACTGTCTTCCATGCTATTTTAGACGGTATTAAATTGGGCCAAACTCCTCTTAAGGCCTGTTGAGGTCCAAAAACTTAAAAATCAATTCTAACGTCTCCGCTTTTACTGCAAAAAAAATGCTCGAAAACCTAGATGTCATTAAAAAAATAAGTCTTCTTGAAGAAATACGATGAAGTGCATCAGAAGTTTTTACAATAATTATAAAAATTGTCATCTCATCCAAAAATCACTGTTAAATAAATGGAAATATTTACATGTGTTAAACTATTTTTTTTAATTACATATTTATAAGAATAAATATAATACATATATATTTTCATTAAAAGCTGGATTAGGGGCCGTATATGATAATTTTAGTGAAATTATACAAAAAAAGAAACAAACAGTATTTTAATTATTATTAAATTAATTTATCAATCAAATAATTGATAATGAAACAAAAAAACAAAACTCACTTATGGCTCAAAACCTATGCATTAACATTTAATCAGTGTTTTGCTAATAATTATTCAAATTAAAAAGAAAAATACAAAAGTCTAAAAAAAAATAAATATTGGATGTACAAATTAATAATAAAACAGACAAAACATAAATGAAATTGTATTTTATACTTACTTTCTATATTTTTTTACACAAGTTTATTTTATATGCATATGATCTGGCCAAAATGTTTGATTTTCACTTATATCCTTTTTTTTAAGTCCACTTCATTCGTTGAAGTGGATCGTGTTCGGTTCCTGGAGATATGTTTCAACCCCAACCAGCTCTCTTCCAGTTGCCGAGAGCCATGACTCGTTCTGCGCCACGTCATGATGTTAACGGGCTCCACTGCACCGCTTGTCGGTAATAGGAAGGATGTGATCAATCCACTGACTGCCACTTTTCTATAGTCACATCTATATGTACGTGGTCTTGGCCCGCTCATTCGTTTGAGATACAATTTGGCCAGAACTCTGGTAATATGTTTCTTAGACAGCGATTAACTAAAGTTTGCAGCTTTTTGTGACATTGCCTGTTACTTTTCAGGCACTGCAGCCATATAACAGCAACGTTTCACTTTAGAGCGGAAAATCGCAGCCTCAGCTTTAGACATGCAGCTCCTTACGTCTAGTTCGGTATCACTAGAGACTACACGAGACTACACTCCCAAGGTAACAGAAGTTTTCGATTCCCTCGCTCGTTGTCCTGCAATGGTGATATGAGTTGTTGATGAGTTCGAAGAAAGATTTAAGCCTGAAACAGACGTGCAGCATAGTGCGTGCAGCAAAATTATAGAACATGGCTTTATATGTAAGAGGACACATGTGTTTGCTGCGCTAACATGCGTTGCTGCAAGACGTCTCTATTTCTAGTTTTGATGCAAACCTTCAGTAGTAGAACAGCAAAGGAGTACAATTTAGTACAATTTTTGTGACCAATTTTTGTGGCCAACGCAGAAGGATCCAGAACGGAAACATGCTTGTTCACTGTCGAGAGTACTTTCTAGATTTTCTTTAATGCGTCTAAATCTTTTTACCAAACATTCATGCCATACGTGAGTATCGATCTTATTCTTAACGAGATAGCTGTACTGTACAACTTCACTCTCTGCCGAGTACCAAGTCACTGTGACGTCGCGGGAAACTGCGTGGCTGACAAATTTCTGGTCTTCTAAGACATAAGAAAATAATACTTTCTGCACTAACATAATATCCGGACACTGCACGATAAGCAGGCACGCTCAAAGGTTGGGCATCCTCTATAATGACTTCTGAAAGAGCTGCAAAGACGAGGAGGAAGAAGAAACAGACATTTACTCTCAGTGCACATATCCTGCATTTGCTAACATTAGGAAGGTTATTACCATTTCGATGGCCTCAATGACCTTAATAATGCCTCTACGTCTAGCATAAATAGCTTCATAAGAAAAAATAATTGATTCCAGGAGCGGACAGGGTGATTCACTTGCACTTTCCCTATTCCCATTGAGAGAAGGAGAGTCGACGCACCGAATTCTATATTTCCTTGAAAAGAGTACCAGTTCAGTTTTCTTGGGGGTTCACACTCAAACCACACCGAACCACCTATCTGGTGAGCTGATTTGTTAGGATTCTTTTAGGGTATTAAAGTGCTTTCCCTAGAATGCTATAGTAACGTCGACAGCATAAGAATTCTGCATTCTAGCTCTACATATAAAAAGTCCATTATCTACTGAATTCCAAAGAAAATGGGATAGGACGCCACCTTGTGGGGTGCCTCTACTAAAAAATCTTCTACTAGACTTTCTCCTTCAGCTTTGAGTTGATAATGCGACCAGAAAGCAGATGAAATCTCAATTCTCAAAGTGGGCTGCCTACCTTTAGGTCTAAAAGTGCATCTGTAAACGCTGATGAGTTGACATTGTTAAAAAAAGCACCTTCTATCTATGTATGAGACAGCTATGAGACAGCTAACATTGTATACTCCTTATGAAACAGGGAATACTCGATATTACGTAATAGAGAATGTAAGGTAATACTGTTTCCGCTGATTTCCAATGTCATAAGTTCTGTACGAACAATGTTGCGCAAATGGGTATCAATCAGTCATTCTAGTGTGTTTAGAAGGAATAATTACAGACTAATGGGCCTGAAATGGGCCTTTGGCTATAAAAAATACATCGACTTCCCTCCATACTTTTAGGATATAAATCAGATCTAGACAACTTTTTAAGACTGTCTCCAGCAACTCCTTCTGTTAATGAGAAAGTTTAATATTTTTGGCTATATCAACACAATGCATATGAATTTTAGTTTAAATTGTTTAATTTGTATGCTTTCTATGTACTACACTTGTCATTAAAACATACTCAACATAAAATATAATAAAAAAATTATAAATATTTCTATAATCAATTGCAAGCAAAAAAAAAATATTAACAAAGAAATTAATTTGTTGTTTAAAGATAATTTTTTTTTTGCTATTGCTATCGCTAAATCTTTAAAAAAGAACATGCGTTTTAGTTTATTTATTTATTTTTTTTTGTAGAACATTTTGTAGTGACTGTTCCTTGTTTGTTTAGAAAAAAAATGCTTTTGCTTAAAATATGATGCTGCATAATGTCACAAACACAAAATGCGTGTACATGACCCGATTTTTGCAATATTAGCGATAAATTAAATGAATTAAAATCTAATAGAGATCAAGTCGATCACTAATGTAGAGAAATAATTTTTGTTAGTCTGGTCGGGAAAAGGTGTTAAAGATGCCCAAAGGTATTCGTGTCGAAAGCTGACAGCCTTTTCCACACGATTTTAGTAACCCAAGCTTTTTACGAGGTGGCCACGGAGTAGTAGGTCCTGTGTTTGCTTGTGACTTGGCCGGTGTAAGTTCAAGCCACGCCAGGGGAACAGCAATATCAGTTATCGAGCATATCAAATAAATGAAAAAAATCTGAGTTTCTTCAACTACTATAGAGTCTACCGTATAGAGCCTCAGTGCTTCTGGGATTTGGTTGCTCTTTTCTTTAAAAAAAAAAAAAACCCAAGCATTTGGTCTTAGTTCTTCTGTTCTTTCATAGAAGTCAAGGCATTATGAGTCCACCTTATCGGCGCTGGCGAATTCTAAATACTAGCGCCCAGCGAGCGAGCGAATTACGAACCAGGACATTCTTTGGTCAGTTACAATCAGGGACTCAGTAGTTTTTGTTGTCCAGTAATAGGAACATAGAAGGTCTAAATTGAATTATGGAAATCCTGCTGCTCGCTCTGCACATGAAAAAAGCGTTTCTAGAATTCTAATGGAAAGTGATTTACCTTCTTAGCTCAAAGTGGCAATTGCTACCGATAAATCAAGAATTAGATCTTCAAATCAAGAAGTGTAGTCAACGTATTGGGTCCCAGAAAGGAAATCTGGGCAGGTTTCGTTCATGTATGTATATTCATTTTCCAGCTTAGTTTGCTGTCCAGTATAAGGTCTAAGTATTCGCAGTGGTCAGAGAAACTTAGCTGTATTCCTCTAATTTTTGGTGGCGTGATCCCAGAATTCTGTTCTGTAGAGTACTACGTCAGTCTTTGCCGAGATTAAGATCACATCTATCAGTCCACTTGACCAACTTTTTGAGAGCTGATTCCATGAAATCCCGTAAAGTTGTAAGATAATTCCCACTGATTTCAATAGCGTCGTTTGCATAGCCTGTAACTTGATAACCTTCCTTTTCCAGGGCTAGGATAATATTATTTGCATCCATCCTTGCGGCGTTCCGCATTTAACTGATTTTCGCGACTTGTTACAGCCCAGTTATGAATTGATCACCCTACTTAACAGCATCTAACGTTCGTTCTCTCCATATCGCTAAAACACCCCCTCTTACTGTGTCCTGCTGCCCCCTGAGATACCACCGGCACAGTTTATCATTCTCATGTACGAGTTTATGTGTAGATGTTGCTGATGCCATATAGGGGTGCGTACATAATAATTGACTTCCTCACTGTCGCAAGCAGGTTTCTTGTTAGCTGCCTGGGTCCCCCAATATTTGGCTTTAGCCTGGGTATTGCGAAAACAGCCGGATTGGCTTTCACGCTTGTGTAAGTAAGGTCTCTAAATTGGAGACTATGGTTAAGCAAAACCCCCAGATACTTTATGAAAAGCTTTGACTCGAGAGTGTGTTAATCTACTCGTACCTGTATAGTTAGGTGCTCAATTTTCTTACGGCTGCTAATGAGGACAGCCTCCGTTTTTGTGATCCGCTAATTCCAGACCTGACGAACGAAGCCAAAGCTTCACGTCTTTGATGACGCTGTTATTGCAATGTTGCGTAACTTCTTCTAGATTTTTACCCACTACCACCACCACTATATCATCGGCGATTCCAATGTCCACTACTCTTGGGCTCCACATACGTAATGTCCCACAGGGTTGGACCAAAGACTGATCCCCATGAGACTTCTGTAATTTGATATCTTTTCGCCCCGTCTGTATCGTAGAAAAAGGTTGTGTCTTCGAAATAATTTGTAATTATTTGCAGCAGGTAGTTCGCCACTTGCATATTCTTCAGCGCTCTCATAATGAAGCTCCAGTTGGCTGAGTTGTGGCCATTTTAGACGTCGAGGGTAAGCACAGCTCAGTACTGCTTTTATCCTCCTTTGCATCTGGTATCAGATATGTCTTCGCTTGCGATATTGCAAAATACTTGTATCGCAAGGGACACCATATTGTCGGTGGGCGCCGTCGATCAGTGGTTGGTGCATTGGATTACTAAGCGGGATGTTTGTGCTCCGAGCTCCAAGAAACACCAAAAAGTCTTTTTTTACGGTCTCACCTCTCACGAATGTCTAACAAACGTCGAAAATAACTTTCATGAGTCTTAACTGTGGGTCTCTTCCACTTGTGCGAAAAATTATGACGCGTACAACGCTAATGGTCCGACAAGCTAGGCTTGAACCACTAACAGTCTGTTGCACCAAATATTTATATTTTTTTTTTCTTTTCTTGCGTTGTCGGTTGGAAAGTCCGTTTTACAGTGCTTGCAGAGGAATGTAGGGCGGTCTCTACGGACGTACGCATGCTTGGTTATCGAAAGTTCAAAATTTTGTGTCTCCATTATTTCTTATATGTATATCGGTCTACTAACCTTTTCAACGTCTTTAAAAGAAAGGCGGCCAGGCTAAGAGGGGAAGGTTGAGAAGTTTTACCAGTCTTTATTGGTGCACGACCGTGAACTAGGAAGGATCAGAATAATTTATTCAACCATTGACGGAGAATGCCATATGCATCAAGTCCAGCCGATTAATATGTAAGGAAATTGTGTATCATCCATCTAAGCCGACATGGATAGTTTTTTTATTTAAATTTACTGGAAAAGGCCCGCCACTCATTACAAAAATGGGCGTGGAGAATTTATTGTTAAGTATGCAAAAATCGAGTCTTGTCTGATCAAATTTTACACCAGATTATCATGCGAGTGCATACCAAAAGCCTAGGTCGCAAAGCACGCCTTAAAAAACAATGCAGCTGGTTGGCATTCATTCTAAGATACTCGTACATAGTGTAGCTGCTTCAGACTTAAGTCAATCCTCAACGAAATGTAAGATTGTTCTTTTTTTACCGAATTTCTTCAATAATCATTACAAACCCTCTCTTTTGTTTATTTTTCAGAAAATGTTCTTTTTTAAAGAGCCCGTCTTAGCAATACCCTATTCCTCATTTCTTAGAATTACAAGCTGTCTGTACTCGTATATTCCTAATGTGTGTATACCTTAATGTGCAGTTTAAAAAAAAAAAAAATTTTTACATTTAAAAATTAATTTGTAACATTAACATTATAACGCAATTTAAAGTTAAGAGTGCAAGGAATTGAGATTAAATAATATTACTAAGAAAAAAAAAAGTGATAAAAATAAACGATATTATCAGGTAAACAAATGTCAGGCTTAAGCTATTGAAAGTGCATTGGAGCGAAATGTAATTGCAAAGTTTTTTTTTGTCGACAATTTAGATAAATAAATGTTTTAATAATAAAAAAAAAAAACAATTTGAATTTGAATTAATATTTAACAAAAAACGAGTTATATCGATGTAAAAAACAGAGAAGAAGCTACATATATGCATTTTCTTTTTGTCTAAATATTGTTCCAACTTAAAGACAGAAATATATATGTAAATTAAAAAGAATTTGTTAATCAAATGATGTGAAATTAAATATTTTTAAACTAATATATGTCAATGTTTGATAAATGTTTTTAAGGAGAGCAGTGAAATACATACCAGAGGATTGCATGTTGCGGGTGATTTTTGATGTTGGAAATCGTTTTTATTGTAATTACTTTGAATTTAATAAAATCTGTTATACACTAAATGGATGTGGTGTCCTTGTTTATTTGAGATGTCGTAAATGCACCATGAGGAAGTAGCAATTGTTACTTTTTATGTGTAGCCAATCAAAGAGCTAGAGGCTGAATACATCAGGCCATACTATAATCCTAAAGGAATATGTAAGCAATGTAGCAAAACCTGACTACATAAGGACATATTTGGATCTCTAAATGCGGAGCTGCAGTAATAATTAAGCAAAATATCGATCCTCATATAGCTACCCGAGATCCAATCATGTGCGGAACAAATAATGGGTAAATTACTGTTGCATCTGTGTACTGTCCTCTCGCAAATATCTCACAAACGTCCAACGGTAATAACTTTCATGAGAAAAGTTCTTTAAAACAAAAAAAAAAAAACCTTTCGGATATGGCTCTAAGCGGTAGGCCCCTTTCACGTACAATGCGAATGGTCAGGTGAAGCTAGCCCTGGATCACATAAGGTCTGTTTCGCCAAGTATTTGTATTATTCAAAAAAAAAAAAAAACAATTTAAAAAGCCTCTTCTATATATTTTACAACAGATTTACCACAGGTGGAGATTTTAATAACAAGAGGGATCCAGAGATCCCACATCCAAATAAGAGAGGAGGAGAACTATATGAAATAAAGTGATTTTTTCCGGTGGCGCTACAGTTCGGGATGAACCTGAGCTTCAACCAACAAGACTTTCCAGTTAGCCCGGTCCTTAGTTAACTGACTTCAGTTGCGGACTCAATCGTTGGTTGACGTTCCCTTCTACTTGCGTGCGCCGCCATAAGCGAGGTCATCCTCTACTGCATTGTCCCTTAGATTTAATTAGATTTAAACACTCTGCCGTAGCATTGGTGTCTATTCGCTCTACATGCCATAACCATCTTAAGCGACTGTAAGCTTCGTCATTGAATCGGGGCCAAAAGTATATTACAAAGACCTTTTCTCTCGAAACGAATGAAGATATCATCATCCGCTTTCGACGGAGCCCATGTTTCAGCGCCTTAAAGCAGGACTGGGGTGATAAGGGTCTTGTATAGAGTCTCCTTGTGCGGGATAGGAACTTACTAATCAATTGCCTTCTCAACCCAAAGAAACAGCGATTGGCAAGAGCTATTTTTCGTTTTATTTCTGCTGAGGTGTTCTAAGACTTCATATCGGAGCCAAGGTAGACAAAGACACTTACTACCTCAAAGTTATAGCTGTCGCTTGTGACGTTCTGTCCAATTCGCCGATATTGTGTATACGTACTTGGTTTTGCCCTCGTTTACCGCTAAACCCATTTTGGCAGCTTCCGGCACCCAAATGAAGTGGATATTGAATTGTTCAATCATCTCGTTAAAAGACGGGTGATAATTTAGGGCAGTTCGTGAGTAAAAGATGACGGCTTTCAGAGATTTTATCGCGGCTTGGCTGTCAGTAAAAACGATGATATTCCGCTTAGATATCACATTGTACTTTATCCTCGAGAAGGCTTCCTTCATCGCCATGATCTCCGCCTGGAAGACGATACAGTGATTATGGAGACGGAAGAAGATTTTTAATTTGTGATCATTGGAGAAGGCATTCCCACCTGATTCTGTTTTAGTTTTATCTGTTTAGAAACACACGGATTCTTTTTGTAACCCAAGATCCTTGCCAGTACAGTTTGGTGGTATTCGGGTTTCAAAGCAATTGTCAAACAGAAGTTGTGAAAGAATGTAGTCGGTGTACTTCGGAAGAAAATTAAGATTGTTTAGAATAGAGAAGTGTTCAATACGTAGACTCGCCCACTGAATATGAGCTTCTTGTGAGTGGCTGCACTCGCTGCCACCTGTTTACTGTAGATGGCAGGTGGAACAGGATTTCTAGAGCATATGTTGGGCAAGGAAGAGTGCAAGCCTACCTTTGAACTCAGCCCAGATGGTTACGGTTAAGGACGTTCTCCAAGGACGTCCACCAGACGATCACGGCGTATGACGATTAAATTGACCAAAATCTTTCCGTGAATTTCGATACATAAGTAGTTCGTACAGAAATATTATTTTGTAGAACAATTGAACAATTTTAACGCTTGGAGCGGTGATTAAACCATCCATTTTCCAAATGTGCTGTTGCAAACTGATATTTGATACTTTGAAAAGAGGTTCTTATTGACAGCTGAATTGATTTACAGTGCTACCAACATAGAAAGCTTGAATTTGATCACCTTTTATATAAAAAAAAGAACTAAGAATTTTTTGTCTTCCAAGCGGAGGTCTTAACACTGGCAATAATATCCCATGAGATGGCGATGAAGGCAATATCACGTAAGGATATATGTAACCTTTTGCATTGATATGCATAGTAAAAGTGAGATCTACTACAGAAATAAAATCGAAGCTTGTGAAGTCCTGTCAAGAAGAGCTCAAGATTCTCGGGACACAGCATGAGGCAAGACTTTTGGATCCGTGGTCATGAAGGAATCAAGGAATACGAGGACTGATAAATTTGCTAGAAGAGACTCCTGAGTGAGACCAAATCATTATCTCTGAGTTATCAGAGAGCATTTTAAGGCGGATTTTACTCGAGTAACTAGCCTCGGGATTGTTGTTTAAGCCCCGGTATGAATCATGTTTTTACCAATTGAAATTCACAATTTACTTGCTGTGGTCAACTTAACCGTATATTGTGAAGGCATTGGACCATCCATGATGGGGCATAATGCTCTGAGATTTTACATATATGATGAAATTAAGCAAAAGAAAATGAACCAATAAACACCTGTTGTAGAATCTGCGGTGAGGAGAAGGTCCATGAGGATAGTAGCTACTTTCTGTGCCACTGCCCAAGCCTTTGCCACCAAAGAAACGAATTCCTTGGAAAACATTTCTTCTGCCAGTGAACTACATCTGTAGATATATTAAATCGACATGATGGTTTGTATTCCAGGTGCAGTAAGTAGTGTATTTAGGACGCAGTTCACTAGGTTATGCTCCACGAGCTAAGGGATATACATTTTCCCCCAATAGGCATCACAAAGAGTCAATATTTACCTGAGTGCGGCATAGAAGAGTCTCTCCCCTCTAAGCCATTTTTGGAATACAATGAACCTTTGTACACACTGGACTATGTAAGACTGCAGGCAGTGCAGACTGTCCTGTTAACATAACTAAGCATAGGCACAAAAAGAATGGTGAAAACAATGCTAAAAGCAGGGTCGGAAACAATTCTCAACATGCTAACCCAACTGGTGACGTGTAGTCACTGTTTACGTCCTCAACTATGAGTTTCTTTAAATCTGCGCATGTCCTTCGAGATTTGAGTTCCAGCCATTTTGTTAGCTAATCTTTGCGGATTCCTGCATGTAGACCCCTAAAACCAAATGGCTGGAACTCAAATCTCGAAGGACATGCGCAGATTTAAAGAAACTCATAGTTGAGGACGTAAACAGTGACTACACGTCACCATACCTCGACTTTAAAAACAATTCTCCTGCATTGTCCCTTATAGAGAAGAAAGGGAAACCAATGAACCATTAAAGGAGAAGTCTATATCCATCTACACAGATGTGTCAATTATGGATATATGTATGTAGTTGTCGGCATATTCTTCGAAGAACTAAACATACACAGCTCAACCACACTTCGTGCAGCAGTGTCTTGCAAGGTCCTGGCAGTGACTGAGGCACCCAATATGAACCGAGCGACGTGGTGACTGACAAGCAACACCGGGCTTGGAAATCAAGTCAAAACCAGTCACAAAGAACTGAATGTTCTTGGCTTACAGCACAATATTAACCCCTACAGGGCCCCTGGTCATAAGGACATAACCTGAAATGAGATAACTGACAAACTCACAAGAAAGGGGTCGGCAATTGAACACAATCGATCCAGCTTTCACTCTACAACCTCAAAGAGCGAGTGGGACATAAGATTATAAGGATAGCCAATGGTAAATGGAACTCGCTTACCACTTGTGATATATCAAGCAAATTCTGGCCGAGATACAACTAAGCCAATACCAACAAACTGACAGAAAATCGCTGTCGCTGTGCCGCTCACTGGCCAAAACCTTCTTAGAAACTACGCAATGAAACCTTAACTCAACGTCGGCAATATATGCAGAGGCTGCGGTGATAACGAGAGCTTCGAAGACACACTACACTTCCTCTGCCATTGCCCAGGTCTCTGAAACAGAAACTTCCAGGACAATCATACTGGACCCCACAAGGACTTAAGAGTGATGAGGTCAAGTCTTTTATCCTTCTCATCAACCCAGTAACCTAACCATTCTGCTCATCAAGCCAATCCGATGAGAACAAACGGATACAAACCAAAAAAACGTGTTTAGTTTCCCCTTATTCTCCGGATTCATTAAAACAAGAAAGGAAACAAATAAGACAACGGCACAGCAGTCGTTGGTGTTGCATTGTTTTCTTTGCAAATATGGTCACGTTACATGCGAGTACGTACAAACAAGGACTTCACCACTCGTAATTAAAATTCAACGAAATCGGTTCATAATCACACCACAAAACAGAACGAATTTCAAGTGTTACTGCGATTTGATCCTGTACAACTGCTGTGTGACGCAAACAAAACACAAACAATCAATATTAGGACATCTATTGCACTACCCAGCGCCAGTACCCAGCTGTGCTGATGGCGTCAAAAGGAATACCTCTTGAGTTTATTCAGAAAATTTGTTTGTTTATAAAAAAAAAAATATAAACTGGCGCTTGTGCAATCAGGTAACCTGACCCTTGTCAATTTCAAGGACCTTATGCCTCTGTTAGATTTCCTGTGATTTATGTTTTCAAGTTGATTTTTTTTCTCTTGATGATTACATAAACTCCAGGAATGCAACATTAATTATTTTCAAAGGAAAACAGCAAAAAAGGGAAGAGAAACTCGCGCACCAATCCGAAGGACAAATTAATGCACTTGACGCCAGTACAACTCCCGGTTGTTGTCTGTGAAAGATGTGTCTCATGGATCATCTACGATTCCCTCATATTTGCGTGAATTTCTCTCCCCTAATCTTTTAAAAGATTTCCTCTGCCTGATGCACAAAGAAAAAGAAAAGAAAAAATAATAGGAGTATGTCCTATGTTGTCGGCTTAATGAACGAGGGTAATGCGGAGAATTATGTACGTTTGTACTCAAGGAGGACTGACTAATTTTAGTTGCAAATATTTTTTGTTCGTGTACCAACTCCCAGGGAATGCAGCATTAATCATGGAATGAGTTCGAATCAGTCATCACTGAAAGATAGAGCCTCATGGGCTGTCAACAACTTCGTTTTGTACAAGCCACCTGGCTTTGACGAAATTCTACCTATTATGCTGCAGAAACTCGTGGATCAAGATATACCGATCGAGTACAAAATCTCTTGTACAAAAATCCTAGAATCATAGAATAAAAAGGGCAACCAGAAGTACTCAGACTCTACCACGTCCATTGTCATTGCCAGTCAGGAACCATTTTCTGGTGCACTAGTTTGAGAATAAAGTTCGTACTTAGTTTCGATTGATGAAAATGGAAACATCTGGAAGCAATAATTTACAATAGATTCAGCAAATTGGATGCCAATCGGGAGCTTCCGGGAACTTTCACAGGAGCACTTAGTCCTGAGCACTATTTTGTGGTACTAACTAACAGTGCACTGTCCAACACTTTTTTTTTGTTGGGTTAGGAAACACTCCACTGGAACATTCAGACGCCCATTGGTCCATTGTACTACCAGGAAGCGAGACCGTTTCACTGTAATTTTTTTTGACTTTCGGAGAAAGCCAAGAAGGTAAGTTCCTGTGATGCAGAGCTTACAGTATTAGCACTCACCACGTCAGCAGCGAAGACCTGCCACCTGATACGAGCAAAGGCGAGACAATAACAAAGGAAGTGATCCGAAGTATCGTCTTTCTCTCCACAAGCGTCGCAGACAGTGATCTCCCTTACGCTTAGCACACTACATTCGATGCTTAGAAAAGGAAAAAAAAGCCCCTTGAGAACGCTTTTAAGCTGTCTACAGTCTTTTCTGCTAAGAGACATCAAGAATGCCTCTGATTTCTTGTTTAACAATCTCATCGGAGATCTCATTTCCCGCAATCCCAGTGTAATTTGGGATACAAACAAGAGTCAGAGAGATAAGTCTTACGACCAAATTTAAAAAGTATTTGCCTTCTCGAAGTATTTGGAACGGGCTAAAGATTTGAGCAAGACCTTAAGCGCAGACTGACTGCCACTACAGATCTATTCCACCTATTCTTTACAATATAGTAGGTAGGCATTAGGTTAGCATAGATCTTCGCTTGAAACCAGTGACATGTTTATGTATCTGGGTCTAGTGGTGTCGGCCTCCACGAAGATCCATGAAGATTGCACTAGAGCCCAGATCCAGTCTCAGGCTCTGGCTATCCGGTCTTGAACGAGTGGAAAGTCGATTCCAAATTTGCACAGCAGCCGAAGTTCCGATTGTGATTGCTTCAGACGGCATATCCTTGGACGTCTTCGACTTGACAAAGAATCTATCTGCGATCACTACTAGATATTGAACTTTGATAAGATTTGAATAGTGACGCCTCTTAGCGCTGGCTGAGTCAGACCGGTCACATTCCTCCTTCTCGTGAAGAGAACAACCTTAGCGGGTTGATCAAAAGCCCACTCCTAGTGCACTGTTCATCGATCATATCTAGAGCTGCGCACGTTTTTTTGGTTCGGAAAAGATTCCAGTCATCATCTGGCTTCCTTATTAAGTCTCTCCAGTTCCGGGTTCCACCAGGAAACTGGTAATCTGCAGGAGGTTTTAATTACCTGACATGTCAGTTCGAAACATCTGCTGAGGATACTAATCAGATAATGAGTTTAGGAGGAGTTTTAACAAATTTTTCTAGGATGCATTATCGAATCATAGGGAAAATAAGCTGACGCAATGATGAAGGTTCTCCATTCTCCGTTCGTTTTGTATCTTATTGATGCAGTAACCAAATCTTGGCAGCAAAATTGTCCAAGTGCGGTTACTGAGAGAGAATTTGGTACAATAAGACAAACCGTAACACCCCGAACACCAACTAAACTACAGATGCGCTTATTGTGCATGCACGGTTCTATTATATGGACAGACACGGATAAATCTTTATGGCCTAGACTTTATTCGATTTGAACAAAGGCAACTTAAGAACCTTAACGGCTACCTTACGGAGCATTGTTCACATATGTAGATAGCATCTGTACAGAATTAAATTGTCAGATACTGATGTATCTGCGGAGAACAGAAAGAGGCAGCAGAACATATTCTTTGCGCTTGTCTAGCAGTCGCAAGGAAAGGATTACTCCACTTTGATAGTCCAGTGGAATTTGATAACTTGAAAACTATATACTGAGGTTTATTAAGAGCTTCAATATAGGTTCATGTAGCATAAAAGGTCAAAAAGGGTGAGGTATTAAGAGACTTTGTCTACCGTGCCTTTGCTATAAATTCTGAAAATAACACCTCAGCAGAAATAAAACGAAGACTAACCCTTGCCAATCGCTGTTTCCTTGGACTGTTAACGCAATTCAGTAGTAAGGCCATATCCCGAACATCTAGGGAGATTCTATACAAGACCGATGTAATCCCAGTCCTGCTTTATGGCGCTGAAGCATGAACTTTATCGAATGCAGATAAAGATATCCCCGGTTGTTTCGAGTGAAAAATATTCGATCCCATTTGAGTTGACAGGATTGGGAGAAAAAGATTCAACGACGAAACTTATCAGCTGTACAGATACTAGGAAATGTAGAGCGAATGGACACCAATGCTCCGGCCCACAGAGCTTTCGAATCTAACCCGGAGGGACAACGGAGTAGAGGACTACTTCGTCTTAAGTGGGTCGCATTAGTAGAAGGAGACGTCAACCAACTTGGAGTGCGCAACTGGAGGCAGTTACAGAAGGACTGGAGTAACAGGTGAGGCTTGTTGGTTGATACCTAAGAACACCCCAAACTGTAGCGCCAGTTAAGTAAATAAATAAGTATAAAAGGTCTTATGGGTCGCAGTGCACACTAAGGTGTAGTATAGTACATAAGTATTTACACCTTTAAAAGGTAATTTTTTTAAGGTACGCAAATTCCTACCCGGGAAACTAATTCCTCATCAAGAAGCATGAAAAAATCTTTCTCTTAGTCTGATCAAGCTCCATCCTCCATACGCTCCACAATAATAAAAAAAAAGAATTTTACACACGCCAACTGCCAGAAGAAGACAGCGCCAATGAATAATAAAAAAATCACTAAAACTCTGGATTGCTCGCTGACTCGTGGATGCAATTGAAATAAAATAAAACAATGGAAATTAAAAATATAACAAGAGTATACCACAGCATCTTTCAACAGAGCACACCATTCCCGTCAACCATTCAAAACCTCACACAAAAACAAGAAGTATTTCCAAAACTATTTTTACGAAATTCTTGTGTCGCCGATCGTCGTCGTAACGTCATGTTGTACGGAAAGCGCACGCTTAAAAGAAAAATCTTCCTCAAAAGTGGGAGCACAAAAACAACAACAAAAACCGAGTACCGGAATAAAAATAGATACTCGGTCTTTTCTCTGTGTTGTCAGTGTCATGCAGTCGAAATGTCTTCGGACTTAGACATGTTGTATATCTCGCTCTAATCTCTTCATCCCGCGCACTTGAAAACAAAAAAAACGAAAAAAAAATAATGATCCTGCGCACAGATGATTAGTCGTGCAAAGATGCGCCGCACGATCACCGTCCAACGAGAAGAACACCAACAATCACAATCAGTTTGAGTTTTCTATCTGAACGGTGCTTGCGCGGGAAGATTTGTTTTCTTATTTTCGTGTATACTATTCCAACCCCTAGGGTAATATTTTCTTAAACGTCACCCAAAGATCGACTACTGCACTCGTGCAGGACCGGCTCAAGTGAGCCCCGCTTGTCCCTCTGATTATAAGAATGTTCGCATTGTTTGCTTATTAATTTATGTATCTGTTGGTCTGTTCTTATTGTGGATCATTTTTAAAATTGAATTAAATCAGTGGCTTTGAGTGAACGAACGACCGAACGAACGTACATAAATCATTAACAGAACAGAAACTATCCCGACGAGGGTATCTTTCGAATGTATCTTAAAGTTTTGTGCACGGTTTCCGGCTGTTATGCGCTTTTGTGCAATTATAAGTGAAAATTTTCGCGTATGAGATACATACATGCAAATGTGTATCTGTAGAGATTACATACATAAGTAGATACTTTTTGAAATTATCGCCGATGATATATGTTTTCAAATTTTAATAGCGGAGAACGAGAGCAGATATTTTTTTGGCACGGCAACGGACTTTTATTTGGTCTTTTACTCAAACGTAAGTATCTACACAACCTTACCTACGTCGTAGATATTTTGCAAAAATCTTTAACGTCATCATGCGAGTAACGGTGTCATAACATTGTGAGTGTGTGTATCGTTTTTTTTGTGTTAAAATTAAAATTAATAATAAATTTTTGAAAGGTTAAAATTATTATTTTTAATGAGCCGTGTAAAAGTATCTGTTATGTGAAAAGAACGTTTTTGTGGACAGAAAATGAGGAAAGAGTCGTATCTAGTCGAATCTTATTTAATTATCTTCCGGGTTATTTTGTTGTATGCAATTTTAAGACCGCCTTCTATTGTAATCCAAGGTATGGATTGTGAAAATTCAACTGCTATAGGTGTTTTGTGCGTGTCCATAAGTGAACAAACGCTGGATCGAACGCCGTCAGTTAAATGCGTAAAATTACGTCACTGGCTCGATGAAATAATAACGAAATATATTCGTACGAGTATCTATTTAGTCTAAGAATTTAAAATTCAACTTAGTCGCCTATTAAACCGCGTCAAAATTCAATAAGCGGCGAGGCTTACAGCGTAATTATTGATTAGGTAGGTAGCAACTCTGTTATTTGCTGATATTTCTTGACTTGGTCTTGCTCAGTTTTATTCGCCAAAAGCTGCATCCGATCTGCAATTTAATCGAGTGCGTTTTGTAGCTGGCAGTGCTCTTTTTTGTTAGGTCAGACTGGGGTGATTAGGAGTCCCATCAAAGTATCGTGAGCTTCAGAATGATCTTTTAATACTATCACCTAGGTGAGATATTTGTGTTAGTTGTGTCCTAGTTGAAATTAAATTCTCGAAGGGAGCTTAGGATTGCTTGGGCTAAGGACAAGATTATATCAGAAGGGTTGGTCAACCCTTTATGAAAATGTTTTAGTCTGCTACGCGCGACATATTTCCACATAATGTGCTCGGCAGTTTCAGTGTTCCCAAAACATAGTCTGCAAGTGTCAGATTGGCTAATGTCCATGGAAGTCGGTCAAAACTTTCCATCATGTGAGTTGATTGCTAGAATCTCTTTTGATCTTTTGCTAAAGCAATCTATAAATTTCTTTGCATGTCTAAGACCAATCTGTGATTCCCAACGTAAGTGCTTTTCATGTTGTTTCCAAGGATATAGTTATATACATAGTTATAGCCACAATAAAGTTCTGGGGCTATGAGTTAGGATTGAAAACCTGATCTGGCAAGTTCATCAGCAATTTCATTGCCAGCCTTGTCTTTGTGACCAGGGAGTTAGATGAGTAATAGAGCGTTAAGGAGACAATTCCAAACCAGTTTTGGCTCAGAGCTATATGGATTTGAGGACTTTTAAAACTGCTTGGCTATCCGTAAATCCGTGGCTTAGTGGTAAGTGCATTGGACTACTAAGCAGGAGGTCTTTCACGGTCCGATCTCTCATGAATGCCTGTCTAACATCCGAGAGTAATAACTGTCGTGAGAAAGCTTCTAAAAACAAAGCCTTTTGGATATGGCTCTTAACTGCAGGTCCCTTTCTTTTGTGCGAAAACTGTACCGCGCACAAGACGAATGGTCACGAAATCTAGGACCTAGATGATGAACGGTCTGTAGCGACAAATATTTTGTGATCTTCGGAGATTTCGTCAAATGCAATAGCATGGCAAATAGCTGTATAGCATAGACCTCTGCTTGGAAGATAGAAATATATCGACCTAGTGGTACATCAAATTTGATATTGGGACCAAATATCTTGGAATACTCACCATTTGCCATTTTTCAACCATCAGTGTAGCAGTTGATTTACCACTCCAATGGAGAGATATGAATATTTTCCCAGTGTGAGCGATTAATGATGATGATTTTAAAGGCACGATTTAAGTAGATGTCAGTAGACTTCAGCTCACATGAAATAGTTAAGGGCTCTCTTCAGGAGATAATATGGTATCTCCATTCTTACAAGGAGATCTCCAGTTTGCAGAATTAATAGCATTTTTTACATCGAGCGTTACTACTGCACAGTATTTCTTTGCGCCCAATCGCCATCTTTTCCCCGGTATCGCTTTAGCTGCTGTATCTACTACCTCTTTTATGGCATCGACGGTAGAAGACGATTTTGTAAAACCATACAGTAGTGCATAGTGCCTATGCACTCTGCGCAAGCCTTGTCAAGCTTGACCCCCAGCTCTCAGATTAATTTAATCTTACCGCGCTCCTTGCTGCAGATTCCTGTACAAATAGATCTAGAGGTAAACGATTAAGTTCGGTCCCTAACCCTGCAGTTGGCGTGGTTCTTATTGCTTCTGTGACACCAATGCATGCCGTTTTTTCTAATCTGGTCAGTAAACTGAAGCTTATAACCTAACTTACAGCTGGTCACCAAAGTAACTGCTGCAAGCCAGTATGGGTCCACAATTGCTGTGTAGAGCCACAAAATAGCTTTAAATTTGGGCCACGAGATTTTTTCAAACAGTCTACTGCAAGTGTGAAGAGCTATCATACCTTTCCCAGCTCGTTCCCTAGTATTTAGAACCCAGTCTTTTATCTTGTATCAGCCCTAGATGTTAAGCTTCGTCAGAGATTTTCAGAACAGAGCCCTAAATTGACTTTGAATTCCAGTAATATTCTCCTGTTTATAAACAAAAGTCTTAAACAGCTATTACGACGAGTTCGTGACAGTTGAAAGGATGCAAAGATATTCCCTCAAACACTTGCTTAAACTACCACCAAATACAACTACGGATTTGTATTCCCCTACTCCGCCTAGATACGTTAAAGCCACACTTTAGCTATTTACTATATATTTCGAGTCTCGTCTAGAATCATGTCAATCTGGCTTGGGCTAATATAAATTGTGTGTAAAGGATGATATGAAATCGATGATTTTGGATAACTGATAGCGACACTCCATTTCGGAATCCCTTTCGCAACAGTAAAATCAAAAAACCCTTATTTATCTCTGGACGATACCAACAACATTTCACTGAACGTTCCATCAATTCACCACAAATAATTGAATTTCCACCAAAACGGAATGTTACAGATACTCTTCTCTCCTTGCACGAAAATTGAATATTTCCTCTGACTAGTCTCCATCATCACCGTAATCATCTGTATATCTCGTAGAAGCACGCTTGCTTAAATGTTACTCTCATCCCCCCTGGTATACACACACCCTACCTACCATACCACCAGCTTCTAAAACGTACGTAAAAATTTGTAGATTCCTTCTCTCGAAAAGACTCAAATTCTACGTTGACTACAAGAAAAGCTTCTCTCACATAAGCTGCTCCACTCTTCAAACTAACACAAGCGCACAACACACAAAGCATCCCAATTCCACCCTGTAAAGAGATGAAAATCCGAACGAAAAAAAAAACAGCCAGGAAGCAAGAGCTCCAACCAACCAACCGACCACCCCACAGGACTTTTATCCTCGCAATAAAATCAGTGTTTTTTCCTCTCCCTATTTTTTAAGCTCGAACAGTTTTTCTTCAAGAAATCGAATCAAATTTTCTATCAGATACAATTTTCAAAATCTCACAAATTGTGAAAAAACTTAAAGATACACGAAGTAAGTTAGTGCAACCGATGAAGTTCAATTGAATTTCATTAGTTTTCGGGTGAAATTTTTCATATAAAATTCTATCCTGTGTGTAAGGATCCATTTTAAGGATTTTTTTTTGTTCATTATCCTGCTCTTTATATATTTGTGTCTCTTTCTTGTGATGCTGTGCTTCTCTGCTTTTAATGTTATGGAAGGCCAGTGGTGGGGGGAGCTGTTTCAGGCATCCACCTCTTAGTGTGTCTGTGTGTATCTGCAAAAATTTCAGTGTTATATCTACTTCATTGTATGTTATCCTATCCTGTTGACGCAGTAGCATCCTGTAATAAAATAATATCTCAAACAACAACAACACACAAATGTGTAAAAGAAAATGTTAAAAGTGAAAATGTACGACGCCCCAAAAGAGGAATCTTAAAAAAAATACAAGAAATGTCGTTTTTTTCGGTGAAAATTTTGTGAAGAATTTTTTGAAAAGAATCTCCTGAGTGAAAAACGATGAAAAAAACGTCAAAATTTGTTTGAAATTTTGTGAAAATCTAGTGAAAATAGTGGTGTTTCGAAAAGAAAATCTTTTCGTATCGTAACTTGTATGCAACTGAGTGCAAATTTGTGTGAAATTTTTTTTTTATCTTTTATAAAAGTTTTCCAATCGGTTAAGAGTTAAAAGTGTTTTGTGGTACTTTGAGCATCCGTATGGTCAGAAATTTCATAAAACATTTTGTAGATACATTTTCTAAATCAAAAAGATACAATTTTTTTCGGATGAAAAAGATTTAAACTCAAAGATGGAGTACTACATTGCCGAAAATAGGTTAAAAATAAAATAAAAACTGAGACTATGCGACCGATTCGATCCCTCTTTGCCCCTAATCCTCCCGTGTGCAATCCTTCTAAATCTCGAGATGCATTTGTAAGCAAAATTGTGTAGTACCTATTTGTAGTAGTAGTAGATTGTAAAAGCAGAAAAAAAATCGCGTAATTAATTTCACGTATATTTTCTTGATGCGGCGACCCCTCCCCCTATTTTTTATTTTTTTTTCTTTTACTATGCAGCCAGTATGTGTGTATGAAATGTTAAGAGTGTCCTTTTTTTTTGCTGATGCTTGGGGTTATGTTTTCGGTGGAATGGGAATTCCTTGTTCTAGCTAGGCATATGTGAGAAGTTTTTTCTCTGCTGAATTTAGTATCTTTTATTATTTAAAGTGTGATTAGAACAGAATACTGGTAGCCTTGTATAAATTGGTGGATATCTTAGATTGTTATTCGGATGGATGTCGGCATTAATAATGAACAAAATCCTTCCAAGTTCTGTTTGAGAAATGCAACGAAAAGTCAAAAATGTATCTCAAATCCTTGTAGCTACGGAGGTTTCGTTGGATTTTACTGCACTACTTGCATAACAAATGTGTAATGATTCCCCTTACTGTCTACCTTGAGATGATGTGTACCTTAGTGGTTTTTAGACTTATTTAACATTCAACAAATCCTTGAAAACGTGATGTATAAAAGCCTAAACTCTACAACATAAGCATTTGTGTTTTCTCCAATTCAATTGGTTTTGGCTTGGGTTGAGATACATTTACCTCAAAGAGCGTCATTGGTAATTACAAAAATAGTAGTGAAACATTAACTCAAATCTCAAATTCCATCGTACTCTACGATGTGGTGTTTTGCGCCTTTGTACCTTTGAATTTTTGTAGAGTTTAGTGGAGATCAGTTGCAAAGGTCCCAAATGTGAAATCTTTTTTATGTCGATGAAGTGCTGGATGGCGCAACTCAGTAGGTAGTGTGGACTACTATCCTGTTGATTGAAAAAAAACAGGCGTAGATTCTCAATTCTAAACTAAAGGACATAGCTGGACATGCTCAAAGACAAAACATTCCATACAATGACTTGAGCGGAAGCTACAGAGATGAGGAAAAGGGCAGTAAATCCTACTCCCTGCACTGCATTCTTTAATATAAGAAAGGTTACATTCGATGAATACCTCTTCAAAGTTCTCAAGGACCTTTGGCTTAAGAGTACCGTATCGAAAGCGACTTCAATCCAACGAACCAACATAGTAAGCCAGAATTTGGGTATTCTGTAATATTTTTTTAATTAAATTTTAATGTGTCTTCTACGATGTGAAACCTTACCCCGGGCAATATTCCAACTAAGTCCTTGCGAAATGCTGCCTTACTATGCCCATAATTCCGATTATTTTGCGGTTAAATCGTTGAGATCTTATAGCGGTTTGAATTCTGGGGCAAATAGCGAAAACTTTAACAATTGCTGAAAAAAAAACTTTAGAAACCCGATAAGTTCAAAAACTATCCTGTTCTGTAATCTGTTAAGCCATTCAACTTGTAGATGAAATATATATAAATAAACTTCATACATCACCACAATTATGAAGGGTTAAGTAGGAATAAATATTTTTAAGGTATCCCAAATGTAGCAGACAACCTTCAGACTGGAGCTCCTATAAGGATTTACTCCCTAGATATGGAAAAGAAGTGCAAACAGCACAACGCAGATCATTGGGACTTTTTAGTAGAAAGATAGAAAAATCGTTTGAATTATCTAGGCTCCATGCAATTCTGCCTCTTCAGGCATAGAACCAATCCAAATGTTAGCTGCAACCCATCGCATTGTGAGATCTTCAGAGGCATCTAGGCTCCACAAAATCCTCGCCACTAATCTATCTTATACGTCGAATTACTACTTAATACTCATTTCACTGGTAGCTCCATTCTTGCAACATGTCCAGTACAAGGTTGCACTAGTCTTGGTTCTCCACAGGTCTTTAATCTTCAATGACAATAAGTAGTTTTAAATTTGTTAAACCTACGGAAACCCATGGCATTGTATCTGGTGAATGCCAGCAATCATCGACTATCATTCTGCCTTGGCTCGAAGTTATCCTGGATGACTGTCTGAATCTGATCCAAACTCCCCAGCTTAGGATAAAGGATTTTCTAAAATTAAAAATGTCGAAAGCTTTCACGTCATTAACGAGATTCTCAGAGACATCACTGCTACTAAAAAGATTTTTATATCCACCACCGCAACAGCATTGACAGATGTCTGCTGTCCTCGTCATAGCATGGGTACGGCAAGACTTGGTCAACAGAAACTTGCCTGCATAGTACACACCGTTAAACGTTCACTAGATCGCGAGGAATTTGGCGCTTTTCTCGACATTGAAGGAGCTGTCAGAATTAAGCTCCAAATGAGAAGCTATCAGCAAGTTCTTCTCAGGGCTAAAGGTCACTTAATTTATTGCGAACAAGAAGGATTATCTTAAACTGCGCGAAGCTTCTGCGAGAAGGTCATTGAGCAGAGCCACTCTGTAAGGCAGTTTTCTATCAACCCTGGATAGAGTTGTAAAATAGGGGTCTGCGCAGATGATATTGCCTTGGCGTTCCTAGGGAAAAGTACCCAAACACACTGAGCGAACTGTTACAAAATCCGTTGCGATAGGTGCATCTGAATATGCCTTGAATGTTAATGCCAACAAAACCGAATTGGCCCTCTTCACAAGGGCATGCAAAATTCCTCATATTGGACCTCCGAAGTTGAATGGTTTCAGTCCATGTAGTCTTCACCTCATTTGAATAGAAAATTAAACTTTAAACAAAACCTTCAAAGGCGAATAAAGAAGACTGCAAAGAAGCAATTGGTTATAAATGGGACATCAGCCCCATGGTACTAAGTTGCTTTTTGTATCCACAGTCAGGCCAATATTCACGTATGTCGTGATCGTCCGGTGGACTGCGTTGGGGAACAGAGTCCACTGCCACAATAGAGGAAAAGTACGGAGAACAGTGTCGTTAGCAATCAGTGGAGCACTCAAAAGAACTTCCCATGGATATTCACTTAGACTTAACCTCTCTGAAAAGGGCATTTGCAGGAGCTGTACGAATGGGGGTGAAACAGTGTTCCATATTCTATGTAATTGTTTAGCTCCCTTCTTAAAAACAGGGAACAATTTCTAGCCTAGTTTTCCCTCAACTATCTTGGCGACCTTGCGCTAAATAACAACTAAATTTCAGGAGTCTTCGGCAGTTTAGTAAACCCTTCAACTGCGGCCGTGGGCAGCCACTTGTACCTAACCCAACCTAACCATGATCGATGAATAAAGTACGCGGATTGTTTTGCGTGGTACAGCAGCATTCCATACTCTTGGCTCCCGTATGAATGACTTCTACAGTGGCTTAGTTTCGGTATTTTCGTCTTTCTGGATGTTTTGAGCCTGGAGACTGGAACTGGAAGTGCCTCTTGACTACAGCATTGTTGTCCATTCACTCCATGTGACCGGAATGATTAAGATCTTGTATAGGGTCACTTCAGTTCTTATAAGGAGGGCATTGTTACTCTGAAGCAGCGTGTTGCCAAGAGTCAGTCTTCATTTAATTTAGCACTGGTGTCGTTTTCTACGTTCATAACGGAGATCAGGCAGACGAGTAGAAGGCTGGCGAGAAGCTGTGGTCATTTTATGTAGCATCGCTCGGTATGCCTCTGGCGTCAAAGGCATCAAATAAAAGTTCGGACATCTATACGAGAAGAGTTCCTTGTGTGATTCGCAATGTACTCAATTTGCTTGACTGTCGATTGAATAGGAGACTTCCAAGTTACCGTGTGATTATCGAGATGCGAGTCGATTAGTTATGCCAATGATGCCCTCCTTCCCAAGTTCAGCGTTTTCCTACCCGCCCCATCTGATTTCTTAGATGGTGATGATATCTGCTTTGCAGCAACTTATGTCCTCTTCTATTCGTTTGTTCTGCGACGGGACATAACATTCAACGTATATGTAGATCTGAATATTATTGTCCTTGTTTCATTTGCAGGGGTCGTCACCAATAAGATTATCTATATCCGGCCGGTACGTGGCCGGTCAATTGCCTCCAGAATCTCCAACGGGCCGGATCATGGGTGGATATTGCCACTGCTAGAACCGGCGCGGCGCTTGGAAAACACTGCTGTAGTTCGGGAGGCAAACTAATTTGGTTACGCCCAGAGGTGCGGAGATGGGCCAACGCTTATGCCCATCTTTCATCCAATTGTGTAGACAAAGATGGATAGCGTGGTATTATTCTCTGCCCAGGTATGTGCTTGAGAAAGGTCTTGCGAAATCGACGTACAGCTTGCCATGCAAGCCATTGTACTATTTATTCGGGATCATAGAATGAATCATTGTATTTGGTATTCAGCTGTCTGATTGGCTTATTCTTACGGCATCTATTCCAGGCTTGTACAAAGATATCCATCGGAAGTAGGTTGAGAACGGCCTTCAGTCTAGCTGTGTGTGGTTCTTATAGCGCTGGTGATGGCAATGTACACCAGTCTTTAAATTGGTGGCCTAGTTGTACCGTAAGTCAGTGTATATAGGTTTTACTTCTACTCACCGACAGAAGGTCATGGGGCCACTTTACTAGAGATACTAACAAAAGAAGACTATCCCTAGTTATAACCATTGTTTAACGCTTTTTTCTTTCTTTTCAGATACACCCACAACAAGGAAAGTTTTGTGCCCAAGTGTGTGATAGCAACTTATGTGTTTGAATTCATTGACATATAAATCAAACGAAACCAAAAATGCATCCAAAGTGCAAGAACTATGAACTTTATCCGCGCAGGACACTGTCAAAAAGTTTCACAGTTTAAAGTCTCTTTCGAGTTTGCTGCCCTATTGGGCGTTATTTGTGTGAATATTTAAAAAAAAAAAAACATATTCCAAAGCTACAACTATCTAGTAGTTCCAGTTGAAATCGCATTTCTATCTAATTCGCCGTGAAACCGAATTATCAAGCCAACCGACCATTTCGCCATTTATGTTCGTGTGCACACTCTGCATTATCCGTCATTATGCCACTCTGTCATCGTATCCTTCTAATGGTCTTTTTGTGCTCGATGCCCAAACTAATACCAGGGCAGCGTCCACTCTTCAATCACACGGTAAATTCACTCTCGCACAATGGTAAGGCGCTCGGACAGAAGCTATCATCGCTGCGAAATAGTGGCGGCGTTCGAGAAACTCTGCAACAGCCAACAACCCAGATGCCATTGATCCACACTCCAGTCAATCAGTTGCGCTACGAAGACTTCGAGGCGTTTGGAACCACACGAGTACCGCCAGGACGTAGGGGTGGACGCCGTCGGGAACAAATGCTCTATCAACGACCGCAAAGCCAGCAGAGACCGTCCACATTCGACTCGTTGCGCAAAGAACTACTAAAACCAGATATTTCACCGGCATATTCATCTTACTCGCAGGTAGCATCGGTGGGCAATATTGGAGGCATAGGCGGTACCGGGGCTGGTACTGCCGGCAGATTCTCTGAAATCAATCAACTAGCACCGATGTACTCGACGCGACTACCACCGTCACTGTCCGGTGACAACAAGCCATCTAGACTGCGAGGCAGGAAGAACAGCTCCCTCAATGAGATTCTAAATTTAACTAACACCCAGAGGCAGCTAGAAGATGAACGCCAGAGTGATGGTCCGATACAGGGCGACAGTGGTGATCTCAATGATAGTGCCTACATCAATCCAATGAAACAGATTAAGGAGCGCATCAAGTCATCCCAATATGTGAGTATTCAGATACGTGTATTGATTTTTTTTTATTTTTTTTTTATAATTTTTTGTATTTATTTCCCATAAATCCGTTGTGGGGATTTTTCGCGCTTCTCTCTTGTGGTGTGCTCCTTCTTGGTAGTGGGGTACACTGGGAGTGTAAATTCTATTTCCATAGCTATGTAAACCGGACGCAAATTGACTTTTACACTTTCTAGGCTGATTTAATTGTGTTTCCTTCAATTATCGCCGGAAATAGAAAGATATTCCATCTTCGTTTTAAGCGCTTGTGTTTTACAGCACGTTAACGGTATGTATGTAGGAGGAGATTATAGAGTTAATTGGGAGGGGACGACAGACAGAAATTACTGCAAAGGAGTATCAATTTGATGAGATTTTTTTTTTGTCCAGATATGGTTTACGGAATTACAAATATCTTCAAGTATCTGTCGATCTACCATGGTAGATATTAATATTTGGGATTTAATTTTTTTTAAGTACTTCTTAGTGCTTTTCCAAATTGCTATGAGTAGTTTAGTGCTCCCACTTGGGCGGAGGTTGTTGAGGTATGAAGAAGATTTAGTTTGCTATGCAAAGATGATGTTCTTAAGTATTGCAGCTCTCTTTGCATTTAAAGGGAATTTTTAAAGCAGGACCTACCAGTACTCCGTTCAAATATTGGACAGCAGTAATTGTATCTAGTAACGCACTTCCAAGAGTTCTAAGTACATATAAACCACACTGGTAGGCGCCGTGGTTAAGGTTCTTTTTAAGGAAGAGTTGTGGTGATGACCGATAAAAATAGCTTCGAGAAGCACTGCGGTCACATAGAGATCCTTGTGCTATCCCCTTCAGAACGGTGTTAGTTTGGTTTTGGCTTCTAGCTAAAATTAAGTTTATGGATGAAGCCGAGCACCCAAATTAATTTGATTTAGTTGTGCAAAGATTTTTTTTTAACTGATTTTGGCTAAGCCCATGAGCTTTAAGGCACTGCGACCAGAGAAGATCTATTGTACTACATATATGCCAGTATTATTCCACTTTCCTGCGGGGGAGTCCCTCAAATCAATTTGAAAGATGATTTCTCTATGAAAAATGTTTGTCCTAGTGTTTCACAGAGCTACGCACTCACATAGTTTGTGTTCCGTGGTTTCATCCTCTTCTAGACAGAGGCGGCAGATGGTATCCTCGGTGATCCTCATTTTATGGAGATGGAATTTGAGGTGACAGTTACCGAAACGAAAGCTCACAAGCATTCTTATGTTCGTCTTTGCTATATTTGAGGATTTCCTTTGCTTTCTTATGGATCGGTCGGACGACTACCTTAGACTAGCAAAATCCTTGGGTGTTATTCCAGTGGGATATGCGCACAATGCTTTCTCATCTGTGTAGTGTGTATTTGAAAGCCGAATCAGAGATTCCAAAAATGGGTTTCCCTTTCCTAGCGGGCAGATTTGCAGATTCATTTACCATCAACGGTTACACACCAAAGTTTTACTTTGTTGCATCTGTGAAGGTTATTAAGTTAATTGAGTTAATCAAGTGGAAGCTCAGAGCTCTTAACGCCAATTGACTGTCCGACTTCAGGTTCATGTCGGCGCATATTTCTATGGTGGAAAGCTCGGTCAGGAAAACACTGTAATTTTTTCCAAGAGTTTTCAAGACATTTTCGTTGGCTCCGTATACCCCAGCACCAACCACAATCAATTTTTGATCCATCTGTATACCATAAATTCCCTTTCCTGGGTCCATTCGTCCCAGCTAGGGATCACGATCTCGAACCTCCTGCCAAAGAAAAGTGTTTTGGGCACAAAGTCCGAAACCGTGCGGTGCATTTCTAGTTCGGAGAAGTCGGATATCGGTTTCATGAGATCCATCTGATCACAGTGAGTATTTTTCGTCCGACTTTCGGGGACTTAGCGCACTGTGAATCGCCACTTTTTTGACAAATATGCATAGGTATGCAGGGGATGAGCACATTAATAGCCTCGATGACTGCCGTTTGGCAGGTATACATTTCACCTGTGATGCTAGTCTTTGAAGCCGTTTGAGCTTATTGATGTCTATGACTTCCCTGACTTTGAAGACAATTCCAATGCATCTAAGACACAAATGTCTGATCTTCTGAGATTTTTTTCTGATACATTCTCTGGCACAGAGTTTGATAGGCTCTGCTTGAAAGATACAAGTGGAGCACCCTAATGGCACAGAGAGTTTGTAGTTGGGACTGAAAATTTCAACTCCTACCCAATTTGATATTTTTGAGCCGGCTGTGGCAAAAGTATTCCAACGTTCTTGGCATTTTGTTACACATTCCCTTTGTAGTAGACGCCTGTTTTCACTATCGGAGTTGCTTCGGTCATCTTGGCTGCTGCTGTTTATCTGGTAGGATGTGTATAGGAGGCATTTTCTGGAACATTCCCAATCTCTTTCCTTGAAAAGCAGGAAACTGGCAGGCGAAGTGCTCCATTGGATCCTCGCCTCCGAGAGAAGACTCACACCAGGGGTTCCTTAGTCATGTATTGTATCTGGTGATGCCTAGGTCCAGACTTCTACAATCCTTCCTACTTAAATTGGGTCGTCGAATTTAACCAATTTGTGTGACCTGTAGTTTTGTAGACGTTTCTGGGTATTGCTCCAAATGTTGTTCGAATCGAGCAGATAATCGCCGAATTATTTTAGTATTGAATTCTTCTAAATAAAAACCATTTTCACAATAACCGCAGCCTGGCTATACGTTTGCCTTTAGTGGGTATCACATGCAGACAATCACTTATCGATTAACCCTTAGCCACGGTAGGTTTTCCCGCATCCTAACAATAACCCCTTGGTGCTAACACGTTTAATATGTGCGTACTCATCATACAAATCGTAGTCGGTATACGTTCCGGTTCTCGTTGTCAAATTAAATGAGACATGATTTCTAGGGCTAGAGTCCCTCTCATAGCTTATTTTTTTCTTGGCTAAGGGAGTTCCACCAACAGGGCAAACCTCCATCCAGATTGGCAGTTCTTTGAATAATGCCCCAACCTGATTGGAATTATAAACACCACTGTTGATGTCATCTACAAAACTCCTCCCAAGGATTATGTAAACTCTTTTCATTCCGTCACTTATTTGCTGAAAGTGACAACTTTTCCGCAACGAATCTTCTAGTGCGAGTAGGAGTTGATAGACTAACGTGGGCGTACGGAAATCTACAGATAACCTACTATATCTAGCATTAGGTGCTGTAACATTTCAGATTCTGCATTGCATGGAAATTCTTAACCACTAGATTGTCGATCTCCTGAACCACTTAAGCCAATCTTACTTGTCGACACTTGCAGTGTCTTCTGCCTGGCTAGAGTTTCAAATCTTTAACTTCTTAAAGGACTTAACAATGCCCAAGACTTTGTGCTCGTTCTGCATGCAATATACTCGTATGTTGAATTCTGCTAGAGGTGCTTCAAGGCTGTAGTAGAGTTAATTATTGACACTTTGTATGTTTGTCTCGCTGCCTTGCCAGACATAAACGGCACGTATAATTCTTCTAAAACCTAACTGTTTAAGATGCTACCTGAAATCTCTATGTCCTGTAGGCATTTACATATTTTCGCATGATATAGCCTTCTGATGCTGTTGAACACGGTTTATGATGCTTAGCAATGACCGATTTCCTTACTAAGCATTCGTAGAGCAACAAATGATTCCAAAACAGGAAATACTGAGGATAACATCTACTTAACCAGTGCGTCCGCTTTTTAATTTTCTCTAATCCCTGCCTGACCTTTCACTCAGGCCAGCGTAAATTCCTTAAATTTCACATTCGTTAAGATTCTGCTCACACACCAAAGCCTGTAACGTGTTACTGTCCGTCTGCTAATCCACCCTTTGCCTAATGCTATTAGAATATACTTTCCAGTTACATAATCCTTGGGTAAGTGATCTAACTTATGTATCGAGTGCCGAGTATCTCAGCTTGGTTTATTAATGAAAATCCTCTGACTCAGGCTAGAGTCAACTCAACTGAGAAGATACCCCTTTCTAGTTTTGGCATCTTCAACCGATTCGGTTGTGAAGATTGTCATTTTGGTCATCTTTCGATCTGGATTTAGGATTCTTAATTAAAGCACTGAATTGGCTGGGTCACTCCCAAAGTAAGTTCATCATTAGAACTCCTACTCTTGACGTATTCACATCTACATCTGACCGGACTGGTACAAGCAGGCTTAAATCGCTTTAGTCAGTCTTTCAGAGATCATTGTGGCGATCCCTTCAGGCAACTCAATATTGTACCGCAATTGCATGTAGCTCACTATCTCCCGAAATAAGTTTCAACTCGAACGACCTCTGTTTTTTTTCTATTCCTCTTTTACTTCATCGCCTTGTGCACTTTCTGCTTCCAGTTAAGTTTAAGTCGTCCTTCTTCATGCCTTCCACAATTCGGAATAATCTTTTGGTACATTGCTGTGTCCGTCATTGCGGTTGATTGACTAGGTGATTCCATTTAATTCCCTTTGAATTTCTTTCTCAAGCTTTCTCATCGCCGTTTTAATATATTTCTGAACCTGCCACCACTCGTGACTCATCATTAAGGAGAATTCAAAGAAGAAGAAGAAGGGCACAGATCCCTATTACCTATGTATGTTACTCAACCATGCTATAACAAAGAATAAAACTGCCCCTTAAAGAACACCCCTAGCGGTCCAAATACCAATGAACCTTGTATTCTGGCTCTGGCTGCTCTCAGCCTACTCGCGGTCTATCTGTTCACAGTCTCCCTCGACAAAGCGTTTACATTTGGGAGACGCACTGCAGGTTAGAATAGCCTTACCTCCCTGATATATTTTCTCTTAAGTTCCTAAGCTCTACTTAAGTCCGTCCACCACGACAATCTGACCAACTTTAGGAGGTTAAAGCTCTAAGAACGTGGGCATAATCCTTACGCAGAGTATCGTCGAAATTACATGAATTTTTGACTCGTTTTCGAGATCTGTGTCCAAGACTTCTTACCAAAGCCACATAATTTTTATTTCAGACTGCCTACGAACCGTACACCGACTCCACCCAATCATCTGAGATGGAAGACTTGTTAGGCGTCAAGTGTAATTTCGAAACCCCTTGCGCCTGGAAGTGGACGGAAAATCTTACAGATGGATTCCAAGTAATAACAGGCACTGAACTAGAAAAAAAGAACATGACCGGGGTGATGCCGGGTCCAATTGCAGATTCCAAGGGAGATGCCAATGGTAAGGATACCCTAGAAACCAAAATTTCACATTAATTTTGTGCTTTTTTTCAGGACACTTTTTGTACGCCCGCCTCTCACCGAACACTGTACAAGTAAATCTAACGTCGCCACAGTTCAGTACAACCATGGACAAGTGTCAACTTGAAGTCTACCTCCATCAGAGTGACATGAGTCATGGCCTCTCAAGAATTGTCGTTGAACCTTTGCACTCTTCTGAGAGTCCTTGGGTACCGACAGAGCTGGCCGGTAATAACTTTCGGTTTTGGGAGCATCAGATATACCGGATCGGACGTATCACACGTGATTTTCGAATTGCATTCGAAATCGTTCCTAAGCTGAGCGATGCACAGCGAGCTCATGTGGCCATCGATAATTTGCGAATGGTTAACTGCTTCCCAGAGGGCACTAAGAGCGAAAAATGCAGCACCTCACAGGTTAAGTGCATGATGAATAAGGTTCCTGTGTGTATTCCTTTGCCAAGGATTTGCGACATTAATCGCGATTGTGACGATGCCGAAGATGAACTGCTGCAGTGTGGTAAGTACGGGAATTTATTGATTGCGTATAACATGCCTCTCTTATCTTTGAACCTTGGCCTTTCCCAGACTTGTCTGATGTTTACTCGTATATCGCTGCAACATTGTATGCTAGGCTGAGATATTTCCCTCACAAAGTGTCATCATGTGTGACATCAAATCGAACTATTAAAAGTCATTTAATGCATCGTTGAATCGAGGGTTAACGAGGGGATGGCATTTGCAATTAAGTGCCACTGACACTGTAATGATTATTTTATCTTTGGTAGACGCGTTGTAAAAATAGTTTTTGCTCCTAAATTCTGTGAGGAAAGAGGATTAGTAGACGAAGACTTGGACTAGAAATGGAATAATTGTGATACAACACAAATCTAAGTATTCTCCAGAAACCAAGTGGGGCTCCATGTGAAGCGTAAGGGAGACATATTACTAGGTAACCAGTGTTGTCAAAGCAATATGCCTCCAAATAAAGCACCTTTCGAAGAGGAGTGCAAAATAGACGAAGGGTTTCCGCTTTCGCTTTCCCGCTCCTGTAAAAATCATTAAAAAGGAAATTAGTCTTTTGGCGAGATGAGGATGAGGCACATGACACCTTTTAATGTACTGATGTGTAATACTGATAGCGATGTCATCTCAGGCTAAATCCATACAGTAACCTGTCATTTTAGTGTAATCTGCGGATAGTTTTACTGGTATCCGTAGCCAGCTTACCTAACAATCTGTAAGTAGCGAGATTCAAACCGATACGAATCGGTAAAGAGTAAATGAGTGACAAACAAAAATATAAAACGATGATATAAAGGGTGGGCCATCTGTTGATTACTTTTTAAAGTGCGTGTTATTTCAACGCTGGCAACACTAACGTGCTTGAAATATTAACAGATGTAGTACCATGCCTCCACCAAAAGAAATAGACTGCCTAAGGTTGAACAACGCTGGAAATATTGAAAAGTTATTTCCAAAGTGTATGATGAGTTGCAGGAACTATTGCTGCTCCACCGCCCAGTGTAAGGAAGTTCATAAAAGGAAGTAAAGTTGGCTTGCTAGGGGTCTTTTTTTTCTCGATTGAAAATTGGAACTTGAATACTCGATGCCAGGAGTATCCTACGGCTTATATTTGCAAGCTCCTGCATTCCATTCCTCTCCTCCTGTCGCTACTTCATCATAATGATCGCCACTAAGTACCGAGAGCATTCGAACTGTCTTCCGAGCTGATTATCTAGAATGAGCTAGAAGGTCTATTGGCACCATACCAGCCAAAACTAACACTGCTTTATACGACATCGATCGGAAGGCGCTACTGACCCATATTTGGAACCCATACACCATTATTGACGACGTAACTTTTGCTAGCAGTATTCTTTTTCTAATCGCGGCCAACCAATATTTGGCATCATCCTATTCAGGGCAGCGATTTGCTGCCTTGTCAGCTGTGTACTATAGGTGTTTGAAAGTAATCCAAGGATGTATGACTATGCAAGGTTCTTAAATATTGGTTTGGAAACTACGACTTGGGGGATGTCGATAGGAATAATTTAGGCTATGACACTGGCATGCTGATTGTTCTTATCGTACAGAGCCTGTATGGTGCCGAATGATGTCTCCGTGTTTTTGTTATCGCTAACGCCGTTCTCCAAACTGGGGTAGCGTATTGAAGAACCGAGCTGACTTCTCTGGATAGTAGAATACTTACCAGGTCTGTCTGAAGTAGTTATGCCTTTTTCGTCAAGTACTCCAGATCATCACAGCGATGTCGTTAGCGAATCCTATTATTTAAACCCATTGTGGTAAGTTTAGTCTTCCATAGGAGAAGGCCTACTGTCAGTCTTTGTGAAACACCTGCAAAAACACTGTAGTACTTCACCCTCTCGTCGGGTTGGTACTTCAACCTCCTGTTTACGAAGTAGGTTGTGGTTACCTTCAGCCAGTAGTACGGTGTATCCAATTTTTCTCAATGTATGGCTTCAGCGTCTGTATCTACAACCTTTTTAGTAGAACCACCAGTATAACGGGGTTTCTTAAGCCAAATTTGTAGTCTAGCAGCGCTCCTTTCTCAATCTAATTATTATGAGCAATCGGTTATATATTACTTGTTCGTGGATCTTTCTCAAAGTGTCGAGTAAACATATTGGATGATGGCTTGTTGCCATGTGGTAACGGAATGTTGGAGTCTTCCTGCCCCATGCACTTTGCAGCGTTGAAATGATGATGCCCGGTCTCTTATGTGCATCAGTCCGTCTGCTGCCTTATTTGGAATGTCGTCGGGTTCGAGCGCATTGTTGTCGGCTATCTTGTTGCATTGCTTTAGCAGTTCCTCCAGAATGGATTTACCTCTCTTACGATGTTGCAAATAGTAGCTGGTCTTTGGCGAAAAGGTGTTCTACTATGGATCTCAGCATTATTGGACATTGGAGGGGACCTATAGCCCTTCAGTTTTGTCCTTACCATTCTGTATGCCGTGCCCTATGTATTAATGTCTGGTTCTTGACAGCACCGATGATATTCGTGGAAGACTTTAAAAGAATAAAACTAAAGACAGTGTTTGCGATAAGATTGGGTCCATGTTTTAAAATAGCGTCGTGGTGGCAGAGAGAAATCCGGAACATCAGAGGCAGCATCCCTGATAGCTTCTTGGCTGTATTGCCACTGGTCTTCAGGACCAATACCACATGGTGGATAGAACCTCGTGAAATATTAAGGAGAAAATTAAAATTGAACTTCCTCACAATTATTTTCTTTTTTTGTAGTGTTCGGGTTATCCGCATACTTACTTTGGCTCTAAAACAAGGCAGTGGTTCTTGTTAATGTCACTCGGAATGGGATCAATCTGGTTGATGGTTAATTATTCAGGAGACCAACATGTCTCTTTATAAGTCCAGAACTGCGAAAACCATGTCCTGGCTACTACAAGTATTCACCACGCCGCAGAGTCAATTCGCCTAAATCTGTTACAGTAGGTCGTGTCGCAGGCTACAATTTACGATAGCATTACCAAGGATAAACTCCCAATTCGCGCAGTGTATCTTCATCTTTTTCCTTCGTACGGACCTATGCGCATATTAGACTAATGTTGGCACTCGGACACTCGAGACTTCTTGCCTCAGTCTGCCGGCAAGGATAGCCCGTCCCATCGCATTTCTTGGACTTTTTTTTTTAAATTTCAGAGACACCTTTTTTTGGTGTAGTAGTTGGAGAAACACCGATTTTGTTCGTTTCTCTGTTGTGCTTGGTGGCAAGCTTGGATGGTGTTGATAAATACTTGAGAGCAGTTGATGGCCTCTACAAGTTGCTCGGCTGCATGCGGTTTATTGGAAGACCTACCATTTTGCGTGCATCCTTGTTCTGCCAACAGTTAGATTATTCTTATACGAGACTTGTTGTTGTTTCTTAACCAGGAATGTTTTAAGTTGTCGAGCAGTTGCCCCGACAGCACAATCCCTAATTGGAAAACCAAAAGCTTGATTTGTCTTCTATTACAGAGGGACTCCTTATAGATCAAGGCTCCGAATATAACGAAGTATCTCAATAAAGCATTCGCTAAGTAGTTTCCCCTAACTGGAACTGCAGACGCTTCCGTTGATTCTTTCTAGAGTATTCTTCTGCTGCAGCCTGGTTCTAAGGAAGGATGGCTTAGTATAAACACCCCTACCCCTTCTCGTTTGCTGACATCAAAACCGCATGACCGAATTTGTTGCCGCATCTTCTTTTCCTTCAAGGCCTTGCCTCTTCTTCAAGTGCAGTAAACGCTTTCAAAGTAAATGCTTCCTGCGTATGCTCTGGTACGAGGTGGATGAATCCATATGAAAGCACATCTCCTTGTCGAAATCCTGCACAGGATTAAAAAAATTCCGGATAAATTATTTCCAAGCCAGCTTCACGACACAGCTGGATCTAATGGCGCACTTTGGGTATTTAAAGTGGGCAAATATGTAGTCTATTTAAACTCGGTCTCTTCCAGAATTTTCTTAAACGTAAATTTTAATGTCATCGTCGATTTGTCATGCTAGAAGCAATACTGGTAATTGCCGATTGGGAGGTGCTGCACGGTTTCAGACATGCACACAGTAAGCTGGATACAACTTTATATTCGACATTAGGAGGGGATAAGCCTATACGTTCTTTTTTTGTCGGACATGCAGCGAAGGAGCATGCTTTCGTCCATCTACACTCGGTTGACGAGTTGGTGCATGCGCCTTACCAAACATCTTTTTCATGATTAAAAAGCTTCAATGGCTTGCGTTGGGGCGTTTTCGTCTGTTAATCTTATTATGGCTGTGCTCACTTCATCCTCACTCTTCGGAATCTCTGAAGGTCATTATTGATTTTTAATTTCATTGTGGGTGGTGGAGAAGAGGGGTGGGAGAGGGTCGAAGTATCGTTTCATTCGATAGGCGGGCTCCGAATCGAACAGAAAGCATCAAATGCTCCGAGCTAAGGACGGATATAACACGTTCTCCTACTGGTTGACATTTTGACCAATTGAAAACATCTATGCGAATGAGATTATGAAGATATACTGTGCTACTCGGTACCAAGTTGTGGACTGCTGTAAAATCGACTAGTTAGGAGCCATTAGCCGCTGCCCTGTTGCAATCGATTTAGGTATTAAAGTCTTCGACTATGATGTTGACATCGTACGTCGGAAAGCCTCTCTAGAGATGGTCGTAAAATTCCTGCTTGATGGACTAATTAACCTCTTATTATTATTATGAATGATTATCGAACTTAGTCCGAAAAAGATCTACTGTTTGGAGACTGCTGTGGCACACTGCGTCATTCTGTTGGATTCAAGGCCCGTTCAAGTCAAAATTATCCACGTGAGGCCAGTCTCTATAACGCTCTCCGTTCACCGTTTTTGTCAGCCTCATTTTCAAGGAATGAAAATGATGACGCCACTTTAAAATCCACGTTAAACAGTAGCTCTTTGTGCTCCTTTATGCTCCTTGGGTTTTTCTCAACATTCCATTTCTTACTGCGGATACTTGACAATACACAACTGTTAATATTTCAAATGCATTAGTAATGCCAGCGTCGAAAAAGCATACTTTTCAAAAAGAAACCAACGGATGGGCCATTCTTTACAATGTTGCTTTGCATGCAGACAATAGCCATTCGATAACTCGTCGCGTCGGTCTGAAATCGATCACTATTTACCGTACTTGATTTCTTAAAACGGATCCACATTAGGATGCAGGTGCCAGTCCGTGGTATACAGTGGTCATTCCTGGACAAAATACCAAAACAAAAGGATCCTCTTACATCCGAGGTTGTATTTTTTTTCGTAATTGTGCTCATTTTCTATAAAATGGAAGATACATACCTTGACCCGCAGTCTTCCACTTGAAGCGCTAGGTCTTTCGTAGTTGGGTAGAAGGGGCCGGATATAAGAGTGCGTCGCGTCGGAGCGCTGCCATTTTCGTTTTATGTTCACCCGCCATCATCGCTTCTGCGAAATTCCTAACGATCCAAAGTCTCGTTTCAAACCTGGACCCCAAATACGTCGAAGTAAAAGATTGTACTAGCAACCTCCTCCAACAACGCCTCCTGAATCCAAAGTATAGTCGACGTTGGTATGAGTAATTGTAGCCTGTATTGCTAGCTAAGAACTTGGTGGTTGCGCTACTAGCACATGCTATGTTATGAGCAGTTGGTCCAGGATTCTTACCTCTTCTTTAATTACTCCTTTTGGATGCGGCATTTAACTAAACATCCCTTACTAAACGTGCGAAAAATATTACACTCACAACACAAACGACATCGAAGCCGCCGTACATGGCCTGTTTGTGCGAAATATATTTTATTTTATCCGGACGGTACAAATTAATTTGTGCTCGGGCCTTTGAATAAAATAAAAAAAAAAAATAATTTTATTTCTCGTTTTTCTTTTATTAACCGTTGAAATATATAACGCGTACGTACACGTACATCTTATGCTACATACAAGTATTTCTCCCACGTATCTGCCTTGCTACTTAGCCGCTTGTGGGGTTGTCGTATCTATATGTTAAAAAATCCTTTAAAATGCATCTTTCTCTCTCTCTCTCTTTTCAGATAAAATCCCATATGGTGGGCGCTGCGATTTCGAGAGTGGCTGGTGTGGATGGCATGATTCTGGGAAGACTGTCCTGTCATGGTCTCGTTATACAGGCTCATCGCCCACACATGACACTGGCCCGGAAAATGATCACACATTTCAGCACTTACTTAATTCCACCGGCTATTACATGCTGGTCGACATGAATCAGCACATCAACAATTCCGAGAAAGGTTCACTTATAGGCTTTGCCAGTAATGCCATAATGATTAGTAAAACATTCAATCCGCCGCCCATGGTGCATGGGGATACGAATTCTCCGTATCGTAATTCCTGTGTTGTTCGTTTCTATATTCATCAATTCGGTAAGAATCCTGGCAGCATAAACCTGTCCGTCGTAGAAATGAAGGAAAAGGAAAACATCACTACCACCCTTTGGTGGAGCACAAAGAATCAAGGCATCGATTGGTTGCGGTCTGAATATGTCCTGCCAAATATCACTTCAAAGTACGTCAAATTCTACATTCAATTTGAATCAGAATAAGATCCTTACAATCTTTCACAGATACTATCTACAATTTGAGGCCCGAATGGGTATGCGCATCTTCTCCGATGTAGCAATGGACGACTTTTCGCTTAGCCCGGAATGTTTTGGTCTGAACATACCCAAAGAACATCTAAATGGTTATGACTACTGGGATGTACGAAATAACATGAAGAGTCCTTCACATAAGGACTTCGAACATAAGCCATGTAAGACTAAGACTAGGGCTTACGGCTTGAATTCAACTGATAAACTCTATTTATTTCAGATTTGGAATTGACGACTTGTGATACACGTGGTATGATAGGACCGACATCGACACAATGTGAGGCTTCGTATAAAGAGCACAATAAGTCGCATATTTTGAAAGATGTCCGAGTAATAGAGGACCAGAGCACGTACAAGGGTATGCAGAAATGGAAAGTGCCAAATGAGGGATATTACACGTAAGCTTTGAGTAGTACACGTGTAGAGCTCATAAATAAATTTTATAAAATTCTTTTTAGAATCATTGCAAAGGGTGCCAGTGGAGGACTTGGTTCCGGTGGCGTTGGATCATCACGTGGCGCTATGGCTGTATCGGTCCTGGAACTACATAAAAACGAAGAGCTCTACATATTGGTGGGACAACAGGGTGAAAATGCGTGCATAAAATCTTTGAGTTTTAAAGATGAAGGCTGCCGTTCGGATAGCGAAATAAGCTCTGACCTTAGCAAGTATAGTTTTACCTCCAAGGCTTACATGGTGAAGAATATTGTTATTGAAAACGGAGCTGGAGGAGGAGGTGGTGGATCATTTGTGTTTCTGGTGAGTGAAATTGAAAATAAATAGTTTTTTTAAACTTGCAGAATCCTTGAAGTATGCAAAAGGTTGCTATTAGTGTTTGGCCAAACTCCAGTTGCCTCGCTATATGTTTATCCCTTTTTGGGGGCTTAATGGTCGCCTCCTCCTTTTGATGGAGCAAATCTGCCGCCAAGAATGCCTATTGATACTATCTTCGTGTTGCTGGTAGATCCTGACGCATTGATTAGACCTCTTTGTAATTAATTATTAACGCTGCGATTAGTTTTATTGCGAAATTATCATTTCATCTTGTAATGTGATCCTCAACCGAAATGCACAGATCATTGTCTAGCATTCTCCTTAAATGAAGGGGAAGATGTTCCCTAGAACTTTGGCTTAATAATATTGTAGGTGTGACCTATGTACATTGATGTGGGTATGCTGTAGTAAATTTGCGATACTTCATACTACGCTGCACATCCTGTTTCCCATTTGTCAGCTTCAAGATCCGGTTTCTTTACTGCTAAGGATGCTGCAAACTGAGTTTTAAGTGCGATACGCGCATATGTTTCCATAGTTTGTCAATTTTTTGTATCTCCGTCCTGGCAATGTAGGTACATATGTATGTATGTGTCTGTCTAAACTTTTCGAACGATTTTGAAGCAATTTTCAATCTTAATTCTTAGCTTGGGACATCCGGGTAATCCTATTTTGATCTCCTTTGATACTATGTAAGGTTATTTTATTTTTTGCAAGGCTGTAAAGGAGAGGACAGAGTCACCACAATAGGCCAATCCGGATGCCTAGAGAAGAATTAATTAAAATTCAAAAAATATAGAACTTGACGAGGGTCTTGTAGGCCAATGGAAATCGCTTCTCTAGATTAATGTAAAAATAAGGGTTTCGTTGTATGTGAGCTATTCCTTGGCAATTACATGCATAGAATGGATGTAGATGTCGTCACAGTATATGCATGGATACCTTTTGGCATGCTTTCGCAGTAGGAAATATCCCGATAGAGTTCCTATTTCTATACTTATCTACCTCCTGTTTAGTTTAAGAAGGTCCTGTTCCATTTAATATATTATAGCAGACCAGCGTTTCTCCGCCATTTTGGTGACCCTTTCATTGATTAATGACTTTTGTACACATGAAGACGTTTTTACTTGGTATAGCATGAGGGAAATGCACCTTAGAGGGTGCTTCCACAGGGGCCTTCTGGTACAATGTGATTCCCTATATAACGTGGTACCGCCTCTAATGACGAGACATATACTCGTTGTTTTCCAGATTCGAACTTTTCAATTAGATCCTCCAGAACAGAACCTATCGGGCAATGCCCAGTTAATACACTACGTCATGCAATGGAAACCATTCCCAGTCAGGCAAAATAGCGAGTGGTCCTAGGAAAACATAGGAATGAGCTGGGAACAGCTCAAACGCATTGCAGAACTCCGAACAAGATGGCCGAAAAGTGAAAGGACAAAACTAAAGAAAAGTAAGTCTTTGGGGCTAACGTAAATTCTTTGTGATAAAGACTTAGAAGGAATCCTTCGCCGCCTTATGTCCTTGGATTTACGTTCTGGTAAACAAAGTGTGCTACTAGAATATGATAACTGTTTTTTTGTGGAAGCAATCGGATGATTTGGACTTGGAATGGCCTTGGTTCAAGCAACTGCAGCATTATAGCTACAACCAGTACCTAGAAAGCTTTATCATTGTGCTATTTGTATCCTCGGAGTCGAACGATGCAAGAAGGTTGCCTTCAGTAAAAATTCGACAGCGATACGTTGCCTTTATCGAGAGAGAGAAGAGGGTCTACATAGCACATCATCTCTGTGTCCAACAATGGAGAATCACCCGTCTTCAAGAGATGATTGGTTGAATTTTCCCCATAGTGTCCTTGAATATGCGTCACTTTACCCACTTCCCCGTCGTCTCGTTTAAAAACTAAAAGGGTTATGACGTCATAATCATAGTTGATAAGTTAAGTTAGAGCTGCTCTCTATACCACGATACAAAAATATTTAGACCAGAAGAGCACCATTGTGATACTACTGTATTTAGCATAAAATCAGCTACTGGACTGCTTAAGAGAACCAGTCGGAACTTTTCATAGTGCAAAGGATGCTTCTGACATCTGCGTTCGCCAGGTCGCCAAGATTATGGAAGAGAAGAGCTCTAAAATGGTGTAATCTTCTTTTGGATAGTTGCAGAGGAAATTGAGAATACTTTTTTCCTCTTCTACATCCCTGCAGCAAGACTTTTGGGGCCCAATGCGACCAGTGGATCAAATATTTGTACCTCATAAAACCTTCCAAATAGATTTCTCTGTGACCGTGACGAGCCTTTTCGAGAGTTGAATTAAGTATTTTATGGTATTCCCAGCCCCTTGCCTTATGCAAAGATACACATATACATACTTATGTTCTGGCTATGTAGAATCCGCATTGCAACTTTTGGTACTAAGACGTGGTATTCTTCGTTATCATAGGCCTGATTCGAGTTCGAGTCAAGACGCTATAGTCCAGAAGAATGCTCTGTGAAACCTTGTATGAAAATTCCAATTGAGTCTTGTCTAACATAGAACAAACCGATGAAGTACCTTAAAGGACAATAGACTAATTGGCCTCTCTTGGTGAAACGTGCTACAATAGTTTTACAATGATTTACGAAAAGTCCTTACTTGTCGCCATGTTTACCACTTTAACAGAATTATTATCCTTTTTTCAGTTGAATTCGGCAAAGAATGAGGCTGTACCACTGGTTGTAGCTGGTGGAGGTGGTGGTCTTGGTATAGGACGATATATCGATGAAGATTTCCAGCACGGACAGCACGCGAATCCAATGAGAATTGGTTCATCAGGTCAGATCCATGGTGAGAGTGTAAATAAGAAGACTGCCGGCCCAGGTGGTGGCTGGAGGGCAAAAGAAGATACCGCGCTCAGTCCTAGATATGGAGCTGCACTTTTGCAAGGCGGTCGAGGTGGTCTATCATGCTATGCTGAGGGACACGAGAGTCACAACGGTCCGATGAATACCCATGGTCAAGGCGGTTTTGGTGGAGGCGGTGGTGGCTGTAATACTGGAGGTGGCGGTGGTGGCTACGCTGGCGGTGATGTTTATCTCAATGAATCCAATGGCGAAGGTGGGACTTCCTTTATTAGCGCTGGTCGAAGTCTGAAAGAATTCAATGTCATCTATGAGGGAGCAAGTAGTGGACCAGGTTCAGTCATCATTATACCAGCGATTGAAGGCTGCGGTTGTGATTATCGGTGCATTGCTTTGGATGAGTTCCGAGCAGCAACAAAGTGTATCTGTCCAGATGGTTGGCGTCTAAAGAAGGATAATTCTACAGCTTGTGAGATGCTCTCACCAGACAGAATTCCCTTACACTATTTGGTTGGATTTTTCCTGGTCTTGATCTCATTGCTCGTAGCTGCACTAAGTTCGTTGATCTTGATTTTATGTAAGGCAGTCAAGTAGTGCTCCTAGATTAAATTTAATGTCTCCTAATTTGGTTCTATAGACAACCGGTATCAACGAAAGAAGCAGGCTTCACAACGTCATAAGATGCTAATGGAGCAGGACCTACAACTTAGTCGGTTACGGCACAATACCGATGATCCGGCTTTACCCAATTTCAATCCAAACTATGGTTGTGATGGTCTTCTAAATGGAAACGTGGAAGTTAAGAGTCTGCCGCAAGTCGCCCGCGAGAGCTTACGCTTAGTGAAGTGAGTCACTTAAAAATGTAGTTCCTTGAATATGCTTCTACTTTTTCCTTTTTAGAGCCCTAGGTCAAGGTGCATTTGGAGAAGTCTATCAAGGTCTATACAGGCATCGTGATGGAGATGCTGTGGAAATGCCAGTTGCCGTCAAAACATTGCCCGAAATGTCAACAGGTCAAGCTGAAGCAGACTTCTTAATGGAAGCCGCAATAATGGCAAAATTTAATCATCCAAACATAGTACATCTCATTGGTGTGTGTTTTGATCGACATCCACGTTTTATTGTCCTCGAACTGTTGGCCGGTGGTGATTTGAAAAATTTCCTACGTGAAGGACGTAACAAACCTGAACGTCCTTCGCCACTCATCATGAAAGATTTGGTATTCTGTGCTCTGGACGTGGCCAAGGGATGTCGTTATATGGAAAGCAAGCGTTTCATTCATCGTGACATAGCAGCAAGGAATTGTTTACTCAGTAGTAAGGGTCCTGGACGAGTTGTAAAAATTGCAGATTTTGGCATGGCTAGGGATATCTATCGAAGCGATTACTATCGGAAGGGTGGTAAGGCTATGTTGCCGATTAAGTGGATGCCACCAGAAGCATTCCTCGATGGAATATTTACATCCAAGACAGATGTTTGGTCCTTTGGTGTGCTCCTTTGGGAGGTAAGTTCTATTAGCCGATAGGTGTTTATTAGCAATTTAATTACTTTGTTTTTTTTTAGGTCTTCAGCTTGGGATTGATGCCATATACAGGCTTACCAAATCGAGACGTTATGCATCTAGTGACCAACGGGGGTCGCTTAGATGCACCACCTGGGTGTCCAGCAATAATTTATAGGCTTATGGCTGAATGTTGGAATCCTACACCGGAGGAACGTCCTCCATTCTCAAATATTCTAGATAGACTGAGTATTTGTGTGGGGGTATGTACTTATTTTGTTTTTGTTGTTGAATAAAAATGTTTAAAAAAGAAAGTCTTCTGATGCAAAAGTGCAACAAATGCTATACGCACGGTCTTTCTATAGCCAGTCTTGAACTTATTTGACAGCGGGTTGTGGTTATGTTTGAAATTACAGTTCTGTCTTTCAATGACAGCAATGTCTTCCTGTTGCAACTGCCATTTAATTATGGAAAACCACACGCGTCAATAATGCGTTAAAATTGTGAAAATTTATTTTAAAAATTTGACCTTTAGTCGCGATTAAAGCGATGTGCGAGCTACGTGTAATTTATAGTCGGCACGAACGTCCTGCCAAGAGCTCAATTCTAATGCTAAACGGGCAATGCCTATGGCATGACCTGTCGAACAATAATATTACCCTGTTGCTGAGAATGTACATAAGAAGTAAAGCATCTCAGCATCCATCACAACAAGTAGGCCCCTTAACTTGGAAAAATTTTTTGAAGAGACTTGAGTCTTTATGAAGCCACAAGTCCTCAGCACTCCTTGGACATTCACTGACTTGACCGTTGAACAATGAACCTGTGCCTCAACCAACAAGTCTGTCTATTCAGTTATTCCAGTCCTTAGATAACTGCCTCCAGTTGTACACTGCAAGTCGGTTTGGTTCCTATTTTACTTGGCCACACCACCTTAGGTGAAGTCGTCCTCTACTGCATTGTCCGTCCGCATTAGATTCGAAGACTCTCTGGACCGGAAAATTTATGTTCATTCGTTGTTTACGTCCTACCCATCTATGTAGGTATGCTTTACGTCAATTGAAATGTGATCAATACGGTTGGTCGTATCATGATCAGGAAACCGCTATGTCCCCTTGTGGATATTGAGATGACGAAACAGGGTGCTTGCTTTAGTGACTTTTCGCCCCACAGCAAATTCAATAAGCCTAAGTCCGTTGCCAGATATTGCTCATAGATATTGTCGAGAAGCTTGTAGAGACACTCTTTGATGGCGTAGTCCTCGTCTTCTGTGGGGCATAAGACCATAATGGGATAGTATTGGAGAATTTAGCCTTAGCGGGTTGTCCTTAGACGCTTGCTCACATGTGGATGCTCAAGACTTCTTGCCTAAGTAAGCGCTACTCCTGCTTTCTGTAGCAATCACCATAGTAGATGTCACAGTTTTTTATCCTTCTTTTGCCCGGCCCATCCCATCGCACTTCCTGGATGACCGTTAGCTCTGCTTTATAGCAGTCTAATTGTTTGGCTGGAGAGCCAGGTCCTTGGCTTTAGGTCCTAGAACAAGGGTCCGGATGAACCGATGTCAGTAAATTTCTCCGTAGAGTAGATACGAGCGCTATTGTTGGCCCAGTAAGGCTTATTCCCCCAAGTAAGTTCCTTACTAACCTGAACTTCAAGCAAAAATCCAACAAGATTGCCGGACCTAATGGCTTACCAACCGAAATTTTCAAGGCAACGAAAAATTAAGACATGTAGAGCCCAAACAAGAGTATGCCTAGTGAATGGGATTTCAGTATCGTTTGCCCGATCCACAAGAAAGGAGACCCCTTCAATTACAGCACGATCCTTACATCATATTATGTGAACATCTGAAACTTTTCGCCAACAAAGGCCTTTATCAGTGCGGTTTCAAACTAAAAAAGTCAAAATTTTCACAGGCCACACTCCCGAGTGAACTTAAGCCTCAACTAACAAGCCTCTGCAGCCAGAAGCCGGCATCATCATGAAAGCCGGACCAAAAAGCGTTCTGAATATAAATGTCAAAAAGACCGGAGAAATGGCAGCTCAGTTTATCCCTACTATAAATTCTATCTAAGCAAAAACAAGTTTAGTTAAAATTTTGCAAGGAAGTTTCAAGTTTCTTGAGCGTCAGGTTTAGGTTTTTACCTTTTTATAAACGGCTTCAGAGATCACGATTGCGTCAAAAGGCTGCAATCATTTACTCCGTTTTTCTGTCAATTTGACAAATTTATTAGTATTCTCAATTTTTTCGTTTTATTTACAGGATGAAGATATGCTCAATCAACCCTTACCGAGCATATTCCGACCGCCATCATCAGAGCGTGATCAAACTATAATGCGACCACCGGGCAACGATGACTTCTGTCTTCAGGTGCCGCATTCATCGGACTACCTTATACCACTGCCCGGTCCTCGCAGCAATGCCGAACGTCTACTCCAAGAGACAACTGGTGTCACTATTATCGACAGCATGGCTACATGCACACCACCCGTTGTAACATCACCATCAGCGCCGGTGCATGGCGACGAGAATGGTTGTTGGGAAACATCTTTCATTATGCCCAATTCCAAGAGCGATCAGCCACTATTATCCTCATCGCATGACTCAAAACTGAGTATGAACGGCATCGATGATATGTCCGTAGTGGTTAATCATAATCACAACAATCATCAGCTCAATTCTCAGAATAATGGTCAAAGTAATGGCAATCATCGATCGCCACCACTGTCGACGGCGACAACGACGACGCACACTAGCAACGATGATGATGACGATGGACCTAGACTAATAAGCTTGGACACGCCACAGCCTACTCCAACAACAATCAAGCCACCATTATCGTTTACCCAGCTTGATGGTATCACACTAGATCCATCGGCCCTCAACAAGGGCCACCATCATAATAACTCTGCTGCCACAAAGCAGTCCTACGCCAATATCCAAATGATGAACTCCATTAAGAATGAGATTCCAACCGAGAAAATGAATGGAACTACCGGAGGTACACCCAATAATTACGACCCCAGTGCTGTTACCAATCACACGCTGAGCGGAAGCGGAGCGCCCCCCTTTACGATACAGGGCTTCACCGATCGGTACAACTTGGGTAAGGATAATCATTCTGAGATAAGCTGTTGAAACAGTCACAAATTTAAGGCAGATTTTGCAGTCTTAAACAAGGGAATGTAGTGAGTGATACTAAACACAAAAAAAAACACATTTTAAAAAACAAAATAACTTTTGAGTGAGAAAGAGACAAAATTATAAATTAATGTAAAAAAAAAGTTTAAAAATAAGAGATGGCAGTTTAAAAGGATGCACTCCAGCTTAAAACAATTTGCTGGATAAAACTTTTTTTCGAAAACCTTAGGCCTTTATCCATGGTTTAGACTTGAAGTCTGTCGATAGATGCTCTAAGATTTACCTTAAATTTGGTTACCTTTACAATTTAATTTTCGGTTTTGTTAGGGAAAACTGAACTGATCAAGTCAAATTCCACAAATTAAGATCTGGAGATGACCACCACTTCAGAATTGGTGAGAAAACAACTTAAATCGTTCTCGACTCTCACAACGTTGGCTGTGTCCCTACCGACATTTAACCCAACCAGTCTTGATCTATACGAATAAACCCTCGGGTATACTCGTTTATACACTCTTTTTATTTTTCTATTTTAACTCATTTATAATTTTATGGAGTAAAATTTTTTCTGACTGTTAATTATATGTTGTGTACAAAAAAATAAATTAAAAAAATATGTTATATATAAGAAAAACCTAAAGTTAAAAAAAAATATATAAAATTAGTGTATAATATAAACCAAAATACATTATTATTACTATAAGGTAAATCTAGATAATATTAAGTTATTTTAGTGTTTAAAAAAATTATATATATACATGTATATGTATAAAAGCTTACATTTAAGGAAAAAGATTATTATTCTAACTGGAAGTTAAATGAAGTACAACAAGAAAAAAGCTCAAATAATATAAAATATTTGAAAAAATGTAAAAAAAATATATTTATAAAAATTAAGAATTTGTTTTCTTATTTTCTTTTAATTATTTTATTCAAACGAATACCACGAATATTGTTATTTTTAACAATAATATAAATATAAAAGTAAAACAAGTATTAAAACTTATTTATTTATATTTAATTAAATAATTTCTGTTTTTGATAAAGAATAAATTATTTAAATAGGTTGTTACAATAAGTGCTAAAATATTATTTACAAATAAATGAAATGAAACGATTTTGGCTTTAAGAACACAGTTGTTGTCATATTTTTTATTTTTATTTTTAGTAATAAATTTATACACTCATTGCGTAGTTTTTTTTTTCAAACAAATTATTAATTAATTATAAAGAAAAAAGGTTAGTAATTAGAAAAAGAAATAAAAAAAAAATTGTTAAGTAAAAAGGTTTTATAAATAGAATTCGAACAAACGTGAAGGGACATATTTAATTTAAGTTTTAATTTAAGTTTTAGTTTATTTTATTTATTTTCAATAAATTTTAAGAATATTTGATATTTTTTTTTTATTATTTAAAGGCTCTATTTATACGAAAATTTTTCCACAAAAAAGCATTAAATAGTACCACCTATTCTGACATGAGATAAACACTGGCTCAATAGAAAAGTCAGACACATACTTGCATGCTTTTCAACAAAGACTGAATGGTTCAAGAACACCTTCCAATAAGAAAAACGAAACTATTTCCTTGAAACTGTATTACTGTGTTGTTAAAATTTAAAAGAAAACAAAAGAATTTCACTTTCATTTTGAAAAGAGCTGGAACATTTGAATTTCAATAAACTTACTTAACGGATTCCCGACCCGTAAGAAGTCTGTGTCTGAGACAGGGTAACCTTCCAATCTCACCGACGCTGCTTCCAGTTGTCAACACCAAGCGCTCTGGTATCCGCGAAAGCGAAAGGTCTTTAAAGAGAGACTTCGGTCTTTCTTATCATTTCGAACCTGGGGATTTGATTCAAAAATCTTCTCGGCGGAAGCATTGTTGTCCATGCGCTCGATGAGGTTGCACACAGGATCAAAAAATCGACGGAGAATTTTTCGCGCCCAAGATCTGCTTTGTTATTTTGCTTATCGACGCAGTGATCTAGAACTGGCATTAGCATTCTATAGAGAAGGAGTTTTGAGCCCATTTCTATTGCCAGACTAAAGTAGGGCCGGTTTCCAAGAGTCAGTTTTCGTAGCTTCTCCACTAAGGTGTCGTTTGTGAACTTGAGGTACATAGATGAACACCTTAACTATTAGCTACTCGAAGTAATACTTAAACACATACATATGCAATTCCATCGAAGAATAAGTTCCTTTCACTTTGTCGAAGAACCTGCGATTCGGCCTTGTAACCAGCTTACAGTTACTTGCCCTCTCTGTAGAGGTGGGGAATGTTGTTCTTGTTGTACGACTTTCTTGATCTGAGAGACTGCGAACACGTTCTTCTTTTTGCGCATTCTCCTGACTCGGTGCTCTTTCCTAGCTGCCCTTAATTTGCAGCGTAAAAAATTGTGCATCTTCAGTATTTTCAAATATCATTATACGATAGACTACTTTTTGGAGGTGGTGGCAGCTACTTCTTGTGATTCTGAGTCCACTGATCTTTGATGTTAGTAAAGCTATAACGAGTCTTTCACTCAAGTGTTATTTGCAGTTTCTGAGGATTCCAGGCGTGCTTAGACGTTCAACGTTAAGTATGTTTTTATTGAGTCTTTTGCACCTTTTGCCACGATTCAGTGGTGTTGTGTGACGAGGACAGTGAAGGACAAAATCCAAGTTTCTCCAAGTACTACACCAACAATGAGCAAAAATGAGTCGGAGTGCTCTGGTATTTGGTATTTGGTTGCACTCGAAACGATCCAAGATATCTTCATCCGCTTTCGATAGAGACCATGTTTCAACACCATTAAGCAGTCCAGTCCTGCTTTTTTTTTAATTTTTTACATCATTAAATAATTTTCTGACTGCTTCATTTTTTATACATGGACCTTAACGATTTGCGAGTACAATTTGTTGTTGACGTTATATGAACCACTCTGGTGACTCATCTTTGCGTTAACCTAATCAGCTGATTCCTGATTGTTTGGCTTTAATTGCTAGTCATTCATAGTTGACAGTTCCTTTCTTTATAATCTTTTGGATGTTTGCCATGGCAGTTCAGTTTCACCTATTCAGTTCTGGATGTTGACGACCACTTTAATGGCACTTTTAATTCAAGTTGGCAATTATGTCAGCATATTCTTCGCAGGATTTTCTTCCTTGTACCAGCTTTCAAATTACTTTTAAACCAGTCTTGATTAGATAAAATTAGTTATAGGGGTGAAGGTGCACTGCGACATTTGTAGATCTATTGTGCTCCCCCGACCTGAGGCTCTAGTCGATGAGATACTCGACTTAGAGCACCTCCTCCAGCCCAATTTCCTTGATAAATCAGAGTACCTGGAGTTACATGGAGGTACATAGGTAGATAGGCATCTATATGTTTTCTTCCTTTCTGAATCAGTCCTTCACATTCCTTCAGAAGGTGCCCCGGACTTTCCTCAACATCTCCGCAGAATTTGCAGTCTCCACATTGCTCTATACCCAGTTTCCTGAGTTGCTTCTTAAGTCTACAGTCACTTTGTAAAGATGGGCAGCTTGTTTTTGTTTTTGGAAAATACTGGGGTGCTTCCATGGCTTCCGAATATTTAGTTCACACCAGCTCCAGTTCCTATGGATGTTTTTGATCCGTCCATGTATTACTTTATAGTGTTTTGTCTAAGTTGTTACATCCCGACTTCACTACTCAATCTTCTCTTGCTACTCAGCTTTCAGTTGAATATCCTCTCGAAGCAGTATCTCTTGACCATATGACCTCTGGGCCAATTTAGAAGGGGGACTGATTTGGAAAGTGTTTCTCGCTGTCTGTGCAATGCATTTCCTTTTCCCGACGCCCTCGTTGATTATTGTTTGTTTGATTTCGTTGGCGATTCTTTCTATACTAAATGAAGAGGGGTGAGCCCCGATATTACTTCCAGTTCTGCAAGGGTTTTCCTCGTTGTGCTCAGTTTGGTTCTTCTAGCCCAAGCTACCGCTCTGTATGTTATAGTGCGCATGACTATTGTGATGTTAATCCATCTCAGTGTAGCTGGGTTACATCCTCAGGTCTTGCCTAAAAAACTTCTGCACACCATCAGCGCTCGTATTGCAATGACTGCCGCAGGTTTTCTAATCCAGTCTAATTTTTGTTATTCCTCAACCATAAGATTTTTTGTTTGCCGATACCTCGTATATCTTCGATTCTTCCTCAAACAATCAGTTGTAGAAATTCGAAGTATTCTTATTCTTAGAAGTAGCTCTCGTTCTTTTGCGGTTTTCTTAGAACTTCAGTATCTGTGACACGACCTGTTCAGGGCGACAACACCACGTCTTAAAGACTTCTTACCTTTTCGTTATCTTCAACGTCCACGCAACTGCACCATACAGCAAAACTGGCCAGGTATAGCACTTCACGAAACATAAACCCGGTTTCTTTTCTTAGAGGACAGTTTTACACAAGCGAAAGTTCTTATGCAAGAATCTCGGGTATGTTCAAAAGCAGTCATGTTTTTAAAAATTTTCAAATCAATATTTCATAGCTTCGATAAAAAGGTAACAAAAAATATTTTGTAAACGAATAAACAGATGGGATATATAAGTATAAAAAAAAATAGTGAAACATTTCCGCCATTCTTATTCCATTTTAAATAATATACATATATGTACATGCATTTGCAATATAAAAAAAAAATATTTATATACAATTTGAAAATATTTGATCCTTCGTAGGAGTTGAAAGTATATGTAAATACATGACTTTAAAACAAGCATTACTAAATTTTATTATTTATAAGTTTTTCAAATGAAAAGAAAACGAAGTTTTTAAAAAAATGGTTGTATTTTAAAATTCGTTAAGTTTGGTGTTAAATAAAACGTAAAATATACGGATATGTTGGTATCAATCCATATATCACAACGATTAGTTAATTTTATTTTCCATTTTTAAAACCATTTTATTTGTTTTAGTTTTGCAATTTTATTTACTAATTGCTAAATAAGAAACAAAAAAAAAATTATTTATCTTGTCCAATTGTTAAATATGATACATTATAAAGAAAAAAAAATATTTTTTAGGAACAAATATCATGAGCTTGTAAAATTATGTTTAAAAAATAATAAAAACAAGTTTTGAAAATGAATTATATATAAAATAAAAATAAATATACCGTGTTTATATAAGAGAAAGATAAAAACAAGAAAAGAATAGTGTAGATAGATTATATAAATATAAAAATATACATAAATATAACGATATATAATGAACGTTATTATAGAGATAAGAACATAAAATAAACAGGATCAACAAAAATAAAAAAAAAATAAAAAATAAGAACAATAACATGTACGTTTCTATTTTTTGCTTTACACAATAGACGGTGTTAAGTTTTGGAAAAAAAACAAAATTTTATACTTTTGTTTTGATATTTTTATAAAAATTTATTTATAAAATCTTGTAGATAAGAAACAAAAAATACAAAACAAAAAAAACTACACTACAACAGCTTAATGAATTAATTTTTGATGAGAATGAAAACAGAAAAAAATAATTATAGCAACGAAATTAAATTATAAAATAAGATTAATAATAAAAACGTTTCAAAATTAATTACTAGAGTAGAATTTAAAAACAAAATTTTTAAGACAAAATAATAAAAAGACACAAAAATTTATGTATTTTCTTATTTATTTATTTTGTATAAAAAAAATGAAAACATGAGACTTTTTTTTTATATAAGAGATACGAAGGAAAATCTTTTGTTCAAGGATATGTGTATATCTTTATAGGTGACTGAATTGTCCTTTAGGTTCTCTCGTAGGTCGGCAATATTTGCTTTAATCGTAAAGGGCTCTGATGATTATATTGAACCTCTTTGGGAACTGTTCAGAAAACGATTTATAAAATGAAAATGAGTTGTCAACTGACTAGCATCTTTGGAACAGGCTCAGTTCCTTCATCTTCCAAAAAAAAAACGATTGATCCTAGTCGCCTATTGTTAACGTATCCAAAGCATAGCTTCACACAGTTCTAATTTTCTTTATTTCTCTATATATTTACGAGCATAAATAAATAAAATAACAATAATAAATCGTAAAGTCGGTTGTAAAAAGTATTAAATAGAATTTATCAATATTAAATAAAATCAATTATCTACGTGTATATATGTAACATTTATGACAAATTATGTACGTTATTATTTTCGTTTTTGTTTTGTAAAAAAGAAAGTAAAATAATTGGAAGAATATTGATTTTTTTGACAAAAATTACATCGTATTAAGAAAAAAATACAAAAAAAAAACAAATCAATGCTTTAAGTAATATTTATACTAAATATAAAAGAAAGAAAAATACAAAACAAAAAATCAAATTCATAATTATTAAGAGATCAAATTTTTATGTTTATACATAAAAAAAATAACGTAATATTTTTAAAATAATTTTTAGTAAGTAAAAATGAAATATAAAAAAATAAATAAAAAAAATCCCTCTTTTCATGGGATATATGTGCATAATTTTATTTATTTATCATATCTTTTCATTATCACAAAACACATATAGCATATACAAAACCAAAACAAAATACAACGGGTCACCATTAATTTTAAAAGCACTTAAATAAGTATTTTCACTCATTCATACAGACAAATACAAAAAGTAAGTAAATGTGGTAACAAAATTGAAATAAAAAATAAATCTAATCTGATTATATCAATAGATACATATATTTAGAGCCATATTTAAAATAAAATGTTCATATTGTAGTAGAAAATTAAAATTATTTTTATAAAACGAAACCAAAAATAAAAATACCTTAACACAAACAAATATTTTAATTTAACAATTTTTTGTTATTATTATGTTATTCTTTCTATTTTTCCTTTTATTCATTAACTCTAATCATGTAGATCTTTAAATAAGAAAATAAAAGAAATACATTTTAGTAAAAAAAAGTCAAAATATTTCCAGCATTTTCCCATTGATATGAATAAAAATATTTATGTATGTAAAGTAATTTGTAAGAGTAACAAAAAAATAAAATATTTATTTATATATATATGAAAAAAAAAACAAAAGAAAATTAAATCGAAATATTTAAAGAAATAAATGGGTAACAGTGCAGATATACATAAAATTGATTATGTGAAAAATAAAATACAAAAAAAAATGTAAAAATTAATAACAAATCAGATAAGCATTAAAAGTATATTAATATATAAAATTTAGTATTTTATTTCCTGTAAAGGAATACAGATGGATCTAAAACGGAATCAGGGATGGGTGGGAGTGTCTTCTCCAATGATTTGAACTTAAAAATATAGAATGTGATATATAAGCGGGATTTTACTGGCAGCCAAGCCGCGATTAAGTCTCTGGAATCCGTCACCTTTAACTCACGAACTGCCCTAAATTGTCGTCTGTCTCTTAACGAGATGGGCAAATAATTAAATATCCACCTTATTTGGGTGCCGGACAAAAGAGATATTTTAGGGAACTGGGTAAAACCCTGACACTTCAGTTAAACTGCCAATTCAAACTCAACACTATCAAATAAACTAGGCACTACGTGCCTCATCACTAGACAGATCTGATCTAACCTAACAGAAAAGGTTGCTCATTTGAAGCATAGTAGATCTCGTTACAGGACACTGCACTATCAGCAGGCACCCCACTAGGCTGGACCTCCTCGGAAACGACTTCTGTAGAAGCTGCATGGATGACGAAGAGAAAGAAACCATACTACATCTTCTTTGCACAAGTGAAGCACTCTCCGCTCGGTTCAACAACCTCGACAAACTGGCATATGCAAACTTTAGTGGCCTCCAACACCTCATTACTAGCTCCACCTGATTCAGTGGGTAGCTCTTTGGAGATGTTGATCAGGTGGTAACACAATGTACCTTGCTGGTCTAAGTGAGTTTGTATCTAATGCAGACTGCCACTATAACCTAACCTAACCTTCCTGTGATCGGTCTTTGTTTCTTAGTTTTTTATGAAGTTGGAATATAAATATATGTCTGTCAATTAAATATTTAAATGGAATTCCAGTACTAAATATAGACGAAAGAAGTACAATGTAGCCTAATGCATTGCGAACGTAAGCCTGTTAACGTCCTTGCTTTTCGAGCTGAGGAAGAAGCAAATATATGCAATAGTACGACAATTTGGAGAGCACAAAGGTCAAAGTCTCAAACTATTGGGAAGGATTCCTTGCTGTCATTGAATGACGATTAGCTCAGGAGGTGGAGGGAGCATTTCGCCTTGATGATAGCAGTACTTTGAGGTAGTAAGGGTCCTTGTCTATCTTTTCTCTGCTACAAATTCTGAAAACAATATCTCTTGCTAGTCGCTGTTTCTTTGGGCTGAGAAGGCAATTGATTAGGAAGCCAATGTCCCGAAAAATTAAGGAGATTCTGTACAAGACCCTTGATATCCCTACTTTATGGCACAGAAAGTGAATGAAGATATTCTCGGTCGTTTCGAAAGAAAAATTCTTCGTAAAATATCCGTTTCCGTTTGCGTTGACGGGCTTTGGGGGTAAAGATTTAAAGACGAAGCTTACGAGCTGTACAGCGACATCAACTTAGTTAATTAAACCGCGCATAAGTCGCTTAAGTTGGGAGGGAAATTAAAGCGAACAGATATCTATGCTTCAGTCTGGAGAGTCATTTGAAACTAACCCGGAGGGACAACTAGAAGAAGTAGTCCCCAATCAACTTGGAGTGCGCAACTGGAGGCAGTTAGCTAAGGGCCTGGCTTATTGGAGAGACTTATTGGTTGAGGTCCAGTTTAGTAATTAAACGATAATGTTGCTGCTTACTACCTAAATGAGTTGTCGGAAGCCACAATTCAACACACCCTTCCGGAGATCTTAATGCGATCAAAGCAGTCAAGAAAAAGAAAGTGGGCTTGATGACTAGCATTCCTGCTCAGCTTTTTCAAACAACACCAAGTACTTTGACAGACCTGCTTCACCATAAAATAAGAAGTGCATCAGAAAGTGAAAGCATTCCGAAAGGGTGGAAAAGGGAATGACCATCAAACTCCGAGAGAGAGAGAAAGAATATCATCGTATCTTCGCAAATGACTCCACAACTAGACCGGTGTCTTACACTGGTTTTTTCGTTGGGAGCGATAATATTAGACTCCGTTTTTCTATTATTCGTCGGTCTTCCAAGCTGACATTTATACATATATCCAGTGGAGCATATCCACCTCCAGTGATACCCAACTGTTCTCAAGGAGCTGTTTATCCCTTTTACAACCTCCAAAATAATATATGAACTCAAGATCTCTCTGAATCTGGTATGAGGCCTAAATTCATTGGGTCTTATCTGGGTGGTAAGTCATATTGGAATCGAGATCTCGAATCGAGAACTTGCAAGACAAGGCTCAGCAGAAGTATTCTTAGCACCCAAAACAACGCTGGGTTTGCAATCTGCGTAATCTGCGATTAGTAGCCCCATCCACGGTTACGTTTCGCGTGAACACAATAGTCTGTGGTTTGGATCAGTTGGATGCAGACAAACCAAATGCGGCCGGATATCTTAGATAAATCCCGCGGCTTTTCATTTGTCCATATGGAGGATTCCAGACGAGTTTACAGGCAACTTTTATCAATCACCTCAAGTTCAAGCAACACAACCATCTGCATTGCATCTGAGGAAGACGTTAATACCGCGAAACATTTATTCTGTTATTGACCGGTTTTGCCTGCACCAGATGGCAGATCCTTGGGGCCGACGTGGTGAATACTGATCACCAGTGCTGTTCACTTCCGAAAGTCGGAAAAGAAGCATTAAAGTAAGGTGTCTACATAGTTAGCCCAATGGACCAGTAAATACATACGAAAAAATGGTCTTTGCTCAGTCTCAGGCCATAGAGACATTCCAGGCAACTGCAAAGTGAATGAGCTAGCTAAAGAGGGTGACGAGGAGGAAGAAGAGGACCTACCTTCTGTGCAAATATCCTGCGCCAGTAGTAGGAGAACTCTAGACCAATACTTGTTCAATGACCAGAAGTCTTTTTTCCAGGTCAAACTGGTTCCATTAACTAATTCTGACAAGTCAGAAAAATCCGAACCTTTCATGTCTTATTGTAAAGCATATTCAGGGCGTGGTTTATCCAACCATCTCATCGAGATTACAAGTACCGGAGAGTTCCGCCACCTCTTTAATAGTATCACAATGGGCCTAATCTTTGGTGTAAAAGAGTTCTAGCTCTTAGTTGGGCAACCATTTAACCTAACCTAAACTAAGCCCTCACAGCATCAGGTGCGACCAGGTAAATCATCGAGCGAGTGTTTGATGATGACAGCAATTAAGAAGTGTTTTAAGCAAAACCATAAAAGTTTACCCGTCGAACAGTGTACACGTTCTTCTGACGCATTCTCTCGGAAATAGGAAATAATTTCTGCTATTTAGATTCTTAAAAGCAATTCGTTTGTTTACACTACCAGCTTCACTAAACTCCAAGAACACGAATTATTCACACCTCGGGTGAGCAATGTACATGTCTCTATTTATTTACATAAGAATTTTGTATCTCTTAGTATAAAATATAAAAATAACCAAAATAAAGCTTAACAGCTTCAGGTAGATGCCTCCTGTGAGGATTGAACTCACGACCCCTGGTTTACAAGACCAGTGCTCTGCCACTGAGCTAAAGAGGCCATGTCACCTACCTGCCCAAATTAAAATTTCTATCTACACCACTTTACACTTCTCAAACTGTAATCAAACTCTTTTGTAGCACACTGTAAGCATATGTTGAACTGTCATTTGGAAGGTCTCCCCCGAAATGTTTTCCTACAAGAAAATTTCGATTTCAGTTCTTCGCACGGTTTCGTCGTCGTCGCTGAGCTAATTTTGATCGTTTCCATCTGTAATTTAATTGATAATTGTTATCCGGCGGTTGATTAAATTGTGAAAATAACAAACGGTTCCTTTAATCGTCTATTATCGTGCGATAAGACGTGAAATTCAATCGCCTACGCTTAGGTAAAAAAAAATCAAAAACCCGTCAAACGAGTGATAAAAGTGCTAAAACTCGGCGGTATACGTATTTTTTGTGTTAATAAAAAGGTTTGTTTATATATGACCAGTGGCAGTGATTCACCGCGGAAATTCAAGGTGTAACATCACCTAAATTAAAGTGATTTCGCAGATTTACGAAACGCAATCAATTTTGTTTGGGATTTTCGGATGACTTCCACAAGATAATGCGTGTGTCACTATCTAAATGAATAGGGAGGGCTGTTAGGCATAATGGAAAATTAATTTTCGACGCATTGTGCATGGCATAATAAAAGTCTCGGTTTCCAAACTACTTGGCTGTGATTGTCAAGGTCTTTCGTTTATTAAAACAAGTCTACGCCAGAGCTTGACCTCAAACTCGCTTTTTTGCGGATTTCTTAGACATGCGCTTTAAAACAGCTCTGCAAAATTTATGGACGCAACAGTTTGCATAAATATCGTAAATTTTATAGGTTTTTGGTTAAATTTGATAGCTTTTATCAATCACGGCTGCATAGTTTATCGCACAAACATAGAACCCATTGCATTCAGAGTTGTGCGTTTGTAAAGTAACATATTTGTCATGAGAATTATAATGAATCTAATTATTATGGGGGATTTTATTTTCTAAATTATTTATTACCCTCTATTATATCTACAATTCCTTAGAATTGCCAATAAAGGCAGAGAGCTTGCTCACTCACTTGTATTGCATCTGCACGTTTTGTTCATGTTAATTTCGATTGACAATTCGATATAAAAGTGTTGCCATTGTACTGCCAGAGCATTTAAAATCACAGAAAATACAGAAAACATATTTCTTAGCTGTACAGGCAGATGGATGGAATATTTGATCTCAATGTCAATTTATCGCTTGCAAGTTCTTGAGCGATTTCTTTTGATAGGTCATCTGTTGGTTTCTTTTTAACATTGTTATAAACCTACACCGTTCAATGTTTTTTGCTTTGTGGAACAGAGTACCTACACCTTCCGATAATTTATGGCAAATAATTTTATTCAAATGATTGCTAACCTAATGCTCCGGTGCATTGCCAATTGTTTGTGGCTGTATTTCGCGAAAAATGCAGGGGATGTTTTCCTTAAGTACGTCAATTGATCCTGAGGGCTCATTGGCTTCTCTGTGATTACGTTTGGATTTTCGGAACTCCTACATTTTTGTTGTTGGCACAGCCTACAAGTTCATCTTGAGTTTTATATTAAAATAGGATTTTGAGACAAAAATCGTTGTAATTTTTCAACTTATTCGAGGTCCACACAAAGATGCGAATACGAAGCAGATGGTCATATTGTTCCTCAACTTTTAAATGAGTTGAACCTTATAACCAAGGATCTCATTCAATTAGAGAAGAGAACCACGACTAATGTTCAGTTGTTGAGCTCGGCGACAGTTGAGGTTATTGCTTTTTCATGCATACTTTGGGCATCAGTATCAATTCTTGCGTCTGAACGCACCATACGAGCACGTAGATGGCTTTTGTTATGAATTTTCTTACACGAGCCGCTGAAGGAACATCATTTCAACCAAAATTACTCTCATGTTCCGCAGTTTCTGCAACACAATGTTCAATTTGGAAATAATTTGTCAATACTTCCTAACGTCGTTCAAGCGTAAAACGGTCAATTTCTTAATGCAGAGGCTTGACAATATGCCACATATGCCAATGTAACGTCTTCTAGCACTACTTTTACAGAAATCAGAAAATTTCATCGATTTTAATTGAGTTAAAATTGTTCTTTGGGATAGTTTGAAAATGACGTAATTACTTATGAAGATGATGCTACATAAAGTCCGTTCGGGGTTGACCTGGGCTATCTGGACCGGATCGTTGGTATCCATCCTCTCTACATATGTACGTATGCCACCCATTTTAGTCGTTGAACCCAGATTCTTTTGACCAGGTTAGTGCCGTGTTTAATCCGTACAGTGTGTGGTTGTATGTTATTTTCCATCCACCGTGTACGCAGAACCAACTGAAGTTCACCAGAAAGATTTTTCTCTTAAAACATCCAATCTCTACTTTAGTTGTTCTATAGAGATCTTTGCTACTCAATTGCATTCATACCCCAAAAAAAACATCAGTTGGCAAGTTATTCTTTGGATATCAGCGCTGCTGTCGTTATTTGAGTTAATAGGGGATCCTAAGTCCTTTACTTCAAAGTTTTTGCGACATTCTGCTCGAGGCGGATATGTCTATGTCGACAGCATGTATGCATTTTATTTTGCACTTATTTACACCCTTTAACCTATCTTCGCCGTTTCCTTTTCAATACTCACGAAATCGCCACTGACTCTTCCGCTTCTCATGCTCTTATTTTAACCTTAGAAATCTCTTTTTGACCCTTCTCCTCTGCTTGTAGAGCTTGAGTGCAGTTCTAGTCCTGTTTGTTCTTTCCGGCATTATTCGTCGAACCTGACGTTTCGTTTTAATGGCTGAAAGAAACTCAGAGTCTCTGATAAACGGCATCCCAAATGCCTTTTTGGTAGTGCTTATTAGTCTTTAGTACTTGACGCTGACGACATAGGACTTCGAGAGAGCTTAAAAGATATTCTTGCGCCAATAGCAATGTGATTAATTTAATATAGCTGACTATACCTCTATATTCTCTTGTGAATGTTAAGATGCAGGAACCGAGTGGTACTTAGTTACTCCAACGTTTAGCCTGATTCCGTTATCGGAGGTGGTGCCGTGCAGGCTATACGAAAGCTTAGCGTTAAAATCGCCCAGGATAATTTGACGTCATACCTAGACCAGTGCTCATACATATGTACGTTTAGTCCAGGAGCTCGTAGAATATATGGTATCGTCATTTTATGCATACTCATGACTTCACTGTAGAAGTGAAGCTTGCTCAAATGAAGAATCCATATGCAAACAAGTGCTGCATGCAATCGGCGTAGTAGATGTCGCAGTTTTTGCTCCGCCCATCCTATTAGACTTCTCGGATGGCAGTGTTGTCTGCTTCAGACCAGTTGAAGGCCACCAATTAGTTCGACTGAAGGCGGTCTAACATTCCACGTTCAGAATGTTATCGTTGTCCTTGTTTCGAAAGCTGTTGGCAGCAGTCTTGATTATTCTTGTCTGTAATGGAGGGAGATGATATAAGTAGCTCAGTAGCTCTAGCTCAGCGGTTGGAAATTTTCTGGTCCCACACGTGATTTCTACACCCATGAGTCCTTGCTTCTGCGGGGCGAATAGATCATATGTTTGTTCAACTGTTTCCCGCACAATTGAGACGTAGGAAATATGGTGAGTAGGGTGACTATGAGACATGAATTATTTTAGGCTTTAGTTGTCCTTTATTTCGAAAGAGCCTGGAATAGGCCCAGAAGTCTGTAGTCATCTTCTCTGTGGCTTAGAAGATGAGGTCTCCACTTACATTTTTGAATCAAGGGCTGTTCTGAGATATTTTGGTTCTTTTCTCAAGTTAACGTGGGTGCCTATTAATATTAATATTTAGAGGTTAATGTTTCTCCTTCTTGCAAACGGAATTATGATTGTTTTCGTTGGGTTTCTAACCCTTTGCCTTAGTATCTATCGTTGATATTGTCTAAGGCATTTTGCATTCGTCTGATAATAACAGACTGCTAAACTTCTACACAACTGAGAGTTCTACACAACTGAGAGTTGACCTAGTTTAGCAGAGATAAGATTGCAAGACATGGAGAAAATCCTTGTGGGGGATGTCTTTCGCATGGACGGCATATTTGATGGACTGAAAAGAGGTGTTTAAAGCTCCGAATATCTATGTATGAAACTATAGATCGGTATTTCTTTGTTCAACATTCATCTTTTACGTAGTCCTATTAAGGTGCAAAGCTGTAATTGTTGATTTGCCAGATTAGTATGCAAATTGGAAATTTTAAATAAGCGTTGAGTACTTGGAGTTAGATGATTTTTTTAATCACATAAAGGACACTGAGATGAAATGATTTTGGATCTAAAAGTGATTTGTAGCCAGCTTTCGAGATGAATAACATGTCGCGACCCTGTAGTTCAGATCTGAAGATCAGAATAAGGCAATCATTGAGTGCATCAATCCCGTTCGGCTTAGGACGGAAAAGATGACGTCCCCACCAGATGTTTTGTAGGGCTTTTGAGTGAAAGTAGCCCATTTGATCTGTGAGTATTTATGGCCAAAATATTTGCACGCGAACTCCGACTGCATCTTTCGAACCTGTCCCGAAGTCATCCGAAGATTACAAATAAAATGATTACTTATCCCCCTTAAAATTAATTAATATCCCCAACAGTGTTATCATTGCAGCAAAATAAAAGTGCATAGTTTCCATAAATCTATCTAAAGCAAAGTGTAAATCAGTGCGGTAGCGAAAATGCCGAGTTTCAATAATTATTATCCGAAAAATTACGGTGCGAGCGGTATCGGTCTTGTGAATTTGGCCGCTATGGGCTATTCTGATGGCGAACGTCAAAAGAAACCAGTTGGACTGTATCCATCTTTGCCGTATCCAGCAGCAGCCAACTTATCATATGTTCCAACAGCACCACCAGCCTCCGGAACATCTCCGTATCCAACATCACCATATCCGTCGTCAACACCATATCCAAGCTCTACACCATTTCCAGGATCTACACCTTATCCTACATCCATAGGTGGAATGCCAACGCCATATGGCAATACACCTTATCCCGGTGCTCCTGCAGTCCCATCCCTTCCTTATCCTGGCGGTTCCATGTTTCCAGGAATGCCAATGCCATACGACAATGTGTCACAAAATTCCCAAAGCTCTGGCTATTCCAGCTTATATCCCTCAATACCATCTCTTCCAGGTATACATCAACTACATCCAGTTGACGCCTTGTGGCGTCTGGGGTGTGGTTTCAAGTTTATTTCCTAAATTTCAGATGGCGTTAATTCTTTTGGTGATCTAAATCGTCGTCAGCCGGCAACGAATTTATACCCAACATTAAAGGGTGATGAGGATTCTGACATTTCCGTACCATCACAAGCAGAGGAGCCATCTGTTGGAATACCAGAGATACCCTTTCATACCATCAAGGTCCCGGAAAATGAAAACATGTTTTGGGTGAGTAAATCTTAAGTTTATGCACTTTTCAAATTCTTCGAATTCCACCAAAACCCGCTGCGTCAAAGACTATCTGCGAAAATCATTGATGAGTCAAAAAACTCATAACGGTACTTAATGAGAAGTACTTACAAGTACCGCATTGTCATGCTGTATATAACACGAACGTAAATAACCACCCCCGCTAAGAATTGTCAACTTTTTTCTTCTCTTTTTTCCTTGGTTCAAGTTCAATGCCTTCAAAGTGAATATTTTGGGAAAGATTAACAAAGACGGAGAGTGTAGTCAGCCGAAATTCGGAGATAATTTCTCACTCCCATAACATAACTAATTATAGATTTGACTCACCTTTGGTGTTCTTGAGACTGCAGTGCTTTTGTTTCCTTTAACTGTTTAAGCACTTTCCAATGAGTCAATTTACTTGGAACATTTTATGTTTTCTACTTGTTAAATTATAGTAAAATGGGAAAGCAATGTTTCGGGAGAAAATAAATTTTATTTGTCGACGTAAAGTGTATCGCTTCAATGCCGAAAATCTGGCCATGAGCCAGATCACTAATACTAAACAGCGATGCCATGCTGCATATAAAAGTATTTTTATCTGGAAAAATTGTAAACATTTCTTACTCATTTTATAGATATAGTTACAGGAAACTGCAAAGGAACCAAATGGCAATGTAATAGACTAAAAGTTGTGGTTTTAATTTTGAACAGAATGCAAATAAATAATAATGTCCACTATAAATTTTTGTAAATAATGCAAGAAACACAAAAGCATTGAGAATATGTATGTTTGGTGAACATTTTTTTATGTCGCCAGATGTCTTTCACTAAATATAACTTAATTGGCTATAAATTTAAATATTGTACATTAAGTACGAAAAACGTTTGAATGCGACTTGTTCTTTGTTAAAGCTCTTCCATAAAACCTTTCATTATCAAAATGATTGGAGATTTAGGTGAACCAATAAAAAAATTTATCTTGTGCTCCAAGGCCACTTTGAGACATTCGCATGGCCAGTACAGTATTACCTGAATTCTTCGAAGCGACTAGTTTATTAAGTACATTGCTGCTTTTTGAGTCTCGAGTCCTTTCTTGGATTTCGCACACATCGCTATTATTACTTGATTAACTGTGTAGTGTTAGCTTACCATATCAGCAAAGAAGGTCTGTGAGCAGGGACACTCCGCAAGTTCGCGTTTTAAGTCCCCTTTCTTTGGAATCTTGTTGTTAATGACCCTTAACTTATCAAGAAAAGAGAATGTTGTAGATGTTAATTCCCACAATACCATCATACATTAAATGGTACTAGTATAGTCTTCTTTGACAAAGCGAAACTTTTGATTCACATTCCAGTTCACAGTGGAGTAGTACTCGGAATTCCAAAATAAGATTAAAAACAGCGATTGTACCACTGCCAGTTAAAGCTTCGAAAGTAACTTCCTAACGTAAGTAAGTAGCATCCCCACCAGAACATACTGGGAAGGTAAAGTGGATAAAGAGTATATTTCCTTCCGCACCAATGGTTGAAATATGGTCTGGGAAGAGGCGTTTTCTCAGGTAGGCCAAGTTCTAGTCTCTCCTTTCGCCTTCCAAAACATTGTAACTTACTCCAAACGGAGATTATCATATTTATACGCAGTCAAGCAGCCATAAAGAAACGGGAATGAGTTTCATTCCCTTCAAAGGTAGCTCTTAACAGTCGCTAATCTCCTAGAGAGATACTCATTTCGAACGTTCCCAATGGACCTTTTGTTGGTCTTAGTGTGCATGTAATTTCAACTGCGGACAGCCACTCGAACCTAACCTAATCTAATGTGTTTCGTTCCATACGGTAATGTCGAAGAAATGAAGAAATAATGACAAAAAATGTTTCCTCTTGATTCAGAAGAGCTCTTTCAACGATTCATTTAGCGGTAAGGTAGAGAGAGTGTGGTTAGAATTCTGTTTTCGTGCTCTTACTTCATGGCAATGCAACGAAACAAGACTCAAAATGTTTCTATGAAGTCATATGGGTTCCAGGAATTGACTCATCCGTCTTGCAATCCTGACTTGTTACCGAGTGATTAATACCTGGCTCTAAATTACGCAGAAATTATTTTGATGATGATGAATCATTACAGGTAATCTAAAGAAGTGTTTTGGGGAGACATAAAAAAGGTTTAAGAAAATTAATCTATAAATCTAAGAAGTGCATCATTTTCCAGGATATTATAGTGGAAAATAAAATTATAAAGTTGAAATAAATCCATCTCCATTAGTTAGTCCTTTTTTACTTCCGTGCACCACCTGAGTCGTAGTCTTCATCTACTGCGGCGCCCCTTGGATGTGGATTCGAAAATTCTATGGAACGGAGCACTGGTGTCTTCACTACTACATGAACCGACACATCAGTGTTTCGACCTTCATTCTTCTGGCGAAGTCGATGTCGCTGAGCCAATACAATCGTTGTATCTGCTTCTCCACTCACCATCTATGCAGGTGGAACAGAGAATCACCCGAAAAACAGAGTAGGACTGGGATAACTAAGGACTGTAAAGGGCCATTTTAATTTTTCGAAAGAGAGCTCTGCTATCCAATTGCCTTCTTAGCCCAAAGACGTAGTGCTTAGTAAGAGTTATTCTTCATTTGATCTCAACGCTGAAGGCTAAGATGCCTACCTTTTCCCATTCTGCTTATTCACTCACTTTAACTCGGGTTGAAATTTACATCCTATGAAGTGGATTTCCGTACGTATTTTCGCTCCTGAAAAAAGAGGCATTTTGGCGGCTACATTCGTTAATTTGAAAAGAATTACCACGGCAAAGGCCGAGGCATTGAATGATACATCTCATAGAAAGCCCTTTAGTTATCATTCGATTTGTCTCCATGCTGTTAACATGGGAAGATATAAGGACAGCAGAAGATCCGTTTCAATTTTTCTCTTTTTACGTTCTTTATTTTCGGCTCATTTTTGCGATCACTGCTGCTGTTGTCTTCGCCAATATCGTTCACTTTACCGCCAACTTTCATTTTACAGGGTTGATCTCTCGACATTCTCAATGCACTGAAAATTAAGAAAAACTACAAAAACACAAAACATCACATTCATACACACAAACAAACAAATACAAGTCAAATCAATTTCAATTTTCTAAATTTCAAATTAATTTCAAGCGACACGCAGGAGTACAATCAATAAGTGGAAAATAAATGGTAAACACATGTCAAATATCTAAAAGTTGACAATACGTAGGTTTATAACGGTTTAAAAACGAATTTAAACTGTTTTCAATCCGAGTTAAATGCATAATTAATCCACCGGATTCTATGCATGTTTTTGAGTGAATATTATGAACATAGGTTTAAATTTTCGGGTTTAAAAAATGCGGATTAAATGGTCGGGTTTAAAATTCACTTAAACCTGATTTTAACCCGCAGTGAATAATATGGCCGTAAGTTTTCTCAGGTAAATATTTTATGACTGATTCGCAGCAACACTGGTATCCTCTTATACATTTCAATTGAATTCTATGGCAACACTATTCTATGTGTTCTTTCTCAATAAAACATCGCAATGTCTCTTCTCCCTACAGTTTGAAAGTCTCTGACAGTTGTATAAATATTTTGAAGTTTAGCTTGCAGACCAATAAAAATCAACTTTTTGCAGAAATTCTAGTTGTGAGTTGAATCTTTTGACGTTTGCCCGCGAATTGCTTTTCTCTTCCAATCAGAAGAAAATAAATTCTTATTTGCCTGCCTTGATGGGCAAATAAAATTAAAAATTTATATTTTCCCCACATCTGCAAGAGGAGCAGCAAAACGAAATAAAAAATAAATAAATTGTAGTGTATCTCGGGTGCTGGTGTGTAAATCATTTTTTAAACAAAATATTTTTTGTGTGTAAAACTCGATTTTTGGAAATTTCTATCTATGCCTTATTTTTAAGGTCAAATGTGTACAATCCGAAAGTGGTGATGTCATTAAAATTAAGACAATTTAATCTAAATTTTCGAAATGTATTTCAATCTGCTAAAAATACTCAAGTGGAGACGATTTTCCCTGTGAAAAGTTGTGAAAAAATCGTTTTTTCCTCAGCACAATGTCGTATGGAATTAGAAACAAATGGGGAACACCCTCTACTTGGCGCATATTGTTATTATTTACAGTGAAGATAAAGTTAATCTAATTGCTCGTTAGCCAGTATTTTTTTGAGTTGATTTAGATTATTATCATGGCCCGGGGGTACTTGAAGTGATAGTCATCCAGGTAGTGTGTGTGATCAGGTTAATTGATAGCAATATGATGTCATCAAATTCGCGACGCATGGCTTCCATTTGAATGTGGGAATTAACACATTCGCCGGAAGAAAGAAACCTGAATCAGAAAAATAATTCCTGCTGTTGCTTGGTTGTAATGTGTTTAAAGTTTTTTCTCAGAATCAAAGAAAACTCCACAAGGCTGTTCAGTGTTTGTGAATAATGTTAAAAAGCAACCAACGAACGTTATTTGAGTCACTCGTAGTATGATTCTATAAGCTGGAATCATCAAACTAGATATCTTTAATTGATTCTATAGCTCTATGAGCTGTCATTGCATCCTGGAGGTATCCACATAGTGCAGACAACGTGGCGGCCAACTTTCGATCACGGTTAAGCGCATGGTTGATGGGCGATGCATTTTTGGTAAAATTCTTCACGAACGTGCAATTATTTTGGATCGATAACTGTACTTTGCTGTTGCTTACAAAAGTCTGTCGAAGACATGGAAGTGGGCTCGATGGGTGTGGTAACAATTCAAAGACAAATTAAAAAAATGTTCATCTATTATTGGTGATTTCGAATCATGGAAAAGTTACATGCACTCCGAACTGGTGTCTCCTCTGGTATAAGCCAGTGCAGTTATCGGATAAAATTCCTCGTCCAGCATTGTTTCCATAAAACAAATTAAGAAAAATAATCGGATCTAAAAGCGGAAGGACTCTTCAACGTGTCAATACTCCACCGTTTCTTAGGATATGATTTAGAGTTTTCACCAATTCATTGTACAATCTATATTTGGTCGTTTTTAGGCCTTTAGGAAGAGCAAACATTTCTAAAGGAAATGACTCGGTTTCTTGATTTTTTTTTAACTTTCCTGAGACAAAGTTTTCTTACATAAAACGGGAGCACTCGCCGTGGCTTCGGTAGTGACAACAACAAAACCGCATTTGCCTCACTTAATAGTTTGAAAGCACGATTGTTTGCGATATCAACAGGTACCCGCGTTAGTGGTTTCTATTATATGCGAGTATGAAACCCTTTCTACGCTTTAAAAGTATATCTCTAACCGGCTTAAGTGGACTCTTTGGATATATATCAATTCACAATACAAGTACCTATATGTAGACACTCTGCAGGGAGATATTTTTAACTAATGTGCCATGCAGTCCCCCACTTATTTCCTATTTATTATTTATCATTAACTCTTTGCCATACTTTGCCATAGTCCCATTATATGGGTTAATTAAATATAAAAACATGTGGCTTGTAAAATAATTCAGTATTTCGAAAAACCCAAATGCCCACTCATGCGAATTATCCATGAATAAATAAGAACAGGGAGACCTAATCTATCGTAACTCTCGGTTTATGCGACTTCTCGATTTTCCCAACAACTAGGTTTTTATCATTGTTTACTCAATTAGTGCAATCTTGAAAAAGCGTCGATAAGTACAAATTCCTATTAAAAAATGCTCACGTTTTTTTTCTGATGTAACCATTTTGATTGCAAGCTCGTAAGATAGAATTTTAACAAACAAATGTGTACAGATGCGGCTTCGTTGTAACTGCAATGAGTAAGACACTAATTCTCATCGTTTTTTGAACTACATAAATATTTATTCATGATTACTACTACAACTACTACTACGACTTGGTTCCTGTCATCCCCCATGAAGCATAGGATGCGGAGGCCTGTAACGCGTTTTAGCTTTCTCTAAATAATTCCTCAAGTTCTAGCTTGCCTCACCATCGTGCTCTTGGCTTGATCGAACAACTTTTCTGGAACATACTTATATTGAGTGAGTGAATTTTATTACATGACACGTTTGTCATGTTTTCTTGTCGTTTCCGAACCGTTCTCGTATACCTGCTTATTCGAGATACGGCTTATTCGAGATACGGCTTATTCGAGATACGGCTTATTCGAGATACGGCTTATTCGAGATACGGCTTATTCGAGATACGGCTTATTCGAGATACGGCTTATTCGAGATACGGCTTATTCGAGATGTGAATGATAGCTGTCGTGATCCTCCAGCTACTACAATCATACGCATAGTAGTACTGACTTAAATTTGAAGCAAAACAGTTGCAACTTGATTTTAATGTTGTAGACATTATTCGTCCAGATTTTGAAAGGATTCTGAACTCATCTTTGAGTGTGTCATGTGTTCGGCGTAGGAGGATCCCGAACGGAAGCCTGCTCGTTCGATATCCGAAGTGGAATTAAGATGTTCCTTGGCCAGTTCCAACACTATTTTTGCTATCAATCGCTGGATGAACGCAAATGTCTTTCTAGTTTCCGCACTAAGATTTTTTTCCTTGTGAGTTTGATCACAATTTCCCTTTTCCACTCTTTCCCACTCCCATGTAATCGATATGATGCGGTGAAGGACATCAAGCCCTAACGCTTTATTTTCCCACTATCGCTTCTTTGTATAGCACGCTCATCTAGCCAATTTAAAATTTTGTCGAAATTTTGGTCCAAACGGCTCCACCCAAGCAAGGAACTTTGTAGTAGATGTACATAGTTTAGAAATTGTGCTCACATGTCAACTCCTACTGAGTGATCAGATCCACTTTTTTTGTTAACAGTCTATTTCTTTTATCATATCCTTGACGTAAGTTATCATAAGTAAGCAAAGTTATTTGTGATCCCATATGCAAGCCTATTTCCAGCAGCCTAATGAATTTATCATCGATCAAATATGTTGTAGGAACTCTTGCTAAATTGTACTAATTAAGAACTGAAAGCGCGCGCTCATTTTGGAGTGTCACCTTTTAATAACACATTAATCTGGACAATTTATTAAATTTATCTCTCCCCAGCAATGAAGCAATGTAGAGGAAGTCGCCTGTCAATGCAGTACTCGTGATATATGTAAGCTGCTGGCAGAGTTGTTTTGTACAGTAGATGGTGCGCATTTTCTGGTTCGTATATATTTCTGATGCTGCATTGTGGGACGCTAATGCACTTTTAATTTGTTTAAATCATAGCATTGCTTCACCAGTAATGCACTAGCGTTTGAGGAATATATTTTGACATGATCACCAGTGATACATAGGCCTCGGAGTAATTATTTTTTTTCATGATCACGGGTGATGAACTGACGAGCAAAGTGTTTAATGATTCAGTGATACACCAACATAGAAGCCACCTATAACCAGATTACAGTGCACTTTAATGTTAAACATCAACTATTGACAGCTGAATCGCTGTTCGATATTTTTTCCTAAAACCCCTCAAAGAGGAACTATGCTTTAATGATAACAATCGTGGCCGTTTAATTTATTTAGACGTAAAACAATGTTTCGTGCCGACTAGTTAGTGGCTCTGGCTTTGCGATTTTTCACAACACTAAAACAGGTTTTAAACATGTGTTGTTTATTCTATCAAGCATTTCCGGAACTTTTTTCTTGTGTCACTGTCTATGATTACAAAGATTGCAATGAAATTGAATTAAATTTGGTTAGTTCATTTCATTGCTTGCCACTTTTAAATGTACGAAAACGAATGTACATAAATATGAGCCTTTGAACAGTATATAAAACGCTGTTTCCAACGACATGTATGCCATTTGTATGTTTTTAATTATGACCAGTTAGTTATCAATGGGCTCATACGATTGCTTTTTACCGACCAAATAGCATTCCGTGAGAGCATTATATAGCCGCATACGATCACGGATGATATAATCCCGAATTAAGTTAATGAATATACGATCACGAATGAAATACATAATAACAAACACACATTTTTACGTGAAAAATTTTGCGTTCACAGAAGAAACGATTTGGCCACTGGTAATACTAAAACTAAAAACTAAAAATAATTTAATGCAGAGCCGATTATGCACACCCACATCATAAAACTGATTTTTTCATAACTAATTATTCATAATTATCCTCCGAAGAACATGGAACTTATGTTATTGTAATCATGCTTTCACAGCAAGGTTACGATTCATCACTCGTCACACATGCATATGTTCATGAGTGTGTACATATGTACATATGTTGTTTTATGTTTTTCCTTTCATCCAAATTTCTCCTGGCTACACATTCATGATTTAACTTTAATAGTTATCTACGACATAACTATTTTGGGATGATTTATAAATGTTATGAGGAACTGGCCTGACACGCCTGAACTCATCGAGAAACATGTATGATATATGTAATGAACAAATACGTATATGTACTCTCGATGGACACAGTTCCTTCCCTCAAATACGTGGTGGTTTTAAAGCTAAATAAATTTATGTGGAAGTTGATCTAAACCTTAACCAACAAGGTTCTCTCATGAATACTTTCCTTCGCCAGCTGTATCCACTAGCCAACGTTTCCCACGTTCTGTTCAGGAGATGCTCCTGTTTAACCCTGCTGTTAAATGTTAAATGGAAATCGTTGCTTATTTCGGACATATAATTTGTCTTATGCATATTTATATAAAGGGTGTTTCGTGAAGCCCAATAGAATGTTAAGATTAAAAATTAATATTTGAAAATATTTCGAGTTTATGGCCAGCAGTTTGACGAAGCGTATACTGTGCCCAATTTTGGGTGACTTTTCGATAAGTAATTGCCGTATAACACGAAAAACTTTCGTTTTCAAGGCATCAATCGGTGCTTCACGAGCTCAGAGGAAGTTTTCTCAGCACACGAAGCTGGGTTTGCTTGCATCTCGGATTAGCAGTTTCATCGGCCAGTGGGTTCTCGTGAAAACAATAGTCGGTAACAAAGCTCTGCTGAATGCAGACAAACTAAGTGCACCTGCCCATCAGCAATAAATCCGCTGCTTTTCTTCTGTCCTTTAAGAGGATTAACTACAGATGATTTATAGGAACTTAACTTTAACCAATCATCCCAACGAACGGGGCATAAGGGACACAACCATCTACGTTGTTTGTGAAGACGACGATGATGCAGGTGAACATTTTCTCGGTTATTGTCAGGCATTTTGTCACACCAGGTCGCAGATCCTTGGGCCGACATGATAGAGGCTGATCATCATCGCTGAAGCCCCTTTTCGCCTTTCTCAAAATTTCGTTAAGTAAGTAAAGTGTCTACATGGTTAGTACAATGGATCAGTAGCAGCAAACTCCAATAAAAAAGAAAAATCTTTTTTATTAGTCAATCCACATCTAAAAGAAATTTTTGTTTTAGGTGTTTTAAAAATACATTCGCTTCTAGTAAAGCTCAACGACAACATTGCTCTGGATTAAAAGATTTCATCGTAAAAAGACTCATTTTTACAGCCACCATACTTAATAGTTTTCGTGGGAGCGCTTAAGTGTTTATGGCAAATCATTTTAATTACACCCTTGGGTCATCTACGGATTTTGTTTCATTCAAATTGTTGAACAGGATAGCAAAAGACTCATCGTCAACTATAAGCGATTATTGTGCTCACTTTGTCGTCCAATAGAGTTTATTTAAAGTTTTTTTTTACCTCGCATTTTAATAAAACAATTTGTTGTTACTTGCAACTAAAATAAAAATCATCTAAATATCTTGCAATGTGCCACATCCACCTAAAATTGAAATTCCGTCAAAGATAGTGAGATCACATCAACAGATAAACCACATGTGCTTGCTTATTTTATTGATTTTATTGCGTATTTCTAATTTCAGCAATTTGGAATCTCATTGACCTTGAAATACATGGCTTTGGCCTCACTAAAGTTGCCATATGTTTAATTTTATTTAAGAATCTGTTTTTTATTACTATACTTTGCATTTTTTTATTCACTTTTTGTACTGAAATTTTCATTGAAGTACTAGATAAGAATTGAACGATAAATCTTTAAAGCAAGTAGAATTTAATTTGTTTTTTTTTTCGTTTGTTCGTTTGTTAGAATCCTAACAACTCCTAAGCGGAAGTTAATGTAATTTACGTTTTAATATCGTATTGTTCTGCTAAATCATATGATTCCTTGTCATTGAACTTGGTCAACCAACCATAATTTTGTGTATTAAAATATTTAACTTTTGATGACTAATCAATTATCACAGCATACTCCTATGATGTGGTCTTAAAATTAACAAAATTATTAACTCGTGTTACATTAATTTAATAAACACGCAAACAAGCCAAATTTTGAATTCGTAAAAATAATTCTATTTCGGTTTTCACCTCTTATAACTCGTCACACTTGCTGGAAGCAGTTAGGTAAATTCTAAAGAAATTCTGGCCAAACTTGGCATGCGTACTATAAAACCTAAATATGGCTTATTCCTTATATGGACAGGCAATGAAATGTGACCACGTTGAGCTTACAATGTTCGTGACAAAAGTAATAGAGACAATCAGATGAGTTGAATTGTTGTCACTTGTAGCAATGCTTGTTCGTCCCAAAATTTTATGTTTTTATTCCATTTTATTTCATATTTTATTGGCGATGACACATTTTATTATCTACCCTTTAAAGAAAATACTCACGAATTGCTAGTATAAAACCGGATTATAATGCTGCTACCGCTAATCGTGGATATTGGTGAATTGAAAAGTAAAGTGTGGCAATTTTTTTATTTCTTTTTGAAGTGCGTATTATTTGGACGCTGGCAACACTAACGTGCTTAAAATATTAACACATGTAGTGTCAAGCCTCCGCAGTAAGAAATCAATCGTTTACACTTGAACAACGCGGGGAAATATTGATAAAATATTTTTGAAGGGAATTTGAAAATAATTCTTAGTCGAAACGAATCCCCTTTGGCGGCTGTTACAAGGAATTTCATAAAGAAATTTCGGTAAACTGGCATGTTTATGGTCGCGTGGTGTACCGGAGTGCACAGAACCTCAAAGCCTCATAGAATACGTTATTGTAGGGTAGCCAAAATCGATACTTTGCGCACTAAGCTCGGTAACCCTGTTATTAGTGGTTTTGAAAGCGTGTTGGTAATCATTCTCTCCACATGTCCTACTTATCTCAAAACACAATCTGGCCTGAAACCGCACTGATAAAGACCGATCTGGTTGTTATACGCGATACTAAAAAGACTAATCAAGCACACACTCGTTTGACCTATCCTTCCTTCTTTTTGGTGAACGGATATTTTCGCTATCATTGTCTATATTAAATGGGTTATTCTGGCATGCCTTTCGTCGATCACAATACGATCAATCTAATATGACAGTCATGTCTCCTTGTGAATATTTCAGCGTCAACCTATGTAAGCGCACATTAGGATGATATTTGCGAATTAAGCTTTTGAGAAATCGCCAATCTGATATATCTGATAGGGCATGTTAGGAGACTGCTATGCAATTCATATACTCGCGTTAAGTAAACTCAACTTTCTTTTTAGATGTTGCAAATAATTAAATTATTTCGATTCCCCCGAGTTACGAAACGAGCCCGACAAACCTAAGAGATAATCAAAGATGACCCTTTAATCTTGATGTGAATGGATGTGAAACTGCCACTATCGGGAATTTCATCAATCAAACTATTCCGGACAGATTGGTCGTAAGCATGACGCTTTTCCTTGTACGTCTCAGTTTTCTCCTTTAAGCTTCGTTCAGCTTGTTTTTTGTCGGAATGATGCTTCATCGTAAACTGCATGTAAGCCATTCCGATCTCTTCGAACGTCGCAACACTGAAATTGACATGAATTTTGTAGTAGTCCTTACTCCTCACTTAGTTCTCAGTCGTCTTCTTAATTTAAGTTTACATAATGGGTTAGGATACCGATATCATTTTCTACGATATTGTAACGTTACATTCCACAAACCCCTACTAAAATCATATTGATAAATTCTTAAGGTTTAATCACTTCTAAGAACCACGTTTTTCACTCCAAATGAGGCTTATAATTGCCACATACCAGATTTAATTAATTCAACAATAATGGTAAAAGTTGGAAACCGGTGTGAGCACGTTGCAGTCAGTGGCGTCAATACCTTACGCCGAAATGTGCATACATTACCTGTAGGTGATATACACCTCACTAGAAAATTAGAAACATGTTTTTTTTTTTTTAAGACTAAACATTTTACGCGGGAGCATGGATAAAATTATTTCAATTATTGCACGCTATTATGTTGTAAACAACATTTGATTGAATTAAAAAAAAAAACAAAACGTGGACATAGCTTAAACCATCGCGATGAGGCCTCTTTTGTGTTCTAAATTGACTCTCACTTAGGTGAAAAGTTCTAAGCAGTTCAAACAGTTTATCCAATTGAATCTATTTGGTGTCATTTATAAATTGTGGAACAACAATTTCGCCTTCAAAAAGCGGCCATCAAACAACAATTGTAAAAATAAAAGCTCAATAGAAAAACGTGTTCGAAATTTCAATCAATAACCAAACGCCGCGCGCCAATCTCAAACGTCTAAAACGAGTTCTTATTGAAATGTGATGAAGAATGATATTTTGTAGGATTTTTGTTGATAATTATTTTTAAAAACAACAACAATGGAAACCAGCTATCGTATATGGATTTGTGACCAATACACTATTTTATTTTTGTTATGTTAATTCCGTATGTGTGATTTCAGAAGTACGACTTGATACTCTATGTGTTTTGATGACGTTATTCTGAATACTAATAGTTTGTCGTAGGTTCCTGGACAGATAGCTTCACGATGTGAACTGACGAAATTCAGTAAACATAAAAATAGAGAAAAATTGTGACTAGACAATACAAAAATAGGCAATGGCGTGGGTAGTCAAATGTGTTGGTACTCGTATGAAATTGAAAAAAGGCGGCACCGCATAGCGATAAAAAATGTAAATAAAAGTATTGAGTTGACATTCCGTGGGGAAATACTTTGTTGAAAAAAGTGTCTGTTAGTAGCACTTTTCTTTGCTTCATTATGACTAACGAGTGAATATCAAATAAAACTCATTTATGTTTATGTAGAGCGTAGATTATACTTACCCCACCACACTCGTGACCTTGTCAAACATGTCAAATGAGGACTCCTAATAAATTAATCTGTTACAATTTCTGTACCTGTCTTATTTTTATATGTACGTAGATTTCTACTATTTCCTACAAGGTGTCGTGTTTGGAACTGTTGCCTTTTGATTCTTTGAATTTTTTACGATGTAGCTTTGAACGGATAAAACAAATAAAGTGCACAACTGGACCAGATAAACGTGTAGTTATGTCAGTGGCTGATTATTCAGATTTGAAATTTTGTCAAAATCGTTAAAACGCTACTAAAGAATAAATACACTGAAAGGTTAAAATTTATTTAAAGTTTGGTGAGCCATGTCCCTGCATTGTATGTCAAAAATTGCTCAGATATTACTTTTAAACAAAATCGAACGATCATAGCCGAGAAAGCAAAGAGCGTCTTAACATCTAAAGAGGATCATATATATGTACATATATATATGTATATGTATATTTATGAACGTACATGTGGATGACGTCAGCCATGTTGAGATAACAAGTATGGAACGCTACAGAAAGAGCAACGCATTATTATTCTTTTCTGAAACAGTTCGTAAACTTTGTGCATTTTTTGAAGATCAATTCATAAATATGAAAAAACTTGTTCGATTGTGACTAAGAAGTCATCCATACGTCTTCTAAGTGGGAGTGGGAGAAAGTAATACTGCACCTCCGGTGCCATAAACTCGCAATCGTTTACAAGAAATGGACGCTCTACCATTATCCTCGCCATAGAAACCTTCGATGCTCCCCGTTCAGAACAATCTGGTAGAGGGTAACCAATGCACCCAGACGGATATCGAGTTAGGTATATATATTTTTTTTGTTCCATTTCATGAAGGATTAAATGTCAGACTGACATTTTATTAGCCTTAGAGCAAAATTCTTCTAGCAAATGGGGCTTTCATGCGGCTAACTCAGTGTTTTCAAGACCGGTTCAAATGAATGCAGAAGTGTAAACCGCATCACGGCGAAAATTACTCCAATCTTCGTATCCGTAAAAAGCTTTCACATACATACATATTATCTTCATTTAAACAGCTGAACACTATCATAACATAGCATGGTTTTCAGATTCTTCTAATTCACTTTGAATTGCCACATTTCTTCTTATATTTGTAGTGTGCGTCATATCCTTATTGAATAGTATTCCGAGTCTTAGTCATATTACTTTCTGTTGTTTACCGGAACCATAGACTCGAGTTTTCTTTGGTACGTAATGCAACATTTCATTCATAAAATGAAACTATCAGACAACAAACTGTTAGTTTACTTGTGCCCACAAAGATTCTTCACTAAGTAAACATCAAATCGAAATTAGAGCAAAAGTTTATATCTTCAAGTTAAATAAATTCTCTTATCTCGAAGCACATGCATTCCAGCTGTATAGGTCATCAACGAAAATGGTATTCTGGAATGACGAACGTGTTTAGACTTCGTCAAAGCATAGTATACGCTTATTTCACTTTGCATGGGGGAATAACCGTGCAGTAGTATGTATGTATTTATGTCGATGACTTACAAAAAAATTAAAATGTTAATGTCAACAAAGCAACAGAATTTTTTAAACTTTCATTTCAACTTATTCTGTAGTGGATTAGGTGGCTTGGTTTCATAAGTAATGTCTGTCCAAAAAGAACTATGTACAACCCAATCAAAGGCTATTAATGTTCCAAGCAAGTGATAATAGATTTCGTTCAAATGACTTAAGAAATTCGGTTTTTAGACGACGAAATTTTGCTGCTACAGCAATCTCGAAATTTTAAACAATCTTGGTTTTTAATAGAGATCATTTGTTGGTTTCCTTTGCTTTTAACGGTGTAGTTCACTGTTGAATGTTTTTCAATGATTGTTGCTTTATTGAAGAAAGTACACCCTCCGTTATTTGTGAAAAATAATTTCATTCAAATGGCTGCCACAGATGACTGCTGTAGCCGATCATCTCAACTCAATTCCGCAAAACATTGTCGATTGTTTGTAGGTCTATTTCGCGAATACCTAGATATGTACATGTTTTCCTGACGTTCGTTAATTGTTTGCGAATATTTGGAGTAACAACGGTGCTTAGCGATTCTCCATAAAAAAGGCCAACATCGTCAAATCATTACTGCAGATAGTCAAAGCATGCCTCTAAAACAGCTGATAACATGGTTCCCGACCTTAGTGCGCAGAAGATCAATTGTTATACGGCTGACGTGATCTGTTATCCTGCTGTACCAAAGTCCGTCCATGTTATTTTATTTTTGTTACGCTTTCCATTCATTCACAATAACGTCGGAAGTCGGAAGTCGGAACCAATGATGCCGTCACTCCAAAAACTCACACCGCAATAGTCACTCTCTAAGGATGTATTGACTTTTTTAGTACTAATTTTTGATTTTCGAAACTTCAACCCAAAGTTTTGCTTGTTCACATACATACATATGTAGACCCCGAGATAAAAATGAGTTTTGTCGGAAAATGTAGAAAACACATAGAAGAACTCTTCAATGAGTTGAACTTTATAACCATGACTTTTATGCACTGATGATCGGTTGTTTACCCTTGCGACGAGTTTTTGGATTTTCACGTACATTTTGGGCAAGAGCAGCTATCATCTCAAGACATGTGCCTAAGTCTCCATCGAATAACGGATCCACGTCCAAACAAGCGATACTTTTGTTTTCAGTAGTGGTCGCCACAATAGTCGTATTTTTCCCGATCCATCCTAACGCACTTCTGGGATGGCGGTGATGTCTTCTTTGCAGGAGTTTATTGGTTCCGATAGTTGTTCGGATATTAAAAAGACTTAAAATTCCTCGTGCAAATCCATGCCTGTTCTTGTATCTTGTACCTACACTTACAGTACTTACATAGGTTGTACCTCAGCTTCTAATTGATCAAAAGGCATTCACTCATATTACAGTAGAACGACCGTGTTGTGCTGTGACTTGCCTTCAACTTAGGTGTTAACGAAGTGCATGTGGAACGTGCCAAGAATTTTATAACTGCTAATTCTGTCGAAATTACATATGACGGTTATACATAGATGAGTTATCATTCAAGTCATGATGCAGGCTAAAATAACCTTAGCAGTTATTGTCAATCAGCTGCCTATTAAAACAACTTAAATTGATTTCAACTACAAACAAATGCATCTTTTTTATCTTTCAAATTTATGACAAACTCGCAGAGAAAAAATTTGCTGCATTCCGCCTCAATTTGCTGGAATTAGTCATCTCGATTACTGAGCATTATCTTGGGATTGTTAGCCAAGGTTACGTATAAGATGATAGGTGCGGTGTTAGTCGTCGACATACTCAGATCAATTTTATTGCTCACATACAATCGGTGGCATCAATATTATATTTGTAGTGTGATTCAGTTTCAAATGATAGAAAAATAATTGCAAACATGTATTATTTTCATGTTACACTCAGGGAGGCAGAATTATAAATTTATACCTACATCACCATATAGAAAATTCTAACAATCGAGTTGCACAATATATCTGTGATAAAATTAATTACGACACACACACAACAAAATCTAATAAACAAAAAAAAATATAGCTTTGAGCACAACGTTTTCAGGCGCCAAAATGGATGAACTCAAAGGTTTCTTCAAGCAGGCCGGCAAAGAGTTTCTAAATGCCGCCAGCGAAGCGGCTGCGGGGGCAGCCAAAGAGATCGTGGGAAGTGTTATTAATGAAATCTTCATCAAGAAAGAAGCCGAAACGAAGAGAATACTGCCGAGTATAAAAAATATGAGAGTCGTAAGTAATACTGAGATATGTATATAAAATAAAATTATTTATAAATATTTTCACTTATCAGTGAAATATACACACAACAAGAGGAATTCTCTTAAAGTGTCATTAGATTGTTTGTTTTTCTTATTTATATACATTATGTCCACTTGAAAAAGTTTAAGGATTTTATTTGAGTAACAAACACTACTTTAGGTGGGTAAATTGTTTAAAAACAAAATTTGACTTGCGTAATGTGATGAAGAAATTTAAGGCAATTGTCTGCGGGAGGTTACTTTTTATACATTCTATATGCACTTTGCACCCATCGAAGTAGCCATGACGATATAATTAATTGCTAGTTGGGATCAAGAGCATTATAATCTTGAATTCATCTTAAATTTTGTAGATGAGGAATTTTTATATGAAGGAAGATTGATAACGATGGGATTAACTCAGCTTGCGGTCAATGTTCCCGCAAGTGGCATTGACATTGAACTAAATTGGCAAGTGCTTTTGCACTTAAAATCATCGCATTTATCAATCACTGTCGGCGTTTTTTTTTTTCGTTTATTTTTTTTACGTATACTGCAAGGAGCTACAAGGTGGTGCAAAAGTCATCACCCTATCCGAAGATGCTGTCAGTTTAGCAAATGGCGCCTTATGTCATCTCGACTTTGACATTTTTAAAGTGAACAGATCCATGGATTTCTATGCTCTTCTGGAGCGCGTAATGATTGTGTTTATATTTTTGACACATAATCGGTCAGTGGTTTTGACTCAGCGTGTATTTCGTTGTTGGTTCCTTGATCGTGTAGCACCAATTGGCCAAATTATTCAGCGTTTAGCCGCTCGCCTCGAAGAGATTGCTTCAAGTGAGACAGTAGCAGACGCGGCCGGCCACAGAATATCGCTGGTCACAGATATCCAAGAGGACTCTCAAACATCAACCAGATAACGGGCCAGACAATTATACAACAATAGACTTGAAGATATACCCGTACAAAGTGGAAAAAATGCAGCAGCTATTCCCTATATGCAACCAATCCCGTGTAAATTACAGCCAAGCACTTCTAATCCTTAGCCGAGATTGCACCATAGGCGACTAGGCGCATTCCCACCTATGTGGATACGAGAATAAGCAAAAATATCGCTTTTGGCGCGTTTACGGAAGAAAGTTAAGCCCATATTTCTTTGAAAACGGTCTCATCAACACTTACTGTAACTGGTGAGTGCTACCGAAACATGATTAACGACTTCTGTGCCTTCTCGAAATTCTATAGCAAGTGTTTCCCGGCCGTTTGAACTCTCTTTTTGGGGATTTGCACTGATTCTTTCGTCTCTGTGCACCAGAGGAGCACGTTACCCATAAGTTTACCAGTTTCAAGAACGACTTTTTAGCCACCAGTCTCTGGAAGGGCTTACTTCGACCAAAAATAGTTTCGAAATTTCGCGCAAACAGTAGATACTCATTTTGTTAACCATTTTTCAGTATTTCGTTCAAACATAAAACTACTTGATACTATGTACATAGATTTATATTTAAAACGCGTTAGCCTCAAATAAGAGGCAGTTCAAAAAGACAAGTCTCACATCGGATGCCTACAATAGCAAAAGTACCTTGAACCTTTACAGTTGAGAACCCCTCGTTATCTAAAGAAATTATATACTTCTAACATAGACTAAAAATGCTTTCCAAAAGGAAAAAGGTCTGTCTTATATAGGTACCGGGACATAGGATAAACATTGGAAATAAATTTGTCTATGCACTTGCAAAGGAGAGACCAGATACTACTCCTATACGTCCCAAGCCGATAATTCGTGTCAGTGGTAATCATAAAATAACAAAACAAATCATCACATATCACAGTCGTACATAAATATAATTCCGTTACCGAATTTAGAAGTTGCTCAAGAGTAGAACAACTTTTCTGTTATTTTCTTCGAGTGTTAGTCTAGACAGAATTAAATCAAAATCAAATAAACACCACCCAGGCTATTGATGGCGCCTTCCGCAAGTAAATAAGTAATTCACTTGCACCCTCACATTTCCGTTGTTTTCTCAAATTTATGTTGTGCTCAATAATGTCCTCCCTCCACAATCCCAGAGTTATGCTTTCTCTGACATCATAAGCAACATGTTTCCCTTACGCAACATAACTTCGAGGGTGTGCATGTTGTCTGTGACTTTTGTTAGATTAATGGGAACCATAAAATAGCAACCAACCCTCTGAGAGAAAGTGAAAATATGTGTATTCTTGCTATAACACCATCTAACCCACTATTTTCAATGTCATGTTTTGATGGCATTGGGGAGACCATATCTGGAAGGCGGGCGCTCCCAGAATTTCCATCTCTGTCTATCTCTTTCCACCCTACTGCACCCAAACTGGGGGGTACACACTGATAGCAGAGAAAAGACAAGAATGTGATAGTGTGTTTGTAATGACTGCCATTATCCTCGCCCGAGTTCCTGGATTTGTCATCTCCCTGTGGATAGCGACATGTTGTCGTCGTCCTCGTTTTTGCCTTCGAGGTTGGCTCCTGTCCACTTGGAATTTCAGTTTACACTCAGCAGCTGTCCCGATATGACATTAATTCTATTCGAAATAGAAATTTTTACAAGTTTCGTTAAACTAAAGAGTAGTGAATTAAAAAAGCTCTGTACAAGCGTGGAACAAAGCGGATTGCACAAACCGCATCTTTTGATAAAAACAATGACTTTGTAGACATTCCGCTATCGCGTATTACAGCTTTGGTGTTGATATGTGAAATCAAAAAACGGAAGAAAAAAAAACTTTTCATTGGTTTAACCTGATTAAATCATTTAGTAAAGTTTCTGCCTTAGAAGAACCCCTAGCGCGACATTTAAAAAATCAAAAATGCCTTACGTTACGAAAGTCGAAGTGCCTTTTTTTAAAACCGTTTACAAGCGCGATGAAAGCTTCAGACTGAAAATTTTTCCAAAGGAAAAATTCCTATCAGTTGTGAATGTAGACGTCATTGATGAAAATTTTGAAATACCATACGGTTCGTCGGAGAGAATTTGTTCGAAAATCAATATTCAAAATCATAAAAATACGTTTGAGTTGCTGAAAACACCGTTTGTGAATTCATGTTTAAGTTTAGACGAGCAGTGCGATGATTTTCCATTGATCGACGAGGAAAAATGTGATGTGAATAAAAATGAGAAACGTGTTAAACAAGCCCTGCTTTCGAATGCTGACAAGCCACGTCTGAGGACCTTCGATGGGAAATTAATTTATAAAGTAATGAAAGCTTTTGAATTTTTAACTTGAACAATATTTTTCTGTTGCCATACAAAGGTAATGCAATCAGTATCCCAAGGATTTAATTTGTTCGGATTAAAGTTATCCCATTACCACATGTTTAAAACAATACTGAGTATTTTCACAACTAACAACCTGCGGAGTTTATCGAATAATATCGGCAAATAGAACAACAAATATTTTTATTTTGTAATTCGTTTTTTCAAAATTTAAGTTAAATTAAACTCATAAAATATAGCTTTATCAATGTTTATTACTAGCTGTACGCCTGATATCGAGCTAAACCCAAACAAGTGCCTTAAAACCGAAAATTTTAGTTTTAATTTTGTCATAAAATACTCTGTCACATTTTCGCATTTTATCGATAAAAACCTTTTGGGCACTGTATTCCCATAGAGAGGCTTATTGCGTCATCCCGTGGGATTCTAAAGTAAATTATTTCTTCCAAAGGCCAGAATGAAGTTCATTAACTTCCAGGGTGTAAAACGCGAGGAGAATTTAGTTACCGTGTCCATGAAAATGTGAAAAAATGTGTCGTCACTCTCTAGACATAGGCTGCAAATGGGATCGGGTGGTAGGGTATCTTTTTTGGGGGTGCCTTTTTAATTGGCAGCGACGCCAGATTTCTGCGGAAAGCAAGTACTTGATACCTAATAAGAGTTTCCGTCCAGATAACATTTGATTTTTAGACGCCCTGTTTCCAAACATAATTTTTAAAAATACCGTCTTACTGAATGGTTTATGACCAATAAATATACAAGATGCACCTATATAACCATAGACTGTGCCTCAAAGATCACGTCGGTGGTAGGAAGCAAGCAATCGATCTCTGAAAAGGTTGCGCAATTTTAAAATCGCATCTACGTTTTGAAGGCGAATCCGTTTTTTTTGATGACACCAAAATCCAGGCAGGATTTGCGTCTAATCAATGGAACCGATGCCCATATCATAGAAAAAAAGATAGGATCTAAACATTTTCCCTGAAACAGAATAAAATAAAACTTTAAAGGACTAGATTAGCACGAAAATCGACACATATTCGTAGAGAAGCTATCACATCCTCAAAAACTGACTTTGTGCTGTGGGTTTTTGAGCGCTGGTAACACTGGTCCCTATTTCTTTGAAAATGACTTTGCGGTGAACGCAGTGCGCTACATAGGTATAGCCCAAACATTCGCAAAAATTAGGAAATTGCTGATAGTGCTTAATCCCTAACGGGTTTATTTGAATCAACTTTAAGTCGAACCGCTTATGTGAATTCGTCCTAGAGGTCCAACCAGCTAAAGGGAAAAATTCTCCAAAGTCTTGAAAAATGTGAAGCCGATGCGTCGGTAAAACTCTCAAGAAAGGTTTATTTTGTAGACCACCAAAAACGCACCTGTCGTCATCTTGAGTTGCTGGTATTTATCTTGGCGTGGAAATTTGAGTTTTAAAATCCTTATTGCTACCGCGCTGATGTAAGTAGGGCTAGGCACAGTAAAAAGGCACCTGATATCCCAGAGGAACCTATCGCACACGCCTTTTACCTTACATCATTCACAGATGATGAAGATGAAGGCATTTGCATTGTTCAGTAGTCTTCTTAAATATGTCAGTTAACACCAACATATTCTCAATTAAAGCATTAATGCCTCGAAATACGTTTGTTAATTTTTTGTATCTCAGTTGGAAATGTCTTTAAAAATTTTTTTGTTTTCTTTTTTTCAGCTCGGAGAGAAAGCAAGCGGCTTACGTGTGCATTCTGATGTCCAAGATTTCGAAAGCCTTCGCAATCAGTGCCTTTCAACGGGATCGCTCTTTGAGGATCCCATGTTTCCAGCCAGTGATGAATCGCTAATGTTTTCACGCCGTCCGGATCGTTATGTCGAATGGATGAGACCGCATGTAAGTGTTTCCTAGCTGGTTATAGTCAACCCATTTGACCAATGTTTTGTGGTTAGGAAATATGCGACGATCCTCAATTCTTTGTTGAGGGTTACTCCCGTTTCGATGTGCAACAAGGTGAATTGGGAGATTGCTGGCTGCTGGCAGCTGCAGCAAATCTCACCCAGGACCAAAACCTCTTCTTCCGTGTTGTGCCATCAGATCAAAATTTCGAGAACTACGCTGGTATATTCCATTTCTGTTTTTGGCAATATGGTAAGTGGATCGATATTGTTATCGATGATCGCCTGCCAACGTATCGTGGTGAGCTATTGTACATGCACTCGACCGAGAAAAACGAGTTCTGGAGTGCTCTGCTGGAAAAGGCGTACGCCAAGTGAGATAATTAAATACAATTTATTCAAGCATAAACTATACAAAAAAAAAAATCCAACAGACTTCATGGTTCCTACGAAGCGCTGAAAGGTGGTACTACCTGTGAAGCTATGGAAGATTTCACGGGTGGCGTTACTGAATGGTATGATCTTAAAGAAGCACCGCCAAATCTATTCAATATTCTGGGGAAAGCAGCCGAACGAAACTCCATGATGGGTTGCAGTTTAGAACCTGATCCAAATGTAACCGAAGCTGAGACGCCAGAAGGTTTGATTCGTGGTCATGCCTATTCGATTACGAAAGTGGCGCTTGTTGATATTGTCACACCGAATCGACAGGGAAAGATTCCAATGATTCGTATGCGAAACCCATGGGGAAACGAAGCCGAATGGAATGGTCCATGGAGTGATAGTTCACCTGAATGGCGTTACATCCCCGAGGATCAGAAAATTGAAATCGGTTTGACATTCGATAGGGATGGTGAATTCTGGATGTCATTCCAAGATTTCTTAAATCATTTCGATCGAGTGGAGATTTGTAACTTGTCGCCGGATTCGCTGACAGATGAGCAACAGCATAATGGCAAACGCAAATGGGAGACGTCAATGTTTGAAGGTGAATGGTCACCCGGTGTAACAGCAGGCGGTTGTCGTAATTTCTTGGATACGTTTTGGCACAATCCTCAGTATGTCATCAACCTAATGGATCCCGATGAGGAAGATGAAGATGGTAAATGTACAGTAATCGTTGCATTGATGCAAAAGAATCGTCGGTCAAAGCGTAACATGGGAATGGAATGTTTAACAATTGGGTTTGCCATCTACCATTTGACTCCGAGGGATTTGGATACGAAACCACAACCGATGAGTTTCTTCAAGTACCGCGCATCAGTTGCGCGCTCACCGCATTTCATTAACACTCGTGAGGTATGTGCTAGTGTAGGGTGATTATGGTCGATAATTCTTAGGCCTATCGTTTTTACTTCTTAGGCGTATCATTTATACTTATGTACACATGAAGAGCAAATTTCAAATTTCTTAACTTCGATCGATCTCGGTATTATAAGTCTACAGAAACTCAACTATTGCCTTTCAACCGTCTGCCTGTTCTGTCCAACACAGTTTAGGGCGATGTTTCACTCTACCCCAAGAGTAAAATAGTTTGAACCTGAAACTTCGATTTTCTGAAAACAAATATTTATGCAGGTAAATGTTGCTATGCAAGTTCACTCAGACCTTAACATGTCTATTGTGCTCCCCCTACTTAGGGACTCATCCAGTCCAACTGCCTGGATGAACCTGTGCATCTAATGGAGTTAGATCTGTTTTTGATAGAAGATAAGCTAAAGTTGCTTCAGGAGCCCTGAAAAATCTGCATATTTGTAATATACTTCCTAAGTCATTGAACCATTAGCTCGTGAGCCTGCTTCAATTTCGTAAGGTCAATACAAAACTTAGCGCTTTTTACTTTTCATTTTTCTCATGATATGAACTGAGTTTCTAAATCCTTCCTTAATAGTTCGTCACCCGCTTCGCGGACTTCAATTTTTATATATCCAGAATAAACAGTTTCTTTCCAGGATTATATGTAGTTTTTAGTTCATATCCACCCGACCTAGTTCCTGTTACCATTTTGATTACGTCTGTTTATCATTTGATGGTGTTAAGGTTAATCTCATCCTTATGGCACTCGTTTCTCCAGTCCTTTTGTTGATCAATTTTGAATTGAATCCTCTATTAAAGCGTTGTCCCTTAGTCTCATAAAAATTCCTTGATCAAGGAATCGGTCTTATATTGCTCTTTGGGTGCAATATAACTCATTTTCGATGCATGCTTTTATTTATCTTATAATAGTTTCCTTGACTATGTAGGCTGCCTATCAGTCGCTCGGTTGCACAATCCACTCTTCAGATAAAACTTCTCATTACAGTTCACCAAGATTTGAACAAAAGAACCACTGAACAATGCTTACGCTTGCTTGTCTGTAAAAAGAATTTTCACTTAAGGTAGAGCTTGTAAAAAAAGCGATTAAGCGGCAGTACTTTTCACAGACCTTTTTTGGTATAACTTCATTTCTATTTTGGTGTGACTCTTACCCTCCTGCCCAGAACTCACGAGATCACGTAAAAATTGAAGATCTGTCTTCTCATGTTTTCCGGAAGAAATGCTAGAAACATCAAGGGTACATTTCTACTCTTATGCGTGTAATCATTTTGACCCAAAAGCGGACTCCAGAGGGTCTTCTGAAATGATAAACGACGCTATCGTCGCGTCGGTTTCATACAACCAATCCAGGTCGCCTTCGCTTCGTATTTTGTTTGTTTCGATGTTGAAATTGACATCTTCGCTATTTTCATTTGGTGATTTCTTATTTTCCCGAATTAGTTTTGTAATTTAAAAACAAACAAATTTAGAAATCGAAGTTGAAGATAATTCTCTGTTAATACTGTAAAACTATAGATAAACTTAAGGATGACTGTAGTGTAAAATCTGTTCAGAGACATTAATTGAGCGAAGCTTAGGCTATTAGCGATTTTAGAATATTTGATTTTTGTGGATGCGCCGGTATTTTGTCTAACAAACCAATTTTTGAATTACTGTGTCGTGGCAGGTTATCGACAACTATCCGTATCTAGCTGAGGTGACTTTAAATTTACATTTTGCATAGTATCTCTGTAGGATAGTCCTGGTGTACTAGGTCGCACTTGTGGAATTTCCACCTCGCTTCTTTTAGGGATGCTTCCTTATGTTTTACCTCCACTTGAGCTTTTGGCCACATCTAAGTGGAGTTCACGAGAAAGTCTGCAGCTCTAGAGCTACTATTAGAGAAAAATATGGATATGCAATGAGGCGTTTCCAATGCAAATGGTTAAAGATTTATTTTATCGCGTCGAGGCACCAACTCGCTGCGTTTTTAGCATTTGCATGGATTCTGAGAGCATGAGTTACCTAAGTATCTTTGGAATCTTTAGATAAAAGCCTTTAAAATTGTAATCAGCAAACAAAGTGCGTACAATAAATTGTTAAAAGCTTTAGAATGATGAAACAAACATAAAATGGAATTTGTCTGTCTAATGTTTTTGAAGAGAAAAAACGTATTCCCTCCACTGCTTGAGATTTTGTCAGACCATAATTACCCTTCCAGCTGAAACCGCAATTACACGAATCCCTTTCAGGTTTGTGCCCGTTTTAAGCTACCCCCTGGTCACTACTTAATCGTACCATCGACGTTTGACCCCAACGAAGAGGGAGAGTTTATTATTCGTGTCTTCTCGGAGACAAAGAATAATATGGAGTACGTATACAATGCTATTTTAATTTTAATTACATTTGTCTTGTCCACAAACACAGATATTAATGATTTCATATTTTTACTTTTCTTTTTGGTTTTTTAACTTTTACTAATTTCATTAAAGAGAGAACGACGACCATGTTGGATATGGAGATGTGGATGATAGGGTGAGTAACGTACTTAAAATATTTTCTTTCAATTATTTATATTTTTAATTAAATTATACTTAGCGTTTGATGAAGCAAACAACGAAATTGATTTGCATTCTGAAGAGTATTATGTAGTTGATTTCTAATGGAATGTGTCACTGCTGTGATTGATTGGTTATTATTGGTTGGAAATATGGAACAATTTTGATGGCTTATTTTAAATAATTTATATTTTTCCATAATGACTCGCATGCCTTGTGTAGGTGGGTGAATACTTGCGAGCACTAAGCACTTATTCGCTATTAATATCTTCATTTATTCGTGCAACCACACCGTTAGAGTGCTTAATAAACAAATTGACACACTGTGTATCATTAATGGTCATGGAAATGTGCTCTGTACGTAAATGTATGTATGTATATGCGCAGATATACATATCTGAGGATATAGCCAGACGGCAACCACACCTACATGAATGCGTGTCCCTGACAGTTTTATAGTTTGGTACATCAGGTTCAAGTTCAGCGAACTCAATATTAAGCAAGGATGGTTACTTTTAATTAAGCAAATTTTTTATGCGTTGATTTAATCAAGTATACGACACGACACGCAAGCAACAAATATCAGTGACTTGGTTGGTTTTTGATAGGAGGCAGACAAAGAGTAGGGTAACCACATTTGAGAATAAATACAAGCAAGGACACGACATTGAACTACTTTTGAACTTTCCCTCATATCTCTGTACATGTTTCGAAGTAGTAATAGACAATTTTTTTTTTTTTTTTTTTTTATTTTTCCATCACAGAGTACACAGAACACTACGTTCTCTAAGTGTTTACTCTCAGTATCGCTTTACACAACCGTTTTTAGTTGCGCGACTTAGGAATCATCTACCGATCTTCAATCTTATAGACTACCAAAAAAAATTAATCGAAAACAATAGAGTAAACGCAGTTTTTAAATTCTACCCGAGATAAGCAAAAATCAATTTTGTTGCAAAGCCGATTAAACGTGCATATGCACCTTGAAATTGGCTCATTGCTACCATAATTGGTAGTATGCCTTACGGAGGAAAATAAATTTCTCACCCGAAGACACCTTTGGGGAGCATATACATTAATAAGAGAAACCAATTCCGGTGAATCAATATGATAATTAATTAAATCGCGAATAAAAATGACAGAAGTTGCCTTACGCCTGAAACTTAAGGTTTGCAAGCCTATAATTTTGCACCTCCCGTCATAATTAGGGAGTTCTTCAAACATACTCAATTTACGAATAGCATATCTCGTGAAGTTTTTTTGAACTCTTTCTAATCTAAGGTCTAGAACATCAAATGGTGAATCCCAAACTATGGATGCATATTCTAAATAAGGTCTAACTAACGAGCAGTAAATAGCCTTAAGGCTATAAACATCTCGAAAGTCTTTGCAATTACGTTTAAGGAAGCCTAACATAGAGTTGGACTTGGAAATGACGTAGTCATAATGCAATGAAAAATTCAATTTATTGTCAAATATGACTCCGAGATCTTTCACTTCATTGTGACGGTGAAGTTTAAGATCGTTTATAAAATAATCATTAAAAAGTGGCAGTGAAATACGATATGCCGAGAAAATCTTACATTTTGAAATATTTAGTTCCAAAGCGTTATGACCACACCACTCCGACAGCTTATTGATATCTGACTGAAATCGAATGCAGTCAAATGTATTATTTATTCTAGAATATAATTTCAAGTCATCCGCGAAAGTTAAAACATTACAATATTGGAAAATCCCGTGGACATCATTCACAAATAAAGTAAATAGCAACGGGCCCAAACGGGCTACCTTGTGGAACGCCCGATGTTACTTCTATTACGCGCGATGTAAAACTATTGACCTTTACCAATTGCTTTCTATTAGTTAAATAATTATAAAACCACAGTAGCATTGAGGAGTGAAAACCCAACGATTTTAGCTTTGCTAAAAGCAAGGTGTGATGCACTCTATCAAAGGCCTTTTTAAAGTCAGTATAGAGTACATCAACTTGCGAACGATTCTCAAAGCTATCAAAAATATAATTAGTTAATAAAGTTAAATTAGTAGTACATGACCTACCTCGAACAAAGCCATGCTGATTACTAGAAATAATTTCTTTAACCGCAAAAGAAAGTTTTTCTTTAACAATGCATTCGAATAATTTAGGAATTACAGAAAGCTTTGATATAGGTCGATAGTTTTCGACTTTTTGTCTGGAACCGCTTTTAAAAATTGGAATTATAAAAGAATATTTCCATTCATTGAGAAAATTTCCAGTTGCAAGTGACAAATATAAAAAATATAAAAACAAAATTCTCTCGGGACATGCTATTCCTACAGGTCTTTTAAAATAGTTTCAAGTTGAACTTTGGGAAGATACGAGGTTGGGCTTTTTTTGAAGCATTATCTATATGGCGACAGTACAACCTACAAGTTCTAATGTATCAAAAAATGGAATTATCCTAAGAGGCGTACTACCAGTCTTATGAAGGTAAGTACGTCGTTAGTAGCAGATTTTTTCCACTACACTCCCGAACGTGTTTCTTTGTGGGAAACACTTCTCCTTACGAAATGTAGTGCCGAGTATTAACAGAGAATGTTTCCGATGATTTATCCTCCTCCAAATTGAGCCGACATTCTGTCTCTAGCACAGATTTAATTTATTAAGGTAGCGGCGACAGTGGCTCACTAGTTTTAATACTTTCATTATGTAAGTTAAATAATTTCTTTTGAATTGTCAAATCCTCGGGAAATTTTCTCAGTGGGCGCTAGACGAAGTATGTACATATTTGTGCCTAGTCATTAATTAGCTCTATGGTGGCAGCCCATTTGATACCACTGCAAGGTTCTTGTCCTATGAACGCAGATTCTGAGCTGGTTCATCTGCAAATTCGTTGGCTATAATATCCTGACCAGAGACCCAACCAAGTTGTTAAGAGATTGTAATGCATCGTAGTAGCATTAAAGTACCAACGACGACAGCTTCAACTCCGAAAATGGATTGAAAAGTTCGAAACTGACCAAGAAAATAAACTCAAAAGTCTACAAATTACTTTTATTTTTCAACGCAATCCCCTTCAAGCTGAATACGCTTCTTGCATCTTGTCTGTAAAGTCATTAAGTCAGTTTTTAAAAACGTTTTATAATGGTTCATAACCAATTCTACGATATTATCTTATCCACCGAAAATTGAACTTTAGCTTTCTTCAGGGTCGTTGATCTAGATACTCTCCATTTTTTGCATCGTTGCCTGGTCTTAGTGGTATAATCGGGTACTAAAAATATTCTCGATCAGTTCGTTTGCGGTTTTTGTTAAGTTTAAAGCAATTTTGAAACGTATCTTACAGAAAGCTTCGAGAACTGAAGTTTGCTTTGAATTATGTTTTGCATAATGCACCATTGATATGAGATGCTGATGATTCCAATAGTCTCCTTTATCTGTAATCTGCGGTTTGACATGATCATATCACAATTTTTTCCGATGTTTTAGTCTGTATTTAAAAAGAAATCCAACCTATTAGCATGTTGTCCAATTACACAATGTCCCGTAAGGACACCTATTATGTAGCTGATCTCTGATCGCCTTAGCATAATCAACCCGGCACTGTTTTTAATCCAGCTTAGACCAAAGACACATCGGTATAAGACCCATTGAACAATTTTCCCATCTGTTTTTTAGTTCTGCTGAAAGAGTTCAACTTAAAAAGATGTTTCATGTAGAAAGGGACATACCCAGGTTTTGCCATTTAAGGAGAATCGTAAGAGTCGTGCCCTTTTTGGCAAGCTCGGCAGCCTTACAGTTTCCCGCACACACCTAGAATGTTGGGAAATATCCCATCTTTGAAATGTGTTTGCTGGAATAGTATTCAGCCATAATACTGTTTCAAATTTTTTAACATTCTAAATTTCAATGATTAATTATAAATTTATTTAATTGTGCTCATGTATTCGTGGAATCTAATTGATGTCAGAAGTAAATAAAACTGAGCAAAGGAATCACTTTAGCAGCGTGTAGTACCGTTATTATCGATGCAATTATCACATTCCTCTGTGCTTTCGTTCCCGAGAACGTTAATTGCTCCTAACATTTACTGTCACACTGTTAGGTCATTCTTTCTCTACCCCTCGAAGGTTTAATTAAAAATAAAGAGCACCCGATTAACTCCGAACAGCTTTGTATTACTTACGGTTGGGAATGCTACTTAAATTTATAATTAAATTAAATGATGACTTAAAAGTGAGTGAAAGGAATGTTTTTCTGGCCAATTAAAGTTACCAGTTTATCACTGGTACAAGTTAGGTCAACGTAAAGGTTTTATACAAATATTATTCTTTTTTATAGCAGTAGTGTACCTACATATGTGTGACGTAGCATTTAATACTTAGTCTAATTTCCTATACATGATGTTAATCCCTACCATCAACGCTGCTAACGTTTAGCTAGTTTGTTAGCGTTTCCTGGATGGAATAAATTATGTTTTTTTTTTAGCTTACGTATGAGTTAAAAAGTCGTTGTTAATTTTTCCCAGCTATCTTAAGCTTCATTAGAGCCAACACATTTTCTATTGGATTAGCATCCATTGATCATGATGGACAATGTTGCCATTTTGCTCTTTCTGTTGAGTACTAAGTGTCTACTGCGATGCTTTGGTTCATTATTATTTTGTTTGTCCCGAAGAGTTTTTCTGTATACTTCATAAAACCAGAGAATTTCCGTAAACATCCAAATCCTTGTCCAAAGAAATACATATGAAGGTGCATCTTTGCAGAATTTTATACCCTTTTATGGCCAAAAACGTTTGATTGAATTTAACATCCAGTATAGAGACTCGTCTGTTTCTCTTGAGTCGACGTCATTTTTAAATATATATCTCAGCAAGAAAGGCCTTTCTCTACTGTGTTGTCATTTCGGGTTGGATTCGACAACTCTACGGCAGGAGTATGTAAAAAGAAAGACGGAAAGCTCAATTTGAAATACCAAAAAATGTTTTGGCTTGTGGGAAAACAATCCACACGGTGTATTCATAATAAACAGTTTCTTTGCAACTGTTGGCTGTAAGGTTTTGTTTCCGGTAGAAGTATCTATTTTTGCCGTCGAGGAACCAAGGAATCAGATGCAAAAAGTTTAATGTCAACCAACAACAGGCGAGTGCTGCACTGTGTGCGATAAATTTAATAAATTCCACTTTCCGGGCGGATTGAGCCGCTCAAACGATTGAGTCGCTCAGCTAAGGGTATGACAACAACTGTCAGGCAGGCGGCTATATCAATCGAAGAGTGGGAGTGAGTGGCGGGTGGGAGATGCATTTTTTACTGCTCGTTACCAAATAGAATAGAATAGAACTAATACTTCGAGTCAAATAAGAAGATTACGACGTTTTAAGCAACACGACCTTAGGAGGTGCTTTTCTCACCAAGACGACCTCACCCGATGATTCAATAGTTGTTTTAAATTTTCAAAATTTCTTGCTTGTTAGTCAAAATGACAAGTTGCAGTTGTAAATTATATCTTAATTACAAAGAAAAAAGTTTCAATTTCCAACCAGCCAATCCTCACATTTTGAATTTTTGTAGAATTATGCATGTAGTTATTTTTTTCAACAAATAGTTTTGTATTGAGTTGCAAAGTGCAATGCTTTTATTACTATAGTGCCTCACAGCGAACATTTGTGAAATGGGAATTCAATAACATGTCCTGTTTCACATTTTTTTTCTTGTTTGCCTTTGTGTGTTTCACAAAACCCACACGAGAACTAAAATAAAAATAATTAAGTAACACTAATTGATTATTGCATGTGTCGACAAATTAAATTAAAGCTAAACAGTGCATGAAAAAAAGCATTCATCTCTAACAACAAATAGCAAATGGCGGTCTTATTTATTCAAAATTTTGCAAAGAATTTAATTGGAAAATATATAATTTATTAATAATTACGATCAGAATTTTTGAAGATTATTTTCAAATTAAATCTATTACAATGGGTTGAGTGAATATGACTGCTAGTTACTGAATTTATAACACGCCTGAATTGAATTAATTGTCACGAGTAATAATCCGCTTTAATTAAATATAGGTTAGCAATTATGATGGAAGTAATGGTGATGGAATTCACGATGTAAGTTGCAACGACGTCAAAAATGACCAACAAAATTTTGAGTGTTTTTCTTTGTTAGTTTTGGAAATTTTTGAATTTGGTCTTTTTGATATTTTTATGAAGTTCTATGAGTTTCTAAATTATTGGCAAGCATTTTGTTTAAAGTTTATTTATTTTATTATTTTTTTTTGTATCAAGAAGCCTAAAAAAAGTAGGGTTTCGGTAAATCAGGACGAATGTGAACTTTTGAAAAAGAACGCAGTATTCGCCAATTATTGTATGACCCTGTTAAAGGTAATCAATAAAAGAATCCCTTTTATTTCGAAGAAAATACTGGCAATCATCTTTTCGATGAAATCGACTTCGACTTCGCCTTTTTTGATGCAGAACCACTGATATGATTGCTGTTTCGTTTCTGACGCACGCCTCATCCATAGTAACAAATCGGCGCACAAAAACGATTGGATCCCTTCTAAAATGATCCTAATATTAAAAAATTCGTTATCGCATTTAGTTATCGTTAGCATTTAACAAATGCTAGTTTATTTATTTTAACGAAATGTCTACATGTCTACTTTAAAAACCCGTAAACTACTGGACATATCGAGTTGAAACTTGGCGATCTTTTTTGTTACACGTGTATCAACATTCATTGATAGCAATGCCATCTGTGCTAGGCCGAAAACTTTAATTCGTTACGTTATCTCGACCTTTTCTTCACGAAGATGGATAATATAATTTCGCACGCCTCGTCAGTCGATTAGCTTTCTACTTAATTGACATCCGGTGATTGTGATTGCCAATCCATGATAATTGAGTCAGGTTGTTCCTTCCATTGAAAACAAAGTTCACTTTGTGGAGCGAATTCATGATCGACATTCTCCTGAGCGCACTGAATTCTTATTTGAATGTGTTTTTTATGGTACTTTTGAAAAGTACTCTTGAAAGCGACACTACTTTGTTCCAATTGCTACTACATAAAGTATTTTCTATGTCTGCAGACGTTTGAATTACTACATTTGTGTACGTCAAAAGTAAGCAAACACTACATACTAAAGTGCGTAGATAATTCTTAGCTGCCACGTCCCACAAAAAGTTGTACCATCTACCACACTCACTATCCCATCCCTTTTCTTTTTCATCCTTATCGCCTTTTTACGTTCGACTGTGGGAAAAATATTTGCCTTGACCAATACATCGTTTCAAGTGAAAATTTAGTAAAAAATCACTACACATACTCAGTTATGGAAATATATCATAAATATGGATGTATTGTCACCAATTAAGTGGCATTACTCCCTTCATTTCCTTTTTCTTTGCAGTTTGCTGTTAAAAATAATTTGTAGAAATCTTACCTCCCGCATCTCTTGCATGTTAAATGGGAATTGGGTAAGGTGGACGTCCTTCTTATTTAAGCTAATGTCCATCTATCCTACTTGTTCTTCACCCTTGCGGTTAGAACTCACTTTATTTTTACTTATTACACCAGCACGTATTTTGCTTCAGCTACAGAAGCAATTAAGCATTTCGTTGTGTATGTTGTGTACGTCGACGAGTACTTACACGGACATATCGGTCTACTGTGATTCGCCTGAACCGAGTCTAAAACCATTGATAGTTAACTGGTTCCTACTCGAACTAGCGTATGCTCCTTATGACTCGCATTAAGTCCATCAGATAAGCTTGCACAAGCTCACACAGTTCTTCAAAAGTCTGCTTCCCATATTAAGGAAGCAACGGCTTTAGCTATTTAGGTCATCACAAAGCCAGTGTTTGATAGTTTCAACTTAAATATTCATTTGATATTCTATTCATCAGTGGGTCACATATAAATAGTTGCGCCCTTATATTTAAAAAGCCCTAAATGTAATGAGTTTTTTTTCTGTGTAATTATGAAACAATCTACAAATGTTACCCTTTAGTGTCCTTTTTAATGAGTTTCAATCCAAATATTATAGAGTATTTGATTCCTCTTTCAAAGATGTGTATTTTCCTGTTTAGTGTTACTTTTAATGTCGATGCCGATCTGCTTGATATCCTGATTACCGAAAACCTACGTTATTAACTAATTTTGCATTACCACATAAGTATTTTTTTATAATTTCCGTTTTGTTTTGGCCTTATTTCATTTTTGTTATGTTTTTTTTTCTTTATTTTGTTTCTTACACCTTAGGAAGAATTTGACGAATGACGCAACTAAAATACCTGCTAGCAAATTATAGACAAAATTATACATTTAATTTAAAAAAATACTTAAAAATAAAGATAACAAAACAAAAATTAAAAATCATTTTATTAATTTAATTAAGTCAAATTAAATAAATTTAAGGGAACTACATGTTCTAATAGCATTTCATGAGAGCAGTAATACTAAGGCTTTTTGTGCAAAGTGTTTGTCATATAAGTTTTTTTTTAAATGGACTTTGTTTTAAGAATCAAAAAAGTAAAAGAATTGGCTTACGTTTTGAGTGTTATGCATTAACACACACAGTAATTAATCGCTTAGCAAAGACTAACAAAATCTAATACTTCAGAAATGTCTATACATAAACTGGTGGTCCAATTATAGGTTCAAATGAATGCTTATTGGAACACTGGTAGCTTAAATGGGATTGGAAAATTCATATAAACCATCAAACACGCTTAAGGAAATATTTTGAATTAGTGGAATTTCGATTTCATCTGCAATCTGTCGATAGACTCCTTCGTTATTTGGAAGAATTTTATATTAACTTAAGGAAATTAAAGACAAATCTAGATTCCAAGAATTCAAAATAAATTATTTTACATATTGGAATTTTTCTAAAGCATGCTTTACTTACCTTCCTTAGGTTGGGCCAGTTGTACCGTCACAGCCTCTCGATCCACAAAAAGAGAGCCTTCGACGTTTGTTCCAAAGTATTGCTGGACCAGATCAAGAAGTCGATTGGATGGAATTAAAACGAATTTTGGATCATTCGATGAAAGATGGTGAGTGTGCTTACTTCATGTGTTAGGTGAAGTAAGAGGAAAGGTTACGATAGTTAGCTTCGACATACTAATTATGTAAACTTTGATGGGAAATTGTGATTTTATTTTAACTTTTTGTTTTACATGTATTCAAAAAGTTTTGATAAACCAACGCGTGCATTCAAGTAGAGTCTCAGGTTTCTGTTTTTTTAATGAAAATGAGGTAAGAAGCAATTCACGGGCATAGAAGTTAGAAATTTAGAATTACTTCGTAGTTTAGAGTAGATTGTTTGTTAGTCGCTTGCTCATAGCTTGGGTTGTACCACATTTCGCTTAAGTAAAATAGTTCCAGTTTGAAATCCTATACATAAGGCAAACCCCTGAAAAAAGTTCCATTATTCCTTACTTTTTAAATAGCATGTTTGTTGACCTCATAATACCAAGAATTTATACAAAGGGATATCTAGGTTAGGCGAGGTATGTATTTAGTTAAGCGAGGTAGAAGTGATCCAGAAAAGTTTCTCGGCGAAAAGTTACAATCTACTCCTTCTTTTATTTATTGATCAATATACATATCTCTTCGGGTGGTTTAAGGAAATCTTTTGAAACTGAGCTTAATAAATTGTAAACTGAAAGAAATTATGGTCTTCAAACTATTGTAGTCCTAGTATGCATTTCTTACAAAGATGTAAAAGTTTGCACCTTAATACCCTTTAGATTGGTCTCATTTTCCTTAGTAAAATAAGGTTGGATGTGCTCTACTAGGTTCCGCTACAGTTCGGGTGAATCAACCAACAAGTCTAACTGCCGTGAACGCAAACGGGATCGCATATCTTTCGAAGAATTTTCCTTTTTAATCGACCGGGGATATGCAGGACTGGGATGATTAGAATTTCCTAAAGCAGGACTGGGATGATTACAGTCTCATTATTTATTCAGAATAGCGCTATACTATACAATTGCCTTCTCAAAACACAGCACTTGTTAAGAGTTATCCTTCGTTTCATTCTGCTAAGATGTTACTGTCTGAATTAAATGGTAGAAAAAGTCCTTACTATATCAAAGCAGTAGTAGGCTTGAGTTACGCCATAGTTTAATGTCTATTTCTGAATCCAAATCCAAATTGATGCAATGGTTTTAGAGATTTTTCTTTGCGTGTTGGGCAAGTGTTTGTAGCTGGATACATGGAGAGAAGGTATAGTTTACATGAGACTTGTTGAGTTTGGCGTCAAACATGCAAATACATAGAAATAATTAATTTAAGGTACGTTTCCGTTAAATATTCTGTAATTTTTGATGTAAATCTAATAATAGAAAAATAATAATAAAAAATACTTTGGGCTATACGGGTCGATTTTCATACACCAGTTAAAACAAACAGTAAATGTGCAGTTTATGCTATTTTTATATTATTTGTTCTAAACCCCAGATGACACATATTATTCTGCAAATGTAAATGGTAGTTTGGGTAAATAGGACCTCATTTCTTAATACTGTTCTCAGCTTCTAAAACGCAAAAAATTAATGATTGTCGGAACGCAGAGTAGTTAGCTTAATTCTTCCAACAGACAGCGGTAACAGTTACAGATACTGTCTTAATTTGGCTTTTAGCTTATTGAAATACTCTTACTTTTCTTTTTTTCGGGGGTACATGTGACCCCATTAAATCTATATTACATGATTGCGAACGAACGCAATTGGTTCTGTAATTTATTTATGAAAAATTATCTATTTCGCTGAAGTCAGTGCTAAATATGGTTAAAATAAATATCATAGGATCTTTTTGTAAGTTAAAAATACCTTCGATATATGAAGTGTATAATTAAGACATCTTAATCAATATCTTAAGTATGTTATTTAATATGTAATTTATGTTAATTTAACTTAATATGAAAAAGACCTACCAAATCCTCACAACAAACACATCTTGGGGCAAAAATACTATCAACTGCCTTCTGACCACCAAGAAAGATTATTATTGGCCATCGAGTCTATGAATTTAAAGATAAGATTACCTTTGCTCTTAGTTTTAGAAGTTTTAGAGTTATTTAGTTTTTTCCTTCAGTTTTTTTTTAATGCTCCTTGTTATTAATTTATGTCCTCTCAAAACGAAAACATTAAACATATCAATGCTTTGAAAGCCAAACTATCTCAGAGTTGGAGTGAAAAACGCGAATTTATTCGGATTCCATCAGCCCTATACAAAGAAAAATCTGTAATAATAGTGCAAAGTTTCAACTCGTTCGGATAATGTCTAATACCTGCAAAGATTAATCAAAATTTTGAAATTTTTAATTCAAAGACAAAAATTAGCAATCTCGTGCCCAATAACTTGAGGCAAATGGACTTACGTCAGAAAAGCCTTACTATATCACTTAGCGTTGCATAAACGCCAAATATTTTCCCAAATTCGACAATTTTACTTATTTCATAATTCCACAAAATGTGTGGAAAGTTTTAAACGCGTTCCATATTCACTAACCGCAGCATTGGCAGATGTCAAATATGAAACTTGCAGGGTTTCCAACCTTAGACAAAAAAATGAGGCTCTCTTACGAGGAATCCCTTTATAAGTACATGTACATACATATTCTTCCATATCACCCTGATTGGTATAAAAATTCCTTTGTTGCTGTTGAATTGTTTTTAGTTATCAAATTTACAATAGTAGTTTGTAAATTTTAGAAAAATTACATTCATACACATGTTTGTTTATATGTATGTATGTTTGTTTTATTTATTGAATAGAATTTCATAGAAACGTTAAGTAATGCATTTGGTTTTATTTGCCTTTTCTAATTACATAAAAAAAACAAAAACATTTCGAAAAATCAAACACCAACTCATGTTGCCTGGCCATATCCTAAAAACAAAAACAAAAAACAATATGACATTGTTGTACGCGCTTGTCAACCTGTAGACTTGCCAAAGAATCCGTTAAATGGTTATGCTCAACCACCACCGAATAATCAATTTGTAAGTTCCGGACCTGGACCTGGAGGCAATGGCGACGACGGCGGTGGAGGTGGTGGATTCAATTTGTTTGCCTTAATTTGTGGTCCCTTCTGCAAGGGAACACCTTTAGAGGGTATACTTGGGTTGGACGAACAACAGCAGACTTATACGAGTATGAATCCAGTCAATGCAGCAGTCGATCCTGGTGAGAAATATTGTGTCAATGCTTTTAGAACCTTTTCTCCTCGTTTGGATTCTGTCTGTATCTTTCATCACTTTTTTCAAAATTTCAATATTTTTTGTAAAGTGCACATTCAATTGGCCTGGTATTTAGTATTTCCATTTTATATAATTATGTTTTTAATGGCTTCAAAAAAAAAGAAAAAGATTTTGAATTTTGCAAGTTGTATGTAATTTTGTTTGATAAGCTTGAACTTGATTTTTTTAATAAGTCTTGTTTTTAACTGTATTTTCTTTAAGGTTGAGATTTTGTGTGTGTGTAAGAATTACAGAGGTACATAAATTATTTATATTGTATATAACTGCTTTTGGGAACTCCTAATTTGGGAAATACAAAAGGTTCTCGAAAGAAAAGTCTGATATAAATGTAGTGCATGGCAATATTAAATTAGACACCTTAACAGGGTATTTTCTACATGAAATAGCATAAATTATTACATACACATGCTTGTTTTTAAATTAATATTTCCATCCAAAAAATTCTCATATCCTTTAAAATCATTTTGCTTATTTATCATTTTTGAGAGCCTATTGAATCGGAATTCGTAACAAATTCAGAAAAAATACAGTAAGTTACAGTGAAACTCATACACCCACTATATGTACCTTCCAAGCTAAATTTGGCTAGAAATTGTGAAAAATTTTCAAATTGTGAAAAAAGGAAAAAATTTAAATTTATACGAAATCTAAGGCTTATGTCGAAGCAGGAGTCTTTCAGTAAACACAAGAAAATCACCACACAATGAAAATCATACACCGTTAATTACTACTTATTGGACTCCCGACCCGTCAAAAGTTTCTGATGAAATTCTGCTGCCTTACACCCCCCTCGATCACGGGCACGCTGCTGCCATTTTGTCAGACCAAGCATCCTCGCATACCCGATTACTTGATCCCTATGACGAAGGTTCGGTCTTCATTGCCGTCTCGAACCTAAAGGTTGAGATTCAAACACCGAATTAAAAAAAAAAAATAATAAGTGCTCCTAAATTAACAACTGAAGCAGAGTATCGTTAAGAGAAGAAAGCAAAACAGAAACAGCTCTGCGAGAACCGTTCGCTAAGAACTTCGAAAACAAATGCTGAGTATTGAAAACATGTTTTGTTTACAGACAAATTTGAGTTCAATATACAAGTATATTTGGACCAGAGTGAATGTGTTCGGAAAATCAGGTGAAAAGTTAAAATTGTGCAGACCATGTTATGGCCCTGGGTGCATGCCGGTTTCAGGAGTAGCAAATCTGCACTTTATAGAGGAAAAAATAAATAAGTGGTAGTATATCGACCTTCTAAAAAGTAACGTAATAGAATGCGCTCGGAAATTGGAAATACTGGACACATTTTTTTTTATGATAATGATCCCAAACTTCTGTATATGTATATGTATAACTTCTGAAAGGTGATGAAAAGTCCACCTCAGTCACCAGACTTAAAGTTCATAGAGAATTTATGGCATATTTTAGCGATTAACATCTGGAAACACAACATCTTTAGCAAGATATCACTATGGGAAGAATGGTCCAAAATCCGAGAAATTAGTTAGATCAATGAAAAATCGCCTAAAAGATGTCATCAAGCAAAAATACTAAAAATTAAATGTTTTTGCTTATTGAATAGTATGTACTGTTATAATTGTATGATTTTCATCGTGAGCTCCAAATACCGATTTTTGTTTTGTTTTTTACCCTTAATTAGGTATTTTGAAATGAAATATATATTTTGTTACGTTTTTACGTTTAAGTATACTTTGTTTTATTATTATCTATCAACATTTCTATTAAAACTCCATGCCTTAGTTTTTTATTAACCTTCATAGTCGATAAGTTCAGGGGTATGATATTCACTGTGACTTACTGTACATCAGACGTTCAAGCATTGTAGCACTCGGCATTTGATCACTTCCGTCACATAATACACTTTAATGAATCTCATTTCCGTTTCCCGATTTCGTGAAATATTTATATCGCTGATATTCTTTTATATGTTAACGAAGTAGAAAGGCATATTTGCTGAAGCTGTTAAGATTATGTTTTTCAGAAAAAATTAACTTGTTTTGACAACCTCTCAATGTCGTTCGGTGTAGATGAAATCTTTGTAAATCAGTAAATTAAACCTCCGTCATAATTCAGAGCTTGTTAAAAGAGTAGTTTTCAATTTCAACTTCAGCAAAGATAACAAAATGTCTTTAAAAACAAATTATCTGTGAGATGTTTTTAATAAATTTGATTTTGAAACTCTTTCTTAAAACACGCTCTATTAATTACTATGTTGTTGCTTCATTAGTTTTTATAGTTATACTAGTAATTTCTACAGCTAAATTTATTGTTTCCACTTTAATTCATCAGAAACTATAAGATAAGTCAATAATAATAAAAACTCGTAGTATAGTCATTCGATATTTACATATGTATATAAAAAAAGGCGTTAAAAGTTCTGATCTCCTTAAGGATCCACTTTTGCAAGAGGCAGTTGAACAAACATTTTTCGTTTCCAGAGCATAGTTCCAAATGTAAATAAAAAAAAAACATCACGGACAGGTTGGAACTCACAGACTCCAAGACATGCAATAGAAATCTGCTAACCGATCTCGCAATACTGTAGTACATTTCACAATTGATTTCACAAAACAATTTGGTCGATGAACAGTAGAACCACAAAACATTCTTCAATGCAAACATTAATTCTAACCATTTCTGGGTTACAACCGCATTCAAATCTACATTGGTATACGGAACGAAACTGCGCCCAAGGTCTATAAGTACAAAGATAGTTTTAACAATCAATTCTTCAATATAACACCGTCAGCTGAAAAACAGCTGAACGTCAAGAATTTTTCAAAGAATAAAAGAAATGCTTGTCTTGTCAGAAAATAACCATTCTCACAGTTACAGTTTGTGTTATTTAAAGTGATGAAAAAGTCATCTATCCTGATCCATATATAAAGGAAACGACCAACAGTATGGTATTTAAGCCCACGCTCATTTGGAGGCCCATGACCTATGTAACGGTGTCAGCCATCGAATCAGGAATCAAAAGCCGTCACTCTGGATATTTCAAGCAGTCGATGTAGTCCGACAAAGATCCCTCTTAAACAAGCTGCCTCATATTGGACACCCTTACACCTCTGAGCTGAATTTTTTTATAAAATGATGGATGATGGTGTGTCTTCGCGGGAGTACCTTATAGATTCATACCAACTCCACTTTTGTCATACACCTGTAAGCTTCCAGAATCGTCAAATAATAAAGTTTTTCCGAGACCATGCCAGCGATCCGAAGGAAACTTACATAAATCACCGCATTTTACACAAAGAACCCTTCTATCAAACCTCAGCCTTAAATGTATAACATAATTATCAAAAACGCGAAGATAATGTATCTTACTGGCGTTGCAGTTGAATCGGGTGTAGCATAGTACGACTACATACATATCCACCATACTAGTGTCAGCGTCAATGAGGTTGCTAGCATTTAAACCTCAGCCACAAAACAATCTCTTAATTTAATCAACAAAATACTGAGCTGGGCAGTCCACCTAGCAGAAGATCCCGTACACATTTCTAATCTCCAAGCATTGACTCATTCAGATCCCAATAGACTGATCTGTAAAAATGAGGCATCTGACCCAAGTCCCTAAAGCTTGTCGAATTTATGCCTTGCAACAGCGCGATCGTCAATATTTTTTAACAATCAAGTTTTGGAACGTACTCCCGAAAACATTTCTCCAGATGCTTTCAATCTCCATCTATTTAAAAACAGAATCAACAGGGCTCTGGCGTGGTACTGTCTAATGAATGTTTCTTTATTTTGTAAGCTCCATGCTGTACAAAAGTAGTATATAAAAATCACGAACTGCGATTTCTTTCTGAAAAATGAAAACGCTTCTTAAAGTTGGCGATTTTTATTCGATCCGCCTATGATAAGAATATGCAAAATGAGCTACGCCAACGGGAACGAGACGCTAGGCTTATTGAAAGTCTAGCCTGACGGTACATCCACTGCAATGCAATACCATTTGACCGTACTTAACAACTAAAAACCAGGTCTAAGCGAAGGAGGAATAATAAGTCCGTTAGCGAAAAACACAAAGAAACGTCTGGAATTGGAAAGGGCATGGCAAAGCAAGCAGAAAAAAGCATCTTGCAGGAAGAAAGAAATATCTCTGAGCTAAAAAAAGAAGGATAAAACGTTTATCAAGCCCAGGTACCGGCAAATTGAACAACTCTGTGGAAAAGTTTCTAGATGCCCAAGGGAAGTTAAAACACCAACGCATCAGGTTTTAATTGAATTAAAAGGTTTCGACGAAATAACAACTAAGGAGGAGGGAGATCTGTCCATTAATTGGTTCTCAAAATGAGAGTTGCGGGAAGTAAGATGATAGATTTAAAGAGTACAAGTTCCTTAACCGTTACACAGTGCTGCTCGTTTCTGTAAAGCATCTGGAAATTGACGAGAATCTGGAATGCACTGTGTAGGCAAGATAGATTTTTAGATTTTTGCAGTAACATTGCCTTGTCATAGATGCATAACAAACATAACAAGTCTAACATAAGCCCTATCACGAAGTCCGCTGGGTTTTATCTTATACAAAAGTAAAGTCGAACACAGTTGACCATTTAATGATCATCAATTACTGTTGAAAAACGTATTGCATAATCTGAGAACTGCACGACAAAACCAGAAATCATAGATAAAACATCGACAGGCTTAGGAATTCTTCAGTGCATCAACAATTAAAGGCAACCTCACATGTAGATTAGAAACAGTCAGTTTCCCATTGCCCTCAAAAAAAAATATGTCTGTAGCACGCTCTGAATCAGTACTTATTTTGTAATGAAATGTTAATGTTCACGTAACTCAAGTTGATTTTAAAAAAAAAAAAAGCCCAAATCTACTGCACGATACAGAGGAGGATACATTCGTGGAAAGAGAGCAGATTTTAAACAAAATCCTAAACATCTAAACTCCTCTTCATTCAATCCACAAAATCAAAACCGTAACCATTGTTGCCGTACTGTGCCAATTTACTTATTTACGGTTAAAAGAAAACTTTACAAATGACAAGAAAGCCGATCACAACTGGCAGGCGCAATCAATAAATTGATACAAATTCACTACGGATTAACAATTCATTCATAATTGACAGACACAATAAGGCTTAAAGAAATTCGTTGATAAATACCAGTATTACAATCGTAATAAGGGTGATTAATTTGAAAAAAAAACGCATTCTTTGTTTCAAATACAGTTATTTTAAAATGTATTGTTTTATTTATGAACAAATTTATTTCGTTTATTTATTGAAATACAAAGATTGCTAAATTAATAATTAAATGTGGATTAATTGAATGTTTGAAACAAAAAAAAGAGTTCATCAACTGATCATAATCGCAAAATTATGTTGATAAAGCAATTAAGCAAATCCTAGTAATGCTTTGAATTTCTATTTGTTGGTCGTATAACGAAAAATGTAAGAATAAAATGTAGATTTTGAAAGAAGATTCAGAACAGATTTAATTTGTTGATTTGCAATTATCTTTAAACTCCTACTTAAAGGTGATACATGTATTTATGTATGTATGTATGTTTTTTTTTATAATATATTAATTTCAAAAAATTTATTTTTATAAAAGTGCAGAGAGTTAACACTCGTTTTCGTGGAATCAATTTGGATAAAAAAAAGCATCATATCGTCGTCGTTAATTGGCACGTTCCTAAGTCTATTTTTCCTATTTAAAGCCTTTTAGGCTACCAAGTTCCAAAATATTTTATTTGTCAATGATTGCGCAAACTACCTTCTACATTCGAAACCAAAGATCATGCAATTTTTGGATTTTTAATATTGATTACCAACTTAAAATGCAAATATCTCAACACAACAAAAATGGACTTAGAGAGTTTCCATCGAACGACGACAATATCATCAAACTGACTAAACAAATTAATTTCATAAATGCAAATAATAATATTATTTGTAGCAAGAATTGCCATAAGATGAAACTTCATGTGTGCGGGTGGACCCACTAGTATATAACTTAGTATGCGAGCTAGTTTTTCATTGTATTTGATATGAGTGTGGCCCAAGCGGAGACGTAGAAAAAGAAAGATCGTTATTTTTTTTGGATATTCACAAATACATGTTATTATATTAAGTACATTATTCAGGTATAGTAACTGTTCCAAAGAATTTATCCTTATAAATCAAAAATTTAAACCCACTATCACGAGTTTTCTATTTAAAAATCAGAAAAAAAATTAAATTCGTGCAATGCCATACTATTGTGACCGCTAGATTATAAATTCACGCCTTTGATCTAATAATTCAAGAATATATAAATTATCTGGATTTCCAGATAATATCCCGGATTAAAAAAAAAAATATTACCTTTAAAAATACAATAGTTAAAATTAATAATAATATTTATTTATTAGTGTATTGTATATTGTGACTTGATAACTATTTTATAATGGTAACTCGAAATACCAGGAACTTAGCTAAAGGGACTCAAAGCCATAAATATATAATAAAGGATGTCTCATTAAGATCGCTGGATTTTAATTTCCCTTCATATGATGTTAGAAACCATAAAATGGCATCTGTCCATGTTGCGATTAGTAAATATGGAATGTTACACGAAAGGAAAACGCGTAACAGTTTTGCTCCAACAGTTCCTAAACTTTATTTCGGTCCAAATAATGCGCCAAAAGATTTATTTATTCGAAGATTGACACAAAGTGAGGAAACTGGTTCGATTGTGAACAAAAAGTCACCCATGCGTCCCCGTCGGGAACGTTTACTTAAAAACATAGCCGCAGGAAAAAAAAAGTGTTGCTGAAACCCCAAGGATTTTAAAAGAAATAAACATCTCAAGAAGCATCGGATCTCGAATTCTCTCGATAGATACGCATTTAAATGCGTACAAGACTTAAACCAGACCCAATGATTTAAACCAGAAGGCTAGAAGAACATCAGCTAGTGAACATCAAGAACATCATGTTTAGCAATGAGGCACATTTTTAATTCAAAAGCTTTGTAAATAAGTAAAATAGTCGAATTCAAGGTGCGGTTTAGCCAATGCATACACAACACGCCCCTCTTTGGTACGGTTTTTAGTCTCAACATGCGATTATAGCCGATTTTTTTTGGCCAGAACTGATCGATTTTGATCTTGAAGACATGTGGAACACTGTCCCAACAATAGGCTTGAAGCAATGGTTCCTGCCAACAAAATTTCCTGGGTATATAATCTCAAGAAATGCAAATAAGAATTGGCCCACAGGATCATTTGATTTAACACCATGCGACTTCTTTCTTTGGATTTATCTAAAAGTCGAATGTGTATGCCACAGTATGAACCGCAAACAATTTATGGCTGAGGTCCATTGCCACTATGGAGCCACAACTATGCAACGATGATAAACTACATAAATCCGGCGCTCTTATTGTCACATCCTTTATATTTGTGTACTGAAATAAGAAGTCACACAAAATCAAATAAAAAATAAAAGAATCTTCGGAGAAGGTTTACATATGTATGTACCTCCTACTATACAGAGGTCATAATTTAATCACTATATGTATGAGCTATTATCCGATATCCATTTGATAAAAAATGCACAAATTAAGCGTCGTTTTATATGGCTGACTAGCTTAAAGCTATCTGTCACTCGGGGACAACATTACGTAAGCAGAAGGTACCCTCGATGGCCACTAGCTAGACGGACTTGCTTGCGTAGAACGAACCGTCATCCAGAGTGAAGTAAAATTTAATTTGGACCGAACATCTAGATCCAATTTAAGTTTGGATTGAAAATGTGAAAATTGAAATAATGTTAAACGTAACTTGCTCGCTTTTGAGTAAAGATTGCTTAATTGTTATGTGCTTTATAGAGATCCTAATCTTATTTCATAAATAAGCGAAATAAAATGTTTTTAAAGTAAAGATTTAGGTTAGGTATGTGGGTGCCCCTGCTGATGCGTCAGCGGCTCACTTAGACCAAGTAGGTCAATTGTGCACAATTTTAGAAATAAAACTTTAAAAGTTAGTATTTAATATTAACCGCTAACATAAACACCGATATAGATATATGTTCATATACGTACATATGTCTTAGAAGTTTGTTTAGCTCAATCTAACTCTGAGAAGAAATGGCTGCTAATATTAACAATTCTTTTGTGGGCCAGCCAAAGTTACTGCAATAAAGCAAGTCATGGATGTGATTATAGAGGAAAATATTTTACAGAAAATAAATTAGCCTTTATGGCGGTTTGACTGTCAAAATATGTTGATTATTTTCTCTGAAATATTTTCCCTCTATAATTACATCCACAGCTTGTATCCGCTTTGTATCCCGAGTCTCATGGTAGACGCCAGCTCGTTTACCGCTATCCATCTTGGATCCGCCAGTATAAACGGTTAGTTGGTCCTCGGTGCAGACTCTTCCCTATTTCCACTCATCTCTGCTAGGAATACTGATAACGAATCTCTGATTGCACTGAGAGAGAGGTATAATGTAGATCGTTTCGATAAGTCACCGATTTAGAATAGAGGCGTGTCCATAGGATCTTGCTGTCCACAGACCAGCAGCCCTTACTCTGAGTTTAGTTTTAGTCGCCGAGTTTTCACAGTATATATCCAGTGGAAGAACAACATCATTTCCAAAGCTACTGTAGGCGTTGATCTCATTAATCCCGTCACTACCAAACAGCCTGTTCTTTAGATCTTTAAGACACTGTCAAGAGCGCTTTCCACCAGACTATCGAACCATATGTATCGTAATGTTTTACTTAGTATAATTTTTAACTCAACATCTGTATGCTATGTATTACCTGCAAGGTGAAAGGAGTGGGTTGATGTTTCGACACAGTAGTTGATTTCGCAAATACAAAAAACCTCAGAATTACATCGTTTTGTAAACTTAAGCCATTTTGGTTTAATTTATTGCAAAAGTTAATGAAATAAAGAAAAAATAAACAAAATAAATTACGTTGACTCCAATCGTAAAAATTAATCGCATGGAGTTTCCACTAAACTCCTACGTATTGTATGCATAGGTATGCAACTGCAGCAAACATTTTATTTATAATAAAAGTGCCCGTTAAAATGTCGAGTATGCAAGCTCACCGTAAACAAATGTTAAGTGAATAACATCTACCTTTTGTTAAATAAGCTGTAGTACTAGGAAAATCTAAATTCAAAGTGACTTTTATTATTTGTATATGCAGACTGGTATGTTAATCGCCTACCACTGTATTAGAACAACAATAGTTGATTTTCAATAGTTTTCCAAGTACCTATTTTTAAAAATCGTTTAAGCAAACGGCATAATACAATAAAAGTTACGATATATTTTTGTCCACATATGTATGTATGTAGTTGGAAAAATCCTGATAATATTACTCAACATAAAGTATTTAAAAAATACAAACAAAAAATACCAAATTTTTAATTTATTAGATTTTAAACTCACCCTTGTTTTTTAAATATTGCCTTACAAAATTTATCTGTTTTCACAGACATTTTTCTTCATTTCGTTAGCAAAATGTTTCACAGATCTGCAGTGGATATTGGATAAACTTCTCTGACGTTCATGTCACGCCCATCCCATAAGAGTTCAATTAGTTTGATATTTTGGGACTATGGTGGTTAAATCATGACTTCAAGTTTTTTATTTGTTATTTGATTGTCGATGATTTGATGTTGTCGACCGTAAACAGAACGATCAGATGTCTCTTGTGTTGACTCTTCGCCTTAAACTCATAACTTCGGATTTTTACTCGTCACACCAGAGAACTTTTTTCCAGTCTTTAAATTCAATTTCGGTATTAATGGGCCCAGTACAATCGCTTTTTTGCTATTTGGAGCTCTTAATAATGATTTTCTCCCCGCGCTCGGTCATGAATATCTGTATCTTGAAGCTGTATCTTGTGTTTGACGGTTTGAGGGTTAACACTAACTCGTCCCAGATTCACTCGGGCTTATATTTCTGGTGAAGTAAGACGCCAGTTACTTATCTTTACTTTAAAAAAAAAAGAAGTTAGGACAGTGGGCAATAAACAGACTAGCCTAAAAAGAACTGCGGCCTCAATAGATCTTTTGTGCTATCCCCTTGAAATATGGTATTCCTGTGGTTTTGTTCATGTATGAAGCTAAGAATTGTTTAAGCTGAAGAGGAGGTGACATTCGAAAGCGATATAAAGACTTTATGAATATGTTTGTGCGTAGTCCGTGCAATAGTGGGGCATTCTCATTAGATATGTTCGGCATTTTTAGTGTCCTCAAGGCATAGTCAACACATTTCCCATTGGCTAGTACCAATTTTCTTGAGGGAGTATTTGAGAGAGCATTGGCGAGCTATGAAGTCCATTAGGATCTTTTTTTTTTATTTGGAAATCGATGAATTTCTTGGCACGTTTTAAGCCATTTTGTGACTTCCAGTGAAAGAGCTTTTCTTTTTGCTCCCAGTGATTTAGCTATATATTTAAAATGGCTAAAAGGTAGACCATGAAATGGTTTGGGCCAATAAACAGAAGTAGAGCGCAGAGAGTTGGGACCGAAAATTCTATTTGACACTTTTGAACCGTCAGTGTACCACTTGGATTGAGATCCCGATTAAGAGATTGAGGATTATCCCTATAACTGAGATCTGGAATGAAGAATTTTAAGGGGCGATAGATACTGATTCTTCTCGACATGAAATCTGAGGTACATACTGCCGGTGAAGATAGCAGCAGAATTTTTGAAACGATCTCTATATGTGCGACTAGGTTGATGGTTTTGTTATTGCATAGGAGGTAAAGTTTTCGGGTGCTTGCCGCAGCCGTCTTCATAACATTTATATACAGGGATGGGACGTCGAGAAGGACTTCCAGTGGAGCAATCTTACGGCTGCACATTGCACCCATAATACCTAGGCAAGACCGCACCTTTTGTAGAGCAGAGCAGGAGTATGCTTGATTGGACTTTTGTCCTCATACGAGCGATGTAAAGATTATTGTAGGGGTGATAATAGTGAGGTCAGTCCAGTGGATTATCTTTGGTTTAAAGCCCAATTTTTTTTCCGAAAAATTTAGTGCAGGTCCAAAAGGGTGCTGTCGCCTTTTCAATAGTACTGTTTCCAGCAGAGTTTGTGATATAGAGCTAACAAATTTTTTGTGTTTTGAAAAATAAAATTTGGGCAGCATTAAATGTGCGTTTTTGGGGGTTTATTCCGGTCCTCTTGGTGAATGGTATGATGACTGTTTTGTTCGGGTTTTACTTTTAGTCCTACTGATTGGCACCAGTCATTTATTTTGTGTAGGGTATTTTGCAGTAATGTTGGATTCTTCTTTGCCTCTTACTATTATTACTAAGTCATCTGCACAGCCTTGAGTTAGAAAACCTTAATTTTTTAGGTCGTTCAGAAATGTGCACTACAAAGGATCATAGTAGAGGGAATAGGACACCACCTTGAGAGCAACCTTTAGTAGTTTTGATGGAAAAAGGGAATTATCCAAACTTTGCAGAAATTATTCTACTGCTAAGCATGGACCATATCCATCTGATTATCCATTACTTCCTTACATATTTTCTTAAGAGGAGTTCCATAGAAAAGTTAAGGATCAATTTTAGATAATATCGTATTTTTTATTACCCTTGACATCGAACTTTTAATTTGGAACAGACATAGTAGTTTTGAATGTAAAAGTCGTAACAAATGTGTTTTTTTATGTTTAAATACAAAAAGGTTGTTTCAGGGATCCGGGTCAAACTCAGAAATAAAAAAAAATTATATCAATATTGGTGAACCGGGAATGTTTGCCCCTCATTGACTAAAACATTAGCCTACATTACTGGCCTGACAGAGTGCGCATAGACCTACACTGCCACCCATAAGTTTGCGGACAGTACATTTAAAAGTCTCTCAAATTTTATTTTAAATATTTTCATCAATAATATATTTATCTAACGAACAAATTAATTGAACCTAATAAATAAAAAGACTTGGGGAATACAATAAAATTAGACCTCTTTTTTTGTCGACAAATCCACCTTGTACAATCTAAGCATTCTTTCGATAAGCTTGTTAATAGTTTCCAATGTTATTAATCTCTTAACTATTTTAAGGAACTCTAACAATTTGTCGATGTCGGGCCTTTCTGTCAAGTTCATCCCAAAGCTGCTCTTTTGGGTTAAGTTCGAGTGACTGGGCAAGTTATTTCATATTTTTTAGTGTTCCTTCTTGTGCTCCCTGGTCATCGGCAAAGCTTGGAAGAATGTTTTAGATCATCTTGAATCAATGTGAATCCAGGGGCTATTAATTGCAAACGGATAGTGAGGCGTGTTCTTATATTTGTCTGTACTAGCTCCATCGATACGTATGAGGTAGCTGTACTTTTAATTTATGCTTTAAGGTCGCTTTTTTAAAAAAGCAAGTGTTATACAGTCAGAATTAAACCGAAACAAAATTCAAACAAAAATTTCGCGTACCGTTTCAAGTTCTTCGACATTTCAAACTCAGTCTCACTTCCTTTGAGTTGTCTCACAATTCAGTCTACTCAGACTGATTGAAGGTACATATGTATGTACGAGTATTTTGCATACCACCAAATGTGTTTCAAAACTCGTCGAACAGTTTCAGTTGGTTTGTGAAAATAAAAATTCAAGTGGACCTTTTGTTTTTGTCAAAAAATAAATTAATCGATATATTTGGCACATAAAACAGTTTTGGTTGATGTGATCTCAAGTTATGAGCTTATAAACGGACGGTCAGATAGAAATATGCAGATCGTTTCTCATTTAAAAATAAAATATTTTCCAATTTATTTTAGCTCTCAAAATAGAAAAACTTAAAAGTTACTAGTTTGGGCCTGAACAGTCGTCGTAGTTAGTTTTTGTTCTTTTACTGGTATCCTCCCAACTCCGATTGTTTGACCTGTAGAGTTTTTCCTCTGCAAGCAACCCAGATTTGAATTGAGTTTCTCTGCATTTAGAATTTCCATAAAGCAGACCAAATGTCCAAATGCTTATGCCAAGAAGCACGTGTAGCTTTGCAGGATGTTTAACATTGCATTGAAGAAATTTTACACCCTTTCCTGACAGAAAGTTGACTCGTGTGCGGAGATAATTTTGCGGCTAGACCATCTTCTAACGAAGTTGTTTGTGGTTCTCATTTACTTTGCTGCCTTTTTTGTACTTTGGGATGTTGTGTTAATGTTAAGGAAACCTCGAATCATTTCTTGTAGTTTGCATTCACCGCTGTTATGACCTGCTTAATTATCGACATAAACGATATTGAAATGAATAATCCGTATAAGGATTCTGAGTTCACCAATTTACATTTACGTATAACATACCGTTTTTTTACAGACGAATGTGGTAGCAATCATCTTTAATTTTTTGTTGAACAGACTGTACTTAGTCTGTCCTCCAGAACTAGGTGCATCTGCTGTTAATATTCCCTGTTTTAGGACTTTTTATAGTTATGTACATACGGTATTATATGTAATATATGCATAATTATTGTTTGGGTGAAAGTACAAAGGTTAGCTTGTGTTAATATTAATGAAACAGGACAGAGACTCTGCTTTTGAATGCAAAGGTTCTTAATTACACATATTTTGTTATCGTTATATTTTGTTATACATACATATGTATGTGTATGTATGTATGCATTTAACTGTTACTAACAGCACTAACAATCCACTAATTTCCAATCTCTAATAGTATTTTGTAAGATTTTCTAATAATAAAACTAATTTAAATTTCAATTCTCTTTAAGTGATGTTCGAGGATAACACTGGTTTTTCAAAAGACGTCTGTCGTTCAATGGTTGCAATGCTCGACTCAGATCAATCAGGCAAACTAGGATTCGAAGAATTTGAGAGTCTACTCAACGATATTGCCAAATGGAAGGCTGTTTTCAAACTGTACGATACTGGTCATACAGGACGAATTGAAGGTTTTCAATTGCGTGATGCTCTCAAGTCAGCAGGTTACCAAATAAACAATCGAATTCTTAATGCGTTGGCACATCGTTATGGATCGCGAGATGGGAAAATTGCATTCGATGATTTTCTCATGTGTGCGGTAAAAATTAAAACATTCATCGGTGAGTTAATTATTTTATATTTAAAGTATCCACTCATTTTTCTTTTCTTTTCTTTTTTTTAATCCAGACATCTTCAAGGAAAGAGATACGGAGAAAAATGATACAGCCACATTCAGCATGGACGAATGGATAGAAAAGACATTATATTCATAGAACCTAATCAGCACCATCAAACACAAATATCAACTAATCTTATTATTAACACTGTTGTATGTTCAAATTGAACACCAATTTAGTAATTTCAACCAAAAGTGCTTAAAATTTTTAACTCAATGAATCTCCGCCAAACATAAATAGATACATACATACATACGTACATGTATAACAAGTAAATTGTTGTTATGACTTTAGAACCACAGTAGATTTATATACTAGATGCAGATACTGTGCGCATCGTGAATGTGTTATTTTGAATATCGTTAACAAACAAAGCTCTTCCGTTTCAATTGTATGAACACCTACCTAAAAAATACATTATACTTTAAGTTAATTTTGCATTTGATGATAATTAATGATTGATAATTAATTTCTTTATACATATACTATTGATGATTTGGTTTATTTTAGTTTTTTTTTACGTAGTACTAACACTGAAACTCTCTATCCTTTCTTATGATTTCCTTTTTTTTAAATGAAGGTAAAAACGAAATTTAACTGCGTCTTACTACTAATTACTTAATTATTTAAATTATTTTTACAATAAAAGAGAACTATGAATAAATGTTTAAATATTATCATTTGTCTTCTTTACATGCATTAGAAGCTCCATTTTTTTTTTAATTCAGAGGCTTATCAAGGGCATGCAATGTTAAAGTATAGAAAAATTAGGAGGAGATAAATATTTGCGTGTTATAATTGTTATAATAAAAGGAAAATCTAGATCTTGGCAAAACATTTCACAGTGAAATGTGAAATTCACATGCGTGCTATAGGACTCAGGTTAGAATCTTGGTATTTCACAGTACGTTCGAAAATAGGCTTGACGCGCATGACGAGTATTACGACAGAGTAGTTGAATGCTAGTGGCTATTTCGCTGGAACGTTTTTTGTGGAAAAGGCAATAGAACACCGAGAGGCAAGAAACATTTCTGCGGTATTCAAAAGAGTCTATTGGTTCTGCAATGTTTCGCCTATTAGTTTATCGCACGATTCTTGATCCTATCTAGCAGGTGTTTTGGATCCTAGAACGGGGGTAATGTTTTGTAGTTAAGTGGAATAAAATGTTTCAACAACGCTCGTTTAAAATAAATATAATATTTAATGCTTCCAAAAATTTTTTTTTAAAAGCTATCTTCACTTGTGGTTAGGTTAATTTAATAGTTTGACGCAAAAGTGAAAAGTTCATCTACATCAGACTTAGAACACGCAGCTCATCAAGATGGATGAACTAATTATTATTGATTATATTTAGTGTCTTAAATCTTAAACTGAGTGGCACAGGAAGTGTACCCGTTCACACAGCAGTCTCTAAATATATTAGTTTCACTCAACTTCAATTTCATTGCGTGATATCCTAACATTATTCCAACAAGCAGAATAATTTTTATTATTGGATTCTTTCAGTACAATTTTTGTCAATAAGTGACCACGGTTTTCCTGCTATCGCACAGAATTCTAGAGCACTACATTTATCGTTGGTTACCGTTTTACTCCCTATCTCGCCTTTTTGAAGTGTCGTGTTAAACTTTCCTTTAGCAGCGCCTCGGGCCCAGAGGGGCATTACTTTGTGCTGTGTACTAAGTATTTCAGTGACAGATATCGTTTTTATTGTTGCTTCACTGTCAATGAAAAAGGTAATATCATCGAGTGGTATTATTGAAATTTCTCGAGCGGCTGAACATAGCCGGCGGCTCAGTTTATTAAACACCGCTGTACTTTGGAGTTCTGATAAATTGAGATAAGTTCTTCGGGGAATATCCCTGCATCTACGGCATGGAGGCGGATTTATTCCTTAATGTCAAATCTAGTCTCGCATACTTACTTGGTCTTTCTTTTTGTCTATTCCTTACCCCAGATATCTGGAAAGATTATGTGAGTCTTAGAGGCTGCATTGTCTTCAATACCATCAATTTTTCGATCAGATTGGCTTTCTATGATCCAGTGTGACACCTTAGAGGCATAATTAAGGCAAAACTCCTTAATAATACTACGCAAGCCTCGAATAATAAACGACTTCAGAATTTTTGTGATAATTGTCCCTTTCCATATGTGTGAGCTGCTCCGTACTATGGTGTATAATCTAACTTTAATTTAACTTTTTGGATTCTAATGGTCCTGTATTGTTCAGTTCCACCGTCTGTAAAAACAATATTCTTTAGATAGGTTTCCTACTCTAGTGGACTCCACTGCGAATCTAAGATCCACAGAAAACCCTGAGACCAGCTTTCCCTAGGCGAAACGTGGCATTTTGACCGTTCGTCGTTGTCGTTATCATAGAAATCAGTTCATCGGGAATATCTCTCCTATGCATTAAACTTTTAAAAGCGGTAAACAGCTTACGAACGATCTATAAGGTGTTGATAATAGTATATTGTCAGCACAGGAACATCCGGAGAGAAACACAACTGTTTAGCCCCAAGAGAATCTAGGAGACGTTCGTCGTTTCGCTCCCAAACTATTTTTGCTATCGCTTATCTTCACACAGAAGCAAATCCTTAAAAAGACCAATGAATTGCAAGTCGAAACTCATGCATCAAACATTAATTGACGTCGAAGCTGCATGCGATTGTAGGTATCCTTCTTTTGAAGCTGCAGAAGGCGATACTAGCAACAGTTTTTAACATGTATTCATCTTAAAAAAAAAATACTTTTAAGGAAGAAATGAGAAATGAGAACATCGCACATCTGCTCAGATAGGCTCAGACTACGAACTAATCACGCTCTTGCCAGAAATGTTCAGTTTCCACCTTTGTTCCACCTCGTCGGTTCGCAGCACAAATATTTGAATACACTGACCATCCATTTATACTTCGACTTTGAGAAAGGTAAGGAGTTCTTCCACCTCCACGAATGATACTTTATTGGAGACTCGACGTAGATAGACCTTTGGAAACCGGTGCTACTTTGCAAGTTAAAATGCATTCTCCATAGGACGTTAATCCTGTCAATTCGGTACGGTACCAAGTGCTAAACGATACGAAAGTTATCAGCGCAGATATTGAAAACTTATGAGCGGGCAATTTTTTGTCGAAAATTATATCACCTTGTGTGTGAGGTGTGCGAATGGAAGGAAAGAAACAAACGCGAACGCGATAGAATGTGTAGAATTCTATCCAGCTAGAAATACTTGACATCTACATATAAATATTAATCATATTCATTTAAGTGTTTAATCGTGTTAATATTGTAACATAATCCGTATTTAGAAAGCGAGACCCCCAAAATGTTGTGAGAAGCTTGTTACATTTGGAAAATTACTAAAACTAATAACCAAAAAAGACAAAGACAAGCCGACGCTCATTCCTTATTCACATGGTTTATACAAATATACATAAATTGGTTAGGTTTTCCATCTAGAATTAAAAAACCTATTGTAGTCAAGAAAGCGATTGTAGTTTCAATTCCATTTAATGAACATGCTCCTATAAGCAAGCTCAAGTTCAAAAATGCTCAAGTGGGTGTCGGCAGAAAACTGTCGACGAATTATTATAGGAACCTCAGGGTCTATCATTCGTGGTGGATTAAGAAGAAAAGAGTTTTTTAAAAGAATTAGTATTTCGAAAACTAAAAATAGGCCCCCTTCCCCCAGGTTTTTACCGTTTATCTGCTTCGTGTCAAGTTTTATATTTCTAGACAACTCGAGAGTTCTAATAAGATTAAAAAGACACATTGGTGTATTGAAAAAATACATGGAAAAGTTTTTGAAACCGTTTAATGTAGGATCTTGTATTTTGAGAACGAAAATCCATCCCGGCTAAGTTGTACTGTTGGTGTTCAGAGTCCTGTCTTACTAGGTAATCCGAATGCAAGGAAATTCAGGTGCCATTTTTAAAGATGATGGAATTAACAAAAACTTAATGACCGCACATATCTGTCGAGTGTGACATTATCTCTAAGATGTTGGTGTTTTCGCCTTAAATTTGATAGATTTTGGACTTTCCTGACCTAAAACTGCATTGGTAGGAATTGATCAGAGTGCTGACCAAGCGTTTCATATAATGAGACTGTACGCGCTTTAGTTCCAACATGTGGCGCAATGTGCCAAACGAGCAGTCAACCAATAAATCATTTGTTGTGAAGACGTGTTTTTTGGAAATAAAATTCAAATATCTAACGCAACACACTTAATGTGGTCCAGGATCCAGCTTCTCGCCACCATTCGTTTTGCACATACATATTTAATTCCAAATCCGCAAGGCAAATTGAGAAACTTTCTCAGACACTTATTACTGTCGGACGTTTTTGAGATATTTTTTTAGGTGTTTCTGGTATTCCAACTCAAACCTCCCGTTTATTAGTCCGACGCACCACTGAACATCAGCGCTCATTTTCTTTTTTATGGAAAAGTATTAAGCATCTTTGCTAGCCAAACACGAACGATTGACGGTCATAAGAAAAATATCCATCGAGCAATTCGTGAACTAGAGCCACAAACAATCGGTAATGGTTGACAGGATGAGCTACTGCCAAGCCAGCCTGGGCAGCCACAAACCAGCAATAATAATTTAAAAATATTGAACCATGTTAATCGACTACAATCATCAATCGACCGCTGTGACGTCAATATAAATCTGCTGTTATATTTCCACAAGTTTGAATTTTGTATTTTGCTGATGTAAAGAAAACTGTCAAAATATTTCCCTCTACAATCAAGACCTTCTCGCTCTTTACAAAAATATGACCAAAATGTCTGCTGCCTCCTCCGAAACATTCCTGTATAATGGGAAATTTTCTTCGTCTAGCAGCATATAACCATCTCTTTCTAGATTTTTGGACTGCACAACTACTTTTACACCTTCTGCTCCTGTCCACGAAAAAGAGAGAAAACCTCACGTCAATTTACTGTCCGTTCCGACCAGACGGCCTTTCATCCATTTACCTCTTTCACACTCGCAGACAAGTCGTTGTGTTGACTCACAGAGCCACAGCGCGGAAGGTCCAGCCCGAACGACTTCAAGGACTTGGATCCCGTTAAATTTTTGTTTTGAGTTTAATTGTTGCCATTTCCGTGTTCATGCTTTTAAGTGTTAAACGGGACAATAGAAAAAAATAGTGGGAAATAATATTTCCATCGGTAAACACTCGTTTTTAAAATTTCTAAGATTCGTCGTAAAAAAAGAAAATCCCTCCTCAATATATACACACATCTCCTGGTGGCTACGTCATCAGCATTTTCGGTAAAAAAAAAAAACGTTTTTTTTTCCTTATGCAGACAATTTTCCCTCTGCACAAGCCAAAAAGAGACCATCATCAAGGAAAAATAAAAAGTTGGGAAGTTTTACGTCATACACAGAGTGGCACTCTTTTTCTTTTCTTTCTCCCTTGTGTCCATCTCTGTTTGCCATTAGTACATCGAATCAAAGATGGCTGCCGTTGTTCTTTCCGAGTGAATTTCGTGTGTGCAAATTTGGGAATTTATTTCACAAATAATTGCCGTGCAAATTTAGAAATTTTTACAAAATCAAATCCATTGCGGTAAATGGAACTAAATGTTAATCGAAATAATACATAATTCATCGTAAGTGCACGTCAAATAGCGTTTTTTTTCCTCTTGCTCATTTTTTTTTGCTTTCGTCTATTCTCCGAAGAGGAGAGTGTCGAGTTCTGGTGAAGAAAAAGTGGAAATCTTTGTGTCTTACAGGCGGATTAATTATTTTCCATTTTCCATCTTAAAAAAGTGAACGCTTTTCCCAATTGTATTTACAGTTAACTGGAGTTTTATGTGAAAATTTCGTAAAGAAAATTTTATTCGAAAAGAAAGAAAAAAAAATTCTTCGTTCGAAATACACATTCAGAGGGAAAGAACTGAAATTTTTTTTTTCCGTATCCGTGTGTCCGTGTTTCGTTTATATGTAGGAAAAATCCATTCGATAGTGTTTGCGCGTTTGCGGTGGCTCGCAGTTGGAATTGTGTGTATGTGTGCGTTTGTGCAAGATTTGCGGTGATATGTGAAGAAGGCTCTGTCGGGACGTGAGTGTGTGTGCAAGTTGTCGGTTGTATGGCCGACAATGGGAAAAGTTCTTGAGTAAAAAAAAAAATATTTTTTCATTTGCTTATTTTCCCCGAAAAATAGCAAAAATGTTTTAAAAATTTTTATTAGTCAAGCGTTTTTGTTTTTGTATAAAATTTGTGCTGGTATCTTACTGAACTTTATACCCGTAGGAGTTTGTTTTTTTTTTTTTTTACGAAAAGAACTCATTTTCCCATAAAAAATTGACCAGAAAAAAATTAAACCGGATTACTGGCTGCAATAGATCATCACCACCACCATCGTTGTCGTTCTCGTTGTGGTCTTATCCCGAAGAAAAAAAACCAAGAAAAACGGAGGAGAACGAACAAGAACAAGCAGAGAAAAACACCGATCAGAGAAAAAAAGGGAAAAGAAAGAAAACGGTAAGAATCAATAAACGTTGCATATTAAATGGTGGCTATGGCCTTTCCTCTACACACAACCAGCCAGGCCATAGGTGGGATGTGGATGCGCCCTTATCGCCTGGTTTTGTTGTTAGGTAGGGAATAATGCATTTTCCTGTATACACCCAGAAGCTTAAACGATCTATTTTTCCAAGTTTTTTCCTATTTTTTTTTTTTTTTTTTGGTAAAAACATTGAATTTAGCTAAATAACTGTGACCTTTCTGGTAAAGTTGTTTTACTGTATTCGCTGGCAATAAAGTGGGACGACGTGGACAGAAATGTTTAGAGTTGCTCTGAAAATGTACTTATCGAGAGGAAAAATATTCAAAAGTTTCATTTAAATATTTGGAAAGCCTTGCATGCATTTTATTTTAATTGTTTCGTATGTATACTTTTAATATTTTGTTTCTGGCAGCAGCTAAAGATTCGATGACAGCTTCTGTCATGTTCATATGTATGTTCGTATATGTGTATGTATTCTCAATTGATGTCATCGTCCTGTGTGTTAAAATAAATTTCTAATTCATTATATACATAGGTACATACTACATGTACTAGGTACTGTATTTTTTGAGTATTTTTTCTTTGCACCTTAGCTCCCCAAGGGATGTAAATGATTCCCAGATGACTATTAAGGCCTGGCCCTTAAATTGCACGTGTAAATGATCAGTTCTCATGTCCCTACGAATTTTTTTCGTTGCAGGGATTGTTAAAAATCGTATATTTTATCAATTTGGTGCAATATGACTGTTGAAAGTCGGAAAAACATATGTAGGTATTTACAGTGGTAGACATTAACACACTTTTTCCTAAATTTAAAAAGGCACACTTGAACTTTTTTTCTACATTTTAGAGGATGGAGATTGTTCTTATATCTGAACTTTAGGGGGCGCTTGATGTCATCGTTTCCTAATAAAAAAAAGTATAATGGCGTCAAATTATAGGTTCGAGGTTCCTAAAGCACGTCTCCACAACAGTTGATACTATGGTTATCAAACTTACATAGTTCGCAAGAGGTCCATTTTTTGGTGTAGGTGTAGCACCACTTTGTATCACCCTGCTGGTCAAGGTCCAAGTCATTCAATCCTGGTCACAAATAATAAGTTGTCATGTCTCTGCAGCACACTGTATTCACCGAAACGTTGTTGTCAATCCACTGATGTTGATTTATTGAGCTCTATGACGAATTGGGTTTTTTGGGATCAAACGTTTATTTTAGGCAATTCTTTCGTTTTTGCTTCATGTGGATAGCTTTAGCTTTCCATGAATGTCATAAACTTTTTTTTAATGAATTTCCTTACACGAACCGCTGAAGCGACTACATTTCGACCAAAAATTGTTTTTAAATTTCGGATAGTTTCTGCACCACAGCACTCAATTTGGAAATAGTTTTTCAATATTTCTCCGCGTTGTTCAGACTTAAATTGATTCATTTTTTACGGCAGAGGCTTGACACTACAGTGTGCGAAGGCTATTTGTGAAAATGCTAATAGTTTATACAAAGAAAAAAAAGTTTAATAATATATAATTTGGCACATATGTATGTATGTACATGTTCGTCTGTAGCCATATTTATTCAATAAAACCACTTTCAGCATCAATACCAGCTCTAATGCCCTAATTCGTGACCAGATACGTGAGTATGCCTAAATTAAAGAATCGTTGTTGATATTGGCCAACATGACATCCGTCGAAAGAGCTTGGACGGTATTCTGGGGATTTTTACTGGTTTTATAATCAACTTTGTCCCCCAAAGGTTCAATGTCTTAGATAACCATAAGTTTGGTGTTATGTGATCATGGAAATTGGTCGCCACCCATTTCTTAGTCGGCTTTGCGGATCTGTGCTCTTCCTTTACTCACACTGCATATTCAAATCTTAACGACTTTGGCTAGCCCCTCGATGTTTTCGGCATCATTCAATTGAATATCTTGTGGTAAAAAGTATTGAGACATAACATGATCTTCTCTGTTCACTACTCCATGAATCGTAACACTATGGATCACATCGGAGATAACTGAAGGCCCCCCAACCTTGTCCTGTGACCTCCTCTACGGTACCACCGGTCAAGGCATTCCTTCGTAGGGGCAGGTTTTGACATCATGTCTTCACCTTATGATCCAGGGTTTCCTTCCTCTTAGGCTCCGTAGTTCCTGAATGATGCTTCCAATGATACGGTTGGCGATGTCCCATGCTTCCCTCGTTGATTGCATAAACGATATCAGTCAACTGAAGGCTCTGCACACATCCATCTGTCGTTCCTCCTATTGACCGCCCGGCCTTGTTCGATTTATTTTTTCTCAATTAACTAATACATATATGAGCGCCCTTGATAAGTCACACAGCGTATGAGTCGCTCAGACATTTGGTGGTTTATTATAATTGTCCTCATCGACGTTCCAGGGTCCTGATGAACAAGTTCGGACTTTTCTTGCTGTTGAACGTGTTGAATGCTTTTTACGTTGCGAAACAGCCGAAATTTCGTCACAAAAAGACTTTGTCGCGCAGCTTGTGAATGCATGATCGAGGGGACTTTCAAAAACCGAGATATTTCGAGATCACTTTGGTGTGCACATATGGCAACAATCACCTCGTGTATTTTGGTTTCTTGTGTTCGGTACTGTCCGCTATTTTACCCTGGGAGCCTTAAACGTCTGCTGTCAACGTTATTAACACTACAACTCAAATGGCCTCCGCACCATGTGCATCGCTGTCAATACTTCAACCTCGTGAGTATTGCCAGTGTTTTAATAACATGAACTTCAAAAAGAAACCAACAGATGGCCTACTCTTTAAATGTATTATAATATAAGTAGTAGTTAGTTAGTTAGTTGTCCGTTTGTGGGTAGCTCTTTTTCGGATAATAAATAAGTAAGTTTTATGGGAGTTTTTACTGGCGACAATTTTACACATAAAATTTTGCACATCGTTTTCTTCGTTTTTTTTTGAGTACATCTGCAGAGCTATTTTGCAAAAATGATTGCCCGGAAGTAAGCACAGAATTGACCCTGCACTTTTTATGCTTCTAATAATTTTGTTTCACCTCTCTAAAGAATGCTTAGTTTAATTAAATTTCTCTGACCGGTTGGGTCAAAGAAAATACATATTTCGCAGATTTTTGTTTTTATTTTTCCTCCGTGGTTTTCTTTGCGGGCATGATTTACATTTACATATGCCTACTTTTTTTTTGATACAAGTTTAAATTCACAGCTGACATTGACCTTTGTTTATAAATCGACAACCGACTTGCTGTGGTTTTCATTTATCTGAATTCGGTTTATAATTTGACACGGCATGGTAAAGATGGAAAACAAATTATCATTTTTATACAACACAACAAAATGTGGACTTATTCAAGGGCAGATACACATATGCGGCCATTAAGTGTGCTTTTTTATCCATTAATGCGGCTAAATTATGGTAGCTAAATGAATTTTTGACTGTTTTCTGAGTCAACGTTAATGTCTTTCTTTTCGGGGCTTTATTTTGTGTGCATACTTACGCGTATATTTTATCAATTTACTTTGATAATACGAAGAAGTTGATCCTGATGAAGGAAGGAAAGGAATTTATATTGATATGTTTATGGATATTGGTAGTTTTTTGTTTGGCTGAATTTATTGCTTGGTTGTATGGAATAAACTTTCTTTGGTATACAAAATTGGGCAGGAATGAGAAATCGATACCCAAGTGTTAGAATTTATTTCTCTAATGAGTCCTTTTGATTGTTGATTGGAACGAAACTGAAGTATATCCATGAATATCTTGATATTAGAGTGAAGTTCATCTCACAAATACTTACTTACTTGCGTGGTGGTCACGATATATTGTTTTGCTTGTGATGTGACTGATACAGGTTCATACCCCCGGAGAAACACAGCTACAGACATCAAATAAGCAAACTGAATAATTCATGTAAAATGGCGTGGGAGAGTTTGCGCGTACGATCCTTAAGACTCCCAAAATTATTCAAAGATTACACAAGAATGTAAGAAGATGTAAGACTAAACAAGCTTTCCAAAAGGAATAAAATCTGTGTTATATGGGTACCGGGCTTTGTTGGTCCTATACAGGATTGATTTATGCAGAACAATCAAGTGTTTAGTGGAACGGCCTGATAAGAGCACTGCGCAATTCCTGCTGAATTTGAATTCATGTCCACAAGAGTAGCTTAAAAGTGGTTTCACTGGCTAACGAAGTACCTCCTGTTACCCTTATATTTCTTTGTTAGTGCAGCATCACGTCTCAAAACCTTTTTCTCTTGTTATTTGGCTCTTTGAGCATCTAAGTGCTTGTAGTCTTCCACAAGTGCTAGAAACTATTGTTTGTTTGTCTCGCCTCTATCTAGAACATTGCCATTAGCTTCATTTTTGGCAATGTTGCATAGACTGAAACAGGCCATCTTGTAACGACTCTTTATAGCAGCGAACTCGGTGTTGACTGTGTTCGACGAACCATTTTCATTAGTGTCTTTGTTCGCTGGCATAATCTGCGGTCTCTGTGAAGACGACAGATTTTTGATTGGTGGATTAGCTACTAATATGTAGTTCATTCTCGGATGTGGAGTTAATGTCATATTGCACGTAATTTTGCTTATGTGTTTTTTTTTATATTTTTTTTAAATTGTGGTAATATATACGAGTATGACGGGATAAGCAGTCCGTCTTGACAGCGCCGCCACACCAGGATTAGTCCGTTATAAAAACAACCTCCCCTGGCCATAAGCAATGACCGTTCATACGAGCTCTTTTAATTCACTGGCTGGTCAGCACGCGTATCTCAACACCTTGTGTCGCCTTGACTGTGTAAAATTTAGAGGGGTTTACTTCCCACATTCTTCTTTAAGAACCACTGCTTATGATTGAGACACCTGTGGAAATTCTTAGCATACACTAAAACACGGATGTACTTAGCCATTTCGGGTGGGCTCTCACGGGGCGGACTAAAGATGAGGATTTATGTCATTTCAATTAATCGATGGTTTTGACACATAAGAGCCATTTTGCGAGAACCACATCTTGCCGAATCATTCTTAAAGAAATTAGATCTGATGATCCCACCAGAGTGGAAACTGCCTAAACTGTGTAATTTTCTAGATGTAATGGGTTCTTTAGGCTCCCTTCTGGATTGGGTTCACTCCATATGTCGCGATTTTGCTTATTTAAGACAAAAATGAGCCTCCGCAATTTGGCGGTAAAACTAGATATCAGCTTCCAATAGGTGAAAAAACAACGTATGTTTGTATATCTTATACGGGCTTAGGCTTACACCTTTCTACCTTTATCGGCCCCAAGGACATAGTGCGAACAAACGACGGATAAGAACAGAGAAAGTATTTCATGTTAAACGCATCATCGTCCTCTTTACATGCAGTGCAGTTTGTTGTGTCGTTTAAACCCGACACGTAGTTGTGTCGCAATTGCATCTCGGGTATCATTGCATCAGAGGGCATATCCATTAGACTGGGGTCGTATGATTTCAAGTTTCTCTTTAGACGACAGATGGCTTTTATGCAGCCCATGATCTAAATATGAAAGTGAATAAGAAGGTTTCTTCAACCAAACTACCGATACGTAAGCGAGGATTGGTCTTACAGTCATCGTATAGATCCATAGAACCTTTTTTAGTGATAAGCCTCATGTCACATTGTACTGCCAGAAAACAACAGCACTTTGGTAGTCTTCGGCTTAACATGTTTTGACCAGAGAAGTTTGCTATCCACAATGACTCCCAGATATTTAACTTCGTCGGAAATTTGAATGGTGAGTCAGCTTCAGAGAATAGATTTAGTTTTTATAGAATTTCCTAAAAGCCAATTCCTAGTGCAAAGATACAAATGTAAATAAGTATTAAAGAATAAATTTCATTTATCCTCAGACCTATTTTTAAAATGACTTGCTCGGGAGCGGTTGTCAATTCATCGAATCCGTTTGAATATTTCAAGGTTCTAATTTTTCAAGCATATTACCAATTTGTTTATCCTTGAGATCTATGAAATTTGAAGTTTTAATGTAATGACGAAACAAACAAATAAATCGTTGACAGTCAAGAAAATCCCTGAATCAATTTCGATGGAGGTTTTATTCTTTGAAAAAGACAAAGAACTCCAATTTTTAAAAATATTTTCAATCCAACTGATGTACAGACATAAAGATTTAAATTTTACATATGTATTTATTTAGATTGCATTTTAGATTACGCGTATATTTATTCAAACAATGACGCCATGGCTTTGTCAAAAATTGTTTACGTCCCAATATTCTGACTGAAAATTAATCACCCTTTAGTTCGTTCGTCAATTTTTCTTCTCATTCTTTTTTCATATTTATGTATCTTTTATCTGAATATTTCTCAGAAAATTTTAATAAGAACTGAGATGCAAAAGTAAAGAAAGCAAAAAAAAACAAACATACCGAAAACGGAACTAAAAAAGAAACAAAAACGTTTCCATTGATCGAAAATGGGTAACTTCCTGCAGAAATTTTGTCTGTTTTCAGAGTTTATTTTCTTTTCTATTTTTCCTTTCGCCTTCAATAAATCTTTATTTTAATGTCAGGTTATTCAATTGTATTTGGAATGGTGTGTACTTTTATTGCTTACATTAAGTTAACCATTTGAAGTGTGTAAATATGTAAGAAAAAAACTAAAAACAAATAAGAAAATATCCGAATGCTTGACGTACAGAGTTCTTTCGATTCTTATGCAAATTGAATTCAGTGGTGACCTCAACTTAATTTCAATAAACGTTGGTTTAGCTGGAAAAAAATCCGACCCAATCTCATTTTACCAACTGAAACTTTTGTCTTATAAAAGTGAATGCAAATGTCGACCGTTTTGTGTGAACGTTTAAAACCATTCGTCAATAACTTGCTTGGTACTTATCAATGGGTTTATGCGCCAGGAAAGACCTTCGTTATTAAAATTTTTCAAAGTGCGGTTGATCCCGAAAGTCAAATCGATACACCACACCATCTAAAGAGAGGGACATTTGTTGGATTCTTTTTGAAATCACATACTAATAAAACTACGCCGTTTAATAATTTCGATTGATCTGGGGCTTATTGAAAGGACCCGATTATTTACACATAGAAAGTACTTGCATTTAAATGTATGCCGGCAGTAGCCAGTGAACACAAATTTGCAGAACATTGTCGGTCCATAACAGTAAGAGTCCATAGCAAAGAGAGTCTAACAGCGTTAAGTCGTTGATGTCGAGTTAAATCTCAAGGTTCGCTTTCAAAAGGGTTGACAACACGATTACCAAACTTAACGCGCGAAAAAATCAGTTATTTGACGACAGGTGTGGTGATCTGCGGAACGAAAACACTCGCTGCTCCATTAAGGTCATAAGTGATCGCATTGACTTGGTCACGGCCGAAGAATACATACACATCAGTTGAAGGTGCCATTTTTCGGATGCTTGATGACTATCCCTCTTCTCCATTCCTGTGGGTAATGATCACGCTCCCATGCTGTTCATATAAGGGGGTGTAGCAGTTCTGTCGACTTGCAGCAGGGATGTTGTCAATGCCAGTCGATTTATTTTTCTTGACTGCTTTGTTTCTGTGATGCTGGAGGTCCGGTGTCTATATGGGAATTTGTTATTTCAGAAGGCTCATTCGAATTCGAGAACATAACGCTGTCATCTAAATGATTTTGAACTGAAATGAAATGTTCTAACCCGAAATAAGAGGGTTCCTATCTGGACTCTTTACAGGGTTTTGCTTGGAGTTCTCATCACCTGTATGTAAGTTCCTTTGTATTCAGTCCTTTTATCCCGCCTGTTCTTCAGTCTTCGTGGAAAGTATGTTGATATGCAAACGTTTTTCACATCTCGTTATGTGCTAAACACTCCTCTTCACGGGATATTGTGCGTCTTACATACTTATGTATGTATGTTTCTTTACTGCTGAGGCTGCTGCAATCCGAAGCCTGATTGAAATACACGCATCAATCCGTCTACAGGAGTCTTCTGACAGCCATGAGCTGTGGCTTTATGCCTTTTGCTGATGTACCTACGTGGCCCAGTTGCAAAAACATTTTTCACAGGGCATTATGTGGAATGCCTAGTTTGGCTGCGTGTGTTCCTTTTAGCCAAGTGACTCATACTTATGGCTACTAGTGTGTACGTTTTCTATATATGACGAACATGAAGAATCCTGGTGGGGGATAAACTTCCTCTGCAGGAACCCAGAGGAGAGTCATCTTGAAATGATGGCTAACCCGGGTGAGTGTCGCTTTGTAGCTCTCAACAAGCTTGGGTGTAGTCGTGGTTGAATCGAGGTGTTTCTTCTACCCGAAGGGAGAAGCCTCCAACTGTCACTAAAAGTAGCAAAACTCAAGGAAAAGCAAGCGCTGTGTAGTAAAAATTATCAGTATCATAACGTTAGCCAAACAGACATCACACAAAGTTTGTTGACGTTTACTAACTTATCCATATTCTTAACATGTTCAAATAAATAGCATTGTCACTGCCTTTGATTCAATAAACTAAAAGTCTCTTCACAGACAGCCATCAAATCGACAGTAAATCTCAGCAAACCGCCCCTAAATGCCATTCCATGTTAATAAATTTCGCTAAAGGTGAAATAAAATATACTTCGAGGTGTCTTGTTGAATTGTAAATATTCAAGAAAAAGTCGTTAACTAGAAGTTGTACTCGTAAATTATAAACGCCTAATTCTTGATAGCCGTGGAGAACCGATTTAGGGTTAGCATTCCAACAAAGTCTGTCTACTGGGGGATTTTGTTTTTTTTGTCGTACATATGCATACGAGTATATACGACCGCCTTTCATAGGCGAACAACTTATAAAGATGCGTTTATCTGTAGGCGCTTTCTTGGATACATTTCTATAAATTATCACCGCAATATGATTTGTCTGAAATATACTCTGATGAAGCACCGAAAATCCGGTCGTACGCTACCGTGGGCACTAAAAAACGAAATGAATCGAAAAAAAAACGCTCGCTCCTCCGCGATTTGTGCAAATGACTCCATGTCCGTCTCCACAAAACTGGTTCCACTCAATGCGCTAGTGGTTTAATGACCGGTTTACATTGGCACGCATATAGAGAGAAAAATAAAAATAAAAAGAAAGAAGAGTGTACGTAGAGTGAGAGGAGGAGAAAAAAAAAAGCGAATCAAGAATACAGAAAAAAATGAGCAAAAAAAGAAAAAAAAAATATCTGGAACGATAAATTTTTTGAACTTTCTTGTCAGAAAGTCAAAAATTTCATTTATTTTGCATCCCTACACAACCGATGACCATTGACGTAATTTTTTTTTGTTCCTTCCTTTTTTGCTTTTTTATCTAAAAATACAACGAATACAAAAGACAATCGCGTGTGTGAATAATATAAATGACAGCCGACGTAGCGCGCTTGCCCTTTCTCTTCTCAGATACACAGAATGTAAAGAAAATGAGAAAAATTAAGTAAATTCTCGAGATAATTAAGTGAGGCGAAAAGACGATCCAAAAAGAAAGAAGAAAGTTTTCAAAAGTATGAAGGAGATGACTGTGGGGCATACTGCATACATAATGTACGACAAACGAAGAAAATGGAAAACAAAAAGTGGATAATTTTGAGTAATTGCCTGAAGCGAACGAGGGACTATGTTTCTTTCTTTCTTTTTTTTTTTTTGAAAAATGTATTGATTTGGTATTATTGTGATAGATTGTTATTTTATTCTTTTTTATTTGCTACGCTACAACAGTCGATATAACCCGAAGCTTGAATATATTTATAGATCTCAGTGGTTGGTCAGAAAGTCATCACAATGAGCAGAACTAGTGGCTGCCCACAAGGAGGCGTACTCTCAGCACTACTAGTTGAAGAGGAATTATCCTGCAAAGAACACGAAGGGTGTGAAATTAAATGACACTGAAACGTCCATTGTACTTCTACCCCTGATAAATACATATGTATGTATGTACATCGAACCACATATTTGCGCACTTAATGAACCGCAGATTTTCGAACAGTGAAAGAGATTGGATAAAATGCATTCCCATACCACACCATGGTCCAAAGTGGCCAATCTTGTTCTTGCTGGACAGAGCTCTGTCGTATTCCCGCCATTGAGACAAGACCACTCGTATTTTTTTCTGTGATTACCCTGAAAATAATTCTACAATGTTTCTTTCTCAAATTGAGCAGGAATTTAGTAGTGTTACCGCCAAGCTTCCAATTGTTTTGTACAAGACTCGACCATATGAGACCGTTCCAGTATAGCAACTCTTGCTAAGCTTATACAAATTATCTGTTTCGAACCTATGCGAGTAGTCTCTGATTCTTCCCTTGTGCATCAAAGATTTCATTTCCTACGATTTCGATTTCCGATACTCATATGTATGTATAAAACAATTTTTTCCTTTTTGGAAAGCTTGTTTCACCTTTTCTTACATTCTTGTACAATCTCTGAGTGATTTGTCGGGATCTCAAGTGCCTCAAGTGCATTACTGTAACTACACATCTACTTCGCCATCGGAATCGTTGCAATCTTACGTTAGCCATTTGAGAGAAGACGAATGCGAAGATTCGACAATGATGATTCCGTCTTCGATTCGCCTTCCCTCTAATGTGGGAATCTTTCGACTTACCTACTAATTTCCATAGGTGCTTGAATCTAGTTGCTATCATTCGTGACCAAGTCGGGACTTTAGAGAATCTTGGGTCCTGGCACCATGAGTGGGACGCGGCAGACTGATGGAACTGTCGAGTAGCAGTTTGATCCTGCGCAATGGAGACGATGAACGATTTGAACAAAGAGAGCGGAGATTTGGCTCGACTTTTCTCTTCCTTCTCCTCTTGTCATTTGCCGTGACAGGTCCAGTTGAATGAGCTGGCAAGCCTGTCACATCAGTGACAGCATCCCAGATGGCTTTTTGACAGTGTTAGCAATAGTCTTCAGTACTTGATGCTAACGACATAGGACCTCCTTAAAAATTATTGACCTCTCGATCGGTAAAGGTTCTGACTGTCTCTTGCGGCTAAAGTCATCGGACTTCATACATATTTCTTCTCTTAGTCTACCTCCAATGTCGTACATATTTATGCGTCGAAACAAGTGCTGCTTTTTTTTTTGTCAGTAACAATCCGCTAATTTTTTCAGCCAGCCCCCGACTCATCGCATTAATAAAATGTCAGTGAATTCAGCTTTGCAGTAGTTTAGTCTTCGGTACTTCGTATGTTATTCAGGACGCGGTTTATTCTGGACACATTTCATGTGCAGATCCGAATATAGTGGTCGTTTTTTTCGTTTGCAGGGATCGTAAACAGTAATATATTCTTATCCAATGCTGTCGCTTCTTAACCATTTTTTTTTATGCGGCCGGTCAGTGACCTTCATGGGACAATACTCAAACTAGGGGACCACTTACTATAGATATATAGAGAGATATTACACCACCTGTTGTGGTGGTTCTATTTCACGAATAGAGCTCGATGAATAGCGTCAGTTGCTCACTAATAAAATAATAAGTCCTATGGGGTCAATTCGGAAGAGCGAGGTGACCAAAGCATGCCTCCAAAAGGACTAACTACACGGTTACCGAACTTAGTGCGATTGATTCGATTCTTTGATGGTTGGTGTGATACGGAGTGGCATTCTTTTGAAACGAAAGTCTGTTGAAGTCCAAATTGTGCAAAATCAGTTATCACAGCTCTGCAGTGCTCTCCGTTCATCGTAACGTTGTAACGTCGAATCGCCTCGTTTTCAAAGAAGTAGGCCCCCATGATGCCACCACTTCAAAACCGACATCAAATAGTTACTCCTCCTGGATGTATTGTCGTCTTTACGACCGCATGGGGATTTTCGGAATACCAGATGCTTTAGTCTGACTTGTTGATATAACCTCGTTTGAAAAACAAATTTTGCGATCAAAATCGACGTCATTTTTGATCGCATTCAAAGCCCACACAGATAAGCGATAAGAGGATGGACATCTTTCTTGAGTGAGTGGGCTTTGTAAGCGAATAATCCGAGATCCTTTTACAATATTTTCCTCTGATGAGTTGAGATTCTTGGGTTATTTTTCTGTGCACGCTTTTCTTATTCACAACCATGCCATTTTCACGAAATTCTTTTATGAATTTCCTTACACCAGCCGGTGAAGGGGTTTGATTTAAGATTTCGCACAGTTTCTATAACAAAGCACACATTTTTCAATGATTTTCAGTGTTTTTCAAGTGTGAAACGATAAATTTTTTACCAAGGAGGCTTTACAGTACATACATATCTGTCTAAATTTCAAGTGTGTTAGTGTTGCCAACAAATAGCCTGTCCTTTAGACTGATGTTTAAATAATTTGATTTCAGATGTCGTATTTCTCCTCGTTTTCTTTGGTCTTTTTTCGTGCTTCTAACAACTTACCATTACTTCCCTATTTTACTGCCCGCTATAAAGCCTTAGAAGTAAAAGTTAAATCTCTTAAAATAAATTGCATAGCTTACTTCCCACTTTTTTAACATTTTGTTTTCGTTTCACCGCATTAAGACTAAGGTTTCAGTAAACCGCCGACCAGGGTCACATTTTTGCCACCTGAGAGGTGTACCGAAAGCGATATGGAGTATTTGTACTTGTATTTCGTAACCCAAGAGGTATTGTCAAATGATACTTTTAAATGGTGGCACTAGGCAAACTATGTTGTCCAATGAGATCATTAAGGGGATGAATTTTCCTTTCTGAGATACTTTCTATATTCAAAAGAAATTGTATAAATTTACCCCATTGCACTGTTATAAAATTCCAAGAATGCTATGAAGTATTAATATTGCTCGACAAGCGTTACATAATTTTCTGAGTACCTAAGTAAACAAATTTGAATTTGAAGTTTAAATATTCAAAACGAAAGCAAATGCCTACCTCTGCCTATCGAATATATCTTAAACATCTCTTAACTATTCCCAAGCACCGATACTGAAGTGCGCATAAATTTAAAGAAAGTAAACCACGTCTGTAACAAATATTTAACTCTCTGGCGAAAATTGACAACAATGTCAATGGAGGAGGCGGAGGTGGTGGTACATACATATATGCGAACGATTTGTGGGTCCGTTTCACTTTATTTGATTTTCTGCTTGCCTCTGAACACGTCACACTTCTGTTCGATTGTTTACATCGTGTTCTCCTTTAGTGCAGAAATAAAAATAATCCAAGTCTAACTTAAGACAAATTTCCATCGAAATATTTATCTTACGGCTATCATTTCCGACGGAGGGCTACTATAGCAACAAGTCCACAATTCACAATCAATTTTGATTAATCATGAATGACAATTTATTTATGTATTTGTTTTAATTAGCTAATGTTGTTGCAGCAAACCGCTGCCGCAGGCCATCACACACGAGTTGTTTTATACTCGAACGAAAATGTACACAAACAAAATTTTCTAAATTGACATCACTCTTGTTCTCTGTTGAATAAGATGATGTACGAGTATACGGTGCCTTTACACATGTACTCGTAGATACTATGCGATGGCACTGCTCCGCCCTGCTTTCTTGAATGGCGTATAAGGTGAAAAGGTCAAAGGTGACATTTTTGTGTACCTACTACGGATTGTGTGTGTGCTTTGTTGGGAATTTTTTCTTCTTTTTTTTTTTCAAACAAAATTAAAGAGAACCAAACGAAATTACATTTCAGACAAGGCGTAGTCGTTTCGATGTATTTAGAGTTCAATTTGCAAAGGAAATTTTGAACTTTAAAAAAAGGATAAGTAGAGAAGATAAAAAAAATCAATAAATCCCAGGACAACAAGTTCAGGCCACACATAAAAACTGAAAAAAAAATCAAAACTCACCCTTAATGGCCGGCGGGGTTGTTTCTCTTTTCTTTCATTTTTCATCGTCCACAAGTGGCAAATGAAAGGATGGAAAAGAGCTACGAAATTATATAACGCCTGAACGCATCCTTCGCCAAGGAGATTGGGATTAAAATGGTGACAGCCTGAAAAATTAACTGAAGTCTTTAAGGCCAGTAAAGTTTTTGCCATTTTTTTATGTCCTTTTGTAGAATTGATCTTGGAAAAGTTATGTTAGAGTTAAAGAAACAGCTAGAGCATCCTTGACACAGCGAAATTTGAAAACTTTTTGTTGTTCTTTTTTTTTTTTTTTTTTGTCGGGATAGCGAAATCTCCTTTGCGACACTCCGACGCAAGTGCTTCATTCTACAAGCAGGAAGTTTCCTCATCTTCGAGTTCGAGCTCGAGCTCGAGCTCGATTTCGTAAACCAGGACCGCAAATCTGCCATCCAATACGAGCGAAAGGAGGACAATTGTAGAGGAAGAGTTCCGCAGAAACTTCGCTCTTTCCACAAGCGTTTTATATGGTAGTGTCACTTAAGCATAATACCTCGATAGGATGCTAAGTTGTTTGTAGTCTTTTGTACTTAAATACATCAAGAATCCGGTGGATTTCTTACAGGAGATCTGTAGCATTCTTCCACTCTGAAAGCTTCAAAATAATTTCTTACTTTTCACCCCACTAGGGTCATTAGAGTCATCTTGTTCGGAACCCTGCAACGTATTTGAGCTGCCTCCAACTCATTTGACTCCTCTTTAAATGTTCTGCGCCACGTTTGACTAGTGGTTCCCGCAATTCTGCCTGCATGGGTGAGCGGATTCCATTTCATGACATATTTTGCAATGGAGTTATCTTCGCTTGGTTAGAGTGTTTCCAATCCAATGTCACTTTCTTCTTCATATAGTACTGTCTACAGGTTGTTGGTCCGTTCTTTGATAAAGTTGTTCATTGGAGATACGAATGAACCAAGTAATCGTCAAGATGATTCCTAGACATCTGTCCTCCTCCCAAGTACTGCACCCATATAACACAACTGATTCTTTGTTGGAGCGGTACAGTCGCATTCCGAACGGAGTGTTTGTCTTCCTTATTCTGCTACCCACATCCAGTTCAGTGAGTCGAGACTACACCTCCTAGAAAGTTGTCTACTATCTCAGCTTCCGGTCATGTTGTTGGCAATGTTGAGCTGAGCGTGGGTGTTAGAAATACTCAGTACTTTTCTAGGCTGTTTATTTTAAGCCCCACTTTGTTTGCCTCAGTCGCTAGGTTTTGGGCCATCAGATGAAGGCCCAATATCCGAGGTGTTTAAGGTAAGATGTCATAGTCCATGGAATTTCATGGTTACCTTCTGTCAATGTTGCACGGAATACATGTGTAACCACCAAGAGCAACAGCGGTGACGGTATGCACCCCTGACGTACTTCACCCTGGACTTCGAAATCCTCCGATACCTTACCGTTGTGAAAGATGCGACACTTACTTCCCTCGTGTGAAGTCTTGAAAATAGTTATGAGTTTTTCACGGATGCCTCTTCTGCACAAGGCTGACCAGATAGCACATCTCGATTCAAGCCGTCCAAAGATTTCTCAAAGTCACTAAACTGTACCGAACTGTTACCGAAAACCTGTTCTCGACGTATTGATCTATTGTGATCTGTAAGGCGATTATGTAGTCGACGCAGGAGGATCCCAGTTATGATCTCTGTGTTACTGGGATGGTCGATCCGTATTCCGGTATTTGTTCCATTGAAAAGCTCATTTGAGTAAGAGGCACAACACTGTTGTTAAAGCAGCTTAAAACTCTAGAGCTGATCCTTATCCGATGTCAGTAAGGAACCTTATAAAGTTTTCATGGGATGCAGTTTGGAAATCTGACTGCCTGTCGTCTACCACCTATCAGCCCCTTTTAGATTTCATATGTTAACGGTCCCACTATCGCATCTATTTGCAGCTTCCTCTGCATAGCATTTGTACCCTACCGTTCTGCTTCAGCCACAAAAATATTCAAAATTCACCACAAAATCTTAGTCTATTCTCGGCTGAACTGCTGATCGTTCTGGCTGCATGGGTGAGATAGTTATTAGGCCCTCGCCAGGTGCTTAAATTGGTTGGATGTGAACTTCCTATCAGTTAAAATCAAGTTGATCTTTTGGTAGCACTTTCGCTCACACAAGGTTCCTCCAATGACAAGGGATTGACATCGCAGAAGTCCTCTTTGAGGCATTGTGTCTCTTGACACTTTGAGTGCTTTGTTGTCGTTGCCTACATTGGCATTTAAAACCTCCATTATAAGGATGGTGTACAGCGCTTAGCAGGCTATAGAAATTGTTCTCTTCTTTCTTCAAAGCGTCCTAAGTGGGTGCGTAGCACTGAATGATAGTAATCTTTCCTAACCCTGCTCTGAAATCTGTTTGGGAGCTAGCAATTGTTTTCTGGCGCAGAGTGGTCGCCATTTCTCCTCTCCCGTTTGTAATTTCCGAAGAAACTCCAAGATAACACCCTGTGGCGTGGGAGTAGGTTTTCCTAAGCTGCAAGGTTTTCGGCTATATTGGCTCGTTATTTTTCAAATCAATGTCTATCGGGATATCGGAGATATTAAATACCTAAGCTTTGAGACGATTGACCTTTGAGTGATGAACTGCATATAGTGCAAAAAAAATATAGCTTAGGCTGGGTTATGGAAGGGTGTAGTGGTATAGGAGAGTTGGATTGACTCCACTTTTTCATCTCCGCAGCTTCTGCATGTGCAAATCGTTCAACATTTACCAAGGAATACGAATTTGTTAAATATTATTTTACTTTGATTCAGTAATTCAAAGCAGAAGAGTTCGCTTTTAAATAAACCTGTGGGCATTCAAACGATGTACAGGTGTACGTACATATGTTGTATACACGCTAAATGTAATAAAGAACACTATACAGAGCTTGCCTCCTCTTTGTACTATCAAAATCGTATCGCATTAAGGGGTAAACACATTTTCTTACAAACATTCAAGTATTCTCCAAAAACCTTTTGATTTTAATTAAATGTCACTACCCACTTTTGAATATTATCATTAAAGGTTAATCTCGAAGAATACTGAGGACCTGTTTATTTTGTATCTTTGCTTGGACCAGGTAGGAACTGTGAAATGCCTTTAAAACCGCTTTTTCCCCACTGTTCTAATTTTATTTAATTGAATACACGGTAGAAGTTTTGAAGTGTAGCGAAGTGTCACTCCAGCACACGATTTCAAATCATTTGGAAATTTTCCCAGGAACAACCAAGCAACCGTAGGGGATCCACTTCATCTTCCAACGGCTAGAAAAACATACACTCATACCGTTTCGAGTATGTGTATGTATTATCTCTGTTAATTGAAGAGGAATCGATTTGTATTCAGATATTGCGAGAAGTAGGTCACTTAGAAAATGTAAACTAACTACTGTGGATGGTATTTTTAAACTGAAAATGAAGTCTTAAAGGGTTTTCGGTTAGAGGTGAGGCTATGTGAGATTGTGTTCTCGTCCTTTCCGAAACCACAGAGTTGTGCATCTGAAAATCTTATTTTTTTTTTTCTTAATAAATTAGAATCATGAAATATTTTTAGACTATAAGTGCCAAGGGTTTGTATCTTGGTCTTACGGATGGGAACCATCCATTTCGGTCCGTTATTACTGAAACGACACTTTCGCGGGCCTTAGCCGCTGCTTGAAAGCTTCCTTATTATGTCAGTCCGCATTATAAAATGCAATGGAAAGAAATCACAAGGTGATAAGTCCGGACTTTTAAAACCGTCAGGAACTCAATACTTTGTGATGCGGTGTGTGGTGGCGCACTGTAGTTAAGGAGAACAATTCGTCACCTGAGAAGATTCATTGCTGTAACTGTCGCAAACAACACTTTTTTTACCAGATTTTGATTGAGTTTTTAAGCATTTTCTTGCACCTCCTTGGTCAAATTGTGCGGTATCTACCAATCATTTTCTGAATGGCAGCAATAATTTCTGGGCGCCTGTTTTAAACGAAGTACGCCAACGTTAAAACTAATTTAACCATCGTTCTTCAGTTGCTTCATCGCCAAACAATCCTTTTAATTTGGACTTGGACAGGCTTTGATTCCAGCAGAATATTTCAACGTTCAGTCGTCAAACAATCGATCTTATATGCTGCAAATTCAGTAACATGCCGTTTTTGAGACGTGCCATTGGACCATTGGGTGGATAAAGAACATTTAAGAGCCGTTGTTAGTTTAACTTTCCACAAATAATTGACTCCTTTTAAAAAAACTCATCGGACGGGCTTTCCGTCAGAGTCATAACATCCGATAATGTACTGCGAAATTGCGTTGACAGGATGGGGTACTGTCAAAATTATTGTGGCAACGATTTTAATTAAATCATTTTCCATAAATATTCGGAAGGTGTAGGTATGCTTTTTAAGAAAACAACAATCGTTGGGAAAATATTGAATGGTCTAGTTTCAAAACAACTTCAAAATTAAACCCACAGATAGAACACCATTTGGAACATAAAAATTCAATAAGAAGATGACAGTTCCAAAAGCGACACCTCGTAGGAAATAGTTTAACCGCGGAATCTTAAGTAGCAGTCTACTTAATGTGAGCTGTTCTTTTCCTATAATTAAAAGATACAAGAATTTTTGTGGTTTTGAATTGCAACACAAGACAAATAACAGTTAGTCTTTTTTTTGTTCAAAAACCAAAATGGTACACCGCCGCCACCACAGCAAAAGAAGACAGAAACGGATGGAATAAATCCGTGTTGCCATCGTCACCATGTTAGTCATAACAAGGTGTTTTTTTAACGAAACTTAAGTACACTTTCCTATGCACGACAGATTTTAGCTCGGATTTCGAAAAAGGTTGGAACACTTGGTAAAAGTCGGAAATCACACCTACAGATTCTGCTTAGTCGACCTTGCAGCTGAAAAACAATGCTCCCTTGCTGGCATGTCAAGATATATTAAAAGTCCGTGGTTGGGATAACTTTGCGCTTCTAGTGTTCCAGTACTGTTTTCGTACAACTTTTTGAACTCCACTTCTAGAAAATTTCACCCCACACTTTATTTGTATCTGAAAAGAAACATGTTACAGCCCTTAAATCCACAGCAGTGCATAATACCAGCTACCCTGTTACACAACCCATCAACTAGAATTTGTACACATTCGAGATTAACTTAAAAAAGAGAGGAAAATACAAAAAAGTAAAACCCACTAGTAAAAGAAAAGTTGTAAAGCTATAAAACCGTTTGTTAAAATACATTGTTCATCATCCGCAACTGGTTTTTCCTACATATGTGGCTTATTGTTGGATGGGAACTGTTTAACTTGTGGTTGGGCGTCATAGTCGCGAAACAAAATGGTACACCAGCCTGCCGGATTGCTATATCCATTGTATAGTTTATAATAACGAGGCATAACACCTGAGGTTGTGTATGGGATAATTAGAGAACAGATGATGGTGTCATAGTAACTCTATTACTTTATTACTGTTGCTGAAGAGAGGGTTGACAGGCAGAGCAGTAAATAAACAGCGGATGATGTGATGGACAGATAGTCGTGCCTTTTATTTTTAGTTTATTTTACTAGACAAAACCTCACAAACATATGTATCTACATGAGCGATGTCATTGATCTGCAGTCACGCTCTTTGTTTTATTTTTTCTACAAACAAAGAGAACATTTCATTAGAGTTACAAGCATAGTCTGTCTGTGTTGTTAGTGCATATTCCTATGGTGCTATTACACGACTGTATAATAGGGGTTGACGTTGACATTTCCAACGTTAGACTGATGATGAATATTTTATTTTATAATATACGACTACCCTACGGGGCCTTAAACCATTAGTCTCGTCAAATTGGGTGATGTTATCCCCACTAGCGCACGTTATCAAAGATGAGGTCGTGCTCTTCTGCGTAGTTCCTTAGGGGTGACGTCAAAAATTTTTCGGGCCTCGCTGTTCATTGTCCCTACATGATCTAGCGTTCCTAGGCGTTAAAAAACAATTTCTTGGTTGAATCTTCTTTTCCATGTACCGACTCAGATGGGATTGCCGTCATCAAAGACCTTCAGAGTGATCTTTTGTTCTGCCCCCTATGGAAGATATTTTTGTGAGTCCTTTCGTAGCTGAAGTCAAGTTCTCGAAGGAATTTAGGATTGTTTGGACTGCGGGGGAGATTATATCAGGTGGGGTGATGAATACTTGGTGAAAGTGCTTTAGTTTACTACGAACCATGGTGGGTCATTCGCACATAATGTGCTTGGCAGTTCCAGTGCCCTCAAGACATATGTAGTCTGCAAGTGTCAGATTGGCAAATTCGCGTTTTCTTAAGGTGGTAATTGAGAGAACAGTGCTATCTTTTTGTGAAACGATATTGCAGGGAATCAGATGTCTTGTGTGTGCAGCACGCTGCTTGAGGGTACGGAGACGATTCTAAATTAATTTTACCTCAAAGCTGTATGATTTGAGAGCTTTTAAAGGGCGCTTGCCTAGAGAGGCCTAAGAGGTTTTTTCTAATGCAGACCTCTGCTTAGAATATACATAAATATGTAGAAGTATAGTGACCATTTTTAAACCAACAGCATTAACTAACTGCCTGACAACGGGATTTGGGCTTATATCGCCGTTTAACAGCCGCAGAAATAGTCTTTTTAACAACCGACTTAGTCTCAACTATGGTGCTTCCGTTTTTGTCCAGACCACGGTTTGGGTAGCGAGACCTTGGGTTGTCGTCTTTATTCCGGATCCCTTTTCCTACCGTAACGCCTATGCACCTCCTTGGTCTTGCTCTCGCGCTTCTCATGTTTTTTTTTTTTTTTTTTGTCATTTGAGTGCACGTTTTACGTGTCTCGAAAATCTAACAAGTGACTCTAATCTTTTCTTCTTGCAGCGCCCCTTAGTAGATGCCTATTTTATTTGTGCTTCCCTGTGTACATTCACAAGCAAATCAAAGGTTTCTGTCATGTGGTAGGGTAAACCCTAGCACATCAGTCGTGGCATATATAATTAGTTGCTGGCAGTGCTGCCAATGGTCTTCTGTGTTTGCTGTTCCTGTGGGAATACTGCTAGAGAGCTCTTGCAGTGTATTGCGATTGCAAGTGTTCATTCTTGTCTTGTTCGCTGCAACTAGGTAATGGTCCGAGTCGATGTTTGCACCTTGGAACGTTTGAACGTTCAGTGAACTGGGAGAGTGTCTTCCGTCGATTGGAATGTGATCCATTTGGATGGCGGTTGATTCATTAGGTGACTTACAGGTTGTCTTGTGGATCTTTCTAGATTTGCGAATTTGTTACTGCGTACTACCATGTTGTCAATAAATCCGAGTCCGTTTTCGGAGGTTGTGTCGTGCATGGTATACCTTCCGATGGTTCTACCAAAGATGTCCTCCGTTTAGATTTTAACATTAAAATTTTCAAGGACGATCTGAGCATTATATCTCGGACCATTGAGAAGTTCGTAGAAACAATCTCTGGTGGTTATCGTCTTTCTACTCTGAAGAGGCTTAAATACAATTGAGTTTTGAGGCGGATCGTCGTCACTCGCTCAATTATGTAAGTGGCAGAAATAGCTAAACCGAATCCAAACAGTCCGTGGCTATATCACTGGCATGGCAGCAGTTTCCATAGTATGTGCCGCACGTTGTCGTTTTTCGGATGTCCAGCTCATTCCAGCGTTTATATCAGCATTGTATCCCTCGAGGGTATCTTCTAGTTCATTTGCTGTAAATGATCTGTTTAAAGTGCCTTTAAATTTGCACATGCAGATCCTTTAGTGTTTTTTTCCTTTATACGTTTCCTGGAGTTGTTAACAGTTAGATAATTTTTTTAATCGAGATTCGGTTTGATTTCATCACTCATTGGCTTCCCTTTCGTGATAGGCGAGTCATATTTTATTTCATAGCAGACTGAGTAGGTTTACCTTATATTCGTAGAAAACGCCCTCTTCCACAAACAAAAGGAAAACGTTTAAGAGAGCCTGAAATATTAAGTATCCTTGAAATCACCAATTTCTAGAAAATCGTTACAATTACAGTAAGGTACACATCCATTAGTAATCTGTACGATATTGACTCTCAAAAGTGTGCTTGGGTGTCATCCTGTCCTATCCCACCCATTTCCCAATCTTATCTTTCTGCAAACGTGTCCTCGAAATAAGAACATCACCAAAAAAATAAAACCGTCCTGTATCTGCTTTTATATTCAATAAAAAAATAAATAATCGAATAGGGCACAAAGTAAAGAAGTAAAATGAGAAATATCAGAACGGATTTACGATTGAAACGACGACGGTCATTTGGTGTTACGTGATTTGAATAACAAAATGGGACACCATAGATACTCGTATAATGTGAATTGTAAATGAATTCTCCATTTAAACGAGGAAGAACGTTAAAAAAAAAGAGAGATTCATCTTCTCTATGAGGAGGCAATCTAATGAATAAAACGACTGTTTTCGTTATGATAAGATACCGTAGTACTTTCAATAAAAATCTAGCACCCTAGAGTAACTTATAAGATGCTACGGTAGGCATTTGACCTGTCTGGCGTACAATTGGCTTTCATTGGACTTTCAAAGGTACGACGGGCGATAGGCTGGAGAAAAGTCTTACAAATCATTACGACCCATAGGGAGATATTTTGTGCTAGCCCCTTGGGTGTTGCCTGTGTTTTGCCGACTATCGCACAGGTTGTGCTGGTTCTTTTCCGTGTCCTCAAAACATACATACTCTATAGATCTGAGATTGACTGCTGTATTTTTCTTGAAGTGATACTAAAAGAAGAATGCTCAGCGAGGAAGTCAGTTAAAAGCGTTGCGTCACGTTTGTCTCTTGGACTGAATTTCTAAATCTTTTGCTGGAGAAATTGATAAATTTCTTGGCATGTCAAAGGCCTGTATATGAGTTCCAGTGCGAGGAACTTTTCTTGCTGTTCTTAGCGATTTAATTGTCCAGTAGGTAGGCTATAAAACGGTTTAGGGCCAATGAATTGAGATTGGGAGCTAGAGCTGGGCAAATCCTTGACAATCTCGTTGTCAGAGATAGCTTTATGACCAGAAACCTAGAGGAGTGTAAACTTATTAAGAGCATGGAAGTACAAAAGGGTTTGTAGACAATTCTAAATAAACTTAACTAAGCTTAAGCTTAAATGAAATGTTTTAGGAGCTTAAAGAACCGCGTTCCCTTCAGAAGTTTCTTCTAATGTATTATCTTGGGCGGAGTTCGATATCATAAACCTTTTCTTGGAAGATGGAAGTACTACATCCCAATGGCACAGTTAATTTGAAGTTAGAACCAAACATTCCAGCATACATTCCATTTGTCATTTTCGAACCGTCGTGTAAAATTTATCATGCCCTTGATACGCCATTGTTTGTTGTCAAGGCTCTCTTGCCTTTCAATGGATCGTTCGGTTTTATCGTTGATTTGCGTTAAAATCCTGTTGGACTTGCTTCACAACTAGTTTGCACAGTGAGTCACCCTAACTCAACTTACATGCTTAACCTACGTAACAGTTCCGAGAGGACTCAACCAAGATTCCAACTGGAAAGGAGAAGCATGTACCTCATCGACTAGCTGTGGGGTCACAGCGTTGTATGTTGTACGGCAGGACGCAGGGCCCGAACGCTTGTGTCAGAGGCATTCTCGCTGTCTCGCAGCAGAAAAGACTGCAGAATACATACTTATTGGCGTTCTTATGGAACATAAGTATCTTAATGTGCTAGGCTTAAGACTCTCTTCGACGCTTGTGGAGAGGGCGACGATACTTGGGTTAACTTTCTTTGTCATTTCCCTGTCTTTGCTCGGATTAGGTGGCAGATATTCGGTGCTGATGTGGTGAGTGCTGATGCTGTAAGTTCTGAATCACTGAAGTCCCTTTTCAGCTTTCTTCGAAAATCAAAAAAATTCCAGTAAAATGGATAATACTGGGTCTTGCTTCCTGGTAGTACAATGGGCTAGTTGCGTTTCCTAACCTGACAAAAAAAAAACAGTCTATCTGATCCAGTAGCGGGTGGAAGTGCTCCTTAAATACATCTACATTTCCCTTTGCATCGGCGACTTGGTTTCCTCCACTACTTCGAAGAGTCTGTGTTCCGCTTTTGAAGCCTGGAGACAGTTGCTTACTTACTTACTTGCTTAGATGGCGTTACAGTTCGGGGTGAACCTGGGCCTCAACCAACAAGCCTCTTCAGTTAGCCCAGGCCTTAGCTAACTGCCTCGAGTCGCGCACTTCAAGTTGGTTGAGGTCCCTTTCTACTTGTGCGCGCCACCTTAGGCGAGGTCGTCGTCTATGTGGGCCGCTGCATTGTCCGTTCGCTCTACATGTCCCAGCCATCGTAAGCGACTGATGCGTAGTTTCTTAAGGCAGTTGCTTGGCTTGTAAAAATTTCGGATCAGGTTTCTGGAACTAAACTTCGATATCCTTGAGCTGCGAGGCTGCGTAAGCCCTCTTGCACGTATTTTTTTCTTGCAGTCTTTCGACTCTGTACTTCTCTCGCGCTGCTTTTGTTTTCCACTGAAACGCATGTAGATATTCAGTTTCTTTTATCTTCTTCCGATGCGTACACATACTTACATATGTAGGTGCCTTGCAGCCTATGGTAGCTCTCTGTAATCTATGGCTTCTCCTGGTGTGCTTCAGCGCTCGACGTTGATTTTCTCTTCTGGACGTGCTGAGTTTTCTTCTCGCTTGTAAGTTGGGCGCTATAATTGGAGACGAGCAGAAGAAGGTCCGAGTCGAATTTTGACGCACTTTCAGGGGCGAACAACCAAAAAATGTTTTATACATGCTTCGCATCAATAAGCAGGTGGTCGGTGGTTCCACCATCTGGACAGAGCCAAATGGGGACCACCTAGTGCTACTTATCACCATATTGCGAGCTACTGCAAAGTCAGAAGCTGTTGTGTTGTGGATGCTGCTGCGTGGACGCTTTCCGATTACCCCGCCAAATTTAACATTTGTGTGGCAACTGTTCACTTTTATTTTCGTGGGGCCAACGTGTTCTTTTTAAAAATTATTTTGTGAGTAGGCGGTAGAGGTTCTTGTCCCCTGATTTTTTACACGTAGACCTAATTATTAATAATAAAAAAACATTCTTCTTTATGATTTGATATTAACAATGTTTTCCTTTTTGTTTTACAGGTAAGTTTGCCAACTAATCTATGAATGTCATCTCGGAAAAGGGATTTCATTAAATTTGTTGATTGAGTTACGTGGTACACTATTCCACCAGATATACAATAAAACTGTGATTTAACAACAATACCCGTAAGTCCTGAGTAGTTCTTCTGTCAAAACATGTTCCATGTCCTTACGAGTATACCGCAATTAACATTTTATTGTCGTATTCCAGCAAACCTACGGTAAGGTAATTACACCCTTCGTGCGTCCATACCCATAGAATCCATTTTTAGATAAACGTGAAATGGACACACAAATATGACTGACGAGAGTGTCTTTATAAATTTTTGAAAAGCCATGCAACGTACTCTTTAGATACAAGGACGGTACCATTATCATGAAATAAATAAATAAATAGAAATGCTTGCAGTGGTGATAGGTGGAAGACGAAGGAGAGGTTGCAACATACACGAACACATCATACTCGTATTCTTTTCGTCATTGAGGTTAACAATCACTCGTACTCGTGCAGCTTTTAAAAAAATAAATTCACTGTCAGTTTGGCTCTATTGTTCATGTTCGCTGGCACTCTCCTTCCCTATGACGACCTTGACTGCGGTGGGTTGAATAGATATTACTTACTCCATTTTGTCTTATCCTCCCTTGAGACATGGATTGTTTTTTTTTTTTTTTGTAAACATTCCACCCTCGTTCTTTTTTTATCAGAACCATGAAAGCACTACAGTTCTTTGGAGAGAATGGCGCAGGTACACATACTCGCAGGTACCTACATGTTCAGAAGTCATAAATTTTAAATTACAAAATGAAGTCTGTAATTGAATGGCACTGGTAACTATGAGAAAGGTTAAGACTGGTCGTAAGGCTTTATTTATAGTTCCTGCTTTATGGCCATTCTTGAGGCAGTTTGGATACGAAAGTTACTATCCAGGCGATGTTATTTTAGGATATTAAAAAGCGCCGCCTTAAGCGTATATCTTTAAACTGTTTGATGACATAAATTTCCATTCACAATTCCATCACACTGACTGACTGACAAGTATCTGAGAGAAAATTTCATTTGGCCAAAATCGAATTGCAATCCATCAATCGTTTCCTCACTTTATCTTTATCATCTCTCTTTCAATCAATTTATTTAGCTAAAAACCAATCATACCAGTTAAGTACTTGAGTATAATCTATCTGTCTGTCTGAACGGCAGCAATTCGCCGCAGGGAAGCAACATATCACTAAGGACAACTGGCAAATACAAACACACGGACACGTGTATCCCAGTCATTCACCAGAGATTGAACGATTTATTTGTTGTTGTTTTTGTGTTTTTCTCTCGTTTCTTACATCGTGTATAATGAGAGTCTGTGACAATTTCTCCAATAAATTTATCCATCAGGTAGGTACTTGAGTCCGGGTGTATGCTGCTGCAGCTTTTCTTGTGGCAATTTCTGGTTTTTCATAGCGCAGCAGGTAGATGAGAGAAATCATAATTATGTGGCAATTAATGATCGGATATATAATGAAGGAATGTGAAATTACGAACCCGGAGCAAGCATGGAATTGGTACCTGTTTTCAATGCTCTGCAAGGATTTAAACCAGTTCTATGTATCTGTTGTCGGAAACATGCCAATGGGCTGGGGTATCCAGTGAAGTGTGTTACCACCAATGCGTGGCACTTGACAACGCGACAATTGACAAATTTGTGCGAGGTTTTAAGTTGACTGCTCTCCTCCTCGTTTGGTATTCACAAGTTTCATTTTGGTGCTGGTGGCGGCGCATCGGCGAAAGTTTTTTTTTAATTTTTTTTTTTTTATTTTTATTTTGCGTCTTGCGTTTGCCAACCCACAAAACTGTTAAAGATCTTAATTTACATGAAAATCACTCACGGATGTGCGAGTGTTGTTGACCGGTCCATGTGAGATGTGACTTGAGATTATATGTACGAGTTTTATGCGAGAGATGGGCCTTTGAAAAGTAGTAGGTCCGTGTTCGCATATATATGTCACCAGACGACGTGTCGAATTGGAATAGAAATTAAACTATATAATATCGACTGTCTTTTTATCACCTTTTATGTACGGTGTACGAGTGTGTTTCCAGTTGGCATTTGTCTTACCTTTCGTTATAGCGCCTCTGTTACATCCGTCATTGGAAGAAATGTTGTCTAACTGTAAAATATCTAAAATATCGATTCAGTAGTTTCTCTTTTTTTATAAAGAATATGATAAATATGCTAGGACACTTATGTTGTAGTGCAGAATTAGTTCGACCGGATACATTTTGTTATCATAGGAGTTCTTGTATAAACGTGTATGTTTTTACTTATAAATCGGGCTGGATTTGGTCCACATCCAACATGAATCGATCCAACTTCATTTGCAAACAAAGTAAAATAGTCAGCCACCCTGCATATTAAGAGAAATAAATAAAATTCAAGCAGAAACTTTCGCTTGAAATGCTGTTGATTGCCGTAATTTAGACTGAGATCCGGGTGAATCAAAATGAGACAGTTTAGTGGGACTATTTGCGAAGTTGAATTCCAGATTTATTGTAATTTTTTTTCTTTTTACTACCGATTTGGAGTTAGAGTCAAATTTAAGAAAAAATCGAGCTTAATTTGCTTATTAATGAGGCGCTTTAGCGACAATCGGGCTAGATGGAGAGAAGCATCTTTAATCATTAATCGAACAAAGTCCGGAATTCGTACGATCTCAAGAAAAGACTAAATTTAAAATGGTCGAAAGGGTGGTATGTACTTACATAGGTCCTGTCACCCCTTATGGGGCTAGGGGTGTCAATAATGACTACGCCATCGTGGGAGGAGACGTGCAATACACACTCTCTTCCAAACTCATTCCTAACGCTTTAGATTTCTTCTCTACCGTTATGTGCCACAATTGCCTAGGGCAACCCAATCTTCTGCCAGATTTTCTTCGTGAGGTATGGTGTGGCCAACTGATTGTGATGTTTTCTCGAGATGTGGTTATTAGGCCTAAGAATGATGCGCAGACATCTATAAACGAACGATTGCAGCTTGCAAATGACAAAGATGGGGATCTTCCAAGTGCCTACACCCATAAACTAGTACTGATTGTAAACATTACTCTTCCAGATTTTGAAAAGCAATCTGAACGTAAATTTGGCCTTTTTAGATTCTACTGTATACATTAAGCAATGTAAGATGACTTGCCGTGTAGGCCTAAACCCAGAGACAAAATTTTTGATCTCGAAGTCGAGTCTTGCTAGATCACTAAGATCTTCGCAAAGTATTAACCAAGGTTTAGCCTTCTCAGAGTCGATACGGCAGGACAAGTGCACTTTGTCGTCTCTACAGCTTCTCGATAGATCGTTAAAGCGAGCACGCAGCCTCCTGGCATGTCTGCCTAAGAGGCAACCAAGGGGCCTACTATATTCCTTAATTTTTTTCTATTAACGGAGAAGAGTCTCAAAGTTTTCCTATAATCCACCTTTGGCAAGATTCATTTAGATAGAAGACATGTACTTATGTAATTTCAGCTACTGTTTGCCATACTAATGGCTGTGGTATCTAAGTGGAATCTTATCGATTTTATAGAGACTAGCGGTTCCTTCACATTATCAAGAAGGTTACGATCTGTACCCTACGCTACGCTTAGTACGCTTTGCAACTGTCTGGAACGTTCCTCTCGTCTGGAACCTAAAAGTTGTATATGTCGCATGTGGCAGCGATCTCGTTAAGAGACCCGCGGCATTGCTTAACCAGCTTGGATCGAATTTTTGGCGATTCCAAAGCTTTTATCTCTGGACTGTCTAAATATAGAACAACAGCGCTGTAATCTATTGTATTAATTAAAAGCCAGGCCGGGGCTTCTCGGATTGCGGTGATTTCTACCTGAACTACACTACAGTTGTCCGGCAATCGTGTGTTGAAGAAGATCCGCAGAAACGCTACCTTGAATCCATCTATGTACATCCTTGTTGCTAGGAATAGTATTGTGTCCGTTTAGGATACTTGCATGGCCCATATTTGCACAAGCCAGCTGCGAGGATTCCGTGATGTTAACGGGAAGAAAGTGCAGTTTTAGGAGTGGTACTTTCCTAAGTAAAGAAAGCTATCAACTTTTTCAACCTGCTGTCCAGCAATGTATAATTCGACGGCAGAGTTTCAAAAACTATCGGCTATTGTCTTGACCGTATTAAACCTTAGTCCCACCCTTATTGCTTGTGCTTCTAGGCTGCGCATTATTTAATGAAGATACAGACTACTTCGTAAGCGTAGTCTAGATGTTTAAGGTAAGAAGTTATTGTCCGTTGTCAAAGCTGCGTAAAAAACATCACTAAGCCAGAAATAAGAGTGTTGAAAGTATGCCGCCTTGACGTATGTCGCTTTGGACTGGTCACCAGACACCTTAGTACTCTTGTAGGAAGCCTTAAAAATAGCTACAAGTTTCTGTGGAATACCTCTTCTGCGCAAGGCATACTGATTTACGCTGTCGAAAGTTTTCTCAAAATCCATAAAGGTTTCAGAAGGATTCCAAGCGGGATCCTGTTTGTTCGATAACGGGAGTGAATCAAGGTTTTCTTTGATTTGGTCCAGCATTTTTTTTTTGTATTATTTTGGAAATCGTTCGACAGTTTCTTGGCCAGTCTTTCGAAAGTGGCGAAAATTTTTTTTTTTTATAATTTACCCGCACTCAAGGGGTTATGAATACCCTTTTAATGTTTATACACAGTGCGGGCGTTGGAAAGATAGATAGAGAGAGAGAGAAAGAGATTGGTGTAGTGGTTTGAAACTCAGCTGTATTAGGTTTCACATTAGCTCCAGGGGTGGTGTCCAGAATAACTGGGGAGATTTGATGCTACCTCTCTTTCCGTTTCCTCAGCTGATCTTCATTAAATATCAGCAAGGAACTATCTAAATTTTCCATGGAACTCTGGAATCCTGACCACGTATCAGCTGCTTTATGATTGTATAAGCAAAGCGATGGTCTTGATGGGGCTACGTTTGGCACGCTTCGTTTACGCTTCATTGACCTTGTTTCCTCTTTATGCGGTACTGGGTTTCCAACTCAATTTTCTCTGTTCAAATACAGCTTTAAGGGAATTACGGCTTCCAATCTGTTTCCAGGTTTGTTCTGTGGTGTCTATGTTTTTTTTTCACAAATTATTCTGTTTGTCTCTTTGTATATGAAAGAATCTGCGTTGCGGCCGCCAGGCCATTGCTGTATTTTCAAAGCTATTTGTGCTACAAAGACCAATAAAGGTTCGAAACAGGCGTAGGAAAAATTTTTAGACATTGCGTGTGAGCCAGGCTACACTTCTGCTACGCACTGCAGACCAAGAAATGTGGGAAAAAACTGGAGCATGAAACATCTTGGTAGTCAGACCCGGAAGGCGGTTCTTCAATTAGTCGATGTATCCGGAAGATCCAAGTCTTTTTTTTTGTTAATAGAAGGAACGACAGATGGCTACGTGCACAGCCTTCAGACAGCCTGTGATATTCGTACACCAAGATGGTCCTTGGAGTAGGACGAAGTAAACGCCATGTTATGCTTTTGTATTTTTTCCCGCAAAGTTTTCCAATGCATGCTGCTGGATAGATCGAGGTGGTTGTCGTTATGCTCTATGAAGACAGTAAGCGCCAGCTTACCAAGGCGTGACGACTCAGGAATAGATGTCTATCAATTTCATCGATTTCGTAACACTTAACTCACCAGATGTTAATCCGTCGGATTACTTTGTGTGGGGCGTAGTTGAACATGAAACCAACGAAAATCCCCACTGAGCCATTGAAGCTTTAAAGGATGTCGCTGTCCAAGTGATTGCCAACACGAACAAGGACCATTTAATTCAGGCATGCTTACGATTCCAGTCAGGAATTGGGGCTTTTATGAATACTGAAAATGGTTTTGTGGGTTCACACATATGTATGTAAGCGTATGTACATATCTAAAAAGCGTTGGAAAAGTAGACGGGCTATAAAACTCTGCTTCACCCTTCTCCTCATCTACATATTCAGCTCGTACAAAAGCCATTTGCAAGCCTAGCTGCGTATCAGCCTATAGAACAGTGTCCTCTACCAAACCAAGTCTACTAAGCGAAATCAGACTGTTTGAGTATTTGTGATCCTTGTCTCAGCTTCATGAGATTTTTGCTTTCAGTGGGCACTGACCAGAATGGATTCCTATCAACGTACCAGCAATTAGTCATTTAGATTGCCAATTTCTATTACATTTCAATTGCTAATTAAGGAACCACCAATTTCTAAGGATTTCATTGATAAAAGGGGGATTAGAAAACAAAAGAATTACTTTCGCCACACCTCTTTTGAAATCTGAATTTAGATATCCCAATTCGCCGTAACAATATTAACCGCATAATTAGCATTTTCTTTTCTTGTTTCCATCTGATTAAGTTGTTTAATTGCTCTGTTATCACTATGTAATTGAGATAATTGAAATGATCTCGCAAATACATACAACAAAAAGGGGAAAAGAGTTGGGCAGAAAGAAAGAAACTAAACAAAACAAATTCTCCTAAACTGCGTCGTAATTTCCACATGAATAACTGGGTACGAAAAAAGAAATTATACTGGCGGATTAATTAGCGTAACGAAATGAATTTGCAGGGAAAAAAAAGAAGAACGAAAAATCCTTAAAATACCTAAATGTACTCATGTATCGTGCTTGCAGAGAATTTTCATTTGGAAAATGTGTGCAAAAATTCACAAGTTCTCCTCCATTCACAGCTCATAAATGGCATGAAAGCCCGACCCATCCCACTCCTGGAATTTGGTATAAAACTAAATTGAGTAAGGGAAATCGATATATAGTTAGCCGACACCGCTGCTAGGACTTGCGCTTTTCTCTATGACTTGGGTTAGGGCGATACAATTGACAAGTCAATGTTGAGTTGAAACTGTGTGACCTTATTTAGCTAGTCCTCGGCATTTGGGTGTTTTTTTTTTTTTTTTTCCTTTTAACGAAACTTGAGTAATGGTAATTAGCTAACGTGATATCTGGGACTGGCAAGGTTACAAAAGTGAGAATAATTGATGAATGCCTAGGGAATAGAAACGAACTAGACCACTGTAGATACTTTCTGAGGAAAATTTACGGATTGTGTCTACACTGAGGTGTTGTTTATCCATTTATTGGGTTTGGTTTCTGGGAATAGATAGGTTTAATTAAACAAAAGAACTGAAACTTACTTTGTCAGTTGGAGTCAAAGGAAATTGATAATAATTTAGGACGTGTACGAGTAAACACGTTTGCTTTGGTGTATCTATTGACGTTAGTCATTTATAAGTTCTATTTGTTTTAGTAGGTGCCCCACCCTTTATTGTTGTCAAGCTTATATTTCGAATATCGATTTTGTTGAACCCGTCTGCAGGTTTGTGCGTTTTTTTTTTTTTTTTTTGGGAGTGCTAAGCTAGTTCTCTTGTCAAATTAATGAATATTGACATCTGCACAGAAAGGTACATTGTACCTCTTACTTACTTATGTTTTCCGATCCGTGAATAATTTCTGCCTGAGGCAGAGTAGCCTTCCAGCCTCGTCGATGTCTGGAACGGTGCTTCCAGTTGTCAAAATCATGCGCTATGGCATCCCCCGAACCTTTAAAGTGGATGTTTGGTCGTTCTGGTCGCCTTGAACCTAGGGGAATCGAAGATCCTCTTGAGTGGAGGGTTGTTGTACAGGCCCTCGATACGGCCGAGCCAATGTTGTCGACGAATCTTGGGTTTTTGGACTACATCCACGACTTGGTAAAGCTTGTGAAGTTCGCAGTTGTACCTTCGCTCTCCTTACACACAGGACCAACAATTCAATGAAGAATTTTTCGTTTGAAACTGCCCAATATATGCTCTGGTATCCAACTTATCATCCATTACCAGGCGAAGCACAACAGAACTGCCAGGATTAGCGTTTTATAGAGCATACAATTTGTCCTCTGAGTAACTCATGAACTCATTCGTTTTGCTAAAACCAAAGTATCATCTGTTTCCAAGGTTCAGTCATCGTCGCACCTCCACTATGGTGTTATTTGCGAGCTTTTCATCTTAATCTTTTTTTTTTGCGGAGAAGCCGATATTCTGCCCACCTTTTCTGTTCGTAGATTTTGCGAGCTATGGACGAGATATCCTTCTTTGCAGCGCCCCTTTATCAGCCTCTTGTTGTACTGCGTGTGCCTAGCGACACTCTTCGTCAAATCAGGGGTTTCTTGGTGAAGGTCTGGTAAAACAATGTTCATCTGTTGCGGTTTCCATAATGATTTATTTCCTATTTTGACGCCATACCAAGGACATTGTTCGTATGTAGGTCTTGTCGAGGAGTTCGTAGAATTACTCTTTGGTAACCTTGTTTTTTTCGTCGGTGGGGGCGTGAGCGCATGTTAGGCGTTTTATAGAATACGTTCACTTACATATCGAAAGATTAAGCTTATGCGTGTTTGGCGGAAGGGTATGTGAGTGCCCTCTGCTCTAAACTTCAAAGAACGATTCGCTTCTGCTGCATGGAAGTTTTTCCGAGAAGCGTTCTATGCGTTCTGTTGCAGCATAAGCGGTCCTATTAATGCAATCTATTGTGCCTGGTTGGTATTATATGCACTGGACGTTTCATGGCTGTGTGCTGAGCTTCATCTACCACCCTCACCTCAGGGGTATGCCGTCTGAGGCAATGACAACGGAACTTCGACTATTGTGCAAATTTAAAATCGACTTTCCTTTCTGAGAAAATCAAAGAATTCAAGTGAAAAGAGTGAAACAGAGCTTTGCTTCCTATTAGTACCATGAACCAGTTCCGTCCTGATTGCTCCGGAGAAAAGTTTCCTGCCTCTAAAAAAAAAGTATTGCACTATCTAAGATATAATCATCTACAATTGATCGTCAATTGTAAAGAAGGAAGACCAACGGCATAAAATCGCAGCAGCGCGGTGCAAAAGGCACGTCTTCAAAACAGGTCAACAGTCCAATGTACTAACCAATCTGAGCCACGGCGCCCACTTGTCCATTTGCGACCACAAGAAATCAGTTGTCATGTAGAGACGACATTAGTTGTAGTTCACTCCGTTTCCCTGAACAGTGTTGTCAGATTCATTTTCATGGAACCAATGACGCCACCACTATAACACCCACACCAAACAGTCACTCCTTTGAACATGTATTGGGTTCTTTTCGATTACGTGTAGGTTTTCAGAACCCCAAAGCCTACAGTTTTGCCACTAAAGATCCTAAGATTTCTAGTGTTGCTAGTGTTGAAATAACACGCACTTCAAAAGAAACCAACAAGTACTCTTTTCCTAGTTACACCATGATACCATGCACAATGACCTTAGTGAAGAATCAGTGGACGATGAAGTCAAGATGTTCGCTCAAAGACACAAATGAAAACTTTTGCAGTCCATCAACGTTGCGGCTGTCCACTTCTTAGATATCGACAACCTGGTCAGAAGACTATAGAGAGAGTAATACAATTGGAGACTTATAGATACGATTACTTCTCCAGCTATAGAAAGAAGAAAATTTGATACGTCAAAGTTTAGTGTTATAATTGAAAAACCGAGCAGCTCTAAAAGCCCTCAAATTATACAAGTTTGAGTCAAAAGTAGGTTAGGCTTTAGGTTAGGTGGGTATCCTCCGCCAGAGTAGGATTCGCTTGGACCAGGAGAGATCCATTGTGTCACCACACGAGTCGGTCACCTTCGTTACTCTTAAAACTATTTTGATTCTTAGACTTTCTCGAAATGGCCGGGATTTCGAGCCTTAAGGCGTTCTTACCAAACACACCATAACTCGTCAGTAGTCCGACCAGGCTACCTATGCTTGGTCTGCTTATGAGTAGCAGACATTCAGTCAAAATTCGTTTGAAATCATCTCCTTACCATCAAGCAGCTTGTTGCACACAACACTATCACTTACGTGAGTCCCTGGTCACAAAGACATCGCTGGCAATGAGATTGTTGATGAAGTAGCCAGATCTGGCTCCCAATTGAAAATCATAGACCCTGAACCCTTTGCACTAGACTATCCGAGATTTGCAGACTATGTTTTAGGGACTTTGAAACTGCCGACCAATGGGTTCATCACCCCTTCTGATATACATATTCACCTCCTTAGCGCAAACAATGCTAACAGGCGCTGATATCGAATAGATACATGTGTTGGCTATGACAGTCGTTATGGCCAGTCTATGACAAAGATGCGCAGATCTCATGAAACTCGTCGCAGAGATATTCGAATAGTTGTCGGCTTTGTGACAGGACACTGTGTGATATGCAATCACGTAGCACGGCTAGGACTACCCCACAACGACTTCTGTAGGAACTGCAGGGACGAAGAGGAAATAGAATCCATTCGCCACTTTCTATGCGATTGTACAATATTTGCCACCAAAACGAAAGACACTGTTGGGAGCTATTACCCTGCGGAGCTGCATGACCTGAGATTCATGCACATATCTGCGTGGTTCAATTAAGCCGTCAATAATCAGATTTAGGTTCTCCAAGGGTCTACTAATGAGCACAATGGACTCATCACTAGTTGACAGCCGTTGACAGCTTCCTGGAAACTAGGGCACCTAAGCTAACCTATTCCCAAGAATCTAGCTTATATGTTCCCCGAGTCTGCAGTTCGCCATTAGAAAGCCTTTTAGGATACGTAGGTTTTTTTTTTCTAAGGCAGATGCATGCTTCCAATCTTTTCTGATTGTAGTTTCACAGAAATTTCTTAGTTTGCTTCATACCCGGAGTGTTAATCTAATTTCTCGCCCTGTCTTCCTTCACCATCTTCCTAAGTTCTTTGCGTATGGTATGATTCTCTATCCCGCAGAATGGTCCAGGTCCAATGAATGGTTCTCCTGTTCCTTGTCTTGCCAAGGAGTCTGCTTCTTTGTTACCCTCTGTTCCGACATTGCCAGGTATCCAATAGAGGGTTGCTTTGTTTTTACTTGCCAATTCATTGAGTTTATGAAGGCATTCCCACACAAGTTTTGATTTAATGGCATTGCAGTCAAGTGCTTTTATAGCTGCTTCCAGAGCCCTCTATCACCCCACTCTATCCTTAAAAAAATTATAAAATTAACATCTTAAGACGTTATTAATGGATAAGTGCTTAATATAATTTTAAAACAGACTAACAAATTACGTCAGAAATAATTCACTTATTTGTTTATAACTAAATTGCACAACCAAAGACACTGCAGATGTGCTTAAAAAATAAATTCCATCAACCTCAAACCAAATTTATATCACAAATCTTAGTTGATAAGAAAATTATCAGCCACTTGACGTCATGCATGCCATTAGTTTGCATTAAAAAAAATGTTCTGTGGGTTGTTTTAAAACGTATTTGTATTTAGCTATTTTTTTTTTTAGAACATCAAGAATGCAAATCTATTTATTTCTTTATTTACTTAATTGAGACAGACCGCAAGTAAATTGAGTAAAGAGCTTCACGAGAGCTTCTACCCAAACAAATAAACGAAAAAATAAAGAAAAAAATCTGCAACGTTAAACGGTGACGATGATGACTAATGCAGACTGATTGTAGATACATATTGTAGGGGCTAGACGCTTGAAACATGCTAACCTGAAAAGCAGCACCCTTAGACTGCTGGGAAGCGATTGTACTATGAAACTGGTTTTGATTTTTGTTGTAGTTTATGAACAGTGCCAACTCAATTCATTCCATTTCACTATAATGTATGCGCGGATTTGTTTCTTATTTTTGTTTATTTTTATTTTTTTTCGGATGCATGAATATAAGATAGGTATCTGTAGATGTGTATGTTTTGATTTAGAGTTTTAGCGATACACATACTGAGGTCGCAAATTAATGGGAAATTTTCGTTATTTGGCGAGATGTTTTAGAAGCACTGTTTTAATGTAGGTAGCTGTTTTGGAATAAGGAAATCCAATCGGTGGATTTCAATTGAAGAGCCCACTGGAAAAACGGCCGAAGTTAATTCGAACAGATTTCAAAGGAAACGGAAACAAAAGTTTACTTACGCTAAAGGAAAGTAATTGTTTTAAGAAACATTTTTGGTAGATACATAGGTGAGTTTTATTACAAATTATATCAGTTGAAATAAAGGGGTTATCCAACAAGAGGTGTCATTTTAAATTTCGCGTCATTGTTGAACTGTCAACATTCAACTATCATTGCGAGGACTTCTGATAATTAAAACCTAGGACGTTATTAAATATGGATCGCTACACACTCGCACAACGTGTTGAAATAGTGAAACTTCACTACAAAAACGGTGAAAATATCGCGGAAACGTTTCGTAAAGTTCGTACTGTTTTTGGTCATCATCAAGAGCCTTCTCGGACAGCTTAGTGATGTGAAGACTCCAACGCGTGTTCGTCCGGCAATTTTAGCTCTGAAAACAACCCCGGCCTAGCTCAGAGTGTGACTGAAAACCCAGGTGTGTCCATTTTGCAGGAATTGGGTCTATCCGCAACCACTTTGCACCGTCATTTGCATAAAGATCTTGGCCTACATGGTCATAAGGTCCAGTTGACACAAAAATTGAAGCCAGCAGACCACGCACAACGCTGTACTTTTGCTGATTTTACACAAAGTTATTCCGAGTGATGAGGCTCATTTAATAAAACTGTCGCATCTGGGGCTCCGAAAACCCAAGAACCCCAGAAATAGTGGAACAATCTCTACATCCGCCATATTTTTTCGAAAATGATGTTGATGCGACCGTTTCATTGAATGGATTGCGTTACCGAACGATGTTGACTGACTTTTTTTTTGTCTGAAATGACTGCTATGGACGTGAACGGCGCCATATGCCACACAGCTTGTGGCTCTATTGCGTGACAAATTTCCTGGACGGGTGATTTCTCGGGGTGGAGACTTCAATTGGCCGCCGAGATCGTGCGATTTAACACGATAAGACTTTTTTCCTTTGAGGCTAAGTTGAAGATAAAGTCTACGCCAATGCTCCACTAACTACGCATGCACTAAAAGGAAATATAAGAGCTGTTATTCGCAAAATACACCCGCAATTATGCGAAAACATGCTGAACAATTTTATCAAAAGAATGACTATTTGTAGGCAGAGCCAAATCGGACATTTGGCAGATATTGTATTCTATTATTAACCCCAGAGTTTGTACTTCGGATTAAAATAAAAATACATATCACCACTTTTCATAAAAATGTTGCATTTTTCTATTGCTTTGAAATGACACTGTTGGATGACCCTCTAATTTTTATTCCAAAATGTTTGTTTTAAGTTTCGAAACAACGGCTTGAGTTATAAGTAAGAATGTTGAACGTCCTTATATCTTTTTCGAATTCAACGAATTTATGTCTCACTCTTTTTTTTTTTGATCGACAAACGTCGTTTTTGTAAAACTCCTTGGCCTTTGGACTTTTAAGGAATGTAGTGAGGTCTTGTAAATCCTTTCACTTGGACTTTTTTCCTGGGGACTCGACTGTTATAAAGTCTCTCCTTTTAGTTTGCAGATTTGGTTTTATTAAATTCCCAAGAAAAATATCCGGAAGTTGATGCCATAAGATAATAAAATAACTATGCAACTGTGTCTGTTTTGAGTCAAGAGAATAATGCTTTAGGTTCGTGTTGTCAAAGGAAGGAACAGCAAAAACGAAAGCACAAATCAGAAGGGAAATACAAAACCGTTCCTTCAGTAGTAACAACTGTACGCCATTTATGTTCTCTTCGAATTATTAACTCGTGTCTACACAATGTGTCCGAAGCAGTTGGATGCGTGCATTTTATTAACAGATGTTTTGATCATTTGGAGTGAGATAGTGGGTATACTTGTTCACTCTTTTCTGATCCATTCAATTGAATTCCATTTTGTACCTTATGGGGTCGGTGTAATAGGTGTCTGTGTTGGGGAAGAAAACACGTTTGTTTCTATTCCTCAGAACGATTTCGAAGTTCTATCAGATGTCAGTTCTGTTTCGGATGTCAGTCTTGGGTTCTTGACGAAAATATGTACTCTATTTTGTCTTCGCTACTTTTGTCTCAATTCCCTCGAATGCGGCACTGACATTAAACCGTGTTGTTCCGATTAAGTTATTAGTGTCCGCGTATTCGAGAAATTGCTCAGACTTTTGGTATTAGCGTGTGAGTTCTTCGCAATTCCTTCAATCACGGGAGAATTGCTTTATTTAAACCCTTTTTTGTCACCGCTGCTTTCTGCTTGTCTGTATGTAAATACGTTCAGCTGCTGCCTAAAGTACTAAATGGATTTTCTTCATACTTGACATCTGAGCTCAATAGCATCACAGTTTTTCAAGTCGATGTCAGGTCAAAAAGAGATGTCCGGTTCAATGCAGCACTCGACAGCTATTTTACTTGATGGGGGGCTACTAAGTAAAATAGCTGTCGAGTGGGCACCATAAGGAGATGATGATGCGTCAGTATATAGTATAGTTAAAGGTAATCTGCTTGTTGAGTGTTGGTTATCCTGCCTTCAGTTGAACTTCAGGTGTTGAATGGACAATTTTTTATTTTTTTTTTAGAAGTAGTAGCGCGTAGTTCTTACAACAGACGAAAAAAAGTCATTTCCATGTCCCCTGTTCCTCATTTCACTCACGCACTTACTCAAAAACCCGAATTTAGGACAGCAAAGAGACGCATTTAGGTAAACTCCAAAATAACAAGCAAACATTCAGACGACTTCAAGTAAATACCTTTATTTGTGGCACCTTTCGCAAAATATGTATCATTCTTATCTTTCTCGCGAACAATGAGGCCCGTTCAATCCATTTTCATTTGTGTCACTCTATCACTTGACATTTGTGACTGCACTTGAAGGTTTCCTCATATTGTTGGACACACATTCATAATAATTTCGCCTAGATGCCGCCACGTCACCTTGCGCAGCACTAAGTAATGGAACATGGAACAAAGTCTTAATAATACACCCTAATGAGGTCAGCACACCGTTTTCTTTGGTAAACGACTTATTTCCGCTTTTGTGTGTTTGCAACTCGAATAAAAACCAAAGGAAAAGAAAAAAAAAAACGGCTCTTCGTTTTGGTGATTCCATTTGGCTGATTTTCGCAAATGGAAGAGGTAAACAAATAAATCACACGAATCACATAAATCAATGTAGACTTGGCCACACTAAGGAGATTGTGTGTATCTGATGGCAGTCTTATTACTAATAGATACATACATGAATGGAAGTGGAAGGAAAAAAATGGAAAAAAAACACGAACAATAATAAAATAAAATCTCGTGCAAAGTGCAATGACACACTGTTACGCTTCTACACTCATTTCCATTTGAAATTATTTATTGTTACACGCTAACGCAATTTTCGCCATACATTCGTTCCATATGTGGAACTCTGCTGGCGCATGCACAATAACTCGTACACACATGTGACTCATTAAGGTGCTGAATTGAAATATTTGGCTGCACGCAGCAGCAGCAAGCCGGTACATAAAATTTACATATTTTCTGTTATATTTCTATTTATGTATGTGGAATGGAAATTAGGTAATTGGTGTCACTGTTTCCCGGTGGTGAGGTGAGTTTTGTGGAGCACATTATCCACACAACACAGCCGTTTTGTTTTCGAAGAGCTCTGGATGGTTGGAAAATTTGAAATAAAATGCAAACGTTATGAGCGGGTTGGAAAAAATGTAGGAACATGCCTGCTACAGACCGGACTTACATATGTACATACATATGTGCGTGAACAACTGAATTTAGCAAAAAGGCAAGAGACGTTGTCGTAGATGAATCTACACATGTGCACATACATGAAAAGCGATCCTGTCCTTGGCAATATCACGTAATTTGGTATTTTGAGACTGCAAGTCTGCAAATCACCGATAGGATTCGCTGACGGTATAGTGAAAGTGGTGAGAGCTAAATACCTAGAAGAGCTAAAGTTGAAGGGATACTATCGCATCTGTCAAATGCATGAATCGATTAGCTTAGAATTGACAGATCAGAGTGCTTTTTTAATTGCAGCCGAATAAGAAAGCATATTGAAGTGAAGGTTGATTACACAGTTCAGTCCAAAAGGTTTATCAGATATCGGCGTAATTATAGACGAACGACTAAACTTTGGAAGTCACATGAAATATATTTCGAAAAGCGTCTACGGTATCTTTGGGTACCAAAAAGTAGCAGAAAACTATTATTGGCCAGAATTGGTAGCTCAACAGTGCTCTGTGCATCCCCAGTCTGGACTGATCCGATAACTGATGAATTATGTCTATAGATTGAGTGCACTTAAAGGTATACGAGGCAATATACATCATCGCAGGCATGATACCCCTGATAAAGCGAAACGTGAGACAGCCCAGGGCATCGCAGTCGAGAAAATGAGAAAGCTTGAAAGAGCAACGGCGATCGGCCTTACGCTTAAACAAAGCGTTTACAATGATGAGGCAATTGATATTGGACAAGTCCACAAAAGGTTCGCCGTTGTCGTTGCGCTGTCCGAGTACATGGTCTCCCATCATAGGTTTGAGTGCTTTGTTGATTCACATTTCCCATTAGAATGATGATGTCCCCTTTTGGTATTAGATCGTGAAAATAGTAATTTTTCTTTCCTTCCTCATTACGCATCTTGAGTGGATAAGATTAAGTGATGAAAATTTTTTAAATCTGACCATTAAATATCCTGTTCCTAGGACGAGTCAACGATATGATGCTTTCTGCTTGTTGGAGTCAACAGCAGTTATTCGCTGAATTCGTGAGTGCTTGTAGCAGGTTGTCCAGATTTGGGATTGGTGCTAGTTTGCATTATTTTAATCAGCCTCAAGATGTCAATATCGCATGGATTACCGTTCACGTTGGTCGAATTTGGAATTGTAAGAAAGCTTCCTTTCCGAATTCTAGAAAAGTTTACGTTCCAGAACCCTATCGGTGTCCGGTGTCTATAGCCAAAGGCCCTCAGCATAACATCATTCCGATTCCGAGGCACTTTCTTGCGTTTGGAAGTAAAATCTTTTTTACAGTTGCAGTTCGCTGACCCACAGACCAGCCGACACTAGTCCTGTTCGTATGCACCAGAAGATAGTAGCAAACTCCAATAAAAAAAATTGCCCTTCAGAATCTTTCGTTCGAAATTTCCAAAGAAATTTCAAGATGCCACCACGTGAAAAGCTGCAATGTCCACGGCTACATTCGCTCTTTGTCGTTACTTCTAAGAGGCCTATGTTAGTCATTCGTCAATTTTGTGAGCATATTTTGAAAAATCTTAGTTTTTTCGTCTAAAATATTTTTAGCGTAATATGCTGCTCCTAACAGCCATAAGGTCATGCCATCTTGTTTTTACCTTGAACTAAATTTGTACGTTTTCTTTTCCTTTAAAAGGACTTTATTCACAATATTTTCTTCAATGAATTCGAAAAAAGAAACAAAAGAATGAAAAAATAAAATAAAAACATTTATGACGGAGACGATGGATAAGGTTATGAACGTTTCGTTAGGGTTTTCAAGGTTCCGGTAGTCAAGGTGAGAAATAAACTACTTTCCATTTTAAGGATAATCTTCAAAACGCACTTCACGTGACGAATAAAGAAACACATCGTCATGTGGGCATTTGGGTGGCATTTCATTGTCTTCTACATACGTAACACGTCAATGGGGATGTTATGTAAGGTTAAGGACTTAGCGTACACTATGAAAAGTATAAAAAATGAGCTCTGGTTATAGGAATAAAGTGCTACCGTAGCCTCTGTATGCATAAACATCTTTTCGTATCCTCAATGAAAACAAATGGAATTAATGTCAAAGCCCTTGAGCTGGCTTACTAACTTTCATATAAAAGGAAATATTCTTTTTATCACCTTCTTTGTGACTATGACATTTACTTGGGTGCCTAAAGATTCGAGTATCTGTATATTGTTGCATCTTGTCTGCTATAAAATTTCCACTAGGAAAATATCTTAAACACTCGATAAATCTCGTCATTGATGCAAAGTCAAATGGAGTGAAAAATTAGTCTATTGAAGTTTAATGCTTTGAAAACTCTCAGCGATGGCATCTGTCATCTGTCAACCTAAAGGGAGTGGGAAAATAATAATTTTCATTTCTTTTTTCCCCTCTTTTTGGTATCAAAATTTTTGGGGTTCTACGAATATATTACGCAGCATGAATTCCATAAATTGATTTTGATCTATCGCCCAGAGGGATACCCAATCCATCCTAGATCCATTATAGTCAAAAACGCTGTCATCTATGATTAGCTAAAAAGCGTTTGCTGTTTATGAACACATTTCTTGTTGTTGTCGTTGTTGTTGTTCCAAACTTAATACTCCCTTTATTGACATTTTCCTTCTCTGGTTACCCTTTTAAGTGATGAAAGTTCTAGTAGTCTTTCCATCAAGTAAGTGAACTAGTAAACGTGTCCTTTTTGATATACTTCTCGTAGACTGTTTGTAATAGAAAAGAGAGTTGGTTTTGAACTCCTTACCCGATAAGAAGGTCAAAAAAAAATTATTGATTTAGCGAATAATCGCAATCTTAAGTCAACAATTCTATCGGCTATGTGCAAACGTTTTACTCAGCCATAGAGAAATGACTCACTTTTGTGTTTATGTGTATATTTTGGGAAATAAGCAATTTAAAGGATGACTCATGGTATAGCAAACAAATAAGGGTGGATCGATATAAAAATTAAAATGGGAGAGGAGGACGCACACTTTTTTTTTTTCTTGAAGCAAACAATGTGTTCTTTTTTCAAAGGTTTTCAAGAAGACTAGGCTCTAGTTAAACCTGTCTTTTATGTAGATAAGGGCTATTTATCGATGCAGTTGTTGGATAACGTTTGCGCAAATATATCATTTTACATGTCACGCGTTTGTTTGTTTCGGGAATTGTTTGCAGTTTGCTTGCATTAATTGTAGATTTTCAGAAAACCGCAAAGAAATACGATGTCAAATCGCAGGATCTTGATGGCATTTTCTCGGTCTTCGCCTAGAAATTGTTTCGGTTACAAATCAAAAGACGCGTATTGCAACATCGTAAGTCATAAGTCGATGCTAAGAAAATGGAGAGAACACTTCTGCAGACTGTTAGGCAGAATGAACCATTGAACTTGGACGATGCTAACGAATATTTCCTTCCATCCGACCTGAATGAACGTAGGATAATAATATCAAAACTTAGTCCAACAAAGCTGCACAAGCTGACGGCCTATCTGCCGAGCTTGTTACAGCAGCAGGAGATGACTTGCAACGGAGCATGCATCAACTCATTTGCAGAATATGACGAAAATGTGCTCAGTGAATGCAACTCTCCATTGTTGTCCGATCCTTAAAATCCTCTGAACTGCCGCAACTATAAGGTTATATCTAAATCTTTTCAACATCACTTTCAAGATCTTGTGCACGCTTCTTCATTGTGTGAGCACCTTAAATGTATTCACTCCAGTGAAGTCCATTATCCACCAAATATGCACACCACGGAAGATCTTGGAGAAATTCAGAAATTTCACATCGATACCAACCATCGTTCTTGAAATAATTGAGCAGAAGGAAATGAAGGGTTTTACTATGTTTTCAGTAAATTCTGTCGATAAAAAAGGACACATTACCGACGTCGCGTAGAAAATGACACCCTCAATGGATTCAACTTTGAGGTTGAAGGCTGCACTTTTGATATTTATAGTCGAAATAATTCATCGAACATAATGTTCCACAACAATGGGCCCAGCACTGATCCCTGTGGAACCCCTCCGGTTACTTTGTACTCCTTTAGACCGTAGTTGGTTTCAGTGGTTGATATGTATATGTATATAGTTACGTACCAGTTAGCACTGTTGAAAGCGTTCTTGACGTCGAGGGTGATGGCTGCGCAGTATTTCTTCCAGCCTCCTCTCCATTTTGTGCCCTCTGCTGCTGTGTTGACTACTACCCGCATTGCTTTTACTGTGGACCGTGTCTTCCGGAATACGTATTGAGGATCCGGGAGAACCCCGACTTCTTTTATTGCTGCTTCTAGTATGTTACAGATGATATGTTCTAATATTTTCCCGGCTGCATACAACGTGCATAGTGGACGAGATGATGGCAGCTTGTCGGTTAGTTTACTTATTCTTTTATACATGAGTTATATAGATCAGTGAATATGTCTGCGCGAAGGCGGTCTTGTTCCTCAGTGGTTCCTAGCTCATTTCGAATGTTATCGCCTGGTTTCATGAGTGGAATATCGCGCTGTGCGAATGCTTCTAGTACGTCTCTTCCTCGGCAGCCCCGAGATCCGGCATATGCAGTGAAGTCGCCAGCAATGGCTTTAGAAGCCCGTCTTATGACACGACTACTAGCTTGTCCAGTTCTTCAACTTTTACAATTTATGGCAGTCAAATGTATCTTAAAGGCAGGTCATCATGATTACACCCTGATTTATTATTTACATTTAAAAATAAGTGACGAAATAAAAAGGCGGGAAATGCTGCAATACTGACCTACATCGGTCACACTTATAATTACTAATTCTTATTATTTAATCAACAGCAATTCCACGCGAGTCAAGCCCACCGCAAAAGGGGGAAAAATAGTGAACTACAGCATAATATTAAACCCCCACGGCGGCAGATCAATCTACTCGTCGCAATTAAAAAAAAAAACTGCATTAGAGCACCACACTTAATAGCCCCGGCTTTTACCTTTCTCTTCTCTCTCTTGGCACGACCTCCATGTACAGGCCTAATTAAAGCTACCATTGTCGCAAGGGTTCCATTAGTTCGCTATATAGGTCTATTGATGGCCATATAGAGTGCCTCCCGACAGTTTGTCGTCAGTACACGGAGTGTGGGGGGAACGGTCAATCATTTTATGCACAAGAATTTCTACAGAGTGTTCTGTCTCTCTTTAGGGGACCGCTGTTTAGTTTGCTAATGACTCATGTGTGCTGTCGTCGAGGAGGGAATATGGTTATGCGAATTGCCTGCTAATTGTATTATCCAGTTATTTGCTTTCAGCTATTATAACAAAAAAAAAATAAAAAAGACAACTCAATGTTCGCCTAATTGATTTTCTTTCTACCGCACGATTAATAATTCGTAGGGTTCTACAAGACACAGCTTACATAGAATTATGTATTCGTGCTCGTAACCAGACATCCATAGATTACGAATCTAAAAATTACACAACAGCACACCATGCACAACAGGTGTGCTATTTGGTTAGGCAATCGAATACTTGCTCAAGTTGGCTTGCTCTTTCTATAAACTGAGATGAGAACGATGGAAATAAAAGTACAAGTGCCTAGCAGAAGATTTCAATCTCATTTATGAATTGCACAAGCGAATTGCTGACTTTTTGTGCCTTCCCGAGTGGCGAGGATTTTAGTTGAGATAAATATTCAGCAACCTCTGAATCTAAAGCCGTGACTGATATACCACTTCACTTGGATTAATAAACAGACAGGTCCAATTGATGCGTGTCTAAATAGCTACGTCAGGTTATTATAGTAACCCCATTCATTCCTGCATTCACTTGTTACAAAAGTGCAAATTCGCATACATGCTTGTGGCAGCGGAAACAATGCGATATTACTTGTAAATAACGAGGAAGTTGAATGCAGCGATATGTGTGGATACACGCAACCCTCGCCTTTAGTGTCAGGCGAAAACAATTCTACACGCATAGATGACACAAAAAGTAAAAGTGTGCGTCCAATCTAATTTTTTGAGGTTAAGCTGAACGGAAGTGGCGGAAAATGTTTAATATTTAAATTATCTACATTGGCACACACTAAGTCATCACATTTCTTTTGCAACTGTAACGCTGGGTACTCTCATTGGCCCTAACCTCGACGTCGAGAACAAATGCAGAGACTACGGTGATGGAGAGGATCTGGGCCTCAACCAATAAACCTCACTAAGCTGGTCGGTTCTTAGCTAGCTGCCTTCTGATTCGGGCACGAAGTTAATTGAGTGAGTTGAGTTGAGCGAGGTCTTGCTATACTGTGCCTTTTCGGAGTGATTTCGAATACTTTACAGGTTTGTGTCCATCTAATATACATACATATGTATGTATGTGTCAGTCATCTAGGTCGTTCGGATCCAAGCTTTTATGTATACCTAAAAAGCCGAAGTGCGATAATTTAGGTCTTGTCTACTCACCTTAGTTATTCGAGATAGGACTTTACCAGCCCAAAGAAGGACTGCCTGGCATTTGTCGCCCAATCATTGATCCTGAACCCCATTTTGGGGTACCAACTAACAGTACCCTTTCCAAGATTACACTATAGGAGATGGACATACACGCTGACTACTGGGCCAATCTTCAGAGGTTAAGGCAAGCGAAAAATTCATCAACCTCAACCGATAAAAGCAAATGCTTTACCCGACCTTAACAAATACGATTTCAGAACCTTAACGGGTTACCTTATTAGATACTGATATATACCGGCTTAGTGAAGAGCAAAAGGAGACGGCAGAACAAATTCTTTACGTTTTTCTAGGAGCCGCAAGGAAAAGATTGATACACTTGGCTTGGGAATCTTTTAGTCCAGTGGAAATTGTAATGCAAAGCTTCAATAACGTTTAGTAAGAGCCTCAATATAGCTTCGGGTTATCGGCCAGTACAAAAAAATCAACTCGCCTACACATGGTATTTAATGTGTTTAATTCCAAAATTGTATAAATTCCGTCGTTCTAACAGCCTATGCAGAGCTTAGAGCCTTGCTTCTCCTAACCATTCATGTTGTGCGTGCTTTAATTTATTTGCTATTTCCGATATTGGAAATTGAGAAGCTTCTCTTGACAGTTATTACCATCGGATGTTTGAAGTTCATTGAAGTTGGTTCTCGTAACTTACGTAACATTTTTAGCTGGCGTTCATTCGATGCAAAATTTAGCGAAAAATTGTCTTATAGTTCGCTTAAAACTTGTAGAATTTTTTTTGTATATCAATTATCCAAATAGTGACTAATTAAAGCTTTTCTCTTATTTTCAGATGTCTTTTCCTTGAAGTTTCTCCCAAGCAGTCATCTTGCACAGCAAACTCAAAAAGTCCGGCATATCTACACTTCTTAACTTTGTACAACATTAAGCCAGCAACATAATCAAAACAACCGCTTTACCATACAGCACACTGCGTACTCCACTGCATAATAAGCGCGCGTCTAATTTATCGCGTAAAATCTATTATTTCTTATTTTTTTAATTTAGAATTCAATTAATTAGAGACCTTATTTTAGACTTTCATTTTATAATTTTCTTTTTTATTCTTTTAAAATTTAAGTGTAACCAACACTCCCCTTTTGGAGAGAACCATCCAAACATCAAAAGAAATTAAATATAGTAAACAAAACATAAACACCACACATCATCTATGAGTCTTATGAGAAGAGAGAGAGAGAGTTACTACTGTTCTTTGTCTCGTGTTCTTTCAAAATAATAATAAAAAAAAGAAAATTTAACGAAAAAGTGAAAGATTCGTCGTTTTAATCTGTCGTCGTCATCGTCGTCAACGTCGTCGTTCTAATATCCAACAAAAACAAAAAAAAAAAGTAATTTTCAAATCAGGATCCTAAAGAAACAAAATAAAGCAAACAAACAAAATTTAAATTATAAATCGCGTGTATGAACAATTATGTCTGCCACAATGCGTACAACATTGCAAACCGTGCCAGAATCTCTACCCGCCGATCATGTTACCAATGGTGGTACATCGACACCGACTGCAGTATCAGCTGCTGCAGCGGTGGCAGCATCAGCCGCCATAGTCGCACAACAACAACAACAACAGCAACAACACAGCACACACAATAGCAGTAGTTCAGTGCAATCGATCAAAGAAAATCACCATCATCAGCATCATCATCATCATCAACATGATTCGACAAATGCCAATATCATAGCTCCACCACCGCCATCGGGAACGGTCTCAACAACAACGTCCTCGGTGGTCAGCAATGCCACTGCGACATTGATAAACTCAAGCGTGGGTGTGGGTGGCAATAGTACCACCCCAATTCAACTGCAACAGCATGTCAGCAACAATTCAGTAACCGTTGTCACATCAGGAGGTGGCGGTACTGCAACAACAAATCAAACGGCAATCACGTCATCTGCAACATCGGGATCCGTGTCATCAGCCACTGGTGCCGGGACAACAAATAGCATCAGTGGTAGTGGTGGTGGCGGTGGTGGTGTTGGAGGTACCGCTATCGTCGCTGCTGCCGCCCCAACAACAAATCACCATCATACAACGTCTGTAACGTCGTCGGGCGGTGGCGGAGGCGGTGGAGGTGGAGGTACTGTAACCGGCATTAATAAAACCGTTCTATCTCACTCACATTCGAATTCGTCTGCAATGAAACAGAGGTCATCATCGGCTAAGGTGAGTCTTGTTTATAAAACTTTTCTTTAGCACCCAAAACAATTTCTGTATTTTTTGTTTAAATTAAACGAAGAGAGAGAGTCATCAACTTTCAATTGAACGCGACGCGTTATAATAAAAAAAAAAAATGTATTTGCTCTCGGCTATGACGTCAGTGAGCACACACTCTTTGGCCAATTAAATTTTATTTTTTGTTTATTTTCGTTTGGTATATCGAACGAACTAAGGCAATGGTTTGGTGTGTGTTTGCTTTTGAAAGTTTATTTAGCAAAGGGCACGAGGATTAACTGCGTGGGTGAGTGCTTCGATTTATTTGTTGTCTTTACTCATAGAAGTGATAGTAGATGCTATGTTTTTGTCAAGTGATAAGGTGAGCTTGAAATAGAATTGAAGTGAAAAAGGAAAACAAATGTAGGTCAGAGGTCCGTTTAGTCCTTTCACTTGAACTTTGGTAGCCGTGTGAAATAAGATATGTATATCAAGGTCGGCACTATGATTCAATTAAATTTTTTTTCTCCGGGCGACAAGAACCTACAATTCAGCGCCCCGGGTATGGTTACATACTCGTATGCCTGCTCATGCTTACAATCTTTAGTGGGATTATAAAATTCTGAAAGGATTTAATACCAAAGTTTGCGTGAACTGTAATCAAATGAATTTCGGAAGGGACATTCGCTCACGGTTGCCAGGTTGATGGAAAGGTGATGGGTCTAAACAGCGTACCTAGTGGGACGTCAATATATAGAATTAATTCTGTGCAACATTAGCAATGACAGTACCTATAGTAAAGACTCCAGATGGCACCACATGGTGTTGATGATGGGTTTTTGTCCACTACAAGTTTGCTACCAGCTTTTGATAAGTACTTATTCAACGACCGGAGCGCCGTGTCACGTATTAACAGCTGCGGAATCAACGGATTTGCTTCCGCAAACAAATGGCTCCAGGAATAAGGAAACAAAGCTGCATAGCTACCCAGTCCGCTTTATATATTTCAATAGATGGTCTAAAGATTAAGCCCAGTCAGTTAGGTTTTTTTTTTTTAATAAGAATATCATGTTAAGTGGTTACTAGAGAGGACTTGATTAATACTGGTAACACAATGGACCTACCGTGTGGTTCAAGTGCGCCCTGACTGTAGCACAACTTGAATGAACCAACTATTTGAGATTGGATGCTAGTGGGTGCTTGTCGGCACGTAATTTATAAGTGCTTAAGTGTTCCCTCACGATAGCATAGTTAACGCAGTTTTTGATGAGCCAATGATTGGGCATTTAATACAGGTGCCCCATCAATCAGTTCCTTTCTATACCGAGCTTCAAAAAGAGAAAAATACTGAAGTCCTGCTCGAACTTGTGCTTCGTACAGGAAAGAATATGTGAAATACTTTTTTTTTTGCTGTACGCATGTAGTCCTAGCTTCACGTTATGGCAACTAATGGAATGTTGCATAGCTGGTTACCTCACAATTGACTTTGACGGAAAACCTCTTGCCGTTTTCAGGGTTTTATTTAAGTTGAATCTGTGAAATGGATGTGAATTGAAGTCGCCTCGCATTGAAGTCTACTAAGTTTTTTTTGCATTATCTTCGTTTAGGGTGTGAATTTGGTCGCATTTCTAACGATATGAGGTGAATGGATTCACGAGCATGTAACTGAAGGAAGCTGTTATTAGCAGGACGATTCTTGCAGGTCTTTGATATGGACAAAAAATTCAGTTGAGAGTATTGATTTCAGCGTTTATGGCAACATTTTTGGAAGAAATGCCATTGACGAACATCTTCCTTCAAACCGAAGAGCTATTGTTGTAGTCCATAGGAGGTCAGCTCGCTTATTAGGTTTCTATGACAGAATCAATCGATCACTTATGAAATGTCTAAAGCGATTGCTATTGATTTCGCCATGTTATTCGACAGCTAACGTCTATAAGTGGATTACATAGTTCATCTGGCCTTAAGAGACCTAGACTCGACATTGTTCTATACAGCTTGTCGCTAAAAATACTGTCATAAGCGGTTTTAATATCGATGGAAAATACTAGAAATCTGCCGTAGTGTGAATATTTAATCGATGATCGATTGGTGTTTGGGTTATCAGCATCCTTATCTTGGCTACAATAAGGTCGTAGTCCGAGTAAATGTTGAGTCCTTGGAAAATTTGACGGTTGATTGATCAGAAGATCTCTATGTCCTCTCGTGAATACCGAGATATCAGGAATCGCTTGTAAGCCACGACAAGGTTTCGCGCCGCCACAAGGTCTATTAGCCTGAATACGTTCTCGGAAGTGGTGTTAATTATAACCAATCCTCTCTTCCTAGCTTGGGGGTTAAAAACGCCACAATCGGCACTGCTCATACGTTTGATTCACAAGCTCGTAGAGCTTAGAGATAGCACAAGCTATCTTCGGTATCGCCATCTTTCTCCTCTGTGGCGGTATGTGCGCATATTTTGCTAATGTTGGCGAATTTAGGTTTGACAATTCGTGTCATGAGAAGTATAATAGTTTCTTCACATGCCGGAAATTTAAGTGTTCTTGCATAAGTCTGCTTCTAAAGACAAATTCGCATCCAAACAACTCTGCTTTTGTTGTCGGTAACAATCGCCGTCGTCACACTTTTGCCAGCCATTTGTGTGTCTGCCCTTTCGCACAAACTGGATGGGGATGATGTCAGCAGCTTGGGAGTTTGCTATTTGTTCGGCTACACAGGGTCTGTTAAAGGAACTAATATTCCATGCGTAGATTCGGGCCGGATGAACCTACCACCACTCGTTATAAACCTGGACACCGAAAATGTATGCCCACGTAGCTCATGCAAGATGTTGACTTACTAGTTCGATTTACATATCTGAAACTGTAGACTCAGCCCCTGATTCCATCTGTCTGGATCCAAGGAAGGGTTCCTTCCCCGCTCCTCTCGTTTTCTGCCGTCAAGACCCTTCAAAGGGATTGGAAAACAATTTTCAGTCGAGGTAAAAGAGGCACTCGAGATTCCCCATGTGGAGGTGAGAGAGTGGTGGTGAGAAAGAAGCCTGTCTCTATTCAAACAAACGGTGTCTACCCCTTTTCCATTTTCACAAATTCTATCAAAATTCGTTCACAACTTCTCGATAAAGAGAAGTGCCTTCTTTACGCACTCAACCACCCTCACCTGTATTTCATAATTTTCATAATTTTCAAATTCAGCACTTCACATCGTCTATAGCTTTAATGAATTTATTTTTAATTTTTCTTTTACAACACATTCAACAGGACTTCGTTTTGCAAAGTTATTCGAAAATCACCCCAACCCTAAGCCCTTAATGTGATCATAAGCGTTTCCAACCATGAACTCATCTCGACATATGAAATCATCATCGTCATTCTGCTGTGTGCTGCGAATACATTTTAATCAATAAATTTGAGTAAGCTCTCTTTATACTCGGTATCTCCATCGAACGGGGGACGTACATATATAAGGACTCGTTGAGTTTCCTTTTGATTTCGTCACATTGGCCGAGAATACCTGACGCCAGTCGTCCGTAAACATATTGTCCACTTCCTTCTCAGAAGTGAATCAATCAACCAAAGGACAGTTTTGACAATCTAAAAAGTCGATGTTCATATTTTTAGTTTTTCCAGCAATGAAGTGCCTTTAAGTTTGAATAATAAAAATAAAAAAAGGAATGATTCTGCGCAGTAGCTCTCAGTTCACAGTTACTACCCGGGAAAAGGAGAAATGTCAATGTGTTTGTTAAACAATGTTCAGCGGTTGTTACTCTTGCATGTCGTTTTAGACTAGGACTGTTGTCGGAGCATATAGATGAACTTGTTTATTAAAAAAAGGGAAAATGTCCTATAACATGTTTATGTATTTTCTATTGCCAATTATGTAATAGTTGCGACAACAAATGTTAGGTAGGTCATATGTATTAAAAAAAAATATAATTGAACTCGTTTAGGGTCAGAATCGTAAAAGCACATTGGTGGACTCATAATGTGCAAAAAGACGACTTATTGGTGTTAAGAGGACATTAATCCAGTTGTAAGCGAAAGAAGGACATTAGTCGGATGTTGTTCTAGGGCCATGACGTAATAGAGGGATGCATCACCATTAGCGATGGAGACATACATACATGTGTATGTCGTTAAGGGTGGAGCTTTTGTTTATTTGCCTCAATTTGATTGCTCTGTAGAGAATACGTTGATGAGATTGGATTAGGAAACACTCACATTGGGTTCACTGAGACGCTACTGGTGCATTGTGCTACCAGGAAGCAAAGCCCTCTTTCACTCGATTTCGTAGAAAGCCGATTAGGTGCCTACTCCAGTGATGGAGAGTATACAATATTAGCACCAAAGTTATGTCACCTGATACGAAATCATCCGAGGTAATCGTCACCGTTTTCTCAAGCGCCGCAGACTGTAGTTTGACATAAGCGAAGCACCTGATGCTTAGCAAAAGCATGGTGCCACGTAAGGAAGTCAATAAGTAGTCCGCAGTCTTTTCTGCTGAAGGACAAGAAGAGTGCCACGCATACTGGACAACTCTGCCAGACACAATTATGTTTGTAAGAATTCCAATAGTCAGTGGAGAATCTAACCGAAGACGCGAGAGAACCTAACGGTGGTTGAGGTCCTGCAAAATCATCACCATTAGAGTCTTGTCTAGTAATTTCATGGGAAGTCTTTTTCCGAGAGATCCCAGTTTCACCTGAGATCCAGATAAGAGTCAAAAAGTTCCTCCTTGCGAACAAATTCAAAGAATTATTTGTGAACTGACTTTGGGCTTCAACAAGCCCTTAATGGAGCCTGTCAATAGTTACAGATGCAGATATTCACACCCCTGCACCAATTCCGTTAAATGTAGTCCATCGATTTCGTAGCTTGTCGGAATTGTATCTAGGAGACAATCCAGGAGACAATTTTTAGGGCGCCAACGGATCACAAACTGGGCAATCCAGTTGGATGTGCGTTGCCTAATTTTGGATAGGATTATTTTATGACAGACTTCGCTGAAATCAACGTGGGTTAGTGGAACGACTCACATTGCAGAAGTCTACAAAACCTCCGTCATTGCCATCGTCCTCTCCGAGGCCATGGAGTTTCATTACATGTTTAAGTAGTGTGTTGTTGCTGCCTACTTTGGCATACATATTTTTCATTCTAATGACGATGTTTTATGATTGTAGACAAAGCTGATCATAGAAATTATCCATTCCTTCCTCCGTCGTGAACGCGCACCTTTGAATGTTGGCAATTTTTCCTCGCTCTGATCTGAAATCTGTCGGTCAATATCCTATCGCTAAGATAAGTGAATGACATGAGGCTTTTGCATGCCGTTGGAGTCAGCGGCAAACACAGGATTCGACAGTGCCTTCAGCTTATTTTCCAGAGTAGAGAAAGGCAGTTTTATATTTCGGGGGTTGGTTCCAAGATGTCAATTTTGTATCTCATGAATTCTCATTTTAATTGGAAGAATCTGGGGTTATGAGACCTTTTTCACCAGAGGAGTCTTTACGTTCCAGAAACCTATCGTTGTCCGTTGTCGATAGCTTTCGAAGGTGTTTGTCTTATGTCGCATGATGCTCTTCATATGTCCTCTCTCTCATTCGCAATTTCTCGAAAAATTTCAAGGTAACACCACCTGGAGGTGGGAGTAGGTCTTACTTACAGTTCTGTAGGCTATAATTTCTGAAGCATTCTTTTTTGTGCAAGATTCGACGCACAAGATTCAAGAATCTCAAACTTTCAGCGAATATAGATAGTCTTCCTCCTAACCTAGGTTAGACTGGTAACTCACCAAGAACTTAAAAACGGATTTGTCAGTAGCATTGTGGTAGCTTTAATGAATCGACTTTTTCACCGCAAGGCACAGAATTAAAATGAATTCTAGGTCCCTAATGATTTATTCTGCTGAGAGTTAAATTATAGTGGTGACCTAACCATGTTCTTTACTTATGAGATAAAATAAGTAAAGAGAAGTTTCACGCGCAGAGTTACATCCATTGCTTGTCATTTCAGTTATCTTTTTATCTTGAGTCTCTGATTCCATTTTGCAAATTTAGACGTTTTGACTGATTTGATGAAACTTGCCTACAGTTGCTTAAACAGGGTGCATTTTTAGTTTCAACCCGATTTTGTTTGGCTGTCATTTTGGTTTGATTTTCATTTGTCAGTTTATATTTGACAGTTGTGGAGAACGGTCGATAATAATTTATTATGGAGCATTTAATTGGGCCTATAGCACATATGGTTCTAACAGAACGGTGCCACAACACACACAGCTCGCTACGATGCAAATTACACGAGAAAATTTTCTCGGTCGAGTAATGTCAAAAGGTCGTGATATCGACTGGCCCCCACGATCTCCTGATTTGACGACCCCCCGATTTTTTCCTATGAGGGTATTTGAAGCGAAAGCTCTACTCTAACAAATCAATCACATGCTATCCTAATGCTTAAGGCCAAAAATCGAAAAGAAATTGCCGAAAACCAGAAACTCTGCGACAATGTTTTGAAAAACATGCTTGAACGAGCTCGCTCGCATGTCTGCCGCGGCCATTCAAAAGTTCTTAAAAAAACATCGGCCTGGAACATGTATTAATTTGTTAAATAATTATCCCTTGATAGAGTTTTTATTGCTTATTAAATAAAAACGAACGTTGTTTCGATACTAAATATGTCATCAGCTCTTCAGTACACTCCCTATAACACCAGTAATCTTCTTTTTTTTATATAAATAGATGTTTGTCTAGTCTCTCTAGCCTATTTTAAAAGACTTCTTATAACAACATAAGTTTTCTTTTTCGTGTAAACACATTTATACTTTATTATCTAAACTCAAAAAGTTCATCTCTTTCAAAAAAAGAGACATCTGAAAGCATAGTACGTACACACAACGAACAACCCGCCCATCCTACAACATTAAAAAAAAAATAAGAAGAAAACTATTTGTAGAATTTACGCACCCGGAATCAATTTCAATTCTCGAGCAATATAGTCCTCCTAATTTTCTTTAAAACATTTATTTATATAAATAAAAAGAAAAAATCCATCCAATGTCCACTCACCACGAATGGGTTCTATTTTTGGAAAAAAACCGTTTCAGAAAAGCCTCTTTGACTTTGGCATTTTTTTAGAAAATGCTTTCATGTTTCGAAAATTTTTCTACAGTGAAGAACAAAGGTTACTTGCCTGATTTATTAATGTGTGTGTACGAGTATACTAAAGTTTGCGTGTAGAGGACACACATGTTGGGAATCTGTGAATGGTGCAGATGGTATTTTAGATTTCTTGTTAATTTTGAGTGAATAACGACAAATGTTTTTCTACGCTAGGAATAATGATTCAATATTATTTTTTTGACACGCGGACGCGACAGAATACTGTAGTAATGTCAGATACTTGTACAGTAAGGAGGAAAAGTTTTAAAATCATTGGAATGTGATACGTAAAATGTTTTTTTTGTTAAGTATACAAGCCTAGATTACTGATACTTGGAGGATGTCCTGATTCGTTTGTAGATGTATAAAGGCGGTTTTGTTGAAAAAATGTTTTCATAATTCTTTCGCCTCAAAATATTGTTTTACCTACCGCATGATTATTCATCAGAAATCGTTGTCCTCCTAAATGCCTTTTTTCAGCAGATGAGACAGGTGAAAGTCCGGTGCAGCTTAACTCCGAAGAATAAAGCTTATGGACAGTAATTTCTGCTGTAAAAGTTGTGATTTTTTCCAGTGAAACAATATTTCCCTTAACAGCAATGCTAAACCTTCACCGCCATTATTTTCGCTATTGATGTAGGAAAATGAATCCTTGTTTAAGATATTCATCGAACTCCTTTCAATTTTAATGAAAGAGTAAGAGATAAGACGGATGTTGCATGACCAGCTTTGTAGCCATTATCTAATGAAAGCAAAATTCTTTTTGGCGTTGCCAATGTTTTTGCTTAGGAATTGTCATCGTGCCGTGATGCAAAACCTTTTCTTATCTCTCATAAAACTCAACAAGTTCACAGTCATTCATGTTATATTCGAGATATATTTGCGGCACGAATGGAGGGATCTCCGGTTAAATGAAATATCATCCGAAAGGTACACAATTGAGAAATTTCTCATGAAAGTTATTACTTTTCGTCGTTTCGCGGGATGGTGGGAACGTTTTTACCCTTTGGTAAAACTCTCCAACAGGATTCCTTTCGAGATATCCCAATCATCCAACGGGAGCCCTGACACGAAGATAAAGGAAGACCTAACGTACTTTCAGATCGTGAGAAAATTATTTGTTAGTCTTGTACTTGATAAGTTCATCGACGATATCATTTTTCTTGATGGCATTGTGATGTACATAAATTTAGGGAGTTCTTATTATTTTAGAATTGGTTGATGGATTAAGTAAGGCATCAGGCACATATGTACATATATTTCCCTCTTCTACTTTTTCACAATAAATGCGTTTTTTGTGAACGATATGAGCAGCAATTATCGAATTTAATTAAGAACAAATTCAAATTCCAGAGATTGCCATTCTGGCGATAATGTCTGCTTCGAGCGCTGCGTAGATCCATAATACGAAAGCAGTATGGAAAGCATTCAGTTGTTAAAGGACAGATGTTACTACTGCAAATTAAGGGAATGAGTTTGTGTTTCTCTTCAGGCTTATGCTTCATTTCCACTTTTGAAAGCACAAACCTAAGTCATTATTATCAAGATAATTGCACTACAAATTGTATTTTTTACTACTGCTAAAACATTTCACAAAAAAAAACTCAGCCAATATTGTTCATAGCCATTCCAATCGAATAGCATAAGTGTCCTTTATAGACATATTTATACATGTTTCTCTAATAAGAATTAAATTTTTTTAGTGCCGTTTCCTTGAGAGGTGTACTAAAATTGAGAACTCAAACTGAACCAGACTATTGATCATTCAATAGTCCTTAAAGCATCGAAATCACGAATGCGGATATGCTTTCTTTTATAGGTATTTTGTGTATCTGCAAACAAAGTAAAATCCACTTATTTTGATATTAAAATATCAATGCAAATTTTAAAATATTAGATAGTTTCAATTGGAATATTAAATTATTTTTATCTTAATTTTAATTTGACTGTGCATTATTTTTCACTTCCACTGTGTGTTGACAAGCTTCTGGAGTTTGCAGTAAGGGAAACTGTGTCAAAGCTTTCTTATTTCACCATACTAACATGGTTCGTCGGTACTAGTGGTCGGTACATGATACTGTACTACCGACATTTCACTTGCCGATGTTTTCTGGGTTGTGTCTAAGGTAATCAGATTTACAAAATACAGTTTTTTTTCCCCGTATGGTTTATGTATTTACTTAAGCATAACACAAAACCAAAGTTGTGCATATTGACGTCATATATATATTTTCGTTTGTTTAGGAATTTTTATTTAAAAAAACTTGTGCGTGTGTAACCGTACGGCAATTGAAAGTTGATAACGATATCTCATAGTAAAAATTAAATTATAATTATATTTAAGATATTATGTAGCTTTTAAGAAATATCTAGCTTTTTATTCATCGGTCTCGGTTTGTCTTCGTAATGTGATTGTCCAAACGTTTTTCAAACATACAGCAAAAAAAACCTTCTTTTCCATGTAATTCTTGAAGAATATAACAAAAAAGAATTGTTATGAAATCATAAATTTGTTATCATTTTGTAGGTGGTGGGTAAATTTATTCTAATTGACTGCTAATTGATAATCTCCTTGAACATAAATCATTTTTTTTTTTTTTTTGTAAAATTTGTAAACACATGACAGCAGTTGAGGATTACACGTGGATACGTGTATTTAATAATAATTTGAAGAAAGATACGTTTTTTGTTTTTATTTTTAGATTTAAGTAGGTGAAATGAGTTGTGACGAATGTACGTAATTACAGATCGGTGTGTGTGTAAGGACCTGTGGGTATAAGAATATGAAAGTTGAATAAATTGAAGTAAGATAGTATCAAAGGGTTGTCTCGTATTGTTAATAGCTTTAAAGACTCTCCACAAGCAGCTGAATTAAAGGAATAACAATAATGTAAACATCGGAATGCATTTGGTTTCTATATTATACTTTATTTTTACTATTTACTAACAGAATAAAACCTATAAAATGGAATAGTCCGTTCGCAATGATCGTCCCCATGTAATGTGATATAAAAGCCTTCACCAGGTTCTCAACCAGTCTCATACATTAATTTGGTCCAAGAGGTCCTTTTTCACTCTATTCTTTGTAACAAAAGGAATCAACAACTACTCAAACAATTTTTCTTTCGAACCAGATAAGGATTTTTTTCATTCGTCTTCGCGTCCGTGCTTCTACGACAGTAAGTGAGACTGGGTCTTATACAATGTCCTTATGTCCTTACATAGTAGTTACTTAAGTCCTATCACCTATTATGGGGTATAGGGCGTTTAGAATGTTTGGAGTCCTGCAACGCGTTTTAACTCTCTCCAACTGATTCCCAACGCTCTGGATTCCTGCTCCAACGTTCTGTGTCACGTAGTGACCAATCCATTTTCACTTTTTTGTCAGATTGTGATGACGATAGAGTCGAGATGGAGTTTACACTGCAAAATCTTAATAATGGGGAGAGAAGTCTATTCAAGAACGTTGCAGCTTGCGAACGACAATGTTGGTAATCTTTAATAGACTACAGTAGTACTGAATCAACGTTAAAGCGATCTTCATCCTATGACAGCTTGGATACGTGCTTATTCCGATTATCTAAGAGATAGTCTCTCAAGCCTTTACCGATAACTAGGCGGTCAAACTGGTAGGGCTGCCTATCACTTAAAACCCATCAGATTGTATGGCAGTCTTTGAGCTCAAACAAGGTGTCTTTAGTGATAAGAGGTCGTTGTTATTGTGCTCTCCGATGCTGTACTGGCCTATCATATGCTAGCCTCATCCAACACTCACCACTCTAAGAAACAGGATATGTCGTTAAGCCTGCTGCATTTTGTTTGTCTTACTTAAAAAGATTAACAATTCTGACAGCTGAAAAACTCTACTGCTGTCAAACTCTGCCTAATTTATGAGTATTCCTACTTACAGCCTATCATATATTTATTTATAAGCGTGCGTCTGAAGAAAAACAAAAACATTTACAAAAGCTTGTTGGTAAATGAATTTCTATATTTACCAAACAATATTAGTATTTAGCGCCCCATTCCAGTTGTCACCGTATTTGCATTGCTTGTTTCCAATGGAAGTTGGCTTTTGTCAAGGTTTTCATCACCAGTTTGTGGTTGGTGAACTTAGAATCATTTGAAGGTGATGCCAAGTCTCTTAGTAAGTTATCGCCAATTTTTTTTTATTTATTCCTATTTATTAGGTTTTGTGTAACTAACCAAACGACAACGATTGTTTAGATTTGCGTCATATTTGTGATTGACAAACACACATCTCTCTCAAGATACATCCACATGATTCGTTATCTACCAAAACTAAGCAACGCCGACGCTGCCGACGTACAAAAACTACAATCAACGTTAAAGACGACGACGACAAAGCAGAAGACGAACGACGAGCAATTGCAAAAGTTTATACTCCAACACAACACAACAACGACAAAAAAAGATACGAATTACGTTCGAATTTATTTTGTGTATGTATATACTCCATAGCTCGGTTACATATACACAATAAAACTTAAATTAATTATGATTTATTGTTGCAATTGTCAAAGTTTAAATATTTGATAAGCTTGCGCAGGATTCAATTTAACGCGCCCGCCTTAGTGGAGAAGTCTATGTCAGGTTTTCGACCTTTTCACACCAAATTAGTATCTCAGACCGAACTTGCACGGGAATTAGTATGAAATATAAATGTTTTTGGTTGTTTTTTGTTTTGTCTCTCTCTCTCTCTTTGGCTTCGCATATGCTAGTTTTCATTTAATTCAGTGTGACGGTCATTCCAAAGTTAATTTAAATTTTCTCGATTTATCCGTGAAGCCAATTCACTTGATGTAGTCTCTTTTGCTAAGTTTTATAGTATTTGTTCCACCTACTCTGGCTTGAAGCTTGTATAGGTGTATCTCGGACATCAAATACGAGTTGAGAAATAGAAATCCATACGGTGGGTTGCAAACAAAATAAGAAAAAAAAAAATAAGCAAGATTGAGCTTTCAAACATTGGCCGTTGTTCAATTAAGTGTCACGTTGATTCTAGTAATGATATCAAGCCAAGAGACAAGATGAAGAAGCAAGAGAGAGCGAAAAAAGTAAAAAAAAATAAATTAATTTTATTAGAATTGTTATTGCTGCTGCTGTTGCGATAAATTATCTGTGGTCTACTCCCACTTAAACATGGCACGTGAGTCGACAGGGTGGTATCTTATTTTTTTGCGAAACGATTAATCATAAAATGTAGTCTCATTGGGTGTAGAATGGGTTAAGCTTTTGGGTAGAAATGGACGTAATGTAGAGTCACGTAGACCGAAGTGATAAAGATTTATCGAGATCAGGAGTTGTTGAGTTTCCGCACAAGGTTTGGCCTACCAACTTTTTGTCTGCGTCAGATGACTGAGTCATTCAAATTTAGCGGATCATCTATCTTCACCATTCTTCGCACGCTGAAGACGAATCATATCATAGCCTAGAAGGTAACTCTGGTCAGATAGCTACATACCTTTTCTACTTACGTGTGTGGCGCTACAGGTCGGGGTTAACCAGGGGCTCAACCAAAAGCCATAACTAGCCATTGCTAACTAAATGTCTCCAGTTTCGCACCCTAAGTTGGTTGAGTTCCATTTTCAAGTATGCGCGGAACCATAAACGGAGACTTTCTCCACTGCGACGTTTATCCAGATTGATTCGAAGACTCTCTGGAAGTGCTGGTGTCCACGGACATATAGTCCCAGTCATTTTAGTTGTTGAATTCGAATTTTTCTGACCAGGTCAGTGCCGCTGGACAGCGACAATTCATGGTTGTGCCTTCGTTTTCATCCAATGGTTATGCAAATGGGACAAAAGGTGACTCGAAGGATTTTTCTCTCAAAACATTAGGGCATCATCTCATCTATTCTTGGAAAAATCCAACCCTCCGCGCCATTTAGCAGGACTCAGGACTTCAATTGTCGAAGAGAGTGCTTTTCTACTTAATTATCTCCTTTTCCTAGTCCAAAGAAAAACAGTTCCCAGGAATTATTCTTCATTTAATCTCGTTGGCTTGCAAAGATTTTTGAAAGATTGTGATCTGTGTATTTTTTTTTTGTTTCAAGATCATGCTTTGTTCTATACATCGGACATGCTTTGGTCAAATTCTGCATGCTCTTTACCAAGTCATTTCGTTGTGCTTTAAAACAGTCCAGGTTGAAAGGTTCATGCAGTCTACAGAAGTGTTCTCTCTATATCCTCAGAATCGACTGGCGTTCTTCTACAAGGCAGCCTCGTTCGTTACTGCAGGCTTCTGCTCAGAGTTTCTAGCCCTGACATGTTTTTTTTTTTACTAAAATTTTTGAACACCATTCCTGCAATAACATCACTATATTTCCTCAATCACGCGCCTTTCATGCTTCTTCTTTGCCCTTCCGAGAATCCGCTGTTCATAAGTCCTCTTATTCTATTTAGCGGTCCGCGGGATACCTCTTGTTTTGGTACATGTGCTTGTCGGCTTTCTTTATCGAGCCAGGACTTTACATTGTAGTGGCCTAGGGAGACACAGCACACCAAAGGCGACATTTCTGATTAATTCTTGGCAATGTTGCCACTGGGTGTCAGTACTTGTTGCTGGCGGCATAGGATCTCATGGAAGATTAAGGGGCGCTCGATCGGAGAAAGGTGTGGCGATCTCTTGTGGTTGTAGGCGTCTACTGTGTTCCGTTGGCTTTGCAGTGTTTGGAATATCCGCATCCTTTCCTTGGCTACAGCAAAGAAGTGGACCCAGTCGATGCTAAAATTTCACCTCCAATCTCCATGTCCTTTGTGAATATCGAGATACAGCAATCGCGTGCTGGTTACGATAAGGTTTGCCTGATCGTAGAGTCGATTAGCCTGAATACGTTATCGGAGATGGTGTAGTGCAGGCTATACTTTGCGGGAAACTGAAGATTTTGTGCCGAAGTTTGTCTTAAATGAAACCGTAGTAAAACAAGCAGTGCCTTTGTTGTCCGTAGCACATGTCGTAGGTATTCATCTTATTACTGCCCGGGCCGTCCAACCGCACTTCTTTGATGTCTGGCTTACAACAGTGAGATTCCCTGAGTTCTTCAGGTGGAATGTGTCTGTTGAGCGACCTAACATTCCACGTGCTAATCAAAAGAATGTTGCCTGTATTGCTGGGAATCTCTTCGCTTTCGCGTGTATTTCCTAGTACGTTCAGCATTGTTTCTCAACTATCTGAGCCTCCAATCAAGCATTTACAAGTTTGCAACAAGACCAGAAGATGTACTTAAAAACGTCGTTATAAAACAAGATTCAGCACATCTTCCTAGAATCCCCATTATTTTACCCATCACAACCACCCTGTACATTCAATTGACAGCGATTCATTTAAAGATAATTCATACTTATAACAGATACACATGATATCCCATACATACCCCGAGCGCATATTCTTTCCTGTGTAAATTGCTCCGCTCGATATATTGTGTAGCCCCCGTTCTGTGACACAAATTTGATTTGAACCAAACCCCGCTGCCGCAACATGCATCTACACGTGTCACTCATTGTTAGTACCACAGGGGCTTTGCCTTTTGTTGTTCACAAAAAAGAAAAAAAAATTAACACTTGAACGGCACGTCGGTCGTACACTTTGTCTAATCCCATCTTGTTTGCCATTGAGATTAATACGATAAGCGATCTAAAATACAAGCTAATCTCCTGGGCAATTAAAATTCACGGCCGCAAGTGTAATTTTTGCTCACATGTACGCAAGCTTTAACGTAACCCTCCCAATGGATGGTTTGCACCAAAAATAGAAAGAAAAACATAAACAGTCAATGATTTTCCAGCGGAGGCCGTAATAATAGATACATTTGCCCAAAGACGAGATAATTAATTTGTCAATATTTTCGAAAAGTCAAAGGCTATGCATGCAAAGTTTATTACACACCTCCCTGCAGTGCCAAGTACTCCCATACGCTATAAACCATGAAACTTGTATGTTTTGGGGCATCCGCGATTATATGAAATTTTCACACTGCTCGAGTGACTTCATTGAACTCGTGATCCTATCGGTCATGAAGTGGATTTTATTAAACGAAATCTTTTTACCTTAATTCCAGAGGGCATTGAATGTATCATGCTACGATAGAATGTTGGCGAGTCTTAAATTGGCCCTTAAGGCCTTTTGGAAGTAATTTTTTGAGATGATCTTTGACCGGCTATTTGTTGAGTTTCTGATTTTGTTTTTTCGTTCATGAAAATTGCTTTTAAATTGAACAGCTTCTGATAGATTTTTTATTGCCTAAATCAAATTGTTTATGGTAAAATGTAATTAAAGCTTATGACGACGAAAATGCCTCGCATGTTGAATGAATTTGTAGCAATTCATATGAGAAGCATGGTCCTTAACCTAGGAATTTATGAATTAATTGTTGGTTGATGTTTGGTTTTTATCTAAAAAAAAAAAGTCATCTTGTAGGTCGTATGACGTGAAGCCTTTGTTCTTTTAGTTAGATGCACTTTGGCGGGAAACCTTTTCTCAGATTTTCGATACTTAAAAAACTTAACATTTTTGAAACTGAGTTTGATTTATAGGCGTCAAGTATCTAACGGGGTTAAATAAAGTTTTGGCAATCTGTTGGTTTGTTTTTGAAATTGAAATTAAATCAATGATTTTTGTTTAATTGCAGAGAGCATACCTCACGATTATTTATAGAAAAAAGGTTATTTAACTCGATGTTAAGCTTGAACGAATTATCGGAAAACTTTCAAAAAGAGCATTATTTCGATATCATTGTGGTCGAGCACAAATGATCAGTTATCAGTAGAGCACTCCTTTCATTGTTAGGTTGTTGTCATTTTCCCTTTCAAAGAAGTGGGGACCAATCACGCCACCATTCTGTAACCCATACCAAACCGTTGCTCTTCAAAAATGTATTGGCTTATCTATGACTTCGTGTGGATTTTTGGACTCTAAAATTTTAAATTTTTACTTGTTGACAAAGTCTCAGTAGTAAAAATGAGCATTGTCCGAAAAGATGATTAATTTTTGGCGATTTTTCGACCAAAATCGACATAATTTTCCAACTCACAAAGAAGTGAAAACTAAGTGGATAGTCATTTTGCTTTAAGTCTAGTGTCTTGGACCTTATAGCAAATATTCTCAAGATATTTATGCAATATTTCCTTCAGAGAAGTGCGGCTGATATTCAGTTGTTGACCTCTGCTGAGAGTTAAGGTTTTCGGGCGCTCACGCTCCAGAAGACTATGGTCTTTTATAGCTTTTGTTACCCATAAGCATGACAGTTCCATGAAATTCAAACACAACTGCTCGCTCTAAATTCATGTTGACAGCGAAGATACAAGAGAGAGAGGAGACATACAATTAGAACTTCCTCTCCTATGAAGAAGCCTTTTCCATTATTTTGAGGAGAAACGATTCTAAGCTGATCGGTCTATACGACTTCAGCTGAATTGTTTCCTTTTTCCCAATTTTACGTGTAAACACAACCTTCGCTCTTGTCCTATAGCTGGGTATACATGTAGCACAGGCCAGACTGCTTTTTGCTATGCTAGTACTAGGTATGGTAGTACTCTGTCCTGTAGTGGGGTTTAGAGAGACACAGCGATGACTGGATGAGTGAATCAATCATTGAGTCGTTTGTTTCGCCGAATTACAAATTTATGCAAAATTACACAAGAACAATCGACACCCACCCGTGATAATTATTCGTTATCTGGAAATTTAACATTACGTAATGATTTTTCCCATAGACTTCCAATATGTGCTTCATGAAAAGGTTTCTCTCTCCTAATTCATGCATTTTTGTAGCCCAAACTTACTCAAGTTTACATGGTTATAAGGGGCAGTTTACTCACACCCATGCGATGCATTAAATTGGACTCTGGCAACACTATCCATCTATAACAATTGACAGTATCGTTATAAAACCACCAAATACACGCGTATCTTTTTCACAAACAATGGCGGCCATTACAAAGAGAAACAGAAAAATAAAATTGTTTGCATACCAAAAGCGTCTACCAACTATGCCTGACCCAAGAGCTAATAATCCACTGTATATTGAATGGACTCTTCTTCATCACTAGAGAGCATTCCACTTGTTGTGTTTGATTTACAAAGAGAACCTGCTCATACTTCGTTAAGTTTTCTGAGAGAAAGAGAATCCGAATCAGCATAATTAAATTAAAACAGGAGTTTAGGAGAATAATTCTTTAATTTTTGATTAGCACTTGTGTTGATATTCTCTTGTTTGTCGGTGAAAGAGTGAGAAAAAGAAACAAATTTATGAGAACGAAACCACGTAGTAATTTTCCTTTGACGTTCAGGGCGTATTTTTCTTCGTTAAAAAAAAATAAGAAAAAAATAATAATAATATACTTCATGTGTACTTATTCCGTCAGTGCGGTATGCGTCGCGCCGCACCTTCTTACCTAAACAAACAGATACAGAGATAGATACATCTGACGACGACGAGAAAAAAAAAAACAGTCTTTGCTTGAATCTAGAGAGCGAGTCTGTGAAGGAAGAGAGCCCGCGATAAGTCGAAGAAAACACATTCTTCGCGGCTCATTGAAGTACGGAACGCGCGCGGCGTTAGATTGCAATTTTTTTTTACTTTAATTTTTCTCATATTTGTTTTTTTTTCGAAAAATTTCGTTGGATTGTGTCTTTTTCTTTTTTTTTTGTGTTGTGAAGTATCTTTTCTCATTTCGTTTCGCTTTGAGCGAATTGTTATTTTGATTGTCCATCACATTGTCGTCGGTCGTCGTTGGTTCTGTCGTGGTGATCGAGAACGGATTGGGATCCGAAATTTTGTATCCGTTTTTTTTTTTTTTTTTCTTTTTTGTCCACCATAAGGACTGAATATCTGAGAGTTAAGCTAAAATTTCAAATTGAAACGCGAAAAGTTCTTTAGTTTCGGCGGCTCACACGCCATCGCTACCATCGAAACCGAGAAATGTGAGAAACTGGTTTCAGTTTCAAGTTTCATTATTGAAATTATATAAAAGTAATAAAAAAATGCTAAAAAGTGTGTGATAAGCTAGATTATGGTGTTAAATTTATTTGTATATTATTAAAATAATAAATCAATTTGCATTTTCCTTTATTCATTTGAAATTTTGTGAAAGTTTTTATGCAAAAGCCAAAAGTATCTACCATTATATAGGGTGATGAGTGTCTATGGCTCATTGTGTGGTATTTAATGTGAGATAAATTATCTTTCAACCCTTGTGTATAAATAAAGGAGAGGAAATTCTGTGTTAAACACAAGAAGACAACATCCGATAAAGTTGTTTATACGATCAGCTTAGTGTGTAATTCTTCATAAAAAAAGAAAGAAAATAAATACATTTTGCACATCAGCAGCAATCAAATAAAAAAAACAACAGCAACACCAACAACACCTTATACTCTCAGTTCTAGATGAAGAAAAAAGAAAATCTAGATAAAAATTAAATTATATTGGAAGAGCGATTGTGTATTTGAGCTCGCGGATACTATACATTTAATGAGAGTGTTTATTCTTCGATGCAGATAATTCTTTTACGTTCCCCGATGCTGTCTAGATGATATAGCATTCTATACAAAAGGAAACACTTCAAAAATGTAGGTATACATAGAATCAATGAATAAAACAAACTAAATTCGCCGATTAAATTGAAGACAATGTGATTTTTTTTTCGATGACTGAACTCTTTTATTGGAAAAAAAAAAAAAAAAAAAAAAAATCAAGCATATTTAAAATTCGTATCTATTGACGCATACCAATGACGCACAAATTAAATATCTCGTCAACGTTGTGTTACCTGACATCTGACCTGTTTCTTATCAGAGCATTGTAACGTGTTTCATAAATTTCAAATGACGCTCCCTTTCAACTGACCTGAAACATGTGTCTTTATGACGATGAGCATTTTTCGTATAGTTTTTGTAGAATGGTTCGTTGTAAAAATATTTGCATGCTACTCGTATCAGTGATCCAAAAAATATGAAACAGACTATTCCCCCTTACTTAAGGAACTTCACCCGATTCGTGTAGAGTGCCTGCAGACTTCAATACTCTTCGACTCCCCGCTAGTTCTCTAAAACAAATTGTTTTTGGCTGCAATTTGAAGATCCTCTTGATCACATCATGCGTTGTTGTCCATTCGTAGCTCAATAGTGTCAATAGCACGCCGGATCTCTGCCTCAAACTAAGTACTTTTTTGTGGGTTATTGACATACATATGCGACTTCAAAAATCTCAACGAAGAAGTGGCATTGTGTCAAATCACCCCATTTGCTGGCCAATTTTAATTCGCATTTCTGCTCTGAAGTTTTCTTTTTCTCTCAGCTAGATTTCGCATGCATGCGAATGCACATCTTTCGTGGGAATTCGATGCAAGTTGATTCTTGAAACGTCTATTCTTGTGATCGATGACAACTCGATTAATTTCTCTAAGGTTTCAGTAAAACTTTCTTTTACCTCGGCTATGTTTTCGGAGTGAACGTCCGCTACGAGGGCGCATAGATGACCTATTGATTCGCAGTACAATCCTTAAGATAATAATGGCTTGGATTCATACTTCCTTAATTTTCGATGTGTCCTTCGCTGCTATTGCATGTCATCATATTTGTTTAGGAAAAATCAATTTACTTGCGCAAATAAAGTAGCAAATGAAGTAAATTTATTTCATTTAAGTTTATAATTTAAGGTTCAGAGTATATGTATATACATACATATGTACGTCGTTAAATTTAGTCGAGGGCAACGATAAGTCCGCACTTACAAGACTGGTCGGGTATACGGCAAAACAATCATTGTCAGTAGGTTCGTCATATATTTTTGCAAATCAAATTGATAAATAACTTTTGTGCAAATTGAACGAAAGCTTATAAAGCTTAGTACCAAATCAGGTCAGTACCAAACATAAAAATGTTTGTGCAGCTAAGCCAATTATACGTAAACGGAAATCACATGCAATATTGGCATATCTCAGCTTTATGTAACTCCCTAACAGTCCCATATAGGACCTGACCTAGCTTCTCCCATCCACTCGTGCTGTGCGTGTTAATTTTTTGCACGAATGGAAGGGACGTACAGTTTATTGCCCAAATCCGAACGGCGTAGTTGAGAAGCTTTTTATGGCATTTATTGCTCTCGGACGTTTACCAGGGACAAGCGAGAGGTGGGGTAGTTAACAAACTTTTTTGAGCTTAGACTCATGCGAGTATACATATGTATTTGCCGAGACGTCAATCCACTCTCCATCATATTATCTTAAAATAAGCTAAGATATAACCAATATCCCAAAGCCATCTTAACTACTTTTAGCAGCATTATTTTCGATGATAAATCTATTTCTAAGAACTTTTCACTTAACGGTGACATCAGTCATAATCGTGAGATTGATTTTTCCAAGAAGTAAGTTAAATCGATTGTAACAGTGAGATACTTGTTACCTAGATGATGAATATTTCTATGGAACTAATGGTACTAAAAATGGTTGCTTAATGTTTTTTTTTTTTCTGAATTATGGATAGGCTAGAAGTTTTGTGATTCATAGATAATGTAAGAGTTATAGTGAGTACATTGCTCTAAAATATCAACAACTTTTTCTTAATCTATTGTTTAAAATTCTTTCAGTTTAACAAAACACACATGATTTTATAATCTACAGAGATCAGTGTTTTCTTGCATACATATCTGGAAAAAATCTAAAATTAGCCCAAAAATGCAAACAGTTAATATGAAAATAGCTACTGGCCTGATTATGGGCTTAATATATTGTTGATGATACCGGAATGAGATAAGCTTAAGGGATTACAACAATCCAAACACACGTTTCAATTGACATATGTTAACAACAACGCATGATACAGGTGTGTGTAGATACTGTTGTTCTTTTACGAAATATCACTTAGTTGCAGACGTAGGCCAAGCATTTAAAAAAGACGTTTATTCTTCGATCAGAAAGGTTTAAAATCTGATAGGAAATGCATGTACAAAGTTAATATGTACGTTCAACCATTGCTTCACCCTGTGCTTAAGTCATTTTTTTTTTTTTTTTTTATTATTTCTCTATATACCTGAAAAGTGCATACGTACCCCCTTCCATATTAAGTAGCGACCTATCCGTTACGACCAAAGAAAAACTTTCTTTACCGAAGATGTCTTAATGGGGTCCTAATATTTTTTTTTTCTAAGCAACTTTCTCGCTTTTTGTAGTAAATTGTCAATATTTACCCCTAACTGTAGACGATAAGAATACTTACTTCTAACTTTAAGGCTCTGTTGATCTTTAAGTCCACTTTATTTACCTCTTTCACCAAACAAATAGTCATTCGGAGCAAGTTTATTATCCGATGCAATAGTAGACAAATAGCGTCTGCGTAGTCCAGAGAAAAAAGATAGGTTTTAAGACTCCATGGGAATCCACAGCTTTCCACAGACAAAACACTGCGGAACGTCATTGAAAACTACTAGAAAAAGTAGTAGCGACAGTATACAGCCTTGTCGGACTCCAAATTTATCAGACAACTTACTTCAATGGAGTACGCGACATTTTGACACTTCACAGTTGGCCTTGATAATAGCCACCAATTTTTATGTGATACCTATCCTACGGTTATGTTTTGTTTGTAGACTATCAAGCCGAAGTATCGCACCGGAATTGAGCCATCTTATTTCACTTACTCCCACGATGTCCAATTCAAACCGCATTAACACATTCTCAAGTTAGCCGAACCTGGCGTTTAAAGATCCTTCTCATTACAATGGGTCTGTAGTAACTTGAGTGTGGCGTTGTGGATCTCTTCCATACACCTACCCACGTAGCTAACCATAAGGATCTTCCTCTCTTAAGTCAAGCAGGTTTTTATTTTTTACATTTCTATATTTGGATACAGTGGCCAAAATTCGTTAAGGCGTACCAAAGCTGGATTTGCAAGTTCAGTCCACAAGTACAAGGACTTATACACATGGTTACTGGGACTCACAACGACGAAGTAAAACAAGCACTTGGTTATGAATTTGGTTGATCCAAGCCAAAGTTTGAATAGTCAGCAGTTTCCGGGCCAATCGCCACCTAGATCCCTATTCTCCAGATGGCCTAAAAATAGTTTTCCACTTCTGACACAAGTATTTTATAATTTTTTTTTTTTTTTTGAGATCGAAATAGTAGACTTCGAAACGAATTCTTGTGATGCTTTGCAGTGATGTATGATGAATTCCAGTTCAAAAATTTAAAATTTTCTGCAGCAAAAGAGTTTCGCTCTTCTGACACTAGTAGAATTTCTTGTATTCGAACGTTTAGGTCTGACAAGACGTCGTTCGCCCCATATAAGGGTTCATTAATTGAAATATCATGCAGGGCAGATACATAAGTATTGGGATTGATTACTAATTCACGCATTGTTGTAAGAATTAGGTGTTTCATGGCAAATCAATTGGCAAACCCGTCAAAATAAAACTCGCCGACTGAAGAGTAAAAGTTAAAGATATAAACTATCTAATTGAGACCATCGTCATCTTCTAAGTTCCGGAATGATACAAAATTTCCTGTTTGCTTAGAACACTAATAAATCATATTTAACACCTTAAGTAAATAGTAACGCTTTCGACTCTATCATCACTAGTTTTTCCAGGTGTTAGCCATGGCCACTCAAAGTAAATAATTAAAAAAAAAAATCCTACCACCAAGCACATCACCACACGCAGCACATATGTATATACATAGGTTCGAATTGAATGTCTTCCTCTTCAATCATCGATTGATAGAATCCTTATAAAGTTTGCCGCCAAATCGACGACGTGTTAGATATTTATAAAAAAGAAAAAAAGGGAAATGTAAGTATTTTATTATTATTATAGCTGCACATAGCCACACTCTGGTTGTGTTCTTACGTCTAAAAATATACTCTGAAAGCTATAAATACGTTGGAACGTTTAATAGAATAGTGTGATGCATTTAAATAGGAAAAAAATACGACGAACTGCGGAGGAGAAAATTAATATATTTTATTTATATGTGCGTCGGATAGTATTAGCCTATTTTAAGACCTCTAAGAAGTACGTATTTATTGTTAAATTTCTGTATAAATGAAATAAAATATTTAAATGGAAAAACCAAGTAATTTCTGTAAGTGTGCTGGCAATTACTGATCGTTTAGAGGGCTATGTTTAGCATTTATCAGCGTTGACCTTGCGTGGAATTGGTGGGGGTTTTTGTCGTCCGTCTTTCTTTTGTACAGTGCGCCGGAAAAGAAGTCAATCAGCATGATTATTTTTAATAATATCCATATGGACTTGAATACTGCGTTCCTCATTAAATAACATCAGAAACAAACAAGCACACAATATTCGAAGCTGTCTAATAATAAAAATTCAAATGAAAAAATCATCGTCTAATTGCTATAATTGCAAGGTATTCCCTAAACCTTTCCCGAGTGCCGTTTAATAACTGACGAGGTCCTATATGTCCTATACCACCAGCATCAAATACTAAAGACCAGTGGCAATACTGTCAAGAAGCCATCAGGGATGACGCCTCTAATCTGCAGGGTTTCCGTTGGCCACCACAACGACATCTCTGGTTCGGCGAAGAATGTTGACAAGCTCATGCAGTAAAACATTGGCATATTCACAGCAATTCATACGCAAATTTTAAGGGCAGAAAAGTACGCTCCAACACCGGCTTCACATAAGAAAAAGGGAGCAAGCATTATTATAGTCGGACAAAATAATGCCTGATGATAGATCCGGATGGTAGAACATCGGTGACATGGTATTTACTTATTTATTCAAAGACACTCAGTTTTCAAAAGTAATGTAGACCTTAATTGAGTTTTTCTTGGCGTGTGCTCTTTAGACCTACAAAACCATACTTCACAGCGCAATGTCTATAAAATACAGGGCTAGTGACTTTGTGCTTTTGGATTTAAAATTATTATTATTATACATATAATATGAATTTCAATTTCAATAAAACACCCTTACAGCTTTAGACTTTAGACTACGCCTTTATGTATAAAATACTCCATCGTTAAATGGACATCAGGATTACAAGATCTGGGTGGTCATTTGATGTCACTTAATCACGGAATTTGTCTGTTTTGTGTAGGACATACATATCTTTGTCCTGTTGTAACCACTTGTTTCTAACATCAATGTCTTTTGATTATAACGGAGTGAATTCTAAATTTTTCTAAAGAACATTCGACCCGATTACGTCGTCACGGAGGTTCTCAGTGCGCACAAAACTGTCACTTGTGCATGTAATGACCTCTCTATCAAATTTGGATTCTCAGAATTATGCCCTTTTGCTTGTTTACGTAGCTGCCCAGCGGTAAATTGGCATCGCTGGAGAAGATTTTGTTCAAAAAGTCGTTGTTAGTTTTCCAACACCTTATCGGCGTATGTTCTGCACATTTTATGGTCAGCAGGCGCAAAATACGTCAAAAGAAGGTGTAGGAAATGCCCAAGTGGAATTGACAATTTCAAAATGCGGCCACTGAGGCACTCAGCGGCTATGTTTTCAGTTGATCGAGTATAACAATGATGTACAAGCCTTACGACATCACAAACCCTACCGATTTGTTTGAATTTGCTGATTGTATTTCGATTTGTCTGTTCAGCTAGGCGATTATGACGATCATAATCTCTCCTTAAATCCCGATAAACAGATATTACCGAACTATTATTTTTGTAGTAAGATGCAACAAGTATACTGCGTTAACGTGGTAAAGCGAAATAATTAACCATGTGTTACTATGGATGGCAGATGGATTTGACAGATGCCATATGACAGGGATGTGAGATTTTAATCTCGAATTGAATAACTTTTTAGTCATTCCTCTGTGCCCTTGGCTTGACTTTTCCTTACAACGTAAAAACTCTTCGCTTTTACTGTAACATTCCCTTAAATGGTTTACTCTGAGAAAATAATTTATTCCATTATTTCGTGATTCGTTTGTGTGAATCAATATTGTACTCTTAATCAAATTCACGAACCGTTTGTGACATGTTCTTGAAGCGTGCTTACTTGTGTAAGGTAAACAATAATATTAAACGTAAGGCTCTTTGTAAATAGATGCGAAATGTGTTTGTTTTGTTTGCTTTGATTTTGCACTCTGACATTTAAGGAAACCTTGTTCTATAGTTGGCTCCAAAAATAAGGAGAAAATGAGTTCTTTTTATGAACTGGAGGGCTTAACTTAATTGAATAAGAACGCTTTCCATCGCTTCCCTGATAAATAAACCACGTCCGATAGTGTTCATGTCGAATGTGCACCAATCTCATATCTGCGCTCAAGTCAATAACTTCCTAGAACTTGTATAGAAATCTTTGTTGACATACGTAAATGTTTTCGTTTCGTCTTGTAATATATGTACCAAGGCATTGTCATAAATTTTTCCTTTCCTCAAATCAAAACTGTGGAGTTACTGACCAAGCACTATCAGAACAACAGGCAGATATTGATGTATCTCCTCATCGTGACGTGTCTGATAGAGTGATTCATGGATTATCGCTTGGAATTATTTATAAAATATTTTGTCTGTGTTGTATTTGCGTGATGTTTTCCACGACACATAGTCTCAAGTCTCGGTCTGAGGAAAAGTACTGAACGTTTGTAATGCGAGTACTCTTATTGTTGTTTGTTTTGTTATTGTTGTGTACAGCAATTACTCCATATATGTATATAAGAAATATTCCTTATCACAGAATCAAGGGAAATATACGGAATGAATTACCTTGATTAGTAAATAGAATATTTTGAAATGTCGAGGAATAATTTATGAGGATTTCTGGGTACAAGCGGATCAAATTGTTGGTTTATCATTTATAGATCTTTCTTTTGTAATTTTGACGACTGTATTAATCAATGAATCCAATTTTTAATCATTTTTTTTATCACTTGTGTTTGAAATTAAACTGTGTCTTTGCCTTTGACGGATGTACGGCACCAAGTTTGTGTACCCCTCTTAAGGATATGTTTTAACGAAACAATGTACATGTGAACGTGAAGGAGCATACTCTGCAGCTGACCTCAAAACCAAAACCAAGCAGTCCCTCTTTGACTGGCTTTTCTATGACTGCATGTGGTTTTTCGGAATCCCAAACCCTGCAGTTGATAGTCTTGTTGGTACTCTACGCAATGAGCTTTGTCCGAAATTCTACGTAATTTTCTAACTCATTTAGAGACCACACGGAGAAATGATAACGAAGCAGATGGATACTTTGCTTCAAGTCTTCAGTGAGTTGGATCTTGTAAGGAAATACTCCGCAGTCGTTGCGCAATCCCTTTATTCACTTCAGGGAAGTGCGGCTAAAGTTAAGTTGTTGGAGCTGTACGACGAGTTGAAATTTTTGGGATTTTACGTGCACTTTGGATAACAGCAGAATTTCATTTATAAGTGCTCACTGGTCCGACACGGGGATATCTTTTGTTATCCATAAGAATGTCAGTTTCAATTCATGCAGAGAATACATTTTCTCACACCAACCGTTGAAGGAGCCTTATTCAGACCAAAAATTCTTTTGAAATATCGGACATTTTCTGTTATTTAAGCGAAAGACAATCAATTTCTTACTACATACCTATCTGTGAATATTTTAAGCATGTTAGTGTTATCACTTCAAAGAAGGTTCATCCATAGAAGGCCCACCCTTTGAGCGGCTCAGTTGGTATTGTCATGTTCAAAGGAGGGATCCTACAACCATGTCAAAAAGGCAATGTCAGGCAAAAGAGTCAAAAAATCTCAAAACAATTTGGATGCAAAAAAGTCGAAGCAAAATTTCGAGTCCAACCGAAATAAAAATGTTGTTTTGAAAAGCAATTTACTTTGAAAATGAATGCCAAGAAAAGCCTAGGTACATTTTTATAAGGAACTCCGACACCATCTTTGTTTCTATGGAAATACAGCGATGGATAGATATAAAAAAATAATAATTCGTGGTGCTTAGAGTAAGCCAGAATTTGACGTAATTGAACCATGGTAAAAAAGGTAGAATTAAGCCTTCCAAATATACTGAAAACGCTCTGCGGGACGTCAAATAATTTCAAAAAAATGGCGGAGTAGAAGAATGTCGACGAAAGATTTATCTCTTATCTACAACTGGTCAGATATATTATAAAAGTCCTCGACAAAAATAGGTTCAAGAATAAAAACATAATTCAAACTCCATACTAAAGCAGACCATAACCTCCTGCCAATGAAAGTGCAATGATTACTTCTAAAAAAAAAAAAAAATAGAAATCTCGGACCAATGACTGGACCGTCAAAATGTTTCTACTTTCGCCTACTTCATCATAATTGCTGTGCTCTCAGAAGAACCATTAAAGTTAGTCAAAGAACCGAACGAAGTGAAAGTAAGAATGGGGTCACAATCATTCTACAAAACTTCTCAAAGACGGTATTTTATTACCGCCTGTTTATAATTTCCTAAAACAGGCTTTCTACTGATAAAACTTGCTTTTAGAGTTTATTACCTCATTTTGTTAAAGCACGCAATTACATAAATTTTAGCAAAGACAAATGTAACCCCCGCATACACTATCGTATTCCCAACAAGTTTCAATTGTTTCGAGTTTCTTTTTTTTCGAATTTATTTTGTTTGGGTTGCTATTTCCGTCTAATATAATTAAAAAAAAACATTCTATATGTGTCTGTATACCGTTTATAAAGCTTCTATCGAAAAAACGAGACAGTAAACATGAATCATTAAATAATTACCCGCGCTTGGTTCGTTAGTTACTAGTTAATGTATTGTTGATGTCATCTGACCATCATACTCGTATAAACAGATTTCTACAAAGCTTAGATCATTTCGTCATTTTTTTAGTATATTTTTGGTTAGTAACGTGTAGGGCCAGATCAATTAAATTCTACATTTATTTTTTTTTTTTTAAAAACTTCTATAAATCTATCTTCCTGACTTTTTGTAGATGCCATGATTATCTCTGTTACCTACTTGTACTTATGTACATTCTCAATTTGGGTAACGAATGAAAAATTACTTAAATAAACTCTAGCACGGAAAATACTCGTAACTATTGCAATTGTAATCTTGAGCTAAGTAAGTAAATAATTATCAGTCCGCAATCATTCAAGCATTAGAGGGAAGTTGGCAATTATTTGCGCAAACAAACTGTGCTTGTATGCACATACATTCATATGACGATGGGAGAAATGTCGGAAATTTTCCAGCTATTGTTCAACTTCTAACGTAATATATGGGTTAAGTCTGACAATTATCACATGTAAACTGTAACAGAGTAATTTATTAATGTCGTCCGCCGTTGAGACTTACAGTAGGGCTGTGTAATATTAAATAAAATTTTTCATGGGGGATTAGATACGCTGTATGGCTGTTAACTGTTGACTGTCGAAATAAGATTCCATAAATAAGCCGATGCACATGTTACGCTACGCTATTTTATCCGCCTAAAGCTTAAGGCTTAAAAAGATAGTTGATAAAATTCTATTTGCTTATTGGCGGTGTAGTTTTCATTGCCTTGATTGTAATATGCATGTTACCTCATAATAATATGGTTTCTTTGTTCTTTCTTTTTGGCTAGAGTATTACTCTGTTTTTAACAGGGAACCAGTACGATTTATACACAGGGCTTAGCTTCTCCCAGCCATTCGTGTTTGGCGAGTTATTTTTTTCGCGTGAATGAGGAGACCTATCTTCAATGCCATATCCAAGAGGTGCAATTGAGAAGCTTTTCATTTGTCATGATAGTTATTACTCTCGGATGTTTGTCAGACAGTCGCGAGACGAGGGACCGTGAAAAAACTTTTTGTGTTTTTTTTTTTTTTTTTTTTCTTAAATCAAACGCTGAACCTTCGCCAAATGCACTAACCACTGCGCCATGTCGCCCAAATAAGAAGTAAAATCTAATTCTAATTCTTCTGCTGGAACGATTTAAGAATCAGCTATTTTACGGACTTTAGCGTTGATTATGTGACCGAGTTTTTTACAGTCAATCCTTTAAAGTATTCTGAAAGGCTTAGGACTATCTTCACGGATATTTAAGGGAATGTGTTTTAAGCTCAGTCTTAATTCAATGCCGCTGAGATATGCGCTAGGTTAAACCTTGGAAAAGGTATTAGGGTTTACGTCCTAACTGTTTTTCTGTTTTGGAAAGAGGATGTTAGGGTGCTGATGCAAATGCACTGGAAGCTACCTTTCAGCAAAAATACACTGATACTTGAACAATCTACATACTAGTTTTCATTATTGTCAATACAATATTACTACTAGAAAAAACAATTTTTTAGCTCTGTGTGAGTGGGGCGTGAGTTGATAAAATATCCCCTTGTGCGGCTCGAGACATAAACACCTCTGGACCTTCTGCAGCAGTCTAGCAGTAGTTGCTCCAAAGTTTTGGGTTTGTTGGCATTAAATCGCTATTTGCAGCCAGTTGTCGTCACAAAAACATCCAACGTTGCATCCGATGTGTGACAAGTTGCGTAAATTCTTTGCTGGCCATGGTCTCTGGGCTTCAATTCTTGTGTTAACAGAATTTTGTACGGATGTGTTTAGGTGCTAGTCTAAGGACAAAATGCCCCAATGCGCAAATGCGGTCACACTTTCACATATAGCACCCAGGGCTGAACATAGCACATATCAGAACAAGCTCTACTATGATGCAGAGGCCTTACCCTATTTGCAGTGCTTACAGTCTCTTCCTATTCACTGCTTTTGGAAATGCTTGCTCAGCAGGATGATTAAATTTACTCCCGCAAATTTCAATACACAATTAGAGAATTATTATTTCTGTGGAACTATTGAAGAATTTTAACGCTTTTGAGTGGTTTGACCCTTTGAAACAGTGGTAAATTGGCGGCTTCTTCATTTACAGTGTTGCCAACATAGGACGCTCGAACCGGATTACCATTTACATTCGAATTAAAAAATCGTAGGCTATTGTGCCATTCACTGTTCTTTACTATGTCAGCTACCGCAGGAAATGAATGAGCTGTTTTATTTTCAAGTTTTAAACTTCTGATTATAGATATATGAAAGCCTCTTAAAATGTCTATAAGACTCAAATGAGAATAAAAGTACATCCACAGCCTAATACATAGAAATAATTGATTAGTAATAACTGCATATAATTATATGGGTCAAATTAAATTTTCTACTCATAAATATCCAGTTCAGTCTGTAAAGGTCTACGTACAATTTATGATGTAAGATAATTTTTTCCCACACTGTTTTTTTTTTACGCTTACGTATGTACATATGTATGTATGTATGCACATAATTATTTTAACCTGAAATCAAGTCACAAAAATATGCTTGCGGAAAAAAGAAAGAAGCAAAATCAAAAGTAACTCAAAACATCGATTCGAGAGATCACAAGAACATTTTTTTAAGGAAAGGGAAATAACACAAGGAGAGAGAAAAACCTGAAACCAGCTGTATTAAGTTAGAGCAGCAACAGTAACAGCAGTCCACCTCCAAAACCGGTTTCCTTGTATTATTTTAAAAGTGAATATGACGCAAAATGCTCCCACAGAAAGAGATAGAAGTGTAGACAACATTTTGTAGTGATTCTCATTTGGCATCGTTTTCTTTTATTTTTATTTTTTTTGTTTTTTATCTCCTTCGCTATAATAACCTGCTCTCACAAATTTTATAATTTTTTTTTTTTTTTGCTTGCGGGAGCAGGTGTGCGAAAAAAAAGAAATAAACAACGAAGGCAAAACAAAGAAATACACAACGAAATTTTCGATTTTTTTCTTGAATTTTTTTGTTACTCATATTTTTAAAGGCGATTTTTGTGTTTTTATTTTAAGAATGAATTCTTGTAGTTTAAGATACCTTATGACTTATGTACATCTGGTGTGATTTAATATAAACGTCGCAACTATGTACTTAAGTTTAAGAGATTGAACACTCATTCTAAATGTTTCGGGTTGGTGACAAGTGCTTAACGTCATAACGAATGGGTTGCTATGCGTATTGTGGATTTAAAAACACATAAGAATCAGTTACAATGATCTCTAATTCATTGAAAATAAGTGGGATAAGTTAACAACACGTATATTTGGGACCATTTCACTAAGCACCTTCGATACGGCCAATTCCGGTTCAGACCCATAGGAGATGAAAAATATTTTTGTCTTAAGTCCCAATGGACCGTTCAGGTATCAGTGTAGAGCGGATGTATTTTAGTTAGAAAATTTACTCGGAGGCCGGTTTGGCGTATTATGACTCTTCCTGACAAACACGGTTCGATATGTGTCTGCTAGATCTATATCTGCTGGTATATCCACCAAGGCATACAGGCTATCACAGAAAAGTTAGTCGTCGTTCTTGGAGGGTTAGACAATGGCAAATGAAGTGTTCTAAAGACTTTCTTTCCTCCTTCCACAGAAGTCTTTTGTACAGGCTCCCATTCAGGCTAGTGCAACATTAGCAAAGAACTTAGAACATGTGCTTGTATAAAGATTTTTGGATCTTCTTCAACGATTAGTTATCTATTTTATAATTGGTTCGGGAATATTAATTTTAAACTGTTGCAATACATTTAAGTCCACCGACATGTTATGCACTCATGTTCAATCAAATAGTTTAATAACTTTATTCAGTAAACTATAAGAGCATCTGTCTTAAGACTCATCTTCTATTGCTGTTGCATACGGTTTCCATTGTGTCTAGGTGTTGGTAGGTAATTTAAACTAAACAAGCCTCGTGGCAGTATTTGACTGACTTGTGACCTTATAAATTTATACGAGTACGTATAGTTAGAACTTTAGCAATCGTTTAATATGCCCGTATCCTGCAGAGGTTTCTAAGCCTAATACAATAAAAATACAAGCCTAATACAATAAAAATATAATTTTTAATTGAAGCATTTAATCTGGATATTACTGGAAAACTGAACTACTCATTCTCTGAACTACAATGAGATGACAGATGTCAGGAGCCTCGTGAACAGAAAACATATCAAAATGGCATCTTGAACAGATATTCTCGATCTGTCAGTGGTGCCAAGTTTAATTTGTTTACTTAGTGAATCAAACTATTCAAAGTTGAATCATCCGATACAATGACTTGTAACTTTCTCAGTAAATCACCAGGTCTTCCTAAGATTTTCACACAAAGGCCCAAGGCTTCTTAAGAAACCTGCTCTTTGTTAGCGTGCCGTTACTTGTTAAATGCGTCACAACGTTTTCTCCTTCCGCAAAATCATACAGTTTGACCCAATTTTTTTTTCGTTTAAAACTGGTTTATGGAGAGTTAATAGTCCTTTTAAACATCCATATCACGTTCAAATAACGCAAAACGATTGACACATAGCGAATAATGCGAATGCGAATAACAATGTGTAACTAAATACGAGTATGATTGCTAAAGTGTCAATGGTCGTTGCTTTGTTTCTTTTCAGAAGGACATGTATTTTCTTTTAAATTATTTTTTCTCAAATGTCGCAAACTACGCAATATATTTACTGAAAAACCAATTCTCCTACTCATTATCATTTGTTTCTTTCTTAAGTGTGTGTCTGTCTGTTGCCTAATACTTTTCTTTTTCAATAAACATTGCAACAGCTCTTGCTGTTTATTATATTTTTCCATCATATTTGTAATTTTTTTTTCTATATTTTCTTTCTCACACAATAACAACAAAGACAGCGACGCACATACATATATTACACTATTATTGCATTAGCACAGTTTGCGCGATTGTTGGTTTGTGCTATCATTAGATGGACGCCCATGCTGTGGAGCATGCATGAGTAGTGACTCTACGAAATGGTTTCAAAAACAAATCAATGGAACAAAATATTGCGAAAAAATGTAGAAAATTTAATAGTAAAAGACATAGCAACTGCTTATTGAATGGGAACGCTTTTTAAGAAAATTATCTGTTCAAAGAAAATGGGGGAAATAGAGTGTTATAAGGAAAACGTTGCTTAGACTGTTAAGTGGTGCGTTGATGAGAGTGCATTATGCGGTCTTCAATGAATATAGGCTTTTAAATAAAGCCCCTTATCAATTTTGTGATACATAAAAATCTTTGCTTCGCTTCCGTGAAATGGATTTATATGTCATACCTGTTATGCGTGTTTTAAGTCATATTGCATGGTGTCATCTCGTCTCTTTGGGCTTTATTGTTGTACCCACTTTTTTTCAGGACAGCGAGTTCCACATTCACTAAGATCCATAGATTAAGCTAGAGAAAAATTTTCTACGATATTGATATATTTCGAATACATATGCCAAACAACATACACTATCTTGTCTCTTACTGTTGACTACCATCTGACATAGTAAGAGGTCAACTGTTACACTTTATGCACATCGTAATGATGATGGGGGGCATTGAAATGTCAAGGTGGGCAATAACAGGACCTTGATCAAACATGTAATGCGAAATCGAGGCCTCGCGGACCGTAATGACAGAGTTTGACCAAGATGGGGCCTTCAACGTAGTATACTCTACTGGCTGTATAAAGAAGTTGTAAGACTCATCATATTTTTTATTTATTTTTTTAAATTTTCATTAAAATTAAACACGCCTATCCTATTTAACCAATTTTGCAATACATTCGATTGATTGTAGCTCTATTCATGGATAGGGATACTTTCCTAACAGTTCGCCATAAAAAAAAAGTCGAACGGTGTTAATCCGCAGTTGCGCGGTGATTAAGGCATATTTCGATGATCGATTGTTTCACGACTGGTATGGAACATTGTGTCATTTTGTTGGAACCGAAGCTCGTCAAGACCGGTACGGTCCAAATGAAGCCACAAACATCAACTACTAGGTCTTTGAAGCGCACTCCGTATATTGTAACTTTGTTGTCTCTTCGTTAGTAGAGGCCAATTGGTTTCTCTACGAATACCAGTGGATTTTCGAAACCCTAAATCCTGCAATTTGGTTTGTTAAGCATACATATGTAGATATGTATGTCCGAAAATAAAATTTTGCGACGTCAAAATCGATGTAATTTTTTAATTCATTTAGAGCCCATCGGACAAACACTCGGATAGCTTTTATTATCCGTAAGCAAGTCAATTTTAATTCGTAAAGAAAATTAATCCCAACTATGAAGGGGATTGCGGTCTTTTCAGATTTCGTTCAGCTTATTTCAAAAAGAAACCCACAGGTGGCCCATCCTTTCGAGTCTAGAGTATCACCAGAATGTTTCGGTTGATTAAAAAGCCCCCTGCAATCGAAATATAAAGTAATAATTTTAACTTTTTTTACACAAACTCAGATTTTGATCCTAACATTAAAAACTTTCTGGAAAAAGTCAAGATTTTGAAGTAATTTTAAAACAGACTCAAAAAAACGCGCTATTGGGCGAAATATTGGCCCTAAGTCATCCAAAACTGTTTTGCCCCTTTATATCATTTTTTTAACTTCTCGAATCGACACTACAAACAGTGCCTTTGTGCTGTCTGTCAGCATTTGTCTGCCATTAATTATAAGATCTTCTATATTGCTTCGTTCAAAAATACCCCCCTAGAACATTACCACGTAAGGCTACGAAATCCAATAAAAAAGATTCGTATTTCTTATTCACTCCTTCACATAATTACAGTTGTTTACGATACGTTTAAATGTCAAACGCCAACATTTTATTATCTCTGCCCAAATATGAAAATTTCCAGCCATGTTCGGGTATGTGTGCCGTGTTGAGGAAGTTCGAAAACGTGTCTCTTGTGTGTTGTACAAGAAATAGCGGTATAGTGAAATAACTTTTTTTTTTCTACAATATATTCTAAATCAATTATCTACGTTGGCTAATTGTTTATACAAGCACCAGCATAACATCAAGCAATCTAGACATTTTTAAGAAGCCACCATTGCTCTGGCTAGATGTAAAAGGGGAATAACTAGTAAAAAGAATGCAAAAAAAAAACTCATACCCAACACAAAAGACGATTAAGTGATACGGTTCACTTATTCAGCAGCAAAAAAAAAAAAAAAAAAAGAATAAAAATGTCGCAATAATCCAATTTGCCACTTGCAGTATCCAATTAGTCGACCTTATACCTTGGTTACACACGAACGTCGTGGCATCGTTTAGTGGGAGCGCACTCTGAACATTCAGAACGCATACATTCATCTCCTTGTTTTTTTTTTTTTTTTTTTTTTTTTTTTGTATCTATGTGTCTTTTAACTGTCCATTGACATATATCTGACTCTGTCGGATATATCGCGCGGGATTTTGTTGTGACCGGTCAGCTAGATGTCGATGTCACAACATACACACAACGCAACCCTACATCCTCCCACAAAAATTGACCACCAAAGCTTCTTTGTTGCGAACAATCTCATGGGTTTGTTGAATCTAGAGTACGTCCGACGAATAACTAATTCTAAATTTACATATTTTCTGTCATGTCTGGGACTGTGTGAGTGAGACTGGGTATGGGGCAGAAAGACGGTGTTTTCGAACTTTTTTTTCTTCGACTTGTTCTTCTTTTCTGTCTTATTATTCAGATTGCGGACAAATAACAGGCTTTAGTACTTTTGTACTCAATTTGGTGCGGTAATATATTTATCTTAACTATTTCTTTGTCCCCCCCTCCGTCCATTGTCAGTCACCTCTCTTTCGTGAGTGGTATATTGCTTTCATTTCAATTTAAGAAAAAAAAATAAAAAATAAACTGACAACGGACACTATGCGTCGTCTTCTCTCCAGTAATAGATAGTGGGTGTCGTTAGTTACCCTATGACAGGAGGGAGGGAGGTACCCATCATAGAATAAGAAATTACGAGCTAAAGAAGGGCACATTTGTTTGCCTTTGCTAATTTTATCCCATGCTTTTAAAAAGCTGGCGTGTGCAAATTTATTACGCAATATTTGACCTAACTATGGTGAAATTTTTATGAATTAGGTGTTATTGCTCTGAGTTTCTTGAGGGGAAAGTTATGGGATTATGGGAAGATGTGACATAGTTTTTATTTCCACTCAGGATTTTGGAACTCATCTGAAATTTTACTCTAAATAGGCACATCTTCCCTTGCAGCGGAGGGATAATTTAATCCCCGGCAAATGACTAACCCAATTCGAGTGTGGTGTGTTCGTTGCGGTCTATTTTAAATAATTTGTTTGCGCTTCGTTAATTCTAGTTTAGGTGAATGCTCCCCGGTTGCTGTCACCTTTTCAAAGTCAGAGAATCATTAACCTTGACACACAGGCAGGTGGAAATAATGAAAATAATATCTTCAGCTATAGAAGTCATAATTCCGAATTTTACACTTCAGTTAGTTTGCATAGAATAGATCAGTCTATGTGAACTTCATATCCACACATCTGCGGTGATAGTTTTAGAAAAATGTTCTAACTTTTTCTGTTGTAACTTAATTTGCTCGCATCATATCTTTTTTTGTTCTCCGTGGCCCACGATTAAGATCGATTTATCGATTGTTATCGAATTAACTCTACAATGGTTCAACCACATTGAAATATTCTACTCATCTAGATTTTACTTATTCAGTTCAGGATGAATTAAGACTTCAACCAAAAAGTTTCTTCAACCAGGTCGATTGTTAGTAAGCTGCCTTGAATTTCGAAAACCAAGTTAGTTGAAGCGAGGTCTCCTTCTACAATGCCATTCCTCCGGAATGCATTCGTAGGCTCTCAACTAGACAGAGCTCTATCTAGCTTGCCTCTATAAATGCGGCTTTAAAAACGATGAATAGATGGTGTTTAATCGATTTAAAATTTCTGGTGTTTCTCAAAGATCTGAATACTTGGTCGATGGTGGACTTTCCTAGTCAGACTTATGTGAACCAATCAAGTTGTTGAGAATGGGCTTCAGATGCTCACAGAATACAGCAGACAAGATCTCGTATGCGATGTTCAGGATATGCAAACCTGTGCAGTTAGTGCAGTTTAGAAGTCGGGCAAACAATCCTAATGTTCCTTTCGGTCCTTAAAAACTTGGCTAGTAGGCCGTCAGTTCTTGCAGCTTCGTTAAGATTATGCTAACTCAGAATTATGTTGCCATGCGTAGGTAGAGTGGACTATCATAAGTGCCTCCATCTTGTAATGAGAAGTAATATACGGGTATATTCGTTAACAATGCTTTTTTAAAATTAGGTTAAAAAGTATAATTAATTGGACACTTCAAAATGTGTATGGCGAAGTCTTTAAGGTACATTGACATTTGGAGAGCCTTAAATTCAGATAATCATTTAAACTCTTTTCGTTGACGTTTGAACCCACATACATACCAACCACGTATCGCTTCTTTTTTTTTTTTATCGTATCGTTAGCCTGAGGGTCAACAAATAAAGATACAAATCTGTTCTGCCTGAATGATGGAGAAGAATCTTATTGAACACAATAGTTTTGGCTTTAAAGCTAACAAACCACAAAAGGTGAGCGAAAGAGAATGGCAGAGAGGAGAGCACAAAGCAACCTACTAACACAACCATTTTAAACGTTCAGGTTCTTATTGAAAGCCGTTGTGTTGGTCTAACAATGGACGAAACACTCAATTACTCTCATGGACTTAAATGCAAAATAGCTATCATCTTCTTATAGACAAAGTTTATCTGAAATCCGGTTTAAAAATTTAAAATTATTTTTTAACTGAAGAGCAAAAAGGATTGTTGATCTTAGTTGGAAAAATACATCGAATAGTTGACTATACATACACTCACATTTGGTTTTGAGCTCATAGATACTCGTACATACGTGCGGTTTGAAGAAAACATTTCTGTCATTAGTAAATTAAATGACAATTATTTCATTTACGAGTACTCTATATTTTCTGTGCCAAAGATCACCGACGCGTTAACGCTTGGACTTTATATAATTAACGACTAACACATGCAGAGATACACGGTCACACGTTGAAGAGATCTAAGTCATGATAAAGTAAAATTTATTTGCATTTCATAAACTGTTCTACGGGCAATCCAATACATGGATACTAGGTTAGGTGCATATCGTATATTTGTCGGAATCAGTCCCAGTGTGCGCAGCATGTCAAGTGTTGCGAGATAAATTTTCTCATGGAAAATTTGTGGAGAGCTAAGAGATAAGGCATAATTATCGCCAAAAAGTTTTTTAAACTCGTGCTGGTTTTATAGTATTTTAGTTCTATTTTTGCAGCAGCCTGTATAAATATTAACACTCCGGTGACAATTTTATGTTGCTGAACCTTAATCTAGTTTCTCAACAATTCATTGATAATTACTTCTTAATGTCTTTTAAGCAGGGTTACCATAGCTGCTTGAATTCGAGGTTTTTTTTTATTATTTTTTTCATATTAATTAATTGGAATTCATAGTTGGAAGTACTAACACTATGACAGTGCTTTAAACTTGAAGGCCATAGTATAAAAATGTTGACTGAAAGTACACTTTAAGCACATAAAATGGAAGCGTTGATCCCATCAGAGCTTGTGGGTAAAGATTACTGAGGTTGATGTTGTTGGCTAAATTAACGAAAATTGCCTCACAATTCTGATCGCACTTAGTAGCTCTGTGCGCCAAAAAAATGTGTTTTTTGATGAACACTCTAGACAGCTGCATGGAATATTTTAAATAAGATGGGATGTTCACCTGCATAGAGCAAGGTACTTAGTTATATTCAAACATTGTCTGAGAAATTATCTAAGCCATAAAAGAAATGGAACTCACATTTTCTTAATTGCTCTTGAATTGTAGAATACAATTCCTGTGTTACATTATACTCCTGTGCAACGAGGTTGTGATAAGTACCTGCTATACTGAACATACATACATAAATGACAAAAGAACGAGCTGAATGACAGCTCGGTTTCGCAGTTATTCCGATCGTTAGTTCTACATTTCGTTAGGTAATACCTACGATTCGTTTAGTAAAGAAAACAAGGCACACATGGCAACACTTTTTCTCCCATGTCATTGGTAATAATTGTTTTAATATTAATATTACTTGTGATTACAAAAACGTGTTTTTAAACTTTTAAACCAACCATCGTCAGCTATGTATGTTATTATTTCCAGTCTATTGTTTCTTCCCCATTCTTTAACAATAATTTAGCCATAAAACCAGTTTTGCAATTTTATTAAATTCCATTTTCAACAAACTAGAAATGAAACAGAAAAATAAATTGATGGCACGAATTAAATAAAAGAAAAAAAATCGTTAGTAATCCACTGACAGTAAGAAAAAAAAAAAAATTATAAACACCCACCACATTCCATCACACACCAAAACAACACCTTCGTTCAGTTAAGTTTCGTTAAAAATTAAAGTAATCTACTTTCTCTTAAACGTCTCTTAATTGGCTCAAGTTCGGTATTTTGTAAGCAGCTTTTGCTCACGCAGATAAAGCTCCGAGAGACTACAAATATAAGAGAACACTTCTCTTTAAGAGAAAAGCAAGCCAAAATGAAAGCTTTATGTGCAACCTGTAAAATACATGCATTTTCTATTTTAAACACTGGAATTGTGAACTAATTAAAAATTATTTAAAACTTAATATAAAACAAAGCACAGTAATTAAAATTCAAGGAAAACCGTGAGGATAACCCCTAAAAAGCTTTTAGAACAATACATTTCTCCATATGTACACATTCCGAAAATTTATATAACAAAATTAAAAATGTGTAAAATGCACACAACATTGAATTGAGGCTTAGGCATTCGATCTAAACCACACACAACAGTCAGTATCCATTCATTTGCTTAATTTGTACTGAGTTTCTAGGTCTGCGCTATAAGTCACTCGTAAATTCATAAAGTTGCGTGACCTATTGTAATTAAAAAATTGTTATTGTTCGTTTGTGTTTAGTTGTTTTTTTTTTCTTCTGTTTTTTTTCGGATGCAATCGCTTACTGTGAATATTAGTCAAGTCTTGATTATTAATTTAGAAATGTCGGCAGAAGGAAGAAGGCACAAATATGTCATGACTTCTGTTCGAAATGACCTTTTGCATAATAGAGTCGAAGCATTTGTTGTTTCTTCCCAACATATACATAGATAGTTACCTTTTTTTTTTTTTCGTTTTTTTTTAATTAAAAGTGTGGATAGAAACGCCTCAATTGTGGCATGCTTCCATGAGCTTCGGTCTACATACATCAATCACATGAACAGAAGGGTGGAATTCCAAGTGGATAGAGTTAAAGGTGGAATCAAAAGAAACAAAAAGAAGCGCTTTCGAGTCTAGTCACAAAGTTGTATAAACTTGTTATTTGTTTCGATGTAATTATGTCGTGTGGGTAGGTATCTGTTAGTGGAACCTTGAGAGAATCGGTTCCTCAAATATTCTACGCATATTAAAATTTATGAATAAAGACCTTGTGTTCACTTGAGAGGTGATTGACTTGTTACAACTGCGTAATACGAAGGTAGGGCGATATATAGGCATTTCTTGACATTATTTTTATTTAATTCGATACACTTAGATAGAGCGCGATTCTCAGAAATAACTAAATAAATAATTTTTACACTACGCTTCCTTCTACCTCGGCGGCGGCGGCTGAAAAATTCACCAGAATGAATCAGCGGTGGCCTATACAGTTTAGGTCGAACTGCTTATCGAACACATTAGCTCATGTCTGTAAGCGGTATATTGAGCGGCCCTATCCTAGGGGATTAACCAATGACCCGGCCCTCCATGATGGGGGTTTTGCCTAGTTGGTCACAAAAAAGCTCGTTACTAAGATCTGAATATGGAATGTTAACAGACCGTGTGCGGCTAAACTAGCGCAGGTCCAAAACTGCCATCCAAAAAGAGCGATGGGACCGGCTGACTACTGATTTAAATCAGATTTTGACAATAAATCTTAGTTTCCAGCTTGTAAACGAGCCTCATGGTTGTTTGTATCAACACTCAATTCACCAAATTATCCTAATAAGCACACATGCGCCACTCGAGGGCCCAAGAGACGGCATCCTTGATAATACTGTCGGAAAGTAAAGCCTGCACAACACAACCTCCGATAACGATTTCAGGTTTATCGACTCTGCGGTGGAACGGAACCTTGCCGTAGCACGCGGCTTCCGCATTACATATTCACAAATTGGCACTGAGGTCTCCTGGTCATCCAGTGTGTTTATTACTAAAAGAGTTGTAAAACTTACAAGTGGAATTAGTGTCAAAAAGGGCTGCCATTCTCTCGGTTATGCTTGACATTTATGTACATATGTATAGTCTGACAAACCATCGTAGACCTGTCAGTCGGCCTGATTATTTGCTGTGGGGCTACCTGAATTCAGTGCTTTATGCTGTTATCGAAGCCAACATTACACGTGTTATCTGTGATATACAGTCACCATTGCTCGGAAAGTAACCCAACGGACAAAATGCGCTTCGTCAAGAATCAGTCATGGAAGCTACATATATGCCCGAAGCGATTGGTATTTCGAATGAAAAACGGTTTTTAATTAAATAATTAATTATTAGCGTTTTTATTTTTAAAAAAATGTGTAATTCAATCAGACTAGTATAACACCATTTGAAAGATTTGAAAGAAGACATTCATATAAAAATTTTGAACTACTTTTTTTTTAACCAGATTTCAACAGCTGTACTAACAATTTGTTTTGTTTATGTCAACCACCTGCTGTTCTCGATAGAAACGACATATTTTAAGAAACTGCTTTGAACAGGTGTACAAGGAATCACTTCAAAAAAATTTTTCCATTTATCTTAATTCACCCACAGAATATCTCTTTACATCACTGACTCATTTATTATCAATTAAAAGTTACTTATGGATTGGCCTCTGACAAATTTTATCACCTCATGCCTTAATTGATATCTAATTCAATTACTTTGTGCTACTTTCTGCCATGCTATAGGATATTTATTATAGTGCACAGTTGTGTACATAAAAATGAAATTGAATCGTCAAATGTTCGCACGACATTTCAATTGTGATTTTGCACCCATTAACAAGATCTATTCCATGTATCTGTCAATTAAGTTGTTCCTCTGTAGTATCTTCTTTGCCGAGTGTTCGATGACTAATGTGTCTGTCAATTTAAACAGAAAAAAATGGAAATAAACTTACTGACTTCCAGAAAATTAAAAGTATCACATGTACATACGGATACAATACTTCTGAATATATGAATACATGTACATACATATATGTATGTATGTACACATGCATGTGAGGTGCACTCGTCGGTAAACATTTTTGACTTGATTTCATTAAATTGCTTATGAGAGGTAATTCAATCTTTCCGCACATAATAATGTACGCTTTCTGGACTTACTGTGGTGAAAATTGAAACCTAATTTTTGTGGTAGCCCAAAAAAATCATGTATCTGCTTATGTCATATTCATACATATTTCTATTTTAGATTTGATATCATTTCGCTTGTGTACACTTGGTTTCTTTGTAGTAAATTTCATGATTTCTTGCAAAGGCACGTATATTCTTTAAAGCCATTCATCCAAACATGGGTATTTCGCATGTAAATGCGAAACAAGCAGCACGATATTATGAATGGCTGATTTGTTTAAAAGTAGAATGAGGAAACGTGTGTTTATTTCTTTTCAAAAATGTAAATGTTTTGAAAGCATTTTTTCCATTTATTTATTTTGTTCTTTTCTCACAATTTTTTAATGTTTAATATTAAAACGTTAATCGATTAAAACGAAAGTGTACTTATGAACTGAAAACACATATATTGATTTCCATTCACAAAAATAAACATACGTACACAATTTTTTTTTCTTAAGAATGTAAACTCAAGATTATTTTTTTTAAAATATGATTTGATCGAAATTTGTGTGTACACAATACGTTTTCTTATTGAATTGATCTGATTTAAACACCAGATCTTAATTAAAAACGAACAGAAATGAAAAGCAATTTGGCAGCATCTTAGCTTAGTTTTTTTTTCACAGCTGAGTATGGAGCTGTTTCAACTCTGTATTGGATATAATCTGTTCCCTTAACGTCTCGTCAGGTTATCTTCAACTCACGTGACCCGGTTATGGATGGAATTTTGTTTTGTCCGAATGGGAAAGGAAGTCATAAGATCCAGCTCGTATGGTTCATAAATCCTGATCAGATCTATAGTTCTTTTCTTTTGCATTTTTGCAAGTTATTCGAAGAAGGATTTACACAGCCCACTAACTGTGTCCGGTTCTAGCTGATGCCGGACATGCTTCTTTCTTGTTTTCCTTCTTAAAACTGCCGCATGTGTTCTCACTGTGCAATGGATTGTGCAGACAAGTAGACTGGCAATGTACACAGTTAGAAGGTCTTGTGATCCAACTTTTTCATACATCAATATCATATCATCAAAAATTCGTCTAGGACTGATCCCCGCCTGGCTAATTGGTCGGGTTGCTCATTCCCCTCCAAATGAATGTAACCTGAAACCCAGAGAAGAGTTATTACGGACCGACGGCTTGGCTGGGCGGGTTCTTGTTTGTTTCCCTGTTTCACCAGTTGGACTTCACTTCTCACTCGTCAACATTTCAAAATCCCTATGAACCCAAAGGCTAATAATTATTCATAGTTCACTCGTTAACTCTTTTGGAAAGCAGTGCCGTAACAGTTTAAAGTTCTAAATTAAACGCTTAAACTATTTAATGACAAAATGTCCTCTCCACACTGGTATCTCATAAATTAAAAAATAAATATATTTTTATTCATTTCAAAAATAAAATAAAAATATTAATGAGTGCGAGAAAAAATAAAATAAAATAAATAAATAACAGAAAAAAGATAAATAAAAATTTGTACATAAAAACTCGTGCCAACTTGGGTAAATTTTCCACCCCCTTAACCTAGCTTTCGTCACTAGTGTGCCAGATTTTTTAATATACGACAGCAGTGATTGTATTTCATTGCAAAATAAAAGATGAACAAAAAAACGTCATAACAACTAATAAGAAAAAAACAACAGTCGTGTACCTACATATTGCAGTTATAGACATTAACACATTTTTCTATAAAGTTTTTTGTATAATTCTACACGTAATAAAAAAAGAAAGAAATAGAAATCTACATTAAAAGTAGGTACGGTACTCGAGTTCCTAGGAACTATTTTTAGCCTTCTCGAGCATAAATTCTTTTTTGCACATTCTAATTTTTATTTTTAGCAAGAACTAGAGTTGAATGGAGCACGAAATATGTACAACATTTCCTTTCTATTACGCGTAATATTTTTGTTTCCTATCAGTTTTTCCTTATTTTATGTACTTATGCATTTACGTAGTGGTATGATGAATACCGCTGTTATTGCATTGTTTTCTGAACGTAACAATACGGATACATTCTTGCTTTGAATTTTAATTATCCTCGGTGATAGAAGGGGTCACACTTTGAACAATGCAGCCATGCAACGTCAGTGTTACACTTTTTTGTGTATGCTTATATTATTTTTAACACTTTGAAATAAAAGATGCCGCTACTGGCATTCTATTCATATTTGTTTGCATTTTCTTTATTCTTTTCGCATAAAAGTATCTGCCATGTCCTATATTTTAAGCTTTTTCTAATGCTGCCTTTCATTGCGTTGTGTGGCGATTTTCTTTGCAATATTAAGGTTGGAATTTAATAGGAATTTTATTTAAAATTTGTTCTAAATTCTAGCAGCTACATATAGTTATTGCAGAAGAGATAATAAATGAAATTTAAGCGTTCTGTGATGTGACAAACTACGTTTAGTGCTAGAAAAGAGCAAATACGAGATCAAGGTAAAAAGTTATCGGTTTGTCAGTGAAAATCTGTGTTTTTTAGTTCAAAAATGCATTTAATTTACTACGTAGTCGCACTTTGTCCAAGGTTTCTCCAATGATTGGATTTGATTTCTAAGCTACGATTCTGAAAGGTCTGCAAATTTGTAGAGGCCAAATATGGTACATATGGTGGACGTACCAACAATTCTTACTTGAAATCCCTCAGTTTTCTTAATGCCAAAGCTCCTAAAAGGTGATTTTTTTTTCTTTTGTAATCCAGCCCTCTACGAATTTTTTTTATCCATTTGATCTAGAAGACTTGCTTTGTATCCGTCTGTTATTGTTTTGCTCTTTTGAAGCTAATGAATCCCAATTGCATCCCAGAAAATATTGGCCATGAACTTTACGGCAGATGAAATTTATTTGGTTTAGCCAACTGCTTTTGCTTTGATTGCTGTTTCGTTTTTGGCGCCTAGTGGTGGACCCAGGTTTGCTCCATAGTAAGAAATCGGCTCACAAAATGTGTTGGACCCTTTTAACAACGGTTCAAAATTTGTTTTTGCATTTGTTTTGGTCAGCATTTAACAAACGCGGCACCCATCTTCCGCAGAGCTTTCTCGTATTTGATTTCCGATAGAAAGGGCCCGTATCTTTGATTCTAATATGCTTATCGCCTCAGCTATCTCATCCACGTTTAGCCTTCCTATAGCAAGGCTTTTTTTACCGTTTTAATTAAAAAAAAAACTTAACCGTCCAAATGGAAACGTTTTATGACAGATCAGTTTGAAACTTGACGTTCTTTATTGTGACATCTGTAGGTACCAATATCACAAAAAAAAAAGCCAGTGGTCCCACTGCCATATCTGTGCTAGACTGATAACTTTTTACTTTGCCATCATATTTTGTTCTTCCATGTAAGAAACTGAGAGTTCATCAATAAACTATTAGAACTAAGCCTAAGACCTACGAAGCTGGAATTTCACATCTCGTTTCAGCGAGTGTCAGAAAATTTTTGAGAAATTGTTTCGCCCCCATTTCGTGCGAGTTAAGGTTTGTATAAAGTCAAAGCACTTTCACCAGTCCAGTTGGCTTTAGAAACTAAAGTACCTGTTTCGGCGTTACGGAGATCAAGTCTAACTGGTATGCCACCAGAGAGCTTTTGTTTCTTTGGAAATCAGCACACAATTGCTTTTCAGAAGATGGACCCATAATTTTTCCACTTTGTTGCAAAATTAGCAAAGTCAGTCTCTAGAGCCAGTCCAGTTGGCTTTATAAACCGAACTACCTGGTTTGGGTCAACAAAGGTCAAGAAGTTAAACCTTCTCCGAGAAATTCTTTAAATAAACACAAAAGCCACGGGAATCAGTTCGGCCCTTCTTGAGTTACAGCGTTACAACGTGAAAACAAAGAAATATATTCTATTGCCTACTGCTATCTGCTTTTCTTTGGCATTTCTGATCCGAGATACATATGTTTGTATGTACTTTCCTCTGAAATGTTCTTTTCAAAGCTACGAGTCCTACATGTTTGTTGCTTTAAAGTTATCCTTATTTTTATTGATAATAGGGACTGTTGTAGATTACCGGATTTGTAACCCCTTCTATTCTATTTTTAATCAAAAATATTTTCTCAAATTAACTGCAAAACAAACTTATTCTCGTTAAATTTAAGTAAATTAAAATTAATCTCAATTTAACACAAACACACGGGAAGAAAAAGTTCGCGCGTTACAAAAATAGACACTTCTCTCACATGCCAGTGGTGAGACGATACAAAAGAAAAAAAAGAAGAGCATCGAAATTCTTTTAAGTAAAATATCACAAATGCATTTGTATCTACATATGTACTCTCGTGTATCTCTATCCGCCCGATCAATAATAGAGCAAAGTTCGATGCGCTATTACACCGTGTGAGCGCGCGGTTCTACATTGTTAGTACCACGTCTTGAGTGTGTAACTTTTGGATTAGCGTTGGTTGCAGAAAAAAAAATGCACAAAAAAATATTCACAACGTCTTCAATTTAATCGTATGGCGAATATTTTAAAAGCAAAATTATCTTAGGTAATGGAAAACACATTCTCTTAACTTTTTTTTCCAGATAAAACCAAGTTTAAAACGAGCTGACGAAGCGATGTGAACTCAAAAGACTTCTTACCTTGCATTTGTAGAGAAAGAAGAGGAGAAGACACATTTTTTGTATTTTTTTTTTTTTTTTTTTTAAAGTTAAGAAGTGGAGCATTTTAAAGGAACACTTCTAGGATTTCATTTGGAATTCATACACAGCAGAGGGGGTATTACAACTCCCATCGCACTGAGATTACATCACAAAAATATGTATGAAGTAGCCCCAGTGGCGGGTAAGAAAATTGAAGCTGCATGTGCACTGAGTAGCTTTCGTATAATCATGGGGCAAATATCAAGCAACCATAATAATAATAATCACCACCACAACAACAACAATCAATCGGCCAGCTATGTGAATCGACACCATCCGAATCAAAAGTCAAAAACCCACTACAGACATTCCGCCGTACAGCCACTGCGAAAAGAGGAAATGGTCATCCTACGTGATCCGCTAAAAGATCCGTCCGACATCTATCGAGGAGCCGGTGTCCGTGAATCCATTCAAATGAGAAAGAACAAAGATATCATAGCGAATGGACGTCCTGTGACCATCAGTGAGATGAACGCCTACAATATTGAAAAAAATGAGGAACTATCTCCGTTGGTTAAATTGGCCGGTATCCCATCGGCTATCGATAAGGAGATCATAATAAAGACAACGAATGCATCAGATGAGCTATCAATTACACCACCATCATCACAACTGACTTCCTCCGCAACAGCTCCACCTAAGGTGAATGAATTTTACACAGTAGGTGATGGATATCATAAAACAGACAGTTGCTACTATCGTAGCCCGGATGGGAATTTTCACAAACTGCCCACAGATTCATACCACAAGATGTCAGAGGGGTGCTATGTCAAAAGTCCGGAGGGTACATTCCGTCGACTGGAAGTCTCACGAAATATCGACGGCAGTGGCCAATTGGCTGGCAATGGCAGTGCGAACGGCAGCGGTCAACCGAAGATGCGAAGTCAAATGATGAAGTTCTTGAAACGTTCAAAGAGTCATACACCCGCAACTATTAAAGAATTGCAAAAGGAGAAGGACCGCCGCGACCGGGACAGGGAACGAGAGCGAAAGCATCGCGCTTCAGCGGCCGCCAATGCCGAGAACAACATGAGCGGCGGTAGTAGTGGTAATGCAAGCAAGAATAATAAGGTCGTTGTAACAATGATGGAGAATGGAGGACTGCCGATTGTGGCGACTAGTAAGGCGGAACGTACGAAACATAGTAACAAGGATACAAGTAGTAGTAGTGCAGCCGACAAAGCAAGAAGTCAGAAGGCGAGGGTATGTTTATTGTTTTTTCTTTCATTCTTTTAATTCAATTGTTTATTGTGTAAGAGACGGACTATTGCATAAGTTAGTGAAGAGAGTGGGTATTAGTAATTGAAGAGGTAATCAAAGTGTTATACTTGAGTTGATATGTATGCCAGTTGATTGGTGAAAAACAAGACGAAGGAGAATTGAATGGTATTTTGATTTTTTAAGTTTTCGAGTTCAGATTGGAGAGTTCAACTCCATCAGGTCAAGGCCTTGGCATATGCCATTTCTGTACTCCCATACAGATTTTACAAACGTTCAAAACTTGTGCATAACAGCCAATTCCAAGTATTATTCTTCAGTTTGTCAGAGATGTACCTTGTATGCACTTAAGATTCAATTTATTTAGTAAATTTATAAACATATTTAAGCATCTTATGGAACCATTTCTTATGGTTGCTGTTCTCCGTAAAAGCACTTGAGATCCCCTGGTGATATGTACATTGTCTGTGTATCCTAGAAGCTCGGAAAACGACACTGTCTTCCACGTCAATTTCAGCCCTACATACTGCCTTTTGCAGCATGAGATTGAGGTAGGTATTTAAATCTCTTTGACGAAATCCGTTACAATTTTGAAATGTCTCAGAGAAACTAAACGGGCTTTTTCTGTAACTGGCTAAATTTGCTGGGAAATTCAAAGTCCGGCATTACCTTGTACAATTTTTGGTGTTTATATTTGGCTTTAAACTTAATGAATATCAGGAATATTTTCTCACAACTATGTATATTCAATCGATCATATGGTGTGTGGGTCCTGCAGAAACCAAAATGACTCCCGTTTTAAAAATGCTTTAAAGATGGATCGTTGGGACGTGTCTTTGCTGTTTTTCCATCGTGCTGAAATTCTTTATTAACTAAGTCCTTGTCACTTAACTCTTTCCATCTGTTATCTCTTCTATATTTGATGCACTAATGTTTAATCTACCCCGTGTTGTCTAGCAGAAGCAAATACGGTCTGAAAGGACACCGAAAGGAGGTTTTCAGAACCGGGCACGTCAGTTCAAAACATCTGTTTAGGATACTATTCATGTTTTGAAGTGCATCGTCAACCAATTCGCCTCATTAGGACTTTTGACGGACTTGTCTAACTCTTCCCTAATGTGTACCCAGTTGGCTTTTCGCATATTGTACGGCATTTGAAAAGTAAGCATTTAATTTGGAATGCAATATATCCTGGCTAGTTAGTAACCGTCTTAAAGTACCGGTCAGATAAAGACAAGTCAATCAACTCCTTCTTACGGCAATTCATGTTGACTGAGAACCCTGTCAGGCGATACGGTGAGAGATAGTATCGTCGTATATTGCATTTGCTGATTTCCAGACTGTATTCTGAGCAGTAGCATGATATCCCATTTCCCGATAATCACAATACGACGGAACATATGTACATAAATGCAAACATTTGGTGTAACAGATCGTATGTAGTCCAGGCCCTAGCTTCTCGCGACTATTCGTGTTGTGCGTGTTAAATTTTTCGCACAAATGGAAAGATGTAGAAGGTTCTAACTCAAAAAGTGAAAACAACTTTTTGGTGTTTCTGAGATTCGAACTTAGAAATTTGGTCAATAGTCCAACGCACTAACCACTGAATGACTAGGATTTTGTATTTTCTGTTCGTGTCATAGCTTACAGCTACAACAACCAAATTCTGGTCCAAAAATTGTTCAACTTTGGTTACTGGGAGGAAGATCAGCACAATTATGCAAGTTCTTGGTCTTCCAGGTCGCTCGTTTCAGAGCTTCGTGACACCGCGAATGCCCTCGACACCACAGATGCATCTATTCCGTATCCACGGTTCCTATATACATAGCTGTTATGTGGGGTGCAAATTTTTGGTTTTAGATTTCTAGACTCATTTTGTTTTAAATTAGATTTATTAACATACATATTTGTATGTGTTGCCCCGCTCTGAATTTATTTAATTTTATCAAATCTCCATGAACAAAATAAATAAATAAATAAAATAAAAATTGCTTGGAAATATCAACGGAATTATTTTTATCTCTTACAACTGCACTATGAGTCATTTGGCAACAAAATTATAAAAAAAATATTTTAAACTAAACAGCAACAGCTTTCGTTGTTGGTGGTGAGGTGGTTTTTCCTCAGACACGAGCGAATTAGGCCGTTAAGACGTGTTCCCCTCAACTGCATGACGCATGTTGTGCGATTTATGAGTAATTTTTTGAAAGTGAAATAAAGTGTCGTCTTCATTTTATGTTTTTTGTCTTATTTTCTTTACAATAAAAATATTTTTATCAGTTGAGGACGTATTGAAACACGTGTACGTGTACTAAGTCTTACATTCAGATTCGATTGTGATTTATAGCGTATAATTCATTTCATTGAGAGACATTGTTTATTAATTGTATCTCTATCGATGCAAAAAATAACAAAATTATTATAATATCTTCATAAATTTAATTTATTGTCAGAGATTAATGTGATAAATTAGTAGAATGACTTATGAGAATAATCATTTCCCATGATTTAAACTAATCGCTTAGAAGTATATTTAATTCTTGTTTTAAAATTTTTATAATCGATTTGTTGCTTATTTTTTAATGTTTTTGTGGGAACAAAATAAAATATTTGACGTTCGTTTAGGACAAGGGTTTACACACTAAAAATGTCGTCGATAGACAAAGTGACACTCCCCAACGAATGAAATTTGCCCAAACATATCGAAGATGGGAACGTTTAAAGACGTAAAACAAGAATAAAAAGAAAGAGACTCATGCAAATTTGAACAAGAATTCAGAGGAGCAGAAATAAAGGGTTTTCGTCTTTTAAGTCGGATAGAATATTGATTTTAATGAAACCAATTTTAATCAAAAATCTGCTTTTATTGAAGAGATCGATTAACATTTGAAAACAATTTCGGGCATATGCCCAAAAGCAACTGTTCTTCACGAAGAATTTTAAACCGTTAGTCCATTTTGGAAAACGAGCAACGGTTGACCGTATGTCATGAATAAGACGAAGAATATTGGCTTTCTTGACGTGGTTGTTCGGTATTAACTTTACTTTACGTAGCTTCACAGGAAATTATCGAGGTCAATGATGCCGCCGTCTTGAAAACCGCACCAAAGGATAGATATTTCTAGAAGCAATTAAGCATGTAGAGTTTATTCTAGATTCGGCTTATGCGACAATTTTACTTATTAACAAACCCGCCAAGCCACTTTGAGCTTCATCGCTGAATACAATGATAAAACAACGTTTCAGCTTGCAACTGTTCTAGAGCTCAATTAAATGAAGATCAACCCAAAGGATTTTCTTGTGCCATTAATTTATTCACCAATTGTATCTTTTCAGTGTGCGCAGGCCAAGATTTTGCCGCAAAATTTTTCAGGTACCTACTTGACGGACAGAGCCCCAACGAATCGATAAATTTGTATCGTCTTGTACACTATAATTTACAGATATTCTCTTCTATACGCACATTCACTTAACGTGTAGGTGTAATTACATCATTTAGAGAGTATGTGATAGGAATTCAGTCCAGTTCAGAATGATGGCAATGATGTGGATCATAAAACTCACGAAGTCGTTGTAACAGTTTCGCGAATCGATGTCTGACTTTTCGAAGTAAATTTTGAAAATATGGTATCGTTAGTCTATTCATGATGACAACTGAATATAAATGCCAACAAAATCGATTGGAATGACAGTTCGGAATGACAGTTATTATTATTGTGTGTTCCTAAACAAAAAAAAAAAAAAAAAAGCGTGCCATTTGTGGTTTATGTACGTACTAAGTATAGATTTCATTGGAATGACCCTGTTGAAATTACGGTGTGAGATGTCTAGGTTTATGATGCAATAAATCCTTTATCAATTTAAGTATGGCTTGCAATGTATAAGGAGTATAACCATCTAAAGATTTAGTACGACGTTCATCCATATATACACAAATTGATAGAAACATTCAAAAGTTTTAAGTAAGCAGTTATGTTTCATCATCAAATTGTTGGGAAAATCCATAACGCACTGATCGGTTTCTTTGTAGTAAATATTAACGTATTTAGATGGCGCATTCCGAGTTCGTTGAGGTCCCTTTTCTCTTGTACGCGCCAGTTTGTCGACGTCTGCTCTACTGCACCGTCTCTCCAGAGTGGATTCGAAGCTGCCTTCAACAGCTAAACATGTAAGTCGTCAGCTTCTGCAGCTTTGTGGGACTTACGTTTACATATCTCTATCCTAATTTCGTCCAGGTCGGGTGATCGGAAATTTTTGTTATCATCGTCAAAGTTGAATGCTGCATTCTGTCTGACAGCCTGGTCATCCTACAAATCGACTGATATTGGGACTGGATGAAAGCCAATTAAAGAAAATAATTTTATTATCCTGTAAACGCTTACAGAACATAGTTTTAATTTTTTTTAAATACACTGGCAACCACTACGAATGCGATAGATAATAGAACAGAGAACTCTTCATAATTATTTTTCGAACCTTGTTCTTATTACTTTTTCTCCGAATTTCTTGAGGCAATATTTACAAAGTTAATAAATTTTGCTTATCTTCTGTTTATTTGTGTGAGAAGATGTAAGATAGTCATTTTGGAAGGTTTTGTGTGTAGTCTGCTTCTCGTCCACGAGCTTCAGGTCTCCTTTTATCTCGGAACAAAGCCTCTAATTTTATTTTGTTTTATTTTATATTTCACATTTCTCTTAAAGATTTGAGATATGAATTTACATGACTCCGGTAAAGCTACAAGTCGCATATTTTATTCCCTCCTGGTTGAAGGGCTTTCACATGACACTGACAGATATTCAGCAACGAAACGAATTGCATTCTTTACAACAAATGACAGTCTTCAAGGAATCACATCTGATGTTCTCTATGAATTTGAATATATGTACGAGTACAAACCACTTTGAAATTTTTGATGAGCCATCAGTTAAGGCGATCACAATTACAAGCTTATTTTTTGTTTTTCCCACCAGTTACACGAATACTCTTGTTCCGGAAAAGGGGGCAAGCAAAAAAAAAAAAAACACCTGTACTCTCCAAAACATCTACCACCCACCCGTCTCCTTCTCCTTCTACACCTGATAGGAGTAATCGACAGATTTTTTTTTCACTCTTTATAGGTTACAATCAGAAAATGTTCAGTTGATAAGCTCCCCGGCTGAGCGTAGGACGTGTGTGGTGTGTGTTGTGCGCGCTTCGTGTACTCGTTACGTTTTCGATTTTTTGGCGAACGCCTTTCCGTCGTCGGTGTTTCGAATCAATCCGCCAAAATGACATAAACTGTATCCCCGTAATTGTTTCTAATATTTGTCCTAAACTTTGAACCTCAAAAGTTGTGATTCCAAGAAAATGTAAGATCATGCTTAACGAATGACATTCCATATTATTCGAGTTGCATTTTCACTTTGTATCTGTAGAGCAAGAAAGAAACCAAAAAACCAACCCATACACTCGCGCTTGATACTGTTTGAAAAGCTTATCAGCTTGATAACGAAACTTCACAGATACACAATACAAGTCCCCACGTACCTATATCTCCAGACGTTGACTTCTCTACAATAAATTAAATGGAAATGAAAACAGAAAAAAAAGAAAAAAAAATAGCACACAGCACGACGACAAGAAATTGCGATGCTTTGCTACAATGAAGTAGAACGAGGCAATGCCGCTGCCATCGTACTTACATTCTCCTTTTCTTTTCTTTTTTTCTTATTTGTTGGACATGATATTTTTCTTTACTTTTTTTCGCTATCTTATCACCGACATTCGTGATAAATCTAACAACTACACAGACATGCGTTGCTTAGTACTTTCAAGGTATTAATGATAAAAATAAATTTATACTTGAATTCAGCGATTGAGATACTTGCGAGTATTGTTTGCTGCTGCTTCTACTGTTGCATTGCACTGTACCAAGCTATGTAATGATGAATTAATTTTAATTTTAATAAAAGGCGTGTGTGTTACAAGGACACCACGGCATGAATGAAAACAAACAACTATCAAATCAAATTTGAATAGTTTATGAAAAAAGCAGACACAAAAAAAAAAAACACCTCCAGACGTTGACAGAAGTTATGCAAAGTTTAACGAGTCCTCTAATCATTTACAATTCGCACAATGTCGTGATTTGACAATTAACGCCAAAAAAACAGTTGACACGACTCGTACCAATTGATGCTAAAAATTTGTCTGGTTTTAGCTTGAATTAAATTTTTGTGTAAATACTTTTATTTTGATCTCACTTAGCGAAGATATATTTAGAACTAGCTGCTGTGGGTTTGGGTTACCATCTTTTATATCCTTACAAACTTTGTTGAATAAGCTTGTGGTTAAAGGAAAACTTGGAATTGTGAAAGTTTTGTTCTTTCCACAGAAACACAACTTAGTCCTTATCAAGGCCTTATCAGAAAAGTGAATTTAAATTTCGCTCCATATTTGTTGATTTATTTTTTTGGTAAAGACCGCCAAATTGCTTTCTCTATCTTAGTGAAGCAAATTCCTGCTGCATGAACAAGTTTTTGCTTTTCTAAAGGGTGAGTCAATATAAGCTTTCAAACTTTAAAAAAAAAATCAAATTTAATGAATTTATCGGATATTTTTTAACAAAGCAAAAATGTTATGCATATGTATGAAAAAATGGGCGCCACTGGATCTTCTGCAGCAGTCGATCCTTTCGAAGTAATTTTCGATGAATTTTTCGTAAATTTAGGGGCAGTATCTTGGCTATAACTTGGCGGATGTTGGGTTTTAGTTGCTCCAACAAACGCCGCCTGATCACAATGCGCACCAAATAGCCACTTTTTGGACATGCAATGGTGTTGCCTAAATCCCATGAAGATTTTTCTCGTCCGATATGCGGCAATTTTGCTTATTGCTTATTGCTTATATATACGCGGAGAGGTGGAAATGTGCCTTATCAGAGAAGATTTTCTTTGAAAAATCAACATTAATTTCATGCGGCTATAACACCCGATCTGCGTAAATTCTTCGCTGACCATGGTCTCGTTTTAACATCCCCAAAGGCTGCGAACTCCGGCCACACTTTTAAATACAGCAACAATATTTCTGGTTGAACGGACTACGATGATGCACAGGCCTCACCCTATGTACAATGCTTTCAGTCTCTTTAATTTTACTTAACTACGTCTCAAATTTCTCGCTCAGTATCCGAAAGGCGAGATATTTCTCATAACAGATACAACTCTCGGACTTTTGCCAGCTCTTCCCGAAAGGAAGGCGAGTGAAGAAACATTTTAGCATTTTCTGAGATTCGAATGTGAAGCTCCCGCTTACTTATCCAACGCACTAACCACTGAGCAATGGCGCACACCTATAGGTGACAGACGCCATCTAGTGGCTTAATTTGTTTCGGAGTGTTATAAAAACCCAGCTGAGACCACCTGTTTTCCATAGGTGTTGCTCTAAGTGGTAACAAATATACATATGTATGTTCCACATACACACTCGTACATATGTACATGCCGGCTAACACAATACCTGATTATCTTATTTTTCAGTCATTTTCCCTCCTTCCTTTAACGATGCCAAAGGAAAACAGATCGTTGCTTTTCCCACATTTATATCTTTCTTGCCTTTTTTTTCCATCTGCCCACCCATTTGTTCACCTGAATACTTCTTGGATTGAATTTCTACGTGTACGAGCAAAAGCAAAAGGGTTAAAACGATACAAAGGAAACCCAAAGCATGAGTGGAAACACTGTCGTAAGAAAATACCAGGAAACGTCAGCGACCTGCCAGGCAATGATATAAGTGTTTCTGGTCTTAAGGAACACACAATTAAATGTGTGCAACTTGTTCTCTGTTGGTTTTCTTAACCGAAATTGCGTTTCAAATGAAAGATCACAGAGTTTTTTTTTTTCTAAACTGTTGGTGGAAGGTATGCAGCCGGTTGGCGGATCGTGACTACATAAGAAGTGGGGTTTGGTGTAATTTGCCAGCTTGGAATTTATATTCTTGAATTTTTGAATTCTATTAAAGTGTTGTTACTATTATGTTGCAATTTTAATGAATGTATGTATGTACATAGTAGTGGAGGTTTTTAACGTTACTGGCTGATTTATGGGCTGCTTAATGGGGAAACTTTGCGGGATACGTAATAATGGATTACACTTTCGAGGTGGTGAATCTGTTTTAACAACTTTGTGTACTCTCGGCTTCGATGGGGAAGAACTCAGTTTAATAATTTTTTCTACGTTTCCTCAAGAATACGAAGAAGTTTGACTAGGTATTCTTCCATTCGGGCTTAGATCAATGAGTCCTTAATCCTTACCCTCCCGACCTCAAATTAATCAATTGATAGTCGCTGCACTTATTACAGATAAATTTAACTTTAAGCATAGAGGGATGCGATGCCTTTCTAACCCAGTCGCTAGTGTTCTATGTCCAGTTTAGTTTCCTATTAAATATACGAGCCATAAATACAGGGTGTGGGTTTAAGTCCGATAGAACTCTAAATTACAAAAAAATGACAAAAAATTACCTTTTATACATAAAAATCAATTAATGGCATTAAAATTTGAAAATGATTTCGGGCATATGGCCATTCCACTTGTTTTGGACGAAACGCATTCTGTCCATCCAATTTTGGTCACGAGCAATGGTGACCTAACAATGTCACAAATAACACGAATACTGTTGGCTTCCAAAGCTTCAGTTGGTTTATCCCTCTGGAAATAATTAAGAACTATCAAATCGCACGATCTTGGGGGCCATTTAACCACTTGAGATAAATGTCAAAAAGAGCGGGCAGAATGATAGCTCGGTTCAACAGTTACCTCTACCGCAAAAAAATGTCATTTATTTCCGTACATTCTATTAAGAGTCAAGCTTTCAGATTTTGAACATTAAGATCAGTACTTCGCATTACACGAACTGTTGTAGAGCAGTGCTTTGCCTATTATGACTCATCTTTTTACTTTCTTCAATGAACTCTAGTTTAAAAGCTACTTGACGAAAACTAACCCAGTAAACCTCTATGACAAAAAGTATAAGTACTCGAAAGCCTTCACTGTCTTTTTTGTTACATTTTAGTAAAAGTGTAAAGCAAATCAGTGGAGTAGAACTTCAGATTTAACATATCAAACAGATAATTTATCTCGCTTCGTAATTTACTTTATTTTCTTGCAGTTTTACAGTTCAGAATAAAATTGATTCGATGTCCACACGTGTACCAAAATGTTGCATCTGCAATAGTTCTACTAGGTCTAATGATTCATCAACTCAATTTATTGCTAACTTGTGCTTAGCACATAATGCGTTAATCAAATTAATACCGCGAGATAGGTTATTCCCAGATTAATTTATCTTAAATCTAAAATGTCAATAAACAACGCCAGAGTATGACTGTTAGATTGTTGTATGAAGAGTACGAAAACTTCTGCCTAAGCTAAAAGCTTGTCTGGCTTAAAAGTTAAGGCTTTTACATATTACTTTGTCAAGAGTTTTCCGTTAAAAGTGGTTTCGAAGCGGGGTATAATTAAAATCGACGCTAAATTTGTTATAATTATTGAAAAACTTCCAATAAAGCTTAAAATCAAGTCGAGCTTTTTTGAAACGGCTAACGTATTTAAACTTGCATCATCTTCATTTCCGTTTGAGTAGAGTGAGAGAAATATACTTCACTTTAACCACATCCGTTTTTTCTAAGCTCTTTGTTTGGGTACAAGAGAACAAGCGAACAAGCCAATATCTATATAATATTTGCACCTTTCACACTGTCTTAGATACTTATGTATATATACATAGGTGGGTATATAGGCACATATGCAGACCTATCATGTGACTCTTGTTTTATGGTAGTAGTAGGTATACGTTACAGATGTTGACTGACATCAGTCAACACAACAAACTTGAAGAAACAAAGATGAAAGAAAACTTAAAGACAATTTATAAGAAGTACAACAATAAGTAGTAGAAGGCATATAAAATACCTACATATGTGCATGACCATATGTACATACATACATATGAACTATGCATTTTTTTATATTTCATACATTTAAGAGGAATTTGTTAAGTACAAGTCTATTGCCAACCGTTAAAATAAAAGTTTATGTACGAAACGAAGCTAGTACTGGAAGAGAAGATGAAGAAACAAAGAAAAACAACACTGAATCATCATCTAAGTCAAGGCCTCCATCGTCATTTCCTCCTCCTCTTCCATGCTTTGTGATTGAACACCTTTTTACATACTGTATCATCATCTTGCTGTCTAGAAGATGAACACGTTGTGTAGCTATATGCGTAAGTGTTTTGAGAGCGGAACAATTCACAAAAAAAAGTAGATAAAGTCTGAACTCCAAAAATCTGCTCAAAGTACAGTTGGTAACATATATTTTGGTGAACCATTGATGATGATAAAATCTTATTTCTCAGAGCTCTTTCAAATATCAGGAAATGTGAAAAAAGTGCCCGTGTGTATGCCACGGGTCTGTAACTTTGGAACTGTTTGCGCTAGAAAGCTGAGATTTGGCACACAGAGATAGAATTGGGAGGAAAAACCCCATCAAAAATTAACTAAATGCCAGTCGAATCTCGTGCCATAATCGTCCCGAACAATTCTCTTATTTAGTTTTCTATGCTAGCTATGATCATTTCTAAATTGGGTCAGGTCGCAGTAGCGGAACTAGATGACTTTCCTGTGGTACATAACTGAAAGCATTTATAGTTTCAAATGTGGAATTTTTTTTAGTTTCTAAAAAATTAGATCGCTTTTCGAATTTTCTTGTCCAATTGTGCTCAATTTGAAGAAAATCCGTCGAACCGACAGCAAAAGTAAGCCCTAAATGACCTTCGCTACTACGGCAAGAAACACAGGGAATCCTGAAACCAATAGAAATTCAATTCTAATAGTTTGGTAAAAGTTGAGTTAAGAAAGAAAGGGTTAGTCGTAGAAGCCTTCAGACATACAATAGAATACTTGAAGAAATAACGCCTGGAGCGTAAAATGTGCTTGAACGACATTGACTTGTAGTAAGTTTTAGCAGCACTCATTGCAACGTTACAATCTATCCAATGATTGTATCGTTAGAGCTATATCTATACATATGTATATGTACACACATATGTATTTCTGTAAAATTTCAGTTCTCTTTCTTATCTTATTTACAATGGACACTCACTGATAACTATTGCTTATTCATATAGAATAGGTTTGTCTTGTGTCTTCATATATCCGTAAGTAGACTCGAAAATTGATCTTTGGACCAAGTAAATGAAATGGGAAGTTTGTACTAAAATTGTTAACTCTTTTTTGCTTTTAATTTGCAGATTATCATCGATTTGATTATCATTTTGTAGCTGCATACATACATTCATAAATATTATATTTACTGATAACTTTTGGTTGTATTTATGTACGTGACATTTTATTTCACGTGACATTTTTGTCGATGATCTAAGATTGAAAATTATTAATTAAAAGAATCGATACCGCAGACAAATTTTAAAACTATGATCTGAAATCTATCTTAAACTGACGAAACAATTTTATCCCCTGGACCTACAGCAGACTAGGCTAGTTACTTATTAAAAGTCCTTGAAAATTCAAGCATGAAACATGAATTAAGTTTCTTATAGAGGCAAACTACAGGCACAGTTTGCAGGAAAAAAATTCTATAAATCCTTGTAGGGGTATAATACTCTCCAGCATTACATGAAGAGGTAAAATCTGATTGTAGATAACCTATGTAGAAGTTGTGGTGATGCGGTAATTCATGCGAATACAACCCACCCACCTACATCACATAAATTCCTTGGGGTGTATTTCTCTGAAAATATTCAGGAATTATCCGTCTAGCTTGTGAACGGTATTTGTATCTGTAGGAAAGCCACCTAAAACATACTTTCTTTAATTATGCAAATCCTTTCATCCCTCGAGGGGCATAGAGAGTCGACAACTTCTACGCAACATGCTGTTCTGTGTACTGTAACGTATTTGAGCTGCCAACTTGAGTCCAAAGAGCTTGATTCCTCGCCTACTATTCTGGATCACGTTTGCCTAGGGCTTCCCGGAGTTCTGCCTACCTGGGTAAACAGGGATTGAATGATATATTTTGCAATAGAATTGTTTCGCAACTTGGGGTGTGTCCAATTCACTGCCACTTCCTTCCACGCATAATTGTGTCTGTAGGTTTCTGGAAAATTCTTTGATAAAGTTGTTCGTTGGAGCTACAATTGAGCTAAAAAATCCTCAAGAATCGAATCCCTTGTGTGAAACATAAAAGCGTGCAAATATGTTTCGAGCTTTTTTCTTTTTAAAACCAAAAGTTCAATCAGCTTCGGACATCTTGAAACCTATAGATCTGATCCACTACGGAGATATCTTCTTCACCGGCAGGCTTTAAGGAAATTCCATTATCATGAGCTTCTTTTTTTCTGGCTAAGAATTTAATTTCAATAATTTCCATATATGTACAAATGTACAGACATAGTTTAATCAACACAACTTTTTAAGTTATGAACATACATATGTATATTCAACATTACAAAGATTAATCCTCAATTCCACTGCATCCAGATCACCCTAATGACATGCCTTAAGCAGTCTGCCATGCTTAAAGAAGCCTGCCATGCATTAAGCAGTCTTTAATATTTTAAAATACTATTTTTATGAAAAAAAAAATAGTTTCGTTAAAAACTCCATCTGTAAGTATGCACAAAAATGATATCATCTCTTCTCTCTTCTCGTTGATTCTCAACTTTTTTAATAACTGAAACGTCATTGTCTGGCATAAAGTCCACTTTCTCTTTGGTTCTTCTTCCCGAGGTTATGATCAGGATTATTGGGATCATAACCCTCCCACTTTACTACAGCCCTACTGGTCCGCTTGCGGGTTTTACCGTTTCGACCTTAAAAAGTATCTGCAGACCACCCGATTTCGGATCACTTCGTCAGTTTCTCTTTGCAGTACTTTCGGAATCCATTTTGCAGAAAACTTGGAGAACCGAATGATGTTTCGAGTTCACTTCTATATGTGTGTAATGTATGTATATGTGGTGCTATTTTTCCATTTTTTTAAAATTACTTTGTCTCACATGAACACGTGTATAACCCAAGTTACATACTCGTATGGGTAAATGCAACACAGGAATGAAACTTCAGAGAGTCACTGTTAGAATGTTGGAAAATAAAAGGGAATTAAAATTATTTCTGTGGTACTTTTCGATCCACCCTCGTAGGTTAGTTAGTTATTTCCTTTGTTTAATTGTTAAAGTAAAACTTCTTCCTCATTTAAGGACCAACTATTGTGCATCTGTAAATAATTTTCCTTTTACTGAGTTTCTGTGACCATTCTGTGGCCATTTTCCTACATGCCAGCTATACCATCACTTCTTGATTTTATAATTCTGATTGAGTGAGAATTATGTAGTTCTGATTGCTGGTTCTATTATGGTCATTAACAAGGTAGACACCACATTCATCAGCCTGTTACTCACTGTATCATTAAGAAAAAAAATATATATATATGTATGTATGCATATACACATAATTCTGCCCTCTCCCTCATTCTTACTCATTCTGTTTTAGCTCTAATACCAGAGAGTAGAAAAGCAAACCATTTGTTCAAATAAAAATGGGCTTCCATTATATTATATATATACAAAGCTATACAGTCTTTATTCCAGTATCTCTCTCTTGCTGGCTGGTTGGTTAATGGTAGTGTAGTACAAAACACGAGAACTAACTTTTTCGTCATCAACATAATGCTCAACATCTATGGGAAACAAGAATGAACATATAGTATACCGTCATCATCACCATCATGCGGAAAGCGTTTGTTAAGTATAGATATCAGGCCGCACCAACCACATAACATAGTTGTAGGCTTAAAGCCCTCGAGAGGTACAAAAGATACAAAGGCACGGGTCGGGTCGGGTGTGTAGAAACAGCAATAGCAGCAGTCAACAACAGTAGTAGTAGTAGTAGTTGTAGTAGCGCAAACAATTGGGAGCGCGTGGAGGAGAGCTTGAGAGCACAGCAGCCACACACTTTGACGACAATAATGACAACTACTCTTTTTTGGATTGTTTCTCCTCGTTACTGGTCTGTGTGCTGCGATTTTTCTTCATTTTTTTGTTTCTTTTCCATGTGGAGAGACTTGATTTTTTTTGTGTTTCCCCTGTGTTCTCTCCTTACCAATTTAAATTCGTTTTGCCTAGTTTTTTGGGTTGAGATACTTTTTAATCTAAAGCCCCATAGCTACTCTACAATCGGTGTGTTGCAGCTGTCGCGGTCGCGCCGCCGCCGGTGATGTAAAGTAACAGAATTCTCGTTGTTGTTTTGGTTTTAATTTTGTTGGTAATAGCTGAGAAGTCCAAGTGAATATGGTTAAGGTTAACAACAATCGTCGTTAGAAATTGTATCTCAAAACCGCGCACGACACCAATTTTATTTAATTTTTTTTTTTTTCGCAATCGGTTCTAGTTACTCATGTGTTGTTGTATCATTGATTGTTTGTTCTAAATTAGTGTAACTAATAGATTTGATGTCGTCGTGTCGCCATTTTCTCTTTTTCTTTCTTTCTCCACATCTTTTTCGAGTGTAGAGTCTAATACCGTAAACGATATTTCATGATCAAGTTCACTGTCAAACGATGAGAACTGTCTTAACACCAAGTGGAGAGTTGTCCAATTATTATAGTTTCTGTGTCAATTGTATGTGTTTGTCTGTGTATTTTGTCCAAAAAGTCAAAAATTTATGTGTCAAATTGTGGTGTCATTTGAAAAATACAAAAATGAAAAAAACTTTATGCTTTTCGTGTAAAACACCATCAAACCATCATACGCCGCTGGATAAAGGGTTTTCGGGTCCAAAAAATTTACAAAAAATCTCCAACAACCCCTTAATTTTTTTTACATTTTTTTTTTTTAATTTCAGATAAACCCGTTTTGTGTGTGAAAAACTCCTACCACAATATACTTGTATACTTGTTTCAAGTAGTCTTTGACCACTTTGGCTAAAACGTTTGTGTATTGGTGATGATGTAGATTTGATGATGATGATCCGATAGATGGTGATCATTGATTTAAAGCGCGAATTGTTGTAGTTTGTTCCATAAAAAATAGAAAAAAAAAACATTTAGTTAAATAAAAGAAACACAATCAACAATTGAACATCATGTCCGGTCTGTAAAACAACCTAACTCTATACATTTGTGTGCTTTAGATACTTTTTTTTTCTATTATTTATTTAATTTCCGCTGTCCCCGACGATGATGAATGGAAGCGGGAAAATGTGAATAGAAACGAAGAAAAAAGAAGAGAAATTTTGAAAAGAAATTGTGATGCAAAATACTATAAAAGAAGTGAAAACTTTTTATCTAAAGAATAAAAAAATAAAAGTTTATATTACCTTCTGTCCAATCGTCTGGCTGTTTCCACAGGTTTTTGAGGTCAATTGAATGGATAGTGTTGGCGTAAACTTGACCTAAGTGGCCTAAGTCAATGTGAATAGTGTACTTGCTAATGAATTAGCTGTTTATATTCATAATGAAAGGAAAAACGATTTGTATTAGTAAGGTTAAGCTGCATCTTCACCTTATTGATTCTATTTACTTTATGGGGAGTTTTCATAGATTTATTATTTATTGACAATTAAGTTTAACATGCACGTGGAGAGTTTACATCTCCTTCACCGAGATGGTTGCGTCATTTGGATATCTACAGTCTCCTCAAAATTGATTTTTTTCTCTGGCAGCTTATGTCCGTTGTAAGGAGTGGGTTATCTGTTAGTTTCTTTTTTAAATTGCTATTGGAACTGCAGCTTTAAATATTTTTTAACGATAGTTGCTGTATTGATAACTTACTCAGCTGGTTTGCAGTAACCTTTCTTATCAACTCAATTTGCAGTACACTGTCCGTTGCTTGTATTTCATTTCACGAATAGGTCGATTGATCTCTTCCTTAAGTACATCAATTATTACATCATTGGAAGTCTTAACAGCTCCCCATAGAAAAAAAAATTCATTGGCGTCAAATCGCCTTCCACGGTTATCAAGGCACGTCTCCAAAATAGCTGATAACACACCGAACTTGTGAAAAAGGTCGATGGTTTGACAGCTTATGTACCGCACCATCCAGTTGGAACCAATGCCCGCCCAATTGCAAATCGTTTAAATACAGCAAAAAATATGTTGTGTGCAACAATTCCGTTTACCGTAACGATATTGTCTGTCTATTTTTTTAAAGAAACAGGGACCAATAATGTGTGTATTTTCGGAATCGCAAATCCTTGTTTTAATTTTTGACATAGTTCGCGAGATGAAAATGAGCTCGGTCCGAAAAGAATGATTTTTCGACCAAAATCCACGTTATTTTTCAATTTTTTTCAATTTATACCATTAGAGACTCTGATGTTCTTGTATCCAAACTAACTTTTTTCTTTTAATGAGAGTCCAAAAATTAGAAGCTGTGCTCATCTTTTTGAGATAGGAATGCCTAGTGACGAAGTTCGTTAAAAGATTTAACTTACATATGCTTAGGGGAAACAGTTCTTGATTTTTTTTTGTCGAACAGTTTAGGAATGCCTGGTGACGAAGTTCGTTAAAAGTTTTAACTTACATATGCTTAAGGGAAACAGATCTTAATTTTTTTTGTCGAACAGTTTAATAAATTAATTGGTTTGTCGAAAGCTTTGAGAAGTGAATTTTTATTTGATGTCTTATATCAGAGTAACTCGATTCTGAAGTACCTGAAGGAGAATTTTCAGCTTTTAATGAAGTCCTTCATGCCAAATTTTACCAGAAGCATGTGCCAGAAAATTGCTAAACAACATGTTTTTTCAATGCTTTTGCAATTGTATAGGTTATTGTTTGTATCCTATCAATCGTTGAGTAAATAAATAAGAAATTTTCTTCCTACAGATGTGATGTTTGATAGAAATCGTAGATCAATGATTTCTTATAAAAATTTCAAATTTTATTTGCAACACAAATACAATACGATACGATGTTTAGTGCTTTCGATCTACAAGTCCAATAGTTAACCCGAGCGAAATTAAGGCTTTTGATAAATTCAATAATGTCAGGTTCTAAGTTTCCTCTGCTCTGTTTTTCTTGAAGACACTTCTTCTACCTATAGAAACATATTCAAGTGTTGATTCCGATCAGTTTGTGAAACCTAAAGTTTCGAATGCAAGTACATATGTATATCTGTTTTGCAGGTTACACCATTTTTTAGATATTGTGGCGAATATCAGTTTCCGATCGGTATTCGAAACCTATAGTTTCGACCAGAAGTATTTTTATTGTTTTTGTAAAACGCGCCGTTTTTTAAATATTTGTACGAATATCAACCATTAACTTCTGGGTAAGGCTGGACAATGTAGAAGATTTCGTAGAATTTTCGAAAGTTGTGGAAAATTCTGCTTACATCTTACGGGTGGATTAGCCAATGGCTTGAAGTAATGGCCTTTTAATTTGTTTACCTTATCCACTTATCTGATGCTTTTTCTCAATCAATTAACCCTTTAATACTCCATTATTAGCTCCTTCCATTACTTCTGTCTATGCAAATAGTATTTTCTTACTTTCTCGAATAGAGTTGAGAATATATTCCCTGCTTTTGGATTCCATACACGCATATAAGAAAAACGAGTCTGCCGATAGTCATTGTGTCAATTTTTCTTATTGAATAATTTTCTTATACAACTGAAGCAAAAGTTAATTGTATTTTCAATTGATCTTACCGCTGATGTGATTTACAGTGTTTACAACTTAAATAGTACTTACAATTCAGACCTTGATAATTAGTTTTATTTTTCTAAATATGGAGATGACACACTGTCTTTGCAAATGTGGCAACAGTTGATTAATTTAAATTAAGTAAGCTTTCAGTGATATTTTCATTCTTTCCTTTTGATGTCATTAACTGTGTATTGTTAATTGTTTGAAATTAAATTGTCGTCGTCTATACCAACCCAGGTTTCAGAGTTCTGGATTGTTTGCTAATTTTTAAAAGAATGGCGACAAAAGTCAGAAAAATAAACAACTGATTGAAAATTAATTTGGCTTAAAATTAAGTTGGCTTTCTTTTTTTAATGGATTCAATTTCTATGCATAGTTAGTAATCTTTGATGTTTTAGGTTAGCACATAGTCTCAGTGCTTAATTTGAAAATGATTTTTGGGCAAATGGCCACCGCAGCTGCTCTTGACAAAATGCATTCTGTTCGTCCAATTTTGGGACATTTTTTTTGACCAATGGTGACCGTATGTCACGAGTAACACAATTTTGACTTGCTAGGCGCAACTGTGGCTGGTTTTTCAGCATAAACCAGTGACTTCACGTAACCCGACAGGAAATAATCGAGAGATTTCAAATCGCGCATTCTTGGAGGCCAGTTGGTAGTACAATATCTTGAAATCCAATTATCGCCAAATTGTGATGTCAATAAGTCGATGGTTTTAGTCGCCGTATGGCACTTAGAGCCATCCTGTTGAAACCACTTCTCGTCTGGATCAACGCTATCCAAATTTCCAAAGAAATATTCATGGCATGGTTGGCCTTATTAGAGCCCATTTTTATTGGATTGGATTTGTACCCAGTGAATGTGATGACCCATCTATCGTAATTATGGCACTTTGTTCCTTTTACTGGGTCTACTGCGATGCTTTGGGTCATTATTCTCATCGACCTCCCAATTCCAATTATTTTTCCCGCAGACCAGATGTGTAAAATTGATATTATTGATTAGTTTTTGTGATTTCTTGTATTTTATTTTCTTATTTAAGCCTAGAATCACTTCTAAGTATTTGGCATCACCCTGTAGTGTAAAACTTTTACTTTTTCTCTTCCAAATTAAAGCATACATATGTAGAGAGAAAACGTCAATGTTGTTATTGTGATCTTTTGTGTTGTTATGCGCGGGCGTCGTGTGTTCGGTGTTGTTCTTCTCTCCAAAAACAAAGTGACCTCGATAAGAAGAATTGTTTTTTTTTTTTTTTTTTTGAGTGTCATCATGCGTGATAAGGTCATTCATCATTCATGAAGCGTAACGTGAAGCTTATAATTGAGTTTCTTGCATTTTCTTTTTCCCCACAACTCTTTTAGAAATTACTCTCTTCTAGTTAAATCAATAGAAAATTAAATCCAAAAACAAAGACAAAAAAAAAGTGAATAAAATACAATAGTTAACAGTAAAAATAAAACAATAAAAAAACAAAATGGATTCCGATTTAAAACGCGACGATACAATGCGAAAGAGTTTTCGCATCCCTTCACATCGCAAGGGAGTAGCTCCACCGCCACCAGCGACACAACCGAAGGCGACTGAATTTGTAAAGCTTGCTGACATTGACATTGGCGAACCACCAGCAACTCCCCCGCCTCCGACGTCAAAATTTTATGACGATGAAACATCGGAGTTGTTGAATCCAATGGTGGAGCTACGGAAACCTTTACCAAAGGATATCTCATTCGTCCCAGGTGACAAAAGGTGTTCGGTGCCAGTTTCAAAATCGTTTAACCAATATCTTGCGGCCAATGTTAAAAAAGGCAATGATCGAGTATCCTTGAATCCCCCCACTGCTGCTGCACAGCAAAAGTCACAAGTGGAACAACTTTGGGATAAAGTTTCGCTATCACCTCCTCCCAGCCGAGATAATAGACTCATTCTACCCGATGAAGACGATGATAATGTATCATTCGCATTGGGTTCTATTGAGAAGCACATCAATCAGGTTGAAGAAAGTTTCAAGCAATCATCGGCGGCACAGAAGAAATCCAGCATTGATGAGATCAAAGTTGAAATTATCAAGAAAAGTAAACGCTATGGAGAGCATGAAAATCTCCTTCAGCCGGGCATCAGTGATATGGCATCGGGTACGGACTTTGGTTATCTTCACGGTAGTCATGGTGTTGAATCGGATAGTGAGTCAGAATTTCAGCGGGGTTCTGAGGCACGTAACTCCACTGGTGCGTATTCAAAGGGAGCAGCGACCACACAAAAACCGAAAATTACGCGAACAGCATCAGATACTAAGAATTCTGATGTAATTGCCATTCGTGCTGCATTGAAACAAAAGCAAAGCATTGCCAATAAGGACGTTCAATTGGATTCGATCGCTATTGCAAAGAATAAAACGAATAATGCAGCAACTGCAGCAATGTCAGCTGCCAAGCGTAGAGAGGAAAATCTAAAACAATTCGAGGCGTTACTACAGCAAAAGCCAAGAGTTGTCTCAACGGAGGCGAAGCAGGCGAGACCGCGTCCTGCAGCACCGATTGTCAAACCGTCACCAAATCCACCGCCATCTACAACTAGTGCAACTCCTACGGCAACTAGACATATCATAGCGTTGCCACCACCTCCACCATCGGCAGCTACCGCACCATCGCCGACTGCTTCGATGCGTAATAACAGATACGCTACCGAAATGCAGGTAAAGTTTCAACTAAGTTAGATCCTAAGTTTCATCTCATGCTTCAAGGAGTATAAGAATTATTATTTTTTTTATTTTCTCTCATAACGAACATATCCCCAAATCATGTCAACTGTCAACCACCCATCGGCATATGGCAGTTAATTAGCCAAAGCAGACGACAATAACGATATAGAAGTTGTCCCATATACGATTGTACCGAGAGTCTCTTGTTTGCCTTTCGTTTTTCAAATTTCCATAAATACATCTGAGAAAAGACATGTTTGTGGTATGGGACCTGAATTTCCTTTTGTTTTCTTGCTCTGATAGTCATAAATGGGTATTGCTATCGGAATACGTAACAAAGAATAAAGTTCTAGATTTCCATTTTGAAAGTGCAGTGACTCAAAAATATTCTTGTGCTTATAAATCTTTTATTCTGTTTCTTGCGAGGAAAGAAATTTAATTAGATTCAGGAGCACTGAAATTATGTAGGCACGCATTTTTTTAGGGGAGCGAATTAAATTTTTTTTTTCCGATGAGTGCAGTTACCCTAATAGACTCACCATAACCTTTATGAAGTTATGAAGACTTGCGTATTCTTAGCAGTGGAGTCATATCGTCATATCTTGAAAATATGCTTTTAATAAAAACTAATACATATTTGATGTGGCCATGTTAAGTTTTCATAACTGCTGCAGTACTATTCTTACTGCAGCACTCGTTTGAAGCAATCTGGCTTCACTCTTGCCCCATACCAATTTTAAGCGAAGCTTTTGACGTAGTTGAGCACTTCCGAAACATACACCCCATTGAGTTTAGATCTAGCTTCTGCGTGCTTGTGTCTCCAAATTTTTTTTCTAAAGATTGCAGCATGTTTTCCAATACGTTTATGCAATTTTAAGAGTCCAACCGACCACTGCTGGTGTTTACAATTACAGGCCTTCGCTGGAAGTCGGAGAATGAGCCAAATCTGGTAGGTGTTGGAAAAATTTATACTTTTCTTCAAGTTTTCCCTAATGAAGCTAATTGTCTGCTTTTGCAACCCATGCCTCTTCCCATCGTATTGGTCCAGAATACATTCATCTGTTTTTGTTTTACCTTTTGAAGGGAACCAATCAAAAAATACCTGTTTGCATCCCAGAAAACATTGGCTTCGACCTTTCGGCAGATGGAATCGATTTCACTTTTTTTAATGTAGACGCATGGATTTCCACGCGTTGTTTTGTTTCTGAGATCCAGAGATGGACCCGCGTCTTATCCATAGTGGATAAAACCGTTTGGATTCGTTTTTAAAACTGTTCAAACATTGTTGAGAAATTCGTTTTAGCACTAATTTTTGATCAACATTTAAGAAATGCCTAGCTACTCATCTTGCATAGAGTTGTCTCACTTTTAATTCTTGATGCTAAATTTACCGTACCATTTCTTCGGATATGTCTACGGCCTCAATTATCTATCACAGCTTTAATCGCCGATCGTTCAATACTATATTGTGCATCTTTTTTGCGTCTTCATCTGTAATTGTAGTTTTTGGTCGTTCTTCGCATGGATTATCTTCAAGAGATGTACGTACGTTTAAATTCAATCACCCATTTCTACACTGTTTGAAAGTGCGGACTCCTTTTAAGTTTCTATCAACTTTGGATAGATTTCCGTTGTCGATAAACCGTCAAAGATGAAGAATTTTATGACGGTACGATATCCAATTAATCCATTTCAACGAAACACCACGACGTATAAAGAAAACTTCATACTTGACAAGAGAAGTTGAAACTTGACGTTCGTTATTATGACACGTGCTCCAACATCGCCTAAAGAAAATTTCATTGAAAGCAATGCTATCTCTGTGCTACGACAGGCACTTTTCACCTTGCTTTCGTAAAACTTACGACTCTCGTTTCCATGTATCATCACTTCAAGTTCTCGATCAAATGTAATATTTCTTTATCAATTTGTCACTGTGTGCATTTTCACCTCATAAACTCGTAGGACGTCTTTTCGAAAAGCATATTGATCGCAGTAATAGAAGATCATGAGCGTCAGGGGAAAAATCTTAAATAGTTTGAAGCGTTCTCAAAGGATGTTATAAGAAAGGTAATGCAAGTAAGACCGCCTTGCATCACCGCCGATAACAATTACTAAAAGTGCAACTCCTGTAGGTACCAAACCTACTAGAGCGCTTCCTCCACCTCCACTGTCGCATGCAGTTTTTATTTTCCCATCATGTGTCATCGTCACGTCATAATTTTTCCACATAAATCGACCACACTGGCACATGGCAGTTAATTAGTCGAAGAAGAAGACGACCGACTATAACATAGAGGCTCTTTCATAGGAAGTTTAATGACATTTTCTTGTTTCGGTTTTAAGTTTTCTAATTCCCATGAAAGTATCTGAGAGAACAGTGATTTGTGTGAATGTGGGACCTGTTTTTCTTTTGTTCTTTCCTGCTCTGATAGACACAAATGGGGGGTATTGTCACAAAAAAAAAAGTTCTACATTTCCGTTTTGAAAGTGCAGTGAATCAAAAGATTAACTATAAATATTTTGGTTACCTACTTTTTACTATTCTGCATAAAAAAAATAATAACAATAATAATAAATCAAAGCGTGGAACTATCGCTTTCTTTTTACGGATTCTAGAGAGAAACTGCAAAATATGAATGTTGGATTTATTTTAGTTTGCGAATGATGTAGATTTATTCATAGTTTTTGTTAAACTCAAAAGGTAGTATTAGACTCTCACTTGTGAGGTTAATTGCTAAAATGAATGGTTAATGCAAGTGGAACCAAGTTTTACTGCCACTAAATGAAAAAGCTTCTTAATAATTTTAAATGCCAAATAAAATTAAAACTGAAGCAATTAAAATTGCGGTAGTATTTTTATGTATTCTGGCGGGTCGATGGTCGCACAATCTGATTACTGCACCACCAATAAAGTATATATCTGCAAGTTACAGACGTTCATATATTTACAACTTCTCTGAGACCTTATTTCTCTGTGTTAATGCCAGCATTGGCTTTAAAATTTTTCGATCCTAATTATCCTATTTTCATAAAAAAAACCTCCCTTGGGCATAAGATATTTGTGCACATTTCGTTTCCGTGGAACTGCGACGTAAGTACAGTTTGTTCCAGAAAAACGCGCGTCTAACAAAACTAATGAAAAATGCCAGAACTTTATTAAAAAATCATATTTTTTTTTATTAAAGTATAAATCAAATCAAATTGCTCAATTATATTAGTAGGGAGTCCAGTCACCATTATTATTGATAATTACATACTTGGCATCGTCTAGCGCAGCTTGGGCCTCTCCAAATTTACTTTAAAACCCACGTAAGTTGTTTTACCGTGGCTATTCTTTTTCCCTTAAGCCTCTGCTTCATTAAAGACCAAACATTTTCAATTGGATTCGCATCAGGACTTTGGACGGCCAATTTATCGTCTCTACACAAATTCACAAATTACTTTATTGTCCTTACAGGATGCATTTGCTTTGGTCCTGACCCATTTAAATAATTCGCTGCCGACCCAATCCTCATTTGCAGCCCTTTTGGGTGAGTTACCAAGAAAATACTTTCGAAACGCTTTTTAAAAACCGCACTCATCTTGTAATGAAGTATGGAAATGTACCGAAGTATGGAAATATACTGAGGAAATGAAAACAATGAACGATGGACAATTAAATGCAGAAAGTAATTTGTCTACAAACATGTTTATGTGAGTAAAGTAAGAGAAATAATTTAATACGCGTTTTTCTGCAACACACTGTAGCTATACAATATCAATGCTGTCAAATACACATGCACACTATGGAAAAAAAACATTGTGGGGGAATGCTTCAAAAATATTTTGAATTTAGAAAATGAATGTTTACTTGCGATTATTTTTTTTTTCTAACAAAAAGTAGTTTGGAGGCTCACGTGCTTATGTGCTTCTGTGGGCCAGTCGATGTATTCTATTCTCGTCAATCGTCAAACTCTAAGTGACGCAGTTAATAGCCATGTCGCTCGTCCGGAATAATTAACACCGATAAACGGTCGGGACTTGTTATCCGCAAAAATCAACATCACGTGTGTCGATAGCTATTTTTGAAAAATTTTATTATCATTATACAATTTACTGCAATAAGTCATTCATTTAAAATTTTTTATTAAATCCTTTGTTGGTATATATGTACATACATATGTATGTATTGAAGTTTCACTTCGTACACACATGTATTTTGTTTATGTTGCACACATGATATTTACTCCTAGATTAATGATAAATATTGCAATTTTTTTTTGCTCATATTGTATTATTTCTCTCCAAGATAATGTCAAGATAAGACACTCCACAGGTATACATAATTCACTTTAAAATTAGAAACAACCAGCTAAAAACAAATTACACCGCAAACAGACGTCAGCGTCTTTGTTGAAGAAGAAAAATAATTCACACTTTCTGAATCACACCATCATCGTGTCGGAGTTGTTAAATAGATGGAAAACTTATTTAATCCAACAAACTAATAAATCTCCACTCTCTTTGAAACCCTATAAACGAAGTCCCTGCCTATACTTTTCTTTTTTATATAACGATACTACTCGAGAGGGGTTTAGTCTTATCAATCTTTATTTGTGTTTATTGTATCAGCCCAAGTAGTTAGCTAGTTTTACCTGGTGTATGTAGGCATAAAAAAACTCGTAGATTAACGCTAACGTTTCTTTGGACTACGCGATTTTAGTTGCTAATTTGTTTGGCTAAACTGACGGAAACACCATGCCATTGCAAATATATTCCTCTATCTGTATCTTTTGTGGATATAAATAAATCTCAACCACACCGTGCAAATAGAAAATGAATTATTTAGTTTCTCACACTCTATACGATGGATGGCTAGAGAGTGCAGATAATATTCTCTTTGTTTGCACTAATCGTTCTCACGTTCTCTTTATTTATTTTTTAAATCACAATAGAAATTGCAGGTAATTTAATAGAAATTAATTCTGAAATGACTTTTGGAAAGGTACGATGATACTTAATCTAAGTCTAGCTGCGAGTACTGCAGTTAAAATTAGTTTTATGCTAGAAATGCAACGATTCATTCATTTGGTGACTGGTAAGTAATTACCTGGCAGTTGATAGGTTGAATCTCAGATGGGTGGGCTTACAGGGTGCAAGAAACTAGTTAAGAGTTAATAAACCTAGTGCCGGAGTCAGTAAACATGTTGCGTTTCGCTTTTTTGCCGATCTTAGTAAGTACGAATATAGTGTAATACTTATGTTAGCCGTCGGAGATGTAAAAGTACCGCTTCAATTTCGAAGGGGGCCTGACAGTACATCGAATATGACCTTGAGTCAACAATCCACATACATAAATGGTTTCCTAAAATAAAATCCTGGCAATAAGGACCTAATGTAACATTTTTCTGTTGAACTACACTTCCTGACGCTTAATACTCATAACTCCAGAAAATTCTTAAACTGTGTTTAGCCTTGATTTTTGAAATTCTAGTCGAGAAGTTGCAGTTCACTTCAAATGGAACTGGTATTGCTTTGTTAACCGGTTTCTTCGGCTATCATTTGTGCAACTGACACGACTAGCTGAACCGGTCAGTTTTGAACTTTTCAACGACCGATTTCTGTATATGAAGGGTTCCACTCCGGTAGGTATCCGTAATATTTTCATTTCTTTTTACTTTTGTAAGTCTTGTCCAACATTTGTCCCTTAGCTTTAGTGACAAATCAAAACATCACCGAGTTACACTTTATATTCACTACATCAGATCAGAACGGATTCATTGGTGGGTGTTTCGAAAGAAAGAAAGCAAAGGATTTTAACAGCTGCCCTGGTGAACTTCAAATTTAACCGAAAAATCTTTGGCTATTCTGGTGGTGCGAGATTCCTAAGATTTCTCTACAGATTTTAATGATTTTTTATTCTCCAGACTTGACTACGGTCTATAAAGCATGTATATTTAAATATAATTTATGTATAGCGGGGGCTCAAGCAACTTGAATGCACGCTAGCAGCGGCAAGCAGTCAAACACCACCGAAATTCTGAAAGCCTTGCAAAGTATTTTCGTCACAATTGTTTGGAGGAATTATACATATGTTTGTATCATTTATCTCTGCATGTTTTTATCGCATATGCGTGCTGCATCTTACGCATATGCTTTCGTCCACACGGTAAAATCTAGAAGAGCGCACATCCTTTTTAAACCTTTTTTCACCCGTGTCATAAAATTCAAAATGTGTTTTTTCTTAACCACAAAGAAGAACCTAATCTTACAAATTAAAACAATAAGATGATCTACGAGCTGCACAGGAAGCAATAAGTCCACAGAAACGTGTCTGAAGAATTTTCAACATGGGAAAGTAGTACGAATCTGCTAGGTTTACGTAAACCGACAAATATAGATACTCAACAAAATTTATAATGAAATTATTTTTTCTTATAAAAAAGAGCTATTTGGTAGCACTGGTGTGTTATGGTTGTTCATTACAGCAATTGTTATATCTTTCCAAAAATCTTTATCCTCTTTCCTCTTTAGCGAAACTCAGGACGAATGAAAATCTGACAAATCTACAAACCAGACCGATGACATATTTTAGTGTATACTTAATCATTACTTACTTACTTTATTTAATTTAAAAATGTTAAAAATATTAACTAATGTTCTTTTACTTTTATTTTCTAGGGTTCGCCCAATATGCAAAATCGTGGTGGTGTGCCAATGCGTTGGCGTGCAACCGAGGAGCATATCGGAAAATATAAGCTGATTAAGACGATCGGAAAGGGTAATTTTGCCAAAGTGAAATTAGCTAAACATTTGCCAACCGGTAAAGAAGTGGCCATTAAAATCATAGACAAAACTCAGTTGAATCCTGGGTCGCTTCAGAAATTGTTTAGAGAGGTAAGCTAAATTTTCTATTACATTTTATTATAGTGTTCAAACAACGAGAGTGTTGTCCTTCTACTGTTTTCAACTAATATTAGTGAAGTGCAGGATTATAGTGTTAGTAATAGTCTTGAGCAAATGGTTAAAGTTGGCTTGGTCAATATACAGAGCCACACAGGTCCATTTATTTGTTGAGTATCTTACGCCGAGTGCAAGATTTGTACATAATGTCCATAATGTACTAGCTGCGAGCAGCTAGCAGAAAATATGTGTAATATTTTCCTTTGTCTACAATTTTTCACCAGTTTGTGTGAATGACCATCTAAGAACCCAGGCGAAAATAAAACTGTGCAAAACAGTTCACACAGTGTATTAAATCCAATCTCTTCGTTGAACCTTTAACTGATATCATGTCTAAACCCAGTTCTCTCTCCCAACATTCTTGTCTTGTAGTATGAATCGAAATGATAGGATCATAAAATACACTTAAGACGGTGCTATCCCGAGACTATAAAACGAGAGGGTTGAGGTTTAAATCTTAGAAAGCTCCAAACGTTATTTCACGGTCCCACAACTCGTTAATGTCTGACACACGTCTGAGAATAGTAACGCCATGAGAATGCTTCTCATGTTAGTACTCTTTCGAATGAAACTTCAAATGGTCCCTTCCATTTATGAGAAGAATATATTAAGTACAACATGAATGACTTCGAGAAACTACACTCGGACCTTTCGAAGTTCTGCGCTACAGAGTACCAGCATGTACTCTGAAGAATGCTCCATGTCTATTATGATTCCCAAAATACACACAGTCCTAGAATACCCAATACATCCTTGAAGAGTGACCACTTGGTATTGCTTTTTGAATGGTGGCATCTTTGATCGTCACTTTTTTAAAAGCGAATCTGGCAACAACATTAGGTATATGGGTTCCCCTGCTGATTGCGCGTCAGGGACTCACTTAGACCACATAGGGTCCATTGAGCCGAACAACATTAATCTGAACGGAGTACGTTACAGAGACGCAATTGGACGATTTGGAATGTGAAGAGGTATAGTTTTACCAGGATGGCGCAGTGTACCACACCAGTCGTTAAACAATCGATCGTTTGGGTACTAAAGTTCGACCGTTTGAAAACCGGTCAGTTACGATTTGACGATTTTGTTACTCCAACGATCTACAACAATTGACGCCAACCTCTATCGCGCTATTTGCAAAATAGAGGCACATAGTCAGGTGCGGCAGACATTTAAATGAAATCATTTTCTATAAATAATCGAAAAGTTTATACTCTTTAATAAAGTTTACTCGTCTTAATGGTTTACTTTAAATGGGAATTTCAAAAAGAAACCAACAAAAGAAAAAACGACCACTTTAGATTAGAGCTGATTTAATTTTTTTTTCTTTATTTAAATTTCAGGTTAGAATCATGAAAATGCTTGACCATCCGAACATTGTTAAACTATTCCAAGTTATTGAAACGGAAAAGACATTATATCTTGTGATGGAATATGCATCCGGTGGCGAAGTGTTCGACTACCTCGTGCTGCATGGTCGTATGAAGGAGAAAGAGGCACGCGTTAAATTTAGACAAATTGTATCGGCTGTACAATACTGCCATCAGAAGAGAATTATCCACAGGTACACAGTTTTAATAATTATATTCTTCATTTTCATTAAAATCAATTGTATCTTTCCCTTTACAGAGACTTAAAAGCTGAAAATCTTCTATTGGATAGCGAATTGAATATTAAAATAGCCGATTTTGGTTTTTCAAATGAATTCACACCGGGTTCGAAGTTGGACACATTCTGTGGAAGTCCACCATATGCTGCCCCCGAGTTGTTTCAGGGAAAGAAATACGATGGTCCAGAAGTAGACGTCTGGTCATTGGGTGTGATATTATACACTTTGGTTAGTGGTTCATTGCCATTTGATGGTTCAACACTTAGAGAATTACGAGAGAGAGTTCTCAGAGGCAAATATAGGTTTGTTCAAATTACTTTCCATTCAAATGCACACTAATACTAATTAAAATAATTTTCCTTTAGAATTCCCTTCTACATGTCAACTGACTGTGAAAATCTCCTACGTAAATTCCTTGTATTAAATCCAGCTAAACGTGCTAGTCTAGAGACTATCATGAGTGATAAATGGATGAATATGGGTTTTGAAGATGAGGAACTGAAGCCATATATTGAACCAAAACAAGATCTAGCCGATCCGAAGCGGATAGGTAAGACGGGTACTGTACACAAAACATTTTACCACTACGTGATTTGATTGATTAGAAAAAACAAAAAAAGAAAAAGAAAAAAACATTCAGTAAAAAGTTAAATCTTATTTGTTTTTCGTCTGAATTGTTAATTATTTTTTAAAATAATTAGTTCTTTGCTGTTAATGTTGTTATGTATTTACATTTTTGTTTCTTTTTCAAAATTTTATTTATTGAGGCTTGTCCTTAGAGGAACGTTTTTGTCCGTCTCTATTTGTTTCTATTTTTTTTAATTAGATACAAATCGTGTTAATGCTTTTCAAATTTTATTTATGCCTCTTCTATTTATTTGTTTTTCATTGTTTTTTAAAGCTGCATTTAAATGTTAAACATTTTTCTTACTATAATTATTACAAAGCTCTTATTTAGTTTTTAGTGATTTAAAAAAAAGTTTTAGAGTTTGCAACTTTTGTTGTTGCAGGGAATGTGGAATGGCTTTAATTTTTCTTTTAGTTTTATGAAGTAGAAGTATTTTTTATTAAATTATGTAGAATATAGAAGATGAGTTAAAGAGTTTTATAGGAAATTCATATGTACTCGTATACCCAATTGTAGGAAGTTAGGTAAGAAAGTCAGTTCACAGTTTATTGTCACTCTTTTTTATGGTCAAATACATTGCTTTATTTGGGCCGTATTCATTTCTTAAGTTCGGAGGCTGACTAGACAGGTTCCGTGATTTGAATTTGGCACAATGTCCACTTGGATGAAATTGCAATTTCTAATGAAAAAGTACTAACGGTGAGAGCTTTTATTAATACAACACAAGCTCGAGATCCGATAGTACAATGAATTGTGGATATCCGTCAGTTTGGAGCATCCGAGTAGTATACATTTGATCCTGAAGGCGTGTCAGACAACGAAATTTTAATACAGTTTTGCCTTAGCTATTATAGGTATTATTTTAGACCTTACAGTTCTTTTTGACAATTCTTACAAAATCCGGTTCGATTGTTTTCGTCTAAAATTATGAACGTTTTTTAAGAAAATAATATTTTTCAGATCCTTATAAAATGTCTGCTTCTAAGGAAATGGAGATTAGAAATTCACAATGATAAAGTGTCAAATTCTGCAGTTATCTCAGCATAGATAAAATTTGTAGTTAGATTCATTGTGCCCTCATGAGTGAAAGACTAATGAAAAACCCACTTTTCTGTAAGAAGGATCCTCAGGGCCAAAAAGGGTCTGTAGCATCCTTAAGATTAGTCTCATGTCTAAGGGTAAAACAAACAATATTTTTAAACGCATTATTAGGCAGTGTCCTACAGAAATTTCAGCATACAAATACAAATTTGCTACTACATATTTTAATTATTATCAGGGCAGAGGTGCATGTTTTTTTGATACTTACTATGTAATTCAATCAAACAGTTAAAATCAACAATTTGTTATAATTCTTTCACCTTTCAACCGAAAAATCGTCTGTCTTCTGCCTGCAGTCGAAAGGTTCGGGTAACTATCATCACGAAGTTCATTATTCGCCTCCACCTCATTTTCGGTTCATTTTGTTAAACACGTCATTTATTAAAAAAAAAAGTAATATTTTTCTTTCATTGTAAGACACAAATGTTGCGATTAAGTATGCAAAAAAAAATCCAGATAATTGTGCCCCAACGGGTCTCCTGGCCAACTGTTGCCCTTTTGGTGATTTGCCTACAAATTCAATTCATAAAAACCCGCAGAAAAGTGGCATGTTCATAAAATCATACGGCCTATCTGCATTTCTTGCGATTATTCGATCTTTCTCGTAGCAACTCAATCGTTTCGCGCGTAGCGTAGTTTAACACGTTGCAACGTCCTGCTGGAACCAAATGTCTTCAAGATCGAAATCAATCAATCCTGGGCAAAAAAAAATCAGTTATCATCGTTCTGAACCGCCAACCCCTTACGCATTTCCAGTCGCATTTTCAAAGAAGTACGCCTCAATCACTCCAACAGCCCAAAAACCGCAGCAAACAATGACGTTGGAAATCAATTAACAAATTGTCTTCTGGTTTAAATTCTTGGGTCAGTTTATTTTAAACGCAAGTAGACGCATAAGAATTTGGTGTAAAGTGCTTCTTGAAGCGTCTAATTTTAATAAACGATGACGAATTGATGTCCCTGATGTTTCATTTCGTTTCAAGTGAACGCCCGCTACTAGGACGCATGGGTGACTTATTGTTAACAATAGACCCAGTTGCTTCCTATTTTTTTTAAATAAATCTTTGAATTGATAACTCATTTGGAGTATTATTTCGATCGAATTATTTCCACGAAGGTTGTGAACTGTTTCCCCATTTTACAATGAGTTTTAATAAAAATAACGCGTTGTTCTTTCTTGTTGTCATCCAAAGTTACTATTCGTAACATTAATAGATAACAAATAATAATAATGGAGTGGAATTTCAATCCGCAGCTCTTATTAAGAAACCTTTTACAAGGTTATACATAATGAGCTTCCTATTTTTACTGTATAGTTGTTGTCCCGCTGGTGGGATTAGTTATTGCTGCGTAGAATTCGTCCATATGCTTCTTCAGTATTAGATTGTATTGCAGGTGATACGAATGGATTTTGTTATACAGCCGCTGTACTTTTACTCCTGTATGCCTCATATTCGACATGTATGTTAAAACAAGTCGGGTACCTGTAGTATGAAGCCTTTGTTTCAGACTACATTCAGAGACACTGCAGTAACCGGAAGGGTCGAGCCCTTAATTTTTCATCAAAAAAGATGTATACACCTATCCTATGTACATGTATGAAGCGCAGGACAATTTGAATACGCCCAATCGACCGGTGAACGCCGTGGCTCAGTGGTTAATGCTGGGATTACTGAGTAGTGGGTTCGAGGTTCGAGCCTTAGAAAACACCAACAAGTTTTTTCACGGTCCCACCTCTCGTGAATGTCTGACAAACGTCCAAGAGTAATAATTGGCATGAGGGAGCTTCTCAAAAAACAAAAAAAAAAAAACCTTTCGGATATACATATGTAGCTCTAAACTGTAGGCCCCTCCCATTTGTTGTGTCAAATTTAATAACACGCACAACACGAGTGGTCGCAAAAAGCTAGGCCCTGGACCACATAAGTCAAGTTGCGGCAAGTATTTGTATTTGTTATCAACCGGTTGTAATCAGTGTGTCTGAACAGGACTTAATTAGAGCGGCATTTTTCTGTTGCAAAGGATTTCCTAGTTTACCATGCCGTACCAAATATTCGAAAACTGGGTACTAAAGGGAAACTATCCCATTCAAAGAGTATCCGATGCAGGCCTTAGTGGGTCAGAGAAACTTTCAATGCATCGAATTTCCAATTTTTCGAATTTTCTTTCGAGATACCCACAAATGAAGTCACATGAGGTTGTCTATTTCATTTTTAAGCAGTTTTTTTCTTATAGTAAATTCTATTGTAGGCGGGGAAGTACGAGTAAAATTTCTCATTATATCGTATCTAAAAATTTAGGGAAATGATTTTAAAGTTTAGAAGTCTGTTGTCACAAGTAGTCGAGAAATAGTAAAGTAATTTATAGTTTTTGTATTTTTATAATCCATGATTATGGTATGATGTTGTATATACCTGAGTTTTGGAATTCACTGCCTAAGGAGTGAAAAAAATCACTCAAAAAAGTAACATTATAACGTGTGTGTATACAAAATTGTAGTTGCATCCGTAAAAAATGTATCTTTTGTTATTTTGTTTATGTAAAGTTATTTAAAAAATAATAATAATTAGAACAGAAGATCAGATATTAATTGAATGTAATTACGTTTATTCTTCACTCTTTATATGTATGTTGTCGAAAATGATCATCTCTTTGTCTGTCATCCACACACATCCACCAAACAATAATGCAGTTTGGTCAAACTGTAATCATAGTGATGCTCCAAAGATTTGGAGTAAGTGCGGTAAACCTTTTCCTATACAAAAAATTAAAAAACAATGTGTTTATTATTTGTTTTTTTATAATAAAATATTTTTTTTTTATATATAAAATTATATACTATGTATGTATATGTATATTTTTGTGAACTGAATGAGAGCTTTGCTGATAATTTATTATTTATATATAATAATTATGTTAAGTTACATTGTATACATTTGTTAATATATAAATAATTTGGATGTATACAGCCACGGAAAAAGATAACTATTGTAAGATATATTTTTTATTGGCCTATCACAATCTGCCTTCCTGCTTGGCACTGGATATCTCTTAGAATACGACCTAGACAAGACTGATTTATTGTATTTTTGATGGGAAAGATCGGAAATGTTTTGTCTACGAAGAATTCGAATGTCACATGTTCGTTAATTTTTATGCATAAGTGCAGTCATCTTTCGAGCTCGTCAATCATATATAACCAAGGTGTCGGTTCGACGGTTATCTCTGGCAGAACTTATGAATATATGACAAATGTCCAAGAGTAAAAGCTGTTATACACTCGAATTGTCGGGGGAAGCTAGGCCGTAGACTACAAACTGTCTGTTGCACCAGTTTAGCATATTTATTTAAGGTCTTGCAAGGCCCGTTGCATTTGGAATAGTTCGAAAAAATAGATAATTTTTCTCAGGATTCCTAAATTAGCCATCGTCTTAAATAGCTCTAGGGAATGAATTCTATCATATCTGAGCCCGTAAAAAGACGATGGATTTGAAATTTGTTGGTCTCATTCACTAAAATCTCTCCAGGACTTTAAAATTTGTTCTACTATCAATCTGCCTAGTCAGATAGTTAAATTTAAGTCGATGGGGCAGATTAAGATTGTACGCTTTGTTGAAATGTCGTAAAAATTGCAGCAATTTTCATTTTTCTTTTATCGTCGTTGCCACAGTAAATCTGAGTAATAGACCAACCACATTGATGACTGTACCAAAAAATTAATTAAAATTATATTTTTGGTGCTTTTGGTAACGTTTGATTCTTTCGAGCCGGACGTACCTTCCAGTACTGAAGGTATTGATTTTTCTTTTACAACGTGCACCTTAAGACACACATTTGCACTAATTTTAGTCGTCTTCAAATGGTCATCTTTATCTCGTCCAATTTCTTTAGAAATCGGCGATCGTTTGGATTTATGTATTTGTGGCACAAATTAAATATATTTGGGGCTGGTCCCCATTTAATACATGTCTCCTTTGCATGATTCACTTCCTAAGGATTCTCATATCCAGGAAAATAACTACCAGTTATCTGTTGTTGTAAATGATGGACAAACATCTTCGTAAACAGCACTTATCTCTGCAAGAAACACTTCCGTTCAATCAATCATATTTCGACAGTGTCAGCTTAATACTGTTTGTTTTCACATCTAGATATCCGAGAATTCGGACAGCTAAGTGGCATGGTATGGTATGGTATGAAGGAAGTGCACCTTACAGGTTGCTTGTTAAGAGATCTATTGGTCCATTGTGATTCCCTATAAACCGTGGCACTATCACTATCACTGTCACAATCACTGGTTGCCTCTCTGTTGGTCTTAAATCAAACCAACCTCTCGACGAAACATATCATGTCGCAGAGTGGATCTTGCACCAAGTTCTCCAGCTCTTGATAAAGTCTGTTTCCCGTTAAGCGACGACATTTAAGATTTAGACAATCACTTAACGAAGTGTTTGATAGTTTTGATTTCTTCCGTATCATAACAGCTCCTGCAGTACTGATACTTGGTCTGGCGGTCACTGCACCTATCGGCAATGCCCAGTTAGTAAATCTACCATTATACAGGTTTCTTTTTTGTTCATTGACCAAGGGCTTTTAGTCGTATTTTGTTCAGAGTTGGCAATAAGGTGCGAGATATGTCACAGCCGTCTCTGGCTGTCAACGAGGTGTTGATTTTTTCTCTTGCTTTAAAGTCTGTTTTCCTTTTAAGTACACTAATAGGGATAACTACCGATGCATGGTTGAGTGCAGCTTGACTCCCCAGAACGTGACCCTAGATGGGTTTAGCTTCTTTGTGTTAGTCTGTGCTGCTCTATCCGTGGCGAAAACTTCAGCCACAAACTAGAATTTTCCGTGGATGTATACAATTCATTTTTATTTATTTATATTTTTCCAATGCGCCAAAAAGTATACCTTTATTACTGTGAATGTTTTATTACGTATTTTTTATTTTTTGGCTGAAGTTCAATTTTTGTAAAAGAAACTCATTTTATAAGTAAAACAAAATTAAAGCTCATGTAGTGTAAATGTTTTTTGTGTAAAAAAAATACATGAAGCATATATGTATGTATGCATAGATATTTCAAAGTTTCAAATTTCAAAGTACATGTATGTTTTATTGTATTTACATATAATGTTCAGTTTGTTGTCCATGTATTCGTACAATATATTTATGTATGTTTGTATCAATACAATGTAATCGTAATTTATTTTTGTACAAAAAAAAGAAAATCTCCCTTTTTTTCTCTAACCAATTTATTTTTTTCTTCTTTCTTTTTTCGTAAATTTCAACTTTTGTGCGTTTTGGTAACTCAAATTAAATTTAAACAAAAAAAAACTTAAAAACTTAACGAAAAAAACTCGAACAAACTCTTGTGGTTCACAAAATTTTTTAGAAGCTCTTGTCGCAATGGGTTACAATAGGCAAGAAATTGAAGTTTCGTTGTCACAAGTACGCTACGATGATGTTTTCGCCACATATTTGCTTCTAGGAAGAAAAAGCACTGATGTAAGTCAACAAAACAAAAAAAATGTTTCTTCAATTATTTAATTTTATTCTTTTATTTATTTACTCTCACATCCAAATTTAAAAAAAAGGAACAATCTCCTCAAATGCTTTTTAATTTTATGTAACTATTTTTATTTTCCAATTTTTTTTAAATGTGCATAAGTTTTAATCAAGAAATAAAAAATAAAGAAAATAAGAATTAATGTCCGCTTAACACAAAAAATTGCACTAAACACAAAAAAAAAAAAAAATAAATAAATAAAAGAAAAATTACAATAATTAAAATGTAATATTTTAAAATTTAACACAAAAGTTTAATTATGAATGAATGTTCTCTTTCACAGCCCGAAAGCGACGGATCCCGATCCGGGTCGTCCCTGTCACTTCGTAATATTGCTGGAAACGATGGAGCTGCCGTTGGTAATTCGTCCGTACAGAGTCCAACACATCGCGGCGTTCATCGAAGTATTTCAGCTTCCAGTACGAAGCCAAGTCGGCGCGCCTCATCTGGCGCTGAAACATTACGTAAGTGTATTATTCATCAGCGACTATTTACAAGTGTTTTTGTCTATTTTTATGCATTTTTATACGCCGCCGAATTGAGCTAAGATGGGTTTTATTGTTTGATTTTGGTAAACGATTGCTGAACATATTTTGTTAGATGGTTTTATCATGCGCATATACATACATTAAAAAATTTCTGCCATTCATTCAGACGCTTTTTGAAAGAAATTATTATTATTTTTTTATTTTTTTATATTTAAATCGTCGTTAAATTTAATGAAATTATTTGCATGCTTTTAATTTGAATTTCCTTTAAACCGGATTTCCTTCCAAAATTACTAATTTTGTATGTATAATTTTGCTGTCATAATTTAAATTTGGTTGAAGCATATATTTTATCATTTTAAGGGCAATTTACATTTCAAAGCGTTTCTATGAAAAAAAAAGGCATGCGTATGTTCATATATCTATCGGCGTTTGGCTAGAGAAAGTAGCCAAGTCTCAAAATGATGAAGTAAGAACCATGCATGCAGGCGTTTAGGCCGATCAGAGAGATAAGATTTAGTGGATTAGGTGGCCATAAGTTTCTGATCATAGAAATTGATCACCATCCATTCCTTGTTTCGTTGCGGCCTTGTATTCGGGCGAGGAATCCTGCCAGAATACGTTTGGTATTCCTCTACTTATACTGTCTGTACAAGGCTTAACAACTGCCTTTAACCCCTCGATGCATCCGGCAGCACTCACTCATGACTGTTCATTGCTCCAAGGACCATGACAACGGCAGAAAACTTGGTGTGCATTTCACGGGGGACATCTGATCGCACACAGCGATCTGTTCTTTTTATCGGAAAAACCAAAGCATGCGTGGCTCTTCCGAATGCTTCAACATTTTCAGGAGCCGGGTTTCTCGAAATGTAGGAACGGATACACATAAGTACATAGTTTGGGCAAGGTGTAAAATGTGAAATACCAAGATCCAAATCGAGTATACTGTCCATAAACTTGCCACTTACGTTCTTTGAACTTTTTTTTGGTTTATTAAATTCATAACTTACATTCAGCGTGGGTCGTGTAAGAGTTACTGATCTAATAACTGAGCGTACATATTACATCTGTGCACATAAATAGGATCATCATTTCTTGTTGACAATGCAAGGTGGAAATTCCACAAATTTTTTTGTACTCGTAGCATAAATGATTCTCATCTTATTGCTTATGCTCAAGTGTTTGACTTCCGTTGATAGCATACATTATTATAATTCGATAGTAACTCGCAGATCTTCAGCTGAAAGGGCTCTTTATCCGACTACATTATTTTGTTCTAAATATATTTGCAATTCATTGAAAATTCATGTGGAAATTCTGGTGCTGGAGTCTTTTTTCGTCCGCATCTAAAAGATTTTGGGAACTCCAAGAAGGCAAGCTCAATATTTATTATTACCTTTTTCTCTTTGTCTTCACAGCTTCTTTAAAAAAAATACAAAGTGACATCAAATGAGAATTGGTCTGTAGGTAATTGTTTCTATCGGAAGGTCGTTACATTAACCAATACGTTCTTGGTTAGAGATTTTTTTTTAATGTCGCGTGATATACATATGTACAGTGTAACAGCACTTTGAAATGTAGATTCCACCTGATGCATTTTTATTTTTCTCATTTCATTTAATCATTAAAAGCCAACATAAAACGAGTGACAATGTTATAGATTAAGATTTTGTAGATATTCTATATGCAACATTTTAGGCATGGTAAATGTGTTCTTTTTTTTATTTTGTTTTTCAATTGCAAATAAAAAAAACATTTCAATTTATTCTCATTAAAGCGCGTATGCTTTCGCCTAAAAATTCGACTAGAGTGAATCTGTTGACCATAATTAGATACTATACATTTATACAAAAAAAAAAAAAAAAAAATAAACAAAATTCAAAATTTTCCCATACTAACAAGAGAATTATCCCCCGCTCATGCAAGCAATCATAATTCATCGTTTTTTAATATTTAGAAATATTCCATCGTTTTATAACAGGTGTTGGTCCAACAAATGCAGCGGCAACAACAACTCCGTCAGGCAATAATCACAGTGGAACTGGCACTGGTACCACAGCAGATCGATCTTCAATGTAAGTATACAATTGATTTTAAAGAAATGCATACACACTAATACGTACAAAAATGTACGATGTTCTGTTTTAACATATGCTTATTTCACTCTTAGGTCTAGTAACTTATGCGTTACGTGATATCTCTTAAACTATTTTCACATTTTGTGTCCAAATAATCGCTAGTCATAGCTCTGATTTCTTTGGCCGTTTTTTATTTTTAAGTGATTGTTGTTTTTCTTTGCAATCTATTATAAGTCTGTTGTGTCTAAGGCTAACGATACCGATTTCATAAAGCGCATATTCAAAAAACGACACGGAGACAGGCGTTGGAGTTGTTATAAATGATAGATGTTTAATTCCCAACAAAGATACAACATACAATTCTATATAATCTGTAAATTAAAAAAAGGGATTTCAAATGAAAGAATTTCATAAAAAAATGTCAGCGGAAAGGAATGGTACTATGAAATATTCAATTCAAATTACATAAATGGAATATTATCTTTTGTCACCCATTGCATTATAAGAGTAAAAAGCAAAATATTCTCTGTAGTTAGTATCTAATGGAATATGCTTTCCCGTCACCTCGCTAGATAAAGATATGAATACCAAGACTCATCTTAAACTAACTTTTTTTTTAATTTGATAGATAAATTCATGACATTGATATGTGAAAATAAATTCGGCTATTATGACCACAAGCTTTTCGTAACGAAAAGCTTTCTGTTTGTCCAATTTCGGGTCACATTTTCGAACTATAATTATCCGTTTATAACATGAACACTTTTGGTTTCCAAGGCGTCAGATGTTCCGAGTTGATCAACATAACTTCACGTACCCCAACAAAAAATAATCGAGAGGTTTCTCAAAATTTACTTATCGTCAAATTGTATGTATATTAGTAATCTTATGGTTTCGGGCACTGTGCTATACGTAGCGTCGTTCTGTTCGAATCACAATTTTTAAAAGAAATATTCATTGATCATCGAAACCGATACATTTTACTGGATGTAATGTGGCCTCCAAGGTTTCTTCTGGATTGTCTGAGCGTCGACAGCATATATTTTATCTTACTGTCATTCGCCGCTAAACTCATCGCTATGAGGTCACACCAGTATGTACAATAGATCTGTTTTGCAGTCACAAAATACAAGTATTTGGCGCAATAGACCAATGTGTTCCAGGGTCTAGTTTCTCGTGACCGTTCGTTATTATTATTCATGTTTTCTAAGATTCGAACTTCGGACCTCCCGCTCAGTAGTCCAACGCACGAAGATTTCTTCAGTTAGACAATAAAATAAACCCTGAGTGCACCATCTGTAGTAGACCTAGATCGTAAGTCACTGGTTTTTCTGATGTACGAGAAGAAAAAATATTCAATTAGCCCATTTATTTTGATTCTCTGGCGGATATGATTGGATCGAATCTGTGTTTGGCAAATAAAATAATCTGCAGTTTAGAAAATATCGAATTTTCTCCAGATTAATGTGAACTCTTTTTTTATACCTTTATGGAATCATACATATATATGTATGTCCTACTTCAGTCTCCAATTATGCGCAGACATTATATTTTATTGAAGAGTCAGCTCCATTTTGAAAACTGAACTCTTAGGTTAGGTTGGAGTGGCAGCCAGCTAAAAGGGCTTGGCACATAGCCCAATAATATGTCTATAAGATCACATGGATCTTGGAAAAGTAAATGTTTGCCCACTCGTAGAACCAAGTGGAGTATCTGATGAAGCATATGAGGCTTCTAACTGGATTAAACTCTTTAAAGCAACTTAAAATTAATATTAACGTGCCTGGACAATGCCTTTAAGTTAGTTTGGCCCTGCTTATTTGAATAGATTGACTCCATTACTTCAATACATAGTTTATAATAAATACTTGCATCGTTCCAAAAAGTTAATTTAGCTTTTTTTTCCATTTGCAGAAGTAGTAATTTCAAACGACAAAATACCATTGATTCAGCAACAATAAAAGAAAACACTGCTCGGTTAGCAGCACAAAATCAAAGACCCGCATCAGCGACCCAAAAACCAGTTTCATCCGGAGATAGTTGTAAGTATTCATTGTTTATTTATTTATTTTTACGATTTATAAACAAACACATTTGTCCTCTTATAGCAGTTACGAGCCCGGCGAAGCCTCGTTCATCATCAAAATATGATCCAACAAATGGAAATCGAACAGTCGGTCCCAGTGGTATTATACCACGACGATCAACGACTCTATACGAAAAGACTTCATCGACGGAGAAGACCAATGTTCTACCAACAGAATCCAAGTACGTTTCGTTTAGAATATCCCATTCAAATACTTTCAAAAACTTTCTCTCCTTTTTGCTGTGTTATTCAGTTAATTTTATATTTTTCTTCCCTTTCTTTCGAACATGTCCTTCTGTTTTCTTTTTTTTTTGGAGTGGAAATGTTTGATATAATTTTCACTAAGCCGCTTTTTATTGAACTCTGTTTGATGTTTCTCAATTAGTTTAGTTCCAAAAAGAACTGTACTAGATTTTTTTTGTATTATTATAATTTTTTGGTTTTATTTTGTTTAAGCATTTGTTGTAAAGGTGTACTATTGTTTTTTAATACGATACAAACACTTTTACAATCTCTCATTCACTAAAAAAAACAACAAAATTTATCCTTACCTAATCAAAATGAAATTTTTACGAATAGAGAAAAAGTTTGAAAGAATAACTATCGTCTGTAAATCTATTCTCCTCTGTAGCTATTTTGGTTTCTCTTATTGATTTATTTGTTTTGTTGAAACTGCAATCACTAAACTGTTATAAATTCATTGGCATTCTAATACTTTTTTGTTTCTTTTCTTTCTTTTTTATTGAAAACAAAAAAAAAAAATTGCAAAAACAAATTTGCGATCGAAATGCACGTTTTTGCACTTTATATTTAAAAAAAATAATAATCTTTTCAAACATTTAACAATAAAAAACAACAAAAACAAAATAATAAATATCAGTTTTGTGACTACCGTTTCCGAATTATCAAGGAGTGGATCGGCCGCTCCAAGTGGTAAGGGCCATGTTAAGAGCGCCTCCGTTTCTAGTCCGGGCCCATCAGTAGCTGACAGTAGTGGCGCTTCAAATGACCCACTTGGATCGAGGTATAAATTTTGTTAATCAACAACACAAATCTCTCACATTTAATTTAAATGTGTTTTTTTTTGTAACCTTTTTCCGTTTCGTTTGAATTACCCTTTCCGTTTGGTTAGTTGTGAGTTTTCGTCCTTTTTTTATATTATTGACAATCATCTTGATTGTTGAACATATTTAGTTTTTTGCAACTAGTTTTATGTGTTTATATCCTTTTTATGGTTCTGTTTCGTTATGTATTTTGTTTTTGGTTTTGTATAATAGACTATCCGTGGGAACACGTCACTTCTATTATATTATAATTATAATTGTTTTTAATTATTAAATGGGTTCAATGTGTGCAAGCAGATGTATTTATGCTTAAGGAATACTTAAAATTCCAAGAACTTCCCATTGATATAGAACATTTGTTTATTTATATTCAATAATCTGTTTATAACTAAACCGGCAGATAGAAACTGAGCGCACTGTTGGCGTTGTCCTGAACGCATATGATTTCTTTAATATACTGTATCATTTGAGTCTTCTAGTTAAATGGAATTCACTTGAAAAAATCTTAGTGACCTTTGTATAAGGCTATTGTATTTGAGTACTCCATTATTGTGGTATTATGGTTCTTAATGCCATCTCATGTTCAATCTATCAATTGTTAGAGCACTTGTGAGTCATTTAAATATAAATAGTACTTGTAAGCTTACACGTTCAAATAAACTTTCTTTCATTAATAGCTTATAGCTTTAAAGTCCAATCCCTGATCAAAGATTTCAAGTTTCTTAAAACAATTTATTCGATGAATTAGATTTGTTCTGACTTTGTTATTTTTGAGGCCTTTTACAATTTTTACTTAGCACAATGGCTTAAAATCATTGGCTCGCATTATAGAAATTCTCCGTCTCTGGTTCTGATTAGTTTTTGGATTTACATTTAAAATCAGAGTTGTGGTCTGCGCATTTAATCGTAATTCTTGTTTTCTTTTTTCCCTGTTCTACAGTTACATCGTAAATGAAATCTAAATTATGTACAATTAGCTTTTCAACTCTTATTGAATTCGATTAAGAGTGGAGGAGCGACAACTATTACATTACTAAGACCTTATTTTTCTATAGTTTATGGAATCTAATTTTAAATCAAGAACAAGAGTTTAAAATTCTTACTACCAAGCGCCAATGCTAGTGGTGGATGTGTCCATTCACTAATACTGTTCATTGAATGGCAGTGTCCAAGGAAGAGTCTTGGTTTAGTTCGTCACTGTATTTTTTTCTCTATACCGTCGATAAAAATAGGATTAAAAATAATTCACGTTTGACGACATGCTTATTTCTAAGCCGTTGAGATCGATTGATAAGATAATTTCATTCTAAGCAATGACCACTTGTTTTCCAACTATTGGAAACATTGTACATAAATATGAAGTACTTACCTATCCACAATCTATAAAGAACTGTGTGTCAATATTATGCTGTACTTCCAGCGGTGGTCAAAACAGTTCAGCTAGGCCTCAAATCTCAATCACTGAGAAACTGAAGAGCTTCCATTCTTTTGTGTCCCCTTTTTATATATTTCTCTGGTTTATCAGTTCTTACTTCTTTCACGCAATAAAAAAGACATGACGTTTCGTATACAAATTGCAACCGAAAAGTCCAATTAATCGGAACAATACCACATAATAATCACTCCCACAAAAACATAAAAAAGAAAAACAAATGTTAGCAAAACAAAATGACGACTCGCAGGGGCACATATGTACACACAATCTGCTGGAACTATTGTAACCCAACAACAACAATTTGGGTTGTTTTTTTTACAACTGGATGTTGCCACATTTTTGACCCAAATTATGAGCAAAACAAAATCCACCGAAAAAGAGAGAAGAAAAAAAAAACGGTCACAATCCGTCAAATATTCAGTCACCATACATCCAGTCGCACTACGATAGTCCTGATTATACAATTTATGATTTTGGAGATCATTTTTACTCTTCATATTTACTGCGTATCCTCTTTTCTCGCTGCTTTTATTAGATAACCGTCAAAATTGGTTTTCAAGTTCCTTGTTATAGACCTTCTATTTAATACGATATTATGACCTTTGGCAAACTCTCTTTATCTTTCTCTGTTTCTCGTTATTCCAAAAATACGACATTTACACAATTCCTACTTCAAAGACGTGTTTTTCTAGATTGATTTTGTTAAAAAGTCTTTTCAAAATGACCCCTTTTTTAAAGCTTGCATGGTATGATAATTTTTAGTTACTTTTATTTTATTTCTCCAGCAACTAGTATTCACTGCTAAGATATTATTTAAAATTTATTTTTTTCAATTGTTTTTCGGAAAATAATAAGAATAATAACAAATTAATTAATTCTTTCTTTCCATATTCTTCGTCTTTCCAAATATCTACATCTATATTTGATGAAAAACATAAAAAATTAATATCTCAATCAAAATTTACGATGTGTATAAATTACGTGCTTCCAACGTTTTGGGCACAATAAATAAAAAAAAAAAATCACACTCCCTTCTTTGAAAATAAATCGTTAAACTGTTCCAAATACCACCACACACCCACCTACTATCAACGATTTTTTGAAAATACGATGAATCATCTTTTTTTTGGTGAGTTTATGAATTCGTTTTTAAGCGATTTATTTTTAAAATAATTTTTTAAAAGAATGCTTTTAACTAAGAATAAAAAACAATTTTGAAACTTACATTAAGTACTCTGTATTACTTCTGCTGCTTTTTGTTTATCACACATAAACACTTAGTTGTGATTTCGTTGGTTTCCATATAATTTTAGTTTAGTTTTTTACATACATATTTAATTTGGAATGAAATGCAATTATCATACTATTAATTTAATTGAATCGCTTAGTTTTGCTTTAAAATGAAAATGTTTACATTTGAATTGCTTTTATTTAGCTTTTTTCTTTTTGTTATTTTGGTTAAATTATGACCTTGGTTGCAGAGAACAATATTTTACTATTTTTATTTTATTCGCATACACATTTTCGTAAATCGTGAAATAGAATACATAACCCCTCAATCATACTTAGATTCATATTTCATTATTTAAAAAACTTAGTTTGAGATATTCAGTAGCGTTGACCTTACGAGATCATTTATTTTCTGGGTAGAGCTTTAATTATTATTTGTTTGTTTTTTTCTTATGATATTTTTCGCTTTACTAATTGCTGCATACACATGCTTTTCTTACATGCGATAGTTTTAAGATATTCAGCGATCAAAGAATTCACCCTGTTTGCTTTCATGTGCTGTGGATAAACTGATGTTATCCACTTTAAATGAAATACTGATATTTTAAGTGATAAAAAAGGAGAAATTTGAAGGATGGACGATCTTTAATGTGGGTTTTAATCAAATGTGGAAATAGGTCAAACGTAAGCTTTAACAGAAATAAATTTCTGGCAGGAAAAGTTACAATTCCACATTTTTGGGCGAGCATTATTTCCCTCTGCATTCCAGGTCCATTGTTGTAGCTCTTAACTTCGTCATGTTTTTTCCATTATTTGTGGTGAAAAGTGGAAAATCTGATATGGATGATATTAGAAACCAAGATATTCATTAGGAGTTTGTGCATACATATTCTTTTTCACATTACGTGAATATCACTTTTTAATAAATACAATATGTGCATATGTAAATGAAAGGTGCAGAGAATATTTGAGGCAAATTTGAAATGGAAGTGCTTATAACTTTTTCAAAAACTTAGAACATAACTGGGCACATATATAAATAAATACATGTACGTCTGTAGCACATATTGATTTATTTAAAACACCTTCAGCATCGAAAACAAACTTAATTAGTGTTCAGAAACGTATGCATGCCTAAATTATTTGGTTCTTGTTGATGTCGGCTTAGAGCTTGGATGGTATTGTGGGAATGTTTGTTGGTTTTATTTTTAACTACGCCACAAGTAATCCAACTGATTAAGGTCTGTTAATTTCGGTGACCATAAGTTTGGTGCTATGTGAGTGAATTTGGTTTAAAACCCGACTCCAGCACTTCGTTTGATTCGAATGTTTTTAAGAGTATTTAAGCAAGAACACGACTTATGTTGGCTTCTAAGGGCCCTATCCACGCTGCTGGTATATGCAAAGGTTCAACATACCCCAAAAAAAAAAAAAAATAGTCGAGAAAGTGTTAAATCATACTATCTTAGCGGTCATTTCACGAGACCTTTTTTGGAGACAATCTTATTCGTCCCTTCAACAAATCGATTGTGAGCTAGTATGGCATGCGATACTTTTGTTTGTTAACAGCACCATCAAGCCAAATTTGGTTTCATCACAATACTTTGCTGCATAAATTTGACGAGTTCAAGACAAATTTTGGAGTAAATTTCCACAAGCTCTCAGCTTCATCAGGATTTTTTACATAGTGGACGCTTCGATTGCTGCGACCGACGGCAAATCGATAAATTTGTATATTCTTACACTCTTATTTATGTAGGTATGTACATACTGAACATAAATGCCAGCAAGAGGTGGTTGAATGGCAACTTGGTTTGACAGTTATACCTATCGTAAGTTCTATCCAGGCAACAAAAACTTATCTACACACAAAGGTATCGAACCAGATAATCTTATTGGATTGGATTGAGTTGCGATTAAATAAAACAGTAGAACTATAAATTAAGACACCGGAACGGCAAAACCTAGTTGAAACACCAGTTCTTTTTACTATTTCTAGTGTAGCGAATGACATGCACTATGATCCAGTGAAATTTTAGGCTTTCAAATTAAATTTTATCAATATAGACGATCAATAACCAAATTTAGTGTCCATTCCGTAATGACACGTAGCTGTGATTTCTATATTCAACCCAGTTGAATTCGATTAAGGATCCAAGCTGAGTATTTTGCCTGTAAGCTCAGGTAATGAATTCTTAACCCCAGCTATCCTTAAAGCAATTGAAAGTCATATGTACATATGTCCCATATTTAATCGGCATTTGTTTATGATTTATTAATCAGTTGGTTGGTCTATACTCCTTGAGATTTCTCAAAATGTAAGCAATTGCATTCTGTTTCACCAGAAGAGAGTGATTGGGTCGATTAAACGGCTGTACGTTCCCGTGCGATCTATGTACATATGCATGTATGACTTTAAGGTGACTATAAGTCCAAGAATGTCTTAAAAACAACAGGCTAAGTTGAGTCTCAACAAGTTGAATTATCCCAAAAATATTTACAACAACTTACTCTTAATCGCTTAGCAGTTGATTTGTTCACAGTTTAAGAGATAATGATAGATCCGTACGCAAGGATTGCAGGTTGTTAAAAGTGAGATTCTTCTGGTAACTTCAGAATTACAGAGCCACACTCACTTTCTTTTAAAAATCTAGAAAATATCTAGAAAATCAGGGATACAGAGTATCTATCACTCAATTTTATCACAGACAAGCCACTTGTTTCACTGTGATTGTTTAATCGGAGCACGTCATCGTCTCTTGGGTAAATTCTAACTTCAGAAATTAGGGGATATATGTACATATCTGCCAGTGTTTTCAAAGATATTCTTGGATTTATCACAAATTCAGGTATCGTGGAGGAAATCACAATAGGCCCGGCCCATCTGTGGGCGCAGTGATAGGGTGACGCTCTTTCACATCCATCCTCAATCTTAATCTTAATCGCGCAGGTACTTCCAAACAATTTGTATGTTTGTATGTATGTTTTAAAATATCTTATGTTTTGTACCTAATGTACTGTCACGCAGGAATTAATTAACGAACAACTTCGACGGTAAAGTACATTTTTACTTACAAACAACACTTTTTTGTTTCATGTATTTTTTTTTTTGTCTAGTATTCATTATCCATTTTCATTCAATTAATTTGAAGCTAATATACACAGTTTTATTCTATTAATTTACACATACATGCATTTCTTTAATTTTGCTTGCGTTTTTAGTGTTGCATCTTTGTGCAAATGTTAAATCAAAAGTTAGAATTCATAGCGCTTAAGCTCATTTCATTCCATTTCCTGTCCATCCAAACTCATCTATCCACCCCTCTTACTTGGCTTACTAAAGTTTTCATCTGTGTGTACTTGTAGTTACATATATCCTTTCGGTGTAGCGCTGTAAAATTATATTTGTGTTGTGAAATATCATCGTATTATGATTCTTTAATATTTTTAAAAACTTAATTTTAATTTAATTTTTTAATTTCATATATTTTATTTTCTTTCTTTCTTTTTTGATTTCTTCGCCATTTCATAAAAAAAATACTCCTTGTGAATGCAAACACCACAAAAAATATATAAAAAAAAATTCTTACGTTTGGCCACAACAACTCGCTCTGCTGCTCTTCTTTTCATCATTAAAAAAAATGTTCAATCACATTTCAATCAATCATCATCTGATCGTGTGTTTTTGAAAAAAATGCAATGCAACCAACCAACTGCCATAATGTTAAACTTAATGCGCATGTTAATAATTTTTTCAATGCAATTGTTTTGTTAATTCTGCAATGAATTTACTTGTACTTGTTAAAAAACAAATCAAATTATCTAAAATGCAAAATGCAATAATCATGTTCGCACTTTGCCTTTTAAAACAAAAAAAAAAAACATTTTTTTTTGTCTGTTAACTTTTATAATTGGAAATGTGTGTTGGAAATTTTGCAAAATACAATTGCATATAAAAAAAATATTAGTTTGCTCGATCGACTTAGAATGACATCGGCTGTTAAATCTAGCAGGCATTTCCCAAGGAATGTACCATCACGATCAACCTTCCATTCGGGTGAGTTTTCTGCTTAATGTGTATTTTTTTTATTTTTTTATTATTATTTTTTTTTATATTAACATTTAATTTGTCATTTTATGTTTTGGTAAAATTTGAGTATTAGTTTGAGTTTGAATTGTGTAAAATTTATTTTTGTTTGTTTAATCTGAAAAAAGTGACATTGCCTCCTGTTGTCGTTTTTATTTATAATTTATCATTAATCGGCTTTATTATTACTAACAAAATTATATTTTGTCTATTTAGTTTTGGTTTTTTAATTTTTTATTTATATAAGTAGAACTAAATTTCATTATTTATCCGAGACACAATCCATAGAAATAATAATTAAGAAAAATATTAATTTCCATGCTAAGGTAATGCGTAATTCGAATTTAATGTCAAATATAGTAAACAGGGACTCGTGATATGTACACAAAGAATGTACGGTTATTGAGAGCTTACAAATATGAATTGGCATTAAAATTTATTTCTCAGAATGGTTTCACAGTTTTTTTTTTAATATTATATTTGCAATCTTGTTAGGAAATAATTTTGGGGAAGAGATAAAACTCGCAGATGAAAAAAGAAATATGGTTCCGAAAAATGGGTGAACTCGTCATAACGAAACACGGCCTCATTTTGAATGTGAAAATAATGCCTAAGTAAAATGAAAAATTACCCAATATTAAATGAAATAAGACACCAATAATGGGTCAGGCGCCTGCCTGACAGTTCATGATATTCCGTTAGTGGAGCGATGAAGTCGCATGAGCGTGTTGGCATTGTATATAAAATTTGGGACTTATTCAATTTTTTGTTTGGTCTTATTTCCTGAAGCATGTGTTTGCACAGCCGCGATTTTGTTGCTCGATGAATAGGTCGTTACTATTCAACATATATGGTACTAACCGATTTGCTTTTATGCATATTTAAACGTACAATTCTTGTTAGGTTAGGTGATTATATACCACAATCAGAAGTATTCGCGTGGACAAGAGAATATTCATTGATTGATATCCAAGCCTGCCTGTGGTATGCCTTCATAGTCGGCAATGACCTGTTAGTATCCTAATGATATATACTTAAAATCGAATAGAACAAAGTCTAATAGAACTTTTTTTTAATAATCATGAATTTTTTTTTGCCTTTTTTAAGGATACATTAATTTATCATGGTGCGGTAACGATCTTTATTGACCGAAACGCGAGCTTTGCTCTAAGATCCGATGATGTCACTAGCGTGAAAAACATACTAAACTGTGCATTTTTTTGAAGATCGATTTGGGTCTGTTTGATCTCACCCCATGTGCGACAATTTTGCTAAGCCAAACGTAAGCTTGGTGGTCAGAATTTTGCGGTTAGACGAGTCAGCCTGTTACTAAAGCCCAACCAGCAAAAGAATAACAAATGATGGCTTTAATACCTGCACCAACTGAATCTTCAGTACATACACAGTTTTGATATGTTGGTATTATTGCTTTATTTAGAAAGTATGTGTCATGAAATTTATCCAAACGTCGAAGAATGGCATACTCAGATTTTTTTTTTGTTTGCATCGACTTCAGGTGGGACTCTTTCTGAAAATTTCGACGATCATCGTCTTGCCGTTTTTGGGTTGTCCATTTTGGTCCTCTACCGAAGTAGTTCGTTATCGACTTTTCTACTCGTAGACGGTATTGTAATGAAGTTGTTTGTAGTTCCCAGGTACTTGCTACCTACCTTTGTTGTGCTCCATTTAGACCCCTTCAAATGATGTGTTAAAAAGAAAGCCTTAAATCGTTTCTTGTATTTTGCACTCATCGCTTTTATGCCCTGTATAATTGACTGTTTGAGTGCCGTGGCTCAGTGGTTAGTGCTTTGGACTTATGAGCAGGAGGTACGCATTTCAGAAAACAGCAAACAGCTTGGTCCCACTTCTCCGAGAGTAATTAATGAGAAAGTTTCTTACTTACTTACTTATTTAGGTGAGGCTACAGTTCGGGGTAAACCTGGACAGGCCATTCCAGTTTGCCCAGCCCTTGAAGCCCCTTCTACTTGTGCGCGCCACCTTAGGCGAGGTATGTCTTTACTGCCTTGTCCCTCTGGGTTAGATTCGAAGACTGCGGACAAGTAAGGCCCTGGGCCACATACGGTCTGTTGCGCCAAATATTTGTATTTGTATAATTAACTGTGTAAATCAAACTGAAATTATCTCTCAAGATTCGAAATGATTCCATTTACATGTGCATATCTACCGTGCATAGGGCACCGATTTTTTTTTATGGCTCATATGGTAGGAAGTTTAAGTTTTTTGTAGAAGACCGTTGAACGTTTTTCACGGTCCTACCTCTCACGAATGTCTAACAAACATCAGAGCTATAAATTTTGTGAAAATGTCCATTCGTGCGAAAAATATGTACTCGTATGCATCCCGAATGACAACTAGACCTTAAACCTTGACCCTATAGGTACATAGTACATATGCGCTACTGGCGCAGAATTTTATATACATATATATTTTTTTTTGTTTGATGTAGGAGCTTTCAAAGTACCTGATCATAATTTTGTTTAGTTACCGCTGCGAAACTAAGCTGGACAGTACATATACATACATATGTACATATGTATAGCAGACAAAATATCACTCAGGTCCTTTAAAAGTATCCCCGACATTTTGATTCAGACTGCGAGAACGAGGGTTCAATTAAAATCATTTACACATAGAATATCTCTTGGGTTATTGATATTAAAGACTTTAGAATAGAGTTTGTCAATGTTCATAAGACATATATATGTATGTGACTCTTGTCTGATAGTGTCTATCATTCGTACACATTCTTCAAGCAGCAGATTAGTGTTTTTTTTTTTTACAATAATTCGACGGTTATTTTATATTTATGTTTTTAACTAAGCATATGTATGTTTATATGTTCGGACTGACTCCTTTTTCCGTCTCTAACCGCGTTACATTTTATTTCATTTCATTTTGTTTATGATTTGTTTACAAAATACCATTTAAAAACCTATTTATGAAAAGTATTCAAAACCTTCCCATTATACTCGTACCTCTAAAAAAACACTTCTCCCGTGTTTTTTGTTTGCGAAAAAGCGTTCTTCTTCTGCATGACATTTAAAATCATCACGACTTCTACTAATAAATACATAATTAAAACAAAAAAACTGTAAAAAATATTAAACCTATTCAAGATGTTGTAAATTTGTCAAATGGTAAAAAAAAAAAATTGTAAACATTATCGACGTTTGTCTCTCTCTGATTCTCTGTTGTAAAATTAAAAAAAAATCAAAAACACACTCAACATTATTACTCTGTTGAATGCATGAAAGAAAAATAAAAACTAAAAGAAACTAGTAATAAATTGTGTCTTGTATAAATGCAAACTTAATAAAAAAAAAATCAAAAAAAAATTGGTGGTAAAAAACAAAAAATTAAACTCAAACCGATTCTACTAATCTGCATGTTTTATAAATTAGAAAATATAAATTTTTATCTAAACAAATTTCCTATCCACTCTCTCTTTCTCTTTCTTTATCTTCTAATTCGTACTGATTACATTAAAAAAACGAAACAAAACCAAACAAAATAAAGGCCAAACCAGAGCGCGAAACAATACAGCACTAGAATATCCAGGAACAGGAGGTGCAACAGGCGAGTCACCACATCCGGGACGTATGAGTTTTTTCTCAAAACTATCATCACGATTCAGTAAACGGTAAGTCCTTAAATAATTCAATATATGTATAATACCCTCTATCCTTTGTAAAACATATACATACATATATATGTGTATATATATAAATTAGATATTATTTTGTTTGCGCCTTCCTCTGTTCTACTTTCACTAAACAAAAACAAACAAAAGAAATCCTAACATAAGAGCACAATTAATTAATTTTTTTTTGTTCAAGTTTGATTTGCAATTAGAATCCTTTTTGAAATATCTCTGCACACATAAAACAATAAAAAAAATATTTTTAATAAAAAACCTCTAGAAAAACAAGAAACCACAATCATAGGTTATCGCAATCTCTCTCTACATATATATCTCTCTCTCTTTCACATTAACCAATAATTAAGCTTTGTGACGATTGATGTTGTAATTATTAAAACAATTTTTTTATTTGCCCGCATGCATACCTATAATTTAAAATTTTTTTAATGTATGTTTTTTTTGCTTTTGATTTACATATAAACTCAAGATTGTGTACTGCATAAAGTGTATGAAAACAATGACATATTCAATATTGTTGTAGAAGCGATCGCGCATTTGTTCACTTATTTATTTTGAAACTATATAACTCGCGTTATAAACATTCTTAAAAATTAACAAAATTAATCGAAAACGACAGAGATTGAATGAAAAGTGCTGTCTCTCTATTTTTTTTAAGTCTGACAGAAAATTCCTAGCTCTGGTCTTTATGAAGAGTTTGTTCCTGTTGTTCCGTTTTTGCGGAAACAGCCTTTTAATTGTTGCAAGTCTTCTGACATTACTCTATCAATGCCATAGTGCATGAAATTGACATATTTCTATCCCAAAATTTGTAAGTCAACCCAACTCAGGGAATACCTGGCCTAATACTATGACGAAAAGTGGCAAGATTACGACGCTCTTAGATGATGATTTGAGGCGTATGCAGGCTTCTTTCAAGAAACGCTTATAGGGCTACCACTAACTGTGGATACTACTCTGGTGTAAAGCAATATGCACACTGCAAGAGTACGAATCCCTAAGGCAATGAGTTGTACCCTATGCAGGCGTCTTTCAAGAAATGCTTTTAGAGCTACGACTTATTCCACATCATACTGTCATCTGTGGATACTACTCTGGTGCAAAGCAGTAGCCAGAATGCAACAGGTTATAGTCTGTGCCCTATGCATATTTTTTATTAATTTATCAATGAAACGTTCCACAGTTTTCAGCAGAAATTAAACAGATTTATCGATCTCCACCCCATAAAAGCAGTAGTGATTGAAAATGTTAAATGTTATCATTCAAAGTGGCTCATTGGTGCAAACTATTTTATGATTAAGTCGGAAGTATCCTCAAGCGACACGCTTTTATGGTGAATACAATGGATCCGCAAATTTGTTCTCCATTAGTTTTTCTTTCCATATCAAGTCTCTTGAGTTTTATGCTCTGTCTTTCTTGTCAAATATGGTCTTCCGGGCGAAGGTATGAAGTTAGCCGTATACGCCTTAGTTTTCCTATATCCACAGACGACCACACTCGCCGAATTGATCATGCATCTGTAAATTTCTCTAAGATGTCCATTGAAAAGTTATCTTCGTTGGTGGGAAATTATTTTTTCGGGAGTAATAAGATACTCGCATTAATTATATTTATATTATATAAATTATATTTTTCTGTAGCAAATATAATTTTGACGGCAGGCAACCTCATCAGCCCCGTGGTTTCGTGAAATGTCTATGGCTGCTCATTTTAATTCTGGAAAAAGAGCACAATTGTCATGTCGTATAAGTATTATGTTGAATTTATCTTAAGGATTTGCACCTAAAATTACATCTCTAGTTGAGTTCTTTCTACTCCTAAAATTGCTGTAATACGAGCTTTAAAGTATTTCTCATTGTTCGTCAATTTGTATGCATACTATGAAGTCTGAAATCGCCCAATGAGCAATCTCAGTAAAATATATCTTAAAATGATTCTTTTTACACATGAGCACTAAAACGAAGTACTTGCGTTGGTCATCCCTATTCAGTCCTGTAAGTACCCTCAGTCAGAAATTATGAAAGGCTTGTACACCTGCATGTACATTCTTTAGAACCCCAGTTACTTGGTTCTTCTTCGACGTGTTTTGGCAGTGATTTTCTTGCTCGTTATGGGGCGGCATAACACACAATGTATGTACATATATGTATCATTTCTACTTAAAACCCTTAAACCCAATGTAAGTCCCTTCGTATTTTGTTGAAACAACAAACCCAAAACACAATCGAGCGGAAAACTGATTGTTTATACCATATGCTATGAATTAGAGAAGAACCGGTAATTCTGCTTTGGTTTGTTTCGACAAGTTTCCGAAGAAACCGGATCACAGAGATCATAGAAGTTGTCGTACCTAAAGAGCGGGACTGTGGCATAAGAAATATTGGATCGTTTTTGTTTCTTCTTCGCTGCTTCTGCATAGATCGTTGGTTTCTAGATTTTATATGCAGGCCATGGCTCTGATGGCGCAGTAACCTCTGATTATTCCCGTAAGCGTGCGAATTGAGCTATTGTCTAGAGTCATGGGACTTAATCTTAATCTTTTTAGCTCATCCATATTTTTGTTCCCCTCGATAATGCTAAATGTAAGAACCCAACAGAGCTGTCAGACTTGTTTGGTCTTGCATATCATAAATTTCACAAAAGTCTATATACCATCTGAAGATGGTAAGATAGTAGATACAAATCGTTTGCATGGAAGGCTAATAGCAAAGGAATAAAAGAAAAGTATATCACCTAGGTACTCTGCATACTTTCCAAATCCATCTGTCAACGACTTAAAAATAAACATTCGAGAGACACACCTACCCAATTAATTCCTCTATTTTTCATTAACATCCCCGACTAAAAAGAAAATAATAATTTTCAATCCTTGTTTAATTTAATTTTTTGTTAAACACAATTTTTTTTGGCATTTTTCTGTTGTTTATTTCAGGTTTAGGGTATTGACAGCTAAAAACTAAACTAAATGAAAAGAAATAAAATATATAAAAAAATGTTCAAGTACTAATTTTTTATAAATTATCTAAAGATAAAACAACGAAAAAAAAAAAAAAACAATCGCGAATCGTTTTCTTATTTTAATTTAACAGCAAACAATAACCACATGCTATTAATCGCATTCAACAATAGTAAAGCAAACATCATTGAATTTAAATGCCGCGCTCAATTATTTAGGTTTCGTTTATGTAGCCTAAACTATCAAAGCGCCTTTAACCATTTATCGATGTAATAAAAATATTATTGTATTTTCTTTTTTTAAATTATCGAATTATCAATACCCATGTATATTGAAACAGATTTATATTTACAGAAAAAATTTAGATAATACAAATTTTTTCATCATCTTTTATTTAGTGCGTATTAGTATTGTGTTTTACTTTTTTCTTTTTAAAAATAGTATGTTTCCTTTTTTTGGTTAACGAAAAAAAAAAACAATTCTTAATTAATATGAAGTAAACAATATCTTGCTATATTGTTATCGCTTTCTAATGTCTTCTTTTTTTTTTGTAAAGTATACATATATAATCCATTATGTCATTTACTATATTCATATTTATATGTAAACATTCATGTATCTTACATTAGTTAGATGAAGAAAAAAATATATTATATTTTTAAACGAAGAGAAATAAAACTTTCAATTTTGAAAAAAGAACAAAAAGAATACACAAATAGTGTTGTTTATAATTTTTTACTATTATTTTTTGTTTGCATGCATGTTGTATAACATTAACGTTAGAGTAAAGTATTACAATGTGCTATCCATTTGCAGAAATAAGACAAGGAAAATAAATAAATTAATAAGAATTATGTTCAAACCCTTAGTGTACCTATAATACATATTTAAAACTACTATTCATTCATAATACATTAACTGTATCATACATTTCTATGTACTATAAGCATAAGGTGTATGCTTAAAAAAAACACATGCTCTTGTATTGTGAGTAAAATTCTCTTACAATATGTGATTATGTAGGAAGAGTATTCTGCCTAACGGACAATGTGAGCTGTAAGCGGTTATAAGTCCAAGAAAAGAATTTGTCTTCATTCGATTTCCTAAGGCAGTAGGTAAATAAAAAGAATTGGTTCTGTTGGTTGATTATGTTTATTTAGATGTTTAATTTTTTTTTTTCATTAAGTCGGAAAGATAATATTGGTCAAGTGGTTGACGCCAGAGTTGATGCACATTCGCGCTCATTCCACAACAGACTTTTCTTAAAACTTATGGAAATAAATTCTTCACTTCTTGTGAGATAAGCCGCCAACGTCCGTGCTTGTTCGTATAAACACGTGACCTCAAAAAACCCAAAAGAAAGAAGTCTAAAATGGTCAAATCGGGCGATTTTGCGAATCGTCAACCCGAGAGTTTAAGCGGACTGGAAACGTTGCTGTGTATGCGAACCGTCCTGCTAGAACCACATGTTCTACAAACTGAGTTCATTATTCTGCGGCAGCAAAAGTCGGAACAGTGTTACCGATGAAGGGCCAATAATTTTTGCTCAGTAAACGTCGAACCATACAGTAGCTGAGAGAATGTAATGGCTCTTCGTGCATTACACACCGATTTTCGGTGCCCTAGAAGCAAAAATTTTAATATTCACATATCCGTATAGGTAGGTGGAAATGCGCCTTGTCGCTCATGATGATTTTGAATGAAAATTTTCCTCATCGCGGTTTATTCAATAAAACTACCTCCAGCATTGATAACAGCCTCATTTCATGATAGAAAACGTGAGCATGGGTGAAATAAATGGTGTATGTTGATGTTTATCATTTGAGCAATAACATCTTTGCTTCATTCTTGACATTTCTAGTTTCTTTGATTCAGCTAGACCGTCTTGTAGCGAAGTCGTTTGTAAATCTCAGGTACTTTCCTACTCCTATTTCTGCAATTTGACCCATGTGTTTGTCGGAAAGAAAGCCTCATCGTTTCTTGTATTTTATACTCATCGCGTGATCGAATCTGAAATGGGGGTATTCGAAATTAATCCATTTACCCGTCCTTATACATACAAGAAAGGGTTCTTTTTACGAACGGATATGGTATCGCTTACCGCTTTTTGTTTTTTTAACACTGTAGACATCAAGTGAACAAATACACATCCCAGGCAAGTATAGTTTTGGTGTAACAAAAAAGTTTTGTTTACATTCTTGAGACTTGTGTTATTCATTAAATACATGTATCAGTACAGTATTCGTGGTATTTTATAGTTAACATAACAAGCACTCAAAAGACTTAAATACGTCATTCTATGCTGTACGATATTACAAATAGTTTTTGTTATTTCACAAAAAAAAAATCACACAAACTCGTTCGTAGTTGCTTTCCTATGTATTCTGCCATTTAGTGTGAGATATAAATAATTTTAAAAACTTAATTATTCTGCAAATGGATCGAATTTGTAAAGTATTACTTGTCGTTGTATTGTGAATCCCCTTTCCACATTTCATTGCATGTTAATTTATTTATTTTTTTATTATTTAAAAAAATAAAAACTAAACTAAACTTTGAACAATTGGCTAGCGTTTTATAGTTTCTTATGAATTTTAAACATAAATATAAAAAAAGTTATATTTTAAATTGGTGTTTGGTGTATTTCTGAAATATTCTCTACTACTATAATTTTATTTACCTATTGATTTGTTTATTTAATTCTTTACTTAAGTTCTTTAAGTCTGCGTTCAAAATAATATTAATAAAACAAATATTTAATATATTTAACAATTTGTGTGCTCATAATATTATTACAAAAAAAAACGAAACAAATCTTATTTAAAAGAATATTTTAAGAAAGAAAAAAACGAAAGGGGCTGCACAATGGTTTTTCTTATAAAATAATAAAATTATTTAAATACCAAAAGAAGCAATTACTGTTCCTTTAACTTTATTTTAAATTACTTAAAAACTCAAATATATTTTGTTAACGTACTAGTAATAAACGAAAATCTCAAAGGCGGACCATTTTTTTGCGTGTGTGTTTTGTTTAGTTACTTATTTATTTATTTTTTTTGTTTAAAGATTAGTCACTACTAGCCTATTTGAAAAATAATGTAATATTACTTGATAGGACGTGTGATTATTTACTGTTTTATTTGTTTAAAAGAAGTATATTTTCTTCGGATTTGTAATTATTATTTATTTTGTTCTCTTTAAAATTTTATATTCATAAGTTTTTTTTATTATTATTATAAAATGTTTAAAGAAAAATTATGGCAGCGGAATATCGCAAGTTTTTCAATGGTGAAGGATGGATTTTGTGGTTTTGTACATAAATACATATATTCGAACGTAGGATTTATATATTTTTTTTTTAAATATTAAATTAATTTTTGTAACATAATTAACAAATCGTTCATCCAGGCTAGACGATTTGTATAGTGCGAAGAATCAAAAAGACAGATCGTGTTTTGAATCAAATGAATTCTTGCATTTTTTTAATTAATGTTCTCTTATGTATCTGCCTCTACTATTCGGATAGTACCAAAGCAAGACGTGTCAGCAAATCGAAAATTTTACCAACAAGTTTCGCAGCAACACGTATCAAGTGTCATTATAAACAGATCCTGGCTGAGAAGAATAATCGTACATGCTCCATACCAGACGGATAGTATATTACGATTAAGAATTGTGTTTTTGTTTTGAAGAGTAGTTTTGTACGATGCAAAATACATAATTCGTATAATCGATGTTGCACTTGACGTCAGCAATATAAGAAATGTTTAGTACTACATATGCATACTTACATGAGTTTAATTAATTTGATTCATTTTAAAAGGCTTCATATACTATTTTCAGTCGGTTTTCAGGTGGCTCCACAGGGCAATACAATCATAAGCATTCATGTTTAGGGTCACTTTTTTTTTTTTTGAGCGGATATTGTTCCCAATGAGTGCGTCTGATACAGGACAGATTCTGATGAAATGGATTACATATTCTTTTTAGCCTAGTTTGCACTCTCTATTCTTCACTATAGTATGTGGCATAAAATTTAGATGTAGTTGTTCACTGGGGTTCTGGAAATCATTGACATTTTATCCTAGATCTTAGGGCCATGATAATATTTTTTCTCGAGGTCTTCGTCTAGCATTCGCAATTTAATCCTAGCCCCACTTTGCTCTCGCGAGCTCGTAAAACTATAACTAAATTTGTCTTGCACAATAGTGTTCGATTTATACTCCATTTCATAATTTTCTGAAAGCTAGTCGGACTTAAAGCCCGTAGAATCTTAACGACTGACAGTAAACCAATAAAACTTCATACAACGAAATTGAAAAAATTCACATTTTAGATGACGGTATGAAAAAATAAAAATTTCCTAAAAACTTCAACGTGTGGCTAGAAACTACACTACGAACCTTCACTTTTTAGATCTGGTTTTGAAACCATAAATCTTTTTCTAAATACAAATAAAACAGAGAGTAGAATAAGCCAATAATTACAGACCAGAAAAATAGATTGAAATCTCAACAATTCTCCTTTGAAATAAATGAAACTCGGATTGCAAACCCTAGAAAAACAATTTTCTCTCTCTCGTGTCAAATAAGAAATATTTTCGTTTTATCAACTCATTCATTTAGTTTTCGTTTAGCAGGTACTTATTCGCATTTTTCTTATTAAAAATATTTAAGAGTACATAAGACAACGAATTATTTTTTTAAATGTAAGAATATTATTTGCTGAACATTTCAATATAATAAAGCTTACTAAAAAATTGTATTAATTGTATTAAGAAAAGTATTACTAATGTATTTAAATAAAATTTTACGGAGCATGTGCTTGTATTTTTTTATATATATTTATTATCTTAAAAAAACTATGTTGCTGTATAGTTATTAGTTTTTTCTAAAGAACGTTATATATATGCTTTTCAAGCTATTTTCAATACAATACAAGAAAACAATTCATTTCTACACATCAAAGAAAAGCTCATATTCAATTTGACATTCTAACAAAAGGTTATATAAATTAAAATCATTGTGCGGTTTAACAAATTTTGTTTTCTTCATATTTCAGAAGATATATATTTTATTTAAACTAACAACAAATTTTATTATAAAACAAACAAATAATATAAAATTTAAAAAAAATTAGGTATCATTATTTCATATCTTCTACATAAACTTAAATTTTATTTTAATACATACATAATACAGAGTGACACAGGATGTGATGTTTATTTGAGTTAATGATAGCATCCCAATTTCAAATATAAATATTTTTTTTTTTTTATAATGAGAATAATTTACAAAGCTTATCTTTGTATTGTCGTCCCCGTCAATAGTTTATCTACATATGTACTTATCTTGTTTGGCACATTTTTCACAATAACACCATAAATAAAGTTTTTCGCATTTCGACGCACCGTTTACAACATTAATAGTTTCCTGAATTTTGTTTGTTTAAGTCATAATCGTTTGAAAATCATTTCTGGTCCTTAACTTCTATTTCACAGCCACTGAAAATCCATCTTGTTTGGGTTCTGTTCAGTTCGAAAATTACTTTTAGTAAAGGTGTGTCTGTCTATAGATATTGGAATCACCAACTGACACATATGTATGTATATCACAGCCATGGGAGGATAGTCTGCTATTATTTTTTAGCTCATGTATGAGTTGAGCCATCATTGTTAATATCATTTTGGCCATTTTAAACTTCATCATATGCATGATAATTATTTGTTTTTGATCTTTCCACCTGCTACAAAGTCTACTGCGATGCTATGGATAATTATCCTCTTAAGCAAATCAGATTTGTACAATTTCAGCATTCACTGTGCATTAAAAATTTTCGTAAAGCAGATCAAACGTCCAAATTCATGTGCCGACAAGCATCTACAAACGCGCAACAGTGCGTTGAAGAAATTTCACGCTATTTTCTGACATCTGTGAAGACGATTATGATCGACACTGCTTAATCGAATTTATCGATACATTTATATTAATTTTTCTGGTTTGTGTCAGCTTCAGTGTGAGATTCTGCTTGAACATTTCAATGATCATCTTATCTTGCCATTTTGTGCTACTACTTCTACTCGTATTCATTGATATGATTGACATTTCCAGTTTCTTCGCAGCATCTGGAGGACCATCTTGTAATGAAGTTGTTTGTTGTTCCCAGGCCATTTGTTGCCTTTGTTGTATTCCCTTTGGGTTTTTTCGGATAGCGAGTTAGAAATAAAGCCTTAAATCGTTTCTCTTATTTCGCCATCATCGCTGTTATGGCCTACTTAACAGACGGCGAGAACGAAACTGAAATAAAGAGTTCTTCTCTTCTCTTCTTCTAGCGACGATAAAATTCTTTTTTCCTTCCATCTCTGCGGCTTGGTATTTCAGGTGGGATCACATTTTGTGTTGGGGCTCTAGTTCTGCCAAAACTTTTGATCTCCACGTTGTACTAAACTTTTAAATCCGCCTTGCACCTTGAGAATTTCAGAGGATTCCCCTCCTTCAAGAAGGTACAAAGTTCTCTTCTGGCAGTACGCCGTTGCCATTACCTGTTTCTGAATATGCGGTTAGATGCAATCTGCTGTCCTTTGATTGCACGCTTAAGATTCTGTAATTTATTTAGTTTGCGTAAATTCGGTCGTTTTCCCAGGTTTTCCTCTTCCCTTCAACATAGAGTTTTTTTTTCATCATCTCCTTTTGAGTAGGAAAACTGATTAACGACATTGGTCAATAGAATCATTTACATACATAACAAAACTAAAAACATTGTGTCACTCTTAAAATAAATATAAAAAGAAATTGTAATTAACAAATTTTCTTAAAGTAAGATATTCTTTAAAAGAAAGTATACATATTTTTATTTATCCATATCTAATAAGATTTACAAGAAATTATATATATTTATAAAATGGTCACGCTGCAATTAAGAATAAACAAACATTTATTTAAAACAAATTAAACAATAGAAAAATGCACGAAAATTTCAGGGAAAGCAAACGAAAAAGAAAATAAGAATAAAAAAAAATATATTTATATGAAATGAGAAATTTTATGGGAAAGTCATTGTGCATTTCAAAACTTATATCGTCGCGATCTATATTCATGTCGTTTTTTTTTATTATTATTATTGTAATTATTTGTTTTTATTTTTTTTTTCCTTCAACTTATTTTTATTTTTTTTATTTTTTTTTACCTTACTGCTATTTTATATTGTCTCAAATATATTTTTATTCTAAAGAAATTAAATCTACTCTTTAACTCCAAATTCCACTGCATTCGGAAACATTCTCAAAGAAAAAAAATAAAAAAAACCTACAATTTCTATATCTCTTCCTGGAACACTCACACACACACTTATATATTTTTTGTTTCTTTTTTGAATCAAATAACATTTAATTTCACTGATTTTTTATTTATTTGTTTTTCTTTTATTTTAGGCCAAACCCGTAAAAAAATAAATTATAACGATATATAATAATTCGAAAGAAACTTATAGTATAATTTTTTGAAGTAACATTTAATTTTGATGGCGAAAAAAAAGAAAAAGAAAAGAAATCACAAAACACAAAAAAATTTAAATAGGTTCTATTTATCGTGATGGTGATAATTATTTTATTATTATAATTATTATTTCTTATTAACTTCTATTTATTATTTTTTTTATACAAGCAAGATTGACTTTAAAGTATTATACAAAAAAAAAATCTTATTAGAAAGAAAAGCTAAAATCTTTTTGCAGCTGTGACCATTTTATTTATATTTTCAATATATATAAAAGTATATATATTTTATTTTTTTTTTATAGTAATTGAATTTTGTTTAAGAAAATAAGTTGTTTTTTTTTACATACACACACACACCTTAGTAGATATTGAGACTATATAAGTGCTTGTATTTTTTTTTATATAAAAATCATTATGTATTATAATAATATATATACAGACAAATTTTGAAATATTTATGAAAACCATTAAACACCAATTAAAAATGAAAAAAATAAGATATTTATGGCTGTTGTCAATTAAGTTTTGTTTTTTCTGTTTGAATAAAAAAAATTAAATTTTTTTCACTTAAATTAGTTTGAATTATAATCTAAAAAAAGTTTGTGTTTTGTGATTTGTTTTAACAAAATAAATGTTTTCGTTATAATCTGTGCTTATCGCTACGACCACGACGACGACGACGACGATGATGATGATGTTGATGTTGATGATGACAGCAAAAAGGATATTCTCCAGAAGTCAGCAATTTAATTTATAAAAAAATAAATATATTAATATAGATAAAACGTATATAAATAAAAAAATTAAATATACTTACGAACACACCGACGAACTACATACCATTACACACCATCATAGATTTTCGATTTTCATATGGTTCTTCTTCACATTATATAGTGTAAATATTAAAATAAAACAAAAACAAAAAAAAAAAGCATATAAAAATAATTTTTAACATAAAATGAAACTATGTATAGATTGATCATTCGTTGGAAGATAAAAATTAGAATAAAATTGGATCTATCCAAAGTATTAAGAAATGAAGTAAAAAAAAAGTTTATTTTTATCATTATTCACATTCCTTGCAGGTTCAATATTATTATTGTTATTATTATTATTTTTTCTTTTGATTATGTTTTTGCTTTTCAACAACAACAACACCAGCAACACAATCAACGTATATCAGAAGCAATTATAAAAAAAATACAAAATAAATAATATATATTTAAAAAAGAAAAGAAAAGTGCCTGCAAAATAACAAACCACCAAGACTACACATTTCATTGTGTGGTTACACATCCTTACATTGGACTTTGTTAATATAAATAGCAATGGTGGTGAAATTTAGAAGCTTCATTAAAAAAAAAAGAAAAATCATTTTGTTACTGTACTGTAAGATAATTATTATTATGTGTTGTAAAGTTTTTTTTTTTCTTTTTAACACAGAAAAGTCATATTAGTACGTAATAGCGATGGGTGATGAAATGTGGTATATAACGACGCAGAATAAAAATATATTATTTTAGTTTAGTTTAACTAATAGTCTATTCAAACTTTTCTTTATGTCTTGCTATACATTTTTTTGTGTATGTAGGTTTGTTAGACTCTGCTCTTTGACGGTATGTCTGTGTTTACATTGAACAGCTGTCGAAATTGAATAATTCTTATACGTCTTACTTATTTAAGACTGTTGTGTCTCGTTGTTTTCATTCTAATAATTCTATAACTTGCTGCTTGTTCGGTCATATCAAAATTGACTTGAAGAGGGCATAATATCCCCGTTGAAGCTTTAAGATCTCATTATTCAAATTTCTCATTAAGAAAATTTTTCTTCCCTATTAAGTTAAATAGTCACGTTAAAACTGTATTTATGTTTTGAACCTAGTAGGTTGTATATTCAGATAATTGTAAGAATAAAATTCGGAGCAACACTAGGATTTGTTCAGTTATAATTTAAGATAATGTAACAAACCATAAAAGTATAGCACGTACAAGTTCATCTCATGTTATGTTCTTCTCCTCTTTTTGCTGGTACGACGTTCATAGCGTCAGAGCTTAGTTTGCAGGTGATTTGACCCTGAATCACTTCTATATTGAAGCCAAAAACTATATGTTTGTCCTGTATTTGTATAATCCCTTTGTTTGTATTTTTGAATTTTTTCGTATCTTTGTTAAAACATTAGCTTAATTGCTGGCAAACGTTCGAAAAAAAAAGAATCTTCGCAATTACGCCTTTAAGATAAATCATTCATATGTGGGTCCCTCTATTCGTGCGAAAAATATAACACGAAACGCTTAACACTAGGCCTTATGTGGACATAACATACTTCTTTGATGACAATGCAAGTCTCTGTCAACCGTGAAGTAAAGGTAGCATTGAGCCATTCCAACTAAGGACTATTTTAACCTTTCTTTAAGCCCAGTTGTGTATTATAACTTCTATCATTGGTTAGAATATATTTCAGTTCGGCTTTAACTTAATAAAGCCTTTTCATAAAACGGGGGCTTAAATGTGCTTTGGCACACTTTCAATAATCTTAGCATTTTAAATGTACGATCTTTAAAAATAATTTGACTTAACTTATCCCATCATTTCTACAGTTATGTTTAATTTTCTACGTTAGCACCGATACAAAACAGAGACCATCTAATGTATGAACTGTGTAGTGAAACTATTAAATAAACCGGAATACAGCTTTTTTGACATTAGCTTTAAAGTATAATTACGGGTATGGAGACCCGTAATATTTATTTCAGAATGTCACTACAATCCGGGATGGTCCTGGGTAGAATAATATGTATATTTAAAGCATTTGATTGAACTTTGTAACACATTTTACCTAACTTAGTTCTGCCGCCATTTGCTGCGCACTAGAATATTGAATTCAATATGAGCATCAAGGTTTATTTACCCCCTTTGGAATTTTTTTCAAATGAAAAACCAAATACACAACAAATATTTTGCAAACTGATGATATGAACAGCAAACATTGTTCATTTCATCTGTTATTCATTTTATTTAAGAAAATTACATTTGCTCTTCTATTTTAGCAGCTTTTAATGTTTTTTTTTAACCATTACGTATGTACTAGTTGTTGTACCAGCCTCCTCGTTCTTTGAATTTCTAATGATTATCAAATTTTTTCTCACTCACTATATCACCACGTCGTACGTACGAATATGGCTACAAGATCTTGTGGCTTCCTAATTTGTCAATTAATTTTTGATTAGTATTTTTGATGTAAAAAAGCAAAAAAGAATAATTTTAGAGGATTTTTCTATCTCCTTTACGACCTACATAAGTTGTATTGTATTATTATTTTTGTTTTTTGTTTTTTTATTATTGTAAAGAAACCTACTTATGTATGACAGCAGTTTTTTTTTTTATTTTAAATATTTATTCCTAAATAAATAAAAAAAAATAAATAAATTAAAAGAAGAAACTGCACTGACTTATAAAAAGAAACTAACAAAAAAAGTATCCCTCATTTAGTAATTTTATCTCAGTAACGTTTATGTGTTGAGATTAATAACAAAATGAAAAGGAAAATGTATTTAATAATAAAGTATCAATTAAAATAATTAATTTCACTTTTTAAAATTATAAGCAACTATACGAGATAAAATAAATTTAAGAAAACCAACAACAAAAACACAACAAACATGTCGCTTGGTAAGAGATTTATAAAATAAAATTTTTAAAATAATTTTTATGAAAAAATAAAGAAACAAACAAATAACTTTTGTTATAACTGCTATCGATTTAGTTAGTTAGTTTTAAAAATTATTCTTTAATTCAATCAGTAATATATAAATATAATTATATAAATAAACTAATTTTAAATTTTAGTTTAAACACGAGAATATATTGTTGTTATAAAGAAAACAAAACAAAAAAATAAATGAGTAGATGATTAGGTAAAAAAAAAGTTAAGCTATAAAATTGTCACGATATGAAACAATGATACAAGAAAAAGAAATGGAGAAAATAAAAATTATGATAATTTTAAAACGAAACAGAATTTTTTTTTTTTGAATTTGTTATTTTATTTTATTCTTTTTTAACTTTCCCGTACTCTATGTGAAATCTATTATATGTTTTTTTTTTTAATTTGTTTAACTGTTCTAATGATGTTTTGTTGCGCCTCTTTGAATGTAGCCAGAAAATGAACGTGTGCATGTTTTTACAGAACTTATAGCATCTTATCCTAATCACTGTTTTAGTATACAACTAACTAAAATTCAATAATGATATTAAACCATTTGCTGATCGCTTATCTAAATTAGCCCAAAATAAACTTATTCATTTTCCATCGTCTAATGTTATGTTGGGTTGTCCTTGATTAAAAAAAAAAAAATAATAATTGTGTTAGGAGCAACAGATTCTTGTATGTATTCCTCTGTGGACTATACAGGTTGGATGAATACGGAAACATATCAGTGTCAGTTTAAGCTTTAATAGTTAATATTTGCATTATCTGATGATTGCAAAATTAACTATTGAAATTCACGATTTATATGCATGTCCGAATTCACCTATACTTTGGGAACCAATAAGTAGAATTGTATTGAATTTCCTGGCCTTAGTTATGGTTGGTAGTGGTAGTCCTAAATTTGGTATAAACGCAAATGCGTTTGTTTGTTGAGAGTCCACTGTCATAAGTGAAATGATTATGTTGTTGAAGAAAATCGCCATCGACAGAGCCAAAACCGCCCTTATTTAATTACTTGACTTAAACACAGCTCATTTTGAAGACAATTAAAAAAATGAAAATGGTCATAATTATGCAAAAAAACTATTAAAATATAATTTTGCATATAAATAAAACACCTTCAGCATCGGAAACATAAGCATGCCTGTATGAAGTATCTTTCAAATACAGTGTTCTTTTAGGTCTTAACAACTGCCTCTAGCACCTCGTTGTACCCAGCACTCGAAAACCTTGTGAGGAAAAAGAAATGAAGCATAACATGACATTCATTACTCACTAACACAAGGAGTGCGCTGGGGGACATCTGAAAGCTCTGTACACAGTCATCTGTTGTTCCTCCTTTTGACCTTCCGGTCCTAGCAGACATACATATTTTAGTGAAGCATAACATGACCTTTACTGTGCTCACTACTCTAAGGAATCACACTTGCTGCGCATCTTACGGGGATATCTGAAGGCTCTGCACATTGTCTGCTCTGCACATTCCTTCTATTGACCTTCTGGTCTTGGCAGACATTCATGTTTTCATCGGAAAAAAACCCAAGATGACCTGGGTCTTTCAGATGCTTCAACTTGTTGAAGAGTCACCTTCTTCGGATCGCACGCTGCTCCTACGTTTCTGCCGACATAATGTGGCAATTTCTTATGGCATGATACTGATATCGGAGGTTTTCATGAACTATACAACGAATTAGTCCTTCAGATACTTGAAGGTTCCTTGCCGTTCCTGTTGAAGGCCTCATCAACGTGCCAGGGTCGTCGTGAATACAATGCAGAAGTCCCGGACTTTTCTTGCTGTCCGGAATCCGGAAGTGTTGAATGCTTTTTACGTTTCTTTCGAAACATTGCTGCCAGAAGCCTTCAACTCTTGGACGATCGGGCAACCTTCATAAAGAGCGATATTTCGGGATCACTGGTCTGAACATATAACAACATGTAACAATCAAGGCCTTTTTTTCATCTCTTCGTTCACCACGACTAAGCGAAGACATGACCTTAAATAGCCTCCGTATTCTGTAGTAATGCATTTCTCCAGATCTTTCACAAAAAACTTGAATCGAGTGGATAAGTTGATCTCAATGCATAACCCATTTTGCAGTGGAATTGATTTATCGCTCTAGGGTATGGCCGATGGCAATATTGACAGTGGTGGTCACCTTCCATGTACTGTAGCCATAAACAATAGTACTGATTCTTCGTTAAACTGTGTCGTTGATAGGATGAATACAGCTTTAGGTTACACAATTCTCCTGCACACATTGAATTCAGTGCCATGGTGGGCTTAGACCATACATAATGGATGCAGTATGTTGACAAATTCTTCAACTTGCTCTCCAGCAATTTTCATGTTTGGCACACAAACGGATCCGAAAAAATGGGAGTATACTGACTAAGGCTAAGTATGGACAATTTTTTTTGTTTGTTAAGAATCGCATGCAATCGAATTATGGGCGAGTTAATAATTGTGAAAAAATTGCTGTAAATTTACAGCAGCAAATTTTGAAAACAATAATGAACGCAAATTCTGTAGAATCGGATGTCGCAGCAATCCTCAGTCCTCGCAACTGTGCATCAAAACACAATTTGCTACAATTTCGCAAAACAAAGACGGTCATTTGATGTTTATGAACGCAAGTGATACCAAAACAGCTGCAATGGGAATGCAGTCTGCAGTCTGCGGTATTTTTACAATTATAAACTCACTCTATTTTGTATGCAAATAACAAACAGATTAGGATACTGCTAGTACTCCTTTGTGATTTAACCATAAGAAGTTTATCTTATTTGAGCGCCATAGTATTGGGCATTGGAAACAAATTAGTTGAATATTGAGTTAGCCAGAGAAGAATTTGAAATGTTCGGCCTATTTCTAAGCGGAACTAGTTGAAGGAATTTTTAAAGTTGTTACCGTAGGAAATCATCGTCGATAGTGCTAAAGTCAAGAGATACGCGTATTGCACACGGCCGTAACAAAGCCACTTTTTTAAAGGGAGCTAGAATAAGAAGTCCTCGAAATTTATAAGTGAAGTCCGCCAATTCTTACCTTCAAATACGAGAATTATATTTTCCTAGTAAACAGAAAGATTTAAACCTTCCAAACCTAAGGCATAGAATATCGAATTATAGGTTGTTTCTTTAAATTTTTTTTTTTTTCCGGAAGTTAAGAATCTCGACAAAGTCGTTGACTTGAGACATACATAAGTATGAATATATGAAAATATATCAGAGGTCTATAACCCAAAAAAGTAGTGCCTTAAACTTTGGGTGCTTCGTCTAAAACTTGCAATATCATCATGTATACGCCTTGTCTCTTCCGTGATATGTGAATTCGTCACCTAAAAATGTGTTTTTGGTATCATGACATTCATATTCTTATAACAACCATGATCGGGCACGTGAATGTATCAAATTCATTTGATCATTCAGCATCAAAAAAAACTTTGGATTTTCAAGTTTCCTACATCGTTGGAAACCGTTTTATTTAGTTTTAAATGGCATACAGGCTGCATTTAAGAGTAGCCTTATAAAAATATTATCTGTAATATGAAACTTAAGATTTGGTCGAAATAAACCATAAGCATATGTACCTGTTATTTTTTAAAATATTAATAATTTGAAACCATGCTGTCTATGAAAAGCCACAATAAATAAGCTGCTGACAAAACAATATGCCAAGATGATTAGTAGATTGGCTTTATCATACAAACGCCCTACTATTTTCAAACTAAAAATTTGAGGGCTTCTATTTTCCTTTTGAAGAATTTTAAAGACTTCTCAAGGGCTTATTTCTTTTTAGGCAACGAATGCAAAGAGATTTCCCATTCGCGTGTTATGTTTTCTATAAAATGTCAAAATGAGTGAAATACGCTTAAAAGAGATTGTTTTGCATAGTAAACAAGCTATTGACCGGAACGCGATTACTTCGTGTAATCAAAGATCGTATGCAATAATCCTGATGCGTTCGTCCATTTGATGTGTCATTAATGTTCGTTCGTACAAATCCTCCTCCGTTCACAGAAGAGACTATCTCTTTCTTGATAAATACGCTATTAATACAACTACATATATCACTCGACAGCCCTCTGCTTTGTTAGAAGATACTTGCTCTTAAACTTTTCCCGTTTGTACTTGTTTATATACTATTTCCGCTGTACTAAATTTTCACCATTGAGGACTATTTATTCAGATCGAGTATTTATCCTGAATAGCTTCTGCAACAAGTAAGCAGGCGCATGACTCTGATCCTGACTTATAAAACTTCATTTCTACTTCCATTGACTGCTAAAAATAATAGGGAAATCTAATATGTATACAATTCGGTTTTTTTTTTTTTTTTTTTAAAGTTACTATTAATATTCTGCGAAATAATGATGACAAAAAAGGTTTATTCATAGCTTTTCCTTTCGTATTATCTGTTCAATTCTAGCCTTTTTCACTTCCCAAATATATTCTTTTCAGTAGTAAGATATATTATCATAACTCTTTGGAAATTGTGCGGTTACAACCAAATATTGTTAACATTTATGAAGTTACCAATTAAATACAAAATAAAAAAAAATGATGACAAGGACTCCTTCTACTTAGGTTTTTTTGTTTGTCATTTGATTGAAATCGTAAGGCAGCAAATCATATCGGAGACAAAACAAAATACTGCTCTAGAAATCCACTGAGCCCACTATGTTAAATGAAGGCGTTTCTTAGCGAGAAAATTAAACAGTGAACGTCGAAAATATAATTTCACATAAACATATTTTTATTTTCCTTTCTGAATGTACTCAAATGTAAATGTGTCGTTTAGGTGGTGGACTAAATCTTTTTCATTAAAACTTTGCAGCTTTGCGCTTAATGGGTGTAACAATTTATTTTTTTCCTCTGCTTATTGCTTTACAATTTTAAGTCAAGTAAATGCTTATAATTATGTTCCTATTGTACAGGATATGAGGACTAAATTACTTCTGTAACTATACATTTTCTAAAATAAAAGCACATATCTGTCTTTTTGTCTGTCTAACCTTCAATACAACTTTGCTTTATAATTATTACATCAACAATTAGAAAAAACCTTTCTTTTTGTCAAAAAACAAGTTGCATATTTGTGGTCATCTGTCGTCTTTCCTACTTTGTTTTTGTGTTATAACTCTCCTTTGTTTAAAAGATACATACTACAAAAGCAAACAAACTCCTGATAGCTTTATACAAAATTTTATAAATAAAACTTCTGAAAATCCATTAAAAAAAAAACATTTTGTTTTATGTTTCTGTTTTGTTCTGTTAACTACGTTTTGCGTTCTTTTTTTGTATCTTTTTTTTTATTTTAGGCCCAGCGAAGGCCAAGCAAATACATCCAACAACAGCTTTAGGTAATTATACTGTAAATTTACGGCAGATACATCAACAAATTAATGTTTAAAAAATAAAAAATAAAAGTTATTAGGAGTATACATATCTGTAGCGTCGTAGGGGTAATCAGATTTTTTTTCTTTGTTTTAAGTTTATCACTTTTCTTTTTTATGTCATTGTGATAGGGTAAAAATGCCAAAAGTAATTGTGGAGTCTATTAAATATTTTATTGATAAATTTTTTTAATTTTAATCTTTACAAAGTAAATATACACATATACTTTTTTTTAATTCAAATGTTGATTGCATGTGTTATCCCATGTTAATAACTTTTATGTTTTTTTAACTCCTTTTTTGCACAAACGACGTTTTAATTTCTACACATGACTTAAGCATGATTTCTTATTTATTTTTTTTATATTCAAAGATCTGATTACATACCTAGTTTAAATAATTTAAGTTTAAATCTGTTAACAAACAAGGAGTTTACAAGTATTTTATTTGAATTTGCTTATATAAAATATTTTTATGTGAGAAATGTTATAATTTTCTTGTGTGCGTTCGTAACGCTTTGTATTATACTCATAAAAAACAAAAAAAATCATTAGAATTTTCAACGTACATACTCGTATACATCAATCAAATGTGCTGTAAAAATGATGTGCGTTACATAGAAGACGTGTTTTGTTTTAATTTTTGCACTATTTTCTTAAAACAATTTTAGACTTGGCTTGAATGGTATTGTTAGGATGTAGGTTGGTTTTATGTTTAACTACGCCCACACAAAGTAACCCAAGGCCTAGTGAGTTGGGTGGTCATTAATGGCAATAATTCACGATGCTTTCCTGAGTCGAAGCAGCTGGCGCTGAAACCTGCTCGAAGACGTATGGTCTATCACCACTCACACTGCCTATCTAAGAGTTAACAACTGTCTCCAGTACCTCGATCCATCCGGCAGCATTCACCCGAAGACCCTGTGTGAAAGATTATGAAAAAGTAACATGACCTTCACTGCTCACCCCTCCAAAGACTGCGTGTGCATCACACGGAATAAGTTGTTCAAACATTTAAATGATTCTGGCAATTGAACTCATCGACATTCCACAGTCGTGGTGAACACAATGTTGAAGTTGTTGCAGAAATACCGGGCCTTTTTTCGCTTTTACGTTTTGAATGTTTTTTACATTCCGAACCAGGCGAAAGATCGCCCCAGAAACCTTTAACTAAACGCGAAGCTTTAATGATCGTGAGACTTAAAAAAAGGCGATATTTCGAGATCATCACAGCGTATCTTCTCATTTCTTTTGTTAGTTCTTCTATCTACCATTAAACTCGTCTGTTATAAACGCAATCAACCCTATGACTGAACATAGAAATATACTCAATTAGCATATTTAATAAAATAATAAATTACCAAATGTGTAAAAAAACAACACGGTTCAGACTCCCAACTATTAATCTCACCGTTCCAAAGCCACCTCCAATACAAGGCCTTCAGATAGTTCTATCGGTACTTGAGAGCTGTTAAATGTCCATCCGTGCACTTTATCCTTTATGAAAGGAAATAAAAATAAGGTGCTTTAAGGCGGATGAGTCATTAACTAAACTCTTTGAATCTCTATAGTTTAAGATGCGGTGTGTAATGGGCCATCTTGATCGTATATATGATTTAACATTGACCGTACGGCGATCCTCCATTGGGACAACGGCAACATGAAAGAATATGACAACCATTTTCTTGTCAAAGCTGAGTGCATACTTCACTTTTGTTGACTTATTGTCGCAATGGATCTTGCCTTGAGTTTTGTTTGATTTTTGGCTGAAAACAGACCCAAATTTTGCTACATGCTGCTGACAATGCCAGTCTTTGAATACGTCTGTCATGCGGAAACTATGGTTGACCATGGAAATTTACCAGTACTGTCAACCTATTACTATTTACTTTTTACTTTGCCTCAGCATCAGTCAAGACCTCCATGAATTACATTAGTGCGTTAACACTATACATATTTGTATCAAGTGATCCTTGTTTAAACGCTCCTTTAAAAACGATCGAAAGGAAAAAAACACGAAAACTAATCTAGATTAGTCTTAAACATATCCAAACAATGCTTTGAAGATTTTTCACATGCAAATGTTCATGCAAAATCGAAACCACTGCTACACCAGTTGAGATTTTCATCGCATCAAAAATCTCTATACAATTTCGGTCTTTGGTCGGTCAACGCAAAATCATAGAGTATTCATCTCTTTTGTAAGTCCACTGAGTTTATCATCAAATATCGTTATACATTAAAATGCAAATCTTGGGCGTTTAACCGTTGCATTCAAAGTGCTTGGTCATCATAAACAAAGTTCAGTTTGAGCCCATTGAGTTCATCATTCGTTTTGCCTTTCAAATGGAGGAATTTAATCACTACCTTATAATAAATGAAATAAAAAATACAAAATTGTTTATTTCGGTCGTCTATTACAAAGAAATGTTATTTTAACAGTAGTTATTTGAACGATGAATCACAGTGAATTGATATTAGTGTTTCCATCCAAAGTTCATTATCTATGAACTGTCTTTCTAGCCTAGCCGTAAAACTTAAGTAGCAATCTACGTATGCACATATTGCCTGTATAGTATTGTAAAAGTTTACACTTCATTTCGAAGTGAAATGTCAAAAACTGAAGAATTGACACTAAAATACCCACAATACTAAAAACGAATATGTAGAGCTCTAGTGACAAATTGGTGACTTAAATGAAATTATAACTTGCCCAACAGTATTTCAACTTCTTTAAAAAATAAGTTTCCCGTAATTTTCAAAATATAGATTTGTTTCAGTGATGACCTCTCGTTTGATGTGAATTTTTCCACCGAGGTATTTTTGGACAATTTGGAAATAGGAAAAAGTCTCAAGAAGTAAAATGTGGAGAATATGGTGGATGATGGAGCACTTCGTAGCAGGAATTCACAAATTTGTGTTGCATTGTATTGCATTTTTTTCAATTTATCCAATGGAGACGAATAATTTTTCCTAGTGATTATTTTTATGCCACGCAAATTCCAGAACATTGCGACCATAAACTTCAAGGCCAATAGAAGCATTTTTCATCTTCTTCGGAGCCGCTTTCCAGGGAAATTCACTGTTTCGGCAGATCTTTCTTATCTAGAGTGTAGTGACGAATCCATGTTTCATTGATGAGTACCCTAAAATACACGACTGAAACACTCTGACTATTCAGATAAACCCAACACTTATTTCTTAGCTATTGGTACATTATTGCGCTATGTTCTATTCTTGCAATTTGTTCAGATTCTTAATTTATTTTTCCAATAATGTACTCGAAAAATGGTTGTCGAGATGTGGCTAAATAGTTGTGGAGCAGACCTTAATCAATGCACAAATGTATGCATTGATTTCGTTTAATGGAAAAATTTTCTATAGTCTCTCTGTCTTATCAGTGATCCAGTCTAAAACACTAGTCTAAATGAAAATATTGCAAGTATTAAAAAAAAACAAAACAAAATCCTATGCGTGTCTCAGAATTTATCACCACAAAAACTTTAGATATCTATCCAAAGAAGAATACTTGTAACAACAATACTACATACGTTATGTGTGTTATCATTTTACAAATACCAAGACTTTTTCATGGTAGCGGATCAACAACTGAAGAATCAGCCAAGCCACGAGTGCTTCGATTCACTTGGTCGATGAAGACGACATCTCCATTGATGCCTGATCAGATAATGCAAAAAATCCGCGAAGTACTTGATCAGAATAATTGTGACTACGAGCAGAGAGAGAGGTAAGTTGAATTTTTTGTAAAACAAATAAACAACGTTGCTACTTTATAAAAGAATATTAAATTAAAAAAAATAACAATTATCGCACATTATAGAAATTTTTGTAAAAGTTTTTCGCAATTACAATAAGCAGCGTTGTTGTACATGAATATCAAAAATTAATTTTGTATGACAATATTTTAATAGGTTTGTACTATGGTGCGTGCATGGTGATCCAAATACAGATTCATTAGTGCAATGGGAAATTGAAGTTTGTAAGCTTCCTAGGTTGTCATTGAATGGCGTCCGTTTTAAACGAATTTCGGGTAAGTACAATGGTTTTTATAAGTACCATTAAAAGGTGACTCCTTAAAGGAGCAAAACTTGAATGACATACATTAGTTTATGGTTAGGTTTCGAAGCAAAGCATTCTACCGGAATACCTAGGTGTTCCATAGGTTCCTTAGCTATTCCCGGAGGCGGAGACTATTTGAGCACAGATTTGAAAAAGAAAATCAGAAATGCAAGAAAAAACGATTATGTTTGTCTGTAGCACATATTTATTTAATAAAACCAGCATTGATAACAGCCTCAATTCGTGGCCAAAAACGTCAGTATGTCTAAATCAAATGGTCCTTGACTTAAGAGCTTAAATGGTATTGTTGGGATGTTTTTTTGGTCTTTGGTTCAACTAGGCCCCAGTTAAAGTAATCCCACGGATTAGGGTCGGGTAAGCTAGGTGGCCCTGTTATGTCACTTTTGCTTCCTTCATCTACACTGTATCCAAGGCTTAGGAACTACCTCTGGCACCTCGATGTATTCGTTAGCCTTCACTCGAATATCAATGTAGGGAGGCATAACTTAACCTTTACTAGTCTCTACTGCAAGGAAAGTCACATTGGCAGGAAACTTGGTGTGCATTACACGGAGGACATGTGACATGTCGTTCCTTCTGCTGACCTGGTCCTGGCCTACCTATTTTTCGTCAAAAAAAAGAAGAGAAAACCGGCATCTTATGGATATTCTTGTTGAGCACTACCATCGCTGCCAAAACCTTCCAACTCGAGACGAAACTTGGAAACGAAATATGGGGCGGTCTTCAAAGAGCGTAATATTTTGAAATGCGTCTTTCTTGTGTTAAGCATTTATCTGGCTTTGTGCTTAGAAAAACATTTAAACGCCTGCTATTAACGCTGTAAACAATACGACCAAACAAAGACATGTCCTGAATAGCACGTACATCTTTGGAGTATTAACAAATGTACGTCCGTGCCTGGAAGTCCTAATCTTCTATCATTCTTTATTAGAACACAATACCCAGAGAGTATTTAGTTATTCTTAGCTTTCGTTTTGCCTAACTTATCTTTTCTCATTTTCTTACAACCTTGCGCTGGCTTTAGGGCTTTAGATTTCATGTGTTCTCGTACAGTCGACTATCTTTGGTTAGACATTTTGGAGATTTTTTGCACTGCTTCGTCTTGTGGTGATTCTTCCCTATTTCTCAATAATTGATCAGCGAGCTCATTTTCTTGTTTACCACAGAACCCAGAGACCCAATATAGTCTCACCCGATTTTGCATGCTTAATGCATCACTCATTGGACAGAAGTTCTACATCAGTTCGGTGTTGATGACTCTATCGACGTAAATAGGAATATTCTTATCGAATACCACTTTCATCTTCAGTAGTTCATCAGCATCTTACATTTGCTTGGAACGCATATATCTAGTAGTCCCTCAGAAAGCGTTGAAGAGGAAAATGTTTTATTTTTTACCAAAAGAAGGGATTCATACAATATTCCTTAGTGAATGTATCTTCATCATCATACAATATTCCGTAATGAGTGTTTTTTCATTATTTCTCTGTTGCAGATCATGTTTCAGAATTAGTATCCCTATAGAATAGGCTATAGAAATATCTATTAAGTGATTGCACAGCGCTTCTGCTTTCTAAATCTTGCAAAAACGGACTTAATGGAAATTTTGGGACAAGATCCTAAAATGCTATATCCGTTCCTTTTTAATTAGATGATTCCGCGGTTCCTGAGTTAAACGTGAAGTAAAGTAGTTTTTTTTAGGTTCACGCGCAGCTTTTTTATCTCAAACTGGCAAACGGTATTTTATGAAAATTCATCTCGTATCTAGGCCTAGTTTTTAGTGAGTTGGGCTATTAAGCTGAGAGGTTCCACGTCTCGCGAATGTCTGACATACGTTCGAGAGTAGTAACTGTCATGAGATATTTGTATTTGATATAGCTTCTCAATTCACCTTTCGGATATACTTATGTAGCTTGAAACTGCAGGGCCTTCCATTTGTTTTTTTCTATACCTAAGTTAGGTTGGAACAAATGTGATTTACCAGCTTATGTAAGCCCATTTGATATAAATTGACGTCTATTCTAATTCATGTCTAGAATTTGAGTCGTTTCTAATTTTTTTCTTTACCACCTTTTTATATCAATGCACTATCAAGCGTAATGTTTTAATTACAAATTAATGTTTTTTTTTTTTCACCAGGTACTAGCATCGGATTCAAGAACATTGCATCTCGTATAGCATTCGACCTACGTCTGTGACTCGATCAAACTAAAAACGAATCATCATCACTAGCATCATCGGACGATCAACAACAATCGTCGTCATCTTCGAAACATCATCGTTTCAAACATGAGTCCCATTCAACATCAACATCTTCTACAACAGGCAAAGCCGCATCTACACTGAAAACTAAAATAACCGACACTCTAATCAGCAGCAGTTTAGTTAAGAGCAAAAAACCATCTAACATTCAACAGCCAAGCATTATCACGACTAGCTGCACCGGCAACATTTCTGGAACAAACGCTAAAAAGCAAAAAATTCGCTCGAATTCTGAATCTGACAAGGTCTCTATAACACTATCATCGGGCGAGAGATTGGACACCGCAAGCAGCTCAAAAAATAGCAGCAATCATAGCCTTCGTGGGCATGGTCATGAACCATTGTCATTTGAAGAGACAGCCTCAGCAATTGCTCCCGCATCTGCTGCTCTTACTACAAATGAGGGTGGTGTTGCAGCAGCTGCTGCTACAGGCGGCAGTAGTACTATAACACCAACAGTAGCAACAACAGCGGCTGCATTCTATGGCCTTCATCCTAGTACTAGTAATCGTATCGATTCAACAATTCAAATGCATGAGGAAATAATCGATCCCATTGCCGAGGAGGAAGACGACGACATTGACATCGATAACATCGATGAGGATGACATTTGTGATCTGGCCTCTTCAGCGCCAGTCAAATGTGATGCTGGTGGTAGCAAGCTGCCAACATCGAGTGCTGGAACACCCAGTACGTCCATCGGACTGACTGCGTTGAAACTCAATGCAAAAGGTAAAACGAAGACTGCGTGCGATAATACTCAAGCCAAGATGAATACGAGTAAGAGTCTAAACGATAACTCAATTGTAAATACGAGTAAAACTAAAGCGAAATCAAACGTGAGAACAACAGTAGCTACCGGCAAGGGCAGATCCAATCTGCTCTTGGGCAGAAAGTGTCTAACAAAGGTCGTAAATTCAAAAGCTGCACCTCTTGCTGATGAAGGAGGAGAACCACCTGAAGGAGAAACAACAGCAGCATCATGTACCACAGGCGGCAATAATAAAAAGGACAATGGTAAACTAGGATATAACAATTTAATAGCATCACTTTTGCGCACAACAACGCTATAAAGAACTGAAATCGAAACATTTGAATATATGCTTATATATGTATGTGTGGAATATTAGTTGTTGTTCATTTGTTCATAATGATCATCTCTAAGCTAAGCAGAAAAAAATTGAGACACTACTTAGTTGTGTGTGTCAGCAATCACCAGCCTACACACCTATGAAATTAAAATATTGTATTTGAAATGATATAGGGACAACAATAAAATGTTTATATTTAACGTATACACTGTAGTAAGCATAAAATTGTAAACAAATTAAAAATAAATTTAAAAGTTGAAACGAGAAATTATTATGAAATAAACGCTAGTGCATGATGTGAAAGGCGTGTTTGCCGCATACCATATTAACCTTTGAAGAGAAACAAGCTCAAAAGCAATAGAATATTATTGAAAATATTGTTATTTGTTAGCGTATCTTTAAATTTAATTACATCGTATGTGCTATGATACGATACAGGTCAAAGGAATGTGTTGATACATTTTAATTAAATTGTTATGAGCAACGGACTATTAATGTATTGTTTCCCTAATAGAATCTTGGAGGCGCACCGGTAAGTCACTGATAGTAGTTGTCATGCATGGACCTAAATTCAACTAACTTTTACTCTCAAAAACTCACTTTATGTGATATCCAGGGTCCTCTTATTTTCCAACAACCTTCTCAAGCGCGCAGACAGTAATTTTTGGTTTAATTTCTGCACTGAATTGGAACAAACAAACAAACGTACAAATCTATAGTGACATTTTATCCGAGTGTTTCTCAAATGGCATACAATTTGCTTTATTTTCGTTAAATCATATTTGCCTCACAATCGTTTCTAACATGAATAGCATTTCATTTTCTGTCGTTAGGTTAGCTCGTCTCTGATAAATATGAATTTTGAATTGAATCTCCTGGAAATACACCATCTTAAAAACCAGTCTAATATAAGGCAATCAGAATGTTAACGAATAATAGAGACCTGGGTAGTCACATACATAGTGGGCTATCTCCTCATTGACTTCTTCGCCTCCAAAGCCCCTAAAGCGATAATCCTCACTTAGCCTAAGCTTTTTTTATGTGATAGAGTAGTATGCCCTGTAATCAATGTTATTCTGGTTTTCTGTACAATTTATTAGATCTGGCTTTGTTGTATATTGGTCATAGTTTCTTGTTATTTTACAGGTGCTCAGGGAGTGCTCTCTGTTTGCTTACGCGAGAGACCTCTTTCCTACTTTGTGTTTAAACTTACTCGTCGCGACTTTGGTATAGTAGACAAGGTTTTTTTTATGAATGAGGAATAAATTCTGGCTTGAGCAACCTTGCTGGTGTTCTGTTTGGATTTTGCTACATTTGCTTCATATTGCTTGGTAAATGAAGCTTGGCACCGAATTTGACTTTACTGCAAGACCTGCTTCTTTGCCCGTAAAAGCTTCTATTCAGGACTGGTACATTAGAGTATCATTATCTTCTCTTCTCCTCTCCTCTGATCGTAGAGACTAATATATGTACATATCTCCTGTCCATACTGAGCTTTGCATGCCATTTGTTGTGGTGCATAATACTTTCTGGCATATTTCATCAAAGCAAACCAGAATACAAGGATTGTTACGTACCATGGTATGAAATTGGCTGGCATCGCTTTGTCTTCGCCAAAGTTTTACTACCATTGCGATGGAAGTATTTGTGTAGCATATAATTCTTTTCTGAATGCAACTTGTTCAATGTATAAACCAGATTTTGTTTCCGACTCAGGACAAAATCGAAACCAGAATAATTTGGTTTTTCTTTCTGTTAACCTTCCAAATTACTTGTCGTTCATAGCACACGTTATCAAATTATCCTTCACCTGTTGATAGTACATAAACTCCTACCCACAGAAACAACCAAAACAAGATCGCCTATACTCCTGTTATAAAGAATGACATAAATGAATCTTCATAGAAATAAAAATCCAACAAACTCCATATGCGAAAGTCCATTTATACATAAAGAAAAATTAAATAACAAAAATAAAAACCAATAGTAATCATTAATTTAAGAAAATTTAACTGTTTGCTTATGTTTTGTTTTTTTTTTTACAAAAGCTTAGTTATTTTACTTTTTAAAAAAAAATCCACACACAACACATACACACTTGATGCTTTTAGTTTTAGGAAGAATAAATTTATTTTTGTTCTCATTTTTAAGTGAATGTTGTTTTAAGTTCACTTTTCTTAAAAAAAAAAATTATATTTTATCTCGTTTCTCTTGCTTGTTTCATTTAAAAAAAAAAATATATGATTTCGTTTTAATTTAAATTAAAAAAAAACTATAATATAAATATTATATTCATTAAAAAAAGTGAAAGAAAAATCTCAAACATTTTATTTGTAATTAAAATATAAAAAAGGAATTTTGTAAATTAAAAAAATGCAATTATTAAAACGCAAAAACACTACAGATTTTAAGCAAAGCAAAATGATTATGATTATTTGATTGTAGGAATTAATTATATAAATATGTAATCCAAACACAAAAAGTTTACGCACTTTATATTGGTATAAACAAATATTACTACTATTATTGATTATATTCTTATTACAAAAGAAAAAAGAAAAGAAAAACATCCAAAACACACAAACTTATATACATACATCGTAGGCTTGTATTTAGTTCTTTGTTTTCTTCCTTCTTTTAAGTTAATTTTATCATTTTTTCAATACTATTAAACTATTTTAATAAATATTATAGATATTTGAGATACTGAACTATGTGGATTTTAAATATATATTATACATATGCATAAAATGATGATGTAAATGGGAATTGTATTTACTAAAGAAATTTAATATTATTGTGTTTGTTTTATTTCAAAAATTCTTTCATTTCCTTAATATTTTCAGTTTTATGTTTGAAAAAAAGCCTACTACCATACGGTACTCTGATTTTTTGTTATTAAATGGGCTTCACCATGTAGGACTACATCTTTTAATGTTTAAAAAAGGTGACCCAATAAGAGCGCTGGATTTAGTTTGCACATTATTCATAAAAAAAGAGAAACAGTTTTTATTTCATTGGAAAGTGAATACAAATGTTGCAATTAAGTATCAGACAGAATGTCAGACAAATGCGATCGATGGCTCTGCTGCCAACTATCGCTCTTTTGTCGAAATCTTTGATGACATCGATGCATAAAGCCAACACCTCGATTCTCCGATTATTTTTTACTGGGACACTCCTTAAAACCCAATGATGGAATGAATGAAAATGGAAACGGGAAATAATATGGGCTGGTTAGAGTAGGAACAAAAGTGAGGGCCTAATTTCGATTCTCTTTAAGTTATTCTTCAATGAAAATATTGAGAAAGGCAATTGTGGAAGCAGACTCTATGGCATATGGACGTGTGGAAAACGCCATACGTCTATTTCAGTTAAACAGTCAGACATGAAAGACATGGTTATCGATTTCATACGAACAATTAGGGTGAAAGCACCTATACAGAAGCGTTTGTTTTTCGTTGCCTGGCTTTTTCTGGGCGTTGGCGATCATTGGGTAATACTTCTAGTTTAAATTGACAAGCATGTTGATATGATTTTCGCGGGGTCTTGTGTGTCCAGTTTCTTAACCATGGCATTTGTTTTCGGCCCATAACTCGCACACCTTCCATTCTTTCTTGAAAAATCCGTTGTAGCTGTTTGTATTTTATTCCACGTATTATGTAGCCAAGGTAGAACGTTCTTCGGCATTTTATGTTTGGAAGTAGCTGTCGGTGTTTTTTGCAGTTTTCTAGAACTTCGGTATTTGTAACTCGGTCAACACATCTCAAACATCTACTACTCATCTACTCAAAGTCCCTGATTCTGCACAATAAAGCTGACTAGATACAGCACCCCATGAATCATAAGCGAAGTTTGATTTGAAGATTGCTTCTAAAAAATGTGCTGAGAGTAGATATTCAATAGCAAAAGGGATAAAATACAGCCCTGACGGACACCCCGACAAACAACTATGCTGTATGCCTCACACTTCTGCAGTTTGTTCCCAATACATATTGTGGGTGTACTGTCCATCTTTCTGGACAAATCGCAGGACAGGTGCGTTGCTTAGGCATTTAAAGTCTCTAAAATGATAAGGGTATCTTCGAGCAGCGAAGTTATGTGCATTCTTCATAGCCTTACTGCAGAAGTCGACGATTTTGGCTAGGATGACAATACAATGCATGACTTGTCTCTATACACGCAGTTATAGGCAGCCCTAAAATAAATAAAATGATTTTGGAAAACCGTCTGAGAAGACCTATTTCTCTGATTTTTCTTTTGAGTCATTTACAAAAAAATGAGACTGGCTGTGTCTTGTGACCTTTCATATGAACATACGTAATTAAGGATCTAGAAATGGTGAGAAACAGAAAAAAGGACGCAAAAGCGAGAGCAAAGAAAAAGTAGTCCAACGAAATAATTAATGTTATAAAACAAAGTAAACAATTCTCGCTGGGGGCAGCATACGGATTGTGTTCTCTCCGAAAACGAATCTTGAAATTCATTTTTTAAGATTAAATGTGTGTGAAGAAAAGATTGGTTTTCTCGTCGATCGATAATCTCAAAGGGCATTTCACAACCTAATGCCTTAGAAATTATAATGAGGTGCATCGAAACGGTTTCTGAAAATGGATAGTGTTTGATATCCTCCGCCATTACCCAATACACAAGCCATGAAGCTAAGCTAATAACCTGTTTATCCATATGCACTGCTCGTTGTCCTCTCCGCCTGTGACGCTTAAAGCCACAGTCACAGCCACAGTCACTGAACATAAAGAGCTACGATTAAAATATAAATGTCTGCAACACCAAAAAGGGCTATTGCCTATAATGTTCTGTGATCTAGTTTCCTTTCAAAATTAGTCGAAAAGTTAGAGATTATGAGGAATCGACGTATTTTTATTTTTTAGCAATTTAAATAAAAAACCATCGCACCACTTGCATATTTTGATAACCTAGTACCTATGTATGTGTACCACCGATATGAAGAATAAGATAAGTTTGCTGAAGGTCTCTGCTTTTCTTGATAAAGCCAAAATCAAACGGCAAAAGCCATTTTAAATAATTCTCTTACTCTTAAGTTTAAGTTATATTGAAGTTCCGATGAATGTATGCAATTTATATAAGATCTATCGAAGAATCGACATTTTTCGAAATACTTCGTTAAATAGAATCAAGGCAGTTTTTAACACTTCAAAACGACTTTCATAACAATTCTCTTAACTTAAAAACTGTTAGCACTTAATTGCAATCCTACTGTGCTCGGTATACAGTTCAGAAAATTTGGTAAAGGTAAATGTAAAAGTGTCTTCTGTTTCTCTCGTACTGCATGGGCTATATGTTACTGGAACGTCGATGTTTAGTCGCCTGTAATTAGGTTTTAAAAACTGTTATGATCAGTGATATTTGGGCATTACTAAGGTCTAAGTTTAGATAGTTGATGTCATCATGTATAAGGTTTTGTAAATTAAGTGCAAGCCGGAGCTTTTGCTGCTATGGTGTTGGATCCCAACATTTTGAAGGTTAAATTATTTTTTGTAGAACTATGATCTGGTTCTCAAAGTTTTTGATAGAATTTTGATAAGTCGTGTATCACCTTCTCCGCTCAAGATTTTTTCACTTTATCGGCAGACGGAATATGTCGGTTGCGAACAGATTTTACTTTCAGAGCATGGATCCAAATTGGTCTTATTTTCTATAGCGCAGCTTTGGCTCTTATAGCTTTTTCAGATGTGTATCTTAGATTATCCTTGTACAATAGCATCGCATCTATTACTACTCCCAGATATTTAATGAAGGACCTGGAGACAATGTAGGGATCGCAGATTTGCACGACTTCATCTACAGTTTTCACCACTACGGTCTGAGTAATAATTGTCAAAAATCTTCATTTAGAGCATTTGCAGATATTCGGGAAACAGTGTTGATGACGTTTGCGAAAGCCATATTGGTGTTTCTACTCTTAATTTTTTTTTGGTTATGGGGTTTCAGCGCACTAATTACTTTCGCTTTCAAAAACATTAATCCGATTGCAAGTACATAGAGAGAGGTCAAGTTAGGGCAGATATTTTCTAAAAATATGTAAAATAAATTAGAACAGGAAATATAAAATAAGTTGTAAGATGCAGCTGTCATGTACCAAGCATACGAGTATATCGACAATTTTGTGGACGCCAAATGTGCCATTGCTAAAACTAAACGTCGCGTCGGTCAACTGTGGCCAAGTGAACGCTAGCCAAATGATTGTATGTCTTGAAGGGCCTAGCTTCTCGTGTCCATTCGTATTTGGAAGAGACCCACAGATTAGATCCGAAAGGCTTTTTTTGGAAACTTTTTCACGACAGTTATTACTCTAGGACGTTTGTCAGATATTCACGAGAGGTGGAATCGTGAAAAAAGTTATGGTATTTTCTGGGATCCGAACCTCGAACCCCGCTCTTCTTTCTAATCGAATCCTTAATGTATGAATGTAGTCCACTTATATATATTTTTGTTTTGTGAATCTACCCATCTCGGGGGCCGTGCATGTCGATTGTCCTTTTAAGATTTGTCTTTGTCCGAAATTAAAGGTTCTTTATTAAAGGCAGTTCTTGAAATGGTACCTACGACTTTGCTTGCATTCTCACTCTAGTTCCACATCAAACGTGATTGTTATTCTTTGTTTCATTAATTATTTCCTTAGCTACTTTTTAAAATGGTTTTTAACTCAAGGCTCTTAATTTTATTTATTTAATACACAAATATTTCTTCTAAAAAACAAAACAAATCCATTAAAGCATAATTATTTTATTAAATAGTGTGTTTGTCAATTATAATACGTATTCTTGTACAGAGTATTATAATCTATTTACGAATAAGAGTCAGTTCTAACACCTTTCGAATAGAATATTTAAATTGTAAATAAAGAAAAGAAATATTTTCAGACCATGTAAAATTGTATTGAGTGCCCTTGAATAAATGAATTGTATAAATCTAACTTCTGGAAAAGTAAAATGTTCAATAAAAAAAGCAACGCTTTCTCTGTACAGAGAAAGTAACAAACAAATTGGTAGATTCACGGTTTCGGAGGATTGTAAAAAATGAAGTTTAAAATAACACAAAACATACTAAGCATTCGTATAATATACAAATTATAAAGAAAAACTGTAAATTATCCATTATTAGGCTTTCTATTTTATTCAGCTATATATAGTTTCATCATCGTATCTAAAACTAAAACAAAAATAAATAATAAAATTTAAATAAAACCAAACCAAAAAAAACAAAAATTATTTTATATTTTGTATTATTAAATAATATAAAATCGACTGATTTTAATACATCGTGAATAAAATAATAAAAAAACAAACAATTAAATAAAAAGCAAGAAAATAAAAATGCACATTATTATGCTATGTCTTACGTTTCATAAGTAGAATTATGTATAAAAAAAAAATAAATAAATACTAATTTTTCTATTCATTCTTAAGCACATTAAAAAGCAAAGCTAAGAAAAAAAACATGAAAAACAAAAAAAAAACTGATGTAGATGTATAAGTAAATGAAGCTATGTTCAAATTTAAAGTTGTGGCATTCATCTTTCATATATAAGTAACTAAGTAAAAAAAATAACAATATGAAATGTTTATTATTGTCAGTTGAATTTCTCCAAGGAATGTAACGCAAAAGAAGAAACAAATAAACAAACAAACATTTCAAGCATAATTAACATCAGAGAAATATTCGTAGAATAGGTAACTTCAAATTTTATGTAAGAAAAGAGGGTAAACTAAATAAAAAGAATAAGATTGTAAAAAAAGAACACACTTCAAGCCATAACATTTCTATTGTAAAAAAAATAGTTAACTTGTATTCTTAAGGAAAGAAAGTCGAGTTAGAACAATATGGTATGGTTTACTATGTCCATATATATTTTCTGTCAGACACAAGGATTGCATTTTTCGCCTTTCGAATATGGCTTTAGAGTGAAGGTTCCTTCAATTTGTGCGAATAAATACTTATTACGCACAGAACACGAATGGTCGCGAAAAGTTAATTTGAATTTATTTTTTATTCATATCTTTTATCAAGGTGAAATGTCTATTAAGTTAATAGTTCAACCGGTTCAACTGAGTTGATACAAAATTTTTCAATGGTATGCGATTCATTGTTTCCAGATATTCAAAATGAATCTATGAAGCGGAGTGTATGTAGTCTTTTAGGTAAATAGACGTACCACTTGCCTTATAAAGTTTAGTACGTCCTTAGTAAAAAAGTGTTCCGATTTGGCTGAAGAACGTATTTCTAAAAGACGCATATCCTTAACCAATGTAGTTCAAAGCGTCTGCGTTCAAATGATTCTTCCTCTTCCAAACAGGATAGACATTCCGTCTCTGAGCACAGATTTAATTTGTTTATGTGATACCGCATCGTTTGTCTAGGTGATACATCGTGACATTTGAGAAAGCTCAGCTTGATTTAAAGTTTGGATTACCTACATAATCCCCGTGACATTTTTCCAGTAGGCTAGAGAAAGTTTGAGTCCACCGTCATTAATCAGAGCGGCAGCTCAGTTGAAGCCAAAGTAATGTTTTGGTCCTTTTTGACGAAGCATTGTGCATCTTACTAAGGCGGACGATCTTAACAGGAATGTCTAAACTCGGCATGATTCTGTATAGCTAGCCTCCATATGAGCTATCTCATATATTGAACGCATAAGATGGCTAGGACATGTAGAGCAAATGGACATCAATGCCTTAACCCATTCCTTGGTATTGCAATGTATTTATTTATATTACAACGAACCCAATTTTATTACCACATCTAACACTGTTGCTAGTTAGCTGGTTTTTGCTCGAATCAGCGTTAAGTCCATCAGTGTAGCTTGCGCAAGCTCACCCAGTTCTTTAAATAGTCTGTCTCCCATACAGGCGGGACGACGGTTTAAAAGATTTGATTAATCGCAGCTCATGCAGTAGTCTGAGAAGTTTGTGCCTACCCTATTAGCCATAGTGCTTATCGCGCTATATTCTGTCAGTATGCTTAGGAGATTTCAGTTATAAAGACGCTGCATTCATTTGGTTTATATGAGCCGTTACAGAATGCACCTGTTCCGGTTCCTATTTCTTCTTGATTTATTAACCTGTTGGACTCCCATTCCCGTCTTTTGAAAATAAGTATAAAGTATTTCTTATTGAAATCTTGCTATGCAATAACGTAGTCTAAGTACATATTGGGGTAACAATACCTCAATTCTATAGAATTGACCCGTGACCGTAAGAAACTTGTTTCCAAAGACCGGATTCTTTAAGCTAGATTGCGCTTTTCTTGCCCATCTTCTTATGTACTACTCGTGCAAGGGAATAGAGTAAAGAATCATTTCTAGCCCTGCTCTTGTTATTCCTATACATGCTTATATTTGTACATTGGTGAGATTATTTAGGTAGCTGATGCTATCTCTTGCATTTCACCATATCAGTGCTACCATTGATCCTCTGGCCCTGGCCTGAAAGAGACCTGCTTTTTTTGGACTTGACACAAGGCTTGTGAACGAAGGATCGGACCACTTTCAAAAAACGCTATGTATTTGAGATCACTGTGATGGAGACATTCATATGACAACAAATAAGGCGCGACTTTTCAATTCGTGTGCTCAGTGTTTATCAGATACTGTACCCGGGAAAAAAAAACACATGACCTCAAAGAGTCTCCGGATCCTTTTCACCCTATGCAAAAAAAAACCATCTCTTCTAGAACGTAAAAATTGCTGTTCATTTTTAACAAGGCACTGATCCTCCTCCTGTTCCGATTGAATACGAAACAAATTTTCACACAAATGCTCCCATCGTTCTGCTGACAAGCTCTTGTTTTTTCGATAAAATTTTTGATGACATCGTTGCATAATGTGGTTCGATGGTGACAATAATACGTTGGATTGGAAGCTGAGAAATGGTTTGTGGTTTATCGGCATTTACGTTCGAAAATAAGCTTATTTTTCTATGCAGTGCGTTTTACACACGTTTCTCTAATGGATGGACTCTATTCCTAGAGTTCGATTCTGGAAAGTACGCAATACCCATTTCCGGCTGTTATCACCTCATCATTTGACTCCAAATATTTTCCTTACGTAAGCACGACAATAAGTGTACTCCTTTAGGATTTATAAAATCTGATCAGCTTCAGTGTAAGCAATTAAGAACATTATCTTAGTTTTCAATAGCTTTGTGCTTCTACTTGAAAATGAGTCTGTTTTTCTATTTCACAGTTGAACAAATAAGTCGGTCCATTGAAGCTTTCGAATTATCCTTAACAAATTTCTATATAAACTGGAAACACTTATTTGTTTATAACTTTCTATTAAGAAAAGTATGTCTTTTATTATAAATAAGCCTTAACCTCTTAGGGTTTGCATTGCAGCATTGTATATGAAACTTCATATACATAAATATACTTTCATATACAATGATTGCAGTGATTTTTATTGAAAGCCCAAAAAGCAATCCTTTCGGTCGGAGAGTATATGACCAGGGCACTATACATATACATATAAAGCGGTGTGCATTCATTTGTGCATAAGCATGCAACATTGTTAGTTGTTAAAGTTTAGTATGTAGAAATCAATATATACATATATATATATTCACATAGATTAAATCATCATCTTCCAAATGACCCCCGCTACACAATGTCTCTCACATACTCGCACATAAAAATCAATAACAAAAATCATTCACCAAATTAATAGCTTAAAACAAAAACATTTTCAAAATGTTTTATAAACGAATGTGAATATCACAATTCTCATCATTCTGTAAGAACAAACAAACCGAAATAACACCAACTAAACATTAAAAAAAAACACATTTTTTCTATTAGCCAATATCATATATGTATAACATTCAGTAGGTAACAAAACAAATAATTGTCATTTTATACCTTCATTTAATGCCATTATCGAAAACTAAACATTGTTAACTTTTGGAATGCGAAAGTGAGAAGGAATTTAGTTTTAAAACATTAAACTTAAAAATATATAAATATATCAATGAAGGAGAAACATTTAAAAAAAAATTGTTGCACTTGTGAAAATAAAAAACAAAAGAAAATAAAAAACAGGAAATCATCATAAATATTAGAAATTATGAAATAAATTAAAATTAAAACAAAAAAATGCATTTTAAATATATTTAGTTTGTAAGATATACTGCTAAATAGATGTGTAGAAGTATAACGTATATAACAATGTTTTAAAAAAATAAAATAATATAAATAAAAACATGTTTAAAACTAACAATCGTTTTATATGTTTAATATTTTTTATTTACTTACATACGTAGGTTGCAAATACAAATATGAAGGGTCCATTGGAGAAAGCGCCTAAGTCCTCCAAACCCAAACAACAACACAAGTTCCCTAGTACTAATAAAATGCTAGCTTCAAAGGAAAATCATTGTTATAAAAAACATTTTTGGTAAGTACGTACATATACGTATGTGCTTTATCGAAAAAGTTGTCATTTGAATGAACAAAATCTAAAACAATGGGGACGTACAGAATTGTAGGCACTGCCTCTGATAAGTCGAAATCCTGTGAATTAACTCCACAACTAGTCGACGTTTTGGGAGGTAGTGGACTGGATTTTTAGATCTGTTCCTTTACTTTTTAGACAAAATTTCAAACTTAAGAGTATAATTAACCATTAAAAATGGTTGGACCTTTATGTAGGTCGTTCTTCCGCAGCATAGCATATCATTTTGGTATCTTTAAACGTAAGCTGTTTTCTAAGTGTACACATTATTTCATTAGATAGCACTCGAAAAATACCACAAGATAGCACCATCAACTCAATTCTGATAAAAAGTTGGCTTAAGCGGTTTTCTCAGTGGACATTTTAACTATATAAAAATAGTAGTAGATGCAGACGACTAGTCATTTTGATCTCAGGTAAATTCTTACCAGCCGTTAGTGAAATTATAATGAACTATCAGCATGGACGGCTTGGGTATAAACCTTTACAAAACCGAGCTTGTTCTGTTTATTTGAAAAAGAAAAATATATGTATGAGCTCACGCTACCAAAGTTAGATGAAGGCACTCTCAAACCAACATCAATAGAAAAATACTTCATTGACGTAATTCTGGTCTCCAAGTTATCTTGGAAAGGGAACATAAAAGAAAGAATGAAAAAGACTAAACACTTTCTACGCCCCCAAAGACACCTTTGGGAAAATGTATGTACATACATACGAAGACTTATCCCGTTTTCTTCCTTTTAGAGTAAGTCAACCATAGATATTAGAGAATTTTGAAGGACTGGGTGGTCTTTCGCTTCTGCTCAATTCTTACTCTTGCCAGTAACGTTAGTTTTAAATGAAGAAGAAACAATGGCCGTGGTCTTGGCCGGCTTGATAGTTATACTCGATCCTCCGAGCTATATCAAGTGTCTCCTCAATTTTGCCTCTTAGAACAATGTGATCGAAGTGTAAACCGCAGTTTGTTCGATAATTTGAAACCATGTCGAAAAGTTAGTCTATAATCACCAGTTGATAATACATATGTAGTGCTATGTCAAGAATTTCTCAAATCTCTTTTTCCAGAAGAAAAAAATTATTAGACCTATTGCTGCATTGACACCGCGTTGCCAATTATCGCCGAATTGTTAGTTGATTCCATCTGTACCGTAGTGGATGGATTCCTCGTTTCCATCATTATGTCATAACATCGCACACTGCAGACATCAGGGCGTATCTCCCATTGGTCATTGAACTAACTCTAAAAGGAAACCAAAGACTAACCCATAAGTAGCCACGAAGCTGAACATTGATAACCTGTAGGACTCAAGAACGTGCTTCCGTAGAAAATAAAACTTTCACAGATATTTCAAAATCTCTATTTTATCTTCTTTCAACCAGGTTACATTATATTAAACGGATACAAAAAGAAAACTCCACTTTGTCTACCAAACTAAGCCTTAGCCGCCTTCTTTTCTGCCTCATATTTGTAGTGCAACTCCATGCAGTCGGTGTTTGAGATGTTAATCCATCCATTCGGAGTCATGTGATAAACTCTCACGATACCTCCGGAGTAGGCATCTCTGAATGTGGCATGGTAAATCGCACGGCGGCCCAGTTCCTGTGCGTCTTCATCTTTCAGATCCCATTTATATCCAGAATCCAGGACACCAAATGCGTAGATAGAGCCACTTCCCACAGAAAATACATTACCAGGTGTGCGGGAGCCCTCAGAGTCGACATAGTACAGTCCGGGTCCTCGTTTGTCATACCCAGCCATCATCATTCCCATGCTGAGTCCCATTCCTTTGTATTCGTGAGCGATGTTAGCCATAATTTTACTTGCAGCAGCTACCGAGATTCTCTCCTTGTTTCGAAGCTCATGCAGACGGCATTCTTTGGCCAAAACTCGATCCCAATACACACAATCGGCAGCACCGCCCGCAAGAGTACCTGAAGACGCACGATAATTAGTTGATTCCAAATGCCACAGAATATTGACTCACCCAACAAGTACTGATTGATCTCGACAATTTTCTTCATTGTCTGGGAACCAATGAATTGACCACCGGTGGCACGGGAATCTACGGCCAGAATCACGCCGCCTTGGTACTTAAAACCCAGGGTCGTGGTACCATGATCAAAGTCGATTTTAATGTTGGACTTCTCACCGTGAGCTTGAATTTTTTGTAGATTCTCACATGGCTAATGAAAAAGAAGTTTAACAAAGGAATCAAGTGGAATGTGTCAACTCACGTTCTCGAATGGAGGAGCTGCTAGGGTGTACGCATTTTCAAAGTTGCACGTATACTGGGACATCTCACGTTCGAGATCTGCTGGAGCATAATTGCTCATTTTCATATAAGGAGCATCGGATAATCCACAAATTTCTGCCAACGCCATAATTATTTTTGTTAAAGAATATTTTCCGAAAAGATGATAACCACCACAAAACTTCTTCTAAAAAATACCGACTGACGATGACAACTATGTTTTCAAATGATGTGAAGTTGGTTGTAGTTGATTATTCATGTGGCTGTGTGTACAGCGGCAGCTGTGGTGAATCGAGGCGTGGTGGAATGGGAAGCTTTGTAAATCGTTAAAAAATAAATTTATTTTCGTTGAAGTTAAAAATTGTGAGGAAACGGGCGGCAACCGTAAACAACATCTATGTTCAACAATCAGCTTCGGATCCGCACTAATACTATGCAAGTTGGATATCGACTACGGTAGGATCTTGAAAGAATCTCTTGACACGCCGGAAATCAGATTCCTCCAAATTGAACGGAAATTTAATAGGTAAAATATTAATATTTTTGGACTGAGCGAAATCAGAAACTGGCACGCGGCATAACAGTACCAATCATCAACAGATAACGGAAAACCTTCTGCAAGCACTCGTGAATTTATTGTACCGCTGCGCCTGACTTCTAATTGGTCAATAAGTAAGTGTGCTGCCGATAATTTAACGAGGTTGACAACGGCAACACATCAGTTAAGCATGTCACCATGATCCGAAGGCAAATTGTTTGAGCGTAAGTCCTCGCATAAGATCAGCTGGGTTTTACTAATGGGCAGGGCACATCTAACCAGATAAAACGCCTGTGATGAATTGGTTCTTTAGAAATCGACTCTTGGGTGTTCCAAACAAGTGCGGGTAGTAGTACTGGAAGTTGAGCTGGAAACCCAGTATTGCATGAATGGAAAGAAGCAAGTAGCTCACAAAGCATAGGAAGCAGCAAATATATGCGATAGTAGGACCGTTTCTATAATCATATCTGATGATACTTAGCTTGAGAAGTAGACTGATCATTTTGCCACGGTTTTAAACAAGGTAGATGGAAGTGCTGCTGTTTCGTAGCGGGTTGAACTATTCAAAGCCACAAATAGCCGAATACTTATCCCCAGTACCACTGAGTTCATAAATGCGATCAAAACATCCAAGAAAAATAAAACTGGGTTTTCCAAGCAACATCAATATCGGCAGACTTCCGTCACTGCTTCCCAGAAGAGTTAAGAGAGGAATGATGAGCAATCAAAGTACATATTGATTCCACTCTTGATAAAATAGCAGACTTCTGCTTAGGTTCCCTCGCACCGATCACATAATCGCCTCTTGGATAATCAAGCCAAGCCCTCCTAAACCTTGAAGCTTTTCATTTAGGCACACTTCCACCTAAGCGGCTACATAATTAAGAAAAGTGATCGCTTCTGGAGCACTGAAAATCCCGTGTAATGCATAAAAAGCCATTACAACCTCTCAAAGTCACTTGATGCGGCATTAAGGTGATTCGTCCTAATTTGTTCGAGGTCGGCGTCGGTCAGTGTTTACCGCTTCAAAATCATGATCTACTACGTCTTGCTGTAGCAAATTGACGAATTATGTTTGGAGAATATACAGAACAGGAAGACAATGCAACGGTGCAACCACACACTTCTACAGCAAGCGTTTTCCGGCTTTTTAATCTCTCTTTTTTTCTTTTTGGTTACTGGCTCGCCAGATCTTCCGATTTGACCATTCTAAACTTCTTTCTTTGGGATTTGTTTTTAAGTAACGGGTCTATACGTTACGAACAAACCCTTGGCGGCCGTAAAGGAGAATATCCGACAAGAAGTGGAGAATTTATCGCCAGAAGTTTTGGGAAAGGCCATGAAAAAACCTGTGGAACGAGTCCGAATGTGCTCTACTTTAGCCGCGGCCACTGATATTTTCTTCGTGACTTACTTAATGAAAAAAATCAGCAAATAGAACCTTAATTACTTATGTGGTGCTACAGTTTGGGATGAATTTGGGCCTTAATTAAAAAACATAATCGTTAGCTAACTGCCTTCAGTTGCGCACCCCACTGCGTTGTCCCTCTGGATTACGTTCGAAGACTTTGCGGGCCATTAGTGTCCATTTGCCATTTTAGGAGACGGATGTGCAGTTTTTTTTTTAACTAGGTTCCAGTCGCTATTAAGCTCGTAAACTTCGTTGTTGAAAGTCTATCAAAGCGAATGGAACCTAATATTTTACGAAGAATTTTTCTCTCGAAAAGATTGAGAACATTTACATCATTTACAAGCAGGACTGGGATGATAAAGGTTTTGTATAGAATCTCTTTAATTGTGCGGGATATGGCCTTACTACTTAATTGTCTTCTCAGCTCAAATTGGATTGGAAAGGGCTATTCTTCGTTTTATTTCGGCTGAGGTGTTATTGTCAAAGTTTATAGGTAGATAAAGTTCCTTACTACCTTAAAGTTATAGTGAACCCACAAGTGACATCCCTCTGGGTATTCGGAGCAGTTAGCGTTCTCCATCGTCATCCTATATAGACAAGTTTGGCAGGGATGCTAGAACTAGACATGGCTCTCCAATGCTCGTCTCTGTGAAATCTGCCATATGCGGTTTTTAAAATAAAAGTTGCTGGATATCCTTTTGTATTTATCGGATGTTCTTCAGGATCTGCTAATTTATGAAAATTTGATCAACTGTGGTCTTTCCTGCTCTGAAACCATACTGATGGAATTAATCAGTAGGTTAACGAAGGGTTTCAGGAGTTCCAAAAAAATGGAAAATAAGATCTTGCACGCGATATGGAGGAGACTGATACCTTTCTCATTGGTGCAGTTAATGGGGTCTTCTTCCTTCTGGATCAAGCAGAACCAATTCATTCTAATTGGAAATAAAGTTAATGTCTTAGAAAATCGAGTGAGAACTTTTGGGGCACTTTGTACTTGTGTACTAATTCATCTCGCGAATGTCTAGCAAATGTCCAATAGTAATATATGTAAATACATATGTATGTCATGAGAACGTTTTGTATTTGTATTTTTGTTATCCTCCTTCAATGAAGGAAATGACTCTGCATCCATCGCACCCTATGGCGTGATGAAAATTAACAGAAAAATCCAATTCAAAATGCTTTCACTTTTCATCAACCACTCTTATCAACAAAAAGTTAAAACAGATGCAAACGCCACCTTAGCATAATAAAGTCGTTCTTCTATTCTATCAACTCTTCGGTTTTAAGAGAACGACATCAACATCAATTCAGATTAAGAGATCAACAGTTTTCTAATAAAAATTCCTTCAGAAGCTAGACCTGTCGTATCAACCACCTGTTTGTGTTTTCGAAAAGAGAAGGTATCCCTACATTCACATGAGATACACATTTCTTCATGAGATACCTACATACATACTATGGAAGCAATCTCGCCCATCACTATTAGAAGAGAAACCACAACTAATGGCTATCTGAAGTCATTTAAGTCAAGACTTTTCGCTCTTCTCTTTGCAGACCTGGTTTTAAAACCGACAATTATATAAGATTGGTCTTCCGACAATACATGCAAACAGTATCTATGACATCGCTGTTGTACCTATTACATATTCTCAGTGTGTGCAGGTGAGACGGACCTTAAGAGAGCCAATTACTTGCATTATTTCGTGTCGAAGATACCTTGTTGGATTCACATAAGAAATTCAGCGATCAGTTGAGTTTAAATTCTGTCTTCATATTGGCGGTTCGAGTTCGGATCGGTTTTTCGTTTAGTTTTTTTTTTCTTCTTTTTTGCGTTCAATTGCAATTGGGCGACGGCAAATCGTTATGTTTTTAGTGACACCGTGACGGTTACTATAGCTGGTAGCATTTCATACATGGTCACCTGCAGTAGATCCGCTGATAACCTTCATCCTGTTTGTGCCTTTGGAATAAAAAAAAAAAAATAAAACTTATGTGCGAAAGACATCACAATGATAAGGGATTCAACTGCAAAATGGCTGCAAATCCCAAGGGATTACATTTACCTCGGTACAATGGGTTCTTTCGTTGTTGTTCTGTTCCTTCAACATCTCCTATTCTCGTCGTTCGTTCGTTCTAGATACTTGTGTTTCTTGATTTTTAAATTATATATTTAGCTTAACTCATCGATCAAAGAGTGTTGAAAGCAAAAATAATAAAAAAAAACGAAAAATAGTTTAAAGTTCTACAAGAGAATATCAGTGAACGTACCTACGCATCTGTATAGAAATAATTTGCATAAAAAGTTCTGAGAAATAAAATAAAAAAAGAAAATAAAAAAAAAAGAAAAAAATAAATTGCGAATTCGTGTCTTGTTGTGAAGCATTTATTGCTTACTCGCGGAATCCATTCGCCAACTAGTGTATCTTTGTGGCTTTGTGTGTATCTGTGTTGATGTAATTGATAGTATCTTCACGTTCTTCGCGTTTTTTGGATTTAGCGTCGAAAATTTTATTCATTTCATCGCTTGGGATATGAACATATTATATTTTTTCATTTGTGGATATTATTGATATGTAAAGATAAAAGGTGAGTAAGGAGTCCAACATGGACCTAAAGAATGCTTAATTTTTTTGTTATTGACTTGTGGTTGTTTTATGGCTTTAAAATGAAATACATAGAAAAATTTAAATTATGTTTGAATGCTAATATTTGAATGACCGCCAAAAAATGTTTTAGATACCTAATCAGTTGAATGGTGTTTTTTTTTTATTTAAATTTAGAGCGGCTTAGTGTTTGCATGAAGATAAATAAATTATTTACGATGAAATAATTTAAATTTTATACTCTGTTCGATGGTATGAAGCATTTTGACCTTCGTATGTGATGGTTTTATTGTCAATTTAGCGCTTGCTAGATACGGTAAGCCTTATTGCAGCGGGTGGGCTTAAGGCTTGTCGCCTTAAGATGAAACTTACGCTCTATGTGATCGCGAAACTCGTTTCTTCAGAATTGCTTGCCATGGTCGAAAAATCGAAATCGTTACTAGTTACCCTGCAACGAAGAGTGTTTCAACTAAGGCGCCCTGTGCAGATGAGGCAGCAGTGGAAGAATTCTCTTGATGGAACCAACGGTGGCGTCTCCAGTTCCAGTTAAGGCGAACTATTTAGTGAACCTCTTATTTGGACTATTTGGACCTATTCGGAGTTTCAGATCATGTCCGAGCGGTACAAAAATGGACAGAGGTTGGGGGTTGCTTTGTCCGGATAACCTCCCTACCAAAGAAAAAAAGAAACTGGTTCCAAAACACCAAAAGCTCGGATGTGGATGATTTAAATGTTGACAACCCAAGCAAGGGAATTAAGGACAATAAATGTCGGATATACACGTTAAATGTCAGCAACCGACTAACTTGCGAAGAACCTGGAACCTGTACCCAGAAATCTGACATTGCGGCCTTCAAAAGATGCGATGGGTTGGAGACAGCACAAGGAAGATGAACAACTGTTACATCTATTAGACGAGTGTCGCAGGGAGTAAAGTTGGTGGTTATTTGGATGAGGATTTCTGATCAAAGAAAGACTTAGGCAAGTAGTTATAAGCTTCTAAAATTTAAACGAACGCCTGCTCATAATCCACCTCAGGGCAAGATTCAAAAATATAATGCTGATATATGCTCACGTCCCCACAGAAAATGTTTACAAAAATCAATCATTCTTGGCAATTTCAACGCCAAAATTAGAAAGGATGGTATCTTTTGGCTCCTTTGTCGGAAAACACAGTCTGCACGACAACACCATCGGAAACGTACGCAGGCTAATCGACTTTGCGGTGGGGCAAAACATCATTATTGCAAGCACACCATTCCCAAAGCTCAATATTCATAAGGCGACTTGGCGGCCTGCAGATCAGCAAACTGTCAACCAAATTGATCATGTTGCGGTCGACGCCTGACATGCCTCTAGTATCCTCGATGTTCCGAGCGGTCAATATAGACTAGGACCCTTATTTGGTGGTAGCCAAAGTACGGATGCGGATGTCCATAACGCCACAACATTGCACAGATACTCTAAGAAAATTTGTCGTCGCAAGGATACTATCGCAAGAGACTGCTAGAACGTTTGCCGACCGCATCTCCCTCAACCTCCCTTCCAGCTCATGCTGCCAACATCTAAAGTCCAGAAGACCAGTGGCAACAATGCCATTGCCATCAGAATTGCCGCCACTGATGTGCTAAGTTTTATACGGCGACTACAACGAAACCTCTGTTTCGATGAAAAGTGCTTTCGGGCAGATGCAGCCAAGAACGAGACTTTTAAAACAATGCTGTAGAAGAAGACCCGAACTGCCCGCAAGCTCTTCGTGGAGCTAATCACTTTGTCTATTACATTGAATCGTAATGTCGGCATTGAATGGATGGGGTATCCTTTCATACATCTTTTGATATAGACTTAGCGTCATGTCAGTGTGTTCGTCTGCCATCCACTTTTCTATTAAGAGACGCCACTGTTGCTTTATATTAAGGGTCATCTGTTAGTTTATTTTTCAAATTGCTGCCAAAACTAATTTGTTCAATATTTGTCAACGATTGTTACATTATCGTAAGAGAGAGAGAATTGTCGATTGTTTTTGGCTCTATTCCGCGAATAGCTGGATAGATATTTTCCTTAAATGCGTAAAGTGTTTGTGGATCGTCGGAGTGGCAACTGTCTTTAACAGTTCTGCATGAAAAAAAGGTCAAGGCACGTCTCCAAAACGGCTATCGAACTTAGTGCACAAAACATCGATTGTTTGAAAACTGGATATAGCACCTTGCGTCATCCTTCTGTAACCAAAGTCGTGCAATTGTGACCACAAAAACTCAATTATTATGTCTCTTTACCGCACTCAAACGCGATGCTCAAAGCTCTGAGCTTCCACTTGATGAACTCTAAATCAGTCTACACTGCAATGATTGGCTCTATCCAACAAAGTAATACTGTGGTGGGTACCTCATCATATAGTCGTTGAAGGAAACGAATCTGCAGATTTGCTCGCCAGGCTTTTAAGTATACGTTACAGGATTGGTGAAACGCAACATGAGCATATCCCACTGAAAAAATACCCAAAGATTCAGACGGGTTAAAAGAACCGTCCGACAGTCCATAAAAAGGCAAGAGATGTCCTTAAATATGGCAGACGCGGACCAAGAAGGCTTGTAAGCTTCATTTTTGGTCACTGTAAGCTAAAGTACCATCATAAGTAGCATCACTGAGGTTGCCATCCGCCGCCTCTGTCTATGAGAGGATGAAACCACAGAACACATATGTGCTGTGCGAGACCGCGCTGCGGTTGTTTAGTGGAGGCGACTTTCGTGTAGTTATGTGACGAGCTACGATTGGGCTGTAGTCGAATTTTTACGGATGCTGCTGGTATCTTCGAAAGACAATATAAGACTTCACTTTTCGTTGGTGACCTTTGTAATCCTCATGGCCATGTACTATATTGCAGGGAATGGGTGGAAGGGTCAGAATATCTGCAAAGTTTCGCTTTTGGCCTTGCTCCACGTGGAATGCAAGTCTTTGAATCTTGTCGCAATCTTAAACTCTTTGATTTTTATTTGGATCTCTATCGAGATAGTTAGAAAAGGCTCAGAGGATATTTTCTCAGAACAGGAACCTGCACTGGGCCATCCAGCGTCCTGGGTCAGATGCAGATTGAATTTCTTATAAACACAACTTCGTGTCCCAAGGTTCTTAAGGATCTAAGTGCACGAAACGAATGGACGTCTGTAAGAAATAAGCTGCAGTCTCTCAGCAGAAAAGACTGCAGCCACATTACTGCCATCCTAACGGGACACTTCGCTTTTGGTAGGCATCTCAATGTGATAAACCTAAGTTATACTACAGTTTGTTACGCTTTTGGAGAGGGCGACGATTCCTTGGATAATTTTCACTTTGACTGCACTGCATGATACGACATACATATGTGGCGGTCAAGGAGTAAAAGGTGAAAAGAACGTTTTTCAGTCCATCGTAACCGCAAGGCACCTGAATTTTTTGCTGTTCTTTGCAACCAATCGTTGCTGTGATTAAACTAGCGAGGCTAAGGAGAGTATAGGATGGACTACGATTGTGTAAATCCACAGGACCATCTAAGGCTGAAGTCTCTATTTCTTGCCAAGCGTTTTACTACAGGCGTAGAAAGCAATACTAGCTTTCCTTACTCTAAGTTCGGTAATAAGTTTCTAAGTAACTTTGGATAATGGTTCCTATATATTTATTACGCCCTGAAGTTAGCAACTGTAAGTTGGTCTTTAACTGTTAACTGTCCTTAACAGTTCCCCATATGAAAACGTCTCCAAGATGACTGATAACACTGTTGCCGAATTTGGAACGAATTAGATTGATTCTTTGGCGGACGATGTGGCACATCGGAATTTTCTGATAGCCCGTCCTAGTTTACATTCAATTGCGGGCACAAAAAATAGTTATCATGTCTCCGTTCACTGTAATGATGTTGGTAGTTTTATTTTGAAAGAGGTAGAGACCACCGCTCCAAAAAGCACACCAAAAAGGGACTTTTGGAAGATGTATTGGAGTTTGTAGGGCACCGTGCCTTTGGTGGAGCTCCAAATAACACAGATTTGCTCGTTAACATAGTCTCTAAAGTGAAAATGAGGTTCGTCTGAAAAATATTGTTCTGCGGAAGTAAGGAAACTGATGCTCATTTGGTTTCAAATCTAAAAGGACCTTGTACGTTAATAATCCACGAACTTTACGCAATTTTCTTCTTAAAGAAGTGCGACTAAAGTTGAGTTGTTGAGCTCGGCAACGATTGGACATTTTTGGGTTTTCAAGCATTCCTTGGACTACAGTAACAAATTTTTCGCCTGTGTGCACCGGACGAGGACGCGGGTAGCTTTCGTTACCCATAAAAGGGATAACCGCTGAAAGGTTTATGTTTCGACCAAAAATATCTCTTCAAATTTCGGACAGTTTCTGCAATACAGCACTTACTTTTCAAGGTTGTTTGAAGTGTAAAACATTCAATTTCTTACCGCGGAGGTTTAAAACGATGTATCTGCTAATATTTCGAGCGAGTGAGCCAGCGCTAAAAAACCATGAACTTCAAATAGATGGCCCACCCATTTTCATTTTAGGTTTAAGCTTTCCACATTATAATGGCACCCTTTGTGAATTAATTTTAAAACAGTTTTGATAGAAAACAAATAATTGCACCTTCAATAAATGGAACCACTTCTGGCTATTTCTGAGCCCACTACTGTACTCTCATAAGTGGTATGTGCAATGGAACCCACGTACACTTGCCTTTCGTGTATTCCGGTATTTGTTTCGTAGATGATCGAAGTTGATATTATCCTCCCCATCCCTCTCTCTTAAACCAACAACGACGACAACCAGGTTTGTTTGGCTCTTTGATGGTTGATGAAGCTCTTACACCGCTCCACTTTGTCTTCTGGTGAGGCTTCATAACACTGTTTTCTCGCAGCAATTTGGACCCCATCCATGGACAAACACAATTGAATTATGAAAAAAATAAAAATAAAAATAATAAACGCTTGCAGCATACAAAATGTTGAATACAAAACCGATTACGTTGTTTGTACGAGTATCTATAGCAGTTGTGGTTGTGGTATGTGTTTCGGATTTTATTTGAATGGCTTTGCTATTTGGCGGATTTGTCTTCGTTGTCGTTCACTGTGTCGCCTTTAAAAGTCTACGCGTTTGATCTCTTTTTTTAATACAGACGAGATCAGAGATCACTGGTTAGATATTTTTGAGTACTCCTACTTTGGTATCAATTTACTTGTCAATCTTGCACTTACGGAGTAGCAAAAAAAAGACTCTAAAGTCGACTTTAAAAATGCAATCAGACTGACACGAAGGATAAGTTGATCGCGTGCAAGTAAATGCAAATAAACTGCATAATAAAAAAGAGATTACAAAATGTCGGTTAAAAGAAATTAAGAAAGGCGGTTGTGGTTGGAAATGGAGTCCAAGATTTAGTTATAAATCGCATTGATTTTCGCAACGACTCGAAGAGACAAAATTTAAGTCAAAACTTCAAAAATCTTTCAATCTGTCAACTGTCAGAAATAAAGTGATGCGTGGTTTAAAAAAGTAACTCTTTTTTTTGACCACACCTCTAATCATTGTTGATTCAAAGACACACACAGGCAGTATTTTTTTTTAATTGATGGGCTTGAACATATACAAGCTTAAAACAAGCAATTTGTTTGGCAAAAGTGTTGATCGTAAGATATTTTTTAGTGACACATGAACATAGTTTTGACGCGCCATAGCGCGTTAATAACAAATATTAGTTTCGTGTTTGAGCGAAATTATCGCATTAATAACGAATATTGAATTGAAGACTTAAAAACTCGTTTTTTTTTACATCGGCAGGTGGATTCAAAAATGTGAAATAAATTGCATGCACTACGCACAAGTGCGACTGTCAGAAGTCAATCCAATAGGCGTCAGTTGATGTTTAATTTACATTTCTTAGAGCCTTGTTGACCTAAATTTCAATTTCTTGCTTAACAGGGTAATTTGTAATTAAATTGTAGAGGTGTAGTAGGCATTACTTGATGGCGTGTTGTTTTTTTTATTAGATAAGATAAATATTGCCTTGTTAGGAAAAGTAAACGTAGGTAGTCTTGACATCTGGGAAAGTTTTTCAGTAAAAAAAAAAAATATATAATCGCTTGCGTAACTTAAGAGGGGAATGAACTGACCGACGAACTAGCAAGGAGGGATCTGCCCTTGACAGATCCCTTGCAGAGGTAGTCCACATTGTGTGCTTGAGGCCTTTTGCCAACAATCTGATTGGGTTTTACCAATCTGGCTTCAGACCAGAAAAGTCCATCATCGACGAAAAATTCACACTACAGCAGGTCTTGTAGAAAAGCATCTAATCATACTCATCGATTTCTTTAACATCGATTTCTTGAAAGACTTGCAGAGCTCACATACCAACAGCAGGAGGACAGTTTTTTAAAAGTCCTTACAATGGAATGGCATACACCATGGATAATGACATCATCAGAAGAACACAGCGTGATTTTAGTGGCGACTTGGTGCCTATCTCGACTGGTCGAAAGAGTCCGAATTCAACGATTAAGATAAAAATCGGCCGATGCACAGTAGCTCTCTGCCGCGAAACGTCTTGGAATCCGTCCAGAGGCAGATCCGATCGCATCGCACAAAGCGAGAAACACTTTCCAAATCAGTCCCGCTTTTGGACTGTCGCAGGGAAGATATGGTTAAGAGATACTGCTTCGAGAGAAAATTCAACTGAAAGCTAAGTAGCAAGATAGGCTGGAGCAATGAAGTCGAGATGGATGTACCAACTCTATGCGGTCGAAAGATACGCCCAATTGAACCTCTAAAGGAAGTATCGCGGACAAAACATCGGTTTATTGTCGGGTAGCTAGGCCACCATCAAGGCTTAATACGGGTGTGGGAGTGCTTTGCCAAGATAAACTAACTGAACGAGAATAAATGTTTCAGCTGCTACTGCTTACGAGGCCAAGAAGCAACTGACGAACTTGCAAGAAAAGGCTAAGAGACCGCCTTTATAGTCCAGAGACTTTCTGCAAGCTAGGATCGCATACGATACGGGAAGAGCTGAATAGGGAGGCAGATTGCAAAAGAGGGGAACTTTGGGAATAACACCCTAAGCTAAGACAGGTAAAAGAATTTCTTGGAAACTATCTATATAATCTGCAAAGAAGTAAGGTCTGCATAAATATAAACAAAAACCGGCTGTGCATTCTTACAGGCTGTAGATATAAGGAACACCCCAAGAAACTCGGTATTTGTTGAGCACTATGTGGAGCACTAATCCACAACAACTATCAGAAGACGTGCTACCATCTTTGAATTCACTCCAGATACTAGTACTCCTGTTCATCAAGGAAATCGGACAAGAAGAGGTGCTTTAAGTCGAGGACCTCTAACTTGGCTGAAGATGCTGGTTCTTAGTCAAGTACCTCTAAACTGTTAACTGGCTGAAAATGCTTGTTCGTTGAGGCCCTGGTCCTCTCTATCATGTAGCTCCATCTCTTAGAAATAGTAAATCACTGCGCTGCAGGATGTTTTCTTTTCCAAACTGACAGTTCCACATCATTTTTAAAAATAACCGAAGGTTGCACTGCTATTTGTAAAGTCTTTTCAGAGATGTATCGTTTTACAGTATCACGACCCAGTTCTGCTCGCCACTGTATGTTTTTCTTTAGATACGACAATCACTCTGCCTTGCCTTTACCTATGTATCTTCCTGTATAAAAAACCGTTTGTCTCATTTATATCCCACATGGGAGTCCATGGTCTCTAATTTCCCATCGCACCCAAAAGCACCAAATCAATCAATCCTCTCTTCCGGAGGCGAGACTCGCTGATAATCCCACATTTACATATCCACTAATTGTCGAGAAAAGATTGATGACGGTCATCGAAACACCCAAACAAACACGATGTTTTCTCTTTTCACGACACCCATCCCAATGGCGCTGGCTATTTCCGAGGAGACGCGATTGTGTGGATCTGGATTCCATTTCCAGGTTACCAAATCAATTTATACGTGCGTTACTTTGTATTTCGTTTGTAATTCTCTTGGACGAAACACAGTCGGCTGCAGTAGCTTACCGAATGCCAGGATAAGTACTTAACGGTAATATCGATTGATGTAAATGTTTATAGAGTTGCTATGGCCTAATAACAGAACATGGATGCTTTTTTTCCGCAACAATTTACGGCGCGTTTTAGACCGCCACATGCTGTGCAGAGTGCACATCGTGTCCCGCACCACTACGACTCAAGTCGTTCATAGCGCCTGCAGCGTCAGTTCATAGAAGTGGTGTGGTAACAATTTTTGCGGTCAATCCTGATGTTGATTGGAACTTAACTGTTGTGCGGCGATTTAAAGTGATAGTTTGCGTTAAGAGCTGCGATGTCTGATAATACTGAAGTATCTACATGAACCGAATCAGAAGGTGTAATTACATAGATACAGATGCTAATAGCACATGCACCGGGTGAAAGGATCCAGTTGAACGGTATTAAAAAAAAAAATAGCACTGTGCCGCGCCACCTGACTGTCTTTTTCATCGGCAACAAATCATAAATTAATGAAGAGGTGCATGGGTTAATCGGCATACAAATGTGCTGTCATCACATTTATCTGCGGTTTTATGTCGTCGCCATCGAAGCGAAGGTGTGGCGGATGTCGAAAGAACAAACAAGCCGGGACCCGATTTGCAATTGTAGTGCATACAAATCGTATTTCTAGCCAACTATTTGCCGCAATTCGTGTGCGCCGCAATGCAATGGTTAGCCGAAGGTTTGATGTTCGAATCCAAGAAATACCAATAAGTTTATCCACGGTATGTGTATGTATGTATGTATACTGCTGCTCACTTTTCTGGCAATGCTCTATAGCTCAACCGACCTAGATCTGGAGACTAGCCATTCGGTTCGGTGTTCGAGGGAAACCATTTCCTCTAAAGATATTGAGGAGATAAAGAGGAATCCTAAGAAGCTTATGGACTGTGTAAAATACTCTACATAAATCCTTCTATGCCAAAGCAACTGAGGAAACAGGAAGGCCAGCAAACAGGCCAGTGACTTTCTTCTAAAAATTAGATTTCCGCGGAGTTTCTCAGATGCAGAACGCCATATTGAAAGTATTTCATTTCCATGTGTAGTACACCACTGAATATCTCATTTTTCTCATACATAGCTACAATGTATTTATCAAGTCACAACGATCTGATAGTTTTTTTACCTGCTGAGATCTAGGAATTCTAAATGAAGTGATGTCTGAAAATTATGTTTCGAATTAGTTAATATTCACTTTTATCAAAGATCCCCGACCTGACCCATCAGTGTTGCTTCCGTCCTATGCAAAACGCTGGAGAAATTGAAATTGTATCACTGAGGCTGCAGGATCAGACAAACCACATCCTAGTTGCCCGAGTATACTTGCTGCAAAAGCTTTACCCTCGCATGTACCATCAACAAACACATTACTGAGCATCAACGATTGGACTATGGTATGGTACATATGTAAGGATGTTTTCTGCAACACGTGGAGCTCATCACAGAATAAGGTTGGTGTTTTGAACTGGCTTTTGCCGGAATTTGAGCCAGGAAGGATTGTAATAGTACTTTCATGGATGGCAGATATTCACTATTGATATGGTGGATGCTGATAACGCAGGCTGCTTATGATTTACAATCCCTTATAGAGCTATTGTCAGCGGGACATTTTTTTATCTTTAAAACTCCTAAATTTTATCCACATTTGTGGCAGGATCAGATCTTGTTAAGAAGCAAAACTTTTATGTTTTACAATGAGCTTAATGAGCTACGCAGAGGGTAGCTTACGTCAGATTGACTGTACAAAATTTCTGTCAGATTTTATCAAAGGCTTAAACTCCTTAAGACGTCGGTGTTGGTGTCCTTTTCTATCGAAAAAAAAAACAAATTCTTGGCGCAACGGACCGTATGTGGTCCAGGGCCTAGTTTCTCGCGACCATTCGTATTGTGCGTGTTATATTTTTCACACAAATGGAAGGGACCTACAGTTTAGAGCCATATCTGAAAGGCAAATTCAGAAGCTTTCTCTTGACAGTTATTACTCTCGGACGTTTGTCAGACATTCGCGAGAGGTAGGACCGTGAAAAACTTTTTGGTGTTCTCTGGGATTCGAACCTCGAACTTCACGCTCAGCGATCCAACGCACTAACCACTTGAGCCACGGCGCCCACCTTTTCTATGGAAAGAACTTACTTTGTTTTGCCCTCGTTCACTGTTGAATCCATCTTCGCCGCTTCCGCCTCAATACTCACGAAAGGACCACAGACATCACGCCGCGCTCTTCCGATCATGTCAATTTCGTCGGCGTTTACGAGTAATTGAAAGATTCTTCCTCTGGTGTTGATGTGAGCTATGTCTGAATCCCTTTTGATATCTAAGGTCTCGGTGAGATCGCTACCAACTTTGATGGAACAAAGTGTATTCCCTAAGGTTATGCTTCACAGACACGCGAGTTGGGCTGGGATGTAAACTAGATATTGCTCTTTATAGCTCCTTTCTTTCTATGAACGCGGCATACGTGGCTTTATAATTGATAAATATGTAGGTAGTCTGTATCGATTTGACATTCGAGGGTTTTCACCAGGAGTTGACATAGTGTGAATATGGTCTGAAACCAGACTAATGTTTCCCAATGCTGTTTATTTTGTGTGGACCAAAAAAAACCCAGCACATTAGGGGCCGCATGCCTGACGGCTTATTGGAAGTGTTGCCTCTGACGTTCAGTACTTAATGCTGGCGGCATAGTTCCTCCCAAGAGATTAAAGGACACTGTTACCTTATTATTTCGGTTTTCAAGGTATTCGCATTCTTCCGGGGCTACATCAAGGTAGTGGTAGTGGTCCGAATCAATGCTGGTTTTTTGGAGAGTTGGGACATCCATTATAGTGGAAGAGTCAATGCGCCTCGCTGAGGGTTGATTAGTCATTGTCATGAATACCGAGATGCGGAAACTGCGTGCTAGCTATGACAACATTTCGCGCCCCGCAAATTAGTCTGAATCAACTAATGAAAGTGGTGTCGTGCAGGCTATACTGTAGTGGGGCTGCATATATCACTCCACGTACATGTAAGGTATTGGCTTAGTAGTTAAACCTTGGTTGAAGAGGGGCGTCTGCGAATGGAAGTAAACAAAGTCTGAATCTTTCCGCCTCTCGAATTCATCCAGCGTCATCCAGGCAGAAGTTCTGGTAATTAAGAAAACGTGTAAGTTACTTCTGAACAAATCGACATCCAAACAAACAACCACGACAGTTTGATGAGGACTACAAAAAGACACTGGCCCGGACTAGCGACCTGCGTTCCTGGCCAGACATGGCTCCACTCTTCATTTATCATCTGCGGAGGAAGTTAATCCCTCACTAGGTTTCGTGTACTTTACCTCAAAGGCAGAAGCTAGGTGGACGAACCTGATGAAAGATTTTGGCACAAGTCTAGAACAAAGAACCTTATATATAGAACACGGACAGACTTCGCTAGACTAGTGGCCATAATTATGGGTGACTGGGCAATAGGCACGCACACAAACAAGTTGACATTCTACATAATACCCACTGCCGAAGTGTCGGGGACCCAATCGAGAATGAAACTTTTTTTTAATTTCCTTGCGGATGTGTGACATTGGCCAAAGACAGAGTTTATTGACTTCCTCAACTCAACAGGGTGGTTTTGAGCTTTGCTTCCACTATTTCTCTTTATAAAATTTATAGGTCTGGTGAGTAGTGGTCTCATAATGGCGCTCTTCTACTGCCACATCTAAGGAGAAGTGCCTTCCTCCATCTTGTCTTCTGCCGTCGAGGTCTACTAACTAATTGGCTGATTTGAACCCAGTCTTTAGGTTATGTTAGGTAAGTGAGTTGATAAAGATCATACTTTTTCTTGGGTCCCCCTTTCCAAAACAATTATTAGTTAAGGTACTAGTCACCCGGGTTTCGTGTAGGCGAGAGTAAGAGTTGGTAGACAGAGATGTGAGAAAGACGCTTTTTAAATTAACGATTTAAGGGTTGAATTATTTTCATATAACTTTCGTGCCTGACTTTTATGAAAAAAAATATCCCATCTCTAAATGCTAGCCATTAATCGACACAATGTGTTCAAAATAGTTTTCGTCATAACTACATACTACGGCTACTCAGTCTTGTTGATAAATAATAATCACCTTTAGCCGTGCATTCGTGAGATCAAGCCACGAAACCAGGCTCAATGGTATCTATGCATATATGTAACTAATTTGCATGTTATTTACCCGACAACAAGCTCTGTAAACTACTTTTACTTGACTGAAGACTTGATTGAATTTAACTGGACCAGTTGTTAAAGGCTATAATATGATTGTCTTACCCCTGAAGCGACGTCAAAAGTGTGTAATTATTGGATATTTTCACAGATTCAATCTGTTACCCATTGAACTAGAGTTCTTTCATGTATTCTCAGGTTACTTCCAACGAAATGGCAACACACTCATAAAAGACAAGCACGAACAAGACCAGCTGACAAAAAGGTGAAAAATGATCATAATTAATCATAATGCTTCCTAGAATAGCCTTCTTAATGGGCTAAGATTTACGATTTCGAATAAAAAGACGAGATATGTACGAGCTTGTGCAAATAAATTCACACCAACAAGCTAGCTTAGAACGTGAGGAACACGAAAATAGTTGTAATTTGTCCGACCACCATGCTTGTCAGATGTTAAGTAACTATTGAGGTCAAGCTGTATTTTTGGGCAACGAAATGCTCTAATGGGGGTCGAAAAGAATATGATTTACGTTGAGCATCTGTTTGATTGCGTTTTTAAACATGCGAGTGTGCGTAAAGAAATGATTTGTTTGATCTATTGTATCTCGAACACATGACGAACAACGACCGATTATGAATGACTAAAACTTAATCTAGTAAACAATTACATTCTTTGCGACTCTATAGCTATAGTTCTAACCATCAAGGCCTACGAAATTGATACTAGTATGGGACTCCATGCAGCTACCTACATCATAATAGAGTTCATCTCATATGGGTGCTAGAACACAGCGGCCATATAGGCAATGAAATGGCCGACATATTAGCCTGAATCGACCTTCATGATGCCATGACTATTCTGTGTTAAAAGCTGCCTCGGGGTCCAGCTACATCTACTAATGCCCCGCGTCTAAGCGCCACAGTGTTTGTCCAATTGGTGTCACGCGACCAGGGAATCGATGGGGAAATTCACGTTGAGCCAAAGCCACTCATCGATTATTTGTCAAAAACATTGACTCAATTATTCCGTGTTCTTAAAGAGTACACCAATCCATGGTTTTCCTACGTGTGTTCTGCTTCTGTTTCCTTTACAAATGTCAAAGTTGCGATGGCACAAGACGCCATTTGCAAAAATGAGAGCACCTGCCGATAGGGTGATGATTGCTGCGCCACCTTGTATGAATATTTTAAAACTGCTTTACATAATCGGTGCCAGAAGGTGATAGAATTTTTTTCTATTTTTGATCTATGTATGTACTGTTATAACGAATTGTAATAAATCTTAACCTTATCTAATCGTATTTTTCATACTTACGCTACACATGCGCAGATTCCCATCAACGAAACATGTTTAATAGAAGGGCAGTAAATAACAGCTTTTCATTAAATGAACATTCCGCAAAAGGTAGTAACGACTATAATCCCAGTAATTCCCATCCCAGTGGGATTCAAAAAAATAAGCGATAACAAAAAAATCCACCGAAGCACCTCTTTCCATGGCTTTAAGTTGCTGAAAATGACCGAAACCATTGGTTAGAACGCCACTGCCTGTAAGCTGATACCCAGGCATTACGTGAAAACCTACCTCTGGTGCGGAAGTTGCTTGTTCCCTTTTCTTTCACTGACAAGTGAAATTGAACAATTTAGGCTTCTTTGCACTGAGCTCATCCACACAGAAGATACGGTATGTAGTATATCGTTTGTTGTTCATGTGCTCATTAGGTAGCAAAATAGTCCCTCAAAATGCCCCCGTGATTGAAGCATCGCGATCACCTATGCACTGCACTTTTAGTATGCATAGAATGGTTTTTGTTTTTTTCTTGACATTGGTTTATAATATTTCAATTTTAATTGCTATATAATAACTGTACAGTGTAATAGTATCTTCTTTCACAGCGCATATTACTACAGTGTTAGTTAAAAGAGAACTTTCACATGCGAAGACTTCCGCTCCAGATGCTATGCCAGCATGTGTACTTGTGCGCCTCCAGAGAGATTGTAATGAAGCAATCCATTACGTGGTACTTCTTCAGATCAATGGTCAATGCTTTGCACGTTGGCGCTCCAAAAAGCGTTTCAACTGTAGATCTTGTATTAAATTTAAATCTGGGTTTACATAATAATCTTGAATTTAAGGCGCACGTACATAAGTGATGAACGTATTAATACTCGTGCGTGCACCTTTGAGCGAAGGCCAAACTTTCTACAAGTCAAAGCGCACAAATCTGGAGCAGAGGTTATAATTTCTTTTATTTTCATGCAGTTCAGTTGTTGGATGAAGTGGTCGTGGATAGTTATAGTTATGGCCAATTTGAGAGAGAAATTGTTGGAAATAGAATTGTTACCATTACACAGTTTGCTGCTTAGGTAAACTGTCAGATTGCAGGCTTTGAAATCAGATCATAACCCAAATCGGTGGTGCTTGTTCGTGATGGAAGGAACTCGGACAGCCTTCGTTCCGTGTCATTTTAATCTAGGCATGAAATACCTCAGGATATGACTTGCTTACTAGCTTAGGTGACACAAAATTTGGGGGTGGACATGGGCTTCAACCAACAAGCTTTTGAAGTTAGTCTGGTCCCTTGTGAACTGCGCCGGTTGAGGTCCTCTTCTACTTGTGGGTGCCACATAAGGCGAATTCTTTTCCTAGTGCTCCTTCCTCCGGACTAGATTCAAAGACTCTGCGGGCCACAGAATTGGTATTCATTCGCTCTATATCTTAGCGAACTGGTGCGCATTTTGTTTTTGACTGGATCGACTGAAGCCCATCAACGCAAAAGAGACCGAATATCTTACGAAGTAATTTTCTCTTGATGCGACCGAGGATACCTTCATCTACTTCCCACAGAGTACATCTTTAAACGCCATAAATCAGGACTGGAATAGTGAGGGTTTTGTATAGTTGTTCGGGATAGGGTCTTACCATTCAATGACCTTCTTAGTCCAAAGAAACATCGATTGGCACCGCATCTAACCTAACCCGACAGTAAATCAATTTTATTTGCATACTTTTAAACAACAACGAAACAGGTTTTATGAGTTGTTAATGGAATACTACTCGCGTCCGTATCTGCATCCAGCTGTCTTGAGATTCTCCCATGAACATTAAACTTTCTCCGTCATTTGCTGCAATTAATCCGTAACCATGGTAGGTACATGGGTTGGGCTTTTCTAAAAAAATACTTCTGCGGTTTGAACATTTTTCAGAACAAAGCTGTGAAAATGATGCGCACTAACGGAAGCCTCGTGTGGTATCACTAAATACATTTCAAGTGGGATGCATGGCATAGGTATGTAGGTGTACTTATTTCACAAGATTTAGTTTTATACACCTTACCCTTTGCATCTCATCAACCCGCTGTGTAGTGTTTGTACATGAACATGAACATAAACTCCAGCTTGGATTGAACAATAAGAACGTTGCAGGTGGTCTACATTAAATAACGCATGGGTGTGGGGATACTTACTTACGTAGGTTCGTCACCCGTCATGAGGCATAGGGTGTTAACAAAGGGCTGAGCGCCAGCGTGTGTGCGCGAATTCCTCCTTTGTCGATGTGCGTGAATGGATGAATGGATTCAACTCCATAGGATGTTTGGCAACGGAATTGTCTTCTGTAGATGCTGTAGATGTGACCCATCCACTGCAACTTTTTTCGTTCAATTTGCCCGTATCCTGTAGAACCATGCTACATATAATTGTGGTTGTGTAGCATGTTGAAACTCAATCATCAGCTGCTTAGAATAGCAGCACCGGCCTCGTAATGGTGAAATTTAATCTGAACAAAAATCATTGATATAAACTCGGCTTTTCGTCTGTTATCTCTACTGATTTAGAAATCTTGTTGTTGGAAAGGAGTGTACTTACATGCACTCATGTCGAGGCCATGCATCTACTCATGAGGTCGCACCAGCTATTCCACCGTTTTCTTGAGTTACTCCGGAATTCAGTAGAAGTCACGAGTTTTCTTCGGATTCACAAAAGAAGTGACCCATGACACTATTTAGCTCAAACATTCAAAGATTTGCTGCGAGGAGTACTTTCCAACAAAGATTCAATTCTTCAACAGAAAGATTCCAGGCTGAATATAAACCTATGCTGTCATCGCCAGCTTCCATGGATGATCTTTGCAGTGTTTCCGCTGCTCGTCGACAATTTTGTGATCATTGCCAGCTTCAAATCGTCTTTAAGAGAAGTCTTCTCTTTCCGCTCCTCAAATTTTGCTAGTTTTATCGGTGTGAGTCATTTTCTGTCTAACGGTGCTGGAACTTTTGGATGTTTCAGCACCTATGTTCGCGTTGGAAGGGTGCTCAATAGCTGCACTCACCCTTCCCGCACGAAAGCGCTTGACAGTGGTTGTGTATGGGTCAGGCAATCTCTGTCTAGTGCTGGTTACAGTAGAGGATCACAGTACCTATATTGGCAAAATATTATGCGCGGACAAATCCACCGGTAAAAGACGAAATAAGTGCACTCACGCTTTCGCCAGGCGCTTGCTTGCCAGTGGTTTTGTCTGCGTACAATTTCTGTGCACTAGTAATGGGACTGTCAAGCAACAGTCGAGAGACCTAGAGCCCCTTTCTTCTCCTTTCGAGGAGTTCAATCGCCGAAGGTTTAAGTTCGAAGAACCGGAGTACCGCGTTGGAGTACCTTCCACTTACCTAATCATCCATCCTTTCGCGACCAAAAGAGGACTGTGTTTAGTACTTGCATCCTTAGCTGGTTGAGCATCTTTCTGCCACACCATCGCCCCCGCTGGTTTTTTTCTTTTCGTTTTCTTTTGGGCTCTAAGGGTGGCAGCCGTGACTTCCAGCAGTGGCTTCCACGGTCAAACCATCACTGATAGCACTACAATCAGGTACCTGCCCTATGAATTGAGCGTATTAAGTATATCCTTTTCCACTTTTTCCTTCTTTCCAGTTAAAATCGAAAATTGCCTGCTGACCTGTGTTATTGTCTATAGAAGCAAGGCTTATGAATATGTTGGTTAAGGCCTCCAGAATCCTTACCCCAGCCGCAGTCAATAGGACTACGGATGGAGAACCATGTAGACCCACCAAATCCTCATGTTTTCAATATTTTTTCCTGACAGATTTTGCGACGTAGTGACGACACCTTCAGCAATAGTTCGTTGACTCACCTGGAAGAACTTCATAGAACCTAAGGATCTCTGATTCTAATACTTTCCCGCTCAAACAATACAACTGACGATGGAAAGGCATCATTCTATGGTCAAACAATTTCATTCGTAGCAGTTTCCTAGAGAGCTTGTTGTAATGAACGAGTTAAATGTAGCTATTCCATCGCACAACATGGGAACAATCGGATGCGATGAGAAAACATGCAATCCAAAGCTATGCTGCAATTCAATTTCAACTTACAGTTTAAAATTTTCACTTTACAACTAAACCAACAACACAGCTGGTCTATTCAATTTCACTGAAACAATTTATTGTAGACCACCAGCTGTGTACTTATTGTCTTATCCAACGAAGAGTTTGTTATTCATAAAGAAATACCGCGCAACAAGTTGAAGAGATACACACAATAAAAGTGTATAAATTTCAATCTTATGAAATACATGCTCCATGCATCCTCTTGGAATGTGTTTAGTGAAGCCGCATGGGGCTTCCACTAAAGCATGCCATTTTCACAGCTTTGTTCTGGAAATTGCTGAAACCGCAGAAGCGTTTCTTTGCAAAAAAGAAATGCCTAAACCTTGTGCTGTGTACGTAAGTGGATGGTTTGCAGCAAATGTCGGGGAAAGTTTAAGGTTCATGGGAGATAAAATTCAAACCTAACTGCACATGAGTAGATAGAAAATGGGTGTACTGTCAATGTTGTGCTATTTCACATACTTTTTGGAAATCAAGTTGAATAATAAAAGGAGCCTTCATATTAAGTTTTGCGGTATTTTTGATCTTTCAAACATAAAGCTGTCATTCCTTGACAACTGTCAAGTGAAACTTAAAAATGGAGCGATAAACATGTGAGCAACGCATAGAAATTGTGAAAATTCGCTACAAAAATGGAGAAAATTTCGTAAAGTTCGTACTTTTATCCGTCGCTATGAAGCACCTTCTCGGCCAACCACTTGATCAATAAATTTGAGTCAACCGGCCCTGTCAATAAAGTGAAAACTCCAAATCGTGCTCGTTAAGTCAGGTCAGGTTAGGAAGTGTCGCTGAAAATCCAGGATTAGGCAGATCCACCAGGTTACACCGTAAGTTTGCATAAAGATTATGAAATACATGCTTAAAAAGTTCAGCTGACTCAAGAGTTAAAGCCAGCGGACCATGGCCAATGCCGCGCCTTCGCTAATTGGCTGTTAGAAATGCAGGTAGGTAATGCTGATTTTTTTTAAAAAATTAATCATGAGCGACGAGGCCCAACTCCGTCTGCAAGGTTTTGTCAATACACCGAACTCTCGCATCTGGGGCAATGAAAACCCTAGATTGATTGTCGAGCAACCTTTCCATCCACAACGAGTAACAGTTTGGTGTAGTTTTTTGCTTTCACGGCATTATCGTGACTTATTTCTTTGTAAATAAAACCGGTGCCACCGTTAGAGTCTACGAATTGAGCTACAGAACAATGCTAACAAATTTCTTTGGGTCTGTAATTGAAGAACTAGATTTGAATGATGTTTATTTGCAGTAGGATGGGGTCGCGAGGCATGAGAAATTTCCTGGGCACTTATATTCTCGTTTTAGCAGCCTACATCGTGCGATTTAACACCGTTAACGACAAGATCTACCACAATGATCCACAGACGATTCAAGCGCTCAAAGATCTGAGAGCTGTTATACGATAAATCGAGTAGCAGTTGGGCGAAAATGTCCAAAGCCTTGCAAAATTTCCTCAGAATAATGATCATTTCCAAGAAAAGCCGAGGTGAACATTTATCAGATATCGTGTTCCACATGCATGCTAAAGTCTGTTCTTTCAAATGAAATTAAAATATCTGCACTTGTCTATTACTACATAACCTGAAATGAAGGCTTTTAATGGATTACCCTTTATTTAAAATAAATTCCCATACTAAAACCGAAAGTATAAATTTTTAAAGCACCAATAGTGTCGTTACATAATTTCTTAACTTTATATGTTAACAAGTCGTATAACTTTCAGTTTCTCGACCACGACAAAACCATTTAACCGTCATTAAAGCTACGCTTAGAACCATTAGAACTTTACAACTCTGCGTTTAATAAAGCCCATAAATTGCAGACCAAATCACCGATTAAATTAGGCCAACAAAGATGGGTTTGAAGATAAGAAAATCGTTTCGGTTGCCTATTACAGCGGCGTC